>CAMTDV010000011.1:18975893-23960361 GCA_947069175.1 Scalesia atractyloides | reverse complement strand
TTTAATTTACTCTTTTTCTAAAGTTAAGAGATAGTTGATTTAAAATAATGATAACGTAATTTAACTTTACAAATGGGGGATTGGATTAGGTTGAATAAACGAATACTCTTTTTCTAATGTTTAGAGATACTTGATTTACATACAATAATGATAAAGTAATTCAACCTTACAAAGTAAGGTGAAAGGTTTTAGAGTAATCAAATCAGAACCAAAATATACATTGATCTCCCATAACATGATGATTTGAAGTTGACACCTAACCAATGTTTTAAAAACCGGTTCAAACCGGCCGGTAGTACTGGTTGAACCATCCAGTAGAACCGGTTAAACTGTTCGATATACCTGGTTGAACCATCTGATTAAACCATTTACGAGTCCAATTCAGTACGGTATAAAAACCGGATTTTAAAACATTGTACCTAATCGTCATGTTTTTTAAAGTGAACACATTATTGGTTAGGAAACTGCTTCTTAACCGTTCTCTTTCAGAACAAAATGAAGTGAACAAATGAAGTGAACGGTTAAGAAGTAGTTTCCTTTTACGAACCAACAATGTGTTCGGTTTTTACTGGTTTGAAATAAAACATGAGCCAAACCAACAGACCAAATTTCGGTCCAATTCTCGAGAACCCAAAGAAACTGATCAAATAACCATAATTTTCATAACAAATTTTTAACACCACAAAAGACGAAGAAAACACCAAAATCGTATAAATTTTGCCCCAAATTGAAATTGCAATCAACTCGTCAATCACAAAACCCATATCTATAAAAATCAACGAGCACATAACATATTCCGTAATCAAAAAATCAAAATCAAAATAAACATCCAATCAATCAACTCTTACTTAAATCATCCACATCACTCTCCTTCCTTTGATTAAACACAGTCGAGAAATTGACCGACAAATCCGCATACATGGCCACAATCTTGGAAACATTATTATTAATCTCTTGAATCAGGGCAACATTCGACACCATACTTTCATGATTCTTCGATCGGTGATTCTCGTTAACCTGCTGGATCAATACCCGGTTCCGTTCCAATACAGATTGCACTTCACGGAAGCTGTCGGTGAAGGTGGTCCACAGGGCCTGAGATTCCCCGCTGTTCTGTTCTTCGTCGGAGATTCCGTTGTTGTGGTTTCCGGTGGAAGATGGTGGTTGAGGGTTTGATTGTTCGTCCATCGTTGATTCAGCGCCGGAGGAGGAGTTGAGGGTTGTCATTTACTTGTTTGATATTATTGGGTGGTTGTTGTTTTCTTTGTTTCAAGGTCCACGTGAATGTTGCCGGTCGGGTCGGGTAAAGGGTAGAGTGATAATGACCCGGCTCCACTTTATGTTGGAAAATTTCACACGTCTTCGTTGTCGGCCATGTATTGATATGGACTTTAAAAAGAATTATTTTGTCAATTACTCATAACTTTTTGTGTAGAACTCTCCATGTTATTAATTAAAATAAATACTAATGGGTTCTTGTATGGGTGTAGTTTGTTAGATCAGAGTTAAATCTTCTACATCATCTTTATAATTATATTAAAAATATTATATTTTGTTTAATTAAGTAATATTTTTTATATTTTTATCATTATCTTTTTTCTTTATTTTATTTATAGACACTTTAAAAAATATTAAAAAATTATAAATATAAACAGTATCTCCCTCAAATTTATTGGTAAATGGTGAACAGTAACTTTTTCTTCTTTTTCTCTTTCCTTCACTCACAACAATTTACAACCACTTTCATAAATAAAGGCTACAGTCACACGAAAATAGAGGATCCATTGTGAATGCTCTTACACATGGTAATATAAACATGTGTTTTACGTCGGTTAAAAATATAAAAGAATAAATAGATGTATTGGTACCGATACTGTTTGGACAGGATTGACTCGATTTGTTACAGTACCGATACGGTATCGACACTTTATATAGCTTCTGATGCCGGAGAAATGAAACATTGGGTATACAAATTCGTTTTCAATAACATTTATGTCGGAATGCTAAGAAAACTATCAAAATGAATACGGGTAGTGACATCGATGTTCGGAGATATCGTCTCAGTAGAGAAAAATATCAATTATATTTTACTCGTCTCGGTTGAGAAAAAGTATCAATTATATCTTACTCGTTCAGTTTTGATAAAAACTTATATTAAGACGTACATAAAAGCAAGAACATCGTATCGTTAAAGTTACAATAGAAAAACAAAATATATTTAAAAGTAACTAAGGTAAATTACACGTTTCGTCCTTTATTTATGTAGCGAATTGCAATTGATAGCCTTTACTTCAATAATTACAGTCACAATTCTTTATTTGGAAAACACATTACACCTTAGGTCATTTAGCACTAATCTGATTAAAATTTTCTGGTTATGTTTAGTCTTGTGAATTACACATGAGGGTAGATGGGTAATTTGACTTATTTGTTTATAAATTAAAAAAATTATATCTGTATATATACACACACGCTAACAAAACCCATATCTCTTTTCCCAGTTATCCCCCAGCCTCCCAACAACCTCCACCACAGCTAAATCCCGCTGCCACCACTACCACCGTATCTAGCAACCACCATCATCGAATCGAGCCCCACCACCACCGGATCCAGCCTCCACAAACACACATCTCTAAGTAACCCTAACCCCAGATCCATCGAATTGAACATGATTCGATCAATGTTTGTAAAAATTACCATAGGGCTTTGATCATGGAGTGTAAACGAGTAAAATCACAATAGAAATTACCCTATAAAGTGTTGGGGAATTTCAGAAACCAGATGATCAGAGAGGAGTGTATTCACTCTCAGATCAAATTATTTCGATGGTTCTACCGAATAATTCAATCGGATACAACTCTGATTTCGAGAATTGGAAATAGTATGTTTTTGTATGGAATTCGTATGAACCAGGGTCGACAAAAAAAACACTATGAATTTTAGGGGGTAATTCCAGATAACTGCCACTTGGCAGTTATATTAGCAGCTCGACCCCAGCCAGGGGCTGCCACCCCTTGGACCTTGCTCCCAGGGGCACTACCCTAGACCCCCGCCAAGGAGGCGTTGCTCCCTTGGAACTCCCTTTTCGGGCCTCAGCCCGAATACTTGGAATTACAAAACTTGAACAAGCGTGCACTCCCGCACCTCCTAACTTGTTTGATGTGCATCATAATTCCCTTTGGTCACTAAGTTAATCCCGATTACACTAAAATTTCTAACATAAAGCGTTACTACGGAGCAGGAAGAACTTGGCCAAAACTCTAAGACTCCGGCAACTTTGATTGGAATGTTTGGTAAGTATGGCAGATCGATTATTTAGTTTTGAGAGGTGCTTTGGAATGTTTTTGGTAAATCCCGGATAAACCAAGTTGTTTCTTCCGATTGAATCACAGGAGAACATGTAAAGGCGGGTTCTAATGTTCGAAGTTACAGCCTTCCAACACTTGCCACGAATTTGGTCATCAGACCTCCGTCTTCGAAACCACCATATTTTCACCACTTTGAAACTATGGTTCAGTGGTGTCTCTAGTGCGTCTGATTGTGGTGATATTCTTGGGTTTGGAGTGGAGATTAGGGATGGGGATTTGAGGAGTTTCATTTGTAGTGGGTGGTTATGGTGGTTTGAGTTTTAATGGTGAAGAAGAAGATAATGAGTATTTCAACGTGGTGAGTGTGTGTTTATAATGGGGAAGAAGACAGGGTAAAAAGAATTTAGTGCCCTACAAGCTGTGTACATGATCAAGTTTAACGTTTAAAACAAATCTGGTTAGTGTTAAAGAACCAAGTGTGTAATGCGTTTTCCACGTAAAATAGTTACATATACGTAACTGTGCGCATATTAGTGATATCGGGTAACCGGATAAGTCACGGACAAGTTCTATATGCCATTATACTTTAAATAAGTTAAAATATCAGTTGGATATTAACTTATATGCCCGTTAAGGTTTTAAAACGAAATTATGCCTCATAAGGGCATTTTGGTAATTTTATACCGTATAAAAGGAACTTGAATATAATTTAATGTTATAGTTATAAGTATTCTGGAAAAATACTTTATTCATGATATAATATCAGTAGGATACCAATTATATGTGTAGATTATCTTTTATGACCAAACTATGCACCGAAGGGGCATTTTGGTCATTTTACACACAGTTTATAAATTATTTGGGATTTATATATATATACACACGTGTGTGTGTGTTATATTAAGTAGACTGTGTCCGTATATCCAGCCTAGGCTTGTACATCAAAACCCTAAACCGAGTAAATAAACAATGTTTGTTCCTGGTGTTTATATCCTGTATTAGTCAGTCACGGTAACCCGGCCTGGGCGGAGTGTGACTAAAATACCCTATATAATTTTTTATTAGTACTCAAAGGTGTTACTTTTGATAAACCACAAACACTATATATGTAATTAACTCTAAAAAATATAGAAACTCAATATATTTGTAAACAAAAATATAAAATATGCTACAAAAAATATTTAATAATTACATTCCCAAAATTAATATAAATACAACTACCAAACGTCTATTATGGGAGAAAACACTGCATGGACAAGGCTTAGTTTTTTTTATTAATTTTTATATAAGGTATCTAATGCTTATGAAACACAATTTTGTAATCAAATATTTGACTACCAATATACCAAACACATCTCATTATTATTATTATTATTATTATTATTATTTTACGGAAAATTTCTTTTAATCTCTATCGTCTATGGGACTTGAATCAAAGATCTTCCCATTCCAAACCTAGGTATTTAAAGTCTTTGCCTTTGCCAATGACCACCACCCCTACAAGCTGTGTACATGATCAAGTTTAACGTTTAAAACAAATCTGGTTAGTGTTAAAGAACCAAGTGTGTAATGCGTTTTCCACGTAAAATAGTTACATATACGTAACTGTGCGCATATTAGTGATATCGGGTAACCGGATAAGTCACGGACAAGTTCTATATGCCATTATACTTTAAATATGTTAAAATATCAGTTGGATATTAACTTATATACCCGTTAAGGTTTTAAAACGAAATTATGCCTCATAAGGGCATTTTGGTAATTTTATACCGTATAAAAGGAACTTGAATATAATTTAATGTTATAGTTATAAGTATTCTGGAAAAATACTTTATTCATGATATAATATCAGTAGGATACCAATTATATGGGTAAATTATCTTTTATGACCAAACTATGCACCGAAGGGGCATTTTGGTCATTTTACACATAGTTTATAAATTATTTGGGATTCTGAGTTTATAACATGTACCTACTGCAAATATGTTTAAAAATACGTTTTAAAACCAGTAGGTATCAAGTATTGGTCAATAATATGGTTTAAAACCATACTATGCGCCGAAACGGCATTTATGTCGTAAAATGACGTCTTTAAACGATTTTTACGAAAACTGATGTTAAGTTCAGATTAAAATGTCTTAGATATGTTATTTAATATAACATATCAGTAGGTAAAAGATTTACCTTGAAAGGATTTGATTAAAACTAGTTTATGAGCCACAAGGGCTAAAATCGCCATTTATCGACATAGTTTAAGGACTTGCTTGAAAACTCAGTTTATAACTTGGTTTAACATCCAAATAATCCTACTTATAATATTTTATCAGTAGAAAACTCATTTTCAAGTTCATTACCATTTAAAACCTTGTTTTATACAAAAAGGACATTTTGGTCAAAGATGGCATAATTATGGAACTTGCGCATAAACTTGGATTCTGAATATGATCATGTAATATAACCTCAGAGGGTTATACTACATTATATTATGATCATAATGCAACTTTAGATTGTAGGTAACTAATCTAAACCGGATCAAAATCGAAAGTCAAAGCAGAAGTCAAACTTCGTGACTTTCGGTTGCGAACCGACCCTAGAACTGAAATTGACGAGCCGAACATGTTCTCACATGTTCTAATAATTATTACCAACTTGTTTAAGTGTCAAAACAGGTTTCATAACATATATAAGATCAGTTTATGATTTTTCTGAAAAATGGTCTGTTTGACTTTTTAATATCATAACTTTGACCTGTCAATTGGTCTAGCAAACGTGATCTTCAGGAGGTGCCCTTTATAGGGACTAACACCTACCTTATTACGATCACTTAGCCATGTTCATTTCGAACAATGGCTGGACCATAATGGTCTTAACAGAAAGTCAAAGCGTTTTCCGTAAAATGCTTGACTTTTGGCTATAAAAGCCTATAAACGAAAATTCACAAAGAAGGAACACTTACCAGTGATTCCTAAGGTGCAAAAGAATTATGTTGGATGCTCCTTTTAGCTAGGAACTTCCAGAGGAGGGAGAAGAGTGATTTAAATGAAAAAGGTGCAAGTTGGAATGTGAACTTAAGCACCTATTTATAGTTGGAGAGCTCAAAGGAGGTGAAGCCAGGTGTTTAGGGGTGTAAGAAGAAGCTTACAAGTGTCCCAAAAAGTGGCATAACAGTTTGGGAAGCCATGGTTTCGGTTTTAATGGTTTTGAAGTTTTGTTTGGGAGCTAAGCAAAACTTTCTGCAGCAGATGTTCTCTGACGGGCCGCGAGAGGCACAGGCCCTGCCTCTCGCGCCCCGCGAGCGCCACAAAGGCAGTTTTCAAGTTTGACACTTTTAGCCCTTTAACTTTTAAACCCCATTAAACCTCTCTAAAACACCTTTTTTTGCACTTTTAGCCCTATGTAGCCAATATTTGGCATACCCGTGATTATGTCCGGACATTGTCGAGCTCTCGGTTCGTTAAAAGGTCAATCTGAGGTATAAATTAACATGTTGACACTTTTAATCCCTCCATCATCCAACTTTCACATATTTACAAAATTGAACCCTCTCGTCCAACATTTGGCACGTATGAGAGTTAGGACTTCGTAAAGGATCACTCAGAGGCTTTATTATAAGCATGTTGACTCCAATATCACTCAGCGGCTGGGCATGTTGACATATCAGTCACTCAGAGGCCAAGTTTCAAGCATGTTGACATATCAGTCACTCAGAGGCTAATGATTTAAGCATGTTGACATATCAGTCACTCAGAGGCTGTTATTTATGCATGTTGACATCGGACCGTCACTCAGAGGCTCAGATTGAGCATGTTGAGGCCTTTAGTCCTCAGTGGTCTTTAATAGACTATATTTAAAAATACAACACGTGTCACTATATTTTGGAAACGATTTTTTACAGTGTGTTACATCCTCACCCCCTTAAAAGAAATCTCGACCTCGAGATTTTATTCAAAAAGATGGGGGTATTTTTGTCGCATAGTGACTCAACCTCCCATGTATACTCGGGACCTCTAAAAGCGTCCCACTTAACCTTTACTATAGGTATCATTTTTCTTCGGAGCTTCTTAACCTGTCGATCCTCGATCGAAATCGGTTTCTCAATAAACCTCAGGTTTTCATCTATTTGCACATCTTTATGTGACATTGCTAGCGACTTATCGGCTAGACATTTATTAAGGTTAGATATGTGGAATACATCATGGATTCCACTAAGCTCCTCTGGCAACTTGAGCTTCTAAGCTACAGTGCCGACACATTCGACTATCTCGAATGGTCCAATATATATTGGGCTCAATTTGCCCTTCTTTCCAAAACGCATTACACCTTTCCAAGGTGATACCTTCAGCATGACCTTGTCCCCTACTTGGAACTTAAGAGGTTCACGCCTCTTATCAGCATAGCTCTTTTGCCTATCCTGGCAGCTTTGAGACGATCACGGATTTGCACAATCTTTTCTGTGGTCTCCAAGACAATATCTGGTCTTGATAGTTGGGCTTCCCCAACTTCTGCCCAGCATACGGGCGTTCTACATTTTCTCCCATACAAGGCCTCAAAAGGAGCAGCCTTGATGCTAGTATGATAGTTGTTATTGTAGGAGAATTCTATTAGGGGTAAGTGGTCATCCCAACTTCCACCTAAATCAACACACATGCCCGGAGCATGTCTTCCAGAGTTTGAATAGTACGTTCACTTTGACCATCAGTCTGTGGATGGTAAGTCGTACTAAAGTTAAAGCGTATGCCTAAAGATTGTTGGAAACTTTTCTAAAAGTGAGAGGTGTATCTAGTATCTCTGTCAGATACAATAGATACCGGCACACCGTGTAGGGACACAATCTTGTCCACATACAACTTAGCCAATTTATCTGAATTGTACGTTTCTTTGATTGGCAAGAAATAAGCTGACTTAGTCAGTCTGTCTACAATGACCCAAATAGTGTCATTTCCACTTTTGGTCTTAGGTAACTTGGTAATCAAGTCCATTGTTACCATTTCCCATTTCCAAGTGGGAATCTCAAGTTGTTGTAGAAGTCCTGACGGTTTTTGATGTTCGGCTTTAACTTGCGAACATGTCAGACACTTAGCTACATAAGTGGCTATGGATTTCTTAAAACCCATCCACCAATAATTCTTCTTCAAGTCTTGATACATCTTGTCACCACCCGGATGAACAGAGTATCTTGAATTATGTGCTTCCTGGAGGATTAGATTTCTAAGTCCTCCAAAGATCGGAACCCAAATTCTATCATTAAATCTAAGGATTCCATCCTTTCCAGGCGCTAACTGATCAACAGTTCCGCCTAATCCCTCATTAGGGATATTAGCCTCTAATAGAGCTTGCTTCTGCGCATCTAGTAGCTTCTCACTCAAGCTATTTCTGAGCTCAATGCTCTTGGCGTTAATCCTAATAGGTTTAACCCTTTCCTTGCGACTTAAGGAGTCGGCAACTACATTTGCCTTGCCGGGATGGTAGCGAATCTCGCAATCATAATCATAAAGTGTTTCCATCCAACGGCATTGTCGCATGTTCGATTCTTTTTGATTGAATAGGTGTTGGAGACTCTTATGATCAGTGTATATAATACATTTCGTACCATACAAGTAATGTCTCCATAGCTTTAGTGCAAATACCACGGCACCCAATTCTAAATCATGGGTGGTGTAATTCCTTTCATGCACCTTTAATTGTCGTGATGCATAGGCAATTACCTTGCCATTTTGCATTAGCACACAGCCCATGCCGGTGTGCGAAGCATCACAATAAACAACAAAATTCTCAATACCCTCAGTACAGATAACACATGAGCATTGCTCAACTTGTGTTTCAGAATCTCAAAAGATTCTTATTGCTTTGGATCCCAATTATACTTAACATTCTTACGGGTCAAGGTAGTTAGAGGAGTGGCTATTCTTGAAAGTTTTCAATAAACCTCCTATAGTAACCAACCAATCCTAAGAAACTACGAATCCCTGATGGGGTTTTGGGCACTTCCCAATTCATGATGGCTTCAATTTTGGCGAGATTCACTTGGATACCCCGCTCACTTACCATGTGTCCAAGAAATTGGACTTATCTAAGCCAAAATTCACATTTAGAGAACTTTGCATAAAGTTTCTCTTGTCTTAATAATTCTAGGATGCACCGAAGATGTTTCTCGTGATCAGCTTGATTACGAGAATAGATAAGTATGTCGTCTATGAAGACAATGACAAACTTATCCAAATACGGTTTGCAGACTCTATTCATGAGATCCATGAATGTTGCTGGTGCATTAGTGAGCCCAAAAGGCATCACTAGGAATTCAAAATGACCATAGCGGGTCCTGAAGGCTGTCTTAGGAATATCTTCACTCCTAACCTTCAGTTGATGATATCCTGATCTCAAATCAATTTTGGAGAAATAACTAGCCCCTTGAAGTTGGTCGAATAAATCGTCGATCCTGGGCAACAGATATCTATTCTTGATTGTTAACTTGTTTAGCTCTTGGTAATCGATGGACATTCGCATCGAACCATCTTTCTTCTTTACAAAGAGGATATGAGCTCCCCAAGGCGAGGAACTAGGCTGTATAAAGCCTTTCTCCAAAAGTTCGTCTAGCTGTGTTCTCAATTCCTTCATTTCCGTTGGTGATAGCCTATATGGGGCTCTAGCTACTGGTGCAGATCCTGGTAGGATATCTATTCTAAAATCCACTTGCCTGTTTGGAGGTAGGCCTGGTAATTCCTTAGGGAAAACATCGGGATACTCCGAGATAACTGGTTGATCTTCAAGGTTCGGCTTAGGTCATTGATGGTTACTTGTGCCATGTAGATAACATAGCCTCTTCTCAAACACTTGGAGGCCTGAAATAAAGACACCTTGTCTGGCAATCCATAGTGTGAGTCTCCGGGGATGGTGATTATTTCACCAGATGGGGTTTTAATTTCGATGAGCTTTTTATCACAAGCAATGCGGGTTTGGTTATGAGATAACTAATCCATTCCTAAGACAACATCGAACCTACCAATTTTATTGGCAGAAGAGAGATATGGATGAAATGATTCTTAATGGATATAAAGCATCCATCAAGAATGGAAGATTTGGATTCTATCGTTCCATCAGCAAGTTCTATCTCATAAGTTTTATCTAGAGTTCTTATGGGCAGGTTTAGTAGTTTACTAAACTTATGATTAATAAAAGATCTATCTGCACCCGAATAAAAAAGAACTCTAGCATAAATATCATTAATGGGGAAAGTACCTGTTATGACATTGTCATCATTAACAGCTTCTCTTGCATTTATTTGAAAGGCACGGGCATTCCCCTTCTTGGCCTCTCCAGGTTTTGCATCATTAATTTTTGGGTTTCTTGGGGCAATTGTACGTTATATGCCCTTTTTTATTGCAGTTATAGCAAATTGCATCCTTAAGATCCTTGCAGTCTAAGGTCTTATGCCCTCTTCTTTTGCAGATACCACAGGGTTTGGTTTGTGGATTTATACTACCCTGTCCCCAATGCCTATATTTACAATTCTTGCACAGGGGTTTGTCATTAGACGCGTGCTGGTTCTTCTTGAACCCAAAATTTCCCTTCGTTTTAAATCTTTGGGAGTTATTATCCTCCCATTTCCTTTTCCGTCAGTTTCAGTCCTAACTGACCTTTGTCTTACCAAATCAAGGGTGAGGGAAAGAGATAGGTCTACAACGGACCTATATGTACTAGGTTTAGCAGCTTTTACCATGCCCTTTATTTCGGGCGCCAACCCAGTTATAAAACGCGCAATGCGTTTGGATTCGGGGGTGATCAAATAGGAAACTAACCTAGATAGGGAATTGAAATCGGAGACGTACTTCCAACAGTCTAGGATTTTCATTGAAAGAGACAAAAATCTGTCTCTAATTTCTCCACCTCATGGGTTGGGCAGTAAGTTTCCTTAACAAGGTCCACAAACTTGGACCATCCTAAATTATACAGGTGTACTTTACCTGTAGACTGTATCATGGCTTTCCACCATATTAGGGCATCGCCCTTAAAGGATTGTGATACGTACTTGACCACATCCTTATCAGCATAGTTACTGATATCTACAGTCGTTTCCATCTCATCTAGCCACTTAAGAGCTTCCACAACTCCTTTTTCCCCGTTAAAGTCTCGGATCCGTCCTTAGCAGAACGGGATCTTTTCGCAAAATCTAATTTCCTTGGTTCAATCTTCACATTTGAAGAATGAATAGAGCTCTTTTTATGAGCTGAAGATGGTGGAATAGATAAGGGTCTAGACCGAGTAGCACTCGACTCTCTTAGCTTTTCTATGGCCTTACCCATGGCCCTTTCCACAGCCACATCAATGCGAGCTTGGAAATCATTATCATTAGTATTCTATTTTCAGCATTGTTGGGTTCAATGTCCCGCTGGCTATTTTGTGCTTCATTTGAATTAGCCATCTTTAAGTCTTGGTTTCTATACACCAATACAGCTTTATTTAGCCATGGTATGTCAACCATATCGGCTTCCAACATTGGATATAACAATCCATTGCCTATACCAGTGTGAATAACATCACAGCTCTTAGGCTTAACATAACTATATTTGGTCTAGGTCTTAATAGGACCATCATAGGCAAATTACAATTTGGACGTGGTCCATATATCATTGGACAGTGGATCGCAATGTCACAACTGTCATTGTCATAATTGACAATTATATAGTTCATAGGCTTGTCCCTACATGGCATATCAGCCTGTCACATTGGACATAAATTGGGCACATTGGCCTACATCATATCAGATGTATATGGCATATCAGCCTGTCCCGTTGGACATAAATTGGGCACAGTGGCCTACATCATATCAGATGTATATGGCATATCAGTCTGTCCCGTTGGACATAAATTGGGCACATTGGCCTACATCATATCAGATGTATTTGGCATATCAGCCTGTCCCATTAGACAATAATTGGGCACATTGGCCTACATCATATCAGATGTATTTGGCATATCAGCCTGTCCCATTGACAATAATTGGGCACATTGGCCTACATCATATCAGATGTATTTGGCATATCAGCTTGTCCCTTTGGACGGTTAGTGTGGTTCCTCAAGCCGCACCACCAAGAGTATGAACATTCCTTAATGTTACATAAGAATACCTTAATGATTGATTAATAGTCCCGGTCACCTTCGACCTTAACGACCTTGGAGGTTTGGACCTAGTCCCTTACCTCTGGATAGAAGGATAACTTCCCTTAACTATCCTGATAGAAGACCCCTTCGTACTTAACTATCATTTCTTGGCCAATGTGTGCTCTAAGCCACTTGGCATAATCAAATCTATTAAGGTCTTTGGAATTATATAGCAGAGCATAAATTTCGAGTAAAATCGAGACGCTCGTTTGAAGTGGATGAATACATATATATATATATAATTCCAAAAGTACTTCATTAAATTCTAATTTAGAAATTACAATACTAGAAAATGAAATAAACTGTCCATGCAAGGACTTTAAAGAAATAAAAATGTCCACGCATGGACTAAAGAAACAACAATGTCCTCGCAGGGACTACATATAATTAGAAGAGACTTCACTCGTCCTTCTTTCCCTTGACCAATTTGGAGAGTTTCTTGAAGAACTTGTTTGTGTTCTTCTCCGTTTTCTCCGCTTGCTGCTGCATCTCTTTCATTCTTTCTAAGGCCTCATTAATGGCCTCAAGTGGTGGCAGAGGTTGTGGCATAACCGGATACTAGTACCCATAAGTTGGATATCCAGTCGGTGGATAAGTAGGTGGGAAAGGAGACGGGTAAAGTGCATTGTGCATAACCACCTGCATGTAGGGGTCTTGCGACCATGCTTGATAGTCTACCGGTGTAGACGGGTTAAAGGGATCATATCCAGACGTGTCTGGATATGTGGGGATTGGGTTAGTATAACCCAATGGTGGTGGTTGAACAACAGGTGTTGGTGTTGGTTCCACTATAGGTGAAACATTAGAGGGTCCACCCATTTGTGGGTCCTCTTGAATTGTGGGGTAGGAGTTGGGCAAAGGTGGTAGCGATCCCGACCTTTGTCCAGCACGTACCGACATACGTGCACCATGCTTCCTTCTTGGTGGTTCAGGTGGTGGTTGAGGTTGGTCCACCGGTTCCATGTGGACATCTTCTTGTATTGGGGGTGGTTGAGAGTGATGAGAAGGAGTGTGGGCGAAGGTAAATTGGTTCCAGTATTGGTCCCACACATTAGGACATTGGTAGGGCGATCCAGCATAGGAGTTTGAATCACTTGAAATTTCAATGGGATGCAAATTTGATCCCGACGGTGGCATCTCCGTGTCGGAGTCCTCGTCCATGGGGTTTGGCTGGTCCAACTGATTTTGATCGGCTGGAGGTGTGTTAAAGTAGTGGTTGGGGTTAAATTCTTCATGGTAAGAATGATAAGAATGGGAATGGTGAGAATGGTGTGAATGATCAGAGTGGTGAGAGTGATAAGAATTTTGGGAATGTGAGGGCGAGTGTCTATTAGAGACTGAACGTCTCGCTGGTTGCCAAGGAGACGAATCTCCTGATTCTTGGTAGGCATCTGAGTATTGAGGTTGAGGAGGAATACGCCTAGATGGTCCTCCCCTCATTGGACCTTTTCCTCTCCCACTTTGTCCTCGTACACGTGGCGGCATTTTCCTGTCAAAAATCAATTCAAAAACAATAATAATAACTTAATAATGAAATGAGTAATCCTAGGTCAATGCCTAGACTCGGAAGTCTAAGGAATGTGCTCGTGTAAGTTTGAGATTAAACACAAAAGGCTACTGTTTAATTCTCTCAAACGTTGGCTCTGATACCAACCTGTCACACCACGGATTTTCCAACCCAAATCCATACACCGGTGGGCCCGGGTGGGGAGTATCATGCCGTCAGTTGATAATCATCATAGTCAATTAACACGGCACAACGGAAGTCTTGGAGTAAAATTACTATTACAAACCAAATGTTCGAAATACAAAAATAATATACAGGCTCGTAATAGAAGATCCACAGGCGGATCATAAATTGTACATGGAAAAAATACAAAACAGACTTTGGGCAGATTTAGGATTTGCAAGATCCTCTATCACTACCGAGCACTTCCGGCCTATTTTCATATTGTACCTGCAGATTAGTCTTTTGAAAATACGTCAGCTTTCGCTGGTAAATACACCCAACTGATTCATTTTGAAAACATTTCTAAAAATGCTTTAAGTGCATATCAGCACAAAAATCTTTTTATAACTTGGGTTAATTGACCGTCCAACCTTGTTAACAGATTTACATGTGTGTCATACATACGGGGCCCGGTACGGAGACCGAGACACAATTAACGTACACACAACTTTGGACTCACGAAGGAGTCAATTCCTCCCAACCTTGTGGGAATGCATAATTGAGCGTCTATCGGGTGTATGCCTACACCCGCACTAAGGCCGTGGCCATTTCTATTGTAATGAGCCGAGGATATCCAGGACACGGTAGTTAACCCCCGATGTTTAAATTATCAAACAAAACTGATTAAAACAGAATATGCGGATTTATCATCCCCGAACCAGCGTTCGATTGAATCCCATTTCCGACCAAGCGGTAATAATTTACCGTAACCCAAGCCCGTATAGGGGATATAGGTCGAGAGTATTTACCTGAGCTAGTCTTCTTTTAATTTTAATAACTCATACGTATTCAAAATAAGCTAAGTGCAGATAGCATTTGCCGGCAAGTCTCTAGTCTAGATTATGGCATAAACTAACCAATTAACTACTAACGTTATTATTTAAGTCATAGACTTAGACCGACTAGCGTACTTGATCAAAGCGTATGACGCTAGATTAAACGATGATTGGATAGAATGTAGTTTAATCCCAACAAGTACCTTGACTTGTATAATATGGGTAAACTATTAACATTCTGGATTTTGAGATTAAAATGATAAGGTTAAACCCGTTTCGGTTAATTTCCGTAAAATAGTTACATATACGTAACTGTGCGCATATTAGCGATATCGGGTAACCGGATAAGTCACGAACAAGTTCTATATGCCATTATACTTTAAATAAGTTAAAATATCAGTAGGATATTAACTTATATGCCCGTTAAGGTTTTAAAACGAAATTATGTCTCATAAGGGCATTTTGGTAATTTTATACCGTATAAAAGGAACTTGAATATAATTTAATGTTATAGTTATAAGTATTTTGGAAAAATACTTTATTCATGATATAATATCAGTAGGATATCAATTATATGTGTAAATTATCTTTTATGACCAAACTATGCACCGAAGGGGCATTTTGGTCATTTTACGCATAGTTTATACATTATTTGGGATTCTGAGTTTATAACATGTACCTACTGCAAATATGTTTAAAAATAAGTTTTAAAACCAGTAGGTATCAAGTATTTGTCAATAATATGGTTTAAAACCATACTATGCGCCGAAACGACACTTATGTCGTAAAATGACGTCTTTAAACGTTTTTTACGAAAACTGATGTTAAGGTCAGATTAAAATGTCTTAGATATGTTATACAATATAACATATCAGTAGGTAAAAGATTTATCTTGAAAATATTTGATTAAAACTAGTTTATGAGCCACAAGGCCTAAAATCGCCATTTATCGACATAGTTAAGGACTCGCTTGAAAACTCAGTTTATAACTTGGTTTAACATCCAAATAATCCAACTTATAATATTTTATCAGTAGGAAACTCATTTTCAAGTTCATTACCATTTAAACCCTTGTTTTATACAAAAGGGCATTTTGGTCAAAGATGCCATAATTATGGAACTTGCGCATAAACTTGGAATTATGATCATGTAATATAACCTCAGAGGGTTATACTACATTATATTATGATCATAATGCAACTTTAGATCAGTAGGTAACTAATCTAAACCGGATCAGAATCGAAAGTCAAAGCAGAAGTCAAACTTCGCGACTTTCGGTTGCGAACCGACCCTAGAACTGAAATTGACGAGCCGAACATGTTCTAATAATTATTACCAACTTGTTTAAGTGTCAAAACAGGTTTCATAACATATATAAGATCAGTTTATGATTTTTCTGAAAAATGGCATGTTTGACTTTTTAATATCATAACTTTGACCCGTCAATTGGTCTAGCAAACGTGATCTTCAGGAGGTGCCCTTTATAGGGACTAACACCTGTACCTTATTACGATCACTTAGCCATGTTCATTTCAAACAATGGCTGGACCATAATGGTCTTAACCGAAAGTTAAAGCGTTTTCCGTAAAATGCTTGACTTTTGGCTATAAAAGCCTATAAACGAAAATTCACAAAGAAGGAACTCTTACCAGTGATTCCTAAGGTGCAAAAGAATTATGTTGGATGCTCCTTTTAGCTAGGAACTTCCAGAGGAGGGAGAAGAGTGATTTAAATGAGAAAGGTGCAAGTTGGAATGTGAACTTAAGCACCTATTTATAGTTGGAGAGCTCAAAGGAGGTGAAGCCAGGTGTTTGGGGGTGTAAGAGGAAGCTTACAAGTGTCCCAAAATGTGGCATAACAGTTTGGGAAGCCATGGTTTCGGTTTTAATGGTTCTGGAGTTTTGTTTGGGAGCCAAGCAAAACTTTCTACAGTAGATGTTCTCTGGCGGGCCGCGAGAGGCACAAACCCTGCCTCTCGCGCCCCGCGAGCGCCACAAAGGCAGTTTTCAAGTTTGACACTTTTAGCCCTTTAACTTTTAAAACCCATTAAACCTCTCTAAAACACCTTTTTTGCACTTTTAGCCATCTGTAGCCAATATTTGGCATACCCGGGATTATGTCCGGACATTGTCGAGCTCTCGGTTCGTTAAAAGGTCACTTAGAGGTATAAATTAACATGTTGACACTTTTAATCCCTCCATCATCCAACTTTCACATATTTACAAAATTGAACCCTCTCGTCAAACATTTGGCACGTATGAGAGTTAGGACTTCGTAAAGGATCACTCTGAGGCTTTATTATAAGCATGTTGACTCCAATGTCACTCAGAGGCTGGGCATGTTGACATATCAGTCACTCAGAGGCTAATGATTTAAGCATGTTGACATATCAGTCACTCGGTGGCTATTATTTATGCATGTTGACATCAGACCGTCACTCAGAGGCTCAGATTGAGCATGTGGACGCCTTTAGTTCGCATTGGTCTTTAATAGACTACATTTAAAAATACAACACGTGTCACTATAATATTGGACACGATTTTTTACAGGGTGTTACAACGGGCTGTGAGCTGGTTAGCGAACTAGAAGTCGTGGGCTTGAAGCCAGTGCACTGCCTTAGAGATTTGAACCCTAATGTGATATACATGACGTGGCGAACTTACAACAGTAACCTGGAAGTTGGTTACGGTCGTAACCCACCCGGACTCCACCTAGACCCTATTTAAAGAATGAGGTGTCGTTGGAAACCCTAAGTTGCGAACTCAGAAGTAAGAATAGCGAAAAAAAGGTTGTTCCAAATAGGTAGATTCAAGATCGGATTGACAAGAGCAGGATTCAAGGAAGAATAGCATACATGAGGTAGAGATATCGATCCTAACTAAGTTAGACCCTTCGATTTATCATTTTCCTTTAGATTCAATCATGTCTTCGATGAATTCTTTAGTTTTGTTTGTTACCATGAATAGCTAACCACGCTATAGCTAGTTAGGGAATGATGATTCTTAATACTATGCAATGATTTGGTTGATTTTGTTATGGAAGTGTGTTTCTAGTAAGGTTTGCTTATGAACTTGTGCTTGTGTAATCTATATGATAAGTATTGATGTTTGATTAGTTTGTGTGATGATTTAGATCTTTCTATGAATTTATGCGTGCTAGATCTGTTTTGACTATCTTTAGGCTATATATCGATTGTTAGTCTAGGGCTAACTTAGTAGGTAAAGGATAAACTTATTTGAGGGTTGGTAAATCATATGGGTCACCTACGGGAAGAATCCGAATAAAAGGGTTTGGAAACCAGTAAAGGGTTTTCTTTAAATTAAATAACATAGATAATAATTCGCTTGATTCGTTAATCTACTGTTGCTAGAACCATATAAGAAGCTCTTAGATCACGAGGGATGAGTAAATGACTTAGTACAACTTTCCATCCTCATCAGAGAATTGTTTCAAGCCGCTTTGGGCACTCAACTCAATCTTAGTACGACTTTCCATCCTCAATCCAATGGACAGACAAAACGTATTATCCAAAATATTTGGCATTCCGTGAAATGTTATGTATTATATGTTATGTTTTTTTATTACAAATATGGTTAGTACGTAATTGCGTAATCACTTAATGGGGTTTCACATAAAATACTATAATAAAATCACGTAATCACATAATGTGTATTCAAAATCACGTAATACCATATAGTAAACTATTATTATGTAATTACGTACTGATACATAATCACGTAACATTACACTTCTTTCAAGAATAAAATGCATACTATGCAATTACATACTAGAACATAATCACGTTACGTTAAAAAATCACGTAACGTTATAACTTGTAAAATAAAAAAAGAGTAAATTGTGGTTTTGGTCCCCGTGGTTTCGTGATTATTGCTATTATTTACAAAATCCAAATGTCTTGCAATTTTAATACCAAGGTTTCTATTTTATTGGGGTTTTAGTCCAACACATTAACTCCATCCAACTTATAGCTTAATTCTTGTCATATAAGAGACATATGAAGGGTATTTTGGTATATAACTATTATTGTGCAAAATATTACACATCCTTGCTAAGAATATTAATCGGAACTTATAAAATATACATTTTAATGATTTCATCACATCCTTGCTAAGCATTTTTTGGACCACTGTATCAGAGATAAAACCCAACTTACCCACAACTTGTAAAACCAATTTAATTATTGAGTGCCAACAAATGTAAGTGCAGAGAAAGCCTCCACAACCTTAATAAAAAATTAAAAACATAAGTAATTTGAATAAGAATTTAATAGCATAAACACATAAGAAATCATAAATAGCCTCATCTCATTTTACCACATAATCTTTATGACATGAAGAGAAACGAAATACAAGAGAGAGAAATGCACTCACTTTGTACCTTGATGCAACAAAGTAAGAATTGTTCTCTATCTATGAAAAGGAAGTTACTTCTCAAAGTCGTTTACAATTGAATAAAATATAAGAAGAATATTATCAATATTTAATACCTTAACATTGACTGATCTAAGATAATAATCTGCCACAATACGAATATTTGCAAGAGAAAGGTGGCGGAGTTGATGCAAAGACAAAATGTCAGGAAGAAATTCAAGTGGATTACCAAATAGCCTAAGAATACGTAATTCAGCCATGGCCCGGCATGAAAGATTATGAAATCAGTATACTTTAAATGAAATTAGGTCTAGCTGTCACTATGAGATGATGATAACAACAAAGAAAAACAAGTTCAATTTAGGTAAAGAGTGAATGGTCATTTATTTACCAAAAATACCCTGCACATGCCTCTCATATGAAAAGGATTTAACTATATGTTAGATAGAGTTAGTGTGGTGGACCAAAATCGCAATAAAATAGAAACCTTGGTATTAAATTTGCAAAACATTTAGATATAGCAATAACCAATAAACTACAGAGACCAAAACCGCAATTTACTCTAAAAAAATTTAACAATTAAGAAAACTATAACAATAACCTACTCAAATTAAAGAGTATGAAATGCCGTTAATATAGTGTAATTTTTTTAAACAAATATGATCATATGAGAAAAATATAGCCGTTTAAAAATCATGGGGAAAATAGATTTATTAGTTACCACTATTGGATCTTTCTATTTTGCCATTTCTTTAATTGTTTCAGTTATTTTATATCACGTGAATTCTATATTTGAAAACCACTTAATCTTAACCATTTAATTAATTACTTGATTAAATGGCAAAACTTTCTCCTATTCTTCATACAAATTGTTTCTAGTACTAGTACATGATCTTTGCCATTTGTTTAAACGGTTCGTGGGTTGTATGATTATTGGGCTTTGTTTATAAGTGGGTTGTATGATTATTGGGCCTTGTTTATAAAATGGTTAATGGGCTTATAATAACCAAGAGAACAATGGGTGTTAGCACAATTAAGTAATAACTAAAAAGCTATTCAGTTGTTTTTTAATAGGCAAATTATTATTTAGTATTAATTGATGAACTAGAGTAAACTACCTTTTTGGTCTTTGTGGTTTGATCACTTTTGCCACTTTATGTAACGTCTCGCATTTTTATACTTTCCTGATTTAGAAGTGTAATTGTATTTCTATTTATGGAAACTTGCATTCGTATCTTATTCGGATTTCCTTTCCGATTTTGTAATCCAATGCGTTGATCATAATTAAATACTTATTTTATTATACTTGTTATACTTGCAAACAAATCATCCAAGTACATACTTACATGCAAATTTATACTTATTATACATGCAATACTTATACATTACTACTTTGTGCTTAAATACCTAAAAGCCGACTAAAATACGAAAACACAGCCCAAAACCAAACTCTTTGTGCGATCTGGCTCACTTTGCATGAAGTGGTGATCAACTTATACGGATTGACCCTATTTCCTATAAATACACCCTCCACTCCACTCCTAAATCCTTTGTTCACTCCAGAAATTAGTCTCAAGCTACTGATCTTTATCTCTCGTACCAGATCCGTATCAGAAGGTTTCTAAACTTCCAAACTCGTTTTCTTTACTTACTTTTGATGATTTCTTCTACTCTTTTCTAATGCATGCATCTTCAAATGTTGAATGCCACCAAGTTCATCATCCTTTATATGATTAAGCTTGTGTTGGTAGTAGTGTGAACTCTAGAAGCCTTGGCTTACGAATTAGTTCCACCACCACATTTGTCCATTGCATGTCATTCAAGTGGTTTGCTAGCACAAAAGTTACCCAACCCCGTTTGGCCTCCGACACTTAGCTAACTCTTTCCATGTCGGGAATGGCTCACCAGAGTTAATCGTACTTGGCCACTTGTATAGCTAGATTTACATTATGTTATTCATGACCAACCGGGTTTTTACAACCTTATGCTTTGGTGAATCATATAATGAGGCGTTCGCACCCCCATGCTTGACTTCTATGACGGACTTGTCAATAAGGACATAAACTATACATAACCTTCGTACTTTCTGTAACATTTGTCGTAAAAAGGGTTCTAAAACCCGCTCTGTTTTGTTAATGCAAGTATACGTTATGATATTCGTCACACATTTATGTTAAGTGTTTTAGAATTCGTTATACTATTAGTAGTAAATAATAAATAATAAAGTTCAAAATAATCATAATATTAATAAATAAACTATAATTAATAAAATCAAATAAAAGCATAAAAAAGGGTGACCGCGGGTATCGAACCCGGGTACCCACCCACCCAACCAACACACACAACACACCACTACACTACACACACATATCTGAATTAATCCTAAATCAAATAACTCTTATATCGAAACAACACTCTAAAACCATTTCAAAACAACTGCCTGTAAACGGCTGTAACTCCCAAATCCACCAATCATTTCCGTTTCAATTTCAAATTAAACCGAAGAAACTGTTTTTCAAACGTGTGTTAATACTCAATCATGGTTAATTCGGTTATGTAATCATGGTGGCATTCAAAGTTTTGACCTAAATCTTTTGAAACCGAAAACCAAAACTCAAGTTAGCTCTTGTCTATAAATAGTGACCCTAGAATCCATTTAAAACTCGCTCACATCTGCAAATACTTTCTACAAACTTCCTGTAAACTCTGCTCTTGAATTCACACTTCGCCGGAAATTCGTTCGTCACCGGAACTTCCCGGAGATCACTCGGTTTCGGTATATTCATCCTTGAATCCTTTTTCGTTTTATGTATTATTATTATCTAGTAAATCAATGAACTCAATAAGAGTTATCTGATTAAACAGTCGGGTTATGGTTCTGGGTATATAAAATGAAGAAGATGAAGTCGATTGTGTCTGTAAATAGAATTAAAATCGGTAAATGTACCGGGTTAGAACATAGTCCAACGGTGGACTGTGTGCATTTGAAGTTCATGGTCTCGTGTTCGAGTCTCAGATACGTTACCGATTTCCTTAACTTTTATAACTAAAATGTAAAACCACACAGATAGTATATAAATTTAATTAAAATCACATATCCTTCGGGTTAGTCACACAGCCCAATTGGTCGGGCTGTTTGCTACACGAAGCCATGGTCGCAGGTTCGAGTTTAGTCCGTTACATGTTCCAGAACTATCAAACATTTTTAATTACTAAATAGAAAATGGTTTAATTCAGTATGTGTATATATGTAATTAAAAACGGATATATTCCGGGTTAGACACGTAGCTCAGTTGGTAGAGCTGCGTGCACGTATACGAGAGGTCAAACGTTCGAGTCCCACACGTTGCGTATAAATCCGAATTCGACCGGTTCGACCCGCTGAAGGGTATATTTTTTTAATTAACATTTTTCTTTATTTTTCTTCAAAATCCATAAAAATATATAATAAAATAATTCTTTTTAAACATAAAAATTAGTGATAAATACTATAAAATTGTCTAAAAAGCCTAATAAATTTCATTAAATAAAAATACTAAGTTTAAATCAAATAAATATATTTACCGAGTTATTACCTGAATATTTAGGTTAGTTTTCTCGTCGGTTGGAATCTTTAAATCGTGCGCGCTCGTTATCAAATCAAGAACGCACCCACTCTAAGTGAATTCCTACAACTTCCCCTTTTTATTCTATTTTTGGGGTGTATCACGTGTCGCGTTATTTATATTAGTTAGTCAACTCTCGTGCTATTACCATCTTATGATCTACCGTGCTATGTGATATTATTTGGTTTATTGTTATTCGTGGCTATACTTTCTCATTTCAGTCAAGCTTTCACATTAGGTACATCAGTTCCCCGTTGCATACGGGTAGAGCATCGGGTCGCCTAATTAGATCGGCTCCGTTTGATTGAGCCTTGATCTCACAGCACATCGCTTATCGTGCTCACATGTACATTGCTAGATGATTACGCGGTTTGTGGATAGATTACATATACGTTTGCTCATATTTGGTTTATGCAAATTTATTAAATTAATAAACATATCAATCCTTTTTAATGTTTAAATGGGATTCACTCGCCAACTTTTGTTGACCCAAATCTCTATTTTTACACATGATACAGGTGAACAGGTTGAAGCAAGGAACACATAGGATTGGGCCTCAGAAGAAAAAATAAAGCGTTACTTGAATGTCATGTTTAGAACATTTTGTGCTTATATCGTTTAAGTGTTTGTTGGAATTTCTACTTTTAATTTGAATTAATAAATATGAAACTTTATTATAGTAAATGTCATGAGCTTTGATGAAAACCCAATCATGCCTCGACTACCATATCCGCTGCGGGTTAGGGTGTGACAGTTTCTTAATAAACTAGTCTGAAGAGAATATTAATCGCTTTCTGATTAAGTATTATGATCCTAGACTGTTCAGTCTCGTTGCCAAATTTTCCGTTCACATAACTCAGTGTCGAAACGGGTGCAAAACGAGCTAAAACATTCCAGAACTGTCACTTCGCACGAAGTGCAAGTCACTTCGCATGAAGTGGAGTTTTTCTACATCTTCTTTTCGTCTGCCGAATCCAAATCTGAATCCTTCGTTAACCACATTCTTTTTACACACCTCTGTTTACCCCTTGTAGGGTAATCTCGGTGTGCATCACTTCAACACTCCAACTCAACAACTCGCTAATTTCTAGGAAGCTTGCAAAACCGTGAGTATACTCGACCCGTTTACTTTTATCACTTTTGGGTTCTAAACATGTAAACTATCAAAATCATGCAAACATGCTTATACTTAATCACAAACAATCCTTATACATGCTTACGTAACAAACTTGAATTCATACATGCTTATACTTAATATGCTTATACCATGTCATTAACTTTGATCAAGCCTCTCTTAATATGTATAACGCTATAGGATTAACACACCGCTCGTATTCTTGAGGCCATGTTAAGTAAACTACTTAGGTCTCTTCATTGCTATGATTAGATCACACATGCGGGAACTCTTTGGGTTGACACGTATAAACGCATGCTAGTATTTGACATGATAGTTTTAAGTTAACATTTATGCATGAGGATTTGTTCACACTTTTTATTATCTTAGTATTCAAATTTGTATACTCACCAATGCCTTGTGTGTTGAACTATACTTTAACATGTGTTGCAGGTTGATGACGATGATGATCCATGGAATTCTAGTAGGATGGACATAGAAACTCATCTTAATTTCGATTTATGTAGGATCGTGTTTCTAATTGGAATGTTGTACTTTCGTTGTAATTGTACTTGAAATTTATATTGTATTTGTTTCCAAGCAATGTACTTGAATCGTTAGCGATGAAATGAAATATTGTTCCTTTAAATACTTGTCACAATTTAGCGTTATATTGTCTTGAGCAATCTATTTACGTCCGCCCTGATGATTCCGTCATTGTTTGGGGTGTGACATTTTAGTCCAAAATTCAAACCTTTTGAATCTGGGTCCATGTGGTTTCAATTTTGTTGCCATTTTGGTCCAAAAGTGAAATCAACTCATTTTTGTGTGATAAAATCCTGGTATTTTATCAATTTCCTCAGGGGCAAGATGGTCATTATAATTTTATTATAACACATTATTAATTATAATAATAATATTAAATAATCCCCATATAAAAGCAGCAGAGATTCATCTTCCCCAAACCCAAACCCTAATCCATCATCTTCTCCAAACACTCCTACAAGCTCTTTCAAGAGCTGTGTCAACACCTTAGGGTTTCAACATTCAATCACATCGATCTACACATCAACCGGATCTCGAACAACAACAACAACATCATCTAGCACAGGCACACGGATTATCAACAACCACAACCTGGTTATCATTACCACTCCTAAACAACAAGTATCTAACAACCAGTCCAACAACAATCGCAACAAACACACCACCATTAAACGACATAATCGTAAGCATAAGGAAGTATCTAATCACCGAGTTAATTCCGAACCGAACCGCTCCAGCAATTCTACCGACGCTCCACCGGTTACTTCTGGTGAAAAATTTTCTTATTCAGGAGTGGCTTAGCGTCAACGGCGGTGCCGTTTGTGGTGGTTGAGGCGACGGAGAAAGTGGAGGCAGTGGTCCTCCATGTACCGGTAGAAGATGGAGAAGATGAAGCAGGCAAGTAAGGTGAGAGCGTAACTGAATCATGAATGTTTGCCATGAGGAGAAGAGGAGAGTGACGTTGCGGCTCCAGTAGAAGGTCATGTGCCTCATGGTTGCGGTGGTGATGGTGACGGAAAAGTGATTGAAAAGAGCTTGATGGAGTATTTGGAGAAGTTGATGGATTAGGGTTTGGGTTTGGAGGAAGATGAATCTCTGTTGCTTTGTATGATGATAATTTAATTTTATCATTTTAATTAATAATGTATTATAATAAAATTATAATGACCATTTTGCCCCTGAGGAAAAGAACAAAATATCAGGATCCTATTACAAAAAAATGAGCTGATTTCACTTTTGGACCAAAACGACAACAAAATTGAAACCACAAGAACCTAGATTTAAAAGGTTTGAGTTTTGGATTAAAGTGGCAAAAGTGACTAAACCTCAGAAACCAAAATGACAGTTTACTCGATGAACTATTTAGTTTATATATTTTTAGATTTTTTAATCAGTATAGTAGATTCATATATGTAAAATTTTTAAACTCAGGTTATTTTTTCTTGGGTGGGTGTCAAAATTTCAAATTGGGGCTTTTAGTTTGTTTTGTTTTCATTATATATGTGCTCTCTATTTATCGCATTTCAGTCTTCTTGGCTTCATAGGCATTCTATCCTAACCAAATGTGAAGTTTATTACCTGGAAGACGAATTTTTCACAACATCAAAATATATGTTTTTCTAAATATACAAATAATACAAAACGAAGATATTATAAATTCAGTTTTGTTACACTAAAATGATCATCACTAGACTTAATGCAAATATCATTGTAGGTCACGATACTAAACATCTACATCATTTTTGTTTGGTTTATGTAGCAATAATAGTCTACGTGGACCACAAAAAAGAGCAACGTCATTAGTTCCCGGTTAGGTAAATGTAACCCAACGGTACTAATTTATTGAAACGGTGACCTTTCTATGTGGTGAGAATTCAAGTCTTATTGTGAGCAAATGGTGTAGTTTAGTAATGGGTTAACGGTGTGTGAGTTTTCCGTCTAAAAAAAGTAATTGACAATCGAAATGATATGTGTATATGTATAATGTGCGTGTATATACGTATATGTAGTGTCATTGAAAACTATTTTAACTAGTGAATTATGATAATAGTATAAGCATGTGCAACTGTTTATGTAAAATTGTTTCTTTAATGAACAAGCCCCTGTATATATATTTATATACATATGTAATATCAATATATCATTAAATAAATAAAAATTTAGTTTAACTATGAGAACCATTTTACTATCTAAGTTCCAATAAGTAAGGAGGAGATGATCTTGATTTAATGAAATAAAAAATAAATAATTGTACCAAATTTTCTCATAATTGTAATTATTATTCAAAAGTTGCCACATATTCAAATCAATATATACACCCTAAATATAATACGAAAGGAATAGAAAAAGAAAAAAGGGAGAAAACAAACTGATGACTTTATGTGTACTGGTATGTCACATACTTAGGTTACTTGATACGGGGACGACACTGGCCTGTTTAGTCTCGTCGTCGGTTCTCAACACCGTTTTATAGGGACGTCGTCGTCTTCTCTGTCTTGTCTCAGACGTTGCAGCCGGTCCTCGAACTCATCACTTTAATATTGTTCAACGGCTACTTTTTAAAAAAAATTCCTATTAAATGCTTCAACAACTACTTTTATAAAAAAATCAACAGCTACTTTTATAAGAAAAATTAATTATATTATTTTAAATACACATCTTTCATCTCATTTTTTAAACCAGTTCAACCCAAACTCTCTCTCAACTTTATAAAATTCTTCTCTTTTTTTTCATCAATTTTGCCATGGATTCATACATCCAAACAACCCGAACACAAACCCAAACCCAAATCCGAACCCAAACGTTTTCTAGGTACCCGACTACTATCCTACGATGGATCCGAGTTGGTAGGCATCGCAATTTTCTTTCTCGGGTTTCCAACAAACCCCAACCCTTTCTCTCAAATGAGCCGAGGTCACAACCCAAAAGGTACAAGCGAAGCAACGTGAAGTAGACGAACGAGTTCGGTTGAAGCAAGAGGCGGTAGAACTAAAGGAATGGGAGATAATGACAGCCAATATCAATTCGTATCCGGAAGAAAACTGTTCAGTTTTGCGTAAAATAAAAGAAAAGATCTCACTAAAAATGGAATTCTTAGAATTTTTAATTTTTACCAATCTACTATTTTTTTTAAAGTTATGTAGTGTTTTTTTTTTAATATTAATGAATTTATTTTACAACTTATTAAATGTTAAAAAATATGTTAAATTTAAAAAAAAATTTAGGAGAGACCCATCCTCCATTTCCCTTGGTCCATACTTGGAGGGGCATCCTCCTTGAATGTTGACGTGGCGATGACATGGAGGGGCATCCTCCAAGGACTTGCCTCCTCCACACCGAGTAGTCTTAGATACTTACAGAAAACCAACTTCACTAAATTTTGTTTGGTTCATGTAACATTAATAGTCAATTTGGACCACATGAAAGATCGATGTAACTAGTGTGTTTTCGTTCACCATCTCTGTTAGGTAATTAACACCTAGACCATGTGTGACCATGTGTTAGTGGCTTTCAAATTGGGTGTGAAACTATTAGAGAAACCGACAAATCAATGCATGTTCAACACAATCAAAGATAACAAGTGTTATATACATTCCTTATTATCTTTGATTGTGTTGACCATGTATTGATTTGTCGGTTTCTCTGGTAGAAACAAGCCATATGTGACTCCGAAAGAGTGAACACCATTACAACGTTTTGGTTAAAGGGGTGGTGACCTTCTAGACTAAAGGTGGAGAGTATTAGATATGGGCCTACTGACTCAGTTAGGTTTCTAAGGTTACTCGTAATCTATATATATTGTAACCTACTCATTCAATAATAATTAATCCAGTCTTCCATATTCTTACATTGTATCAAAGCCAGCTTAGGCTCTATACCCTCTCCGTTGCATCAAACACAAAAAACAAAACCCTAGCAATCATCACTTGAGAAAAACCCTAGACAGGGCGGCGTGCCGCCGTTGCTGCCATGTCCGGTCTCTGTTTGTTTTCTGTTTCTTTTTTTTTTCAGTTTCGTATCCAAATGTCTTTGGTTCTAGATTCACCGGCTTTCTTACAGTCTCTTACCACATAGATGATGCTACGGCTCATCTTGTTGATTTCGCATCTCCGTCAAGCCGCCCCTTGCCTCTGTGCCGCCGCCGCTCATTAGACTATGGTTTTCCACCGTGCCGCCTGCAGGATTACGATCCGCCGCCGCGCCGCTACCAGCAGCCGCTACACTGCCGTATTGGTTGCCTCTTATAGGATTACGAGATCATTCAAAACTGAGAATCGAAGATTACTGATTGAAGATTGCAAGATTATCGAACTTTGACCAAAATCGAAGGCAATTGTTTTTGTTTTCGGTCTAAGCTTCTAGTTCCACCAACGAAGATTGCGGAGTATTAGACTATGGGCCTAGGGCTCAGTTAGGTTTTTATGATTACTTGTAATCTCTATATATTGTAACCTACTCATTAATAATAATTTAAGCCTTTTACTATTCTTACAAAGAGCACCTGATGGGCATGGGACACCCCAATTTCATTTTACATATTTAATTGATCAGTCACATTTATACATCTCACTATCTTTTATTTTATTTTTTTACATCATTGTTTAAAAGATTAGAAAGTAGCCCACATTTCACCTTTTCATAACATACGTAGGTAAAATATGGAAGTTAAAACCACCCATGCATATGTAACAGTTAACCCTATGTTAACACATTTTTCTCCTTTCACCAATCCAAAACACATAACCTTAGAAGTGCAATGACTAATTGATATACTAGTGACATTACATACATTATATATACATATAGGACGTACATGTTTACTAAAATTCCATTTAGCTATTTACATATTCACACACCTCACAAATAGTCATACAATACTCGGCTGGATAATATTTAAGTGAATCACTCGTGCTTATGCATATCATATGCTTGACAACAAATCAAACATCCTGTTAACATAAACAATGTAAAGATCAAGAGACCTTTAAAAGGGCTGTTATGTAGACTTTGGCTAGGGGTGTGAAATTTTTGGGTAAAAGTGACTAAAGTGCAAAAATATTGGTCTTATGAAAAACGTTTATTTTTGTGACTGAAATGATAAAAAGTGTACTCCGGGCTTGATGAGATTTTTGGTACTCAACAATTTATTCTATTTTATTTTCTTTTCTTCTTTTTCCCATTTTTCTTGCCTTTTCTATATTTTCTCATTTTTCCTTCTTTTATTCTTTTCTCTATACAAGATTTCCAAAGTGAAAATATGATCAAAACAAAGTCACCTGGTTGTTTTAATCAAAAGATCATATATTGCGAAAATAAGGATGAAAAATGTAAAAGGCTTTTTTTGGTTAGTGGGTTGTTTTTTAAAAACTCTTGCGGGTTATTAAAATACAAGGAATAGGCTCAAGGTTGGCTAATTAGGGAAAATATTTCGGGTAATGGAAACAAATGAAAATAAGGCTACATCCGTTTTTTTAAAAACCCTAGTTTCTCTGTCATTTACTTACATAATTTATTCATTTAGGATCATAAAAGAATTATCTTGTCAAGATCTATATTATAGGAACCATTTGGCTAACACGCAAGAAATGAAAAGGTGAACATTTATATAATATATGTATGTGTCAGGTGATGCACATAATAAAGGTTTAAAATCTCACAAAGGTGGAAAGGGGTAAACTGTGAAAGTGTAATTTTGAGAAAATAATTTATAAAACATGGTTTTCAAGACAATAATTAAATAGTTAGATAAAGAGAATTAAAAGAAAATGAAAAAACTGGGGTGTTTAGCGTTTCAATGCGAGTTTTGTGTAAGGCTTGGATAGGACAAGCGATTCAATGATTCCTTCACCAAACTTAAATTACATTGTCCCCAATATGCCCAAATGTATACAAAATGTTTTCAATACGAAAATGTGTGATTTAAAGAGAAGACAAAACTGAGGAGACACGACCTCGGGCCTGGTAGGCACGACCCTGTGTTTGGACATCAGAAGCTTTGAATTTGAAAAATACAACGCTGGGACTTTGACACGGCCTCGTACCTATGTAGACACGACCTATGCATGGTGGCCTATTTTTTCTTGTATTGTTGCAGTGGTGACATGAGGGCATTTTTGATCAGGCACGAATTCGTGTCAAAAGGTATGCATTGTTTTTTCTGAGAGAATTATGCACGGGGACATGTGGCTGGAGCATGGGAGCGTGAGACTCTTCTGTTTTCTTATGCGTCTTTTTTTCGCCGTGTATTATCTTTAGAAAATCAAAAGTAAACAAATGAACGACTTATTTTAAAGATTAATAAAACAAAATGATAAAAACACGCTTCATTTGATATAAAATATATGTTGGATTCTACACATATCAATATGTGGATTCTAGAAATAATCAGGAGGTGCTTACCTTGAGGGCGAGATCGGATATGAAAGACTTATGAAGATACATGATTAAGTTATGAAGATTGCGACGAAGTCAGACACTTCGGGTTAACACTACTAGAAAAGTGAACAATTTCCTACGAAAATTTCCTACACAATTTTTTCGTCACAAATTCCAACACATTTGAGATAAATTCCAATGAAAAAAATTTCAAGATTTTATGAAAACTTTTCGACGCAACAGCGACAAAATTTAAGAAAACATTATAATTGGCATTTACCTCACAGATAAATAATATCATTTGCGACACATTGACATATAAGAAAAAAATAAATAAATATTAATTTTAGCAAAAAAAAGCTATGGAAAGATAATAACATTTCCTACACATTTTTTACAAAATATTTATTTTTTAGTTAAACTAAACGTTCCGTAAAAATTGTGTCACAGCTTGCGATACTTTCCAACAAAAAAGTTATTGTATATAATTTTATTAAATGAAAATACAGAACTTCTACGATGAGACTTATAAATAATTATAAAATTAGTATAATAGCAAAAAATAAATGTATGGCCTATACATCTAAGACAAAATGCTTATTTAGCAGACAAGAGATACGGGGCCGTGTCCTATGGACATGGGTCGTGGTCAACTTCGAGATATGCAAATCTTGGATAGTACAACAAGTACAATGGCCACGAGGCCGTACCGTTGACACACGGAGCCGTGTAGCATCTAATTTGACAAGTTTATTAAATGAAGACAGAGAATGAGAAAGACACAGGGCCGTGCCCACCAGGCACGGGGCCGTGCGATGCTTCTGTTTCTAGCTATAAATAGGGGTGTTTGGTTCCATTCCAACTCATCCCTTGGCAAACCACTTCTCTCACACCTGCCATCACTTTACCACCATAATACCACCATCATCCATCATCCATCCTTAAAGTGTGTGTAGTAGTCTCGGGATTCAAGATTGATCGTAAGAGTTTTTGTCAAACAAAGGTCATGCTTAGCTAATCTCTTACATCACTTGGTAAAGACAAGTTATTTATGTATTACTTTTAATTTCCTAGCTTTGGTTAACTTTTTAATTGGGTATGTATTAATGAGTTTAATAACTAGTTTTTTTATATTGAAAGTGAACTTTATTCTATCATCTCTTCATGTTTTGTCGATTCATTCATTCGTGTCTTTACGGTCTACATAAAACGCGTTAACTGCCTAGAATGGAGTTAGAAGGGTGGTATGGGTAAAGTTCTTGCCTTGTTCAGTGTATAGATTGTCACACCCCGACCCGCAGCGGAAAAGGTGATCGGGGCATGATTGGGTTATCATCAAAGCTCATGACATTTATTATGCGTTTCATATTCATTAAATACAATTTAATGGAAATTTACAATAAATGTTACAATATGTTCTAGCTATCAATCTAAGCATCTTTGTTCTCTTCTAAGGCATTTCCTATGTTTTCTTTGCTTCAACCTGTTCACCTGTATCATGTGTAAAAATGTTTTGGATCAACATAAAGTTGGCGAGTGAATCCTATGGAAAAACATTTGAACAAGTTTATTTAAATTGATTATGAAATATGTGCACAACCAAACATGAGTAAAAATAGATGTAAACTTATTCAACAATCATAAGATATTAAATAAAACACACATGAACAATAATGGAACATTTAGAGGCACGCGATGCTCAACTCGTCTCTCACGAGGAACTGAGGGGCCTAATGAATGAATTGCATAAACATGATAATATGAATGACACAACTACAAATAATATAAACTCAATGATACACACATGAACAATAATGAATTTGATTTGAGGCACGCGTTGTTCAACTCGTCTCCCACGAGGAACTGATGGGCTTAATGAATGAGTTTCATATAATTTAACAAAAGGAAATAAGTAATCACAACAATATAACAATCTAAGTTTAGATCATGATGTGGTATGGCACAAGTTTAAATAAACAAGTTAATTATTTTTATAACACGTGACACACCCCAAAACGTGTAATTTAAAAGGGGGAGTTGTAAGATTCACTCACAGTGGGTGCGTTCGGTTGATGATGTTGAATGCACGCGAAGCGGTTTTAACCACGGGTGAGATTAACCTAGATAAATCGCATTATGGTTTGGTAAGTAAACGGATTTTATTAATCTATTTTAGTAGGATTGTTGGGTGTATTTTTGTGAGTTTGAGGCTATTTTCTAACCTTAAAAATGTTATTTTAAGTATTTTTAATTAATTTTTAATTAAAATAATTAAATAAAAATAATAAAAAATTTTGATTTTTTTCTGACCGTTGACTTGACCGTTGACCGTTGACCTGACCGTTGACCGGTTCGAATCGTGCATATCAGTGCGCTGGGTGAGGCTCGAACCCGAGACCTCCTGTACGCGTGCACGCAGCTCTACCAACTAAGCTACGTGTCTAACCCGTTATATATCTGTTTTTAATTATATATATATTAATTATGTTAAACCGAAAATCCTTTTATTTTTAAAAACGATTTAAATCAATTCGGACGGTGCGCTCCACAGGTCTCGAACCCGGGACCTGTGGCTTAAACTAACACGCAGTCCACCGCTGGACTGTGTGTGCAACTTGTTAACTTAACTGATTTTTATTATACTTAAACACAAACTGTATATTCCCTTTTCTGTCTTATTTTAAAAAAATAGATAATTGTCCGAGTCGGTGCAGTAGCCCGGACTCGAACTCGTGACCTGCGATATAAACATACACACAGTCCACCGCTGGACTGTGTGTCTAACTTGGTTATTATTCCGATTATTAATATACTTAACATATACCAGTATTACTCCGGTTCGGTTAATAAAAAAAATCATTTTTATTAAGGCGACGTGTGTGAAACAGGATTCGAACTCGAGACGTTTGTATGTTTAATGTGCACACAGTCCACCGCTGGACTGTGTGTCTAACCCGAGTAATTTCTTGCTTTTAATTATACTTATGTGATATAGTTAAATCGTCTTCTTCGTTGAGATATAACCAGAGATAATGTCTGACTGGTTCGAGTTTTATTCAGGTTTCTTTAGCGTCTTACAGTTCATTACGGTGAGATATGAGTGAAAAGAAAAAGATATTAGGCGAAGAGGTATACCGACTGTCTTCCTCTGTTTTCCGGCAGAACTCCGGCGACAGCAGTAGGCTCCGGCGACGAGTGTCTTGCAGCAGAGAAACTTCAGAAAGCTTACAAAATATGTGGGTGACTTCGGTATAAGTTCAAATGGTTTAGTAAGGCTCAGAAATGAGGAAACCGGTTTTCCGGCGACGAACAGAATAATTCCGGCGAGTGGAATTACGTCGAGAAAAGGTGTGGTTTTGAGCGAAAAGGTTTGCAGTGGGTTGTGGGTGAATTTATAGGGCAAATCGTCGAAGAACTTGGTCTGATTTCCGACTGTATTCATCGGTTATAAAAACTCCGGCGGTTATAGAAGGTGTCGCGGACTCAAACGTCGGTTATAACCGATATCTTAGTAATTGTTTACGTTATAACGGAAGTTGTCGTTAAAACTTGCGAGATTGCCGGGATTCCGACGACTGAACTTTTGGGCGCCGGTTTTGAATTCGTAACGTCATGATATCAATTAAATGATTTCAATATTTAACAAACAAAACAAGTGGCGCAGTGGTTTGTGTGTGTGTGTTAAGTTTGTTTGCTGGATCGGTACTGACCCGGGTTCGAAACCCGGCAGGAACAATTTATTTTTATTTTGCGATTTTTAACAGTTTTTCAAAAACTAATTATATATTCCCGTATAATAATTGATTATGTATCGTTTAAAATTATTTTGGGCATTTAATTTGCAACAAAAATTTTAACCGACTGTTCGGTTGATAAACGGAGCGGGTTTAGTAAATCCGTTTTTGACGGATGTTACAGTATCCCCTGCTTTTTAGAAATTTCGTCCCGAAATTTAAATAGTGTTATATTTGACTAAAAGAATGATGGTGTTTAGTTTGTCAGTTACTTGCTTAGAAAAAGTAAGGGTTTGAGTTTTGTTTGAGGCGGTAACGTTCCTTGTAAGGGTTAAGTACCCTATTACAGGAATCGCTTTTTGTTGCCTACTGTATAAGTATTGATAAGCAGGAATGATTCGCTATAAATGATATCATGCATAAGAGTTTAGGTACGTTTGGAAAAGTATGGTTATATCCTAAGGCAAAACTTCTAACACTACAACCTACATGGAAACATAAATAAAACACAACAGCTGATATTTGAACATAATTAAACACAACAGCTAATATTTGAACATAAATAAGCACAACAGCTAATATTTGAATCCACATTCTGATAGCATATATGTTTGAATGGTGGAAGTTCCTCTCTCGTTTGTTATGATGGAGAGGTTAGTTTATGTAGAAATGGAACACAATCAAATCTCTTTAAATAGCAAGATGATATAAATGTAACACAAATTCCAACCAAGGCAATACTAAATCCTACATGGAACTTCTCATAACCGCCTGATAATGCCTCTGATCCTTTGGCAAGAATACTTATATATAGGAAGTACCAGCGGCGTATCCACCATATTCTTGCCAAATTTTCATTAGTTTTATCCACAAGTTATGATTAGTTACCAAGAAACTAATAAATCCTATATAGAACTTCTCATAACCGTCCGACAATGCCTCTGATCCTTTGACAAAAATACTTATATATAGGAAGTACCAGCGGCGTATCCACCATATTCTTGTCAAATTTTCATTGGTTTTATCAGTGAATTATGATTAGTCCTATATGACTCTACAACCAAAACAACAAACATAAAATACTGAAATGAAATATATCTGTGCGATCAAGGCTCAATCAAACGGAGCCGATCGTATTGTATGTACTGAAAATGAAATTGTTTGTGTGCTCAAGGCTCAATCAAAAGGAGCCGAGCGTATTGCATGTACTGAAAATGAATAACTTAATCACACCAACAGCCTATGAATGGAACCTCTCATAACCGCCTGATAATGCCTCCGATCATTTGACAAGAATACTTATATATAGGAAGTACCAGCGGCGTATCCACCATATCCTTGTCAAATTCACATTGACTTTATCCGCAAGTTATGATTAGTTCTATGCGACTCTACTACAAACACCACAACCACAAGATACTGATAATGAAATTGTCTGTGCGCTCAAGGCTCAATCAAACGGAGCCGAACGTATTGTATGTACTGAAAATGAAATTGTATGTGCGCTCAAGGCTCAATCAAACGGAGCCGAACGTATTGCATGTACTGAAAATGAACAACTTAATCTAAACAACAATCACACAAACAGCCTATGCATGGAACCTCTCATAACCGCCTGATAATGCCTCCGATCATTTGACAAGAATACTTATATATAGGAAGTACCAGCGGCATATCCACCATATTCTTGTCAAATTCTCATTGACTTTATCCGCAAGTTATGATTAGTTCTATACGACTCTACTACAAACACCACAACCACAAGATACTGATAATGAAATTGTCTGTGCGCTCAAGGCTCAATCAAACGGAGCCGAACGTATTGCATGAACTGGAAATATAAATTGAACTGTGCGATCAAGGCTCAATCAAACGGAGCCGATCGTATTGCATGTATTGAAAATGTAAAATGAACTGATCGATCAAGGCTCAATCAAACGGAGCCGATCGTGCAGGCACGCCAAGATCAACCGCAAAATAAAATGGGGATCAAGCTCAACCTCGATGGATAGGGAGCTGCGGCCTCGGCAAATGCATATACTGAAAACAATAAATAAAAATTACTCTAACAGTCTACACATGGAACCTCTCATAACCGCCAGATAATGCTTCGGATCCTTTGACAAGAATACTTATATATAGGAAGTACCAGCGGCGTATCCACCGTACTCTTGTCAAAGTTTCATTGGCTTTATCCTTAAGTTATGATTGGTTTGATGTGATAAAGAAAAACATAAAACTAAACGATAGGAGTTGAATCTGGATCTTCGGCGAAGAGGACTAGTTGGGTATCTTCGTTTGGGCCGTCATTATCTTCGACAGGATTGGCGTTGATGTTGAAGACTCTTCCTCTTGCTGGTGGCATAGTGGTTGGGTTTTCTTGGTTTACTTGGTTAACTGGGTTTGATTGGGCTTGAGTGTTGATGACGTTAACCAATTGAGGGCATGTGTTTCTAAAGTGGGTAGGGTCGCCACAATTGAAACAAGCTCGAATATATGGGAACATGGGGTATTGGGGTTGATGATAAGTTTGGGCCATGTTTTGAGTAGGGGAAGAGGTTTGGTTTTGGAAGGTGCGACAAAACTTGCTCAAATGACCATAGCGTCCACAAGTTGTACATAGTCGACAAGGTAAGGTAAGGGGATGGTGATAAAAACAGTTGTTGCATCGAGGGTGAGGTCCAAGATATGGTTTCTTATTTGGGTAAGTTGAGTTGGGTGCCACTTGGGTGATTGGGATAGCTTGGATGGGTATGGCGTGTAAAACTGGTTGATTTCGTTGGGTAGCAGCGAAAAGTTGCCCGTCTCTTCTTCTCTTAGGATTGGGTTGAGAAGGGGATTCGGTTTGGGTGTAGTCGGAGGTTTCAGTCGATTCTTTATCCTTCTTCTTCTCCTCCTTGAAGTCTTTGTTTCGGATTCGGTTCTCGGTGAGCTCTGTTGCTAGCTCCATTGCTGCTTCCAAAGTTGCAGGCTTGGTACTTATTACAGGGTCTTGAATCTTTGACGGAAGACCACGAATGTAGTGCTCGATCAAACGGTAGAGGGGAGTGAACATGTTGAGAACCATTTGATGTAATTCAAGGAACCTTTTATTGTAGGTGGTGTGCTCTCCTTCCTTTTGCTTCAACGAATAAAATTCATCTTCTAATTTCTTGATTTCACTCCTTGGGCAAAATCGTCTGGTCATGATTTCCTTCAATTCGTTCCAAGTTAAGGTCATAGCATCTTCCACACCTCGTTTGGCCTTCTCTGTATTCCACCAAGTAAGTGCTATCCCATATAGTCGACCGGTAGCATAACGCACTTTGCGATCATCAGGGCAATCGCAATTTAGAAAAGTGTTCTCCATTTCTTCAAACCAATGGAGGAGAGCGGTGACGCCTTCAGTCCCTTTGTATTTCGGAGGGTCGCATGATTTGAAATGCTTGTAGGTGCATTTAGTGGTATTTGGGGGAGAGTTGATAATGTTTTGGTTTGCTTGATTGACAGGATTAGCGGTAAGCGCTTGTTGAACTTGGATTACAATGTTGGGTATTACGGCAGCCATTTGTTGAGCGATCAAGGCAGCCATGCGTTCGCGGGCTTTTCTTGCTCTCGTCTTCCTACGGGCGAGGTTAGAAGACATCTACAAGGAATACATGACAAGAGTATGAGTTGGATGCTTTTGGGATCATGGGTCGCATTCAGGAATGAACATAAAATAATTATAAAAAAATAAATTTACTACATCCATAGGATGTCTTGAGTTTTGCTCGCTGTTAGGCCCTACATGCCGCCATACTTTACCTGTGTAATCATGTGGGCCCCCATGAATACCGTTTTTTCATATGGTTCGCACGGGTTTGCCAGGTTGCGTACACAGAAACCCGGAGAAAATCGAGAAATATGTATACAACGTGTGATATTCGGAATGTGTCCAGGTGTAGACACGGTGACACCTCAAAGTAGGGTTAGTTCGAACGACGTTTGGTGTGGCATGCTTTGGCCTAATAGGTCCTTCGTACTCTCATCGTTGGTCCCCAGGTAGGCAAACTGGTCCGTTATATTGGATTTATACGAATGCCAACCTAGACAGGACGTTCCGACTACCGGTACTTGTACCCTTCCAGTTACTATATGCCCGTCGCAGAACTTACTTTAATGAGATTTGAAAATTGCACAAAATCTTTGGATAATGAGAGTATGAAAATAAATTGAATACATGAACATTGATATATGTATAATGAATATGTATATAAGCATGTATGTTTGACTGTAAATGTAAACAAATATGAAACAAATAAATATCACAAGTTTGTATGTAACCACCTAATCAATTAAAATTTAGGCAGACTATAGTATAGGTTCTAAGGGTCTAATAACCTATCCTATATCCCTATAGTCATGGCTCTGATACCAATCTGTCACACCCGACCCGCAGCGGAAAAGGTGATCGGGGCATGATAGGGTTATCATCAAAGCTCATGACATTTATTATGCGTTTCATATTCATTAAATACAATTTAATGGAAATTTACAATAAATGTTACAATATGTTCTAGCTATCAATCTAAGCATCTTTGTTCTCTTCTAAGGCATTTCCTATGTTTTCTTTGCTTCAACCTGTTCACCTATATCATGTGTAAAAAGGTTTTTGATCAACATAAAGTTGGCGAGTGAATCCATGGAAAAACATTTGAACAAGTTTATTTAAATTGATTATGAAATATGTGCACAACCAAACATGAGTAAAAATAGATGTAAACTTATTCAACAATCATAAGATATTAAATAAAACACACATGAACAATAATGGAACATTTAGAGGCACGCGATGCTCAACTCGTCTCTCACGAGGAACTGAGGGGCCTAATGAATGAATTGCATAAACATGATAATATGAATGACACAACTACAAATAATATAAACTCAATGATACACACATGAACAATAATGAATTTGATTTGAGGCACGCGTTGTTCAACTCGTCTCCCACGAGGAACTGATTGCTTAATGAATGAGTTTCATATAATTTAACAAAAGGAAATAAGTAATCACAACAATATAACAATCTAAGTTTAGATCATGATGTGGTATGACACAAGTTTAAATAAACAAGTTAATTATTTTTATAACACGTGACACACCCCAAAACGTGTAATTTAAAAGGGGGAGTTGTAAGATTCACTCACAGTGGGTGCGTTCGGTTGATGATGTTGAATGCACGCGAAGCGGTTTTAACCACGGGTGAGATTAACCTAGATAAATCGCATTATGGTTTGGTAAGTAAACGGATTTTATTAATCTATTTTAGTAGGATTGTTGGGTGTATTTTAGTGAGTTTGAGGCTATTTTCTAACCTTAAAAATGTTATTTTAAGTATTTTTAATTAATTTTTAATTAAAATAATTAAATAAAAATAATAAAAAATTTTGATTTTTTTCTGACCGTTGACTTGACCATTGACCGTTGACCTGACCGTTGACCGGTTCGAATCGTGCATATCAGTGCGCTGGGTGAGGCTCGAACCCGAGACCTCCCGTACGCGTGCACGCAGCTCTACCAACTGAGCTACGTGTCTAACCCGTTATATATCTGTTTTTAATTATATATATATATATTAATTATGTTAAACCGAAAATCCTTTTATTTTTAAAAACGATTTAAATCAATTCGGACGGTGCGCTCCACAGGTCTCGAACCCGGGACCTGTGGCTTAAACTAACACGCAGTCCACCGCTGGACTGTGTGTGCAACTTGTTAACTTAACTGATTTTTATTATACTTAAACACAAACTGTATATTCCCTTTTCTGTCTTATTTTAAAAAAATAGATAATTGTCCGAGTCGGTGCAGTAGCCCGGACTCGAACTCGTGACCTGCGATATAAACATACACACAGTCCACCGCTGGACTGTGTGTCTAACTTGGTTATTATTCCGATTATTAATATACTTAACATATACCAGTATGACTCCGGTTCGGTTAATAAAAAAAATCATTTTTATTAAGGCGACGTGTGTGAAACAGGATTCGAACTCGAGACGTTTGTATGTTTAATGTGCACACAATCCACCGCTGGACTGTGTGTCTAACCCGAGTAATTTCTTGCTTTTAATTATACTTATGTGATATAGTTAAATCGTCTTCTTCGTTGAGATATAACCAGAGATAATGTCTGACTGGTTCGAGTTTTATTCAGGTTTCTTTAGCGTCTTACAGTTCATTACGGTGAGATATGAGTGAAAAGAAAAAGATATTAGGCGAAGAGGTATACCGACTGTCTTCCTCTGTTTTTCGGCAGAACTCCGGCGACAGCAGTAGGCTCCGGCGACGAGTGTCTTGCAGCAGAGAAACTTCAGAAAGCTTACAAAATATGTGGGTGACTTCGGTATAAGTTCAAATGGTTTAGTAAGGCTCAGAAATGAGGAAACCGGTTTTCCGGCGACGAACAGAATAATTCCGGCGAGTGGAATTACGCCGAGAAAAGGTGTGGTTTTGAGCGAAAAGGTTTGCAGTGGGTTGTGGGTGAATTTATAGGGCAAATCGTCGAAGAACTTGGTCTGATTTCCGACTGTATTCATCGGTTATAAAAACTCCGGCGGTTATAGAAGGTGTCGCGGACTCAAACGTCGGTTATAACCGATATCTTAGTAATTGTTTACGTTATAACGGAAGTTGTCGTTAAAACTCGCGAGATTGCCGGGATTCCGACGACTGAACTTTTGGGCGCCGGTTTTGAATTCGTAACGTCATGATATCAATTAAATGATTTCAATATTTAACAAACAAAACAAGTGGCGCAGTGGTTTGTGTGTGTGTGTTAAGTTTGTTTGCTGGATCGGTACTGACCCGGGTTCGAAACCCGGCAGGAACAATTTATTTTTATTTTGCGATTTTTAACAGTTTTTCAAAAACTAATTATATATTCCCGTATAATAATTGATTATGTATCGTTTAAAATTATTTTGGGCATTTAATTTGCAACAAAAATTTTAACCGACTGTTCGGTTGATAAACGGAGCGGGTTTGGTAAATCCGTTTTTTACGGATGTTACATAGATCCTGCGAGAACTTGATTCAAGTTTATTAGGACTTCCTTTGAGGCAGATAGCATCAAATAGGGGAATTAAGAACGACTTGAATCCCTTATATATAAATTACTATAAAACTTTAAACCGGCCTTGCGGGACTTTATGTCTGCTGACTCAGAACAATATGGCCGAGGGTAGCGCTGCCTCCAAAAGAGGGACATGCCACATTTTGCATTAATACCTTACTTAATTATCTTTCAATATTCCGGTCTTGCAGGACTATATCACTGCTGACTCAGACCAATATGGCTGAGGGTAGCGTTGTCTCCAAAAGAGGGACATGCCACTTTAACTAAGATAATCTTTTAAAATACCCAAAGTGCTGAAATCATCAAAGCATACATAAATGACCGAGTCGTAACCAAGGGATTCTATCTTGTTTATTTGTTTCTTTATTTACTTAATTTTATTTCTTTAGTTTACTTATTAAATCTTTTCTCAAAATTTGATTAGATTAGACGTCGACGATACTTCGATATTAAAAGCTCTTGTGTCCTTGGACGACTTCGGTATCTTACCATCACTATACTACGCCAACGATGGGTGCATTTGCCCTAGCGTGATTAGATAGTGATTGTGTTATATCATGTTTTTATAAATTTAAAGCTTAAATTAACGAGTGAAAAATACAAAAAATATATCTAAAAATTATACACACTCGCATTCACGTCAAAGGTGTAGGAAACAATCTATGTATGAATGCAGTTTTCTAAGAATTTATGACAAAATGATTATCTTTTAATAAATTTATTTGTTTTGTCAGATATCGGTCGCAAATTGTGACACATTTCTGACGAAAGTAGTAGCTGGGAGTGTAGAGGGGATCCAAGGTTGACATGTGTGGGGGATTCCGTGATCAATCTTTACACGTGATCCCTGATCGTGCTTCAAAACATTACAATAAGGATAACGACTTTAAGGATGTCGATCGCCAGAATGCCGATCATGAGGGCAATGATTATCCTTTATCTCAGCACGCCTTGTATGAACACGCATCTCGTGATACATTTCAAGCAAGAGTAATGAAAAAAAATATGAACCTCAATAATAATAATGATAATAATAATAATAATAATAATAATAATAATAATAATAATAATAATAATAATAAAATAATAATAATAATAATAATAATAAGCATTATCATAATATACTTATTTAACTTAGGTTTGAGGTTGAGCATGGTGATGTTCATAAGAGTATTACTTGTATACTAGCTGAGCATCACAATGGAGTTTGGCTCACATTTAGACAGATTCCAAGGATATGTTGGCTCGTATGTATGAGTATTTTGGGTAATATATCAATTGTTTAATTTTTTATATCTTATGCTTATTTGTTGTAAGTTTGCATTTTGAACTTTTCTTTTTATTTTTATAGAACTGTTGGAGTTGGGATCGGACAAGCGAGCAACTCATGCATGAAGGGTTTATTAACATGCTAAAGACACGTTATAGAGACATAATGAGGCATATGAGAGTAAACTCCACAGTATGCCATCTGGAGTCCAAAAGTATATGCATCCAAAAAGCTATTTATAATTTGATGATTTTCCGCCTTCTTTAGTGTCTATGGCGTGAAATATGTAAGGTCCGCGAGTTACTGCCATTTTTTTCTTATTATTATTTCCTTTAATATATGATACACACATATATATATATACCCTCTTTACAGCGTTGGATCACACTTGGTCGGCTTAAGAAGCCCAAGAGCGGGTCAAAAACCGTAGGAGTGTTGATAGTAGTGGCAAGTCATTGGGACACACGGGTGGATTGATGGGATATGCTGAGTGTCGTATCCGTATGGTAAGCTAATCATACTTATAATCTTAAGTAAATGGTTTTAATGTAACATGTTTACACTCTATTTTATGTAGAAAAGGAAAATGAATGAGGAACCCAATTTTAAACGAATCTTTCTAGAAACCCACCTCACTAAAACGGCAAACAAAAATTATGTTTTGTAATTGCAATAGATTGGTAATTTTTGCTATGCAATTATGTGTAAAAGACATGTGTTAGCATGGTTAGTTGGTTAAGCACGCTAATGTATTAGCATACTTAACTAATTGGATTGGTTATGATGTTAAACATGCTAATGTGTTAGCGTGTTTAACATATTATTGTGGATGGTAATATTGGTTTGGATAACAAATAATAAAGACGCTAGTGTTTTAGTGTCGTTATGATATTAGTGTGGTTAGTGTTGTTGCCTATATATAGGAGTATTTGCGTAACATTTTATTGATGTCTTGAGAGAGATTATAATGTGTGTATGTGTCAACCGTGTGTTTTGGACTTGGGGTCCATATCGTCTAAAAGGAGAAGTAGGATGTGTACTTTTCGCCATGTAATCTGGGTCGATTATATTTTCATGAAACAAGTTTATACTTCTTCTCTATTTCTCCATATTGTTTTTTTAGCTTCCGTCTCAATCAAGAGTAATGCGTTTGATATGTGTTATCAATCCTAGCGAGGTCTCGGGGAGTTTTTGCTCTAATATCACCTGAAAGTCCCCGAGACCTCCCTAGGATTGATAACACATATAAAAAGTATCGCTCTTGATAGAGATGGAAGCTAAAATAATGAAAATATAGAGAAAAAGTAGAAACTCGTTTCATTAAAATATAATCGACAAGGAAGAGAATATATTAGAATTAGAGAATCTTTAAGTTTAAACCTGCAACAGGAAGCACAAGAGCTCGACAATCCATATGTTAGAATTTTTTTGTGTGGAATCGGTGCATGAAACTAGAGCTGATAGTGTTCCTTAATCTGACAATAACTCGATCCAGATAGAAACTGATCGGTTTTAGAACTTTAAGTGTGTTCTCCGTTTTCTCCATGCCTTAATTGGAATCACTAAAAACCAGCCCCAGCTCCAGCATCGTCTCGAATCGGTGACCATGGCACGACAAAAGCAGCGATCGTGGAAACAACAACGCACCTCGTTTGGTTAGCATTAATTTTTTGGTGACGATCAGTTCTGCCAACGATTCATTCCAACGTAATGAAGAAGATGAGGACGATAAGTTGACCAGAGATAACCACTAAAAAATAAAATAAAAACCAAAAAGATTAAAATTAAAATTTAAGATAACAACCAAAAAAATAAAAACCAAAATTGAACAATATATCATACACATGTAAGTGTTTGTGTTGGTCGGGGAGTTGACCAGAGATGTTGATGGTAAACAGTTAATGTGAGGTGTTGGTGGTGACAACAAGAAGGTTATGAGATTACTTTCTTTTTAATTTTTGGTTCTCTAAATAGAGTGGTATATTAATCCTTTTAAAAAAAAAAAAAAAAACTCTAAAACTAATTGACATCCATTACAAGAGTCACATGTGTTACGTTTGAACAAACAAACTGCATTAAACATGTAATATATTAATATTATGAACCAAAAGTACAATATTAACCTGTTCGATATGGAGTTTTTAAAAACTTTTAGCTTTAAGCTTTTAAGAAAAAGCTCATACTCAATAAAAAAAAGTCTTATTTGATTGAAGGAGCTTGAAGCTTTTAGGTTAGAAGTTTGAAGTTTTTGGTTAAACACCCCTACTAGTAGCGTTTAGAAGAAGCTACAAGCTTTTAGGGAAAAACAACTATTTTAACCTCTAAAGATAATAAACTTTTTAGTTACGCTTTTTTAGTTATGTCCATTTTGATTATTTTACACATTTTATTAAAAGTCTCAGCTACTCTGCCAAGTACCTAAATATATCTAAAAAGCTACAGCTACCCGCCATCAACTTTTAACCACCAACCATCAGCTACCAGCTATTTTTGCCAAATATACCCAACATGTAGTATATTAAAATATAAACCAAAACTAGAATATTAACATTATATAAAATTTTAATGTTTAAAGTTATCTTTAATTTGAACAATATTTTACATCAAATTGAGTTGACATTTTTTTCTTTAAAAATGAAAAAGAGTATTGTTTTTCCAACTATTTAGTGCTTCAGATACTATATGCATTAATTGCGATAGAAAGAAAATTAAAGCGATTACATTATTATTTGGAGTGGGTGGGTAAATTCTTTATGAAGGTGTGGGACTGGTAGGAGGATGGTGTTGGAATGAATACAAAAGTGTGTTAGAGCAAATAAATGCATGAATGACATTTCATGCCTTATTTGGTATCATATTTTTAATCGGAAATTTGGATTAGTAACGGATTACTGGAGTAACATTGTATCATCAGTGGAATCATCCGATCATATCCATCTCCAGTAAGTAATAATACCTATACACCAACTCAGGAGAAAACCCAATAAATATGAACCCCCCATATGGCAATCGAACTCAGGACCTATTCGAATTCAGGAGGTACTCTTTCTAATCGAACAATAAATATGAAAATGATAATGAATTAATCATAGGGTTTTTTTATATATTTCCCCTTTCCTAAGTGCCCTTATTACATATTTACTCAACCCATAAAATAAATTACATATTTTACAGGTGTTCAAGATCGGATTACCCGGGTTTTAAATATCCAAAAATCGGGTATCCGAAAATTTGAGATAGTGAATATTAATATTCAAATCTGTCACAGCCCGACTAGTAGCGGAAAAAATGGGATACAACATACACCTCTAGTACAAGCACATTGTTTATAAAGATACGGTATTTTTATTCAAGTGCACTTTAGATTACACTATTGATTACATACTACATGTATGCTACAACAACATGTTCACCCGAACTATGTTAATCTTCTACACAACATGTTTTTATACATATATTCATCTGTAAAGCACACATTGAATAGCAAATGCAGGCCTCACACGAGTCTCAATTTACCTGAAATGCCTGTTAAAGTTTTGAAAGATCGACTACAAAAAGTTGGTGAGTTTCCCAAGTTTTGTTTGTATCGAGTCAGTGTATACACAAATCGAGTTTTGCACAATTGATTTAATTATACCAAGCCCACAAGTGAGACCTTGACTGTTAATGTCGTGGCCCACATCCGCCACCTCAGAACTTTCCCGCTCCAAATAGCTATGTCTAACACTACATAGCGTGTTCATAATATATGCATGGACATGTGCAATTGCAATAGAACCCATGGCATCTGTGCCAGTTCAATTGGGTTTGTCAAACCAATAATACTATTCACACATCCAACGGCCTATAGTTGAGAACTTGTGTTTGTGGGGACTTTTCGCGTGTTAGTGCAACTCAGATAATTCACATCAGATCACATTCTCATATACAAGTATATACATATGTAACATGCCATTCACCCCCTTATAAAATAGTGAAACAGTTTGAAAATGGGGTAGTGAAAACTCACTTGATAGCGTAACCTAAGTATGCTCACAAAGTAATATATCAGTTAATCCAATCCTATTATCAGTATTGCAGGGTTAATTAGTGAAAACTATTCTCAAGTCATTAATTGCTATATCTTAGGATCAGATGAGAATATTCCTCTGACAATGGACTCATAGCATAACAGTAGGGCGATGGGTATAGTCTTAGTATTAAAATTGTGTTTGGCTTTCGTGCCGCCACGATTAGCTATTTAGAGGTTGGGAAAATGGCATGATCATATACAATGTCTCAAATCGTCCGTATTATAAAATTATTTGTTGTTTATTAAGGAAGTTTGGGTGTCACCAGTGCCTAACTCGTTTTTCGCCGTCAGGGAACTTCCCAAACTAGCGTGTAATACACCCCAATTACCCAGTTTACCCTGGAACAGTCCGAAATTACTCTAACTTTCAAATTGTCTCCAATTTAGCCATCGATCAATTTACAAGTTCCAACATGTTCGTTAAACATTTAAATTGCCGGTTTGTAGTAAAATAATACAATTTAAATGCACAAATACCAAATTTGTATTTCCAACTTTAATAAAATTCTACATCAACTTTTTATAATATTTATAATTCAGAAAAATTATTTCAGAACTTATTAAACTCCTATATTATTTTTAATAATTATGTTTTAAGAGTATATCTAACCAATAAATTGACTATTACCATCATCCGACTTTCAAAATTTCCCAAAATTTAATGAAGCCTCCCAATATATCCAGGAATTCCCTCGAAAGTTTCAGATGTTTTTGAATTTTCTAAACTGGGTTTCTGACTGCCGAAACTTCACAATAATGCAATTTTTGAAACCACATTTAAACTCAACCAATGAAGCACAGATTATTTCTAAATAATCCTTTCATACAACAAAACATCTCTGCAAAATTTGGTGATTTATCGCATCCGTTTGCTATTTTTCCCTAATTAACGCCATTAAACAATATAAAATTCACTAAACATTCTCAAAAACTCTAAAAATTACCAAATTTTGCACGAGACTTATTTTCACCATATATGATCAACTTATAAATTTTGAAGTCTTAACAATACCCATGCAAAACGTTATGCAAAAACAAAGTTTACGGCCCCTAATTTTAGTTTTCAGGTAGTATACCTCGCGTTTCTTCATCTTTGGAGCGATGCCTGAGCTTTCAAAGCATGAGTTCTTTTTTATACAATACCTATACATCACATACAACAAAAATATGTATTCATCCTTGTCAATCAAGCCTTATATCGTTCTTTTTTTCGTTTAGAGTTCGAATATTGTCGAATAGTTTGTGTTTTTTTATCCATAAGCCGATGTTTTACACCATCAAATAACATGTACGATCTTATTACATCTTTTTATGTTAGAACAGCCTTTTATCCCAAAAATAATCAAGGCTCTATGGATCAAAATGGTTTATTTTTGTTAATTATATGTTTTTACATGAAAAAACACTATCAAAAAATAATTATACCTCAAGATTTCAGCTTGATTTGGTTATGTTCTTGTTGTATTCGCAGGTTTTTAGCTTGATAATGTATTTTTACTTTGTGAAAAATGAGAAAAAAGGAAATTATATATGTAAGAGGCGGTTCATATTTTCTTTTTTTTAGTATTATAACTTTATAATTAATTCAGGTGCTCACTCATATTACTCGTGTAACTGTCAAAATATAAAGTTTTATGAATATGTCGTTGAAACGAGCTTATTTTTCTCTTCATTTTCACAAAAGTTTGGTTAATACCGTGCGCGTTAAGATCGAAGACGTGTCGTTAACCGAAAACTGCCTCGTTTAATGTGTTAGCTACACGTTAAGGCCTCAAAACCTTATGTTATTGTCTAAGTATTAAGTCTACGCAATTCTGTAACCCTAGAATCATTTGTGGCACTTCCATTCGTATTTAACTCGTAATTGTATGGTTTATGCCCTATTAAACATAAATCTCCCATTTAACCTGCTTTCCGCATGCACTATTGGTTTTTATTGTTCGTATGTTAACTATAACGTGACCTCAGACTCTTCTCAGGCATGATCAATATCGTTTCATAAATCATGTAAGTCGTAAGTGTCACTTTGGGTTTACGGTGAATCATCACGCACATCATAGTTATTGGTCCGTATAGTCATTGTAGTAATCATATGTTCACGCGTTTCTGTTCTCAAAATCATCACAAGTCTAATTGTTTGCACATCGTGTTCTGTTATCGTGGACTAGTAACGAATATGGTTTACCAGGATTTCACAGTTGTCATAGTCTCCCCTGGTTAAAAGAATTTCGTCCTCGAAATTGTGTTTAGTAACCAGCTGGAAAGCTCAGTACTCTTGTTTGTATCAGTCATCATGCTGATAGGTATGATGCAGCTTTCCATTTAGTTCCATCACATTACAATGATTATGTTTTCGTTACGTAGTAGCTCTTTAATTTGTCGATCCACAATTCCTACAGTACTGTTACGAGTGGAGTTTGTCATCACATTCACTTTAAGTAGTGAGAATTTTGTTGTACTTGTGATATGACAGAAGTCATGTGCATTGTTTAGCTCACAGTTAGTTGTAAGTACCATTTTAGTTATGATTCCACTAACTGCCAATATTTTGGAATACGATATCCCTAGAATGTTTCGTCTGAATTGTTGTCTCACGGTTTTAGGACCACCTGTTAGATAAAGGATACGGATAACCTCAGACGGCTACCCACGAAGTGTAACAATGGTGAGCACAATGCTTAATATACCCAAATAGGGACAATGTGCTTGTTAATAAGGATTTCCAGAGATAGTCTCCCCAATTTTCATTCTATTAAATGCTACCAGGTAAAGATAAACGGATATAAGAACTCACACTCACTGGGCTGAGGATACTAGCGGGAAAGACATTGGTTTGGCATCAAGCCAAGAGATGTAAACGAATAACAATTAATCTATTAATCCACAAAGCCTGCTTGATATGCCTACATGCCCATAGTCCGATTTAGATCAGGACATTATATGTCCAACATGTCTACATCGATTTCTTTACATACCCCTACCACAAGAGGAGCCCTCTTATAGTTGTTTCGAGATACCGGTATAGCATTAACCCTTTAGCCCTCCGCAATTAGTATGAAACAAGATATGTAACCGATGTAGCTATCAATCAGATAACAATGAAATTGATATACTGCCATACCAAGTAGCTGGACCAGATCATGAGGGACGTCTAAATATCGTATCGTAAGAATGATATCCATGGTCATCGAACCAAAATGAACATAGAAGTAATAACAAATTTGTAAAGGATGACTAGCTAAAGAGTCATCGAGTACCAATCTCCCAGTTAACATTGCACCACTCACATTATTAGAAACATAGATACTTTGTCCAACGAGGTTGTTTGGGAAGAGAGAAATAATTCTTCTTCCGATAAATTCATCAATGGTTGAATTATGTACAAGAGAAATATGGCATATATTAATCAAAAGGTTGCTTATCATGATTCGATTCCCTGTCCCACTAATTAATCCACTAGCATCATAAACTTTAGCACAATCTCGGATAGCTTTACAAGTATCGTGAAAGAAATGAAGCTATGATAGTTCTTAGTTTTCATACAACTTCCATCGAGATCGCTCATTGTGACCAGTAATTTAGTCGAAGCCCAGATTATGAGAAATCAAAACGTTGTAGTATTTAGAATTTGGGACGTACGTTAAGTTAGTCTTTGAGTTGGGAAGAGAGTCTATTGTTGCGCCTTTAATCCGTTTGGCAAGGGAAGTTTAATTAGTTGAAACTTTGTTATTGGAAGATTCAATATGAATTGTTATGGGCCACAAGAGTATATAGACGAAAGATCTTCCAGCCATTCCTTCGGAAGGAAAGGATCCACTAAATGGGTTTGTTATTCGGCTCTTGATCTAGTTGGCCCGTTTACATGAAGGATCTCAATTCCGACGTGACAATTAATCTCGGGATCATTAACTTCCGCATTCTAGATTTCGTAATTTAAACTTTACGTGTATAAAATGACACAGTCAGAATTTTCCATCGAACTTTTCTTCACACAAAAACAAGAAACCCACAAAATTAGGAGATAAGGAAGGATATGATTCTTTAACGGATCATCATTTAAGGAATACACGCTTATAAGAATTATAATTGGATTCAGATGAACACACAGATGAACTTGTAAGGACAGAAGTCTGGCTCAACTAAACTTTACTGATTAAGAATGACTCAATCTAGTTAGGTTCACAAAGAAAAACCGATACCGGATAATGTATAATTCTAGGTTAACAATATCTGAATTGCATCATTTACTACTTATTTAGTCGAACTATGAACACGACTGGGATTGTCAAGATTGTTTCCCTACACCAGTAGGAGACCTTTGATATAATAAAAAGATTCATAAGACTCGATGGGAGTCTCATTTATCCCCGTTAATATTGGATAAAGTAGTTTGTACATACTTGAGCTTCATAGTCCAACAAGCAATCCAAAGGAGAGTAGGAGACTCATTACGATACAAGGTTATCACTATCGGTAAGATTGCTATCATATTCTTGTAAATGTATGTGATGCAAACGTTTTGTGAAAAAAATTCTGAGAAACATGTACCACACATGCAACATTCGAAAACACCTCTCACGAATATCTTACCATGTTGGGTATTCAATACTCAGTATCGGAAAATTTAATAAATTTGAAAGAAATCGTATCATGAAGTAATCTATACAGAACTTATGAAGCATTCAATCGCGTCTAGAATTCTCGGTACGTAACCTTTACAAATGTCATTTCATCGCCTTATATAGGAAGTGTCGATAAAACATAGTATATATTTAGCTTAACGAAACTCATAAAATTGAGCATTGAATTACGAATAAGGAAGAATCATGAGTGTTATATAAAAGCGCCAAATACCTTTGAAGATGGAAGTTATCATATAGGTTATGTATTCATGGCAATTCCCCGAATTACCGTAACTGAACGTTTCCTAAACAATAAATTGTTTCAGAAAGGGAGATGTAGCAAATATTCCTAAGCCGAAGTCAAAGGATCATTCGATATGGATCAAAAAGTTAGTAATTCTTCTGAGCATAGTCCTTTATGTGTAATCGAGAAGACAAAATCAGAAAGAGAAGCCATGCTTTCACCATTCATCCATCGGATTCAATTTAAGAAGTAACTTCGCACGAAAGTACATTGTACTCCAAACTTGTATACTCTCCAACCTTGTGTTGACTTTTACTTTTATACATGTTGCAGGTAATTAGTGATGATGCATGAAGAATATTATTTAGGGTGGACTAGAAACGCACCCAAACTTTAATTTATGTCTTTTGCTTTATGTCGTTATGCTTAATTTACAAGATGTTGTATTTTCTATTTCAAGACAATGTACTTCTCTTCAGTATGAAAAGAAATTTGGATTATTTAATTATTGTCACAATTAGCAAGTTATGAAGTCTCGAGCAATCTCTTTTTCATCACACTCCGATGTTTCCGCCATTGGTTGGGGTGTGACACAAACCATCTACCCCTTGCAAGACTAAGTTTGACTTTTGACAAGCAAGGCGGGAGCTTGGAAAAGGAATGGGTCAAACGGGTCAAAGGCGCGAAGAAGCTCTACCAGACGCATGGTAAGTAAAGCTTACACCACCTATAATAGAACCATTACTTGTGTGATGGAAGATGTTTTTCTTAATAAACAAAGAATTGTATTAATGAGACTCTATGGTCTAAGCTATAATGGGTCAAACGGATAAGGTTGGAAAAATTCACATGTTTGTGATAAACAAAGAGTTGTACAAATATGACCCTAGGGTGTAAACCATAACGAGTCAAAAAAGGTTAAATGGTATTGAATCACTTTTGGTGGCAATAATGGCTTGTTAAGACAAGTTCCTATGGCGTAAGCCATAACATGTCAAATGGGTAAAAATGATGTTAAATCATTTTGATGACAATGTAGGTCCCTTAATCCTATGGATCTTTCACATAATCGTCTATCTAACCTAGAGTGCAGAATCCTCTAAATCAGATTATCATAGAAAACAGAAGAAACATAACTATAATTAACTAGTCTTCTATTGATTATCCAAACTCGTAGTTTTACAATCAACTCAAGACTCACACAACCTCACAGCCTATCAATGTGATATTTCCCTCTCTCTCTCTACGAATTCTTTCTCTCTCTCTCTCTAGCCTCTCTATTCAGTTTTTCCCTATAGTCTCTAAAGCTTCTCTAGTTCCAAACCCTAATCACAAAACATGTTTATATACCACATGTCTATGAACTGGGCTTCTAACTGGGCTAGGCCATTCTCCAAGCCCATTACAACAATTAACTTACTAACCAATAATGCTAAGCCTAATACAAAATATCCAAAGACTAAATAATTAAACTATTAAGTTGTTGTCACAGAATATGCACCAACAGACAAAACAATATTTTAGTAAGACGAGACCCCATGGTGAAAACCATGAAACGGATAAAAATGGGTAAAACTATGTTAAATCACATACTAGAGATAAACAAGAATTATGGAAATCAGACCCTATGGCATAAGCCATAACGAGTCAAATAGATTAAATGATAAGTAAACCATGTGTTGGTGATTAAACAAAGGGTTGTAGAAGTAAGATCTCATGGTATAAAGCATAACGAGTCATATGAGTAAACATGGAATTGAATCACCTTTGGTGACAATAATTTGTTAAAAATGAGACCTCATGGTGATAGCTGTGAGCTGAGTCAAACGGGTAAAATCTATGTTAAATTACCCTTTTTGGTGATAAACCATATACAAATTGGTTGAGACGCCTAAAGGGCGAACCAAGAATGGTGAAAAGGACAAACGAGACATATTGGTCAAGTGATGATGATATCACCATTTGAACTAGGTATTTAATGATTTGTCTTGTTAAGTGTCATATTTACAGGTAAGCTTAATGTACGGTCATGCATTACCATGATTAGCAAAAAGAATCGCAAGGTATTGAAAATGGGTAATTTCTTTGACCCCGTCAGGTATGTGTAACGGGTCATACTCTTAGTAATGGCTTATCAATGCATAGTGCACAGTTCAGCATAGTGCACAAATCAGTGCACAGTTTAGCAAAATTGCATGGGTCAGTACATGGTTAGCAAAAGTGCACAGGTCAGTGCGCAACTTAGCAAAATGCACAGGTCAGTGCACAATTTAGAAAAGTGTACATATTAGTGCACAATTTAGCAAAAGTGCACAAGTCAGTGCATAGTTTAGCAAAGTGCACAGGTTAGCGCACAGTTCAGCAAAGTACACAGGTTAGTGCACAGTTTAGCAAAGTGCACAGTACACAATTTAGAAAAAAATTGCACACGTCAATGCATAGTGCACATATTAGTAAAGTGCACAGGTCAATGTACAGTGCACAGTTTAGTAAAGTACACTAATCTTATCGAAGGCGTTTTAGTTGCAATACACGACAGAACCTCAGACGTTCAAAACATATTCTTTTGTCATTTTTCAATCTGTTAACACAAAAGAAATATAAACACTAATAGTTTTTGGTGTTTGTGACAGGCTTATACAATTGTTGGTACCGGACGGACGATCAAGCATGCGAAGAACCAAACACTCTTAAACCGCCACCTCCTTAGGAACATCTCCCAGAAAGATAAAATACGATTACGCATGACAAAGTTTTCGAGTCTAAAACCTTAGTGTGTTGGGATGAAATATACGTTAATAAACTGTTATGTCGGCTCGTCTGGGTTATTAGTTAACCCACATCTGTATGTAAAAAAATACATATGGGTTGTTTTGTAGCCATTTAATAATTTTATTAAGAGGCTACATTTGAATCAGTAAGACGTAAGGTTTTTTGGTTCATGAAATAACACATCTTAATGGTTTAGTTGACATCTTAATGATTAATTGATGATGTCGAATGGTTAAGAGTCAGATTTACCTTGCCCTAATAAACTTCATTAACCCTAAAACTTCAGACACCACCTCCCACCACCAACCACACTAATCACCACCACCACCCATGATAACCCCGCCAACAACCACCACCGCCGCCAACCACCACCACCCATGACAAACATCGTCACCCGCCCGCACCAACTACTACCACCACCGGCATAACCACCTTTCACCGTCAACCACCACCAGCCAACAACACCGCCAACCACCAGCGCCACTACCACCCACCACCGCCAACAACTGCCATCACCACCCGCGAACCACCAAATACATTTAATTCAACACAAATAAGTTCAGGGGGTAAAATAGTCATTTGGCATAGTTATTCAGAGATATAGCCAAACATCACTAATTAGCTCAGCACTCACTAGTTTAGGGTTGCCAAACAACCCCAAACCCTAACTCAAACACCCTATTAAACACATAATTCCTCACTATAAACAAATAATTCCCTAAAACAGATCATCGAACCTTTAAAAGACATACAATCTAAACTATAAACATGCCCTCATGTAAAACACACTATTTCTAGTACAACAGATCAACTAGTTGAAATATATATATATATATATATACATATATATATATACATATATATATATATATGGTACTCGTATTAAATATAAAAACGTTTGTTATTATGGTGTACTATTTCTAAAAAATAAATTAAGCGTAAAAATTTATTAAGTCTAATAATAAAATGGGGAGTAAATTGCACAAAACATCCTTTATGTTTCCTCAAACTTGCAGGTTCCAGCCTTAATGTTTAAAAGTTGCTAAAAACAACCTTTAAGTTTATTTTTGTTGCGGGTTCAATCCTTTACAGCTAACCACGTTATTTTCTTCAGTTAAGTTCCCTCACATGCATAACATGTGAGGGTATATTCGTCATTTTGGTTGATCATGTGAGGAAACTTAACTGAAGAAAATAACGTGGTTAGCTGTAAAGGATTGAACCTGCAACAAAAATAAACTTAAAGGTTGTTTTTAGCAACTTTTAAACATTAAGGATGAAACCTGCAAGTTTGAGGAAACATAAAGGACGTTTTGTGCAATTTACTCTAAAATGGGAGGAATTTGCTTGTGACTTGCATATGGGTTTCCTTAATTTGAGTCACACTTAATTCACCTTTATACCCTTAATCAAATAAATTAATTAACAATTATAACACTCATGTTACAATAATGCCACCCGTTTAATCTTAACTATTACTTAGACTTTGTAGACAAACACACTTTATAAATAAACTCCACCCAAATCACAATAACTTGTTTTATTTCATTCTCTCAAACAAAATCTATTTCCTAATTCATACGATTTTAGGTTATATAGATTATTAATTTTCTTGTCTTGATGCTCTAAAACATAATTCATATTTTAGTTTCTACAATCTTGTTTAAATTGACATTAATATTTGTTATTTAAATATAGTTATTATTATTTTCAAGTTTAGATTTAATTTGTTAAAAGTGTAGTTTTTTTACTATCAAATGAGAAATTTATCAAAATAATAATAATAATAATAATAATAATAATAATAATAATAATAATAATAATAAGTAAGGTTAAAAAGTGATTGCTTTTGAAAATAAAATGTTTAATGTTACTTTTTGGAAAAAAAAATATATTTTTAATTTATATTTTATTTTTCATCTTCGAAGATCCATGTTTACAAACTAATCTTATTTTATAAATAATATTCTCAATATATTCTATAATTCTGTTACCTACAAGACATCTCTTTAGAATAAATTTGTAATTTAACTTCAATTTTAAGATATCTAAAAAAATCTATAATGCATTTTGAATAAGTGTTAATGTATAAAGAATTTTCATTTACTATTTTGTCTCTATTTAATGACATAAGTTTTACAAATGTAATTTATATTTATTATTATTTATAGCATAATATTTAATATCTATTACTTAGATAAATTTAATATTTTAATTTTCGATTTCTATTATTCATTTTTCTTTTAACAATACGTTTGGTATATAATAATACGTATTAGTCGGTTGGGTCTGTCACATCCTGACCCGCAGCGGAAATGGTAGTCGGTGCATGATTGGGTTTTCATCAAAGATCATGACATTTACTATTATAAAGCTTCATATTTATTAATTCCAATTTAAAGGGGAAACTACAACAAACATACAAGCACAACATGTTTTAAACCCAACATTCATGAACTCCTTATTTTCTTTTAAGGCAAATTCCTATATCTTCCTTGCTTCAACCCGTCCATCTGTATCATGTGTAAAAGTGGAGTTTTTTGGGTCAACAAAAGTTGGTGAGTGAATCTTATTTAAACATTTGAAAGAAATAGTTATATTGTTTATTTTAATAAAAATGTGCAATAACCAATTATGAACATACGACATATGTAAATTTAACCACAAACCACATAATATCAAACAATGTACACACAAGCATGACAAATGATGAACTGTGAGATCAAGGCTCAATCAAACGGAGCCGATCTAATGAGGCATGCGACGCTCAACTCGTATCCAACGAGGAACTGATGGGCCTAATATGAATGATTGCACACAAATGAGAAAAATGTAACCACATAATACAACAAGTAACATTACATAACACATTAGATCATATAATGGTAGTAGCACAAATGTTTGAATAAACGCGATATGTAAACGACACATGATACACCCCAAAACATGAATAAAAAGGGGAATTTGTAAGGATTCACTCACAGTGGGTGCATTTCTTGAGATTGATGACGTTTGCGCACGATTTAGGATTTAACCGACGAGAGAAACTAACCTAAATAATGACGTAACCATTGGATAAATATTTAATTCTTATTTGAAATTAATATTTTTAATTAATGCTTTTTATTAGATTTTTAGATTTATTTTTGTGGTATTTAATATAATTTTTAAACTTAAAAAGTCTTATTTTTAAGCATTTTTAAATAATTTTTAAGTAATAAAAATAAAGAAATAAATAAAATAAAAAATTTTAAAAATGTTTGACCTTGTCAGGTCTGACCGGTCAGGCCGGTCGGATCATGTTAAATTTTGGCAGCGTGTGAGGTTCGAACTCGTGGCCTCCCGTATACGTGCACGCAGCTCTACCAACTGAGCTACGTGTCTAACCCGAAATAATCTCAATTTTAATTATATATATATGCTAGTTAGGTTAATACAGAATTTATTTAATTAAAAAGATTTTTATTTTCTTAAAAATACATCCGGCCGCTGCCCCAAACCCGGTTCGAACTTGTGACCTTCGACTTATGTTGCACCCAGCCCTACAAACTGGGCTGGTGTCTAACCCGGTATAAGTTGAGATTATACTATATTTATATACTTATTGAAAATTGATCTGAGAAAGGATTAAAAAGGTTAATTTTTATTTCAGAAATCGGTGGCAAGAAAGACTCGAACCCGGGACGTGTTTAATGATATTGCACATAGTCCACCACTGGACTGTGTGTCTAACCCGATTAAAAACTCGTTTTTAAATATACTTAAACATTGACAAAACTTCGTCTTCTTCGCAAAAATTACCCAGAAACATCGACCCGCCTGAATAAACTGTTTAAACAATGTTTGATTAACATCAATCTACTAAACAACTGATATCAAAAAGAGTAAGATGGTTATACCAATTTGGAGAAGTGTTTTGATTTTTCCGGTTGTGAACTCCGGCGAAGAGCAGGATTTCCGGCGACACTTGATTCGAGTAGAGAGAGTAGATTTCAGAGAGTGTAGAGAGTGAGAGAGTTTAGAATGGTTTGAGGTCGAAATTTATAGGCAAAGATTACCTTGTTTTCGGTTTCAATTTCAGTTTTAAAATCATTGTTTTCAACGGTTTCATATCATTGATTCCGATTTCCATTTTGAAACTGATACTTGGCAATAAGTGTACCCGTTTTATCAAAACAAAAAGAACTCGTAACTTCAACTTGATTGCTCTGATTTAGCTCTTTGGCGGTTACAACTTGAACTTGCTGATTTGATTGTCAGTTTCACTATAAGAATTATTTATTTTCAAGTTTATAACAAAAACATGTGAAGACCAGCGGTGTAGGAGGTGTGTGTGTTTGATGGGGTCCCGGGTTCGAACCCGGCTGCCCCTTTTCCTTTATATTTTTTTAATCTTTTTATTAGTTAGGATTATTTTTTTATTCTTTTATTTATTTAATACATTAACTATATAGTTTATTTATTAATAATAATTAACGAACACAATTTACAGAATGAATAAATACGTAACGAAACATTTAGAACATACTTGAATTTTAAACGGAGCGGGTTTTGGAAACCCGTTTTACAACGAATGTTACAAGGTCGAGCAGCATATCGCGTCATAATAGGTGATACTAAAAGGCTTATTTTCGCCCGACACAAAACGGAATTAGGTCAAAACAGTGTTGGGTCAGAATAACGTTTAGGTAGGTCGGGTTAAATTGTGTTATTAAAAAGAACTACATTTACCATTTATATTTAATAACTAGCTACTATTTAAATACATAAGTATATAATTACTAAATACTTAATTAGTTGAATTTAATATTAAAATTTTAAAATTCTATTATTAATTTTTCTTTTAAGATTATGTTTGGTATTAAATTATATGTATTAGTCGAATCGGGTCATATAGGGTTGCATGTTGTGTGAGAATAGGTCACATAAAAATGGTTATTTTGGTTTGAGTAAAAACGGGTTTGGATCAAAACAGTTTCGAATCAGACCAATGTTTAAGGCAGATTAGGTTAAATTGGTTCTCTAAAAGAGTTACATTTACTATTTATAAATTCATAACTAAATACTATTTAAATTAAGTATTATCTTATTTAAATTCTTCGGTATATACTTACTTTATATTTATATAGTTATAGATTTAGGTTCCTGTAAAAATGACATTTTTCGAGAAGTGTATGAAGACATAGGAATTCACATGTAGATATCATGTTTTGGACTTAGGCATGATATTGACATGTAGGCATAATGTTTTGGACATAAGCATGACGTTTTAGCAGGAAAAGCACCAAACATAACAATTTATGACACAATGCAACGAATTTTAGGCTTAAAACTTAAAACACCATGCCAAGAACGTTAAGTAGTGTTTTTAAGTGTTATTCAGTGTGTTTTAGCTGTGTTTAATATTTCATGCCTATAACACATTGCATTGTATTTTGAATTGTTATGTTTGATGTTTTTTCTTGCCAAAACAACCCAAAACATTATGCCTAAATTCAAAACATGATAGCTACATGTCAATTCCTACGCCTTCTTATACTTCTTACGAAAAAGATCATTATTATAGGAACTTCACCATATATATATTATGGTACTGATCAAGAGAGAGCTGTATAGTTACTTGAGAGAGTAACCATTAAGCAAACAATTTTTTATTTTTATTTATATTGAAATGTTATTATTCTAAAAATTAATTAAAAACTAAAAAAATATGTAGATTGACAAGCTACATCGCGAGTGTGTATATATGTAGCTCATACGATGTGTGTATACATATATATATTTGATGAGCTACATATATATACAACTTGTTGATCTATTTATGTATTTTTTAGAAGAGTAAATTGCAATTTCCGTCCCTGTGGTTTAGGGGCGGAGTCAACTTGAGTCCCTAAAATAATTTTTTTTCTTGAGTCCCTACATATTAAGTCCTTTGTCAAGTCTTAGTTAGTTTGACTTTTAAAAAATCGTAAACCTACCAATATACCCCTAGATTTTTCTCGCAGTTTGGTTAAAGATAAATTTATAAGTCTAAATTACCTCAAACAAATAGTAAGTGGTAGTCAGCGTGTCAAACCACAAAGAGTTTATGGCACGTGTCAAAACTCGATTGATTATAGATTTTACTTACGAAGCTTGCTATTTTAATTGTTTGTTTGTAAGTTGGTTGAAAAGATGTCGGGGTGAACCAATGATTTGCTACTCCTTAAGAAAACGATCCTTAACTACGATTGTAAAACTTAAACGATTGTTTGTAACCAATAATTTTGAAACAAGGTTCACACTGGTTCGAAATTGCAAGACCTAGAGTTTCTACACGTTTTAAAATTAATCCTGATCACAATTTGGTTGCTAACAAGTATAGTGTTACGAGGCTTAGGCACCAATAGCTATTAAAGTCACAAGACGGACAAAAATGCGCTTCATTACACAAGAACATGTAAACCCTACTCCATATCAAAGCAAAATTGTATGAAATCTTTCACGAAGTCAAAGGTGCGAATGTATTTCGACACTCCGTGAATCCATAACAAATACATTACAATAGAAATAATATTCAACCATTCAAACACAATCAACATGGATTAAAAACTAAAAACAATGTTTAAACCCTAGAAATCTTACAAAGTCTAAACCGGGGTGAAACCGTAGGAGATTAGCCACTCATGGTATGCGAAACTTGAAATCCGGATCTTGAATACGAAGAACGCGCCATTGAATCTTGATGCTTGATGATCTTGATGTTTCTTTTTTATTGAGAATGATAATTCAATGATTGGGAGTAATATAATATTGATGGATGGAATATTGGAATAATGATTTGATAAATATTGATGATGAGTATGATTGTGATTCATGTGTAAGGGAATGTTGTCTTAATGATATGGCATAAAGAATAATAGTGTAACCCCCAAGATCGGTCCAAAAATCAAACAAATAACAAACATCGAAAATCAGCGCCCTTGACCGACCCTGCAATATGACTATCGACAAGGCGTCGGCGACGCGGAAATGGGAATCAACGTTCGACCTTGCTGTCGACGTGAGGTTGATGTAGCCACGGTGTCGGTGACGCCGTTTTATGGTATTGTTGACGCGAAAAGTACCCGGACCCTGTTTTCTTCGTTTTCGCACCCTGTTGGCCCTAGCTTCGATCTGATGCTCCGTTTAGCTTCCAAAATGCTCATTAAACTTATCTGGACCTGCAAAAAGCAAACCATATCAAAGTAGATCATTTGGAACTCAAATTCGCATAAAAATACAAACTTTAATACAAAAAATACCGGACTTTCAATTGTGTGAGAGAGGAAGTCATTCAAACACAAGTTCCCTATCTCACCCTCCCCCTTATCCCAAATTTAATATGTTCTCCCTCAAAATTTTCAATCCAACATCTTGTTTCCCCTATGGCAACCTGTGAATTGAACCCACTCTTCAACTTGCGAATCGAACGCCCACTTCAACCTTCAAATCCATTCATATGACAATCTCTTACAACAATAACAACAAGTGCTGCCATTTGTGGGATCAATTTATCAGTGAATCAAACCGCCTCTCAACCTGCTAATGGATTCACATGACAATCTCTTACAACAGAACCCCTTGTTAGGGTTTATCCTGAGTTTATTTTGTTGCTGGGTCTACAACGGAGTTTGTCTCCTTGTTACGGTTTCTCTTGAGTCGCCAATAATTTTGTTTGGTCGACGTTTATGTTCTGATAGGCTAGAATAATGTTGATTGTTTGCAAAGAAAGTGTCATTTTAACTAGAAACCTCCTATGTCGCTGGGTATTTTTGACACAGAATTCATTTTAATACATCCTTATAACTATAATGTACCAACGTGCGTATATTTGCACATAATTATACACTAAACACCAAATTTCACACAAGTCATCAAATTATAATTATATACTTATATAATTTATGAATGTTAATATCCATATAAATGTCACACCTCGGATTTCCAATCCAAATCCATACACCGGTTGGCCCGGGTGGGGAGTATCGTGATGTTAGTTGATAACATCATAGACAATTAAACATGGCACAGCGGAAGTCTTGGAGTAAAATTACTATTACAAACCAAATGTTCTAAATACAAATAATATACAGGCTCGTAATAGAAGATCCACATGCGGATCATAAATTGTACAAAGAAATAATATAAAACAGACTTTGGGCAGATCTTGGATTTGCAAGATCCTCTATCACTACCGAGCACTTCCACCCTATTTTCATATTGTACCTGCAAACTTAGTCTTTTGAAAATACGTCAGCTTTCGTTGGTAAATACACCCAACTGACTCATTTTGAAAACATTTAAAATATGTTTTAAGTGCGTATCAGCACAAAATCTTTTATAACTTAGGAAAGTTGACCATCCAACCTTTTTAACAGATTTACATGTTTGTCCATACATACAGGGCCCGGTATGGAGACCGAGACATGATTAACGTACACACCACTTTGGACTCACGAAGGAGTCAATTCTTCCCAACCTTGTGGGTAATGCATTTTGAGCGTCTATCGGGTGTATGCCTACACCCGCGCTAAGGTAGTGGCCATTTTCTATTGTAATGAGCCGATGATATCCAGGACATGGTAGTTAACCCTCGATGTTTAAGTTATCAAACAAAACTGATTAAAACAGAATATGCGGATTTACTAGCCACAATCCAGCATTCGATTGATTCCATTCCGACCAAGCGGTAATAATATACCGTAACCCAAGCCCGTATAGGGGATATAGGTCGAGAGTATTTACCTGAGCTAGTCTTCTTTTAATTTAATAACTCAGTCGTACACAAAAGTACTAAGTTCAGATAGCATTTACCGGCAAGTCTCTAGTCTGGATTATGGCATAAGCTAACCAGTTAAATACTAACGGTCTTATTTAAGTCGTAGACTTAGACCAACTAGCGTACTTGATCAAAACGTATATCGCTAGATTAAACGTTGATTGGATAGAATGTAGTTAAATCCCAACAAGTACCTTGACTTGTGTAATATGGATAAACTATAAACATTCTGGATTTTGAGACTTAAATGACAAGGTTAGACCCGTTTCGGTTAATTTTCGTAAACTAGTTACATATGCTTAACCGTACGCATATCAACGGTAACCGGATAAGTCATGGAAAAGTTCTTTATGCCATTACATTTTAAATAAGCTGTAATATCATTGGAATATCAACTTTTATGCCCGTTATGGTTTTAAAGTGAAATTATGCCTCATAAAGGTGTTTCGGTAATTTCATACCGTATAAAAAGAACTTGAATATAATTTGATGTTATAACTATAAGTATTCTGGAAAAATAAATTATTTATGATATAATATCAGTAGGATATTAATTATATGTGTAATTTATCTTTTATGACCAAACTATGCACTGAAAAGGCATTTTGGTCATTTTACACATAGTTTATAAATTATTTGGGATTCTGAGTTCATATCATATACCTACTGTAAAAATATTTAAAACAAGTTTTGAAATCAGTAGGTAATAAGTCTTTGTTGATAAATATGGTTTAAAACCATACTATGTGCCGAAACGACGCTTATGTTAAGGTCAGATTAAAATGTCTTAGATATGTTATTTAATATAACATATCAGTATGTAAATGATTTATCTTGAAAAGATATGATTTAAATCATTTCATAAGCCATAAGGGCTTTATTGTCATTTACCGACATATTACAAGGACTTGTTCATAAACTCAGTTTATAATCTGATTTAACATCCCAAATAATCTTATTTATAATATTACATCAGTAGGAAACTTACTTTCAAGTTTATTATCTTTTAAACCTTATTTTATGCAAAAAGGGCATTTTAGTCAAAATGGCATAATTACGGAACTTGTGCATAAACTTAGATTCTGATTATGATAATGTAATATAACCTCAAAGGGTTATACTACATTGTGTTACGATCATAATGCAACTTTAGATTTGTATGTAACTAATCTAAATCGGGTCAGAATCGAAAGTTAAAGCAGAAGTCAAACTTTGCGACTTTCGGTTGCGAACCGACCCTAGAACTGAAATTGACGAGCCGAACATGTACTTACAGTTCTAATAATTATTATCAACTTGTTTAAGTGTCAAAACAGGTTTCATAACATATATATAAGATCAATTTATGATTTTTCCGAAAAACGGCCTGTTTGACTTTTTAATATCATAACTTTGACCCGTCAATTGGTCTAGCAAACGTGATATTCAGGAGGTGCTTTTTATAGGGACTAACACCTGCCTTATTACAATCACTTAGCCATGTTCATTACGAAAAATGGCTGGACCATAATGGTCTTAACCGAAAATCAAGGCGTTTTCCGCAAAAAGCTTAACTTTTGGCTATAAAAGCCTATAAACGAAAATGCAAGAGCAAGGAACACTTACAAGAGGTTCCTAGAATGCAATAGAACTATGTTGGATGCTCCTTTCAGTTAGGAACTTCCAAAGGAGGGAGATAGAGTTGAAAATGAGAAAGGTGCAAGTTCAAAGGTTGAACCTTTGCACCTATTTATAGTTGGAGAGCTCAAAGGAGGTTATGCCAGGTGTTAAGGGGTGTAAGAGGAAGCTTACAAGTATCCTAAAACGTGGCATAGCTGTTTAAAAGTCCATGGTTTCGATTTAATGGTTTTTAGCACCTTTGTGTGGTGGCCAAGTTAATTTTCTGCAGACACAGGCCTCTCGCGCCCCGCGAGCGCCCCATGTCAGGTTTCAAAATTTGCCACATTTAGCCCCTCAACTTAATAAACACCCTTAAAACCTCCTAAAACACCTTTTTAGCATATTTAGCCCTCCGTAGCCAATGCTTGGCGTACCCGGGATTATGCCTGGAGATAGTCGAGCTCTCGGTTCGTTAAAAGGTCACTCAGAGGTATTAATTAACATGTTGACACTTTTAACCCCTCTATTTTCCAACTTTCACATTTTTACAAAATTTAACCCTCTCGTCCAATAAATGAGACGCATGAGAGTTAAGACTTCGTAAAGGATCACTTAGAGGCTCATTTCATGCATGTTGACATATCAGTCACTCAGAGGCTAGGCATGTTGACGTATCAGTCACTCAGAGGCCAATGTTTAAGCATGTTGACATACAAGTTACTCAGAGGCTAGGCATGTTGACATATCAGTCACTCAGAGGCCAAGTTTTGAGCATGTTGATACCTTTAATCCTTATTGGTCTTTAATAGACTAAAAAAAATACGACACATGTCACTATATTACTGAACACGATTTTACAGGGTGTTACAATAAATAATTGATTAGAACCTCATAAAATCAATCTAAGCAAATATTTATACTTATAAAAAATACTGCATTTTTGTAGTATGATATTAAAGTTTTATCACAACCTTCACATGCATAGATTTACACCTAATATCATGTTAGCACGAGATCACAAATCATCCAAATACACTTATATAACATATTTCATCACATAGATAGCCACATAGATATAAATATTTCATCACATAGTTAGCCACTTAGACATCCTGTTATCTATTAGTTAAAATATGCTTGTTTTTAACGTTTTATCGATGATTCTAAGCATCAAAAATTACGCAGAATTAGCCGAACACCATAGATACTTAATGTAACTTTAAATATCCATACTTTTCATAAAAATATCATTTTATAACAAGTTTACCAAAAATCATTTAAAACATCGAAAATACCATTTTTAATGTCTTACACCGTACACGATCGTAAGCATATTTAAACATCAAGACTTTATTTTTTTTAATAATACATGTTATTTACTATAAAATATGATTTTTATAAGTATATTAGTTTAGGACTAAAATAATCCATAACAATCATGCATTTACATACCCATTTATACATTTTAGCCTAGAATTTAGCATATAACTCCCCCAATTAATACTTAAACATTATGCCCTAAAAATATATAATATTTACAAAAATAAATTCATAAAAATTCTGCTTGTAAACCCTATATATAAACATCGTTCATGATCTTTTTACAACATACAATGTGACACATCGAAAATTTATATCGAATAACAAGGCAACACGTGTTCAATAAACTCTCAAATATTTCAGATATGTTGGACAAAAGGGATAATTTTGTATAAATTATGGAAGATGAATAGTGGAGGTACCAAAGGTGATAAAATATTAAAAAAAAATTGGCTTCTGAGGATCCCTTACGTACCGCAAGTTATGCCTTACGGTCCGTGTCATACCCCGGATTTCAACCCGAAATCCATACACCGGTGGGCCTGGGTGGGAAGTATCGTGACGTAAGTTGATAACATCATTGTCAATTAAACACGGCACAACGGAAGTCTTGGAGTAAATTTACTATTACAAACCGAATGTTCGAAAATACAAAATAATATACAGGCTCGTAATAGAAGATCCACAGGCGGATCATAAATTGTACAAGAAAGAATGTAAAACAGACTTTAGGCAGATCTAAGGATTTGCAAGATTCTCTTATTCACTACCGAGCAGCTTCCATCCTATTTCGTATTGTACCTGCAGTTTAGTCTTTGGACGATACGTCAGCTTACGCAGGTAAATACACTCAACTGACTCATTTTGAAAATTTTAAAATGGTTTTAAGTGCAAAACGGCACAAAAATCTTTTATTAACTTGGGAAAGTTGAAATTCAACCTTGTATCAGATTCACATGTTTGTCAATACATTCAGGGCCCGGGACAGAAACCGAGACATGATTAAATACACACCACTCAGGAACTCACAAAGGAGTCATCCCCAACGTCTTGGGCATATAGCATATGAGTATCAAAGGGTGTATGCCTACACCCCGTTCTAAGGTCGTGGCCAATAACTAATGTATTGAGCCGAGGATATCCAGGACACGGTAATTTAACCACCGATGTTTAAGTTATCAAAAAACCTGATTAAAACAAAATATGGGGTTTACTAGCCATAAATGGGCATTTGATTGACCCTATTTTGGACCAAGCGGTAATAATTTACCGTATCACAAGCCCATATAGGGAAAATAAGTCGAGAGTATTTACCTGAGCTAGTCTTCTTCTTTTATTTTTAAATAACTCAGCCGTATACAAAAGTACCAAGTGCAGATAGCATTTACCGGGAAGGCTCTAGTCTGGATTATGGCATAAGCTAGCCAATTAAATACTAACGGTCTTATACACCAATTAGTGTACATGATCATTATGTATAACGCTTGATTAAATGATGATCGGATAGAATGTAGTTTAAACCCGACAAGTACTTTGACTTGCATAATATGGGTAAACAATTAACATTCTGGATTTTGAAGTTTAAATGACAAGGTTAAACCCATTTCGGTTAAATTCCGTAAACTAGTTACGTATATCAACCGCATGCTTATAAGCGATAATGGGTAACTGAATAAGTCATGGACAAGTTCTATATGCCACTATATTTTAAATAAGTTAAAATATCAGTAGGATATAAACTTATATGCACGTTAAGGTTTTAAAACGAAACTATGCCTCATAAGGGCATTTTGGTAATTATATACCGTATAAAAGGAACTTGAACATATTTTAAGTTTATAATCATGAGTATTCTGTAAAAATATTTTATTTATGATATAATATCAGTAGGATATCAATTATATGTGTATTTTATCTTTCATGACCAAACTATGCACCGAAGGGGCATTTTGGTCATTTTACACATAGTTTATAAATTGTTTGGGATTCTGAGTTTATAACATGTACCTACTGTAAATATGTTTAAAATAAGTTTTAAAATCAGTAGGTATCAAGTATTGGTCAATAATATGGTTTAAAACCATGCTATGCGCCGAAACGGCGCTTGTGTCGTAAAATGACGTCTTTAAGCGATGTTTACGAAAACTAATGTTAAGGTCAGATTAAAATGTTTAAAATATATTATTTAATATAACGTATCACTAGATAAATGATTTACCTTAAAAAGATTTGATTAAAACCATTTTATAAACCACAAGGGCTAAAATCGTCATTTATCGACATGGTTTAAGGACCTGTTTGAAAACTCAGTCTATAACTTGGTTTAACATCCTAAATAATCCTACTTATAATATTACATCAGTAGGAAACTCATTTTCAAATTCATTACTCTTTGAAACCTTTTTTATGCAAAAATGACATTTTGGTCAAAGATGGCAAAATTATGGAACTTGCGCATAAACTTGGATTCTGATTATGATCATGTAATATAACCTTAGAGGGTTATGCTACATTATATTATGATCATAATGCAACTTTAGATCAGTAGGTAACTAATCTAAATCGGGTCAGAATCGAAAGGCAAAGCAGAAGTCAAACTTCGCGACTTTCGGTTGCGAACAGATCCTAGAACTGAAATTGATGAGCCGAACATATTTATACATGTTCTAATAATTATTACCAACTTTTTTAAGTGTCAAAACAGGTTTCATAACATATATAAGATCAATTTATGATTTTTCCGAAAAATGGCATGTTTGACTTTTTAATAACTTTACTTTGACCCGTCAATTGGTCTAGCAAACGTGATCTTCAGGAGGTGCCCTTTATAGGGATTAACACCTACCTTATTACGATCACTTAGCCATGTTCATTTTGAACAATGGCTGGACCATAATGGTCTTAACCGAAAGTCAAGGCGTTTTCTGCAAAACGCTTGACTTTTGGCTATAAAAGCCTATAAACGAAAATACAAGAGCAAGGAACACTTAAAAGAGGTTCCTAGGATGCAAGAGAACTAAGTTGGATGCTCCTTTCAGCTAGGAACTTCCAGAGGAGGGAGAAGAGTTATGAATAAGAAAGGTGCAAGTTGGAATGAAGCACTTGAACACCTATTTATAGTTGGAGAGCTCAAAGGAGGTGAAGCCAGGTGTTTAGGGGTGTAAGAAGAAGCTTACAAGTGTCCCAAAATGTGGCATAGCAGTTTAGAGAAGCCATGGTTTCGAATTAATAGTTTTGGAGTTTTGCTTGGAGACGAAACAAAACTTTCTGCTGCAGGTACTCTCTGGCGAGCTGTCACACCCCGATCCGCAGCGGAAAAAGGTAATCGGGGCATGATTGGGTTTTCATCAAAGCTCATGACATTTATTATAATGTTTCATATTTATTATTACAATTTAAAGGAGATCATACAATCAAATCATACAAGTACAACATGTTCTATACATCTTTCTAGACTTCATTATTTTTCTTCTAAGGCAATTTCCTATGTGTTCCTTGCTTCATCCTGTCCACCTGTACCATGTGTAAAAATGGTTTTTGGGTCAACAAAAAGTTGGCGAGTGAATCCTATGAAAACATTTAAACGTGTTTATTGTATTGATTATAAAATAAAGTGCATAACCACATATGAGTAAATGTAGATGTAAATTTATTCACAAAACACATAATATTAAATATTGCACACACATACAACAAATGATTGTTTTGAGGCACGCGTTGTTCAACTCGTCTCCCACGAGGAACTGATGAGCCAAATGAATGAGTTTTGAGGCACGCGTTGTTCAACGAACTGATGGGCCTAATGAATGTTTTTGAGGCACGCGTTGTTCAACTCGTCTCCCACGAGGAACTGATGGGCCTAATAAATAATTTGCATACAACTTGACAATATGTAATACATCACAACAAACTATATTTACATTCTAAGTTTAGGTCATATAATGGTATAGCACGAGTTTGAATAAGCGAATTAATTTAAGCGACACATGATACACCCCAAAACATGAATAAAAAGGGGAATTTGTAAGAATTCACTCACAGTGGTTGCGTTTCTTGGATTGATGATGAATGCGCACGAATTTGGATTTAACCACGAGAGAAACTAACCTAAATAATAACATAATGGTTCGGTAAATAAGGGGATTTTTATTTAAGATAATTTTAATTCATAACCTTAATAGGATTTCTAGACTTATTTTTGTGAGTTTAAGGACATTTTCTAACTTTAAAAATATTATTTTTAAGTATTTTTAATTGATTTTTAAATTAAATAAATAAATAAAATAAATAAATAAATAAATATATATATATAAATGTTGACTTTTTGACTTTGACCGTTGACCGGGCGTTGACCGGTCGGACCGTGTTTATTATATGCGCTGAGTGAGGTTCGAACTCGTGACCTCCCGTACGCGTGCACGCAACTGAGCTACGTGTCTAACCCGAAATATTTCTGTTTTTAATTATACTTATATATTTTTTAGTTTATTCCGAATTTTATTTAATTAAAAAGATTTTTTAAACTAGTCGAACCGGTGCGCATGATGTGTTTCGAACCCGTGACCTGTGGTTTAACTTTGCACACAGTCCACCGCTGGACTGTGTGTCTAACCTGGTTAAAATAATTGTTTTTATTAATCTTATATACTAACTGGAAGGTGTTCTGGGGCCTTTCACAAAAAAAAATTGGGATTTATCGCAGGAACCGTTTAAGTGTACGAATCGAACTCGGTATCAATAGCATGAAATGCACACAGTCCACCGCTGGACTGTGTGTCTAACTCGTTTAAAACACCGATTTTAATTATATTCATAGACTGATCAGACTTCATCTTCTTCATTTGAATAAACAGACTGTTAACCCGATTGTTTCGATTCATTAATCAATTCCTTTATTAAATTTTAAATAACTACACATGAGATTAATAAAAATGAAAGGGATTAGGTGAAAGATATACCGAACATGGATCCCCTGTTTCTCCGGCGAGATTCCAACGGTAGCAGATTATTCCGGCGACGTGTAACTTGCGACAGAGGATCTTCAGGAAGTTTGAAGTGAGTGAGGGTGACTTCTGTCGAAGCTCTAGAAGTCCTATTTATAGAGTAAGGCAAAAGAGATGAAATGGGTTCGATTTTCCGGCGACTTGCAGAGAATTCCGGCGATGTATTTCTTGCGACAAAGATTCTACAGGGAGTTTAAGGTGAGTGTGGGTGATTTCGGTATGAGCTCTAGATGTCCTGTTTATAAAGTAAGGCAACAGTGGGATAGTTTCTTCGGTTTTCCGGCGATAACTCTCGGTCAACTCGCAGAGAATTCCGGCGATTTCCGGTGAACTCCGGTGAAACAGAGACTTGTTTTCACAATGTGGTGAGGGTTTGGCTATGAATTGAACGAGATTTACAATCTTCGGACTTGATAGCTAACATGTTCGACAGTTTCGGTCAAGAGATTTAATCATCCTTCAGTTATGATTTTGATTCGTTCAAATGATTGATAACCGATTTTTGGGTTAAAGGCATGATTAAATCGTCGGTTTTCCTTGAGTTAATTCGCGATTACGAGTAATGCCGGCGGTTACAGATTTGCCGAAGCTTTGAGATTTTCAGTTTTAGCCGTGGATTCTAAATAAAGTTTAATGGTTTCAGATTTAGCACATAAGTATGTGTAGAGCAGTGGTGTGTTAGCGTGTTTGGCTTGTGGGCGACCCGGGTTCGAAACCCGGCGTCTGCTTTTATTTTTTTATTCATTATTTATTTGAAATTTTAAATTATGGTTTATAAATTCTAATATATTTATTAATTGTGTATTGTTTAAAATTAATTTGAGAAATAAATGTGAAATGAAAAATTATGACTGGATATTCGATTAATAAACGAAGCAGGTTTGGAAACCCGTTTTTTGACGGATGTTACACGGACCGCGAGAGGCGCCTTTCGCGCCCCGCTAGCGCCCCATAGGCAGTTTCAAATTTTTACATTTTAGCCCCTTAACTTATAAAAGCTTATGAAAACCTTTTTAAACACTTTTTTGGCACTTTTAGCCCTCCGTATACTTGGCATACCCGGGATTATGCCCGGACATTGTCGAGCTCTCGGTTCGTTAAAAGGTCACTTAGAGGTATAAGTTAACATGTTGACACTTTTAATCCCTCCATTATCCAACTTTCATATATTTGCAAAATTTAACCCTCTCGTCCAACAAATGGCACGTATGAGAGTTAGGACTTCATAAAGGATCACTCAGAGGCTTATTATAAGCATGTTGATTCTGATGTCATTCAGAGGCTGGGCATGTGGACAATCAGTCACTCAGAGGCCAAATTTCAAGCATGTTGACATATCAGTCACTCAGAGGCTGTTATTTAAAAATGAAAGGTTGTAGCCGGGTTTCGAACCCGGGTCAGTCAGCCAGCGAGTCAACAGCCTTAACACTTAACCATCCAACCACTGCGCCACTAGTGTATCTTGTTAAATATTGGAAACAATTAATACATAAAATAAATCTCAAATTCAAATAACGACGCGCCCAATTGGAGTCGTCGGAAATCCCGGCGATCTCGCGAGATTGGACGGTTTCTTCAGTTATAACGTAAACTTTAATCACTACATCAGTTATAACTGACGTCTGAATCCGCGACGCAAGTCATAACCGCCGGAAAACGTAATGACTTTGAATCAAGCCTGAAATCCGACTCTATACATCTCGATTCCTCCCTATAAATTCACCCACAATCCACTGGTAGCCTTTTCGCTCAAAACCGCACCCTTTCTTGGCGAAAATTCACTCGCCGGAAAATACCTGCAAATCGCCGGAAAACCGAGTTTTTCACCTTTGAGCCTTACTGAACCCCAGAGCTCATACCGAAGCCACTCACATCCTTCTCAAGCTCGCTGAAGACTCTCTGCCGCAAGACACAAGTCGCCGGAATAGTCTGCTGACATCGGAGTTCCGTCGGAGAAACAGAGGAGTCCAATTTCGGTATATCTAACACTTAGTCTTTCATTCTTTTCATTTATCTCACCTATAATTAATCATTACACACTAAAGAAACTTGATAAAATCGATGAATCAGTCGGACGTTAGTTCTGGTTAAATCCAACGAAGAAGACGAAGTTTGCTGTTGTCTATAAGTTTAATTTAAATCACGATATAACTCGGGTTAGACACACAGTCCAGCGGTGGACTGTGTGCACATTAAACACGCTCGCGTCCCGAGTTCGATACATGTCCCACGCATACTCGCCTTAATAAAAATGTTCTTTTTTTAACGAACCGGAGTCACCGCTGTTACATGTTAAGTTTAATAAAAACCAGAATAATAACCAAGATAGACACACAGTCCAGTGGTAGACCGTGTGAATGTTTAATCACACGTCACGAGTTCGAGTCCGGACTACCGCACCGGTCCGGACAATTATCCAACTTTTTATATCAGGCAGAAACGAAATAAGGTAGTTTGTATATAAGTATTATAAAAATCAGTTTATTTAACAAGTTAGACACACAGTCCAGCGGTGGACTTGTGTTAACCCAACCCACAGGTCCCGGGTTCGAGACCTGTGGAGAGCACCGGTTCGACGCATTAAATCGTTTTTAAAATATAAATGATTTTCAGTTTAATTCAATTAGTATATAAATATAATTAAAAACAGAAATATTTCGGGTTAGACACGTAGCTCAGTTGGTAGAGCTGCGTGCACGCGTACGGGAGGTCTCGGGTTCGAGCCTCACTCAGCGCACACATACACACATACGAACCGGTCAACAGTCAAAGTCAATGGTCAATGGTCAACGGTCAAAAAGTCAAACATTTTTATTTATTTATTTTAATTAAAAATCAATTAAAAATACTTAAAAATAACATTTTTAAGGTTAGAAAATAGCCTTAAACTCACAAAAATATATCCAATCATCCTACTAAAATGGATTAATAAAATCCGTTTACTTACCGAACCATTATGCCATTATCTAGGTTAATTTCACTCGTGGTTAAAACCACTTCGTGCGCATTTAACATCATCAACCGAACGCACCCAATGTGAGTGAATCTTACAACTCCCCTTTTTAATTACACGTTTTGGGGTGTGTCATGTGTCACGAAATTAACTCGTTTATTTAAACTTGTGCCATACCATATTGTGATCTAAACTTAGATTGTATACATTGTTTGTAGTTATGTATTTCATATTGTCAATTTATATGCAATTCATTCATTAGGCACATCAGTTCCTCGTGTGAGACGAGTTGAGCAACGCGTGCCTCAAAACAAATCCATTATTGTTCGTGTGTGTATTATTTAGTTTATATTGTTTGTAGATACGTATTTCATATTGTCAAGTTTATGCAATTCATTCATTAGGCCCATCAGTTCCTCGTGAGAGACGAGTTGAGCAACGCGCGCCTCAAAACGATCCATTATTGTTCATGTGTGCATTATTTAATATTAATTGATTGGTGAATAAGTTTACATCTATTTTTACTCATGTGTGGTTGTGCACTTTATTTTATAATCAATTAAATAAACTTGTTCAAATGTTTTTCATAGGATTCGCTCGCCAACTTTTGTTGATCCAAAAACCCTTTTTACACATGATACAGGTGAACAGGATGAAGCAAGGAAAACATAGGAAATGCCTTAGAAGAAAATGAAGCCTAGACTGATGTTAGGACATGATGTAATAATGATTGTATAATTCCCTTTAAAAATTGTATTAATGAGTATGAAACGTTATAATAAATGTCATGAGCTTTGATGATAACCCAATCATGCCCCGATCACCTTTTCCGCTGCGGGTTGGGGTGTGACAAATTGGTATCAGAGCCATGACTATAGGGATATAGGATAGGTTATTAGACCCTTAGAGCCTATACTATAGTTTGCCTAAATTTTAATTGTTTAGGTGGTTACATACAAACTTATGTTTATTTGTTTCATATTTGTTTATACTTACAGTCAAACATACATACTTACATACACATTCATCATACATATTTCAATGTTCATATATTCAATTCATCTTCATACTTTTGTTATTCAAAGATTTTGTTGCAATTTTCAAATCTCATCAAAGTAAGTTCTGCGACGGGCATGTAGTAACTGGAAGGGTACAAGTACCGGTAGTCGGAACGTCATGTCTAGGTTGGCATTCGTATAAATCCAATATAACGGACCAGTTTGCCTACCTGGGGACTAACGATGAGAGTACGAAGGACCTATTAGGCCAAAGCATGCCACACCAAACGTCGTTCGAACTAACCCACTTTGAGGTGTCACCGTGTCTACACCTGGACACATTCCGAATATCATACGTTATATACATATTTCTCGATTTTCTCCGGGTTTTAGTGTACGTAACCAGGCTAACACATGCGAACCATATGAAAAACCCGGTATTCATGGGGGCCCACATGATTATGAAGGTGAAGTATGGCGGCATGTAGGGCCTAATGACGAGCAAAGCCCAAGACATCCTATGGATGTAGTAGATTTATTTTTCTATAATTATTTTATGAATGTTCATTCCTAAATGCGGCCCATGAACCCAAAAACATCCAACTCATACTCTTGACATGTATTCCTTGTAGATGTCTTCTAATCCCGCCCGTAGGAAGATGAGAGCAGGAAAAGCCCGCGAGCGCATGGCTGCCCTAATCGCTCAACAAATGGCTGCCGTAATACCCAACATTGTGATTCAAGTCCAAAAAGCACTTACCGCTAATCCTGTCAATCAAGAAGATCAACACGTTATCAACCCTCCCCCAAATACCACTAAATGCACCTACAAGCATTTCAAATCATGCGACCCTCCAAAATACAAAGGGACTGAAGGTGTCACCGCTCTCCTCCATTGGTTTGAAGAAATGGAGAACACTTTTCTAAATTGCGATTGCCCCGATGACCGCAAAGTGCGATATGCTACCGGTCGTTTATATGGAATAGCACTTACTTGGTGGAATACAGAGAAGGCCAAACGAGGCGTTGACGATGCTATGACTTTAACTTGGGATGAATTGAAGGAAATCATGACCAGACGATTTTGCCCAAGGAGCGAAATCAAGAAATTAGAAGATGAGTTTTATTCGTTGAAGCAAAAGGAAGGAGACCACACCACATACAACAAAAGATTCCTCGAGTTACATCAAATGGTTCCCAATTTGTTCACTCCCCTCTACCGTTTGATCGAGCACTACATTCGAGGTCTTCCGTCAAAGATTCAAGACTCTGTAATAAGTACCACGCCTGCAACTCTGGAAGCAGCAATGGAGCTAGCAACAGAGCTCACCGAGAACCGAATCCGGAACAAAGACTTCAAGGAGGAGAAGAAGAAGGATAAAGCATCAGCTGAAACTTCAAACTCCACCCAAACCGAATCCCCTTCTCAACCCATTTCTTAGAGAAAAAGAGACGGGCAACTTTTCGCTACTATCCAACGTAATCAACCAATTTCACACGCCATACCCATCCAAGCTATCCCAATAACTCAAGTGGCACCCAACTCAACTTACCTAAATAAGAAACCATATCTTGGACCTCACCCTCGATGTAACACCTGTTTTTATCACCATCCCCTTACCTTACCTTGTCGTCTATGTGCAACTTGTGGACGCTATGGTCATTTGAGCAAGGTTTGCCACACCCCTCAAAACCAAATCTCTCCCCCTACTCAAAACATGATCCAAACCTATCATCAACCTCAATACCCCATGTTCCCATATGTCGAGCTTGTTTCAATGTGGCGACCCTACCCACTTTAGAAACACGTGTCCTCAATTGGTTAACATCATAAACGCTCAAGCTCAATCAAATCCAGTTAACCAAGTAAATCAAGAAAACCAAATCACTAGGCCACCAACAAGAGGAAGAGTTTTCAACATCAACGCCAACCCTGACGAAGATAATGACGGCCCAAACGAAACCACCCAACTAGTCCTCTTCACCGGAAATCAAGATTCAACTCCAATCGTTTAGTTTTATGTTTTTCTCTATCACATAAAACCAATCATAACTTAAGGATAAAGCCAATGGGAATTTGGCAAGAATATGGTGGATATGCCGCTGGTACTTCCTATATATAAGTATTCTTGCCAAAGGATCGGAGGCATTATCAGGCGGTTATGAGAGGTTCCATGTATAAACTGTTGTGTGATTATTGTTTAGATTAAATTTATTATTTTCAGTACATGCAATACGATCGGCTCCGTTTGATTGAGCCTTGATCGCACAGACATTTTTCATTATTAGTATCTTGTGGTTGTTGTGTTTGTTGTAGAGTCACATAGAACTAATCATAACTTGTGGATAAAGTCAATGAAAATTTGACAAGAATATGGTGGATACGCCGCTGGTACTTCCTATATATAAGTATTCTTGTCAAAGGATCGGAGGTATTATCAGGCGGTTATGAGAGGTTCCATGTATAAACTGTTGTGTGATTATTATTTAGATTAAATTTATTATTTTCAGTACATGCAATACGATCGGCTCCGTTTGATTGAGCCTTAATCGCACAGACATTTTTCATTTTCAGTACATGCAATACGATCGGCTCCGTTTGATTGAGCCTTGATCGCACAGACATTTTTCATTATCAGTATCTTGTGGTTGTTGTGTTTGTTGTAGAGTCACATAGAACTAATCATAACTTGTGGATAAAGTCAATGAAAATTTGACAAGAATATGGTGGATACGCCGCTGGTACTTCCTATATATAAGTATTCTTGTCAAAGGATCAGAGGCATTGTCAGGCGGCTATGAGAAGTTCTATGTAGGATTTAGTAGTTTCTTGGTAACTAATCATAACTTGCGGATAAAACCAATGAAAATTTGACAAGAATATGGTGGATACGCCGCTGGTACTTCCTATATATAAGTATTCTTGCCAAAGGATCAGAGGCATTATCAGGCGGTTATGAGAAGTTCCATGTAGGATTTAGTATTGTCTTGGTTGAAATTTGTGTTACATTTATATCATCTCGCCATTTAAAGAAATTGGATTGTGTTCCATTTCTACATAAACTAACCTCTCCATCATAACAAACGAGAGAGGAACTGTCACCATTCAAACATATATGCTATCAGAATGTGGATTCAAATATTGGTTGTTGTGTTATTTATGTTCTAGAGTTACATCATAGGACCAATCATAACTTACTGATAAAACCAATGAAAATTTGACAAGAATATGGTGGATACGCCGCTGGTACTTCCTATATATAAGTATTCTTGTCAAAGGATCAGAGACATTGTCAGACGGTTATGAGAAGTTCTATGTAGGATTTAGTAATTTCTTGGTACATTAGTTGTTGTGTTTATTTATGTTCTGGAGTCATATCATAGAACCAATCATAACTTACTGATAAAACCAATGAAAATTTGACAAGAATATGGTGGATACGCCGCTGGTACTTCCTATATATAAGTATTCTTGTCAAAGGATCAGAGGTATTGTTAGACGGTTATGAGAAGTTCCATGTAGGTTGTAGTATTAGAAGTTTTGCTATAGGATATAACCATATCCTTCCAAACATATCAAAACTCTTACGCATGATATCATAGTTAGCGAATCAATTCTGCTTATCAATATTTTTACCGTAGGCAACAAAAAGCGATTCCTGTAACAGGGTACTTAACCCTTACAAGGGACGTTACCGCCTCAAACAAAACTTAAACTCTTACTCTTTTTCTAAGCATGTAATTGTCAAACTAAACACCATCCTTTTTAGACAAATATATCACTACTTAAATTTCGGGCGAAATTTCTAAAAAGCAGGGGATACTGTAACATCCGTCAAAAACGGATTTTACCAAACCCGCTCCGTTTATTAACCGAACAATCAGTTAAAAATTTCGTTGCATATTTAATGCCCAAATTAATTTTAAACGATACATAATTAATAATTATATTGGTATATATAATTTATTTTTGAAAAACTGTTAAAAATAATGAAATAAAAATGAAAGGTTGTAGCCGGGTTTCGAACCCGGGTCAGTCAGCCAGCGAGTCAACAGTCTTAACACTTAACCATCCAACCACTGTGCCACTAGTGTATCTTGTTAAATATTGGAAACAATTAATACATAAAATAAATCTCAAATTCAAATAACGACGCGCCCAATTGCAGTCGTCGGAAATCCCGGCGATCTCGCGAGATTGGACGGTTTCTTCAGTTATAACGTAAACTTTAATCACTACATCAGTTATAACCAACGTCTGAATCCGCGACGCAAGTCATAACCGCCGGAAAACGTAATGACTTTGAATCAAGCCTGAAATCCGACTCTATACATCTCGATTCCTTCCTATAAATTCACCCACAATCCACTGGTAGCCTTTTCGCTCAAAACCGCACCCTTTCTCGGCGAAAATTTACTCGCCGGAAAATACCTGCAAATCGCCGGAAAACCGAGTTTTTCACCTTTGAGCCTTACTGAACCCCCAGAGCTCATACCGAAGCCACTCACATCCTTCTCAAGCTCGCTGAAGACTCTCTGCCGCAAGACACAAGTCGCCGGAATAGTCTGCTGACATCGGAGTTCCGCCGGAGAAACAGAGGAGTCCAATTTCGGTATATCTAATGCTTAGTCTTTCATTCTTTTCATTTATCTCACCTATAATTAATCATAACACACTAAAGAAACTTGATAAAATCGATGAATCAGTCGGACGTTAGTTCTGGTTAAATCCAACGAAGAAGACGAAGTTTGCTGTTGTCTATAAGTTTAATTTAAATCACGATATAACTCGGGTTAGACACACAGTCCAGCGGTGGACTGTGTGCACATTAAACACGCTCGCGTCCCGAGTTCGATACATGTCCCACGCATACTCGCCTTAATAAAAATGTTCTTTTTTTAACGAACCGGAGTCACCGCTGTTACATGTTAAGTTTAATAAAAACCAGAATAATAACCAAGATAGACACACAGTCCAGTGGTAGACCGTGTGAATGTTTAATCACACGTCACGAGTTCGAGTCCGGACTACCGCACCGGTCCGGACAATTATCCAACTTTTTATATCAGGCAGAAACGAAATAAGGTAGTTTGTATATAAGTATTATAAAAATCAGTTTATTTAACAAGTTAGACACACAGTCCAGCGGTGGACTTGTGTTAACCCAACCCACAGGTCCCGGGTTCGAGACCTGTGGAGAGCACCGGTTCGACGCATTAAATCGTTTTTAAAATATAAATGATTTTCAGTTTAATTCAATTAGTATATAAATATAATTAAAAACAGAAATATTTCGGGTTAGACACGTAGCTCAGTTGGTAGAGCTGCGTGCACGCGTACGGGAGGTCTCGGGTTCGAGCCTCACTCAGCGCACACATACACACATACGAACCGGTCAATGGTCAACGGTCAACGGTCAAAAAGTCAAACATTTTTATTTATTTATTTCAATTAAAAATCAATTAAAAATACTTAAAAATAACATTTTTAAGGTTAGAAAATAGCCTTAAACTCACAAAAATATATCCAATCATCCTACTAAAATGGATTAATAAAATCCGTTTACTTACCGAACCATTATGCCATTATCTAGGTTAATTTCACTCGTGATTAAAACCACTTCGTGCGCATTCAACATCATCAACCGAACGCACCCAATGTGAGTGAATCTTACAACTCCCCTTTTTAATTACACGTTTTGGGGTGTGTCATGTGTCACAAAATTAACTCGTTTATTTAAACTTGTGCCATACCATATTGTGATCTAAACTTAGATTGTATACATTGTTTGTAGTTATGTATTTCATATTGTCAATTTATATGCAATTCATTCATTAGGCCCATCAGTTCCTCGTGTGAGACGAGTTGAGCAACGCGTGCCTCAAAACAAATCCATTATTGTTCGTGTGTGTATTATTTAGTTTATATTTTTTGTAGATACGTATTTCATATTGTCAAGTTTATGCAATTCATTCATTAGGCCCATCAGTTCCTCGTGAGAGACGAGTTGAGCAACGCGCGCCTCAAAACGATCCATTATTGTTCATGTGTGCATTATTTAATATTAATTGATTGGTGAATAAGTTTACATCTATTTTTACTCATGTGTGGTTGTGCACTTTATTTTATAATCAATTAAATAAACTTGTTCAAATGTTTTCCATAGGATTCGCTCGCCAACTTTTGTTGATCCAAAAACCCTTTTTACACATGATACAGGTGAACAGGATGAAGCAAGGAAAACATAGGAAATGCCTTAGAAGAAAACAATGAAGCCTAGACTGATGTTAGGACATGATGTAATAATGATTGTATAATTCCCTTTAAAAATTGTATTAATGAATATGAAACGTTATAATAAATGTCATGAGCTTTGATGATAACCCAATCATGCCCCGATCACCTTTTCCGTTGCGGGTCGGGGTGTGACATTTAGTCCTTATTGGTCTTTAATAGACTTTATTTAAAAATACAACACGTGCCACTATATTATTGGACACGATTTTACAGGGTGTTACAGTCCGTAAGGCATTTAAAATATCTGTGGGCACGCAGGGTCCCTTACGGACCGTAACCAGCCCCTTACAGTGCGTAAGGGGATTGCTAGCAGTCAAAATTTGTTGGCAGCTACAGCCTGCGGTTCCTGCCACCTCTCTCATGAATTTGCCACCTTGAACCACCTTTGGACACTTGCTATGACACTTCTTAGCACCTCAAAGCTTCAGGGACACATGGCATCATCTTGTGATCCTTGTTCAAGTATAAATAGAGGAGTTTTCCTTCATTCAAACTTGCACCTTTCAAAACTCTCTTCTCTTGGAGCAGCTTCTGATCTATAGAGGGCTCCTACTTGAAGTTTAATCTTAATCTTAAACAAAAGTAAGTGTTCTCCTTCAGTCTCTTTTCATTCATAGGCTAGTTATTAGCCAAAAGTCAAGCAAATTGACTTTTTATTTGACTTTCGGTTCTGGCCATTTTGGTCAAGCCAAAGTTCAAATCGAACTTGGCTATGTGATCGTAATAATTAAGGTGTTGATCCCCTGTGATTGCACCCTCTAAAGATCACGTAAAGTAGGTGAAATAACGAGTCAAAGTTATGTTGAATAAAAAGTCAAAACGCAGATTTTAGCAAATTATGCTACATGGATTTCTAAGTATTAAAACCTTAATTTTGACATTAAAACAATTCATATAACATATTCGAACATGTTTAATCATGTCCAACTCGTCGTTGCCTGCTTAGAGCTAGTTTCGCAACCAAAAGTCAAATAGTTTGACTTCTGTTTAGAGCATGTTTGAAGGTTATTATATGATCATATTATTGTATGGAATAACCCTCTGAGGTTATACCATTTGATCATATCATTTGATAGGTTTTACGCCTAAAAATGGTTTAAAAACCCAATGAACATGTAATCTGACTTTTAAATTGATCATATAACATAATGAAATATGTTTTTGCATAATGAACTTGTCTTAGACCTATTCGATCACTCAATACTGCATATGTGCGTACGACTAGTTTAAATAGTATAAAATATATAAACTAGTCGAATCGGGTCAAAACCATTCAAATTCTGTTCCAATCAGAATGTTTGGTTATTTGACTCACTTTATACGAGTCCTTGCAGTCGGAAGGGTATAAACCACGTTCTATTCGGTCTACGCTTAATCTAGCAAACTGTACGTATTTATTAAAGTTAATCGGTCAAAGTCAAATGACTTATATAAGAACCATTAACATTCTAACAGATCATAGTTCGGTTCATTCCAAACTAGAAGCCTCAGTAAATTGCACTTGTGTTTAGGTTGTTTGTACTTTTGTAATATTTAATTTAAATTCCCATCTTCCGTTGTTCATTGTAATTACTGATATCAATCGTCACGCATATACCCCAAGTCCGGGCCCAGCGGGAAATCAAAGTGTGACATACAATGTGCAACTTCCTAAGGTACCATTTTAACATGTTTACTAGCATTAATTCCCACATGATCATGAAAGTATTTAAGATGCTTCCATAGAATTAAACATATCTTCATCATCTAATTATTTGATCATCCCAAAAAAAACAAGTGCATGCAAGATTCTTGTACATTTAAGAACTTACAAACAAAACTTCACATATTAGCATATATACATACACACATACGACATACATATATATACATACAAACATAATTCAACCCTTCATAACATATTAAACCTATTTTAGATCATACATGCATGTAAGAATCAAAGCATTTTATATCATATTTCATCATTTAAACAAACACACACACACTTACGACACACACACACACGAACACTTTTCAAGTTCAATTTTAAAACTTGTTTTCATAAATTTTAGAATGTGTGTAGAATCCTTCTTGTTGGTGAACAAACTTGTGAAATAAACAAGATGCAACATTCAAGAAATCGAAATAGGAATTTGAAGAATCCATACCCTTGATGAACACTCTTGAAACGGATGTATGATGAGTTTGAATGAATCTTCCATAAGGCTTGTTATCTCTACCAAAGATGCTTGGATTCGCCAAAGGATTCATCACTTTTGAGGATTTAAAGATCTAATCTTCAAGATGGAACTTAAATTTGAAAGTGAGGGTGTGTGGGGGTAGGTTATGATCGAGAAAGGGGGAGAGAGGATGAGAGAGAAATCAAGGGTGGTATGTGTATGGAGACATGTATGTTATATGATTTGTTTAGGCTTAGGGTAGGGTGTGGGTTGGGATGATCTTAGGTTACCAGGTGTTTAGGTATGGTGAGTAATCATCTTATACATGAATATTTTTTAGATAAAATGTAAGTGTTATATATATAATGAGGATCATTACAAAACACTAATTATTGCGAAAACAAAAAGAACAACTCTAAATCACTAAATTTTAGGATTTAAAGTTAATATTTTTTAATTTTATGTTTCTTACATTCATATGTATATTATATATAAATAAAAGAACCATGTATTTTTAACTACACATAGCTTACATACATGTAGGTAATTTAACATACACATAACCTACGTATATGTAGGTTATATAAAAGCTAAATATTTTCTATATTTTTTTGAAATTCTAGTACGAGAAACAATAAATCTTACATTTGTAACTTTTCTATTTACTTTTTAGGTTTTTAGGTTTGAAAAAATGGGTGATTCATTTTGTTCTATGTGTTCTCCCAATATTTAGTGTTCTGCATAGAACCCTCCCCTATATATATATATATATATAATGCAATATACTGTGTATTTATCCGGTAAGTAGATGTAATACTTGGAGGTTTATACAATAAATATGGTGTTCAAATTATTTTCACTAATTTTATAAAAATTAGCCTTTCATAATATTAGCGGTTCTGGTCCAATATTAGTTCTCGAAGATCTTCGTTTCCTTGTAGAAGAAAACTCTCCAAATTGATGACCTCATTCAGTGATCTTACAACGAATAGGATTCCATTGTCAATTCGTACGGAGCAATTAGCGGGTGCTAAAATATATGTCTTGTTATAAGAACGTTTATTTGTACAAGATACGCACGTTATCGGACGATACACGATCAAAACCACAAACTTGAGCAAGATACGCACGTTATCGGATGATACACACGTTTAGGCATTTTTAATTAATTTTTTACTTGTATATATATTTAGAAGTGTTATTTCAAGAAAATTATAAGATTTTAACATTAGTCGGGTCGTCAGCAACGTTTGTTTCTCAATTCTAATCGTTACGCGATACACATTCTACAAGATTTACCAAACATAACCGTATACTAAATATAGATTTGCTAGAAGTGCAATGGACATTAATTAACACTAAATCACTCAAAATAATGCTTTTATTCATTTAAACACATGTTATATTAGTACAGACGAGATTTAAAATTATTGGGTGTCATAGTATTGGTGGTGGGTGGGTGGTGATTGGAATTGGTGGCCGGAGTACGTATTGATGTTGGCAAGGAGGGTGGTGGCAGGTGGTGATACTGGTGGGGTGGATGGTGAGGAGGTGGAGGGTGAAAGTATCAAAATACCCTTTGCCTTTACGATTAAACTAACTGAGATTTGACAAAATGTCTCAAAATGTAGCAAATTTCAAACATGGAATCAAGAAACGAAATTTTCATTTTAGGGACTCAAATTGACTCTACCCCTAAACCATAGGGACGCAAATTGCAATTTACTCGTTTTAGAATTTCATAAAAAGTAGAAACATATTAAAAAAATTGTTTGGTTGATAATAGTCAATTCTCTATCTCACTCACACACTCTCTCTCTACACATCAGATACCCACACAAATCTCGCATAATACATTCTACACAACACATAAAAGTAATTTAAGTAGTGTGAGAATAAACTTGACACAATTACGTAATTATGTTATATATTAACCACATACGTATACGTATCAGCAAGAATTAGATAGTGGTACGGTGTGAACTAAAAATTCTTTGTTACCTGTGTAAAGATATGCCGTAAAAAGTTGTTAGAAAGTCGGCTAAAAAACAATATTTGAATGGCAATAAAGAGGTTGTTCGAAGCTAATAAATGCAGGGCAACCAACCTTCCAAACCAAAATATAATAATAAAAATAAAATAAAATAAATAAAAAACATTAAAATCAAACACCTCCCTCCCTCTTCTCCTCTGCGCGACTGCACCCATCATCAAATCTTCACCTATATATATCTGTCTCCATTCATCACTGCAATCTTCAAAAATCAACGATGATCGGACCACAGAGGCCACAAATTGTGCTGTTCGGATCATCAATTGTTCAACTCAGTTTCAGCAACGACGGTTGGGGCGCCATTCTCGCTGACGTCTACGCTCGTAAGGTATTATTTTTATTCACTTACTCCTTAGCTTTTTGTTGATTCTGTTGTCTGATCATAATTGGGGATTTGATTTATGATAATACTTGGGTTGATTGGGTACTTGTTTGTACGATTGAGGATCACCTAGGTAGATTGTGTCCGTAGGTGTGAATTTATTTGTGTTTGTTTAGGTATTTATGGTTTAATTTTGCTAGATTGACATAAAGTTGGGTTACAAGTGTAGAGGTTTTGTGATCTATTATTGTTTCTATAATTGGTTATGTTGGAATGAAAATTTTGAACTGTTAAATATGCTTCTGTATTTTCTATTATAATGAAATGGCCATACGACAGATGTGGAACAAGTCCCATACCTTGCAATGTTTTCCGTCTGTACCACTGTGATAGAGAAGGGATGTGATTGATCTAAAATTAGTCTCTTTTTCACTTGTTTTATAGTTTAATAAACACGAAAAAGAGATGGTTTATGGTTAACAGAACTTGTACAAACTTTGATCAGTTGGTCTCGGTCATGACTTGAATCGTATTTTGCATATCATACAACTATTTTGTAGGTTCTTGGTTAACTTTGTTTGGTATATTTCTGATTGATTACTTCAGTTGGTATTTTGTAACAACATTCATGAAAATCGGGGGACGGTTTTTACATATTATAACTTGAAAGCTTCTATCTAATGCAGGCGGATATAGTGCTACGAGGGTACTATGGATGGAATTCCCGACGTGCTGTCAAGGTCCTTGATCAAGTTTTTCCAAAGGAATATCCTTGACAACCACTTGCTTAGATTTTTCCAAAGGAATATAACTTTATTGTCAAATAAAATTTATTAGTATTTTATTTTTCTTGGAGAAATGGGATGTGGGACATTAGTGTCTTTATGCAAGTAAGCTGTAATATGAATTATATTTGTAATTATAATCATAATGGTTTCGTCTTTTTTTTTAAATCATGTAGGATGCTGCTAGTCAACCTTCACTGATCATCGTTTACTTTGGTGGTAACGATTCAATGGGACCTCACTCATCTGGTCTAGGCCCCCATGTCCCGCTTCCTGAATATATTGAAAACATGAGAAAAATTGCTACTCATCTCCGGGTATCGTTCTCCTCATAATGTGTTTTCTATTAAAAATGTGTGAATCCACTTGTGTTGTAGGCCACCACGCTCATAATGTGTTTTCTATAATAAATGTGTGAATTCACTTGTGCTGTAGGCCACCACGTATCGATTTTGAAGTTTTAGAATGTCCTCCATCCGTAAATTCAACTTAATCATAGGAACTGAAATATCTAGTTTTGCTAGAATAATTACTTGGGGTGTCTAAATTTACATCATTCAACTGATCATCTGAAAACTGCGACTTGAAGTCTTTATAATCAGTTTTTAATGTTTGAATAAACAGATTGTTGCTGGTTATAAGATTATTTAACCATTCTTTTAATGTAATTCAGTAGAAAAAGATGCTCTATTTGGTCATTTTATCTACCAAGTTCTTAAATAATCTGATTATACAGCATCAAATAACAAAAACACATCCAAATAGGCAAATACTGTCATCTACAGCCTGTTTTATAACAACAAATTATCTGATATGATTATTCAATATCACACAATCACTTTCAAAAAGACGCATCTTTTAACACAAACAGATATGAACAGGGGCTTTCAGACACAACGCGTTTAATCTTCCTCACTTGCCCACCAGTGGATGAGGTCAAACTTAATGAAAACACCAGGTACTTTCATTAATAATTTTATTTTTCTTTTAATTGTATATTCTAGTATTCATCTAAAACTAATGACCTGTCTTGTAAAAACAGCTCAATTTTTAGTGAACTTGTTAGAACAAATGAGTTATGCCGGGCTTATTCAGATGCATGTGTAGAGCTGTGCAATGAGATGGGAATAAAAGTTATCGATCTTTGGACTGCGTTTCAGAAACGAGATAATTGGTTAACTTTCTTTACGTAAGCATTCTTGACTATTGCATAGTGTTCAATTTTTAACTGTCAATTAGTAAAAATCCCAGTGGTGAAAATGGTGGATCTTGAAACAACTGTTTTTTGCAGGGATGGGGTGCATTTATCAGGTGAGGGTAGCAAGGTAGTTGTTGAGGAGATACTAAAGGTGCTTAAAGAAGCAGAATGGAAACCGAGTCTACACTGGAAATCTATGCCCACCGAGTTTTCAGAAGACTCACCCTATGATTTAGTCTATAGCGATGGCAAAACTACCCTAAACCCGTCTGACTGGACTTTCCACAGAGAAATACAGAGGGACTAATAAGATAGTTTCATTCATAACTGCAGAACACGTGCATTTGTATGTAGGTAATGCAATACTTTCTATTGTCGCAACTGAGATTTGTACCAGTGATCTTTAATCAGGTTCTTTGACCTTTGTACTTCTTTTTATGCTCATATAACGAGCTTCTAATGCAACATCTAAATGTAGCATTGCCCATAAGACTCCTTGTTTACTGAATACCGCATTCTAATGCAAAAGCTTGTACCATATGTTTATGAGGTTTATTACATAACTGAGTATCTTGATTTACTATCTGATCAAGCTAAGCCAAGCAATATGAAAGATAAGGAAAAAGGAAATTGGGTAAGTCAATTAAAATTTAAATGGATGAGATTGATTTGGTGAGTGACAATAAGGGTTGGGCGGGTTGTGTAACAGGTTCCGGTGAAAAAAGTGCTTTAAAAGTAGGTCAAATCAGGTCATTGTGGGATCCCTGTTAATATTTATGTTTATGGTAACTAGTGGATTTACCAAACCATCTCCAATCACAAACACGATTTACACGTCAACACACATTCTTTCTGGTTTCAAATCTCAAACACCTAATCGCCATCTACTCTCTAATCTCACGTGATAAAATAAGTAGAAGGACCCAAATGTAATTGTTGTATAGTGTAGGGGGTTATTAGTTAACTAGTCATCGAATGAATTAATTGAGTTTTCCTCTTCTCTTGTGTTGCTTTTCTCTCTCTATCGTGATTACGAAATTGTTCGTAACAATGGTATCAGAGCTTTCAATCCTCTTATTGTTAGACCAGGTTAGAAACTCAGAAGACATGTCTGATCTCTATGATATCTACTTGTTCTTATGTGGTTTACAACCAAGAATTAGGAATATCTTTGTCAAATGGCATCAATATAGTTGTCTTAAGGAGGAAGATCTAATATCTTTTGCGTTGAACATAGATCCGCATCATTCTTTTTCTCCATTTGATCCCAAGTCTTCTTTTTACATTGAAGGATTGGAGTTTGATTTTAAGAAAAGCCTTTGGGAACTATTGGAGGCTAATGAACACTTTAAGAATGGTAAGGTGCAAGAAATTAGTATCAAAGATATCGAGTCTATTCATACAACCATTGATGATGGAGAGAACACTAATATAATTCAAGAAATTAGTGAAAAAGAAATATTAGGAAATGATTATTTATAAGGAATAAATTGTAGGTGATTTACATGAAAATAAACCTTTATTTAATCAAGACACTAGTAGTGAGATTGAAAAGGGTAGTGTAAATAATAGCTTCTATGTTTCTTTATGATCAAGAAAACATAAGAAGTAAGGCAAATTCTATTAAGGACAAGATAAAGATGTTTCTTGGCTTAGATACATTTGTATGGTAACCGGGTATTACCCATTGGATCATATGTTGCTACTGTTGTGTGAAGAAACAATTTTCTTGGTTCTATTATGTAATTGATCATTGCAATAGCTCGCTCAACAGGCTTACCACACAAGTAAAGATATTTTACAAAGCCCGGGCAGTTCTGGTTTACATTGCTTTCTTTTTCAGTTTGTTTTGTTTGGTCTTTGGAAGTTGACTTTTGTCACACCCCAACCGATGGCGGAAACATCGGGATGAGACGAAAACGAGATTGCAAGAGGCTTCATAATGCTAATTATGTCAAGTGTTTAATAATTTTCCTTTTTACATAGTTTAAATCAAATAATACAAAATTTAAATCACGACACGTAACAAATATAATTTCATTTCATTGATAACGATCTAATACAAGATATTGAAACGAAATACATGTTTGAAATAAGATACAGTACAATAAACATTTAAAGTTTTAAGTGTGTATCTAGGCAATCCTACTAGATTTCTTGCATCATTAGTTTTCCTACAACATGTATTAAAAGCGTAGATCAATACAAAAGTATTGGCGAGCATACAAGTTTGAAAATAAAATCTAAGTGTAAGAGTTTATTTCAATCATGACGGGAGTATAATAAAGCTGAATCGCATATATATGTAGACGACTCTCACATAATAATAGCATATAATTGAATTTCTTAACTAGCATGCATAGTATCATAATCATAACAATGTCGTGAGAATACAAATTACAACTAATAAGCATAAACAACTCAAACGTAACAAGTAACATGTATAAACGAGTTAATCTAACACATATAATTCACCTAAGCGTAATTGATAACCCGTTTGGTATTGGGAACACATTTAATCTTGTTAAAAATAAATTTTGTAATTTATACATATTGCACCCCAAAATGCGTTAAAGTATAAAAAGGGGTCGAGTATGCTCACATTTAGCGAAAACTTCTTTTGGTAATTTCGAGAAGATCCAACAGTCGAAAGATGGAATACCGAGGTCACCTCGCATGGATAGGAGAAAGATATAGGAGTTATGTCAGAATAAACTATCCGTTTATAGTTATTTTATAAACTTCGTTCGAGTCTCGATACATATTTATTAGCGTTTCGACTAAAAGTGGATATATGTATATATATATATATATATATAATATATTAACGAAAATCGGGCAGAGTCTCCTCTATTTTTGGACGATCCCGACAATACGAATTGTCGATATAAATCTCAAAATTCAGCAATACACGAATAAATATGCGAATATATAATTCTATGTATAATTAATCACAAGTTATGCCGTTATATTTTGTGCCGCTATAGAAATATGAAACGCTATCATTAATTTGTGCCGTTATATTTTCAAAACTCGACGGTTTCGATTGAAAATGTATATAAATCTTAAAATTCCGATGAAACACCACTTTTTATTTTGTAAATCTATGGTTTATACATTTATTACGCCATCTCGCTTATTAATCGGTTCGTTTTTTTAAAGGCCGACTTCAAATTTAGACAATATATATATATATATATATATATATATATATATATATATATATATATATATATATATATATATATATATATACCAAACAGTAAGAAAGAATATGTGTAATTATATTACCGAGCTCGCATCGCCGTAGCTAACGGTGTTGACCAGTTGACTGGTTTGACCAAATTTGACCACGTTTAACCCGAGCTTTGACAAGGTTCGACCAGGTTTGTCCCAAACCCGCTGAGTCGAAAAGGGAACAGACTGAGCCATGACTGAACATGTCGACCAAGTTGGCCAGTTGGTTAACGTGACTGGCCGGAATCTCTAGGGTACCGAGCCTACAACAAATCGAACAAAACCAACAGAAACGACACTGGCCGGATTGTGAACTGAATAAGCCCAAAACTCGTACGTGGAGTCGAGCCGATGTGAACTCGGTTGAGCCGAAGCTGACCTGCACCTGAACTCGGTCGCCGCATTGTTGCTGATATCCCTGCACCGCCACCACCAAGAGGCGGCACGACTGCCCCGTGGTTTCGCGACGCCACCATGTGGTGGTGATGTTGTTGCCGCCTTTCTGGAGGAGGAGAGAGGGACAAGTGGGAGGAGAGGAAGAGCGATGATGGTTGTGCGTTCGCCGGGGACTGAGCGGCGCGTGATATCGTCTCCGGTGACCGGTGGCGCTAGGGTGAGAGAGGCAGAGAAGGGTGGGTGTGCCAGAGTGAATGTATGCGTAGTGTGTGTATATAGTTTTAATTAGGTTTAGGGTTTAGTTAGGTTTAGGTGGTGTGTTGGGCCAAGGCCTATTAACCCGTTCTAATGTTTTTAAGTGGCCCGAAAGTACCGACGAGATCTGATTTCAAGTACAAGTTTCATAAAAACGCTGAATTTATTTTGTTTATTATTATTATTGTTGTTGTTGTTATTATTATTATTGTTATTATTATCTATAAAATAATAACTAAATAAATAATAATAATAATGATAATAAATTAGACGAATAAATAATTCAGTGGTACGACACGTATTTCCTAAAATAAATTTTACGAAAACGCGAGGCGTTACAGTCTCCCCTACTTTAGAGAATTTCGTCCCGAAATTCATTCAAGAGGAAGGCTTAGGAACGAAATCATCACATTTCGAAGTATGCGGGTATAACTGTGAATTAGGTGGTGAGTGATTAAGGTTTGTATTAAACATAGCAGTGAAACACCAAATTTCTCATGGCACGTTTCACGAGACCTTGGCAATATGGTATTAACACTTATATATAGGAAGTACCAGCGGCGTATCCACCATGTTCATACCATATTACGTTCGTTTCGCTAGTCGATGCCATGTTACGTTCCGTGTCATAATCAGGTTTGTTTGCGTATTACGAGTAAGACTGATAGTGTATATAGAGTCTCAAGTATGTAAGTATAATTGTATTTAAGTATGAGAGAGTATACTGTATAAGTATGAGTATAAGTGTAAGTGTGCGTATTCGCACATTCGTGTACAATACAGATGATATATTTTAGTTTAACCAAGATTAACGGATTACTGGCATGTGAATAAACAAGTCAAACCATCGTGTACCGCAATGTAGACTACCCATCATCGTCAAAACGAAGAGGGTGTAAAATAGTTTACTTAACATGACCTCAAGAATACGGGCGGGCGTCACTCCTATAGCGCTACACAAGCGCTATACATGTTAAGGTGTGGCTTGATCAGAGTTAATGACGAGTCTACCATATAAACATGTGAATAAACAAGTCAAACCATCGTGTACGCAATGTTGACTAGTCAATGTCGAAACATAGTGTAAAATAGTTTACTTAGTATGAAATAGTTTACTTAACATGACCCCAAGTCTCAAGGGCGGTGCGCTACTCCCATAGCACTACGCATAGTGTTATACATGTTAAGGTGTGGTTTTATAACGAGTTTATCACATATAATGTTCCAGTAATCCCAAATCAAGTATGATGTTTAGTATGACCTATAGAATCGTTGTGTAATAGATTTAGTATAAATGCGAAGTTTGTCGTGCATAAATTCGATTTTAGTATAGTGTAACATTGAAAAAAATGAAGGAATAATAATTATATAGTATAAAATGTAAGATAGCATAAAAGAGAGGCTTGTTAAAATGTTGGAGTGTTTCGGTTTTAGAAACTTCGACTATTCTAAAGTGACTCGTAAGTCCTTTCGAATTAGGGAGACATGATTTGGCCTAATAGGTATAATACTCTCGTCGCCAAGCAATTAACGGTACTTTACCCTTCCAGTTAGTACATGTCCCTAATTTGATCGAAAAATACGAAACTTTGGCGAGATTGAAAATTGAGGAGCGGGACCAGTCATCAAGGTGTGGATGTCAATCCTGGCTTGACAATTTCGTCCCCCAAATTGTGGTTTATTGAACGTATCAAGATATAATCTTGAATCGTCAATAAAGATCCACTAGATTACGAAATAGAAACTCACATCAAGATATGGACATCACTCCTGACTTGATAGTGAATTACGCGCAAAATAACAAGTAGAGTGGATTGAAATTTGTCATCAATGGCGGGAATCACCCTGTTTTGATGAGTTATTTCGATTGTGGAACAAGAATATTCTCACAAATGTGTATTGTGTTTCATGTCTTAGGAAAGACATATTGTAAGTTTTAAGACCAGAAAGGGGAGGAGGATGATAGAAAGAATAACAATTTAGACAAGTATCACAAATGGTCAAAGTATGGTACTTAAACTATAGACCAGGTCGAACATGGCAATTCTACCTAATTCCCTATAGTTATGGCTCTGATACCAATCTGTCACACCCCAACCGATGGCGGAAACATCGGGATGAGATGAAAACGAGATTGCAAGAGGCTTCATAACGCTAATTATGTCAAGTGTTTAATAATTTCCCTTTTACATATTTTAAATCAAATAATACAAAATTTAAATCACGACACGTAACAAATATAATTTCATTTCATTGATAACGATTTAATACAAGATATTAAAACGAAATACATGTTTGAAATAAGATACAGTACAACAAACATTTAAAGTTTTAAGTGTGTATCTAGGCAATCCTACTAGATTTCTTGCATCATTAGCTTTCCTGCAACATGTATTAAAAGCGTAGATCAATACAAAAGTATTGGCGAGCATACAAGTTTGAAAATAAAATCTAAGTGTAAGAGTTCATTTCAATCATGACGGGAGTATAATAAAGCTGAATCGCATATATATGTAGACGACTCTCACATAATAATAGCATATAATTGAATTCCTTAACTAGCATGCATAGTATCATAATCATAACAATGTCGTGAGAATACAAATTACAACTAATAAGCATAAACAACTCAAACGTAACAAGTAACATGTATAAACGAGTTAATCTAACACATATAATTCACCTAAGCGTAATTGATAACCCGTTTGGTATTGGGAACACATTTAATCTTGTTAAAAATAAATTTTGTAATTTATACATATTGCACCCCAAAATGCGTTAAAGTATAAAAAGGGGTCGAGTATGCTCACATTTAGCGAAAACTTCTTTTGGCAATTTCGAGAAGATCCAACAGTCGAAAGATGGAATACCGAGGTCACCTCGCATGGATGGGAGAAAGATATAGGAGTTATGTCAGAATAAACTATCCGTCTATAGTTATTTTATAAACTTCGTTCGAGTCTCGATACATATTTATTAGCGTTTCGACTAAAAGTGGATATATGTGTGTGTATATATATATATATATATATATATATATATATATTAACGAAAATCGGGCAGAGTCTCCTCTATTTTTGGACGATCCCGACAATACGAATTGTCGATATAAATCTCAAAATTCAGCAATACACGAATAAATATGCGAATATATAATTCTATGTATAATTAATCACAAGTTATGCCGTTATATTTTGTGCCGCTTTAGAAATATGAAACGCTATCATTAATTTGTGCCGTTATATTTTCAAAACTCGACGGTTTCGATTGAAAATGTATATAAATCTTAAAATTCCGATGAAACACCACTTTTTATTTTGTAAATCTATTATTTATACATTTATAACGCCATCTCTCTTATTAATCGGTTTGTTTTTTTTAAACGGCCGACTTCAAATTTAAACAATATATATATATACCAAACAGTAAGAAAGAATATGTGTAATTATATTACCGAGCTCGCATCGCCGTAGCTAACGGCGTTGACCAGTTGACTGGTTTGACCAAATCTGACCACGTTTAACCCGAGCTTTGACAAGGTTCGACCAGGTTTGTCTCAAACCCGCTGAGCCGAAAATGGAACAGACTGAGCCATGACTGAACATGTCGACCAAGTTGGCCAGTTGGTTAACGTCGACTGCGTCGAACCGGGCTGCACCGGACTTGGCTTGATCCGTGACCCAACTGAGCCGAATTACCATTCGAGCCAGAATCTCTAGGGTACCGAGCCTGCAACAAATCGAACAAAACCAACAGAAACGACACTGGCCGGATAGTGAACTGAATAAGCCCAAAACTCGTACGTGGAGTCGAGCCGATGTGAACTCGGTTGAGCCGAAGCTGACCTGCACCTGAACTCGGTCGCCGCATTGTTGCTGATATCCCTGCACCGCCACCACCAAGAGGCGGCACGGCTGCCCCGTGGTTTCGCGACGCCACCATGTGGTGGTGATGTTGTTGCCGCCTTTCTGGAGGAGGAGACAGGGACAAGTGGGAGGAGAGGAAGAGCGATGGTGGTTGAGCGTTCGCCGGGGACTGAGCGGCGCCTGATTTCGTCTCCGGTGACCGGTGGCGCTAGGGTGAGAGAAGTAGAGAAGGGTGGGTGTGCCAGAGTGAATGTCTGCGTAGTGTGTGTATATAGTTTTAATTAGGTTTAGGGTTTAGTTAGGTTTAAGTGGTGTGTTGGGCCAAGGCCTGTTAACCCATTCTAACGTTTTTGAGTGGCCCGAACATACCGACGAGATCTGATTTCAAGTACAAGTTTCATAAAACGCTGAATTTATTTTGTTTATTATTATTATTATTATTGTTGTTGTTATTATTATTGTTATTATTATCTATAAAATAATAACTAAATAAATAATAATAATAATAATAATAAATTAGACGAATAAATAATTCAGTGGCACGACACGTATTTCCTAAAATAAATTTTACGAAAACGCGAGACGTTACAGTCTCCCTACTTTAGGGAATTTCGTCCCGAAATTCATTCAAGAGGAAGGCTTAGGAAAGAAATAATCACATTTCGAAGTATGCGGGTATAACTGTGAATTAGGGGTGAGTGATTAAGGTTTGTATTAAACATAGCAGTGCCCTTAGCAATATGGTATTAACACTTATATATAGGAAGTACCAACGGCGTATCTACCATGTTCATGCCATATTACGTTCGTCTCGCTAGTCGATGCCATGTTACGTTCCGTGTCATAATCAGGTTTGTTTGGGTGTTACGAGTAAGACTAATAGCGTATATAGAGTCTCAAGTATGTAAGTATAATTGTATTTAAGTATGAGAGAGTATACTGTATAAGTATGTGTATAAGTGTAAGTGTGCGTATTCGCACATTCGTGTACAATACAGATGATATATTTTAGTTTAACCAAGATTAACGGATTACTGGCATGTGAATAAACAGGTCAAACCATCGTGTACCGCAATGTAGACTACCCATCATCGTCAAAACGAAGAGGGTGTAAAATAGTTTACTTAACATGACCTCAAGAATACGGGCGGGCGTCACTCCTATAGCGCTACACAAGCTCTATACATGTTAAGGTGTGGCTTGATCAGAGTTAATGACGTGTCTACCACATAAACATGTGAATAAACAAGTCAAACCATCGTGTACGCAATGTTGACTAGTCAATATTGTCGAAACATAGTGTAAAATAGTTTACTTAGTATGAAATAGTTTACTTAACATGACCCCAAGTCTCAAGGGCGGTGCGCTACACCCATAGCACTACGCATAGTGCTATACATGTTAAGGTGTGGTTTTATAACGAGTTTATCACATATAATGTTCCAGTAATCACAAATCAAGTATGATGTTTAGTATGCACCTATAGAATCGTTGTGTAATAGATTTAGTATAAATGCGAAGTTTGTCGTGCATAAATTCGATTTTAGTATAGTGTGACATTGAAAAAAAATGAAGGAATAAGAATTATATAGCATAAAATGTAAGATAGCATAAAAGAGAGACTTGTTAAAATGTTGGAGTGTTTCGGTTTTAGAAACTTCGACTATTCTAAAGTGACTCGTAAGTCCTTTCGAATTAGGGAGGCATGATTTGGCCTAATAGGTATAATACTCTCGTCGCCAAGCGATTAACGGTACTTTACCCTTCCAGTTAGTACATGTCCCTAATTTGATCGAAAAATACGAAACTTTGGCGAGATTGAAAATTGAGGAGTGGGACCAGTCATCAAGGTGTGGATGTCAATCCTGGCTTGACAATTTCGTCCCCCAAATTGTGGTTTATTGAACGTATCAAGATATAATCTCGAATCGTCAATAAAGATCCACTAGATTATGAAACAGAAACTCACATCAAGATATGGACATCACTCCTGACTTGATAGTGAATTTCGCGTAAAATAACAAGTAGAGTGGATTGAAATTTGTCACCAATGGCAGGAATCACCCCTGTTTTGATGAGTTATTTCGATTGTGGAACAAGAATATTCTCACAAATGTGTATTGTGTTTCATGTCTTAGGAAAGACATATTGTAAGTTTTAAGACAAGAAATGGGAGGAGCATGATAGAAAGAATAACAATTGAGACAAGTATCACAAATGGTCAAGAGTATGGTACTTAAACTATAGACTAGGTCGAACATGGCAATTCTACCTAATTCCCTATAGTTATGGCTCTGATACCAATCTGTCACACCCCAACCGATGGCGGAAACATCGGGATGAGATGAAAACGAGATTGCAAGAGGCTTCATAACGCTAATTATGTCAAGTGTTTAATAATTTCCCTTTTTACATAGTTTAAATCAAATAATACAAAATTTAAATCACGACACGTAACAAATATAATTTCATTTCATTGATAACGATTTAATACAAGATATTGAAACGAAATACATGTTTGAAATAAGATACAGTACAATAAACATTTAAAGTTTTAAGTGTGTATCTAGGCAATCCTACTAGGTTTCTTGCATCATTAGCTTTCCTGCAACAGGTATTAAAAGCGTAGCTCAATACAAAAGTATTGGCGAGCATACAAGTTTGAAAATAAAATCTAAGTGTAAGAGTTTATTTCAATCATCACGGGAGTATAATAAAGCTGAATCGCATATATATGTAGACGACTCTCACATAATAATAGCATATAATTGAATTCCTTAATTAGCATGCATAGTATCATAATCATAACAATATCGTGAGAATACAAATTACAACTAATAAGTATAAAAAAACTCAAACGTAACAAGTAACATGTATAAACGAGTTTAATCTAACACATATAATTCACCTAAGCGTAATTGATAACCCGTTTGGTATTGGGAACACATTTAATCTTGTTAAAAATAAATTTTGTAATTTATACATGTTGCACCCCAAAATGCGTTAAAGTGTATAAAGGGGTCGAGTATGTTCACATTTAGCGAAAACTTCTTTTGGCAATTTCGAGAATATCCAACAGTCAATAGTCGAAAGATGGAATACCGAGGTCACCTCGCATGGATAGGAGAAAGATATAGGAGTTATATCAGAATAAACTATCCGTTTATAGTTATTTTATAAACTTCGTTCGAGTCTCGATACATATTTATTGGCGTTTCGACTAAAAGTGGATATATGTATATATATATATATACACATATATATATATATACACACATATATATATACACACATATATATATATATACATATATATTAACGAAAATCGGGCAGAGTCTCCTCTATTTTTGGACGATCCCGACAATACGAATTGTCGATATAAATCTCAAAATTCAGCAATACACGAATAAATATGCGAATATATAATTCTATGTATAATTAATCACAAGTTATGCCGTTATATTTTGTGCCGCTATAGAAATATGAAACGCTATCATTAATTTGTGCCGTTATATTTTCAAAACTCGACGGTTTCGATTGAAAATGTATATAAATCTTAAAATTCCGATGAAACACCACTTTTTATTTTGTAAATCTATTGTTTATACATTTATAACGCCATCTCGCTTACTAATCGGTTCGTTTTTTTTAAAGGCCGACTTCAAATTTAGACAATATATATATATATATATATATATATATATATATATATATATATATATATATATATATATATATATATATATATATATATACCAGACAGTAAGAAAGAATATGTGTAATTATATTACCGAGCTCGCATCGCCGTAGCTAACAGCGTTGACCAGTTGACTGGTTTGACCAAATCTGACCACGTTTAACCCGAGCTTTGACAAGGTTCGACCAGGTTTGTCCAAAACCCGCTGAGCCGAAAATGGAACAGACTGAGCCATGACTGAACATGTCGACCAGGTTGACCAGTTGGTTAACGTCGACTGCGTCGAACCGGGTTGCACCGGTACTTGGCTTGAGCCGTGACCCAACTGAGCCGAATTACCATTCGAGCCAGAATCTCTAGGGTACCGAGCCTGCAACAAATCGAACAAAACCAACAGAAACGACACTGGCCGGATAGTGAACTGAATAAGCCCAAAACTCGTACCTGGAGTCGAGCCGATGTGAACTCGGTTGAGCCGAAGCTGACCTGCACCTGAACTCGGTCGCTGCATTGTTGCTGCTATCCCTGCACCGCCGCCACCAAGAGGCGGCACGGCTGCCCCGTGGTTTCACGTCGCCACCATGTGGTGGTGATGTTGTTGCCGCCTTTCTGGAGGAGGACACAGGGACAAGTGGGAGGAGAGGAAGAGCGATGGTAGTTGTGCGTTCGCCGGGGACTGAGCGGCGCCTGATTTCGTCTCCGGTGACCGGTGGCGCTAGGGTGAGAGAGGCAGAGAAGGGTGGGTGTGCCAGAGTGAATGTCTGCGCAGTGTGTGTATATAGTTTTAATTAGGTTTAGGGTTTAGTTAGGTTTAGGTGGTGTGTTGGGCAAAGGCCTGTTAGCCCGTTCTAACGTTTTTGAGTGGCCTGAACATACCGACGAGATCTGATTTCAAGTACAAGTTTCATAAAACACTGAATTTATTTTGTTTATTATTATTGTTGTTGTTGTTGTTGTTATTATTATTGTTATTATTATCTATAAAATAATAACTAAATAAATAATAATAATAATGATAATAAATTAGACGAATAAATAATTCAGTGGTACGACACGTATTTCCAAAATAAATTTTACGGAAACGCGAGGCGTTAGAAGTTTTGAGGTCAAAATTCTCACAGTATTGTTACCTAATATTGGTGTACTTTTGCATTTAAATTGGTTTAGTTATCACTTAAAATGGTTTCAGTGGAACTTACCTGCTTAACAAATTGTATATACAACAAAAACAAGAGATACTGTTCAGCTAACATTAATTTATTGATTTATTTTTAAATTTTATTATTATAATTATTTGGGTAAATTACATTTTCCATCCTTTATGTTTGTATCGGATTGCAATGAATAACCTTTAACTTCAATAATTACACTCACAATACTTTATTGGAAATTAACTGAAACGGGTTTAACCTTATCATTTTAATCTCAAAATCCAGAATGTTAATAGTTTACCCATATTATACAAGTTAAGGTACTTGTTGGATTAAACTACATTCTATCCAATCATCGTTTAATCTAGCGTCATACGCTTTGATCAAGTACGCTAGTCGGTCTAAGTCTATGACTTAAATAAGACCGTTAGTATTTAATTGGTTAGTTTATGCTATAATCCAGACTAGAGACTTGCTGGTAAATGCTATATGCACTTAGCTTATTTTGAATACGACTGAGTTATTAAAATTAAACGAAGACCAGCTCAGATAAATACTTTCGACCTATTTCCCCTATACGGGCTTGGGTTACGGTAAATTATTACCGCTTGGTCGGAAATGAGATTCAATCGAATGCTGGTTTGGGGATAGTAAATCCGCATATTCTGTTTTAATCAGTTTTGTTTGATAATTTAAACATCGGGGGTTAACTACCGTGTCCTGGATATCCTCGGCTCATTACAATAAAAATGGCCACGACCTTAGCGCGGGTGTAGGCATACACCCGATAGACGCTCAATTATGCATTCCCACAAGGTTGGGAGGAATTGACTCCTTCGTGAGTCCAAAGTGGTGTGTACGTTAATTGTGTCTTGGTCTCCGTACCAGGCCCCGTACGTATGACACATATGTAAATCTGTTAACAAGGTTGGACGGTCAATTAACCCAAGTTATAAAAAGATTTTTGTGCTGATATGTACTTAAAACATTTTTAGAAATGTTTTCAAAATGAGTCAGTTGGGTGTATTTACCAGCGAAAGCTGACGTATTTTCAAAAGACTAATCTGCAGGTACAATACGAAAATAGGTAGGAAGTGCTCAGTAGTGATAGATGATCTTGCAAATCCTAAATCTGCCCAAAGTCTGTTTTGTATTTTTTCCATGTACAATTTATGATCCGCCTGTGGATCTTCTATTACGAGCCTGTATATTATTTTTGTGTTTCGAACATTCGGTTTGTAATAATAATTTTACTCCAAGACTTCCGATGTGCCGTGTTTAATTGACTATGATGATTATCAACTAACGTCACGATACTCCCCACCGGGCCTACCGGTGTATGGATTTGGGTTGGAAAATCCGGGGTGTAACACCATTAAGGGTGTTAACTGGGTTGACCTTCTTTCGTCTTTAGTATCATCCTAATCTGGCCCAAAAGTCCTTCATTTCACCCAGGAATTTGCAAATCACTTAAAAACAAACATTTAATCTATTTGAAGCAAGATTTACCACTATCAACTATCAAAATGCGAGTTTTAACACTATAAAAACATGTTGTCTCTCAGCAGCTCGAATACAAAGCCAGAAGAGCTCCTAGTGATAAAAATGTCATCAACATATACAAGCATGTAAAAAGTAACTGGATCTTAGGAATAAGTAAATAACAAACTATCAACGGCACAATTAGTAAAGCCAAGTGTCAAGAGAGACGTAGTTAGCTTGAAAAACTAATCTCTATAGGTTTACTTAAGGTCATAAAGGACACTCTACAACAAGTACACATCATGTGGATAGGGTAGATTAGCAAAACGATGAGGTTGTACCATCTGCACGGATTTAGATAAGTCTCTTTGAAGAAAGACAATGTTGACATCGACTTCCTCAATATCCCATCCATGAGACACTACTGTTCGTAAAACCAACGTAAGAGTGGATTGTTTGATAACTAGGCTAAATATCTCAACATAATTAACACCACGAGTCTGATGAAAGCCTTATCAATAAGTAAACCCAACAGAATGTCTCTTGATCCTACAAATCCACTCACTCGCTGTGTGGCAACCGACACCAATACTCGGTCCACTAAGAGGGCAAATCGTCAATTTTTTTATGCATGACATATCACCATACTAGCCATCAAGTGAAAAACAAAATGATTAAGTGTGTAGGCTAATGTTTGTGGAGTGAGAACAAATGACCATCAAGTGAGAATGAAGAGATAAAAGGGATGAGGAAGTAGAGTTAAAGATGATAACATAGAAGTAGTGTAGATAACACAAAAGGTGGAACAAAAAAAAATAATAATCAGGGTATAATAGTGATAGAATGCTCGGAAGCGGGAGTCCGAAATAAAAAAAAAGTATTATCATGGAATGTAACATGGCAAGAAGTATATGTATGACAAGTGCGACGATCGTAATTCAAATAATCATGATGACTAGTGACATATACAAGGAACAAATTTGGGTGAGAGTTTATATGGTCGGTTATCCCTTGTAAATGGATGACAACCCCCAAAGGTGCATAAAAGTGTATAATCAAGTGAAGATCGAAAAAGAATCTCATAAAGAAAAGAATGATCAAGAGTCAGACAAGGTAAAAAATTGATTAGAAAAACATTCGTGAATAAGCACAAAAACTTACAAGCTAGATGTGCATAGAAAAATAAAGCTCGAGCAACCTTTGACAAAATAATGGTTTTCCGCTCAATCACCCGATTTTGTTGGGTGGCCATGATCAAGTAGGTTCGCCCTTAGGGGGAGGGGCCATATGCCCGTGTATAATGAGGATTTACTTGTCGGAGGACATGTAATCATCGGAATCTGTAACAACTCATAATAGCTGAGATGAGAGGATGCTACGAGTAGGAGTGACACAATGAGATGCGAGACAAATGTCATAGTCAATACTTTGTGAAATCTTGATTGCTAGATACAAACCCATGGATGTTAGATCACAAGTGTACCACGAAGGCTAGAAGAGTTATTTTGCTTTTTAAACAAAAGGATATCATAGTTATTATATAAAACTAAAAGATTTTCTTAAACCAAATAACTAATGATTAGTATGCATAAATATAATCCCTCAAAACACATAATCAAAATCAAAACCTACCACCTAATGATTTAAAAAATAAACACGTATAGAGAGATTGGAAATCTAGAGTTTACAAAGTCAAGCAAGCCCCTATTCAAAACCAATACACTTCATCTAACACACTTGTACCCTCCGCAACTTCACTTGTACTCTCCGCAACTTAACTTGTACTTTCACAAACAAAAACGTATCCCAAAAACTGAAATGTGGGGCCCACGATTCCAGCAAAAAGATTAGTGGGGTCAGATTGCGTGCACTTGTTGTTGATTGAATCCTCTCAAAATCCCCACTTTTTCTCATCATCTTCTTCATTCATCAATCAATCAAACAAACACAAATGGGTCGATTGTTTCTTGTAACGTTGGAGGGTAAGATTTACAGTTGTAAGCACTGCAAGACCCATCTTGCTCTTTGCGACGACATCGTTTCAAAGGTCTGTTTTTTTTAATGATTGATAGATTGAATCTTTATTGATGTTGTTAAGTTTTGTAGTTTCTTTTTTATGAATTGAAGTTGAGAATATTGTGATTAAGAATTGGGTATGGTGTGTAATTGATTTGATTTAAAAATATATTGAAGTTAGTTGAGATTTGTTGGTTAGTTTGATTGATTGTGTTGGTTATATTTAGGGAAAATTATTAGTGTTTTTTAAGGTTGTTGGTTTGTTGAAATTATAAAATTAGAGAGGTTTGCTGATTGGGATTTGCTTTTTTTTTTATTTAGTCATTCCATTGCAGACATGGGAAAGCTTATCTCTTCAGTAAGGTGTAAGTGTTCATTGCTCTTGTGTGTTATTGTTGTTTACTTGTTTATGTTTGGTGTGTTTTGAATGGTTTTTTTGGTAATGTGGTTTCTGCTTTGCATTTTTTAATGAGATTTTAGGAATTGGTAATTGTTGAATGTGTCTTTTGGTGGTATCTTAAGTACACATTCTGCATAAATTCAGTCGCTTGGTAACGTCTTCAATTATCTTATGAATATGGATTAGGAGCCTGTTTTACATCATTAGAGTCTTGGTTTAGAAACGCCCCGCTTCCTCGGGGGGCAAAAGTGAAAGTGCACTAATTTTAACGTTATTTTACTAATTTCGTGAAAATAATGAAAAAGCGAGGGATGGTTAATCATGCATCATGTGATGGCGTGGCGTGGATAACCGAAAGACTAGGGGCTACATGCACTAATCTGGCCTTTGTCCCAATTGCTGAGTGTTATGTGCCTTATGTCCAAGGCTTGTTGCAAAACTACTATCGAGCCGTGGGTCTCACTGGAAGCAGCCTCTCTATCGAGCCTTATGTCCAAGTATGGTATATCATGTTTCACGTTGGTTATGAACATTAAGGGGCTGTTCGGGATTGCTTTTTTAAATAGCTTGTCTGGTTATTTCCTTATTTTAGGGCGAGATAGATTGTTCTCATGAGATTGCTTATTTCTAACTCATTATCCATGGTGGATCAAAAATTACGAGTTTACTGGAATAAGTTGATTATAAATCATCAAATCACAATCACAAATCTATATCTCATGTTTTACAGAGCAAATGTCACAGTTGGAGTCAAGGAAGATAGAATGATGATGACAGGATTACACACAGTAGCCGACATTTTCTGTGTCAAATGTGGATCAATTGTTGGATGGACATATGTAAGATCATCTCACAGCCTTCGTGTTTTTACCATTTAACATTTGGTCACGTTTATCATGCACCCGCTTCAATCGTGTTCCTTTTCGTTTTGTTGGTTTCTTATAAATGAAAATATGAAATAAATATGTGATTTTAAATTTCAGATGGGACCCTGAAAATGGATATGAACTTGTTAAATTTTAAGTTTAAGATTTACTGGCTCGTGCTCACACGTTTTGTAAGAAGTTCAATTTTGATCTGTGACTTTTATTAGGAAACTGCCCATGAAAAGAACCAAAAGTACAAGGAGGGGAAATCAGTCCTGGAGCGGTTAGTATTCAACTAAACTTATGTGTTCGTGAACTTTAAACGAGCGAAAATTAATTTAAACAATCTTAAATTATGCAGGTTTAAGCTTTCGGGCCCAGATGGAAGCAGTTACTGGGTCAGTCATGAAGCACAAATCATTCGAAGCGAACAAGAAGAAGTTTGATGATTGATCTACATTTAAAACATGGAAATTGTAAATTGTAAATTCCCCATCCGCTTTCGTTTTAATGTTATCAGTGTTAAGAAGTTAAGGATCGGTTCGTTTGATGTGTCAGATATGAAATTATGAACTAATTGTTCTTGTCAATAAAATTCAAGCTGATTTGATCTCTGAATTTGATCATTGCATCTTGATCATCCTTTTTGCACTGATCTTACCCAATAAGTTATGGAAAAAAAATTTCTTTGATCATTAATTATATTATATACTGCAAGTGAATAGTGTTCTCTTATTTGGAAAGCATATCAACGAAATAATTGTCGACTGGTCGTGTTGGTTCACATACGCGATATATTGTTTTAGATTAAAATATATAACGATTAAAAAAATTGAAAGCTACCAATTTGCATTACCTTGAGCTATTGGAGAAACTGAATGAATCTACATATAACGTGCGTCACTCGGTATGCATAGTTAAATGTCATCGCAAGGACCCCAAGCTTGATCCAAAGCTCCTCAAGCATCTTCAGAATCCGATACTAACGTGCAAAACCAGAAAGCGTTATTGTCACTGGGGGGAGAGACTTTGGCGTGAGAATAAGCGAATTGTTCTTAAGACAAATTAAATTGATAGTAATAATGGGAAATACACTAATTCAATGAACTAATTTAATGAATGCTTATCTTCCCTTTGGAAAGGGAGTGTAAATATAATTATATTTTGGATTGTTTTTTTTTTTAACAATGTTGATCAATGATTTATATTTTAGTTGTTACTCTACTACCTTAACTACATGAAAATAATTTTGGATTGATTTTTTTAACAATGTTAATCCTTTTAACTGCATTATGTTAAACATGTTGTGGATGGCCAACCATATTCATTTAATGTTAAGTTAATCAATGTTATACCATTAATAAATTAGCGGCATTGATAGAACAATATGACCTGGTGGTAATCCATTTTGGTTGAAAAGACCGAAAATAACCACTTTATTAGGTGTGCATACTAACCTATATTGACAAGGTATTAAGTCTTAGTCAAGTGTAATTATATCCATCTTTTCCACCAACTTCCTATTTTGGTATTAATGGAATACAAATTAAAATTAGTGTTGCATGATGTGAATGTTACATCATATTGTTAACATATGTTAGGAAATTATCAAGTACATAATAAATGTAGACTTCATTTACTTATCAATTAAATGATGATAAGGTAGATAACATGAACTCTTTATTAACTTATTAAAACATGTTCACAATTATGTTCTGAAGGTACATAAACTTTAGAAATGTATGTTGGTTGGATTGATTAAATTTTGACGGAGTGTTGTGCCTCGGTCAAAGATAATATTTATAGTCTCAAATTACTCTTAACAATGCATTAGTGGTAGTAAGGGGTCGAACCACGAAGAGTTTGTGGTTTGCGATGGACGTGAATGATTTTTAATATTGTCACACTTTATGAAGTTTGCTATGTTTTTAATTTGAATGTTTGTTTGTTTGAAAGAGTGTCGGAATGAACCGACAAGTTTGTTTTGTTTACTTAACTACTAAAACTTGAATAATTGCACGAAAACTTAATTAACGATTTTAAATCATATTTGAGAACAAGGTTCACACCCGGTTCGGTAGTTGAAGTCCTAAGGTTCCTACACGTTTTTAGATTGAATTCATTGTATAATTGACCAACGAATTTAGTGTCGCGTGGCTTAGGTGCCAAGAGCTATCAACGTCGTAAACGACGGACCGCAATGCACTTCGTTATCAAGAACAAGGCATGATTGCACATAAACATTTCGCAAAGTCAAATTTAATCTTCACTCGACAATTTACGAATACGATACAAATACATGACAATTATTTTAGGTTTCTAAATTAAAATACAACTTGTCACAAATGAATACTCAAAACAATGTTAAACCCTATCAACTTACAAAAACCTACACCGGGGTGAAACCCAAAGAGACTAGCCGCTCATGGTGAACGGAACACGATCGCCGGAGGATTAAGACTTTAGCACGAACATCTTGAAGCTTTGAGAGTGAAGGAGATGATGGTTAGGGTTTGTAATGGATGGTGTGTATGAATGAATGATGGCGGAGAGGATGGTAGGCTAGGGTTAGGATCGAATGTTGTGATTCGGATGATTGGATGGATTGGAAGTGATTGAGGATGATTGTGGCAGGGTCCTTGGCTCCAAGATGAAGTTCAAAACTCAAAAATACGTAACTCCTAAAGAAAAGGTCAAAAACATGTCATATACTCGTCCCCAATTAATCAAACAATAAAATTCGCGTTCAACAAACAGGGAGGGCGTCGCCGACGGCCCTTGGATATCTTGGTTTCCTCCGACGGCCTTTTCTACTGTCTACGGGGTATTCTGGGCAACAGAGTCATCAGAGGGGCGTTGCCGACGGCCCTGGAGGGCGTCGGCAACGACACCTACATTTCTCATTTTCTGTTTTTCACATTTCTCGCTCCCGATTGACCCGATTTCCGTCCCGGTACTCGTATAGCTCCTGAATAGCTCCTTAAACTCCATTAGACCTGCAAAACATATTTCCAATTAAAAGTAGGCTATTCGAAACTAAAAGTTATGTAAAAACATAAGCTTAAACATATAAGAACACCGGTTTTCGACCACGCAACAAACCACTAACAACCCCTTCCAAATTGAGTTGTTTTGGCCTTTTGGTATCGGTTGTGTGAGTTTTCGGTTTGAAGGGGGTAATCATATCTTCTAACTTATTAAGACTCAAATAGCACAACATTATGATCTAAGAATATTGGATTTTAATAACCTCAACTATTTGTCGTTGAACGCCAACAGTCTAACCTCAAAATAACCACGCAGTCCCAACTATTAACATATTGACATCTACTAGACCCTGAATAAGAGAACCCTAACGCCCTTACTCTCCGGTCGCCGGAAAAACGTTTTTGGTCAGAAAACTCAATCTTTTTGTTCCAAACCTCTTTGTAACCTTATTACAGATCTTTAGAAACCTTTTTTTTCTAGTAAAAGCCCCAATTATTGAGGTCGTTGGAAAACTCTTTTTATGCCGAAAAACTTCTTTTTAGCCGGAAAACTTAACATTTTTGTCCCGAACCTCTTTGTAACCTTAGATCGGACCTTTAGGAACCTTTTTCTGGCCAAAAATGTTTTTCCAACGACCGGAGACTAACGGCATTAAGGTTCTATTAGTCAGGGTCCATTAGAGGCCAATATGTTAATAGTTGAGACTGTCAGTGGTTATTTTTGAAATTGGGACCTTCGGCGGCCAATAGCGAATAGTTAAGATTAGTATAATCCAATATTCCTATGAACTATTATCATACTATCAGTTTGTGTAATAAGGAACGTGTGTTTGAAAGTACACAACATCCGTTTCAACCAATCCAGTATCAAATATTACATCCTTTTATATGGCTCAAATATAAATGTCTCTAAACACAATAGTCTCACATGTAAGTTGGGTTTAAGATATCTAGAACTCATGATACAAAACTCTTAGTAATTGCTATCGATGGCAATTCCTACTTATGTGAGAGTTGATGTTGATGCTGTTAGGTTTTAGAAGTTGCTGCTGAGGACACTTGCTATTGATGATCTTAAGAGTTTGCTACTAAGATATACCATTAACATAAACAAAAACTTGTTACTATTCAGGATAAGTTGTTATCGAGGTGGAGGGGGCGCTAACCATACCACCCAACCTAACTGTTTGAAATACATCTTACCATCTCTTGTTTGAAGCTATTTTAAATCACACACATTTGCGTGAACTAGATTAAGTGGGTCGATTTTTGCAAAAATGATCTTGTTAGTTTGACTTCATCACAAGTTGACATTGGTATCAGTATTAGTATAATCAAAACCTATTTAGTATTCGTTAAACATGTGTTCTGGTATCGAACTAAGTGAATAAACTGTAATTAAGCTAAGACAAATAACAAACCAAATGCATACTTTTTGTTTGATTTATTTCTAATCTTACGTAATTTTTATATGAGCATTAAAAATCGAGACAACATGAAAAATATATGATTTCAGTTATATTACGACTATAATTTTCAAGTTTTCTCTTTTACTATTTTCTAATAACGTAATAAATCAAAGTGATACTTATTCTAACTATTCACACGTCCCAGGACATGTACCAAAAATATATCAACTATAGTTAGTAAAAAACTAAAAACCTTGAAATAATAAAATATATACATCTTTTATACAAAATCTCTAAAACAAATGTTACGTTTCCTTCAGGAGAAGGTGACTACACTTCACCAAATAAAAAAACCCATTTTGTCTTATTCAATCCAAAAAAAAAAAAACTCTGTAGCATCCCTTATTTACATCACCTGCCACTTTCTCTTTCTCTTTCTCTCTCCGGGTGTTTGGGTTTTAAAGCAATTTATAACTTCATAAATTATAAAAAAAGATAATAAGCTGTTTTTATAATGTTTAGCTTAGTTTATTTAAATTATTAAAATTTATTTTTTTAAAAATTAGTGTTTTTTAATTTATATAAGTCATTTTTTGAGAAGGAATCCCAAACACCCCCTCAACACCTTCCTTCCAACTTTCTCTCTCTGAAACTCATCTTCCTCACACGTCAAACCTCAAAGCTTCACGTAAACACTGCTCTAAAACCTCCATTTTCATCTTCACGTAAACCTATTTATGCATCTGTTCTTAACTTCTTCAGTTAATTCATATACAAGTTCCAATGATTCAAAAAGAAAAATAAAAAATCGATTCCGAAACGTTGTGTTCTTCGCATTAGAACAATTTCAGCTCGATTTTCAGATCTGGAGCTGAAAATGTAAACATTTACACCGTTTGTTTATAAGTTAGGGTTTTGAAGCTAATAATTTAGGCGCGTGCTTTGGTTTTCATGAAAACAATGTGTTTTGTTACGGTTTAGGGTTTCGGAGTTGTGGAGATGAATCGTGGTTTTAGGGCGGCTGAAAAGGAAATGCCGGTACCGGAAAAGCAACGGCAGCAGCAAATGAGGGGGAGCTTTAGGAGGTCTGTAGTGAAGGAGAAAGAGGATGAGTTAGGTTTGTTTTTGGAAATGAGGAAACGAGATGAACGTGATCAGTTGCTGTTTCAGAATGCAGAAGATGAGTTTGATTCATCACTTGGTAGTTTGCTAATTTCATCTTCTTGTTATTATGTTTTAATTATTTATATATATATATATATATATATATATATATATCTTTTGTCAGTTTGCATATACATTATTGTTTAAAATTTGTTCATAAACCAGCTAGGGTTGGTGTGTGGGGCTTTTAAAAATCCGACAATATGATATCTGGTATTTATGATAGTTGTTAGAGAGGAAATGGGGATAAGTAATTAGTTGTATTTTTTTTATGATTTTTAGTTACCACTGGAAGTAATTGAATATGTAACTTGATGATGGTCGAAATATGTACCGAATCTATAAACTATTGTATTTGGTAATGTAGGATCGGTTGAAGGAAGTTCACATATGTTTAGTATGCCCACAGCAATACCTGCTAGAAAGACCGGTGCTGATGAGTTTCTCAACTCTGAAAATGATAAAAATGATTATGAATGGTAATTTGTGTTGTATTGTCTCTGTTTTATGATTAACTTGTCATCTTTATCACATTATGTGATTGTTAGCATTAGTTTGTTTATTTTGTTGTTGTTTAGCGAACATTGTTTATGTTTTCAGGCTTTTGACACCTCCTGGCACGCCTCTTTTCCCTTCATTAGAAATGGAATCACAGAAAACCGTCATGGCTCAAGCAGGAACACCTAAAGCTCGTCCTACTGCAATAAGATCTCGAGTAACAACATTCTTGTTTTATATGCAATGGCTTTATAAAAATTTTGTATTATAGCGATAGCAATTTGCATACATCCTGAATTAATAATTTGTTTTCTTGCTTGCTATAGTTATCAAACAATCATCCAGAGGTTACTGGTAGGAATAATATGGTATCTAGGCAGCAGGTGTCCTCTCCTGGATTGAATACTTCAAGTAGCAGACTCCGTAGGCCCTCCTCTTCTGGAGGCCGAGCTTCAAGGCCCGCTACTCCAACCGGGAAGCCTGCTACTCCCACCGGAAGGCCCGCTACTTCCACCGGAAGGCCTGCTACTCCCACAAGAAGGCCTGCATTGGGGTCGTCAACTAGGTCGATATCAAACTCAACCAAAACAATTTCGAACACATCTAGACCGACTTCCACCGCAACATCTAGGCTGACTTCTACCCCATCATCTAGACTGACTTCTGCCGCGACATCTAGACCGACTTCTACCCCAACATCTAGACCGACTTCTACCCCAACATCTAGACCGACTTCTACCACAACATCTAGACCGACAAGATCCTCAACTCCTACTTCTCGGCCCACCATGGGTTCAAGTTCAACTAAGCCCACACTACCTACTAGATCTTCTACACCTACACCAAGGTCTACTGCAAGATCTTCAACTCCCACAAGTAGACCGTCTTTACCGGTAACCAGGCCCGCATCACGGGCTGCAACACCAACCCGTAGGCAACCCACACTAACAACCTCAACAAACACATCCACTCCTACCGTCACAAAACCAGAAGCAAATACAACAAGAAGTGGTGGTGCACTACCACCGCCACGGTCTAGTTCTCCTAGTGTAAGACCGAAACCATGGAAACCTCACGAGATGCCCGGTTACTCTCTCGATGCACCGCCAAATTTACGGACTTCAGTTTCTGATAGGCCCCCTTCGGTAACAAGGGGAAGGCCTGGTGCACCCAGTAGCCGGTCTTCATCCGTTGAGCCTGTGGCTAATGGAAGGGTTAGGAGGCAATCTTGTTCTCCGTCAAGAGGACGGCTGCCTAATGGTATGATTCATAGTAGTGGAAGCTCGGTCCCTGTTCCTGCATTGAACCGTGCATATGCTAAAGCTAATGATAATCTGAGTCCTGGTTTGTATGGAACAAAGATGGTTGAAAGGGTGATAAACATGAGAAAATTGGTTCCACCAAAGCAAGATAATAAACATTCACCGCACAGTAATTTGTCCGCCAAGTCATCTCCTGATAGCTCTGGGTTTGGTAGATCGCTATCGAAGAAATCGTTGGATATGGCTATAAGACATATGGTATGATTTACAAGAAAAGGCTTTTATCACTTGATATTTTGATTCGAATCTGGTCATACAACTGATCCTAAATTGTTTGTTTGGAACAGGATATAAGGAGAACGATACCGGGTAACCTGAGGCCATTGATGAATAATATTCCAGCATCATCAATGTATAGTGTGAGAACTGGTCCCGCAAGAAGTCGAACCATCAGCGTTTCCGATTCACCCCTTGCCACTAGCAGCAATGCGAGCTCTGAAATGAGTGTGAATAACAACAGTCTGTGTTTGGATGGAAACATAGACGATGAAATCAACAGCGAAAGGCGTGTGCTCAACATCCGTGGAAGGTGATCCTTGGGTGACTCGTAAACTGATTTTAGTTAATTTGTATGTTAATTAATCTGTCCAGCATGCTTAACCAACGAATGATAACGAGTATCATCTAATTTAGTTATTAGTAAGAAGCACAGAATCCCTTTTTTTTAATTTAGCTCGGTTAGATTTGCAAAATGCTGTGGTTCGAACCTTGTGAAAGTTGTTTTAGACTCGCCCTGGCCTGGCTTTGGCTTATTATGAGCTTGATGTGACGTGATTCTGTAAATATGGTTGTTCTCAAGCAGCAGATAATTTGTTGAGGGTTTGGGTAGATGGAATATGATTCCGCTGACGTGTCAATTTTGATATAAGTTGTCACATTTGTTGATCTGTTTGTCGAGTGGGCATAGTTTGTGTTTGTCATATCCTGTTTTTTTTTTTTTAAGAAGCCATTCAAGAATCGATTGAAAATGGTCCCAAGATGTATAGGAAAAGAAAACAAGTTAAGAGGGGTCCACCCTGTAAGAGACGAGAGACAGTTTACAAAATATCTTATTGAGATAACGACTCGACCCAACCGCTTAATTATGTGTCCTCTCCTCACGGGAAGAAATTTTTACGGTTTTCATCTTTTAGTTTGTATCAACTTACATGAATCGTCTTTAAACTGTGAAAATTACAGAAATGATCCTTTATATTAATATGTTGTCATATTTTTTTTTTTTTTTTGCTCTACCTTTATGTGCAAGGCATTTGACTATTTACACCAGAATATAACGTCTGAGAGGAATTAATATAAACCTAATGGAATTACAAACTCTCTTTTTGATGGATTAGTAAACAGCTCTACCTTCCTCTTGTTACCATTGATGATCTACCATTTTATTTCCTTTTCACATTCACAAACTATTTTTAATTATCCTTTCGAGTGATGAATTGCCTATTTATGGTTTTCAACATGAGATGAAATATGATACATTTTATCTCCTCTTCACATCCACACACTGAGCAATTAGCTCAAAGGATTTTTCTTTTAACTCCACTATACATACTCAAGATTTGGCTTGGAATGTGTGGGGAGGTCTGCTAGAATTTGGGTTATGCATTAGATAACTTCTCGTTTTGTTTAAGCTTCGGATACTTTGAATTTAGTGTGTATATTGGTCATGGATTTAGACTTTGTATGTCGGAAGTTTGGTTTGTTTTCGTATCTCTTAGTTATTAAGTATTTCATTTTTGAGCGTGTTAGCTTTGATGTACTACAAACATTTGATATGATCCCATTCTATTGTTTGGGTCGATGTGTTATATTGATGGGAGTCGATGCCCATTGGAAAACACACATGATCGTTTATGGTAACATCGCCATATATCAGTATACGATAAAATAGCCAGGCAAGAAACAAGGGATGGAGGTGCTAGGTTGACTGACCAAGTGGACTCGACCATTATAGTCTGACTCGATGGTTCAACTCACTGCTTTAAGTTTAATTTTTTTTAACTAATTAAATCCATTTAGAATTAGTTGATAACCTATTTTGACTTGTTTAATAACCAAGTAGACACAAATCAACCTGTTTAGAAAAAAAACAATCAACTAAAACACATTTATTAAAGAACAAGTCATGACTCGCGTATCCATTATCAACAAATAATTAAATAACACTTAACAGTAATTATCAAATAACACCAACAGTAATTATCATTACTCCGACTATCATTGTTTTGATTAAGAAATACATAGTTTTCATATTTAATTAACTAAAAATGTCAAGCCAGGATTTATGCCTAAAAAATAAGTATGTCATAATCAAATCAAAGTCTACTAATCCACCTATTACCATCATACATGGGTGGTCAGGAGGTTAGGCTAGTGTACAATTTTGGTTTTTAGGGTGTTCACCTGGTCTATTGTTCGACACTAAAGTGGCTTTTTAGTTCATTTAATCTTTTAAACCATAAGATAATTTCATGCTTAACTCACACCTCGTTAAACTAGACACATAAGTCTCAATGGGGATTCATTCTAAACCAATTGGCAATAGAAGTAACACACTAATCTTATATGTTGTGATTGAAATTAATTTGGTAAAATACCTCTACAAGTTTTTAATGTCGCATCTGTAATCCTCCTATCAATCACAATTATTTTTTTATCAAGTTGAATTTTCACTTCCTCTTTTTGTCGTTAGCATAGTCATTTATTAGGCTCTCAACGTCTTTCCAGAACAACCCTTCCACCAACACACCATCCTTTGCGAACCTGCAAAACAAACACATAAACGCAACTTTAGAAACAACCCACTAGTCCTAAAACACTTGTAGATAGAGAACAAGTCAGAACAGGTTAAAACGCTTGTAGATTGGGTTGGTTGGGACACATTTTTCTGTCAAGAAATTGTGTCGAATGTGATTAAAAAGGTACACTATCCCAACAATAATATATATTTATAATAAATGACCAAGCCTTGATGCATTAAGAATACACCTTTGGCAACTTATAACCTAATTAACCAAATATACCTGTCTCCTTTTTAACTAGCCTTTTTTACCCTTTTAAATCCGGAAAAAGAAAACCAAAACAACTTATTAAAAAAAAAGTGGGTTAAAAACAGCCTTTTAAAGAGAGAAAAAAACTACACCCAATAGATTCACCAAAACTTTTGAACAAACACAAACTTGAATATCATAAAAATGAGGGCAAAGAGATTCATGACTGTGTGTGTGTGATATGTGTGGTGTAGAGAGAGAGAGAGAGAGAGAGGGAGAGAGAGACCATTTTGTGACGCTTTTGGTAAACTCCACAGTTGGCTTTGCAGAAATAGATTTAGGATCAGCGCTGGCTATCGTGAGGGTATACATGTCAGAGAATCTGGGCAACTTAGAAGACACCATCAAGCCAGTGCTGTTATAAGCTGAGCCCTGCCAATGTAACAAACTTGATGAATGAAAAAGGATACCAATATGTTATAAAAAAAATAAACACATCTCATGTGCCATATAGTACAGTGTACGCGTAACGTAAAATATCTTGCGAGAACAAATACATGAAATTGCTCAACTCAAATACTTCCTCATACAATGATTATTGTGGTTTCCTTTAACATTCAGCATAATGTGTGCATTTAAAAAGTATGAGTCTTTGGACAAACCGACAAAGACCCATGAGTCCAAGACCATTGTATGCAATGGTGCAGTAATTCTGCTTTAAAACTTACATTTGACAATAGCAACAGAAAAACTGATGTCCAACATAACAAAAAAGCACAGAATTTTATGAAAATAAGAGGTAAAATAACTGAAGAGTAGAAAGGAAACATAGTGCTGATTCCTAATGTACACAACTCGACATTCACAACAATCAAATTCAGTAAATTTCAAAGCCTAGCTATTTCATAAATATGTTGCATTTCTAACATCTAAATGTTACCATCATAGCTGAAACTGTGATTTCATTGCTAAAGCTGTTTCTACTCAACTACTCATCGCAAAAGTTACTTAAAATATGCATTGATTTTGGCCTTAAGTTGTGATTACATGTTCATTGAACTTACTTTTTGGCACGAAATTGACGCATCTATTTTTTAGATAACTGTAGCCCGAGCCTTGGCATGCTACAAGTTTTTTGGGTAAATTACACATTTCGTCCTTTATGTTTGTATCGGATTGCAATGGATAGCCTTGAACTTCAATAATTACAGTCACAATCCTTTATTTGGAAAACTCATTACACGTTAGATCCTTTTACACTAACTCATTTATAAATTTCAGTTAACTCTAGTCATGTGCATTCCACATGAGGGCAATTTGGTCATTTTAAGCATTAAAATATCCCCCCTCTCTCTGTTCAACCAACCTCCACCTCCACCACCACCCCAGCCCCACCACCACCAGCCGTCGTATCCAACCAGCCCCCACCACCACCGAATCGAGCAGCCTTATTCATCCAACAAACCACCACTATCCAGCTTCCACTACTAGAAGAAAGAAATATTTGGGTGGTCTGTAGCTAAATCACACCCAAAATAATGATTCTAAATATCTTGAATATACTAAACGTCTAAAAAAATACTAATTCCACCTAAACATAATGATTTCAGTGATTCAGATTACCACTAAAAATAATACTTCCAACCATGGTTTTTAGAAAACAATCAAATACTATAATTCACCCAACACACCAACTTTTTTCAAATTAAGCAGAGAGAAACAGAGACTCCAGAATTTGAACCGGGAGAGAGAAAAGAGGGGGTCTGGACACCACACAGGCGACGATGGTGAAGGTTTCCGATCAACATTGGTATCAAATGGTGGAGGTGAACGGTCGTGGTGGTTCACGAAACCATTTATACCGCAAAAAAAAACCTTTTTTTCTACTAGTGTTCTCCATCACTGTTCCAAACAAACCTGGGTTTTTCACGAAACAACCATTTACACCGGCAGCCAAATAAACAAACCTGGGTTTTTTATTAACAGATCTAGATTTGTTTTGTTTTCTTGATTCTTGATTTAGGATTTTTGGTTTGCTGGGATGTGGGTTCTGAAGAGTCAAAATTCATAACACTTTCTTTGTGAGCAGGTTTCAAAACAGTGAAAGATGAAAAGTGGGTTGGTGGTGTCGGGTGCTGATATGGGTTGGTGGTGGCGGGAGGTGGTGGTGGGTGGGGTAGATGATGGTGATGGTGGAAAAGAGAGATGGGGAAGAGAAAGTTCTGTGTATATAAATAGATGTGTGTATATATATTAGTTTTTAAAAATAATTTTTGTTTTATTTATTATAATAATTTTAAATAAACTTGTAAAAAGACTATATTACCCTTATGTGATCAAAGATAACTAAAAAACTTAATTGGGTTAGGGCCAAAGGACTTAAAGTGCAACGTATAGTGTATAAAGGATTGTGACTGTAATTATTTAAGTTTAAGGCTATCCATTGCAATCCGATACAAACATATAGGACGAAAAGTGTAATTTACCCATTTTTTTTATTTGCACAGTAGGGTGCAATGCATGCCTATGAAGAGATTACAGCAAAAAAGGTTAAAAATACTCTTATTACAGAATACTAAAATCTCACTTGAGATGACAAATGAAAAACTTTCATTATGCATAGTGCTTGTTTTAAGGGGATGGATTAATAAAATCCAAGAAGCATGAGTAACTTTCTTCAAACCTATTGCCAGGGATGAGCTTTCTCTCTCCTTTTCTTTCAAACTTATACCAAATAACAAACCAAACGCCACCTAACAACCTTAACAAGTGACATGAAACATATTGGTGATTACCTTTTCCTGAGAGGGATAAGTTTTCTCTCTACTGACCTTGTTTCTTCAATATTAGATAATATTTATTCACGTTAATCACCAGAATTCACAAGTTAAATATTGTACAGTTCCAGAAGAAAAAACTCAATCTTGTAAACACACACACACACACATATAGAAAGACCCACACACACATATAGAAAGACCAAATTACAAGCCACATCTAGGTACGTAGCTGCTAGCTTCCATGCAGATACATATGTGTGAAACTTGAAAGACCAACAAAACATTTACATCAACCAAAAACTAAGACACACACCCAATTAACTCAAACTGCAGCATACTTGACTAGAGAACATTGCAAGTTTCAACTTTCTATATGGCAAACAGTGCCAGATCCTACTGCTAGCCTTCAAGAATTAAGAATAAATCAACCCAAGCATAATATTTCAAATTAATTCCAGGTTTTACACTCGTGTAGAAAGTAAATGAAATTCCACTGCTTTTAAGTTCTAACTAAAAGAAAGCATTACACAATCACCATACAGATAGCATGAGAATATAGCCTATAAGACACACCATGTTAGGACTTCAAATGGATTCACTAAAGGTTGACAGTTGACTATCAAATCAATTATCAATCCAAAGCAAGTAAGAACAGAAATGAACTTACAGCAGGAGGATATGTAAACAAAAATGCATTCTTCTCCTTAGTGTAGACAATCAGCTGCAATATCCCATTGAACAACACATACTTGCCATAGTCAAAGATCAAACAAACTCAATAAAAAAACATAATGACTATTCATTTCTCTATTTAGTAAACAACTGCACCACAACATAAAATTCAAATTCACATTCAAAAAAGGATATAACACGATGCATCCAATCAAAAAATTCCTATTCTCCGGAAACTTCTTGTTGTAAAACTGAGCAAAAAGAGCGATGACGATAATAATCACTCCGATCAACAACCTAACGTTACTCATCCTCACATCTTCCTTGTAACCACGGCTCGTCAAGATCTGGTTCAAAACCACACAACATGTAACTGATAAATAGATGCATAATTAACAAGCTGTAACTGAATCTGGATTCAAAATTCGAGATGCTTGAGTGATGTAGATGCATAATTAACAAACTGTAACCAACTGGTTCAAACGAACACAACACGTAACAATTGATGCATAACAAACTGTAACCGAATCTGAACCTGAAATTCAAAATTCGAGATGACTGAGTGAAATTGATGCATAATTAACAAACTGTAACTGAATCTGATTTCGAGATTCAAAATTCGAGATGCTTGAGTGAAATAGATGCATAATTAACAAACTGAAACGAACTGTTTCATACGAACACAACATGTAACGATTGATGCATAATTAACAAACTGTATCTGAATCTGAAATTCAAAATTCGAGAACCGTAACTGAATCTGAATCTCAAAATTCGAGATGCTTGAGTGAAATAGATGCATAATTAACGATCTGGTACAAATGAACAATAAAATGTAACGATCGAAGTATAATTAACGAACTGTAACTGAATCCGAGTCTGAATTTTATAAATTTGAGTGAAATTGGTGTTACCTCAGTGACAGTTTCATCGAGTAGGTGTTTGATGGAGTTGTGATCTAAGAGATTGGTCTTCTTAGGGTTTTTGGTAGTGGTGGTGGTGGTGGTAGTGCCGTTAGACGTCGCAGCCGTCATCTCCGATTTGGATTGCTGTATTTCCGATTGAGGATTTTTAGGTTTTGTCTGAAAGTGAAAGGCGTTGAATGATATTTGGGGGTTTTGTTTAAGCTGAAACGCTCAAGGTCATGGGCCTTGACCAGTTTACGTTTACTTTTGGGCCCATAAAACCCAAACCGTATACAAACACTCTAAACTCAAAATCTAAAATATTCTGGACGAGTATTGAATCAGATACTCGGGTATAAGACTTGGTGGTGTATAGGCAATATGTCTAGTGGAGATATGTATGATCAGGTGGTTTTGCTTTTGCTGGTAGCACGATAATATTTCAATGGTTCGTCAATGATCCAAATTTGTTGTTAAAAAAAAAAGACGGGTTTATTAGGTATGGGATTACTTTTTCTTCGTACAGATATGACATTTAGGAATACATCACGTTTACCCAACTCAAATAGCCGATAAATATACCGGATTATATGCCCAAAATAATATCTTTTTTTATTTATTTTAACTGACTGTATATATCCTTAAATTACATAATTACTTTTTTTTCTTTTTTTATTAATGACACCGAATTGTTACTTTTTAATAAACTAACATGTATATCTGAAATCGAGATTGAGTAGGGTATGAGACAATTGAGGGGTATGGTCCTAAAAACTTTACGGCTGCTCAAGGAACCATACCCTCAAGGACAACATACCACAAGAATAACCTTGCGCGCAACGCGCAACGATGCGTCATTCTTCATATCAGCAGGTTGCCTAAATAGCCTTGCATGCAACGGTATTGCAAGCTTGATACTAGCAGGTCACACAACGAACCTTGCGCACACTGCGCAATGGCAAGTTAGACCTAGAAGCGCAAGACTCTTGACCCTCCGCGGATCAAACAACCCTCTAGCCGCGAAGTCCTAAAACCTTGCACAAGGCCAAGACCAACATGAGAGCAACTCATAGTCTTGAGAAAAGGACTTAATCCCTACAACTCTGCAATAGTCAGAAAGCACTGATAAAGCCACGCGGAAGGGAGAAGCGCAAAGAGGCGTTGACCAAATACAAGGGTACAAAGTGGCAGGGTTGTGACTCAATAGCCGCTCGGCAAGTTGTGTCAGACTGCGTCGCATAATGAACAATAATGCAGAGGACAGACTGTATGCAAGGGCGTACACGTGGCACCAACCAAACTCACGCCATCGACTGTCACACGATCTCCACTATTGGCTGATGACAGGTCTGACACCAGGGACAACTGCCATGACACTTGGCTCCATTCACCATGCGTCAAGCGCACCTCCTGCCAAAGACCATTAATGGTCGATGCAGAGGAGACAGAACGGATAATCCTGGTCGTCGGGCCCAGGCCCAAGGCCCATCAGTCCACCTCCTACACACCATCTCTTCGGCTATAAAATAAGGATTACACCGCAAGGTAAACCATGGACATTTATCTACAACCACAATACAATTTCATGCTACTTTTAGCTTACTTGCTTATTACTTGCAATACCCGATACTTATTCTCACACCGGAGTGTGGTCACAGAGAAAACCCTCCCCCTTTCTCCCGTGACGAGGCTAACGGCGTTTCTAGTTTTGCAGATAGTTTGAAGTGAGATCACCCAGAAGAGCAAACGAGAGATAACCTTTTATGCAGAAGCGTTGAGCTTAACCCAAATATCCCCGGATATTCCTCGTGGTTAACCAGTGTTTCTTCAGACAAAGTTTTGTAATTGATACGGGGTTGAAATTACTCAAAGTTGTGTAATTGCCATCGTTTTTTAGGTTTAGGACCTTTGAACAAAAAGAACTTGGGGGCTTGGGGCCATGTTAAACTTATTTTTAGACAAAAATAAAAATTATAAAAAATTTCGGCAACACAACAACTTTTATGGAGTGAAATACAAATGAAGTTCCAAGATGAGTAAGATGTGTTATTATGACTGTAAAGAAATTTATCCGATGTTTGAATATTAGTTAAAATTTGATTTTTTATCAACTTTATACACAAATGATTCTATGCTAATAAGTATATATGAATTATATAAGGTATGAATTTGTGTTTTCTTCTAGTAGAGCTTCATAGTAAACCAAAGTGAACTGAATATCTTTCTCACTCTAGATTGTATGAATATGAGTTTATAATAAACCAAAGTGAGTTGAATATATTTCTCACTCTAGGATGTATGAAATTAAACTTAAAATGAGGAAATTCAACATAAATAGGAGACAAACAAGGATTTACGAGGGATGAGTCGGGATGTTTGGCTAGAGGATTTAACCTTTCAAAATGACGATGTTGTTATACAATTGTGAGCTTAAGTTGTGAACATCATTCCATTATCGTGATCTACATGCCCATTGTTTGTTGATTTTCATTCGTCCATTTGTCAACTTTTATATAGTTTGACTTACGATTTTGCATTCTAACATAAAGTACAGAGCCGGCCCAAGCCCAAGTATTATGAGACTTGGGCTTTAGGCCGCCAATTAATGGGGTCTCTAGCTTTTGAAAGAAAAATATAGGATGTCACACCCTGACCCGCAGCGGAATAAGAGTAGGGGCATAATTGGGTTATCACCAAAGCTCATGATGTTTACTAAAATGTTTCATATTTATTAAATTCAAATTACAACTTCAATATTTCAAACAATTCCATACATTTACAAGGAAAAAGTAACTAAATAAACAATCCAAAGCCTAAACTGATTTATTCTTCTAGGCCGTCCTATATGTTTCTTGCTGCAACTGAATCACCTGTATCATGTATAAAAATGGGGGTTTTTGGGTCAACAAAAGTTGGCTAGTGAACCTTGTTAGAAAACATTTATTATTGATTTCTTGTTGTATTTAATATGGAAAAATTGTGCAATAATCATATGTGAGCAAACGTAATTAAACATACAATAACAAACCACCTTGCATGAGTATATGACATGAATGATAATGTATATGTTGGCAACGTCACGTTCCGCTCATAGGTAATGGGAACGGACGGCCTATGATGATGTATGTGCGATCAAGGCTCAATCAAACGGAGCCGATCGTATGTTGGCAACGCCACGTTCCGCTCATAGGTAATGGGGAACGGTTCCGCTCATAGGTAATGGGGAACAGACGAGCCTATGATGATGTATGTACTGAAAATGATAAATATAATCTAAACATTAACCACACAAACAATTGATACATATTGGATACACGTTTGATCATGGATATGATGGATGCACAAGTGTTTAAATGTAATAAATAATAAACGACACATGAAACACCCCAAAATGTGATTAAAACGGAGAATTTGTAGAGATTCACTCACATTGGGTGCGTTCGTTTGATGATGTTGAATGCGCACGAGTTTAGAGAGTTGATCGACGAGGAATAACTAACCTAAATAATAACGAAAAGGTACGGTAAATAAGTGGATTTTATTAACAATTTTAATAGGGTTTTTAGATTTAATTTTGTGAGTTTAAGGTCATTTTCTAACTTTAAAAATATTATTTTTAAGTATTTTTAATTGATTTTTAAATTAAATAAATAAATAAAAATATAAAAAAAATGTTGACTTTTTGGGTTGACCGTTGACCGTTGACCGGTCGGACTGTGGTGTAAGTGCACTGAGTGAGGTTCGAACTTGTGACTTCCCGTACGCGTGCACGCAGCTCTACCAACTGAGCTACGTGTCTAACCCGAAATATTTCTGTTTTTAATTATATTTATATACTATTTAAATTATTCAGAATTCATTTATTTTAAAAAGAATTTTAATTATGTCGAACCGGTGCACATAACAGGTCTCGAACCCGGGACCCGTTGTTTAACGTTGCACACAGTCCACCGCTGGACTGTGTGTCTAACCTGGTTAAAATACTGGTTTTTATTAAACTTAACATCTTACAGCGAGTTAATACGGTTCGGTTTAAAAAAAAAGAACATTTTTATTTCAGAGGATAGGGTCGTGTCAGAGATCGAACTCGAGACGTGCGCTGTGTGTTTGCACACAGTCCACCGCTGAACTGTGTGTCTAACCTGGTTTAATATCTTGTTTTAATTAAACTTATACCTAATGTTCGACTTCATCTTCTTCGTTCAAAGACACAGACAACAATATCCGACAGTTCTTGTTTAATTCGATTAACGAATGTATAAATGATTGAAATGTAATGGATAAAGAAGGTTTTGGAAGTGAATGTACCGGAAAAGATGTTTTTCTCAGAATTCCGGCAAAGGTCGTCGGCTCTGTTTTATGAATTCCGTCTGAGCGGACCAATTAACAGTTTTGATTAACTAATTGTGAAATTGAGTTACTAAACAAAGATTATCAGAGGGTTTAGATGTTTGTACCGATTCACAGCGTGTTTTCGGAAATGTCCAGAGATTTTTCGGCGAGTGTAGAATATCCGGTAACGTCGTCTGGGGCCGATTCTGGTTGAAGGATTTAAGTTAGTATAAGTCTAATAGCGGATAGAAGATGAAAGAATCGAGAAATTTACCGATTCGATGTATGTCCCGGTTTTCCGGCGAAAGTCCGGCAATAGCAGATAACGTTTCCGAAGAACAGAAATTAGAGCGCAAATGAAATTGAAGGTGCTGCGAGTGCTTCTGAGTTATGAGGCGATGATATTATTTGTGTAAATTGGAAGTAAATGATTTCGGTTTTCAACTCCCAAAAATCATATGAATCAAGGCAATTGAAGACTGAATTGATTAGAACGTGGGCAGCAATTTATTTATCGGTTATAATCAGTAATTAGCGATCAATCAAAAGTCTGGATAGTTGAAAGCCGATTATCGGTTTCAGTTTTTTGGCGCAAACAGATGAGTTCACGGGTAGAAGTTAAGTTTTATTTGTTTCATTGATTACACAAAAGAACCAAGTGGCGGAGTGGTTAAGTGTTTGTGTGTTAAGTGAGCCGGCTGACCCGGGTTCGAAACCCGGCAGCGGCATTTATTTTTTTTCTTCAACCGTTTTTATTGTTTGTCAACTATAGTTTATAAATTCTAATATATTTATTAATTATGTATTGTTTAAAATCAAAAAGAGCGTTAAATAAACAACGAAAAATGTAACTGACTATTCGATTAATAAACGAAGCGGGTTTTGAAAACCCGTTTTTCGACGGATGTTACAGTATCCCCTACTTTTAGAAATTTCGTCCCGAAATTTAAGTAGTAGTGGTAACAGGAAAAAGATGCGGGTATTTTTCGCGCATTGAGTCTTCACGTTCCCAAGTAAACTCAGGTCCTCGTTTCGACTCCCAGCGTACCCTAACAATTGGAATACGACTCCGTCTTAAACGTTTTTCTCCGAAGTCCATGATCTCTATTGGTCTTTCAATGAAGTGCATAGATTCATCGATCTGAATATCTTCTAGGGAAATATGGAGGTTTTCATCGGCGAGGCGCTTCTTCAAGTTTGATACGTGGAATGTGGGGTGAATTCTGTTGAGTTCTTCTGGTAGGTCAAGCTTGTATGCTACAGGTCCTACTCTTTCGAGTATCTTGAAAGGTCCTACGTAGCGTGGTGCTAGCTTGCCCTTCTGGCCAAAACGAACTACTCCCTTCCACGGTGATACTTTTAAAAGTACATGATCACCAATGTTAAACTCCAAGGGCTTTCGTCGTTTGTCTGCATAACTCTTTTGACGACTTTGTGCCGCTAGAAGATTGTTTCGAATTTGATGGATCTTGTCTGTTGTTTCTTGAATCAATTCTAGACCGGTGATTTGAGCTTCTCCAATTTCGTGCCAACATACTGGAGATCGGCACTTACGGCCATATAATGCTTCGAAAGGAGCCATGCCGATACTTGAGTGGTAACTATTGTTGTACGAAAATTCAACTAATGGTAGATGAGCGTCCCAATTCCCTTTGAAGTCTATGACACAGGCTCGAAGCATATCTTCAAGAGTTTGGATGGTGCGTTCAGATTGTCCATCAGTTTGAGGATGATAAGCGGTACTGAGGTCTAATCGTGTACCCAAAGCGGCTTGTACGGCTTGCCATGTTCGTGAAGTGAAACGACCATCACGGTCTGAAATAATGCTTAAAGGTACACCATGACGGTTTACGATCTCGCTGATGTAGATACGAGCTAACTTCTCGTTCTTGAAGTCCTCGCGAATCGGAATGAAGTGTGCTGATTTTGTAAGACGATCAATGATTACCCATATAGTGTCATACCCACTGGAGGTGCGAGGTAACCCGGTAATGAAGTCCATGGTTATGTTTTCCCACTTCCATACAGGTATTTCAGGTTGGACTAGAAGTCCTGAGGGTCTTTGATGTTCAGCTTTTACTTTGGAACATGTAAGGCACTTGGAAACAAAAACAGCGATATCCTTCTTCATGCCAGGCCACCAGTAGGTGTATCGAAGGTCTTGATGCATCTTGTCGGCTCCTGGGTGTACAGAGTATCGTGTTTTGTGCTCCTCATTCATAAGGAAATCAAGAAGGTTATTGTGATCGGGAATCCATATGCGATCTAGGTAGTACAGAATACCGTCGGATTTGGTTTCGATTTTAAGTTCTGCTCCACAAGACAGCTCATTGCGTACGTCGTTTTCTGTTATAGAAACATGTTGGGCTTCTCGGATTTGATCTTTGATGTCGGTTATGATTTGCGAACATAGAAGACGAATGGAGTTCGCATAACCCTTTCGACTGAGCGCATCGGCCACCACGTTTGCCTTGCCAGGATGATACCGAATTTCACAGTCGTAGTCATTAAGAAGTTCGACCCATCTGCGTTGCCTCATGTTTAACTCCTTTTGGTTGAAGATATGTTGGAGGCTCTTATGTTCAGTGTATATTTCACACTTAGTACCGTAGAGGTAATGTCTCCATATCTTAAGAGCGAACACAACGGCTCCAAGTTCCAGGTCGTGGGTGGTGTAGTTCTTCTCATGAATTTTGAGTTGTCTAGAAGCATAAGCTATCACTTTTCCTCTTTGCATCAGTACACAGCCTAGTCCCTGCCATGACGCGTCGCAATAAACCATGAAGTCATCACAACCTTCAGGGAGTGTGAGGATAGGTGCGTCACAGAGTTTTTGCTTAAGGGTTTGGAAGGCTTCTTCTTGTTTAGGTCCCCATATGAAGGGCTTTCCTTTATGAGTCAAAGCCGTGAGTGGTACAGCAATGCGGGAGAAATTTGCAATGAAACGGCGATAATAACCAGCCAAACCGAGAAATGATCTTACTTCGGTAGGTGTACGTGGCGCTTGCCATTCCTGTACTGCCTTGATTTTTGAGGGATCAACATGAATTCCCTTGTCATTGACGACGTGTCCAAGGAATTGTACTTCCCTTAACCAGAATTCACATTTCGAGAACTTAGCGTACAGCTTTTCTGTCCTTAAGAGTGTAAGGATGAGTCGAAGGTGCCGTTCATGATCAGACTTAGACTTTGAGTAGATGAGGATGTCGTCGATGAAGACTATGACAAAACGGTCGAGATAGGGTTTGCAGACTCTGTTCATTAGATCCATGAAGACAGCTGGGGCGTTGGTTAAACCAAATGGCATGACCATGAATTCGTAATGACCATAACGAGTTCGGATGGCGGTCTTTGGGACGTCTTCTTCATGTACTCTGAGTTGATGATAACCAGAACGTAGGTTGATTTTTGAAAAACAGGTGGCGCCTTGAAGTTGGTCTAGAAGATCATCGATGCGAGGTAATGGGTAGCGGTTCTTGACCGTTAACTTGTTGAGTTCTCTGTAGTCGATACACATGCGAAACGTTCCATCTTTCTTCTTCACAAAAAGGACAGGTGCACCCCAAGGCGATGAGCTAGGACGTATGAATCCTTTGTCAGTCAGCTCTTGCAGTTGACTGGCCAGCTCTTGCATTTCGGATGGGGCTAACCTATATGGAGATTTTGCAACTGGTGTAGCTCCAGGTATAAGATCAATGCGGAATTCGACTTCTCTCACGGGAGGAAGTCCTGAAATGTCGTCAGGAAAAACTTGCGGAAAATCTTTTACTACTGGGATGTCTTCGAGTTTCTTTTCCTTGGTTCCCTTTTTGACGACATGAGTTAGGAATGCGACATAATTCTTGCGGAGATATTTTCGGGCTTGAAGACAGGACATTAATTTGAGTCCTTTCGAAGGGGTTTCTCCAAAGATTCGTAGAGTCTGACCGTTTGTAAGAGGAATGCGAATAAACTTTTCGCGGCATACAACTTCAGCATGATGTTGACTGAGCCAGTCCATACCAATTATAATGTCGAAACTTCCCAACTTCATAGGAATGAGGTCAACTGGAAAATCGTGATCGTTAAGGGTGAGAGTACAATTGCGTATAATAGAGTTTAATGAGACCGGTTTTCCGTCAGTAACTTCTACCGTTATGGATTCCATGAGTTTATCACGAGTTTGGTTGAGGATAGGTTCAAATTCTAAGGACACAAAACTCTTATCCGCGCCAGTATCAAATAACATGGATGCATAACTACCATTGGTGAGAAACGTACCGTTAACCACGTTGTTGTCAGCCCTAGCTTGATTGGCGTTGATGTTGAAAGCTCTTCCTCTTGCAGGTGGAGGAGCTTGGTTAGCCTGGTTTACTAGATTAGCTTGAGCTTGGGCATGGATGATGTTCACCAAGCGTGGACAGGTGTTCCTGAAGTGGTTCGGGTCTCCACAGTTGTAACAAGCCCGTATAGGTTGCATCATGGGATAGTTGGGTTGGTAGTAGGATTGGGCTACATGTTGGGCAGGTGGTAGGAGTAAAGGTTGTTGGGCTTGACCCACTGGGTTTGGGTTGAGGGTTGATTGCGGTTCGTTCGCTGAAGTGCGCGACAGGTTTGGATGGTGTGACCTGCGCGGCCACAGCCGGTGCAATGTTGGCAGGGATGATCAGGAAAGTGATGGTATTGGCAACGGTTGCATTTTGGGTATGGGCCGGAGTATGGCTTTTTATATGGTGCAGCTGAGGGGGCAACTTGGGTGATGGGTGCAGCAGGGATGGGGAAGTTTGTTTGTGTGACAGCAAAGTTTCTGCCGTTACGTTTCCTCTTACTAGCAAACTTTGAGGAGGAGGTGGAATGGTTTGAAGTTTGGCCCTCAATGGGGGCTTTCCTTTTCTCGCCCTTAAATTTGCCGTTACGGATACGATTCTCGGTAAGCTCGGTAGCTAGTTCCATAGCAGCTTCAAGTGTTGCAGGCGAAGTGCTTAGAACTGAGTCTTGAATTTTCGAGGGGAGGCCTCGAATATAGTGTTAGACTAAGCGGTATACTGGGGTGAACAAGTTGGGGATCATTTGATTCAACTCTAAAAACCTTTTGTTGTAGGAAGTATGATCTCCCTCCTTTTGCTTTAACGAGTGAAATCCATCCCTCGCTTCTTGGACAGAAGCGTCTCGTCATGATTTCCCTTAACTCCTCCCATGTTAAGGCCATTGCATTACTCGATTCCTCTCTTACCTTTTTCTGTATTCCACCAGGTAAGAGCTACTCCAAATAGTCTCCCGGTTGCGTAACGTACCTTGCGATCCTCGGGACAATCGCAATTGAGGAAAGTGTTTTCCATTTCCTCAAACCAGTGGAGGAGAGCAGTGACACCTTCGGTCCCTTCATACTTCGGGGGATCGCAAGACTTGAAGTGTTTTTAAGAGCACTTTTTGGAGGGAGGGTTGTCGACGTTCTGGTCGTCTTGATTGGAGGGTTGATGGGATTTGCGGCGAGAGCTTGTTGGACTTGAATTACGATGTCAGGAAGCACCGCGGCCATTTGTTTTGCGATTTGGGTGGCCAAGCGTTCGTTTTACCTTCCTGACCTTCTACCTCCACGTTGCTGCCTAGCCGACATCTACAGGAACATACATACGAAGATGGTGAATTTAAGGAGTCTTTTTAGGTGTCATGTGTCGTCAAATGAAATAAAAATAACATAATTATCAATAATGCAACTACATCCATAGGATGTCTTGGGTTTGCTCATGTTTGGGCCTCCAATGTCCCCCATACCATCACCTGTATAGTCATGTGGGCCCCCATGACTATTGGCTTAGTAGGATTCACATTGGTGTTGGCGGTTTAACACTCGCATCACCCGAATGAAAACCATGAAATATGTTTGCGAGATGTATGGTCGGAGGGTGTCCAAGTGTAGACACAATGACAACTCAAAGTGGGGTTAGCTCACACGACGTTTGGTATAGCATGCTTTGGCCTAATAGGTCCTTCGTACTCTCATCGTTAGTCCCCAGGTAGGCAAACTGGTCCTTTATTTTGGATTTATACGAATGCCAAGCCTAGACAGGACGTTCCGACTACCGGTACTTGTACCCTTCCAGTTACTACATGCCCGTCATGAGAACTCACTTTGATGTGATTTGAAAAAAATACAAAAATCGTTGCAAAAATCATGGAAATTGTGTGGTGTGTGCTCTCATGGATATGATATGTTATGAGGATATGATTCATGATGAGCATTGTATAGTAATATGTACTTATGAACATGCTTGCATAACATTGAATGTAACAATAAACATAAAGCATATAAACATCATGAATTTTGTATGTAACACATAAACAATTTTAAAATTCTAATCAACTATAGTATAGGCTCTAAGGGTCTAATAACCTATCCTATATCCCTATAGACATGGCTCTGATACCAATCTGTCACACCCCGACCCGCAGCGGAATAAGAGTCGGGGCATAATTGGGTTATCACCAAAGCTCATGATGTTTACTAAAATGTTTCATATTTATTAAATTCAAATTACAACTTCAATATTTCAAACAAGTCCATACAATTACAAGGAAAAAGTAACTAAATAAACAATCCAAAGCCTAAACTGATTTATTCTTCTAGGCCGTCCTATATGTTTCTTGCTGCAACGGGATCACCTGTATCATGTTTAAAATTGGGGTTTTTGGGTCAACAAAAGTTGGCGAGTGAACCTTGTTATAAAACATTTATTATTGATTTCTTGTTGTATTTAATACGGAAAAATTGTGCAATAATCATATGTGAGCAAACGTAATTAAACATACAATAACAAACCACCTTGCATGAGTATATGACATGAATGATAATGTATATGTTGGCAACGTCACGTTCCGCTCATAGGTAATGGGGAACGGGCGGCCTATGATGATGTATGTGCGATCAAGGCTCAATCAAACGGAGCCGATCGTATGTTGGCAACGCCACGCTCATAGGTAATGGGGAACGGTTCCGCTCATAGGTAATGGGGAACAGACGAGCCTATGATGATGTATGTACTGAAAATGATAAATTTAATCTAAACATTAACCACACAAACAATTGATACATATTGGATACACGTTTGATCATGGATATGATGGATGCACAAGTGTTTAAATGTAATAAATAATAAACGACACATGATACACCCCAAAATGTGATTAAAACGGGGAATTTGTAGAGATTCACTCACATTGGGTGCGTTCGTTTGATGATGTTGAATGCGCACGAGTTTAGAGAGTTGATCGACGAGGAATAACTAGCCTAAATAATAACGAAAAGATACGGTAAATAAGTGGATTTTATTAACAATTTTAATAGGGTTTTTAGATTTATTTTTGTGAGTTTAAGGTTATTTTCTAACTTTAAAAATATTATTTTTAAGTATTTTTAATTGATTTTTAAATTAAATAAATAAATAAAAATATAAAAAAAATGTTGACTTTTTGGGTTGACCGTTGACCGGACCGTTGACCGGACCATTGACCGGTCGGACTGTGGTGTAAGTGCACTGAGTGAGGTTCGAACTTGTGACCTCCCGTACGCGTGCACGTAGCTCTACCAACTGAGCTACGTGTCTAACCCGAAATATTTCTGTTTTTAATTATATTTATATACTATTTAAATTATTCAGAATTCATTTATTTTAAAAAGAATTTTAATTATGTCGAACCGGTGCACATAACAGGTCTCGAACCCGGGACCCGTTGTTTAACGTTGCACACAGTCCACCGCTGGACTGTGTGTCTAACCTGGTTAAATACTGGTTTTTATTAAACTTAACATCTTACAACGAGTTAATACGGTTCGGTTTAAAAAAAGAACATTTTTATTTCAGAGGATAGGGTCGTGTCAGAGATCGAACTCGAGACGTGCGCTGTGTGTTTGCACACAGTCCACCGCTGGACTGTGTGTCTAACCCGGTTTAATATCTTGTTTTAATTAAACTTATACCTAATGTTCGACTTCATCTTCTTCGTTCAAAGACACAGACAACAATATCCGACAGTTCTTGTTTAATTCGATTAACGAACGTATAAATGATTGAAATGTAATGGATAAAGAAGGTTTTGGAAGTGAATGTACCGGAAAAGATGTTTTTCTCAGAATTCCGGCAAAGGTCGTCGGCTCTGTTTTATGAATTCCGTCTGAGCGGACCAATTAACAGTTTTGATTAACTAATTGTGAAATTGAGTTACTAAACAAAGATTATCAGAGGGTTTAGATGTTTGTACCGATTCACAGCGTGTTTTCGGAAATGTCCAGAGATTTTCCGGCGAGTGTAGAATATCCGGTAACGTCGTCTGGGGCCGATTCTGGTTGAAGGATTTAAGTTAGTATAAGTCTAACAACGGATAGAAGATGAAAGAATCGAGAAATTTACCGATTCGATGTATGTCCCGGTTTTCCGGCGAAAGTCCGACGATAGCAGATAACGTTTCCGACGAACAGAAATTAGAGCGCAAATGAAATTGAAGGTGCTGCGAGTGCTTCTGAGTTATGAGGCGATGATATTATCTGTGTAAATTGGAAGTAAATGATTTCGGTTTTCAACTCCCAAAAATCATATGAATCAAGGCAATTGAAGACTGAATTGATTAGAACGTGGGCAGCAATTTATTTATCGGTTATAATCAGTAATTAGCGATCACTCAAAAGTCTGGATAGTTGAAAGCCGATTATCGGTTTCAGTTTTTTGGCGCAAACAGATGAGTTCACGGGTAGAAGTTAAGTTTTATTTGTTTCATTGATTACACAAAAGAACCAAGTGGCGGAGTGGTTAAGTGTTTGTGTGTTAAGTGAGCCGGCTGACCCGGGTTCGAAACCCGGCAGCGGCATTTATTTTTTTTCTTCAACCGTTTTTATTGTTTGTTAACTATAGTTTATAAATTTTAATATATTTATTAATTATGTATTATTTAAAATTAAAAAGAGCGTTAAATAAACAACGAAAAATGTAACTGACTATTCGATTAATAAACGAAGCGTTTTTCGACGGATGTTACATAGGATATCTGGGTTGGGCTACAATCTACGATATATATTGTCTGTTAATACTGCAATATGGATTATGGAGTAGGCCACCAATACAATGACAATGACAACAACAACAATAATAATAATAAACCTTTTTAGTTTATTTTGCCGGCCACAAGCCATTTCAAAGTCTTTTTTTCGGAAAAAGGCCTAAAATTTTTACTTCGTCTTGGGCCACCAAAATGGTTGAGCGGGCCAGTATACACATAATGCATGAGGCGTACACTTTCTAAGAGATTATTAAAGTAATTGCACATAATTAATTGTATGTGGTGCAGGCACTTTGCTTGTGTGTACACTTCCAATGCCTATAAATAGGATAGTTTTCGTTGTGGAGCGATAACTTTGGTCGGAACATAGTGCGATCACTTTCGTATTCACACCTCCATGGACACACAGTTTGTCAATTGAATCCGGATCGAGTGAATTTTCCTTGTGATTATTCCCTACTGTTTACACATTAGTTTTTTTTATCATGAATTCATAGTTTCCCCCTGTAAATTCGTGTATGACAGCCATTGATTGTTAGTATTGTCGATTTTGGGGCTTTACAATTGGTATCAGAGCTTGTGAACTCTAAGAGGTCAAATTGACGGTTGAATTCAAGATTTAAATAATCACTAATGAACTCCGATGCATTTTTTAGTGATTTGGATTGATTTCATTCAAAGGTTGAAGGTTTGGTTCGAAACAAAGTTCGAAATAGTTCCGAAATTGATCGTCTTGTAGTGTTTTACCGGTTAAAAACAATCATAGATTGGTCGTATGGCTTTTATGAAGTTTTTTGCCAGTGGAATTGGTGAAAGAATCAGTTTGGTGTTTAATTGAAGTTTCTGTGTGAAAAAAAAATAGTTGTGCGAACACTTTGATAATGCACGCATAATCCGTAACTCTGAAGTTTCAACCCTAGTGAACACTTGGTTGAAACGTACACAAGATAAAGTTCTTGGGCGTGCGACTACTTTGGTGGTGCGTAGACTTTGAAGGTTGCGCGACAACTTTCAAGCGGCTACTTTGTGTTTACAAGCTGAATGACTCCTTTACTCTATGTGACTACTTCAACTAAATCAAAAATATGGTTCACACAGACCGAGTGTGATCAATAGTGAAGGGATATTTAAGGCTACTCCTTCTATCTCCTGGATGTAAGAGGATCATACAGATTGAGGAAGAGCATAAATGCTACGCAACTTTCACTATGGGTTTAACTAATGAAACATTTCATGGGTTCAAGCAATATACAACTGCAAAATCATTATGGAATGTTGTTGTTGATAGGTTTGAAGAAAATGATGACATGAAAAAAAGTCGAAAGGATATCCTGAATAAGAAATTCAACAACTTCTTTATCATGGAAAAGAGTTTGGAATCTCAAATAAATACATATCCATTTGGCGAATGAGATGAAATTTGCTGAAATCAATCTAACCAATTTAGATGTAAATAAAACTTTGTTGAACTCACTGCCAAGTTCCTGAAACAACTACTACACTACCATAAGAAGAACTGTGCATCTGAACATTATTTCTCTATAAGAATTGATATAAACCATCCAGTCTTATAAGATGGATGATAACCAGAGGGCAGCGAAGCAGAAGTTAAGTGTTGGTTCAACTAGTGGAAATGGCTTCTACATTCTGTAGTACTTGGGTATGACTACCCTCATTACTTGACGTGCATGTGAATCATGGCCCCCTTTTCTTATTATTTCCCAAAGGGAAAATCATGCTAAATGTTTTGACTATATTGCGGACTTATTTTGGACCTTTTCATGACTTCCATGTTTAATATTGCACTTGTAAATCCAATGTGAGTTGCATGGGTTGTCTTGTCTTGTTCCTAAGTCCTCTTGTCTGGCCCGACACAATCATTTAACTCATGGGATTGAGCCGATGGTCAGGTATTGAATAGTACTATTTGGATTAATACCCCCACTCTTGTCGCTATTAGCTACAATCAACGAATGCTGCTGGTCCAACAATTGTGAATATGCTCCATGTCTTATTGTCTCTGGTCTTTTAATGTCATGGTTGGCATTAGTTGGGGCACGTCATCAATAGGCTTAGTTGTGGCTCATGGCAATTACATCACCCTACTTGTGCTATATATAGACATATTTGACTCGACTTGACAACATATTTTATTTAGACTTAAACCTACAAGCTCACTAACTTTATAGTTAACGTTTTCTATCATGCTTTTCAGGTGTTAACAATAACTGAGATAACAAAGGATATGGACTTTAGTAGAAATGCATTTGAGGACTTGATGCATAAATATTTTACTTCATTTAAGACATTGTTATGATTGTTTCGGATTATGTTTTATGATGTGGTTTGAAGTTACAGATTTGGTTTTTTTATTAGACATCATGCCAAAGGTATGTTGTGATACATTTTGAATAAAATGCATTTTTAGTATTTCTCTTGTATTGACATGTTATGATATACGATCATCGGATCCTCGTGTTTCGCTTTAGCGGGGGTGTGACAGAAACAAATATCATTCTAGCCTTATTACATAGGTGAATACCCGAGCCTCTCCATCTCGTGTTGGTTATGAAGAGGGTGTGAAGGTCAGGTATTGTTTCTTCAAAGGCCATGCTTTTGATCGAACATGCGCATGTACAAATTTTACTCACGCGTGATGAAATTTTGATCCTTGCTTAGGTGATGTTAGGGGTCGCTAGATAGTTGGCATGGATTATATTCCATGCCAATGAGAATTTGATCCTTTCTTAGGTATGTTAAGGTTCATTGGATAATTGATTCGTGCTTAGGTGATGTTAGGATTCACCAAAGTGCCTTTGCCCTGACGGGATCAAGCTCTTTAACATGGCGTCCCTTTTAACGAGCTCGGGGGTTTGAGTCCCGCGATGAACAATGGTGTAGAAATATGAGTATATTACATTGTTGTTATAAAAACTAGATTCATTGTACTTACCCACATTCGAGGGCCAATGGTGAAAATTATAATTTTTACTATGAGATTAGGACTTAATGGCCGAGGTCCTGAACATGTATCCGTTTAGGACCTAATGATCTAGGTTACTTGTCGGTTCTGCACTCCTAAGAGGATCTGTAAGCTTGTTGAGGGGTATACATTGTACTAAGTATTTTTAGATCTCTTCTACTTAGTTGTCTTTGATTTTATTATTCTCGTAGTTATCTTTGTTGATTAATCTTTTCAAACTTCTAATTAACTATGTTAATTAACTAAACAAATTCAAAGTTTGGCTCATTTGATTGACCTGTACATGGCATGGTCGATCCACAATCGATCTATATCTCAACTGATCTTTCTTATGTCTTCAAGTTATTTCACTTTTGATTTGTTGGAGCTACTAAACTTTGTTGGGCTAACCAGATATTGCATGTTTAATTTATGATCTAATCCTACGTCAATTGTTTCTCTTCCGTGTTTAGTTTTGGTTTTCTTTCAAATTATGAGCTTTTGATACTTGGTTTGATTCATGTGGAATCTTTTGACATCAATCTCGGTTCATTCATGTATGTCTAATGCTCACGGTTGGATAGTGACATGCTTCCGCAGTCCAACAATACTTGTTTTTCTTATCATTTGAGCTCTTGTTCTTTAGTTGTTGAGTGTTTCAAGTTTATAGGGCACCAACATATACATTTCAAAACGATACATCTTTATTATCATTATAACAATAATTAAATTTCACCAAGATAACAACCATACAATAAGGAATATAGTTTATGAGCTTTTGCGTCCAAACACTCAATTAATTATTATTAGGTCGCGTGTGTTGAGTGACAGTTGACATCCCATTTCACACAAGCCAATAAAGCCCTTCAACACCACCCCATCATATCCAAAGGGGGCGTCATTGTTGCCTCCGCCATTTCTATGACGACCGTTAAAGTTGACATGCGTTGTTATAAAAACATCGTGAAATATAAACAATTGATCACAAACTACCAACGATTTTATTGAATCGGTCAGAATATAAGAAACGAATACAAGAATTGAAATGTGTGTTACAGAAAAGAAACAAAATCAAAAGTTATCTAACAAATCCTAGAACCACCTATTTATAACTCCTGAATCGCCTAAATTCTGTGACAACAACTTACAAGCCAACTTGACATAAATGCCCCCTGAACTTATAAGAAAATAAGTATCAGTCCTTGTACTCCTATCCACTCACAACAAACCACTAATGCAAACCACTGACGATACACCATCAGTAGTTGTTAGCAAAACCACTGATTCAACCACTGGCTCACTAACCACGGATGATACTAACAGTAGTTGTTAGTAAACTCATCAGTGGTTGTCTAACATCTGTTATCACTCCACCAGCGGTTGTCTAGCAGTGGTTGTCTACCATCAACAATGCTTGTCTAACATCTGATGTTATTACCCCATCAGAGGTTAGCAACATCATCAGTGTTTGTCTAACATCTGATGTTATTACTCTATCAGAGGTTAGCAAACTCATAAGAGGTTTGGCTTTATTCCATCAGATGTTGAATCTTCTCATCAGTCCTTTGACTTTATTGACTTTATTTGACCAACTGAATCGTTACTTTCTTCAACAATCTCCGCCTAAGTCACAATTCAGTTTACCCCAAACTTAATGAATCAACATAAAACATAAACTTTGCACCTGGCAAAGCCTTGGTCATCATATCAACAGGATTAACATCTTTTCCACCCACTTGACCTCAACTTCCTTAGAAGTTATCACATCTCTAATCCAAAACATCTTCACATTGATGTGTTTGGTTCTTTCATGAAAAACACTGTTCTTTGACAACTGAACAGCACCTGCATTATCACAGTTCACCTTCACACTATCCAACCTAATCCCCAGATTAGCAACTATGCCCTTTAACCATGAAGACTCTTTTACCCCTTCAGTTAAAGCTATGAATTCAGCCTCAGTTGTAGATAGTGCAACAACATGCTGCAACTGAGACTTCCAACTGACCACATTCCCCAGCACAGTGAATGCATAACCAGTTATGGACCTGTCATTATCTTTGTCCTTGGCATAATCAGAATCAACATAACCTCTGACTATATTACCCTTTTTCTCAAGTTTGTCTTCAAACTTCAAACCAAGCTTTCTTGTACCAGCCAAATACCTAAGAATCCACTTTACAACTGCCCAATGATTCTTACCAGGATTTGCCATGTATCTACTCACAACACTAACAGCACATGCAATATCAGGTCTTGTACAAACCATGATGTACATCAGACTTCTAGTAGTGTTAGCATATGGAACCTTGCTCATGCTCCTTATCTGTTTGAGGACTATCTTTCTTGAACAAAATAAAATGAGCCGCAAGAGAAGTTGTAACAGGCTTACACTCTCTAATACCATAGCTTTCCAATACTTTCTCAATATAAGAAGATTGAGACAGTGTCAACACCTTTTCTGACCTGTTTATGTGAATTTCCATACCCAATATCTTTCTTACTTCCCCCAAATCCTTCATATCAAATTCTTTCATCAGCAACTGTTTGGTTTCTTATATTTGACTTTTATCTTCAAAAGTTATCAGCATATCACCTACATACATAAGCAAATAGACAAACTTACTCCTGTCATATTCCCTATGATACACACAACTATCATAAGGACTTCTGGTAAAACCACTGCCCACTATGTACTCATCAAACCTCCTATACCACTGTCTAGGAGACTGTTTTAGCCCATACAATGATCTCTTCAACAGACAAGCTTTATCTTCTTGGCCTTTTACCTCATGTCCCTTAGGTCGTGACATGTAAATCTGCTCCTCCAAATTACCATGTAAAAAAACTGTTTTCACATCCATTTGTTCCAATTCCAGATCTAATGTTGCAACCAATGATAAAATAATTCTAATAGAAGTGTGTTTGACTATAGGATAAAAGATCTCATTGTAGTCAACACCAGTCTTCTGTGTGAATCCTTTGGCCACCAATCTTGCTTTAAACCTTGGACCTTCCCCTTATTTCAGTTTATAGATCCACTTGCAAGATACCAATTTCTTATCATGAGGCTTATTTGTCAATTCCCAAGTATCATGCTTATACAATGATTACATCTCCTCATTCATGGTTGTACACCACTATTCCTTATGACTAGAACTTCTTGCTTCTTCATAGGTAAGTGGTTCATATATGCTTTCAAACTCAGCTGCCATGAAGGCCACAGTTGAAATATCATCTTCATGATCTCTATACCTCAAAGGTGCTTTAATCTTCCTTCTTGATCTATCTCTTGCAATACTTGGACCAGGACTATTATGGCTATTTCCAGAAGTACCCCCAGCAGTAACCTCTTCTTGTGCATCTTCAACAGGCTCCACCTAAATTTGAACCTCTTTGTTTTCATCAAAGTCTTTATTCTCATACTTCAAATTGTTGCCTATCAAGTCTTTGTACACTATGTGTTCTTTAAACTTTACATTTATACTATTGAAGACCCTTGAACTCTTACCATCCATTCTCCACAATCTATAGCCCTTCACCCCATCTGTATAGCCTAAGACTACACATTTTATTGCCATGGGATTAATCTTTCCCTGACTTATATAAGCATAAGCCAGAGACCCAAACACCTTCAAATCACTATAATCTTGTTTCTCCCCAGTCCACACCTCCATAGGTATTTTCATAGACAATGCTGTTGATGGGGATCTGTTTATCAAATACATTGAAGTAGTTGCAGCCTCTGCCCAAAACATCATAGGCATACCAGCATGATTTAACATACACCTCAACCTTTCACAAATGGTTCTATTCATTCTTTCAACTGGACCATTTTGTTATGGTCTACCAGGAATAGTCAAGTGCCTGTCTATTCCATGAGACTTGCAAAACTGATTAAATTCTTTACTACAAAATTCCAAACCATTGTCTGTTCTTAGTTTCTTTATCTTTCTACCAATTGATTTTCAACCAAAACTTTCCACTCTTTAAACTTTCCAAAGGCATCATTCTTATGCTTGATAATATATATCCATACCCTTCTTGAGTAATTATCTACTATGGACATATAATATCTAGCACCTCCTAAAGATTCATTATTAGCAGGAACCCACAAGTCAGCATGCACATAATCTAAGCCCCTGGTTGTGTGTCTTCTTCCAGAGCAACAGAAACTATATTTGCCACCATGATTTTTCCATCCAACAAGTAGGTGTTATTCCCATTTCTTGTTCCTGACAGAATCACCATGGACCCTCTAATCACTTTTGCTTTTCCATCTCTTAGACTCACATGACAACCTTCCTTCTCAAATGTTCCAAGTGACAACAAACTTCTTTTCAGATTTGGAACATACCTCACATTCTTTATGTCCACTTCTTGCCCATTGTTCATCTTAAACGTTATTGTACCAATTCCAACAACTTTACAAGGCATGTCATCACCTAACTTTACAGAACCAAGATCTTGCATCTTGAGACTCTTAAAGAACTCCCTGACATGTATCATATGGAATGAACAACCAGAATTCATCACAGGCATCTTCTTATCATCTGTGCTTGTCACACACAGAACATCAGAACTCTCATAACCTTCTGACATATCATCTTGAGCCACGTGACTGGATTGACCCTTAAAACTGACATTTGACTCAGTTTTCCTCTTCTTCAATTCTGGGCAATCTTTGTTCAAATGTTTCTCTGAATTACATAAGAAACATCTTCTTTTGAACTTCGACTTAGATCTGTTCTTGTTCTTGAAATTACTGTTTCTCTGTTCAGGTCTTCCCTTCACAAACAATCCATCTCCACGTTCTTCTTTCACAATCAGACCTCTTTTTCAACTCTTTAGAGTTTAAGGCAGCCAAGACTTCTTCCATCGTCAAAGTCTCCCTACCATACATGAGGGTATCCACAAAATGCTCATACGAAGAAGGCAATGATGTGAGAAATATTATGGCCTGATCCTCATCCTACATTTCAACTTCAATATTCACAAGATACAAGATAAGTTTATTAAACACATCTGTATGATCTTCTAATGACTTACTTGTATTCATCTGAAAGGTATACAATCGTTTCTTCAAATACAACCTATTTGCCAACGATTTAGTCATATACAATGACTCCAACTTGGCCCAAATACCGACTGCACTTGTTTCTTTAGAAACTTCTCTCAAGACTTTGTCACCCAGGCTTAAGATGATAGCACTATGTGCTTTTTCAAGAATATACTTCTTCTCTTTTTCTGTCAATGTAACAGGTAGATTAGCTTCGCCCAACAGAGCATCACTAACCCCCTATGCACCAACAGAGCCCTCATCTTCACACGCCATAGACTAAAGTCGTTCTTCCCATCAAATTTCTCTAATTCAAACTTCGTCGACACCATTGTAATCAACTATTGCGGAATCAATCAAAGAATTTCACTTAATCGAGCCAACCTGGCTTTGATACCAATTGTTATAAAAACACCATGATATATAAACAATTGATCACAAACTACCAACGATTTTATTGAATCGATCAGAATACAAGAAGCGAATACAAGAATTGAAATGTGTGTTACAGAAAAGAAACGAAATCAAAAGTTATCTAACAAATCCTAAAACCACCAATTTATAACTCCTGAATCACCTAAATTTTATTACAACTTACAAGCCAACTTAACATAAATGCCCCCTGAATTTATAAGAAAATAAGTATTAGTCCTTGTACTCATATCCACTGACAACAAACCACTGATGCAAACCACTGATGATACACCATCAATAGGTTGTTAGCAAAACCACTGATTCAACTACTGACTCACTAACCCCTGATGATACACTAACAGTAGTTGTTAGTAAACTCATATGTGGTTGTCTAACATTTGTTATCACTCCGCCAGCGGTTGTCTAGCAGTGGTTGTCTACTATCAACAGTGCTTGTCTAACATCTGATGTTATTACTTCATCAGAGGTTAGCAACATCATCAGTGTTTGTCTAACATCTGATGTTATTACTTTATCAGAGGTTAGCAAACTCATAAGAGGTTTGGCTTTATTCCATCAGATGTTGAATCTTCTCATCCGTCGTTTAACTTTATTGACTTTATTTGACCAACTGAATTGTTACTTTCTTCAACACGTAAGGACCACTGTGAATAAGTCAACCAATTTTTTTAAAACCTTAGCTAAGCCACCTATCATAGCCAAAGGTAGACGTGACGCACGAGTGCTTTACTCCACACCACCCTGTCTTAGGGTGTTTGGACCCATTTCTTATTCCGATTTGACCGGCTACCAACACCAACAAAACAATATGACCCGGTGTGACTGAGCATCAACGGAGAGTGAAGGATTGCCTGGATCAATGGCGTCAGCCGGCACTTACACCTTCCGGGATCGTACACCTGAATTCCGATCTCTATTCGACACATTGAAAAAATTCGGTAGAACAACATCATCAGCTGCCGATCCAGGTGGATCACATCACCAAACCGATCCATCTACATCCTCTAAACTACTTCCAGCATCTTCTTCTTCATTTCAATCCAATTTCAATAAGAAAGCTTCTCGTATCGGATTAGGTGTCCATGAAACCCTAAAGAAAATCTCCAGACTCGCTAATCGTAAGCATTTCTCTCTTTTTACGGATATTTTGTTTAACTTAGGGTTTGGAATTATGTTTATTGTATTTCGATTTGATGTAATGTTGCGTTAGCTGCCTTGATTTTGATCTTGTATTGATCATACGATTGAAAATAAGTATTTGTCACTTCCTACATATGTTTTGTTAAACTTAGGGTTTGGAATTACGTTTATCATATTCTGATTCGATGCAATGTTGCGTTAGTTGCTTTGATTTTGATCTTGTATTGATTGTACCTTAAGTTTAACGAATCAATTGCAAAACTATGGTGCTGTACTAAGCATTTGTCACTTGTTACATATGTCTTCTTAAACTTAAGATTTAAAATTGTGTTAATCATATTCGGATTTGATGCAATGCCGCCTTAGTTGCTTTGATTTTGGTCTCTTATTAATTACACCTTCTTAATGAGTCAATTTCATAACTATGGTGCAGTACTCGCAATTCATTTATATAACTCTGGTAGGATATGTAGTACCTATTGATATATGCCACGGGTTAGGTTTTGTTTTGGGGGTTTATTGGATCTATACTAGTTTCTAGACTTGTGACATCTTTGTTCGGTGAATCTGCAGTGTCTAAGAAGTCTTCAATTTTTGATGATCCGTTGAAGGAGATTCAAGAACTGACAGCCTTGATAAAGAATGATATAACAGCTCTAAATGTAGCTGTCTCTGATTTGCAAACACTTCAAAACATGGAGATGGCTGATGGTAATTATTCAGAAGATAGAGTTGTCCATTCTACTGCTGTTTGTGATGATTTAAAGAACAAACTCATGGGAGCTACAAAAAAGTTTCAGGATGTATTAACAGCAAGGACTGAGGTTTGTATTGTGGTTAGAAGTGCAAAAATTGCGAATTTTCTCCTTTGTATTTCTGTATTTTATATTTTCACCTCTGTTTCATTGGCAGAACATTAAGGCTCATGAAAATAGGAGACAGATATTTTCTACGAATATAACAAGAGAAAATCCGTTAAGGCAGCAGCAAACAAAGACCATGATGGAGCCACCTCCTTGGTCGAGTCCGTCTAAATCATCTGGAAATCTGCAACAATCTGAGTGAGTCTTTAATAGTTTTAATTTACATTTGTGTCGTGTTTAATGGCGTGTCAACATCCCTCTGTTTGATATTCTAGATAAGATACACATTACCTCATGTCATGCATGAAAAGCAAATGATTGTCATTGATACCAAGTGTCTTACCTTCTATCAATTTTGTACCTTGTATCATGTTTACTAAATAGTAGTTTCCTACTTTCCTTCTTATTTGCCCTAATCTGTTTTGTTTTTCTCAGATCTTCTGGAAATGGAGTACAAGTTGGCAACCAACTAAGGTATGTGTATATGTTTTCTCCTCTTGACATTTTCTGGTCTATCTTATGAGTTTGCTTTTCACGGTTACAACTTTGTACGATCCTCTTTCATTGGTTTGATCTTATTGTTTACTTATTTCTACGTATTATTAGAAGCACTTGAATCCTAGGTATGTTAAAGAACTTGTACCGTATATTAGGGCATGGCTAATTTTATTACTCTCTATAGTGTTCCACAAGCAAGGTCAATGGTACAGTTTTTTTTTGCAAAATAGTAGCAGTAGTGATTATAAGAATAGTGATTCTGATTAATTTATTATTCAAGACTTTTCAAACAATTTCAACCATTGAACAAGAAAAGTTCGTTAATATTTCAATTTTCATTTAGTTTTGTTATACTTTTGAAGTATGATTCTTTTGTTAGAATGTTTTGCTTTTAAGTAAGAGGACTCTGTCAGTGTGCCCAAAGTAGTCCATAATACTTATTTAGTTCAAAAAGAATCACACGACTACGTCTAAGACTGAATTGTTTAGATTCATCTCATGTATGTCTCATCCATCGTCTTTTGTATCACATGTTTGTTTTGTTCATGAGGGTATATCTATAGTACATAACGTTTATTAATTCTGTCAATGCAGACGAAGATTAGCGCCTGATGGCACGCCTTCCAGTTCCCAACAAATGGGAGCATCCATGTTGCAGCAGGTTGTCCCACAAGAAGAAAATTTCACTCAAAATCGTGCAGTTGCTCTCCAGAGTGTCGAGTCTACAATTACCGAACTGAGTGGGATCTTCACAAATTTGGCTACAATGGTTGCCCACCAGGGGGAGCTAGCTATCAGGTTAGTCAAATTTACTTATTTACCCATAATCATCCTTACTAAAAGTTCTAGGAGGTCTGTTCACTTTGTTTTATGTTAAGTGTACGTTATAGGGGTGGTCGTATTGGCAGGTTGGGTAAGGGTTGGATCAGAATGGGTATGTTTAGTACGTTTGAAACAGGTCGGGCCGGGTTGGTTGGCACTTTTTTTGTCCATTGTTTACCATTTAAACAAGTTAATGCATCAATTATGATTACAAAAACGATATTATTGCAATCATATTCTAAATCCTTTTATAATACGATTTAGGATGTTGTATGCATTGAAAGCAGACTTTGTATAGGCTTACCTGTTCTTGTAACTATATAAATTTTTGCATGCTGGATGGAAATCAGGATTGATGACAACATGGAAGAAACATTGTCACATGTTGAAGGCGCTCGTGGAGCTCTTTTGAAACATTTGAACCAGATATCATCAAACAGGTGGCTCATAATCAAAATATTTTTTATTTTGATAGTATTTCTCATCATATTCCTATTCTTCCTGGCATAATCAATACATTATCATTATACCCGACCCATAGTTATATTTTTGGGTTGCGCTATGTTGCTAGCCAACCATATAAAAAGATAGAAATTTGTGAATTATATTGCAATTAAATTTCCAAATTCCATGGTTTAGTGAACAAGTATACATTTTATATTGGAGCATGAAACGAACATGATATAGTTTGTATTTGACGAGCATGAATAACATGATATAGTTTGTATTTGACGAGCATGAATAACATGATATGTTGTTGATTGTAAGTCCTACACAACATGCAGGTCAGGCCGGGTAACATGTCAAAATAGGTATAGATTAAAACGGGTCATTCTAAAAAGTCATCGGTTTGGTTTGGGTGTTAATCATAATGGGACCAGGTTCAAACATGTCATTTTAGAGAAGAAAAGGTTTATAATCGATTTAGCCGCAATATTTATTTTTATGACATCTAATGACAACAGCGGAGTGGGAGACAATGTTACATAGATGATAGTAGTAATTAATCTGCAACTAGAGTTATGATATAATTGTCATACTTTTTGTTCCCACAATCTTAAATCATGTATTAAATGACCTTTAAACGTTAGCGAGTTCTTTATTAAGAAAATGTTCATATTTAACTTTTATAAGATAATTTCAAAGTGAAATACAATTTATATTATGTAACAGTCGGTGAAAACCTCAGTTTTCAAAGTCTTTTTCTCCACAAGATCCACAATCAAACCGTGAGTTGATCAAAATCCTCAATTCACCTTTTGTGAGGATCATATATTCAATTCACACATGTGAGAATCGGAGTTTAAGTTGCCCACTTTTGCAACACCGTATCAACTTGCAAGTAATCGATAAACACCAACGTAAGTGCATTTAGCCTATCTAATTAGAACTTAGCATACTATGCACATTTAGAATGAAGCATGCTATCTTAAACACAAGTCAAACTACTAAATTCGATGAGAATTGAGTAATTGAGGGCAAATTTTAACATACGTATCCTTAAAATAGAGTATTTGATGTATACATTGTTTTGTAAATCTCTATAAGTATAAGGTTCTAATTAGCTAATCCTTGCCAAAAGATAATTAACCACTCAAAAGTCTAAAACTATATTTAGTTTGCTTCCTTGAGCACATTCAACAACCGATCGACCAATTCCACCTACCAACTCAAATCTGGTTATTCAAAACCAACTACTTATATCCATTTGGTCAATGTCTAAACTTGAGTTTGGCTTATTTTGGAGCTTGAACCCCACATGGCAGGGTTTTTTTTTTCTTTTTTAGATCCATCCAAATGAGTTTTATCACCTTAAAAGACAAAGTATAATTGATCACTTAAACAATTTTTAGTCAATGTGAAAAATCAACTTACCAAATTATCATTTTGTATTCAGTTTAGCCAAAATCACAAATTTTACCATATACTACGTTTATATTTTAACCTTGTATTTTCTTCAAAACCAACATCAATTTTCGTCAATTAATAAAGGTTATACCACAAATTTATATAAAATTCCACCCTGTGTCAAAGCTGGTTCAAATTAACAATACAAATTTATATAAATTATGTATTATTAGCTGTCATTGTAAAGGAGAGGTGAGATCATTTAAGACATAACCGTTTTGATAGTGACATCATTTTTCTGATTGGTGATGCATTTCGTAAAACTTGCAACATCAATAGAGCTCTACAATTAAGGGTGTTCAAAACCGGATATCCGAAATTTTCGGATACTAGATTTCACTATCCGAATCCGTATCCGTATCCGAAATTTCGGATATCCGATCGGATAGTGAATCGGATATCCAAAAATCCGATTCTTTATTTAATTTTTATTTTTTAATAATTTTTTAATATTTGGACCGATATTTTGGATAGTTTTTGAATCGGATATCCGAAAATCCAATTCTTTATTTAATTTTTATTATTTTTAATATTTGGAACCGGATATTTCGGATAGTTTTGGATATCCGATTATAAATTTTCAGATATTTTTCGGGTATTTCTGATATTTTTTGGATATTTTCGGATACTTCGGATATCCAAAAAAAATAAAAATTAAATTTTCGGATATCTCGGATATCCGAAATTTTTTTAAATCACAATCCAAATTCGAAAATACCCGAATTTTCGGATATTTCAGATCCGGATATCAGATAATTCGGATTAGATTTTCTGATACGGATAATTTTGAACACCCCTTCCTACAATGCGATATAGGTTTGGTATCATATCTTTCTAAGTCCCAAAAATTCATGCAACTTAAGTTATCACGTTTTTTCCTCTCCATATGTAGACCTGATTAATGTGAAGTCAACAAATAGATAATAACAACAAATGTCAAAGATTGCTTCATATTTGATTATACAAAGTAAATTTGTATCTTTAATATAAATATTATATTACTATATTTTTTTTAATTTATAAAAGTGACTTTTAAAAAGTTAAAAAATGTGTTTTATAATTGCAATTAAGTGGGTCGTGGATGTCCAAGACATGGTCCTATCAACCCTCAATGTATAAGTTATCAAGCATAACAAATTAAAATAGAGTTATTTAAATTTTGGACATTATTCGTCATTGATTTAATACCCGATCAAGCAGCTAAAGCTGTATCCCAAGCCTATATAGGAAAATAGGCTAAAAGTATTTAAGTGCGCTTATCTTTACAAATCAATGTGTTAAGTATCTGTTACTTATTCCCATCGAGTTCATGGGTACCTTGTAGATAATTGGGTTGGTATTACCTAATATCGTACCCAACTTGAAACCAGACAACGAAAATTATAAATAATCTTGTACCCGAATAGCTGTTCTATTATCCCAAACAATATTTCGGATCAGATTGAAAGAAAGAAGATCCATAGCATGTTGGTCATGCCGAGAAATTATGGCGGAAAAAGATTCCATATGTCGATTTCTTTAAATTTTACAAAGATAAGATATTGAAATCTGTCAGAATTCCAGTCCCTCTCTCTCTCTGCCTTTAACAATCAATCCGTACAACCCAAAACCTCAGTTCAACGGCTTTAATATTATGAGTTCTGCATCAACTATGACCACACCCACGTGTTTTCAATGCTGCCACCTCCGATCGCAGCCATTGATATCTTCCTACATTAATCATGGCCTGTATCCTGCAAAATGCGTTTCCAGGTACATTTTTGTTACTTACATTATACTGTATGAATTTATGTTTTGGAGTATAATGTGTAATCAGGTTAGGGTTTCGTGGCAATAGAGTGGTGAAATGCAGAGCCATTGAAACGGAGACTAGACCGGATGGGGATAAAGTATGCATCTTTTGCTGTCTGTTAGATATTCAAGTTTACTGCTAACCTGTTCGGGTTAAATTGTTTAATTAAACAAGACGATGATGATAAAGCATATAAACTACGAATTATAAGGTCCGTTCGTCAACCAGTTTATAACCCTACAACTTGTCTGTTAAATGAGCGGTGTTCCCGGGGGTGTACACGTCACAAACCAGGAAATTTTACAAGAATCCGAACACTACATGTGTATTTAAGGGTTGATACGAGCACAACCCGTTTAACCTAATAAAAGTTATTTAGGTTTTTTTTACATAATACATATTAATACTTTATTATTTTAATATTACATATTATTTTTATATTTATTTTTTTAAAGCAATTATGATGCTTAAACTATGCCCATTTATTTATTTTTAACATTTATAATTTTGATACAATAAATACCCAAATAATTTAAGTTATTATATGTAAAACACATTAAGAAAAAAACTGAATACATAGATAAATAAATAGAGGAGTTTAATGGGTTGACACGAAAACAACTTATTTAGTTAAACGTCTTCACAGGTTTGACCCCAAAGTAACCCTAATCCATTTAGACTGAACCCAAACCTGAAATTCACACCCTTATTGTGAACCTGATTATAACTCTACACCCCATCAGCCCATTTAAATTAAAATTATATATATATATATATATATATATATATATATATAGTCAACCTATCACGCGTCAACATGTTTACAACCCTACAACTCGCCGTTTAGATAAATGGGTTACACGGGTCCTGGCCTGGTTATATCATTTTAAACGTATTCAAGTTAGGATTGATGTCTTTTAACACAAATAAAATACACGTGATGTTTGAGCTGATTAATTCAACCTGTTAACCCGAAACGTCAACTTGCAAACCCCGACACAAGTGACACACTAGGCTAAACTAATGTTTTAGTACGGTGAATTAAAGATATGCTTAAAAGATTTATATCTTATCCTACAAATGAAATAGAGAATCAAATATCTCAGTTGAAAAATAATAATTTTATTAATAGGATAAGGGGCTACCAAATCAGTTGGAAATACTTAACAGATTCCTGGATAGTACCAAGGCTCAAGGACTCAGTGAGGTAAGGTGTCTATTCAATTTAATTATATAGTGATTTTTTGAAATTCTAATAAAAGGTTGCTCTTATTAAATCTAAAGGATAAAGGTCAATGTAGTCAACTGGAGGCTCTTAACAGGTTACTAAATAAAGATGGTCATGAAGTTAAACCTAAACAAGTCACTATGGTATTTTTCTTACAATATAGTTTTGCTAAAGATGACAATTACATATATTTTAATCCTGTATACTAGCTTCTCTTTTTTCATGACAGGAGGCTGATAATATAGAGGTTACAAGTGGATCACCCCAAGCATATGTGAAGGTGAATACTTCATTGATGTCATTCCACTTTTATGAATGCCATATTTTCCTCTCTTTTGACTCTCTAATCATTCTTAACAGCCACAGCAAGTTGATGACATAATCGCAATCCCAAAGGAAAGAATCGATATACTGAAAGACCAAGTATTTGGATTCGACACCTTTTTTATTACTAGCCAGGAACCATATCTGGTGATCAAATAAATGGCTATGCTTTACATCACATATCACATTTATATGTGACTAAAAAACTAAAGTTTACTTTTATGATCTTTATGTTTCAGGGTGGGGTGTTGTTTAAAGGAAACCTGCGAGGCTCAGCTGCTGTGAGTTACAAAAAGATTGAAAAAAGGCTTCAGGTTAGTTTAACTTTTCTTTTGTAACCATGAGAACCCGTTAGGGAAAAATCACGGGTCCCACTAATACCCTGTAAACCAGTGAGACCAGATAAAGCGTAACTACATATGATCCTTGTTTTTAACCCGGAGAACGGTTGATTATATAATTTTTATTCTTTGTGAAGGATACTTTTGGGGATCAGTATAAGCTTTTCCTTTTGATAAATCCTGAAGATGATAAACCTGTGGCAGTTGTGGTTCCTCGAAAGACCTTACAACCAGAAACAACTGGTATTAACTATTAACTATTAATATTATTCTGTCTCTCTCTCTCTCTCTCTATATATATATATATATATTCTCTTTACATTGTTGTAGTTATTATTATTTTCTGTTATTGGTTAAAGCTGTCCCTGAATGGCTTACTGCTGGAGCTTTTGGATTAGTAACAATATGCACATTACTGCTGCGTAACGTGCCGGCATTGCAGTCAAACTTGTTGTATGTAAATCTATCCAATCATGTGAATTCTACAAATAGAAAGATAATCTTACTGTTATGGGGTGTAACTGTATATAAAGGTAACTAATTCTGGTTTGATATATGTTTCGTTTACACGAGACACGTGACTCTTTTGGTCTACTCAAGAAATGGGTTGATTTGGGTAAACTCTGTTTACATATGGGTTAATTTGGGTCTACTCTAATTATACAAACAGGTCAATTTGAGTCACCTCATGGGTCACTTTTATAAAACCTACCAACTAATAATGGATCCAAACGGGCAAACCCATCGCAGACGCCACCTATTTAGCTCAAAAAGGTAAATTTGAAGTTTCAAATTTTTTGACTTAAGGTAGATAAAGGTTTTCAGGCATCAAGTAAAACACGTCAGCTGCCACATCATCGGTCCTTAAATTGAAGGTGTTTTTGTAGTGTAAAAATGGTTGCTTAAAATAAAAATCAAACCAAACTTGGTTACCTTTCTAAGTAATCAGCCCTAGGTGTTTTTTAATTTTTTTTTTTTTGCGTATCTATAGCGGATTTTGAATTTGGAGAAAGAATTATAACGCGCATATTGTAATGTCCAGATCTGTGTTTGATAATCCCGACTTATTAAAGGATGGGCTTTCTGGAGCCCTTGTAACTGCACTTGCTTTGGGTGTACATGAAATCACCCACATTTTGGTTGCCAGAAGTGCAGGAGTCAAGCTTGGGGTTCCATATTTTGTACCAAGTTGGCAGGTAGTCAGTCGATGAGGCTATTTTGACCACCCTTTTGTTCAGATTATGTTTTATCTCTAATGGTCAAGCAGCTCTAATAAAAGATAACTTAAAAGACAATGGTTGAACAACAAGTGTTTTGAACCAAGCTGCCATCCATCTGTTTTGCCACCTCCGATACTTAGCTTTATACGTGAGGCGCTTACTAAACGTATGTTTGTGGCAGATAGGCTCTTTTGGTGCAATAACGCGGATTCTAAGCATTGTACCAAATCGTGATGTTCTTCTTAAGATCGCAGCAGCAGGACCTTTCGCGGGCTTTTCATTGGGCCTTGTTCTTTTGATTTTGGGCTTTTACTTGCCACCAACCAATGGTATAGGGATCGTTGTTGATGCTTCGGTATTTCACAAATCATTTCTTGTTGGTGGGATAGGTATGTTTTTATCCACCTAATTATTCAATATGTTCTTGTTTGTCGCTCCTGCATGATAATATATAGTTTCATTCTATTATTTTGTATAGCAAAACTGCTGTTTGGTGATGTTCTTAAAGAAGGAGCCATGATAACTGTGAACCCATTGGTGATTTGGGCTTGGGCTGGGCTTCTCATCAATGCAATCAACAGCATCCCTGCAGGCGAGCTAGATGGTGGTCGAATTTCTTCTGCAATATGGGGTCGAAAGGTCCCATTCTTTGCTTCATGATCTTTATTCACTTTAAAACGGGTTAGGTCAAAACGGGCCGGGCCTCGCTAGTCCATCCTTAAACAAACTTGTTGTCCATTTTCAGTTTTCATGATATGAAGCATAATGTAGCATGAAAACCAATGAAAAATAATATGAACTCGTGGGTGTCTTTTGCAGGCTGCATACCGATTATCGGCTGCTTCTATCGTGTTGCTGGGGCTATTGTCATTACAGGATGACGTGGCGTTTTATTGGGTAGTTTTGATATTCTTTTTACAACGCGGGCCGATTGCTCCACTGGCTGAAGAAATAAGCGAGCCCGATAACAAGTATGTTGCCTTAGGACTCTTAGTTTTAGTGATAAGTTTACTAATTTGTTTGCCTTACCCCTTCCCTTTCACAACTGAAGCAATTACAAGTCTTTAGTGATATAAATACAATACAAGAACTCTTTCTACTGAATAACAACTTTGTACAAATTCAGTTGTTGCTACTGAAGAAGGTTTATTGAAATTAAAGTAGATAATGAATTAAAACTGTTGAAGATCAAGTTACTCATCATGGTAACTTGATGTTGAGGAAGTACTGTTTGTGACATTGGTAAAGCTTAAAGGATGTATTGTTGTATTTATTGTTAAATAGTTAACAATTGAAAGTGTAAGTTTAGTTATGTAGTTTTTTGTTATGTTCTTGTTCTTCAAGTTTCATTTTACCTATACCTCACACAAAACTTGATTAGTTTCACTTTTAAGCCTATAACTTTACTTTTACTTGACTTTTTTTAGTCTTTCATCTCATAATAGTTATATAACTAGCAAAATTCCTAACCTCTACGCGGCGTCGGTGTATGTTCGTTTCGTTACGATATCAGTACGATAGCGACATTTAATAAAGCAGCCAAAAGAGAAAATCCAAATTATTTCTTTAATATATATCATAGATGGACGCCTCGCTTGCGGTGTACACACATAATGTATATATGTGTTGGCCCTTGGGGGACAAAAGTGAAATTGCACTAATTTTAATGTTATTTTACTAATTTTGTAAAAATAACGTTAAAAGCGAGGGACAGTTAATCTTGCATCATGTAGTGGCGTTGATAGCCGAAAGACAAGGGGTACATGCACTAATCGGCCTTTTTGCCGACAGTTATGTGCCTTATGTCCAAGGCTTGATGCAAAACTATTATGGAGCCGCGGGTCTCACTGGAAGCAGCCTCTCTATTCCTACGGGGTAGAGGTAAGGTTGTCTACATATTACCCTCCTCTGACCCTACCTTAACTTTGCTATTGGTGGGATTTACTGAGTATGATGATGATGATATCATAGATGGAAAGTTCTACACGACTATACCAATAATATAAACATTTCAAAATTGAAGCGAACAAAAAATAATTAACACAACCACGTATTTAGTCTTATAAAAAACGAATGAACGAAAGTTATAAGAAAAAAACGAACGTATTTAGTCTTATTTATAGTCTAAGGTGTGTAATATATACTTATTAAAAAGTCAAAGTTAATGTTCGCGCAAGTTAGTAACTGTTATAAACTATGGTTTTAAAAAGAGTAAATTGCACAAAACATCCTTTATGTTTCCTTAAACTTGCAGGTTCCAGCCTTAATGTTTAAAAGTTGCTAAAAACAGCCTTTAAGTTTATTTTTGTTGCGGGTTCAATCCTTTATAGCTAACCACGTTATTTTTTTCAGTTAAGTTCTCTCACATGCATAACATGTGAGGGTATATTCGTCATTTTGGTTGATCTTCTACCCACTTCAATTATAAAAAAAAAGAATATTTAAGTTTTAACCTAGTTTAAACAAAGTTTGGTAAAACGTACGCGACTACAGAGGAGCACGATTACCGTTTGATAGTGTTTAAGTCTAACTTGCGGCGTCCTAAGCGTCACCAGTTGCTATATCCGACTACTGAACACGATGTTACGAAGTTCTCTGATTTGACGGCATCGGAGTTCCGTGAGAGGTATCTAGGGTTGAAGAGTCGTTTGTCGTTTCCGTCTGATGCGAATAAGGCGCCGATTCTTCCAACTGATGATAATCCTAAAGAGTTTGATTGGCATGATCAAATTCTGTGTTAATCTTTACAGCTTAGTGGGCTAGCTTAACAAGATTCCTATCTTAATTCCGGGTTCGCCGGAGAAGAAGACCGGGAAAGAAGGTGTTTGGTTTTTAAAAGTTTGGTTTTATTGCACATTAGTCCATGTGGTTAGAATTTTTTTAAAATAGGTTAAACCTTAAATATTCTTTTTTCTTATAATTGACGTGGGTGGAAGATCAACCAAAATGACGAATATACCCTCACATGTTATGCATGTGAGGGAACTTAACTGAAGAAAATAACGTGGTTAGCTGTAAAGGATTGAACCCGCAACAAAAATAAACTTAAAGGCTGTTTTTAGCAACTTTTAAACATTAAGGCTGGAAACTGCAAGTTTGAGGAAACATAAAGGATGTTTTGTGCAATTTACTCTTTTAAAAACGAATATTATTTATAGTATAAGGTGTGTATTTGAAACTAAAAAAAATCAAAGTCACTAGTCACAAAAGTTAATAACCGTTGTATATATAACTAGTTTTTGCTCCGTCCGCGTTGCATGGCATTAGGCCGAATAATTCTTTCTCATAACACTAATATGTACGTCTTTGTTTCGGTTACTTGTCCATAATACTCATAAGATGATCTCAAAAAAATTACGTCGAGTCAATCAATTAAAACAAAACAATACCATACTTTTGCTAAAATAACTAAAATTATGGGAAGAATGTAATTTAAACTGGGGACAAAATTGTAATTTTTAAGACAAATGAGCGTATGCTAACAAAAATTACACCGAATGAACAAATTAAAACAAAATACTACCATAGTTTTGTAAACAAATAAAATAAAACAAAACAAAAAAACACTACCATAGTTTTGTAAAAAAAGGCTAAAACGATGGCATGGATTATACATTGGAGGTAAAATTGTAATTTGACATAAATATAAAAAAACAAAAACAATGGCAAAACTATAAATTTGAACTGATGGCAAAATTGTAACTTGGCTGAGAGAAAAAAATAAAACCAATTATGTAACACCCCAAAAACGGGTTTGGTGATCAAACCACATTAATATTAAAAAGTGGGTAATTTACTCCGTTAGCGGTGAAAGTTAAACTATAAACAAAAGGACTAGGAACAAATAAACCTAGTTAAAAACATGTATACAAGTAACCAAACAATGAGTTGTAATTTCATTCATAATCAAAACTAAACTTGAGGGACCAAAGCTGCCAAAAAGGGAACTTGTATTATATATATAAAAAAATTAAAACACAAAACACATAGTGAATGTGTATGTGTGTGTGTTCTACGGCTGAAACCCTTGTTCTTCCTAAATCATCAAATTAAATGATGAATTGAGCTCGGAATCGATGCACGAACGCATATAAACGATCACCTAATCGAGGGATCATAAGGTATAAAAACCTAGATTGGTGAAAAATCATAACTTGAGACAAGTTGAATACTTACAAATAGATAGTTGGATTATGATCCAAAGATGAAATTAAGTGTATGTGTATGATTGATTTCGTTAAACTTAAAGAAATCATGCACAATTTGATGTAAGATTTCTTGTTAGTGATTAACAAGTAAATAATGAAATGGGTTCTTGACTATATGATGAAATTAATAATGTAGGAATGTTTATGATTATCATACTTGTATGCATGTGTAAGATACTCGAACAAATTAGAGATTCAAGTAAGTAATCATACATGACTTGAAATGAGTTTTGTATGATATGATGAAATAGATGTTAAATTGGTAATATTAGGTATTCGGATGAATCTAATAATATGATGAAATGGATTGCTACATAAAGATGAAAACCTAGCTAATGGATAAATTAGCATTGTTGATCAAAAGCTAAGTTAACTTGTTGTTAACAATCGCTTGAATTTGTTTAAGTAAAAGAAACGACATGAACTTGGTTTGGGAAACGTAGCTATAATGGTGGCCTAAGAATAACGCTTACCGGGTAATTAACGAAATGCCTAAATGAGTTTGTTAAACTTGTTTGAGGGTTAGTATGAGTAAATAGGCAGTTGACTTTTAAAAGTCAAACTGACCAATATTAAGATCGAATGATAAATTTGATATAAATCCGTAAGGTGGAACAGTCGTGTTAGATGATGACTAACCTAACCATCTTACGAATGATAAATGATAGTTTGACGCTTGACAAGCTAGGCAGAGGCTTGGGAAGAAGCGGGTCAAACGGATCAAGTACGCGGAAAAGTATAATCGGATTTCAAGGTAAGTACAGCTTACATCCTTAAAATAGTAAATGTACTTATGTATTTGAATATGAACAAGCGATTTGGTATTCGGAACAAGGTTTCGAAATACAAGGTTCCGACGTGTATTGATACGGGTCGGAATAAGCAAATATGGTATTAAACCATATTTGATGGTAAAAGGGGGAAATGGTAATTGACATGTGTTGACAAATAAACAAGGAATTTTAAAAGGTTATCTTATGGTGTAAACCAAGAGGAATAAGAAGGGGTAATATGGTAATTCAGGCACGAGTTTGATGAATAAATATTAACTCTAAAATAAGAGCATTCTATGGCATAAACTCTAATAGGTTAAAAGAATTAAGAATATAATCATGAGGTGTAAACTGAAACTGATAAATGATGAGATGGTAAGTAAACACCATCTCGTAATGATAAAATGGTCATTTAGACCAAATGGGTCAAACGGTGTGGTCATCACCATTTGACAATAATATCTAATGAACGGTTGTTGAGTTTTGCGTTCACAGGGAAATGGCGTTTGGTTTGCGTCGCTATTAATTAAAGACTAGTAGCGTAAGGTATTTAAACGAGTCAATGCAATGACTCGAGCTAAGTATGTGTAATGGGTCAAACTCTCATTTAGGAATTTAAGGTCCGATGAGAGTTAAACGAGTCATAAATGAATATCGGATTAACTAAAGCTAGGTAAATCTCATAATCTAAATGGTAGACATCAGGTTCATAGGAACCTAATGATTTTAAATAAAATTACGATTTAAATGTGTTCTTTGGTCAAATCATGCGATTGATAGTCCTACGTCGTAAAAGGAGGATCTAAGTTGACCAAAATGCACTCGGGTGATAAAACAAGTAAACGACCTTGAGGGTAGTTTAAAAATGTGTTTCATAAGAAGGTTCACCTTTGCGCTTTTTTATTAGCAAATGGCATAAGCCGTTTCGGCTTAATGCCTAACATTGGGTCTTTTTCGTAAAATGTCAACCAAAGGGTAGAAATTGAAATAAAATATTTTCTATAACAAATCCACCACAAGTATAGTTGTGGTGGAAGATAAATAGATATTTTAGTATTAAAAATGAGAAACAGGATAAGAGAAAGTGAGATTTAAGTTTATGTGCTTAAATCTCTAAATGGGTCAAAATGAATATGAACATAAACCAAGAGTGAATGCGTAATTCATAAGAATTAGGAATCCGGGTTAAGGATTTCTAGTTAAATATGTCGGTAAACAATTTACGGACATTTAGAAACAAGTTTCAACTAAAACGGATAAAAATCGAGTAAGTTACAGAAGTTTTCGTAACTAAAACGACAAACTTAAAAAGGGCTGCAGCAGCCTACCGTAAGCTACGGTGGCCTACCGTAGCTTACGGTTGATAACTGCTGATCAGAACAGAATCAACAGACCGTAAGCTACGGTCATGAGCCGTAGCTTACGACGGGTGATTTCTAAAAATGTTGTTTTTAATGTTTTGGGCCTTCGGGCTTATTCGGTTACGTTATAATCTATTTATAACTAACGTACTTTATAAATTATGAAATATAGGTAATGATTGTGAGCAACGGAGGAGGACCAAGCTCTATGAAGAACCGAACACGATCAAAGCTCAAGCTTCCGCACTTGGTTTTGTTATTACGAAACTATTCAATGATAATATGTTAAATTGATTAATGTTTATGAAGTTTTAATAAGTTCGAAAATATGCACGGACGTGTATTCGCATTTGCACATTTTGATGCAAAATTTTAATAGTAATTCAATAAATTAAGATAAAGTCTTACAAATTATAAAACTGTAAATTTGAACATGACAAAATCGTAATTTAAAAAAAAAAAAAAGACTTTTGTGGGGGGCATGTGGCCGCCCCACCCAACCAATCCCATCAAAAACTATTAGCTGCCACCGTTTATGTTATTGTAGGTAATTTCAAAACAATGCAATATAAATAAAACTAGAATTACAACCCGTCACAATACAACGGGGATTCTTTAGTTACAACTAAGTCGATTTAGAACCCGTACGTTATGTTGAACCTGTCAAACGGGAAAAAATAGACGATGTAAAAACGTCACCCACACACGCACATTGCGTCGTGTTAACTCGCAAAATTTAGAACGAAACGTAAAAACGTTAAACCAAATGTGCACGTTGCGATGTGTTAAGTCACAAAATTTAGAACGAAGCATAAGCGAAAATTTCGCGGAAAATGAAAACTATAAAGAACCAAAGTTGAAAGTAAAAAAAGTTGCGAGTATAGATAGTAAAAAATAAAATATTTTTGGTTAAAAGTAAAAGTACAATAGTTTTAGGTTAAAAGTAATTTATTAATACGTTTGGGTGAAAAGTAAAAAAAAATCAATTTTTTTTCAAAAACCTCCAAAGCCAAAGTTACAACAACCATATTCATAACCTTTTTTTTTAAATACTTCTGAAACCAAGATTGCAAAACATATATAAATTTTTTATAGTGTTTTAATAAAAATCCTTCTTTTCATTAAATAGTAGTCCGTAATAAAATATTAACTTGAAATTTCAGGTTGCCATTATCTTGTCAATGTCATCCTATGTGGCAATGACAAATATATATACAGTTGATAAAAAAAGCAAAAAAAAAGTAAGCGATATTTGCAACTGTATTAATAAGATCTCGTATTATTCTTTGATATTAGTTGAAGATGCCTTAAAATTACAATAAACTTTTGAACACATACAAAATGATTATTGGTTTTCTTTGTTTATTACCCAAACTATAATGGTGAACACCACCAAACTTGTCGTTTGTACTTTCAAAAATCCAAAACAAACTGAATTAAAGTTGTATTCGAATATCTGATTATTGTATTGGAGTTTATAATCCAATTTATTTGGTTCGATACTTGCTTTTGGTTTAATTTTTTAAACAAACCAAACCAAATCGGAAAACCAAAATACAACATTTGAATACCCCTACTAGCACATTGAAGTAAAAACGAAGATGTTAAATTATTATTATCATTGTTATATAGAAAAAATAAGTATTCCCAAAGCTACCATTTAAACCTTTTTTTACTCAACCTACGTTTATCAAATCAGTATTAACTTTTTGTTTTTTAAGTTGTTTTATATCTATCTTATTAAAGGTTGCCACAAAATATTAAGAATATATAAAATTTTATTTTTTTCACTTACATAAAGTGATTGTGTTATATCTGAAATGTGTATACATACATATTGTATTTAATCTTATTACATTTATTAGTACACACTTAATAAAAATAGTAGTAAAATTTAACTTGTATATTGCTTCTACGATAAAGTATTTACAAAATGACCTTATTACATTTATTTATTAGTACACGTATTTAATTAAAATAGTAATAAGATTTAACTTGTATATTGCTACTACGATAAAGTATTTACAAAATGATTTAAAAAAAGTACTTAGTTGATTTGATAGTGTGTTCAATAAAGAGGATACAACATTTATTAGTACATATACTTAACTAAAATAGTGGTAAAATTTATTTTGTATATATCATGAACAAATTATTTATGGTGACTCTTCATATTCTTAACTTCCGTCTGTTTATATACTCTTATATTAATAATATAGTCTATATATAGAGGTCCTATGTATTTGATATTAGATACTCAATATCAATAAAATTATCTCATTCTCCATATTTCTTTCTCTACATGATCTATGTTCTTATGTTTATCATTGGTTGCTAATAGACCGTTTTTTTACAACACGTTATCAGCATGATCGTAATTGATATCTCTTATTTTAGTTTGAGTCACCGCTAACAATATTGCACTACTACGAGCCACTACCAACTTCTCCAACCATCCAACTTCTTTGATAAACTGCTCCAACGATCCAACTTCTTTAATAAGATTTAACTTGTATATTGCTAAGTATTTACAAAATGATTTAAAAAAAGTACTAATAGTTGATTGAATAATTGATAGTGTGTGTTTTCAATAAAGAGGATACAACATTTATTAGTACACATATTTAATTAAAATAGTGGTAAAATTTAAATTGTATATGTTATGAACAAATTATTTATGGTGACTCTTCATGTTCTTAACTTCCGTCTGTTTATATACTCTTATATTAATAATATAGTCAATATATAGAGGTCTTATGTATTTGATATTAGATACTCAATATCAATAAAATTATCTCATTCTTCATATTTCTTTCTCTACATGATTTGTGTTCTTATGTTTATCATTGGTTGCTAATAGACCGTTTTTTTACAACACGTTATCAGCATGATCGTAATTGATATCTCTTATTTTACTTTGAGTCACCGCTGACGATATTGCACTGCTACGAGCCACTACCAACGTCTCCAACCATCCAACTTCTTGATAATCTGCTCCAACCATCCAACTTCTTTATCTCTGTATGTTTTTTTACTTAACGATATAGGTAACAATTTATGACTGTTTCCTAATTGAATATGTTTCGTACAAGTATACTAAACATGAAATTTATAGTTAAAAGCAAATCCGTTAATCGACATATTATATATTTTCAATTTCTAGATAGTATAAAGGTTATAATTCTTTTTGCTAGTTTTAATTTTTCTGAATTCTGTGACTTCACCAGAAATTCCGTATAACCTACACTTAGTCGATAAAAAAACGGACAACAGTAAATATTGTGAAGCTTTGATTTAATTTTAATTTAAAAATCTGAAAATTGTCAAGCTTTGATTTACCTGGTTTTCATAAAGGACTGATTGGATAAGTTTTTGTAACCTATAATAATTGAGGAACTAGTAGCAAGTATATGTGATAAGTTTTAAAATCAATTTTCAGTATACGATTATGAATTTCAATGTTTTCATTTGAATTAATAGTCGTAGGATTTTGAGCCAACCCACTAAAACATATATGTTGTTAACAAATATTTATACATGATTTAGTTTATATTTAATAGTATCGCCCCCTAAATACTCGAATCCCCATGGGTTCTCCTATTCCAACCGTGCCATACTTGTAATCATAACCTGAGAAAGAACATGCGAAAAATCAACATAAAGTTGGCGAGTTCATAGTTTGTCTGTTTTGTTTCAAATGAGTCATAAAACATTTGAAAGTTTTGCATTCGAAAAACCGTTTGTGGGATCATAGTTTCCCAAAGCATTTGAAATGTCATGTCTGTATAACAGTATTGAAATTAGTCTGTGCTGTTTGTAAACCAATGCATATAACTGTTATATTTGTAAACCGGTAAAAAATGTTTTCCGTCATGTCTGTAAACTGATATTGAAATGTTTTCTAATGTATTCGTAAAACTTGTATAACTGACAACGTCTGCGTTGCGTTATCATTTGAGAGTTCATATATAAAAATGTGGTATGTAAAGCGTCAATGAACTTGATGATCATTAATGTTTTGCAAGGACATTAATATGTGTGCCGACATAGGAAGTACTCAACCCTAGACGATTTCTTCCGGTCCACCCAGCTGGGACAACAAAAGCACTACATGCGGCCATACAAGGACCCATGAGTGGGGCTCGCTACACCCGATAGATCTACCACTCTTGTTCCTCGGTCTTATAAAAGATTAATGGCACTTAAGAGAAAGCCTTGTCGCACATGATTTAATATTCCATTCCATAGCTAAACCATACCATCGAAGACATGTATTTCCCCCCGAGAGTTATAAACTGAAAACATTTAAAAGAAAAGGGGGACATGAACTCACAGAGTTTTTGTGCCTCGCACAAATGAGAATGGGCCTAACCCGTTTGAGTCTAAAAGTAGGACCAATCAGTCCTCTTATTTGTATGCAGGACAATCCAGTCCTTGTGTTTATAAGCAGGACCAACTCATCCCCTTATTTGTATGCAGGACAATCCAGTCCCGTTGTAACTAGGACAATCCCGTCCCTAGTTATGAAAGTCATGCATGTTTTGAAAATACGTGTGTGTTTTGTAAAACCGGTATGTTGAGTATAAACTTTTCGTAATCCATTTGAGTTTATTGAAATCCATTCGCAACATAGTTTAGAAATATGAACTTTCGTTCATCAAAATGTTGTGTACTTTTGCAAAACTTGCATGTCTTTCCACCCCCGAAAACATTTATAAAAATGTAAAACGGCAAAAAGTGGGGGTTATGAACTCACCTGGTTAATCCAGTGCAAAGCTAGCTTAATGTGATTTCCATAGTGTTGTCTCCACAACTTGACTTGCTAGCATGCAACCTAAGGTATTCCTAAAACGGAATAACTTGTAAGTTTCTAATAATGACGTAGCTATACTACGTGATACCGAGCTCTACCGAATCGTTACTCATACGATTCTATGAAATTGTCATTGTCTTAACTCGGTTAACCAACCTATGGTTTTCTTAGAAACGATTCTTTTTTTGAGTGACTTGAAATATATGTGTACATATAAACTTGACTATATTTCATGAAATCGTATTTAGTCGTCATGTACGTCGACGGATAATAGTACGACTCTACGTAGTTTTCGTAGAATATAATGTATATGTACTCGTAAATATATCCGTATAGATAATACGTTTCGTATTAGCGCAACAGTCTGGCGTACCGTGTCGCACTTCGTTTGGCGTTGGAATCGAATATAACAAATATATATTGTTATAAAATCATTCGAAAGTATTCGTAAGCGTTTGCGCCGTCGACGATTGAAATAATTATAACTATATTTATTTTATGAAAGTAATTAACATCTCACCATTCGTATAAACATATGATTATATTTGTGTTATACGATATCCGAATGTTTGTCGTTTGGAATAATTCGCACCCTGTATTCGTCTTGTAAAAGTTTGGCGTTTCGAAATAAATATAAACAATATACATATTTTTTGTAACATCGTCCGAATAATTTATCGAGGTTTGAAATCTAATTTCCGAGCTTCGACTTTGAATTAAACATAAATAAATATTATTTATCCTGTAGTCGATTGCCGAATGTTTGTTATCTTGAAATTACGCTTGTTGAAATGTTGTCGGCTCGAGTTGAAAGTTTTAATAGAGCCGTCAAATAAATAAATACTTATATTTATTTTATTATAACTGGTTTGAATCAGACGCTTTGCCTTTGAATTTCAATGCGTTTGTGTCGCGTATTTTGACGAAAATCGGGCAGAGTTTCCTCTGTTTTCGGATGATCCCGACAATACTAGTTGTCGATTTATTTTTCAAAACGTAATTATCAATTATAACAACATATATAATTCTCGTCGTATCAAATATAACGTTTCGCCGATTATTATTTCCTATTCATATATTTAACTAACGCCGGTTCGATTTTAACTAATAATTATTCGCGAGTAGTGTACGTCGGCTTGATTATTTACTTTTAATTGTGGCGATACGTAATCGTTTACGGGTCGGGTCGAGCTCGGTTTCGCGATATATAATATTAACGTCTATAAACTAATATAAATAAATTTTCGCGTCGTAAATGCTTTACCGAAACTCGTGTGACCACAATTGACCATGTTGACTGAGTTGACTGCATTGACCAGTAGTTGACCAGTTGACCACTGTTGACTGGAAGTTAACCGGGTTTGACCGAACCCAAAACTAAACCGAGGCACCAAAAATGACCCAAAACTATCCCTTGACCAGTTTTGACCCGTGTTGACCTGTTGACCACGTTGAAACGAGCCCGAGAGTGTCCAGAACTTTAATTTTCACCCGAGACGAAAGTGTTTCGTATGGACTCTACGGGTTACAAGGATCCCAAAAAATATTTTTTTCGTTGAAAACGATGCCCGAAACCTCGCCAGAACCATGCCAGAAGTCAGAATTTCGCCGAAGAATAAAATTTCACGAAAATTTGCAGAAAGGTCTCTAACCACCCGATCTAAACATGCATGAAATGAAAAGTCCAAAACAGGTTCGCCCGAGTTTAGCCGGAGTTGCTCCCGAGCCCAAACGGCTTCGAATCTACTAAAATCAATATCACCACGCGATCCGGAACGTCAAAGATAGTCGAAAAAGTGTACTCTTGGCCGGAAAACGGTCGCCGGAAAGTTCGTCAGAAAACCTCCATCGCCGCCGTCGGATCCGCCGTTGTCGCCGCCGGAGCTTCGCCGGAAATGTTTTCTAGAAAGAGAGAGATTAGAGAGAGTTTTAGAGTTAGAGAGAGAAAGTGATTGGTAAAAATGAGAGAAAAATAGAGTAAAAATCGTTTATATAGGTGGATTTTTGTGGGTTTGGGCCGAAGGCTCAAAAGCTCGTTTCTAGTGTCTTGAGTGGCCCGATCGCGTCTACGAGACCCGTTTTTGAACCTGAACTTCATGGAACATCGTGTAATATCATTTTAGGTCCGAAAACTTGTAAAAGGTGTCGGTATTCGATATTTATCGCGTGCATTCTTCGGTTTCGTTAAAATGCGTAAAATGCTCCGGTTGTCGTTTCTTGTCCGTTTTTTCGATCCGATTTTGACTACAAATAACAAAATTCGATTATGAAGCTAAATATATCATAATATATTAATATCGAGGCGTAACTCGAGTCCGTTGCTTCCGTTTTGTTGTCGGTGCGTTCCTACGGACGCGTTTTTCGTTCACGTAAGCGTTTTGTGACGTTTGAAGCATGATAATTCATCAAAATCATAACTGTATGATACATACAAGTACAAATTTGTATTTTTAGACATTGTCAGTATTTGTTCGGCATCAGTTTGCTTATCGTTCAATTTCGCGTTTAGTGTCTTCGATTACCGCCAAACCGCATAACGTGAATCATGTAGACGTTCCAAGGCTTTCCAAGGCCTGATCGAGTTAATTTACGTCTATTTACGTTAATTATAATGGTATTACTGTTCGTGAATCGCTTAATTAAGACCGGAAACTGCCGGTTGTCACATATAGTACTCACAACCTTTGATTGTAAAGTTCTTAATCATTTGGTTAAACTAATTAATATGGTGTCATTGTTCTTGTTTGATAGAAATTCAACAGCTATAAGTATGAGATTTGATTTGTATCAACAAGATCTGTTAAGTTAGTTAAGATTCTACTATGAATTTCATATATATGCATATATAACTTAATTTCATATGATTTTATCATAAATCAATTTCGTATGATTTCATGGTGCCTTTCATAATATATCAGTCGAGCGACAGTGTTTTGAAAGTTACTTAATTGATTTTGACTAATAAAGAATGATGTTTAACGATCTTATTGGAAAATGATCACTATTGCAATTGTATATGATTTGTTCCATTAAAATTTAAAGAAAAAAGTATAGATATGGTTAGATGTGACACCCAAGTGTCATGCTCTCTAAATCTCATTATCCATTTACATAAGGTCACTAATTTTTAGACCAATAAATATGACTTAATCATGTAGTTACTTCTCAACTTATATTATGCGGTGAGAAAATTAGTTATAAGGAAAATACTTTTCATTTGTCACACATGAGAGATATGCTCCTGAAGTAGCTATATCACTAAAAGAGTATGAAAAGTTTGAAATTATCTCATATTCGTGTGACCGATTAAAGAATGAAAAGCTATAAAGCTTGTTATGGTTCTACTTCATTCTCTTAATTGAATGTGATTATATAACAATCATTAAAAATGTCGTGATCATGGAAATAATTGAGAAATTTGTAATGGCAGTCATGTTAATAATGATATTGATCATCGGAAGTGCTATCATAGCCAAGTTGATAATGAGATTCACCATTGGTAGACAAGTTAGTAATAAGATCGAGTATCAAAATTGTAATAATGACCATAATGAGATTGATCACTAGAAATGATAAATTGTGGGAGTAATATATGAAGATCATATGTGGAAATCATGAAAATTGAGGTGACAATTTAAAATGATAGTAATTGTTCTATCGTATCATACGTTTTGTATTACATACATGCAAGTAATACATCGATCATAAACCAAAATTTTATGGATAATGATTATTTACTTTATTGGCATGACTGGTTAGACCACACCGAGTCAATGATGATGTGAAACATAATGAAGAACTTGAAGATTCTTCTAGCAGGTAGCATATTATGTTTGCTCTTAAGGGAAATTATTTATTTGCCAATTAAGGGTGTGTATCCCTAAATATTCTGGAAGGGATTAAGAGGCATGCATATCCTAACATGATACCATTTAGTGTTTTAAATCGATGCATCGTCTAAATGGTTATCAAATTCACAACTTGATGTTTGTGTAATTTATGGCTTAGCTTATAAGATGGCAAGCACCATATTCCAGATTGCATGTGTTTATTGTTAAGACAATCACAGAACGTCTATGATTGATAATAAAGACAATAATCATGAGAGTAAGTTCAAGTTTATATATGAGTACATGTAATTTTACATGCAATGATATTAATTCACATCAAGCCAACATATTGTAATAGTTTCTCCCTACTATATTTGTTTTTTTTGTCAGGAGCCAAAGATGTCTCTTCCAAGATTTTGGTTGTGCAGTATATATTGAAATTGATCCACCACGATGCACAGAGATGAGACTGGTTGTGCAGTATATATTGAAATTGATCCACCACGATGCACATAGATGAGACCCTAAAAAGTGGTTGGGAACATGTGATAATGAACAGAGCCTTTCACGAGATATTTATTTACGACTTAATTAATTGAAATCCATCTCAATGGATTAACATTCCCAACATCAGGGGAGATAACAAGCAGTTGGAAAGTGAAAAGTGGAATGAATTATCATGTCCTCAGACTATAAACTATGAACCAGAAGTTCAAAAGATAATTCATTTATATAAATTATCAGACGAGTTCACTGACCTAAATATAGTGACAAAGTAAGTCACATACGCAACTGCTTGTGCTCTAGTTATATTTTGTCCCATAAAGACAACAACACATTTGTAATGAGTCTATTACACGCCTGAAGCATGGTATACTAGTCGATTCAATAATAAAGTTCCTCGAAAATTGGAGCAAGTAATTAAGATGGTCAAGTCGAGGTTATAGTAAAAAGATCTCTTAAAGAGACATTAGACATGATGGTTCCAGAAGAACCTCAGGTACCTAAAAATAAATAGATCTCATTAAATTGTATCATGTCTAAAAGTATATGGAATCAAAAATAAAATCGACGTCGTTATACTTTTGTATATAATATAGCGCTTGAATGAATGACGAGGATCAAGATTTAAAATCTGCCTATGAATAAATACAAAGAAATGATTGACCAAAATGGAACGACGCAAATGAGGCAGAGTTGAATTCTCTATTGAAATGGAAAGCTTTCGGGCCAGTAGTCCATAAAAAAGTTGTGAAATATATTTAATATAATTAGGTCTTTTATGTGGATCAACAATTGATGGCACACGGATTTCGCAAAGACCTATGATTAATTATGAGGAGACGTATTCTCCAGTGGTGGATGGAATAGCTTTTCAGTATTTAATTAGTCTAGTAATATAAAGAGAGAATTGATATGCGTCTTATAAATGTTATGTATCATTTTGATACTAAAATTTACATGCAAGTCCTTGAAGGATTTAAATTATATAATTCATGTAAAGTAAGTTCTCGAGAACAATATGATCGTTGTATACAGATTTATTTTTGAATACGATTGAACTCCTGATGAGTTTCTTAAAGCAATTGAGTTATTTAAAGGTGAATCAAAACACCTTAACGATGTAATTCTTGTGCACCAATAAACATACATTGAAAATTTGTACCCAGTGATTATGATATCTCAATAAATAGTGTACACGCATGGTACAATATGGATTTTTGGAGATAAAAGCAAGTGTTCATGACACTTTTACATGATATAGATATCTACGTGTTAAATGGGCAAATTTATATAGCAAAACTCCTGAAGAGTGAAAGCACGTGCATATATAGATAATATGGAACGAGTTCCCTCATGGATTGATAATGCTAGAAGCATTGATGTCAAAACCTCAAGAACATACTATATAAAGTTGACAAAATATGTGTTGACTAAAATAGTTGAGTCAAATGTGATATAACTGACTCACCAGTGAGCTTGAAAACGAGAAATACATATGGTGAAGTTGGTCCATTTGTTTTCATTAAAAAGAACGATATGAGGTTTACAAGTATTGGAATATATGTTGATGATGTCATTGAATCTCCCGAAGAAGAAAAAAAGAGCTCAATATTTAAGCAAGAATTTGCAAATGAAATACAATATTGCATATTTATGGCTCGATATTATAATCCATCAATCATAATACATCTAGAAAATGTTGGACATTTTCATATGGACAAAGCTTTTGCTATAAGTACATTTAATGATGTTCAAAAGAAAAGATCCTTGGTCATAAAGTACCATAATTCAATACAAATTGTATTAATATATCTTGCTAGCTATACACGAACATATACCATTAAATTCATCGGCAAGATTTAACTCATGTACGACGAGGAGATAGTGTAATGAGTAAAACATTTATTTTAATACCCTTAAGGTACGAAATGTAAGGGTTCATATTTTACTAACCTATCAACAAGTTTGGTTAGTTTTGTAAATGTAGGGATTATAACAAAACACATTCAGGGATCTTATGGTATCTACTTACAAGAGGAGGCAATTAAAGATTCACATGAAGATCATACATCAATGTTCTTTGAAGAATTATACATCAAGAGATCAAACGACAAATTATTACTACAAAAGTTTTTAGCAATTTTCATAGATGATTGACACCTGTTACTTAAATTATACATATCATAATGAGGGGGAGTTTTACACAAGTTGCACTATTTTTCCCTTTACTAAGTTTTATCCCATTGTGTTTTCTTAGTAAGGTTTTTAATGAGGCAACATATATGATCTAGAAGTATCAAGGGGAGACGATACATGTTGCACTCTTTTTCCCTTAGCTAAGGTTTTGTCCCATTGGGTTTTTCCTGGCAAGGTTTTTAACGAGGCAGCATTTCCAAGCGTATCAAGTTGATAACCAAGCATATTAAAAGTTTATATATTATTTTCATTTATCAGATGCATAGTCAAGGGGGAGTGTTATGAACAAATTATTTATGGTGACTCTTCATGTTCTTAACTCCCGTCTCTTTATATACTATTGTATTAATAATATGGTCTATATATAGAGGTTCTATGTATTTGATATTAGATACTCAATATCAATAAAATTATCTCATTCTCTATTTTTCTTTCTCTACATGATCTATGTTCTTATGTTTATCATGTATATTGGTTGCTAATAGACCGTTGTTTTACAACAGTATATTGCTTCTACGATAAAGTATTTATAAAATGATTTAATAAAAACTTATTTAGTTGATTGAATAATTGATTTCTACGATAAAGTATTTACAAAATGATTTAAAAAAAGTATTTAGTTGAATGAATAATTGATAGGGTGAATGTTCAATAAAGAGGATGCATATTTATACCATCTCATGGGAAATTTATCATATATTAACACGGATATGAATGTCAGCAGGATAATTAGACAACAATATGTCTCAAGATAGGTGAATCGAGTATATCCCATTATGCATTCAACACCGACTTGATTGAATTATGAGAGTAAAGTAATTTTTTTTTGTTTTGTTTTTGTAAATGACTCGAGAGCTTGAGAACTCAAAATTGATTGAGTTCATTTTGTTTGCATTTCTCTCTTTAAAGTTCGGGTTCGAGTTGATAATGTTACAAGCTGAAAATGAATTCCGACAGAATTTGACTTGTGATAATGTCCCAATTTTTCGAATAGTTTTTGAAGCATTTACAAAAAATATTTTCTAAGATATCATAATCCGAAATTTTATATATACCCTACAAAGTTGAGAAATATTATATACAAACATACACTCAACTCTAACTTAAAATATTATATATATATATATGTATGTATGTGTGTGTGTTTTTGTGTGTGTATGTATGCCATTGAAACTAGTTAATATCAAATTTACCCACTTTATTAAAAAAGTAAATTACATTTTTTATCCTTTATCTATATACTATTTTGCAGGCGATATTCTTTAGCGTAAAGTTGACTAGTTTTGTATTTAATATTTTAAAATCTTACACAGTATGTCATTTGAACTTAACCCAGTTAAATGTTTCTGTTAAATTATAATAGACAAGGCTAATATAATCTTTTTACTCAAGAGACATATCGTACAACATGTTGAAACATTAAAAAAAAATAAAGGATATCGCTGCAAAATAATACAAGGATAAAAGAAAAAAATACAAGGATAAAAGAAAAAACTTGTACTATTATTAACCCTATATTGTTTATCACTTTTTTACTCAGATAAATAAATAATAATAAAAGTAGAAGAGGCCAGAGCTATGCATCACGTTTAAATAGGTTAGCTTCAAATTGTTTTTACACACACTTGTTGCTAGCCCATTGTTTATCTTCCCGTTTCTTCATTTCTGTTGATTTCTAAACATAGATTTTCTTCACTCTTTATTATTCTTTGTTTTACTTTTCATTTTATATATAATATAATATAATAATTTGTAACAATTTAATGCAATGAAGTTGCTACATTTTGCTACTAATTTTATGGGTATGATTTTACACTAATTTCCAACATTTTGTTGCTATACACGTGTCTGTAACATAATCAAGAAGAGAGAGGGATCAGATGAGATATAGAGAGACTTGAAAAAGGAGAGACCGTAAAGGAGATGGAGGCCGGCAGCGGTGGTTCTAGGTCGGCAACGACGTCGCCACGGTGGTTCTACACCGAACCCTAAACTGCAGTCGCTGCTCGTCCCCCTCATGGCCAGTTACCCTTCAATCCAGATTCTCAGTGGATGTTATTTCAAAATCAGGGCTTTTATCTATGTCGTTCAATTCTTGCAGGTTATCCACCAGGGGCGTATCCATCACAGCAAGGGTAACCACCTCACTACGGCGCACAAACCTGCAGGTGAAACCAATTGACATTCTCTCTCACAAACTGAGGCAAGTATCTGAGCTATGGCTCGAAGGTTTTCGAGAAGCTTGTCGTCTTCCCAGAGTTGCCAATATGTCTCTGGTTCTCTTCTTTTTCACAATTTTATCTTAGGGCTGGTATTTTTTATTTTTTTTTTACAATTTCCCCTCTTTGTTTGAAAATAATTTGTTTGTGCATGCAATTGTTAAAGATCGGTTTATTAGATTCGTGAAATAGGTCATTTTTTTTTGTTGAGATTGATGTGATCTTGAGTGGTTACACGTGATTTAAATATATATTCTCTTGCATTTTAGAATGCCTTTTTTTGTCATCATATGCTTTGCAAATTTTATGTTTTATTCCAAAAATTGTACTCAAATTGCTAGGACCGAGCCTTGAGGATCTCTTTGTCTTGTCTATTGTGGAGGGAATTTTAACTTAGATCAGTCTTGATGTTGGCTGATCAAATGGTAAATATGTGTTATGTAGACATTGTAGCATTAATAGATTATGAATCATACTTGATGGAGTAAATTTTATTTAGTTGTTTTTTGCAATTGTATATATCTTTTAATATAAAATGTTTTTTTTTTTTATTTTTGTACTTATTCATCAAGAAAATGGGGAACTGTTACTTTTGAGTTGCTAATTTTGGATGTTTTGCTTCTTATATGATATTGTAAGTTGGTAGTTCAGCATTAATTTGTTTATTTGTTAAACAAGATGTGCATAATTTGTTCTTCTTCAGCATTAGTTTCAGGTAACATTTTCGGTTATAGTTATATTTTTACCCAAATTTTATGGTTCAGATTTTGGTTATATGCATATAAATTATAGAGCGAACCAACATCAATAGTTTTTCTACTTTATTATTTGAGTTATAGGTTTCAATATGTATTACAACATGGACTATAATAACACATTCATTGTGTTGTTTTGAGGGCGGCGAAACGACGCCGATGGTCGTGGAGGAGGATAAGGAGTTTTTGGAAAAGAAGAAGTTGCACGATTTTGAGCTGGGATTGAGTAATGCATTGCAGCAGCTTTGTTGTTTGATGTTAAACTGTCTGGGATGAGTCCAGTTGTATTCGGAATCTGATTGATATAATTGTGTTATTGTACGCGGAATCGTTTGTTAAAGCGCAACAAGATATTGGGGTGACCTTGGGGCTGGCATATGTGAAGCTGACTAAGTTTGAGTCAGGAAGCTAAGAAAGTGAGAGATGCATATACGAAGAATATGGCTACTTCTGTTGTTAAATCCAGCAGAATGTACAGGGGTTGGATGCATAGACTATTAGCCATTTGGTTTGTTTTAGATTCTTAGCCAAAGTGAGTAGTACCGCCCACAACGCGACGAGTACTACTTCTCGTTAAGTATAATCATTATTTATTCTATATCCTAAAAAAGACTATTTAAGATTTTATTATTCTTTGTTTTATTTTTCAATAAGTATAATCACTATTTATTCTATATCCTAAAAAAGACTATTTAAGATTTTATTATTCTTTGTTTTATTTTTCAATAAGTATAATCACTATTTATTCAATATCCTAAAAAAGAATGTTTATATAAGATTTTTGTTTAATTCATCACATGACAATTCAATTGTCGAACATCCGGCCTAATAAATTTTACTTTTTTATGTATACTGATGTTTTTCCTTTTCGTTACTTTAGTTATAACGTTTTAATATTCACATGTATATATAAAGTATATTTGTTTAAATTATTCATTTCATATATAAAATGTATATATTTGTTTTTTTAACTTATATTTTAGAACTGGCTACACGAATGGTTCTTGTGGTTTAATTAAATTACGTATATAATTACAGATCCGTAGCAACACATGTAGGGTTTTTTTTAAAGAATGTTCCTTGGTAGTTTTACGTTAAAATTATAAGCTAAAAGATAAATAAATGTAACACGCAATTGTTTTAGGTTTTCTAGCTGTAAATTTATAATTATAGGGTAGTAGTTTGCAAAAAAAAAAAAGTATATTTTAGATTGTACGAGTCCTATTCGTGTCAATCTGCTAATACGCATCATGTTTGGATTTGTGTCATGTTCATGTAAATTTCCAGCCGCGTGCCAGGTTTGACCAGTGAACACCACCTGTTTCCAAGAACCCACCTTGTCTTAAGTTAAAAGAACTAGATGACTTTTTATAAAGCTTGTGAACCATAAGCTATAATGTTTTGCACTAGCAACACAATTGCATTTCCAACAGGCCATGACTCAACAACAAAAACCAATCGCATCTAATTGACCCATTACAAAAGTGCTGTTGACTCATTGGCAAAAAGCCGACTCAGCTAGATCGATGGCACGGGCCAGACCAGCTGCTTTGTTTTCACACTCTTGTTGCTCATCATCGGGAACACTGTCGGCTACAATACCAGCACCAGCTTGAAGGTAAGCCACCCACTGCTTTCTCTTGGTGTCATCTTTGTACAAGTACATTGTGTCAAAACGGGTTCCTGTTAGGAACACCATGGTCCTGAGAGAAAGGGCGATGTCCATTTCCCCAGAAAAGGATATCCACCCGAACCCACCACTGTAGGGCCCGCGTCTTGTTACTTCCAGTTTATCAATTAGTTCCATGGCCTTCACCTGGCATCAGATAGGAACTTTCATGAGTATGGGTCGCCTCGGGTTATGTTTTATCCGGTCAAAAGTCCAAGAATTGAAAAATAACTACAGAGGAAACGGGTTAAAAGTCCCACAAATTTTATTTTTGATGTATTAAATCTCATTGACCATATATTCAGAAAAAAATATATAACTGGAATAATATATTTTTGGACAAAAGGAGTTCTGGGATAAACTTGACGGACGTGTTTCAAATTATATAGAAAAATGACCCCAACCCGTTTTAACTTGTTACCCAACCCGTTTATATTGCAATATATAGAAGCTAATGGTATGAAGAGCGAACCTTTGGAGCACCACTAACAGTTCCAACTGGAAGTGCAGCAGAAAGGGCGTCCCAGCAAGTCAGATTATCGAGCAACTCCCCAGTCACCTTTAAGAACCAAAAGGGGGCCATAACGATTCAAGATTATCGATAGATTGTTGTTGTAATAGAAATCATATGAAACAACAAACTAAACAATAGTGTCTTACGGTAGAACTAATATGCATCACATGGGAGTACCGTTCAACGGTCATAAGCTTTTCCACATTAACCGAACCAGGTTTCGTGACCTACATCCGAGTTGCATTAAGAAAGTAAACATTTTAAATAATTATAACCTACGAAAGCATATTAAATAAAAAAAAGTCAAACTAACCTTTCCGACATCATTCCTCCCTAAGTCAACCAGCATGATGTGTTCTGCACATTGCTTTTCATCACTTAACAGCATCTTCTCCAACTGTGCGTCCTCATCCGGAGTCCTTCCTCTTCTTACGGTCCCGGCTAAAGGTCGGTTAACAACTGTATTCTGTCAAAAAAAGAATATATAGTTCATAAATCCTTTCGATAATTTACAATAATAGTAATGAAATGCCTGTATATATAAAAAAGAAGTAAACTGATAAATTACAGATTTCACACGAGTCAGAATTTCTGGGCTTGAACCAACCAAGATACACCCCCGAGCCTGACAACATGAAACGACAAAAGGAGTTAAGTAAAAAAAATAACCGGAAAAGTTAAGTTTATGAATAATGTTAATGTACCTGCAAATAAGTCATGTATGGACTTGGATTCACAACTCTTAGCGCGCGATAAATCTCGAAAGGATCTGCAAATGTTCGGCGTTCAAAACGTTGACTTAAAACAATCTGGAAAATATCACCTGCAAGAATGTGTTCTTTCGCTTGCAATACTGCTGACTTGTATTCGTCACTGGTCATGCTCGACTGGGTTAAAGGAGTTCCGAATTGTTGGGTGCTTAATTCAACAGAGCCTGGAGCTAACTTTGGCCTAATGATTGAGAACTAAGTAAGGATTACGAAACAATCAGAATGTTATAGAGAAGATAAGTTACTTACAGATCACAATCATGTACTTTAGACGCCAATATTTCCAACCGTTTGACTCCATCTTTGTAAGCTTCTTCAGTGGATGAATACTGATCAAGCCTTACCCAGTGAATTATATATGCTTTCTGAAGATTAAAATTATTTATCAAAAAGATACGTAATCAATGATGGAAAAAATTGTATATGAATATGATATATGCACCTTCTGCACATGATCGAAAACAATCACATCTTCATACAATCCAAGATGAATGTCAGCTAGATTCCTGTCATCTTGTGGTGCATCTATAAACAAGAGTTTCTTCTTTTCTACATAGCGAATGGTGTCATATGAAAAGTAACCAACCCAGCCACCTGTTCACAATTACAAATGATACATTGTAAATAAAGCAAGCATAGCATTTATTTTCCAGTTTATTTATTGTAAGATCGATCATACCGCAAAATGTATCAGGAAGTTCATCAAGAAGCTGAGGTTTCCAACCATCAGAGAGACTTTTCGGAATTTCCATAGGATCATCAACTACCTTCTGAATAGAACTTCCTTTCTCATGATCCACAATAGTCACATTGTTTTCTTTAGCAACAATTTCAATTGCCGGATTAGACCCTACCACACTATATCGTCCCTGACATATTTAAATCAATATGTCATTATATCATATACACTCAAAACATCTAAAATATCATGATAAAACAGTAAGAATGAAAAACACTAACAAGCTTTTGTTAAATGAATAAACAGAACCAAAACACAATCTTACAACTTGTGAGGTCCGGAAACCAGGCTCAACCGACTCGAAAAGGAAGCTTGGAGCCTCTCGATCATCCTCTTTCACCAGACAACGGTACGCAAGCACCGGAGTCAAGTGATCAGCAAATATGCACTTGTGCAGTGGCACCAAATTTCCTTTTCTAGAGGCTTCGACGAATTCCGCTTCATCAGCAACTGGAAACAAATCATTCAACATCAATCAGCAAAAACAAACAGAATCTCACATCCGTACATTCTAACAAACTTGTAACAGAATTTACAAATTCTGTTAGGTTACTATTTATTAATCTGTTGGTAACTAATGCTTACTCCTCTTCAAAAATTAATCAATAACTAAATAACCTAATTCCTGAACACATTTTCAATTCAAATCAAACCAGCGCTGAATCAACTATCTATACGCAAAAAAAAAAAAAAAAACCCTCAAAATGATAATCTATAGTTAGAAACATAATTACCTAGAGACGGAGACTGAAGAACACATCGAACCGGACTACGAAAGCGGAACGAAACCGAAGCATTATTATTATTTCTACTTCCACCGGAAACGGCAGCGTTTAACGGCGGAGAAAGGCGGTGAAACGACGGCGTTGAGCGGAGATTAACAGCTAGAGATTGCATTATTCACGACACCAAAATGCACCTGGAGAATCTCTAACGAAGATGCATATACATACATGAAATGTGTGTATATATATGTGTGTATGTATAATAAACAGGCAGAGAATTAAATGCAGGTCGGAGTTCTGGGAACGGAGATGTGGCTTTATGGACTGCTTGACTCCTCTTATGTTGTCTAGAATCGGATTGATGAAATTCACATCATTGTGCATAAAGAAGTTGTACATCGTGCATTAAAATATGTGTTTTGTGATTTTAACTTTGGGTGACGTATAGACAAATAATATTTATAAAGTAACGGTTTAAAAAGTTGCGAAGTTAATTAAAAAATATCAAGTGCAGATCAGATCACGTGTTTAATTATTTTCCATGTCCGTATACGATTAAATATATTTCTATGTTTATGAAATATAGATTTTTTATGTAAGCATATTTTGTATGAATATTTTCTATTTTTGGTCTTTTACAATGCAATTTGTATGAATATTTTTCTACTTTTGGTCTTTTTTAATGCAAAGCTTAATTGTTATTTTGGAAAAAATATTAAATCGAATTTGAAAATGAAAAAGCTAAAGGTAATACAAAAAAGTTTGAAAATTAAATATTGTTAAATATAGTACATATATTTAAAGTATAAAAAAACTAAGATAACATAATTTTTATATTTTTTAATGTGACATATAAAACGGTTATGCAATGGTCTACCTAAGTTTTGAGTAACCACTCCCGTTATATATGTTGGATTCTATATTTGAAATTTGAACTCGATTTTCAGTTTAGATTTGAAATTATATACTCGTGATCAAAACCAAAATCTAAATTCAAACAAAAAAAAAGGAAATTTGATTTCAATTAAGAACTCGTATTCAATTTTAGTGGCGATATTTTTAACTGAAAGTCTGTGATATCTAAAAGTTACCGCCATCAAAATTGGATATCAAATATTTATAAATGAAAGTGCGTGATATACAATTTTGGTGGCGATAACTTTAATTTAGGATTTTGGCTTAACGCTCAAAATGTTTTTCTTAAGCGAATATGCATATACTATCTCAAAATGTTTTTTAAAGCGAATATACATATACTAAGTTTAAACTTTAGGATTATAATATAGTGTAACGATCAAATATAAATGGAGCTTAACGTTCTAACCGTGAGAAGTAAATGAAGGTTTTTTTAATATTCAATTTACCTTTAGCTAAAAGAAACCTATTTTTTATTTACTCTAGTTAAGTAATTACATAATTGCTATAGAGTAATTATTTAAAAGTTTTTAATTTTTTTAGGTTTTAAAAAACTAAAATAAATTCTTGACTAGATGGAAAAAAATCCCTTCACTTCTCACATTTTACTTGTTGAGAGCAATTTGTACAATAACTTTACCCTGATTATATAATAAAAAATTTACATATTATTAATTTGTAAGTTTTTATGTATAATATTGTTGTACCTCATGCTTAGAGTGTTTTTCTTTAAATATCTTTTTTTACTTTTAACCCAAAATTTTCATCTTTTGTAATTAAACCGCACAACTTTATTACTTTCAACGTTGGTCCCCTATACTTTTTATTTTTTGCAAATTTTCGTTTTATGTTTCGTTCTAAATTTTACGAGTTAACACAACGCCATGTGTGTGTGTGTGGTTCCACGTTTTTACGTTTCGTTTTACGTTTGGCTTTAAATTTTGCGAGTTAATACGACGCAAGGTGCGTATGTGGTTCAATGTTTTTACGTTTCGTTTTATGTTTGGTTCTAAATTTTGCGGGTTAAAGCGGGGTATCATGCGTGTGTGATTCAACATTTTTACGACTATCTTTTCCCATTTGACAAGTTCTCACAAAGGGTGGGTCCTAGATCGACTTACTTATATTTTTCTATGTTTTCCGTTTCGGTCTAATTTATTCGTATTAATACGTCGTAACTTTAGTATTAGTGGTTGCTGCAATGATATGCATTGATACTATTTGACACAGTTTTACACAAGCTAACACTAATTGTATTCTTAACTTATAGGTATAGGTTATTGAAACTTTTACGACATAATATATTTCATAATTTTATATGAAAATAATACATGTTACTTTCTGTTTTATTATTTTTTGAAAGGCATTTTCTGTTTTGTTTTAAATTTTTTTTACAAAGTATAGTCTTATATAGAACTTTGCCTAAAAGCGTGCAAGAAACAACGGCCAACAATGCAATAATTTTATGTAAAAAAAATAGCATCGCATTAAGTAAAAATAAAATCTATACTATTTAATAAAGTATTAATTTTTAGTTGACGTTATAAATAAATGAAATGGTTAAAACAACTAAACATTAACTATTTTGTGAAAGCGTAAACTTTCAAAATGGTTTCTAGGTTTTGTTTGCAACTTTAGTTCAACACTCAAAATTTTTGAATCTGGTTTCTGTGGTTTCAATTTTGTTTTCATTTTCATCTAAAATCAAAATATGATCAGATTTTTTAGTTAACATCCAACTTTTTTTGTCTTTTTATTACCTTTTATGAAAGACAAAATGGTTTTTTTAACATTTTATTATAATAAATTAAAAAAATCTGACAATTTTGCCTTTCGTTAAAAGGGGGGAAAAGATTAAAAAACTAGATGTTAGCTAGAAATCTGACAAGATTTTGCTTTTGGGATGAAAATGACAACAAAATTAAAACTACAGAAACATATATTCAAAATGTTTGAATTTTAGATTAAAGTGATAAAAATATCAAACATTAGAGACCGTTTTAACAGTTTAATGTTAAAATGGTCTTTGCTACTTTAGGTTGGATGCAATGCAATATGCATGAATGTAAACCGAAAATGGTTTGAGTTGTACTTTGTAAACACTAAACAGACAATGAGTTGTACTTTGTACAAAAGAATTTGTTGCGACAATTAAAATCTAGGTGATATATAATTATGATGATATGGATATCATAAACGTCAAATAAATATTATTTTAATATAACACGAAGGGTAAAGTTATCATATAGAGATCCTAAATCAATATAAGAAACGAATAAATACATAATGGATCGCAAGATATAATACAAAGTCGAAAAATATAACATAACGTCGAAGAAAAAAGACATAGTGACACAAATTGAAAAAAGACACAATGCTAGATAAAAAAACAAAATGATATAAACAAAAATTTTAAAATCTACAAGCTATAAATCAAAAAGTGAAAACCTAAAATTTCATATCGTTGAGTTCGATGAGACATTTCAATGTCGCTTGAATGAGGTCAATCAAAGTCCGTTTGATACCCTTCGTACAACTTCTTATTTTCAGAAGACTATGTATTTGATCCTAACAAATAATAATACTACGTATAACTCTTATTTTCACATAATGTATTTTCTGATAACTAACAATAAGGTTCAATGATCGATTAATAAGTAACAAAAAATGTTCAAATGAACGATATATTGAATCCAACAATCAATGATGTCTAAAGGGCCAATAAATGAATTAAGAACTACAGAAAAGAATGTTCACGGTTAAATGGTTCAACCATAATGGATCAGCACGACCTTTGAAGATCAAAGAGAAACTATCAAGTCAAACTATAAGCTCTCAAGTAAACAAGAACATATTCTTGAGCATTCAAGATACATCATAAATTTAAGGATAAGCTATGTGTGTTTAAAAGTAAGCTTGAGATGACTAAAAATTAACTAATAAAACTTAACACATATTTTATAAGCTAAGTTGTAATTTTATTAAATAATAGAAGGTTCATACAATATTAACTTAATCAGAATCACTTAAAGTTTATAACAAAAATGCTTTGAAGAATCTTCAGGAAGAAAATGTTTTCCAACATACTTTGGAGTTTTATAAAGGAACTTGGTTGTTTCAAAAAGTGACTTAAACAATTAGGAAACTTAGGCTATTCGGTGTGGGTGACGGGCCTTTCTCCAGGACGACCCGCCATGTCAGCAAACGCGTAAGAGACCTTGGAGGACGCCCCTCCAGGGATGGAAGCTTGGAAATGGGTGACGACCCGACCCCACCTATTTTTTTAATATTATAGCCGTCCACCACACCACCACCATCAGCTCCACCTCCGGCCACCACTCTCACCATCGTGTTCATCTCCGACCAGCCAGATAACAATCATACACACATACAAAAACACACACACTTTCATCATCTTCTTCTTCTTCAAAACACACTCTCACAAAACCAACCATGGCTCGTTCCTCCAGATTCCTCTCATCCAACAATACCTCATCTTCCTCACTCGACCAGCTATAACACCATGTAAAATCGTGTCCAATAGTATAGTGACCACATGTTGTATTTAAAATATAGTCTATTAAAGACCAATGAGGACTAAAGGCGTCAACATGCTCAAACTGAGCCTCTGAGTGACGATCTGAGGTCAACATGCATAAATAACAGCCTCTGAGTGACTGATATGTCAACATTCTCAAATCATTAGCCTCTAAGTGACTGATATGTCAACATGCTTGAAATTTGGCCTCTGAGTGATTGATATGTCAACATGCCAAGCCTCTGAGTGACATCGGAATCAACATGCTTATAATAAGCCTCTGAGTGATCCTTTACGAAGTCCTAACTCTCATACGTGCCATTTGTTGGACGAGAGGGTTCAATTCAGTAAATACGTGAAAGTTGGATAATGGAGGGATTAAAAGTGTCAACATATTAATTTATACCTCTGAGTGACATTTGAACGAACCGAGAGCTCGACAATGTCCGGGCATAATCCCGGGTATGCCAAGTATTGGCTACGGAGGGTTAAAAGTGCCAAAAAGTTGTTTAGAAAGGTTTTTAGAAGCTTAGTAAAGTTAAGGGGCTAAAGTGTCTATTTTTTAAACTGGCCAAGGGGCGGTCGTGGGCCGCGAGAGATCTGGCCTGGGTCTCTTGTCACACCCTCCATTTCCACTTGCGGAGTATTACCGCGAGGCGTGTGATCAAACCAGAATCTCAGACACTAGCAACGTCGAACGACTCTATATGATTTATTTTAACGTTTTCTAAAAACATTTATTGTAAACATGCATAGTCATTTTCAAAGTTCCAAAGTTTCAAAGTTTAGCGGAAGCATTAGAATAAAGTAACGGGCGCCAACATAAACGCCAAAACCAAAATCCCAAAAAAAAAAATCGTTAATAAAGACTCGATGACATGTCTTCATTTAATGCAAAGTGGGTGCACCTAGCGCTCCTAGCGTCCTGAGAAACATGCAAAGAAACAAGTGTCAACATTAAAGAAGAGTGAGTTCACAGGTTTTTATAAGTTCAAAAGTTCGGTTTAAAAGATTGTTTTCCCCCGTTATCCCTAACCCGGGATAACGACATAGTTCCATTATTTCTAACCTGGAATAATAAGGTTGGTTCGTAAATAAGTTCAATGTGTAGGTAGCGAGCCTATAGTTATGTCACGTAAGAGTTCGCGATCGAAGCTGACTGTTGTTGCCTCTGTGTTGCCAGGTCTATCACTGACCATGGCGAAATTAGGTCAAATTAATCACCCGTTGACCATTCCCGGTCGGCTAGCGCGACTAGCTCGGGTGGGGCTTGTCGGGCCCAGTAGTACTACTATAATTTCCCCGCTATCTAACCCAATACTAACAATCCGAGAGTTGGTTGAGGACTTCCGTGATAAAGCTACTTAGTGACCATAACATACATTAACATTAACTTAGTTACCGAATTGTTAACGATGTTAATTTCACATAACGTAAAAGATTGAGTTGTAGAGCGTATACATGTTTCTCCCCCTGTTGTTCAAAACCAGATAAAATAGGGGCCGTGAACTAACCTTAAATTGCTCGGTTAGATAAACGCAAAAGAAGCAAAGGATGGAACCGCTAATCGCGTCCTAACATGTCAACCGATTCAAAGTTAGTGTGTGAACACATTGACACAAAACCCTACGCATAACTAACACACAGTACGGCACACGTAATAACCAATTCGAAACCATAATCATGCATGCGAAGTATCACCATACAAAATAACGACCAAATCAACTTGTCATAAACACAGGATAACTCATACAACACTTAGATACACACAAACGCAAGTTATCATGTTTCAGGTTGTACACTCATAACCGGGCTGTTTTCAAGAATTTTTATAAAATAGTTCCCATGCTCCACAAATTCCAATATTTTTACAGAGGTTGCCAATTAGCCTGTAAATTTAATGTAAAATTTTCAAATCCTAAATCTTTACCAATTATTTATAAAAATTTATATACTAGGCTGCAGTCAGATTCGTCGCTTTCTGACTGCATTCCACGAGAAAAATCATTTAAAAATCATCGTTCATCCGATTAACGAAATTCCAGTGGGAGATTTTCCGAAACTCCCGTCTCCAGTTACTGTACAGATCTCGTGACCTAAACCCATACAGACTATGAGATCCTACTCGATAAACAACCTACAAATTCTGCAGAATTTACGCAGCTTCAGCTGCTGCCCTAAATGGTCATTCAAAAATAGTAAACAACCTTAGAAAAATATGAATCTGGCTCCATTTGAAGCGTTTTTCAAAAATACACGTTTTAGGCTTCAGAAAATCCACTTTTCGATAAATAATGACCAGGTTACAGCCAACTGAAGTTGGCTGTAAATGTCAATCAGCTTTCTGTTTTCGACTTTATTGTATTAGCACATGTTTAAACGGCCATGACGCTTAGTCGTATCGATTAACAGCAGGTTAACTTATCAAATATCATCTAGCAAATCAAGATTCACACAAACCCTAGGTGAATAACACCCTAAACATCATCACGAACGCAGCCAAAACTCATGTATACGTACATATCATTCTACTAATCAAGTTAAACATTAACATGAACAAGATCACCATGAAACACTACAAACACAGCCATGTATACACTGATTTCAATACGAAACAACCATAAAACAAGACTAACCTTGCGAAGATGAGTGTTACACTAGAGAGGGAGTAGCGAGAGAGAAAGAGGGTAGCGAGAGAGAAAGAGAGAGAGAGCGATTGGGGGGGGGGGTTCTCCACTGCCGTCGACTTCAACTAGGGGATTAGGGTTTTGAATATTTCCCACACATGCATGTATACGTATCATAGGGAGGGGGGTCGCATAAGGGGGCGGTTTGGGTTATTCCTTGGGCCGTAAGGAGTGTGGGCCGCAAGGGGGTATGGGTGGCGGGTTGGGTTTGCTTGGTCGCGAAGTCGAAACGTTTCACAGGCTTGGTTCGGTTCGGCTTATAAATAGAATTTACTAACCGATCATTATAATCTGATAAATAACGACACACAATATGACTCGACAATTATTCACAAACGTCTAATAACACGTAGCACGTAATTCAGATACAACCAATTAAAATTCCCAAAAATCGTGTATTCCCTAAATACTAAAGTTAGCGTAGTTATTGCGAGCGCGTAATTTAATTCTCCGAATTAAATTAGCGTAGGGATGAATAACAATAAGGTAGCGCGTTTAAAGTACCTGAAAAACCGGGATGTCACATCTCTCGCGGGGCGCGAGAAGCACTCTGCTGCAGAAAGTTTTGGTTGGTCTCCAAACAAAACTCCAAAAACATGGCTTCCCAAACTGCTATGCCACGTTTTGGGACACTTGTAAGCTCCCTCTTACACCCCTAAACACCTGGCATCACCTCCTTTGAGTTCTCCAACTATAAATAGGTGATCAAGACACCAATTGAGCTTGCACCTTTCTTATTCATACTCTTCTCCCTCCTTTGGAAGTTCCTAGCTAAAAGGAGCATCTAACATAGTTCTTTTGCACCCTAGGAATCACTGGTAAGTGTTCCTTCATTGTGCATTTTCGTTTATAGGCTTTAATAGCCAAAAGTCAAGTTTTTTTCGGAAAACGCTTTGACTTTCGGTTAAGACCATTATGGTCCAGCCATTGTTCGAAATGAACATGGCTAAGTGATCGTAATAAGGTAGGTGTTAATCCCTATAAAGGGCGCCTCCTGAAGATCACTTTTGCTAGACCAATTGACGGGTCAAAGTTATGATATTAAAAAGTCAAACATGCCATTTTTCGGAAAAATCATAAATTGATCTTATATATGTTATGAAACCTTTTTTGACACTTAAACAAGTTGGTAAAATTATTTGAACATGTAAGAACATGTTCGGCTCGTCAATTTCAGTTCTAGGGTCGGTTTGCAACCGAAAGTCGCGAAGTTTGACTTTTGCTTTGACTTTCGATTCTGACCCGATTTAGATTAGTTACCTACTGATCTAAAGTTGCATTATGATCATAATATAATATAGCATAACCCTCTGAGGTTATATTACATGATCATAATCAGAATCTAAGTTTATGCGCAAGTTCCATAATTAAGCCATCTTTGACCAAAATACCATTTTTGCATAAAAAAAGGTTTTAAATTATAATGAACTTGAAAATGAGTTTCCTACTGATGTAATATTATAAGTAGGATTATTTGGGATGTTAAACCAAGTTGTAAACTGAGTTTCCAAGCAGGTCCTTAAACTATGTCGATAAATGACGGTTTTAGTCCTTGTGACTCATAAATTGATTTTAATCAATCTTTTCAAGGTAAATCATTTACCTACTGATATGTTATATTAAATAACATATTTTAAACATTTTAAGTCTGACCCTAAGGTCAGTTTTCATTAAACATCGCTTAACAACGTCATCTTACGACATAAGTGCCATTTCGGCGCATATTGACCAAAATTTGATACCTACTGATTTCAAAACTTATTTTAAACATAATTACAGTAGGTACATGTTATAAACTCAGAATCCCAAAAAATTTATAAACTTTATGTAAAATAACCAAAATGCCCATTTGGTGCATAGTTTGGTCATAAAAGATAAAATACACATATAATTGATATCATATTGATATTATATCATAAATAAACTATTTTTTCAAAATACACATTATAAACTTAAATTATATTCAAGTTCCTTTTCATGGTATGAAATTACCAAAATGCCCTTATGAGGCAGTTTCAATTTAAAACCATAATGGGCATAAAAGTTGATATCCTACTAATATTACAACTGATTTAAAGTATAATGGCATATAGAACTTGTCCATGACTTATCCGGTTACCCGTTATCGCTAGAATGCGTACGGTTAAGTATATGTAACTAGTTTACGGAAATTAACCGAAACGGGTTTAACCTTGTCATTTAAGTCTCAAAATCCAGAATGTTTATAGTTTATCCATATTATACAAGTCAAGGTACTTGTTGAGATTAAACTACATTCTATCCAATCATCGTTTAATCTAGCGTCATACGTTTTGATCAAGTACGCTAGTCGGTCTAAGTCGATGACTTAAATAAGACCATTAGTATTTAATTGGTTAGTTTATGCCATAATCCAGATTAGAGACTTTCCGGTAAACGCTATCTGCACTTAGTACTTTTGTGTACGGCTGAGTTATAAAAATAAAAGAAGACTAGCTCAGGTAAATACTCTCGACTTATTTCCCCTATACGGGCTTGGGTTACGGTAAATTATTACCACTTGGTCTGAAATGGGATCAATCGAATGTCGGATTGTGGCTAGTAAATCAGCATTTCTGTTTTAATCAGTTTTGTTTGATAACTTAAACATCGGGGGTTAACTACCGTGTCCTGGATATCCTCGGCTCATTACAATAGAAATGGCCACGACCTTAGCGCAGGTGTAGGCATACACCCGATAGACGCTCAATAATGCATTCCCACAAGTTTGGGAGGAATTCACTCCTTCGTGAGTCCAAAGTGTGTGTGTACGTTAATCATGTCTCGGTCTCTGTACCGGGCCCTGTATGTATGGATAAACATGTAAATCTGTTAACAAGGTTGGACGGTCAACTTTCCCAAGTTATAAAAAGCTTTTGTGCTTATATGCACTTAAAACATTTTTGAAATGTTTTCAAAATGAGTCAGCTGGGTGTATTTACCAGCGAAAACTGACGTTTCAAAAGACTGAGCTTGCAGGTACAATACGAAAATAGGCTGGAAGTGCTCGGTAGTGATAGAGGATCTTGCAAATCCTAGATGCCCAAAGTCTGTTTTATATTCTTTCCATGTACAATTTACGATCTGCATGTGGATCTTCTATTACGAGCTTGTATATTATTTTTGTATTTCGAACATTCGGTTTGTAATAGTAATTTAAATCCAAAGACTTCCGTTGTGCCGTGTTTAATTGACTATGATGTTATCAACTGACGTCACGATACTCCCCACCCGGGCCCACCGGTTGTAACACCCTGTAAAAATCGTGTCCAATAATATAGTGACACGTGTTGTATTTTAAATATTGTCTGTTAAAGACCAATAAGGACTAAAGGCGTCAACATGCTCAAGTTGAGCCTCTGAGTGACGAACCGATGTTAACATGCATAAATAACAGCCTCTGAGTGACTGATATGTCAACATGCTTAAATCATTAGCCTCTGAGTGACTGATATGTCAACATGGTTGAAACTTGGCCTCTGAGTGACTGATATGTCAACATGCTCAGCCTCTGAGTGACATCGGAATCAACATGCTTATCATAAGCCTCTGAGTGATCCTTTGTGAAGTCCTAAACTCTCATATGTGCCATTTGTTGGACGAGAGAGTTCAGTTTTGTAAATATGTGAAAGTTGGATAATGGAGGGATTAAAAGCGTCAACATGTTAATTTATACCTCTGAGTGACCTTTTTAACGAACTGAGAGCTCGACAATGTCCTGGCATAATCCCGGATGTGCCAAGTATTGGTTACGAAGGGCTAAAAGTGCCAAAAAGGTGTTTAAAATGCTTTTTAGAAGTTTCTTAAAGTTTAGGGGCTAAAGTGTCAAAAGTTGAAACTGGCCAATGGGCGGTCGCGGGATACGAGAGACCAGGCCTGGGTCTCTCGCGGGGCGCGAGAAAGGCTCTGCTGCAGAAAATTGTTTGGTCTCAAGCAAAACTCCAAAACCATTTAAATTCGAAACCATGGACTTGTAAACTGCTATGCCACGTTTTGGGACACTTGTAAGCTTCTTCTTAGACCCCTAAACACCTGGCATCACCTCTTTTGAGCTCTCCAACTATAAATAGGTGCACAAGTTCTCATTCCAACTTGCACCTTTCTCATTAAATCACTCTTTTCCCTCCTCTGGAAGTTCCTAACTGAAAGGAGCATCCAACTTTGTTCTCTTGCATCCTAGGAACCTCTTGTAAGTGATCCTTGCTCTTGCATTTTTGTTTTTAGGCTTCTATAGCCAAAAGTCAAGCATTTTCGTAAAACGCTTTGACTTTCGGTTAAGACCATTATGATCCAGCCATTGTTCAAAATGAACATGACTAAGTAATCATAATAAGGGAGGTGTTAGTCCCTATAAAGGGCACCTCCTGAAGATCACGTTTGCTAGACCAATTGACGGGTCAAAGTTATGATATTAAAAAGTCAAACGGGCCATTTTTTTGGAAAAATCATAAATTGATCTTATATATGTTATGAAACATGTTTTGACACTTAAACAAGTTGGTAATAATTATTAGAACATGTATGAACATGTTCGGCTTGTCAATTTCAGTTCTAGGGTCGGTTCGCAACCGAAAGTCGCAAAGTTTGACTTCTGCTTTGACTTTCGATTCTGACCCGATTTAGATTAGTTACCTACTGATCTAAAGTTGTATTATGATCATAATATAATATAGCATAACCCTCTGAGGTTATATTACATGATCATAATCAGAATCTAAGTTTATGCACAAGTTCCATAATTATGCCATTTTTGACCAAAATGCCCTTTTTGAACAAAACAAGGTTTTAATGATAATAAACTTGAAAATGAGTTTCCTACTGATGTAATATTATAAGTAGGATTATTTGGGATGTTAAACCAAGTTGTAAACTGAATTTCCAAGCAGGTCCTTAAACTATGTCGATAAATGACGGTTTTAGTCCTTGTGACTCATAAAATGATTTTAATCAATCTTTTCAAGGTAAATCATTTACCTACTGATATGTTATATTAAATAACATATTTTAAACATTTTAAGTCTGACCCTAAGGTCAGTTTTCATTAAACATCGCTTAACAACGTCATCTTACGACATAAGCGCCATTTCGGCGCTTAGTATGGTTTTAAACCATATTATTGACCAAAATTTGATACCTACTGATTTCAAAACTTATTTAAAACATAATTACAGTAGGTACATGTTATAAACTCATAATCCCAAATAATTTATAAACTATGTGTAAAATGATCAAAATGCCCCTTCGGTGCATAGTTTGGTCATAAAAGATAATTTACACATATAATTGACATCCTACTAATATTATGTCATAAATAAAGTATTTTTCTAGAATACTTATAATTATAACATTAAATTATATTCAAGTTCTTTTTATATGGTATGAAATTACCAAAATGCCCTTATGAGGTATAGTTTCGTTTTAAAACCTTAATGGTCATATAAGTTGATATCCTACTGATATTTTAACTTATTTAAAGTATAATGGCATATAGAACTTGTCCATGACTTATCCGGTTACCCGATATCGCTATTATGCGCACAGTTACGTATATGTAACTATTTTACGGAATTTAACCGTAACGGGTTTAACCTTGTCATTTAGCCTCAAAATCCAGAATGTTTATAGTTTACCCATATTATACAAGTCAAGTACTTGTCGGGTTTAAACTACATTCTATCCGATCATCGTTTAATCAAGCGTTATACGTAATGATCATGTACACTATTCGATTTATAAGACCGTTAGTATTTAATTGGCTAGCTTATGCCATAATCCAGACTAGAGCCTTGTCGGTAAATGCTATATGCACTTGGTACTTTTGTATACGGTTGAGTTATTTAAAAATAAAAGAAGAAGACTAGCTCAGGTAAATACTCTCGACTTATTTTCCCTATACGGGCTTGGGATACGGTAAATTATTATCGTTTGGTCCATTGCAAGGTCAACTTTCCCAAATTAATAAAAGATTTTGGTGCCATTTGCACTTAAAACCATTTTTAATGTTTTCAAAATGAGTCAGTTAGGTGTGTTTACCAGCGTAAGTTGACGTATCTTCCAAAGGCTAATCGCATGTATAATACGAAATAGGCCGGAAGCTGCTCGGTAGAGAATAAGAGGATCTTGCAAATCCTTAGATCTGCATAAAGCCTGTTTTGTATTCTTTCTTGTACATTTTACGATCCGCCTATGGATATTCTATTACGAGCCTGTATATTATTTTAGATTTCGAACATTTTGGTTTGTAATAGTAATTTACTCCAAGACTTCCGCTGTGCTATGTTTAATTGACAATGATGTTATCAACTTACGTCACGATACTCCCCACCCGGGCCCACAGGTGTTTGGATTTCGGGGTTGGAAATCCGGGGTGTTACACCGGTGTATGGATTTCGGGTTGGAAATCCAGGGTGTGACACCAGCCAGTAGCACAACCACCGGAAGCCGTCGTCGTAGAGTCCGATTACGTCGTCATCCTTGCCGCTCTCCTCTGCGCTCTAATCTGCGTCCTCGGCCTCTTCTCCGTCGCTCGCTGCGCCTGGCTCCGCCGCGGATCCATCGACACTCGTCGTAACCCTAACCTCACGGCAGCTAACAAAGGAATCAAGAAGAAAATCCAGATTTGGGGGAGATCTGGTGGAGGATTTGGGGGTTTTGAGATGTGAGGGTGAAATGTGTATATTCGGCCCGTCTCCAACGTTTGCAGGCGGACGATTACGACGCCGGTCCAAGCCGGGCATGGACAGCCCCACACCGAGTGGCCTTATTCATTTTTACCTCATACCTAAAGGTAAGTAAAAAATTAATTACTACATAGACTAGAATTCATATTAGTTGCATTTAGGTCACTTCATTAAAGTTTATTTTAACATTTGTAAACATTGTATAAGATTAGAACAACTAATGACTTTAGAAGAATAAAAGAAAAAAACTTGGAGTAGTTTTAGCGAATACTTTAGAAAATTGGCTACTATTTAATATAGTTACCCTTTTAAAACTTAAACATTTACAGTTTACTGCAAGACCTCACCATTTGGGTATTGGCACCAGCGTTGCTTTAAACATACAGAAATATTTTAAGGGGAAAATCATAAAATTGGTCTTGACCAGTCAATTTACAAAACTAGCCCAGAGAAGTGTCTCTCTGAGCCTTTTTATTGAAATCGAGACTGTTGTAGTGACTTTGAAAATCTTTTCAGCATCAACCAACCACATTACACCATGTGTATTGTAAAGGCTCTAAGTCGTTTTAGTATTCTCTAGAGATACTTCAACATTTTCAATTTTTTTTATATTTTCTACCATGATTTTTAAACTAGTATAACCTTTTCATACGTTATATTTAAAAAAAATTACACCAAATAAAAGTTGATAAAAGTATCTTTAATTTGATATGATTTTAAAAAAAAGTATTGTCGTATGAAAAAGTTATACCCGTTTGAAAATCGTGATGAAAAATATATATAGAAAATTATCAAACGGGTACTGAAAAATATATATAGAAAATTTTCAAACGGGTACTGAAAAATATATATAGAAATTTTTTAAACGGGTATAACTTTTTCATATGAAGATAATTTAAAAAAAAATTACACGATTTAAAGATACTTTTATCATCTTTAATTTGGTGTAACTAAAAAAATATATTATCGTATTAAAAAGTTATACCCGTTTAAAAATCATGGTAGAAAATACATTAAAAAATGAAAATTTTAAAGCCTCTCTAGAGAAGGCTAAAACAGCTTAGAGCCTTTACAATACACGTGACGCAATGTGGTTAGTTAATGCTAAAAAGGACTTTTAAAGCCGCTACAACAACCTCGAATTCGATGAGAAAATCAAGGAAGACGCTTTAGTAGAGTAGTTTTGCAAATTTGGACAGTAAAAGGTTAGTTGATTTTCCCTATTTTAAGACACTCAATAATATCGCTAGATAGAATGCTTGGAAAACTCAATAACGGTCAAAATGCTAAAAAAAGCAAGTGTTTTCAGGATGCACATAATTGGACCGTGGACATTGATGTAACCTAAATAATACATATTTTTCATAGTACCATGCACATTGATGTAACCCAAACAGTACATATTTTTCATAGACAAATTTCTTGGTATTTTTGAAAGGTTTGAATTATCACGAATATCAGGGATCTAGTATACTTTTTCTTAACACACAACAGATATCTGGTTTAAACTCATTGATGAGAAACCCCTACTACGGCCGGCCTTAGAGGTTGGCGAGCCGCACCCCCGGCCGAGACCCGTGTTCCGTGGGGGCCAATTTTTTTTTATATATAACCAAGCATTAAGTGAACCCACAAATAAAATCGAAGTGAACACATATGATAAAGTAACTGAGTGTTGTAGTGGTTTAATCCTTTTAGTTTAGTTATTATACAATATACAATTTATAAAGTCCCGTGTTCAAGTCCTGCTTCTCTTGCTTTTTTTCTTTTTTGTTAAAAGTTCTCCAACAGCATTTGTGATTTGTGAATAAAAGTGTTGTAACATCATATAAATCAAATAAACCAAGTTTATTGCTTTGGGAATAAAAGTCCAACCGTTGGATAGGATAATTACTGTATCAAACCAAACACAAGTCCCAGCACTTAGCAAGAGGCTAATAGATGCCCTACAACAACAGAACCAAATAACAACACAAGCGGGAAGAAAAGATACACTTACATAGAAAAGTCAACGAAACCTTAATCCCTCGACCTTGTTCCAGCTATCCGTGTTGAGACCATCCATTTTGCATCTCTTCGCCATCCACCAATACGTACGTACCTTCTTTAAGCTCCTTGACAATTCTGATGGCTGGTTTGTGATTCCCGTTGAACGCTTTATCGTTTCGACAAAGCCACAATTTACAAACAATTACTTACCAACTCTTTAGTCCACAGTGATTAAAGTGCTACAATTTCAAGTTCATAAAAGTGTTTTAGTTTGAACATTGAAGGCACTTGTTACTAGCATTCTGGCGCCAGATCCAAACCATTCACATCCACCAGCTAAATAGATCAAGTGCACAACATAATTAACATCATCCAAAACGTTTATAACCTTTAAACCACATAGCTTTGTCCCCAACAAAATTGTCCCATGTTTAACACTTACAACACGAGCGCTTTTCTCCTTTAAAATGTCATCAAGAAGTAAATTAGTACTATTATATTGTTTGGAGACGTCCTTAATGTTTTCAAGGAAACTACCCTTTTCAAACTTATTTTTAATGTTTTCATAGACAAGGCCCTATTTTTCTGCTCAGCCGAGGCACTTACATCCTCAGGGCCGGTTCTGACCCTTATCACCCATACTCAAACTTGAGACCCGGAGGGGAAAACTCACCCGGACCCACTATAGGTGAAACTTAAATACCTATGGACACCACTAAAGCACTAGTGATAGTTATACAAATTCCTTGTTTATGCATTAAATATGATATGAATAGTTAAGTAATTAGTAATAAACAGTGATTTGTAAGTTTGGATGAGAATGAGAGGTTTTGGACATAAATGGCGTCAAGAATCAAAAAGAAAAGGAAAATTTTAAGAAAGTCAAAGAGGGCACAACCCGTACTCAAATGAGTAGGTATGGCCCGTACTATGTGCCCATAAACAAGAAGTTAGAAACTCTAATTCGGCCCATTATTACTGGGTACGACCCGTACTAAATAATTGAGGTACGGGTCATATCTGCATTACAGAAACCCTAAAAATGCCTATAAATAGAACGCGATAGCTAAGAAGTAGAAACTTAGAAAGACGAACCAGAGATGTTGTAATCGATCAGAAGGGCTTAACCAAGTCGGGTTGAAGGCTAAAAACACAAGGAAACATCAAGGATTTAAGACCTAATCCTTTGATTAAAGACGATTGTTGCTCGGGTTCTTTCTTGATCAGTTATTATCTTCCTTTATTATCAAAACACATTTCATTTATGCTTGGTTTGTTTTTGTTCTTTGTGTCTGGCTAAACTTGTAGTAATTGTTTAGATGCGATGATTCTTAGGATAATTTAATTTATTTATGTAATGTGATTTTAGTCAAGTTTGTGATGGTTTATCCTATTGTTTGCATGATTACATGTTAAGTATTGATTGTGAAGTTGAGTTGTGTGGTTAAATTCGTATTTCAATGAGGTACGTTAGTTAGATTTTAATCTCTACTATCCTTAGGTTATATTGACGTCCATTAATCTAGGAACCAATAACATGAAACCAGTTAGAAGTGTAAGCAACCTATGGAAAAGATATGAAAACCAGTTAGGGTTTTTTAAATGGTTGATCTTGATTAGTTCACAAGTCACAAAGTCTGTTGTTCAATCTTGAACCAAACCTAGAAATTCTAAGTCATAAAAGTCTATCATATTATTTGCTTTGTTGAAATGCGTTAAATGTTGAGACTGTCAAACATTTTCTTAGTTAAGATTAATCCCAACTAATAAATAAAAATTGAGATTATTAAAATCTAATTTCTCTAAAAACAATGAAAGTTGTATCACGGTCTTTTAGTCATCTTTTTATGAAAACAACTTATGTTAATTTTGATGAGTTAAAAGCAAAATATAATAAGTACTAGTATTTTGACCCGTCCCATGTTGCGGCAGTATCAAAACTAAAAGTAACTTGAATTAATATTGTCATATTTGACTCAATTTGTTTCCAAACAAAATTTATGTTAAAATATAAACCAATTGAAAAAAAGCATTAACATAAACACGAAAACGTATTGTATTTGACCGGACTCATTACCAATAAAAAATTTACGTCGAAATGTAAACCAACCTGAATTTATACCGAAATGTACTTAAAAATAAGCATGTAAGAAGATAGTGTTTTTCTTTAAGTTAAAGAATGGTTTTATGCGTTGCACATCTTTGTAACATATTGTAACTCAAATTTATACAGTCTAGTGAAAACGCATTATTTGACTCAATCCATGTCCAAACAAAATTTAAGCCCAAACGTAGATCAACCGAAAACGTACATAAAAAGAAGATCGAAAACGTATTACATTTGACCAACGTACATAAAAAAAATAAGCACATAAGTGCCAATGCTGGAAATTGAGAATCAAGATAAAAAAAGAAAAAACAGAAAAGAAAAACAAAACAAAAACAAAAACCTAAAAGACAAAAACTTATAACAATATAATATGATTATTCTAATGTAGCGACATTTGTGAATTGTTATATATAAAATTAATTATTGAAAAAAGTAAAAATAAAAAATATAAGCTAAAATAGTTAGATTAAAAGAGAGAATATTATATGGCATTAATTGAAATATTTTATTAGTATTAGAAGATAAATATAAGGATAAAGACAAGTGATATTTATATTTTAGTTGTTAATATTAAAAAAAGTATATCAAACAAATATAAATAAAAATTTTAATGTTGAAGGAGAGAATATCATGTGGTATTATTTATAGTCTTTATTATAATTTAGATTTAGTTGTGATATTAACAATGAGTTTAATAGTCTGTTTAATATTTTGAGAAATGGAAAAGATTTTTTTTTTAAAAGAAACAAGTGAGATAAAAAAATCTTAATGAAATCTTGTTTAAAGAAGTTAATGAGTATATGAAGCTAAGTGAAAAGTCACAAGAACGCTCAATTTGTAATGAGACTTAATGAATGAACCATAATGACCACCAAACCTACAATTTTTGTGAAAGGAAAAGGAATATCATGCTCAACACATAGAGCAAGGTTAATAATACACGATCAGAACGTGGATCGACATGTTGTGATTTTCCATTTCATGTGTCAAAACACATTAATATTTCACAACTTAATCGAATACAAATTCAAGCAAAAAAATAAATTATTCGAAAAATTTGATTCGAGCAATTCGATATTCGATTCGATGAATACCTCTAACAGTACCTTAAAAGGTTTCTATACTGTTTGGAGGCAAGGAGCAACTGACCCTTTGATGGTTGTCATGGCGCACTATGAAACCTCCATCATGTCCAAAGGATATAAGATTATATTTTCCAAGCGAAAGTTCGAGTTGAACTGTCACGCCAGTACTTGAAGGAATTTGATTAAATGGAAGTGAGATATCTCAAAAAAATTGTGAAGGTCGACGCTGGAGTCAACCGTGCATAGATCAAGCATTGACCTTAATTGGTTTGTCTTCATTCTCTTCCACAAAATTTTAAGTGTTGCAATACTTGCTTAGAATGTTGTATAAGAAAAAAAAAATCAAGGCCACTTCCCAGATTGATCAAACCATAATTTTAACTAAGTTTTTAATTTATGAACTTATTCTTGAGGAAGATTCTCTTAAAAAAATGCAGCACATTTATACAAAATAAGATTTATAAGAGTTATACAGGTTCTATAAATATTTTTGAAGAGGAATTATTTCAAACTTCAGTAAACTTCAACTTTATCTAGGCATGGATGTATCTAAGTATCTTTATTATACCTTTCTTGGAGTTGGAGTTGAATACTTCATATTGATTCAATCTTTGGAGTCAAATATATCTTAAAATATTGTGGTTTGATAGCCAATAAGGCCTTATGGTGTGGTTTGGCTATGAATCCCCCCCCCCTCTCCCCTCCAAACGGGGGTTTTAGTCCTCACCTGCAAAATGGGATCCACAAGAGCCCCTTTGGCGCCCAAAGGGTTGTGTTCAGGGCATTATTGGCTGATATGGAGGTGAGGCGTCACTCCACACCACCTAGCCAAAGTGATAAGTGACATCGAGTGTGGGTCTTAGGTTTTTACTTGAACCCCCAACATTTGTTTGTACCATGAACGATTGAAACATGACACGACCACCTAATCAAACCAGAATTATTGGGTACCAAGTCTTAGACAGTCCAACTGGCACATGGTCGATCAATGGCGTCAATTGTATACCTTTGTTGAATTTTGTACAATCTTATTATGCCCACTTTGTTTTTATTTGAGTTTCTAGGAGAGTACATTATGCTAGAACATGTATAGACATGAAAATAAATTAACGGAAACGAAAAAAATGGGTAAGACAAATCAAATGAACATCATATATCAAACAAGAACACATATACCAGCAATGACGCATACAAGTCATTCAAAATATCAAAACAATATCCAGCCATAAAGTTACGTTGAGTTCTAGAAAACCAAGTAAATCTTCATGGACCTAATGCAACTTTCTAGTTTACTAAAACACTTTTGGGTTTAAAGGTTGATATACCAAACTACATTGCTTGAAACAGAGTATGGACAAAATATGAAGATATGATCAAAACCATATCGCATTGACCAAGAAAGTGACACTCATGTTGTGGTTCCCACTTGATATATAAAAGCATAACCACCACAGAGTGTGATTCTTATAGGATAAGATGCCAAAGACATTCAAATTATGGGAACTATTTAAATTGCAATAGCAGACATTGGAGAATCTCAATCCAGCTCCTCAAACAGTGTATTTTGATATAAAAAAAAATTAAAATGGATCACATAAAGCACACAATCAGATCTATGAATGCAAAATCAGAGAATATCTAATGTGAAAACTCATTTGATAATGCAAAACATAGCAGAAACTGATCATTTGATTAACAAGATGATCGAATCTAGTGGAGACTACTGTTTGTATTTCATAAATCCAATTACAGAACATGAAAACATTTAAATTTGGTGGCAACTACTGTTAGTTGATTGTTTAGAAAGGCTTTGGTGCTGTTTGTTTTTTCAGAGATAAAATGTATGCTGTCTGCAGACCACATCTACATACATATATAGCAGAAGAGGTGGACCAAACCTCTACAATTTGCAAAAAGAAGACTGTCTGTTTTTTAACTTCTGCGGACTGCTCAAAGTCACAAACCTGTGAAGAGGTTGACGGGGGAGGGAAGTCGGATATGAAGGAGGAAGACGGTGGGATTCTAACTAGAATTAAGAAAACTAGCAGTTTGTGTAAGGATTCTACAGCAAGTTTGTGTAAGCAATGTGATCTAGATCACCTTTTACCATAGGTAACTTGAATTTTAATAATCCAAACAATAATCTAGTAGCTGATTATAATCCACACCGACAGTTGCACCAGTGACCCTCCTAACTCACTTTCGTTGTGAAGATCAATTTCACTTGCATAATAATTATAGATCTACACTCGATTTCCCTTACATGGATGACCGTGAGGGCAACAAGCATTCCTAATAATCGAAACTGAGTGGAAATCAAGTGCAAATTGAGCATAAATCTACAACGATTATCATCGACTAACAGATCATACTTTTCAAATCATCAAAATTCAATTTCCCTTTCTCAAAAAAAAAAAAAAAAAAAAAAACCTAATCTCTAAGTTTATCAAATTCAAGAAATCATCAAAGCAAAAACACATCGAAATCATTAAACTTATCAGTAATCTGATTCATCCAACTCACAATAAAACAAACGATTTATCACCATACCCAAACTCCACAACACCGAATTTTACACAAACATATAAAAAAAACCAGAAAATAACGAAATCATCATCTATTACTATCATAATCAACGATCTCATTAGCAGTAACAGACCTCGAGTGCTGCACAATCGACCGTCCGATCGAGTTAATCCAATCCTCCTTCTCCTTCTCCGAATCAGCAATAAAATACATGGTATCAGATCGAGTAGACAACTCAAACGCAAACTGTTTATTAATAACATCTTCGGCTCCTTTTACGGTGAGGCATGTGGCCACTGGGATGACGCCACGTGGCCTCGATCCGCGAGTGACGATGGGTTCTTTGAACCAGAAGAGTTTGCCCTGTTTGAGGACGAACCAGCGGCGACGCCAGGTTTTGATGTACTCGCCTTGTTTGGTGAGCCAGCCGGTGCGCTCGGGGTTGGACCAGTACTCCACGCCGTCGTAGTCGTCGGGGTTGGGTGGGGTGTCACCCATCACGGCTCGCCAGAGGCTCGCCATATAGAGATTGTCTGGGTTGTGGGTGCGATGGAAACGGGGATGTGTTTATGTGCGACACATCGATGGAGGAAAAGGGGGTAATAATGTGTTTTGAGGTAATACACTAACAGGTATACCTGAGTTTCGAAACATTCCGGGTTGATTGTATCCAGATTAACGTTCGGCGAACAGTTTGACGAAAACTTTGTTTGTGTTCGTTCGTTTATTAAACAAACGAACAAGAAATTTCGTCTGTTTAGTTAAATGAATAAAACATGAACAGATGTCGTGTTCGTGAACGTTCGGTAACGTGTTTGATAGTTTATTAGTGTTTTTAGTTTTTATATATATTTAAATGCTTCAAAATTCCGACAAATTAAATATCTTATAAGTGTCAATGCATCATATATTGTATTCATGAACCATTGTTTGTGTTTGCTTGTTTCCATTTATGTTCGTCAACGTTCGTTTTGTTCGTTGCCTAAAATTAACAAACAAACACGAACAAGTTCATTTCCTTAACAAACGAACATTAACATAAAATCCCGTTCAATAAGTGTTCGTGAACGGTTCACGAGCACAAATATTTTTTTAACAAATGAACACGAACAAGATCTTGTTCGTGTTCGTTCGGTTCGTTTGCACCCATACTTGTATAATAGTGTAGGAAGCTTTCGTGTAAATAAATAAAACACTTTCATTAAAGAACTATAAAACAATAATCAAATGAAAACGTAAATTACATAACTCTTACAACTGAAATAAACATAAAAAGAGCAAAAATACTAAATAGAAAAGTTCTTGGTTGAGAATCATATTAGATACGGATCCTTTAAAACAAAATTTGAATCTTCCAAAAGAACTCGTTTGTTTATAGGATACAACAGCCTAAGCAATTGCACTGCCAAAGTTAACCTCGAAAACCTGAAGATATACCTAACATAAAAGATTAGAAAAGATAGAGAGAGTTGGAATAGTTTTTTTAGAGATATTAGTGTCTCAATCGCCGCTTTTTTATATTATCATATTAAACTTGAAGAAAATGTAACCTTTTTTTTTTGTTTTGTTAATATTTATCATCTTAAGCCGAATCTTGACAAGGAGCATGATCCAGTGGTTGAAATTATGGACTTAATGAAGGTATAACGTTTTGGTTGTGTTTCGGTATCTTTAACATGTCAAAACTTAGCTTAATAAACCAGATTAAGGTTAGTGTAAAAAGGACATTTTTCCTACAAAATGTTAGAAGTTTATGTAGGTATGGTGTTTTATATTATTTTGATATGTTATAACATAGAAAAATATCAAACAGAACAATTTATAACAAAATCATAGGTATTCTATGCATTTAATTTAAAACACACTAATTAAATTCTTTGAATGGTGTTTTAGATTTCATGCATGGAATACATTTAATTGTGTTTTAAATTATTACGTTTGGTGTTTTCTATATAATACCATGCCAAAAGAATATAAAACATCATACGAAAACCATGCCTACAAAGACTTTTTACACTTTTTACAAAACATGTCCTTTTTACAATGACCCTTACCTAATAAACCAGATAAAAATGGATTTGTACATTGATTGCATCAAACCTTTAAAAACATATTAAAAACTACATTATATTTGATTTCGTATAACTTTTCTAAGCATGTCTAACTAAGCCTGACAAAGCGGGCGTTCATTAAAGCTGGGTTTTGGTCAAAACGGGTCATTTTCAAAAGTGTCAATTTAGTTTCGTTTAAAATGGCTCTCGACCAAAATTCGGCTCGAGCTTAAATGATATGATTAAACTTTTGGAGAAGCATGCTGCCAAACCTCTGGTAATTTCCTATACTTGATGTGCATTATACAAACTTCATATTGCTGGCTATAAACCCTCTCGAACTATATGCAGCTTTTATATACTATATTGACTTTGTTTTATTTTACGTTTCTCAACAAAAGCCAGACACTTTCTATTACAAAATTGTTGGAGTAGGCGGTTATTTTTAATTCATGAAGGAGTGTTGTTGACATATTGTGCACTTATTATAACATAAAAATGAATTTATGAGTAAAGAATCATTTATTTTGATATAATTTCATCTTTTAAATAAAACGATAGGAGATGAAGCAGGGTGTTTAGAAAAAAACCGTAACTAAATAAAAACTATAAATCGAACCATAATCGTAATCAAAGAAATCGATTCGAACAACGAATTCAGTTTTTGATTTGGTTTATAACCAAAACCGAATTGTGAATATGGTTTTTAGTTTGGTTTTTGGATCCGCATTTTTTAAATTTGGTTTATTCGGTTTATTTAGATAACCGAATAAACCATTAATTTAATTAATTATTAAATAAAAATAATAAGGTTTAATAAACTATATACTATTTATTACCAAGTCTAACATCTAAGTATATGTATCCTCATGGTTCAAAGATTATTTATATTATGTGCCATTAGACTTGTTGACTATTTATAGTTTCTATGATCTATGTTTTGAACTTTTAACTTTGTGGTTGTGTGTACAACTATTTTATGGATATGTTTGTTTTATTTTGCTATGTCTTTTATTTATATATTGTTAGGTTTAAATTCGTTGTCGATTCGATATTCGGAAGTTAGAACACAAACATAAATATAAATTAGGAAAAAAGTACTTAGGTACAATTTGGTTAAATTTGGTTTATCTAACCGAAACCAAGAATTGAATTTGATTTGGTTCGGTTTGTATATACCTAATTTGGTTTTTGATTTGAGGCATAAAATTTTGAAAACCAAATTAACCGAACTGAATAAACCAAATAAACCATAAACCAAACTGATAAACACCCCTAGAAAAGCAGAAGACTTCTATTTATAAATAATAACCTCTTGATTAACGGACCATTAATACCCTTTATGTGAATATTCCTTAAGTGTTCTATGCTAACTTTTATCAATTATTGATTCTAATGTGGGAGTGTGTTGTGTAAATATAAATCAAGGAAAATTATTATTCAGAGAGTTGGTTTTTAATCAAAATATTCAATTTTTAATTATAGTGAAATCAGGGAGTGTGTTGTGTAAATATAAATTAAGGAAAATTATTATTCAGAGTTGGTTTGTATTTGAAATATTTAATTTTTACCTATGGTCATTTGTTCGCCCATTATCAAGAGTAAAAAGTAAAGCCGGTGTTAAATTACAAATATTAGATTGGGATGACAATGTTATAAATAAGACAACAAATGTTGTATAAAAGGATTATGAAGTCTTTATATATTTTATGTATTCTAGTATATATATATATATATATATATATAGTTTCTTCCACGTCAGCCTCACGAAACGATGCTGATACTTACACGCGTATCATCATTATGATTTATGTTATTTAAATCTAAAACTATTATTATTGTTATCTTGTTATTAACTAATAGAAAAAACAAGGTTGAACGAAACTGACAAACATTATTAAAAAAAGTTTTTCACAGAAACACAACATGTGTTCCTGGATTGGGTGATTCTGCAAGAAACAATCACCTATTTTGACTTATTCGAAGCATCCTCTGTTTCAAGATCACCTCCCATGAAACCAATTGTTGTGATTGTTTGATCTTAATGCTGACAGCTATTGAGTTTGACTCTCAGTTTCATCCGGTAAGCTCGTGTGTTCTTATCATTAGACACCTTAAAACTTATAGTTTATTTTTTAAATCGTATCAAATTTACATTTAAATTGATGTGGGTTTGGATAAGTTTTTCCAAAATTTGAATTTTTTCTATCCGAAGAATAAGGAAAACTATTTGACTTACTTCAGTGGCTAATTTGATCACGTAATTCAGATTACAGAGACCAAATTGAATTGGGTTTCCTTTGTTTCTGCCTAATTCAGGGTGAAATACTTGAATTGATTTGTGTTTATGGTTGGATATATTGCAGGTAGGGTTTGATTGCATACGAGAGTACTTGTAACTCCTGTGTGTTCATAAATATTTTCTCAAAATGTCAGCAGCATATGATCATGAGATGGAAAGGGGGTATTCTGCAAGTCTATCTAGTGGTCCGGAATCTGGTACGCCTGTTCTTTTCACCAGATGTACTAAATTAGTCACATCGTACGTCTATATGTTTTATTCACCATGGGTAGGCGAGCATAGGGGGCTAAACGTATCACATCCCTTAAATTTTTCTTCCTACCTTTTTAAAAGCGTCAAACCAACCAAAAAGTTTTTAGTCCTTTAGTACGAAAAGGTAGGCATACCGGTGATTTGACAGCTTAAGAGGGTACGACAGGTAAAAATGAAGAGGGTGGGTTGCGTTTAGCACAAGCCGTAAAATGGAGTGGGGTGGGTAAACAACCCCTAAAAATGGAGAGGAGTAGGGTACGTTTAATGTTGGCTAAACGTAACCCGACCCCTAAATTTTATCGTACCCCTAGAAAACGTTAAATCAAGATATTTTTTTTTGTCTTTAAGTATGAAAGGAAGGAATATTAATGATTTGACAACTTGAGGGTGAGGGGGTACGACAAGTAAAAAAGAACGGGGTTGGGTTTGTTTAGGGCAACTGTTTCTTCTATAAAAACCAATGATTTTGATACATGTTAATCGCATATGGTAATTGATTTCTTAAACTATGAATCCTGTAGATATGGAAAGTGAATTTGGAATGGAATCTGTGATCTATATGTCTTCATTTGCTGCAACTATCTTCATTGGTGTTCTTGTAACGATCGGGTGTTGCTGATGATTGTGCTAATCACATTGGTGGTCATGTTACAATCATGCGAAAGCCGGAATTCTGGGGCTGCTGAAATGTTAAGATCTGTCAATCAATTCGATCTTAATCTTTACGATTATTGCAAAACGGTTTCTCTACACGCAGAACTTAATATCAATAGCTATGAATGGTATCCATTGCCTGAAGTTTGTACAAACGCGGCTGTCAAATATATTAAACATGGTCATTACACAAGAGATTTGAGTACCATTGTGTCACTTGTTGAAAATTACTTCAAGAATGTTACGCCTGTTGTTGGTGGTCGGGATGTGGTGTTAATGGACATAGACGACTTATATGTTCATCGGTAGTTACATAATCTTTAGACACTTCTAATTTTGGAAGATCCAAATGCAATGGCTTAATGTACTTTTGATGGTCTAGGTTCCAAGATTATGGTCCTCATGATGGTGTTCAAGAGGCCAAACTTATGAAACATGCGGTGTTTGTACAAATATACACAAAACTACGGTCTGCAGGATGGTCGTTGGTTTTAGTGTCGAGGGAGCATGAGAAACGACGTGGTGTGGTCACTGACATGCTTATAGCGGCTCGATGTGGAGGTTGGTCTGAATTAATCATGAGGTATTGTTAAGAGGGTAAAATAGTCATTTGCCACTCAAATCATATATCATTAAAGGTTTGATAATTATGTTTATGACTAAAAGATTGTTGTGATGTGGTGCAGATCAGATGAGGAAATGAAAATGGATACACGCGAGTATATCCACAAGCAAAAGGCGATTATGCAAGCGGAGGGCTACCGAATTGCAGCAGTGATCAGCAGCCGTATGGATGTTTTAGTCGGCCCGTTTATTAGTACACAGATTTTCAAGCTTCCGAATCCATTCATCACACTAGAAGTGGAAAGCTAATGTATATTGATGTACAAAACCGGTTGATTCATGCACCATTGTATATAAATTTGTGGCATATGATCAAAAGAGAGAATTTAGAGTCAATTTGGGTAGTAGAAAGTTGTTACTGCAGCATACTTGTTTTAAGCTGATGAAAATGCAGCTTCTTGGCATTTTTTGTATTAAAATTCGGTATATATTTGTTGGTTTTGATTATGTTTATCTATGTATAATTAAATACATAGCAAGCTTTTTAATTATATTTTACACTAGATTATACCCCCGTACTACACGGATTGTATAAAGGAAACATTGCACATAAGTAAAAAATGATAAATATCATACAAAAATTGCTTATAACCACCCATAATAAGAAAAATATGTTAATTTATTTCTTTGAAATTTAAATAAAAACATAATAATTTTGTAATTAATCTATATAATTTATGAGTCTAATATATCATAGATAATATAATTATTAACTATCATTAAATATATAAGTTAAAATTATAATTTACACAACTTAAATTATAAATAATTGAATCCAAAAGCTACATATGAACAATCTGCTACTGTTAAATTTTAAACATTAGCTTAAGCATCAATTTCATTAATGGTTTTTTTTTACTTTAACATTATATTTTGTTTTTTGTAAAGTTTATTTTTTTAAATGACCATAAAATTTTCATACTCTCAAGTTTAATTAATTTATTTCTTTGTTTATTTTCATTTGGTTGTCATACCAAATGGCAGTACGTCATGAACAAACCGATATGATTGAAACCGAATTCCCGACGCATCATGCGGTGGATTTTAATGGTTATTACTTTAAATTATATATTTGTTATTGTCAATAACTAAAACAAATCAACCTATCCCATTAGTTTATCCCAATAATAATATAAATTTAAATTAGATTCAAAACTATATATTTCTTAATTCAAGAGTTTAATGCCTAACTGAGATATTTAACATAGTTTAGTGATAAGGATCACCCTAGTGCAAAAATTACAATTACCGGAATCAAGTGCGTAATTATTGAACCACTGGGACCAAATCTACAATATTTGCAAACCAAGGGGCCAACCAGGTATTTAACTCTTAATTCTTGGTGTTATCCTATATAGAAAAATATTTGAATTCTATGTTAAATCTTAAAAGAAATAATTAGATAGATATGGTTTTTTTATATATAAAAACAGATTATACAATTCGCGGTGTTTGTATATCATCTTGTTTATTTATGAACTTATATAGATAGATATGAGTTTAATAACCTATATTGTATGTTATTATATATTAATAATTAGATTAGATTGAATTAGATATTAGATATTAATCAAATATTTAGTATTTAGTATATTAAATTAAATAAGAGAATTTAAATAAATATAAATAAATTTTATAAGGTTGAAAGAGAAAATGTATGTGTTATTATGTAGAGTTTTTTTATTATAAGTTAGATTAGATATGAATGATTATCAAATTAAAAGTTAAAATTGTTTATAGACCAACCAGTAAACCGTTGAATGCTTTATTTTTACCAACATAAGCTCATCCCTTATAGATAATCACGAAAATAACTTAATGTATCATTGCACACATGTTTAAAAGTGCTATTATTAAAAAAATGACAACTTAATGCTTCTAGCTACACCGATTTACTATTTTCAGTGATTTCCCTCGTCCCTCAACATATGTAACGCAGAATAATATGAAGTTGGACTTAACGACATGTGACCGAATGGATAGTACTAAGAGCAATGGATAAAGTAAGGATGATATGATCAGAACAATATTACATATAACAATACGATTAGGGTGTTCAAAACTCTCGCGACTCGCTCGAAGCTTGTTCGAAAAGGCTCGGTTGTAAACGAGCCGAGCTCGAGCTAGGTCTGGCTAATGAGATGTGGTTTGTTGAAAATAACCATACAATTCATTAATTTAAAAATTGCTAAAACATATCATGTACTTTCACTTTTGTAACAATTACAGTCCACCCTCACTAACGCCATCCAGTTATTATTATTCTGTTAGTTTATTTGAAATTACCATAATGCACTTGTTATTAAAATTAAAATAAATAATAAAGAGTTAGTTACGTCTTTCGTTCATATGGTTTGTTGAAAATAACCATTAGTGTCCATTAGTTTCAAATTTGCCAAAACAGTACCAGTATCCTTCAAACTAAATTTGTTGTTCCTATAAAAGCAATAAAACTAGACTAAGTTCTATTGGATGATATTTAAATTTCATAAAACTAGACTAATTGTAATCACTTAAAATTTTTTAATGAATATATATTCGAACTTAAATGAACAAGCGTAAACTAACGAACATAAATAAATGTAAATAAACGAACGTAAACAACCATTCACAAACATAAATGAATAAGACATGTGTTCATGTTTGTTTATTTATTAAATAAACGAACTTTCTACCAAATAGCAGTTCACTAAACTTCCTAAAAGCATAATTTTCGATTAGAATTTTTAGATTGTCACCTCTAGTTTGTGTGTTGCTATTTGAAGAATTTGATTTAGCGTTCATTTTGCTATATTTTAACGTGCTTGTGCTTCGGTTGTTTTCCTTTGTTTCAAGTTGGTAGTTTGATATTTTTTTGTTATCTTGAATTAATCGTAGACAACCCTAATCATCCCTAGTCGGCTGGAATAGGCAATTACAGTGAAATTCCGACTAAATTCCGGTCATAACCTGTAAATTCTAGCATTTAGTATTGTATACTTAAAAAATGAAAAGAAAAGATGTTAAAGCATATCTACTTAAAAATTACATATAAAAATTTGTATATATATGTAAAAAATAAAAATCATATATCAAAATCCAATATGATTAATCCTAATTAATTACTAGTCGATACCTCACTGCTACCTAGCAATTCTTACTACCATAAGTTTAAATAAACAAAAATATATGTTACCGTTATATTTTGGAATGGCGGTTTTGGATTTTCTTTACACCCCTACTATTGAGGTACCTTTTATTAGTTTAATACTTTTGTATATTATATTAATTAATTATATAAAAACATGGTTATCAAGCTACGAGTTGAGCTATCTAGCCGAGCCAGCTCGACTCAATTCGATAGCAAAATGAGCTTCTTCGAGTTGAGTTTTTCCGACGAGTTTTAAGAGAGTTGCGAGCCGCGAGCCTCTTGTACACCTCTAGATACTATCATAAGAGCACCCAAACAATGAACCAAATCCATCCATCAGATTGCTTAATAAGCATGTCATATCATTCAAAACCATCAACATTCTAAACCTTATTTTTTCATCTAATAATAAATCAATCCAAACTTTTACATCACACCTTACTTTTTATTCACTTTTTAAACTTAGAAAAAAAGTATTATGAGTAGATGGTCCCAACCAATCAATCCAGAGCGGACTACCTCCTTTAAACCGGTCCTAATCACACGCCTCCAACAAGCTTCGTCCGGATTTGTGCTCATCCAATGAGCGGACCATCCGCTGTTATTGCTTTAATACATTAGAAATCATATTAGCATTCAATTGTGTATTTCTAACCTACGTTTCTCTAAACCCAACAACATTTAATTTCAAATACCAATCCTATCACGTTCCCCGAATCCCTAAACGCCGCCGTTTCGATTCCAATTTCTTGCGGGACTACATCCGTTTCCCGCCAAAATCACATGCGTCTTCTACCCCTCTCCTTGACCCACTAAGGGTGGTGACCCCTTCGCAAACCCATTTTGACGATTGGCAAGAGTGCCGTCACCACCATTGTCACGCGGCGTGACTAACTAAAACGGTGACTACTCGCTGAGAAGAGGAAGAAGCCGATTGAGTGCAAAATATAAAATCAAAAATACCCTTATCAATTAATAATTAGGTGCAAAATACGAAGTAGAGTGATTAATTGACATGACATGATATCATTAATTAAAAAAAAGTTTACCACTCTGAGACGGGAGTGCCTTTTCACCCTAAACAGTCTCCTCTGTGTCTCTCTCTCCCTGTTAACACACAAAAAAAAAATGTTGGAATTGAAGTGGGTGCATCAGTGTACCTTGTTGAAGAAAGTAATAGAATCCATAACGGATCTTGTGTACAACGTCGACGCGAACTTCGAGTGTTCGTCCACCGGAATCTCACTACAGGCCATAGACCCAATCCACGAGGCCATGGTCTCGCTTCTTCTCAGATCAGATGGCTTCGAGCACTACCGTTGTGATCCTAACATGTCTTTAGGAATCAACCTCGGTAGCTTGGCTAATATGCTAACGTGCGCTGGTGATGACGACATTGTTACCGTCAAGGCTCACGACGGCCAAGATTGTGTTAGTTTTATGTTTGATAAACTTGGTAAAGTTTTTTTTTTCTTTTTATTTACTTGCGTTAGTATGGAATTATGGTTTTATGTATTGATGAAGATCTTGTTAGATATTTTAGTGTAATCAGGATTAACTTGGTGACCAAAGGGAATTATAATGTACATCGAACAAGTTAGAAAATCAGAGTTGTATCCGATTAGATTTTTCGGTACAATCACCGAAATAATTTGATCAGAGAGTGAAAACACGCCTCTCTGATCATCCGGTTTTTAAAATTCCCCAACAGATCTAGGGTTTATGTTTGCATGTAGACTTAACTGTAAACGAAATGAAGAACATGAACATAAATGAACAAATGAGACGTTCATGTTTGTTCTTTTATTATATAAATGAACTTTCTACCAAGCAGTTCATCAAGGGTTCATTGAATTTCCTAAAGCACAAATGTTCGATAAGTATTCCTCTCAGTGGCGGAGGCATAGTATAAGGAGGGGTATCACGGGCTACGGCTCAACCCTGTTGGTTTCAGAAGATGAAATGTCTAATGTTTTTTCGCCTGGAGAACTAATTGGATTGTTGCGAGCGGAACGAATGGGGCGCGCTTTGGAAGAAGCGATCTGTTACCAAGCTGTCTTATTGGGAATAACAAGAGCATCCATGAATACTCAAAGTTTCATATCCGAAGCGAGTTTTCAAGAAACCGCTCGAGTTTTAGCAAAAGCATCTCTCCTAGGGCGTATCGATTGGTTGAAAAAATAGGATACTTTAATTTATTAAAATTACAAATTTTTATAAGCCCAAACCTTTTACAACACCAAACTTGTATAATACTAAAGCCCAAATTAAGTATGGTGTAATTGAAAGTGACCCAATTGATAAACTTAGCCCAAGCCCCAAAACAATTTTTCATTATCATATGATTGCATGGTAATTTTTTTTAGGATACCTCTAAATTAATGGGCTAGCTCTGATACTGATTCTTCTATGTTCGCCTCTAGTTTCTGTTTTGCTATTTGAAGAATTTGATTTTGTCATATTTTAACGGTGATTCGGTTGTGTTTTTTTTTTGTTTCAACCTGGTAGTTTGATATATCTTGGGATTAAACTAAGATATATGTATGTTGGTTGACTGAATCACCTAAAATGTTCAGATCAAGACAAGATTACTAATTTTGAGATGAAGCTGATGGACATTGATGATGAACCTCTTGAAATAAAAGAAAGCAAATATGATGCCGTTGTTCGAATGCCATCATCTGAGTTTGCAAGAATCAGCAAAGATCTTAACACCATGGGAGACATTGGTATACGTTTCATGGTTTTCGTCTACATTACTTCTGAAAACTGAATCTTAAATGCTTATTTTGTAATCAAATTTCCTATTGTAGTTGTGATATCTGTTACAGAAGACGGTTGCAGTTCTTAACCAAAGGGCACACTGGTACTGCAAATATTGTGTGCAGATCAAACCCTTTTGCTGACAAGGTATGTAGGCTAATATATGAATAGAACATGTTTAATATAAGTGGGAACTGGTCTGGTTCAATTGTTGTGTAAACCTTTTGCAGCGAGAAGAAGCGACTATAATTGAAATGGTGAAACCGGTTTCAGAGAAATATGCATTGAGGTTCCTGAAATCTTTTACAAAGGCGGCCCCATTGGCTAGTCAAGTGACACTGAGCTTGTCTTCTGATTGGCCAATGATGGTTGAATACAAGATTGCGGAAATGGGTCACCTGAGGTTCTATTTGGCTCCAAAGATGAATAAAGATAAGATGATGAATGGTCAAAATGTTGATCTAGTGGAACTAAAGTCGGTGCAGGGGAGCATGCTGAGGAAAGCAATAAAAACCACAGCGAATCTGGTGAACGATGTCGACGCAAAATTTGAGTGTTCGTCGACTGGAGTCTCACTTCAGGCCATGGATCCAATCCACCAGGCGATAGTGTCGCTTCTTCTCAGATCCGATGGTTTTGAGCACTACCGCTGCGATCGTATCATGTCATTGGGAATGAACCTCGGTGTCATTGCTAAAATGCTAAAGTGCGCCGGGGATAACGACATCGTCACGATGAAGGCTGGCGACGGTGACGATTGTGGTAATTTTATGTTTGAAAACTTCAGTAAAGATTCCTTTCCCTCATATCTACTTGCGCTAGTAGGCTTATAAACGAACATGAATGGGGCATGTTCATGTTCGTTTGGTTTATATAGAACCAAGATCGAACACGGACAAGTAAACCAACAAACTTTTCTTGTTCATTTACCAAATTGAATTTGTTCGTCTTCGTTTATGTTTGTTTACTAAAAGTAAACGTGAACATTAATTTGTTGTTCCTATAAAACCATAGTTTTTAATAGCGAATAGCGCACGATAGCGACAAGCTACCTATATGCTACATAGCGATAGCGATGAAATAGTGGGCGCTATTTTATGTTTAGCGATGCACTAGAAGATAATTTCAGAAATATTTATATGTGTTTTTATTAGTATTTTATCAAAATACATTATTTTCAGATGTATATTAAATGAAAACGAAAATTCTGCTATTTTATAGGCTGTTTTCAAATGTATAGTTAAAAAAAACAAAAATTCCGCTATTTTATAGGCACATATTATCGCTATTTATATTAAAACAAAAAAAAACCTAGCATCCCGCTATTTCCGCGCTAGAGGGCGCCAAAATCAGATTGCGACCTGCAATCGCATCTCCACGCTAAACGCTATAGTGAGCGCTATGCTCGCCATTAATAACTATGTATAAAACCAATAAAACTAGACTAAGTTCTATTGGATGATATTTAAATTTCATAAAACTAGACTAATTGTAATCACCTAAAAATTTTAATGTATATATTCAAACTTAAATGAACGAATGTAAATGGCAAACATAAATAAACGTAAATGAACAAACGTAAACAACCATTCACGAACATAAATGAATGAGACATGTGTTCATGTTTGTTCATTTATTAAATAAACGAACTTCCTAAATTCATAATTTCAATTAGTATTCTTAGATTGTCGCCTCTAGTTTGCGTTTTGCTATTTGAAGAATTTGATTTAGCGTTCATTTTGCCATATTTTGACGTTGTTTCAAGCTGGTAGTTTGATATTTTTTGGGACTAACTCAGGATTTATATATTGGTTGTTTGAATTACTCAAAATGTTTAGATCAAGACAAGATTACTAATTTTGAGATGAAGCTGATGGACGTTGATTACGAGCCTCTTCATATACCAGAATTCAGTTATGACACCACTGTTCGAATGCCATCATCCGAGTTTGCAAGAATCTGCAACGATTTTAGCACAGTCGGAGACACTGGTATTCATTTCCTGATTTTCATCCACATTACTTTTTAACGTTGAATCCAAAATGCTAACTGTGTAATCAATAAACCTGTTGTAGTTGTGATATCTTTTACAAAAGAAGGGCTAGAGTTCTCAACCAAAGGGACACTGGTACTGCGAATATCGTGTGCACACAAAACACTTTTGGTGACAAGGTACGTATGCAGAGTAATTATATGAACAAACATTCTGAATCTATGTGGAACTGGTTGGGTTTAATGTGACAACCGGCAAAATAATGGTAAATTCCATACAACTTAACAACTTGATTATACAATTTATTGCGTTCATTATGACTTAATTAATGCATGATTAGGTCGCGTAAAGTCTAGCAATCATAGGACATAGTTAATTATGCACGTATGTCTTCTATATTCATATATAAGTATAAATATTTCCTATATATATATCTCATACCAGTTTACTTTGATTTTCAGGTGTTTTAGAATATATAAATAAAAATTGGTTGAACGAATACAAGGAAATGTCTGTATGGATTGATCAACACCAGACACAAACATTTCCTTGTATTTGTTCAACCAATTTTTATTTATATATTCTAAAACACCTGAAAATCAAAGTAAACTGGTATGAGATATATATAAAGGAAATATTTATACTTATATATGAATATAGAAGACATACGTGGATATTTGATCAACAATGTCTCAAGCTGCTTGTAATTTTTTTTGTAAGACTCCAATGTTGTAGAATTTTGTAGTAACTCCCATAAAGAAAGAAATTCTTTCCAGGCCTTTAATGACCTAAAAGATTGCCTACATATTCTAAACAGATTCCGCTCAATGTGCCACCTACAAAGTAAACGAGCAGCCTCCGGAAAAACTTCTTTGCACGCGTTCACCAGTGCCATCTCCCTATCTGTAACTATAACACGTGGGAGCATGCACTTGTCTAGTGTCGACTTTAGACAACTGTCTTTTCATTATGCATAAAGGCAAAAGCAACGGAAAATGTATTGCTGGTTGAAGTTACACCAACAATCTCAATGAAAGGCATTTTATATTGGTTTGAGTTGTATGTGACATCTATAATCAACACGTGTGGAAAAGCACGCCAAATATCAAATGATATCGGGTGAACAAAAAATAAATTTTCTAACTCGTTAAACCTGCTTGTAGTAATGTCATAAACACAACCATTAGAATGCAAAAGGGACATGAGAACCTGCATTGGAGATTTGCCTACTTGATCGACCATGCCAATTTTATTGCGTGCGTTTTAAATAGTCCTGAGTGTAGACACATTACTTGGATTGCGCTCCTTAAGTATTGGAAGAATATCACGTGGTGCCACTTCATCCTTTTCAAATCTGCAACCAAACTAAATTCATCTTTAGAAAGTCTTTTTGCATATGGATGACCCTCCATATATAGTACAGGTTGATGGTTATGTTAATCACATATCACCCTTAAGGTCCAATAATCATCGTCATCTGAATATTTTCCTTCTAATTCGAATGGACAATTTGTTTTTTTGGTGCCGGAAAGTTTACTTGAATCGTTAACTTTATATTCGCCGCCACGATCACATTTGAGTACAACCGTATACACGAAACCACAAGGTCTTTTATTCGACCTTCTCTTGACGACGACAATACCAAGTGAGTATGCCAACTTTTGAACCCAATCTATCAATTCTTCACAATTCCTAAACAACTATAAATAAAAAGGTTTGATATTATATAAAATATGAATTTAATATTTTTTTGTCTATTATTAAAAATAACAAATATATAAAACATATCTCTTCATATGCAAACCAAATAAGTATGTATGTACCTCATCAGCGGCAAATTCAGATGTTCTCATAAAAAAGTCACCTTCTTTGATTGAAGGTTCTCCTCTCTCCATCGACAAAAGTTGGTGTTGGCCAGAGGTGTAGGCGACTGGTAGTGGTCAGAGGTATTTGGTGGTAGCCGGAGGTGTATGTGGTGGGTGGTGGCCGAAGATGTAGACGGCTGATGGTAGCCGGAGATGTAAATAGTGCATCTTATAAAGTTGTTAAATATTTAATTTTTATCTTCTTAACTGAATTTTCTTTTTCAAAAGTTCTAACTAAATTAATTTATGATTTTAATCAAAATTATGTTTTCAAAAATTTGACTTTTAGAAAGAATAGACAAAAAAAAAGCTGACAACATTTTGAAAAAGTAAAAAAAAGGAATGCAGCTGCCTGTTGGTCCACTCGAAGATATAAATTAAAAACTAAAAAAATTTTGACTTTTTGGTTCATTTAACAATACCCTTGAAATAATGTAAAAAGTACCTAATCATTACTCTATTGAGTTCATCATCATTTGACGTAACAATAAAAAAACATTTAAAGAAATCTAATCATTACCTTTTTTTACTAAATTGGTATATTAATCATATACCCTTAGTCTATTTATCATAACCAAAATGCTGAAAACACTATTCATGCTAGCAAGTTTTGAAAACTGTCAGAACAAGCAACGAATGGCATGAAAACATTTATGGTTGAAATACAAATAAAAGTCCCTAATTAGGGAAATTAAATTCAAAAACACTTTAACTTTCCAAAAAACACGTGTTGATATAATTTGTCCAAATCGCGTTAAAATATAACAAAGTAAACTGTCCGAAATGTCAAAACTCAACATTTTAAGGGTCATAGGACTCATATATAATGTTATACATCCTAAATAAGCTTGGGGATATCAATGGAATATCCTAAACATAAGCTTCCGACGATACACCATAGCGGGCACAACTTGTCCGATACCGACCCGACGAACTAGTAAGAAACATCCTTACCATCTTAACACCTAAACGGATCATCTAGTGAACTAGTTAAGAGTATTTCATGTCTGAAACAACATTGGTGGTACCATATAATAAGCCGAGATGACGGTTCCGGCACTAAATCACACTTTTTATATATTGTCCGAAAGTGACCTGACGACCGATCTAATAATATTTTTACCACCCGAAACTAACACCAACTAATCAAGGGAATTAATTTATACTAATTAACATCTAAAACCCTTCTCTAATAATGCATGACCAATCACTAATCAATATACTTAATTAAATTACCTAAACATCTAATATATATACACATGTTAAAAAAAAGTTACACTTAGCCTCCTCCTTCAAGAAATCGGTCAACAAGTGGGTCCCACCCACTTGTTTCATAACAAGATCATCATCCACATATTACATGAACATTACTACAAAAATGAAAGTGACTTCAACATTTTATAACTTTCATGCAAACTAAAAATCATGATTTACACTAAGATGGTTTTAAAAGTGTGTTAATCAAAGTTGTTTATATGAAAATAAAGACTTTAAAATGTGTTAAATAAGATGGTGTGAGTAATCTTGTTAAAAGATTTAAAAGTGTTATGATATTATTAAAAAAATGTGGTTAAAAAATATACATAAAGTTTAAGGATTATGTGGATAATTATGTGAGAATTGTTACATATAAAATTTGAGTTTTTGAAACTTGATTGGAGATAGATTGAGATTAAGGAATTCAAACATGCTTAAAATATGTTTTAAAAACGTGAAAAACGTGATAGTTTAGGGAAAACTATGGCGAAAATTTTCTAAAATCTAATCGCAATTAAAGTACGATTAACGGGGTGATTAATGGGACTAAATGCGATTAGTGATCTTAATCAGTAATTAAGAAAGTTTAATAAAAGGGTTAAGCACTCATCTTACAAGAACTTTTATAAACACTTATATATAATTATAAGTTAAAAAGAGTTGTAAAAAGGTGAAATAGAAATTTTATAAGTATAAAATATTTTTAAATAAAAATATATACATGTTTAAAAATACACCAACTTATGTGTATAAATACTTGTGTACGATTATGTGTATGTATTAGAAGTTAGGAAGAATACTAACTAAAATACAAATACACTACACAAACAATCTCCAAATACGCGACGACGAACGAGTATAAAAACACTTAAGGAACTAAATACATGAACAAAGTTATATTACACTTTGGCACGAAACGCGGACGACGAACAATCGGACATCGGGCAAATCGTTACGTAACCTTATATTATGGACAATATATATATATATATATATATATATATATATATATATATATATATATATATATATATATATATATATATATAGGGTAAGGATCTAAAGTGAACAACATTATAAGAGTGAACCGTGTGAACTGATCTAGACCACTGATTTTCATCATCCTAAAGTTTTGATTAGTGGCATGATTGTAATTATTGATATTTGTTTTTTCCTTTAAATTTAATTAAAAAGGGTAATTCTGTAATTACATAATGGGTCAGTTTTTAAAACTGGAAACATGAAAAGTTGCCATATATTTCGCCAATTACTTGTTCCTCCAAAGTTGCCATATATTTCGCCAGTTACTTGCTCCTCCAAATTCGCGTATATTATTTAATACACATGTGTACTATATATTATAAACTGGAATTCTACAGCAAAGCTGCAACCTCGATTTATAATAATGCAGTAACTTTACCATGTTACACATGTGTACTGTATGGTATCAACCGGAGGTTTGCATCAAAGTTGAATACTCGCATGTAATAATGCAGAAACTTAAAATTATACACATATGTACTGTATGGTATCAACCGGAGGTTTACAGCAACGCTGCATCCACTTATATAACGTCATGCATCATCTTAACATCATACACATGTGTATTAAATAATGCATATACTACGGAACCGCATCCTGATATGTAATAATGCATATACTACGCGACTATACACAGTGTACTAAATTGCAACAACTGGACGTTTACAACAAAACTGCATAATCACAAATAAAAATCGCAACCTGCAATTATGTGGATAATGAACGGGAATATATGTCTGTGTATTAACGACTAAATGTATCATTAATTTCATCAGTGCAAATCTTGAATGGACAAACACATGAAAACAATTTTAAACTTGAAAACTACACATGTGGATTGAAAACTAGATACGTATATTCATCTTCATACATCTAAAATCCATAAGATCAAACATGGGCGATCCATTGTTGTAACAAAGACGCCATCATTACTCGGTTCGTATATATCATTCGTGTTTTCAAACGAATTGGAACTATTACAACGTGAATCCGCCATATTTGAATGAATTAAAAAATACGAACTTTGAACCAGGCAAAGTTGAAAAAAAATAATCCCTATTCAAAATCTTCGAAAACAGTGTATTATCAAAACAAATTCGATCTGATTAAACTAAAAGTACGTATAATCAACTCGTGATCTGTGAAAAAATTAGAAAGATTGTTAAATCCCTAAAATGTAGGGATTTTTTAACTGAATAAATTATTAAAACGAAAAAATTAAATGAAGATATATGGAAAAATACGATCCTACCCTTGACACATAAAAAGGAAATCAATGGCTAAGATGAGTTCACACAGTTTACTATTAAGATATTGTTCACAAATGATCCTAATCCAATATATATATATATATATATATATATATATATATATATATATATATATATATATAGGGTGAGGTTATTGTGAGAAAATTTAAAAGTGTGAGAAAGATAAGAAAGAATCTAAACCATTAGATATTTAATCTAATGGTTGAGATCATAGTGGCAATTCTGTAAATAATGTTGACTATTAAACTAACTAATTTTATAGATTAGGGGTATAAAGGTAAATTTAATATTTTTAATTAAGAAACTAACATTAATACACATGCAAAGTTCCCCCATTCTTTTTTAAACATCAATAACTTTTTATACGTAACTCTTTTTTAAAAAAAATTACACCATAATAACGAGTGCTTTTTATCTTTAATATGAGTACCATATTGATATACTTATGTAGAGTTATTTCTGTTTTTATATATTTAGGGTGTTATTTCTGTTTTGATTCTGATTATAGTATTGACTGGTGTTATATAACTGTTGTGGTGTTTTTATGAGTTATGGTGTTATTTTTGTTATATTTTTGTTCTTTATAAGATCTATGTCTTCAATATACATGCTGTGGTGTTTTTATGAGTTAGGGTGTTATTTCAAATTCAAAAATCCCTACAATAACTGCCAAAAATCGGTTGCATAAATTCATTCCATAATTAGATTTTATTAGTTAATTACACTTATACCCTTAAACTACCAAAATAAAAAGGGACACATGTCACCTCTATGATCTTTCTTATCCTTCTCACACTTTTAAATTTTCTCACATGAACCTCTACCTATATATATATATATATATATTATATATATATATATATATATATATATATATATATATATATATATATATATATATATATATATATATATATATATATACATAAAACCAAAAGCCGACATGAATTATCAAATAAACGACCCAATAAAGTAAATGCGTAGCTATCCGCAACGGTCGCCGCATCATTACAACACGGAAAGGATACCTATCACGGGCGACGCATGGGCGTTTCGACAAGAAAATATATAACAATAAGTTCTACGACGAACTCTAAAAAATAATATACTTTGGGTTAAAAAATCGACATACGATCCAACACTTAAAATTCTGGAAAGTATAAAATGAAGAGTCACAAATGATACCCATGTAAAAGTATATACCTATAAAATACGCTCAAAATTCGCTTATGGTAAATACAAGAATACTTGGAATTGTAATGGGCTAGTAAAAGCCCATTAATATATATAATAAGTTGGGCTGGGCCTACTAGTATATAAAATGGGCTAAGGACCGTTCTAAAACATAACATTGGGCTAGGCCCATTAATATGTCGAATGGGCTAAGCCCAACATCATACAATACATTGGTCTAGGCCCACTTAAATAACTTTATTGGGCTAGGCCCACCCATACACAATTCATTTGGGCTAGGCCCATATATACAAAAACAACAAATAATACGGTATACAAATACGTATAAATACAATATAAATACCAAATAATACGGTATACTAATACGTATAAATACCAAATAATACGGTATGCTAATACGTATAAATACGGTATAAATACCCAATAGTATAGTATAAAAATACGTATAAATACAGTATAAAATACGTATAAATACCAATGGAACGGTATACAAATACAAGTACGAGTACGGTATACATACACGTAAGTACATAGTGATGTACTCATATATACTTGTTAAAGTATACTCAAGCAAAGAATAGTGTCCAAATACATCAACGTATCTACGATGTTAAAAATAAATATTTTTAACACTTATAATTATAAAAGGCATACAACATGATGAACAAATGCTCATACTTAAGCCTAACATGTCGTTACGAATGAACGAGATTCACTAAACTCAAAGTATATATATATTCGGAGAACATATATATAACACACATAACGAACGTAAGCCGTGCGAGCACGGAGAATCTCATGGGCTAGGCCCACTCATACCGTGTGGATCACGGAGACTCAAATGGGTTAGGCCCATTCTCACTTATGCGAGGCACAAAGACTCTTATGGGCTAGGCCCACCTATACTCGTGCGAGGCACGAAGACTCACGAAGAGCAAGGCCCGTTCGTACACTTGATGGATACGAAATATATATAAAAGAAGTGCATATATATTAAAACAAAAATGCGAAACAAATGCCAACATATTTAAAATACGCAAGGGATCCAAATACTTAACTTATACAATAACGTTCAAGATGAACAACGTGTGTGTATTTAACGGTAACTCAAGTGTCTAATGAGTTAGAACACTTGTAGGTTGATACGCTCTTTGGGATACCCGAATTGCTAGCATATATTCACGGACGCAAATCAGTGAGTTCATGTCACCCTTTTCTCTTAAATATTTTCGGTTTATAACTCTCGGGGGGAAATACATGTTTTCGATTGTATGGTTTAGCTATGGAATGAAATATTAGATCATGTGCGAATAGGGTCTCTCTTAAGTGCCATTAATCTTTTATAAGACCAAGGAACAAGAGTGGTAGATCTATCAGGTGTAGCGAGCCCCACTCATGGGTCCTTGTGTGGCCACATGTAGTGCTTTTGTTGTCTCAGCCGGGTGGATCGGAAGAAATCGTTTAGGGTTGAGTACTTCCTATGTCGTCACACATATTAATGTCCTTGCAAAACATTAATGATCAAATAGTTCATTGACGCTTTACATACCACATAATTTCATATACGAACTCTCAAATGTTTTTAAGATTCAGTTGGTGTGCACACAAAACGCATGAACTCGCCAACTTTTGTTGATGTTTTCAAACTTACATGTATTTCGGGAAATTGAAGTGGATCTTGGTGCAGTCGTTACGAAACTTTCAAGGGTGACAAGTAGTCGATGTCATACGTATTTTGAAGGGTTTGGTCTATATAATCCGTCTTCGAATGGAATATAGGATGCAAAGCCTTAACGTATAAAAGTTATTTTGAACAAGTCTTTTGTAAACTTTAAATTACTTATGACGTCTTTTATTTCCAAACAACTTGTGACTTGTAATGTTTATATATGGTGAATGGATGAACATCGTGCATGCTTTTAAATTCATATAGTTGTTTACTTATGTTGTATGCGATGAAAACTAATCAAGTTCACACCGCACGCTTCCGCTATGAACGGGTGTGACATTCAATTGGTGTGTTAACTTTTGCAGCCAGAAGAAGCGACTATAATCGAAATGTGGAATCCAGTTTCAGCGAAATTTGCACTGAGTTACCTGAATTGTTTCACAGAGGCATCCCCATTAGCTAGTCAAGTGACATTGAGCTTGTGTTCTACAGGGCTACTTGAGGTCGAATACAAGATTGTAGAAATGGGTTATCTGAAGTTCGGTCTGGTTGCAGAGGGTGAAGAAGTTAAAAAAGATGAATGGTGAGCCAGTGAAAACCAAGTACAATGGGAAAACCAAACGGGAAGTAAACAAAGAAGATATGAAGGCCAAAAAACGACATAGAGCCAAGGTAGAAAAGATCAAGGAGAAGTTGCGCCTCAAGAAGGAGGAACAAGAATATAAAATCATTCTCTTGAAAGAGGAGGTGCGCATGATGCAGCAAAAACAAATGGATAAAGATATGAAGTTTTTTTCGATGCCGCATGATAATTTGGCTGGAGTGGCGTTGGATGCGGTCCTGGCACGAAAGTGTGAAATTGCACAACGTTGGGGATGGGAATGAAATGTTCGTTTTAATTTTATTATCTTGTAATTGTTTTTAATTAATGAAATGTTATTTTATTTACAAGTTTTTAAATTTTGTAAATATTTTTTAATTAACTTGTTAAACAAATGGTTTAGGGATGAGAATGATCAACTGCAAAGGTTTAGGGATGGTTAGGGGTGGAAAAAAAGAGAGCTTAGGGGTGAAATGTTAGGATCTATCAGTCAGTTTAACCATAGTATTTATGCTCAATGCAAACTTAATTTAATTGTTATGAATCATTATTTCTTTTCTGAAATTTGTAAAAAAAGTTGTCAAGTATATTAAAGATAGTCATCACATAAAGATTAGTACCATGGTGTCACTTGTTACATAATCTTTACACTTTAAATTTTGAGATCTATATGGGTACACATGCATTGGCTTTATGTGTTCTGATGGTGTAGATTCCATGATTATGGTCATCTTAATGCTGCTAAAGAGGCCAAACGTATGAAACACGCGGTGTTGGTGCAATTATACACCATACTTTGGCCTGAATGATGGTTGTTGGTTATATTGTAAAGGGAGTATGAGAAACAACATGGCGTGATCACTGACGTGCTTTATAGCGGCTCAATCTGGAGGTTGGTCTAAATTGATCATTAGGTATTGTTAAGAGAGCAAAACAGTCTTTGCCACTCATATAGTATATGGTTAAGGGATGTTCAGATTTGTGTTTTAAATTGAATATTTGATCAGTACTACAATCTTTTACTGAGCCATAAACACATGTGACTGAAACTTTCATAATGCCGGTTACACAGTTAAAGCTTCGCGGACTCTGATCCGAGGTTCTGAGCCGAATGATATCAAAATGAATATGGAGGACAAGACAGGGAAGAAGATGACAGCATCAGCAGTGATGATATAAATCCAAATCTAGACCAAACAGATCATCTAAGCTTCTAATTAAGGTTATAACGGTAATTTGTTGCTACGCTTCTTGGCTTAGCTATAAAGAATAACCCCGATTACTGTGAGTGTGTATCCAGCCATCCCGGTTACAGAAACAGGATTTCTAAAGAGCAGTATTGAAACAACCACTGCTACCGCCCCCTTCGCGTTTCCTAGCACCTGAAAATCGACCATAAATCCATTCAAACAAGATGCAAACCACCTTATGACTTTTTTTTCTAATGTTCGTTGTTGACCCGGTTTTGTTTTTATGTTTTTATTTAAGGTACAAGTCTCTAGATTTATACAGTTCGTTTCTGACGGATGAACTTGAAATCCGACGTTTAACTTTTATTATTTATTAATTTATTTATGGAATGTGCTATGTAAATGTATTATAATATTCATAAACATCTTTTTATCATTTCAAAACTATTAATATAACTTCCGTTTAAACCGCCAAACCAACGGGTCCCGCTGACCCACCCGACCCAGCCAGTTTGGTTTGTCATTTTCCAAAACCATAGTTGGCGATTCAGGCCAAATTTTTCTTCAAAACTGATCAAACTAGACCGTAAACACCCATAATTATAAAATTTAACTTAACATGTATGTAACTGTGATTCTATAACAGGTACACTAAAGTTGTAAAAACAAAATACAATTCTATCATATTTTCTAGAAAAAAGAAGGGCCCATAATAAGCATGATAAGGAAGCACAAAAGTAAATGATAAGTATGCACTTAGAAAGTAAACAAGAGGTGTGTACCTGAAGAGTAAGAGCACTGGTGTGTTTAGTGACCAAAAAGTTGGTTAAGTTGACAAAATAGGCAAGTGCAGAGTTGAACAGCAACAACCAAACAATCCCAAAATCTTGTCTAGCAAGTGCTATTGTTATACCAACAACATTCTCTTCCATGTATAGTGTTGCAGGAAGCAAAAGAACAACAGCAATTGGAGCCATGTACAAAAGCAGATTCATGGAGTTCAGCTTCTCCCTTCAGATAATAATATTCACAATCAAAATCTATAAAGTTTGCTACCTTAAATCATTATTCAAAACCTGTAATGAATAGTTGCTTACCCTTCAGAAGAAAGCAATATCCCTTGAACAACTGTTTTTAAAGCTCGAGCAGCGGTAGCACCGTACACATTATAAATCCAAACAGATGAAAACTAGGCTCCCCCTATGAACAAATCAATATCAAATGTGAGTAACCATGCTAGATTTTAGAACAACTGAATAACTGTATTGGTCAATGATATAATCTCAAAAATCAGATCTCTTTCATATATAAGAATAATAATCACAACAAACATCCCCAATAAAACCCCACTCATAGCAAAAAGCTCCTAGTAGGGTCGGAGGGTGGGTACTGTCCCACGAGGTTGTTTCCACAGGAACACTCGGCTCCAAAAAATACCTTTTTTTTTCTTTTGACCTATGAAGTGTAGTAAGCCAGATAAAGCAGATTTTTGTTTTAAAAAGAATGAAGCGCACCAAGGCAACTGGATCTTAAACTGAGACGTAAAGTGCAAAAGCGCATTGCTTTTCGTACGTGAGGCACAATAAACAAATTTGAATATATATATTTCTCATAGGTTTCTAATATCATTTACCCAAATTTTGGTCGCTGATAATCTCTATAATATCTAAGTAACTTATATGAACAACTAAAAAGCCTATTAAACATAACATAAAGGAAAAATCAAATAATAACAAATTTGCAAAAAAAACAGCATACCCCACTAGCAATGATAACACCAGTAACAACAGGAACAAGAGTAACATAAGTAACCCAAGCCTCCTTCTTCCTAGTCATCAAATACGCGAACACCGCAGTAAAAAACGGTGTAGTAGCACCAACCGCCTGATTAAACGACACAGGCAAGTACCTAAGCGAGATATTCCCACTCACAACAGACCCACAAAAGATAAAACTCAAACCATATATTTTAACAAACTGAACAGGAGACCGGATGGTCTGCATGGGCACCACCGTAAGCCACGCAATTGCAATGTAACTAAACAAGGCACTTGCTGTCATGTGACACATGGTGAGAAATATCGGGTACTTGAAGCCGTAGTTACTGAGCAAATACTTGTTCAGCAACAGAACACCTATGTTTGACGAGTACCATGATGTCACGAGGCCCAGTGTGAAAACTCGGCTGCTTTTTGTCGCTGACATTCGTGAATTGGATTGAAACTGAATTACTACTCGTTAACAGAATGGATTATGATTGTGTGTCATCAATCTGCATATATGATTAATGCATTATGTGGCTGCTTGTACAGGGAAAAGAGGCAAATTATGTATTAAGAGTCCCAAGGGGGCCTTTTACTTATAGTGTACTAAAGTGTAAATATTAAATTTATTTATTAGTATTTTATAAAAAGTGAGTTTGTATGCAAAAGTACTTTGAAAGTTAAAAAGAATGCATTATGTTGTCTCCTTTTGCTTTGATGGCACAATGATAAAAGTAAGATTAGTAGTGTTGTTGATGAATTACATTTTATATTAGTTTTTGGTTTTATTGAGATTTTTATGCTCGTTAAAGTACTAAATTACTAATAGTTGCTCTTTGAGGGAACTTTCTTTATTATATTATCCATGTCATTAATGAAATTCATAACATGCTATTAATGATACGTTTAGCGGGTACAATGCTTTTCAACAATCATATTGCGAGTAAAAAGGTGAAATGAAATGCCTCTTACATGTGAATGCAAATAACAATTATTATTATATTATAATTTAGGAACGAAGATAACATTACAAAGATGAGTGGATAAAAAGCATAGATTCTTATGTTTAGGTATCTTAAATTGTTAAAGATTGAACAGTATTTTATATAAATAAGCCAACTTCTTGAAATATCATATATGCCTTTGTAAAATTATAAATATTATATATACTCTTAAAAATTAGTTGAAATATCATATATACCTAATTTAATAAAACAATTTAATTAAGGAGTAACTTTATAGAATAGTAACCAAGTTTTAAAAATGTTCCAATTAGGCTACTTAAGTTTCAAAAGTGTTTCAATCAGGTTACTAAACATCCATTATTCATTAAAATTAAGGGTATTTTCATCCATTTCATAGGTAACCGTGGTGATGTGGATTTTTGTTTCTTTTTTCCCTTTTATTTGATGCTAACGTCGAGTGATGACGTGGATTTTAACTTGTTTTTTTTAAATTTTAATGTAATTAAAGTGTTTTTTAATAAATATAATTTCATATATTAAAATAATCCGACCCCAGCATTTTATGCTCCATTTTTTTCTTGACGCATGGAAAAAAGGACATGACTCGATTTGAATGTTAATCTATCTAATTTGGACAAAAACGATATGAGTGAGCTAATTAAAACACTTTAAAACTTGGTTACTATTCTGTAACATTTCCCTTAATTTTTAAAAACTTTGCAATCTCCTATATCATCTTTAACTTCAAATATTATATTTACTCATTTCTAGCTTAATTTGATTAGCTTAAATATTATGTATGTGAAGAATACTATTATTTATGAAAAGAAAAGATAAAAAAATAGAAAAAAATGGGTAAAAATAAATTAAAGTTTAAAATGTGTTTTATAAAAATGTGAAGTTAAAAGATGACCAGACTTAGACTGTTTCACGATCTACACATACATTTGCCCACGATTGATGTGCATATGAGGGAACAACAAAGATAACTAATGTATTAAACCAAGAAGGGAAAGAAATGGAGAGTTAAGAGTCAAATGACTTCTCTTTTTCTTTACATCGTCGAGATGAGAAAAGTAGAAGAAGCCATGGCGGTTTGATAGTGCAATCAAAGCACGGTGGTGGTTGTGGTGAAATGTCACTTTGAGTCCTAGATCTCTAGTTATGGGGATCGTGGCTTTGTTTATTCTCCTACAATAGTGCAATCAAAGAAGTGGTCTAAAACCCAAAGGGAAAATACATTGAAACTGAAGGGAAACGGGTAACAAGTTAATCAGCTGGTCCTTTTTTGATAGTGAAGCGAGGTTGAATGATGATGAGTTGGCAATAGTATTAAAGGGGATGCATGATTTTTTTCCATTGGTTGAATTCCTTATGAATGCTCTTTAGGTGACCAAAACACAACCTTTAGTAACCAAAACACAACATTTAGACTTACTTCAATTGACAACATACAAATATTGGTTGCTTTTTGATGTGAAATTGGACACATTGATAATGAAATATGACATGAGACGCAAACAATAAATACCTTTATTCATCAATGTTTGCACATTTATAGTAAAGTTAGTTTGCCTATTCCATCAAGTTTGTGCTATGCTCATATTCACCGTTGTTTTCTAATCCCATACTGTTGCAGTTTCTGGTAGAACTTTTATGATATAACAAAAATTGTAACATATAATAAAGTATGCCAAAAACAGTACAGAAAATATTAAATTTTGAAATCAAAGAGAAAATCAGGCTTTTGAACACAAAATACTTGGGCTTCCTCGCTATTTGCCCTTCGAAATGAATTCTCATACACATCGTTATCCGAATTGAGTTTCGTGACCTTTCTATGATGAGCATGGGCGAAGCTCTTAAGGAGCAGGAGAGGGCGGCCGACCCCCGAACTTTTTGCTCGGTAGTGGAGAGTATGTAGTTTTCGTACAGAAATTTTTGGATGTATACGTTTTCGACCCCCGGGTTTATAGAAATTTTTAGGTCCGATGACTCCCCCATCGGAAATCCTAAGCTTCGCCACTAATGTTGAGAGTATGTAAGTTCTTTTATAACACCAAGTATTTACTACATGCGTTTAACTAGTTTGTTTAATATGCATGTCAATTATACATGTTAGAATGAATACTTTAATTCTTATCTAAAACTTCTATCCTTCGTTTATTTTAACTGCAATATATTTTCAACTATGCATCTTCAAACTTTTTCCTTAAGGAAAAGAGAAAAAAAACCCTTTCAAATATAGTTATGCAAACTATTGCCCTATAAGAACGAACCATCTACATAACCATTCCGGTTGAGTATTTTTACAGTCTATATTTAGGCTTGTCGGTCATGGGTTGACTAGTTGAACCGGTGAACCAAGTAGTCTATTTTTAAATTATTTATTATATTATTTGGTTTTTGAAACCGAACACACAAATAGACCGGTAAAGCAACCAATTTAATTAGTGGCCAAATTTTATATTTTTAAATTATTTATTATATTATCCGAATTTTGAAACCGAACCCACAAATAAACCGATAAAGCAACCAGTTTAATAAGTGGGTAAATTTTAATAATATAAGTTGTATTGCAAATAATTTTATCGTGTATAATCCAGGCACGTCAATGTGTATTTCAAGACATGTTACACAAACTCCAATAGAATTTCGTCAACAAAAAATAAAGATCACACTATTTATACACCTTTTATATCTTATTTTTATATCTCTACTGTATACGAGTCGTATAACCTTATACGGCCCGTATAAAATGTTGTTGCGCAGAGATGCATGCAGGGAATTGTTTTTTTTTTGTTTTTTATGTATACGAACAATATACCGTTATACTGCCAAATGAATTTATTTTGGAGGTTTATTCAGGTTTTTGGGTTTTAACACATGTGTACAGGCCGTCTAAGGTTATACGACCCACATATATATATTGAGAGTTCATCGAGTTTTTGTGAAAAAGTGAAAGTATTTGATTGCTGAAGTTTTCAGTATCCGGAGTGTGTTGGGTTGTTGGCGGCTAGAGTTCAGAGTGCTTGAAGTTTTGTGCCATCTCGTGGAAGGTTTTCGGTACCCGGAGTTTATTGGGTGGCGACGACGGTGGGTTGTGAGAGTTCAGAGAGTATGATTGCTGATGTTTTTCAGTATCCGGAGTTTGTTGGGCTGTTTGCAGCTAGGGTTTAGAATGCTAGAAGTTTTGCGCTTGGGTGGCGACGAGGGTGGGTTGTGAGAGGTCAGAGAGTATGATTGCTGATGTTTTTCAATATCCGGAGTTTGTTGGGTTATTTGCAGCTAGGGTTCAGAATGCTTGAAGTTTTATTATAAACCGTGTTAAACCAAAATCGAATAAGAATTCTTACAAAGGAGCTATTTCGGTTGAGGAGAATGTTCTGGAAATAGAAGGAAAAGGAACAGTGGCGGATCCAGGAATTTTTTTCAGTGGGTTCAATTTTTAGATACTCTAATATAATAGGACCGAATGTAAAAACGTTCGGGTCAGTCCAACGGTTCGGGTCGGGTAAAATTCATCACATAATAAAAGTACGATACAATTATAAAAAAACATGGTCATTAAAAATTTTAAAAACATGTAATATATATACAACGGTTCTTACAAATTAAAAAAATACCTACAATTGTCCCTACGAGTTTTCATCTTTTGAAAACGTTGCATTACATCTTCGATCGAAACTTGTTGAAAGAACTCCTTTTCTATGTAACAAATGCAAGCATCGTTCATATATCCATCACCCATTCTATTACGCAATTCCGTCTTCACATGCTTCATTGAAGAAAAACTTCTTTCAACACTAGCCGTTGCAACCGGTAGAATTAGTGACAACTTTATTAAACGATAAACCAACGGATAATCAATGTGTATGCTTGTTTCCACCATCCTTTTGGCAAGATCACTTACCCCATTCAAGTTGTCAAACCGTCCATCCCTTTTCACATTACTAATGTAATGGCCGAGTTGATAGATAAGTTTGCCTTTCTCAACAAAAGTGAAATCATACGGATACATCTCCGCCATCTTTAGCAAGTTTAGTTTATTAAAGGCACTAAAATTACAACACGGGCTCAACGAACTCATACACATAAGCAAATCAGTAGTTATCTCGTTAAAACGATTTCCAAGCTTTTGAATTTGCATATCGAGAACCGTGTTGAAATTATCAACCACATAATGGTGACGGTTGGTGATGTTGGTCTTCCTTCTTCAATATTTCAGGTCAACATACCCATCTTCCATGTTAACCATTTCAATCTCATATTTGTCACAAAAGGATGTGACATCTTTTAAAAGCAGTCAAAACCTTCAAGTCGATACCTTTGTACTTCTTCTTTGGTTGATCTAACCAACACAACTGCATTTGTAATGTCTTGATCCTTTCTTTGAAGAGCTTCACACAAAATGTTAGTAACTCCCAAGATGTGCTTCCTCAAATGTAGATAAAATACAAAATCAAAACTTTTCATGTATATATGAAGCCCTTTTGCTTGACTTTTGTGAGCACCATCAGATCCCGAAGTTTCTATATACTCAAGCACGTCAATAACAACAGGATATAATGCAAGCAAACGGAGAATCGTTTTTTCGTGAGAACTCCAACGTGTTTCTCCGGCTCTTGCAAGTGAGAGTTCTTGATTCTGACCACTTCCGGTTTCAACTTCCGAATTCAATTTCAAACTCTCTCTTTGACTCTCTCTTAATAAATCTATTCTTTTGCAAGATGCACCAATAACATTTATCAAATCTGTTACTTCTTTAAAAAATTTACAAATTTCAAGATGTTTGGTTGCAAAAGCTACAACAACAAGCTGAAGCTGGTGAGTAAAACAGTGAACATAATATGCCGAAGAATTTTCTTTTAAAATCAATGTTTTCAAACCATTAAACTCACCGGACATGTTGCTTGCACCGTCATATCCTTGGCCTCTAACCCTACCTAAACTCAAACTGTAGCGAGCAAATAATTTATCAATTGCAAATTTGAGAGATAACGCAGTTGTTTCCTTAATATGAACAATGCCAATAAATCGCTCATTCACAAATCCTAATTTATCAACATATCTTAAAACCACAGCCAATTTTTGTAACGCATCGTATTTTATTATATATTTTTTTCTAGATAATAATAATAATAATAATAAACAAAATAAATTCGACGTTTTATGAAGCTTATACTTGAAATCGGATCTCGTCGGTACGTTCGGGCCACTCAAAAACGTTAGAACAGGTTAACAGGCTTTGGCCCAACACACCACCTAAACCTAACTAAACCCTAAACCTAATTACAACTAAATAAGTATCACCACCCTCATTCTCACAACCCTTCAACCCTCTCAACACCAGCCGCCACCCCCCCTTTCCCTGCGTTTTCCGGCGGCCGGAGCCGGGTTTCCGGCGCTGACCTTTCTTCTCCGGCGGACACTCCTTCCCTGGCGACGCACCACCTACCTCGCTCCTTCTCCTTCCTCCCGTAGACCCCACACACCCGAAACCCCCAACAACACCCCCTCTCCCTCTCCTGCCCAACGAAGACGACGGCGCCGCCGCTGCGGCCGGCCGCCGTGCTGTGCCTCTCGTCTCTCTCCCTCGGTTCTCCTCCGACAACGGCTCAAGCCGTCTCTCCGGTCGCAAACCACCTATCTCCCTCTGCAACAATGCCGTCGGCCACCTTGGGTGGCGGCGCGTCAATCAAGCAGCGGTAGCCGCAACGGCGCTGCGGCGGCGTTCCCATCGAACAAGCAGCGGCGGCAGAAAGGTGATTCGGAGTGGTTCAGGCCCTCTTTCAGATTCGGGTGGGTTCGGGTCTCAACTCAAGCCTCGGTTCAGGTGCGTGTCTCACTCGGTTCGTATTCCGTTTCTGGTTAACTCATTATCAAATTAATGGTTAAATTCTGATTACGATCGGCTCGTTTCTGTTCAGATTGGTTCGACTTCCGGTTCTGTTTCATTCTCGCTTGTTTGGTATTGGAATATCGGATTATGCCTCGGGTCAGATTCGCGGCTCGGGTTTCGGTTCAGACCATGTTCGTTTCGGGTCTTAGTTCGATTTCGGGTCTCGTTTGGTGTTCGGTCAAACCTGGTCAACTTGGTCAACGAAGGTCAAACCTGGTCAACTTGGTCAACGAAAGTCAAACCTGGTCAAACAGTCAACGCCAGTCAAACCAGTCAGATTCGATGTTCGGTTCGGTATTCGGGGCCAAGTTCAGTCAATGCTTTAGTCAACTCAATCAAAACACGTCACGGTATACTTCTAACGCCGCAAATTTTTATGTTATTATTTATATTGTTTTGTATTTATTTAGTGTTATAATCACGTAACCGAACCTTATAAAATTTGTAGACATAAAAGAGCATGTAAACATTTATAGTGTTTCGTCGATTCTTGCGTTGTTTATTGTTGTGTTTTGGAAAAATATATCGACACATATGTTGTCGGGATTGTCCAAAAACAAGAGGAAACTCTGCCCGTTTATCGACAAAATATGTCTATTTATTTTTTTGCGACAAAATATATTATACATGACACTTTATCAACAAAATGTATATACTTATTTAATCATATCTTTCGACATGAAATATATATATATTTAGTACGCTTATCGAAGAAACGTATCTACTTAAATATACCGAGCGACAAGATATATATTTTTACTTATTAGACTTTTTCGACAACATATATGTATGTATACATTACACGTTTTGACAAAACATATAAATATATCTAATACTTCCTTTCGGCAAATATATTTCGCTACTACAACATATATAGATATATATGTATATATACATCTATATTACTTTTTGACAAGATACATATGAGTTATATGTTTCGACAATATATATTTATTTAACGACAAGATATAAAAAGTATTCCTTCCGACAAAATAAATATATGTTATATACTTTTCGAAAATGATACTTCTCTAACGACAATGTATATATATAATATGTGTTTCCGACGAACAATATATATATTTAGCTACTATTCTTTTCGTTAACATGCGTATATATCTATTATCCCGTTCCGTCAAAATATACATTTATCTATTTTCTTTTAGCCAAACTATATATTTATCTAGTAATCTTTTTCGCCAAAATATATAAGTACACATCTATTATTCTCGTCAACAAAACATAATAATTTAACGAAGGAATGTATTTTTCCAACTGCAAATATCTATATATCTTTTATACTTTTCGCCAAAAATATATATATTTATTGTATTATTTTGATAACACTTTTATCTTCGACGAATTTAACTTTAGATTCGTTACATAAATTCCGTGCTAAACGTACACGTATCTTCAACTCCGATTCGATTATTCATCCATGATCGTTGTCATTTAAGGTGGCATTGGTGTCCCTTTCTCCCACTCATCAACTCGTCGTGGAATTTCCAAAGAAGACTTAGCAATTCTGTGAGTACACTCGACCCACTTTTGTTTATATCACTTTTTGGGTGTAACATGTTTCCATATACAAAAATCACAAACACTTAAACTTTATGAAACGCACAAACAATCCTATACACATGACTACTTGAATCGTATACTTGTTGCTTGTCTAGGGATAAACGTTGTGCTATGCTTTAGTCATTAACTATTTTTAGCCTTTGTTTGACATGCTTAGCGCTATAGGAATTCACGCATCCACCTGCATCGCTTTACACGTGAGGTCATGTTAAAACATCGTGATTGCGTTACGGGTTTGATTATTAGCATTGCATGCCTTGATATTGCTCTTGTATAGATTTAGTTGCCATGAGGATTGTTAAAACTTTATTCGTATACGTATGCTATGCTTAAACTTGTGTACTCGCCTTTGCTTTTGCATTGACTTTATTTTAAAACATGTTACAGGATGAAGGAGATGACGCTATGAAAACAATATAGCAAGGACTAGATACACACAAATTAGACGTTAGGTTTAATGTCGACGTATCAATTTCGTTATGACTTTGCAAATGTTAGATTGTTCTTTGTTTTGTTACATTGATGTATTTGACAATTCTTATGAAATGAAATATGGTTTAATTAATTATTGTCACTTAATAATGTTGTGAGCAATGAGCAATCTCGTTTTCGTCTCATCCCGATGTTTCCGCCATCGGTTGGGGTGTTACAGATTGGTATCAGAGCCATAACTATAGGGAATTAGGTAGATTGCTACGCTTTTGACCTAGTCTATAGTTAAGTACCATACTTGACCATACGTGATTCACATGCTAATTTCTTAAAACGTCTCTTATATGTTAAATTTATGAAATGCTTTACGTGTTCATACTCGTTACATTATTTCAAACATACGCCTTCCCTAATGCATTTTACTCGATTATACTAAACTCGAAAACACTCGTATTACACAAGTGAGACGACTTCACCAAAATAGGCGTGATATCCACAATTTGGTGAACGATTCTCATTACGCTTATTCTTTATATTTTTACGAGGTTACACCATCAAGTTAGGAGTGACATCCACACCTTGATGGAAAACTTCCCATTCGAACTCTAGTGGACTCTCGTCAAAGTGTCGAAATTAATTTTGACCCGAAGAGTGCCAACCACACTTAGGGTACGAAATCGTCGAGTTAGGGGTGAAACCCGCACCTTGTCGATTAAGTCCCACTCCTCGATTTTCAATCTCGCCAAAGTTTCGATTTTCCAATCGATTAGAGACGTGTAATAACTGGAAGGGTAAAATGCCGTTAATCGCTTCTCGACGAGAGCGTTTTACCTATAGGCCAAAGCACGTTTCTCTAATTTGAAAGGATCTTCGATTCACTTTGGAATAGTCGACGTTTCTCTACCCGAAACAGTCTAATGTTTTCTGAGACTCTCTTTTATACCATATCAATTTATACATGACTTTTTATATACTTGTTACCATTCCTTTCGAGTTTCTAATTTATTTTAAGGTTTTTACGCAATTCATATTAAACCTTTCCATTCACTTATACATTATTTGCATACATGATTTCAAAACGTCATCAACTAGACTTATATTTCTCGAAAAGTCCGAAATGGAGACCGTCGTCGAGATAGGAGTGAATTCCTTACCTAGACGATCAAACTTCGTTTCCTTCCTTCCTTAAAACGACCTCACCAACGGATCAGGGGTGATTCCCATACCTCGGTGATCGTTACCAACCCTCCTTCTTGGAGACTTTATTACACAAACCACATGTTTAAATTGTATACCTAAATCTTTTACCATGTTGTCAAAATTCTTACTTAGACGAATTTCAAAACGTACTATTTTATCAAACGTATTTCCCATCCGGTAATCTATTTCATATAAATCCCATACGCATATACTTGGTCACCACATGAAACGTTTTGTTTTACGATTTTCAAAGCTCGACAGAATGCTACCTACCAACTTAATCGGTCTAACGAATACCTTGCCCACAAGTCTTATGTTTAACTTAATCACTAAAACACGCACACGCAATAACTTTATGTTAAAAAAAATTTTCGTTTGTAAAAAAAAAAAAAAAAAATCAAACCAATATCTTATAGGCATTATGGGACCGTTGTACTAAAGGTGTGTTTGGGATTGTTTTTGCAACCTAATATTTTGTTTTGTGTTTGGAGGCGCAAATATTAAATAAATAAATAAATAAAAATCTATTTTAGTGTTTGGAAAAAAAAAATATATATATATACAAAAAAAAAAAAAACTGATTTGTTTTACTTATTTTAGAGATCAAAACTCATCTATTTACAACTCTATATGTACATGTATATATATCATTTTTCAAACACTCAAATAGTTGATTTCCTGATTATTGTGATATCAAATAACATAATCAAATCCAAACACTATCTTCCTACAGTATGTTTTGTTACAACTAATTATCTGATTTTGATTATTCAGAACGCATAATCTATTTTCAAAACTCAACCCCAAAACACCCTCTAAATCTCTCATCGCGGTTAAGAAAACATTTTGCTAAACGTTTTTCAACGGTCATTAAATCAATTAACACGGATTTCCTCTCAAGGGTCAACGTTTCCCAAGCACCACTAAGTTTCAAATCTCTTATATCCTTTGAAAACAGTGCGAATTTACTATTTTAAGACCTTATCATACACCTCCCGAGATGTCACATGAGTTTCAAAACACGTGGGCAAGAAAACTTTATGAGGACCAACCATTTTCGACCTACTTAAATTCTTTTAAAACAAATGGTAGCACTCCCGTCCTTTAAAAAATACGTAACGCATAATCAATAAGTACCTTATATTCCTTTATATTCACACACTAGGTCCTATATTCTAAGTTAAACTTAAGCCTATTTTAGAAGCGATAACCTCAAAGTTTTGCTCAAACAACAATACGTGCGTATCCTCGCACATGGTTTAGTCAACTGTTGCATGACATTTTAAACGTATCATTCGTTTTACATACCCTGATTTCTCGACTATTTTATGTAAATAAATTCGTAGCATTCAATTCATATCATACGCACCATTATCGTCTGTTACACTTGTTGACGTTCATAATTATACACATATTCATGTTCATGAAAATAACGTGTCATTTTTCATGCTTATTATAACACCTAATGGCATACCCCCAACATCGTCCGTGGACAGGAGAGATTCCTGGCTCGTAAGTAATGCCCTACCTCTAAAATCACCAACGCGTTTTGGGCTTAATGCTAGTGGATGAGAGGAGAACTCCACAATTAAGCGTGCTCAAGTGGGAGTAGTACTAGGATGGGTGACCTCCTGGGAAGTCTCCACCAGGGCAACCAAAAACAAAGTCGTGAGTTCCTGGATGGGCCACCCATCAAGGGCAAAGCGGACAATATTGGTGATAACGAGGGGCAGGGGTGTTACAGGGGTATTACACTTATACTTATCATCACATTCATGCATATACGTCTTATATCCATGCTTATACTTATTTCCATACTTATGCTTATACTCATACACATACCTATACTTGTACTCGTATTCATATTCGTGCCTATGCGCGAGCGAAACCCGAGGGATTCGCTTACGTGGGCCACAAGCTATTTGCACGTAAACATGCCTACGCACTACATTCTTACACGCACGCAAACTTATTTTCAGAATTTATGTACACCTTTATTCATGCGCTGCTAGTACAAGCTATGCGGATCATGTGATGATCGGTATAATCGCGGGTGCACACGGGATTATAGCGATAAGCGCATGAGAACCATAGAGTGTACTACCGCGTATGGTAACACACGGAACGTAACATTGCATCGAGTAACGAAACGGTCGCAACGTGGTCAAAACATGGTGGATACGCCACTGGTAATCCCTATACATGAGTGTTTTCACCATGCTGCCAAACTTTCGTAATACGTGCCATGAGAAATTCGGTGATTTACAGACCATAATACGACCTAACACGCCAGCTTTAAACAACTCACAACTGCATTGCTAAGTGCGCGCTACCCGATTATCCACGACGAGTCTTAATCCCTAACGTAACGTTTTCGTTTGTTCATATACATATGTCATCCTTACACGAGTATTCGTTGATCGAATCAATCGTCCGCTCTTATGCCTCCGTTACTCCCGTTAACCTTGTCTTTTTATACAACCTTGTTTATAATCAACCGTGTAAGCATTCAAACCCTAAATGCCATCTTACTCTAAAGTTATCTCCCATTCTCGTTGAGGGCAACGCACTTAATTGGCCGCTACCTCGATAACTAGCTTATTTTAAATACCTAACCTTCTCGTTTTTCCATCATTAAACAACTCTCTACAAAACCGAGATTTATTAACGCTCTTCAAAGTCGATTGAACTTTCTAGCAACCTACGATTCGACCACACTCACCATTAAACTGCATACCACTTCTCACGAGAGCTTTTCTGCTTAGATGGCATATCATTTGAGTTATTCAAAGCTCGTTTAAACCACTCTCCTATACGCATACTTACGCGCTTTACTTACACTTGATGGCTTTAATCTTTCTAGTCAAGCAACTTCTTCTTGCAAACCTAACTCTTCGATGCTCTAAACTTCATGCTTACCCTCACGTATCCAGAACTTCAAGTCTTGACCGTTAACCCTCAATTCCTTAACCAATTCCTTTCGAGTCTTTCTCGTGAATAAATTTCGGGACGAAATTTCCTAAAGGAGGGGAGACTGTAACGCATCGTATTTTATTATATTTTTTTTCTCTAGATAATAATAATAATAATAATAAACAAAATAAATTCGACGTTTTATGAAGCTTATACTTGAAATCGGATCTCGTTGGTACGTTCGGGCCACTCAAAAACGTTAGAACAGGTTAACAGGCTTTGGCCCAACACCACCACCTAAACCTAACTAAACCCTAAACCTAATTACAACTAAATAAGTATCACCTCCCTCATTCTCACAACCCTTCAACCCTCTCAACACCAGCCGCCACCCCCCCCTTTCCCTGCGTTTTCCGACGGCCGGAGCCGGGTTTCCGGCGCTGACCTTTCTTCTCCGGCGGACACTCCTTCCCTGGCTACGCATCACCTACCTCGCTCCTTCTCCTTCCTCCCGTAGACCCCACACACCCGAAACCCCCAACAACACCCCCTCTCCCTCTCCTGCCCAACGAAGACGACGGCGCCGCCGCTGCGGCCGGTCGCCGTGCTGTGCCTCTCGTCTCTCTCCCTCGGTTCTCCTCCGACAACGGCTCAAGCCGTCTCTCCGGTCGCAAACCACCTATCTCCCTCTGCAACAATGCCGTCGGCCACCTTGGGTGGCGGCGCGTCAATCAAGCAGCGGCAGCCGCAACGGCGTTGCGGCGGCGTTCCCATCGAACAAGCAGCGGCGGCAGAAAGGTGATTCGGAGTGGTTCAGGCCCTCTTTCAGATTCGGGTGGGTTCGGGTCTCAACTCAAGCCTCGGTTCAGGTGCGTGTCTCACTCGGTTCGTATTCCGTTTAAGGTTAACTCATTATCAAATTGATGGTTAAATTCTGATTACGATCGGCTCGTTTCTGTTCAGATTGGTTCGACTTCCGGTTCTGTTTCATTCTCGCTTGTTTGGTATTGGAATATCGGATTATGCCTCGGGTCAGATTCGCGGCTCGGGTTTCGGTTCAGACCATGTTCGTTTCGGGTCTTAGTTCGATTTCAGGTCTCGTTTGGTGTTCGGTCAAACCTGGTCAACTTGGTCAACGAAGGTCAAACCTGGTCAACTTGGTCAACGAAAGTCAAACCTGGTCAAACAGTCAACGCCAGTCAAACCAGTCAGATTCGATGTTCGGTTCGGTATTCGGGGCCAAGTTCAGTCAATGCTTTAGTCAACTCAATCAAAACACGTCACGGTATACTTCTAACGCCGCAAATTTTTATGTTATTATTTATATTGTTTTGTATTTATTTAGTGTTATAATCACGTAACCGAACCTTATAAAATTTGTAGACATAAAAGAGAATGTAAACATTTATAGTGTTTCGTCGATTCTTGCGTTGTTTATTGTTGTGTTTTGGAAAAATATATCGACACATATGTTGTCTGGATTGTCCAAAAACAAGAGGAAACTCTGCCCGTTTATCGACAAAATATGTCTATTTATTTTTTTGCGACAAAATATATTATACATGACACTTTATCGACAAAATGTATATACTTATTTAATCATATCTTTCGACATGAAATATATATATATATTTAGTACGCTTATCGAAGAAACGTATCTACTTAAATATACCGAGCGACAAGATATATATTTTTACTTATTAGACTTTTTCGACAACATATATGTATGTATACATTACACGTTTTGACAAAACATATAAATATATCTAATACTTCCTTTCGGCAAATATATTTCGCTACTACAACATATATAGATATATATGTATATATACATCTATATTGCTTTTTTGACAAGATACATATGAGTTATATGTTTCGACAAAATATATTTATTTAACGACAAGATATAAAAAGTATTCCTTCCGACAAAATAAATATATGTTATATACTTTTCGAAAATGATACTTCTCTAACGACAATGTATATATATAATATGTGTTTCCGACGAACAATATATATATTTAGCTACTATTCTTTTCGTTAACATGCATATATATCTATTATCCCGTTCCGTCAAAATATACATTTATCTATTTTCTTTTAGCCAAACTATATATTTATCTAGTAATCTTTTTCGCCAAAATATATAAGTACACATCTATTATTCTCGTCGACAAAACATAATAATTTAACGAAGGAATGTATTTTTCCAACTGCAAATATCTATATATCTTTTATACTTTTCGCAAAAAATATATATATTTATTGTGTTATTTTGATAACACTTTTATCTTCGACGAATTTAACTTTAGAGTCGTTACATAAATTCCGTGCTAAACGTACACGTATCTTCAACTCCGATTCGATTATTCATCCATGATCGTTGTCATTTAAGGTGGCATTGGTGTCCCTTTCTCCCACTCATCAACTCGTCGTGGAATTTCCAAAGAAGACTTAGCAATTCTGTGAGTACACTCGACCCACTTTTGTTTATATCACTTTTTGGGTGTAACATGTTTTCATATACAAAAATCACAAACACTTAAACTTTATGAAACGCACAAACAATCCTATACACATGACTACTTGAATCGTATACTTGTTGCTTGTCTAGGGATAAACGTTGTGCTATGCTTTAGTCATTAACTATTTTTAGCCTTTGTTTGACATGCTTAGCGCTATAGGAATTCACGCATCCACCTGCATCGCTTTACACGTGAGGTCATGTTAAAACATCGTGATTGCGTTACGGGTTTGATTATTAGCATTGCATGCCTTGATATTGCTCTTGTATAGATTTAGTTGCCATGAGGATTGTTAAAACTTTATTCGTATACGTATGCTATGCTTAAACTTGTGTACTCGCCTTTGCTTTTGCATTGACTTTATTTTAAAACATGTTACAGGTTGAAGGAGATGACGCTATGAAAACAATATAGCAAGGACTAGATACACACAAATTAGACGTTAGGTTTAATGTCGACGTATCAATTTCGTTATGACTTTGCAAATGTTAGATTGTTCTTTGTTTTGTTACATTGATGTATTTGACAATTCTTATGAAATGAAATATGGTTTAATTAATTATTGTCACTTAATAATGTTGTGAGCAATGAGCAATCTCGTTTTCGTCTCATCCCGATGTTTCCGCCATCGGTTGGGGTGTTACAGATTGGTCCTTTTTGAAATGTCCCTCGATTCATCAACTAATATGGAAAAGACATCATCACCAAGTTCTTCAAATATCTTCTTTAATACTTCTTCTGCAAAACAATTACAAATTTCTTTTTGGATTGATGGAGCCGTCATTTGGTTATTCCCCGGGGCATTTTTTAATATAACCCTACTAATTTCTTCATTGATTTCCACTAACAATTTTAAAAACTCTAAGAAATGTCCTTTATAGAGAGATCCTTCCGACTCATCATGACCCCGAAAAGGTAGCCCACCATTTAACAAACCTTTGGCAAGTATAACCGAAGTACTTAATCGGATTCTGTATTCTTTCTTTTTGCTTATCACTAAGTGGTGCAAAGCCCACGTTCACAGCTTGAGCTTCGTTCAGTAAGTCTTCCCTTTTTTGAAATGCTTTGTTGTGAAAACTATTGCATTTACCAACATGAGTATCAAATCTTGAGATTCTATACCAACATTGTACCCCTTCGCTCACAAATGCATCATTTTGTCCACTTTTCTTGAACAGGTAACAATATAAGCAATACGCTCTATCTGTTATGACACTGTATTCTAACCACTTTCTATGTTTACCATCGTACCATTCTGGTTTAAAACGTCTTAGTATACCACCAAAATCTGTTTGTGGAAAATTATGCCCTCTTGGTTGACATGGACCTCTAAGCAAATTCGTTCGTCTAATTTCATCTTTTTGACTTGTAACATTTGTCAAAAACGGGTTTCCAAACCCGCTCCGTTTTGTAACCGAATATCAAGTTATAAATGTCACGTTGCGTATTTATGGCTATTTTGATTTTTAATGATACATAATTAATAAACAAACTAAACTATAAAAATTATAATGGATAAAAAGTAAAAATAAAATAAATAAAAATAAAATGTGGCTGCCGGGACTCGAACCCGGGTTGAAACCCAAAGACTTAACACACACACACATCACCACTCCGCCACTTGTTGTTTTCTGTAATTATTAAGAAACAATAAAATTTTATGGTCTTCCATGAAGCAACCGGTTACGCCATCTGTAACCGAAATCGGTCGTCAAACGTCCAAAGACGTTTGGTTGATCGCGGTTTACCGATTATAACCGCTACACCGACGTTTTCAATCAAGTTGCTTTGAATGAACTTGAATTCTAGAAGTGAATCGGTTTTTATAACCGAAAACTTTCAATTCCAGCATAACATCAATCTCTGTTCTCTCTCGCGACGCAAACACACTCTACAAACTCTCAATTACATTTCCGCACAATTTTCAGTCCACCGGAGAAGCTTTTTGAACTCGCCGGAAAGTTTCTGCAAGTCGCCGGAAAACCGTATTCTTTATCAAAACGGTAAGTCTTTCAATACCGTGGTGGTCTATCAATTGTTAAGCTATTTCTAACTCGGACCTTTCAATTGAAATCGAATTCAGACGCTGTTATCGAATAATTCCAGTTCGCCGGAAAATTTCTGGAAATCTTTATTTTCATCTGTGAAACGGTAAGGACATTCAAACACTCTGTAATCGTTTGTTTAACACTTCAATTCCACGTTTAGCTAATCAAAACGAATAATTTATTTGCTCGGTTGAGGTTCATAAAAACAGAGCCGACGCCAAAACGAAATTCTGAGTTGAATTATTCCTCCGGTATGTTTGTTTCCAACACAGTCTTTATCATTTCATCTCAGTCTTATGAATGTGTTAATCGTTTTAAAACAAGAAAACAGAGGGGTAATCTACTGTCTGTAAAAACTAACGGGGAAGATGAACTATGCTAACAATATAAGATTAATTAAAATTGGTATTTTAAACGGGTTAGACACACAGTCCAGCGGTGGATACGCCGCTGGTACTTCCTATATATAAGTATTCTTGGCAAAGGATCAAAAGCATTACCAGGAGGATATGAAAAGTTCCGTGTAGGTTTAAAAATCGTCATGGTTGAAGTTTTTGTTTTATGATACATACCTTATCATTACAAATCTATCAGTTCCCTCAAAACTATTATACATAAAATCGTAAGCGACATCAAAGATCAAAATCCGAGAAACCCAGCATGTTTCAGTAACAGAAAGGAGACGTACGCAAGGAGCCGTCTTGTGGAGCTAAACTTAAAAATTGAAACTAAATCCGATGGTATTCTACACTGTCTAGATCGCATATGGATTCCTGACCACAATAACCTTCGTGATTTTTTTTCTTATGAATGAGGCGCACAAAACACGATATTCTATACACCCAGGAGCCGACAAGATGTATCAAGACCTTTGATACACCTACTGGTGGCCTGGAATGAAAAAGGATATTGCTGATTTTGTTTCCAGGTGCCTTTCATGTTCCAAAATAAAAGCTGAACACCAAAGACCCTCAGGACTTCTGGTCCAACCTGAAATACCTGTATGGAAGTGGGAAAATATAACCATGGACTTCATTACCAGGTTACCTCGCACTTCTGGTGGGTATGACACTATATGGGTAATAATTGACCAACTTACAAAATCAGCTCACTTTATTCCCATCCGCGAAGATATCAAGAACGAAAAGCTAGCTCGTATTTATATCAGCGAAATCGTAAGCCGACATGGTGTACCTTTAAGCATTATTTCAGATCGTGATGGTCGTTTCACTTCACGAACATGGCAAACTGTACAAGCCGCTTTGGGTACGCGATTAGATCTCAGTACCGCTTATCATCCTCAAACTGATGGACAATCTGAACGCACCATTCAAACTCTTGAAGATATGCTTAGAGCATGTGTCATAGACTTCAAGGGAAATTGGGACGCTTATCTACCATTAGTTGAATTGTCGTACAACAACAGCTATCATTCAAGCATCGGCATGGCACCTTTTGAAGCCTTATATGGTCGTAAGTGCCGATCTCCAGTATGTTGGCACGAAATTGGGGAAGCTCAAATCACTGGTCCAGAATTGATCCAAGAAACCACAGACAAGATCCATCAAATCCGAAACAATCTTCTAGCGGCTCAAAGTCATCAAAAGAGTTATGCAGATAAACGACGAAAGCCTTTAGAGTTTAACATTGGTGATCATGTACTTCTAAAAGTATCACCGTGGAAGGGAGTAGTTCGTTTTGGTCAAAAAGGCAAGCTAGCACCACGCTACGTAGGACCTTTCAAGATACTTGAAAGAGTAGGACCTGTAGCATACAAGCTTGATCTACCAGAAGAACTCAACAGGATTCATCCCACATTCCACGTATCAAATTTGAAGAAGCGCCTCGCTGATGAAAACCTCCACATTCCTCTGGAAGATATTCAGATTGATGAATCTATGCATTTTATTGAAAGACCTGCAGAGATCATGGACTTCGGAGAAAAACATCTTCGACGAAGTCGCATTCCAATGGTTAGGGTACGCTGGGAGTCGAAACCGGGACCTGAGTTTACTTGGGAACGTGAAGACTCAATGCGCGAACAATACCCGCACCTTTTTCCTACTACTATTACTTAAATTTCGGGACGAAATTCCTAAAAGTAGGGGATACTGTAACATTTGTCAAAAACGAGTTTCCAAACCCGCTCCGTTTTGTAAACGAATATCAAGTTATAAATGTCACGTTGCGTATTTATGGCTATTTTGATTTTTAATGATACATAATTAATAAAAAAACTAAACTATAAAAATTATAATGGATAAAAAGTAAAAATAAAATAAATAAAAATAAAATGTGGCTGCCGGGACTCGAACCCGGGTCAGCCGGGTTGAAACCCAAAGACTTAACACACACACATCACCACTCCGCCACTTGTTGTTTTCTGTAATTACTAAGAAACAATAAAATTTTATGGTCTTCCATGAAGCAACCGGTTACGCCATCTGTAACCGAAATCGGTCGTCAAACGTCCAAAGACGTTTGGTTGATCGCGGTTTACCGATTATAACCGCTACACCGACGTTTTCAATCAAGTTGCTTTGAATGAACTTGAATTCTAGAAGTGAATCGGTTTTTATAACCGAAAACTTTCAATTCCAGCATAACATCAATCTCTGTTCTCTCTCGCGACGCAAACACACTCTACAAACTCTCAATTACATTTCCGCACAATTTTCAGTCCACCGGAGAAGCTTTTTGAACTCGCCGGAAAGTTTCTGCAAGTCGCCGGAAAACCGTATTCTTTATCAAAACGGTAAGTCTTTCAATACCGTCGTGGACTATCAATTGTTAAGCTATTTCTAACTCGGACCTTTCAATTGAAATCGAATTCAGACGCTGTTATCGAATAATTCCAGTTCGCCGGAAAATTTCTGGAAATCTTTATTTTCATCTGTGAAACGGTAAGGACATTCAAACACTCTGTAATCGTTTGTTTAACACTTCAATTCCACGTTTAGCTAATCAAAACGAATAATTTATTTGCTCGGTTGAGGTTCATAAAAACAGAGCCGACGCCAAAACGGAATTCTGAGTTGAATTATTCCTCCGGTATGTTTGTTTCCAACACAGTCTTTATCATTTCATTTCAGTCTTATGAATGTGTTAATCGTTTTAAAACAAGAAAACAGAGGGGTAATCTACTGTCTGTAAAAACTAACGGGGAAGATGAACTGTGCTAACAATATAAGATTAATTAAAATCGGTATTTTAAACGGGTTAGACACACAGTCCAGCGGTGGACTGTGTGCAATTAATACGCACACGCCGCGAGTTCGATCCCTGATACACGCACCCTCTATGTAATAAAAACGTTTTATTTTTCTAACTGAACCGGATTAACCACGTTAGTTGTTAAGTATAATAAAAATCTGTATAATAACCAAGTTAGACACACAGTCCAGCGGTGGACTGTGTGTAGCGTTAAAGCACAGGTCCCGGGTTCGAGACCTGTACATGGCACCGGTTCGATGATTTAAAATGTTTTTTGAAAATAAAAGAATTTTGAATAAGCTGAGTTAATATATAAGTATAATTAAAAACATAATTATTTCGGGTTAGACACGTAGCTCAGTTGGTAGAGCTGCGTGCACGCGTACGGGAGGTCTCGGGTTCGAGCCTCACCCAGCGCAATACAATTACACAATAATTTGGTCAACAAGTCAAACGGTCAACGGTCAACGTTCGCAAAAAGTCAACATATTTTTATATTTTTATTTATTTAATTTAATTTAAAAAACAATTAAAAATACTTAAAAATAATGTTTTTAAAGATAGGAAATAGCCTTAAACTCACAAAAATATATCTAAAAATCTTATTAAAATTATTAATAAAATCCACTCATTTACTATATTTTCCGTTATTATTTAGGTTAGTTAATTCTCGTTGTTTAGCTCTTCCAACTCGTGCGCATCTCACCATCTCCAATCCAACGCACCCAATGTGAGTGAATCTTTACAAATTCCCCGTTTTAATCACGTTTTTGGGGTGTATCATGTGTCTTGCTACTTATTATACTTAAATTATTGTGCATACATCATATCATGAACTAATGTGTATTCAGTTTGTTTTCCATTGTTTGTGTGGTTATTGTTAGATTTAATTTATTATTTTCAGTACATGCAATTTCATAGGCCGCCGCTCCCCATTACATTATGAGCGTTGAGCATGTTCCCCATTACATTATGAGCGTGAACCTGGCGTGCCAACATACGATCGGCTCCATTTGATTGAGCCTTGATCGCACAGACGTTTATCATTTTCAGTACATGCAATACGATCGGCTCCGTTTGATTGAGCCTTGATCGCACAGTTTCATTCATGTTATATATTTATGCAAGTTGTTATGTTATGGTATGCTGTTGGTATGTTATTGTATGTTATTATTTGTGGTTAACATTGTTACTGATTGATTAATTATCATTTGCTCTCTTATGATTATGCACAATTTTTCCTTGATAAAATAACAAGTAAATCAATAATAAATGTTTATCTAACAAGGTTCACTCGCCAACTTATGTTGACCCAAAAACCCCTATTTTTACACATGATACAGGTGAACCAGCTGCAGCCAGAAACACATAGGATTGGACTAGAAGAATAAAATGATTTAGAGTTTGGAATTGTTTAGTTGGTTATTTTCTTTGAATTTGTATGGACATGTTTGGATTATTGAGAATGTAATTTCGATTTAAATAAATATGAAACATAATAGTAAATATCATGAGCTTTGGTGATAACCCAATTATGCCCCGACTCTTATTCCGCTGCGGGTCGGGGTGTGACATGACTTGGGTGATAAGATGAAACTGGTTTTCTTTCAGAAGGATCCTATGGAAGATCATTTAAATCTATTTTTGAGGGTTTACTACTTGAAGATGACGATTCAAGGTTTGATGGTTGTCTTTGGAAAAAGTTGGCAATTTTCTTCATACCGAAATTTCCAATTCAAGTTTCAACAAATTAACGTCAATAATTGTCTAATTCATAATATTCACATAATCATTCAAGTTCAACAATCTAACAAAAACAAATTAACAATTCACAATTTTCATATAATCATAACATATTAACAACATACCACACACATTCATTGAAAATAATGAAAGAAACTAAAGAAATTGTAAGTTTACCTTTAATTCTTTCAAGAATTCGAAAGTTGAAACCGGAAGTTGATGTGCGACTGAAACCAAACAATCTGAAACCACTGATGTGCGACTGAAACCACTGCCAGTGAGGCTGCAGTGGTGAAACTTGAAGATGACCGAGTGGCGACTGGCGAAGATCTGCTTTCTCCTCTCCGGCTGCTTGAAGAAAACCGACTGGCGAAGGTCTGCTCTGCTATGCGGCTGCTTGAAGAAGACCGAGTGGCGAAGGTCTGCTCTGCTGTGCGCCTGTGCAACTAAAACCAGCGGCAGTGCGGCTGCAGACCTGTTGTGCCGCATGTGCGGCTGAAACCACTGTTGTGCGAGCGGCGGGCCTGCGGCTGAAACCACTTTACAGATAATGCAAAAAATAAGTTTACAAATTTATGCTCTTTAGAGTGAACCACTTTACAAATCCAAGGATAAGCCTTCAAGTGAACAAGTTTTGCAGAGTTTGGAACAGTCACACATGTGATTCTTTAATTAATTTTGTATGACTATTTGGGTTAATAAAAAATGACAGAGACAAAAAGAAAGATTACCAGAAAATTGTTGAGCCAGAAGAGTCAAGAGAAGCTAGAGGAAAAGCAAAAGCTTTCAATTCATTGACTTTGTTAACAGTGAACTTAGCAGTGCCATAATGTAACTGGTGATTTAAAAGGCTCTTGAATGGTTTAGAAAGGTAATATGAGCATGAGGTTCGGACACCATTGATGTGCTGCTGCTGTGCGATTTGGGGAATGGGGATTTGATATAAAGTTATGAAAAAACCCTAGATTAAAAAAAAACGCAAAAAATGTACAAGACGGGAGTCGAACCAGTGACCTTTTGCTTAGAAGGAAGCGTGGTAACCACTTTGCTATCTTGCAATTTCTTAAATGGGTTCACCGCAAATTTTATTAATGGGTTCATTCGAAAATTTCTATTACCATTTCTACTAATATTTTGAAACCGAGTGGGTTCGGGCGAACCCGTAACCCTCAATATAGATCCGCCCCTGAAAAGGAAGGTTGTAGCAATTTAAGATTAACTAGTAACTTTGCAGTCGGTATGTGTTCAGAGCAAATATGTCTATACATGAATTTAATTCACTCACATCATTACAAATTGTCAGAACATGAAATAAGATCAACCTTAACGTAATGAAATAATCCCAACGCTTCTCCTTACATGCATTTAGTTCCTACACATCATTACAAATCTTCAAACTTTTCGCGCAGGCAGCATCAGCAGTAGTTACCATTATCTTACAAATCACATCTATTGTCACGTTAAACTAATAACATCGTTTAATTGTTCGTCTTAATCATGTTTTGATAATTTGTAATGATGTGGGGAATTAAACGCATGCACATGATAATAGATGTGATTTGTAACCCTAAGCGTCTTGGGAACATTTTTTTACGGAAGCTATCAACGCGGGGATGGGTACGAAAATTCTGATAAACAGTCTTGCAATTAGTCAGGAGTCATTACTTCTTAGATGAAAAATAGTTGAATCGACTGACATTTATCATTACCTTTTCACATAGTCGGCACCACAATAGTCTACTAGTCACAATACGCGTGTGTCATTTCATGGCGTCACTCTGCTGGATTTGTGAAGATAGGTGAATGGTTTAAATGAGATGAACAAAAACCTTTGCTTATTTGTTTAGTTTTTGGATTTACTAGAGCGTATCCATCACCCCTTATCTTTTTAGTTTTTGCATTTAGATGCCACATCAATCTGAATCTGAAAGTTAACTTTGACATACAAGTTGAAATTAATTAAGTAGTTTCTTATATAGCAAAGTATATCCAGGTTCTAGAGTTAGACTTATTATAATTAGTATTTGGTATTTTGGTTGTGGGTACAGTAACTAGAAGTGGTAATTCAAACTTTTCAAAATTCAAATCAAACTCACCGATCACATTATCCTACTGATGTCAGCAATCTTTTTACTTTGAAATGGTGGTTACGGAAGATATGGAAACGGTGGCTATAGGAATGGTGGTTACGGAACCCTATTATCATAAATTCCAATGTCGTACAACTACATTATTGAAAATCACTGTATCACCAACGTTTATCTTCTGCAATACGTCTTCCTTCTTTCAAAATTCAAATCAAACTCACCGATCACATTATCCTACTGCTTGACCATTGTTAAACCCAATGGACTTCACTTTTCGAACAATTTATAAGCAGCAGCACCACCACCGCTACCACCATTTTTCCAACCACCCCATCATTGGTATGCAGTCACTAACTTTACTTTGTTATTCAATTTCACCAACTTTTTTTTTATTATTTTGCAGACGATTTAGAGAAACAAAGAATGTGGAACGAGATTCTTCGAGAACTAGAAAGGGAGAAAATACGAAACGAGATACTGGTGGAGGAACTGGAACGCCGACGAGTATTGGAATCGGAAGTTCGAAATGAAATTGGGTTTACCAAATGAAAAGTTTGAGTTAAGGAAATGATAGATGTCAATCAATATCAATTTTTACACAAGGTAATTAAACCTTACAAACACCATCTAAAAACTTATATAGTATGCTTCATATATTAATTATCACAAGCACCTGAATTCTTCCACGACTGACGTCAGCAATCTTTTTACTTTGAAACAAATCCCATTTTGCCTTTTACAGACACATGAAACCTCTAAGCTGCTTCTGAAGTAGTGAAACCGAAATCCTCCCAAAACAATATCGTGTTAAACCGAAATCGAATAAGAGTTCTTACAAAGGAGCTGGTTCGTAGAAAGGAGTTGTTAAGAATTTGGGAGAAGCATTGGGATTCAAGGGTTTAGACGCCTTGGTTTGAGTAGCTATGGAAACAATGGCATTCCAGATGTGGTTTCTGTTGAAGATGCCATTGAGTTCATTAAGCACAATTTCTTGAATTTGAGTTTATTAAGAAGTAATGTTGTTGACTAATTGCAAGATTGTTTGTCGGGCTTCCAATGCTCACTCAGGGTGAATCAAATGCATGCATGTACATATTCTCTCTAAACACATACCGACTGCTTTATCTTGAGTCCATCAGATCTACTGTCACATTAAATTAATAACGCCGTTATTAACTGTTCGTCTGTTTCATGTTTTTATAATTTGTAATGATGTGGGGAATTAAACGCATGTACGTAACGATAGTAGATGTTGCGCGCTTAGGCCTGTGAGATGCTCAAAGCAAGGTGACTTTTTCATAAACAAGAAATTTAATCTTGGAAGAGATCGAAGATTTGGGTACAACTTCTAGTCATAAAGATCACTCTGCAGGAGTTGAACATGATGACTGTAATAAAACGGAACATAATCCCAGATTGTCTAAAGAAGCACTTTTTTCATGTGTCATATATTGGACGGAATATAGTTCAACTAGAGGAGATGAGTACAGAAAAGTCAACTAGAAGACGGAAGCTATCAGCGCGGGGATGGGTACAGAAAGTCTGACAAACAGTATTGCAATTAGTCAGCAATACTTCTTAAATGAATATTAGTTGAATTGATTGACATCTATCGTTACCTTTTCACACAGGCGGCACCACAGTAGTCTACTAGTCACAATACGCGTGTGTCATTTCATGGCGTCACTCTGCTTCTTTGTGAAGATAGGTGAATGGTTTAAATGAGATGAACAAAAACCTTTGGTATCTGTTTATTTTTTGCATAAAGACGCCACATCAATCTGAATTTGAAAGTTAACTTTGACATACGAGTTGAAACAAATCCCATTTTTTCCTTCTACAGACACATGAAACATCCAAGCTGCTTTTAAAGTAGTGAAAACAAAGGTTAACAGACAATTAGTATTCACTTACACCGGTACCATGGGTCCGAGTAACTGTTTCGTTTCTTTTGAAATTAAGTTATAGTAGTATATTTATAGAAGAAAAAGGTAAATTGATGTATTGAATAATACATCTATTTATCATGTACAGTTTGTATTATTTTAGTTAATATTCGTTTCGGTTTATCAAGAATATATCTACTTTTTAATCCAAATACGTTTTGCATGCATTGGTTCGTGAAAGTAGCTGAAAAGACGAGAAAATGAGTTGAAATGGTGAATGAAACCGAGCCGAATCGTAGTTGGAAGCCAAGAGAAGAAACAAATAGAAAAATGGGTAAATTCACCCTCTGGTGGCCCGCGTCTGCATTAGCCAATCTCTCTCGCGGCCAGCAAGAGGGTGATATTCACTCGGAGAATTATAACCCGGTCGCGGTGCGCGACCGGCAGCTATATTCCTCTCACGGGTGGCGAGAGGGTAATTTGATCAGATAGTTTCATAAACTGATCAGGATGGAGAAAGATAAGTATAAGAATTAGAGTTTAACTCTAATGACAACATAATTGGACGAATTTTGGAGTTTGAGAGCAATAATTCTGGAGTTTAGAGCTTGTGTTTGAAGTTCAAGTTGCTGGTAATCATCAGGTTGAAGCGAGAAGCTTAGAGTTCAAAGCAAACACGGGTTATATTGCCGAATTTCTTAACTTCTAGTTTACTTGTTCTTAATCTTGATGAATTCAGTTTTTAATCTTGTTTTAATCATGTTTAAGACTATGTTACTTGGCTAAATTCAGTATGCTACCTAGGTTTTGATTATTTTATTATGAAAGTTTGGATCTTTATTTGATTTGATAATGTTTTAACGAGATTTTTAATGAACTTTGATTACTTGATTTGGTGTATTTGCATGTTTTGAGTTAATTGTTGTTAATTAATTGTTTTACATGAATCTTGTTGGATGTCTTCCGTAGAATAGGTTTGTTTGATTGTCAGGTCTTAATGGGTTCGGGTAATCGTCTGGTAAAATTGCCAATAAACCGGAAAAACAATTAAGTAAAATATATAATTAAATCTTAACATTATACTACAATTAATTATTGAGAAATAATAATTTATTAACCGAATTAAATAGGTAAGTTGCTAGAGTTAGGTTTTGAGAAAAACCCGGTTTTAGTTTACTTGCCATATTCGAGTTTGTTAAACCAAATCAAGAGTCATAGTTAGTCTAGGCTTCCTATTGAGAGATACTTAGCTAATTTAGGCACTTCATTAAATATTAGATAACTGAAAGGAAATCTTATAAACCGGTAACCCAACTACCTTTAGGATATCATAGGTGTCTTCCAGAGAAGGGTCGGGGGTCCTGTTCGGTATTCCTTAGAGTTTAGTATTTCAAGATCCCGGTTCCCTATCACATTATTAATCAATTGAGAGTCCCATTCAATAGTAATAAGAAATCTAACCTAGGTAGCCATTCCACCATTCCTTGAATTAAACCTCCAATTTAAAAGTCCATTTTAGTTCGTTTTAGTTAAGTTAATTTTAGTTCAATTATAATTTTAGGATTTTTAGTAACCCCCCCCCAAACATAAATAAGTGTGTCAATTTAGTCTAGATAGAGTCGTCAACGTAAGTAGAGAGTCGCGTGGGTTTGAAATCCAGATTTACTTAAACTTATCTACAATTGATCGGTTCACTTGCCGGTTAGTAGTTTAGTCGAGTTTAGGAGTCTAGAGTATAACTTTGAGTCTAGAATTAGGGTAATTTTAATTGTTTTTATTAGACTACTTTTAGAACGTCACAAATACAAAGAGATATGAAAACAGTGGATATGGGAACGGTGGTTACGGAAGCTATGGAAACAGTAGCTATGGGAATGATGCTTACGGAACCCTATTCTCATAAATTCCAATGTCGTACAACTACAATCCTGCATTATTGATAATGACTGTATCACCACCGTGTATCTTCTGCAATACGTCTTTCTTCTTTCAAAAGTTCAAATCAAACTCACCGATCACATAATTCTACTATCGGAACCCTATTCCCACAAATTCCAATGTCATACAACTATAATTCTACATTATTGATATAATGATTGTATCACCACTGTTTATCTTCTATAATACGTCTTTTTTCTTTCAAAATTCAACTCAAACTCACCGATCACATAATCATACTACCGGAACTCTATTCTCATAAACTGCTTGACCATTGTTAAACCCAATAGACTTCATTTTCCGAACAATTTATAAGCAGCAGCAGCAGCACCACCACTTTTCCAACCACCCCGTCATTGGTATGCGATCACTAACTTTACTTTTTTTTTATCACAAGCACCTGAATTCTTGCACGATTGACGTCAGCAATGTTTTTACTTTGAAACAAATCCCATTTTTTTCCTTTTACATACACATGAAGCCTCTAAACTGCTTCTAAAGTAGTGAAACCGCAATCCCCCAAAACGACACCGTGTAAAGATTTTGGGAGATGCGTTGGGATTCAAGGGTTTAGACATGTATGGACATATGCGCTCGGAACACATACCAACTGCTTTATCTTTAGTCCATACATGCATTTAATTCAATCATATCAATACATCATTACAAATTATAAAATCATGAAACAACCGAAAAATGAATCTTAAAAAGTACAAAATTTCATTTATTACTTTTCGTATTGATGTTAGGGAAAAATGCATGTACGTGAATCTTAAAAAGTACCAAATCGAAATCCTAATTTGTGAATAGTAACTCAAAAAAATCGAAATATACATGTTGTATAAGGTTATATGACTCGTATATAAGTATCGTATATATTGTATACAACCAAGTAACTTATTTTCATATGGTATATACGGGCCTTATAACGTTATACGGCCCGTATGTACTATGTGAAAATAAGTTTTTACCATATATTATTATTAGTCCCCAAAATAAACCATATTTTATGATATGCAAACAAATGGAATCTCATGTGTATCATACTTTACAATATGTGCTTGCAAAACTTGTTTCATAATTTAACTTGCTAAACAATCTATACTTTTTTAGGATTGCTACTTTTTTCAAGGAATTAATTAAAATAAAGATATACTTTAAATCAATTACAATTAATTGCTATTCATGCGAGTCACTTGTAAATATTTAAAAGACTTTATCAATCAATTTGTACTCAAATCTTCATGTTAAAGAGGATAGATCCATCACCCGGACCCCTTTACTTTCATTAGCACATGCATCATGCATGTGGGAACATAGTTGTATCCCTTGTATGATAGGTTGTACATTTGACCATTTCAAAACTTTTAACATTATACATAACAAATACATTTTGCTAATAATTAAATTATTAATATTATTGTAAACACGATTAGTGCACTTAACCCTTTAGGGGCGGATCTTGCATACTCGAGGGATTGCCCATGCTGCCCCTCAAATTTCTGACGAATTACATCTGTGATGTATTTTCTTTTAATTTCTTCTTTGTTTTATGTATTAGTTACCTTACCTCTGAGAAAAAAAAATAACTCGCGTTAACCATTAGCTTTTCTTCTAAATCCACAACTCTATCCTGGCATTTAGCGATTTTATAAGTGTTGATTACCTTTTGATTGAGTAAAGTGTGAAAAACGTAGAAATGTTATAATGAAGAACCTTTCTTAAAAGTGGAAGCAAGGAGAATTTAGGTATTCTTGCATTTTAGTCATAAACAACAAATGGATGTATATAGTCATTAACATAGAAGAAACCAATTACATAAAAAACTAAAATTTAATTACATATTATAATATTATCACACTCATGTTTTTATTAATTACTATTAATAAATTTTCAACTCATGAATTGTAGCGGAAGACTTTAATAAAAGTTTACAATATAATCAACTCATTTGTCAAACAAGTGTTAAGTTAAGATCATGAGGGTAAAGTTATTATACAAAAACTCCTAAATGAGAATCAGAAAATTATCTCAATATTCTCTATTTTTTATAACACATGTTGTACCAATATTTGAAGTCATCAATGAGAATCAGAAAATTCTCTCTCGTTTAACATATAATTATTACAAATCTCAGCTTAAACATCTAATTCCAAAGAGGTTCTTGTTACATTCTTCACGTGTTTGATGTTTTATTATATGAAAGTACACACCACACACATACATTATTATTATTGTTATTATTATTATGAATAGCGAGTACATAATGTTACGGTCCCGAAAACCAGTGCACAAACCTCTTTTCAAAACAACAGTTTCAAACTCTGATTTTTATTGCACATGGTTTGGTTCAAAAACTTACATAGTTGTGTGCTTGTAATTGCCACACAATTATATTTAAAAAAGAAGCAAATAGTCATCTGGTTGGTTAAACTTAAGGCCAATTCTCCAAGTTTCAAGCATTGTAAAAGCTACTGTCGACGGACAATGGCCCTAATCATCACATTTCCACCATAAAATAAGTGCATGTCTCGTAAAAACTTTCATTGCACCATAAATATATGTTGCGGTAGGACACAAATGTGTACGATAAGGGTGCCTAGCAGTGTGCCCTGCATCAAAACAACCGAAATCCTGGTTTTCTAATTTAAACTTCGAAACCAATTTGTATATATGTAAATCCGAGTATTCTTAAGTAAACACATAGGTAAATAAAACTTATGCACACACATTAAACAAAAGAAATAGAATTTGAGTTTGTACGTTTTCTTTACAAAGTAGCATTGGCTTGTAGCTTCCAAGTATTTTATGTTAATATCTAAAAATTCACATCTTATGGACCTCTTTTACCTCTGCACCAATACGTATTTCCAACCTCATTGGAAAAAAAAAACTAAGCTCCAAACGTACAACTTAGCCTGTAGATTTATAACCGACCCTTGTTTTAAAGTTCACATCAGTAAATACTTAAAGGCTTTTTAAAGTTTGGATATTTATCAACATTTCCACATTCTACGATAAATAGATTGAATACGAGTCGATTTGAAAAAAGAAAAAATATACGTTTACCCGCTATATTTTTTTTATGGTGGCAAGTACTGTTGTTGCAGTTTGTAGGAGTGGCCTTAGTTTCTGAAGTATACACGTCTATCCTATCGGCAAACTTTAATAAGAAAATAAAAGATTGAAAATAAACCAAAAGACGAGTCATTTGAATATCTGCTCAGTTAAGCTAAACTCAGACTCAAGTTCACTTGAGCAAAATCACACATGCTACAGAAAGCAAATATCACAAAACTGTTATATCCACACCAGCAATGATATCTTCATATTTCAGCTATCATCTGTTGCAGCCAAAAAAACATCAAGATTACTATATGATAAGGGCACACGAAGAATCTAGGATAAAAAAACATGCACAATTAAATTTCATCATGTGTCTTGCATCTTTCGATAACCATCAAAATAAACAGCAGACCAGATTGCATCTATAATGCACCGAGTTATATCAGATCACCAGGACCATTGAAAAAAAACGTATGATCATCACTCTAAACATGTTACCATTAATCCATTTCAAAACAAAATAGAACCTTTTTATTTGTGTAACTGTCCGTTTAAAAAGAAAACAAGCATTGTTACAGTCTTATATCAAACATTATTATTAATTACTATAGAGAAGTTCAGGCCTACAAACACTAGATTTCAACAAGCATAAATCAAGTATAAGCCAGATCACTTTAAACTTAAACAAAGAAACACCAGATTCCAACAAGCATAAATCAACTATAAGCAAGATCACTATAAACTTAAACATAGTGGCTTTCTGGAAGTAATTGAACTAGAACATCACACGAGCTGACTATTCCGATAAACAAAAATTCGTTAGTAAAATCTCCAGACATGATTCTAGTTTCCAAACTAAATGGTTTTTGGTTCTTGCAGGGATAAAAAAAATACAATATTAGATTGAACTTCCATCCTTTGTCCCAAAAGAACAAAAGTTAAGTAAATTTAAATATATAACAGGCTTAAAAACTCATTACTACTCTGCAAAAAAAACTTGATGTAATTAGCAATTAAAATCATCAACCGAATATCAGAACTTTAAAAAGCCTCTTAAAGATTATAATCGTCCAATTAAAAGAATTCTAACAAAACTAGTTGTAAACTAGTATACCACATAAATTCTACCCAAAATCTGCCTTTCATTTCTTTTATACACCTCAAAGCCAATCCCCCATATAGGTAAACATAGGGCTTTTTCTCTATTCTTTTACAAAAACTAGAAAAACCAACAAAAGAAGAGCAGAAACCGACGACTTTCTTTTTCCTCTAAGCCTAGACCTCACCTCACCTCATCTAAACGTATGGGGGCACACCCACCAAACCTTTTGACTACACACGGTCAATTCTATAATACCCTATCATGGTCACAAAGCACTTCAAACTAAAGTTCGCATTAGCCCAAAATCAACATAAAACGTCCCAAACTGAACAATTCACAGCTATAAAAAGCGATGCATCACAATTACGATTTCACTAACAGCCTAGCAGTCAATATCTTGCCACTTTTATAACGCATAACGTAATAAACTCACCTAAAGAAGCTCTTCTTACCATCATATTAAGATATATAACTACAACATTTTACAATCAAAAACCAAATAACAACTACATTAAAACGCACAAACAAAACAAACACAAAGCACGTTAACATCTAACCGCATTACCTTAGATGTTGCTTGGGTACATGAACACCCTAACCCTAGCTCCCTGCAAAACAAACCACCAAACACTTAAAAAAAAACTCCACAACCACAATGCCACGGTTTTTTGTTATGTACAATTACCATTGATTTAGAAGGCAGGTTAGATTTGAACTTAGCGCGGACAACACCAGTGTTACCATGAGGCCTTGTCACCTTCCCCCAAATGCACCGATAATGTGATCCGTTCTTCTTCACCTTAGCTTTGTAGATGTACGCCATACGTTTCCCTTGGTACCATGCTACCTCCTCCTTCGTGTTCACACCTTCGATCTGAACCAACGATGTGTTCGGGTACTGGTTCGACTTGACCTAATTCAAATCGTTCAAATAATCGTAAAACCTAATTTCAAATTCTCAACGTTAAACTACAGATTCAACTGATATGTTTGCAATGTAACATGAAGCTAAATCATGTGTTAGGGTACTGGTTCAATTTTGACCTAACTAAAATCGTTCAAATAATCATAAATCCTAATTTTCAAGTCTACAACGTAATACTAAAACCGTAAAAATAATCAGAAAACCTAGATTCAAGTTTTTAACGTGATAAAAACGAAAACTATTGGTTCGATTGATATGTCTACAATGCATCATGAAGGGATTTGTACCTTTTGTAACCGAGAACGGTTCCTCTAGTGTAAAGTCTGAAAGAATAATGAATACAACAGATGTTAGGTTGTGGATGATGATTAAAGTTTTATGGTTCAACGAATAGCATCCAACACCTGCGGATGAAGATGAGGAAGAAGAGGAGTGAAACCCTAAACTTTGATTCATGTATGAATTGGATGGTCAAATATTGGCATCTTTTGGGCCTAACGAAAACCCAATTATATTATATTATATTATAATATTATAATTATAATTTAAATTTTAAAAGCAGTAGAAATAGTTTCAGAAATTCATATTCTCATTCCATATTTGGGACACTCGGCATTTTTTGATTATCATCAGTAATAGTAAATTCTATTAATAAATTATTATCAGTATTTTTTTAAAACAGTTTCTATTAATAAATGCGTCAATTTGACTTAATTTTCAGCTAATTAAAGTCTTTACAGCCCCGCAAGCCCAAATAATGCATTGGATTGCATTTCATATATTTTAGAAATTACCGTATCGTGTGGCGATAAAACACCTACAACGAGCGTTTGTGACGGCCCGGCTAAACTTAAAAGTCTAGAATTTGGCCAAAACGTTTGGAATAACATAAAACAATATACTATAAATGAAAATATTATTAAAACATATAAAAACCATAGTTGGTGTTTTTGTCTTGTGTAGGTCAGAAATTGCGCGTGTTTTAGACTTTTATAAACATATAAGACATACAGGACGCAATATGTTGACTAACACCAAAAATAAATATTATTTGCTAAAGTTAATACTATTTAATTAGTAAATAGATATAAAAACTCCCAAACACACATCCAATTTTTATAAAAGTGCAAGAGTTTTATATAGAAATGCAAAATTTTATAAAAAACGGAGGGAAGACCCTTCTCCATCGGCGAACACATTTTTATCAAACAGGTGGTTTGCATTATACATGTGATCAAATATTTCAACCAATGACCTGTAGATTAATTCATTGCACCCTTGCAATTCAACTCACTTGCTCACTCCCTTAGTTGCTCAATTCACTTATCCGTCTCAAATGTCATTTACAAGTTACCAAAATTGATTGAAATCGAAACCCACCAAAGCCCGATCGCACAATTAAGGTCTAGCTGTCGGTTCAACTTTAATGCCACTCTGGCCGGTCCTGTCCGGTCAGTAGCAATTGCTCAGCCCTGACTGGTAGAGCTCAAAATCCCAAATGCAGATGATTTTCACACATAATTTGTGTACGTCAAGGGTAGTACATGCCTACGTGGCAGTAGTCGATGATTCTTACACACCCCTAAGCCAGACACGTCACCTAGTCGGAGTGGATTATCTCCCTAATTCATTTAACCGAAGGTGGTTTACCTGATGGATATGACATAGCAACATAACAATGTAATAGATGCAAGAACAAATGTCATACAACAAATGGTAAATATGATGTTATATGCCCACATCTGCGGGTTCACTGGTGTTACTTAACAAATGTTTGAACTTAATAAACGAGTTGACGAAAAGAAACATTCAACTGTACCAGTCAAGAAAGAGAACAGAAAACGTAAGCACAACTAGAAAAAGCAAAAGAAATGTTCGGCTACTGCTGTTTCGCTGGATGGCTTGTGTCAATTCCTTGTTACCCATCTCTACGTTTTTCGTTGCTTCAACCGCCTATATATAACAAACATCAATTCATTTTCATACCCAGAAAGCATCGTTTTTTTCTAACAAACGAAAATAACATGAAATCAAATGCATTCGTTTATCAACATTTTGAGTTGTCTTACCTGGTCATACAGATACTCTATTTGTTGAGCCTGTTGCAAGACATGTGTTGACATCAGATGATTTAAAGCCGACATCTCTACCATCTTTGTTTCAGTGTCACGCGCGGCATCTAGAAGACTCGACAACTCCACCTGAACCAATTTAACTTAACCATCAACTATAATTGCTAAAGCTGCGGGTCACAAGGGTTTTGTAACAGGTCAAAATGTGCACAGGTCATGTTGGCCAACTTGAATGAGAAGTTTCTTGTCCAAATATTTTTAATATAGTTAAGTGTAGAATTTCAGAAACTAGATATTGAGGACAAAATACCTGAAGAGCACGTGTTTCATCATCTAAAAGTTGCTGCTGAATTTTCATGGGTTCGGGTTGGATTTCACCAGGGTCCGCGGTCTCTGAAGTTGTTGGTTCTCTCAACTCCAGATTGTTGTCGACATCAGTAGAAGTTTTCACGGGGGCCCGTTTTGGTTTTCTTCTAGGCATGGCTCGATTAATAGCATCTTGAAATCGTACGGCTCTGAGTTGGTCAAACTGTGATGTCACTGAATGCAACTTTTCACTTAATATTAAAACCTGAAATCAGATCAGAAATCAGATCAGAGTAAACATATATATATAGATATATTAAAAATCATCAACTAGACCGGTTCTTTAGATCTGCATTATGAAACTGATTATAATTACTTCTTAACATTTTGTTACTACACCCAATGATCTTATTTTGGTTATTCAATATCACAACAATACCGCTCAAATAGTCAAATACGAACAAAATGGTGGTTGAAAAAACTTGACATACCACTCCATGTTTGTGTGCAATAGTATCAGCATTAGCAGTGTCAGCCCGAATGCCAAGCCAGCCCTTTGAATTCACTTCTTCATCAGTTATGCTAGTTTTGAGGACGTCAATCTGTTCTTTACAGGCTTTAACAAAAACGCTAACCTGTACATCATTTTTCCTTTGCCTGTTTTAGAATACACTGTATCATATTCCAAATTAGGATAACATTTAGACTTACTTCATGTTCAATGCTGTCCCTCTCCTCTTCTGTTGTACGATGAGGGTCTATATAATCCTTCCTATGCTTTTTTAAAAATTGCTCTAGAGTCCCAATGCTCTCTTGCTGGGAAATAAAGATATCAGTTAAAGGAGAGCAAAGCATATCTATGTGTCAAGAACAGGTCAAAGAGGTAGAGATGGGAAAATGATTACAAGATCTATATTGTTCTAAATTTATCTAATATTTGAATAAAATGGGCTTAGGAGGTTGTATGCATTAATAATACGCATTGGATGACTTTCAACTTCCTTTGTAGTTGGTAAACCCGTTTGACGTTTTAGAGATAACCCAAACCCAAATTGACCAATGCATAAGTAAATGATTAGGAATAGGAATTGCCAGGTCGGCTTAAAAAGACATGGTAATAGATATATGTATACCGTCTTCAATGCAGCCTTGGTAAAATGTGATCTTTCCCGAGGTTTATGAATGATAAAAGATGCCATAAGAGCTGCCCTTTTGGCCTGTCGACAATAATCAGATCAACATTACATGCCATTTTTATCATACAAAATTACATATAGATCTGCCCTTTGGACTGTTGACAATAATCTCACATGAAATACTAATGTATGTACATATATACCTCCTAAAACCAGGCCAGCTTTTTTAATGGTCATAGAAATCTGACCATAGTATTACTATGTCTGATATTAATCTATGAAGATGTTCTAGTAGATCATCAGGAAGACACCAAGACAGGAGTAAATTTGACTGTCTTTACTAGATATAGAAGTAACATTAGGAACCATTTTTTTCCCTACAAAGAAATTGATATGCTATCTAGACAACTACTAAAGACTGGTATAACATAACTTTATTTCATCTTTACAACTAAACAGATTCAAATGACCACAACATTATAAACCAAGCTAACAATCGTCAAACAGCACAAAGCTGCAACCCATATAAAAAGTAACTCAACAAAAGAAATTATATTGACCACTGGTAAAAGAAATGAAAACCAACCTCGTTAAATCCCAAAGACAAAGCCCCCCTGTTGACAGCATCTTTAAAGTCTTCAGTCCGGTCTCTAACCTTAGCCATGCCTTAACATCCACCAGTGATCAACTTACTGAATATTTTCTGAAAAAGGAATGGCGCTAGAAGAAGTATTAGTCTTTTTATGGTCACAGCTAATAGGCAACAGCTTAAAATATTGAGCACGATACACAAATTTGGCAAGTAAATATTTACAAAATAGGGCTATCTTGGTAAGAAGGTATTCTTTATAAATCAGAAAAGAAACCAGAGTTATTATACTATTTTTTTAACTCTGGCCAAAGACAACCGAGTTGCATAAGAAGTAACAATGCAAAACAGCACATATCAAGATCTTAATTGAAGAAAAGTAACAATAGGATTTCATGATAAAGTTATAGAAATTCAAATTCCATAATCTCCTAATTTCTGGTCGTGAATATCATTAGACGTATGTTTCTAACAGAAAGGTTAATTATACGATTAGGGCAAGACAAAAAAAAAAAGAAGCAAAACTGGACATTATGTATGAGCAAGGATGACAGATCTACAATCCAGAATCGAAAGATGACAAATTCTTGGCTTTTGAAATCTAGACTCTATGAACTTAGTGACACACATATACAGCAAATCAACATTTATGAAAATCACAAAGCACATGCTCCTTTCACCTTTGAAGTTGAAAACGGGAAAAGCGTACAGGCTCCACAAACCGCTAATTTAATAAAACATGAAGCTTATAGTAAAGGATTCCATAAGCAAAACTGACTGTAAGAAACTACAGGGCAATCTAAACAGATAGCAGAAAAGTAGACATCAAAAGATTCAACGAAAGGCACCTGATTAGTACGGTGTCGCTGAAGGAATCCAGCACCACTTGTGAATCAACAAACCAATGGACTGATATACAATTCAATGAGAAATTTTAGTAGACGTTGATGGAATTCGTGACTGTAGGGTATTGGATATAATAATCTCTATAATGATGTAAAGTCTACAATGCATCATGAAGGGATTTGTACCTTTTGTAACCGAGAACGGTTCCTCTAGTGTAAAGTCTGAAAGAATAATGAATACAACAGATGTTAGGTTGTGGATGATGATTAAAGTTTTATGGTTCAACGAATAGCATCCAACACCTGCGGATGAAGATGAGGAAGAAGAGGAGTGAAACCCTAAACTTTGATTCATGTATGAATTGGATGGTCAAATATTGGCATCTTTTGGGCCTAACGAAAACCCAATTATATTATATTATATTATAATATTATAATTATAATTTAAATTTTAAAAGCAGTAGAAATAGTTTCAGAAATTCATATTCTCATTCCATATTTGGGACACTCGGCATTTTTTGATTATCATCAGTAATAGTAAAACAAGTTTCTATTAATAAATTATTATCAGTACTTTTGTAAAAACAGTTTCTATTAATAAATGCGTCAATTTGACTTAATTTTCAGCTAATTAAAGTCTTTTACAGTCCCGCAAGCCCAAATAATGCATTGGATTGCATTTCATATATTTTAGTAATTACCGTATCGTGTAGCGATAAAACACCTACAACGAGCGTTTGTGACGGCCCGGCTAAACTTAAAAGTCTAGAATTTGGCCAAAACGTTTGGAATAACATAAAACAATATACTATAAATGAAAATATTATTAAAACATATAAAAACCATAGCTAGTCAATGCATAAGTAAACACTCCGTCTTTCACCCAACTTCATCTCCCTTTTTTTAGATTTGTACCCCCACAAATTTAATTTAACTAACATATAAAAAATATAATTTAAATAGTATAAATACAAACACTTCATAACATACCACCAGAGTATAACAACTTTCTAAGTAGATCTATTACAAATTTCATCATCAATGTTGACCTGAATAACTTGTCAAAAGAGAGAATTTTCCAAGAATCAAGTTCAAAGGATAATTCATGAGGTAACTTATATTATATGTAAAACAACATTCACTATGGAACAATCAAAATGGGATTTATTTTAAATATCCCATAAAAATATAATGAAACTATATATCAGCAAAAATGCTGTAATTTTTTGAGTCCACAGCAATAAGCCTCAAGGCAGCAACTGCTGCTGTAACAGACATAAACCCAAAAAATATTACATTGATCCAATGCCATAGTTTCTGCAAAGAAGTGAGTTTGTTCCTCTTAGCCACCAGATACATGTGATTTGCTAGTATAAATGTAAGCGGGAAGGTACTGATGGCTCCTGTGAGGCTCATGAAGTCTCCAATGAATGGTAGTGCTGCCGCTAGTAAGGTGGTTACCGCTAGGTAACCGCCTCTCACCATTACTCTGAATGACAAGTTTTTTACGGCGAGTGCGCTTCCTTTGATTCCATATTTTGTATCCAGATACTCGTACATTGGACTTGCAAAAATCTATAAAAATAAAACCAAAATGTGGATTGTGTGCCTTTTAGAAATCGTAAATACAAAATTTGTGTCATCCTATACATGTCGGGATCCTAAGCAAAAAAATATTTTTTTTGCAAAAAAGGCGTTGATATTAAAATCCGCTTAGGGCCCCAATAAAAGTTGAGCCGGCCCTTATAAATATAGCATATAATCACTGGATCCTGTTGTAAAATAGAGTAGTGAAAAACATGTTTGAGAATACACTTACTGTTCTATGATAAGGTCCGATAAAAACTTGATAGTGTATAGTCGTGATCTTGTTGTAATAAAGCCAATTTAGATAGTTACTTGTGACAAACTTCCAAAAGATGAACTTTGAAGGTTTTCAAATATAATATGCAAGTGTGACACACATGACATATATTGTGTATAAACTTGTATACATTTTTGTACATTTTAGAAGAAAACAAAGCTGTTATGTCTCATCGCCTACTTTCTTATTCGACAATAATTTCAAATTATTCAGTATAAAATATATATGCTAATGTACGTTAGATTTTCTCTAATGGGTCAAAATTACATTTTAACCTAATTTATATTTATATTTATATTTAAATACATTCACTTAATTTATAAAATTCAAGAAAACAGGCAAAAATGTTAGCGGGTCAGCCCAAACCATCTTGAACCCACTTCAACCCGTTACCCAGCCTGCCCGTCCGTCTCATTTTGCCACAAAAAGAAAACCATGTTGCAGGTATTCTTGGTTAAACATTGGGGGGGGGGGGCATATGGTCAAAGCTGAAGAATTATGTAAAATGGATAAAGGGTGGTTAGGAGGTAAGAAGCTTACATGCAAAGCTATGACAGTTTGAAGAAACGCAGATATATTGGCAAATGCCTTCACCCAAACTGGACCACTAACACTGCTAAGCAAATAAGCAGACGCATCATTCCCATAAGCCCAATAACCCATAAAGGCAACAGCATATAATGGCAATACCCCTACTGTAAATTGGAAGTATAAAGCTTTCATCATGTTCCCAACAACTGGCTGTTTCACTGTTGCCTAGGAAATTTTAAAAATATATCAGCAGAATGTAGACAAAGGGTAATTGTTTTATGCATATAACTTTCTAAATCATTTATAATAATATAATATTATTAATAAATTAACATAACTTTTGTAATCATATTGACACACCATATTTTTATGAAAAAAGTTTGGATCTTTTAGAGAAAAAGTGTTTCGTTCAACCCAACCCTCATTCGACACACCAAGTATTTATGATGAAGTTGGGATTAATATTGTAGCTAAGTGTTCCGTTCAACCTAATACGGCCCGGCCCGTATTTTGGCACACCAAGTATATATGAAGTTGGAAATTTTTTGAAGAAAAAGAGTTCTGTTCAACCCAACCCAACCTAGCTCGGCCCGTATTTAACACACCGTGCTTTATAAAAAGGTTAGGATTTTTTTGAAGAAAAAGGGTTTCGTTCAACCCAACCCAGCCTGGACCATATTTGACACACCAAGTATTTATAAAGTTCAGTTTTTTTTAAGAAAAAGTGTTTACTTCAACCCAACCCAACTCGCCGAGTCAGTATTTGACACACTTAAGTATTTTTGAAAAACTTAGAATTGTTCAAAGAAAAAGTGTTTAGTTCAACTCAACACAGCCCAAACCATCGACACACCAAGTATTTACGAAAGAGTTCAGATTTTTTTAAAAAAAAGTGTCTTGTTAAACCCAACCCGGCCCGCCTGTATAGCAATAGATATTGTGGTTTAACCTGTATCTCTGGGAGCATTCCTGTGTTGAAAGCGAAAACAAGACTTGCAGAAGCACCAATCGTTGTAAACACCCTGCTTATGTCTGACCCTGGAATGTCATAGTCCCTAGGTGGAGCCCGCACCCCTTTAAACATCACATAAATCAATTCAATAACATACAGTTATTATATGTTGCGAAATGGGACCACAAATTAAAGTGTTAGATGGGGAATAGGAGATTATACCGTCCCGAAGAGACAGGGCAAATGCAACAACGATGTATACTAGACTAAAAAAGGTTGAAAATCCTAGCCAAATCCTTAAAGCTGAAAGATGAGGGATACAAATTGCAAATAAGCCACAAACGAAGCCTGCGATTGCAATAAAATATGGGAGCTTCATCGCATTGTCATCCCTGAAGAGTACATAAATAGCCTACAAAATAGAAAGTAGTAATCTAATGGCTCAGTAAATCCTATTTTATAAAAAAAAAATTGTTAACTAATTCCTCCATTTATTGACTTGGTACATAGTTTACAAGAAGTGTTTGGCAAATGGGTGGGTGACAGGTCAAAAATAGGTTCAGATTGAAACGGATCGTTTTTCTAGGGTCAGGTCATGTTGACCCATTAACACACATTTTTCGAAATTTTTATAGATAATTAATATGTTGATTGTGATTAAACAACATTGTTACAATAATAATACAAATATTTGAATACAGCTATTTAGGAGGTTGTATGCGTTAAAATAAGACTTTGTGCAACCTCCAACCCGTTCGACCCATTCCCATTTCAGTGCACGCATAAGATAAAAGACTACCCAAATCGACCCACTAAAGTGACGGGTCGATATTGCTACCTCTAACAGAATCTCGACAATTTGGGTTGATCGATCATACCTTAAGAGACTGACCAGCCAAAATGACATAGCCTACATTGATCATGAAAAGGTTTACGTATTGCAACACCCATGTAAGAGAATAAGCTTTTCGGCCTGCAATTGTCCAAAACACCACAATTTAACTTTCTAAATTTTTCATGCTCTTAACTTACACACGTGCACACACACACACGCACACACGTTATACCATATATGAATCCTGCAAGATCTCTGTATCTGATATGCCTCTTCCCACCAAACTCATGGAGCTCTGCAATAAGGGCATTTGCATAAAGTGATATTGCGGTAGCTAAGATTAAACCCACCACTCCACCTACCCAACCAAGCGGAACCATGACTGCACCAGAGTACCCGAGCACATACGCACTGTTGATACCAGTTGTAAGAACAAACCCTACTTGAAACCATGAATCTACATCATTTGAAACAGGTGGTTAGAAGATCTCCATATTACGAGCAATTCTTGATAATCACAAAGAGCACTTAAACTAAAGTTTAATAATCCAAACTATTACCACTGGCCGATAATAATCTATACTGGCAACGTGACCACTGCCACTCCTAGCTTTCACTTTTGTTGCCAATGACAATCCCACTCTAACGAAAAAGGTAACTACATGTGCCCCTAACGAACAAATGACTGATATTTCGAAGCAATAAAAACGCAGAGATAGATTTCTCAAAGAAAGTTGATTACTTTTCGACTAATGAAACCACTACATAAGGTGCCATTTTGTAATTTGAAAACTTAAATTAAGATTATATATATGGCTGCGTAAATTATTAAATTATGCAAAATTCATACGACTTTTTAATCAAATAACTTCAAATCTAACATCAAAACTGCAAGTGCTGTAAATGAATAAACATAACTACATCAATTCAACAGATCAAAAGCAGTAAAGAAAAAACTAACCGCTGCTAATCTGATGGGCAGTTTCGGGAATTTCAATAGCCAGTTGATCATCGGAGTAGACCTTAGTGGGGCGAGTGGAAACGACGTCGTCCCGGTGGGGCTCCATCTGAATTACAGAAGATTGTCCTCGCTCTTCAGTTGAGAAGAGATGCACTCTCTCTTCCGTTTCAGTTTCCCAAGAAGCCAGAGCTGCAAATTTATATAAACAAATCTATATGTATATAATTATAATTATATTCCCTTTCCCCCTTCTCTCTCACACACAGTGTGTGTGTGTGTGTGAAATTCAACGGATTGACAAAGAATAATTCGAATTGAGTGCTGCAAATCAGGGAGGGATATTGGACTTTTGGGGGTGACAATCCAGAGGGAGAATTGAATCTCAGAAATAGTCGTTAAAGTGTAGCTACTAAAGTGAGTGGTTGGGAAATTCATCCAAATAAATATACATACATATATATATATATATTTAATTGTAACTTCTAGTGTAAGAACTTGAAAGATTCAACTCGCTATTTTTATATATGTGGATTTGTAATCACGTTTCTTTCTATTTAATACTGTGTTTAAATAATAAAAAGTATTTATTTGTTTCTTTTTGTTCAAAACTTTTGAGATCCGTCAGTTTATGTAATAATATAAAGCTAATGAAAAAATCGAAGCCTGAAAGTATGATACATTATTGGGGTATGAGAATATTACAATTTTCTAGGGTTTTTGATGGAATGTGATACCTAACATCGAAATCAAATAAATTAAGATATTACGAGTGTAGAGCATATAGTAATAGAATTGTTAGGAATGTATTAGAATAATTAAGGTGGATTTTGTGTGAGTTAAGATTGAGTTCTGGGTCTCAGCAAGTGATTTTTTAGACACAAGATCATAAACATATATTCGACACCTGCTAGGAAACTTCAGAATCTAGCAGGTATACAATTGATATGAGAAAAATTTTTTATAATGGATATAGAATTAAGATTACCCTACCCAATGTTATCCCTAGTCATTATTAATAAATTGTTATGTTATGAAAAGCGAGAAGTTTTTTTTTAATTCTTTTTTATTTTCTTAAGTTAACAACTATTAAAATGTAATGAAAAAGGTAACGTTATTAAGAGTCATAATAGTTTGGCCTAAGTCGTCACACGTGATAGGGTAAAAGTTTAAAGTTTTAAGAATGCAGGTTTCAGTTTGTAGTATGTTTGGGTCTAATACTGATTCTCATTAAAAGGTAAGTCAGATTTGTGTAAAATGAATTATTTACCATAAGAACCATTTATGTAACGACCACTATTTATTTAATCACAGTAGAGTATTTATATAAATTAAAAAAAATAGCCAACCATTTCATTCACCTCAGTGGCGAAACTTGAGATTTCCGTTTGGGGGGTCCGAAAACATATATACTAAAAATATTATAAAATCGAGGTCGAAACGTATATACCTAAAAATTTTTATACGAAAACCACATACTGGACACTACTGAGCGAAAAGTTCGAGGGATTGGACGCCCTCCCGGACCCCTACAAAGCCGCGCCCCTGATTCACCCCATGACTCTCAATCATATCATATTGTTCCCCCCAACTTTGATTTTTCAGCAACACTAGATTTTGGTCACACATAGCTCTACCCACTGTTCTTGAGTTAACTTAAGGAGAGAAGAAATGATTTCCTATGTTTCTTTTCTTTTCTCTTAATTTCCTTCTAAATTGGAAGGATAAATTTTAGATAAAAAAACTCTGATTTCCCTTTTTTTCTATCCTTTAATGAAAGTCTCGAATACAACTAAAAATTATTTTCTTTCACGTCTTTCTTTTCTCTCATTTAACCCACCTCTTCGCGATTAATTAATCGCAAAGATGTAAAGAGATTAAATAGTCACTTTGAACAAACTTAAAACATAACTATTAATAGAGCTTAGTGGTAATCCAAACATAGTAAAATTAAAAAACTTAGTGGTAGTCCAAACATAGTAAAATAAAAAAAAATATGATATGTTAAACGTAGGCCTTCAATACGTGATTTAAGCTAAACTATAAATAATATATGAATGATAAAAATCGTTTAATAATTGAATGATCCAAAATAAATACCTAACCTCAAACTATCTTACTATTTTAATGCAAGTAAAAAAAAAAGAACACAAGAATATATTCTTGAACCATAATAAGCAAAGCTTCACCACTCTTTTCTTGTTATTCCGAACGTGCGGAAAAAATAAGTTGTACCGGGGAATATTGTAAAGAATGATTGATATATAATAATGAAAATTCTTGTCACCATATAAGTTTTATAACATGAACATTCTCATTCTGGATTATTTGATAGGTATTTCTGGAATTTATCGAAAATAAAACTTATTGTCTCACTAAACATATTGTACATACTAGAGGATTCCTATTTGAAGTAGCGTAAACACAAAGGTTATGACACTTGATTGTGATAAGCCGGTTTCATTTTCTTAGACTAACCACGATAGTGAACCGTTGATATTTTGGTGGATGAAGCGTGTGGAGGTTAGGCATGATTCTACTTTAATTAAACAATTTCAAAGAGTAAAATGTCCGGATTGTCTTTATGGTTTGATAAAATTTCACATTTAGTCCTTAACTTTTGGAATTACACTCTTGCTTCCTGTGGTTTGACTACTTGTTACTCGGATGATCCTTAAAGTGGATGAAGGTTAGTTTTTAGTGTTAATTAGATGTAAATCCCACTAAAAACAATAACTTAAATATTAAAAGATATACAATTAAGTCCAGCCTTTGTTATATTAACCCTGTATCCAAACACCACCTCTTAAAATCCTTGATCACAGCTTCTTCTGAACAATCAACGATCCAACAACCGCCGGTAATAACCACCAACTCGCCGATGGTAAACGAAGAATCGATGCAACAACACGAGTGTAATTGAGTGTAAACTAGGTTAGATAAATCATCAATAATCGAAGAAACAATGCAACACAAGTGTAATCGAGGGAAAATTAGGTAAAACAAATCAACAATAGCCAGGAAACAATGCAACCGAAGTGAAATACGTACGATTGCAGCACTGGATGAATCAAATTGAATATCGGAAACGGGCATTGTCACACCCTGACCCGCAGCGGAAATGGTAGTCGGGGCATGATTGGGTTTTTATCAAAGCTCATGACATTTACTATAAAGTTTCATATTTATCATTTCTTTTTAAAGAAGAAATTACAATAACATACAAGCACAACATGTTCAAATACATTTTTCATAACTTCTTTATTTTTCTTCTAAGGAAATTTCCTATGTGTTCCTTGCTTCAACCTGTCCACCTGTATCATGCGTAAAAATAGGGTTTTGGGTCAACAAAAGTTGGCGAGTGAATCTTATTTAAATGTTTGAAAGAATTAGTTATATTGGTTATTTGAATAAAAATGTGCATAACCAAATATGAGTATACATATATGTAAAATTAAACCACAAAACACATAATATCAATTAATGCAAACACACACATACCAAATGATGAACAATGAGATCAAGGCTCAATCAAACGGAGCCGATCTAATGAGGCACCTGATGCTCAACCCGTCTCCAACGAGGAACTAATGGGCCTAGTGAATGATTTGCACGCAACTTGACAAAATGTAAACACGCAATACAACAAACAACATTTACATCACACGTACGATCATATAATGGTAATAGCACAAATTTTTGAATGAAAGATATAAATAAATGACAACATGATACACCCCAAAACATGAATAAAAAGGGGAATTTGTAAGAATTCACTCACATTGGGTGCATTTTCTTGATTGATAAAGAGTGCGCACGAGTTGAGGATTTAACCGACGAAGAAGACTAGCCTAAAGAATAACGCAATAATTCGATAAATATATAAAAATAATATTTTGATTTAATAATTTTTTTATTAGATTTTTAGGTTGTCTTTGTGATAGGAGTTTTTTTAAGCCTAAGAAATCGCATTTTGAAGTGTTTTAAATTGATTTTTGATTAAATAAAAATATACCAAAAATAGTATAAAATGAAATAAAATAAATAAAAAAAAAACCTTGTCAGACCTGACAGCAGGTCTGACCGGTTCGTTGACTCGTTTGACCGCTTGTGGTCAGATTCGAACTTGTGACCTCTCGGTTGCGTGCACGCAGCTCTTCCAACTGAGCTACGCGTCTAACCCGTAGGGAATCCGATTTTAAATACTCTTATATACTTGTTAGGTTATACCGGAAATTACTTTATTTAAAAAGGATTTAAATTAACGAACTGGTGAGTAAATCATGAATCGAACCCGCGATCTCAGTGTCATTGTGCACCCAGCCCAACCAACTGGGCTGGGTGTCTAACCCGGATATCTATGGATTTTTATTAGTTTTAAATACTATCCGCTCTGATTTATATTTAAGTGCAAAAAGAATGTTTGATTTAAATCATGAACTTAATGCCACGCCTGAGACTCGAACCTGGTGTTTGTGCAGTGTGTTTGCACACAGTCCACCACTGGACTGTGTGTCTAACCCGATTTAAAACCCATTTTTAATTGTATTAATAACCACTTGAATCTTCATCTTCTTCACAACAACACCCAGAACTTGACCCGCCTGATTACTGGTTTACTCAGTTTTTGATTAACTGATTTTAATCGACTAACTAAATAGAAATGAATGAATTTTGAAAGAAACAGTACCGATTGAACAATTCCGGCGGTAAATGATGATTCCGGCGACTTGCAAAGGCTCCGACAGTGGGTTTATTTGAATAGTGAGTATCAGAGAGTGTGAATGGGAGAATGGCGAGTTTGATTTGGGTGGAATGCATCGATATTTATAGGTGGAACCGAGTGGGGTTGTCTTGGAAACAAGAACATATTGATTTCCTCAAATTTGGATTGATTGGCTCCGATTTGGAAGGTGTTTACGCGGATTGCCAGCCGGAATCCAGCGAGTCTTTGACCGGCGGCATTGGCGGGTTTTGCTGATTGAATTCAGATCAAGATAAACGTAAATATAAAGGATTAATTGACTCGGGTATATCAGATGTTGTGCAGGTGCCACAGTGGTGTAAGTTGTTAGTGTGTTTGATGGGGACCCGGGTTCGAACACGGTTGCCCCCTTTTCCTTTATTTTCTTATTTTTTGAACTTTTATTTATTAGTATTATTTTTATTCTTTTATTTATTCAATATATTTACATTCTAGTTTATTTATTAACTATAAAAATTAACTAATAAAATTTATAAAATGAATACATGCGTAACGAAACATTAAATAAATTCTAGAATTTTAACGGAGCGGGTTTTGGAACCCATTTTACGACGAATGTTACAGGCATGGCGGAGGTGTTGTTGCATCGCAGCTGCTGATAGGGTTGGTCAAGCATCAGAGGGTGAGGGAGAGGTGTATGGTGGTCGGGGAGTGTTTTTAGGGGCAAAGATCATCGTCGGAAGTTGTAGGTTAGTCGAAATCTGGTTAAAGTGTTCAGAGTTCGTGTTTAAGCTACTGAAATCAAGTGGAAATAGGTTTTGATGGTTCTTGTTTTGCGTTTAAAGCCTCAGAAGCCTTGAACTCGGATCTAGGTAGTGATATTGGAGGTGAAGAAATGGCGATGGTGTTGGTGGGGTGGAGAAGATGGAGTGGGTGGGTAGGTGGGATGGGGTGTTTAGTGTTTAAATAAAAGTGGCCATACTCTTTTTTGTTAAAATTTAATTATACTTTGTTAATGCTTAATATATTGTTTTTTTAATGGTAAAGGTAATTTTGTCGTCTTACATCTACTTAATTGAGAAAATTTGCGTCCATCCACTTAAGAGACCATCTGAGTAATAACCGAGCAAATCATAGGGAGCAAACATGTAATTTTTAAAAGATAAGGACTAAAGATGAAACTTTACCATAACACAGGGACCATCTGTGCATTTTACTCCAATTCCAAATAATGATACGTATCAAGACCTCATCTTCCATCAAATAACTAAGTTTTGAATATATAATTGATACTTTTTTATTATAAATCAAACTATATCTTTTATCACAACTATATTGATAATTTTTAGTTAAATTATGTTTATGATTATAAAAATATTTATGTACACTAAGTTTACAAATTAAAGACTTTTCTTCAAACAAAATGTTGAAAATGTTCCGTTCAATAAATAAATAAATAATGCATATAATTATTAGTAGTTATTGGATTTGACATATGAAATATCCTTTTTTTTGGTATTAAAAACAACATAAATGAAAAAATCAAAGAATAAATATTAAACAAATTTTTAGATAAAGATAGTAATGTTAGAATGATAATATTAGATATGCTTAAACTGTTAATATTAAATAAAGATGATAAAATTACTAAAATAAGTTGGTAAGAATATACATATGTCAAAAGGATACCATCTTCTCTAAAGATCTTTAGACTAAATATTTAATGAATAAATCTATAAATAACAAAAGGATATAATCTTCTCTAAAGATCTTCACAACATTCTAGTCTTTCATTTCTTATTATCTCACAATCTTTGGGTTAGGGAGATTGTGAGGCAGGTCTTAGACTTCAGTGGGAGCCGCTAATTAAAAGATATACAATTAAGTCCACCCTTTGTTATATTAACCCTGTATCCAAACACCACCTCTTAAAATCCTAAAATCCTTGATCACAGCTTCTTCTGAACAATCAACGATCCAACAACCGCCGGTAATAATCACCAACTCGCCGATGGTAAACGAAGAATCGATGCAACAACACGAGTGTAATTGAGTGTAAACTAGGTTAGATAAATCATCAATAATCGAAGAAACAATGCAACACAAGTGTAATCGAGGGAAAATTAGGTAAAACAAATCAACAATAGCCAGGAAACAATGCAACCGAAGTGAAATACGTACGATTGCAGCACTGGATGAATCAAATTTGAAGATCGGAAACGGGCATTGTCACACCCTGACCCGCAGCGGAAATGGTAGTCGGGGCATGATTGGGTTTTTGTCAAAGCTCATGACATTTACTATAAAGTTTCATATTTATCATTTCTTTTTAAAGAAGAAATTACAATAACATACAAGCACAACATGTTCAAATACATTTTTCATGACTTCTTTATTTTTCTCCTAGGGCAATTTCCTATGTGTTCCTTGCTTCAACCTTTCCACCTGTATCATGTGTAAAAATAGGGTTTTGGGTCAACAAAAGTTGGCGAGTGAATCTCATTTAAATGTTTGAAAGAATTAGTTATATTGGTTATTTGAATAAAAATGTGCATAACCAAATATGAGTATACATATATGTAAAATTAAACCACAAAACACATAATATCAATTAATGCACACACACACACATACCAAATGATGAACAATGAGATCAAGGCTCAATCAAACGGAGCCGATCTAATGAGGCACCTGATGCTCAACCCGTCTCCAACGAGGAACTGATGGGCCTAATGAATGATTTGCACGCAACTTGACAAAATGTAAACACGCAATACAACAAACAACATTTACATCACACGTACGATCATATAATGGTCCTAGCACAAATTTTTGAATGAAAGATATAAATAAATGACAACATGATACACCCCAAAACATGAATAAAAAGGGGAATTTGTAAGAATTCACTCACATTGGGTGCGTTTTCTTGATTGATAAAGAGTGCGCACGAGTTGAGGATTTAACCGACGAAGAAGACTAGCCTAAAGAATAACGCAATAATTCGATAAATATATAAAAATAATATTTTGATTTAATAATTTTTTTATTAGATTTTTAGGTTGTCTTTGTGATAGGAGTTTTTTTAAGCCTAAGAAATCGCATTTTGAAGTGTTTTAAATTGATTTTTGATTAAATAAAAATATACCAAAAATAGTATAAAATGAAATAAAATAAATAAAAAAAAAACCTTGTCAGACATGACAGCAGGTCTGACCGGTTAGTTGACTCGTTTGACCGCTTGTGGTGAGATTCGAACTTGTGACCTCTCGGTTGCGTGCACGCAACTCTTCCAACTGAGCTACGTGTCTAACCCGTAGGGAATCTGATTTTAAATACTCTTATATACTTGTTAGGTTATACCGGAAATTACTTTATTTAAAAAGGATTTAAATTAACGAACTGGTGAGTAAATCATGAATCGAACCCGCGATCTCAGTGTCATTGTGCACCCAGCCCAACCAACTGGGCTGGGTGTCTAACCCGGATATCTATGGATTTTTATTAGTTTTAAATACTATCCGCTCTGATTTATATTTAAGTGCAAAAAGAATGTTTGATTTAAATCATGAACTTAATGCCACGCCTGAGACTCGAACCTGGTGTTTGTGCAGTGTGTTTGCACACAGTCCACCACTGGACTGTGTGTCTAACCCGATTTAAAACCCATTTTTAATTTTATTAATAACCACTTGAATCTTCATCTTCTTCACAACAACACCCAGAACTTGACCCGCCTGATTACTGGTTTACTCAGTTTTTGATTAACTGATTTTAATCGACTAACTAAATAGAAATGAATGAATTTTGAAAGAAACAGTACCGATTGAACAATTCCGGCGGTAAATGATGATTCCGGCGACTTGCAAAGGCTCCGACAGTGGGTTTATTTGAATAGTGAGTATCAGAGAGTGTGAATGGGAGAATGGCGAGTTTGATTTGGGTGGAATGCATCGGTATTTATAGGTGGAACCGAGTGGGGTTGTCTTGGAAACAAGAACAGATTGATTTCCTCAAATTTGGATTGATTGGCTCCGATTTGGAAGGTGTTTACGCGGATTGCCAGCCGGAATCCAGCGAGTCTTTGACCGGCGGCATTGGCGGGTTTTGCTGATTGAATTCAGATCAAGATAAACGTAAATATAAAGGATTAATTGACTCGGGTATATCAGATGTTGTGTAGGTGCCGCAGTGGTGTAAGTTGTTAGTGTGTTTGATGGGGACCCGGGTTCGAACTCGGTTGCCCCCTTTTCCTTTATTTTCTTATTTTTCGAATTTTTATATATTAGTATTATTTTTATTCTTTTATTTATTCAATATATTTACATTCTAGTTTATTTATTAACTATAAAAATTAACTAATAAAATTTATAAAATGAATACATGCGTAACGAAACATTAAATAAATTCTAGAATTTTAACGGAGCGGGTTTTGGAACCCGTTTTACGACGAATGTTACAGTATCCCCTACTTTTAGAAATTTCAACCCGAAATTTAGGTAGAAGTTGTAATAGGGTAAGATACGGGTATTTTCCGAGCATTAAATCTTCACGTTCCCAAGTAAACTCAGGTCCTCGCTTTTGATTCTGACAAAAGTTCGAATATCTATTAATAGAAAACGGAGGTGTGATGCTTGGATTTGACGATTACATAACCAGAGGAGGGTGAAAATTTTGAGTTCTAAATGAGGCGGTAACGTTCCTAGTAGCGGTTGAATACCCTGCTATAGGAATCGCTTTTTGATGCCTAAAGTATAAAAATACGAAACATGGATAAACAGAGTTATTTGACTAGGTATGATCTCATGCATACGAGTTTTAAGAGAATTGATACGTTTGAAAAGATAAGGTTATATCATAAAACAAAAAAAAACTTCAACCATGACGATATCAAAACCTACACGGAACTTCTCATAACCGCCTGACAATGCTTTTGATCCTTTGACAAGAATACTTATATATAGGAAGTACTAGCGATGTATCCACCATATTCTTGTCAAATTTTCATTGGCTTTGTCAGTAAGTTATGATTAGTTCTACATGATTCTAAAATCTACAAAACAAACACAACAGCCAAAGCTTGAGTCTGAAAGAATACATGACTGAATGACGACAGTGCCTCTTTCGTTTGTTATGATGAAGGGGTCAGTCTATGAAAAAGTGAGACGCAACCCAACTTCTTTAAATGTGGAGATCGAGATACGTCGTGATGTATGATGATATGAAAGTTAAATCAATGAGTAAAGATATAAAACAAAACTGAAATATCAATTCGCATTAAAATTCTTTGATACATAAATTCCCAATTTATAACAGGGATACGTAAAGATTGAGAAAAACATTAAGAACTAGACGGTTGGAGTTGAGTCTTGATTCTTGGTGAGGAAAGGCTAGTTGGGTTGTTCGTTTGGGCCGTTATTATCTTCAACAGGATTGGCGTTGATGTTGAAAGCTCTTCCTCTTGCTGGTGGTAGTGTTGGGTTTTCTTGATTTGTTTGGTTAACTGGGTTTGCTTGAGCTTGGGCGTTTATGATGTTAACCAATCGAGGGCACGTGTTTCTAAAATGGGTAGGGTCCCCACAATTAAAGCAAGCTCGAATATGTGGAAACATGGGGTATTGGGGTTGTTGATATGATTGGATCATATTTTGGGTAGGGGGTGAAGCTTGGTTTTGAGGGGTGCGACAAGTCTTGCTCAAATGACCATAACGCCCACAATTAGCACACAGTCAACAAGGTATGGTAGATGGATGGTGATAAAAACAGGTGTTGCATTGAGGGTGAGGTCCGATGTAAGGTTTCTTATTTGGGTAAGTAGAGTTGGGTGCTACTTGAGTGATTGGGATGGCTTGGAGGGGTACGACTTGTGGAGCTGGTTGATTGCGTTGGGTGACAGCGAAATTTTGCCCATCTCGTTTTCTCTTAGAAGTGGGTTGAGAAGAGGATTCGATCTGGGTTGAGTTTGAGGTTTCGGTTGATGCTTTATCCTTCTTCTTCTTCTCCTTCTTGAAGTCTTCATTCCGTATGTGGTTTTCGGTGAGCTCTGTAGCTAACTCCATTGCTGCTTCCAAAGTTGCAGGTGTGGTACTTATTATGGGGTCTTGAATTTTTGAAGGAAGACCTCGAATGTAGTGCTCTATCAAATGGTAGAGGGGAGTGAACAAGTTGGGGACCATCTGATTCAACTCAAGGAATCTCTTGTTGTACGTGGTGTGGTCGCCCTCCTTTTGTTTCAAAGAGTAGAACTCATCTTCTAATTTCTTGATTTCGCTTCTTGGATAGAAACGTCTTGTCATGATCTCCCTTAACCCTTCCCAAGTCAAGGTCATAGCATTCTCAGCACCTCGCTTGCCCTTCTCTATATTCCACCATGTAAGTGCTACTCCGAACAAACGACCGGTAGCATATCGCACCTTGCGATCATCGGGGCAGTCACAATTGAGAAAAGTGTTTTCCATCTCCTCAAACCAATGGAGGAGAGCGGTGACACCTTCAGTCCCTTCATATTTTGGAGGATCGCAGGATTTGAAATGCTTGAAGGTGCATTTAGTGGTGTTGAGAGGAGGGTGGGCGACATTTTGTCCTTCTAGATTGGTTGGGGTGATAGGATTGGCGACAAGGGCTTGTTGGACTTGAACTACAATGTTGGGTATTACGGCGGCCATTTGTTGAGCGATCTGGGCAGCCATGCACTCGCGGGATTTTCCTGATCTCATACCTCTACGAGAGAGACTAGAAGACATCTACAGGGAATACGTATCGAGAGTATGAGTTTGATGTTTTAGGTGTCATGTGTCGTATTTAGAAATGAACATTCACAAAACAATTGAAGAAAATTAATTTGCTACATCCATAGGATGTCTTGGGCTTTGCTCATGTTTGGGCTCCCATATGTCCCCTTACTTGGCCTTGGTAGTCATGTGGGCCCCCATGACTACTGGGCTCCGATAGGGTTCATATTGGTGTTGGCCTGTTACATTCACGCTACCCGAATGAAAATTGTAAATACATGATTGCAAAGTATAGGGTCGGAGGGTGTCCTGGTATAGACACAGTGACAACTCAAAGTGGGGTTAGTTCATGCGACGTTTGGGTGTGGCATGCTTTGGCCTAATAGGTCCTTCGTACTCTAATCGTTGGTCCCCAGGTAGGCAAACTAGTCCGTTATATTGGATTTATACGATTGCCAACCTAGACAGGACGTTTCGACTACCGGTACTCTTACCCTTCCAGTTACTACATACCCGCCATAGAACTTACTTTGAGGAGATTGAAAAACGAAATACTACAAAATCTTGAATAAAGGAAATATGAGGATGATTTGAATATGTGAACATTGAAATATGCGTGATGAATGTATATGTAAGCATGTTATGTTTGACAACAAGTATAACTCATTAAGTATCACACAAAAAGATAGTGGAAGTGTTTGCATGCATTTGTGTGTGTAATAAATACGAAACAAATAAACATCATGAGTTTGCATGTAACCACATAAACAATTAAAATCTAATCAACTATAGTATAGGCTCTAAGGGTCTAATAACCTATCCTATATCCCTATAGTCAAAAGCTCTGATACCAATCTGTCACACCCTGACCCGCAGCGGAAATGGTAGTCGGGGCATGATTGGGTTTTTATCAAAGCTCATGACATTTACTATAAAGTTTCATATTTATCATTTCTTTTTAAAGAAGAAATTACAATAACATACAAGCACAACATGTTCAAATACATTTTTTATGACTTCTTTATTTTTCTTCTAAGGCAATTTCCTATGTGTTCCTTGCTTCAACATGTCCATCTGTATCATGTGTAAAAATAGGGTTTTGGGTCAACAAAAGCTGGCGAGTGAATCTTATTTAAATGTTTGAAAGAATTAGTTATATTGGTTATTTGAATAAAAATGTGCATAACCAAATATGAGTATACGTATATGTAAAATTAAACCACAAAACACATAATATCAATTAATGCGCACACACACATACCAAATGATGAACAATGAGATCAAGGCTCAATCAAACGGAGCCGATCTAATGAGGCACCTGATGCTCAACCCGTCTCCAACGAGGAACTGATGGGCCTAATGAATGATTTGCATGCAACTTGACAAAATGTAAACACGCAATACAACAAACAACATTTACATCACACGTACGATCATATAATGATAATAGCACAAATTTTTGAATGAAAGATATAAATAAATGACAATATGATACACCCCAAAACATGAATAAAAAGGGGAATTTGTAAGAATTCACTCACAGTTGGTGCGTTTTCTTGATTGATGAAGAGTGCGCACGAGTTGAGGATTTAACCGACAAAGAAGACTAGCCTAAAGAATAATGCAACAATTCGATAAATATATAAAAATAATATTTTGATTTAATAATTTTTTTATTAGATTTTTAGGTTGTCTTTGTGATATTTATTGGAGTTTTTTAAGCCTAAGAAATCGCATTTTGAAGTGTTTTAAATTGATTTTTGATTAAATAAAAATATACCAAAAATAGTATAAAATGAAATAAAATAAATAAAAAAAAAACCTTGTCAGACCTGACAGCAGGTCTGACCGGTTCGTTGACTCGTTTGACCGCTTGTGGTGAGATTCGAACTTGTGACCTCTCGGTTGCGTGCACGCAGCTCTTCCAACTGAGCCACGTGTCTAACCCGTAGGGAATCCGATTTTAAATACTCTTCTATGCTTGTTAGGTTATACCGGAAATTACTTTATTTAAAAAGGATTTAAATTAACGAACTGGTGAGTAAATCATGAATTGAACCCGCGATCTCAGTGTCATTGTGCACCCAGCCCAACCAACTGGGCTGGGTGTCTAACCCGGATATCTATGGATTTTTATTAGTTTTAAATACTATCCGCTCTGATTTATATTTAAGTGCAAAAAGAATGTTTGATTTAAATCATGAACTTAATGCCACGCCTCAGACTCGAACCTGGTGTTTGTGCAGTGTGTTTGCACACAGTCCATCACTGGACTGTGTGTCTAACCCGATTTAAAACCTATTTTTAATTGTATTAATAACCACTTGAATCTTCATCTTCTTCACAACAACACCCAGAACTTGACCCGCCTGATTACTGGTTTACTCAGTTTTTGATTAACTGATTTTAATCGACTAACTAAATAGAAATGAATGAATTTTGAAAGAAACAGTACCGATTGAACAATTCCGGCGGTAAATGATGATTCCGGCGACTTGCAAAGGCTCCGACAGTGGGTTTATTTGAATAGTGAGTATCAGAGAGTGTGATGGGAGAATGGCGAGTTTGATTTGGGTGGAATGCATCGGTATTTATAGGTGGAACCGAGTGGGGTTGTCTTGGAAACAAGAACAGATTGATTTCCTCAAATTTGGATTGATTGGCTCCGATTTGGAAGGTGTTTACGCGGATTGCCAGCCGGAATCCAGCGAGTCTTTGACCGGCGGCATTGGCGGGTTTCGCTGATTGAATTCTGATCAAGATAAACGTAAATATAAAGGATTAATTGACTCGGGTATATCAGATGTTGTGCAGGTGCCACAGTGGTGTAAGTTGTTAGTGTGTTTGATGGGGACCCGGGTTCGAACCTGGTTGCCCCCTTTTCCTTTATTTTCTTATTTTTTGAACTTTTATTTATTAGTATTATTTTTATTCTTTTATTTATTCAATATATTTACATTCTAGTTTATTTATTAACTATAAAAATTAACTAATAAAATTTATAAAATGAATACATGCGTAACGAAACATTAAATAAATTCTAGAATTTTAACGGAGCGGGTTTTGGAACCCGTTTTACGACGAATGTTACAGGCATGGCGGAGGTGTTGTTGCATCGCAGCTGCTGATAGGGTTGGTCAAGCATCAGAGGGTGAGGGAGAGGTGTATGGTGGTTGGGGAGTGTTTTTAGGGGGCAAAGATCATCGTCGGAAGTTGTAGGTTAGTCGAAATCTGGTTAAAGTGTTCAGAGTTCGTGTTTAAGCTACTGAAATCAAGTGGAAATAGGTTTTGATGGTTCTTGTTTTGCGTTTAAAGCCTCATAAGCCTTGAACTCGGATCTAGGTAGTGATATTGGAGGTGAAGATATGGCGATGGTGTTGGTGGGGTGGAGAAGATGGAGTGGGTGGGTAGGTGGGATGGGGTGTTTAGTGTTTAAATAAAAGTGGCCATACTCTTTTTTGTTAAATTTTAATTATACTTTGTTAATGCTTAATATATTGTTTTTTTAATGGTAAAGGTAATTTTGTCGTCTTACATCTACTTAATTGAGAAAATTAGCGTCCATCCACTTAAGAGACTATCTGAGTAACAACCGAGCAAATCATAGGGAGCAAACATGTAATTTTTAAAAGATAAGGACTAAAGATGAAACTTTACCATAACTCAGAGACCATCTGTGCATTTTACTCCAATTCCAAATAATGATACGTATCAAGACCTCATCTTCCATCAAATAACTAAGTTTTAAATATATAATTGATACTTTTTTATTATAAATCAAACTATATCTTTTATCACAACTATATTGATAATTTTTAGTTAAATTATGTTTCTGATTATAAATATTTATGTACACTAAGTTTACAAATTAAAGACTTTTCTTCAAACAAAATGTTGAAAATGTTCCGTTCAATAAATAAATAAATAATGCATATAATTATTAGTAGTTATTGGATTTGACATATGAAATATCCTTTTTTTGGTATTAAAAACAACATAAATGAAAAAATCAAAGAATAAATATTAAACAAATTTTTAGATAAAGATAGTAATGTTAGAATGATAATATTAGATATGCTTAAACAGTTAATATTAAATAAAGATGATAAAATTACTAACATACGTTAGTAAGAATATACATATGTCAAAAGAATACCATCTTCTCTAAAGATCTTTAGACTAAATATTTAATGAATAAATCTATAAATAACAAAAGGATATAATCTTCTCTAAAGATCTTCACAACATTCTAGTCCTTCATTTCTTATTATCTCACAATCTTTGGGTTAGGGAGATTGTGAGGCAGGTCTTAGACTTCAGTGGGAGCCGCTAATTGAAGTGCTAAATCTTGTGGATCTTCTTTTGGAGAATCCTCCAATGCAATTGAGCAGGTTCCTGTTGTAGGTTGGTGAACATATGTGTTGTATTAGGCATACAGGAAACCAACAACTGTTTTTCTTCTTCATCTAAATCTACAATCCACGTGGCATAACCATATTACTCTTTCAAATTGTTCATGTACATCTCCATGATTTGTGGATTGTAGTAGAAGATTTCATGGGGTTTAAATGGAACAGTAGCAGACTCCTTATTCTTATCAGCAAGGTAGATCTCTGTGTTCTCCTAGTTTGGTCTTGGTGGGAATTTTTCAGGATTTCTTTTCCTTGCATCAAGATAATCCATGAATTCTTTTGACACAGTTGTGTCTTTCCACCTTATAATTGAACCTTCTGCAGCCAATCCAACATGTATCAATTCTTTCTGCATTTTGAATATCTTTGCTGCCTCTACTGGTGTTGGTTGTCTTTTATTTTCAAGCTTTCAATTTGGAGGAGTGATCTTTATGGTTGGAACATCTTCTTTACTCTTGTCACTTTTCCCAGTAGTTTTTGTGCATCCCAGTTTTGAAATACATAAAAGTTCTTCACAAGATAAGGGACATTTTCTTGAGCCATTCTATGCTTTCGTGCTTTGAAACATTTACCACAGACTGCTGTTTGAATGGTGGGATTTTAAAGAGCCTTTGTGATTTTTGGTACATATGTTGTTCATAGTCTTTAATTTATCTCATTCTCTTATCCATGATATATTGAGCCTTCCTATAAGTCATCCGGCCTTGGTCTGATGTGAATTCTTGGATAGCCTCTCTTCCATTTTCATTGAGTTTCTTTATAATTCAACTTCTCATCTACTTTTAGCAATGAAAACTTTTGAAGTGGGTTGATAAAATTTGGTGAAGGAGGAGGCTCTTCAGCAAATGGTTATGTGAAAACTATTGTAATCACATGTACTGTTGTTGTAGTTGCTGGAACGTCTTCTGTCTCATCTTGCAAGACCAACTTCCTTCTATTTAAGGGTTGAGCAGTGTTCCTTTGGAAACTTCTGGTTTGCTTGCAACTACTGGTTTTGATGAAACTACTGGCTTTTTTCCAAATAGTTTACCAGTAGTTTTGATGATGATCTGGTTGTTGGTGGAATATAAGTTAATTGAGAACCAACAGTTTTGTCTGGTCTAGCTGTTTGTCCTTTGGCAACTACTGGTTAAGCTTGAATAGGCTGTCTTCTTTTAGTTTCCAGCTTTTTACTTGTCTTGGCCTTTTGGATGACTATTGGTGGCCTCATGTCAATCTTGACATTTTTAGTGATTATGGGATCTTGCCTTACAGCTCTTTCTTCTGCTCTTTGACTTTCTATTTGACTTTTCACCAAGGCAGCATTGAAACCTCGTTGATCATGTTTGGATTTTGATATCCTTGCAGCATGATCAACATCATCAGTGAATATGCCCTTTTGCTATTCAATCATTGCTAGGGTTTCTGCTTCTTTAGCTCTTTTCATAGCACGTATTTCACATGCTTCAATCTTGTCAAGTTCATCCTCCTTCTTCTTCTCCCCTTTTTGGCATCAACAGTTTCCTCCTTTAATTGAAGTGATGTAACTAGGGTCTAGGGGCAGAAGTGCCAAAAAGTTTGGCATCACAGTTGTTCAAGTAATCTTGGAACATGGGTTCTAAGATGTTTTTGATGGCCTTTTTGAGCTCCCCTGCTGGCAATAATGAGGTGGCTAAAACCTCACCAGCAGTTTGGCTTTGAGTGGTTGGTGGCTGTTGGGTAAGAGAGTTAAGTATTTGCATGAGCTCCTTTTGTGAGGAAGCCAACTTTTAGGTATATTCTAGTTTAAGATCTTGGGGTATTTTAGTGACCAACTCCTTGAGTTTGGAGACTACAACACCTAGTTGTCCCGTCAAATCACAAAATTGCTGGTTTTGGGCATCATCCAAATTAATGTACTCATCTGCTCCCCCATGGAAGGTAGTTATATACGTAGGTGTTATATGTATTGCAAAATTCATCTATTTATGTTGTATAGTTTGTATAATTATCGTATTAGTTATTTGTATATTATCAGTTTGTTTGTGATTTGCAGGGCTCTAGAGGTAAACGGAAGCTAAAACAAGAATATATGAAGAAAACCTAGCCTCCGGACGTGTCAGACTTGATCGAGAAACAAACAAACAAAGCGAAGCCAGAAATTAGCCCTGTCGCGCAACGCAACAATGAATAGAAGACCCCTTGATGCGTGGTTGAAAACGGGTGTTTGTTTATGTTTAAGTTGATGTTTTTACATTACTTTTAGTTTCAAATAGCCTACTTTTAATTGGAATTGTCTTTTGCAGGTCTAATGGAGTTTAAGGAGCTATTCGGGAGCTATACGGAGCATCGGGACGGAAAACAGATCAACCGGGAATGCCAAAATGGAAAAACAGAAAACGAGAAATGCACGTGCCATCGCCGACGCCCTCCTGTGCCGTCGGCGAAGCCCCTCAGATACTTTCGTCGCTCAAAACCCTCGTAGACAATAGATCAAGTCGTCGGAGGATCTCAAGAAATCCAAGGGCCGTCGCCGACGCCCTCTGCTGCCACACTTTGCGAATGTTGTGATTTGTTGTTTGGGGGACGGGTTATATGGATAGTTTTTGACCATTTTCGTGGAGTTACAAATATTTTGAGTTTGAAACACCATTTTGGAGCCTAGTTAATCAGGCCGACCACTTCCAATCATTAACAACCACACCAATCCTCCGAATCATCCATCCTTACTTCCCTAACCCTAATCATCATCTTTTTCATCATTCCACCAATCCATTATTCATCATCATCCACCCTAAACCCTAACTATCATCTCTATTACATTCGAAACGTCAAGATGTTCAAAGTCAAGAGGCCACAAATCGTTGATCGTGTTCCGTTCATCATGAGCGGCTAATTCTCACGGGTTTCACCCCAGTGTAGACTTTTGTAAGGATTTCTAGGGTTTGTTATTTGTTTAATATTTGGTTTGTGACATATTGAATTACATTTGAATCATTAGATAACTATCTTACGTTTGTATTGAATTTACGAATTGTCGGGTGATTTATGAAATTTGTCTTTTGTCCGAGGTAACAAAGTGCATTGTGGTCCGTTGTCTATGACGTTGAAAGCAATTGACACCTAAGCCTTGTGATTCTAAAACCGTTAATGACCTAATTCGATTGAACCAATTAAAACGTGTAGTAACCCTAGGTCCGAACAATTGTTGAACCTAGTGTGAACCTTGTTTTTGTATTATTATTCAAAATCATTTAAGCAAGTTTTCGTGTAACCACAATCATTCAAGTTTTCATAGTTTAGTAATCGAAACCAAAAATCGTCGGTACACTCCGACACCTTTTTCAAACAAACTAATTAATCAATTTCTTAGCAAGCTTTCTACAAGCGACATCAGTCTTTAAAATCAATCTTGTACATGCGCAAACCACAAACTCTTCGTGGTTCAACCCCTTACTACCACTAACGTATTGTTAAGGGTAATTAGGTCATTTAAATATTATCTCTGACCGGGGCGCGACACTCCAATCACCCTTCGCGTCATGCCACGCGAGAGGGAAGGTTGAGCCTGCCGCGTCGCGTTATGGGGCCCTTGTTTGCGGAGGATGTTTTGTATTTTGGGTTTGACCTAATTTAATTATATTCCGAATACGAATTTTAAGGTGGGGGATCATCTTAACGGCAATACGGACGAACTTAGCTGCTGACATAGGCGATTTTGGGGATTAAGAGGTCATAGATCGAAGCTTTCAAGCACGAGATGGTGATATCTTTGGGTTTAACACTACGGGTTTCATGTTCTTTATTTGCTTTATTTTGATTCATGTTCTTTACCCTTTACTCTATACGCACACACACACTAAATAACATGTCATTTGTGTTCTTTATTATGATATAAGTGACGCTCAACATCCATGAATAATAACATGAAATGCTCACAAAATTTTGTTCATGTTGCATCAAAGCTTAGTCTAATATTGGAATGGTGTTATCTAGAGGGCAAGCTCTAAAGCTTAGTCCAAGATAGGAATGGTGTTATCTAGAGGGCAAGCTCTAAGAAGACATAATTAGAATGTCATATCTGTGATGTTTAGCTATGATTGACCGAATTCCAAGACCGTTTCATGTTGAACAGGTATCATCAAATTCTCGTTTTAAAGCGTGGGGAAATACCACTAATTAAAATTTGTATAGTGTGTTTTATGAAATGTTTTGATAGTGCATTATTATAATATATCTTTTAGAGTTAAGATAGTGTATTATTAATATTGTTTAACTTTTAGTTAACCTAGTGGGGAACACTAAAAAAGTAGGAAATCGGGGAACTATGCATTTAACATGTTAAAAGTTCAACTTTACATGTAAATATTCAATTTTTAGAGCTTTTGCATATAAATACATGTAGAAGCCTTTTTGATAAAAAAATCAAATATAAAGCAATTAAAAAATAATCTTAAAAAACAATAATAAAAGGTAAAAAGAAATTTACAAAAATGATTTTTTTAGGGTTATTGGATTTTAATAATCACTTTCACCCATTGGCAGACATCAATCCCAACTAAAAAAATTCCCTCTAACAATCCCAACTTGTAAGAATTTAGCCTCCACCAATCCTTTTCTAACTAGGTTATAACTCAGTTAGTTTATTGCTTACGTGGCAGCTTATGTGTCACAAACCTAGTTATTGGCTGTTGTGCTTGCTTATGTGTATACCTATGTTGTACAAACCTAGTTTTTTTATTGCTTACGTGGCAGCTTATGTGTCACAAACCTAGTTATTGGCTGTTGTGCTTGCTTATGTGTATACCTATGTTGTACAAACCTAGTTTTTGGATTCCAATAATCCTAACTTTCACCACCACCATCAGTCGCTACCACCACCACCATCAACAACCACCACCATCAGCCGCCATCACCATCAATAACCACCACCATTAGCTGCCACCTGCGCCACCACCAGCACCATCACCGACCACCGACCACCACCATCAACAATTACCACCATCAGCCGCCACCACTACCACTAGCTGGTGGTGGTGGTTGATGGTGATGGTGAAAGTTAGGACTATTAAAATCCAATAACTATGTTTATACCATATAAGCAACCACATCAGCTAAGAACTAGGTTTGTGCCACGTAAGCTGACATGTTAGCAAAAAACTAACTGGGCTATAACCCCGTTAGAAAATGATTGATGAGAGCCAAATTCTTACAAGTTGGGATTGTCAGAGTGAGTTTTCTAAGTCAGGATTAATGTCGGACAATGGGTGAAAGTTAGGATTATCAAAAATTCAATAATTCTTTTTATTGGAAGGTTCTACACATCCGTATACGCTGGAGCATTTTGAATTGAATTTTTAAATATATTTAACATGTTAAATACACTATACTATAATTCCCTACTCTTTTATTCTTTTATTGTTTCTTCTTAAACTTCACAATATATAAACACGCTAATGAATTAACTGTGTGGTGTGTTTCATGAAAATGTTTTCGTCAACAATTGTGTTCTAGCTAGGTTTGTCTAATCCAATTTTGTTTGATTCAGAAAAAAATGTTATTTCTTTTTCTTTATTAATAAAGAAATAAACAGTAGCAGAGGTTGATCTAAAGTTCTGAGAAAGCGGAAAATCATGAGACCTAATTTATATTTTGTATAAATATTTAAGCAAAATATTGGAGAGCGATCTTTATAATTTTAAAATTTTTGGAAAAAAATCATAACGAAACATTCAGAGAGAGGGGGGCCGCTAAGCTTCTCCCCTGGAAATAACCATTCAAATAATACATAATTTATTTCAAACTTACATTACCAAACACCCATTCCTGCTAATGTTATGGATTTCAATCTCGCACGTTTTCTGGAAACCTAGGTTAAACCTATAGTTCATAATCAGTATTTTACACATTTTCTTGTTTTACTTTTAGTATTTTAACTAAAAGATGTACGTACAATATATATGAAATTTCCTCATTTCCTAAATTATTTATATTATTAGGTTCATTAATTCTTGAGCATACATCATATATATGCAGTGCTTATTTATATTACATGTCATCTGAGGATTGCAAAGCTGGGATGCCTTGCTCATTCCTAAAGAAATTAGAGGGATCAACCATGGTCTTCACCATTACAAGCCTATTATAATTAACCTCTTTGAAATACCTGATCCCATAAACCATCCCTTCTTCATAACTGTACTTCCCATGACGGTTCACACCATTATCCAAGTCCCTATAATTGTAAAATGCTTCTCTAGGGTTATCGGACACATATGGTGTCATATGCTCATGCATCTTCCTTGCAAACTCTACGTTTTTTTTCGCGGCTTCCGCCCCTAGATCGTCCCAATATGTTTCATACTCAATCATTGCAAGATTCCCTGCTCGATGCGGGAACGGTTTTGCAAACTCCGAGATCTCCTCCATACGTCCACCGAACGGACTGAAAGTGATCATCTGGTTTTGGAGTTCCTTCATTTTCTTGAATATGGATTTTAAATCTTTTTTCGAAATAGGGTTTCTTAAGTAGTCTGATTTGATCTTGAATGGTCTATCTCGTTCAGGTTGTTGCGTTCGAGAAAGTAGAGTCTCGATGGGTGTTCCAACCGGGAACCCTGCATAAACCAACGCAGACTCGACCCAACTCATTTCAACAATTTCTGAATCCTGTAACCCTAGTTCTGGGAAACTATCGTCCATAAGACTCAAGAGCCTTGTGGAGTTTCCCAGAAACAGGCTTGGGAATGAAGCACGAACGTGCTTCATTCCCTTTCTGTCTGTTAAGACATCAAAACTCATTCGGATGAATAGATCTTTGTCTAATCTATGAGCAACATGAAACCATGTTTCGGCAATCTTTATGATGTTTCTTTCTAACGTTCTTTTGGCATTGAAAAAAGTAACTTGAGGGGGGACGCTAACCAATTTAAATTTATATGCAAGAACAACACCAAAACTTGCACCTCCACCACCAGTAATAGCCCAAAACAAATCTTCCCCCATCGACCCCCGATCTAAAACTGCACCATTCACATCAACCAACAGCGCATCGACTATGCAATCGACAGTTAGACCATACTTTCGAATCATGTTTCCATAACCAGCCCCACTACAATGTCCACCAACCCCAACTGTAGGGCAAACTCCACCAGGGAGACCATGGATTTTGCTTTTCTCACCAATTCGATAGTAAACTTCACCAAGGGTGGCACCAGTTTGCACCCACACAGTTTCTTGTTCGATGTTAACATTGACTGAGCGTAGATTAAACATGTCCAGGATGAAGAACGGGGTGTTGAAATAGGAAAGGTAAGAAAGCCCCTCGTAGTCATGGCCACCGCTTCGGGTACGCATTTGCAGGCCGTGTATTTGGGCGCAGATGACCGCGGCTTGGATGTGTGAGACGTGCAACGGAGTGATGATCAAGGAGGGTTTGGTTCTGGTGGAGTTGTAGAAAACAGGGTTTCGGATGTATGCATGGAAAACGAAAGAGAATGAAGAGTTGTCTGGAGTGTAGATGGTTTCATTGATGGGAAAAGTTGGTTTCGAAAAGCTGTTTAGGCAATCAATGAAGGTGTTGGTTACATTATTTGCAGAAGATTTGATAGAGATGAAGAGAAGGAAGAGGGCTAAAATGGGGACCGCCATGTTTAGATAAATTCAGTGTCCATCGTGGGGATGTTGTAATATTTATAAGCACTAGGACAAGTTGCAAGGGTTTGTAATACGATGCGTGTGGCTTTACATGTTGATGACATGGGACATATGTATTAGTGTTATGTCAGAAGCACTTAGAAATTGTGTTATGCTAGATTTGTGTTATGAGTCAACTTATGTATTATTTATTTGCCTTATGACTTATTTACAATTTAAAGAATAGTTACTCTATTTTAAATGACTTTATTTTATCCACAATCGTTTAGTCGTTTATTATTTTCATCTCACATTCCTAAATTTAAGGTTGAATTAACGAATTGAAATAACTAAAGAATACCAAGTTGGATTATGGTTGTTTGATGCTAAAACTAAAATAGTATTTTTAAATTTTTACACATTTTAAATTACACCCTCTCTATGTTCTAAATAGAAACTCTTTTAAAAAGCTTTAGCATATATGACAAGTTAACTCTTTTTTTTAAGAGTAGATTGCGGTTTTAGTCCCAATAGTTTGGTGGTTATTGCTATATTTTACAAAATTCAAATATCTTGCAATTTACATACCAATGTTTGTATCTTATTGCGGTTTTGATCCACCACACTAACTTTATCAAACTTATGATAGTTAATTCATGGTTACATGAAAAGCAACTATTAAAAACACGATAATTCCTACCATATATTTCCGTCGTTATATCAACCAATTATTAAAAACCGGTATATTCAAGTGTGTAACCCCTGGAAATGACAGTAATTAAACCTTCATATATGTAGCTTATCTTTTTGAACTTATAGAGCTAAAAAGGATCGAATGCGAAGATTATTTCATTGTAGATTTTTGTCTTCTATATATTATATGGCTTCTTTAAAACTCCTAATTTTTAAATAGCGTAAAGAGATTTTAGTTCTCTAAGGAGAGAATATGAGATTATAGAAAGAAAACTAAAAGATAACACAAAAAGATAATAAAGAAAACGGATAGAAAATAAAAGATACGTAATGCATAATTAGGACTATATAACTTAATACAAGGTTATATGTCAACGTTTGTGTCACTCATTAAAAGTACAAGTGTCATATTTTGTGAAATTGGTGTTTTTTTCACAAACATAGGAAATAAAATTTTCTTAATTTTAGATTATAAATATTTATAAGAAACAAAGGTTAAAATATATTTCATTGTGGGTTGTATTCTATGTTAGAAGAGCTTTGCAACGAACCAAATTACGTTTAAAACGGAGCTTAAATTAATGAGATATCAATGTTCAAACTTTGGTATTTGAAACACAAAATGCTTAAATATTGAAGTGGAATGGGAAAGTGTCACATTGTCTCACATATGAGGAGATACAAACTATAGGTGATATATAAGTGGGGACACTCATTCCTTATTTTTTCTTGGAAGCACACACTGGTGTACTCGCGAAGGGTGCGGAGCATCCTAACTCGCACACGCGCGTGCGCGCGGCTTGGGCGATGAGCGTAATGTGGCGCTTTGATGGTGCACTTGAGAGCCGCCTTTGTATTTTGACCACGTGCGTGTGACCAGTACATGGGTCGTAGGGACCACGTGGCGTATGGTCAACCTATCTGGTGACATGGCGTGCACGTGTGGCACGGGTACATGGTGCATGACCAGGGTGTGTCTTGGTCTGTGCGCGTGACTTCCTGAAAGCTCCTAGCTAGGTGGCATGCGCGTGGCGCACGAAAGTTACCAAAAACGGCGCAAATGTGTGGCGTGTTTGTGGACGTGGCTTGCGCGCGCCTGGGTGGCGCATGCCTATGGGCTTGCGCGCGCAAGCGAGTAGAAATGACGTGCGCACATATCTCGCAGTAGCTTCATAGACTTCAATAATAGAGTAGTTTCAAATCTGCAGTTAAAACAGACGAATCAATTGTCTTGATTGAGAATTAAATGACAGATTAAAATACATTAAAGATGTTTAATGTAGTTTAAGTCTCCCATTTAATTCATTTTTGTTTTTCAACTCATCTACAGTATAATATTAGTAGAAGACCTACTACAATAGATACCAGAAATCACAACCATACATGAAAAGAATTCTTTGCAACTTTCTGATTTTCTTCTTACTTTTCTCAAGGTATTCTTCGGATCCTTGAGCCAACTCCCTAGTACTACTGCTCCGACTATTGTACCTTGTGAAGAAAACAAGTTCTCTTAAGAGATTCAGAATGTGTTTTAAGGGCCCTGTGTCAACCTTCAGTCACAAGACTTTTCCGTTCTTCTACATTTCTTGTATTCTACTTATTTCAGTTGTAATAATATTATAAATTTCTGCATTATAATTTAGCAATAAAATTATTTTATTTAATTTTATGCGAATGATTCCTGCGTATTTATTTCAGTTTAGAAGCACACGTCTTATTTCAATTACACCAAGTATATTTTCTTTAGCTCTATGGTTCAACTGGACATTATTTCAATTACACCAATTATATTATATATTGTTATTTCTAGCAAGAAGTTAACATGGTACTAAAATCAGAGCTAAACTATATACATTTTCATCTTAACATATCGCACGTTTATATTATGAATGTCCAACTAGGCAAAAGCAAATTAGGCACAGACGCGTGTAAATACGTAATTTTATTAAAGGAACGAAAAAGAGTGTGTCTAACTTTGCTAAAAAGGCAAAAGGGGGTCTTGAAAGTTGAACAAAAAAACAAAAACACCATATAGTTTTGTCTGCATTATAGTGAAAAGACTATAAATTCAATTTTAATCTTGATATTTTAAAAGGTAATTGATTATTATGTGTTTATAGTTGGTTTTCTTATTACATTCAATAAAATAATAACTATTTTAAAAAGAGTAAATTGCACAAAATATCTTTTATGTTTTCTCAAATTTGCAGGTTTCAGCCTTAATGTTTAAAACTTGCTGAAAACAGCCTTTACATTTATTTTTGTTGCATGTTCAATCCTTTACAGCTAACCACGTTATTTTCTTCAGTTATGTTCCCTCACATGCACAACATGTGAGGGTATATTCGTCATTTTGGTTGATCTTCCACCCACTTCAATTATATAAAAAAAATAATATTTAAGTTTCAATCTATTTTAAACAAATTCTAACCGTAGGGACTAATGTGCAATAAAACAAAACTTTTAAAAACCAAACACCCTCTTTTCCAACCTTCTTCTCCGACGACTTCGCCAAAATATCTCACCCCACCATGGCTCGTCTCTCTCTCCTCCTCTTATCCGCTGCAGCCTCGGCCAATGATCCGTTTATCTGGCAAGTGGTCCCGGAGGAAGAAACCTTAACCGATCATCTACTCAATGCCGAGCGCCACTTCAGTTTGTTTAAAACAAAGTTTGGTAAAACGTACGCAACCGCAGAGGAGCACGATTACTGTTTGACAGTGTTTAAGTCTAACTTGCGTCGTGCTAAGCGTCACCAGTTGCTATATTCGACTACCGAACACGGTGTTACGAAGTTCTCTGATTTGACGGCGTCGGAGTTCTGTGAAAGGTATCTAGGGTTGAAGAGTGGTTTTTCGCTTCCGTCTGATGCGAATAAGGTGCCGATTCTTCCAACTGGTGATATTCCTGAGGAGTTTGATTAGCGTGATCAAAATTTGTGTTAATCTTTACAGTTTAGTCGGCTCGGTTAACAAGATTCCCATCTTAATTCCGGGTTCGCTGGAATCCGGCGAAGTTGCCGAAGAAGAAAACTGAAAAAGCGTGTGTTTGGTTTGTAAAAGTTTGGTCATATTGCATATTAGTCCCTCGGTTAGAATTTGTTTAAAATATGTTGAAAATTAAATATTCTTTTCTTTTTTTATAATGGAAGTTGGAGGAAGATCAACCAAAATGACGAATATACCCTCACATGTTATGCATGTGAGGGAACTTAACTGAAGAAAATAACGTGGTTAGCTGTAAAGGACTGAACTGTAACATCCGTCGAAAAACGGGTTTTCAAAATCCGCTTCGTTTATCAATCAAATATCCAGTTATAAATTTCGTTGCGTATTTATAGTTGATATTAATTTTAAACGATACATAATTAATAAATATATTAGAATTTAAAAACCATAATTTAAAATTTCTAATAAAAACTGAGTAAAAAAAATAAATGCAGACACCGGGTTTCGAACCTGGGTCACCCGGATGAACAAACACAAAACACACCACTCCGCCACACGCGTTTCTTTGTAACAATACTGAATTAAATGATACTTAAAGTAAACCCGAATTCAAACCAGAGAAATCACGCGCACTCAGAGCTCGCAATCACCGGAAAATCCGGCAATCCGCGATTTTGGCCAAATCCGTTTCGACTAAACCGCTCCAATTGATGTCGACATCGGTTATAACCGTTGCCGGCAATCAATTTCCGTTATAACCGATGGAAATCCTAACTCGCGGACCTTGACTCAATTCAGCCTGTTTTCACTATAAATACCCACTTGAACACTCTGAAAATCCTTTCGCTCAGAACCACGATCGTTTCCGAAGCTTAACTAAACTCAAAACACGTCGCCGGAGATATTTTATAGTCGCCGGACTTTCACCGGAAAACCGAGAATTACTTCAAATCGGTAAAATTATCGACTCTTTTGTTTGTAATCCATTATTCGACATGCATTAACTTCAATCCTTCAACCAGAATCTGTCCCAGACTACGCCGCCGGGAAATCCCACACTCACCGGAAGTTTACTGAAACATTGAAGTCTCACTGTCGATCGGTATAATCATCTAAAAACTCTTGATATCTCCTACTCAGTAACTTAATTTCATAACACAAGAATCTAAACTGTCAAACACTTCACTCAGCCGAGAGTCACAAATCAGAGCCGACGACTCCTGCCGGAAATCTGAAGTAAACGCGCTGTTTTGGTACATTCTATTCTTTAATCTCGTTAACTATTTCATTCCAACCGACTATAAGTTTTGATAATCAAATTAAACAAAACAGTCGGATCTCACTGATCTAAGTTATGTTTATGGGTTACTTCGATGAAGAAGATGAAGATTTAAACAGTTTATATGTACAATTAAAACCGGAATAATAACCGGGTTAGACACACAGTGCAGTGGTGGACTGTGTGCAAAAACAATAAGCACGTCTCGGGTTCGATTCTGTTCTTGTTTCGATTCGTCACAATATTCAAACCTTTTTATAAAATTCAAATATGAAACTTGACAGTAAGTATATAAAAGAAATAAAAATCTTATATCCAACGGGTTAAACACACAGCCCAATTGGTCGGGCTGTGTGCACACACGAAGCAAAGGTCGTGAGTTCGAGCCGGTTCCATGACCCGGTCTCTATAATATACAAATCATTTTGTTAAATCAGAATACAGTTTAATCTAAATAGTATATAAATATAATTAAAAATGAGATTATTTCGGGTTAGACACGTAGCTCAGTTGGTAGAGCTGCGTGCACGTATACGGGAGGTCACGAGTTCGAACCTCACTCAGCGCATAGAATAAACACAGTCCGACCGGTCAACGGTCAAAAAGTCAACATTTTTATTTTCTTTTTATTTATTTATCTAATTGGAAAATTAATTAAAAATACTTAAAAATAAGATTTTCAAAGTTAGAAAATTTCCTTAAACTCACAAAAATAAATCTAAAAATTCCATTAAAAGCACTAACTAAAACATTAATCTCGAATAAAATCCATTTATCTACCGAACCATTTCGTTATTATTTTAGGTTAGTTTTTCCTCGTCGATCAAATCCTAAAATTCGTGCGCATCCAACGTCATCAAAGAACGCACTCACTGTGAGTGAATCCTTACAAATTCCCCTTTTTATTCATGTTTTGGGGTGTATCGTGTGTCGCTTTAATTACTTCATTTATTCAAACTCGTGCTATTACCATTATATGATCTAAACTCGAGATGTAAATATTGTTTGTTTTGATGTGTGTTTACATTTTGTCAAGTTGCGTGCAAATCATTCATTAGGCCCATCAGTTCCTCGTTGGAGACGGGTTGAGCATCAGGTGCCTCATTGTTCATCATTTGGTGTGTGCTTGTGCATTAATTGAGATTATGTGATTATGCTATTTGTTGTGATACGTGTTTACATTCTTGTCAAGTTGTGTGCAAATCATGCATTAGGCCCATCAGTTCCTCGTGGGAGACGAGTTGAGCATCAGGTGCCTCATTAGATCAGCTCCGTTTGATTGAGCCCTGATCTCATTGTTCATCATTTGGTGTGTGTGCTTGTGCATTGTTTGATATTATGTGTTTTGTGATTAAATTTACATTTACGTTTATTCATATTTGGTTATGCACAATTTTATTCAAATAACCAACATAACTAATCCTTTCAAGTGTTTAAATAAGATTCACTCGCCAACTTTTGTTGATCCAAAACCCTATTTTACACATGATACAGGTGATCCGGTTGAGAAAAGAAACACATAGGATGGCCTAGAAGAATAAACAAGTTAATGCCTTGGAATGAACGTTTAGTTTTGCTTTCCTTTGTAATTGTACTCTAGTTTGTAATTTGAATGAAAATGTATTTGAGCATGATGTGTTTGTATGTTTATTGTAACTTCTTCTTTAAAGAGAAATAATAAATATGAAACTTTATAGTAAATGTCATGAGCTTTGATGAAAACCCAATCATGCCCCGACTATCATTTCCGCTGCGGGTCAGGGTGTGATAGATTGGTATCAGAGCTTTTGACTATAGGGATATAGGATAGGTTATTAGACCCTTAGAGCCTATACTATAGTTGATTAGATTTTAATTGTTTATGTGGTTACATGCAAACTCATGATGTTTATTTGTTTCGTATTTATTACACACACAAATGCATGCAAACACTTCCACTATCATATTGTGTGATATTTAATGAGTTATACTTATTGTCAAACATAACATGCTTACATATACATTCATCACGCATATTTCCATGTTCACATATTCAAATCATCCTCATATTTCCTTTATTCAAGATTTTGTCGCAATTTTCGTTTTTCAATCTCATCAAAGTGAGTTCTACGACGGGCATGTAGTAACTGTAAGGGTACAAGTACCGGTAGTCGGAACGTCCTGTCTAGGTTGGCATTCGTATAAATCTAATATAACGGAACAGTTTGCCTACCTGGGGACTAACGATGAGAGTACGAAGGACCTATTAGGCCAAAGCATGCCACACCAAACGTCGTTCGAACTAACCCCACTTTGAGGTGTCACCGTGTCCACACCTGGATGCACTCCGAATTTCATACGTTACATTCATATTTCTTGATTTTCTCCGGGTTTTAGTGTACGTTACCAGGCTAACACATGCGAACCATATGAAAGACCCGGTAATCATGGGGGCCCACATGATTACGAAGGTGAAGTATGGCGGCATGCAAGGCCCAATTACGAGCAAAGCCCAAGACATCTTATGGATGTAGTAAATTTATTATTCTTCATTTGTTTTATGAATGTTCATTTCTAAATATGACACATGACACCTAAAACGTCAAACTCATACTCTTGATACGAATTCCCTGTAGATGTCTTCTAGTCTCTCTCGTAGAAAAATGAGATCAGGAAAATCCCGCGAGCGCATGGCTGCCCAAATCGCTCAACAAATGGCTGCCGTAATACCCAACATCGTAGTACAAGTTCAACAAGCCCTTACTGCTAATCTCGTCAACCCAATCAACCAAGAAGATCAAAACATTGTCAACCCTCCCCCAAATACCACTAAATGCACCTTCAAGCATTTCAAATCCTGCGATCCTTCAAAATACGAAGGAACTGAAGGTGTCACCGCCCTCCTCCATTGGTTTGAGGAAATGGAAAACACTTTTCTCAATTGGGACTGCCCCGATGATCGCAAGGTGCGATGTGCTACCGGTCGTTTGTTCGGAGTAGCACTTACATGGTGGAATACAGAGAAGGCCAAGCGAGGTGCTGAGAATGCTATGACTTTGACTTGGGAAGAGTTGAAGGAAATCATGACAAGACGGTTCTGTCCAAGAAGCGAAATCAAGAAATTGGAAGATGAGTTCTATTCTTTGAAACAAAAAGAGGGCGACCACACCAACATACAACAAGAGATTCCTTGAGTTAAATCAGATGGTCCCCAACTTGTTCACTCCCCCCTACCGTTTGATCGAGCACTACATTCGAGGTCTTCCTTCAAAAATTCAAGACCCTGTAATAAGTACCACACCTGCAACTTTGGAAGCAGCAATGGAGTTAGCTACAGAGCTCACCGAAAACCGCATACGGAATAAAGACTTCACGGAGGAGAAGAAGAAGGATAAAGCATCAACCGAAACCTAAAACTCCACCCAGACCGAATCCCCTCCTCAAACCACTCCTAAGAGAAAACGAGATGGACAAAATTTCGCTATCACCCAAGGCAACCAACCAGTTTCACAAGCCGTACCCCTCCAAGCTATCCCAATCACTCAAGTAGCACCCAACTCTACTTACCCAAATAAGAAACCCTACATTGGACCTCACCCTCAATGCAACACCTGTTTTTATCACCATCCATCTACCGTACCTTGTCGATTGTGTGCAAATTGTGGGCGTTATGGTCATTGGAGCAAAACTTGTCGTGCCCCTCGAAACCAAGCCTCACCCCCTACTCAAAACATGATCCAAAACATATCAACAACCCCAAAACCCCATGTTCCCATATGTTCGAGCTTGTTTTAATTGTGGCGACCCTACCCACTTTAGAAACACGTGCCCTCGATTGGTTAACATCATAAACGCCCAAGCTCAAGCAAACCCAGTTAACCAAGCAAATCAAGCAAACCCAGCTCCACCACCAGCAAGAAGAAGAGCTTACAACATCAACGCCAACCCTGTTGAAGATAATAACGGCCCAAACGAACCACCCAACTAGCTTTCCTTCACCAAGAATCAAGACTCAACTCCAACCGTTTGGTTTTTATGTTTTCTTATGTTATCTCAATCTTTACGTATCTCAGTTATAAATTGTAAATTTATGTATCCAAGAATCTTAATGCGAATTACTATTTCAGTTTTGTTTTATACTCACTGATTTAACATTCATATCATCATACATCTCGACGTATCTCGATCTCATCATTTAAAGAAGTTGGGTTGTGTCTCACTTTTACATAGACTGACCCCTTCATCATAACAAACGAGAGAGGTACTGTCATCATTCAGTCATGTATCCTTTCAGATTTGAGACTCAAATTTTGGCTGTTGTGTTTGTTTTGTAAATTTTAGAGTCACATAGAACTAATTATAACTTACTGACAAAGCCAATGAAAATTTGACAAGAATATGGTGGATACGCCGCTGGTACTTCCTATATATAAGTGTTCTTGTCAAAGGATCAAAAGCATTGTCAGGCGGTTATGAGAAGTTCCGTGTTGGTTTTAGTATCATCATGGTTGAAGTTTTTTTTTGTTTATAACCTTAGCTTTTCAAACGTATCAATTCTCTCAAAACTCTTATGCACGAGATCATACCTAGTCAATCAACTCTGTTTATCCATGTTCCGCATTTTTATACTTTAGGCATCAAAAAGCGATTCCTGTAGCAGGGTATTCAACCCTTACTAGGAACGTTACCGCCTCAAATAAAATTTAAAACTCTCATTATGTAATTGCCAAATCAAAACACCCTCCCTTCAAGACCAACATACCATTACTACTTAAATTTCGGTACGAAATTTCTAAAAGTAGGGGATACTGTAACATCCGTCGAAAAACGGGTTTTCAAAATCCGCTTCGTTTATCAATCAAATATCCAGTTATAAATTTCGTTGCGTATTTATAGTTGATATTAATTTTAAACGATACATAATTAATAAATATATTAGAATTTAAAAACCATAATTTAAAATTTCTAATAAAAACTGAACAAAAAAAATAAATGCAGACGCCGGGTTTCGAACCCGGGTCACCCGGATGAACAAACACACAACACACCACTCCGCCACACGCGTTTCTTTGTAACAATACTGAATTAAATGATACTTAAAGTAAACCCGAATTCAAACCAGAGAAATCACGCGCACTCAGAGCTCGCAATCACCGGAAAATCAGGCAATCCGCGATTTTGGCCAAATCCGTTTCGACTAAACCGCTCCAATTGATGTCGACATCGGTTATAACCGTTGCCGGCAATCAATTTCCGTCATAACCGACGGAAATCCTAACTCGCGGACCTTGACTCAATTCAGCCTGTTTTCACTATAAATACCCACTTGAACACTCTGAAAATCCTTTCGCTCAGAACCACGATCGTTTCCGAAGCTTAATTCATCTCAAAACACGTCGCCGGAGATATTTTACAGTCGCCGGACTTTCACCGGAAAACCGAGACCTTACTTCAAATCGGTAAAATTCTCGACTCTTTTGTTTGTAATCCATTATTGACATGTATTAACTTCAATCCTTCAACCAGAATCTGTCCCAGACTACGCCGCCGGGAAATCCCACACTCACCGGGAGTTCACTGAAACATCGAAGTCTCACTGTCGATCGGTATAATCATCTAAAAACTCTTGATATCTCCTACTCAGTAACTTAATTTCATAACACAAGAATCTAAACTGTCAACACTTCACTCAACCAAGAGTCACAAATTAGAGCCGACGACTCCTGCCGGAAATCTGAAGTAAACGCGCTGTTTTGGTACATTCTATTCTTTAATCTCGTTAACTATTTCATTCCAACCAACTATAAGTTTTGATAATCAAATTAAACAAAACAGTCGGATCTCACTGATCTGAGTTATGTTTCTGGGTTACTTCGATGAAGAAGATGAAGATTTATACAGTTTATATGTACAATTAAAACCGGAATAATAACCGGGTTAGACACACAGTCCAGTGGTGGACTGTGTGCAAAAACAATACGCACGTCTCGGGTTCGATTCTGTTCTTGTTTCGATTCGTCACAATATCCAAACCTTTTTATAAAACTCAAATATGAAACTTGACAGTAAGTATATAAAAGAAATAAAAATCTTATATCCAACGGGTTAAACACACAGCCCAATTGGTCGGGCTGTGTGCACACACGAAGCAAAGGTCGTGAGTTCGAGCCGGTTCCATGACGCTGTCTCTATAATATACAAATCATTTTGTTAAATCATAATATAGTTTAATCTAAATAGTATATAAATATAATTAAAAACGAGATTATTTCGGGTTAGACACGTAGCTCAGTTGGTAGAGCTGCGTGCACGTATACGGGAGGTCACGAGTTCGAACCTCACTCAGCGCATAGAATAAACACAGTCCGACCGGTCAACGGTCAAAAAGTCAACATTTTTATTTTCTTTTTATTTATTTATCTAATTGGAAAATTAATTAAAAATACTTAAAAATAAGATTTTCAAAGTTAGAAAATTTCCTTAAACTCACAAAAATAAATCTAAAAATTCCATTAAAAGCACTAACTAAAACATTAATCTCGAATAAAATCCATTTATCTACCGAACCATTTCGTTATTATTTTAGGTTAGTTTTTCCTCGTCGATCAAATCCTAAAATTCGTGCGCATCCAACGTCATCAAAGAACGCACTCACTGTGAGTGAATCCTTACAAATTCCCCTTTTTATTCATGTTTTGGGGTGTATCGTGTGTCGCTTTAATTACTTCATTTATTCAAACTCGTGCTATTACCATTATATGATCTAAACTCGAGATGTAAATATTGTTTGTTTTGATGTGTGTTTACATTTTGTCAAGTTGCGTGCAAATCATTCATTAGGCCCATCAGTTCCTCGTTGGAGACGGGTTGAGCATCAGGTGCCTCATTGTTCATCATTTGGTGTGTGCTTGTGCATTAATTGAGATTATGTGATTATGCTGTTTGTTGTGATACGTGTTTACATTCTTGTCAAGTTGTGTGCAAATCATGCATTAGGCCCATCAGTTCCTCGTGGGAGACGAGTTGAGCATCAGGTGCCTCATTAGATCAGCTCCGTTTGATTGAGCCCTGATCTCATTGTTCATCATTTGGTGTGTGTGCTTGTGCATTGTTTGATATTATGTGTTTTGTGATTAAATTTACATTTACGTTTATTCATATTTGGTTATGCACAATTTTATTCAAATAACCAACATAACTAATCCTTTCAAGTGTTTAAATAAGATTCACTCGCCAACTTTTGTTGATCCAAAACCCTATTTTACACATGATACAGGTGATCCGGTTGAGAAAAGAAACACATAGGATGGCCTAGAAGAATAAACAAGTTAATGCCTTGGAATGAACGTTTAGTTTTGCTTTCCTTTGTAATTGTACTCTAGTTTGTAATTTGAATGAAAATGTATTTGAGCATGATGTGTTTGTATGTTTATTGTAACTTCTTCTTTAAAGAGAAATAATAAATATGAAACTTTATAGTAAATGTCATGAGCTTTGATGAAAACCCAATCATGCCCCGACTATCATTTCCGCTGCGGGTCAGGGTGTGACATGAACCTGCCAAAAATAAACATAAAGGCTGTTTTCAGCAAGTTTTAAACATTAAGGCTGAAACCTGCAAGTTTGAGAAAACATAAAGGATGTTTTGTGCAATTTACTCTTTTAAAAATGATATTGTAGACAGTTATGAGATTCTCATTGTAACCTAGTTGGTTAAGAACAGCACCTCTCAGGTTTTCAATGATGATACACGATATTTAAAGATGTAATTTTATGTCGATTTACAGTAGTTTCGCTTGGTAAAGGATACCATATGGATATCAACATATAGAGATCTTTACTTGATCAGAATTATATTATCTCATCACCCAAGATAACATTTCCAGCATGTGACCCCATTGTAGCCCTCTTTCATTAAAGTTATTAGTTTCACATACTCATGAACTTTATCCTTTCGTATAATGGCTCAAATACCAGATGGCGATGCCACGAATACATGATCACTCAAGGAAAATTGTTATTCTCATGCTCGACTCAAGAATCTTTAATTACTATATGGCATGAGCATCATGCTTTCAACTCTTCTTAAGCTAACTCATCTTTCATTTAAATGTTAGTGAGGGTCATTAACATTTTTGTATCTACTTGGTGTCAAGTTGGTACCGAATTGCTTCCCAATGGTAGTGTAAGTTGTTACATCTTTCAGGGTAACATCCCAATCATATATGGCCCAAATGATCTGGCATTTTTATTTTTTTGTTTTCTTCTGTTAGTACAAAAAAATATTCACTAATTACTTTCAACAGCCAAAAGAGTGTTAAACTTAAACAAACAACTCAGAACATGTCCAGATCAAAACCACATGGACCACATGGTTGGCCACTTACAAAACTCAGTAAACAATCATATACAATAAATACAAGTATATGAAACTTAAGAACAAAAAAGGGATTATATTGTCCTTGAGAACCGTAGATATTCTTTGCTCTTATATTAAAAAACATGATAATCAAAATTAGGGTTTTTTTTAGAGTAAGAGGACCTTATTATAGAAAATATGTAAGTGGAGTTCTCACAAAGCGATTCTAAGACGATATGTAGTGGGTTGGCGCCCCATTACACCAGGGCTGGCCCTAAGAATTCATGTACCTTTTTTCGAGTTCGAAAAAACATGCTTTTAAGCCTTAACGAAATTGGGTATTTGACTCTTTAAAACTTAATGCCAATAGCCAAACAACTAATTTAAACCGTAAGAATAGTTTTGTAAGTTCGCCTATGTTGGTATTTGTATGGGTATACCCTATTAATTTTTTTTACATATACATATCCATTTTTTAAATAATGTGCTCTTCGAAATATCGGGCCCTGACCAGTGCTCCTCCCCGCCATCCCAGGCAGTGGCGGATCTAGAAAATATTCGTAGGGGTAACGTTTTAATAAAAGGGGTAACCTTTTATAAAAAAAGGTCAAATTTTTCCAAAATTTACATTACCGTCGGAGCGCCAAGGGGTAGCGGAGGCTACCCCTTCGTATAGGGTAGGTCCGCCCCTCACCCCAGGCCGCCCTTGCACTACACATCCGCTCCACGGGTCTCCATCTGATTGGATTATGGTCTATTTAGCATTTCTTCCTCTTTAACGCCCCGAAGCTACTCAAGTTCCCGCCCCTAACGCCCTATGGCGCCCCATGCGTTTCCGTGTTTGGCATCCGTGTTTGGCACTCCAAATTGCTGAGGTGGATTGGGTGCCAACCCAATACACCCAGTCTAACGGTATTTCCCTTTCCAAGTGGATCCTTGGGCTACACAAGTGCAGACCACCCATAATTATTCATCCAACATGCAGTAGTCCCACCGTACACCGAGTTACAAAGAAGCCCAAATTCAAGCTTTTACGGCCCAGTTGTGAAGATTATAGAAGTTCTAACTCATGCAGTCATGGCGTGTTTGGAATAGTTGGAGCATATTTATGGTTCCCGGAAAAGACTTCTTATCATTTGTAGGGTTTCTTCATATTATTTTTTTTGGCTTTTATTTGTGTATTCACCATGTTGACCAGAAAATAGGATATTTGTTTGGACTTGGGCTTCAGCTGATCTTTCTTTAATTTACAAAATTTTCATTTGGACGATTGCAATATAGTTTAGATTTCTGAGTTATTTTAAATTAGTTAGTCACAACCATAACATAAAATTCATTCGATTTAGTTTTAGGCTTGGCATTTTGAGCAAATGTATACACTACAAGAAAATTGGCAATTTCTGACCAAAATTTCCGACAAAACAAATTTGTTCGGAAAATTTCGGCCATTTTCCGACAAATTACCGACTAGAACAAAAACAAGTTTTAGCAACTATTTCCAACAACTTAGAGACCAAAAGAATAAGGGTCAGAAATTTGAAGGAATCTTCCGACTAAGTTCCGACCACAAAAAAACTTTTCAGAAAATGGTTGGAAAAGTTAAATAAAAATGAAAATATGTTTGTCGGAAACTAGTCGGAAACCGTAGAACCAAAAAGTTGTTATTTTGTGTGTATGTTATGTGTATTTGTGAATGTATGTACGATGTGTGTGTATATATATGTGTGTGTGTGTGTGTTTGTATGTGTATTTGTATGTATGTATCCCTTGTATGTGTATATGTATAAATGTGTAGTGTATGGATATGTGTTTGTATGTGCATTTGTATCTATGTATCTCTTGTTTGTGTATATCTGTGGTTGCATCTTTATTTGTATGTGTATGTGTAAGTAAATGTGTGTGTATGTATCTATGTGTTTGTGCTTGTATACATGTGTGCGTAAGTGTACGATTGTATGTATGTGCATTCATATGTATGAATCTCTTGCATGGTTACGTGTATGCGTATGCATATGTTTGTGTTTGTATTGGTGTGTGTAAATATATATGTATGTGAATGTGTGCATTTGTATGTGCATGTGTGATAGGTATGTATGAGACTCGGTGCATACATAAACACACACGTGCATACTAATAAAAGTGGGAAAAGATAGTTTTAAGTAATCGATCCAGATAGTATACACTTACGTCTGTATATGGATAATACATATAAATTAGTAAAATAAAAGTATTTCATGTATAATTAAGGTGTGAAAAAGAAGGAATGAAAAAAATGATGTTTAAAGCTCAAAAAATAAAATAATTTTGGTCTAGAAAATGGTTGAAATTTCCGACGAAACTCAACATGTTGTCGGAAAATGGTCAGAAAGTCGTCGGAACGTTCCGACCATTCTCTAAGCAAAAGCTTTATTTTTATGCTATTTTGCTTGGATATATACTTTTAGATTACTATTATGAGAATATAATAGTAAGAGTAAAATACCCAAATTCCATCAAAAGATAATTTTTTTTGTGTGTATTTAAGTACTTTAGGTTTGCGTCTTATTGTCATTCTCATCCAAATAACTAAGGTAATTTATTTTTTTCTGTTAAGGTGATGGTCATTTTTGTCCTTTTTGCTACGATACAACATATTAAAGTTTGGTACAAGTTGTTTAATGCATATAATCTCACCATCACCACTTCCTACAACAATCACCACCTCCACCATCAGCCCACCACTTCCCCAACTGCCCACAACAACCATCACCCCACAACCACCATTGCCCATCACCGCAACGCCAGCACCATTGCCCACTATAACCATCGCCTCCATAATCACCGTACCACCACCACCATTGCCTCGCAACAACCATCGGCTCCACCATCACCCCCACAACCACCACTTCCCACAATAACCACCGTCTGCACCATCACCATAAGACCACCGTCATTGCCCACACAACCACCGCCTCCACCACCGCCACTGCCCCACAACAATCGCCGCTTCCAACATCACCATACTACCTTATTCCACAACAACCACTGCCACACCACCTTCAAAACCTCCAACCAAAACCTGAACCACCACACCCACCAACATTTGGTTTAAAGAGAGACGGAGATGCTGAGGTTTAGAGAGAGAATGAATAGGGTGAGTTAGGGTAGGCGGGGTTAAATGTTTGCAATTTGTTTTTATTTAATGGTCAAAAAGAAATATAAAAAAATATAAAATTGAAAAAATGTCCAAATTGTCCCTTAGTTAAAGTTAAATTCAAAATACATTAGTGATGAGATGAAAAATGACAATAAAACTCAAAGCTCAAACTCAAATGCACAAAACAAATTATTTTTTATGAAAAAACAAATATGACTAAACCTCAGGGACGATTTTTGATATTTTTCTTATAATCATCATCTTCATACTCTATAAACCCCACTATATCAAAGTTAAGGTAAGGTATGAGGAGGATGATATGTCGACAACCTCACATCTACCCCGTAGGAATAGAGAGACTGCTTTCAGTGAGAACATAGACTCAATATTAGTTTTGCATCAAGCCTTAGACCCAAGGCACATAACACTCAGCAATCAGGACAAAGGCCGATTAGTGCATGCACCCTTTTGTCTTTCGCCTATCAACGCCACCACTTGATGCATGATAAAGTGTCCACCGCTTTTAACGTTATTTTCACAAAACTGGGTAAGACAATGCTAAAATTATCACAATTTCACTTTTGTCCCCTAGCACCCCCACATATATATACATTATATGCGCACACCACAAGCAACATATTTTTTTCTTATAATAGTAATAATCGAAACAACAATATTTATAAACAAATAAATTTATTTGTAACGAATAATATTACAAATAATAATAAAATAACAATATTTATTATTAATCAAAACAATAAAATAATTAATAATAATAATAACTAGTTATATTATTTATTATTATTACTATTATTATTATTATTATTATTATTATTATTATTATTATTATTATTATTGTTTTTGTTTTTGTTGTTGTTTTTGTTTTTGTTTTTGTTTTCGTTGTTGTTGTTTTTTATTGGTGGTGGTGGTAGTAGTAGTTAGGTTAAATGTGGTCAACCTTTCGATTAGTTTCCAACCAACTTCAAAAACACCCTTAAGTAGCCACTTCTAAAAATAATTATTTTTTTTTCCATATTTCTATAATTATTCTAAAATTATTAAATTGATTAGAAACCGTTAAAAGATTGAATACTATAGCTATTTAGCAATTAGAGGGTGTATTTAATAGCACCTTTAGAAAACATAGTTGTTCAAGTGCCTTATCACCTTTAGAGGCTGATTGGCAACTTCTAAATGGTTAAGTGTCAAATTAGTAAAAACCATTAAGAGCCAATATAATGCTTAATTGTCAGAGTCTAATGTCTGACCAATTCAGATTAGAGGTCTTAACCATTCAGACTTAGTATAATGCTTAACCATTCAAAGGCAAATGTCTGAACCATTCAGATATCTGCTCATGAAATAAACAGTCGGAACCATTAAATGTTGAACCAGTAAGAGGATACCTGAACCATTAAGAGTCCCGTTAAAAGCTAAACAAACAGCCTTTTACAGTATTCACATTCAATCTCTTGTCCTTATTTCTATAATAATACTAAAAATCATTATTTTTCCCTCTCCTTTTCAATTTGACAATATTTTATTATACTTTTATCATTACCTTTTCTATCTCCTTAATTCACAACCACTTTCAAAAATATTAAAAAAAATATAGGAGGTAAACAATGTTCCTCATATATTTATAGATGAACATTAAATTCTCTTTTCTTCACCAAAAACCACTCACAATCATTTCTTATAATATAAATAATCTACTCACATATAAATATATAGGGTCCATTATAAACGCTCCTGGAAGGAATCACACCAGTGTCAGCCATCTTGATCAATTAAATGGGCCAAGTCCAACATATTTTCATTGTTTTATGTAATTACTATTGTGTCAAGACATATGGATCATGTTTATGTTTTTTATGTACTAGAATTACCACCCGTTGCAATGTAGTAGGGATTCGTTAGTTATATATCATATTAGATGAAAATCAAAAGTTTCTTACATGACTGCGAACTTGTGTGTAAAACATAGAAAAGAATAACTAAGATGATCTCAGACCCGCGCATTACGACAGACTTATTAAACTGGGGAATTAGACGCGCTGCGACAGGCCTATCAAACGGGAAAAAAATGAAAAAATCGTTGAACCCCACACGCACGTTGTGGTGTGTTAACCAGGAAAACTTAGAACGAAACGTTAAACGAAAATTTGCGAAAGATGAAAAGTATCAGGGACCAAAGTTGAAAGTAAAAAGGTGTTGGGGTTAAATTGAAAATGATGAAAAGCTTTGGGTTAAAATTAAAAAAATTTAAAGGTGAAATGCCCAAATTCCATAAAAGTCATAATGCAAAAAATAATTTCGAAACATTGCCTTTGAAACATGAATTTTGACCAAATTATCCTTAATATTAGTTTAACTTTCATTATCGTCAAAACCTTCTTAATAACATTAAAACCAACTTACCAAACCACAATATCAATTTATAATACTTACAAAAGACCCAAATACACAGTTTTCATTTTTAAGTCTAAAAGGAGTTTTGACCCGTTCGATGTTCAAACATAATCGGAAGCGCATTAAGGGCATTAAGATGTGTTCGTCCCAAGCTCGCCAATTTAAACATGCGATTTACCTATCATTCACATTACGAAAAACACAATTAGTAAGTATGTATCAACAATCACTTAAATTTCATTCATTAGTATCATGGAATTGTTTGACCCATTTGCATCAAGTCAACATAATGACCATTTCATTCTAATGGTGATTCGTTTGCCTTAACTCAATTGACAATGAATCTTATCATTCTTAAAAACAATATTCAATTATCTCTATCCGTTCTCATCCGTTAGTAATGGATCTAAACATATCTCTTACTTTCTCATTTCTAATCAATGCTTCAAGTCCAACTCAACAAAGTTGTTATATCCATACTACCACTTTCAAATAGAATCAATATAACGAAAGTATCACCCTACTCATATTAAAAGTAAACAAAGTGCATATGAACTTATCGTGATCTTGTGTTTTGAGTGCTTTCGGTTGACTTGTATCTCCTTATTTCTTCAATCCTATAAGGTGCAACATCACATGTTTAGCTTCTATCATACATACTCATACTTTGACTTTCGATTATAGCGTTATTTAGCCGCATATAATTCCATTTCCACACTAATTTATTGATTTAAAAAGTTTTAGCGTTAAGTCCCAACTAATCCATTTCAAGGCATTTCATCGAATATGTGATGTGTGTACCATCAATTAAGCATGGCATACAAGTAATTCAAGCACATTCTTCCTAGTTCATCTATGGATTAATAAACCATACAATTCTTTATAAATCATTGTCATAACCATGTATATGTTTTATATTAAATCATCCATCAAAATACTTTCATAACACAATTTCAACTTCAACATTACTCTAATTTAAACATAAACATAACTAAACATCATTCTTCAATTACAAAATGGGTTTTATCCTAAATCATCAACATAGTCGAAATCAAGTACATTACAACTTCTACACATTGTTATAAACTAACATTCATGTTCAATTTCATACTATCTTTATGGATTATACATAACCCACTTCATCAAAAACCATTAAATCATGAAATTCAACTTACTTGATGTTAGGAACACCTATGTGAGCAAAATTCTTAACACATGCATGAATTCAAGCTTCAATTCTCTTTTGATTTGGCAGATTTTGTGTTAACAAGGGCTTCTCCTTGTTCTTCCCTTGCTAGGTCAACATACACACATATCTGATATGTGTGTTTGTGTTTAATTTTTGTTTTTATTATTTTAACTTTCCAGTTAGTCACTAATGACCCTTCAAGTTTGGCACTTACATTATTAGCAGCTAACAATTCATTTCTAATTTATATTATTTGGAAGTTGGGGTGTTACAAATCTACCCTCCTTAGAGAAGGTTTCGTCCCTGAAACCTGAATACGTACCGAATAAAGCTGGGTAATATTTTCGCATTTCATCCTCTGGTTCCCAAGTGAGATCCGATCCCTTCCTGTGTTGCCATTGAACTAACACTTGCTTAACCTTCTTGTTACGTAGGATTTTTACTTTGGAATCTTTTATAGCTATCGGTCTTTCGATATAATTCATTCTTTCATCCACCACAATGTCTTCGAGTGGTATATGAGCCGTTTCATCCGTAAGGCATTTTCGTAATTGTGACACATGAAAAGTGTCGTGAATACCATCTAGGGATGGAGGTAATTCTAGACGATATGCTACTTTTCCAACATGAGCTAAAATTTTATACGGTCCTATATAATGAGGACCCAACATCCCTCGTTTATGAAATCGAATTACACCCTTCCATGGGGAGACTTTTAGCAAAACCCGATCTCCTACTTGGAATTCAATAAGACGCCTTCTTTTGTCCGCGTATGACTTTTGTCGGTCCTGTGCTGCCTTTAGTCGAGCTCGTACAAGATCAATCTTTTCATTGGTTTTTACCACTATTGTAACGTCCGTCAAAAACGGATTTACCAAACCCGCTCCGTTTATTAACCGAACAATCAGTTAAAAATTTGTTGCGAATTAAATGCCCAAAATAATTTTAAACGATACATAATCAATTATTATATTGGAATATATAAGTTGTTTTTGAAAAACTGTTGAAAATCGCAAAATAAAAATAAAATGTCCCTGCCGGGTTTCGAACCCGGGTCAGAACCGGTTCATCAAACAACTTAACACACAACACTTGAGCCACTGCGCCACGGATGCTATTTGTTAAATGTTAGGATCATTTAATTCATATCATGACTTTCCGAATTCAAAACCGGCGCCCAAAGTAGCAGTCGTCAGAAATCCTGGTAATCTCGCGAAACTTAACGATTCTTTCCGTTATAACTAAGCTTTAACTACACATCGGTTATAACCGACGTCTGAGTCCGTGACACCATCTATAACCGCCGGAGAAATTCAAACCGACGAATCCAGTCGGAAATAGGACCAAATTCATCGACGATTTGCCTTATAAATACCCCCTCGAACCTCTGCAAACCTTTTCGCTCAAAACCGCACCCTTTCTCGGCGAAAACTCACTCGCCGGAAATCACCTGCAAAGCGCCGGAAAACCGGGTTCTTCATTTCTGAGCCTTACTGAACCTCCTAAGCTTATACCGGAGTCACCCATACCTTTTTCAAACTTTCTGAAGACTCGCTGCTGCAAGACACACGTCGCCGGAAGTGGTTGCTGTCGCCGGAGTGCTGCCGGAAAAACAGAGGAATCTAGTCGGTATAACTCCCGCTTAAATCTTCATTCTTTTTACTTAATCTCATCTGTAATTAACTAAAAAACGCTAAAGAAACCGATTAAAACTTTGAACCAGTCGGTATTCCGATGCTGGTTAAAACTGACGAAGAAGACGATGTATCTGTAACATATAAATATAATTAAAATCAAGTTATAACTCGGGTTAGACACACAGTCCAGCGGTGGACTGTGTGCACATTAAACACACAAAGGTCTCGAGTTCGAATCTTGTTCCACACACGCTGCCTTAATAAAATGCCTTTTTGTTTTGTTAACCGAACCGGAGTCACACTGTTATATGTTAAGTATATTAATAACCGGAATAATAATCAAGTTAGACACACAGTCCAGCGGTGGACTGTGTGTATGTTTAAATCGCACGTCACGAGTTCGAGTCCGGTCTACTACACCGACTCGGACAATTATCTAACTTTTTAAAATAAGACAGAAATGAAAATACTTAATTTGTATTTAAGTATAATAAAAATCAGATTAGTTAACAAGTTGGACACACAGTCCAGCGGTGGACTGTGTGTTACGCAACCCACAGGTCCCGGGTTCGAGACCTGTGGAGCGCACCGGTCCGATTCAATTAAATCGTTTTTAAAATAAAAGGATTTTCTGTTTAACTTAATTAATATATAAATATAATTAAAAACAGATATATGACGGGTTAGACACGTAGCTCAGTTGGTAGATCTGCGTGCACGCGTACGGGAGGTCTCGGGTTCGAGCCTCACTCAGCGCACAATTACACGATTCGAACCGGTCAAAGTCAACGGTCAACGGTCAACTGTAGCAACAAAAATCAAAATTTTTTATTATTTTTATTTATTTATTTTAATTAAAAATCAATTAAAAATACTTAAAAATAACATTTTTAAGGTTAGAAAATAGCCTTAAACTCACAAAAATACACCCAACAATCCTACTAAAATAGATTAATAAAATCCGTTTACTTACCGAACCATAATGATATTTATCTAGGTTAAATTCACTCGTGGTTAAAACCACTTCGCGTGCATTCAACATCATCAACCGAACGCACCCACTGTGAGTGAATCTTACAACTCCCCCTTTTAAATTACACGTTTTGGGGTGTGTCATGTGTCATAAAAATAATTAACTCGTTTATTTAAACTTGTGCCATACCATATCGTGATCTAAACTTAGATTGTTTATATTGTTGTGATTACTTATTTCATTTTGTCAAGTTATATGAAATTCATTCATTAAGCCCATCAGTTCCTCGTGGGAGACGAGTTGAACAACGCGTGCCTCAAAACCAATTCATTATTGTTCATGTGTGTATCATTGAGTTTATATTGTTTGTAGTTGTGTCATTCATATTATCATGTTTATGCAATTCATTCATTAGGCCCATCAGTTCCTCGTGAGAGACGAGTTGAGCAACGCGTGCCTCTAAATGTTCCATTATTGTTCATGCGTGCTTTATTTAATATCTTATGATTGTTGAATAAGTTTACATCTATTTTTACTCATGTTTGGTTGTGCACTCATTTCATAATCAATCAAATAAACTTGTTCAAATGTTTTCCATAGGATTCACTCGCCAACATTATGTTGATCCAAAAACCCTTTTACACATGATACAGGTGAACAGGTTGAAGCAAGGAAAAACATAGGAAATGCCTTAGAAGAGAACAAAGAAGCTTAGATTGATAGTTAGAACATGTTGTAATATTTATTGTAAATTTCCATTAAATTGTATTTAATGAATATGAAACGCATAATAAATGTCATGAGCTTTGATGATAACCCAATCATGCCCCGATCACCTTTTCCGCTGCGGGTCGGGGTGTGACAACTATATCCTTAGGGGCAATCTCTCTCTATCCCACTTCTCCCCAACATACAGGGTTCTACATTTCCTTCCATACAACATTTCGTGCGGTGCCATCTTAATACTACTTTGGTAGCTATTGTTATATGAAAATTCTACCAATGGCAAGTGGTCATCCCAGTTTCCCCCGAAATCCAAGACACATGCTTTTAACATATCAACTAAGGTTTGTATGGTTTTTTCTGATTGACCATCTGTTTGAGGATGGTATGCGGTACTCAAGTGCAGTTTGGTGCCCATATCTTCGTAGAATCTTTTCCAACAATGGGAAGTAAATCTGGCGTCTCGATCCGAGACAATATATACAGGTACTCTGTGACGGAACACTATTTCATTCACAAATATTCCAGCCATTCTTTCTGTAGAGTAAGCCTCTCGTATTGGTAAGAAAGGAGCACTCTTCGTAAGACGATCGACAACAACCCAAATGGCATCGTGACCCCTTTTTGTTTTGGGAAGTTTAGTTATCAAATCCGTGGTCACGTTTTCCCACTTCCATACCGGAATTTCCAACGGTTGCATTTTCCCATATGGCTTTTGATCTTGACTTGTAAACATGTTAAACATTTGGATACATACTTGACAACATCACGTTTCATCCCTGGCCACCAATAATTTATTTCCAAATCCTGTTACATTTTGGTAGCTCCCGGATGAACCGAGTAGCGCGACTTGTGCGCTTCGTCTAATAATAAAGTCTTCGTGTCACAGAAACGTGGTATCCAAATCCGGTCATACCTTGTCTTTATTCCATTTGCGTTTGTTTCAAGTCTATCAACAAACCCTTTTGTACTTTCATCCTTTGGATTATCTGCATTCAATGACTTAACTTGGGCTTCCCGTATTGCTTCAAGAAGGTTAGGGGTGACTATCATTCTCATTGATTTTACTCGAATGGGTGGCGGATATTCTTTTCGGCTTAAAGCATCTGCTACGACATTGGCTTTACCGGATGATAAAGAATGTCGCAATCATAATCTTTGATTAATTCTTGCCACCTTCGTTGTCTCGTGTTAAGGTCTTTTTGCTCAAAGAAATATTTGAGACTCTTGTGATCTGAGTAAATGGTACACTTCATTCAGTACAAGTAGTGTCTCCAAATCTTCAGGGCAAAAACTACAGCCGCCAGTTCTAAATCATGAGTCGGGTAATTGCCTTTGTGGTGTTTAAGTTGCCTTGAGGCGTAGGCAATGACCTTGCCTCGTTACATCAAGACACAACCTAACCCTTGGTGCGAAGCATCCGTGTATACCATTAAATCTTCTGTTCCTTCTGGTAAGGTCAGGATCGGAGAACTTGATAGTTTTTCCTTTAGCATTTGAAAGGCTTTCTCTTGTTCAATGCCCCATACAAATTTTTCTTCCTTCTTGGTTAATCTGGTTATAGGCAGGGCTATTTTAGAGAAATTTTGAATAAACCTCCTGTAATAACCAGCTAAGCCTAGGAAACTTCTTACTTTATTAACATTCTTTGGAGGCAACCAATTAACTACGGCTTCTACTTTAGCCGGATCGACTAAATCCCTTTCTCGTTAATCATATGGCCCTAAAATTGCACCTCTCTGAGCCAAAACGCACATTTAGAAAACTTGGCGTATAATCTTTCCTTACGGAGTGTTCTGAGCACTACACATAAAGCATGTTCGGGTTCGCTCCGAGAGTACACTAGAATATCATCTATAAATACTATGACAAACTTGTCTAGCATATTTCAGCATACTCTATTCATTAAATTCATAAACGCAGCCGGAGCGTTAGTTAACCAAAGGACATTACTAAAAACTCGTAATGTCCATAACGAGTTCTAAACATGGTCTTATCTATATCTTTCTCCCGTACTCGTAACTGGTGATATCCCGAACGTAAATCAATTTTTGAAAACCACTTTACCCCTTGTAATTGATCGAAGAGATCATCTATTCTTGGTAAGGGATATCGGTTTTTCACCGTGAGTTTATTGAGCTCACGATAGTCGATGCACATGCGCATCGAACCATCCTTCTTCTTTACAAACAGGACATGTGCTCCCCAAAGGGATACACTAGGGCATATAAAACCCTTGTCAAGGAGCTCTTGTAATTGGACCATTAACTCTCGTACTTCAGCAGGCGCTAACCAATAAGGAGCTTTGGCTACCGGTTTGGCATTTGGTTCTAATTCGATTTGAATTCTACTTCTCGTTCAGGTGGTCATCCTGGTAATTCATCCGGAAACACATCCGGATATTCATTCACAATTCTTTTACTATCTATTCTTGGGGTGTCTTGTTTAGTATTGACCACATAGGCTAAGAAGGCCTTACTTCCGTTTCTTACATGTTTAATCGCTTCAACAATGGTACATAATTTATTTTCTACCACTCGCTCCCCATATATACTTACTTGCTTCCCTTTAGGAGATATAACACGAATAACTTTACTTTCACATAGAATCTCCGAGTGGTTTCGGGATAGCCAATCCATGCCCACCACTACTTTGAATTCTCCCAAAACCATGGGAATAAGATCAATATCAAATTCTTCGTTTTCTATGGTGAGTTTACAATTCCTACATATCTCGTGTAATAAATAACTCTTGCAATCGGCTATTTCTACTTCTAAAGGTATGGGCATTCTTTCTATCACAAACGAAGGGGAATGAATAATTTCGTCTGAAACAAATGACCTACTAGCTCCAGTATCAAACAATACATATGTTGGTATAGAATTTAGCACAAATATACCTGATACAACATTCGGTTGAGCTCTTGCTTCTTCTGACGAGATCTGAAACATTCTTCCTCTGGCCTTTGGGATTTCTTCCTTCTTCCCTTCCTTCTTTGTTCCTTGCTTGAGTTTTGGGCATTCAGCTTTCACATGACCTGATTCATTACAATTGTCGCATACCCTTTTGGATTGGGACAGTTAGTATGGATGTTCCTCTTGACCACAGTTGTAGCACCCCTTTCTTCCCATTAAACATTCTCCCGTGTGAAGTTTCCCACGTGTCTTGCATAGTGGAAATCCTCCCTTAGAAGTCTCTTTCTTACTATGATCATAATGCTTGGGCTTCTTGGGAGTATCTTGAGTTGTTCCCTTTTCAACTTGCCTCTTCTCTCCTCGCTCTTCTTGTCTTTTCAATTTGATGTCTCTATCTCTTGCCCAATTAATGAGCTCGTTCAGTTTCGCATTTAGAAGGAGTGATGAACTCTCTGTATTCGGCCTTTAGCATATCATGATAGCAGTTAATCTTCATCCTCTCCGTCCTTGTGAACTCCTTACAAAATTTCATCTTGTCAAGGAAAATGTTTGTGATTTCATCGATTGTTTCATTCTTTTGTCGAAGACGGAGGAAGTCTTCCTGAATTCTATCTACGGCCGATTGTGGACAATGATACTTCATGGAGGGTTCCTTGAATTCTTGCCATGTGAGAGATTGTAACTTATCCTCACCTATCTCCTTACTATACGCATCCCACCAATCCTTCGCTTGTCATTGAAGTTGCCCTGTGGCGAACATCACTTGATCTTCCTTCTCACAATGGCTTCGAATGAATACCCCTTCTATGTTGGAAATCCATCTTTGAAATTATATGGGTTCTATTTCCCCATTATAAGATGCAGGTTTACACGCCATGAATTCCTTGTACGTGCAACGACGTGCTTCTTTCTTGCCTTGTATTCCGCTTATCATTTCTTTCAGTTCGTCTATCTTGCTGGTCATCATAGTTTCTACTATGTTTGACACTTGACTTTCTACTTCTTGTGCTATACGAGGGACGTTTGCATCAAGTGTCTTTACTACTTCATCTGCAATCAGCTTATTTAATTCATCCTGACTTATTTGTTCTGTAGCGTTTGAACCTCCTTTATCCGTCATCTACAATCGCATACTTATGTTAGATATCCTACTATTCATTCACATATATGTATACACCTATATATACATATATCATTCTATACACTGCATAATCTCAAAACCTCATTCTTGTGGGTTACGGTTCATATAGTTCTTATCACCACATTCTTGATGTGCCAATTGAAACATACTTCCATCTGTGAACACAACTTTCTTATTCATTCATACATCCGTTATTGGTATATATATATATATATATATATTACATTCTGGTGCCTTTCTAGAGTTTAACGAGGGTTCGGGGCCTGCTAAAAAGTTTTAATATTACAAAATAATAAACAGTTACATGCTTCAGTAAATGGCGTCGGCGACGCAATCGGGAAAGTTGCATCGCTGTGATTTATGCGTAGACAGTAGGTTAGTGCGTCGGCTTATAGAGGTAGCGTCGCTGACGTCGCAAGGGGCCGTCGCCGACGCTCCTTCTGGTCTGCAGACGCTGTTTAAGCTAGAACAGCTTAAAATTCCACTTCCGAACCCCATTTTGACCTTTTTGTAATCTCGTATTATTCCATAACATTCCGTAATATTCCTACTCAAGTTATTCTAGTGAGACTTTCACAATTCATTTTCGTTTCCAAATTTTAAAAGCATAAGCGTTAAAACCTTTAAAGAACACTTACCAATTTGCGATTCGGAACGAACACAAACTTGCGTGAGCTTTCGGTTTGAGTTCGAGTACCCTTGCTCGGATACTTGAATCCCTCAAACCTTGGCTCTGATACCAACTTGAAATGCCCAAAATTCCATAAAAGTCACAATGCAAAAAAAAATTCAAAACATTGCCTTCGAAACATGAATTTTGACCAAATTGCCCTTAATATTAGTTTTAATTTCGTTATCGACAAAACTTTCTTCATAACATTAAAACCAACTTACCAAACCACAATATCAATTTATAATACTTACAAAAGACCCAAATACAAAGTTTTCATTTTTAAGTCTAAAAGGAGTTTTGACCCGTTTGATGTTCAAACATAACCGGAAGCGCATTAAGGGCATTAAGATGTGTTCGTCCCAAGCTCGCCAATTTAAACATGCGATTTACCTATCATTCAAATTAGGAAAAACACAATTATTAAGTATGTATCAACAATCACTTAAATTTCATTCATTAGTATCATGGAATTGTTACATCAAGTCAACATAATGACTATTTCATTCTAATGGTGATTCGTTCGCCTTAACTCAATTGACAATGAATCTTATCATTCTCAAAAACAATATTCAATTATCTCTATCCATTCTCATCCGTTAGTAATGGATCTAAACATATATCTTACTTTCTCATTTCTAATCAATGCTTCAAGTCCAACTTAACAAAGTTGCTATATCTATACTACCACTTTCACATAGAATCAGTATAACGATATTATCACCCTACTCATATTAAAAGTAAACGAAGTTCATATGAACTTACCGCGATCTTGTGTTTCGAGTGCATTCGATTGACTTGTATCTCCTTCTTTCTTCAATCCTATAAGGTGCAACATCACATGTTTAGCTTCTATCATATTCATTACATACTCATACTTCGACTTTCGATTATGACGTTATTTAGCCGCATATAATTCCATTTCCATACTAATTTATTGATTTAACAAGTTTTAACGTTAAGACCCAACTAATCCATTTCAAGGCATTTCATTGAATATGTGGTGTGCGTACCATCAATTAAGCATGGCATACAAGTAATTCAAGCACATTCTTCCTAGTTCATCTATGGATTAACATAACCATACAATTCTTTATAAATCATTGTCATAACCATGTATATGTTTTATATCAAATCATCCATCAAAAAACTTTCATAACACAATTTCAACTTCAACATTACTCTAATTTAAACATAAACATAACTAAACTTCATCATTATTCAATAACAAAATGGGTTTTATCCTAAACCATCAACATAGTCGAAATCAAGTACATTACAACTTCTATACATTGTTATAAACTAACATTCATGTTCAATTTCATACTATCTTTATGGATTATACATAACCCACTTCATCAAAAACCATTAAATCATAAGATTCAACTTACTTGATGTTAGGAACACCTATGTGAGCAAAATTCTTAGCACATGCATGAATTCAAACTTCAATTCTCTTTTGATTTGGCAGATTTTGTGTTAACAAGGGCTTCTCCTTGTTCTTCCCTTGCTAGGTCGACACACACACATATCTGATATGTGTGTTTGTGTTTAATTTTTGTTTTATTATTTTAACTTTCCACTTAGTCACTAATGGCCCTTCAAGTTTGGCACTTACATTATTAGCAGCTAACAATTCATTTCTAATTTATATTAACTAGTACTTGGAAGTTGGGGTGTTACAAAAGTGGTTAAATTGCAAAAGATAGAAACTTTTGAATTATAAGTGAAATATCAAAGTAATCAAAGGGTTTAAATTACCAAAGAATGAAACTTTAGACTTAAATTGTCAAAGATTGAAAATTTAGGGTTAGAAAGAAAAAATCCAACATTTTTTTTGAAAAACTTCCAAAACCAATAATACAACTGTCATATGCACATACATATTGCTTATTTATGGTTTATAATATTTAACAATTCGTGTTATTAGGAAGTTTGACTATTTTTTTGAGTGAAATATTATTGATGTATATATAATATATATAAATTAAAATTGAGAAACGGGGTTGACACGTCTTATGACTTAAAAGTGTTCCCGGTGAGTGGAAATAGAGAAGTGTGAAGGAATAAGAATATAGATACAAATAAACAATGTTTGACGGTACATAAATTCGGTTTGATGTATTACACGTTTATTGCACAGATCAAATAAATATGTGTATTACACGGCTTGAATAAATATAATATAATTGGTTAAGATATAAAGTCGTCAAGATATGTTTTTGAAAAAATGATTTTTGAGTAGTATTACTTATTATAACATGTACTTAGTTTTTTGTTTATTATTAGCTTAGTAATTTATGTATTACACGAGTTATAATTTTTTACTTTGCTTTATTTATTTATTGTCAGGTTAGATAATAATCACAACAATTCTAAAGATATCGTTGTTAAAGCTCAACATCCATAAGTCAAATTAATCGGAAATTCATACATATCGACCATGGTTTAGAAATTCGATAACTTATAAAGCTCAAAATATATTTAGACTTAGAGCCTTCATGTAATTTTTTTTATCGTTCTTAAGTAAGTATAATGAAGTTTAAAGGCCACTGCAATTCAGTGAGATATTGTAAATATATTAGTAACTAATCGTAATGAATTATATAAATGTTGTGGCTAGATATATTAATTATTTTAATAAGGTATGGTTTAAAATTAAATGACGATAAAGAATAAGGATTAAACAAAATATATATTAAAATAAAATACAAATTAAAATTGTGAGGTGGAATTATTTCAGTTCAAAATTAATTAAGGATAAGAATAAGGATTGATTAAACAAAATATAATAAAATGAAATACAAATTAAAATTGTAAGGTGAGAGAAGAGAATGTCATTTGGATATTATTTGGAGTCTTTTATTAGAATTAGATGACCGTATGCCATAAAACATTTGGTCAATGTTTAGAGTCCTATAGGACTAGGTCCGGAAATGTGGGAATATTAAAATACACCACAAAAACTCTTACGCAAAGTGTCACCAAGATGAAAACTGATTGCATCGGTTCATATCGTTTCTACAAATTTAAAGCTTGTTTTTTTTATCTAAAATTAATAGTTTTGATCATATCCCACCATGGTCGCACCATATTACATATGATTCAAATTTAGGATTTTATCGACATAATGCTACAAATTGCTATGATGAATAAGGTTGATTTGGATGATGTGTTAGGAGAAGATGAGATTGAAAATGAAACTCAGTTAGTAGATAGAAATGAAAATTATATGGGATATTATTAAGCATCTTTATTTCTGTTTGTATTTGATATTGAATGGGATATTATTAAGCAACTTTATTTCTGTTGGTATTTGATATTGAAAATTATAGCGGGTGAAATTTTCATATTTGATGAGCTTTTTTATGAATCTTATTTCATGGTTTAATTAAAGTATTTGGGATGATTCTTATGGTTTATATTTGATAAGGGTTGATTAAAAATAAAAAGAAAATATTTATCATGAGTACATAAAAAATGAAAGCTAAAAACTATAATGGATTGATTTAAGAAATAAATAGAAAAAAAAAACTATTCTACTGATTGAATAAAATCACAGAATTGTATAATAAAATAATAGAAAAATAGATCATGGATTGATTAAACAAATTAATAGAAAAAAATAGTGTAATATGTTAGTTAAAAGATAGAATACTATCGTGGTTAATAGTTAAAAAAAACAAAAATGATAAATATATTTTTTTCTTTTTTCCATAAACGCTAGTTTGGAAGAAAAATCAACTAACTTGTTTATCATATTTTTTATATCCCTCGACTAGGACCAACATTACGGTTTCTTATGATTGAGTATAATTTCGGATTTCATTCTTGTGGGGTTTGTATTTTTTTTAATTTTATTAATTGGAGTAGATTACATGGTTAGTTTTTATGGTTTGGGTTAAATTTTGGTTTTCATTCTTGTGTGTATTTTTCTTGCAGTCTTAGGAAGTGTTTGTTTTTTGTTCAAACATCTTCAAGGGAGCTGATGTATCCAGGCGTACATATGTTACTCTTGAAGACTGTTTGTTTGTTTTTTAAATAGATCTGAACTCAGCTTTTTTATCTTAAAAATAAGCTATGGACCTCCTTCTTACAACATCTTCACAAAAACCCTAATATACTCCTCCCTCAGATACGCTTAAAACATTAGCCCCTCCCACATCGCCCATCCTAGACGTCGCCGCTCCTCCTCAGACCAGTTTTCACGCAACCTCCCTCTTTTCCTTGCCGTCTGACGACCTCCCTCTTCTCCTCTTACCAGGTACTTTTTTTTGCTTCTTGATTTAGCTTCTTAGACCTAATTTTTGCTTCTTGATTTAGCTTCTTCTTTGCTTCTCGTTTGTTAGCCCTAATTTAGCTTCTTTGACCTAATTTTGCTTCTTGATACATACAAAATTTTGGTGTTAAAGTTCCTGGATGTTTATATTTCATTTGTTAGCCCTAAGTGAGATAAGTTTGACAGTTACATATTTTCAGTTTATGCAGACAGTATCAACTGATAAAAACAAACAATCTTATATTTTCAGCTTGCAGAATTTCAGACCACATCTTCAATTGCAGACATGAAAACAGATGAAATCAGCTTGCAGAGAGTTTATATCTGCAAAAACAAACAACACCTTAGTCTCTAAGATATCTATTAGGGTTGGCAATGAGCTAGGTTCATTTTAGGCATTGTAATCTTAGTTTTATACACAATTGTACTATCGTGGCTCATACACGATTTAATAAATGTTGAGTATTTGTCGGATATCCTTGTTAGTTTGTTAAAATACATGTTGAATTTAATAAGTATATTTTATCGCCTATTATAATTGTTGTATATGTTTTATTTATATGAGAACTATTAAAAACTAGAATATGATACATTACGTACATAAGTTTTATCATCAAAATCATATGATAATAACTTCTATATAATGTATATATATCACAACATACAAAACATAATTAATTTTATTAAAAAAGTGGTTCTAAAAAAATACATATCTGAAAAAAAATTCAATGCAAGGAACCTACTAAAATAAAGCATAAATGACGATGGTTTAAGGAAATTAAAATTTAAAAAAAAATGTTTTTTGGTATATGATTCGAGTAAACGGGTATATGGTTTCGGGTGTCAGACATCACCTAATCCTATGCTCGCTATAACTTTTATAGCTAACCGCATAGCAGGTCCTTTACTTGTCGGGCTTCGGTATATCCATCCTGTATGATATGGGTTTCGTGTATATCAACCGACGCAGACGTTTTTGCCATCCATATTATATTTTCTCTTGTACTCCTAGTCAAAATCTGTAATGGGTTATAAATATTTGTTAAACACAAGTAAATTATTATTGGTTTTAAATAAACAAACCACAAGGAGTATCTGCATAATTTACAAGGATTATTATTTACTACTACTATATTGTTGTTGTTGTTGTTGTTGTTATTATTATATAAATCATAGTTTTTTTTATTGTGACGACATGCAATTGGCCCATGAGTCAGCATTTTTTTTAAAGTATCGCCGCCACAACACCAAAATCTCATCCCATTCTTTTCAAGTCAACGTGTCCTAAGTGATTTTTTCAAACTTATTGCTGGAAAACTTCCTTAAAACCCAAATCGCCAATGGATCTACCAAAAATTAAGGCACCCTTTACTGTAGCTACTACTGGAAAGGTGGTAGGTTTTGATTTCTCACTCATTTCCTATCTGACGGTGATGGTGTGTGTGGAGGATTTGTAAAGAGTGAAGATAGAAGAACGGGAAAGCTAGAGAGAGATGCGAGGAATGACTAAAAAGAAGATGTTAATAAAACTTGATCTTTTTTGACGCATACTTGTCGCAAAAAGTTAATATAGAAACAAAATAATCAGTACATTTGTCGAAATTTTGTCGCAAATAGAAAAAATGATTTTATATTTGCCACAAAAGTTAAAAAAATTTAAATAGTATATTTGTCTGAATCTTGTCGCAGATGAAAGAAAATATAGTAACAAAAATATTAAAAAACTTATGTGTGACAAAGTTGCTGTAGTAATATGGTTAAAAAATGTATTAAAACGACTTTCGTTGGAAATGTATCAATTTTTGCGACAAGTTGTTTTGTTGTAATTCTATCGCAATGTCACTAAATGGATTTCCAACGAAGTTCATTCACACCAGACACTTTTGTGGCAAAACGGACACAACTACCTTTTCATACAGTTACCGACAAATATGGTTATCGCAAAAGAACCATTTTCTAGAAGTGAAACTCATCCAGGCTAGAGGTGTTCAGAATTCGATCAGATTCGAAAAATTCGATATTCGACTTGATTCGAATTTGATTATCGAGGTTCGAATTCTAGTTGATTCGTATTCAAGTATAGTAATTGAATTCGAAATGAATACAATTATTGATTTACAATTCGATTTGATTCGAAATTCGAATTCAATTTGTATATAATTTTTAATACACACACATTTAACTTCTAAATTTGGGCCAAAATATAAATTACATCTATAAGTGATAAGTTTATTATTAATAACATCACCAAACCTAATGACAAATAGTCTACTTATTTCTAGATTTTTACCTAACTTATATTGCCACCAATAACCAACATATCTTCTAAATATTGGTGTTTTGACACATTGATAATTAATTAATTTTGCAGAATATTATATTTTATTTTAAATATAACTGGTTTGTAGTAGTTCTAAAAAATGAAAGTAAAGTAATATATTGTTTATGATGAATTTGAATTAAATTGAATTTATTCAAATTTGAGTTTCAAATACGAATCGAATCAAATATAAATTCAAGTAAAAAGAAATTCGAAAAATTCGATTTGATTAATTTAAAAATTCGTTACTCGATTCGATAAAACCCCTAATCCTACTATAATCAAGCTTCTTTTCTATTTACACCAAAACCAATTCAAAGCTGTACTTTTCCAAATAAATCATCTAACACACGAGAATAGTGTAGAATTACACATTCTATCATGAATTTACCTTACAAAAGTAAAATTTATGTATAGTTAAGAATAAACTCTTTTCATGATTTCTTACAAATATATATAGTTAAGAATAAACTCTTTTCATGATTTTAATGTACACATTTACATTCTTCTTCTTTTATTGTGATAAAAATAGGGGAAGTTACAAAACTGTTTTTTCTTTATCAATATTTTGTAATTTATATGACTCACTTTTAGAAAGAGAGGTAAAGAGTAAGGCAGACTTTACAGACATTCAATTATTTATATTCCTTGTGCAGTATGTCAACATATACACTGTGAATTTACCTTTACCTTTAACTTTTTTTTTCTTTTCTTACAGAAGAATAAACTTTATTGCTTTCCTTTCCTATCGGATGTTTAAGACAAAATATGTACAAGAGTGAAGCTCACAAAATTCTGATAACATTATTTAGGCAAAATTTGTATCAAGTTATTGTTATCTCACAAAATTTAAATAATAAATTATTAGAATAATGGGGTTACACAGGTAGTTCCAAGCAACATTGTAGGCTTTTTTTTAATTAAACCATATCATAAAATTGCCTATTTTCCTTTTGAATTGTAATCATCTTTGTATCGTCATGAGTATTTTAATTTAGTTTACTACGATCTTAAAAGGTGTAGTTATGTCTTTAATTTTTGTTGCGTATTGCTTTTAGCATGCTCAACTCCTCTCTACAATACACCTTCAATCTCTTGCATATGATTATATGAATACACCTTCTTCCAAGCTTTACATCACTGATTAGGGTGCTTATGCTTCTATCAATCACACAATGTGTCAAGTGACTTTTTAGTTGGTAGGATGTGGCGATGTGTTAGTATAGGCTAGAGCTTTTGCTCTATGCAAGGTTTACCAAATATGAGAGTTTGAGTAGAAAGATAATTCTCTTTGATTACATCTAAATAGAAGGTAAACGGGCAATAAGTTGTGTCGACAGTTCTTTTTGAATAGCAAAACTAAGTCTTTTAAAAACTACATTCATAGATCTCGCGGTCATAACATTACTATGCATGACCCTTTGAACTCGAATAAGTAGTTCTACAGTCTCTGACGCAAAAAACCAAAAGTCTCAAAAGCAAATAGGATAAACATGTGTTGATTGTCAAGACATGCTTTTTCGTGTTTGGTTACTTTACTCAAAGCAGCTTTTAAAGCAGCCTGTCCCAGCGCGAAAAAACTACCCCCTAAGCCCACAAGGGGGAAACCCCCGTTAGATCCACACACACGTGTTTTCCAACTATCTATCCAAAGACCAAAATTTCGGCTAGTCTAAGGGTAGATCTTCCTTGCAATGGGTTAGTTAAGAAATTCACCGGTGCCTCTTTCTTAGCAGATTTTCCAGCGCGCCTGAATATGTCAAAAAAGACATCTCTAACCAAATCATGTCGGTACGAGAACCTCGAAAGCTCTTTACAATGAACCGCATGTTCCCCAAAAGAGTCCAAACACGTCTTATGACAAACATGTCATATCTCATCAACCAGAAATAAATAAATTATGAGGCGATACTTTAGGATAGTACGGTACTCTACCGACGACATATCCTGGGCCAACCCATCTATAGGTATAACGGGAAGAAAATATTGGGCATGTGGTACTCATAGGCACTGAAAAACAGCTTTTTATCTAACGGTCAAGTCAAATTATAATTTAAAGTCATGGACTATTTTACTAAAAAGAAAATCTTGGGCATGTGGTGCTCGTAGGCACTTAAATTAATTTAATTGCTATAGACAATGTTAATTTTTAACAATCACAATTTCAAGAAAATGGTGATACAATGGAACTCATTCACGAAGTGTGTAATGTCCCTTTATAATAGACTCCACATGATTCAACTAGTTATCTACCATGATGTCGTCAACTCGCACCCGTGCCACCTCATCAACTAAGCAATACTTTGTTTAGTGGAACACGTCAAACATATTATGGACCTAAATAAGTTGTATCCAATACCCCAAGAGGTATGCCATCCATCCAACCCGTGCGACAACCTTATACAATATTAAAGATCTTTGCTTTGCTCGTTCATTTCCATAGAAAGACCTTTAACATTACTTGAGCATCTATATTGAGGTCAATTAGACTTCTTCTAACGTCAACTTGCGATTTTTTTACAACTTTAAGTTGTTCTTAATCATTCTCATATCCGATCAATCTAAGTCTTCTCTGTGTTAGATTGCAAGATCTCAACTCCATAATGTTTAGGCCCATAGTAACCCCATGTAGCATGTACCATTAACACATCCCAATGATAACTACGGTTACAGGAAAACTCAACCAAAGAAATTTGGGTATCTTAACCACCACCAAAATCGATAGTAACACATGATATAACATGTACAAGACATGTCACTCTTGGAACAAATGAGTATCAACAAAGGAGCCTTTCGTTGGTGACAACAATTGTTGATAAGATTCCGTCACTAAAAGCCCATCGGTAATGTGACCGTGGGTATTTTGTTTTTCGAATGATTACCGAAGAATTAGCCACAAACTGCTTTAGCGAGGCATTACCTATGGGTACTCTCTGGTGGATTGAGAAGTCTTGTGCATTGGCCAAGAAGTCTATTTCATTGCCCAACGCTAGATTACTAACGGACATTCCATCAGTAATATACATTCAAGTAAAAACATAAATTAATTTATTTTTTATCTCCAGATAATATGAATTCAGGAAATTATGTAAAATAAAAAAGTGGGAACTCTATCAAACAAGATGGATTCAATCACTCATGGTTAGTTTATCTATGTTTTCCTAAGAGAACTACCCTACATCAGTGGGAAAACAAGATAACAATTCCAATGCCAACTCGATAATTCATGCCCGCTTTTAAAGGTGGCCTACTATGCATAAACTGAGATATTAGAGACACAAGGTACGTATTATAATTCCGAGAACACCAATTGCAAACATCGAGGGTATGAAATGAGGACGTTTAGCGGAGTGAAAAACTATGATAAAATCGAACAAACATCAATGCTTCTAGTTTGATTTATTTTGAGTTGCAACTGAAGGGATAATTATTTTGGTATTGATGTATGACGATTTCCAATAAACTGCCATCGACAATAGGCCGACCCCTATCATTAGCCAAAAAGTTTGGGTAAGAATTTTATCTGAGATCCAAACCTTGATTAGTGACGAAAGAACAAGAGATTACCAACGATAACCTAGGGCCACACTAATAATTTCCTGAAAGAATAGGGGAATCTTATCGTAAATCCAATCTCATAATACTGGTGGATTACGGTAGGAATGTCCTCTGCCAATGCTATCCCACCAAATGAGGAAATTCAGAAATAAGACGTTTTAAATTGTTAATTAACTTTTTTAGGTTTTCTATCGGTAATTACAGACTAAATTTGTGCTCCGGTAATGGACTATCGGTAATACCCATTTATCGGTAATTCCTCGTAATATTCCTAAAATGGTCCATTATTTATAAAATAATGTGTAGTGAAAGAAATTTAGAAGATTATAAACAATCCAATTAATTGCATAAAGACAGAGGAGTTCAATAAGTTTTCTAGGTTCAACTCATTTATTAGTTATTAATTTATATTAGTTATAATTATAAGTATTATTTTATACAAGTTTATATATAATATAAAATATAAACACACACACACACACACATATATATATATATATATATATAAAATTAAGTAATTTTCTCATAATTTAATAAATAGTAAAAATTGTTGTTTAAATATATATTTAATACTATAATGAGCACATTTAGGTTTGCGAGTCAACTCGATCTTAATATGTGAAGCTGAGGCTCAGGCTTGTTTACTAAAAAACTTATTTTTAGATTCACATTCGAGCATAGATAATGACTAAAGGGAAAATATAACTACTCAAAATCAAAACTTGCTCGGAACTACACAAAACACATGGATATCTGATCCAAGTTTACATAGGCTTATGACTAAGCACGCGAAACTTTATCAACACAACACAAGGTTACTTACACCGAACACCATATATGGTGTGACAAAAAAAAACTCACACCTAACAATGTAACATCACATGACTATGCCTACTCAACATAGTTGTGTTGCTGACCCAAACTAACAAGAATGACACGTTATGTTATTAAGTTTACATAATCATGTAACCTAATATCAGAAATTTATTTTTGAACAAAACAGAATCGAAGGATATAATATATATATATTTAACATAAAGAAACCAAGTTCCAACTTTAGGTGAATTATGAAATTAAATGAGTAATTACGTCTTACAAGCACATCAACTTATCTTGACATTATATATTTTGACTTGTATATACATACTTAACCTGCCCGGCTGCTCAATCTTTCAAATTGTCGGTCACACCTCTTTTTAATGGTTTTACATTTTGTCAACTAGATTGACCACCTTGCTTCCATGTCGGTGATAGCTTGTAAAACTTATGGGTCCCATTAGACAAAGGTGATAGCTTGTAAAACTTATAGGTCCCATTAGACAAAGTTACAGTGTTAGAAGTGTAATTAATAGCAACTTTATCTGCAGTACCTCTTTCTTCGATCTCTGTCCCTGTGCCTTTTATACCATTATGTTTTTCAATTTTCACTCAGTGTGTATGCTTTTTAGATATCTCTCTATGCTCCCAACCAATGTTATGAAAAAATATAACATAACAGAAAGGCAAAACCCTTTTTTTTTACCCTCATTGGCACATAAGTATTCATTTCACTCTTTGGTTACATATTAAATATATAGCTCAACTTCTCCTATCTTTCTAGTTAAAATGATATCTTTAAATGAATCCCAATTCGACATAGAAGCCGGCCATGGTTGTGGTGTTGGCGGAGATGATACACCGCGGCAGTCAGGATCATCGGACAACACTAAAGCGGGCGGCATTACCACCACAGAGAATGTAGCGTTGGAATCTTCGGTTCCGGAGTTCTTGGTGGTGGATCTGGAAAGCAACCATGGTGGTGGTAGGGAGGTGCATTTGTTAAAAGTTGAAAAGGATTGTAGGATTTGTCATTTGAGTTTGGATGTAAACAGTGAAGAATCTGGAAATTATGGGATTCCAATTGAGTTGGGTTGTTCTTGTAAGGATGATCTGGGTGCTGCTCATAAACATTGTGCTGAAGCTTGGTTCAAGATTAAAGGCAACAGGTAAGCACTAAAACCCTATTTCAAGGATTAAATTTTATTATTAGTTATTATCCAAATGGGAAACAGAAACTGTTGAAAATAGATTATATAAGTCAAATACTTTTAACACTAGAATGCAAATTAATTGATAAATAATTGTATGAATTAGTGATACACGTTTCAATATATATATATATATATATATATATATATATATTGAAACGTGTAATATATGAAAACGAGTGGCAGTTCTTGAATCGATTTTGTATTCGTAACAGTATTTAAACTACTCATTTACATGTTACTTTTCATCTTTCTTGCTCTTATTGTCTTTATTTAAAACTTTTTTATAACTGCTTCGGATTTCTTTAGGCATTTGCTTTGTATAAATTATTGTTTTCTTGTCTATATGTATTTAATCACTATTTTTGTCACGTTTTGAGCTTGTCGGGTTAACTCTTTTATTAAGCCAACGAATTTTTTTGCTCTCTGTAAAACTTGAATCTAAGATCTCATACTTAATTAAGTTTTTTAAAACGTTTTTCCTTATCACTTGACCACCAACCCTAATGGTTAGTCAGTTTAACTTAGTTGACCTTTCCCTATAAATTGTTTTTTTTTTAAATCAAGGTTTTGCTTTGTTAATAGACTACCAACCCTAATGGTTGTCGGTTTAACTTAGTTGCCCTAAAAAATCAAGGTGTATCTTTTTATCTAAATTAATGAATCATTAATTGGTTCTAGTTAATTAACTTTAGGTTAATATAGTAAAAAAACATAAGTTATTTAACATAAAAATATTTCGATTATTTCGTTTAAAACATATAGTTATTTAACATGAAAAATATATTTAACTTTAATTTGATACATGTATTTGTAATAATGTAAAAGATTATTTTTGTTGACATGGATGATCAACACATACTCTTTTGTTTACGTGGAGCGATAGCTTCGTCATTTTGGTGGCGTCAAATACAAATTGACATCATCTTGTCATGATCAAAATAATTTATTCACTGCATTGAATATTACTTTATCATATTTTACCGGTTTAAAGGGTTAAAACTAGTTTCATAAAAAAATTCTAATAAGTCCCCTAACTTTATCATATAAAATAAGAAAAAATATATATTTTTATATAATGTAAACGGATAATTATCAACAATAGGTATATCTTTTATAAAGGTTATAATAAATACAAATGGAAAAAGACAAGTTCATTGTAACCAATATTGAGGAAACATGTAGCGGGAACATACTTTAACTGTGACAGAATTTGCTTTCTTTCACTCTTTTCCCTCACGTTTCTTGTTATCTAGTGGGATTTGACTCGACCAAAATAGCCACTATTAAAAGATATAAAGATTATTTTAAAAAAATCAGTTGTGCATTAGATGACGCATATTGTCACTGTCGTAATACCTCGTGCTGGAATCCTAAGTTCATGGACAGATTCAGCTGCCGATTTTTTGGTCAAATTAATCTCGTTTCATTTTGTGGATATAATTTCCAACTATAAAAAGAGTGCCTATAAAAAATAAGATCATTCATAAATAATAGGTCGTTATAAATTAACGTACCTTCTTCTATGGTTTTTACTTGACACACCCCTCCCCCGTCAATCATATCCTTACTTTTTCTCATACGATGGTGCATTAAGGGTATAGGAGGGGTATATGTTTAGCCTCACCACAAATAATTAGTGCTTATATACCTGATGACTAGTAAATTTAATTAAAAAGAATATCATTTCATTCACTTGTTTTCATTCTAACTTTGGTTTCGTGTGTTACAAATGTAGAACATGTGAGATATGTGCATCTATTGCACGAAACATTGCTGGTGCGGATGAGGTTGAGCTGATAGACCAATGGAACGGACCAACTGGTTCCACTGGATCACAAGCCACAATACCTAGTGAGACGATGGCCACATCAGAGGCTCACAACTTGTGGCAAGGCCATCGGTTTCTCAACATCTTGCTAGCTTCTATGGTTTTCGCTTTTGTCATCTCGTGGCTTTTTCACTTTAACGTACCATCTTGATCATCATCCAAGATTGCTAGAGGTTAATGAGATATTTGTTTGGGGTGGGAAGGAAAACTTTTCTTGTTTATAGTCTAGCTAGTAGGGGTTCACTAGATCTTGTATTATTGTAATGTTTTCTTTCACGTCTAATTGGTTAAAAAAAGTTTAAAAATAAACTCAATATTTTACTTTTGAATATTGCGCATCTAGTGATGAACATTTATGGGATTATGGGCATGTAACATGTCTCGGTGTTGGTTTTATGGTGAATTTGTGCTCATTGATTCTATGAAAGCCTTGTCATGTGTGATAAATAGTTAAATCCACAGACGACATTAATAGTGTTGGTGATCCATTAGTCAAGACAAAATCTTTTGCAACATTTAGTTTTAGAGATCTTGAGTTCATGAATTCTTACATATATAATAATAGAATTAAAAACTTCTAGAAAAAGTAAAATGCATAGTTTGGCCAACAATAATTAAGTGTGCCATATAATGCGTGATACGAACCATATTATACACACAAAAAAACAGTGAATAGTAATCATATAATATATTAAATTGAGATATGCCGTTGCAATGTTACGGTTATTTTTTTTCAGAAACGGTCTTTGATTAGAAATGTACATGGACGCAAAATATAAATGTACATGCTATCAAAGCTATATCATATTATTTTTTTAATTTATATTGACGCATTATACTCTTTTGTATTATTTTAATACCATGATGTAATGCCTTATATAAATTCCTGGATATATTGTTGCAAGGTGTTTATATCTATCTATGTTTCGATATAAAGTTTTTTCAAATTTGAACTAGCCAAATATTGATTTTTTTTATTTTTTACTATGACGAACATAATTGATGTCATCTATAGAACTTTAGCGATACCCGTATTTGTTTTTAGGGTTTCCGTTATAAATTCATTAAAATCGAAGTTGTATTCGTAATAAAGTATCTTCATTATATCGTAAGCTATAGCGATCTGTGTGGTACCGGTACCCTGACGAACATAACTAGTATTCAACTTTTATGGTTTTTAATATATGTAAAACATATGTCAGTATTCTATCTGACATGTCACGAGTTTATTTTTTGGATTTATTTCTTTCGGCCGCAATGCATAGGGAAATTCCAATAGTTGTAATATAGAAAAACCCACGTAATCAAAACTCAATGCACGTCATATTGGGCCTAGAAAGTTGGACACGTCCTAGTATTGGTTGGATACACCTTTGAATAAATAACGCATAATAACTCACTATTTAGATCAATTAAGGTGTGGAAAACTAGATGCACTTTGTAATAGTTAGATGCACCTTTGTAAATGAATTAGATGTACCTTTGTAACATATTTGGACGAACCAATTTAACCAATAAGGCACATTTCGTTTAAAGATGTTAATCCTATAATCAAATTTATAATTTTACGGTATAATTGAAAAATTATCAAGTATAGTATATGTAACACCTCAAAACCGGGAGGTCACACAGTTGGCAAAACATAAGGGTGCATAGTTTAAAATTGGATATCATAGAACCAACACAGGGGAAACAAGTCTTACAAACCATAAAAATCTTAAAAGAGAGTAGAAGCTAAATAACCTAGTCACCATAAACAAAAGTCATTAACGAGAATGCCAAGTCTTATCTGAAAATAAGGGTAACTTCTGTAATCAACCAAGAGACCATATTCATCATATAAGTACCTAAAAATAAAACTGATATGCATGCAAAAGTCACCATTGTTGAATGAGTTATAGTTTTATTAGCATCCTGCAAAACATTAACCTTTAAGAAACGTAGCATCATATAAAATATGTAACGTAGCATATAATATGGTCAATGCTTGAGGTCCTTTCAAGGTCCGTAATTGCTCCAGACAGTGAAAGCACTAAGTTATGGTACTACTAGTGGTCTTCCTCATAGTTTGCATACAATGGGTTGAGATATACCCAATGTAACATTAGGTTAACATATGCCAAATGTCATAATTAGGAGTTCGAGAAATTATCAAACTATAGGTTAACATATATTGTCACACCCAATTAAAGCAGAAGCATGAGATGTGTTGGATACGGTGTCATAGACTCTGTTTAGCAAAAAACTAAATTTCAACCGATCACATAGTCACCCAAAGTTGGTTTGTTTAAGTCAGTATTACAACTTACTATTTTTGTAATCGTGATCAACAAAAATAACATGTAAATGCTTCCTACTTTTTGTTAACTTGCTTGCATTAGTTTCCTGAAAAATATGCTAAAACGGGTCAACTAAACCGGTTGGTCAGTTCTCAAGTTTATAAATGCAAGTAAACACGTGTGATTCGCATACATATGTACAATTAGTTACCATGAGTCATATAACCAGACCAGGTATTATATTGCCCCTACCAATGTCATGTAAGAAACATTGAATAATATGAATAATATGCATTCGCTCGACTAGTTGGTCAAGTTAGCGCAACTAACCATGAAGGGGTTTTCAGCCAGAATATTATTATACATAATATCCACGGCTTACTAAATTAATGGTACACTATCGTAGAGGACTTTTTTTTTTTAAATTTGTTGTCTCATGTAATTATATGTGCATGTTAAGTATGTAATTATATATGCATGTCAAGTATGAAAACAATTCATGATGCAAGTAGCATGTTTTCCCTCAAGACAAAACAAGTAAAATAAGGGCCGGTATACTCAATGTTACTAGGTTCGTTGTTCACACCAATGAGACTTCTGAATGTAATCCGATTAATTCATGACTAGGACTTGATACTTTAAACCAAGTATCTAAGGTGTTGATGAGGTTAGTGAGTGGTGTCAGTAAGAAAAATGTAACCACTTATCGACCTTTTGGAAAATTTAGAATTTTCAGTGTACAAATATTTAATTTCATCGAAGTACTTTTGGAAATAATAACACTACAGATTATGTCAGGTCTAATGATTTTGAAAACTTGTTGTAAAATATATATGGATACTTTGGAACTTGTCAGTTAAGATCCAAACGTTCGTCGATTTACGTAATTCATCGTTTTATTTACTTTTTTGATATAAATTGCGCTAAAATCCTAAGATTATTTAGGGAATGTTTTAACTTATTAATATAATGTTTTACGTGTAAAAACTTGTAGGATTTCCTTCCTACTTTTAGACGCGTCGGTTTTGTATAAAATTCGATTTATAAATTTTCTTGTATAAATGTCTTAAGGTTACATTAAATAACTAAATAATTCCAAAAAAAAATATATAAATCAGATTTGAACTTCAGATGTTACCGGAAATATTATTTCTCATGCATGTTCCTAGAGTGTGATGTAGAAAGTTTCATTCTTGCCTTTATATCGTAATGTATAAGGCTGAAAATCAAAATCATAGTTCTACAACTCAAAAATTCATGAAATTTGGTTTATCAGATCCATATGACTTATAAACTATACTATATAATTTTAGAATTTTCTAGAAACCCTGGGTTTTTTAATTTAATTTTGGTGAATATTTAAAGCCCACAAATTAGAAAAAATAACTATACAACTCCAAAATTCATGATTTTTGAGTTGTAGCCTTCTGATGACATCAAAAAGCCACTGTGAAGCTTTGGAAAATGAGTTCCAAAGATAAGGTGGCTTCGTGTGGGTTTGTTTTTCATCCTCTTACGTGTTTGGTTTCCAACTAACAATCAACACAACGTCTACCACCACTTTTTCCTCATCAAACATCATCTTAATCTTAACCTGGTTAATGTATGAAAATTATAGATCCATCAAAATAGATGTATCTTGACGCTTTTGGAACAAGTCACTAGTGCTTATTTCAAGTTTTTTTTTTCTACACCTTTTTTGTTTCAAGCTTTATTTTCTAAGTTTTTGAAACCCATTTTTAGGAACAAACATAGTGTTCATAACAACCCATTGGTGATGTAGGTTTATGTATCAGAAACAAACATAGTGTTCTTAACAACCAATTTTCAGAAACAATACAAGTGGTGATTTGTAGAACATGCTAGGTTTGGTGTGTTATTTAAAAAAACCATATTTTGGGTTGATCATGGAACATCATCCCTTTATTTACACAAGCAAGAAGGATGATCCTCTACAACCAAATGAAGATTCAAGTGTTGTTTTATGATGGGTTGGTGAAATTCCATAGTTTAACGAATATAATTTTGTTAAATTACACGAAGTTGATCTCTAGAATTCACTACTTTGATATTGTTTTGTTTTGAAGGCTTTGACAGGCTAAAAGTTCATTTCATGGGTTTTTCTTGGCATTGGAAGGTTGAACTAGAGAAGGGGTCAAAAAACACAATAATCGAGGGAAACCAGACTATGGCATCGACGACGCCACTCCATGCATTAGCGACACCCATGTGCGGCTACAAGGCTTGTGGAAACATGTCTGGTTGTAGTTTGATGCATAGGAGCATTTGGGGCGTGTCAGCAACAAGTGAGGGCAGATGACCACTCCGTTTCACCTTTCCGGACTTCTACAATTTTGACCATTAATCATGACTTTAGTTAGGGGTTTTATAAATGTTGAATAAAATTGACCCTTGAGATAGTTTTGAATCATTCTTGGCTAGTTCTAAACATTTCCAATCATTCAATTGAAGAACACGAGACTAAAATTGAGGATTCTATCATGATTTTAACCACAGTTGTTAGCTAATTCCACACAATCATCCCTGGGTGAATGATTGTAAGTAGTCTAGGGTTTTTTTTCATATGTATGTATGATGGAAACACTTGGGTATTCCTTTGAGTGTAAAATGGTATGAATAACTTGTTAATATTATTAGGAACTCATGGTTGTTAAAGATTTTCTTGCATCATGGACATTGTGAGATGATAATTGCTATGATTGTATTAGGGTTTGTTTGGGTTGATCTTGACTAATAAACATACTTTTGTCCATTGATAGATAAATATTGATGTCTAAGGTTATTGATTTGCTTTTTTACAAACTCTAAAAATCGTTAGTGTTCTTACTTGATGAAACCGTGTGTGTGAAATAACCCTAAATGCTTGTTAATTCGAAACCCAATGTGATTGCTTTAAAACATCATTTACAAGTTTTCTTAATGAATCCTTTTTTACAATCATTAAATTGAATATCATCCCTTGGATCACCATATGGTTCATCTTTCAAATCAAATTTTAAAGATAATAAGCAAGCTTAATAGTCACTTTGAACTTCAACAGTGACCCATTTAATAAACTAAGGCTAAACATCGACTACAAATTCTTCATTGTTCGACACCCTTCTTGCCACTAGCTATATAGCTAAGGGTACTAAGGAACACATTTTAACTCTATCTTTGACCAAACCCTCGACATCCGATCAAATACTGGCATTGTTGCTGGGAAGTTCGTGCACTTGGTGTTTTGTCATTAGTTAATTAATTGTGATTAATTGTTTGGTTTGTATTGCATTTTAAATATTCTTTGTTACGTGAGGTGTGTTGTTTGTGCATGTAACAAGTAGTACATGCATACCCGGTTATCTGGAATAACTTCACCGTTAGCTTTGCAACCGGAGATTGAAAGACTTGCAATTCCCGATACCCAAACTCACCATCACCCATCCAAATCTATTTGCATGGATAACTAAAACAACCAAACCAACCCAAACAACCAACATAACCAAGCGGGTAATAACAATTGACTACCACCTACCCCACCAGTACCTATAACAACAACACAACTACCACAAAACCAATTCCATAGTCAACCTCAAAATTCAAATCAGAAATATTGTAAAATATTTTATATGCATAGTTATTACAACTAACATGTAAAATATATAACTATATTTTACTTCAAACATTATTTAATTAAACAATATCAAATTCCTAATGTATAAAAATCGATATTAGGGATGTTACAGATTATATATATATATATATATATATATATATATATATATATATATATATATATAATTTCTTTTTTTATGTTGTATTTTAATTAAAATGATGATTGTATTAAAAAATGGTTTTGATTGGTTTTTTTATTCGTTTTTACGGTTCTCGCTATATTTAGCGTTCTCATTTAAACCTTCCCCTATATATATACACACACACACATAGTGAGATTCATTGGGAACACTAAAAAGTGGGAAACCGGAGAACACTCTTAAAAATTTAACTTAACATGTTAAAAATCAATTTAAAAAAAAATTCGGCGCTTTTCCTTATAAATACTTGCAGAAACATTTCTTAAAAAAATCAAAAACTTAAAACAGCACTTAAAAAGGCTTATTTTTTATTTTATAGAAATGATTTTTTATTAGAATAGTTTCTAGATATTTTTATAAGGAAAAGAGCTGAATTTTTTTAAAAAAAATTGATTTTTAACATGTTAAATTAGTTTTATAAGATTTATTTTTTAACTGTTTTTCAAATATTTTTTTATACTTTTTAGTTTCTTAATTTTTTTAAAAATGTTTTTTCATGTATTTATAAGGAAAAATGCCAAAAAATTAGAAAAAAGTTGATTTTTAACATGTTAAGTTAAATTTTTAAAAGTGTTCAGCGATTCTCCACTTTTTTAGTGTTCCCCAATGAACATTCCCATATATATATATATATATATATATATATATATATATATATATATATATATATATATATATATAGTGAGGTTATTGTGAGAAAATTTAAAAGTGTGAGAAGGATAAGAAAGATTTTGGAGGTGACATGTGTCCCTTTTTATTTTGGTAGTTTAAGGGTATAAGTGTAATTTAACTAATAAAATCTGATTATGGAATGAATATATGCAACTAATTTTGGTAGTTATTGTATGAATTTTCGAATTTGAAATAACACCCTAACTCATAAAAACATCACATCATATATATTGAAGGCATACATCTTATAAAGAACAGAAATATAACAGAAACAACACCCTAACTCATAAAAACACCACAGCATGTATGTTGAAGGCATACATCTTATAAAGAACAAAAATATAACAAAAATAACACCATGACTCATAAAAACACAAAGCAGTTATATTGAAGGCACACATCTTAGAAAAAACACCCTAACATTGAATATAACAGAAATAACACCCTAATATTACACCAGTCAACACTTTAATTAGAATCAAACAGAAATAACACCCTAAATATATAAAAACAGAAATAACACCCTAACTCTTTAAAGGCAACAAAAACCTCCTGAAGACACCAGAAACCACAGCAATGCAAGGACCTTTGTCCTCACATTAAATATAACAGGAATAACACCCTAACTCATAAAAACACAACGACATGTATATTGAAGGCATACATCTTACGAAGAACAGAAATATCACATAAATAACACCCTACAATTAAAATACCATTGTATGAACATAGAAAAAACACAATTGACTAAAACATCCAAGCGAGACGTAATTTTTTTTCTCTATATAAGTATATCAATATGGTACTCATATAAAAGATAAAGAAACACTCGTTATTATGGTGTAATTTAAAAAAAAAGAGTTACGTATAAAAAGTTATTGATGTTTAAAAAAGAAGGGAGGAACTTTGCATATGCATTAATGTTAGTTTCTTAATATAAAAATATTAAATTTACCTTAATACCCTTAATCTAGAAAATTAGTTAGTCTAATAGTCAACACTATTTACAGAATTGTCACTATGATCTCAATCATTAGATTAAATATCTAATGGTTTAGATTTTTTCTTATCCTTCTCACACTTTTAAATTTTCTCACATGAACCTCTACCTATATATATATATATATATATATATATATATATATAGTTGAGAGTTCAAATGAGAAGAAAAATTTTGTAAGAATAAAAAGAATAACTTTTAAACTAATAGAAATTCTTTATTTACTTCATTTAAAATGTGGATTTACTGTTATAAAAAATGGTAAATAGGAAAATCTATAATTGTCATTAATTAGCTAATTAATTAAACTTGTAATTCATTTTTTTCATATACTCTTTCAAGATAAAATAATTTATGGTATAGAACAATTTTCGACATGTGTAAGATAACTTTTAGTATGTGTAGGATAAATTTTGAAATGCGTATGGTAAATTAACATGTGTGTAGGGTAAATTACGGTAAATATAAGACGTATGTAGGATAAATTTTGAAACGTGTAGGATAAAATATTTTTGCTTTATTAATGAGAGATAACATAACTAATGAGGAAAGTTATAAACTATTTAATGTTTTACCATTATACTATTTCTTCTCATATTAAATTTCTTCTCAAATGAACCTTCCCAAATATATATATATATATATATAATATATATAAACATTGTTTCATGTGACACCTCATGAAGAACCCTAGCACTTATAGTTAAGATAATCAAACTAACGGCCTTTTACACGATATCCATTATTTTCTTTTATTAAAATGTAACCGAAATATTGTTCTCTCCCTCAAGGACCCCAACATGCTTTAATGCTTCACTAGGGTGTTGGGTATAATCTACATGTGGGGTCGAGTAGGGGTCAAGTCGGTCACAGGTCATGGAGATAGAATGGGTCAGCAGAAAAGGTCTAAAGTTGACCGAGTTTTATGGATGTGTTAAAAGGAAAGAGAACGTGATATATTAGCATGTGTTTTATTTGTTTAATAGAGAGGGTTAGTATTTAGGCTTTTTAATTTAGCTCTTGTAAACAAGTTTAGTAAATACAAAAGAGGCGAACAATTGTTTCAAGTGTGTTTGATTGTTTGATCTTGGGGCCTGATAACCAAGGGTGATTGGTTTTCGTGGCTGCAAAGTCAAATAGAAGATAAGAGAAAAAAAAAACACAAATTGATATTATTTTGTGTTTCTTTGTTGCTGTACGAAAAAAAAATAAAAATAAAAAAGCAGGCTAGCAGGGAGGTAAAACACACACAAAAACAAAAAGAAGTCAGAAGGAGCATGATTAAGCAAGGAAAATTTAGCAAGATTAACAAGAAGATAGCAAGTAGCAAGAGACTGGACCATAGCGGTTCGTTTAGCAAGAGCAAGATCCAAGTTAGTTCGTAGCAAGAAGCAATTAGCAAGATGGAATCTTGGTGATTCAGACAACAAGAAAAGCAAGAACGAATACGAAGAAACGAGCAAGTAGAAAGAACTGATATCAAGATTAGGGGGTGAATGTTGGGTTTAATCTTGATGTTTCGAGTCGGTTCGGGTCAAGTACGGTGATGACGTGTTGTTGGGGTCATGCAAAAACTGAATAACCTAGGTAGATAGGGTAAGTTTTGTATCGAATCCACGAGAAACATGTAGTTAGTATTACACATTTCGTTCGATTTTTTAAACGAAAAGTAACTAAATTTAAATTTGGTTCTTTTAATTAAATAACAAAACGAAAAATAGATTAGGCTTGAAAACAATATACGAGAAAACAACCTCCTACGAGTTTCAGGTTCTAGGTTTTACACAAAACTTATTTAATTAATTGGAAACCAAATAGACATAGTTCTAGAAATTAGTTAAAATAGCAATCAAAACAGGTTTTTATTATCAAACCATGTCAATTACCCAATTTTACGAGTGTCAACTCAACCTCTCTAGTCACCCAACCCACTTTTAGGTTTTGTCATCAACCGAACACAATTGTAAAGAGAGAACTCAAAACACACACAAATTGTTAAAATTAACTAATACTTCAATCATATTTAAATGTTTGTAATCACAATAAAATAAGATCCAATACATAAACCAAATAATATGCAAAACCTATACAAACCATTCACCCGGAGAAGATCACATCGAGAATTAGCCTCACACACTCGTCATGTTGATGTCTTGATTTCAGTGCAGTGAATACCACAGCAGCCAAAGGTTAGGCTGCTTTTGAAAAATTCCTACAGCCGCTGGATCCTGCGTCCCAACTCTCCAGCCCTTGAATTAATTTTAGTTCCTAATCTACCGACTTATCTTTTTGGGCCACATTTCCTTTTCCAATTTCCCACAAATAGGCTGCTTTAGAATTAAATATGGATCTTGAGCCCATCTCACTAAATTACATAATCTGTTTACTTCCAACCATGATTTCTTTCATATCCATGTAATTCATTCTCTGGTTCCACATAGTTTGCAACTAGACTTTTACTTTAATTAGCTTTAGAATTCATTTCATCCACTGTTGCTCTATTCCAACATTTTTTATCTTCAAAATCTTGAAACTCATGTCCACCATTTTACTTCTCATGGTAACCTGCAACAATATGTCAAAAAATACGATTTTTTTATGTCTTATAATTCCCACATTAATTAGTTTACCTAAAAGTGTTATTACTTGCTACCTATAATAATAAATAAATATATTTTAAGATAATCTTGTTTAGCTCGTTTTAGCTAATACTGTTATTACTTGGTTACTGATTATTAACAATTATTTTTATCTCTAATTTGACCGTTTTAGCTCGCTTTCATCTTACCCGCATGATAACATAACCACATCAAAGATTTATATTTTATGGTATTATCAATGTATTTATTACATAATTAATATAACATAAAGTGTATTTGAAATGCATTGATCATGCGGGTCAAGTCGATTACGGGTCATGGAGATAGAATGGCTCAGCAGAAAAGGTCTAAAGTTGACCTAGTTTTATGGATGTGCTAAAGGAAGGAGAACGTGATATATTAGCATGTCTTTTATTTGTTTGTTTGCTTTACAAATAGGATTAGTATTTAGGCTTTTTAATTTAGCTCTTGTAATCAAGTTTCAATAAATGTAAAAGAGTCGAACAATTGTTGGAAGTGTGTTTGATTGTTTGATCTTAGAGCCTGATAATCAACATAGGGCTTGCATATTGATTTTTTTAGAATGACTTTATTTACCATTAAATTTCTACATTTTCGTTGGTTGATGCCATCTCTTACCAGCTCGCGCCAATGCCTTATTAATTTGAGGCTCAGATACCAGTTATTCGAAATATATGAACTTTTTAATTGACTAACTATAAACCTTACTAGAAGGAAAAGATTGTGTGGGGTCAAAATAAGTAGTTTAACGCTATCTACAAGTCAAAGTCAAAAAAGTCAATGCCATCAAGTAAGAATCAACATGCAAATCGACACAAGAAGATTAGACAAAGATTTGACGTGTTGAAGTTCAATATTTGATAGATTTAGGTCTTCAGTCTGCGGACCACATCTGCAGACATCTGTAAAAGAAGAGATGGACCAAACCTATTCAATCTGCAAAAAGAAGACTGTATTTTAACGTATGTAGACTTCTAAAACAAACTAGTGGTGGTGCACGGACGGTGGTGGTGGGTGATGGACGTGGACGGCGGGTGGTGGTGGTGGACGGTGGACGGTGGTGGTGGGTGATGGACGGTTGTGGTGGTGGTGGTGATGGAAGGTGGTAGGTGGTGGACGATGATGGTGGACGGCAGTGGTGGTGATGGACAATGGTGGGTGGGGGACACTGGTGGTGGGTGGTGGTGCTTAACCCTCTACAAACGTCAGAAAATCTTAGTAGTGGTTGGGCAAATTCTGAACCAAGAAGAGCTCGCGCAAACGTTTTTTAATGAAATGTTTTCGGAAAAACAAATAATCTATAGATCGCAATGTCTGCGCGTAGTTTACGCGGCGCAGACAAAAGAGCCTACATAGATCTTTTTTAGAAAAAACGAACATAACCTTATTATTATTTAAGTAAACTCTGGGGGTCATAATCTAATTAGTTTAAACTAAAAAGTTTTCATTGAATATTTTGTGTGCATTCTTAAGATTTACTCAATAAAATCAGATTTTAGACCCGTATGATTCTATAGGTTAACACAGAGAAACAAATTGAATGAACATATGGGGCCAAAGAGCTAACTCAATAAGTAGAGCCTATTTGAAAATGGTCAAACATGCAGTTAATAAACATACTAAAAAGGGTCCCCCAATCTCATTTATAGATGGGGCTATTTAAATAACTCAATAAGTAGAGTCTACTTAAAAATGGTCAAACATGTGGTTAATAAATGTATAAGAAAAGGTCCCCAATTTCCATTTATAGACTTTGTCTCATTTGAGCACCCACAACAAGCGTTCCGCTCAACAAACCCCACCAAACCCAAAAATACGGATGGAGGGATTAGGTGGCAGTGGTCCGGTGGAGCGAACTGGTTTGGTTTGGTTTGGAAGAAGTGGAGACTACCCACTCACAATAGTCTTTTTAGTGTAGAAAGTAGGTAAAAAGTGGGGTGTGAGATGGAGGTTTGGAACAGTTTATTATTGGAGGAAAAAACAGGGTTTAAGATGGTGATTGTTTGGAATGATCTGGTATGCTGATTAGGGGTCTGTTGGATGGACCATATTTAACCATTGTAGATGCTCTTAGAATGAAGCTAACATAAGGTTTTGTAGTTTAAGAGATGGATCATAAGAAAAACTAGTTTAAATGAGAAATCAAAAAACTAACTAAAAAGCATAAATCCAAATTTTTTTTTTGGATTTTTTTTCAAATAAAAATCACTACATATATATATATATATATATATATATAACTATTATTCAATAAGAAAAGTTGCATTGCACATGTGTATTAATAGAAAAAAAAATCTAAACCACCTAACCCACCCCCATTGACAACCCTCAAAAACCTAAAACCCTCACACCCCAAAAGCGTGTGCTTATTGTGTGTATGTCACCAAGTAGATCAGGTGTGCATAGTTTAGCACTTTAGCTAAGGGATTACAATCTTCTATGATTGCTTTGACTTTCAACGTGTAGTACAACTTTGCTCAGTTTATCTTTGATGTGTTTGTGAAACAACCAAGTGTTATTGCCGAGACAAACAAGTTGGCATTATATCCAAGATTCCTTATGATGTGTTTGAATCAGCTGATACCGAACTTGATGACAAAATGGAATCACAGTCGTAAGGGTTATCCAAAGAGAACCCCACCAGCGAAAATTCCAAGACATACTGATTTGTTCGGTCATATCACTGCTAAGAATTTTGTTACTAAAAATGACCCGGACTAGATGCAAATACAAGAGTTGATTGGTGGTAATGAAGAAGATAAACAACAAGAGAATAATACAAGCGTTGATTGGTGGTAATGAAGAGGATAAACAACAAGGAATGAGCATATTTAGCAACCACCAGTCTAGCCACAAGTATAAGTACAAGAACCAGTTGTGTAAGTTCAAATACAGCCAGAGTTTCAAGTTAATGAAAAGGTTAATGCTTAGGAATACTACATGTAGAAGCATTCATGGATGATGTGTTGGTAAATGATCCACCAGAACACAATGTTAACGTTCGTGGAAATGAAAATGAAGATGAAAATGTTAATGATGTAGTAGATAAAGGAGCACATCATGATGATGGTGATGCTAGTCCATTGATGACGATACAGTAAGATATGTGAAATTAGACGTTTAAAGTCAGGAAAGAGTTTAGGTATTTTGGCAGAGAAGGTAGAGACATATAGAGCGAAGAAGGGTTCCTCTTCCTATTCTAGCTCACAATTACAATTGTGTCATGAAGATACGGAGAGTGATAAGTCATGGCATCCGAGTGGTTCTGAGTCTGATCATGATGATGATGATGATATAGATATATTTGACTTAAGACACGGGAAGGAACCTCGAAGATATTTGAGAACCATGTCAGAAACACAAGATTCTAAAAAACCAACTATATCTATAACTCATGCAGCCACACTCATATTCACAACAACAGCACTAGTTATAACAACAACGCTTGTTTTCACAATAGCAATGCCAATCATCACGTCTTTTGCTACAACAATATGAGTACCATTAATACCTTGTTCCACAACAACAAATGTTGCTAAGTGTTATAGACTTTGTGGTTATTAATCCCACTAGAGTTTCAACACCTTTGGGATCTCCGATTGCATCAATGGGTTACACGTCTCTGCCTACTCTTGCTACTATGAATCAGATTTCCTTTTCACCTCCAAGTAGTCCAAGACCATCAACTCCACAATAGGCTCAACCTGGTCCTTCAACAAGCTAACCGTATCAGTTGACTTATAATTCAAGATCAACTAACATTCTTGGCTAATTTGGTCTATGTATAAGCTGCTCAGATCAAGAAGTTACAAAAAAATATGGTATGTACAAGAAGCTCTTCAAATATCAAGAATAGAATATGAAGACTTTGGTTGGTGAAGTAAAGGATTTAACAACACAAGTCAAATAACTTACGAAGTGACTTGATGCCCTGGAGGATAGTTCGGGTACTTGTATAGAAGATGAGTTTAGCAGAATGAGGAGACATGACAGAGATACTGATCCTGAAGCACCAAATGATGGTGAGCATCCAAGTACTTCGATTGTTGATGTGATATCAACAGGTGTTGTTACTAATGAGGGGTCTGCCGAAGAAAATAAAGAAGGTAGGAATCCGGATAAACAACCAGCTAATGATATGATTGGATTAAAAACTTCGAAGATTAAGTTATTAGAAAATCTTGATGATTGTGTATTGCAATCTTGTGATTATGGTTTTGGTTCCAATCTGAGGGAGATGGTACCGAGATGGGAAAGGATGATGTTGTTAGTTAAGATGATGATCTTGAAGTAGGAGAGATTATGGAAGGTATTTTGGAAGATTGGGAAAGTTCTGAGGAGTTAGGTGTTGAGGTGAAACTGATAAGGCAATGACAACTTACGAGATTAATGATTAGGGGGTGGAGATTGATATGTTGTATGTGTTACATGATATTAATCAAGTTGAAGACGCATCGTTTGAAAATCACTTAGAAGAGGTTGACCCAATTCAGAAGAACCGGTTAAAGATTATATGATCAACTAAGGAATATGTTGAAGAATGTTCCAAAACCACCTCTGACTCAAAAAATTAATCCTGACTATGTATCCAATAAGCAAAATGTTGGGAGAATCTTTAGTTGGATGTATGATATTGAGACTAAACTCTTTTGTATTAAACGAAAAGATGATGTTCAATACTTCATATGAAGATGAAGCATATGAGTTTGTTACCAAATTGGGAGGTTCATTCTCTTACGCAGTTGGAACTAGTTTACTGAGTTCAAAGTGCATATGTTATTGGTGCACAAAGAATTAAAAAAAAGAAACAAAGAGTTTGAAATAGGATCATATCAAACCTCAGGTTGGCAGAAGAGTTAAAAGACATGACAAGAGTTAATTCGGTTACTGGAGACTGTTTATACATGGTAGTGTACAAGCCGACAAGATATGTGAAGAAGTTTCCACATAAGAGGTATTAGTAAGATATATTGAAAGATATGAAGTGTTGGTTTGCTAACGGTGTGACTAGTGAGTTTGTGATAACTAAAAGAAAATATTACTGATGATATTGTCCGGGTCTATGATGCAATCAATCTGAAAAACTTCTCGGTTGATGATTAAAAGATATTTCTTAGGGTTTGGATTCAGTATAATACAAATTGGAGGTTCCAAGGTCTTCAGTATAAACGAGTTATAGATTTGTCTGTGAAGAATGGTGTTTATGCTAGAAGTCAACAACCAACTAACTGGGCAAACTGAGATTGAAGACATCAACAAGCTATCGTCAAGGGACAATCTGTAGATGCATTCTAAGTGAAGTGACAAAGCTTGTTAGCTAGGTTTTAGTTGATTTGGTTATGTTTTGTAATGTATGTGTGTAACTAAGTGTAAGCGCAATTAGCCTAACTACGCCAACCAATAACTGGGCAATTGGCTAGTGTCACACCCCGGATTTCCAACCCAAATCCATACACCGGTGGGCCCGGGTGGGGAGTATCGTGACGTCAGTTGATAATCATCATAGTCAATTAAACACAGCACAACGGAAATCTTGGAGTAAAATTACTATTACAAACCGAATGTTCGAAAATACAAAATAATATACAGGCTCGTAATAGAAGATCCACAGACGGATCATAAATTGTACATGGAAAGAATACAAAACAGACTTTAGGCAGATTTAGGATTTGCAAGATCCTCTATCACTACCGAGCACTTCCAGCCTATTTTCGTATTGTACCTGCAGATTAGTCTTTTGAAAATACGTCAGCTTTCGCTGATAAATACACCCAACTGACTCATTTTGAAAACATTTCTAAGAATGTTTTAAGTGCGTATCAGCACAAAATCTTTTTATAACTTGGGTTAATTGACCGTCCAACCTTGTTAACAGATTTACATGTTTGTCATACATACGGGGCTCGGTACAAAGACCGAGACACAATTAACGTACACACCACTTTGGACTCACAAAGGAGTCAATTCCTCTCAACCTTGTGGGAATGCATGATTGAGCGTCTATCGGGTGTATGCCTACACTCGTGCTAAGGTCGTGGCCATTTCTATTGTAATGAGCCGAGGATATCCACGACACGGTAGTTAACCCCCGATGTTTAATTTATCAAACAAAACTGATTAAAATAGAATATGCAGATTTACTATCCCCGAACCAGCGTTCGATTGAATCGCATTTCCGACCAAGCGTTAATCATTTACCGTAACCCAAGTCTGTATAGGGGAAATAAGTCGAGAGTATTTACCTAAGCTAGTCTTCTTTAATTTTTAATAACTCAGCCGTACACAAAAAGGACTAAGTGCAGATAGCATTTACTGGCAAGTCTCTAGTCTGGATTATGGCATAAACTAACCAATTAAATAATAACGGTCTTATTTAAGTCATAGACTTAGACCGACTAGCGTACTTGATCAAAACGTATGACGCTAGATTAAACGATGATTGGATTGAATATAGTTTAATCCCAACAAGTACCTTGACTTGTTTAATATGGGTAAACTACTAACATTCTGGATTTTGAGACTTAAATGACAAGGTTAAACCCGTTTCGGTTAATTTTCGTAAAATAGTTACATATATGTAACCGTGCGCATATTAGTGATATCGGGTAATCGGATAAGTCATGGACAAGTACTATATACCATTATACCTTAAATAAGTTAAAATATCATTAGGATATTAACTTATAAACCTGTTAAGGTTTTAAAACGAAATTATGCCTCATAAGGGTATTTTGGTAATTTATACCGTATAAAAGGAACTTGAATATATTTTAAGTTTGTGATCATGAGTATTCTGGAAAAATAATTTATTTATGATATAATATATCAATTATATGTGTAAATTATCTTTTATGACCAAACTTTGCATCGAAGGGGCATTTTGGTCATTTTACATATAGTTTATAAATTATTTGGGATTCTGAGTTTATAACATGTACCTACTGTAAATATGTTTAAAATAAGGTTTAAAATTAGTAGGTATCAAGTCATGGTCATTAACATGGTTTAAACCATACTATGCGCCTAAATGGCGCTTATGTCGTAAAATGACGTCCTTATATGATCTTCACGAAAACTGATGTTAAGTTTAGTTTAAAATGTCTTAGATATGTTATTTATTATAACATATCAGTAGGTAAAAGATTTACCTTGAAAATATTTGAAAACTTAGTTTATAACTTGGTTTAACATCCCAAATAATCCTAATTATAATATTACATCAGTAGGAAACTCATTTTCAAGTTCATTACCATTTAAAACCTTGTTTTATTCAAAAAGGACATTTTGGTCAAAGATTGCATAATTATGGAACTTGCGCATAAACTTAGATTCTGTTTATGATCATGTAATATAACCTCTGAGGGTTATGCTACATTATATTATGATCATAACGCAACTTTAGATCAGTAGGTAACTAATCTAAATCGGGGTAACTAATCTAAATCGGGTCAGAATCGAAAGTCAAAGCAGAAGTCAAACTTCGCGACTTTCGGTTGCTAACCGACCCTAGAACTGAAATTGACGAGCCAAACATGTTCTTACATGTTCTAATAATTATTACTAACTTGTGTAAGTGCCAAAACAGGTTTCATAACATATATAACATCATTTTATGATTTTTCCGAAAATTGCCTATTTGACCTTTTAATATCATAGCTTTGACCCATCAATTGGTCTAGCAAACGTGATCTTCAGGAGGTGCCCTTTATAGGGACTAACACCTACTTTATTACGATCACTTAGCCATGTTCATTTCGAACAATGGCTGGACCATGATGGTCTTACCCGAAAGTCAAAGCGTTTTCCGTAAAACGCATGACTTTTGGCTATAAAAGCCTATAAACGAAAATGCAAGAGCAAGGAACACTTACAAGAGGTTCCTAGAATGCAAGAGAACTTAGTTGGATGATCCTTTCAGTTAGGAACTTCCAGAGGAGGGAGAAGAGTATGAATAAGAAAGGTGCAAGTTAGAATGACGCACTTGAACACCTATTTATAGTTGGAGAGGTCAAAGGGGGTGAAGCCAGGTATTTATGGGTGTAAGAGGAAGCTTACAAGTGTCCCAAAACGTGGCATAGCTGATTACAAGTCCATGGTTTTCGAATTAATGGTTTTGGAGCTTTGTTTGGAGGCCAAGTGTAACACCCTGTAAAAATCGTGTCTAATAGTATGGTGACACGTGTTGTATTTTTAATATAGTCTGTTAAAGACCAATAAGGACTAAAGGCGTCAACATGCTCAAACTAAGCCTCTGAGTGACGATCCAATGTCAACATGCATAAATAGCAGCCTCTGAGTGACTGATATGTCAACATGCTTAAATCAATAGCCTCTGAGTGACTGATATGTCAACATGCTTGAAATTTGGCCTCTGAGTGACTGATACGTCAACATGCCCGGCCTCTGAGTGACATCGGAATCAACATGCTTATAATAAGCCTCTGAGTGATCCTTTGTGAAGTCCTAACTCTCATACGTGCTATTTGTTGGACGAGAGGGTTCAAGTTTGTAAATATGTGAAAGTTGGTTGATGGAGGGATTAAAAGCGTTAACATATTAATTTATACCTCTGAGTGACCTTTTAACGAACCAAGAGCTCGACAATGTCCGGGCATAATCCCGGGTATGCCAAGTATTGGCTACGGAGGATTAAAAGTGCCAAAAAGGTGTTTAAAAAGGTTTTTATAAGCTTTTACAAGTTAAGGGGCTAAAGTGTCAAGTTTTGAAACTGCCTTTGGGGCGCTCGCGGGGCACAAGAGGCAGTGCTTGTGCCTCTCGCGGCCCGCCAGAGAGTGGCTGCTGCAAAAAGTTTTGTTTGGTCTCCAAGCAAAGCTCCAAAACCGTTTAAATTCGAAATCATGGACTTGTAATCAGCTATGCCACGTTTTGGGACACTTGTAAGCTTCTTCTTACACTCCTAAACACCTGGCTTCACCTCCTTTGAGCTCTCCAACTATAAATAGGTGTTCAAGTGCTTCATTCCAACTTGCACCTTTCTCATTAATATATTCTTCTCCCTCCTCTGGAAGTTCCTAGCTGAAAGGAGCATCCAACTTAGTTCTCTTGCATTGTAGGAACCTCTTGTAAGTGTTCCTTGCTCTTGCATTTTCGTTTATAGGCTTTTATAGCCAAAAGTCAAGCGTTTTTCAGAAAACGCTTTGACTTTCGGTTAAGACCATTATGGTCCAGCCATTGTTCGAAACGAACATGGCTAAGTGATTGTAATAAGGTAGGTGTTAATCCCTATAAAGGGCACCTCCTGAAAATCACGTTTGCTAGACCAATTGACGGGTCAAAGTTATGATATTAAAAAGTCAAACAGGCTATTTTTCGGAAAAATCATAAATTAATCTTATACATATTATGAAACCTGTTTTGACACTTAAATAAGTTGGTAATAATCATAAGAACATGTTCGGCTCGTCAATTTCAGTTCTAGGGTCGGCTCGTAACCGAAAGTCGTGAAGTTTGACTTCTGCTTTGACTTTCGATTCTGACCCGATTTAGATTAGTTACCTACTGATCTAAAGTTGCATTATGATCATAATATAATGTAGCATAACCCTATGAGGTTATATGACATTATCATTATCAGAATACAAGTTTATGCACAAGTTCCATAATTATGCCATCTTTGACCAAAATGTCCTTTTTGCATAAAACAAGGTTTTAAATGGTAATGAACTTGAAATTGAGTTTCTACTGATGTAATGTTATAAGTAGGATTATTTGGGATGTTAAACCAAGTTATAAACTGAGTTTTTAAGCAAGTCCTTAAACTATGTCGATAAATGACGGTTTTAGCCCCTGTGGCTTATAAAATAGTTTTAATCAAATCTTTTCAAGGTAAACCATTTACCTACTGATATGTTATACTAAATAACATATTTTAAATATTTTTAACTGACTATAACATCAGTTTTCATAAACATCACTTAAAGACGCCATATTACGACATAAGCGTCGTTTCGGCGCATAGTATGGTTTTAAACCATATTAATGGACCAAGACTTGTTACCTACTGATTTTAAAACTTATTTTAAACATATTTACAGTAGGTACATGTTACAAACTCAGAATCCCAAATAATTTATAAACTATGTGTAAAATGACCAAAATGTCCCTTCGGTGCATAGTTTGGTCATACAAGGTAAAATACACATATAATTGATATCCTACTGATATTACATCGTAAATAGATTATTTTTCCAGAATACTCATGATCATAAACTTAAATTATATTCAAGTTCCTTTTATATGGTATGAAATTACCAAAACGCCCTTATGAGGCATAATTTCGTTTCAAAACCTTAACGGGCATACACGTTGATATCCTACTGATATCTTAACTGATTTAAAATATAGTGGCATATAGAACTTGTCCATGACTATCCGGTTACCTGATATCGCTAAAATGCGCACGGTTACGTATATGTAACCATTTTACGGAATTTAACCGAAACGGGTTTAACCTTGTTATTTAAGTCTCAAAAATTCAGAATGTTTATAGTTTATCCATATGATACAAGTCAAGGTACTTGTTGGGATTAAACTAAATCTATCCAATCATCGTTTAATCTAGCGTCAAACGTTTTGATCAAGTACACTAGTTAGTCTAAGTCTATGACTTAAATAAGACCGTTAGTATTTAATTGGTTAGTTTATGCCATAATCCAGACTAGAGACTTGCCGGTAAATGCTATCTGCACTTAGTCCTTTTTTTGTATGGCTGAGTTATTAAAAATTAATAGAAGACTAGCTTAGGTAAATACTCTCGACCTATTTCCCCTATACGGGCTTGGGTTACGATAAATTATTACCGCTTGGTCGGAAATGGGATTCAATCGAACGCCGGTTCGGGGATAGTAAATCCGCATATTCTGTTTTAGTCAGTTTTGTTTGATAAATTAAACATCAGGGGTTAACTACCGTGTCCCGGATATCCTCGGCTCATTACAATAGAAATGGCCACGACTTTAGCGTGGGTGTAGGCATACACCCGATAGACGCTCCATTATGCATTCCCACAAGATTGGGAGGAATTGACTCCTTCGTGAGTCCAAAATGATGTGTACGTTAATTGTGTCTCGGTCTTTGTACTGAGCCCCGTATGTATGGCAAACATGTAAATCTATTAACAAGGTTGGACGGTCAATTAACCTAAGTTATCAAATATTTTGTGCTGATACGCACTTAAAACATTTTTTAATGTTTTCAAAACGAGTCGGTTGGGTGTATTTACCAGTGAAAGCTGACGTATTTTCAAAAGACTAATCTGCTGGTACAATACGAAAATAGGCTGGAAGTGCTCGGTAGTGATAGTGGATCTTGCAAATCCTAAATCTGCCCAAAGTCTGTTTTATATTCTTTCCATGTACAATTTATGATCATTATTTTATATTTTCGAACATTCGGTTTGTAATAGTAATTTTACTCCAAGACTTCCGCTGTGCCGTGTTTAATTGACTATGATGATTATCAACTAACGTCACGATACTCCCCACCCGGGCCCACCGGTGTATGGATTTTGGGTTGGAAATCCGGGGTGTCACACCAAGCCAAACTTTCTGCAGCAGACAGGTTTTCGCGCCCCGCGAGAGACACAAGGCATGTCTCTCGCGGCCCGCGACCGCCCCATGCACTTTCAAAGTTTGACCCTTTTAACCCCTTAACTTATTAAAGCTTCTAAAAACCTTTTTAAACACCTTTTTGGCACTTTTAGCCCTCCGTAGCCAATACTTGGCATACCCGGGATTATGCCTGGACATTGTCGAGCTCTCGGTTCGTTAACAGGTCACTCAGAGGTATAAATTAATATGTTGATGCTTTTAATCCCTCCATCATCCAACTTTCACATATTTATAAAATTGAACCCTCTCGTCCAACAAATGGCACATATGAGAGTTAGGACTTCACAAAGGATCACTCAGAGGCTTATTATAAGCATGTTGACTCCGATGTCACTCAGAGGCTGGGCATGTTGACATATCGGTCACTCAGAGGCCAAATGATTCAAGCATGTTGACATATCAGTCACTCAAAGGCTGTTATTTATGCATGTTGACATCGGACCGTCACTCAGAGGCTCAGATTGAGCATGTTGACGCCTTTAGTCCTTATTGGTCTTTACAGATCTTATCTAAAATACAACACGTGTCACTATACTATTGGACACGATTTTACAGGGTGTTACATCCTCACCCCCTTAAAAGAAATCTCGACCTAGAGATTTTATTCAAAAAGATGGGGGTACTTTTGTCGCATAGTGGACTCAACCTCCCATGTATACTCGGGACCTCTAAAGGCGTCCCATTTAACCTTTCCTATATGTATCAACTTTCTTCAGAGCTTCTTAACCTGTTGATCCTCGATCGAAATTGGTTTCTCAACGAACCTCAGGTTTTCATCAATTTGCACATCTTCGTGCAACATTGCTAAGGACTCATCGGCTAAAAATTTCTTAAGGTTAGATATGTGGAATACAACATGGATTCCACTAAGCTCCTCTGGCAACCTGAGCTTATAAGCTAAAGTGCCGACACATTCGATTATCTCGAAGGGTCCTATATATCTTAGGCTCAACTTACCCTTCTTTCCAAAACGCATCAAACCTTTCCAGGGTGATACTTTCAGCATGACTTTGTCCCCTACTTGGAACTTAAGAGGTTTACGCCTCTTGTCAGCATAGCTCTTCTGCCTATCCCTGGCAGCTTTGAGATGATCACGGATCTGCACAATCTTTTTCGTGGTCTCCAGGATAATCTCTAGTCCTGATAATTGGGTTTCCCCGACTTCCGCCCAACACACGGGCTTTCTACATTTTCTCCCATACAAGGCCTCAGAAGGGGCAGCCTTGATGCTAGTGTGATAATTGTTATTGTAGGAGAATTCTATTAGGGGTAAGTGGTTATCCTAACTTCCACCTAAATCGATCACACATGCCCTAAGCATGCCTTCCATTGCCTGGATAGTACGCTCACTTTGACCATCAGTTTGCGGATGGTAAGCCGTACTAAAATTTAATCGTGTGCCTAAAGATTGTTGAAACTTTTCAAAAAGTAAGATGTGTATATAGTATCTCTATCGGATACAATAGATATCGGCACACCGTGTAGGGACATAATCTTGTCCATGTACAACTTAGCCAATTTATCAGAACTATAAGTCTTTTTAATTGGTAAGAAATGTGCTGACTTAGTCAGCCTATCAATGATGACCCAAATTGTGTCATTACCACATTTGGTCTTAGGTAACTTGGTAATCAAATCCATAGTTACCATTTCCCATTTCCAAGTGGGAATCTCAAGTTGTTGTAGAAGTCCTGACGGTTTCTGATGTTCGGCCTTAACTTACGAACACGTCAGACACTTAGCTACATAAGTGGCTATGGATTTCTTCAAACCCATCCACCAATAATTCTTCTTCAAGTCTTGATACATCTTGTCACCTCCTGGGTGAACCGAATATCTTGAATTGTGCGCTTCTTGGAGGATTAGATCTCTAAGTCCTCCAAAGATCGGAACCCAAATTCTATCATTAAATCTTAGGATTCCATCCTTTCCAGGCGTTAATTGATCAATAGTTCCGCCTAATCCTTCATTAGGAATATTAGCCTTTAATAAGGCTTGGTTTTGAGCATCTAATAGCTTTTCACTTAAGCTATTTCTGAGCTCAATGCTCTTGGCGTTAATCCTAATAGGTTTAACTTTTTCTTTGCGACTTAAGACGTCAGCAACGACATTTGCCTTACCGGGATGGTAGCGAATCTCGCAGTCATAATCATTAAGTGTTTCCATCCATCGGCGTTGCCGCATGTTCAATTCTTTCTGATTGAACAGATGCTGTAGACTTTTATGGTCTGTGTATATAATACACTTCATGCCATACAAGTAATGTCTCCAAATTTTAGTGCAAATACAACGGCACCTAGTTCCAAATCATGGGTGGTGTAATTCTTTTCATGCACCTTAGGCAATTACCTTCGCATTCTACATTAGCACACAACCCATGCCGGTATGCGAAGTATCACAATAGACAACAAAGTTCTCAATACCCTTGGGTAGAGATAACACAGGAGCGTTACTCAACTTGCGTTTAAGAATCTCAAAAGATTCTTGTTGTTTTGGACCCCAATTATACTTAATATTCTTACGGGTTAAGGAAGTTAAAGGAGTGGCTATCCTTGAAAAGTTCTTAATGAACCTCCTATAGTATCCAGCCAATCCTAAGAAACTACGAACCTCCGTTGGGGTCTTGGGCACTTCCCAATTTATGATGGCTTCAATCTTAGCGGGATCCACTTGGATACCACGCTCACTTACAACATGTCCAAGAAATTGGACTTCCCTAGGCCAAAATTCGCATTTAGAGAACTTCGCATAAAGTTTCTCATGCCTTAATAATTCTAGGATGCACCGAAGATGTTTCTCGTGATCAGCTTGATTACGAGAATAGATAAGTATGTCGTCTATGAAGACAATGACAAACTTATCCAAATACAGTTTGCAGACTCTGTTCATGAGGTCCATGAATGCTGCAGATGCATTTGTGAGCCCAAAAGGCATCACTAAAAATTCAAAGTAATCATAGCGGGTCCTGAAGGCTGTCTTAGGAACATATTCGTTCCTAACCTTCAATTGTTGATATCTGGATCTCAAATCGATCTTGGATAAGTAGCTAGCCCATTGAAGTTGGTCAAATAAATCATCGATCCTGGGCAGAGGATATCTATTCTTGATTGTTAACTTGTTCAGTTCTCGGTAGTCGATGCACATTCGCATCAAACCGTCTTTCTTCATTACAAACAAAATAGGAGCTCCCCAAGGCGAGGAACTAGGTTGAATGAATCCTTTCTCCAAGAGTTCATCCAATTGAACTCTTAACTCATTCATTTCGGTTGGAGCTAGTCTATTCGAAGCTCTAGCCACTGGTGCTGATCCTGGTAGGATATCTATTCTAAACTCTACTTGCCTGTCTGGAGGTAGGCCTGGTAATTCTTCAGGGAAAACATCGGGATACTCCAAGATAACTGGTTGATCTTCAAGGTTCGGCTTAGGTTCATTTATGGTGACTTGTGCCATGTAGATGACACATCCTTTCCTTAAACACTTGGATGCCTTAAATAATGACACTTTGTCTGGCAGTCCATAGTGTGAGTCTCCGGGTATGATGATTATTTCACCAGATGGGATTTTAATTTCGATGAGCTTCTTATCGCAGGCAATGCTGACTTGGTTATCGGATAACCAATCCATGCCTAAGACAACATCAAACCCTGCCAATTTCACTGGCAAAAGAGAGATAGGGATGGAATGATTCTTAATGGATATAAAGCATCCATCAAGAATGGACGATGTGGATTCTATCGTTCCATCAGCAAGTTCTATCTCATAGGTTTTATCTAGAGTTCTTATGGGCAGGTTTAATAGTTTACTAAACTTATGATTAACAAAAGATCTATCTGCACCCGAATCAAAAAGAACTCTAGCATAAATATCATTAATGGGGAAGTACCTGTTATGACATTGTCGTCATTAACAACTTCTCTTGCATTTATTTGAAAAGCACGGGCATTCCCTTTCTTGGCCTCTCCAGGCTTTGCATCATTACTTTTGGGTTTTTTGGGGGAATTATACGCTATATGCCCTTTTTCATTGCAATTGTAGCAAACTGCATCCTTAAGATCCTTGCAATCTAAAGTCTTATGCCCTCTCCTTTTGTAGATACCACAGGGTTTGGTTTGTGGATTTATACTACACTATCCCCAATGCCTATATTTACAATTTTTGCACAGAGGTTTGTCATTAGACGTGTGCTGGTTCTTCTTGAACCCAAAATTTCCTTTCTTTTTGAACCTTTGGAAGTTATTATCCTCCCGTTTCCTCTTCCCGTCAGTTTCAGTCGTAACTGACCTTTGTCTTACCAGATCTAGGGTGAGGGAAAGAGATAGGTCTACAGCGGACCTATAGGTACTAGGCTGTGCAGCCTTTACCATGCCCTTTATTTCGGGCGCCAACCCATTTATAAAACGCGCAATGCGTTTAGATTCGGGGGTGATCAAATAGGAAACTAACCTAGATAAGGAATTAAAGTCAGAAACGTACTTCCGACAATCTAGTTTTTTCATTAAAAGAGACAAGAAGTCTGTCTCTAACTTCTCCACCTCATGGGTTGGGCAATAAGTTTCTTTTACCAAATCAACAAACTTGGACCATCCCAGGTGTACCTTACCTGTTGATTGAATCATGGCTTTCCACCATATTAGGGCATCGCCCTTGAAGGATTGTGATACGTACTTGACCACATCCTTATCAGCACAATTGCTGATATCTACTATCGTCTCCATCTCGTCTAGCCATTTTAGGGCTTCTACAGCTCATTTCTCCCCGTTAAACTCTCGGGGCTTACAGGAGACAAAATACTTATAGGTACATCTGTCCTTCACAGAACGGGACCTTTCAGTGAATTCTATTTTCTTTGGTTCACTCTTCGCATTTGAAGAGTGAACGGAGCTCTCCCTATGAGCTGAAGATGGTGGAATAGATAAGGGTCTAGAGCGAGTAGCACTCGGCTCTCTAAGCCTTTCGATGGCCTTACCCATGGCCCTTTCCACAGACGCATCAATGCGAGCTTGGAAATCATTATCATTTATGGCTATATTTTCGGCGTCCTTAGAGTTGACGTTCAGATGGCTACTTTGTGCTTCATTAGAATTAGCCATTCTTCAAAGCTTTGGTTCTATAATACCAAATAAAATTTCTCTCAGCCATGGTATAACAACCATATCGGCTTTTAAATATTGGGTATAACAATCCATTGTCTAATTTAAACTAGTGTGAATAACATCACAACTATTAGGCTTAATATAACTATATTTGGCCTAGGTCTTAATAGGACCATCATAGGCAAATTACAATCTGGACGTAGTCCATATATTATTGGACAGTGGATCGCATGTTACAACAATCATTGTCACCATTGACAATTTTATAGCTCATACGCTTGTCCCTAATGGACATAATAATTGGGCACATTGGCCTACATCATATCAGATGTATTTGGCATATCAGCCTGTCCCATTGGACATAAATTGGGCATATTGGCCTACATCGTATCAAATGTATTTGACATATCAACCTGTCCCACTGGACATAAATTGGGCACATTGGCCTACATCATATCAGATGTATTTAGCATATCAGCCTGTCCCGCTGGACATAATTGGGCACATTGGCCTACATCGTATCAGATGTATATGGCATATCAGCCTGTCCTGCTGGACATAATTGGGCACATTGGCCTACATCGTATCAGATGTATATGGCATATAAGCTTGTCCCGCTGGACATAAATTGGGCACATTGGCCTACATCGTATCAGATATATTTGGCATATCAGCCTGTCCCGCTGGACATAATTGGGCACATTGGCCTACATTGTATCAGATGTATATGGCATATCAGCCTGTCCCGCTGGACATAATTGGGCACATTGGCCTACATCATATCAAAGGTATATGGCATATCAGCCTGTCCCGCTGGACATAAATTGGGCACATTGGCCTACATCATATCAGATGTATATTGCATATCAGCCTGTCCCATTGGACGGTTAGTATGGTTCCTTAAGCCACACTACCAAGAGTATGAACATTTCTTAATGTTAACATAAGAGTACCTTAATGGTTGATTAATGGTCTCGGTCACCTTCGACCTTAACGACCTTGGAGGTTTGGACCCAGTCCCTTACCTCTGGATAGAAGGATAACTTCCCTTAACTATCCTGATAGAAGACCCCTTCGTACTTAACTATCATTTCTTGGCCAATATGTGGTCTACGCCACTTGGCATAATCAATCCATTAAGATCTTTTGGAATTATATAGCAGAGCATAAATTTTGAGTAAAATCGAGACGCTCGCTTTCAAGAGGATGAATACATATATATATATATATATATATATATAATATATATATATATATATATATAATTCCAAAAGTACTTCATTAAATTTTCAAATTAGAAATTACAATGCTAGAAAAATGAAATAAACTTGTCCTTGCAAGGACTTAAAGGAATAATAATGTCCACGCAGGAACTAAAAGAAATAACAACGCCCTCGCAGGGACTACATATAATTAGAAGAGACTTCACTCGTCTTTCTTTCCCTTGACCAATTTGGAAAGTTTCTTGAAGAACTTGTTTGTCTTCTTCCCCGTTTTCTCCGCTTGCTGCTGCATCTCTTTCATTCTTTCTAAGGCCTCATTAATGGCCTCAAGTGGTGGCGGAGGTTGTGGTTGTGGTTGTGGTTGTGGTATAACCGGATACTGGTACCCATAAGTTGGATATCCAGTCGGTGGATAAGTAGGTGGGAAAGGAGACGGGTAAAGCGCGTTGTGCATAACTGCTTGCATATAGGGGTCTTGCGACCATGCTTGATAGTCTACCGGTGTAGACGGGTTAAAAGGATCATATCCAGACGTATCAGGATATGTGGGAATTGTGTTAGTATAACCCGATGGTGGTGGTTGAACTGTAGATGTGGGTGTTGGCTCAACCACAGGTGAGGTGTTAGAGGGCCCACCCATTTGTGGGTCCTCTTGAATCGTGGGGTAGGAGTTTGGCAAAGGTGGCAGCGATCCCGACCTTTGTCCTGCACGTACCGACATACGTGCTCCACACTTCCTCCTTGGGGGTTCAGGTGGTGGTTGAGGTTGGTCCACCGGTTCCATGTGGACATCTTCTTGAACAGGGGTGTAACATCCGTCAAAAACGGATTTACCAAACCCGCTCCGTTTAGCAACCGAACAGTCAGTCAAAATTTTCGTTGCGAATTAAATGTCCAAAACATTTTTAAACGATCCGTAATAAATTATTATACGCGAATATATATTTAGTTTTTGAAAAACTGCCAAAAATCGCAAAATAAAAATGAAATACATCTGCCGGGTTTCGAACCCGGGTCTGTACCGAACCAGAATCATGACTTAACTCTCACACATAAACCACTGCGCCGCTTGTTCTGTTTGTTATATATTTCAATCATTTAATTGATAAAGTGTCGTTACAAATTCAAAACCGGCGCCCAAACGGTTCAGTCGTCGGAATCCCGGAATATTAGCGAGTCTTAACTACGATTTACGTTATAACGTAAACCATTAACTACATATCGGTTATAACCGATGTTTAAAGTCCGCGACCAAATTCATAACCGCCGGAAAATTTAAATATCGAACACAGTCGGAATTCAGACCAAGTGCATTGACGATTTGTCCTATAAATTGACCCACAACCGACGACAAACACTTTCGCTCAAAAATCACACCTTTTCTCGGCGTAATTCCACTCGCCGGAATAAACCTGTTCGTCGCCGGAAAACCGGTTTCCCCATTGCCGAGCTTTTCTGAACCTCTGAAGCTTATACCGGAGATACCCATACTCTTTCCAAGTTTTTCGGAGACTTGCTGCTGCAAGACACCAGACGCCGGAGTTGTTTTCTGTCGCCGGAGTTCTGCCGGAAAACAGAGGAAAGCGAGTCGGTATACCTCACGCTTATTTTCCTTTCTTTTTACTTCTATCTTACCAGTAATTAACCTAAAACATTAATGAAACTTGAATAAAAACTCGAACCAGTCAGACCCGATTTCTGGTTCAACATTGACGAAGAAGACGACGCACTTTCGTTAACATATAAGTATAATATAAATCAAGAAATTAATCGGGTTAGACACACAGTCCAGCGGTGGACTGTGTGCACATAAAACGCTAACGTCTCAAGTTCGAATCCCGGCTCGTACACGCTGCCTTAATAAAAATCAAGTTTTTGTTTAACTGAACCGGATCGCCACAGATATATGTTAAATATATTGTTAACCGGAATAATAACCAAGTTAGACACACAGTCCAGCGGTGGACTGTGTGTTTGATTATGTCGCTGGTCACGAGTTCGAGTCCGGTCTTCAGCACCGACTCGGACAATTATCCTCTCTTTTTAATTAAGGCAGGAAAGGAAATAAATAATTAGTATTTAAGTATAATAAAAATCGAATGTTATAACATGTTGAACACACAGTCCAGCGGTGGACTGTGTGTTAGATTAAACCACAGGTCCCGAGTTCGAGACCTGTGGAGTGCAAAACCGGTCCGCTTAAACTGTTTTTAAAATAAAATGATTTTCTGTTAATTCTAATTAATGTATATATGAAATTAAAATCGGATATATAACGGGTTAGACACGTAGCTCAGTTGGTAGAGCTGCGTGCACGCGTACGGGAGGTCTCGGGTTCGAGCCTCACCGAGCGCACAACAATATGCCTCAAAACCGGTCAACGACCAGTCAAAGTCAACAGGTCAATGTCACTGTAGCAGAAAAAAATAAAATATTTTTATTATTTTTATTTAATTATTTTAATTAAAAATCAATTATAAATACTTAAAAATAACATTTTTTTTAAGATTAGAAAATAGCCTCAAACTCACAAAAATACACCCAACAATCCTACTAAAATAGTTTAATAAAATCCGTTTACTTACCAAACCATAATGCGATTTATCTAGGTTAAATCTCACTCGTGGTTAAAACCACTTCGCGTGCATTCAACGTCATCAACCGAACGCACCCACTGTGAGTGAATCTTACAATTCCCCCTTTTAAATTACACGTTTTGGGGTGTGTCATGTGTTATGAATTAATTAATTTATTTATTTAAACTTGTGCCATACCACATCATGACTTGAACTTAGATTGATTTATTGTGGTGATTTATTTATATTCCGTTGGTCAAATTACATGAAACTCATACATTAAGCCCATCAGTTCCTCGTGGGAAACGAGTAGAACATCGCGTGCTTCAATTCAAAATCATTATTGTTCATGTGTGTTTTCATTGAGTTTATATTGTTTGTAGTTGTGTTATTCATATTATCATGTTTATGAAATTCATTCATCAGGCCCCTCAGTTCCTCGTGAGAGACGAGTTGAGCATCGCGTGCCTTTAATTGTTTCCATTATTATTCATGAGTGTTTCATTTAACATCTTATGATTGTTGATCAAGTTACATCTAATTTTACTCATGTTTGGTTGTGCACATATTTCATAATCAATTTAAATAAATTGTTCAAATGTTTTCCATAGGATTCACTCGCCAACATTATGTTGATCCAAAAACCTTTTTACACATGATACAGGTGAACAGGTTGAAGCAAGGAAAACATAGGATATGCCTTAGAAGAGAACAAAGAAGTTTAAATTGTAGTTAGATCATGTTGTAGCAATCATTGTAAATTTCCATTTAAATTGTATTAATGAATATGAAACGTTTAATAAATGTCATGAGCTTTGATGATAACCCAATCATGCCCCGATCACCTTATCCGCTGCGGGTCGGGGTGTGACAGATTGGTATCAGAGCCATGACTATAGGGATATAGGATAGGTTATTAGACCCTTAGAGCCTATACTATAGTCTGCCTAAATTTTAAATTGATTAGGTGGTTACATACAAACTTGTGATATTTATTTGTTTCATATTTGTTTAAATTTCAGTCAAACATACATGCTCATATACATGTTCATTATACATATATACATATTCATTATACATATATCGATGTTCATGTATTCAATTTATTTTCATATTCTCATTATCCAAAGATTTTATGCAATTTTCAATTCTCATCAAAGTAAGTTCTGCGACGGGCATGTAGTAACTGGAAGGGTACAAGTACCGGTAGTTGGAACGTCCTGTCTAGGCTGGCATTCGTATAAATCCAATATAACGGACCAGTTTGCCTACCTGGGGACCAACGATGAGAGTACGAAGGACCTATTAGGCCAAAGCATGCCACACCAAACGTCGTTCGAACTAACCCTACTTTGAGGTGTCATCGTGTCTACACCTGGACACATTCCGAACATCACACGTTGTATACATATTTCTCGATTTTCACGGGTTTTTGTGTACGCAACCAGGCAGAAACCGTGCGAACCATATGAAAAACCGGTATTCATGGGGGCCCACATGATTACATAAGGTAAAGTATGGCGGCATGACGGCCTAACAGCGAGCAAAGCCCAAGACATCCTATGGATGTAGTATTTTTGTATAATTATTTTATAAATGATCATTCTTGAATGCGACCCATGATCCCAAAAGCATCCAACTCATACTCTTGTCATGTATTCATTGTAGATGTCTTCTAACCTCGCCCGTAGGAAGACGAGAGCAAGAAAAGCCCGCGATCGCATGGCTGCCTTAATCGCTCAACAAATGGCTGCCGTAATACCCAACATTGTAATCCAAGTTCAACAAGCACTTACCAATAATCCTGTCAATCAAGCAAACCAAAACATTTTCAACTCTTCCCCAAACACCACTAAATGCACCTACAAGCATTTCAAATCATGCGACCCTCCGAAATATAAAGGGACTGAAGGTGTCACCGCACTCCTCCATTGGTTTGAAGAAATGGAGAATACTTTTCTAAATTGCGATTGCCCTGATGATCGCAAAGTGCGTTATGCTACCGGTCGACTATATGGGATAGCACTTACTTGGTGGAACACAGAGAAGGCCAAGCGAGGTGTTGAAGATGCTATGTCCTTAACTTGGAACGAATTGAAGGAAATCATGACCAGACGATTTTGCCCAAGGAGCGAAATCAAGAAGCTAGAAGATGAATTTTACTCATTGAAGCAAGTGGAAGGAGACCACACCACCTACAACAAAAGATTCCTCGAATTACATCAAATGGTTCCCAACATGTTTACTCCTCTCTACCGTTTGATCGAGCACTACATTCGTGGTCTTCCGTCAAAGATTCAAGACCCTGTGATAAGTACCAAGCCTGCAACTTTGGAAGTAGCAATGGAGCTAGCAACAGAGCTCACCGAGAACCGAATTCGAAACAAAGACTTCAAGGAGGAAAAGAAGAAGGATAAAGAATCGACTGAAACCTCCGACTCCACCCAAACCGAATCCCCTTCTCAACCCAACCCTAAGAGAAGAAGAGTCGGGCGACTTTTCGCTGCTACCCAACGAAATCAACCAGTTTTTCACGCTATAACCCATCCGAGCTGTCCCAATCACCCAAGTGGCACCCAACTCAGCTTACCCAAATAAGAAACCATATCTTGGACCTCACCCTCGATGCAACAATTGTTTTTATCACCATCCCCTTACTTTACCTTGCCGGCTATGTACAGCTTGTGGACGTTATGGTCATTTGAGCAATGTTTGTCGCACCTTTCAAGACCAAACCTCTTCCCCTACTCAAAACATGGCCCAAACTTATTACCAACCTCAATATCCCATGTTCCCATATGCTAGAGCTTGCTTCAATTGTGGCGACCCTACCCACTTTAGAAACACATGCCCTCAATTGGTTAATGTTATCAACACTCAAGCCCAATCAAACCCAGTTAACCAAGTAAACCAAGAAAACCCAACCACTATGCCACCAGCAAGAGGAAGAGTCTTCAATATCAACGCCAACCCTGTCGAAGATAATGACGGCCCTGATGAAGATACTCAGCTAGTCCTCTTCGCCGAAGATCCAGATTCAACTTCTATTGTTTAGTCTTATGTCTTTCTTTATCACATGTGTAGACTGTTAGAGAAATTATTGGATATTATATATTATATATTGTTTTCGGTATATGCTTTTGCCGAGGCCATGGCTCCCCATCCATCGAGGTTGAGTTGGATCCCCATTTTATTATGTGGTTGATCAGGGCGTGCCCGCACGATCGGCTCCGTTTGTTAGAGCCTTGATCGGTTACGTAATTTTACATTTCAATACATGCAATACGCTCGGCTCCGTTTGATTGAGCCTTGAGTGCACAGATTTATTCACATTTCCAGTTCATGCAATACGTTCGCTCCGTTTGATTGAGCCTTGAGCGCACATACAATTTCATTATCAGTATCTTGTGGTTGTGGTGTTTGTAGTAGAGTCGCATCGAACTAACCATAACTTTCGGATAAAGTCAACGAAAATTTGACAAGGGTATGGTGGATACGCCGATGGTACTTCCTATATATAAGTATTCTTGTCAAATGATCGGAGGCATTATCAGGCGGTTATGAGAGGTTCCATGCATAGGCTGATTGTGTGATGGTTGTTTAAATTAAGTTGTTCAATTTCAGTACATTCAATACGTTCGGCTCCGTTTGATTGAGCCTTGAGCGCACATACAATTTCATTCAATACGTTCGGCTCCGTTTGATTGAGCCTTGAGCGCACAGACAATTTCATTATCAGTATCATGTGGTTGTGGTGTTTGTAGTAGAGTCGCATCGAACTAACCATAACTTGCGGATAAAGTTAATGAGAATTTGACAAGGATATGGTGGATACGCCGATGGTACTTCCTATATATAAGTATTCTTGTCAAATAATCGGAGGCATTATCAGGCGGTTATGAGAGGTTCCATGCATAGGCTGTTTGTATGGTTAAGTTATTCATATTCAGTACATGCAATACGCTCGGCTCCGTTTGATTGAGCCTTGAGCACACAATTTCAATTTCAGTACATTCAATATGTTCGGCTCCGTTTGATTGAGCCTTGAGCACACAATTTCATTTTCAGTACATGCAAAACGATCGGCTCCGTTCGATTGAGCCTTGATCGCACAGATATATTTCATTTCAGTAATTTATGTTTGTTGTATTGATTGTAGAGTTATAGGACTAATCATAATTCACTGTTAAAACCAATGAAAATTTGACAAGAATATGGTGGATACGCCGCTGGTACTTCCTATATATAAGTATTCTTGTCAAAGGATCAGAGGCATTAACGGATGGTTATGAGAAGTTCTCTGTAGGATTTATTAGTTTCTTGGTAACCAATCATAACTTGTGGATAAAACTAATGAAAATTTGGCAAGAATATGGTGGATACGCCGCTGGTACTTCCTATATATAAGTATTCTTGCCAAAGGATCAGAGGCATTATCAGGCGGTTATGAGAAGTTCCATGTAGGATTTAGTATTGCCTTGGTTGGAATTTGTGTTACATTTATATCATCATGTTATTTAAAGAGATTGGATTGTGTTCCATTTCTATATAAATTAACCTCTCCATCATAACAAACGAGAGAGGAACTTCCATCATTCAAACATATATGTTATCAGAATGTGGATTCAAATATTTGCTGTTGTGTTTATTCATGTTCAAATATTCGCTGATGTGTCTATTCATGTTCGAATATTTGCTGTTGTGTTTATTCATGTTCAAATATTCGCTGATGTGTCTATTCATGTTCGAATATTTGCTGTTGTGTTTATTCATGTTCAAATATTTGCTGATGTGTTCATTCATGTTCGAATATTTGCTGTTATGTTTATTCATGTTCGAATATTTGCTGATGTGTTCATTCATGTTTGGATATCAGCTGTTGTGTTTTTATTTATGTTCCATGTAGATTGTAGTATTAGAAGTTTTGCCTTAGGATATAACCATATTTTTCCCAAACGTATCTAAACTCTTATGCATGATATCATTTTAGCAAATCATTTCTGCTTATCAATACTTATACAGTAGGCAACAAAAAGCGATTCCTGAATAGGGTACTTAACCCTTACAAGGAACGTTACCGCCTCGAACAAAAACTTAAGCCTTTATTTTGCTAAGCATACAACTGTCAAACAAAACATCATCACCCTTTTAGTCAAAATATATCATTATTTAAATTTCGGACGAAATTTCTAAAAAGCAGGGGATACTGTAACATCCGTCAAAAACGGATTTACCAAACCCGCTCCGTTTAGCAACCGAACAGTCAGTCAAAATTTTCGTTGCGAATTAAATGTCCAAAACATTTTTAAACGATCCGTAATAAATTATTATACGCGAATATATATTTAGTTTTTGAAAAACTGCCAAAAATCGCAAAATAAAAATGAAATACATCTGCCGGGTTTCGAACCCGGGTCTGTACCGAACCAGAATCATGACTTAACTCTCACACATAAACCACTGCGCCGCTTGTTCTGTTTGTTATATATTTCAATCATTTAATTGATAAAGTGTCGTTACAAATTCAAAACCGGCGCCCAAACGGTTCAGTCGTCGGAATCCCGGAATATTAGCGAGTCTTAACTACGATTTACGTTATAACGTAAACCATTAACTACATATCGGTTATAACCGATGTTTAAAGTCCGCACCAAATTCATAACCGCCGGAAAATTTAAATATCGAACACAGTCGGAATTCAGACCAAGTGCATTGACGATTTGTCCTATAAATTGACCCACAACCGACGACAAACACTTTCGCTCAAAAATCACACCTTTTCTCGGCGTAATTCCACTCGCCGGAATAAACCTGTTCGTCGCCGGAAAACCGGTTTCCCCATTGCCGAGCTTTTCTGAACCTCTGAAGCTTATACCGGAGTTACCCATACTCTTTCCAAGTTTTTCGGAGACTTGCTGCTGCAAGACACCAGACGCCGGAGTTGTTTTCTGTCGCCGGAGTTCTGCCGGAAAACAGAGGAAAGCGAGTCGGTATACCTCACGCTTATTTTCCTTTCTTTTTACTTCTATCTTACCAGTAATTAACCTAAAACATTAATGAAACTTGAATAAAAACTCGAACCAGTCAGACCCGATTTCTGGTTCAACATTGACGAAGAAGACGACGCACTTTCGTTAACATATAAGTATAATATAAATCAAGAAATTAATCGGGTTAGACACACAGTCCAGCGGTGGACTGTGTGCACATAAAACGCTAACGTCTCAAGTTCGAATCCCGGCTCGTACACGCTGCCTTAATAAAAATCAAGTTTTTGTTTAACTGAACCGGATCGCCACAGATATATGTTAAATATATTGTTAACCGGAATAATAACCAAGTTAGACACACAGTCCAGCGGTGGACTGTGTGTTTGATTATGTCGCTGGTCACGAGTTCGAGTCCGGTCTTCAGCACCGACTCGGACAATTATCCTCTCTTTTTAATTAAGGCAGGAAAGGAAATAAATAATTAGTATTTAAGTATAATAAAAATCGAATGTTATAACATGTTGAACACACAGTCCAGCGGTGGACTGTGTGTTAGATTAAACCACAGGTCCCGAGTTCGAGACCTGTGGAGTGCAAAACCGGTCCGCTTAAACTGTTTTTAAAATAAAATGATTTTCTGTTAATTCTAATTAATGTATATATGAAATTAAAATCGGATATATAACGGGTTAGACACGTAGCTCAGTTGGTAGAGCTGCGTGCACGCGTACGGGAGGTCTCGGGTTCGAGCCTCACCGAGCGCACAACAATATGCCTCAAAACCGGTCAACGACCAGTCAAAGTCAACAGGTCAATGTCACTGTAGCAGAAAAAAATAAAATATTTTTATTATTTTTTATTTAATTATTTTAATTAAAAATCAATTATAAATACTTAAAAATAACATTTTTTTTAAGATTAGAAAATAGCCTCAAACTCACAAAAATACACCCAACAATCCTACTAAAATAGTTTAATAAAATCCGTTTACTTACCAAACCATAATGCGATTTATCTAGGTTAAATCTCACTCGTGGTTAAAACCACTTCGCGTGCATTCAACGTCATCAACCGAACGCACCCACTGTGAGTGAATCTTACAATTCCCCCTTTTAAATTACACGTTTTGGGGTGTGTCATGTGTTATGAATTAATTAATTTATTTATTTAAACTTGTGCCATACCACATCATGACTTGAACTTAGATTGATTTATTGTGGTGATTTATTTATATTCCGTTGGTCAAATTACATGAAACTCATACATTAAGCCCATCAGTTCCTCGTGGGAAACGAGTAGAACATCGCGTGCTTCAATTCAAAATCATTATTGTTCATGTGTGTTTTCATTGAGTTTATATTGTTTGTAGTTGTGTTATTCATATTATCATGTTTATGAAATTCATTCATCAGGCCCCTCAGTTCCTCGTGAGAGACGAGTTGAGCATCGCGTGCCTTTAATTGTTTCCATTATTATTCATGAGTGTTTCATTTAACATCTTATGATTGTTGATCAAGTTACATCTAATTTTACTCATGTTTGGTTGTGCACATATTTCATAATCAATTTAAATAAATTGTTCAAATGTTTTCCATAGGATTCACTCGCCAACATTATGTTGATCCAAAAACCTTTTTACACATGATACAGGTGAACAGGTTGAAGCAAGGAAAACATAGGATATGCCTTAGAAGAGAACAAAGAAGTTTAAATTGTAGTTAGATCATGTTGTAGCAATCATTGTAAATTTCCATTTAAATTGTATTAATGAATATGAAACGTTTAATAAATGTCATGAGCTTTGATGATAACCCAATCATGCCCCGATCACCTTATCCGCTGCGGGTCGGGGTGTGACAAGGGGGTGGTTGTGAGTGGTAAGAAGGAGTGTGGGCGAAAGTGAATTGATTCCAATATTGGTCCCACTCATTAGGACCTTGATAGGGCGATCCAGCATATGAGTTTGAATCGCTTGAAATTTCAATGGGATGCATATTTGATCCCGACGGAGGCATCTCGGGTCGGAGTCCTTGTCCATGGGGTGTGGTTGGTCCAACTGATTTTGATCGGCTGGAGGTGTGTTAAAGTAATGGTTAGGGTTAAATTCTTCATGGTAAGAATGTGAATGGGAATGATGGGTATGGTGTGAGTGATAGGAGTCGTGAGAATGGTAAGAATTTTGGGAATGTGAGGGTGAGTGTCTATTAGAGACAGAACGTCTCGCTGATTGCCAAGGAGATGAATCTCCTGATTCTTGGTAAGCATCTGAGTTATGAGGTTGAGGGGGAATGCGCCCCGATGGTCCTCCCCGCATTGGACCTTTTCCTCTCCCACTTTGTCCTCATACACGTGGCGGCATTTTCTTGTTCAAAATCATTTCAAAAATAATACTAATAACTTAATAATGAAATGAGTAATCCTAGGTCAATGCCTAGACTAGGAAGTCTAAGGAATGTGCTCGTGTAAGTTTGAGATTAAACACAAAAGGCTAGTGTTTAATTCTCTCAAACGTTGGCTATGATACCAACCTGTCACACCCCGGATTTCCAACCCAAATCCATACACTGGTGGGCCCGGGTGGGGAGTATCGTGACGTCAGTTGATAATCATCATAGTCAATTAAACACGGCACAACGGAAGTCTTGGAGTAAAATTACTATTACAAACCGAATGTTCGAAAATACAAAATAATATACAGGCTCGTAATAGAAGATCCACAGGCGGATCATAAATTGTACATGGAAAGAATACAAAACAGACTTTGGGCAGATTTAGGATTTGCAAGATCCTCTATCACTACCGAGCACTTCCGGCATATTTTCGTATTGTACCTGCAGATCAGTCTTTTGAAAATACGTCAGCTTTTGCTGGTAAATACACCCAACTGACTCATTTTGAAAACATTCTAAGAATGTTTTAAGTGCGTATCAGCACAAAATCTTTTTATAACTTGGGTTAATTGACCGTCCAACCTTGTTAACAGATTTACATGTTTGTCATACATACAGGGCTCGGTACAAAGACCGAGGCGCAATTAACGTACACATCACCTTGGACTTACGAAGGAGTCAATTCCTCCCAACCTTGTGGGAATGCATGATTGAGCGTCTATCGGGTGTATGCCTACACCCGTGCTAAGGTCGTGGCCATTTCTATTGTAATGAGTCGAGGACATCCAGGATACGGTAGTTAACCCCCGATGTTTAATTTATCAAACAAAACTGATTAAAACAGAATATGCGGATTTACTATCCCCGAACCGGCGTTCGATTGAATCTCATTTCCGACTAAGCGGTAATAATTTACCGTAACCCAAGCCCGTATAGGGGAAATAAGTCAAGAGTATTTACCTGACAGTGAGTGCAACGCTGGTCACCAAGGGAGGTTCGCGGTTGACATGTTCTACAAATTTTTAAAAGTTATTTTTTATTTTGTATATAAAAAGGATAAGTCTTATCATAAGAATTAAAAACCAGTTATTGCCGACTACCACATGTTTTTCATATATCAGTTCATATCACTGGGCCATCACTGCAAGTGATAGCTAGGTGGTATGTTGTAAAACAATATCTTTTATACAAAAATACATTAAAACACAAATCCAATAATACCAAAAACCTTGGGTTACATAAACCATATAAACACCCATATACGTTTCTCACTTTGTCTCTTGCTTCTTTACGGTGGTATCCATGGCTCCAAAACTACCATCACCGCCACATGTCGTTATCTTTCCATTCCCAGCACAAGGCCACGTCAACGCCATGTTAAAGCTCACTGAGCTTCTTCTACCAGCCGGTCTCAACATCACCTTCTTAATCTCCGCCAAAGACCACCGCAGCCTCTGCGGTTACGCCAATATCCACACCCGCCTTAACTCGTACCCGGGTTTCCGGTTCCACGTAATCCAGGGCCTCTATGAAGGCCCATTGGACAGTGCTGAGAAGCTCACTATTTTGTTTGATTGTATGTCTGAAAAGACCACACTGTTGCTCAGAAAACTGATTCTTGATTCTCCGGTAACTTGTGTCATTGCTGATGGGATTATGAGTTTTACACTTGATGCTGTGGAGGGTTCTGGAGTTCCTCTTTTGTTGTTCCGGACGATTAGTGGTTGTGCTTTCTGGGCTTACTTTAGCATCCCGGATCTCATAAACTCTGGTGAACTTCCTTTTCAAGGTATGTGTATAATTATAGACCACGTATATCTATTTGCATAAATCTACTCAGATATGATTATAGACTACGTATATCTATTTGAATTATTTTTAAGCTGATTTGGATTAGTTTTTTTTGGTATGTTAAACATGTGAAATGAAAGAGGTTAGATTAAGCCGGTGGTCTTTGGATTGCGATTTTCACTGGTTTAGTCCATCTACTACGATTTGCTTTCTTAAATTTTCACTTGTTTGATACCAGCATAGTTTAAACACTTGATTTTATCTATTTTGTTAGAAGCTCTTTTATACCCTTAATTTAAAAAGGCCTCCAAATTTTATTTTGTTTTAGGTCTCGAAAAACGTTAAGCCGGTCAGGATAACATCACCCATAATCCATAGACCCCAACCCCAAGGCCTAACCGGACGCCACCCACCTCTTTGTGGTGTTTCACCCCGACCTATCCCATTTGTCCGACCAACCCCTTTTCCTCGGTTATCTCCATTCTATCTCCTCCTAAACCCCACTGAATGGGTTTGATAACCCTAATCAGTTCTTGACAAGAAACTAATTTTATTTCATATATAAATCGGGACAGATCTCTATTTTTCATATGTGGAGGTGGTTGATTGGGGTGTGAGTTTACGTGGTAAAGCCAATTACGGGTTTATTCTCAACTTTCTGAAAATTACACATTTATTCATCACTATTCATTAGTCTTCAATATTTTGGTCCTTTATAGTGACTCTTTTTCAAATTAGTGAAAAAAAATATATAAATTATCATCAACCCCTATTTTCTTTTCTCTTCTTTCTCTGTTAGACACCACAAAACAGAAATTCCACTTATATAATCCCATTGCAATCTTCACCTATTTTAATAAGTGAATCCGACAAATTTGCAGGTTTAAGTCCCAATCAAGTAATCAAATCATGAAAATAAAAGTATAAAAACCATCATACAACATCCAAAACTTATAGTAATATGATATTTTTTGTTGTAGGCTTGCAATGTTAAATCTACTCGTTATATTTGACGGGTAAACACCATGTACAAATAGCCTTATCGTATAAAACGTACGAGAGGTATGAAAATGTAAGAAAAATGAGATGACATTTTCATAATTATTTTACTCATAATTACCCTACAAGATCATTTGTAGAGTAATTATTATATTCTATAAAATTACCTTATAAGATTAAAATTACCCTAGAAGATCAAAATTACCCTACAAGATCATTTGTAAACTAATTATGATGCTCTACAAAATTACCCTATAAGATCAAAATTACCCTACAAGATAAAATTAACCTACATGATCAAAATTACCTTGCAAGGTCATTATACCAAATTACCCTATAAGATCAAAATTACCCTACAAAATCATTTGTATGGTAATTTTAATAATTACTCTACGTGTAAATAATAACGAAAATGTCACCCGCGTTTTTTAACATTTTCATATCTTTCGTACGTTTTGCACGATAAGGCTAGTTCTATTTGATCTTTTGCCTATCTTTGTTATCTTTATTATATATTGTTTCACTTAATCTATATTATATTATAATGCATGAGTTGGGGCATTTTAAGATACCTAAAGAATAAAAAAATTTCCCTTTTTAATTTATAAATATACCCCTAAAATGAAAGTAAATTGGTCTTTTAAGCAATAATTATATTTTAACCCATCATTTTATTACACTTAAATCCCTAAGTTTTAACATAATTATGGGTAATTAATTACACTTTTCCCCATCCACAACAAACTTATAATTATTTTACGTATTCTTGCCATATCTTATAAGCTATAAGGTTTAAAAAAAATCCAAAAGTACCATGACGACCTACTCATTTTTGTCGACGTTTCGATAGTTGTCTTGGTCAGTATTGATGTGTGCATTAAAAGGTACAAGTAGATGATGCCTTAGTGTACAAGTAATTAAAGCCCAATGTACTTAGTCATTATCCCAGAATGTTTAATAGTTACAGATTGTCAAGTGATTGAATACCGTCAATTTAATCATCTCATCTAGATTACACTTTAATTTTTCATTTTTAACAAAATTATAGATAATTAGTTAGTAGTTAAATTTTATCCTTCATAAAAACTAACTCCCCCGCACCCCCCTCCCGCGATTTTTAAACGGTCATAACTTTTTGATACGTTATTATATTTTTTTTAAATTGCACCATATAAACAAGTACTTTAAGTATAGTATTGCTATGGTTTTTTTAATTAAAAATTGATATGTTACGTTATTAACAGTGTCTAATTGTGAGTAATAACTGAATTGTTAACCAAAATCAACCAAAAACATAATTAACTGAAAACTGATTAACGGAAACCCGAATTAACTAAAAAGGATTATCAATGTCACACCCCGACCCGCAGCGGAATAAGAGTCGGGGCATAATTGGGTTATCACCAAAGCTCATGATGTTTACTAAAATGTTTCATATTTATTAAATTCAAATTACACTTAAATGTTCAAACCAAATTCATACAATACAAGGAAATGAACACTAAATAAAACAATCCAAAGTCTAAAGTGATTTATTCTTCTAGGCCGTCCTATATGTTTCTTGTTTCAACTGGATCACCTGTATCATGTGTAAAAATGGGAAATTTTGGGTCAACAAAAGTTGGCGAGTGAACCTTGTTAAAAACATTTGTTATTGATTTCTTCTTGTATTTAATATGGAAAAATTGTGCAATAATCATATGTGAGCAAACGTAAATAAACAAACAATCACAAACCACCTTGCATGAGTATATGACATGAATGATAATGTATTGTGAGATCAAGGCTCAATCAAACGGAGCCGATCGTATATTGGCAACGTCACGTTCCGCTCATAGGTAATGGGGAATATACGAGCCTATTATGATGTATGTGAGATCAAGGCTCAATCAAACGGAGCCGATCGTATGTTGGCAACGTCACGTTCTGCTCATAGGTAATGGGGAACAGACGAGCCTATGATGATGTATGTACTGAAATTGATAAATTTAATCTAAACATTAACCACACAAACAATTGATACATATTGGATACACGTTTGATCATGGATATGATGGATGCACAAGTGTTTAAATGTAATAAATTATAAGCGACACATGATACACCCCAAAATGTGATTAAAACGGGGAATTGGTAGAGATTCACTCACATTGGGTGCGTTCTTTTGATGATGTTGAATGCGCACGAGTTTTGGGATTTGATCGAAGAGGAAAAACTAACCTAAAATAATAACGAAATGGTTCGGTAAATAAGTGGATTTTATTAACAATTTTAATAGGATTTTTAGATTTATTTTTGTGAGTTTAAGGTCATTTTCTAACTTTAAAAAAATATTATTTTTAAGTATTTTTAATTGATTTTTTAAATTAAATAAATAAATAAAAATTTGACTTTTTGGTTGACCGTTGACCGGTCGGACAGTGGTAATTGGCGCGCTGAGTGAGGTTCGAACCCGGGACCCCTCGTACGCGTGCACGCAGCTCTACCAACTGAGCTACGTGTCTAACCCGAAATATTCTATGTTTTAATTATATATATATATATATATATACTAATTAAATGTAAATTTATTTGGTTTATATTTAAAGGATTTAAAGTGGTTGAACCGGTTGCAGGGGAGCCGGATCGAACTCGGGTCCTTTGGTTTGTAAGCGCACAGCCCAACCAGTTGGGCTGTGTGTCTTATCTGTTTAACTTACGGTTTATATTAATCTTATAAACATGATGTGACTCGTTCTGATTCAGTTTTAAAAAGGTTGGTTTTAATTCTGAAAGTCGGTACGTTGCAAGATTCGAACTCGTGACGTTTGTTTTGTTTACGCACACAGTCCACCGCTGGACTGTGTGTCTAACCCGTTTGATTATGTGATTTTAATTATACTTATACTTATTTCTGACTTCGTCTTCTTCGTTTACAAACACCCAGATCAGAGAGTTCCGACTGTTTTGTTTAACTTGATTATCAAAACTTATAATTAGTTGAAATGTAATAGTAAACGGGATTATAGAACAGAGTGTACCAAAACAGCTTGTTTAATTCAGGTTTCCGGCAAGGGGCGTCGGCTCTGATTGGCGATCTCCATCTAAGTGAACCAATCGACAGTTTTGATCAATGAGTTGTGCAATTAAGGTACTAAACAAGGATTATCAAAGGGTTTAGATGTTTGTAACGATTCACAACGTGATTTCGGAAATTTCCAGAGATTTTCCGGCGAGTGCAGATTATCCGGCGACGTCGTCTGGGACCGATTCTGGTTGAAGGATTGAAATTAGTATAAGTCTAACAATGGATTGAAAACGAAAGAATAGAGAAATTTACCGATTTGGTGTAAGTCTCGGTTTTCCGGCGAATGTCCGGCAGTACAGAATATCTCCGGCGAGTGTAATTTCTTCGAGAAATGGTGCGATTTTGAGCGAAAAGATTACCAGAGACTTGGGTGTGTATTTAGAGGGAAGAATCATGATGAATTGAGTCCGAATTTGGTCTTGATTCATGGTCAAGGTTTTCTCTGGCGGTTATGACTGAGTTCGCGGGATTAGACATCGGTTATAACCGATGTCGAGGTTAATGCACACGTTTAGTCAAAAGAAACGGTCGAAGTCTCGCGAAATCGTCGGGATTTCCGGCGACTGCGGATTGGGCGCGCTGATTCACTGGGTTTGATTTAGAGCTTCAATATAAGTATTAATTGTTTCGTTATATTCACAAACAAGTCAAGTGGCGGAGTGGTGAGATGTGTGTTGTTTGTTTCTTCCGGCTGACCCGGGTTCGAAACCCGGCAGCCTCTTTTCCTTTTTTATTAACTCATTTTTACTTTTTAATAATTATAGTTTTTAAATTCTAAAATGTTTATCAATTATGTATTGTTTAAAATTAAAATTAATCATAAATACACAACGGAATTTTATAACTTGATATTCGATTAATAAACGAAGCGGGTTTTGGAAACCCGTTTTTCGACGGATGTTACAGTATCCCCTACTTTTAGAAATTTCGTCCCAAAATTTAAGTAGTAGTGGTAACAGGAAAAAGATGTGGGTATTTCTCGTGCATTGAGTCTTCACGTTCCCAAGTAAACTCAGGTCCTCGTTTCGACTCCCAGCGTACCCTGACAATTGGAATACGACTCCGTCTTAAACGCTTCTCTCCGAAGTCCATAATTTCTACTGGTCTTTCAATGAAATGCATAGATTCATCGACTTAAATGTCTTCTAGGGGAATATGGAGGTTTTGATCGGCGAGGCACTTCTTCAAGTTTGATACGTGGAATGTGGGATGAATTCTGTTGAGCTCTTCTGGTAGGTCAAGCTTGTATGCTACAGGTCCTACTCTTTCGAGTATCTTGAAAGGTCCTACGTAGCGTGGTGCTAGCTTGCCCTTCTGTCCAAAACGAACCACTCCCTTCCACGGTGATACTTTTAAAAGTACTTGGTCACCAATGTTAAACTCCAAGGGCTTTCGTCGTTTGTCTGCATAACTCTTTTGACGACTTTGTGCCGCTAGAAGATTGTTTCGAATTTGATGGATCTTGTCTGTTGTTTCTTGTATTAATTCTGGACCGGTGATTTGTGCTTCTCCAATTTCGTGCCAACATATTGGTGATCGGCACTTACGACCATATAAAGCTTCGAAAGGTGCCATGCCGATACTTGAATGGTAGCTGTTGTTGTATGAAAATTCAACTAATGGTAGATGAGCGTCCCAATTCCCTTTGAAGTCTATGACACATGCTCGAAGCATGTCTTCAAGAGTTTGGATGGTGCGTTCAGATTGTCCATCAGTTTGCAGATGAAAAGCGGTACTGAGGTCTAATCGTGTACCCAAGGCGGCTTGTACGGCTTGCCATGTTCGTGAAGTGAAACGACCATCACGGTCTGAAATGATGCTTAAAGGTACACCATGACGGCTTACGATCTCGCTGATGTAGATACGAGCTAACTTCTCGTTCTTGAAGGCCTCGCGGATCGGAATAAAGTGAGCTGATTTTGTAAAACGATCAACGATTACCCATATTGTGTCATACCCACTGGAGGTGCGAGGTAACCCGGTAATGAAGACCATGGTTATGTTTTCCCACTTCCATACAGGTATTTCAGGTTGGATTAGAAGTCCTGAAGGTCTTTGATGTTCAGCTTTTACTTTGGAACAGGTAAGGCACTTGGATACAAAAACAGCAATATCCTTTTTCATTCCAGGCCACCAGTAGGTGTATCGAAGGTCTTGATACATCTTATCGGCTCCTGGGTGTACAGAGTACCGTGTTTTGTGCGCCTCATTCATAAGGAAATCACGAAGGTTATTGTGATCCGGAATCCATATGCGATCTCGATAGTACAGAATACCGTCGGATTTGGTTTCGATTTTAAGTTCTGCTCCACAAGACAGCTCATGGCGTACGTCGTTTTCTGTTACAGAGACATGTTGAGCTTCTCGGATTTGATCTTTGATGTCGGTTATGATTTGCGAACATAGAAGACGAATGGAGTTCGCATAACCTTTTCGACTGAGCGCATCGGCCACCACGTTTGCCTTGCCAGGATGATACCGAATTTCACAGTCGTAGTCATTAAGAAGTTCGACCCATCTTCGTTGCCTCATATTCAACTCCTTTTGGTTAAAGATATGTTGGAGGCTCTTGTGGTCAGTGTATATTTCACACTTGGGACCGTAGAGGTAATGTCTCCATATCTTGAGAGCGAACACAACGGCTCCAAGTTCCAGGTCGTGGGTGGTGTAGTTCTTCTCATCAACTTTGAGTTGTCTAGAAGCATAGGCTATCACCTTTCCTCTTTGCATTAATACACAGCCTAGCCCTTGTCCTGATGCGTCGCAATATACTACAAAGTTATCGCAACCTTCGGGGAGTGTGAGGATAGGTGCGTCACAAAGCTTTTGCTTAAGGGTTTGGAAGGCTTCTTCTTGTTTAGGTCCCCATATGAAGGGTTTTCCTTTATGTGTCAAAGCCGTGAGTGGTACAGCAATACGGGAGAAATTTGCAATGAAACGGCGATAGTAACCAGCCAAACCCAGAAATGATCTTACTTCGGTAGGGGTACGTGGTGCTTGCCATTCCTGTACTGCTTTGATCTTTGAGGGGTCGACATGTATTCCCTTGTCATTGACGACATGTCCAAGGAATTGCACCTCTCTTAACCAGAATTCGCATTTGGAGAATTTAGCGTAGAGCTTTTCGGTTCTTAAGAGCGTAAGGATGAGTCGAAGGTGTCGTTTATGATCAGATTTAGACTTTGAGTAGATGAGGATATCGTCGATGAAGACTATGACAAAACGGTCGAGATAGGGTTTGCATACCCTATTCATTAGATCCATGAATACAGCTGGGGCGTTGGTTAATCAAAATGGCATGACCATGAATTCGTAATGACCATAACGAGTTCGGAAGGCGGTCTTTGGGACGTCTTCTTCATGTACTCTGAGTTGATGATAACCAGAACGAAGGTCGATCTTTGAAAAACAGGTGGCGCCCTGAAGTTGGTCTAGTAGGTCATCGATGCGAGGTAATGGATAGCGGTTCTTGACCGTTAATTTGTTGAGTTCTCTGTAGTCGATACACATGCGAAACGTTCCGTCTTTCTTCTTCACAAATAGAGCAGGTGCACCCCAAGGCGATGAGCTAGGACGTATGAATCCTTTGTCAGTCAGCTCTTGCAGTTGACTGGCCAGCTCTTGCATTTCAGATGGGGCTAACCTATAAGGATATTTTGCGACTGGTGTAGCGCCAGGTATAAGATCAATGCGGAATTCGACTTCTCTCATGGGAGGAAGTCCTGAGATGTCTCGGGAAAGACTTGTGGGAATTCTTTCACTACAGGTATATCTTCCAGTTTCTTCTCCTTGTTTCCCTTCTTGACGACGTGAGTTAGGAATGCGACATAGTTCTTGCGGAGATATTTTCGGTCTTGAAGGCAGGACATCAATTTGAGTCATTTCGAAGGGGTTTCTCCAAAGATTTGTAGGGTTTGACCGTCTGCAAGAGGAATGCGAATGAACTTTTCGCGGCATACTACTTCAGCATGATGTTGGCTGAGCCAGTCCATACCGATTATAATGTCGAAACTTCCCAACTTCATAGGAATGAGGTCAACTGGAAAATCGTGATCATTTAAAGTGAGGGTACAATTTCGTATAATAGAGTTTAATGAGACCGGTTTTCCGTCAGCAACTTCCACCGTTATGGATTCCATGAGATTATCACGAGTTTGGTTGAGGATGGGTTCAAATTCTAAGGACACAAAACTCTTATCCGCGCCAATATCAAATAACATGGATGCATAACTACCATTGACGAGAAACGTACCGTTAACCACGTTGTTGTCAGACCTAGCTTGATTGGCGTTGATGTTGAAAGCTCTTCCTCTAGCAGGTGGAGGAGCTTGGTTAGCTTGGTTCACCGGATTTGCTTGAGCTTGGGCATGAATGATGTTCACCAAGCGTGGACAAGTGTTTCTATAGTGGTTTGGGTCACCACAGTTGTAACAAGCCCGCATGGGTTGCATCATGGGGTAATTGGGTTGGTAGTAGGTTTGGGCCGTATGTTGTGTAGGTGGTAGAAGTAAGGGTTGTTGGGCTTGACCCACTATCTGATGGTGGGTTTGGGTTGAGGGTTGGTTGCGGTTCATTCGCTGAAGTGTGCGACAGGTTTGGATGGTGTGACCTGCACGGCCACAGCTGGTGCAATATTGGCAGGGATGTTCGGGAAAGTGATGGTATTGGCAACGGGTGCATTTTGAGTATGGGCCGGAGTATGGCTTTTTGTATGGTGCAGCTGAGGGAGCAACTTGGGTGATTGGTGCGGCAGTGATAGGAGGGTTTGTTTGAGTGACAGCAAAGTTTCTGGTGTTTCGCTTCCTTTTACCAGTAAACTTCGAAGAGGAGCCAGAATGGTTTGAAGTTTGAGCCTCAATGGGGGCTTTCTTTTTCTCCTCCTTGAATTTACCGTTTCGGATGCGATTCTCGGTAAGTTCGGTAGCTAGTTCCATTGCGGCTTCAAGTGTTGCTGGCGAAGTGCTTAGAACCGAGTCTTGAATTTTCGAGGGGAGGCCTCGAATGTAGTGTTCAACCAGGCAGTACACTGGGGTGAACAAGTTGGGGATCATTTGGTTTAGCTCGAGAAATCTTTTGTTGTAGGAAGTATGATCTCCTTCCTTTTATTTTAGCGAGTGGAATTCATCTTCCAACTTCTTGATTTCGCTTCTTGGACAGAAGCGTCTTGTCATTATTTCCCTTAACTCTTCCCATGTTAAGGCCATAGCATCTTCGACTCCTCTCTTACCCTTCTCTGTGTTCCACCAGGTCAGGGCTACCCCAAACAGTCTCCCGGTTGCGTAATGTACCTTGCGATCCTCGGGACAATCGCAATTGAGGAAAGTGTTCTCCATTTCCTCAAACCAGTGGAGGAGAGCAGTGACACCTCGGTCCCTTCATACTTTGGGGGATCGCAAGACTTGAAGTGCTTATAGGAGCACTTTTTGGAAGGAGGGTTGTCGACGTTCTGGTCTTCTTGGTTGGGAGGGTTGATGGGATTCGCGGTGAGAGCTTGTTGGACTTGAATTACGATGTTAGGAAGCACCGCGGCCATTTGTTTTGCAATTTGGGTGGCCAAGCGTTCGTTTGACCTTCCTGACTTTCTACCTCCACGTAGCTGCCTAGCCGACATCTACAGGAACATACATATGAAGATTGTGAGTTTAAGGAGTTTTTAGGTGTCATGTGGCGTAAAAAAAATAACATAACATAATCATCAATAATGCAACTACATCCATAGGGTGTCTTGGGTTTGCTCATGTTTGGGCCTCCAATGTCCCCCATACCATCACCTGTGTAGTCATGTGGGCCCCCACGACTATTGGCTTAGTAGGATTCACATTGGTGTTGGCGGTTTAACACTCGCATCACCCTAATGAAAACCATGAAATATGTTTGCGAGATGTATGGTCGGAGGGTGTCCAGGTATAGACACAATGACAACTCAAAGTGGGGTTTGCTCACACGACGTTTGGTATAGCATGCTTTGGCCTAATAGGTCCTTCGTACTCTCATCGTTAGTCCCCAGGTAGGCAAACTGGTCCTTTATTTTGGATTTATACGAATGCCAAGCCTAGACAGGACGTTCCGACTACCGATACTCGTACCCTTCCAGTTACTACATGCCCGTCATGAGAACTCATTTTGATGTGATTTGAAAATACAAAAATCGTTGCAAAAATCATAGGAATTGTGAGGTGTGTGCTCTCATGGATATGGTATGTTATGAGGATATGATACATAATGAGCATTGTATAATAATATGTACTTATGAACATGCTTGCATAACATTGAATGTAACAATAAACAATAAGCATATAAACATCATGAATTTTGCATGTAACACACAAACAATTTAAAAATTCTAATCAACTATAGTATAGGCTCTAAGGGTCTAATAACCTATCCTATATCCCTATAGTCATGGCTCTGATACCAATCTGTCACACCCCGACCCGCAGCGGAATAAGAGTCGGGGCATAATTGGGTTATCACCAAAGCTCATGATGTTTACTAAAATGTTTCATATTTATTAAATTCAAATTACACTTAAATGTTCAAACCAAATTCATACAATACAAGGAAATGAACACTAAATAAAACAATCCAAAGTCTAAACTGATTTATTATTCTAGGCCGTCCTATATGTTTCTTGTTTCAACTGGATCACCTGTATCATGTGTAAAAATGGGAAATTTTGGGTCAACAAAAGTTGGCGAGTGAACCTTGTTAAAAACATTTGTTATTGATTTCTTGTTGTATTTAATATGGAAAAATTGTGCAATAATCATATGTGAGCAAACGTAAATAAACAAACAATCACAAACCACATTGCATGAGTATATGACATGAATGATAATGTATTGTGAGATCAAGGCTCAATCAAACGGAGCCGATCGTATATTGGCAACGTCACGTTCCGCTCATAGGTAATGGGGAATATACGAGCCTATTATGATGTATGTGAGATCAAGGCTCAATCAAACGGAGCCGATCGTATGTTGGCAACGTCACGTTCTGCTCATAGGTAATGGGGAACAGACGAGCCTATGATGATGTATGTACTGAAATTGATAAATTTAATCTAAACATTAACCACACAAACAATTGATACATATTGGATACACGTTTGATCATGGATATGATGGATGCACAAGTGTTTAAATGTAATAAATTATAAGCGACACATGATACACCCCAAAATGTGATTAAAACGGGGAATTGGTAGAGATTCACTCACATTGGGTGCGTTCTTTTGATGATGTTGAATGCGCACGAGTTTTGGGATTTGATCGACGAGGAAAAACTAACCTAAAATAATAACGAAATGGTTCGGTAAATAAGTGGATTTTATTAACAATTTTAATATGATTTTTAGATTTATTTTTGTGAGTTTAAGGTCATTTTCTAACTTTAAAAAATATTAATTTAAGTATTTTTAATTGATTTTTTTAAATTAAATAAATAAATAAATAAAATAAATAAAAATTTTGACTTTTTGGTTGACCGTTGACCGTTGACCGGTCCGTTGACCGGTCGGACAGTGGTAATTGGTGCGCTGAGTGAGGTTCGAACCCGGGACCTCTCGTACGCGTGCACGCAGCTCTACCAACTGAGCTACGTGTCTAACCCGAAATATTCTATGTTTTAATATATATATATATATATATACTAATTAAATGTAAATTTATTTGGTTTATATTAAAAGGATTTAAAGTGGCTGAACCGGTTGCAGGGGAGCCGGATCGAACTCGGGTCCTTTGGTTTATAAGCGCACAGCCCAACCAGTTGGGCTGTGTGTCTTATCTGTTTAACTTACGGTTTATATTAATCTTATAAACATGCTGTGACTCGTTCTGATTCAGTTTTAAAAAGGTTGGTTTTAATTCTGAAAGTCGGTACGTTGCAAGATTCGAACTCGTGACGTTTGTTTTGTTTGCGCACACAGTCCATCGCTGGACTGTGTGTCTAACCCGTTTGATTATGTGATTTTAATTATACTTATACTTATTTCTGACTTCGTCTTCTTCGTTTACAAACACCCAGATCAGAGAGTTCCGACTGTTTTGTTTAACTTGATTATCAAAACTTATAATTAGTTGAAATGTAATAGTAAACGGGATTATAGAACAGAGTGTACCAAAACAGTGTGTTTAATTCAGGTTTCCGGCAAGGGGGCGTCGGCTCTGATTGGCGATCTCCGTCTGAGTGAACCAATCGACAGTTTTGATCAATGAGTTGTGCAATTAAGGTACTAAACAAGGATTATCAAAGGGTTTAGATGTTTATACCGATTCACAGCGTGATTTCGGAAATTTCCAGAGATTTTCCGGCGAGTGCAGATTATCCGGCGACGTCGTCTGGGACTGATTCTGGTTGAAGGATTGAAGTTAGTGTAAGTATAACAATGGATTGAAAACGAAAGAATCGAGAAATTTACCGATTTGATGTAAGTCTCGGTTTTCCGGCGAATGTCCGGCAGTACAGAATATCTCCGGCGAGTGTAATTTCTTCGAGAAATAGTGCGATTTTGAGCGAAAAGATTACCAGAGACTTGGGTGTGTATTTATAGGGAAGAATCAGGATGAATTGAGTCCGAATTTGGTCTTGATTCATGGCCAAGGTTTTCTCTGGCGGTTATGACTGAGTTCGCGGGATTAGACACCGGTTATAACCGATGTCGAGGTTAATGCACACGTTTAGTAAAAGAAACAGCCGAAGTCTCGCGAAATCGTTGGGATTTCCGGCGACTGCGGATTGGGCGCGCTGATTCACTGGGTTTGATTTAGAGCTTCAATATAAGTATTAATTGTTTCGTTATATTCACAAATAAGTCAAGTGGCGGAGTGGTGAGATGTGTGTTGTTTGTTTCTTCCGGCTGACCCGGGTTCGAAACCCGGCAGCCTCTTTTCTTTTTTTATTAACTCATTTTTACTTTTTAATAATTATAGTTTTTAAATTCTAAAATGTTTATCAATTATGTATTGTTTAAAATTAAAATTAATCATAAATACGCAACGAAATTTTATAACTTGATATTCGATTAATAAACGAAGCGGGTTTTGGAAACCCGTTTTTCGACGGATGTTACAATCAATTTTTTATACCCTCATTTAACCAAAAATTAACTAAACCGAACCATTCATATTTCATATATTTATAGCTTTTATACATTTAGTTCATGTATTTCATATTTATACCTTGATTTTATGTATTTGTACCTCCATTTCATGTATTTATGCCTAAATTTTATGTATTTCTAGTTAAAAGTTTTAGCCCAAGTTTAGTTTTGTCTATTAACCGAAATTAAATTAATCAAACCAAAAACCGTCCCATCTAACTAAATAAACCAAACCAATTAACTGAAAATGGATTGGCTGATAAAATAGACTAATCGATGACCTTGATTTCGGTTGAGGATAAAAAGCTAACCTACCGAATAATGCACACCGTGGCAATGTCTGTGTTTCTCGCCGCATCGTGTGCGCACCTATCGATTAATAACCAAAATCGTTTATCAGTTAGCAATAATTAAATCGTTAACCTAACCAAACCGAAAATAGACGAAACGGAACCGAAATCAACTAAAAACTGAATTAACTGAAAATCGAATTAACCAAAAACCAGTTATCAATTTTTTTGTACTCTCATTTAACCAAAATTAGTTGACCAAACTAAAGCATTCATATTTTCATATATATATATATATATATATAGTTTTTATACCTTCGGTTCATATTTTCCATATTTTATATTTTCATTTCATTTCTTTATACTTTCATTTCAAGTATATATACCTCAATTTCATATATTTTAAGAAAAGTTTTAGCCAAAGTTGGGTTTTGCTATTAACTGAGATTAAATGAATCAAACAAAAAATAGTCAATCTAACAGAATAAACCGAAGTGATTAATCGAAACCGATTGGTTAATAAAATAGACTAATCGATGACTTTGGCTTCGGTTGAGGATAATAACTGAACCGACCGAACCATGTACAACACAATGAAATGAATTACTCGATTACTTCGCTTTTGATCTATGTCTATCACAATGATGCTACAATAAAAGTCATATGAATAAGAAAACTACAAAAAAAAACGAGTATCGCAATGCGATGTGTGGGTCCCGTCGTATCGTGCGGGCATCCTGCTAGTATCAATCATATATAATACATAAACAAAATACCGATGTCACGACACTGATCTTCTTTCACTGGATCAGCTTAATCGAAGATAGTCGAGACATATTTATGAGGAGCAAAGTTCTCGTACAAATAACTTTAACGTACTAACGTACGAAAAGCATGAAAAACCAAAAAAACACGGTGACATTTTCGTAATTATTTGCTCGTAGGGTAATTATCAAAAGTACTCGACAAATGATCTTGTAGAGTAATTTTGATCTTAATTACTCTACAAATGTATCAAAACTACTCAGCAAGTTTATTATCAAAATTACTCTACAAAATCATTTGTAAAGTAATTATGATACTCTACAAAATTACCTTACAAGTTCAAAATTACCATACAAGATCATTTTTAGAGTAATTATGATACTCTACAAGATCAAAATTACCCTACAAGAACATTTTACAGAATTACTCGACAAGATCATTTGTAGAGTAATTTTGATAATTACCCTACGAGCAAATAATTACGAAAATGACAACGCGTTTTTTCAGCAAAACCTTTAGTTCGTACGTTTTGTACGTTAAAGTTATTTGTATTTGATTTTTTTCTATTTATTAGATCTATTTACTTGTTATATTACAAAGATAGGTGACCCACAAAGTACGTAATTTCATGGTTTAAAGCTTAGGATTGATAGTAATCTTAATCTCTCATGAAAATGAAGGTACAAACATGGACAAAATAATAGTGAATGTGAAAGGCATGGAGGGATTCCTTCGCAGGCGCGATCTTCCCAGCTTTTGTCGTTCTGGATTAAGCAACCGTACCCTCCAACAGGTTAGCAGTATAACAGGCCGTTCTCAGGATGCTCATGCGATCATTCTTAACACCTTTGATGACCTTGAAGGGCCTATTGTCTCACATATTCAACAACATTGCTCCAATATCTACACAATTGGACCACTCCATGCTCATCTAAAAGCCCGGTCCTTAAACAAATCCATATCCTCAAATAGCTTGTTCGAGGAAGATAAGACGTGTATAGGTTGGCTCGATCAACAACCACCAAAGTCTGTGTTGTACGTGAGTTTTGGAAGCATAGCCACATTAACAAGGGACCAACTTGTGGAGTTTTGGTACGGTTTAGTCAATAGCAAGAAACGGTTTTTTGTGGGTCTTTCGAAAGGATCTTGTTTCGAAAGATGATGATAAGTTACCAAGTGAGCTAGAGAATGGTACTAAAGAAAGAGGGTATCTGGTTGGGTGGGCTCCACAAGAAGACGTGTTAGCCCACCCAGCTGTAGGTGCTTTTCTGACACATAATGGCTGGAATTCGACTTTGGAGAGCATCGTTGCTGGAGTACCAATGGTGAGTTGGCCGTTTTTCGCTGATCAACAAATAAATAGTAGATTTGTCGAAGCTGTGTGGAAACTAGGATTAGACATGAAGGATACATGTGATCGAACGGCAGTAGAAAAGATTGTGAATGAGGTAATGGAGGTGAGGAAGGATGAGTTTACTGAAGCCGCCAAACGTATGGCGAAATTAGCTATGGAGTCTGTTAGCGAAGGTGGAACTTCTTATAGTAACTTGGACAGGTTGATCCAAGACATTCAAACAATGGGTGTTCAGCATGAAGACGAATAAGTGAATGCCTTACGTCTAGAGATGGATCTAACGTGAACATTTGATTCGCAAGTCGTCCAAAATATGTATTTTATTTCCTTATTTAGCTACATTGTATTATTAGAAGCTAATATATTCACTCTAAATTCGAGACATGTTTAGTAGTATTGAAATGGAAATGATAGTAGATAAGCCAATACCACACCACACATCCCATACATATCAAAGAAATTCCGCATAAACATATTTAAAACTATATTAATCACCATAATACTAGTTACTTGTCTTTATAGACCTGATTATTTGTAGTTCACCAAACAACCCCAAACCACATAATCATATGTTCGGTTTACATAAAATCAAGGTAATTTCTATAACTTTATAGATAAACTCGCTACCCATCCACATACCCAAATTATTATGCCCATAGAATGAATTACAATTAGTCTTGTATGTGCCTATTGCTAAAGTGTAACCAATCTAACCAAGCATCCACACACATTCATCATGTAACCCCTTTTCTGATCCCGTTATTAAATTCATAACACATGATGAATCAATCTTAAAGGTATTCAAAATCATTAGAAAGAGGGAACTTGAAATCACATGAAAACCACCATTTAATCATTGCATGCATTTCACAATTTATATAATATCATAATCACCCCTTCACATAATCAAGTAATTCAATAACTCCAAAATCATGGTTAATTAATTATCTAAAATATCATCAAATAACCTTTCACACAAAACAGCCTTAAACCCGCAGATATCACATTAAATCCCAGATTTGTTTATTTATCATTTGTCAAACCGTTAAACCTTTTCGACACCATTTCTTTAATATATATATGTTCAACCCGAGTTATTAAAAATATTAAGCATGGGGCATGAAATTCATATTAAATATTACCATTTAAATCATCATAATGGTTCAGATAGATCATCAAAACGTGAATCGTTGTCGATAAAACGATAGCAGTTATCACCTTTGGTAAATCATTTCTATCCAAGTACGTGTCTGTATATGCGAAATAGTATATTTAAGGAACACGAGATTCATACAGTCAGGTTTCTAAATTTACAAAAAAAAAGTTTGATTAATACCCAATCACTACACATACATAGACAAGTGTACTTATCATATTGGTAATATGGTAAGGTAAGAACCAAGTATCATCCACAAGACACAATGTGCATTCTATTTTAAGGTTTTGAGCAATGAATACGAAAGAAAACAAGAAAACTAATTATTATCATAATGAAATCAACTATTTGAAAACTTTATTACCTAGGTGTCAAATCCTCTTTACCTAATGAATGAAGATGATTTGTTCCAGTTAAAGCTAGAATCTACATTCTAGACAAGTTGATACATAGAGCTCCAAAACCTGGACGTTGGTTTACCCTATAACATACTTGATACTACCATTAAAAATCAACGACCCTTCAATCAAAGTACTAATGATATAAGGAATATTATTGTTCTCAACACACACCAACCTCTTCAAATAAAAAGCAAGACTTTGATATTACTTTCTTTACCACACCGACTTATTTATCACTCGATAGAGAAATCTATACACCAACCAACAATGTCTAGGAAGACCTAACAGGCTCTTAAGCCATTTTCTTTTTGTATTCAAGTTTGATAATAAGGTAGCACACTTTATTCACCAACTAAACCTATAGATTCACCTCGCATTCCCTAGAGATATGAGCCCTAGATCGTAAACTTAGAAAAAAAAATACCAAATTAAAGCAATGGCCTATATCACGCCACTCGGTATGGGGACCGGCAAGGCCCGTCCCGGCCCATCGTCGGCCTCAACACCATTTCTGCCGGCACGTCCCCGTCATCACCGTCGTCCCAAGGACGTTGAAACCGGGCCTCCTCCAACACAATAAAACCGTTGATAACGGCTAGTTTTTTTTTAATTATTTTTTCTTTCAAACTTTATAAATATATACCCTTTATTCCCCCATTTTAAACCAAATCTTTCCAATCTCTCTCAATTTTTATACATCACCTTAATTTTTATAAAGTTTTAAGCATGTCTTTTTCTTCATCGTGGTATTCATCATCTTTCGGGTAAGGGCGATTTATTTTTTGCGAACGCCGTAATGCTAGCAGCACAAATGATCATGGAAGAAGAGGAAGAAACGTCACCACACCGCAAACTAGGGCAACCGCCTTAAACCGAGACCGTGAAGGTTATCTTTATTTTTTGTTGAAAATTAATATTTTAATTTTTTTCAGTGTTAATAATGTATTTAGTTTACTTTTTCATTATTAATAATTTATTTAATTTTTTTCGTTGTTAATAATGTATTTAGTTTATTTTTACGTTGTTAATATTTAGTTGCCCATGATAGATTAATGGCCGATTATTTTGCCGACGAACCTGTTTACACTGCCAAGATGTTTAAACGTCGGTTCCGAATGAGTCGTCGACTGTTATTACGTATAGCAGACGACTTGGCATAGTCTGATCCGTTTTTCACCACTTTATAGAAATGTACGGCGGCCATTCGCCAACTGGCATACGGGACGGCGCCCGATTCGTTGAACGAGTATTTAAGGATGTCCGACAGAACTTCACGAGAATGTTTGCATAAGTTTTGCGAATGGGTCGTGAAGCTATATAGCAAGAAATATCTGGGTAAACCAAACGTAAATAACGTCTAAAAATTATTTCAAGCACACGAACAAAGGCATAGTTTTCCATGAATGCTCGGAAACATTGATTGTATGCACTGGCGGTGGCAAAACTACCCTAGTGCGTTGCAAGGTCAATAAACTCGGGGCGATCATGGTCATCCAACTATAATACTAGAGGCTATTGCGTCACAGGATCTATGGATTTGGCATGCATTTTTTGGTCTCCCTGGTTCACTTAACGACCTTAACGTCATCTATCAATCAAAGATCTTTAACGATGTAATAGCAGGAACTGGTTCAGACACCGGTTTTACGGTTTCGGGGGTGCAATACAGGCGCGGTTACTACCTTGCGGATGGAATGAACCCAACATACTCTACAATCGTTAAAACTATTCCACACCCGACAGACGATAAAAGAAAGAAATTTGCCAAGTATCAAGAGTCGGCGAGAAAAGATATTGAACGGTGTTTTGGGGTTCTACAAAAAAATGGCATATCATTGAACATCCAGCACGTTCTTTACACCACAGAGGTTGCGATACGTTATGTATGCTTGTATCATGTTGCATAACATGATTATCAAAGACGAAGGTAGAGCGATTTGTGAGTACGACGAAAATGCGGCTAACGGGAATTCTGTTCCAGTAAGTATAGAACAACAAGATTTAAACGGATTATCCCTACGTAACGAATACACACATCTAAACCTTCAAGCGGACTTGGTGGAATACATTTGGAATAATGCACAAAACGAACCCAATGACGACATGTCGGATGAAGACTAGTAGTTTTTTTGTTTTAAGTTTAGGTTTTTTTTATTTTAATGTAATGTATGAATTAATATTTATTTAAGAGTTTATATTAATTTTAGTTTTAATATATATATATATATATATATATATATATATATATATATATATATATATATATATATATATATATATTGCATAATTAATTTGCCAAAATTAAAAAAAGAAATATAAATAAGTGGGGGAGGTCCATCCTCCATTTCCTTTGGTTCATCCTTGAAGGGGCATCATTCTTGAATGTTGATATGGTGCTGACGTAGAGCGCCATCCTCCTAGGACTTGTCTCCTACACACCTAGTAGCCTCATAGAATCAACATAACCACATGAAAAAATCAATATAATCAGGCACACAAACACATTATAAGAGTAAATATCAAAGACTTAGTAAAAAGGATGTTCATAATTTGCAACGTTTCCTAACCAAATGTATTGTTAATGGTCTTCAAAGTCTCTCCGTTCTCCTTCCAATACCTTCTAAAAGTAGGTTAGAGGGTAAAATTTGTCATCCTCCAAGTTGTGGCCATCAAGATCCTTACTTAAGAAAATATTAGGGTTTTCAACTTATGACATAAGGCTCGTATGCAGCCATATGTTCATATAATGTCTTCAAGTGTCGGTTGAAAATCTTGATTTTCGGAAGATCAAAAAATCATTCAGAGTGAGGTTATATTAAGCTATGAAACTGAAGATCTACATAACATGCCCTCTGTAATGCAACCATCAAGACCTTCTTCACCAAATCCATCTTTGATGACTTTGCTTGCAAATATTGATCTTTCAATGACTAAGATTGTAAAATTGAGTTTGTGATAAAGCAACATCAGTTATCACAATCGAATGGTAAGATGGAAGATCAAAGAACTATATATAGGTGCGAATGAATTACGTGGGCCAAATTTTAAAGATCAAAGGATTTGTTGGAACCTGCTTTATAACATGAAGAAGGTGACAAACTAGCTTTGAGCTTTGAATTACAATTCCAGGGACAGATCAACAACAAAGTTTTGAGAAATAAGTGATGTACAATGAATGGTTCGGCATCATCAGTTCAAAGGGAGCTGTTGAACCCTACGGAGAACTGATGTGCCAAAGACCAAACAACTGATCATAATCAGTTGTTTTTCAATGTAAATAAAAATTTTAATCAAGTGATCAGTTTTTTTTTGTGTAAATAAAGATTTAAATCATGTGTGTAAGAAATGCTCTTCCTAATGAAACGGATGATAAAGAGATAAGAAAAGCGGGACAAAACAATCGTTGAAGACAAAAATAAATGCTGATATGAAGAAATGTTGTTGAAGGAACAACTATTGGTCATACACAACAAATATTTTATAGGACAGGTGTTTTAGACCAACTATTGAAGGAATAACTGCATAACTCTTGTTGTACATTAACCATTGTTTTATTAGTAAACCACACCCTTAGATCCTAACACGGTCATGTTCCAAAAGAACTGTAGAACAAAGTACTGAAGTGCCTAAGAAGAACTACTTATTGAAGGAACAACTGTTATTTGGTATAACAAGTGTTTTACTAGATACTATGTATTTGTCTTTTGTATTGTATCATGCTTTTGTGAATGAATAATTGTTCAATAACAACTGAGCATCATATCTATTGAGTTAGATTGTTAGAGGTCATAATTTAAGTGATGTCAGTTGATGTAATCGGTATTTTCTTTCTCTGTATATATAGATCATGATCTATATTAGTTTTGCTATAGTGAGAGATAAACATTGTAGAATTCATGTTGATGGGGAACTCAAGTCTGTAAACAATCGATTCAGTGATATGAGAATTTGTGATGACTTCTTACTTACAATTACGTTTTGATTTTCGATTATTCGATTGCTTAAATTTGATAAACTAAAATTTAATATTTTTTATTAATCACACACACCTCAGATCCCAAAATCATATTTTGAATAAAGTTTTATTTCTAACTAGTAAGATAAATTACGCTATGCAGCAGGGTCCCAGTCACTATCAGTACAAAACCTTCACTCGATATGACAACCGAAAAAAATATACTCAAGAGGATATCGAGATATGTTTTATATTGATTGAAAACTATAAATGAAATTTACATCAAACGGTATCGTTGTGCCGCATTAAACCCCATGAAATATTTTGAAACGTAAAAAAAGAGCACGTCACAATAGTATGTTAAAAAATCAAAGGGAATATTTATACAAAAGAAAAATAACCCAAAAAATTAACTGTGCTTTTGGTCCTTTTGGAGTAATAATTTTTTTTGAAAGGTGTGAATTATCTGTGAATATCGGTATGTCTAGCATACATTGTCTTAACCGGGTCTGTGCTAGAGAGCCCCCTCGCACAATAGGTCCCCAATTTAAACTCCTCAATGAGAAACCCCTATCACCCAGACTCGAACTTGAAACATGGAGAGAAAAACTCACCCGAACCTACCATGAATGAAACTTAAATACCCATAACCACCATTAGAGCACTGGTAATGGTTTTTCAAGTAGTACTATTTCTTTAAGCATGAAACACAATCAATGCAATACACAACAGAAAGTCAAACTTCCATTAACAACCTACATAAAATTTTACTATGCTTATCGTGAAACAAGTACAACTCTTTAAGCATGAAACACAATCAATGCCACATTATTTTCATGAAGAAGGCATTAGTACTTCGTGAAGTAGAAGCGTTAAAGCATGTTTTTAACCCCCATCTTACATCTACTTTACCTATACCCATTCACATTGTACAACTACTTGATGCACAAAGATACAAGGGCTTCCGAACCCTTTTGCGCATAATATCCAACTACTTGATGCACAACCATCCCACTGCACAACTACTTAATGTACAAGATACAAGGGCTACCCAAGCCCTTTTGCACATAATGTACAACTAGTTGATGCAGAAATTACAATAGCTACAGCTACTCCAAACAAAAGGAATTTTGATCAAAAAAGTACATGGATACTTTTTTCCATTTATTTTCATCTTGTCCTTGGATATGATCAACATCAAACAAAATCATATCCCTACCTAATATTATATATTCATTTCCTCTTCTATCTAACATCATCTTCAACCGTAAACAATGACATCAGTAGGTCCACTCTTGAGGGAGAAGCACCTCCGGGTTGTCCATAACGCTGCCCTGGCTGTTACTTAGCCGTCGCGGCTGCTCTTGAGCACCCAAAATCATGGCTTTCCTCCGGCTCATCAACATTTCTGCAAGTCAGTGACTCCTGGTAACTGTAAAGTGATAAGACACAATGTGGGAATAATATGAAGTTTAGAATTACCATAGTTTGAAGATTGAAATTGAGGTGGTGCTGTGGAAGATTGAATCATTCTAGCTGGCAGATTGACAGTCGGACAAGCTGTTATTAGAGAAATAATGTTAACTAAAGAAACAAGTAAATAAAAATATAGAAATAAAGAGTTAGGCTAAACGTAACACACCATCATTATTTTTACCTCCTTTCGTACTACATTAGTAATTTTTTTCTATCTTACTCAACAAAGTAAGCTAATATATTCATCACTTGTGTCCTGCTGGTAGGAGATTTGGATTATCGGGTGGAGGCTTAAGTTTAATCCTCATTTGTGTCACTTTTGATGGATTAAAGCAATAAAGGATTTGAGCTAGGCCTTGTGCGAGGTTGTCAATTTTAGTCCCGAGCTCACCCGGGTTTTCATCCCACCGAGTATTACACTAGAGAGTTCTGCTCTTGGGGTGAGCACAATGACTGTTAAGCGGCAGCAGGCGATATGGTTTCCGAAGGAATCGCCAAAGCTAAACTCTAAAGCCAGCATGGGCTCAGTTAAGACAACATAGTCTGTCGGAATGTGACAACGAGGCTTTTCAATTTAAGAAGTAAGGTGACCGAACACAAAAAGTTATCGTTCAAAAGAAAAATAAGCTAATATAATATAATATAATGTTTTTTCACAATAGGGTTACCTTTAGCACAGTGTTTTTACTTATTAGGTGTGCATTTAGTATAGTGTTTTGTTTTTACTCAGTAGTAAGGTGTACGTTTAGCATACCGTTTCTGTTTTTACTCCATTTAGAGCGCTGTTCCTTTTACTCAACAGTGGTACATTTTGACTACCCCTCAATAATTCAGTTTTTTATTATTATTATTATTATTATTATTATTATTATTATTATTATTATTAATTTTAAACAGGAAAAACAAAAATCCTGAACAAACTATGAATCAAAACATGTTTGGTTTGACTCTGCAATTTCAAACAAGAGAACAAATAAGACAATCATACCTTGTCGTTTTCTAGTTTCAGGTGGGCTCGTACCGTAACCCCGGGGCAAAAACACACCAGTTCCGGCACACTCCCTCTTCGCCACCACACCACCACCACCTCGCTTCAAGTAGTTTTCTAACTTTTGCTCGTAACGTTGGTTCTGAGCTTGTGGTGGAACCCATGCAGCAACACATATATTCCGACGAAAATGCTGCTGTCGGAACAACTCTTCTCCGTCACTCCTCCGCCATGAATCTCCGACCACACCTCTGTCGTTGTTTTTAGCGAAGAACCCAGTGTCACCGTCGCTAATGTTCATCCTCATCTTCATTCTTGCCACTTGTCCCGTTGCAGCAGAGATCAGATTCCATGCATCTTCATCCGACGGCTCCGGAGAATGACCCGACCAGCCAAAAGTTGTCTTCGGCGAGATTTTGAAATTTAAAAGGGGTTCTTGTAAAGAAACTGATGGAGAGAAACGACGAGTTAATCCGGTGGTATCTTCATGGTGGTGGTTGTGGGGTAAGTTGAAGAGGTTTTCTTTGTCCATGAAGTGGTGGTGACGGTGGTCGTCGGAGGAGAAATCGCCGGACATGTGTGGGGAAAGTGAGGGAGTGAAATGCGGAGGAGAAGAAGATGAAATAAAGAGGGAGGGAGGGAGGGAGGGAGGGAAGTGAAACAAGGGGCCCTACTGAAGGTTAAAGAGTGGATACTGGAGAGAACGTTGAATAGACAGGCTTTTATTTTTATTTTAAATATTATTGTTTTTATAAATATTTTTATGTGTCTGTATACTTGACAAGCAGGTCGACTATTTTTTTTTGACAAAATATATATTATAGTGTAAAGACGTACTTCAAATTCTCTGTTTAGATGTTCCTCTTTTTTTAACGGTATGCGACTTAAGAGTTGTTACGCCAGCATAAAAGTTAGACGTCCTCTTGTATATACATGGTGGGACGAAAATCCAGATGGCTTAGAATAGAACTTTACATCTTTGTAAAAAAAGGCTAGCCTCTATTCATTATTATCTAATTCATCAAAGTAACATAAATAATGATTAAATTTAGATCTCCATCAGAATATCTAAGCATCCTAAACACTAAGCCACAAGTGATGTAACAAAGCAATAGATTAGCTAGTTGAGCTTGTACCAATGGTAGCTAAATGCGCTTCTCATTTTATTTTTCACACACTCTTACTCTAAAAAGATAATTTTGTAGTTGTCAAATTCCACCATTATAAAAAAAATATTTTTACTTCTATACCTTAATAATTGATATGCATTCACTCTCTATAAATCTTTAGATAAGACTTGGTTATATAATATAATTCATTTTTTAAATGTTAAAGAGAGTTACATAGCATATAAAAGTAGGGTTTGTTAATTGTTTTTATTTATTTTTAAATATAACTTTTTTTTACCAATTTACTAATATAATAATAGAATTAGTCCTTTTTCTTATCGTAAGATTTTTTTTCATCTTTAATTGTATACATTACTTTTAAATTCTTTAGATAACTAAAGAATATCATTTGTCAACTTTGAAAACATTCAAATTCCATATTTTAAATATCAATTAGAATATTAATTATATCAATTAAAAATTATATATACTTATGTTCCTATTAAAGTCAATGAAAACAACTTGCAATCTCAGCTATTGAATGAGAGTAAGATTAAATCCTGACCCTTGTAATTATGAAAAACCTTCTAGAAAGGGAGGTTACCAAACGGTTGGGTCAACCCTTTTCTCTTCCTCACGTCTCGCCAGTTACTAGCGTATCCCCTTCCTTTTGTACCAGATATTCAATGTCGATATCAGAACATTCAACCATGCTTCCATTGCGATCTGATATGGTAAGCATCTAGATTTAAATTAGGTTTCTTATGATTATAATTTTTATGATTGTATTTGGCTACAGACCTCGTGACATTGTTGTCTACATTCTCCTTCACCATAATCATTCATGTTCGCAGATCACAGGGCCAGATTCATTCATGATTTGCATAAATTTTGCTTTCCAATTCGCAATTGGGTTAGTGTTTAGTTTGTAACACATGTTATTTCAAATAGAACGAAGACGCCCCCAATTATTTTGGCTTCTACTATTCAAACGAACACTCAACCAGGTTATTTCAAATTTTACTTCTACAAATTTTGATTTTGCAATTAAAACATATTATCTCAGCTTATTACTTCTGCAAAATTAATTATGTAATCCGGACAGGTTGTATTTGAATGGTATGCTGCATTAAAGGTATGTTGCATCTAATTAAGTATTTCGGTGGTGTCGAGACTCCTGTCAACTAAAACACGTAATAACTTAATGACTTTTCGTTTTTGTATGTAGGACCTTCCCCTTTTCTCTTGCTCTGAAACCTAAACCTAACAAGGAATGAGAAAAAACCACAAAAGGAAGCAAACAAACTGCTGGATTGAGTGCTTTGCTGCATAGAGAGCTAAAGGGGTACCTATTTTTTTATTTCTCAAGATATTGCTGCACTGATGCTTTTCTGCTTGCTGAACCTTCAGGTGCTAATCGATTTCAAGTGCAATATTAAGAGTTAATCACCGAGAGAATACAAGCTTAATCACATCTATTTGAAGTGGAAAGATGGGTTGGTAACGGCTCAATTTGGTACAGTTTGAAAGTGTCCAGGTCGGAATGATGCATAACACTTTTATCCGTTTTTATTTATAATTAACACATGAATTATGGTTAAAAAAAACAATATTTTACAATAATCGTATTTAACGAATGATATGATTTTGTAGGGACTTTGGATGACTTCTCAACGACACATTCCCCTTTTTAACTACTCTTTCTTTTTAATTGTACCGGTCTATAAAACATGGCATAAAGAACTAGAAAGGTATACATTTGGTTGCATTTTTATTAGTATAAGCATTTGACTATTTTACTGATTTGTATTCACGTTTAGGTGCAACAATTGGCTGGAAAAACTAGCTCATGTTAGCTATAGAACAAGTGCTCCTTATGTAATTTCAACACTGTTGAGCAACTTACAAAGTTTATATTGTACAGTGAAGGCGACCGATTTACTCAACATGGGTTGTGGGTGACAATTTATCATTATTAATGCAATCTGTTGGTGCAAGTGCAAAGGTATTTTAAATGATGGATATTGTGGCTAGTGACCAGTTCACTTCCAGTGCTAGCACTTTTTTATTTGTGAAACACATCTTAGTATTTGAACTAATGTGCATGTTGAATTTTGGCAGGGTCAAAGTTGCCAAATATGAAGGTTCATATTGAGTTTGTGAATGTATCATTTACCTATACATCAAGGGAGACGGGTTGGTCTTGGTGGTTGTGGGCAAAGCACAATTGTGAATCTTCTACTTCACCATATGAACCAACAAGTGGCTAGGTAAACCCTTCTTTCCTAAAATGATGGTGAATTTTTAATAGCGGTAACGAATGGGTCGGGCTGGTTGACCACAAATATTCTTTGTCCTTTTTTACCATGTTATTAGTAAAAGATATTTTGCTAGATGATTAACGCATATTTCTTTTCAATAAGAGATTATACATGCAAACCTTTTAAATACATTTCAGGTCAGTTTTTACTGATGTGGTTATTTAACCAAGTACTCTACCGTACCGGTACCGTAAACGCCTAAAGTCGGTACTCGAATTGGTACCGAAAATATTTCGGTTTGGGAATTTGGTACCGGTACCGATCTTTTTCTGGATTTGATTAGTTGTAACTTGCAATAACAATTTAGACAAACTAATATTATTTTTATCTTAGGTTGGATGGCATTTTCAATCAAACCATGGCTTTGGACCAAAAATGGCAGATTCATGGGTTAAGATATTAGTCAGGATTTTAGGTACTAAACAAGAAGATATCAAGTGCCAATAGTTATACCGATGGAGTTATGAACCATGGTTAGGTATTAATATTGAGAAATACAAAACATACTAGAGGAATTATGATGGAGTAATGAACCATGAAATTAAGGTCTTTCAACTAGACTGACAATTTGGCTCGATTATCATGATGGTATTAATGGCCTTGTGATGTTTTATCTCTAGCGAGTATAAAAGCGTAAAATCGAAAACTTGCCTCCAACCGTGCTTTGTCAGTGTTCTTTGGCATAACTTACATGTTAATATGAATTCTTTAGTGAAACATTCTACATGGTTTTGCTCTTTATTAAACAAATAATTTTTTTTATTTACAATCCAACTAATTTTTTTAATGCCATGATAACTTTAGATAACCTGTCAACTGGACGGGTATAGAACTAGTTAGAATTAGTGGTAAACCAATTGATGGAGTTTGTGAATGTATATAAAAAAAGTCATGGCGAAAATAAAACAACGTTGGGTTGCAAGAAATGTTACTCGAAGTGTCATTTAATTATAAATAAGTAGTCATGTAAGCTAGTCATAGAAAGATTCTATTATAATCTCCGGTTAAAAAGTTCTGGTTCTGTTCTATCACTAATCTGTGTAAAATTTTGGATTTGGTTATATAATTTAATTATCTTTTTTGAATTGTTAAAAAACTTAAAGTAGATGCAGTTAAAAATACAAAATAGATTTTTTGATTGTATTCATTTAAAACTTCAAGGGGGTTGACGTAGTTGTCGTAGGCTAATAAAAAACTAGCATTTTGCTTAAATATCTATACGAGTACCGGTAAGTAAGGTCGTATCGACAACGAATTTGTGGTTAGTGTTTAGTGAATTAACTAATTAACTACTATTGTCTGAATTGGGGATTTGTTTGATTGTTAAGAAAAACACGCAAATTGTTGGAAAAGATGTTATGAGATTAAGAAAAGGTAATCCCCACCCGGAACCCCGATATAAGTTCAACACAAAAATCTGTTTACTGATTCAAATACCACATAGCCATAGCCTTGAGATTAATGAATTTGATTAACAATTAGGGGCAATTTTTTACTACTAACCATACAACCTAACAGCCCGTTAAAACAGATCAACTACCCACCAGATTACCAACCCACTAACAATGCAAGAAAATGCTAATACGCTTGATAACAAACAAATAGTTCAAATATAAGCAACGTTTGCCAAAATAAACACAAGTGATCAACATGTATCAGTTACAAGAATCGGGAAAAGAAAGTTAAATGTGTAAAACCTAGCAATCTAACATTCGGAGGAAGTTACAAGGGTTTTAGTCTCGCACGTCACACCCCGATCCGCAGCGGAAAAGGTGATCGGGGCATGATTGGGTTATCATCAAAGCTCATGACATTTATTATAATGTTTCATATTTATTATTTCAATTTAAAAGAGATCATACAATCATATCAAACAAATACAACATGTTCTATTCATCCTTCTAAACTTCATTATTTTTCTTCTAAGGCAATTTCCTATGTTTTCCTTGCTTCATCCTGTTCACCTGTATCATATGTAAAAATGGTTTTTGGATCAACAAAAAGTTGGCGAGTTAACCTTGTTAGAAAACATTTATTATTTATTTCGGTTGTATTTAATATGGAAAAATTGTGCAATATTCATATATGAACAAACGTAAATAAACATACAATAACAACAATTAGCTTACAATAACAAACAACAACAAACAATAACATACATTAACAAACCAACAGCATACAATCACAACCCAATAGTATACGATATCAAATAACAACAAACAACAACATACATTAACAAACCAACAGCATACAATAACATATCAACTTGTATAAATATATAATATAAATGAAACTGTGCGATCAAGGCTCAATCAAAACGGAGCCGATCGTATTGCATGTACTGAAAATGAAAATGTCTGTGCGATCAAGGATCAATCAAACGGAGCCGATCGTATATTGGCACGCCAGGTTCACGCTCATAATGTAATGGGGAACATGCTCAATGCTCATAATGTAATGGGGAGCGGCGGCCTATGAAATTGCATGTACTGAAAATAATAAATTAAATCTACACAATAATCACACAAACAGTTTACACAGGCAGGATACACATTTATTCATGATATGATGTATGCACAATGATTTAAATATGATAAATAGTAAGACACATGATACACCCCAAAAACGTGATTTAAACGAGGAATTTGTAGAGATTCACTCACAGTGGGTGCGTTCGGTGAATGATGATGAATGCGCACGAGTTTAGAGGATTGATCGTCGAGGAATAACTAACCTAATTAATAAAGAAAAGTAAGGTAAATAAATGGATTTTATTAACAACTTTAATAGGATTTTTGGATATATTTTTGTGAGTTTTAGGCTAGTTTCTAACCTTAAAAATGTTATTTTTAAGTATTTTTAATTGATTTTTAAATAAAATAAATAAATAAAAATAATAAAAAAATGTTGACTTTTTGACCGTTGACCGTTGACTTGTTGACCGGTTTATTGTGTGTATGTATGCGCCGGGCAGGACTCGAACCCGAGACCTCCCGTACGCGTGCACGCAGCTCTACCAACTGAGCTACGTGTCTAACCCGAAATATTTCTGTTTTTAATTATATTTCTACACTAATTCAATTAATCCGAAAATTATTTATTTTTAAAAAGGGTTTTAAATGTATCGGACCGGTGTCGTCAACTGGTCTCGAACCCGGGACCTGTGACTTAATGTTACACACAGTCCACCGTTGGACTGTGTGTCTAACTTGGTTTAAATACAGATTTTTATTATACTTAACATCTAACGGAGTTAACCCGGTTCAGTTTTAAAAAAAAAGGCATTTTATTACAGCGAATGAGGTTTGGACAGGAATCGAACTCGCGACGTGTATGAATTTATTTGCACACAGTCCATCGCTGGACTGTGTGTCTAACCCGTTTATAATTCCGATTTTAAATAATCTTATAACATAACTACTTCGTCTTCTTCGTTCAAAACTCAGGCAACGGTTATCTAACTGTTATTTGTTAAATTCTGTTAATGAACAAGATGAACAATTGAAAAGTATTGAACCGAAGAGTTTGGGGAAAGAAAGTACCGAACAGATCGTCTTCTTAGAAAATCCGGCGAAGCTCGTCGGCTCTGTTTTGGGAGCTCCTTCTGTTCGAGTTCAATAATTAGTTTGGATGAATTAGAGGTGAAATTGAATCACTGGGTAACGATTATCAGTAGATTACATGATCATACCAGTTATCAGCGTGATTCTGAAACTTTCAGAAATTTTCCGGTGAAAACAGAAAAATCCGGCAATGTCGTCTGGGGTTGATTCTGAGTGCTGGAGTGGTGTTAGAATTTGTATAATAATGGAATGAAACAGAAAAATCGAGGTAATTACCGTGTAGATGAAAGTCCCGGTTTTCCGACGACTTGCAGAGAATTCCGGCGAGTGCAATTTCTTGCGACAGAGGTTCTTCAGAGGGTTAAGGTGAGTGGGAGTGATGTCAGTACGAGTTCTATGATCTTATTTTTGGGTAAGAAGAAAAGATGGGTTGAATTCGGTTTTCCGACGAAACTTTCCGGTAATTTTCAGAGAATTCCGGCGACTTTCGGCGAAGTTTTTCAGAGCGAAAAGAAGAGTGTAAGTTGAATAGCTTCGTGAGATTAACTGATGAACAAGGTATAATCCCGGATTCGAGTTGTATTTTCGGTTTCAACAGGAATTTAAGGCAATGAATGTAATTGATGGTTTTCTTCGGTTATAACCGACCTTACTCGTTAATGTATACGTTATGACCAAAAAAAACGGCAAACTTTGATGGAATTGCCGGGATTTCAGGCGTGAGCGGATTTTGGGCGCGCTGTGCACTTGGTTTTGATTTCCAGATTGATTTATGTATTAATTGGTTCAATATATTAACAAACATCACAAGTGGCGGAGCGGTTGTAGGGATGTGTGTTAAGGCTTTGCTAGCACTCGGCTGACCCGGGTTCGAGTCCCGGCTTCAGCATATTATTTAGTTCATTATTTTTAGTACATTTTCAAAAATAAATTTTATATTCTAATATACTTATTAATTATGTATCGTTTAAAATTAATTTGGGCATTAAATACGCAACGAAATTTTTAACTGGTTGTTCGGTTAATAAACGAAGCGGGTTTAGTAAATCCGGTTTTTGGCGGATGTTACAGTATCCCCTACTTTTAGAAATTTCGTCCCGAAATTTAAGTAGTGGCACATTTGTCTAAAAAGGATGGTGTTTTAATTTGACAATTACATACTTAGAAGAGAGTAAGAGTTTAAATTTTTTTTGAGGCGGTAACGTTCCTTGTAAGGGTTGAATACCCTGCTACAGGAATCGCTTTTTGTTGCCTAAAGTGTATGAATACAGAACATGGATACACAGAGTTGATCGACAAAGTATGATGTTATGCATATGAGTTTGGGTACGTTTGAAAGATTAGATTATATCCTAAAATAAACTTCTAATACTAAAACCTACATGGAACTTCTCATAACCGCCTGACAATGCCTCTGATCCTCTGGCAAGAATACTTATATATAGGAAGTACCAGCGGCGTATCCACCATATTCTTGTCAAATTTTCATTGGTTTTATCAGTTAGTTATGATTGGTTCTATGATGTGACTCTAGAACATAAATAAACATAACAACCAATATCTGAGTCTTAATTCTGATAGCATACATGTTGGATTGATGACACAATCCAATTCCTTTAAAGGATGAGATGATATAAATGCTAAATCAGTGAGTATAACACAAACTTCAATCAATACAATACCAAATCCTACATGGAACTTCTCATAACCGCCTGATAATGCCTCTGATCCTTTGACAATAATACTTATATATAGGAAGTACCAGCGGCGTATCCACCATATCCTCGTCAAATTCTCATTGGTTTTATCAGTAAGCTATGATTAGTCCTATGTGACTCTAAAACATAAATAAACACAACAAACAATGCTTGAGTCATAATCCTGATAGTATACATGTTTGAATGATGACAGTCCCTCTCTCGTTTGTTATGATGGAGAGGTTAGTCTATGTAGAAGTGAGACACAGCCCAACTTCTTTAAATAATGAGATTGAAATACGTTGAGATGTATGATGGTATGAATGTTGAATCAATGAGTATAAAACAAAACTGGAATAATAATTTGCATTAAAATCCTTGGATAAATTTCCAATTTAAATTGAGACACGTGAGAATTGAAATAACATAGAGGAAACATAAAACTAAGCAGTTGGAGTTGAATCTTGATTGTTGGTGAAGGGGACTAGTTGCGTGTTTTCGTTTGAGCCGTCATTATCTTCAACAGGATTGGCGTTGATGTTGAAAACTCTTCCTCTTGCTGGTGGCCTAGTGGTTGGGTTTTCTTGTTTTGCTTGGTTAACTGGGTTTGCTTGAGCTTGGGCGTTTATGATGTTAACCAATTGAGGGCACGTGTTTCTAAAGTGGGTAGGGTCGCCACAATTGAAACAAGCTCGAACATATGGGAACATGGGGTATTGGGGTTGTTGATATGTTTGGATCATGTTTTGAGTAGGGGGTGAGGTTTGGTTTTGAGAGGTGCGGCAAACTTTGCTCAAATGACCATAGCGTCCACAATTCGCACATAGTCGACAAAGTACGGTAGATGGATGGTGATAAAAACAGGTGTTACATCGAGGGTGAGGTCCAAGGTAAGGTTTCTTATTTGGGTAGGTTGAGTTGGGTGCTACTTGAGTGATTGGGATAGCTTGGAGGGGTACGGCTTGTAAGGCTGGTTGGTTGCGTTGGGTGACAGCGAAAAGTTGCTCGTCTCTTTTTCTCTTAGAAATGGGTTGAGAAGGGGATTCGGTTTGGGTGTAGTTGGAGGTTTCAGTCGATGCTTTATCCTTCCTCTTCTCCTCCTTGAAGTCTTTGTTCCGGATTCGGTTCTCGGTGAGCTCTGTAGCTAACTCCATTGCTGCTTCCAAGGTTGCAGGTGTGGTACTTATTACAGAGTCTTGAATCTTTGAAGGAAGACCTTGAATGTAGTGCTCGATCAAACGGTAGTGGGGAGTGAACAAGTTGGGAACCATTTGATTCAACTCGAGGAATCTCTTGTTGTACGTAGTGTGGTCGCCTTCCTTTTGTTTCAACGAATAGAACTCATCCTCTAATTTCTTGATTTCCCTCCTTGGGCAAAACCGTCTTGTCATGATTTCTTTCAACTCTTCCCATGTCAAAGTCATAGTATCTTCAACACCCCGTTTGGCCTTCTCTGTATTCCACCAAGTAAGTGCTATCCAAATAAACGACCAGTAGCATATCGCACTTTGCGATCATCGGGGCAATCGCAAGTTAGAAAAATGTTTTCCATTTCTTCAAACCAATAGAGAAGAGCGGTGACACCTTCAGTCCCTTCGTATTTTGTAGGGTCGCAGGATTTGAAATGCTTGTAGGTGCATTTAGTGGTATTTGGGGGAGGGTTAACAACATTTTGAACTTCTTGATTGACGGGGTTAGCGGTAAGGGCTTGTTGGACTTGAATTACAATGTTGGGTATTACGGCAGCCATTTGTTGAGCGATTAAGGCAGCCATGCGCTCACGGGCTTTTCTTGATCTCATCTTCCTACGAACGAGGCTAGAAGACATCTACAAGGAATACATATCAAGAGTATGAGTTGGATGCTTTTGGGATCATGTGTCGTATTTAGGAATGAACATTCATAAAATAAACATAGCAAAATAAATCTACTACATCCATAGGATGTCTTGGGCTTTGCTACTTGCATGCCGCCATACTTCACCTTCGTAATCATGTGGGCCCCCATGAATACCGGGTTTTTCATATGGTTCGCATGTGTTAGCCTGGTTACGTACACTAAAACCCGGAGAAAATCAAGAAATATGTAACGTATGATATTCGGAATGTGTCCAGGTGTGGACACGGTGACACCTCAAAGTGGGGTTAGTTCGAACGACGTTTGGTGTGGCATGCTTTGGCCTAATAGGTCCTTCGTACTCTCATCGTTAGTCCCCAGGTAGGCAAACTGGTCCGTTATATTGGATTTATACGAATGCCAACCTAGACAGGACGTTCCGACTACCGGTACTTGTACCCTTACAGTTACTACATGCCCGTCGCAGAACTCACTTTGATGAGATTTGAAAAATGAAAAATGCGACAAAATCTTGAATAACGGAAGTATGAATATGATTTGAATATGTGAATATTGTAACATGTATGATGAATATGTATGTAAGTATGTATGTTTGACTGCAAGTATAATTCACTATGTATCACAAATTGTAATATTGGAAATGTTTGCATGCATTTGTGTATGTAATAAATATGAAACAAATAAATATCATAAGTTTGCATGTAACCACATAAACAATTAAAATCTAGTCAACTATAGTATAGGCTCTAAGAGTCTAATAACCTATCATATATCCCTATAGTCATGGCTCTGATACCAATCTGTCACACCCGACCCGCAGCGGAAAAGGTGATCGGGGCATGATTGGGTTATCATCAAAGCTCATGACATTTATTATAATGTTTCATATTTATTATTTCAATTTAAAAGAGATCATACAATCATATCAAACAAATACAACATGTTCTATTCATCCTTCTAAACTTCATTATTTTTCTTCTAAGGCAATTTCCTATGTTTTCCTTGCTTCATCCTGTTCACCTGTATCATATGTAAAAATGGTTTTTGGATCAACAAAAAGTTGGCGAGTGAACTTTGTTAGAAAACATTTATTTATTTATTTCTGGTTGTATTTAATATGGAAAAATTGTGCAATATTCATATATGAACAAACATAAATAAACATACAATAACAACAATTAGCTTACAATAGCAAACAACAACAAACAATAACATACATTAACAAACCAATAGCATACAATCACAACCCATTAGTATACGATATCAAACAACAACAAACAATAACATACATTAACAAACCAACATCATACAATAACATATCAACTTGCATAAATATATAACATAAATGAAACTGTGCGATCAAGGCTCAATCAAACGGAGCCGATCGTATTGCATGTACTGAAAATGAAAAATGTCTGTGCGATCAAGGCTCAATCAAACGGAGCCGATCGTATTGCATGTACTGAAAATGAAAATGTCTGTGCGATCAAGGCTCAATCAAACGGAGCCGATCGTATGTTGGCACGCCAGGTTCACGCTCATAATGTAATGGGGAACATGCTCAATGCTCATAATGTAATGGGGAACGGCGGCCTATGAAATTGCATGTACTGAAAATAATAAATTAAATCTACACAATAATCACACAAACAGTTTACACAGGCAGGATACACATTTATTCATGATATGATGTATGCACAATGATTTAAATATAATAAATAGTAAGACACATGATACACCCTAAAAACGTGATTTAAACGGGGAATTTGTAGAGATTCACTCACAGTGGGTGCGTTCGGTCAATGATGATGAATGCGCACGAGTTTAGAGGATTGATCGTCGAGGAATAACTAACCTAATTAATAAAGAAAAGTAAGGTAAATAAATGGATTTTATTAACAACTTTAATAGGATTTTTGGATATATTTTTGTGAGTTTTAGGCTAGTTTTTAACCTTAAACATGTTATTTTTAAGTATTTTTAATTGATTTTTAAATAAAATAAATAAATAAAAATAATAAAAAATGTTGACTTTTTGACCGTTGACCGTTGACTTGTTGACCGGTTTATTGTGTGTATGTATGCGCCAGGCAGGACTCGAACCCGAGACCTCCCGTACGCGTGCACGCAGCTCTACCAACTGAGCTACGTGTCTAACCCGAAATATTTCTGTTTTTAATTATATTTGTACACTAATTCAATTAATCCGAAAATTATTTATTTTTAAAAAGGGTTTTAAATGTATCGGACCGGTGTCGTCAACAGGTCTCGAACCCGGGACCTGTGACTTAATGTTACACACAGTCCACCGCTGGACTGTGTGTCTAACTTGGTTTAAATACAGATTTTTATTATACTTAACATCTAACAGAGTTAACCCAGTTCAGTTTTAAAAAAAAAGGCATTTTATTACAGCGAATGAGGTTGGGACAGGAATCGAACTCGCGACGTGTATGAATTTATTTGCACACAGTCCACCGCTGGACTGTGTGTCTAACCCGTTTATAATTCCGATTTTAAATAATCTTATAACATAACTACTTCGTCTTTTTCGTTCAAAACTCAGGCAACGGTTATCTAACTGTTATTTGTTAAATTCGGTTAATGAACAAGATGAACAATTGAAAAGTATTGAACCGAAGAGTTTGGGGAAAGAAAGTACCGAACAGATCGTCTTCTTCAGAAAATCCGGCGAAGCTCGTCGGCTCTGTTTTGGGAGCTCCTTTTGTTCGAGTTCAATAATTAGTTTGGATGAATTAGAGGTGAAATTGAATCACTGGGTAACGATTATCAGTAGATTACATGATCATACCAGTTATCAGCGTGATTCTGAAACTTTCAGAAATTTTCCGGCGAAAATAGAAAAATCCGGCAATGTCGTTTGGAGTTGATTCTGAGTGCTGGAGTGGTGTTAGAATTTGTATAATAATGGAATGAAACAGAAAAATCGAGGTAATTACCGTGTAGATGAAAGTCCCGGTTTTCCGGCGACTTGCAGAGAATTCCGGCGAGTGCAATTTCTTGCGACAGAGGTTCTTCAGAGGGTTAAGGTGAGTGGGAGTGATGTCAGTACGAGTTCTATGATCTTATTTTTGGGTAAGAAGAAAAGATGGGTTGAATTCGGTTTTCCGGCAAAACTTTCCGGTAATTTTTCAGAGAATTCCGGCGACTTCCGGCGAAGTTTTTCAGAGCGAAAAGAAGAGTGTAAGTTGAATAGCTTCGTGAGATTAACTGATGAACAAGGTATAATCCCGGATTCGAGTTGTATTTTCGGTTTCAACAGGAATTTAAGGCAATGAATGTAATTGATGGTTTTCTTCGGTTATAACCGACCTTACTTGTTAATGTATACGTTATGACCAAAAAGAAACGGCAAACTTTGATGGAATTGCCGGGATTTCCGGCGTGAGCGGATTTTGGGCGCGCTGTGCACTGGGTTTTGATTTCCAGATTGATTTATGTATTAATTGGTTCAATATATTAACAAACATCACAAGTGGCGGAGCGGTTGTAGGGATGTGTGTTAAGGCTTTGCTAGCACTCGGCTGACCCGGGTTCGAGTCCCGGCTTCAGCATATTATTTTTAATTCATTATTTTTAGTACATTTTCAAAAATAAATTTTATATTCTAATATACTTATTAATTATGTATCGTTTAAAATTAATTTGGGCATTAAATATGCAACGAAATTTTTAACTGGTTGTTCGGTTAATAAACGAAGCGGGTTTGGTAAATCCGGTTTTTGGCGGATGTTACATCGCATGTTCATCATCACAGCTTCAAATCTTGACTCGAATGATTTGGCATGAAGAAACAAGAAGATTTAGGTGTAGGAACTCTGAAAATGGCCTTTTGTTTCACTCAAGTTCGTAAAAATGCCTGGGAAACTGAATGAGGATCTCCCCATGTGGTTTAGGTCAAAACATACAATTTCCCGGTTCAGCCCTCCCCCGCGTGGCGCGGAGGTCTTTAACTGAGGGGCCTTCATATCAACCACTCTCGCGCGTCGCGGAAGCTTCACCCCTCTCCCACGAGTGACACGGAGATACATTTTTCTAGAAATTGTTTTTTGTTGACCCTTTTGACCCGTACAACCCGATTTCCTGTGTTTACGCTCCTTTTCCATCATTTAGCACTCCTTAGACCATAAAACTCAACATACAAAAAGTACAAGATAACGATACAAAATGTAACATCCAAAAGTTATAAACATAAAGATAAATGTGTGTGTGTATATATATGCTTGTATATTATGTGACAATAATAATGACCAGTAACTAGTAACATTTGGACCTAGTTAAACACACTTGAAATTATAACAAAGGAATAGGTTATAGTTCTTTTAAAATAAAAAGACTAAAAAAAAACTTGAGGGACCTAAATTGATCAAGATGAAACTAGATGTTTTAAAACATCAAAAATTGAAACAACACATAGATTTGTGTGTGTTTGTGTCGACTAGAGAAGAGAAAAAGGAGAGAAACCCTCACAAAACCTAAACTAACAATTCTACAAATCGAAATGCAAATAGAGTCTAAAACTCGTGCATTAACTGAAAATATTGATCACCCAAACTAGGAGATCATAAGGTATGTTGAAATTTTGTGTTTGATGGAATAGTGAAATTGGATTAGCACCATGGTTTGCAATTATCGAATGGATTGTGGAATTTATGGTGAAATTGATAGTATATGCATGCTTAGAGACTAACCCTTTTAAGAAATTATGAAATAAATGTTGTGAACCAAGTGTTTGGATTGTTAGCATGTCTATGTAAGTGGGTTTTAGTGAAAGTATTGGTAACATGATTCATGATGATTAATTTATGCATTTGAAGTATGATAAACTGAAATCTAAATGTTAGTTTGATCATATTTAGCACATTGACTTGATAAGTTGAGAATATATGGTTTAATGATATTTACTGAATGAACAGAAATAGCATAAAATTCATGCCCACAAGTTGTTTGACAAAATAGTTGAGTGAAAATTTGATGTGAATAATGTATATAAATCTATAAAGAAAACCTTTTGATTAATTGTTGGCAAGTTTTCATGCCATTGATATGAGTTAGGAGTTCTTAATGACAATTGAGTTGTACTCTTGAAGGTAACTTGAGTGAAGCTTCGGGAGGTTAAGCCGGAGCGAAAACGCGATCGAAAGGAAAGCATTAAGGTACGTGGTTATATGTCCCGTTATTATCTTTATTAATTAATATAGTTGATCCGATTGAGTAATTGTAAATATGTTATAAGTGATAAGTGATGGTATTCACAATAGCAAACCAAACTGATCAAAATAAAGCAAATGCAAACCGGGTAACTGGAACGTGGAGTACAAAGTGACGAACCCGGGTAAATGGGCCGTAAATGAAAAACGAATAATTCCATGAAAGAAATACGAATGATTTAAGTTTATGAACTTGAACATCAAACGGGCCGAATATGTATTCTCGCAAACCGGGTACTGGGAGTGTGGAACATGAAGTTATTAAGTCGGGTAATGGTTATAATCGTGAGATATAATCCCACTAAAAAGTTTTGGATTATTTGAGCTTAGGTGCTTAAACATCAAAACATATTAAAATGAAGTAAAACGCAAACTGGGTAACGGGAGCGTAAACTATATGAATTACGGATCCGGGTAATGGATACAGTCTAGATAGGCTAAGAAACGAACCCCAAGCAATTGAAATGAGTTTGGATAGATTTAGATGTAAATTGAGTGAAAAGAAAACATGTTTAGCTAACACAGCCGGGTGGACACCTGACCCGGTCGGGGGAGCATTCTGTGAAGAAAACATGTTCAGCTGACCTGGCTGGGTGGAAACCTGACCTGGGTTGGGGGAAGGGGCTGAAAGTATATACATACATACACACACACACTTTCTTGTTTTTAATTCTTTTGTTCAAATGCTTTGATTTCTAATTGTTTGAATGAAATTATATGATAGGTAACTATGCACTTTAGACCTCGGATGATGATCGAGCCATGTCAAGAACCGAACACTTCTCAAAAGTTCATTGCTTCCTTTGTTGTTTTAGTCTCTTAAAAAATACTAGTGAGCTTGTATTTTGGATAAGGATGAATTCTAACTTGTAGTAGTTTATGTTTTTAATAATATAAAACACGTAACGTTTTGTTTAAAATCACTCGTTAAAGCGTTATATTTATATGTAAATGAGCAGGGTCTTACACAAAAGGACGCGTTAAAACTACGAAAACGTATACAAAACTCATACAAATGCAATATGTTTTTACCAATACGTTAGGAGTGCAACCAGTAAAAAAGGGGTGCATTTAGCAACACTCTTATACTAATTACAATTGTTTACACGGAGACCTAGGTTTAAGGTCAGAGTACATGTTTTTAGGTAGTATTATCTTACCTTTCAATCCACAAGTAAGCATAGATATCTTTGTTTACATGATTAAATAACTGTGCAACAAACATTATTGTTTAACTTGCCAATTTGTACCAACACTATTAAGCAATATATAAATTTATCTAATGTAGCACCATAAAGTACTCACGTATAAACGTTAATACCATCCCATGTTTTTATGTATGTGTAAAACGGTGATTTTCAACTATGCAAAAAATTCAACCTATGTTATAATTCATGGGTTTGTGGATGATTATATGTGTTATGAAGTTTCTCCCATTAAGGTTTTAATGGAAAAAAACAATGTTGTTATGTGTTCGTGTTTTTCACCTTTCACACCACTAGAGTGTGTTATGAGCTTTTTATTACGGCTTCAGTCAAATGCGATTGATATCATATGTGATTGATATTGAGTCGAGGTAACTAAAAGCCGTTACATCCATCACTATTAAGGTATCTTTTTATAATCAATTCCAGATCTTTGTAAAAATCCTTATGATGTCCATTTAAATAATATCACTAAATTTCATTCTTTCATGCCATGATTTGGTAGAAAATGTTTGTTTGTATCCAATATATTTTACAACTAAGTGTATAAAAATCTCTTTATTTTTAGGTGTATGGAGTTATGTATATGTTTTGGTTCCATACATTAAAAGTTGTGATGTAAATTATCAAGATCTCTTTATTTTCAGGAATCAATTTTTTGTTAGAACCATCATATAGTGTTTCTTTAATAGACCCTTTTACTACTAACTTGATTTAACTAATACATGTGTGCACGTGTATATATTTTTATGGTTTTTTTTGCACAAAATCATGTTTTTAATTTACAAAGAGTGTTTTTAATTTATACACAACTACACAAAATAAGGCAAGTGTACTTATTGTGTAGTAGTATAGCATGGATTAATAACCAAGTGTTGAAGCAAGGCTTCAATGGCACCCACTATTCAACCCTCGTTCTTGCTTAGTCAGAAACTAAGATAAAGAGTTTTAAAAACTATTAACTAAAGATAAAAAGAAGTAAGATCAAATAAACATAAAATAAATTGTAAAATTTTTTATTATATACCAAAGTAACAAATTACAAACAAGTGGCAGGTAAACGGGCAACAAGCTGCGCCGCAACCCCCTTTTGAATTGCAAAACCAATCCTACTAAAGACGAAACGGCCCTTAAAGGTTGAGACGATCAATCAAAGATTATATATATATATATATATATATATATATATATTTGATTTCAAATCCACGTGATGCAATAAGAAATGTTTAAAGTTATTTGAGTGACGTAGTAAAGTTGGCATCTCAATGTGAGATGAGAATGACCACATTGGACTAACTATCTCTAAATTTTCCATGTATCCGCATAAGATAGTGTAACCACATTGGGAACACATCACCCATGAACTTATTTGCAAAACCGGAATGCACGACTCCCAAATAAGCCAAAGTTAAAAACATGTTGGTGCAATACCAGTTTTGTAACTACCACTATGCAATTCTGTGTTGAAGACAAGGAATGGCGAAGATAGATGGTTGGCACACTTAAGTGCATAGCATCATTTTTATGCCATTAGCGCACTTAATGGCGTTGCCTATAAATGGAAGAGTTTGTGTAAAATTTCATTAAAGCTTTCTAGATTTGTTTTGAGTGTTTGTTTAGAAACTATGTGTTTAGAACTTAGTGTTCATGAGATAGTGTCCACATTGTCTAGAGAGAGAAGTAGAATGTGTACTCTTTCGGTATTGTAGTTTGTGTTGATTATCATGAATAAGAGTTTTCTACTTTATTCTATGTTTATGCTTTTATCTCAATCAAAAGTGATATTTAATATGTGTTATCAATCCTAAAGGGTACTGGGACTTTCAAAACATTTTAAAGAAATTTATATTTTAAATGTAAATTACTCTTGCTAGGTTAAATGTACATTAGGACTTATAAATTGAATGTATAAGCTTAGCAACATCATCATGCAAGATAAATATTACCAATCAAAGTTACCGAACCAATTCCACGTTAGCTATGACTTACACGACTGTTTGCTTGGGGATTAAAACTCTACCCATCATCTCTAGTGTGTTATAACCGCATTTGTATAAAGACGCACAGACTTGATATGTGTGCAAAGACGTACAAACCCGCATTTAGGGTGGGGGGAGTGTGGCGGTTGTTTAGGTGGCGGTTTTTTCGTATTAATATACATGTGTAGTACTTATTTTTTTTTTTGATTTTTTATAAATTAAAAATAGCAAATTTTTTAGGAAAAATTTGAAAAAAATTGGTGTTTTTTTAGCCTTTTTTATGATAGTTTTTTAGTTGTAGTTTTCTCATTACCATCCCATATATATATATATATATATATATAATATATATATATATATATATATATATATGTATGTGTATATATATGTATATATAGGGTTTTAGGGTAAAATAAAAACTTATACGAGTTGTGAGAACTTAGAGAAATCAGTCTTACGAAATGTTTTTTCAAAAAAAAATTACCAAAATCCAAAAAAAAATAATTAGTTTGTTTTTTCATTTACGGCAGTCGTAAATATTGTAAAAAGATATGTCATGCTTATGTCATCAGCTTTTTACAGCTGCTGTAAGGGGCCAAATAACACCAATTCAAATTTTTTTAATATTTTTACGACAGTTTTTTCTAACATTTTAATATAGAGGTGCGAAAAAAATATGGGCAAAACTCGCATGAGAAGGCCGAGTTCTCTAAGTTCTTATAACTCAGAAGGGTTTTCCCTTGATCTTGATCTATATATATGTGTATATATATATATATATATATATATATATATAAATGCAGGGGCGGAACCAGAGGGGGGTGAGAGGTATACTCCAAGCACGTCTAACCTCAAATGCCACATGGCATAGGTATGCGTGATTACTTATACACTATGTATTAAAGTAATTCCCTAATTTTTGGCTTTAAACACAAATGATTGAAGTTTTAGGAATGTTAATGTAAATAGCTAACGTGCTGATTGTGCAATGGAAGTGTAGCTTGTATTGCACACTTTCATCAAGACCCTACTTTTCTATATTGCACAACATTTTATCAATCGTTAATCATTTTTATTATTAGTTTTTTAATTATATATAGTTTATTTATTATTAATTATATGTAGTTTAATTGGGTTCAATTAAATCACTAAAAGAATGGGGATGCATCCTCTTATAAAATGATTGTCAATAATTGTCTAACTTTTGATTAAATAAAAATGTTAGTATAAATTAATCTTAAACCATGTTTATGCTTTTTTTTAACTTTTTCCTATTATGTGTTACTTTAATTTGGATAAATGAAAATGTCAGTAATAAATTTATCTTAGACCTTGTTTATGATTTTTTTAACTTTTTCCTATTATGTGTTACTTTAAAATTTGAGTTGGTATGTTACAAAGATCATTTAAAATGCAAGTAATTTTTTTAAATATAAAGATTGGTGTCATGTTAAAATATGATATTTCAACATTCTTTTATTAATTCTTAAAACTTTTATATAATTTTTTTACTCGGAAGTTTCGTTTGCAGAATACTTTAAATTAGTTTTTATAACTGTTTTTCATTTCAACTAAACTTTTTGTATTTTGTTTTATTGATATATTTTACATTCTAAATACTATGGTAATTATAAATACTATATAACTAAAGAGGGAATATACAATGAAAAGTGGATTTGACTAACTAGTTTAAGAAAGATTATGGGAATGACAAATGACACTTCCTATAAGTAGAAAAGAAACACATTTTGGTTGCAAAACACAATCTATCACCATTTTGTTTTCTAAAAAATACAACAAAAAAATCTAGTATAGAAAAATTAAGCTTAAAAAATCCAGTAAAAAAATATGGCATAGAAAAATCTAGTAAAAAATTAGCATAAAAAATCTCATACAAAAAGTCGACACAAAAAAATATAGAATAAAAAATTTAGCACAAAAAATATAGTACAGAAAATCAGTACAAAAATGTTATATAACATAGAAACATATTACAATTTTTTGTTTTTTTAAGTGTCATATTTTATATAATAATAGAGTATTTAAATTAAAGATAAAAATATGCTCGAATTTATGTTGTAATTTTTTTAAATAATTTTGTATAAAAGGTTATGAGTGTTTAAAAAATGAGGAAAATGATATGCACGTAAAGAAAGAAAGTCAATAAATATGTTATTTCAAAATACCCTTATACCCTTTTTTTCCTACATTTTCATCTTAGCAAGCGATTTAAAAATTGTAAGATTAAGATCTTTTCCTATGCTATTTGGCCAAAATAACGTTTTATTTGTTCCTACCCATATAACTAAAAGTACAATGATATAAAAGGAAACTTCCCGTTGTGTTTGTGAGGAGCGATATGATATGGTTCTTTTTTTTCAAGATTTTCATTGTAACACTTGTATATAGAAACAAAATTAAGTTTGAGTAAATTATTGTTTTGGTCCTTTTGGTTTATAGTAAATTGCTATATTTTACAAATATAAAAAAATTTATAAATTACACACCAACATTAAGTTTTAATATATTGCAATTTCAGTCCACGTAACTATCATTAAGTTTTACAAATTACACATCAATATTTTAGCAAAAGATATTCGAAAAGTTTCATACATAGATAATATGAACATTATTTTCATAAAATATTTACAAAACAAAGTTGTGAAAGTCTTAGTCATCAATATAAAAGGTAACATGCTATAAAGTACGCAAATAACAACCAAAAGATTAAGTTACGTGAGCCTTAAGCAATGATATTTAAAAATATAGTTGAATAACACTTATAACTTGTTAACACCTTTCTATAAACTACTAAATTGATGTGTGACTGACATATTAATTTAATTAAGTTCACAATAAACCAATTTTCTTGTGTGCACATTTGCATTATTAATAATACCAGTATAATGTACACATAACAACCAACTTCCTACAAGTGATTGGATCCCAACTTTGCTCCCCATGAATGATCATTTCTTGATATGTAGGGAGATGCCATCAAATAGTTAGGAATTAATAATAATCTGGGAGAAGGCATGACCTGATATTTAAGATAGGGATATTAAGGGCTAAAGAGTTGAGTGCACACTCGAACTCGTCTAAGCTCGAGTTTGATTTGGTTAATTTAACAAAACCCGTACTTGACCTTGGCTCGTTTTAAGTTGCATATCTAGAATTCGAGCTTAGCCCAATTATTATTTAGTTATATATATATAGGTGAGTTCATCGGGAAACTAAAAAAAGTGAGGAATAGGAGGGGAACAAGCTCAAACAAACTCCAACTGAACTTATTTCAACGGCGTTAGAACCGGCTCATTGAACACTAAACCCTAAAGCTAAATTCTAAAGTTAAATTCTAAAACCTAAAAAGTAAACCCTAAAGGTGTTTACTAGATCCTAAACCAGAATGTTAAACCTAAAGCAAATCCTAAAAACGAAACTCTAAACCCTAAATACATATTTATGGTTAGGTGTTTACTAGATCCAAAACCAAAATGCTAAACCTATAGCAAATCCTAAAAACGAAACTCTAAACCCTAAATATATATTTATAGTTCAGCGAGTTGGTTTCAAAACTACTAAAATTAGTTCAATCGAAGTTTGTTTGAAAGTTCCTATAGGATTCGCCACTGATTTGAGTTCCCGAATGAACCTATACACACATGTGTGTATACATAATAGTTATTTACATATCAAATACTATATAATTATACATGTAACATAATATATATACTTAAATTATTATAGTTATATATCTAATAGTTTTTATCCGGTAATATATGTGATTATTATATTAATAAAAGTTTATTATATTTACATATATAATTATATTCCTTTCACTAGCGAGCCTAGTCAATTTCGATATTCGAAACTCAATCACTGACTCATTTATTTAACAAGCTTCGGTGTACAATTTACCTCATTTGATTTTGAGCTTTTAGAGAGGGAGTACCGATAATTCACAAGCTCCTAGACTCGTTTACATCCCCATCCCCGAAGAATTTTACAAACGTGAGGCCTTGTGTTAGACGTTATACAATTTCAGACTTTATTAGTAGTCCTTGCATCATGTGCCTAATCGGTTTCTCGAATAAGATTCGAACCAATACCTCAGTATTACTAGCGAATAGAAACATCTACCATGGTAGTGTGTGGAAACCTAAAATACATATCGAGTGGTTATTGTTATTTAGTCATCAAATTAAATGGGGTTGTAGGCATATATATAATATATATATATATATATATATATATATATATATATATAATATATATATGGAGATTAATCCCTTGACCTTTTAGTACTCTAAAATTATCTAGCTGATCAATGGCCTATTCCCAAGGGAGTGTAGTTGTTCCTAATCAACGAATGGCATAATTAATAGACTATCTGCATGGGGGTACACTAACAAAAGATAAATAAAAAAAAAGTGAAGCATACGTACTAAAGTATCATATCATTGGTGGCCAAATTTCTCTTTAATAAATCACATGCTTTTCGTAACATAATTTAGTGATGTAATACATATAGCTTTAACCAACATAATTCAATCATATATATACGACCAACGAATTGGAGTCTAGGCATGCCTAGTCACTCACGCTCGAGCAGTAATAATACGAGTCAAGCTGACTCGATTCGATATTTTACAATCCAACCAAAATATTTGCTCCAATTTCTCACAGCTAACTCAACTCTCCGTGCTTGGCGTATGTTTTCTTTATTATTTATTTTTGTGTTCCCCCTTCTATAAAAGTCTCAAGTAATAAGCTAATAATACAAATTATATAAGTTCTAGATAATACTATTGGATATTTCAGTGTAATCGGATATTTGTTGGCCAAAGTGAATTGCATTATATACATTAACCAAGTTAGGAGGTACGAGAGTACACGTTTGTTTGAGTTATTATAATTCTAAGTGTTCGAGCGGGCCCCTAATCAATGGGGGTTCCAGGGAGCAACACCTTTGAGAGCAGGGTCTAAGGGGCGTCAAATCCTGACGTGTCCAAGGGGTAGAGCCCCTGATTAGGGTCAATATGCTTTTTTAAATATGCCTTACAAAAATAATTTTTATTAAAATTCATGTTATTTTCAAGATGCAAAATTAAAGCATTTTGAAGGATATTTTTAATTTAAAAATTGTAAGGCATCTCCAAATTTGAAATCCCTTTGGTTACACAGATTCTTCTGGTTCATACGAATTTCACATCATACATATACCAGTTGTTGTCTCAAGAGTCGTATCTGATTAGATTTTTCAGAAGAACCATCGAAATAATTCAATCTGAAAATTATTACACGCCACTCAGATCATCCATTGTATTCCTATTATCCTCAACAAATACATCAAACTGAATTTAGTTACCAAGATACAACTAATTTACTTAAAATCAGTTAACTGTACGAGAGAGCTACCTTAAACTTAGTTCAAGCATTTATACGAGTCAGGGAGCATGAGTCAAATCCCCTTGCCATTTTTACTACCTAACTCATACTAGTCGATTACTGCCTACGAGTTTCGAGTTGTTAGAAATCATCTCATTTCACCAAAGGGCATTTATATTAGTGATATCTCATTTCACCAAAGGGCATTTAAGGTTTGAGTCCTCTTATGAACAATAAGGGTATGTTTGGCATGGAGCTTTTAGAAGCTTTTAGGAGTTTCAAGCTTTAAGCTTTTAACAAAAAAATCCAACTTAATAAAAAGTCTTGTTTGGTTGAAGGAGCTAGAAGCTTTTAGGTTATGAGCTTGAAGTTTTTGGTTAAACGCTCCTACTAGTAGCGTTTAGAAGGAGCTACAAGCTTTTAGGAAAAAAATGACTATTTTAACCTCTAAAAATAATGAACTTTCTAATGTACCAACTTTTTAATATCCATTTTGGTCATTTTATACATTTTATTAAAATCTCCAGCCACTCTGCCAAACACCTAAATAAATCTAAAAAGCTACAACTACAGCTACCAGCCTCCAGCCACCAGCTTCCAGCTACCAACAACAGCTACTTTTGCCAAACATACCCTAAATTAGAATCATATAATTAAGAGTAGATTAGATAAATTTGTGAATTGCCATTTAAGAAAACATCTCATTTAGAATCATATAATTAAGAGTAGATTAGATAAATTTGTGAATTATAATTTAAGAAAACATCTCATTTCAAATTTCTAATCATAATCAAATCTCTTATTTTATCTCTATAATTACACTAAAAAACATTACATTTTTTTCTCCTTTTCCAATTAAATAATATTTTTATACTTTTATCGTTACATTTAATCTCTCCTTCACTTACAACCACTTTCAAAAAATATTAAAAATTATAGAGATAAACAGTATCTCCTTCAAATTTACTGATTAACAGTAACTTTTTCTGTTTTTTCTCTCTCTCCACTTACAATAATATACAACTACTCTTACAAATATAAACTTTACACTCACATAAATATAGAGGATTCATTGTGAATGATGTTACTCTACCAAGTGAAAAGGAACTCTAAAAGTTTACCCACACGTTTTGTGTTTTTGAGAAATAGAGAAACAGGGGATTACGTTCCATTCGAAAGGATAGCATGGTTAAGGATCAGAGGCGTTCCATTATAGTTATGGATAGATGAAGTCTTCAAATGCATAGGGGAAAATTCGGGAGAGTCGTTAAACCGCCTGATGCTGATGAAAAAGATCTAAGTTTTAACAATGATATGGTCGGAGTTATTGTGAAACATGGTACCACGATCAACGAAAAGATCACTATCAGGTGGAAACACCTGTTGTGTGAGGTTCGTTTGATGGAGGCCAATCAGTTCTAGGCCCCGGACTTTGTAACTGAATTGGACCTGGAGAATGACTCGGAGCTGGCACAGTCAAAATCAGCTCCATCGAACAATTCTGAGGAGATGCACAGCTGGAAAACATGGACACCGAGGAGTTGGAAGGCAAAGAATTGGTTCCGGTGCCGGAAAAGGAACCGTCAGTGCAAAATGAAAAGTTTGTGGCGGCGCATGAACAGGCAGGCATTGATGGTACGGAGTAGGAGGAAAATCCAATAAATTCCCAATCAATTGCAGAAGACGGAGAGCCACATTTAATGAAGAAGCTTTCAGTTCTAGGTGGGTCCCCAGTAATAGTTGATAATGGACCAGATGGAATTAATAATGCAAATGCCTGTAGCAACCCATAAGAGAGAAAGAGGAATAATTTAGCTGAAGCCCGGTCGTATTGTTTGAAGCCCAATATAGTTGTTGGTAAAGGTAGATTACTGGACTTAAACATAGAACTATCTGATGAGTCCAGATCAAAAAGAGAACTCTGTGCAAAAAAGGCAAGGTTAACAGAGGAGGATGAGAGTGGTTTTAATTTTTGTTTTATTTTAAGCACTCTTTACTTGTGGATCAAGCTTTAAAGTTATAAAAACACGATACAATACTACCATTCTACACACGTTAGGGCAAGTGCACTCATCGTAAACGTAGTATAGTGATGGTAAGCTACCGAGATCGTCTGAGGACACAAGTGCTTTTACAACCGGCTTATCATTAACATCTAATCTAACCAAATTTTGATAAAAGTTTTAAAAGATAAAACTAAATGTAAAAACGTAAAGAAATAATAAAAACAAATAGAAAAGAAAGAATCACTTGGTTCTGACTCCTCTTTTATATATCCTTTGATAATTTCCGCACTTTGGGTTTTTTAAGAGATTATCTTAGTTATAGTGGTAGGCCCCACTTGTGAAGGCGACGATACCCTCGGCTATATTGGTCTGAGTCAGCAGGAATACAGTCCTGCAAGGCCGGATTATTGAAAGATAATTAAATAAGTTATTAATGCGAAAAGTGGTCGGCCCCTCTAGTGAAGGCGACATTACCCTCGGCCATATTGATCTAAGTCAGCAGAGATACAGTCCCGCAAGGCCGGATAAAGTTTTAATAGTAGTTTGTTTATAAGAGGTTCAAACCATTCTTACTTCCCCCAATTTGATGTTATATGCCTCAAGGGATGTCCTAATAAGCTTGAACCAAGTCCTCGTATGATCTATACACTGAACGAGGCAAGCTTTACCCAAACACCCTTCTAACCCTCTTCCATGTAGTAAACGCGCTTTATATAGACCATAAAGACTTGAATGAGTGAATCAACGAAATATAAAGAAATGTTTAACCAAAGTTCACTTTCAATATAAAAAACTAGTTATTAAAGTCATTAATACATACCGAATTAAAAGGTTGCCAAAGATTGGAAACCAAAAGTAATACATAAAAGATTTGTCTTCACCAAGTGATGTAAGAGATTTAGCCAAGCATGACCTTTGTTTGACAAGAACTCGTGCAATCAATCTTGGATCCCGAGACTACTACACACTCTAAAAGATGAAATGTGGATGATGGTGGGTGTTGTCGTGGTGGTGATGGACTGATGTCAAGTGTGAGAGAAGTGGTTTGCCAAGGGATGCATTTCTCTTGAACCAAGCACCTCTATTTATAGCTAGAAATATAGGGCAGACACGCCCGTGGTCATCTTGTTCTCTCCCTTCATTAACTGAAGATGTCAGGTCTAGTACTAGCACGCCCCGTGGTGCATGGCACGGCCCCGTGGTCAGTGTACTTGTTGTACTATCACAGATTCTGCGAATCTTAGAGTTGACCATGGCCCGTGTTGGGTTAGCGCGGCCTCATGTTGGTTTGTCTGTTACTGTTGTCTTTTTCTATAGAGAATCTTGTCTTGGCACGGCCTCGTGCCTGGTGAGCACGGCCCCGTGCCTAAGCTTCTTTCTTGTTATTTTTTTGTTTTGGATGTGGATGGGGGTTCGACAGGTTATGCAATCCTTCTTCTTTGTATTTGTGTTGGTTTCTGTTGTTAATTTGTTCCTTTTATTCGTTTAAGCTCTTTTGATCCTGTAATTTAAAAGTAAACAAAGAAACATGCTTTTTCCAACATTAGTACCGAAAAGGGGTTGATTTTATGCCTTGTTTGATGCAATTTATATGTTATATTTTACGCACATAAGAGGATCTCAACGACTTCGAACAATACGGTGATAGTCTGGAGGATGAGTTAAACACATAGTGGGAAGAAGAGTCAAATACAGATGCACGCAAGGATGAGGCAACGATACCGGAAACCCATGGTGTGAAAAACAACAACGTTCTTAATGAACGCGGAGAACGAAATTGAGGCAGCAAAATACATCGGACTAAAGTTAGGAGTTGATTTATCAAGCATGAAACTCTCGTAAAGGCAGCAGTTGTTGAATGTAACATTTGTCATAAAACGGGTTCTAAAACCCGCTCCGTTTTGTAATTTAAATATACGTATGATGTTCGTTACGCATTTATGTTGAAAGTTTAAAATTTATTATATTGTTATTAGTATTTAATAATAAATAAGATAATAAAGTTAAAACTATAATGTTAGTAAATAAAAGATAAATAATAAAAATAAATATCAAAAAGTGTAGACCGCAGGTTTCGAACCCGGGTCTCCACTCAAACAAAAGACACAGCACACCACCACACCACACACACACATTTGTTTTAATTCTAAAACAAATCAACTTTATACCAAAACAACCCTCTGAAATCAATTTCAACACGCCGTCTGAAATGGCTGCAACTTCAATCCATCACCAAATCTCCGTTTCATGTTTGATTTAAACCGAAGAAACGGTTCCAGGTTGTGTGTTAAGCGAAATCATTGGGTCAGCCATAATTCAAATCAGTTATGTAATCATGATGGTAATTAAAGTTTGACCGAAATCAGTTGAAACCGAAACTTAACCTCAAACCAGCTTTTGCCTATAAATAGTGACCCTAGAATTCGTTTAGAACACGCCCGCACTCTCTGCACACTCCCTGCTTCAAATTAACACTCGCCGGAAAACTTACTTCGTCGCCAGAAACTCACCGGAGGAATCCAAGATCACTTCGTTTCAGTATAAACACACTTGAACCTTTTTATTTTTATTTATTCTTGTTATTCGTAGAAGTAAATCAATTACCAAAAAGTATTATTGGATTAACAACCGGGTTATCAAACTGGATTTTCAAAACGATGAAGCTGAGTCGGAAACAGTTGATAAGAATAATTAAAAACGGTAAATATACCGAGTTAGACACACAGTCCAATGGTGGACTGTGTGCATTTTAATCACACAGACCTGGGTTCGAGTCTCACACATGGATCCGATTTCCTACATTATCCCAAACCTTTTTATAACTAAAATATAAAACAACACAGATAGTATATAAATTTAATTAAAATCCCTTATCATCCGGGTTAGTCACACAACCCAATTGGTCGGGCTGTGTGCAACACGAAGCGCAGGTCGCGGGTTCGAGTCTGGTTACACGCTCGGTTCTTATAATTATCCAAAACCTTTTTAATTAATCAAAAATGAGAATTTACTCAGTAAGTGTATATATGTAAATAAATTCAGATATATTTCGGGTTAGACACGTAGCTCAGTTGGTAGAGCTGCGTGCACGTAAATGAGAGGTCATGCTTTCGAGTCCCACACGCTGCGTATTACACCCGATCCGACCGGTTCGACCCCTAAAAGGGGTATATTTTTTTTAATTAACCTTTTTCTTTATTTTTCTCCAAAATCTATAAAAATATATAATAAAATAAGTCATTTTTAAGTCTAAAAATTAGTAATAAATAATAAAATCTATTAGATAAAAATACTAATTTTAAATAAAAGAAATATATTTGCCAAATTATTACGTGAATATTTAAGTTAGTTTTCTCGTCGGTTGGAATCTTTAAATCGCGCCCGCTCGTTATCAAATCAAGAACGGACCCATTGTGAGTGAATTCCTACAAACTCCCCCTTTTTATTCATGTTTTGGGGTGTATCATGTGTCATTTATTTATATCAGTTATTCAAACACTTGTGCTACTACCATTATATGAACTAACGTGCTATGTGATATTTGGTTTATTGTTATTTGTGGTTATACTTTCTCATTTCAGTCAAAGCTTTCACATTAGGCCCATCAGTTCCCTGTTTCATATGGGTAGAGCATCATGTTGCCTAATTAGACCGGCTCCGTTTGACTGAGCCTTGATCTCACAGCACATCATTTATCGTGCTCACATGTACATTGCTAGATGATTACGTGGTTTGTGGATGAATTACCTATACGTTTGCTCATATTTGGTTTTTGCACATGTTTATTAAATTAATAAACATAAAAATTCTTTCTAATATTTAAACGGGATTCACTCGCCAACTTTTGTTGACCCAAATCTCTATTTTTACACATGATACAGGTGAACAGGTTAGCAAGGAAAACATAGGATTGGGCCTTAGAAGAAAAATAAAGCGTTCCTTGAATGTCATGTTTAGAACATTTGGTGCCTGTATGGTTTATGTGTTTGTTGGAATTTCTACTTTTAATTTGAATTAATAGATATGAAACTTTATTATAGTAATTGTCATGAGCTTTGATGAAAACCCAACCATGCCCCAACTACCATATTCGTTGTGGGTCAGGGTGTGACATTGAAGATCAATAGGATGCAGGGATACAATGAATTATGGGTTTATAAACATAAAAGGTGCAGGCGGGATGGGGAAAGCCGTAGGAGTTAGAGGGCTTTTGGTGAAGTTTAAGATGTCATTTTTATCCATTAAAGAGACGCAATTTAGGGATTTGCCATTGAAAAAATAAGAAGATTCTAGGACAGTACAGGGTTCGAGTTCTTGAAGGTGGATGCAGATGGTAGATCAGGGGGCTTATTGTCAATGTGGAATCCTTGTATTTTTATGAAAGAACCGGAAGTAAAAAACCAAAATTTCATTATTGTAAAGGGCCGTGTTACCGGGGAGGATGTTGATCTGGTTATTGTAAATGTGTACGGCTCAACCCTAAAAGCAAACAGAAGAAGGATGTGGGAGGAACTGTTGGTAGCAAAGAACTCAATTATATTCTCTGGATTATGTTGGGCGATTTCAACGAGGTTAGATTCCCCGAAGATAGGTTTAATTCTCAATTTGATGTGAATGGAGCCATGTGTTTCAACAAATTTAGATTCCCCGAACATACCAAAACCGTGTATAGCAAGCGCACTCATTTGATGTTTATCTAGGGCTTTGATAAGGTCATCATTGCCACCATTTACACTGTGGCTAAAGTTGTCATCATGGGTGCGCTTGCTATACACGGTTTTGGTATGTTCTATCGGATTTTTAACAACTTCTATAATTAACGGGATAGCATTAGCTATTCCCTGAGCGATTATGTTTTCTATAGCCTATTTGTCCAAAGGATTTTCTTGATTATTCTGAATTGATCGATTAACTTCGTTCGACATTTGAATTGCAAACAATTTCACATATTAATATCACAGAATAAATAACAAATAAGCAAAGTATTGTAAACACAAATACATACTGGTCAGAGCCTATTGCCAAACTCGTTGTTCATTGCGACATATATATGTATAATGCTTCATATATTATACAACCACCTTTATAGTTGTACGTACATATATAGTTTTTTTTATCAAATACAAAATATTATACAATATATATATATAGTTGGTTTTTCAAAAGTTGAACTCCCTCTCGTCGTAATTCCAGACGAGGTCTTCATCCACTGTTCGGATCCAATTTATGCCTCCACGAGTTCTTCGTCGTCGGGACGAAGTTTAGCGACGTTGTCCGGGTTCATAAGTGGAAATACTGCAGGAGCAGGTTCGTACTGGGGGTAATAGGGATTGGGGTTGTTCATCAAAGTCTAGAAAGCCCAGTACTTGTCCATCATTCTTCTACTTGATTTTGGAGTGGCTGTTGGGGAATAGTCGGTTCAGGTATGATTGGTTCCATATTCATTGGCATCTCTGGGGGTATTGGTGTGTTCAGGTTAATTTCATCAATTGGTCAGAATAGATCATAGTTGGCCAATTTCATGTCCAACTCCTCCCAAGTGGTTATCATTGGGATTTGGTTTGAATTTTCTCCTATAACCTTTTACCCTTTGGTTCAACAATCTTTTTGATTTTCTGAGCAGTTGAATTCTTCTTTCTACCTCTCTTCCAATCCAGTACCCTTTTTCTTTTCTTTGGGTGGTACTTTCGGCTATCCCTGTGCTTGAAACACCATGGGTTCATCATTTTCAGCTTGGTATCCGGTCTGACTTTCTGCTGTTTCCATATCTGTTTGACTCACAGATATGTTCTTGAATACATCCATTAACTTGCTCATCCTGTTAGTTAAAAACAATGAAAACACGTCCTCCAAAAATCGTATATAATATTGATTAGTATCACAGAAAAATTTTAGTCACATTCCTGACTACTAACATTAAGTAGTTTCACACTACTTAATTAGCTTAAACCAGTGGCTCTGATACCACCTTCTATCACAGCCCCCGACCCTACCCTAAACGAGAGCCATGTGCAGATACGGTGGTACTAGTGTTCATTACAAGTTTCGCAGCGGAATTTTCATCAGGACCGGGTGTTAAGAAAATTTATCAGATTTTTCGAAACACCAACTTTTCATTTCTTAAACTGTGGGGTAAACCCCATATTTACATAAAGGAATTTCACTAGGAACTCCTTGATTACAGAAAACATGTTTATTTCAGGGTTACATAGCCATTTATTTAAGCTGAAGTGCTTCACGACACTTTTTCCTTTCTTCACAGTAAGTCTCCTGAAACGCATTTTAAAAACATTTTCTAAGTGAAAAATACTAGTGAGTTCATTCAATTGTAAGAAAACACATTGTTATAATACTGGTAAGTGAAAAATACTGTAACGCGTTTTAAAAATATTTGGTAAGTGAAAAATACTGATGAATTCATTAAAGATTTTTACATTTGTTTATAGCTATCAGTTACCCGTAATCGGTATTTGTCACTCGACTGGATCTATAACTATGGTCATATCACTCATTGGCTAACCTGTTGTCCAATGGTGAAGCTTATCAAGTAATGTATACAAAACCCCATATGCTGGCAGTAATTGCAGAATACAAAAACTTAATCACTATAAATACAACTTGTAAAACATTTAGGGTTTTGCAAAAGAAGTTGAGAAAAAGAGAATGACTCACTTTGAAGTTTTAAGTTGACGGGTCTGGCCTACTGTTTTAAGGTTGGTATACCTAATTAGATACATAATGCACACGTATTAGTGTATTAACTCAATTCAACTTTTTACGATAATCACGAGATCAAAACCCACAACGAAAGACAAAGTATAGCCGGGTACCAGCAGTACTTAAACATCCATTGGATTGGTTTCAATCGATCGGATATAGTACCGTGTCAGTGATTAGAGTTATTACCCTGATATCGCGGCAACGTTTCGGGAATTTAGGGCTTCGATATTTGAATGGAGCTTAGAGAGAGAAAGAAAAGAATGGATCGATTTGAAATGTGCAGAGCTCATTCTATTTATAGTTGATTCCTGAGTCTCTCGCGACCGGCGACAGACTAAGGAATCCCTCTCGCGGCTCGTGAAAGGGTCTATCTAGGGCGTAGGTTGCGTTAGTCACAAGGGTAGGCTTGACACGTGGACGACTCGTGTCTGATGCGTGTCCGAGGCGGCTCCAAGGGCTCTCGCGCCCCGCGACGGGATAGGGCCTCCCTGTCGCGGCCCGCGAGAAGCACAAAATCCTAAATTTTGATTTTTCGTGTTGGTTTTCGTCGTGCGCATTTTGGGGTTTCGATCAAAATTCATTTTAGGGTGTTTTTGAGTATTGTTACAGGTAAAGTGGGAAAAAGTGGTAGCTTCAAAAGATTGCGGTGGCCTTGGTATTGGAAATATTAGAGATCTGAATTTGGCTCTTCTGGTGAAGTGGTGGTGGAGGATGAAAATGGTGTCGGATAGCTGATAAATAAAGGTAATTAAATCAATTCATGTTAGCCAAAGAAAAGTGGAATCGATTCCGTTTAAAAAAATCTATGTCTGGTGTGTGGCAAAATATCGGTGAGATATTAAAAGATTTTATGAATAGTAACGTTGACATCACCACAAGTTTGAGAAGCAAAGTAGGAACGGGTGATAAAACGTTCTTTTGGGTCGATACTTGGTCAGGAAACAACCCGTTGAAGGTGCAATTCCCAAACTTGTATCAATTATCTAAAAATAAAAAAGCAACGGTAAAGGAGTGCTATGGAGTAATTAACGGGGGGAAATCTGGGATTGGGCATGGGCAAGGACACCAACTAGTGAGATAGAAAAACAGATGGATAACCTGAATGGATTGCTGCAACAGCAGACAATATCACAGAACCGAGATGTATGGCATTGGAGGAACTATGAGTAGCAAGATTTTAGCGTGAAAAACATCACACTCTCTATGTCCATAGTTAGATTTAAACGCTCCAGCTGTTGAATTTATTTGGAACAGATGTGTAACTGGCAAGAGTTCAATGTTTGTATGGCGGGCTACAGACGAGAAAATTCCTACTGCAGTGGCACTAAGAAGCAGGGGAATGAATCTCCCTGATGTGATTTGTAAAACCTGTGGGGTAACAGACGAAACTGCGGTTCATGTTCTACTTACTACACTGTAATTTCGCAAAAAGAATTTGGGAAAAAGTTGCAAACTGGACTAGAATATCGATGGTAAACACATGAGGGAGCTTAAAGAAACTATTGCAGGAGTTGAACGAAATACAGAGGAGTCGGAATGTGAGAAAAGCGATACACGCAATTGTAATCCAATCGATGTGGATCCTTTGGAAAGTCAGAAACGAGCAAGTGTTCACAGGGAAACAAGACAGGAGTGATGGGATTTCAATGTAATCTTGTAAAGTGTTTGTGTTTTATTTCTTCTTTGGCTGGGAGCTCTTCGGTTTGTTTTTGTGTTTAATAAAAGGTCCCGTTTGCTATTAAAAAAAAGAATAAGTTGTTGTGGCATCAAATGAAAACTTTCCAACTGGTTCTTTGATGGACAGTTAAAAAACATTTATTTTGGCAAAAGGTCATTACGAAATACCTACCAAAATTTTAATGAAAGTAAAGATCTAGCAACAATTTATATAGTTTCACCCATTTATAACATATGGAACAGGGACATGACATAAGAAAAATAATTGAACCATATAATATTAAATGAGACAGGTTGTATATTTAATGTTAAATTCCCATCTCGATTTATTTATATTTAAGACGACATGTATGATTTCTTTTACACTCGAGTTATTTATATTTGAGACAACATAAAGAAGTTCTCATGGCTATGGATGTAATTAAAAAGCATTATTCACATTGCAAAAAGTAGGCGTTAGTGATACGGTGTTTGTCACACCATAAACAATGATGCAGATTCAAATCCTTAAATGTGTAACATTAGGTGGAATTTAGGTATAAAAGATTCTTATTAAAAAAATGAAAAACAAAACAAAGAATTGGTTACTTTTTTTAGCAATGTGATGTCGAGCTCGGCTCACTAATAATTTTTCTGAAATTCTCCAGGTGTCTCAATTGTTGAATTTCGTCATCGGCAAATAGTCTCTAAAACATAACATTATTTATTAAAACACTCAACGGAAATACAAATACAACCAACCAATCCAATACAAAGGTAAAATTGTTGCCTTTAAACTAGAAAGCAATGACATAGCTAGATGGGAAGTCAGTCATCCATAGGGAGCCTTGCCATAAACCAGCAGTCTACCTGTCCAATCAACCTAACGTGTCTACTAAAAGTCAATTACGCTGAGTGACTTTTAGTTTAGTTAAAGGACCTGTAAACCTTAACAAGCATAAAACACATTAAGCGGTTAAGGCACGTCAATACATCACATAACTCTACAATATGAAATGAGCATAGCACTTAATCCAATTGTTACGCTTTACTATAAACTATAACATGCACTTTATAGTATACGTAGTTGATCAACCATCGGTAAGCCACAAAAGCACTTTCCATGTATCATTTGGTCACAATGTTAACTCCAGACACTTCGTTTGACCATAGTGTTAACTTTGGACAATGTATAAGTCTCTAACAAAGTTAAAAACTAACATTAAATGACATTATTAGGTTAGAGACCTGTGTATTGCACTTTCGTGTTAACTTTAGACACTGACGTTAACTTTTGACGCAATAAGTCTCCTTTAGCATTTATCATTCAATATGCATACTTTAAACACTTTATACTTTAGCACTTAATAGTATATTAGGTTAGAGACCTGTGTATTATACAAATTTAATATTTTTTTAAATATATATATTAACATGTTATATGTATCTCAAAATCTTTAGTTCGTCTGAACTCGACACATATCATCTAATATTTAATTGGAGAGATATGTAGGAACACCAAATTTTAGGTGTCTTACAAAACTAATACGCGTCTTCCTTTATTTATATTTGAGTAAACTGCCAAAATCGTTACCAAGGTTTAGGCATTTTTGCAAAATTCATCTAAATAGTTTTTTTTTTTCAACTAAACCACGTAGGTTTCACAAAAGTTGTTAGATCCATCAATTTCTCTAACAAAGTTAAAAACTAACATTAAATGATGGATTTGGCAAGTGCCCAAACCTCTAAGACATATTTGGCAGTTTACTTTTTTAATCTTTTTCAAATTTTATTAACAATATATATACTTTATGCCTAAATTTTATATTCCGTAAATAATATTTTATAATTCGTTTTAAATAATTATTTTTATACTATTTAATTTATATATATCTTATTTTTAAAGTTAAATGATAACTTTATTTATAGAGTCAACATTTAGTTAACATTTTCTTATAACTTTTTTAAAACAGTTTTTAAATATAAATGTTTTATTTTTAAATTTCTTTAAGATATTTTTTATCACCAAACTATAGTTTTTCTTACTGACAAAACTACATTATTACTAAGGATCATAATTTAACTTTATTTGATAAAGTACATTGTTCCATAATCACATACATAGATTTCTTTCTAAAAAACAAAATATTTCCTACGCAAGAATGTAAAAGTTAACAACTAGATCAAACCAAATCTTGTTAGTTTAGCCGTGTTAAAATTATTCATTTGCCTTTCACAAAGGATTGTAACCTACGAGGTATTACTCAAGATAATTTTTTTTAAAGCAGATAAAAATATTTGAAAGACATGATAAGTTGAATTTTAAAAAATTATTTACATAAAAAATGACAATGTTAAAGATAACTACTATAAAAATATATATTACATAATTTTTGTTGAAATTATGTAATAATGTTTGAAGCAAAAATAATAAATTAAATGTCAACTTTAAAAAGAAAGTTATATATATATATATATATATATATATATACATATTTATTTATATAAGTCAAATAATTAAAAAAATTAATTAGTTAAACAGAATTCAAAAATAGTATTTACGAAACATAAACTTTAAGCATGATATATAGGAAAATGATAATAAAAAACTAGAAAACCATTAAAAAGGTACATTGTCAAAATCGTCCTTGAGAGTTGGGCAGTTTTACCAAATCTATCTAAAATACCAATCATGTAATGTTAGTTTTTAACTCCGTTAGAGATATGGGGGGATTTAACAACTTTTGTGAAACCTTAGTGGTCTGGTTTATGAAAAAAAAGAAGCTTTTTGAATGAATTTGGCCAAAGTGCCCAAATCTCCTATACGATTTTGACAGTTTACTCTTCATATTTATTAGACGTAGAAAAATAGATGAGATATTTGATATATTATATATATATATATATATATATATATATACACACACACACATATAGGGTCCGGTTCAAATGAGAACCACCATGAGTTGTGAGAAGAGAACTTTTCTTCCCGCGCGAGTTGGGTCAAAATTTTTTTGTGAAAACGTAGATGAAAATTTTATAAACACATCTGTAAAAAAAGTAAAAAAAATTCTCGAGTCGGTAACTGATGCAAGTTTTTTTTACGCACTAGTATAAATTTTGTACGAAAATAAATATTTTTTTTACGTCTCATATAAAGGTGAGTATGCAACATTTTTTTAATTTTCCTTTTTTTTGCTGAAACAAGTTATTTTCTTATAACTTTTGAGAAAAAAATCAAAAAAACCTTTTGGATGAATTAATTCTCACGGTTCTCACAACTAAAGGTGATTCTCATTTTAATCCATCCTTATATATATATATATATATATATATATCATATTGAGTTGTCTTAACATACGTAAACATAATGATATAATAAAATTCATTATTTTAAATAAAAAAAGTTAAAGTACCTATAAATCTTATTGCAAATGTGAGGCTCTAAGACATTACACAACACTATACATAGAGTTTACTTTTAGTGAAAGGTCTTAGATTCAATTCTAATAAAAAAATATTTGATATAATATAGGAGTATGTAAACTTTTTCATTAAAAAACTATAAATCTTATTAATTGTGATAATCTAATTAAAGTAATTTGACTTGTAATTAGAAAATGAAAGTACTGGTCAAACAAATTCAATCTAAATTCAATATTTAAAAGTTTTAATAGTAATAAAAATGGAATTGTATTTTAATCAACCTAGAAAAAGGAAAAAAAAAACAGCCGAATAACACGTATCCATACTATCCTTATCATACTATCTCATGTTTAAAACATAATATTTTACTTCGAAAACTTACTAAGTATGTAAAACACTCCAAAATAGTAGTATTGTAAAAAGGGGTTTAGAAACTCACGTATGATACTATGTTGTTATTTACCAACTAACAAGCTTTCCCAAACCTTAGTAAGCTTTCTGTAATTATTCCAAGTTCACATGTGATTTGAGCCCACAAAAATAGGCCCCCAAGTCACAAATACCAAGCCCATTAGTAATACTTTGGCTTTTTACAAAATGGTGTTGATTAGTTTACTTTGTATTTTTAACCAACATATCATTATTCAGCCAATTCAAGATTATTTGTTATTTATAGTTTTTTTTATTTTCAACTTAATATGTTTTATATTAAGATTTATCTGATACAAAAACTAAAAATAAATATAACTAGTTGATGGAATAAAAAAAACTATTAGATTGATTGAATAAAAAAGTGGATATTGTTCTGATTGTGTAAAAATAAAACATTAAAGGATTTCTGGTATGGATACTTAAAAATACGTAATAAACTAATCAACATCAATTAGGTTAATATTTTTCGAACACCATTTTGCTAAATATTTTTCGAACTCCCTTCTCAGCCCAGTTTTGAAAGAGTTCTTGAACCCGCTATCATACCACAAAATTGAGTCGAGAGCTATAAATAGGGGAATGATATATATGCATTTTATTACATGTAAAGAAGCCTTTTAATATGTTGAATAAACAAAACAACAAAAAACATTTATCAGAAACATTATAGTAAAATAGCGTTATAATATTATAATGTTCATTTAATACAGAAACTAACTTGTAACATTACACATAATAGTTTGTGTTCACTCTTTTCTTTCCTTTTCTCTAATTAGAACAACATTTCCTTGAATTATTGTCATAATCACCAACTTTTATAGCGGTTGTCTGGCTAGGAACTTGAGTAGAAGAAGAGGCTGCTTCTTGAGCAGCCAAGGCTTTCTTACTTACTATCTTATATATGTCCAACAAAATCATCTGAAACGCCTTTTCAACATTATATGCTTCAAGTGCAGAAGTCTCCAAGAACACCAGCCCTTCTTGCTCGGCTAACGCTTTACCATCGCTTTCTTGAACCGCTCTATGATGGCTCAAATCCGCCTTGTTTCCAGCCAACATGATGACAATGTTGGCGTCTGCATGGTCCTTGAGTTCCCTTAGCCAACGGCGCACGTTTTCAAACGATTGCTTCTTTGTTATGTCATAGATCAACAGGGCCCCCACGGCTCCTCGGTAATATGCGCTTGTGATTGCTCGGTACCTCTCTTGACCGGCTGTGTCCCATATTTGGGCCTTTACAATCTTACCCTCAACCTACATTGTAATGTTTTTGAAGATAATCACTACTAAACAAATAAGTATCACTAACAAACACTTAAGTATCATTGACGGTGGAAATTCGTTAAATGGATTACCGACATATCCCAATTATTATTATTTTTTAAATACCATACGAAATAAACTGACCCATTGATCTCGAATTCGCCATTTCTATTTTTTTTAAACCATATACCCGTTATCATAGAATTCATGGCGCCGTCAATACCCTTCTAACCAACAGAACCATCAAAAGGTTATTGCATGAAATTGTGAGACAGCCGACGAACCTGGATAGTCCTTGTTGCGAATTCGACACCTATGGTTGATTTAGATTCCAGACAGAATTCATTCCGCGTAAACCTAGAAAGAATGTTCGATTTTCCGACACCCGAATCACCGATCAATACTATCTTAAACAGGTAATCATACCCGTGAACTTTGTCCACCTTATATGCCATTTCTCCTTTCTACACTTTCTACAAATTACCAATAAACATCTGGGAAAGATTAGGTAGATCACCGAAAACATGAAGAATAAATTAATGAACGATCCATAGTTGAAAGATGTTTAGTATACGTTCTATAATATAAAATTAAAATGACTCACCGTGCATGCAGAAATGGCTAATGAAGAAGTGAGAAATTGGAGGGTAGGACAAGGGCGGGAGTTGCACGGAATATTAGAGAAAGCAACAAGAGAGGGAGAGAATGCCTATCAAAAGAAATAGAAACTCCGAACAAGTGGGAAATTTAATGGAGAATTTACAAGGAAACATTCAGAAAATCATCCAACTGTCTGAAACTGAAAAGTTTCACCAGCATCCCCTATTTTTATTTCAATGGAGTCTAAGCACCCTTTTACTTTGCTAACATGGAATCCTATGTCCTAGATGCAATAGCCCAAATATTATGGAATTTTGTGTATGTCCAACGCAGGTGTAAATGAGTTGATCTGAGTGACCTCACTTAAGCTTAAGCTCAGTTCATTTCGTTTATAAGAGACTGAGACTCACTCATTTATTCCGCATTATTAGTTTAACAATATATTTGTGTATGTGTGTGTATATATGTATATGTGAGAAAACTAGAATAAAAACTCACTTAAGCTCAGAAAATGTTACAAACCCTTATGTAACACTATCTAAAACGACGTATCTTTATAAAATAATTTAGGGCATGTAATATACATGTTTTTCAACATTTAGAGCAAAAAAAATGAAACTAGCACTGATGGGATCTTTAAAAAAAATAAAGAGTAAAATGTCAAAATCATCACTGAGGTTTGGATTAATTATCTGTTACATCTAAAATAACTTTTGTTTGTATCTGGACACCTGATGTTTTGATTTTGTTGTCATTTTCATCAAAATCACAAACCTACTTGAATTGTATTGTTAACTCGGGTACAATTTTGGTAATTTACTCATTTATTTTTCTATTTTTTATTTTATTTTTAAATTTAAATAAAACAAATAAGTATTACATATAATATATACACACACCCACACCCACACATATATATATATATATATATATATAGACACACACATATTATTTTAATTTTCATTTTTTACCTTTAAAATTAAAAAAACTTAAGAGTAAAATACCAAAATCGTCCTTGAGATTTGGTCACTTTTGTCACTTCAGTTTAAAAATGAAACTTTTGTAACTCGACTCCTGAGGTTTCATTTTTGTTGTCATTCTCATCCAAATCACTAACTCAGTTAAAATGCATCGTTAACTTCCAAGGACGATTTGGCAATTCTCAAACCTCGGAGACGATTTTAGCGATTCTTAAAACTATTCTTTATTTTGTGTTCAATTTTATTGTTACTTTCTAAGCACGTCATGCGTATACATTTGAGTTTAATTTAATAAATTATTTTATATATAAAAATAAATAAGTTCATTTATAATATTAAGGATAAACTATGACAGATTCAAATATTAGTCATATAATAATAATAAATAATTAAAACATACACATTTTATCTCTAAAAAAATACTTAAAACTTAGTTGTTTCCTCTCAAATTAATGTAACTTTAGATCATTGCACTTTCCCATGTGTTTTAATTATTTATTGTTACAAGAGTATTAATTAAATATGTTTAATTTGAACATGTTATACTTTATCTTTAATATTATAAAGAATCTTATTTAGTTTATATATAAAATAACTTATTAGATTAAACTCAAATGTATACATATGAAGTGCTTATAAAGTAATAATAAAATTGAACATAAAACAAAAAATAATTTATGGTAAAAACTAAATAAATACTATATCTCTATATATACACATCTAGGCAAGCGTCAGTATCAGAATATAGTATACCTAAGATAAGTACCCAAGTATCAATCTTATGACACAAAATCTACTAGTAATAAACCTTTTACTTAATATGCAATCTACGAGATAACTTTGACTTAAACTTCCCAAATAATAAAACTCAAATTACTCTAGAAGGTTGCCAGAGGTTAATGTAACACCCTATAAAATCGTGTCCAATAGTATAGTGACACGTATTGTATTTTAAATATAGTCTGTTAAAGACTAATAAGGACTAAAGGCATCAACATGCTCAGACTGAGCCTCTGAGTGACGGTCCGATGTCAACATGCATAAATAACAGCCTCTAAGTGACTGATATGTCAACATGCTTAAATCATTAGCCTCTGAGTGACTGATATGTCAACATGCTTGAAATTTGGCCTCTGAGTGACTGATATGTCAACATGCCCAGCCTCTGAGTGACATCGGAATCAACATGCTTGTAATAAGCCTCTGAGTGATCCTTTGTGAAGTCCTAACTCTCATATGTCCCGTTTGTTGGACGAGAGTGATTAAATCCAATAATATGTGAAAGTTGGATAATGGAAGGATTAAAAGTGTAAACATGTTAATTTATACCTCTGAGTGACCTTTTAACGAAACGAGAGCTCGACAATATCCGGGCATAATCCCGGTATGCCAAGTATAGGCTATGGAGGGCTAAAAATGCCAAAAATGTGTTTAAAAAGGTTTTTAGAAGCTTTTAAAGTTAAGGGGCTAAAGTGTCAAAGTTTGAAAGTGGCCATGGGGCGGTCGCGGGCCGCGAGAGACCAGGCCTAGGTCTCTCGCGGGGCACAAGAAAGGCTCTGCTGCAGAAAGTTTTGGCTTGGCCTCCAAACAAAGCTCCAAAACCATTAATTCGAAACCATGGACTTGTAATCAGCTATGCCACGTTTTGGGACACTTGTAAGCTTCCTCTTACACCCCTAAACACCTGGCTTCACCTCCTTTGAGTTCTCTAACTATAAATAGGTGATCAAGTTCACCATTTGAACTTGCACCTTTCTAAATTATAACTCTTCTCCTTCCTCTGAAAGTTCCTAGCTGAAAGGAGCATCCAACTAAGTCCTCTTGCATTCTAGAAACCTCTTGTAAGTGTTCCTTGTTCTTGCATTTTCGTTTATAGGCTTTTATAGCCAAAAGTCAAGCGTTTTACGGAAAACGCTTTTACTTTCGGTTAAGACCATTATGGTCCAGCCATTGTTCGAAATGAACATGGCTAAGTGATCATAATAAGATAGCTGTTAATCCCTATAAAGGGAACCTCCTAAAGATAATGTTTGCTAGACCAATTGACGGGTCAAAGTTATGGAAATAAAAAGTCAAACAGGCCATTTTTCGGAAAAATCATAAATTCATCTATATATGTTATGAAACCTATTTTGACACTTAAACAAGTTGGTAATAATTATTAGAACATGTAAGAACATGTTCAGCTCGTCAATTTCAGTTCTAGGGTCGGTTCGCAACCGAAAGTCGCGAAGTTTGACTTCTACTTTGACTTTCGATTCTAACCCGATTTAGATTAGTTACCTACTGATCTAAAGTTGCATTATGATCATAATATAATGTAGCATAACCCTCTCAGGTTATATGACATGATCATAATCAGAATCCAAGTTTATGCGCAAGTTCCACAATTATGCCATTTTTGACTAAAATGCCCTTTTGCATAAAACATAGTTTTAAATAATAATGAACTTGAAAATGAGTTTCCTATTGATGTAATATTCTAAGTAGGATTATTTGGAATGTTAAACCAAGTTATAAACTGAGTTTTTAAGCAGGTCCTTAAATTATGTCGATAAATGACGATTTTAGCCCATGTGGCTTATAAAATGGTTTTAATCAAATCTTTTCAAGGTAAATCAAATACCTACTGATATGTTATACTAAATAATATATTTAAGACATTTTAATCTGACCCTAATATCAGTTTTCATTAAACATCGCATAAAACGTCATTTTACGACATAAGCCCCGTTTCAGCACATAGTATGGTTTTAAACCATAATAGACCAAGACTTTTTACCTATTGATTTTAAAACTTATTTTAAACATATTTACAGTAGGTACATGTTATAAACTCAGAATCCCAAATAATTTATAAACTTTGTGTAAAATGACCAAAATGCCCCTTTGGTGCATAGTTTGGTCATAAAAGATAATTTACACATATAATTGACATCCTACTGATATTATATCATAAATAAATTATTTTTCCAGAATAGTCATGATCATAAACTTAAAATATATTCAAGTTCCTTTTATACGACGCGTAATTACCGAAATGCCCTTAAAAGGCATAGTTTCATTTTAAAACTGTCACGGGCATACAACTTGATATCCTACTGATATCTTAACTTATTTAAAATATAATGGCATATAGAAATTGTCCATGACTTATCTGGTTACCCGATATCGCTTTTATGCATACAGTTAAGTATATATAATCATTTTACGAAAATTAACTGAAACGGGTTTAACCTTGTCATTTAAGTTTCAAAAATCCAGAATGTTTATAGTTTAGCCATATTATACAAGTCAAGTACTTGTCGGGATTAAACTACATTCTATCTAATCATCGTTTAATCAAGCGTTATACGCAATGATCCTGTACACTATTCGGTTTATAAGACCGTTAGTATTTAATTGGCTAGCTTATGCCATAATTCAGACTAGAGCCTTCCCGGTAAATGCTATCTGCACTTGGTACTTTTGTATACGACTGAGTTATTTAAAAATAAAAGAAGAAGACTAGCTCAGGTAAATACTCTTGAGTTATTTTCCCTATACGAGCTTGGGATACGGTCAATTATTACCGCTTGGTCCGTAATAGGGTCAATCGAATGCCCGTTTGTGGCTAGTAAACCCGCATATTCCGTTTTAATCAGTTTTGTTTGATAACTTAAACATCGGGGGTTAAATTACCGTGTCCTGGATATCCTCGGCTCAATACAATAGTTATTGGCCACGACCTTAGCGCGGGGTGTAGGCATACACCTGACAGACGCTCATATGCAATATTCCCAAGACGTTGGGGATGACTCCTTCGTGAGTCCTGAGTGGTGTGTATTTAATCATGTATTGGTTTCTGTACTGGGCCCTGTATGTATTGACAAACATGTCAATCTGATACAAGGTTTCAAGGTCAACTTTCCCAAGTTAATAAAATATTTTGTGCCGTTTTGCACTTAAAACCATTTTAAGGTTTTCAAAATGAGTCAGTTGGGTGTATTTATCAGCGTAAACTGACGTATCGTCTAAAGGCTAAACTGCAGGTACAATACGAAATAGGTCGGAAGCTACTCGGTAGTGAATAAGAGGATCTTGCAAATCCTTAGATCTGCCCTAAAGTCTGTTTTATATTCTTTCTTGTACATTTTAATGATCTGCCTGTGGATCTTCTATTACGAGCCTGTATATTATTTTATTTCGAACATTTGGTTTGTAATAGTAAGTTTACTCCAAGACTTCCGCTGTGCCATGTTTAATTGACAATGACGTTATCAACTGACGTCACAATACTCCCCACCCGGGCCCACCGGTGTATGGATTTCGGGTTGGAAATCCGGGGTGTGACAGGTTGGTATCAGAGCCAACGCTTGAGAGAATTAAACACTAGCCTTTTGTGTTTAATCTCAAACTTACACGAGCACATTCCTTAGACTTCTGAGTCTAGGCATTGACCTAGGATTTCCTCATTTCATTATTAAGTTATTAGTATGTTTTTTAATTGATTTTTAGCAGGAAAATGCCGCCACGTGTGAGAGGACAAAGTGGAAGAGGAAAAGGTCCAATGAGGGGAGGACCATCAGGGCGCATTCCCCCTCAACCTCATAACCCAGACGCTTACCAAGAATCAGGAGATTCATCTCCTTGGCAACCAGCGAGACTTTCAGTCTCTAATAGACACTCGCCCTCACATTCCCAAAATTTTTACCACTCTCACCACTCTTATCATTCACACCATACCCATCGTTCCCATTCACATTCTTACCATGAATAATTTAACCCTAACCATTACTTTAACAGACCTCTAGTCGATCAAAATCAGTTGGACCAGCGACATCCTATGGACGAGGACTCCGACCCGGAGATGCCGCCGTCGGGATCAAATATGCATCCGATTGAAATTTCGAGCGATTCGAACTCTTATGCTGGATCGCTCTACCAAGGTCCTAATGAGTGGGACCAATATTGGAACCAATTCACCTTTGCCCACACTCCTTCTCATCACTCTCAACCACCTCCTGTTTAAGAAGATGTCCACATGGAACCAGTGGACCAACCTCAACCACCACCTGAACCACCAAGAAGGAAGCGTGGTGCACGTATGCCGGTACGTGCAGGACAAAGGTCGGGATCGCTGCCACCTTTGCCCAATTCCTACCCCACAATTCAAGAGGACACATAAATGGGTAGACCATCTAATGTTTCATCTATAGTGGAACCAACACCAACACCTGCTGTTCAACCACCATCGGGTTATACTAACCCAATCCCCACATATCCAGACGAATCTGGATATGATCCTTTTAACCCGTCTACACAGGTAGACTATCAAGCAAGGTCGCAAGACCCTTATATGCAAGCGGTTATGCACAATGCACTTTACCCGTCTCCTTTCCCACGCACTTATCCACCGACTGGATATTCAACTTATGGGTACCAGTATCCGGTTATGCCACAACCACAACCTCCGCCACTACTTGAGGCCATTAATGAGGCCTTAGAAAGAATGAAAGAGATGCAGTAGCAAGCGGAGAAAACGGAGAAGAAGACAAACAAGTTCTTCAAGAAACTCTCCAAATTGGTCAAGGGAAAGAAGGACGAGTGAAGTCTCTTCTAATTATATGTAGTCCCTGCGAGGAAATTGTTGTTTCTTTTAGTCCCTGCGTGGACATGTTTATTTGCATATATATATATATATATGTATTCATCCTCTTGAAAACGAGCGTCTCGATTTTACTCGAAATTTATGTCCTGCTATATAATTCCAAAGGATCTTAATGGTTTTGATTTGCCAAGTGGCACATACCACATATTTGGCCAAATATATAAATGACAGTTAAGAACGGAAGGGTCTTCTATCATGATAGTTAAGGGAAGTTATCCTTCTATCTAGAGGTGGTGGACTAAGTTGAAGCCTCCAAGTCATTAAGGTCAATGCGACCGGGACTATTAATCGCCATTAAGATCCTCCTATGTTAACATTCAAGTAATGTGCATACTCATGGTTGTGTGACTTGAGGAATCACACTAGCCTTCCAAGTAATGGACTATGTCCTAACCTTATATGGCCCCTGTGATCTGTTTGATCCCGGCTAAATATCGCCAGTGCGGTGATGAATAAGACATCCATTAGAGATGTATTTTATATAGCCCTTGTGATCTATTTGATCCCGGCTAAATATCACCAGTGCGGTGATGAATAAGACATCCATTAGAGATGTATTTTATATAGCCCTTGTGATCTGTTTGATCCCGGCTAAATATCACTTGTGTAGTGATGAATAAGACATCATTAGAGATGTATTTTATATAGCTATTGTGATCTATTTGATCCCGGCTAATATCACCAGTGCGGTGATTAAACATCCATTAGTGATGTATTGCCATTTTGGGTTATGATTCATTTTATATAGCCCATGTGATCTATTTGATCCCGGCTAATATCACCAGTGCGGTGATTAAACATCCATTAGTGATGTATTGCCCTTTCGGGCTATGATTAATTTTATATAGCCTATGTGATCTATTCTGATCCCGCCTAATATCACCAGTGCGGTGACTAAACATCCATTAGTGATGTAGTGCCTATGTGCCCTATTTTATGTCCATTAGTGACAGGCCTATGTGCCATATCTTATGTCCATTAAGTTGAAGCCTCCAAGTCATTAAGGTCAATGCGACCGGGACTATTAATCGCCATTAAGATCCTCCTATGTTAACATTCAAGTAATGTGCATACTCATGGTTGTGTGACTTGAGGAATCACACTAGCCTTCCAAGTAATGGACTATGTCCTAACCTTATATGGGCCCTGTGATCTGTTTGATCCCGGCTAAATATCACCAGTGTGGTGATGAATAAGACATCCATTAGAGATGTATTTTATATAGCCCTTGTGATCTATTTGATCCCGGCTAAATATCACCAGTGCGGTGATGAATAAGACATCCATTAGAGATGTATTTTATATAGCCCTTGTGATCTGTTTGATCCCGGCTAAATATCACTTGTGTAGTGATGAATAAGACATCCATTAGAGATGTATTTTATATAGCTATTGTGATCTATTTGATCCCGGCTAATATCACCAGTGCGGTGATTAAACATCCATTAGTGATGTATTGCCATTTTGGGTTATGATTCATTTTATATAGCCCATGTGATCTATTTGATCCCGGCTAACACCAGTGCGGTGATTAAACATCCATTAGTGATGTATTGCCCTTTCGGGCTATGATTAATTTTATATAGCCTATGTGATCTATTCTGATCCCGCCTAATATCACCAGTGTGGTGACTAAACATCCATTAGTGATGTAGTGCCTATGTGCCCTATTTTATGTCCATTAGTGACAGGCCTATGTGCCATATTTTATGTCCATTAGTGACAGGCCTATGTGCCATATTTTATGTCCATTAACAGGCATATGTGTCGTATTTTATGTCCATTAGTGACAGGCCTATGTGACATATTTGATGTCCTTTGTGACTAGCCTATGTGCTATAAAATTGTCAAATATGAGAATGACAGTTGTGACATTGCGATCCCCTGTCTAGTAATAATTTGCCTATGATGGTCCTATTAAGACCTAGGCCAAATATAGTTATATTAAGCCTAAGAGTTGTGATATTATTCACACTAGTATAGGAAAGCCTTTTTTAATGGATTTTTTATATCCAATGTTTAAAAGCCGATATGGTTACTATACCATGGCTAAGAGAAATTTTATCTGGTATATAGAACCAAAGCTTTGAAGAATGGCTAATTCTAATGAGGCACAAAATAGCCATCGGAACGTCAACTCTAAGGACGCCAAAAATGTAGCCATAAATGATAATGATTCCAAGCTCACATTGATGCGGCTGTGGAAAGGGCCATGAGTAACGCCATCGAAATGCTTAAGAGAGTCGAGTGCTACTCGCTCTAGACCCTTATCTACACCATCTGCAGCTCATAGGGAGAGCTCTGTTCACTCTTCAAATGCGAAGAGTGAACCAAGGAAAATAGATTTCATTGAAAGGTCCCGTTCTATTAAAGACGGATGTACCTATAAGTATTTTGTCTCCTGCAAACCCCGAGACTTTAATGGGGAAAAAGGAGTTGTGGAAGCCCTAAAGTGGCTGGACAAAATGGAAACCATCATAGATATCAGCAACTGTGCTAATAAGGATGTGGTCAAGTATGTATCACAATCCTTTAAGGGAGATGCCCTAATATGGTGGAAAGCCATGATTCAGTTTGCAGGTAAAGTATACCTATATAATCTGGGATGGTCCAAGTTTGTGGACCTTATTAAGGAAACTTACTGCCCACCCCATGAGGTGGAGAAATTAGAGACCGACTTCTTGTCTCTTTCTATGAAGAACCTAGATTGTCGAAAATATGTATCCGATTTCAATGGATCTAGGTTAGTTTCCTATCTAATTACCCCGGAGCCCAAACGCATTGCGCTTTTTATTAATGGGTTAGCGCCCGATATAAAGGGCATGGTAAAGGCTGCCCAGCCTACTACCTATAGGTCTGCTGTTGACCTATCTCTCTCCCTCACCTTAGATTTGGTGAGGCAAAAGTCAGTTAAGTCAGAAACTGGCTGGAAAAGGAAGATGGAGGAATACAACTCCCATAGATTTAATAAGAAAAATAAAGGGAGATTTGGGTTCAAAGGGAACCAAAGCAAGTCGGCTGTAATGCCATTTTGCAAGACTTCCAACCGCAGACACTGGGGACAGTGTAATTCTGATTCACAAGCTAGACCTTGTGGCATATGTAAAAGAAGAGGGCATAAGACCCTAGATTGTAAAGATCTTAAGGATGCCGTTTGCTACATCTGCAACGAAAAAGGGCATATAAAGACTAACTGCCCTAAGCGTCTTATGAATAATAACGCAAAGTCTGGAGAGGCCAAGAAGGGGAATGCTCGTGCCTTTCAAATAACTGCAAGAGAGGCTGTTAATGACGACAATCTCATAACAGGTATATTCCTCATTAAAAATATCTATGCTAGATTTCTTTTCGATTCGGGTGCGGATAAATCATTTGTTGACCATAAGTATAGTAAGCTGTTAAATCTACCCATAAGAACTCTAGATAAAACTTATGAGATAGAACTTTCCGATGGAACCTTAGAAATTGCTTCTTCCATTATTGATGGATGCTTTATATCCATTAAGAATCATTCCATCCTTATCTCTCTTTTGCCAATCAAATTGGCGGAGTTTGATGTTGTCTTATGCATGGATTGGTTATCTCATAACCAAGCCCGCATTGCCTGCGATAAGAAGCTCATTGAAATTAAAACCCTATCTGGTGAAATGATCACCATACCCGGAGACTCACACTATGGATTTCCGGAGAAGGTGTCGTTATGTAAGGTATCCAAGTGTTTGAGAAAAGGTTGTGTCATCTACATGGCACAAGTCACCATAAATGAACCTAAGCCAAGCCTTGAAGATCAACCAGTTATCTCTGAGTATCCCGATGTTTTCCCTGAAGAATTACCAGGCCTACCTCCAGACAGGCAAGTGGAGTTTAGGATAGACATCATACCAGGATCGGCACCCGTAGCTAAAGCTCCATATAGACTAGCTCCAACCAAAATGAATGAATTAAGAGTTCAATTGGATGAGTTCTTGGAGAAAGGATTTATTGAACCTAGTTCCTCGCCTTGGGGAGCTCAAATCCTCTTCGTTAAGAAGAAAGACTGATCAATGCGGATGTTCGTCGACTATCGGGAACTGAACAAGCTAACAATTAAGAATAGATATCCTCTGCCCAGGATCGATGATTTATTCGACCAACTTCAAGGGGCTAGTTACTTTTCTAAGATAGATTTGAGATCAGGATATCATCAACTGAAGGTTAGAAGTGAAGATGGTCCTAAGACAGCCTTCAGAACCCGCTATGGTCATTTTGAATTTTTGGTGATGCCTTTTGGGCTCACAAATGCACCTGCAGCATTCATGGACCTCATGAACAGACTCCCTGCAAACCGTATTTGGATAAGTTTGTCATTGTCTTCACAGACGACATACTTATCTATTCTCGTAATCAAGCTGATCACGAGAAACATCTTCGGTGCATCCTAGAATTATTAAGGCAAGAGAAATTTTATGCAAAGTTCTCTAAATGTGAATTTTGGCTTAGAGAAGTCCAATTCCTTGGACATGTTGTAAGTGAGCATGGTATCCAAGTGGATCCTGCTAAAATTGAGGCCATAATAAATTGGGAAGTGCCCAAGACCCCAACAGAGGTTTCTAGTTTCTTAGGATTGGCTGGTTACTATAGAAGGTTCATTGAGAACTTTTCAAGGATAGCCACTACTTTAACTTCCTTAACCCGTAAGAATGTTAAGTATAATTGGGGTCCAAAGCAACAAGAATCTTTTGAGATTCTAAAACACAAGTTGAGCAACGCTCCTGTGTTATCTCTACCCGAGGGTATTGAGAACGTTTTTGTCTATTGTGATGCTTCGCACACCGGCATGGGCTGTGTGCTAATGCAAAACGACAAAGTGATTGCCTATGCATCACGACAACTAAAGGTGCATGAAAGGAATTACACCACCCACGATTTGGAGTTGGGTGCCGTTGTATTTGCACTAAAACTGTGGAGACATTATTTGTATGGTACAAAGTGTATTATATACACTAATCATAAAAGTCTCCAGCATCTGTTCAATCAGAAAGAATTGAACATGCGAGAACGCCAATGGATGGAAACACTTAATGATTATGATTGCGAGATTCGCTACCATCCCGGCAAGGCAAATGTCGTTGCCGACGCCTTAAGTCGCAAGGAAAGAATTAAGCCCATTAGGATTAATGCGAAGAGCATTGAGCTCAAAAATAGCTTGAACGAGAAGCTATTAGATGCGCAAAAGCAAGCCTTATTAGAGGCTAATATTTCTAATGAGGGATTAGGCGGAATTGTGGATCAGTTAGCGCCTGGAAAAGATGGAATCCGTTGATTTAACGATAGGATCTGGGTTCCAGTCTTTGGAGAACTTAGAGATCTAATCCTCCAAGAAGCACACAATTCAAGATACTCGGTTCACCCAGAAGGTGATAAGATGTATCAAGACTTGAAGAAGAATTATTGGTGGATGGGTTTGAAGAAATCCATAGCCACTTATGTAGCTAAGTGTCTGACGTGATCGCAAGTTAAGGCCGAACATCAGAAACCGTCAAGACTTCTACAACAACTTGAGATTCCCATTTGGAAATAGGAAATGGTAACAATGGATTTGATTACCAAGTTACCTAAGACCAAATGTGGTAATTACACGATTTGGGTCATCGTTGATAGGCTGACTAAGTCAGCGCCTTTCTTGCCAATTAAAGAGACTTATAGTTCTGACAAATTGGCTAAGTTGTACGTGGACAAGACTGTGTCCCTACATGGTGTGTCGGTATCTATTGTATCTGACAGAGATACTAGATACACATCTCACTTTTGGAAAAGTTTCCAACAATCGTTAGACACACGACTAAACTTTAGTACGGCTTACCATCCACATACTGATGGCCAAAATGAGCGTATTCAGACACTGGAAGACATGCTTAGGGCATGTGTAATTGATTTAGGTGGAAGTTGGGATGACCACTTACCCCTAATAGAATTCTCCTACAATAACAGCTATCATACTAGCATCAAGGCTATTCCTTTTGAGGCTTTGTATGGGAGAAAATTTAGAACGCCCGTGTGTTGGGCAGAAGTTAGGGAAGCCCAATGATCATGACCATAGATTGTTCTGGAGACCACGAAAAAGATTGTGCAAATCCGTGATCTTCTCAAAGCTGCCAGGGATAGGCAGGAGAGTTATGCTGACAAGAGGCGTAAACCTCTTCAGTTCCAAGTAGGGGACAAAGTCATGCTAAAAGTATCACCCTGGAAAGGTGTGATGCGTTTTGGAAAGAAGGGCAAATTGAGCCCAAGATATATAGGACCCTTCGAAATAATCAATGTGTCGGCACTATAGCTTATAAGCTCAGGTTGCCAGAGGAGCTTAGTGGAATCCATGATGTATTCCACATATCTAACCTTAAGAAATGTCTAGCCGATGAGTCGCTAGCAATGTCGCACGAGGATTTGCAAATTGATGAAAATCTGAGGTTCATTGAAAAACGAATTTCGATCGAGGATCGAAAGGTTAAGAAGCTCCGAAGAAAAATGATACCTATAGTAAAGGTTGAGTGGGACGCTTTTAGAGGTCCCGAGTATACATGGGAGGTTGAGTCCACTATGCGACAAAAGTACCCCCATCTTTTTGAATAAAACTCGAGGTCGAGATTTCTTTTAAGGGGTGAGGATGTAACACCCTGTAAAATCGTGTCCAATAGTATAGTGACACGCATTGTATTTTAAATATAGTCTGTTAAAGACCAATAAGGACTAAAGGCGTCAACATGCTCAAACTGAGCCTCTGAGTGACGGTCCGATGTCAACATGCATAAATAACAGCCTCTAAGTGACTGATATGTCAACATGCTTAAATCATTAGCCTCTGAGTGACTGATATGTCAACATGCTTGAAATTTGGCCTCTGAGTGACTGATATGTCAACATGCCCAGCCTCTGAGTGACATCGGAATCAACATGCTTATAATAAGCCTCTATGTGATCCTTTGTGAAGTCCTAACTCTCATATGTCCCGTTTGTTGGACGAGAGTGATTAAATCCAATAATATGTGAAAGTTGGATAATGGAGGGATTAAAAGTGTAAACATGTTAATTTATACCTCTGAGTGACCTTTTAACAAAACGAGAGCTCGACAATGTCCGGGCATAATCCCGGGTATGCCAAGTATTGGCTACGGAGGGCTAAAAGTGCCAAAAAGGTGTTTAAAAAGGTTTTTAGAAGCTTTTAAAGTTAAGGGGCTAAAGTGTCAAAGTTTGAAAGTGACCATGAGGCGGTCGTGGGCCGCGAGAGATCAGGCCTAGGTCTCTCGCGGGGCACGAGAAAGGCTCTGCTGCAGAAAGTTTTGGCTTGGCCTCAAAACAAAGCTCCAAAACCATTAATTCGAAACCATGGACTTGTAATCAGCTATGCCACGTTTTGGGACACTTGTAAGCTTCCTCTTACACCCCTAAACACCTAGCTTCACCTCCTTTGAGTTCTCCAACTATAAATAGGTGATCAAGTTCACCATTTGAACTTGCACCTTTCTAAATTATAACTCTTCTCCCTCCTCTGGAAGTTCCTAGCTGAAAGGAGCATCCAACTAAGTTCTCTTGCTTTCTAGAAACCTCTTGTAAGTGTTCCTTGCTCTTGCATGGCTAAGTGATCGTAATAAGGTAGTTGTTAATCCCTATAAAGGGCACCTCCTTAAGATCACGTTTGCTAGACCAATTGACGGGTCAAAGTTATGGAAATAAAAAGTCAAACAGGCCATTTTTCGGAAAAATCATAAATTCATCTTATATATGTTATGAAACCTATTTTGACACTTAAACAAGTTGGTAATAATTATTAGAACATGTAAGAACATGTTCGGCTCGTCAATTTCAGTTCTAGGGTCAGTTCGCAACCGAAAGTCGCGAAGTTTGACTTCTACTTTGGCTTTCGATTCTGACCCGATTTAGATTAGTTACCTACTGATCTAAAGTTGCATTATGATCATAATATAATGTAGCATAACCCTCTGAGGTTATATGACATGATCATAATCAGAATCCAAGTTTATGCGCAAGTTCCACAATTATGCCATTTTTGACCAAAATGCCCTTTTTGCATAAAACAAATTTTAAATAATAATGAACTTGACAATGAGTTTCCTACTGATGTAATATTATAAGTAGGATTATTTGTAATGTTAAACCAAGTTATAAACTGAGTTTTCAAGCAGGTCCTTAAATTATGTCGATAAATGACGATTTTAGCCCATGTGGCTTATAAAATGGTTTTAATCAAATCTTTTCAAGGTAAATCAATTACCTAATGATATGTTATACTAAATAATATATTTAAGACATTTTAATCTGACCCTAATATCAGTTTTCATTAAACATCGCATAAAACGTCATTTTACAACATAAGCGCCGTTTCGGCGCATAGTATGGTTTTAAACCATAATAATGGACCAATACTTGTTAGCTATTGATTTTAAAACTTATTTTAAACATATTTACAGTAGGTACATGTTATAAACTCAGAATCCCTAATAATTTATAAACTTTGTGTAAAATGACCAAAATGCCCCTTCGGTACATAGTTTGGTCATAAAAGATAATTTACACATATAATTGGCATCCTACTGATATTATATCATAAATAAATTATTTTTCCAGAATACTCATGATCATAAACTTAAAATATATTCAAGTTCCTTTTATACGACGTATAATTACCGAAATGCCCTTATAAGGCATAGTTTCATTTTAAAACCGTAACGGGCATACAAGTTGATATCCTACTGATATCTTAACTTATTTAAAATATAATGGCATATAGAAATTGTCCATGAATTATCCGGTTACCCGATATTGCTTTTATGCGTACGGTTAAGTATATATAATCAATTTACGAAAATTAACCGAAACGGGTTTAACCTTGTCATTTAAGTTTCAAAAATCCAGAATGTTTATAGTTTACCCATATTATACAAGTTAAGTACTTTTCGGGATTAAACTACATGCTATTCGATCATCGTTTAATCAAGCGTTATACGTAATGATCATGTACACTATTAGGTTTATAAGACCGTTAGTATTTAATTGGCTAGCTTATGCCATAATCCAGACTAGAGCCTTCCCGGTAAATGCTATCTGCACTTGGTACTTTTGTATACGACTGAGTTATTTAAAAATAAAAGAAGAAGACTAGCTCAGGTAAATACTCTCGACTTATTTTCCCTATACGAGCTTGGGATACGGTCAATTATTACCGCTTGGTCCGAAATATGGTCAATCGAATGCCCGTTTGTGGCTAGTAAACCCGCATATTCCGTTTTAATCAGTTTTGTTTGATAACTTAAACATCGGGGGTTAAATTACCGTGTCCTGGATATCCTCGGCTCAATACAATAGTTATTAGCCACGACCTTAGCGCGGGGTGTAGGCATACACCTGACAGACGCTCATATGCAATATTCCCAAGACGTTGGGGATGACTCCTTCGTGAGTCCTGAATGGTGTGTATTTAATCATGTCTCGGTTTCTGTACTGGGCCCTGTATGTATTGACAAACATGTGAATCTGATATAAGGTTTCAAGGTCAACTTTCCTAAGTTAATAAAATATTTTGTGCCGTTTTGCACTTAAAACCATTTTAAAGTTTTCAAAATGAGTCAGTTGGATGTATTTACCAGCGTAAGCTGACGTATCGTCCAAAGGCTAAACTGCAGGTACAATACGAAATAGGCCGGAAGCTACTTGGTAGTGAATAAGAGGATCTTGCAAATCCTTAGATCTGCCCGAAAGTCTGTTTTATATTCTTTCTTGTACATTTTAATGATCCGCCTGTGGATCTTCTATTACGAGCCTGTATATTATTTTATTTTGAACATTTGGTTTGTAATAGTAATTTTACTCCAAGACTTCCGTTGTGCCATGTTTAATTGACAATGATGTTATCAACTGACGTCACAGTACTCCCCACCCGGGCCCACCGATGTATGGATTTCGGGTTGGAAATCCGGGGTGTGACAGTTAAGAAAAGTATAACCATCCTAGACTAAAATCACTGAAGATTGATCGGATGATAATAGACGGAACTTATTAAACTAATTCAAGATTTAACTTGCCAATGGCATACGAAGTGCTAAAATGAACTAAGACCAAGGTTAATCCTATTAAACTAAGGTCCAGGCTATAGACTCGCCTTTGGATCTAATTCAATAACATGGGTTCTTATGACTTAGGGATTCAAGACTAGTGGCAAGGTAAACAACGAACATAGCGGTTTGCAAACTACCAAGGTAAGACCGTTATAGAAAACCCTTAGTTTCTAGACCCCTATAATCAGACCCTTCCCTCTAGCAAAATACATGTTTTACCGGTTATGACAATTAATTATCTATTACCGATTAAAGTTTCAAGCCCTAAGCTATTGGATGTCAATATAAGCTAGAGATAGAAGATATTGAATTTAACATGCATAACCTCATAGAAAGATTAATACGACCGCACAACTAATATCATAACTAATATGAATATATACACATAAGTATCATAAGAATTAACCATACCATACTTCTAAAATCATACTAATAAGAAATCCATCATTAACCAATAACCAAATCAACGAATCATCTTATCTGAACAGTTATATTAGAATTTAGCAGGACATGACAAACAAATTCAAAGCACAAATCAAATTTATCATCCTAAACAGAAGTTAAAGAAAAGAAAAACAATAAAGATTAACCCGTGCAATCAATTCTTGCTTCCACGTGCATCAGATCTTGTCCCGTGCCTCCTCTCTTTCGAATCCTTGCAAAATCACTTTCTACAGCCTCATTTTCGATTTCTTTTGAACTCCAGTTGTTTTTAGGGTTTCCATTGCATTCCTTTTATTTCACGCTCTGATTTTGGACTTCGATCACTATACTGGTCATAACCATTCATTTGGGCACGAGCTGTAACGTTTGACAGATGCCTAGTTTGGCCTAGATCCCAACTTAGATTCTGTACTTTCTGTCTGGCAGCGATTACAAGTCGTGTCTAATGGGTCGGGTATGGGTCATATGCTTCTTTCACATCACAACTTCCTTCATCTTTTCCCTACTGCTCAAATGTCACTCCTTCACGTCCAATTACTCCCTTTTAAGTATTTTCCTACAAATCTCAACAAAACATTAATAATTATCTATTCTTACCAGATTTGAGATAAATGCCCAAAAAATCGGCCTTTTAACATTAAAATATTACGTATCCTGCGGCTAAATTAAGTCTCACGGAAAGTGGAGTACTCACAAGTTCTCTCAACTCAAGGGTGGTTCTTGTATGAACATGATCCTATATATATACACACACATACCATATAATTTGTATTCTAAAGTGGGATATATTACTTAGTTATTTTAATCATATATATAATAAAAAATATTAACTGAATATAAACTTATTATATTAAACAAAAATAAATAACAAGCTCGTTTTGGCTCGCTATTACTCGAGTTTGATAAGTGAAACTTGAACTCTGCCTTTTTTATTAAACAAACTTATTTTAGGCTCAAGCTAGGGCTTGATTTTTTTGTTTTAGTTTAACTTGATTATTTTTTTACAAACCGATCTCAAGTAGCTTACAAGAGGCTTGCTTCATTTTACATAGGAAGTGAATTCAAGCAAGTTTTCATGGCGACCGAACTTTGGTATATACCTTGGGGGCAGGTGAAGTCGGTCTATTATTAGGTTGTGTGGGGTTTAAAAGGACTGTCTATAAAACTGTAATTAGATAAGCTAAATAATAAAGCTTTAAAACCATTCTTTGTTTTCCCGTCCAAGCTAAATTCGACTTTTGGTATGAAAACCAATTCCATTTTAGTAAGTCAAATTGAAAATCAAATACGTAAGTCAGTTCGTTTTAAACGATTTCTGTTTTAATTAGTTTTTGTGTCAACTCATGTTGGGTTTAGGTTTTTGGGGGTAGGGTGGTGGGTGGGTGTTTAGGTTTTTGGGTGGTGGTGGGGTTGATTGTTTGTTTTGGGTTTATTTTGGTTGTATTCACATTGGTTTTCATGGTTCTCGCCCTATAGTTGGTTCTCGCATGAACCCTACCCTATATATAGAGGAATGATCCACTAAAAAGTGGGTTTTGCCTAAGTAGCCTACGAAATATTGTAATAATAACACCTCTTTTGTTTTCTAAAAAATAAACCAAAAAAATCCAGTACAAAAAAAATCTAGCATAAAAAATTTACTAAAAAATATAGCATAAAAATAATCTAGTACAAAAAATATAGCATAAAAAATCCAGCAGAAAAAATCTAGTACAAAAAAATCCAGCACAAAAAATTCAGCAAAAAAATTAAGACAAAAAACTTCATCACAAAAATGTAGTACAAAAATCAGCACAAAAATGTTATACAACATATAATACAACATTTTTTGGGTTTTTATAGTTGTCATATTTTATATAGTAATAGGGTACTCAAATTAAAGATAAAAAGACGTTCGATTTAATGGTGAAAGTTTTATAAAAAAAGTGTCGTATAAAAAATTTACGAACGTTTAAAAAAATGAGGATGGAATATGCATGTGGAGAGAAAAAAAGTTAAAAAATAGGACTTTCCAAAATGAAAAGTTAAGATTCGTTCTCATTCCACTTAGGCAAAAAACTTTTTATTTTATCCTACCCCTATGTGTGTGTGTGTATTAAAACTAGTAGGGTACCTCGCGTGATGGGACAGGATGTCGGTCGATATTAGTGTAGTTCATTACAGTATTGGCCCTCGCTATAGCAAAAGAAAGTGAAAAACTCAAACTATAAGGTCGTAATATGTCGAAAGGATATCGATACATTGTTTTAAATCTATCAAAAACCATAAAACTAAAGAATACTGATACTTGTTCCAATAATATTAGTACAGTGATAACAGTACGTTATCAACGCATGTATAACCTACAATATAAAAAGTATTTTATTTCGAACACAATTACGTTTTCAACATAATTTATAATGGAATGTTGAGAAAAAAAAGTTAAACATAGTTGGGTATTCGGGTTTTCTTTTTAAACTGATAAACACAAGTTATAAAAAATCAATTTAGTTGAATATTAAATGAGATAAATATGTATACAAAAATATGAAAGGGAATAGAAATATTATTCATTTAGGTAATAGTTATAAAATTTAAAATATAAAAGAAACTACATCTTTTCATTAACTTGGCTAATAAGACCAAACAGTGTGGGTAGCGCCCATAGCCATGTCGGAGCTATAATGCCTCCAAAACCATCCTTGGCTTTGCCAATAAGATGGCGGGTGTAAGAAGAGAGAAAAAGGGGACCCATCTTGTTCGCAGTAGTGTACCACTCTCTTCAACCCCTTTTTTATCAGAAAAAAGTTTGACCAATCATAGACCATCATCTCCGGCAACTTTTTCTTAGCTGCGATTTTGTTTTTGAACGGTTGTGTTTCTTTTATTTAAGGTATATAGGGTTTGGGTGTGTGGGGGATACCTTTAAAGGGGTATTTAGGGTTGGACTAACGGGGTTAAATATGAGCCACTAAAATGGGTTTATAAATAAAATAAGTGGGTAGTGGGTTTATAAGTTGGACGAGTTTGTAATTTAATTCTAGTTTATAATTTATAATTATAATGAGTTTGTTTGTAATTTAATTATAGTTTATAAATATTATATATATATATAGTAAAAACACAAAGCCAATGTACAGCGTTTTTAATATATTATAATAATATATATAATTTTTAAACACGTTTGTTATTTTAATATTATAATAATTATTGTTTTCTTTACTTTTTAAGTTGAGTAAGCTTGGTGTCAACCGGTACCGGTATCAAAGATACCGGTAAGATTTGGTTCATTATTGGTACATGAAGGTAAAAACTAATACCGGTCTGGTAAAGAAAACGTCAAAAGTCAGTACCGTATTAAGTTTGAAAATCTTTTAGTACGGGAAATTCGGAACTACTACCCAGTACCATTTGCTCATCCCTGATCACGGATACCGTACGAACAAGGTATCGTACAACTTATTTTTTTGTTGATTTTCTTCCACTTTTAATACTTTTTTTTGGTTTCAGGGGTAGGATGAGCTCGGTGCGAACCGATACCAAATCGGTACTAGTACCGAAAATACCGGTTACGGTATCGGTATATGAAGGTAAAAACCGATAGTGAACCGGTACCGGGAACGCCAAAAGTCAGTGCCGAATTGGTACTTAGTATCTTTCGGCTCAGGAAATTCGGTACCGGTACCCAGTACTATTTGCTCATTTCTGACCATGGGTTTCATACGAACAATATCATTACCATATAACTTTTTTGGTTGATTTTTTCGGTAAATTTTTAGTGTTTTTTTCTATATTTTTATTTTATTCTTGTCAGCGATGTCACACCCGACCCGCAGCGGAAAAGGTGATCGGGGCATGATTGGGTTATCATCAAAGCTCATGACATTTATTATAACGTTTCATATTTATTATTACAATTTAAAGGGAAACATACAATCATAATTACATCATGTCCTACACATCATTCTAGACTTCATTATTTTCTTCTAAGGCATTTCCTATGTTTTCCTTGCTTCATCCTGTTCACCTGTATCATGTAAAAATGGTTTTTGGATCAACAAAAAGTTGGCGAGTGAACCTTGTTAGAAAACATTTATTATTTATTTCTTGTTGTATTTAATATGGAAAAATTGTGCAATATTCATATATGAACAAACGTAAATAAACATACAATAACAACAATTAGCATACAATAACAAACCATTAGCATACGATATCAAACAACAACAAACAATAACATACATTAACAAACCAACAGCATACAATAACATATCAACTTGCATGAATATATAACATGAATGAAACTGTGCGATCAAGGCTCAATCAAACGGAGCCGATCGTATTGCATGTACTGAAAATGATAAATGTCTGTGCGATCAAGGCTCAATCAAACGGAGCCGATCGTATGTTGGCACGCCAGGTTCACGCTCATAATGTAATGAGGAACTGCTCAACGCTCATAATGTAATGGGGAGCGGCGGCCTATGAAATTGCATGTACTGAAAATAATAAATTAAATCTAAACAATAACCACACAAACAGTTTATACAAGCTGAAAACACATTTATTCATGATATGATGTATGCACAATGATTTAAATATAATAAATAGTAAGACACATGATACACCCCAAAAACGTGATTTAAACGGGGAATTTGTAGAGATTCACTCACCTTGGGTGCGTTCGGTGAATGATGTTGAATGCGCACGAGTTTAGAGGATTGATCGACGAGGAAAAACTAACCTAATTAATAACGAAAAGTAAGGTAAATAAATGGATTTTATTAACAACTTTAATAGGATTTTTGGATATATTTTTGTGAGTTTTAGGCTATTTTCTAACTTTAAAAATGTTATTTTTTAAGTATTTTTAATTGATTTTTAAATAAAATAAATAAATAAAAATAATAAAAAAATGTTGACTTTTTGACCGTTGACTTGTTGACCGTTGACCGTTGACCGGTTCGGTCGGTTATATGTGTGCGCTGGGTGAGACTCGAACCCGAGACCTCCCGTACGCGTGCACGCAGCTCTACCAACTGAGCTACGTGTCTAACCCGAAATATTTCTGTTTTTAATTATATTTATATACTAATTAGATTAATCCGAAATTCATTTATTTTTAAAGAGGTTTTAATGTATCGCTCGGTGCTCTCCACAGGTCTCGAACCCGGGACCTGTGGTTTAGTTTGGCACACGGTCCACCGCTGGACTGTGTGTCTAACTTGGTAAATATTCTGGTTATTATTATACTTAACATCTTACTGAGTTAACACGGTTCAGTTTAATAAAAAAAAGGCATTTTATTACATCGAATGTGTGTGACCAGATCGAACTCGAGACGTTATGCATATTGTTTGCACACAGTCCACCGCTGGACTGTGTGTCTAACCCGTTCATAATATCGATTTTAATTAATCTTATAACATACCCAACTTCATCTTCTTCGTTCAAAACACAGACATCGATTAACTGACTGTTATTTGTTAAATTAACTTAACGAACATTATGAGCCATCGTAATGTAAGGAACAGAAAAAGGTTTGAGGATTGATTGTACCGAACTGTTCGTCTTTCTTCAGAAGTCCGGCAAAGATCGTCGGCTCTGTTTTGGTGACCTTCGGCTGATAGGATTAGTTAACAATTTGGAGGGATTAGATGTGAAATTGAACTACTGAATAACGATTATCAGTAGGTTTAAATGATCATACCGGTTATCAGCAGGTTTCTGAAATTTCAGAAATTTTCTGGCGAAAACAGATAATCCGGCAACGTCGTCTGGAAAGGATTCTGGGTGGGGGATTGATATTAGAATTTGTCCAATAATGGAATGAAACAGAAAAATCGAAGTAATTACCATGTAGATGAAAGTCTCGGTTTTCCGGCGACTTGCAGAGATTTTCCGACGAGTGAAATTTCTTGCGACAAAGATTCTTCAGAGGTTTAAGGTGAGTGGGGGTGATGTCAGTATGAGCTCCAAGATCTTATGTTTGGGTAAACAGAAGAAATGGAATGAACTCGGTTTTCCGGCGAAAATTTCCGGTTAATTTTCAGAGAATTCCGGCGACTTCCGGCGAAGTTTTCTGAGCGAAAAGAAGAGTGTGATTTTGATAAAACTCGCGAGCTCATTGAATGAATAAAGTATAACTCCCGGATTTGAATTGTATTTTTCGGTTTTGAATAGAAATTTAAGGTAATGAATGAAATTGATGGATTCTTCGGTTATAACCGATCTTACTGTTAACGTAAACGTTATGACAAAAAGAAACGGCAAAATTTGACGAAATTGTCGGGATTTCCGGCGTGAGCGGATTTGGGCGCGTTGTGTAACTGGGTTTTGATTTCCAGATTTAATTTATGTATTAATTGTTTCAATATGTAAACAAAGATCACGAGTGGCGGAGCGGTTGAATGTGTGTGTGTTAAAGCTGTGCTGACCCGGTTGACCCGGCTGACCCGGGTTCGAATCCCGGCTTTAGCACTTTATTTTTAAATCACTATTTTTAATACTTTTTCAAATATAACTTTTATATTCTAATATACTTATTGATTATGTATCGTTTAAAATTAATTTGAGCATTAAATACGCAACGAAATTTTTAACTGATTGTTCGGTTAATAAACGGAGCGGGTTTGGTAAATCCGGTTTTTTGACGGATGTTACAAGCGATTCCGTGTGCAACGCGCTTGTAGTGATTTCAAAACACATGTAAACACAGACTAAATAACAGAAGTACACCACAACGCGGCGACGATTTTGATAACTAGTTGGATGAGTTTTTAATTTTATAATGTGAATTCAAAATAAATCTATATTAAAATAATGATTGAGTAATGATAACCGGGGCTTTATCCAACTGCAGACAAGTTAACAATCGAGCCCCTTGTCTAGTTAGCGCTGACGTGACATGATAAAGCCCATAGCTGCTTTATCCCACTCCATTTAGTTTAAGACCATCTGTAATGGGTAATGCCCTCTAAAGGACATTTTCCGCCACATCAGCATCATACGCCCATTAAAAAATTATGTAATAATTAACATCCCTTAATGTCCTTCAAATCATTACTTTCCAATTTTTTGCTCCTCGATTGACGTTTTACTAGAAATATCCCTTCGGCTTCCCCCTTTTATGTCCTATATAACGTCCGTGTAGATTGTGTTGAGGAAGTTATCAATCCCTTTCACGCCTCTATAATATCATTATGCATGAGCTAGGTATAAAATAGTAAAATACAATGTAGCAAATTATATACATTATATTATATTATATTATATACACTACAATTACAATGAGGGGGAATAGTGTCAGGCAACCCCTCATTGGTCGTTGCTTTTGTATTTTACTTTTTAACCTTCAACTTTGCTATACGCCCCTTTGCTTTTAAAAACATTTCATTTTATCGGTTAACTTTTTTCATATGTGTGTTTAGTCCTTCTCTATAACTTTAGCAGTGTACATTTTAATCCTTTTACTTTTATTCCTTTTAGTGATTGATAGTGATGTTGATGCATATTATGTCTGAAACTGTGCGAATAGGCTAGATAGAGCATGTGTTGAATATTGTATAGATTAGATACGAACACATGACTTAAGAGCGGACGAGAGAGGTGTATAAAGCTTACTTCGTACAAAGTAGTCACTCCATACGAAGGTGGTTACTTCGTACAGAGGTAAACAAACACCTACGTACGAAGGTAAACAAGCACCTTCGTACGGAGGTAAGTATGTTCGTACAAAGGTAAATGCTCTAGTCCGCACGAAGGTAACATGCCTATATATAGTGTCGTGTGTTTATAGTTTGTTAAGTTTTGGAGTTTCCAGAGGGGAAATGCTCTATGACGAGTGTATATTTTTTACATATGTCTCGGTGTAATTTTTATTGAGATTGTGTTATGAGTAGTATGTTAAAGTAACCAAAACACATACATATATATTATCAAATCGAGATATATTTTGCTTACCGCACCGCAAAACTGGGAGGACATAACACTAGTTGGAGATGAATATATGCATTAAATGTTGGTCTAAATACATAGTAAAAGCAAAGAAACACAAGTGTAACCGATTGAAGACTCAAAAGAAACACAATCCGTGAGTCATAGATTCAACCAATAGGAGAACCAATTTCAATCACATAAAGGGTATGATAGTGCAACTCTGATCGAGTGATCGTTCTCACCAAACCCTCCTTTTACGCAAAACAATCTCCTTCATTTTCATCCTCTCCTTCCTCATTCATCTCCGTTAAAGAAAAAAAATGGAAAAGGAATCAGGTTCGACGGCGGAACTTTCCAACACTAGCCATTTGACTGCTTCGGTTGTGGTATGTATCATCATCATGCATTTTATTATATATTTGATGATGAATTTTAATTTTACATATATAATGTTAGGTGCTGTGGCAAACCCACAATTTTTTTTTCATGAGGTTTAGGATTTTAGTGGATTACTTGAATGGGGGCAATTGACTAGGCGAGGATGATCGTCTGTTTTTTCTTCTTTTTGCAATGGACGCCTATGTTATTTTATTTAGGTTTAAGGTTTAAACAAACAATTAACTTTCAGTCAAATGGGCTAAATGATTAGAACAATTTAACTTTTGAGCCTAAACAATTTAACTATGACATTATTTGCTATGTTGTGGGGTTAATTATTTATATTGTTTCATATTTCGTTATTTAGAATATAATATATTTTAATACTAGGTTATAACCTTGTGTATTACATGGTTAAGTAAATAAAAATCAAATATTTAATAACGAAGATTTAACAATTATAAAGCGATATTTTTAAGACGTTTTTCTGATATTCAAACAAAATTTTGTGTCATGTATGATCAAAACTTGTGATGTTTGTCAAGTTTATAAATATCAAAGCATTTGAACCATCAATTAGATTAGAAAACAAACTGTATCATCGATTTTCTCATGACTTTTAGCAGTCATGTGAACATACATTTAATAACCCAAATTTTATTTATATAATAGTGGTCTTAATTTATTAGTTCTAAAAAAATTGTTGAAATATTCAGATTAGGCATATAGCAATTAGCCAATCAGATAAACTTAGTTACAAAATAATATTTGAATTAATCAGATAAGTATAAACTGTCGCAAATTATTAAATTATATAACTTTAAAATTTAAATATTTGGACGTGAGTTGCATCTTAAAAGGATAGTTGTTTTTGGATAAATTTATTAGTATGATAAATATAGTTATTATTCTTCTTGCATATTAAGTATATTAAATAAAAAAATAATTTGTTAAGCAACAAAATTGCATCTATTTTGAATATCTAGATATAGTTTATTATTATTTAACCACATGTGCTATTCTTCAAGCTAAAAACATATGAGTATGATGATTTTTTTATTCGTATTATATATATTATTATATATGATTAAAGTTAGATATTTTATGGAACTTTATCCGTATCCATAATTTCTTAAATGTTTGAAACATATATTAAATTTAATAATTTAAATTAAATAAAACTATCTACAATTAAGGATGATCTAGAATAACGACAAGTGTCCCTTCATTGGTTTCTTTTATTATATAGTATAGATTTTAAAATTTTAAAATTATTTAATTTTGGGTGAGTGTTAAAATTTTAGAGAGTTCGTTTACTTTTTTTTGAAATTTCATGGGGTCAGCGTAAAAAATTCATGGGATCGTTCGAGATTTTATCGTATATGCAACCGTACAAAAAAAATTACAGGGTGCGGTTAACCCTCAGGTCAGCCAATGGTTACAACATGCGAAAAAAAATTACTTATTGCATTGGTTTCTTAATTTTTATAACAACAAATTATTTATTACATGTGTTTTTCAATAAAAAGTTCCTTTTCTTCATAATTGATAACGAGTTTGGTTTGTTATATAAAAAAAACTAACATACGATTCTTCATTCGTATATAAAATAATATAATATGATTTTAATATATATTTCTAACAGTTTATAGTTACCAATATATGGTGAGTGTTATTGACTTGAAACAATGATTTTTGTGTTTAATTAAACGCTCTTATATATCTTATGCATTTGTTCAGATAAAAGTGTCCTTTCCATGCATTTTAATAGGGGTTAATATTATATTTGATCCAAAATTAAATGACTGTAATCTAGGTTAACTCGTTTCTGGTTAGTTATGTGGTTAATTATCATTCATTCTTGAATAGTTTTTTATTTTATTTTGGGGTGGGGGTGGGGTATCCACTTTCCTTTTTTTAATGATGAAGACAAAATTATATGAAGAAAGGGGTTAGCAATCTTCTAAAACCCCAAAATCTTACAACTGTGACACAAGGTGGTGGTTGCCAAACCATTTGGCAACCTCTTAGGCCCCAACTAGCTTTGTCAACCAATAAGTGATTAGTAGGTTTGGAGTGATCTTCAAACAGTTTGGACATCTCTCGCTTTTTTTGTAAAAATTAAGAAGTGATCGCCAAACGGTTTGACGTTCTCTTGCTTTTCCATACAACTTTTGCATGAGTGGTTGCCATCCATTTGGCGATCTTTGGCTTTTCTACTCAACTTTAGACTACATGGTGTGGAAGGGCTTAAAGGAGGGCGTGGAGCGACACGTGGCAACCACGTCAGCATGGTGACGTGGAGGAAAAAATACGGGGTGGGAAAGTGGTGTGGAAGAGAATAATTTTTTTTTAAAATAAACATCAACAAATCAAAACAAACCTAAACTACACCCATCAATCAAGAGCCTCCACCCCCACCCACAACGCCACCCTCCATGCCATACGCTGGATGGTGTTCCTGGCGTGGAGGGGCTTCCACGCCCACACCACGTGGTCTAACAGTTGAGTTGACATCATACCTATAATTGCTATAAACCTACATGGGGTCTTAGAGGTTGCCAAATGGTTTGGTGATGACCCTTTTTTGTGTTAACAAGGCAAGGTTTTGCCATTTTGTAAAATCTACAAGGAGGGAGTATACCACATATAGAAAAAGTCTTACTATGATGCTCAATTTTATTTTCTTTCAGTTCTATAGCGGCCTGTATGATTTTCTTTTCCAACGTAAGTACATGCCTTGTGGATTCTTAACTGTAGTTCTCCATATATTTTCCAGGACACACGGGATGAAGCTGTTACTGAACTGGAGAAGGTATAAATATTGTAAAAGTTGTTACATCTTTGAAAAGCATGTAATTTTGTGATTTCTTAATTTCTGGCCGAAGAAAATGCTCCAGTCATACACCTGGGTTTAGACTATCGACTTAAATATGGGATTATCTGGATCTTCGTCACAATGCAACTTGTGGCATCTGCAATTACAAATGGCGTTGAGTATCTGCTGACCGATTATGATGTTCCTGCCCAAGCTGTTGGATTAATCTGTTTGCTTGCACTTTTTAATCTCTTGTTGTTGCCATCGTTTTTTGATGCAATGGAAGATCTTCTCCACTTTTGGTACAGGTGGAGATACCCTATCTTCATATTCTCAGCTTTGTAAGTATCTATACATCAAAAACACATTTATTGTTATATTGTTTTGAAATCTGACAAACTTGCTTGCTTGCTTTCTACAGCTTTTGTTGGTTTTTCTGGTGGCTACATGTGTCTTGCAGTTTGTTCACCCTGTCTTACTCAAATGCTATGATGTGTGCACTTTCACGACCATTTTAGTTTATTTTCCTCATGAGTGGGAGTATTAGTGGTGTTGGTTATGTTTCTTTTATTTTTCGGTCGTCTTGCTATTAGATCGAGAGTCCTATCAGTGTTGACATGTGGTTTTCTTTTGTACAAAGAATGAACTAAATTCTCAAACTTTATTTTGTATGAAAACATGTCATCTGTTTGCATTGGAGGTTTTGTTCAAAGCAAATTTATTAGAACATTTTTTGTATGGGTGCAAAAAAAAACTTGTTATTTCGATCACACAAACCGGCCCGAGCTAGACTGCCCCAGGCCAAAAATGCGAGAGGTACAAATTGTTGTAGCCACATTAATACATTATGGACAGCGGGTTCACACGACACCTTTCAAATTTGCGTACTATATGTAATGTGTTATAGAAAAAGCACGAGTGACACCTTGATTTTTTACGAGCGGCGCCATTGTTTACGAATGACAACATTCTTGATTTTTTTACGAGCGGCGCGCATTGTTTACAGATGACAACATTGTTTCTTAACAAGCAACACCATTGTTTTTTTTTTTTCTAAATGTTTTACAAAATAAACAAATTTATCATATAAAAATTAAATGTTTTACAAATAAACAAAATTTATCATATAAAAATTAAGCCCAGATACTTTTATTTGATGATAGACTTTAAATTATTAAATGGCCTATGTTATATTTAACTTTTTTTAACCAAATAACCATTACATGTCCACATCCAATTAGTTAATTAAATTGTTTAATCTAAATTAAATAAAAAAGGCCTCCAGTTAATTCAATTGTTTAATCTAAATTAAATAAAAAAAGGCCGCGTAATTACGATATTTAGAAATCGACATCTACAAATTGGCAATGGAATAGTCACTAACGAGCGAGCAGGGGGTCACAACATCTACAAATTGGCAATTGACTATTCTGAATTCCGATTAACATTGTCAAGGACGATAATCCTATTATGAATTCTGATCAAGAAAATCATTTGATTTGTTTCCGAAGTAACATTAGTAAAGGTTAGTTGTTCTTTAGTCTTTAAATTTGAAATTAGACATGAATGCTTGATTTGTTGTTTAATCGTTTGATTTGTTTCTGATCATTGTTAATCAATAACATTAGTAAAGGAAATTCTTCAATCTTTAAATTTGAAATTAGACATGAATACTTGATTTGTTTTTTTTGATCAATCAAATGTATGTGACTTTATACTTGATAACTTGAATTTTAAATACTTGAATAGAGTTGAAATTAGTTTATTGAATATGTAATTTGTTTATGTAATTGATATTTGTTACTTTGTCGGATTGTAGACAACTAGATTTGATCAGTTAATTATTGATTTCAATAAAGGTATGAAACCTTATAGAGCTACAGGATTATTAATATTAGTTGGTTTTTTTGCTTGTTTGGAGTTTCTTGATCGATTTTTGAAAAGTGTCAACAAACCTTGATTCTTTATCTTTAAATAGTAAACCAGGGAAGATTGATAATTGTCCATGGTATCTTTCCAAAAGGACACCATTTTCATCATATAAATAAGCATATTTGGCTAGAGTCTACCGACAACCCGCCACCATCTCCGACTAGCTTGTCGTCACCTACACCTCTCCGTCTATAAATAGAAACCCAACCGTTGCAACCACATCTCAACTATCTTCTCTACTCTGTTTTCTCTTTCTTCTGAACCCACTAAGAGAAACGGTTCCGGACCGGAACCGATCATTAAAGCTCCACCGTCATCCACCACCTTCACTGTCACTACACCCCACTGTGTCTCCACCTACAACCACCATCGGTTACCACTACAACCTTACACTGTCACCTCCATAACCCACCAACCTCTTTTTTAACCAGCATCCAACCGTCTCCACCACCACTCATCACCTTCAACGTGTAGCCAACCCGACAACCTGTGAATATACCACCGTCACCGCCATTGTAGTGTTTTCTGGTGATCTCAGACTTGAACCGACTTTCTTCGCCGAATGTAACCTATCCTAATTATAAATAAGTCTTGGAACATAAGTTTTGTACGAAAAATATGCTGCGAACATCGAGTTAAGAACCCGCAGTGTGGGGCGAAGGTTGGGGCGGGGAACACAAGCAACATCGCTTCAGCTACACTGGACCGGCGTGGGGGAGATGATGTAGATGGCTTGGATTAGCTGGATAGATTTGACCGTTTGGGGTAGCCGTTACCCAACGGCTAGATTTTATATATATATATATATATATATATATATATATGTGTGTGTGTGTTTCTTTTTTAAACTTATAAATACTCACACATTTTTTTAAATTTTTATCACTTCTCTACTTTTCACCTTCTTCTATCTCTATATTTTTTATAAATTCAACCCACTTAATCCTCTACGATGCATCCATTTAACCGAAACCTCGATCCGAACAATCCCTTTGCTTTCCAAGAGAACCTGAACCCAGCCCGCCACAAAACCGCCAACCACCAAACTGACCCAAATACCCCTTACCCGCGACCAACCACAAGGTTTTGTATACTCACATTGTCTCGAGCTAGCTGGTATCGCGTCGTATATAAGGGGTCGTGTTTACACGAACTTTCCAAACGACGATGCATCTATTCCAACTAACATTTCCCAACCCGATTCCATACCTGAAACACAACCGCAAGACATTGGTGGTTCGTCGTCCAAACCGGCCAAAAAAGAAGTTACAAAAAACGGATGAAGAGAAAGCAATTGCATCCGCTCTAGTACAAAAAAGTGAACGGCTCAAGAAGAAGCTACTTTGACAAGATGTTATGTCGACGAATCGCAAGATTCGATCAAAGATATGTTATATATAACAATTTTTTTTCGTTTTATTATATTTTTTAAAACGACTATTTTTTTTTTGGAATAGGGAATGCTCGACACCGCACAGATTTTTGGGATGCCATAAAAAAATCATTTCATATACAAATGCAAAGTAAGGAGGTGTATCGTGAAAATGATAGTCTCTCACCCAAGTGGAGTGACATAAATACACACATCACCTTGTTTAATGGTTGTTTACATAAGGCGAAGAACTCGCCACTTAGCGGTGAAACCTAAGCTGACTTTATCCAGAATACTATGGTCTCATATAGAGATAACAAAAAGTACGAGTTTAAATACATGCATTGTTAGAATATATGTAGATACGCTTCTAAATGGGCGACAGCCCCTACTACTAACGAATCACCTCATCCAAAAGGGCAAGAACACCCTCGTCCCAAGCTCAATCTGATGCTCGTGATCAAGAGCTTGATCTAAATTTTGATGATTTTGAGGATTCTCTTTCCTGCTCACCCGGTAGAGACACTTCAAAAAAACGGGTTCAAAGAGGTAGATCGGGTTCGGCATCGGGTTCGCCTCGGGATCGGCTCCTAGTTCGGCTTCGAGTAAAAGGTTGTACACCGACTAGTTGGAAGAAATTGGGACAAAAATTGACATATTCAATTTCATTCAACAACAAAGGGTCGAGGTGAGGAAAAGTATCCAAGCAGCTCGCGAAAAAAAAAAGATATCTCACAAAGAAAAACTTACAGCTATGAAGTTTCTCGCCATGAACGTCGATCACCTTGTGGATATGTAGTTGGGTTTTTAATTCTATATAGTTTTTTAGTTAGTTTGTTAATTTAATTAAATAAAATTTTAGTTAGTTTAAAAAAATATAGCAATACCACATGGCTTGCCACGCTAGCTGAAGCCACATCACCCATACTTAAAAAAGCCACACCAGTCAAACCACATCATGTGAATTTCCGTATTCACCACTTGTCAACCCAAACCCTTAAGATAAGCCACTCACACTCTACAGTCTTAAGATTACGGTTTAGAACATGAGGCTATGAGATGGGTAAAATATTTGAATGTAGAAGATGGATGATAGTATTTTAATATTATTTTATTTATTACTTTAAAAAAGACGAATCCACCATCAAGTTTCAATTCCTACAACCCACTTTACAAAAATATTAACCCAAAAGTATTATTTTATTCTTAAAAACCCAAGTATTATTTTATTCTTAAAACATATTTCTAATACAAATTTGTTTGACGTGAAGTTATTGTTGCTATTATTATTATTATTGTTATACTCTCACACTTTTGGCAACTAAAAGATCTGTGATTACTTCTTTACTTAAAAATAAGATTTTAGTCTAAGTATATGAGTAAAGGAAATTAATTTAATGTTGACATTCGATATATATACGCATTCTTATAAGTTAAGTAGGTTGTTATTGTTGAGCGAGACATTATAGTTTTCTTAAGTTTGGATCTACGCCGGTCAAGGTACGACTCTAAACAACTTTATACGTACGAATTTGGGTTTCCACTACCTCATAGTTGGAGATTTAGACTTGTTATTGTATGCTTATGTGACCTTCAAGGTTATGTGCTACATATATTTATGTACCCAGTTACATTATTTTTCTGCAAATATTGATTATGACACACTGAACTACTGATTGTGTCGCACCGAAAGGTGACGCACTGAAAAACTAAATGTGAACTACTAAATGTGATTATTTGACGAACTGAACTACTGAATGTGACACACTGAAGATGACTAACTAAATGTGTTATACATACATTGTTTAATATATATGTAGATATTGTTAGGAAATTGTATATTATATTGTTGTTATCCACTCGTTTACTCAGACGTACATTTTCCTTTCTATGTACGTTAGGTTGCAAGGATATTTGTGAAAACTTTGATGGATGGCTCGAGGGAATAAAGACGCACATGGACTTTCATAAAATTTTAAAATGTTTTGTACAATACTTTTTTTACTTATTTCAATTAATGTAAGGTTTTTATAATTTATGAAATAGTGTTCTGATCTCTGATGTACTATATAAGTGATATGTCACCACAAGTCGGTTAGGGTGTTACACATTTCTTAGTGACGACTACTATTATTCGAACAAAAATGATTGACTTAAAACGTATGTTGGTGATAAGAATAGTTTCCACAACAAAAGCTAAAAAGTGTGAAACTTATGTAGTAATAATCAAGAGTTAAATGCTTGGTTGGTCCCTGTGGTTTGCAAATCTTGCAGACTTGGTCCCAGTGGTTCATTAATTACACACTTGGTCCCAGTAGTTTCAAATTTTGCACTCGGGTGGTCCTTACCACTAACCTTTGTTAGATTTCTCAGTTAAGTATATGCAAAATTACTATTATACCCCTCGTCTTCTTCATCCTTTCTCTGCTACCACCTGCAACTACTCTGCTACCACCACCCTCACCCTCGCCGCCTTTCACCGCCATACCACTCAGCCATACCCTCGCCGCCTTTCACCGCCATCTTCCTTCCAAGACCCAAAGTTACCGGCTGTAACGCCGACATCCGTGGAATTCCGGTCACCCCTTCCGGTTAGCCACCTCCGCTCATCTCCAACCCCCTTCATTAAACAATTACTGATTTTACAGATCTGGACGATTTCCAATTATAATTTTGTTAGACTGATTTGAGGTTGAATCGTTTATCACCACCATCGATCGCCTGTGAATTTGTTCTCACCACCACACATTGCCGTTAATCTGTTACAACAAATCTTCCTCTTCATCTTTTGCACTAAGCCCCTCCATTTATGCCCTCACAACTCCTTCATCTTCTTCGTTACCCGGAAACCTGCAACTCCTTCATGTTGAGCTTGATTCGAGTAGATCTGAACTAACGAAGATGACCTGAAAATGATACATATTGTTCATTCGTACGGATCATTTCGGTTGATTTTTGATCAGTTTCGGAGAAATTTTGGATCCGTTTTGGTGTGTTGATTGATGATTTCAAACTGTTTCAGTGAAATTTCAAAGAGTTTTGGTTCGAGTTTCGATCTTTGTTACATTGATTTTGCAGAAAAAGGAAACACAGCCGAAAAACCTGCAACTTGCCGGAGCGCCGGAGAAGACGACTAAAGCCGCCGAGAAACCTGCAACTTGCCGGAGCGCCGGAGAAGACGACTGAAGCCGCCGAGAATATCGCCTCAACACCCATTCGGTTTCGGTGTACCTCCTTCTTCTAACCTTTCCGGTGATTGTTGCAGTGGTGGTGGTCAGTTGACGGTGGAGGTGGTGGTGGGTTTAAGGTGGATGTGGAGGTTGCAGGTTTGTGAAGGAGGGTAATATAGTAATTTTGCATATACTTAACTAAGAAATCTAACAAAGGTTAGTGGTAAGGACCACCCGAGTGCAAAATTTGAAACTACTGGGACCAAGTGTGTAATTAGTGAACCACTGGGACCAAGTCTGCAAGATTTGCAAACCACAGGGACCAACCAAGCATTTAACTCTAATAATCAATTAATACAAGTTGCATTTGAAAACCAAACGGATAAGCAAAAAGTGAGTATAGGATCCGTTTACATTCTATTGTCATCCTTTCTAAAGCTATACTTCATGGTGAATTACCTTTTCATGGTCACAATGAATCCGTGAAATCCTTATATAAAAGCACATCTCTTAGAGTTTCTAAAATTATTGAGGGAGGTGAACAAATCTATTTGTAAAGTTATATTACCAAATGACGTCTCCACAATCCAGAAAGAAGTCATTAATTGTTTTCCCCGTGAAGCTCTAAATTAGTTTTTTGAAGACGATGATGTATCCTCTATATTAGATGACTGTAACGTTCTTTATTTTTTGTTTTCAATTTCAACTTATTGTAATTTGTATTTCAAATTTAATCTTTGTAATTCTAAGACTTTGATCATTATGGAAGTCGCATTTTATGTCATATTTGCAAAATTAATCTTATATTATACTCAAACAATCACGAAATAAGCATTTATATTTAAAAACCCAATCATACATCGAGAATATATTTTCTCGGAATTATAATCAAACATATTCATACATTACATATGCTTGTATACTCTTAAAATGCCCAAAACATACCTAGCTATGTTTATAGCATGAAATAACACACAACCCAACTGCAGGGACTAAAAGTGACATTTTTGAAAATTTTGTTTTTTTAGGTCTTACGGTCCACAAGAACCTAGTCTGGCATACTCCATTTCAGCTCATGAATTTTGTCATTTATGAACATTCCCTTCACTCTAACTCACAACTACCTTCATTTAAATCCAAACCCTAACACCCACTTATAAATACCCCTTCTCCACACCTCCTAATCTCTTTACACACCTCCTAAACACTCTCAAATCCTCTCAATCTACTAAGAATTCAAGTGTTGGCTAATTGTTCTTAAGTTCAAAACAGTAAGTTTTTAGACTCATTTTTTCTCATTTTATTCTTGTTTCTTGCTTTCCTCCTACTTGCACAACCTCTAGGAGTGTTACCACAAGTTTATCATGGTAAATCAAGTTGGTACATCACCATTTTGAGGTCCAAGTTGAGTATTTTCTTATAATTTTCATACTTGTTCATTTTTATTGAGGTCTAAATTGGGTGTTTTTTGTTAGAACTTTCATACTTACTCATTTTATATTTCATTTCTTGAATTTCTTTGCAACAACCGAGTTACTAACAAGTTCTATTGTTGGAAGACTTGTCTTGAGGTATTAATTCAGAAACTTTGAGGTCATATACCTACATTTTTATAAAATCTAAGTCAGCAAGTAACTTTCATGTAAGCAAAGTGAACAAACTAAAGTCTCTAATCATAACCATGTTTGGAAGCACTCGTCTAGTTGAACTCACTTGGTTACATGGTGAATTAGAAGAGTTAGTTTATGTTCTTCATATTATTCATGACCATTCGAATCATCCTTGTGATGATTTTGTGCAATGGTGAACATCATGAGGTTAGTGGATTACCCATGTATGATTATAATACATGATTATAATATACTTATTAATATACCTATGTAATACTTCCAAAGACCAAACTATAACATCAACCAAGGCCATGTTAAATTATATTTGTTAAAGTGAAACTTATCTTAGTTTTGGATTCCTTATTTTGAACTTATAATGAGTGTAACACTCATGAAAAACACTAGCTAAAAATGATGTCCAAATGAATATCTAAATAAAGATATATTTTATGTATTTTCCTAGTTACAAATTCCTGAATACAATTCCCATCATCAAACTCCATAAGCTCACACACCTTTGGTTATCCTTTTAAGGTTGCTTGATGATTCCATCCTCCCGAAATCAGCTCACTATATTTGTGGAAATATTCGCAAAGCGTGAGTATACTTGACCCATTTTACGCTTTAAATCATTTTGGGTTGTAACATGTACACACATACAATCAATCTTATGCAAACACTCAATCCTTAAACATGTTATTTGTTATGCTATTTGTTTATATATACTAGGACAATCTTATGCATGATATTTATCATTAACTTTGCAAGCCTTTCTTAACATGTATAGTGCTATAGGAATAACACACACCGCCCGTTTTATGGTCATTGTTAAGTATTCAATCAATACGGCACTTCGGTGATAAGGTTACGCTAGTGGACACTTTAGTTTGATTTATAGTTAATCCAAGCTAGTATGTTCATATAACCTAGTGTACAATTAACATGTGGATTTGAGTCGTATACTCACTAACCCTTTTGTGTTCACGGGTACTTTATATACATGTTGTAGGAAATATATCATGATGCACGAGAAATCAGCTTAGGATGGAAACTAAAAACACACCCGAATTTTGTTTATGTATTTCTTTTCGTGTTTGATCATGTTGATCCTAAGTTGTTGTAAGTTCTTTTGAAACAATGTATCTTTGGAAGTTATGCAATGAAATGAAATTTGATATCTTAAGTTTTGAGCAATCTCATTCGTCCCGCCTTGATATTTCCATCATCGGTTAGGGTGTGATAGAAACTCCCATCTCCACTCCCCATTTTTCACTCAAACATAAGATGTGCTCCCCTCGTAGGGAGTAGTCCATTTCTTTCCTTCTTTTTTTTATTTTTATGAATTAGGCATTACTAATTAAAACATATTTTAAACAAAATAAAATTACATTAAATTAAAACAAGAAATTACATTAAATTAGACTAAATAAAATTATACCTAATTATAAAAAGGTATTTTAAAACTAGGAATATAAAAACATGAGCCATAAAACTAGAACTAATTTTACTACTTGTTGTCGGAATCGACCAATAGGTGGGGTAAATCTAGTCCTCCAAGATGTTCCACGAGATCATGTTTTACTCTCTAATGCGTATCTTCATCATTGAGCCCGTTAAAAACAGTATCATCAAAAACGGGCTCGATTGGAGGATCCCAAATGTGTACAGATGCTATCACGTTTCCGTCATCTTTTAGAATCATGTTATGTAAAATAATGCACATGTCACACCCGACCCGCAACGGAATAAAAGTCGGGGTATGATTGGGTTATCACCAAAGCTCAGGATATTACTAATAAGTTTCATATTTATTAAATTGAAATTAACTTCAAATATCCAACCCAAAATTCATACACAACCAATAAACCAAAAGATCGTTCCAAACGAGATAACTTGTTTATTCTTCTAAGGCCATCCTATGTGTTTCTTTCCTCAGCTTGTTCACCTGTATCATGCGTAAAACAGAAAATTTTGGATCAACAAAAGTTGGTGAGTGAACCTTGATAAAACATTTAAATAATTAAATTTTATTGTTGTTTAACTAAAATTATGCATGAATCATATGTGAACAGATGTATATATATAACCAATCACAAACCACATTGTATGAACACATGACATGATGAATGATGTATTTGAGATCAAGGCTCAATCAAACGGAGCCGATCTAATGAGGCACCTGATGCTCAACCCGTATCCTACGAGGAACTGATGGGCCTAATGAAATGATTGCACTGAAATGATAAAATGTATCCACATATAAACCACATAACAACTATACACATTTGATCGTGAAATGATATTAGCACAAGTGTAAATAAAATAAAAGAAATTGTACGACACATGACACACCCCAAAACATGATTAAAACGGGGAATTTGAAGAGATTCACTCACAGTGGGTGCGTATTCTTGATTGTAGATGAGAGCGCACGAGTTGAGATTTTTGACCGATCAAAGAGTACTAACCTAAAATAATAACGCGATAATCGATAAATAATTTAATATTTAGGTTAAAAACCTTTGTTTAGATCTTTAGGTTATTTTTGTTGAAGTTATATTAAGCTCTTTAAAGTATAAAGGTATATATATTAATGGAAAATAAAAGTATTTTAAATGAATGATTAAAATAAAGGGAAAATAAATAAAGTGAAATAAAATAATAAATAAATAAATAAAAGGTTGTCAGATCTGACCGGTTCTTTAATGGAGTTGGATTGCGTGTGACTAGAGACGAACTCGAGACCTCGCGGTTGCGTGCACACAGCTCTTCCAACTGAGCTACGTGTCTAACCCGAAAGAATCCCGATTTTAATTATATTAATACACACTTTAAGTTATTCTAGAAATTTATTTAAATAAAAAACATTAAACAGGATCGAACCGGCGCGCACTAAGGGTCTCGAACCCGAGACCTTAGATATGACTTGCACCCAGCCCAACCAACTGGGCTGGGTGTCTAACCCGTTAAACTCTTGGTTTTATTAAATTTATATACAGTTTAAAACATTTCTGTTTTAAGTAATTAAAAAGATTTTGAAATCAACTAAACCGCATAACAAGAAGGTCTCGAACCCGCGTCCTGGAGTGGGTTTGCACCCGGCCCAACCAACCGGGCTGGGTGCTTAACCCGATTACAAACCGAATATATATATATATATATATATATTCATGCTACTACTTCATCTTCTTCGTTTAGAATTTAACCCGACTTGTTTCCCGCCTGAACCAAAACCATTTCTCCTACTCTAATTGCCTAAACAAAAAGCTTAATTGAATTGATTTTAAAAGAAAAGACACAGAGGTCTACCGTTTAACAAAGGTGATGGCACGATTCTGGTGGGTGAATTCCGACGGTTCCGGTGGTTCTCCGGTGATCAGAGCTTCTCCGGCGACAGTGATATATAGCGAACAGAGGAAAGTTTTTGAGGGTGTGGGCGAGTTTTGATTGAGGGTATAAGACCAGTATTTATAGAGATGTTTGAGTTCGGTTTTTAGGAAATTTGTTATGGTGATTGTCTTTAAAAGTGAATGTGTAGCTGGCGATGAGTGAAGTTGCCAGATTTAAAATGGAGCCAGTTGTCGAAATTTTTAAGCAACCGCGTCGGTTGCTAAATATCCGGTGAGGAGATTGGTGGTAGTCGCCGGCTTCACTTAATATGGAAATATATATGTTGAATTCTGAATCCTAACACATATGCTATGTGTGGTGCAGTGGTGCTGCGGTGTGTGTATTACCCGGGGAACCCGGTTCCACCTCTTTATTTCATTATTTTCTTTTTTTATTAGGTCTATTAAATTATTTATTAATTATTAATTAAGTATTTAGTTGATTAATTATTGTATTATTTCATTTAGTTTATTTCAAACCTTGATTATTATTATTTCTATCTTTAACAATAAATAAAATAACCAACGACATAAAATAAAACAAGAAAATACTTGATTGATAAATTTAGGGCGGGTTTCGAAACCCGATTTACACAAATGTTACAGTATCCCCTACTTTTAGAAATTTCGTCCCGAAATTTAAGTAGTAGTTGTAACCGGAAAAAGATGCGGGTACTTTTCGCGCATTGAGTCTTCACGTTCCCAAGTAAACTGGGGTTCTCGTTTAGACTCCAACGCACCCTGACGATTGGAATACGACTTCGCCTTAAACGCTTCTCACCGAAATCCATGATTTCCACTGGTCTTTCAACGAAGTGCATTGATTCATCGACTTGAATATCTTCCAGCTGGATATGGAGGTTTTCGTCGGCTAGGCACTTTTTCAAGTTTGAAACGTGGAACGTGGGATGTATTCTGTTGAGTCCTTCTGGTAGGTCAAGCTTGTATGCTATAGGGCCTACTCTTTCAAGTATCTTGAAAGGTCCTAGTAGCGGGGTGCTAGCTTGCCCTTTTTACCAAAACGAACCACTCCCTTCCACGGTGACACTTTCAAAAGTACTTGATCACCAACACAAAACTCCAAGGGCTTTCATCGTTTGTCAACATAACTCTTTAGACAACTTTGGGCTGCTAAAAGATTGTTTCGAATTTGAAGGATTTAGTCGGTTGTTTCTTGAATCAACTAAGGTCCAGTGATTTGTGTTTCTCCAATTTCGTGCCAACATACCAGAGATCGGCATTTACGACCATATAAAGCTTCAAAAGGAGCCATACCGATTGTCACACCCCGACCAGCAGCGGAATAAGAGTCGGGGCATAATTGGGTTATCACCAAAGCTCATGATGTTTACTAAAATGTTTCATATTTATTTAAATTCAAATTACAACTTAAATGTTCAAACCAAACTCATACAATACAAGGAAATGAAAACTAAATAAAACAATCCAAAGCCTAAACTGATTTATTCTTCTAGGCCGTCCTATGTGTTTCTTGCTTCAACTGGATCACCTGTATCATGTGTAAAATAGGGGAATTTTGGGTCAACAAAAGTTGGCGAGTGAACCTTGTTTAAAAACATTGTTATTGATTTCAGGTTGAATTTAATATTGAAAAATTGTGCAATAATCATATGTGAGCAAACGTATATAAACAAACAATCACAAACCACCTTGAATGAGTATATGACATGAATGATAATGTATTGTGAGATCCAGGCTCAATCAAACGGAGCTGGCCTCGTATGTTGGCAACGTCACGGTCCGCTCATAGGTAATGGGGAACAGACGAGCCTATGACGATGTATGTGAGATCAAGGCTCAATCAAACGGAGCCGATCGAAATAAGGCACCTGTACTCAACCCGTCTCCCACGGGGAGCTGTTGGGCCTAATGAAATGTATGTACTGAAAATGATAAATTTAATCTAAACATTAACCACACAAACAATTGATACATATTGGATACACATTTGATCATGGATATGATGGATGCACAAGTGTTTAAATATAATAAATAATTAAGCGACACATGATACACCCAAAAATGTGATTAAAACGGGGAATTGGTAGAGATTCACTCACATTGGGTGCGTTCTTTTGATGATGTTGAATGCGCACGAGTTTTGGGATTTGATCGACTAGGAAAAACTAACCTAAAATAATAACGAAATGGTTCGGTAAATAAGTGGATTTTATTAACAATTTTAATAGGATTTTTAGATTTATTTTTGTGAGTTTAAGGTCATTTTCTAACTTTAAAAATATTATTTTTAAGTATTTTTAATTGATTTTTAAATTAAATAAATAAATAAAAATAAAAATAAAAATTGACTTTTTGTTGACCGTTGACCGGCCGTTGACCGGTCGGACTGTGGTCTGAGTGTGCACTGAGTGAGGTTCGAACCCGGGACCTCTCGTACGCGTGCACGCAGCTCTACCAACTGAGCTACGTGTCTAACCCGAAATATTCTATGTTTTAATTATATATATATACTAATTTAAATGTTAATTTATTTGGTTTATATTAAAAGGATTTAAAATGGTTGAACCGGTTGCACGGACCCGGATCGAACTCGGGTCCTTCGGTTTGTAAGCGCACAGCCCAACCAGTTGGGCTGTGTGTCTTATCTGTTTAACTTACGGTTTATATTAATCTTATAAACATACTGGGACCTGTTCTGATTCAGTTTTAAAAAAAATGGTTTTAATTCGGAAAGTCGGTGCGTTTGTAAGGTTCGAACTCGTGACGTGCGCTATGTGTTTGCACACAGTCCACCACTGGACTGTGTGTCTAACCCGGTTTAATATCTTGTTTTAGTTAAACTTATACACAATGTCGACTTCGTCTTCTTCATTCAAAGACACAGACAAACTATATCCAACTGTTCTGGTTTAAATCGTTCGTCGATCATATAAGTGATTGAAATGTAATGAATAAATAGAGTTACGGAATCGAATGTACCGAACAGAATGTTTTCATCAGAATTCCGGCAATGGTCGTCGGCTCTGATTTGTGAATTCCGTCTGATTGAATCAATTAACAGTTTTGATCGATGAGTTGTGAAATTGAGTTACTAAACAAGGATTATCAGAGGGTTTAGATGTAACATCCGTCAAAAACCGGATTTACTAAACCCGCTTCGTTTATTAACCGAACAATCAGTTAAAAATTCCGTTGCGTATTTAATGCCCAAATTAATTTTAAACGATACATAATTAATAAGTATATTGGATTATAAAAGTTATATTTGAAAAAGTATTAAAAATAATGAAATAAAAAAATATTGCTGCTGCCGGGTTTCAAACCCGGGTCAGCCAGGATTCCAAAGCCTTAACACACACACGCTCAACCACTCCGCCACTTTGGGTTTTCGTTAAGATACCGAAACAATTAATTGAAATAATGAATCTCGGAAATCAAATCCAGTCAAGTCGCGCCTAAAATCGCAGTCGTCGGAAATCCCGACGATTTCGCCGAGATTGCACGGTTTCTTCTAATTTAACCGAAGCAATTACCTCAACATCGGTTATAATCGATGTCCAGTCTGCGACACAAGTCATAACCGCCGGAAAAAATCATTGACCGACGAATCAAGACGGTAAATGGACCAAATTCGTCAATGTTCTGCCCTATAAATACACCCTCTAACTTCTGTTAACCTTTTCGCTCACAATCACACCCTTTCTCGACGGAATTTCACTCGCCGGAAATTTTCTGCAACTCGCCGGAAAACCGAACCCCTTCACCTCTGTGCCTTACTCTAAAAACAGAACACCTAGAGCCCATACCGAAGCCACCCACACTCACTTCAAGCTTCCTGAAGACCCTCTGCCGCAAAACACACGTCGCCGGAATAACCTGCTATCATCGGAGTTGCGCCGGCGAAACAGAGGAGCTCTGTTCGGTATATGTTACACTTAATCTCTCTCGTTTTTATTAAACTCACATGTAGCTAAACACAACACACTAAAGAAACTGATTATTAAACAGTCGGACATCGATTCTGGTTAAGCTTAACAAAGAAGATGAAGTTTTCGGTATTATATATGTTTAATTTAAATCAATTTATATCTCGGGTTAGACACACAGTCCAGCGGTGGACTGTGTGCAAATAAACACGCATACGTCCCGAGTTCGATTCTTGACACACGCACTTTCATAGAAATAAAATGCCTTTTTTAGACCGAACCGGGTTAATTTCAGTAAGATGTTAAGTATAATAAAAAAAGACTATTTACCAAGTTGGACACACAGTCCAGCGGTGGACTGTGTGCCAAACTAACCCACAGGTCCCGGGTTCGAGACCTGTGGCGAGCACCGAGCCGATGCATTAAAATCGTTTTTAAAATAAATGATTTTCGGATTAATTCAATTAGTATATAAATATAATTAAAAACAGAAATATTTCGGGTTAGACACGTAGCTCAGTTGGTAGAGCTGCGTGCACGCGAACGGGAGGTCTCGGGTTCGAGTCCTGCCCGGCGCATACATTTACACAATAAAACCGGTCAACAGGTCAACGGTCAACAAGTCAACGGTCAAAAAGTCAACATTTTTTTATTATTTTTATTTATTTATTTTATTTAAAAATCAATTAAAAATACTTAAAAATAACATTTTTAAAGTTAGAAAATAGCTTTAAACTCACAAAAACATATCCAATAATCCTACTAAAATTGATTAATAAAATCCGCTTATTTACCGAACCATTATGTTATTATCTAGGTTAGTTTCACTCGTGGTTAAATCAAACTTCGTGCGCATTCAACATCATCAACCGAACGCACCCACTGTGAGTGAATCTTACAAATCCCCTTTTTAAATTACACGTTTTGGGGTGTATTATGTGTCACTAAAACTAACTCGTTTATTTAAACTCGTGCCATACCATATTATGATTTAAACTTAGAATGTAAATATTGGTTGTAGTTATGTATTACTTATTGTCAAAGTTGTATGCAAATTATTTGTTAGGCCCATCAGTTCCTCGTGGGAGACGAGTTGAACAACGCGTGCCTTAAAACTCATTCATTAGGCCCATCAGTTCGTAGAACAACGCGTGCCTCAAAACTCATTCATTAGGCCCATCAGTTCCTCGTGAGAGACGAGTTGAACAACGCGTGCCTCAAAACGATCAATTATTGTATGTGTGTGCATTACTAAATATTAAGTGTTTTGTGAATATATTTACATTTACATTTACTCATATGTGGTTATGCACTTTATTTAATAATCAATTCAATAAACTTGTTTAAATGTTTTTCATAGGATTCACTCGCCAACTTTTTGTTGATCCAAAAACCATTTTTACACATGATACAGGTGAACAGGATGAAGCAAGGAAAACATAGGAAATGCCTTAGAAGAAAATAATGAAGTCTAGAATGATACGTAGGACATGATGTAATTATGATTGTATATTTCCCTTTAAATTGTAATAATAAATATGAAGCGTTATAATAAATGTCATGAGCTTTGATGATAACCCAATCATGCCCCGATCACCCTTTCCGCTGCGGGTCGGGGTGTGACATTAGATGTTTGTACCGATTCACAACGTGATTTCGGAAATTTCCAGAGATTTTCCGGCGAGTGCACATTATCCGGCAACGTCGTCTGGGACCAATTCTGGTTGAAGGATTGAAGCTAGTATAAGTCTAACAATGGATTGAAAACGAAAGAGTCGAGAAATTTACCGATTTGATGTAAGTATCGGTTTTCCGGCGAATGTCCGGCAATACAGAATATCTCCGGCGAATGTAATTGCTTCGAGAAATTGTGCGATTTTGAGCGAAAAGATTACCAGAGACTTGGGTGTGTATTTATAGGGAAGAATCAGGATGAATTGAGTCCGAATTTGGTCTAGATTCATGGTCAAGGTTTTCTCCGGCGGTTATGACTGAAATCGCGGGATTAGACATCGGTTATAACCGATGTCGAAGTTAATATACGCGTTCAGTCAAAGGAAACCGTCGACAATTGGCGAAATCATCGGTATTACTGGCGACTGCGAATTGGGCGCGCTGATTACCGAATTTGAGTTTTGAGTTTTATTATAAGTATTAATTGTTTTATCATTTATCTCAAACAAGTCAAGTGGCGGAGTGGTTAAGTGTTTGTTTGATAAACTAGCTGACCCGGGTTCGAAACCCGGCAGCTTGATATTATTTTTTTTTGCACTTATTTTTGCTTTTTAATAATTATAGGTTTTAAATTCTAATATGTTTATTAAATATGTATTGTTTAAAATTAATATTAATCATAAATACGCAAAGAAATTTTATAACTGATTATTCGATTAATAAACGAAGCGGGTTTTGAAACCCGTTTTTCGACGGATGTTACAGTATCCCCTACTTTTAGAAATTTCGTCCCGAAATTTAAGTAGTAGTTGTAACAGGAAAAAGATGTGGGTATTTCTCGCGCATTGAGTCTTCACGTTCCCAAGTAAACTCAGGTCCTCGTTTCGACTCCCAGCGTACCCTGACAATTGGAATACGACTTCGTCTTAAACGTTTCTCTTCGAAGTCCATAATTTCTACTGGTCTTTCAATGAAATGCATAGATTCATCGACTTGAATGTCTTCTAGAGGAATATGGAGGTTTTCATCGGCGAGGCACTTCTTCAAGTTTGATACGTGGAATGTGGGATGAATTATGTTGAGCTCTTCTGGTAGGTCAAGCTTGTATGCTACAGGTCCTACTCTTTCGAGTATCTTGAAAGGTCCTACGTAGCGTGGTGCTAGCTTGCCCTTCTGGCCAAAACGAACCACTCCCTTCCACGGTGATACTTTTAAAAGTACTTGGTCACCAATGTTAAATTCCAAGGGCTTTCGTCGTTAGTCTGCATAACTCTTTTGACGACTTTGTGCCGCTAGAAGATTGTTTCGAATTTGATGGATCTTGTTTGTTGTTTCTTGTATTAATTCTGGACCGGTGATTTGTGCTTCTCCAATTTCGTGCCAACATATTGGTGATCGGCACTTACGACCATATAAAGCTTCGAAAGGTGCCATGCCGATACTTGAATGATAGTTGTTGTTGTATGAAAATTCAACTAATGGTAGATGAGCGTCCCAATTCCCTTTGAAGTCTATGACACATGCTCGAAGCATGTCTTCAAGAGTTTGGATGGTGCGTTCAGACTGTCCATCAGTTTGAGGATGAAAAGCGGTACTGAGGTCTAATCGTGTACCCAAAGCGGCTTGTACGGCTTGCCATGTTCGTGAAGTGAAACGACCATCACGGTCTGAAATGATGCTTAAAGGTACACCATGACGGCTTACGATCTCGCTGATGTAGATACGAGCTAACTTCTCGTTCTTGAAGTCCTCGCGAATCGGAATGAAGTGAGCTGATTTTGTAAGGCGATCAATGATTACCCATATTGTGTCATACCCACTGGAGGTGCGAGGTAACCCGGTAATGAAGTCCATGGTTATGTTTTCCCACTTCCATACAGGTATTTCAGGTTGAGTTAGAAGTCCTGAAGGTCTTTGATGTTCAGCTTTTACTTTGGAACAGTTAAGGCACTTGAATACAAAAACAGCAATATCCTTTTTCATTCCAGGCCACCAGTAGGTGTATCGAAGGTCTTGATACATCTTATCGGCTCCTGGGTGTACAGAGTACCGTGTTTTGTGCGCCTCATTCATAAGGAAATCAGGAAGGTTATTGTGATCGGGAATCCATATGCGATCTAGATAGTACAGAATACCGTCGGATTTTGTTTCGATTTTAAGTTCTGCTCCACAAGACAACTCATTGCGTACGTCGTTTTCTGTTATAGAAACATGTTGAGCTTCTCGGATTCGATCTTTGATGTCGATTATGATTTGCGAACATAGAAGATGAATGGAGTTCGTATAACCCTTTCGACTGAGCGCATCGGCCACCACGTTTGCCTTGCCAGGATGATACCGAATTTCACAGTCGTAGTCATTAAGAAGTTTGACCCATCTTCGTTGCCTCATATTCAACTCCTTTTGGTTGAAGATATGTTGGAGACTCTTGTGGTCAGTGTATATTTCACACTTGGTACCGTAGAGGTAATGTCTCCAGATCTTGAGAGCGAACACAACGGCTCCAAGTTCTAGGTCGTGGGAGGTGTAGTTCTTCTCATGAACTTTGAGTTGCCTAGAAGCATAGGCTATCACTTTTCCTCTTTGCATCAGTACACAGCCTAGTCCTTACCCTGACGCGTCGCAATATACTACAAAGTCATCGTAACCTTCAGGAAGTGTGAGGATAGGTGCGTCACAAAGCTTTTGCTTAAGGGTTTGGAAGGCTTCTTCTTGTTTAGGTCCCCATATGAAGGGTTTCCCTTTATGAGTCAAATCCGTGAGTGGTACAGCAATACGGGAGAAATTGGCAATGAAGCGGCGATAGTAACCAGCCAAACCAAGAAATGATCTTACTTCGGTAGGGGTACGTGGCGCTTGCCATTCTTGTACTACTTTGATTTTTGTGGGGTCAACATGTATTCCCTTGTCGTTGACGACATGTCCAAGGAATTGTACCTCTTTTAACCAGAATTCGCATTTGGAGATTTTGGCGTAGAGTTTTTCATTCCTTAAGAGTGTAAGGATGAGTCGAAGGTGTCGTTCATGATCAGATTTAGACTTTGAGTAGATGAGGATGTCGTCGATGAAGACTATGACAAAGCAGTCGAGATAGGGTTTGCATACCCTATTCATTAGATCCATGAATACAGCTGGGGCGTTGGTTAATCCAAATGGCATGACCATGAATTCGTAATGACCATAACGAGTTCGGAAGGCGGTCTTTGGGACGTCTTCTTCATGTACTCTGAGTTGATGATATCCAGAACGAAGGTCGATTTTTGAAAAACAGGTGGCGCCTTGAAGTTGGTCTAGAAGGTCATCGATGCGAGGTAATGGGTAGCGGTTCTTGACCGTTAACTTGTTGAGTTCTCTGTAGTCGATACACATGCGAAACGTTCCATCTTTCTTCTTCACGAACAGAACAGGTGCACCCCATGGCGATGAGCTAGGACGTATGAATCCTTTGTTAGTCAGCTCTTGCAGTTGACTGGCCAGCTCTTGCATTACTGATGGGGCTAACCTGTAAGGAGATTTTGCGACTGGTGTAGCGCCAGGTATAAGATCAATGCGGAATTCGACTTCCCTCATGGGAGGAAGTCCTGAGATGTCGTCGGGAAAGACTTGTGGGAATTCTTTCACTACAGGTATATCTTCTAGTTTCTTCTCCTTGTTTCCCTTCTTGATGACGTGAGTTAGGAATGCGACATAGTTCTTGCGGAGATACTTTCAGGCTTGAAGGCAGGACATCAATTTGAGTCCTTTCGAAGGGGTCTCTCCAAAGATTCGTAGGGTTTGACCGTCTGCAAGAGGAATGCGAATGAACTTTTCGCGGCATACTACTTCAGCATGATGTTGACTGAGCCAGTCCATACCGATTATAATGTCGAAACTTCCCAACTTCATAGGAATGAGGTCAACTGGAAAATCGTGATCGTTTAGAGTGAGGGTACAATTTCGTATAATAGAGTTTAATGAGACCGGTTTTCCGTCAGCAACTTCCACCATTATGGATTCCATGAGATTATCACGAGTTTGGTTGAGGATGGGTTCAAATTCTAAGGACACAAAACTCTTATCCGCGCCAGTATCAAATAACATGGATGCATAACTACCATTGATGAGAAACGTACCGTTAACCACGTTGTTGTCAGCCCTAGCTTGATTGGCGTTGATGTTGAAAGCTCTTCCTCTAGCAGGTGGAGGAGCTTGGTTAGCTTGGTTCACCGGATTTGCTTGTGCTTGGGCATGAATGATGTTCACCAAGCGTGGACAAGTGTTTCTAAAGTGGTTTGGGTCTCCACAGTTGTAACAAGCCCGCATGGGTTGCATCATGGGGTAGTTGGGTTGGTAGTAGGATTGGGCCGTATGTTGTGTAGGTGGTAGAAGTAAGGATTGTTGGGCTTGACCCACTATCTGATGGTGGGTTTGGGTTGAGGGTTGATTGCGGTTCATTCGCTGAAGTGTGCGACAGGTTTGGATGGTGTGACCTGCACGGCCACAGCTGGTGCAATGTTGGCAGGGGTGTTCGGGAAAGTGATGGTATTGGCAACGGTTGCATTTTGGGTATGGGCCAGAGTATGGCTTTTTATACGGTGCAGATGAGGGGGCAATTTGGGTGATGGGTGCAGCAGTGATAGGGGGGTTTGTTTGTGTGACCGCAAAGTTTCTGTTGTTTCGCTTCCTTTTACCAGTAAACTTCGAAGAGGAGCCAGAATGGTTTGAAGTTTGAGCCTCAACGGGGGCTTTCTTTTTCTCCTCCTTGAATTTACCGTTTCGGATGCGATTCTCGGTAAGTTCGGTAGCTAGTTCCATTGCGACTTCAAGTGTTGCTGGCGAAGTGCTTAGAACCGAGTCTTGAATTTTCGAGGGGAGGCCTCGAATGTAGTGTTCAACCAAGCGGTACACTGGGGTAAACAAGTTGGGGATCATTTGGTTTAGCTCGAGAAATCTTTTGTTGTAGGAAGTATAATCTCCTTCCTTTTGTTTTAGTGAGTGGAATTCATCTTCCAACTTCTTGATTTCGCTTCTTGGACAGAAGCGTCTTGTCATTATTTCCCTTAACTCTTCCCATGTTAAGGCCATAGCATCTTCGACTCCTCTCTTACCCTTCTCTGTGTTCCACCAGGTCAGGGCTACCCCAAACAGTCTCCCGGTTGCGTAGCGTACCTTGCGATCCTCGGAACAATCGCAATTGAGGAAGGTGTTCTCCATTTCCTCAAACCAGTGGAGGAGAGCAGTGACACCTTCAGTCCCTTCATACTTTGGGGGACGCAAGACTTGAAATGTTTGTAGGAGCACTTTTTGGAGGGAGGGTTGTCGACGTTCTGGTCTTCTTGGTTGGGAGGGTTGATGGGATTCGCGGTGAGAGCTTGTTGGACTTGAATTACGATGTCAGGAAGCACCGCGGCCATTTGTTTTGCAATTTGAGTGGCCAAGCGTTCGTTTGACTTTCCTGACTTTCTACCTCCACGTAGTTGCCTAGCCGACATCTACAGGAACATACATAGGAAGATAGTGAGTTTAAGAAGTTTTTAGGTGTCATGTGTCGTTAAAAGTAATAAAATAACAAAATCATAAATAATGCAACTACATCCATAGGATGTCTTGGGTTTGCTCATGTTTGGGCCTCCAATGTCCCCCATACCATCGCCTGTATAGTCATGTGGGCCCCCATGACTATTGGCTTAGTAGGATTCACATTGGTGTTGGCGGTTTAACACTCGCATTACCCGAATGAAAACCATGAAATATGTTTGCGAGATGTATGGTAGGAAGGTGTCCAGGTATAGACACAATGACAACTCAAAGTGGGGTTAGCTCACACGACGTTTGGTATAGCATGCTTTGGCCTAATAGGTCCTTCGTACTCTCATCGTTAGTCCCAAGGTAGGCAAACTGGTCCTTTATTTTGGATTTATACGAATGCCAAGCCTAGACAGGACGTTCCAACTACCGGTACTCGTACCTTCCAGTTACTACATGCCCGTCATGAGAACTCACTTTGATGTGATTTGAAAATACAAAAATCGTTGCAAAAATCATAGGAATTGTGAGGTGTGTGCTCTCATGGATATTGTATGTTATGAGGATATGATTCATGATAAGCATTGTATAATAATATGTACTTATGAACATGCTTGCATAACATTGAATGTAACAATAAACACAAAGCATATAAACATCATGAATTTTGCATGTAACACATAAACAATTTAAAATTTTTAATCAACTATAGTATAGGCTCTAAGGGTCTAATAACCTATCCTATATCCCTATAGTCATGGCTCTGATACCAATCTGTCACACCCCGACCCGCAGCGGAATAAGAGTCGGGGCATAATTGAGTTATCACCAAAGCTCATGATGTTTACTAAAATGTTTCATATTTATTTAAATTCAAATTACAACTTAAATGTTCAAACCAAACTCATACAATACAAGCAAATGAAAACTAAATAAAACAATCCAAAGCCTAAACTGATTTATTCTTCTAGGCCGTCCTATGTGTTTCTTGCTTCAACTGGATCACCTGTATCATGTGTAAAAATAGGGGAATTTTGGGTCAACAAAAGTTGGCGAGTGAACATAAGTTTAAAAACATTGTTATTGATTTCATGTTGAATTTAATATTGAAAAATTGTGCAATAATCATATGTGAGCAAACGTATATAAACAAACAATCACAAACCACCTTGAATGAGTATATGACATGAATGATAATGTATTGTGAGATCCAGGCTCAATCAAACGGAGCTGGCCTCGTATGTTGGCAACGTCACGTTCCGCTCATAGGTAATGGGGAACGGACGAGCCTATGATGATGTATGTGAGATCAAGGCTCAATCAAATGGAGCCGATCGAAATGAGGCACCTGTACTCAACCCGTCTCCCACGGGGAGCTGTTGGGCCTAATGAAATGTATGTACTGAAAATGATAAATTTAATCTAAACATTAACCACACAAACAATTGATACATATTGGATACACATTTGATCATGGATATGATGGATGCACAAGTGTTTAAATATAATAAATAATTAAGCGACACATGATACACCCAAAAATGTGATTAAAACGGGGAATTGGTAGAGATTCACTCACATTGGGTGCGTTCTTTTGATGATGTTGAATGCGCACGAGTTTTGGGATTTGATCGACGAGGAAAAACTAACCTAAAATAATAACGAAATGGTTCGGTAAATAAGTGGATTTTATTAACAATTTTAATAGGATTTTTAGATTTATTTTTGTGAGTTTAAGGTCATTTTCTAACTTTAAAAATATTATTTTTAAGTATTTTTAATTGATTTTTTTAAAATTAAATAAATAAATAAATAATAAAAAAAATTTGACTTTTTGTTGGCCGTTGACCGGTCGGACTGTGGTCTGAGTGTGCACTGAGTGAGGTTCGAACCCGGGACCTCTCGTACGCGTGCACGCAGCTCTACCAATTGAGCTACGTGTCTAACCCGAAATATTCTATGTTTTAATTATATATATATATATACTAATTTAAATGTTAATTTATTTGGTTTATATTAAAAGGATTTAAAATGGTTGAACCGGTTGCACGGACCCGGATCGAACTCGGGTCCTTCGGTTTGTAAGCGCACAGCCCAACCAGTTGGGCTGTGTGTCTTATCTGTTTAACTTACGGTTTATATTAATCTTATAAACATACTGGGACCTGTTCTGATTCAGTTTTAAAAAAAATGGTTTTAATTCGGAAAGTCGGTGCGTTTGTAAGGTTCGAACTCGTGACGTGCGCTATGTGTTTGCACACAGTCCACCACTGGACTGTGTGTCTAACCCGGTTTAATATCTTGTTTTAATTAAACTTATACACAATGTCGACTTCGTCTTCTTCATTCAAAGACACAGACAAACTATATCCAACTGTTCTGGTTTAAATCGTTCGTCGATCATATAAGTGATTGAAATGTAATGAATAAATAGAGTTACGGAATCGAATGTACCGAACAGAATGTTTTCCTCAGAATTCCGGCAATGGTCGTCGGCTCTGACTTGTGAATTCCGTCTGATTGAATCAATTAACAGTTTTGATCGATGAGTTGTGAAATTGAGTTACTAAACAAGGATATCAGAGGGTTTAGATGTTCGTACCGATTCACAGCGTGATTTCGGAAATTTCCAGAGATTTTCCGGCGAGTGCAGATTATCCGGCAACGTCGTCTGGGACCGATTCGGGTTGAAGGATTGAAGTTAGTATAAGTCTAACAATGGATTGAAAACGAAAGAGTCGAGAAATTTACCGATTTGATGTAAGTCTCGGTTTTCCGGCGAATGTCCGGCAATACAGAATATCTCCGGCGAATGTAATTGCTTCGAGAAATTGTGCGATTTTGAGCGAAAAGATTACCAGAGACTTGGGTGTGCATTTATAGGGAAGAATCAGGATGAATTGAGTCCGAATTTGGTCTTGATTCATGGTCAAGGTTTTCTCCGGCGGTTATGACTGAAATCGCGGGATTAGACATCGGTTATAACCGATGTCGAAGTTAATAGCGAAATCGTCGGTATTACCGGCGACTGCGAATTGGGCGCACTGATTACCGAATTTGAGTTTTGAGTTTTATTATAAGTATTAATTGTTTTATCATTTACCTCAAACAAGTCAAGTGGCGGAGTGGTTAAGTGTTTGTTTGATAAACTAGCTGACCCGGGTTCGAAACCCGGCAGCTTGATATTATCTTTTTTTGCACTTATTTTTACTTCTTAATAATTATAGTTTTTAAATTCTAATATGTTTATTAAATATGTATTGTTTAAAATTAATATTAATCATAAATACGCAACGAAATTTTATAACTGATTATTCGATTAATAAACGAAGCGGGTTTGGAAACCCGTTTTTTGACGGATGTTACACCGATGCTTGAATGATAGCTATTATTGTATGAAAACTCAACTAACGGTAGGTGAGTGTCCCAATTACCTTTGAAGTCTATGACACACGCTCGCAGCATATCTTCAAGGGTTTGGATGGTGCGCTCAGATTGACCATCAGTTTGACGGTGAAAGGCGGTGCTAAGATCTAAACGTGTACCCAAAGCGGATTGTACGGCTCGCCATGCTCGTGAAGTGAAACGACCATCCCGGTCTGAAATGATGCTTAACGGTACACCATGACGGCTTACGATCTTGTTGATGAATGCGAGCTAACTTCTCGTTCTTGAAGTCCTCGTGAATTGGAATAAAATGAGCTGATTTTGTAAGACGGACAATGATTACCCATATGGTGTCATACCCACTGGAGGTGCGAGGTAACCCGGTAATGAAATCCATGGTTATATTTTCCCATTTCCATACAGGTATCTCGGGTTGGACAAGAAGTCTTGATGGTCTTTGATGTTCAGCTTTCACTTTGGAACATGTAAGGCACTTGGAAACAAAAACAGCGATGTCCTTCTTCATACCAGGCCACCAGTAGGTGTATCGTAGGTCTTGATACATCTTATCGGCTCCTGGATGTACAGAGTATCGTGTTTTGTGTGCCTCATTCATGAGGAAATCATGAAGGTTTTCGCGATCGGGAATGCAAATACGGTTTAAATAGTAAAGAATACCATCGGATTTGGTTTCGATTTTGAGTTCAGCTCCACAAGACAGCTCATCGCGTACGTCATTTTCCGTTACAGAAGTATGTTGAGCTGTCCGAATTCGATCTTTGATGTCCGTTACAATTTGAGAACATAGAAGATAAATGGAATTTGCATAACCCTTTCGACTGAGTGCATCAGCCACAACGTTGGCCTTGCCAGGATGATATCGAATCTCACAGTCGTAATCATTGAGGAGTTCGACCCATCGTCGTTGCCTCATGTACAAATCTTTTTTTGATTAAGGATATGCTGAAGACTCTTGTGGTCAGTGTATTTCACACTTGGTACCATAGAGATAATGTCTCCATATCTTTAGAGCGAACACGACTGCTCCAAGTTCTAGGTCGTGAGTGGTATAATTCTTCTCATGCACTTTGAGTTGCCTAGAGGCATAGGCTATCACTTTTCCTCTTTGCATCAGAACACAGCCTAACCATTGCCCTGACGCGTCGCAATAAACCACAAAGTCTTCGCAACCACATGGAGTGTAAGGATAGGTGCATCACAAAGCTTTTGCTTCAAAGTTTGGAAGGCCTCCTCTTGCTTGGGTCCCCAAATAAAGGGTTTTCCCTTGTGAGTCAAGGCCGTGAGTGGAACGGCGAGACGAGAAAAATTGGTAATGAAGCGTCGATAGTATCCAGCCAGGCCAAGAAAGGACCTAACTTCGGTAGGAGTACGTGGCGCTTGCCATTCTTGTACTGCCTTGATCTTTGAAGGGTCGGCATGAATCCCTTTGTCATTAACTACATGACCAAGAAATTGTACCTCTTTCAACCAGAATTCACATTTTGAGAACTTAGCGTAGAGCTTTTCAGTCCTTAAGAGTGTAAGAATAAGTCGAAGATGTCGCTCATGATCAGATCTCGACTTGGAGTAGATAAGAATATCGTCGATGAAAACTATGACAAAACGGTCGAGATAGGGTTTGCACACCCTATTCATTAAATCCATGAAGACGGCAGGAGCATTGGTTAACCCGAAAGGCATAACCATGAACTCGTAATGACCATAACGAGTTCGAAAGGTAGTTTTTGGAATATCTTCTTCGCGCGCTATAAGTTGATGATACCTAGAACGAAGGTCGATCTTCGAAAAACAGGTGGCACCTTGAAGTTGATCTAGAAGGTCATCAATACGACGCAATGGATAGCGATTCTTGACAGTCAACTTGTTGAGTTCTCTATAATCAATGCACATGCGAAACGTTCCATCTTTCTTCTTTACAAAAAGAACAGGTGCACCCCAAGGCGACGAGCTAGGACGTATGAATCCTTTGTCAGTCAGTTCTTGCAGCTGGCTAGACAACTCTTGCATCTCAGAGGGGGCTAACCTATAGGGAGATTTCGCAACTAGTGTAGCACCAGGCACAAGATCAATTCGAAATTCGACTTCTCGCAATGGAGGAAGTCCTGAAACGTCGTCAGGAAAAACTTGAGAGAATTCTTTCACAATTGGAATATCTTCGAGTTTCCTTTCTTTGCCTTCCTTCTTGACGATGTGAGCTAGAAACGCGACGTAATCCTTGCGAAGGTATCTTCGAGCTTGAAGACATGACATCAATTTGAGCCCTTTCAAAGGAGTTTCTCCAAAGATACGTAGTGTCTGACCGTCCGCGAGAGGAATACGAATGAACTTTTCATGGCACACTACTTCGGCGTGATGCTGGCTGAGCCAGTCCATACCTATGATAACATCGAAACTTCCCAATTTCATAGGAATGAGATCAATCGGGAAATCATGATCATTTAGGGTAAGGGTACAATCACGTATTATTGAATTTAACGAAATGGGTTCTCCATCAGCAACTTCCACCGTGATCGATTCAGCAAGACTAACGCGAGGTAGGTCGAGAATAGATTCGAATTCTAATAACACAAAACTCTTACCCACACCAGTATCGAATAATATGGATGCATAACTACCATTTACGAGAAACGTACCGCTGACCACATTGTTGACAGCCCTTGCTTGGTTAGCGTTGATATTGAAAACCCTTCCTCTAACAGGTGGGTGAGTTTGATTAGCTTGGTTCACCAGGTTTGCTTGGGCTTGGGCATTGATGATGTTCACCAGGCGTGGGCAAGTATTTCTGAAGTGGTTTGGGTCACCACAGTTAAAACAGGCTCTTATGGGTTGCATCATGGGGTAGTTGGGCTGATAGTAAGGTTAGACAGGTGGTAAAAGTAAGGGTTATTGGGCTTGGCCCACCATTTGGTTTTGGGTTTGGGCTGGAGGCTGATTGCGGTTTGATCGTTAGAGTGTATGACAAGTTTGGATAGTGTGACCCGCACGGCCACAACTTGTGCAGTATTGGCAAGGGTTCTCAGGAGGGTGATGGTATTGGCAACGGTTACATTTTGGGTGTGGGCCAGTGTATGGCTTTTTGAATGGTGCGGCTGGAGGGGCGACTTGTGTGATTGGAGCAGCATGGGAGGGTTGGTTTGGGTGACGGCGAAGTTCTTGCCATTTCGCTTCCTCTTATCAGCAAACTTTGAGGATGAGCCTGATTTGGTTGGAGTTGGGGCTTCAACAGGTGTTTTCTTCTTCTCATCTTTAAAATCGCCATTTTGAATGCGATTTTCAGTAAGCTCCGTAGCTAATTCCATGGTAGCTTCGAGTGTTGCGGGAGAAGTGCTTAAAACCGAATCTTGAATTTTCGAGGGGAGGCCTCGAATATAGTGCTCGATCAAGCGGTATAACAGAGTGAACAGGTTGGGGACCATCTGGTTCAACTCGAGGAATCTCTTGTTGTATGAGGTGTGATCCCCTTCCTTCTGCTTAAGAGAGTAGAATTCGTCTTCTAGCTTTTTGATCTCGCTTCTAGGGCAGAAGCGTCTTGTCATGATTTCCCTTAATTCATCCCATGTTAAGGCCATGGCATCTTCCACACCTCGCTTACCTTTTTCCGTGTTCCACCAGGTAAGGGCTACCCCAAACAGAAGTCCAGTAGCGTAACGTACCTTGCGATCCTCAGGACAGTCGCAATTGAGAAATGTGTTTTCCATCTCCTCAAACCAATGGAGGAGAGCGGTGACACCTTCAGTCCCTTCATATCTTGGGGGATCGCAGGACTTGAAGTGTTTGTAGGTGCATTTAGTGGTTTTGGGAGGAGGGTTGGCGGCGTTTTGGCCTTCTTGGTTCGGAGGGTTGATGGGATTTGCGGTGAGAGATTGTTGAACTTGTAGTACGATGTCAGGAAGTACCGCGGCCATTTGTTGAGCAATTTGTGTGGCCATGCGTTCGCTAGACCTTCCTGACCTTCTACCTCCTCGTAAGTGTCTAGCAGACATCTACAGGAATATATGTAGGGAGATTGTGAGTTTGATAATTTTCTAGGTGTCATGTGTCGTAAAAAGAATGAAGAAAACAACATTTACAAATAACTGAAAACAACTTAACTACATCCATAGGATGTCTTGGGCTTGCTCATGTTTGGGCCTCCAAATGTCTCCTATACCATAGCCTGTATAGTCATGTGGGCCCCCATGGCTATTGGGCTTGGAAGGGTTCACATTGGTGTCGGCCTGATAACACTCGCATCACCCGAATGAAAATCGTAAAACATGATTGCAAGATGTAAGGTCGGAGGGTGTCCAGGTGTAGACACAATGACAACTCAAAGTGGGGTTAGTTCGCACGACGTTTGGTATAGAATGCTTTGGCCTAATAGATCCTTCGTACTTTCATCGTTAGTCCCCAGGTAGGCAAACTGGTCCTTTATTTTGGATTTCTATGAATGCCAAGCCTAGACAGGACGTTCCGACTACCGGTACTCGTGCCCTTCCAGTTACTACATGCCCGTCGTGAAAACTCACTTTGATGTGATTTGAAAAATATGAAAACATTGCAAAAATCTTTGAAAAGAAATCATGGAAATTGTGAAATCGTGAGGTGTGTGCTTTCATAGGTATGATATGTTATTGCGATATGAACTATGATGAGCATTGCATATTAACACGTACTTGTGGGAGTGCTTGCACAAAATTGTGTATGAAAATAAACATGAAACATATAAACATCATGAATTTTGCATATAACACATAAACAATTAAAATCTAATCAACTATAGTATAGACTCTAAGGGTCTAATAACCTATCCTATATCCCTATAGTCACAAGCTCTGATACCAATCTGTCACACCCTGACCCGCAGCGGAATAAAAGTCGGGGCATGATTGGGTTATCACCAAAGCTCAGGATATTTACTAATAAGTTTCATATTTATTAAATTGAAATTAACTTCAAATATCCAACACAAAATTCATACACAACCAGTAAACAAAAAGATTGTTCCAAACGAGATAACTTGTTTATTCTTCTAAGGCCATCCTATGTGTTTCTTTCCTCAGCTTGTTCACCTGTATCATGGGTAAAACAGAAAATTTTTGGTCAACAAAAGTTGGCGAGTGAATCTTGATAAAACATTTAAATAATTAAATTTTATTGTTGTTTAACTAAAATTGTGCATGAATCATATGTGAACAGATGTATATATATAACCAATCACAAACCACATTTTATGAACACATGACATGATGAATGATGTATTTGAGATCAAGGCTCAATCAAACGGAGCCGATCTAATGAGGCACCTGATGCTCAACCCGTATCCTACGAGGAACTGATGGGCCTAATGAAATGATTGCACTGAAATGATAAAATGTATCCACATATAAACCACATAACAACTATACACATTTGATCGTGAAATGATATTAGCACAAGTGTAAATAAAATAAAAGAAATTGTACGACACATGATACACCCCAAAACATGATTAAAACGGGGAATTTGAAGAGATTCACTCACAGTGGGTGCGTATTCTTGATTGTAGATGAGAGCGCACGAGTTGAGATTTTTGACCGATCAAAGAGTACTAACCTAAAATAATAACGCGATAATTCGATAAATAATTTAATATTTAGGTTAAAAACCTTTGTTTAGATCTTTAGGTTATTTTTGTTGAAGTTATATTAAGCTCTTTAAAGTATAAAGGTATATATATTAATGGAAAATAAAAGTATTTTAAATGAATGATTAAAATAAAGGGAAAATAAATAAAGTGAAATAAAATAATAAATAAATAAATAAAAGGTTGTCAGATCTGACCGGTTCCTTTAATGGAGTTGGATTACGTGTGACCAGAGTCGAACTCGAGACCTCGCGGTTGCGTGTACGCAGCTCTTCCAACTGAGCTACGTGTCTAACCCGAAAGAATCCTGATTTTAATTATATTAATACACACTTTAAGCTATTCTAGAAATTTATTTAAATTAAAAACATTAAACAGGATCGAACCGGCGCGCACTATGGGTCTCGAACCCGAGACCTTAGATATGACTTGCACCCAGCCCAACCAACTGGGTTGGGTGCTTAACCCAATTACAAACCGAATATATATATATATATATATATATATATATATATATATATATATATATATATATTCATGCTGCTGCTTCATCTTCTTTGTTTAGAATTTAACCCGACTTGTTTCCCGCCTGAACCAAAACCATTTTTCCTACTCTAATTGCCTAAACAAAAAGCTTAATTGAATTGATTTTAAAAGAAAAGACACAGAGATCTACCGTTTAACAGAGGTGATGGCACGATTCCGATGGGTGAGTTCCGACGGTTCCGGTGGTTCTCCGGTGATCAGAGCTTCTCCGGTGACAGTGGTATAGAACGAACAGATGAAAGTTTTTGAGGGTGTGGGCGAGTTTTGATTGTGGGTATAAGACCAGTATTTATAGAGATGTTTGAGTTCGGTTTTTAGGAAATTTGTTATGGTGATTGTCTTTAAAAATGAATGTGTAGCTGGCGATGAGTGAAGTTGCCAGATTTAGCCAGATGTCGAAATTTTTAAGCAACCGCGTCGGTTGCTAAATCTCCGGTGAGGAGATTGGTGGTAGTCGCCGGCTTCACTTAATATGAAAATATATATGTTGAATTCTGAATCCTAACACATATGCTCTGTGTGGTGCAGTGGTGCTGCGGTGTGTGTTTTACCCGGGGATCCCGGTTCCACCTCTTTATTTCATTATTTTCTTTTTTATTAGGTCTAGTAAATTATTTATTAATTATTAATTAAGTATTTAGTTGATTAATTATTGTATTATTTCTTTAGTTTATTTTAAACCTTGATTATTATTATTTCTATATTTAACAATAAATAAAATAACCAACGACATAAAATAAAATAAGAAAACACTTGATTGATAAATTTAGGGTGGGTTTTCGAAACCCGATTTTCACAAATGTTACAGCACATATATATGACATACCTAATCTTTTTCATAGTCTTAGCATGCATTCTTCAATTAAATATACCCCTTTTTTTACTTTAAAACACCAAAAACCCGTTCCACGTCTTTTCTTGTCGCCTCGTGTTGCCTCTTGAACTTCTTTTCTTTTGGAGGGTGAGGATATGGAAATGTTTTCACAAACATGGACCAAGCAGGGGAGATTCCATCGGTAAGATAGTATCCGTGTTTCTATAAGTGGTCCGTTCACGTAAAATGGACCTTTTGGGGTTGTTCCATTTCGTTCAGTAAGAAATAATGGAGATTGTTGGAGCACATTGATGTCGTTTTGTGAACCTGGTGGACCACAAAACGCATGCCAAATCCACAAATCTTGAGAGGTCACCACTTCGAGCATAATTGTCGGGTGCATGTGATCTCCTCTCATATGTTGGCCCTGCAACTATGTGGGACACATTCTCCAAACGAAATGTCTACAATCAAGGCTACCTTACATCCTAGGAAGGTGATGTTTCTCTTTATGAGCTTGGTACAAAAGCGCAACATCGTGGCTTGTTGGTCTACGTAAGAACTCAAGAGCATACATACTACATATTGTTTCACAGTATAATTGTAGACATTCACAGGAAGTCCTTTCGAACATATTTAAATACTATTCGTTCTCGTCTGGAGGGTTACCGGTTGCAAGTTGTTTAATTGCCGATGTAAGTTTTTGCAACGGTGTAAAACTCTTCTTTATTCTCCCGTCAATACCCTCTTCAAACCACGGATTATTCACTTCCACATCGTTCACAATTTGTAAAAACAACCTTTTTGACATACGAAACCTGTGACAAAAAATATTATCATTGTATTTCGGCTACTCAACAAAATAATCTGCCATAAGGGTTTCGTGGCCTTTCTCCTGATCACGAGGGACACATCTTTTTTATTAGATGTGTCTGTGTCTTCTAGTCCGGCTTGTTCAATGAGATATTTGAAAAAAATAAATAAACTACTAGCGCTTGAGGAGCTATCATCATCAGTAATGTCACGTGGAATAAAAACGGTATTTCATCACCTACTTTGAAAAATTGTGGTATAGAAGAGAAATGGTTTAGTTGAGATTAGTTTTAGATTGTGAGAAAATGGTTTATGAATGGTATGGTTTAAATATAAAGAATGCAATTTTTTATTAAATCTAACGACTATATAGCTGTTTAAACTCGTCAACGGTCGAAAAACAAATATATACACACGCAAGGACTACTCACCGATCATCATCAATCACCGCACACCTATGAGGGACGGTGGTGTGCCTACGCGGTAAACCCCATCACCGCACCCCTTCACCGAGTACACCCCTTACACCCTAACTACCATTAACATGGGTCCTTTAAATGGAAACTACACGGCTATACACCTATTGGAATGACCAAACCTTAAACATTCATCCTGAATGATCAAAATTTAAGCATTCATTTAAAAGTTAAGTTGAACGACTACTGTGACTGATGCTAGACACACAGATCCCACCTTTTATTAACATGAACAATAACATTAATCAAACCTTCAAACAAAATCATAATATACTTTATTGGTTATAACACAAACCCTAATTTTAACCAACTATGTTTTAGTAAAATATGACATACTATATTCAATAATAACCTAATATGTTTGGTAAAAAAAAAAAGAGTAAATCTCAATTTTCGTCCCTGCGGTTTGTTGATTTAACACTATCAGTCCAACAGTTTAAAAATTGTATTTATCATCCAATAGTTTGTAAATTCTGACACTTCAAGTTCACCACTCTAACGACCATCCATTTCTCTATTAGGTTTGTGTGGAAAAGACAACAGTACCCTGAACCTAAATTGTTAGTAGAAAATTTTTATTAATACACACTCAAACTTGTTCTCTCTATCACTCTCACCAATCACCAACCACCAACCAAAGACCACCACCACTTGTCATCACCCCACCATCTGAACCTACACCCTAACCCCCACCATTGCGCTTACCAGCCATCACTGCCCATCCCCATCTGAACTCTGCCACCATCACCAACCGTCGACCACCACAATCCAAATAGGATCTGAAAACACAACCCACCCCCATCACATCTGAACCCTAACCCCACCACCACAAATCTGGAAGAAAGTTGGAAAGAAGCGTGAGGGAGTAAAGAGAGATGGTGTGTCAGTTTCAAAATCCTTATTTCCTTTATCTTCTTCAACATTCAAAACCCTAGAGAACCCTCAATGTTCAAACCCGAAATTTGATTTCTGTGATTACGGATTAGGAATAAAAGATTAGGTTTTCAATCAGTAGGTTAAGACGCGTAAGTTGATAAAAGATTTACCTCGTATCGTGGTCGGGAACGAAGCTGTGGAGCCTCGCCGAAGCTACAGTGGGTGAGGTGGTGTAACAAAAAGCAAAGGGAAAATTAGAGAGGTGATTAATGTGGTGAAAGTGGTGATGATGGTAGTGGCTGTAATGGTGGTTGTGTTAATGGTGATGGCGATGGCTGTGGTGGTGATGTCAATGGCTATGGTTGTGGTGGTGATGTGGGTGGCTGTGGTGGTGGTGATAGGGGTGGCTATGGTGGTGGTGGAAGTGGAGGTTGATGGTGTATGGGCAGCGGTGGTGGAGTGGTGTAGCTATGGACGAGTGGTGGTGGAAATGAAGGATAAAGAAAAATGTAGAGAGAGAGTGAAAGAGAGAGAGAACATGTTTGAGTGTGTATTAATAAAAATTTTGTAATAACAATTTAAATCCAGGGATATTATTGACTTTTTCTACACAAACTTAACAGAGAAATGGATGGCCATTAGACCACATGGAGTGGTATAGAGCCCTGTGTCAAATCAGACAAATTGGCGTCCTATAGCGTCCCTAACCCACTTTCTAGGCACCATAGGAGGACACCATCGTCCTCTTCGCCATGCCCTTAGGCTGGGTAGTGTGGTATAAAGCCCCTAGGGGTTTGTCACGCCACGTATGCGACATGTAATCGAGAGACGTTATTGTTAACTTCCACGGAGCCCCCATTCACTATATCTAAAAAAAGAAAAATAAATAAAAAAAGGAATCTGATTGGTTGTTACTCTCTCTCTCTCTCTCTCTTTCACGCCCACTAACCCACTTGAGGAGGCATGCCATAGCACCCCCTTTGGCGGCCGGGAAATGGGAGAGCGGCGTTATAGGACACCAAACTTCCTGAGTTGGCCAGAGACGGTATACAACACCCCTTGGTCTTAACGAGCATTAAAGGCTTTACATGTGGAGGCCACTTTTCTATAGCCAATCACATATTTTCTTTCTTTATTCTTTTTTCTTTTTTCTTTATTAATAGGTAAGGGGCTTTTTTTATTGTATGGTTGTTAGCTATAAAGCCCATGTCTACATAGCGTATATGTGACGTTGATGTGTCATGATAAAGCCTCCATGGTCTTTATACTACATCACCCGATCTTAAAATGATAGACTAAAAGTATTAAAATTTATAAATTATTGTATAATAAATATAATTTTTAATCTAATGAACGGATAGCGTTAAAATTAGCAAAACCACGAGGAAAATCAAGGTTAACTAAGAAAGGGAAATGAAACCTAAATAACTTTTTGCCAAAATTGAGTATGTTTGGTGTAATATGATTTCCGTATGCAACTAAAATTTCCCCCAAATTGCTCATTTATATGCACAAAATCCACACAAATCTTTGTAAACTCATCAGTACGAAATCACAACTGTAATCACCGTAAGAAGAGAATCAATTTCTCGTCAAAAACCTAAATTTTACGTTGAATCTGATTCTGAAAACATTGGTTCGTATTTGACGCATAAAAAACACACACAGAGACACATAGTGATTGAGGGATGAAGCCATGGTTTGGGACCCCAGGGGTCACTAGCGGCCTTATGTTGAGGATTTTACAGTGTTTATTTGCTGCTGCTTCTATTGCTACTATGGCTTTTTCTACTGGTTTTTCTAGCGCCACTTCTTTCTGGTAAATTGCACACTTTACTCTTCTTAATTTAATGTTGTTGATGATATTTTGTTTTGATTACATATCTTGTTTGTGGTCTAATTTTCTGAATGATCTATTGAAACATTTAAGGTAATAAGTGGAAAATCTATTAAATTGCTTATATGTAGGTTAATTTCTGGATTGTTTTTTTATGTTTGAGATAGTAAGTCTTGCTTGGTTTAAAGAGGCACGCCCAAGAGGAAAACGCATTAGGGGCAGAAAGGCGCGCCTTATAATGTCCGGGTCAAAATTCGTGTCCGTAGGAGGTTTATATGTAAAAACAACCTAACAGATAAAGAAATTAGTTTTCGGGAAATTATATATACGTCAAATATCATAAATTTACCAATATTTATAACAAAATACGTGAATATCAATATAAATAAAAAATGTGTTTTTAAATAGTAAATTATTTCAAAAATTGATTTTGATTCCTTCAAAAATGATATTTATTCTTTAATGCATATAAAATTATGTTTTCTTTTTTAAAAGTCTAACTTGGCCTGAGTTGACCTACTAAACCCGATTTTAGCGGAGGTTGATCGCGTCTAATCGATTCCGAGTAATTAGACGGAGTTGAAGAAAGTTGCCTCGGCAATACTTGCCCTCGGAACCTTTGTTTTACAACCATGGTTGTACCTAGAAGCACGTCTCGGTTTTTGTAACCAAAACACCTCGGAGTGTCTAGCGCTTTTTTAAACTAAGGCTTGTTGTTTATCTTAATTAAACTGGCTTGTTGAGTTGTTGCTGTTTTGTATCCTTGACATGTAATGCAAGTAGACTCCAATTATTATTAGCGCTGGGTAAACTATATTTGTATGCAAACGAGTATGCGCTAGGTCTTTTGCTAGAATGTGCCAGCTAAGAAGTATGAAGGTGCTCTATACTGTGGGTTTTTCAATGATTAAATCTATATATCGAACAAATCATGAAGAATCAGTTTGATTTGTGGAAACAAGCGAACTACTGAATATAACAAACCGGTTTTGGAACAAACTAAGAGATATATAAGATGAACCTTAGAACTCACTGAAACCTGTATATGTAGTTATGTACTTTGTAGAGTGTTATTCCTGAACTTTAGCAACAGAAAATATATTTTGAAGATTTATTGCCAATCATCCAGGCGAGTCTTGATGAGATTTGAAACTTTAGCAAGATTTGCGACTTAACCAAATCTTCCATTTTTATCCAAGTTGGAAAATCTTCCGGTGTTTCCTGTTTGTAAGAAAGCTGTCAGATCTTACTAACGCATATCTTCTTGGTTATAACCTATAAGTTTATCTAGATTATAGACTAAATCCATATGACTATAAGTTTTATGGTGTTACGAGGGGTTAGTTTCTTATACCGTTATGGCATTCCCCATTTCTAACAACTTATGGTATCGAGGAACAAATTACCATTTGATCTATTAATATGTGGGAACATGGGAATTGCGTTCGAAATTTAAATTATCATTTTCTTTTAGAATTTTGTGTTCTTGTTTTCATTTCATTTTAAACGAATATCCCGTACACAAATCATGTATGTATGCTGTATCTAATAAACTAACTAAATATTGAGTCGATATCATTTAGCTTGTTCTAACTTTTTTTGCATGTTTGATAATAGCTTTCTAATTTCAGCTATGGGACTACAAGTTTTATGGAGTTTTGGGCTTGCATGTCTTGATATTCATGCTCTAAGAGTAAAGAAAGATCTGCAGAGTCCAATCTTATTAAGCCTTGTTGTCGTCGGTGACTGGGTACGCACTTTTACTTTTCAAAATTTATAAAGGAACTTGATTAGCAACAAAATACACTAACCGAGGGTGGACCAGTGTGACGTGACACTGGTGAAGAGTACATACTTTCTGTATCCGAAAGTACCGTGTATTTTCTGGACGGTGATAGCTAAAAAAAGCTTGCTATCACAATTTAACTCTACTAGGTTCAGTTGTTACTTGTCATAGAAACCCAGTTACGGTAACGGATAGGATTATTGAAATCAAATGAAACGGATAGGCAACAGTCGAAAACCACCCGAACTAGTCGTTTAGCAAATACTTTTGAGATACAGTTTCACCACTCAATCCTAATCTGGATTGCAAAGAACACCATTCATTCAAGTTTGCCACACATGAACTAGCAATGAAAGGATCAATTAACCCTTAATCCAGTGAGATAATTTAACCAAAATTTTATTCATAAACTAACTGCGCTTACACGTATTTTGTTATGTGTTCAAACATCCACCTGTAATAATTATAATTATTATATTTTTCACGTTGATTTGACAACGCATCTTAAACTCGTACATTTGTACATATAATTTTTATTAAAATAAAATATTTTTGATGAATAAAACTTTGTAATTTCTATAATGTATTATCATTTTTAATATTTAATATAATTTTAGGATATCTTACTATCAAATATAGAAATTGAATATCATGACATTTAAAACTAAAGAAAACTATCTAATAAGGAATTGTTAATAAACGTATAATAATAAGAATCCAATAAATAAAAAATCATAAAAGCATATGTTGCTAGAAATCAATCAACCAACAAAACAAATTACGTTGCCCGGTTTCATAAATCTAATCTAAAAACTAACAGTTGTAGGATTTTAAAGTAGTTAAGGCTTTTATTATAAGTTGAATCGCGACATTGGTGACCTGATCCGAACCGACCAGTAATTTTTTTTACTCGGACATCTGAATACCTAAACATGATTACACGAGTTAAAAAAAGTTCTTGGACCACTGTAATCTGCAATAGCTAAATCATAATCAGAAGTCCAAACTGCCTTTCACGAAAATTACATAAAAGTCGAAGACCCTAATAAGAATTGCAGATTTATATGCAAGTTGCTACAAATTTTGTCTGATTTTAAAGATTACATAATCTTGTGGGTTTTTTTCAGGTGACTGCTATTCTAGCACTTGCAGCTGCATCCTCGTCGGCTGGAGTGATGGTTCTGTATGCAAGAGACGTGGATATATGCAAGTTAGACCCTAAACTTTCGTGTCATATGTTCCAGATTTCTATAGCTTTCGCTTTCTGTGCATGGTTTTTGCTTGTTATCTCATCTCACACAATTCTTTGGTTGTTGGCCTCACTTTCATGAGTTACATTGGCTGCAAATATAGTGGCTTTTTACAATGAACTCTCTTTTTTGGGTTCGATTTCTTTGCTTTTTTTTGTTTTTTTATTCGACTTTATACGATAATGGATTAGTTACAGTTAAATCAAAATGTCTATAATTTGATCATTTGACTTTTAAAAGTCAAGGTCAACTACCAAACTTGATAGGTAACAAACAGAATCAAAGAAGAAAGAGACGATTGTTAATCGATTAAGCTACCGGTCTCATTGCTTAACAGCTTATCAATAGGGTTTTGCAACTAACTACTGTTAGTTGAAACATTATGACAATTGTACAACGTTGACCCCTCTACTTCAGAAGTTTAAAATTGAGCTACACTTTACATGACACCATAAAGCTTGATGACTTACATCCCATACATTATGTTTGGTCTTTTGCACTGGATATTTACCCTTGGAAAATCATTTTCAATACTCACAACAAAAGTTTGGTAAATGAACGTACATAATATTAGTTTAATGCAAATGCGAATTCATATGACCTTTTACTTCATAGCAACAATAAAGTAATCCGTCATTTTCGTCCATCTGGTTTGGCCACTTTTGCGACTTTAGTGAAAAAAGATTTTTTTTTCGTATCTGGGTCGTGCTTTTAAAAGCGTGCCACTTTCGGCCACTTGGCTAGCCCCATTCATTTTTTCCCTTTGGGGCATTTTCGTGTTTTTATATATTTGCGGAGTACAATAGCCTTCACTGAAGTGAACCCATATTTGGTCTTCTCCGACCACCATTGCGTAAACAAACTCTAAATGTAAAACGCATTTTGGTTAAAAGTCACGTTCCGACGTATTCAACAATCGATCTGCTCTGATACCAAATTGTCGCGAGGTTAGTTTTCAATCCTCGTGTGGCGTCCCCATCTCCCAAGGGATAAGCCAATCCATTCCGTCTTAGTGTGGGTCACTGGTTCTGTCCTACCTTGGACTAATTAGGAGAGCGGCGCTAGCTCTCGACTAGTGGCGTGTTCGTCCTAGACACGACTAGGCACGTACACTTCATTGACACCGACTTCGTCCCTGATAAAGTTTCGGATTAGCCAATAAACCCAAGCGTTCAAGCATAGCCCATAGCATAATATTCAAATATTTGGTCTGTGACACTCCCACCACCATCTCATGCACGTCCTCGCGTACTTGACAATGCATGATTCCCTTGTTTTAAGCATGATTCATTTTGGGAGGGCAGGGCACCCGGTAGCACAGCAACAACGATCTTTCATGCCAGTTCAAAGTAGTACGTCAGTTCATTTGTGTTGGCGCTGGTGTCTGCCGGAAGTTTCAGGAATACAGGAAACCTAAAGAATGTTGCAGCTTTCACTTCATCTTTTTACGGCACAACATGTGCTATAGTAGTTTTTGAACACAACACAGATAACTTTATTGACACTATAATAGAGCGGCTCTCATGATCCCATACTCGCAGAGTACAAAGACTTTCACCAAGTGAACCCATATTTTGTCTTTTCCGACCACCATTGCTTAACCATACTCTAAATGTTAAGCTCATTTTGGTTAAGAGTCACGTTCTAACGTCTCCGAGAATCGACCAGCTCTGATACCAAACTGTCGCGGGGTTAGTTTTTTATCCTCGTGTGGCGTCCGCATCTCTCCAGGGATAAGCCAATCTATCCCGCTCTTTATGTGGGTCACTGGTTTCGTCTTGCCCTGAACTCATCAGAGAGCACCGCCAAGCCTCGACCAATGGTGCATTCGTAGTAGACGCGACTAGGCACGTACACTTCTTCATTGACACCGACTCCGTCCCTGATAAAGTGCCGAACTAGCCAGTATACCCAAGCATTCAAGCACAGTCCATAAGATACCGTTCCCCAAATATTTGTCCACACTATGGCTTTTGTAGTTTTACAGAATAGCAACTTGTCTAAGAGAAACAAGCAAAGCGTGCGGTATTTCGCAATCGAGAAACACATAACAACTTTCGCCGGGATTTGGTATATAATATTTGGAGGCTCGAGATTTGGTATATCATATTTGCAGGCTTGATTCACTAAGATGATGTCTAGTTTCTATTTGTGTTTTCATTTTGAAGTGTTGATTTCTCAATATACCAAGTTTTAAAAAACAAACACAGGATAAGCTCGTATAATAAAGAAATAAAAAATATAAATAAACTAAACAAAAGTAGACGTAAAAATGTTGAACTATGCATGCGAAACATAAAACATAGAAAACTTAGTCGATCTAGTACGCGCGCGTTGCAACGAGGCCGTTAAATGGGAAAGGATAGGCGTAAAAGCGTTGAACCACAAACTCACGTTGCGGCATGTTAACTCGCAAAATTTATATCGAAACGCAAAATGAAAAACTTGTAACAGGTGAAAAGTATATTGGACCAAAGCTTAGATCACACGGTGTGGACGTGGAAATCCGGTGTGGAAGCCAGTCCACGCCAAGCTAACCACCCAATGTCTGGCGTGGAGCACGACATTATGGTTGGGGCTTGAGGATCTCCACAGGCGTGGGGGCAAATGTGTGGGTGGAGTGGCGGCGTTTCATTGGTGTGTGGATTTTGGGTTGGTTTTGATTAGTTAATTTTTTTTTATATGAACACACCACTTTCCACGCCCTATCCCACTCCTTTTTTTGCACCACGCCACTTTGTTGGCGCGTGCTGACGTTCACATGTCGCATAATGCCCCCTTTTCAAGCCCCTCCACACCGTATAGTCTTAAAGTGTTGAGATTAAATTGTAAAAGATGTAAAAACAGGATGATGGGACCAAAACTTAAAGTGAAAAAATGTTAAGGTTAAATTGTTAAAGTATTAAATGGGAACAAAATCTTCTTGTTTATATTATCATGGGTTTCTCGTTAAAGGAGATATGATTCCATCAAACATAATCGTGAAATGCACTGCTTTGAGGATGTGTGAGTTAGTAGGTAAAAAGTTAAAAGGAGAAGAAGCAATTTACAATTTTGAAGTGTCATGATATATCTCAACCATACTTCAAAGTTGTTACATATTAGATGAAAAAATTAGCCAAAACGTAAGTGTCGTGGTCCAACTAAATCTAACTCGCAACCAGTGTGTTTGTTTTAGGAACACACAATAACGTACGATCTTAAAATCAATTCATATTTGTATGTGTATTTAATTCAATACACTGCACCTCACTAAACAAATAAACACTACAAGTAAACAACATTCGGTCCAAGAGGATGGTTACTCGAAATTAATCAATTAATTAATTTAATTCTTAACTTAATTAAAAGGTATAGTATACTATCATTTTTTAATCTAGAATAAGTTAAAAAAAAAAAACACTCTTTTAAGGGTTTTTTTTTATAACTATTATTTTCAATTGAGTGAGGCTTTCATACCAGATGGGCTGGGCGATCATCTTCTTATGAAGTTATGACGGGATATCAAGCAGATCTTTATTAAGTAGTGGTTCCAACTTAATTAAATACATGATCGGAGATAGGTCCAGCAATCGAAGATACAAGCAATCATAGCAGGCACGAGCACCATCTAAACACCTTACATCTATCAAATTAAGGTACCGGTTTAGTTTTCAACTGCTGTCAAATCCGATATTACCGGTGTATACTAATGAGCGGTTATACCCATGTTAAATTTTGAGTTTTAAGCTCCCCTTTGATTTTTTTAGAATTTTTTTATTACATTGTAACTTACTTTTTAAGTGTTATTTTTGGGTTAACGTTTTTCTAGCAAATATGCTAAGAAATCCTATGATCCAGTGATTATAAAAGTATTAATCATACGGAATTTTGGGTGGTTGAAAAATAGCCGGATGTAGAACTCCATATGATAATGTAGATAACATGTTTGGTGAGGACGAGCATGAACCGACTTCTCAAACGTAATATTACTTGTTATATATGTTATTTATCTTATGTAATTTTAGTATATTATGATTATTGGTAACTAAAACTTCTTATTTATATTGTAGGAAACAAAAGTAGTTATGTTCTTGTTGATGAGGATGGCGATGATACTTAATTTCGTCTTTTAAGCGATTGTGAACTTGATGCATTTAATACTCTATTGTCATAAACCTATTGTAGACTTTTATTTAAAAACCTTTGTGAAGTTGATTATGAATTATGTAGTTTTAGATTATTTTTTAAGTTAAAGTTGTATTTCTATGGAAGTATAGGGTTGAACCGATTCTGATCCCGACCAGGTAGGGTATAAAAAACGGTTTCTAAAACATTTTGTTTATGTATGTTGTTCAAAAGCTATTGTAGAAGCTTAAATGCTTAATAGATTACGTGTCTACAACCATATATTGAGATTCTCTTTCTTTTCCACGAAGCCAAAATATCAAAGTCCACATAGTCTCCACGCTGCATATTGGATAAGAATCGTTCCAATATACCTCCGCGCTTGCTATTTGGGGCTACCTCAAGATAATTTAGTATTTTTGTTTCTTAGCCCACATGGTGTGGCTTAGCGCCACCCCGCCGGCTCATCGATTTTAGCGCCCCATGGCGCCATCAACCACCCCTCGCTCGTTTACAAGGGGGCGCCATCCCCTTGTCGCCAGCACGCTAGCGGACGAATTTTGGGTGGATCGAGGCATTTGGTCAATATAACCGTTGATCAACGGTCATTTTTTTTAAATTAAGTTTAAAATTTATATTTTCTCTATAAATCCCTTACCCCTTTTCTATATTTTTCATCTCTCCTCTATTCTTTATCTAAAATCTTTACAATTTTTTTCATAATCACACAATGTTTCCCAACAATCAAAATGCGTGGGATCCCAACCATCCGTTTTGGCAAAGTGTACCAAACAATCCCAACAACGAGCAAGAAGACCGTTACCGAAGAAACCCGTGAACGGGTGAGCTTGTGTATTATCCGATGCCACCTATCACCCCAACTTCCCCTCATCTGACCACGCCACCGATTCCCGGTTTTTAAGGATACTATTCCCAACCGCCATTTTTTCCCCAAAACAGACCCGAAACCGAATCCGTACCCGAAACCCAAACCGAACCCGAAACCCAACCCACTTCCTCAAAAGGTGGACGATCGAGAAGGCACCGTAAGAAGGGTGAGAACGAAACACGTGTTCCTAAGACGATCGAAAAGTGGACGCCTAGGGAAGAACTTGCGTTGTCACAAGCATGGCTCGACGTGTCGGAATATGAGATGTTGGTAAATTTCATCTTCATAAAGTTTTTTTATATATTTTTATAAATATAATTTTATAAATATATTTTTATAATTATACATCTATAAATATTTTTTTACAAATATAAATTTGTAATTATTTTGTATTTTTATAGAAAACGACCAAGATGTAAAATGGAGAAACAAATCCAGAAAGTATGGAATATCTCGCGAAAGACTTTTCGCAACTAACAGAGGAGGACCGAGTCATTTTGGAGGCTCGTAAGGCACAAATTCGAGTGAAATATATGTAGTTTTTTTTATTTTCTAGTACTTTATTTATTTTAAGTAACTTTGCATTTTTAGGACTTTGTAATGTTTTTTTATTTTAATGAAATTATTATTTTTTTTGTAGTTATTAAAATTGGCATATAAATTAAAAAATAAAATATATAAATAAAAAAATAATAATTAGGTAATGATGATAGTGGACTTTAAACCATTGCATGCAAGTTAAAGGAATGGACTTTAAAGCTCTCTATGTGACGTGGCGCTGAGGTGACGTGATAAAAACCCTAGGAGAACTTGTACCCTTATAGAGATACAAATTTAGCGCCGGGTTCCTTCTTGGGCTACTACTTAACACAAAACCCATTTGACTCTTCTATGTTTAACATGGAACCAGTATAAGTAAATTATAATCAAATATGTTTTATAAAAAGGAAAATTATTAAGATACTTTTTGTAATTTTTGAAAAAAAAAGTCTTCGTCATTCAAGTTCAATTTCGAAACTATATTTTCAACTAACATTAAAATCTCGTTAACATTTATGTACTGCGGCACTGCATCAGCACAGATAACAAGATGCGTGTTTTTAAAATGTTTTTTCTTCTAATTTTTCTTTCATTGGAACTCTCATTGTTTTCATTTACTTCCTCTTCAAAGGCCAAATCATTTAATTTGGTACCCATAAAATTTACAAACCTCAAACTATTTGGTTAATTTTTCAATATAATCCCAACCCACGGTTAGAAAGCCCACAACCAAACCAGTGTTGGTAAGACTATTATGGAACATTTCCAAAGTTCTCGTTTTTTGTACACTCAATCAAACATTTTCCAAGTCGAATTCCGTATCTCCCAGTTCGGAGCTAGAAATGGATTCTTCGTATTGTTACATAATTTTCTATACTTCTTGTGTCTTTTTCAATTAACACTAAAAACATCAAGTAGCATATCTTCAAAAGCTTATTTTATATCTTTATATCTTCAACCGCAAGTCCTTGCACAATCAAATTAGTAGTTTGTGCATTGGGCATAGAAAAAACACCGTTACAAATCAACTCATATTTTATTTTCAATTTTTGAACGTTGTTTGTATTATTAGAGGCATTATGAAACGATATTCAAAAAAAGTTTTTTGTAATTTCCAAGTTTCTATTACTTTAACTAAAAAAAATTCCGGTATGTAGATATTCAAATAATTCAAACGCAATCATACGCTTCATCATTTGCTAAGTTTCAGGATCAACCTAATGTGCAGTAATGCAAAGGTACAACTAACCATCATCTTTGCTAATTGTCAAAGTGATCAAATAGCCAGCTTTCTTACATAACAAACCATGACATCCTCTCACGAACATGTAGAAGTTCCAAACACCTCCACCGCTTGATATTTGTGATTTACCACGAGCCGGATTGGTTTTCACCACCTTGCAATATTTTTTTCCAAATATGATTCCAAAGAGAAATTGGATGCGGCGTTGAGAAACAAACCACAATTCTTGCATCGAGCTCTTTGACTAGCAATGGGCATTAAACCTAAATCGAAATTTGACAAAATCTTTGGGTTCCTCGTTGTTTGTACATTCCACGCCACTGTTACTTCACGTCTTCACTCAAGGAAGCACCGCCAACTTCAAAGGAACCTTGAGCACTTGAAGTAGCCTTGTTAGATTGTGAGCGGTTTGAGACTTGTGAATTTGTGAGTGTTTTTTGTGCTTTTTAGCCTTTTTACATAGTTTTGTAATCAAACCAAACTGGTTACTATACAGTACTGGGTTTTTTTTGTTCACCTCATTGTCATCCGAAGACCAGCGTGACTGGTTCAGTGACCACAGTTTCAACGCCACCATAATCTCATGACATAAGTCAGGTTTTTAAATTTCATATTCCAGACAACCAAACAAAGTACAAAGGCCATAAACGACAGCAAGAACAGAAAGCACATACCAATTGTGTACACGTTATGCAAAGCTTAGCAGTTTTAGGTTACTAATGGCCCAAACTTAAACCAGTGTCCATTAGAAATTGGAATTCAGAAAATCAAAATATGGTAACTATAAGCAAGTAAGATGATACAATTACAGATTACACCCGTCTACGCACATGCCTGACGTTAGGATCATCCTCAACCACCATGTTGACGGCGCCTGCTGCTGCCGCTAGATCTAAGCCGATGATGCTGCTGCCGCTTCTCTTCCTAGTTAACCCCCCTTCACCTGATCGCTCATCTACCGCGGCTGATGCAACTGTTTCTAGAAGCTCCGATAGCAGCAAAGGACATGTTTCTTCTACATATTTGAACCCTTCTGTTTGCATCACCGCTACAAAAACAGACCATTGAAATTCATCAGAAATCTATACTGCTATAGGATCAGAATATATAAAAACAGACATAAACTAAATACAAAGTTATTCATTCTATATATACTTAAAATGCTATTTTGTCAACATCAACCAACTTTGGCTCCTCAACTTTGGTAATGACATACTTAGCCCCTCAACTTTAATAATGGCATATTAGCCCTTCAACTTCAATAATAATATGTTTAGCCTCGCAACTTTTGTCAACATCAACCAACTTTGGTCCCTCAACTTCGGTAATGACATACTTAACCCCTCAACTTAATTATGACATGTTTAGCCCCTCAACTTTTTCCTTTTTTAAAAAAAACAATTCATAATTTTCCCTTGCACTTTATTATAGTTACTATTTAGACCTTTGCTTATTTTTATCTACGTTTCGAACCTGATAGGGAGTGCGGGTGATAACCCACTAGTTTTATCAAATGTGCTTGACATGCATGCACAAGAACAAATTTCTGCACTATTGACAGTCAAAATATTGAAATTGATATAACCTGAACATTGCACCGCTCAGATTGTACAGTCAACACGCACCTCCCAAGTTTGCAGAAGCAAATTTCAGACAGATGGCCTTAAGTTGAGAACAACGGTGTTGATCAGCAAGAGAGAGAGTTGTTGCCACTGTATCAACATTAACTTCTTCGCATAACTTCGCTTCACACAACTGTTTCAAGCGATCTAGACCAAAACGATCAGCAGCGGCCAATAGATGTTGAATCATGTTTGTTGATGTGGATGTCGACATTGAGCCCGTAAATTGTTGTGAATCAGGAAGCGTATCTGAGTAAATGAAAAAAAGCATAGCCTGCAAAAACATACCCATTTTTATATAATAATAAATAAATCAGAATAGAGAAACGTAGTGTATTTAATATCTATTACTTTGAAGATGGAGGGTTCGATGTCCTCCAATGCTACTTCATCCATATTAGGGTTTCCAACAAGCCCGAAAAACTGCGCTCGAAATACAGGAGAACGAGCAGCGAGTATCAATTTATGGGCCTTAAAAGTCTCATCACCGACACTGAAGAGTATATCGCAGCCGGTTTCAGTTTCTAACAAGTAGTTGAGATTTTGGCCCATGTCGGATGGGGTATGGCAATGGTGAAATGTTTGGGTCCCTCGACACGGTTTCTGACAACACCAACGGTACAATGCATGGACAGGCAATCATCCTTCAGATAGTCGGATGTTTCCAAACTTTGCCTTCTGAAGAAACGTTTGTAACCCCTGAAATGAATAGAGGTTGGATGAGGAGCCAGAGCAACAAAACCCAAAAACTATTCAATTTGGAATTCAACCGATCAATTTGAACCTGGTTACTTTCACCACTAAGTTGTTAATTTTGGTGTTATCGGTCCATCTATGTTGTAGTTTTGATCTTACCTGCTTGATAATTTCCTTGCATATCAGTTGTTTGTTTGAGAATATACATTGATATGTGTTCAAAAACAGAATCAATAACCTCTGATTTTTATTTTATGGATTATAAAAGGTTCTGCTTCAAATATATGGTATGCAGTTAATGCAGTAAAAAATCGTATATCGGTAATCGCGGTAGGATATCAGTAATTTTAATATCATGCTGAAGTTTTATATATATATATATATAGCAATTTAACACTTAACAATTCAGTATACTCTCCTATCATTAACAAATTATATTTTTGCAACTTGCAAAACACTAACAATTGTAGCAAGTAGGAACTGATTAAGACTTATCACACTATCATTTAACACTAGCAATTAACAGTTAAGACTTAAAACACTAATAATTGAAAGACGAATGGTACAACTAAGAAAAAAGGTACTGATATCGGGAAAATTGGTGATATATCGCTAATACGGCCAAATACCAGTCCAATATTGGTCAATATCACCGATAATATCGATACCGATATTTTGACCAATATTTTGCACCGATATCTCACCATGGGACCGATGACTGATATATCGCGATATTAACTACATGGTATATGGTCACATGATTTAGTTTTTCTTCCATAAGGACATATTTCTCAGATTTTACCAAGGGATCTCTAAGAAATTTGATGTTATAAGCTTAATGAAGCAAGCATGCCATATATATGTATGACCCTTGTAGAAAAGAAACACAGATGAACAAACACAGCTTCCTGCTAACTTGCACTTTGGCTAATGTGTTGCTACCGTTGAAACTAATATATAGCTACTGTTTGATGTTGTAAAAATGCATTCATGAACTGGATCATCCATCCGCTTGCGCAAAATAAAAGAAAGCTTCGGAGGGAGGTTGCAAATAACGAGAGATATCAAAAACCAAGTCCGATTACACCTATTCCGAATCCTAAATGGGCCTTTTAAATAGGGAATGATATTCCACAAATGATATCTATCTACTTGGTTTTTGCTGCTGTTTGATAGTGTTTTACTGTTGTGAAATTATCTAGTTAATGTTTTTTTCGTTGTTTAATGTCATTTCTTTTTGCTGCTTTCTCGGTACCATGACCCATTGTAGATTCTTGATAAGTTAACCCATTTCCACCATATAGCTGTTTTATCACACATGAATTGTGTGATTTAAGTTATTGAGAATATACACTTACCTATCAAAATTTCAATTATTCATAGACCAAGAAAAAAACTCGAGCAGCATATGTGACAACTATAATGGTTCGCCAAGTATCAACTAAACATTATTAATGCGAAAAAAGAATACCCATTAATATCTCTATGGGACAGATAATGACTCATGAATTACATAAAACAACTCATAGTACCAGACAGCAGACATAATTCCATCATCTACACATGCACTTTACACTATCACAATATATTAACTGCCAGTTTACTATGCATCTTAAAGCATGGTGAAAAAAAAAACTAGCCTTATAGTAAACATGGTAATGTAATAATTATTATTGTATTTTGTTCTAGAAACATGATCCTAAAGAGCTTTTCTACTTCTATCTAGCAAGCTTCAAAAAAAAAAGAAAAAAAAAACAACCTGATCTTTCCACCACCCTCAGAAAACCAACCCCTAATTCATCAAATTTATAACACTATACCCCAAAATCAAGGTTTAAAAAGGCGGAAACGGGTATCGAGGCGTTTTCCGTTAGCCTCACAAGGCGTAAGCCTTGAGGCAGGTTGAGGCGTAAGCCTCGAAACATTATTAAAAAAATTAAAAAATATATATATCATAAAAATCACAAATTAACATATAACAAACATCATAAATAGAAAATAGTTCAACAAACAAGGTTTAACATAAAATAGTTCGAACAACTTAAATTAGTAATGTTATGACATCTAATCATCATAGAACTCGTTTTACTCCTCATCAACCTCAAAATTTTCATCTGGCGTATTTAGATCGTCATTGTCATCTTTATCAACCAAATTAATAACTTTTCCTTTTCCTCCTAGATGATGAACTCTCACCTTTTTCCTAATGTGACCTGCCAACTCCACCAATGCCATCTTCATCCCCACTCGGGTTGGCTATCCAATCATCATCCGACAAAACATCATCAGTAACTATCGGGTCTTCATCTTCATTTAGATTCGTCTTCTTTATATACTTTTGCTTCGATCTCCTATTGTACGTAACGTACACCAACTTGTTCATCCTATCCATGCCCAACCGACTTCTTCTTTTAGATTAGGTTTTTTTTAACCTAATAGATGTCTTTTAAGTGAACTACTGGGTTGGCCCACCAACTAAGCCTAATAAACAATAAATGGGTCTAAAATAAAGTCCAGAAAACCTAAAGTTTTTCAATTTTCACAAGGCCTGGTGAGGCTTAAGCCTCACCGCCTCAGCGCCTCAGATGACTGAGGCCTAGGTATCAGTTGACCCATATGAGGCTAAGCCTTTAAGGTGTTTTTTCATAGCCTCAGCCGAGGCGTAAGCCTCAAGGCGAGCCTCGGAAAGCCTTTTTAAACCATGCCCAAAATAGCAACAATTTCAACACATCTGAAAACTACAGAACCATTCTAAAAAACAACAATTTGTAGTTAACTAATTCATGCTTTTAACTAGCAACCTTGAAAGAAAATAAAAACAACTCTTTCCAACATCCTAAGAAAACCAACCCCTAATCATTAAAATTCACAACAATATAACCCAAAATAAGAGCAATTTCAACGCATCTAAAAGCTAATGTTCCATGCTAAAACACAACAATTTGTAGTTAACCAATTCATACTTTTATCTACCAACCTTCAAAGAAGATAAAAACAACCCTTTCCAACACCCTAAGAAAACCAACCCCTAATTCATTAAAATTCACAACATTATAACCCAAAATAAGAGCAATTTCAACGCATCTAAAACTAAAGTTCCATACTAAAACACAACAATTTGCAGTTAACCAATTCATCCTTTTATCTAGCAACCTTCAAAGAAAACAAAAACAACTCTTTCCAACACTCTAAGAAAACCAACCCCTAATTCATTAAATTCACAACGTTATAACCTAAAATAAGAGCAATTTCAACGCATCTAAAAACGAACGTTCCATACTAAACCACGACAATTTGTAGTTAACCAATTCATACATTTATCTACCAACCTTCAAAGAAAACAAAAACAACTCTTTCCAACACCCTAAGAAAACCAACCCCTAATTCATTAAATTCACAAAATTATAACCCAAAATAAGAGCAATTTCAACACATCTTAAAACTAAATTCTATACTAAAACCAAAATAAGAACAATCAATTGTAACCCCTAATAAAACATGGTAACTAATTCATACTTTTATTTCAATAACAAAAAAAAACAATCTTTCCACCACCCAAAAAAAACCATGCCCCAATTCATCAAATTCACATCATAATAACCCAAAATAACAAGAATTTCAACACATACCACATGCTTCCTCTATACTTTAAAGTATAAGGGCCACTCTCCAAGGCCCGATCAAAATGACTATGCACCTTATGCTTCCCTTTCCCACTCTGATCAAGCAAAGTCAGCTCAAACAACGCCCTAACATCCGACCCATCACTCGCAAGCGCTATAAACACCGACACGTAGGTCGAATTATCCTCCAGATTCTTCCCATCTGGGTAAAAATATATCGCCCAATCGTACCCACCAACCGTGAACGTATCGCTTGATATGTACTTACCCGCACCCATCCCTTTCGCTAAAGAGTACCCTCTGATTGTGAAATCGTGCGACCCGTTGACTGATTCGTTGATTGATTTGGAGCCTGAGTAGGTTGTTTGGTCGAAATTGTTCATTTTGAAACCCTAGCATAAGAATTTGGGGTGGAATTGATTTGGGGGAATGGGTTAGGAGGGTGTGGAGAGGTGGTTGGTGAGTGGTGGTGGTGGTGCCGGAGGTGGATAGTGGTGGTGCGGTGACGGTGGTGTGAGGGTTTTGGGACGAAATTGGGGGTTGAAATGAAATGGAATGGAATGATGATTGCGAGTGTATTTGTGTTTTTGGGTTGATAATTTAGTCTGAAGGAGCATGACGTCACTTACTTGTATTTGTTAGCTCAGGGTATACAAAGAAGCTTATTTTGGTAGAAACTAATCTTCAACATTCATTAACTAATTAATTAAGTGATTAGATTAAATTGGTTAAATTGATTAAAACAGAAGGTACGGGAGTTTTTATTAAGCGTATTCTAGTCATTCCAAATCAATAGTTTTTCTCTCCTTCAGATATTTCTTGTTTTTAAAATTTTAATAACTCTTTCATAAAACATTATCTTTTTATAAAATTGCAGCATAAAATGAGCATCTTTTATCTTTAAAACGTGTATACTATTATTATACTTTTTGAAAAGAAAAACCGAAAACCAAGATACGTAAAACGCAATAGATAGAACAACACACTATAACCAAGGTTCTAAAACGCAATCAGGTTTCCATGGTCATGCCTCTATTCTAAGATGATCATGTTTATATTTTAGCATGAACATGTTTGATCATGTTCTTTGCAATCAAGTTCTAAGAAACGTACAGGTCTACAACGCAATGGGTTTCACATGTCGGATTTGTAATATAATAAAACGTAGATAAAAAGACAAACATACGCCTGAGTAATTATTACAAATTAAACGTCAATCTATAATTGCTTGATCATGTTCTTTGCACTCTAGGTTGTAAAACGCAATGAAACCCAAAATCAGTATTTTGCATTGCAGCTTCTAAAAAGCAATGGAATTTTAACATGGCCATGTTATGTTTTTATAATGGTCATGTTTTTGTTCCAACAAGATCATACTTCTATTTTAGCATGTTCATGTTCTTTGCACTTGAGGTTGTAAAACGCAATGAAACCCAAAATCAATATTTTGTACTGCGGGTTTTAAAAAGCAATGGAGCTTTAACATGGCCATGTTTATGTTTTAACATGGTCATGTTTTTGCTCCAACATGATCATGCTTCTATTTTAGCATATTCATGTTCTTTGCACTCAAGGTTGTAAACCGCAATGAAACCCAAAATCAATATTTTGTACTGCAGGTTCTAAAAAGCAATGGAGTTTTAACATGATGCTTCTTTCTTAGCATGATCATGTTCTTTGCACTACAGGTTCTAAAAAGCAATGGGTACATACCTTTGTTCCAACATGATCATGCTTCCATTTTAGCATGGTCATGCCTCTGCTTTAACATCCAAAAGAACAAAAATGAAAAGAAATCCAACTAAAATATAATGAGGTGAAAAACACAATTGAGGTTTGATAACCTAAAACTCAATGAAAAGAAACACAACTTACAAAAGAACTCCGATTAACAACGGTGGACGGGGAAAGAACTCCGACACACCATGGGGAAACTTTTTGCGATGGCGGTGGGCAATGGAGCGGTGGCGGTGGAATGATGGTTTCATATTTGAAAAGGCCAATAGGTGGTGGTGGTTTCAGATATAGTTTCCAGCAAGATGGTGGCGATTGTAGGTGGTGGTGGTGGTTGTGTAACGATTCATATTTCATACTTTCTATTTTTAGCAAGCTTGTATTCGTATTTCATTTCAATCATTGTAATCTCGAGACTTTGATCATAATGGAAATCGTATTCTATATCAACCTTGTCTAATCATACATGCATAATGCGTAATTAATCAAGAATTACACATTTTAATTAAAACCGAGACATACATCGATATTATATTTTATCGGAATCACATTCATACGTGTTTCATACTTATAACATACTTGCATACACCTTTATAGCATAAAATAACCAACAATACAAGTGCAATGTCTGAAAATGAAAATTTTCACCTTCCCAACCACCTTCATTATTTAATCCCCACTAGTAAATACAAGCCTCCACCACCTCCTAAACATTTTCCACGCTTTTTTCACTCCCAAACTCTCTCAAATTATCAAGAAATCTTCCACTTTTGGGCAGAAAATTCTAAGTCCAAAAATTGTGTTTAACCTTATTTCTTCATCTTTTTCTTATTCATTTCTTCTTTTAAACTAGTTGGACAACCTCTAGAAAGGTTTCTACAAGTTTGCCATGGCAAACTAAGGTGGAACCTCACCACATTTGAGGTCAAAAGTAGCCTTGAAATTCTGCTTTGTTTCATCTTTTTATTTCTTGTTTATCTTGCTTAAAACTTGATGGAATCTTACACCCACCTTGCACCCAACTAAACTCATAGTTATGGATTTGTCTTTGGTTGATTTCCACAATAAATGAGGCTTAAAACGTCCCTCAAATTCTGCCCTTAAGGTCTCAAGTGACCTAAAGTGTTGGAACCATCCAAGCGTTCAACCTTCAATGTTGAAAGACTTGTGTTTTTGTGAATGTGTGAACCATGGAAGCTTTGGCTCTCCAACTATGTTCTACTACCTCACTTATTTGCTCATTTAGCGTAGGTTTATACCACTAAATCTCCAAAAAAATTTCCAAATGAAGGGACAAGGCTACATCACGTCCCCAAACACTCTCCATGTTTAGGATGCACGCATCTAGCTAGCTCACTTGGTTGTTTTAAGATTTCGTAGATTATGTACTTCCATTTTTAGTCTATATTCATGACCAACCAAAACAATCAACTAAGTTGATGATTTTGTGCTTTGGTGAATCATATAATGAGGTTTAATGGATAGAATTCATCCTACCTCCTTGAATGGCCATATTTATGGTTCCTTACTTTACATTCATTATAATATATGTATCATTCGTTATATTTCAAGTCCGAACCAATACTCGAATCCGCAACTCACACACCTCCGTTTCCCTATTAGGGTAACTTCGGTGTTTCAAGACTCAAAACTTATTAAACTCACTTTCGTGGACTCTCCATGCAAACCGTGAGTATACATGACCCTTTTTTCCGTTTTTACACTTTTGGGTGCAATATATACCATGTTAAAACTCATACAAACACACATATGCAAATACTTTATTCATACAAACGAATCCGATATACATGCTTTATACGTTTATACTTTAGGAATACATGCATGCTAGAAGCCATTCTTGCACTATACTTTGTCATTAACTTCGTACAAGCCTACCTTAACATGTAGCACTATAGGAGTAACACACCGCCTGTTGAGGGTCTATGTTAAGTAATACAATCATACAAATGGTTTTGTTGTTGTGACGACAAGATTCGCTAGTGGAATCTTTGGGTTGAGACGTATGTGATGCATGCTAGTTCATGTTATGTTTATGTCTTAGTATACGTTTTTACCATGTGGATCTCGTTAAATTCTTTTATGCTTATGTTAGTACACCAAACTTGTATGCTCACCAATGCATTTTTGTGTTCATATATATATATAGGATTAGGATCATTTGTAAACAACTTCTTGAAAATGAACCGAGTGAACTAATCTTGACCATTGATTATTTTTTAGATTAAAAGGGTAAGATTGACATTCGCTTTCTCTCTCTTTTAATTAAAATCCCTTAATTTTCTCATCTATTAATTCTCTCTCTCTCTCTCTCACACACATTTTTAATTACTTCTCCATTATTTTAAACTGGTGTAGAATCAGTTGCTAATAACGTATATGAAACTCCTAACGAAACTAGGTACTGGCACCAACAATCCCTCTTGGATTCAAACCGTATATGAAACTCCTAACGGAACTAGGTCGTGGACTATAAAATACACAGATGTATCAAAAGTATGTACACATTTGTATAAACTAACAACTATGTATCTTGTATAAACTGATAGTTAGCGAGACTGTACACATGTGTATAAACTAACAGCGGTGTATCTTGTATAAAATTGATAGTTAGCGAGACTGTACACATGTGTATAAACTAACATCTGTGTATCTTGTATAAACTGATACTATCGAGACTGTACACATATGTAAACACTAACAACTGTGTATCTTGTATATACGGAAACTAGCAAGATTTTAGGAATTTTAATTATATTGTTTAATAAATGCAATTTACAAAAGACGCAAATACCCTTCTGTCAATTAATTTAAAGGGAAGTTACAACATTATAATTACAATCTTGCCATTGTTTAAAAATCTCTAGATGATATAATCAAATGGCTCAGATTAGTTCACACAGTTCACTCTCAACCTGGTGTTCACTCTAGAACCCTATATATATATATATATATATTACAGTAGTATGATGATGATGCTATAACACCCTAAACGTGTTTTGACCTGAAACGACGCAGCGGAAATATGAACCGTAAAATTTCTTTCTTATAAATACTTTAAGGTACTTTAAACCATTTAAATCGACCTCCTTTAAATCGTTTACATCATTTATTCTTAACCGTGGTAACTATGTTACGCATGATTTCAGTTATATGACCACTTCTCCGTATAATTCTTGATCTTCGACTCGATCCTTGTTGGTTTGTCCATCATGATAGTCCGACTATCTGCAGTCACCATATAAATATAACCAACGGGTTAGTAATTGATGGCATTACATATTTTTAATTAAAAACATAAACATGAATCGTCTACATATCCATCAAACATTATATAAAAATCCAATAGGATATTCTTCGAACTTATTCCTTATGCCGAGCCTCAAACCTTCGAGAGCCCAACCCTTACTTACCTGCATTCCTAATTTCATCCTCAACAAACAAACAGTTAGCCTCTTCACATAAGCACATAACATCGAACGACATTCATTGGACTACATCACGTATAAGCATTTTCATATATACACATACTTACATGCAGGTTCCATGCATACATTCAACAATAACATCGACATCTAACTCTTTCATTCTACAACTATATACTTTTATATGCGCGTTCGAGTCATACTCACTTTTCCATGTTCAATCGTCGAACTTTAATTATGCCTAATAATTTACTTATAAACATACTTAATAACAAGTTTTATCTCCCCATTCGTGTAATACATTCTAACACTTTCAATCCCACAAGATTCAAATCTCAAACATACATATACTTCTATTCATCCCTTACAAGCCGGAAAGTCATTGATTGTATTCGTACACATCATTAAAACTTTTACGAACTTTTCCTAGGTTATGCTATCTTCCGGAAGTTTACCGAAGCTTTTGCATAAACCTTAAAAGGTACGGAAGTCCAAGACGCAATGATATACACGACAATCAAAATTTAACGTTTGGTACCCATTCCCACCGTAAGCTACAGTCCACTCACCGTAGCTTACAGTGAGGATTTTCTGCCAACCAGATACCCCCTACCGTAAGCTACGGTCGGGTACCGTAGCTTACGGTCATGACTTTCTGTCAAACAGATGTTCCTTGCCGTAATCTACGGTCGGGTACCGTAGCTTATGGTCATCTGCTGTTGCTGCTAATCCGCAGCTTGTTTTTGACTCAGTTCGATTTTCTTGATCATTTAGGCCAGCCCCGGGCCTTCTGAACACACCGTTTCTAATAACTTAACTATTTTTATTTCTTTTCAAAACCTTTCGATTACTTTATCCAATTCCCATCCTTTTCATCTAATAGCACTTCTACGAAATTCACGACCCGTATACCCCTATATTGAGGTTTTACGGTTTAATGACATACCACTCCCTTTCAAGAAGTCTTATTATAACATTTCTTATTCATTTGCACACTCTACTTTACTTTCGATTATTCGAACGTATAAACATCTTCATGTACTTAAATACGAAGTGAGTTCAAGAATTCACTTACCTTAGCGTCCGCGTTTGCATCTGTTACCTTGCCTCTTTTTGACCCGTTAGCCTTCCATGCTTTCATCCACTATGACATGATTCCTACACTTTCATGTCATCGAAATCACATTCTTGTTAGCATACACGATTGTACATGTTAACGATTATATCAAATGCATATCTCGCATTTGACTTTCATTAGTTAATTCTAGCAAGCATAAGGCATATACTCAAAATCTAATTCTTTCGAACTTATATAATTCATCATATTGTCCGTATAACACATATTGATGTAACACGTACCACATAACTTTCTATAGTCTTACCATTGTAATAAGAAGTCTAGCATGCATTCTTATGCGCAGTTGACTTTCAGAAGTCAACGGTTCAACATATGAACTTTCGACTTAACCTCATACATCTGTGTCATATAGTAGACTATGCAAATGACATTATATGCATTCATACTCCTGATGTAATATGCTTACAACCACATGATCATCTACTTATTTACACATACAAGGTTGGTCTATTTAACATGATAACACATCATTCAAGCATAGAGTACAAATTTCCTAATGCATAATTCTACTCAATCATACCATTGACTACACATTCTTACGAAATCCTTCTACAATATATCTTCTCATGTTTGATTATTGCCAATCATGTCTTTATCAAAATCTACACATGATCATCCATTGTTTAGCATATAATTTCATATACTAACTTATACTAGACATTTTATCAAACACTTGGTGTGCGTACACCATCTAATGCACAATGTACAACTAATTCATGCAACAATCTTCCAAGTTCATAAAATTTATCATCAAATTCCTTTCCTACAAGACACATCATTCTTTTCATATTATCAAACATGGCTAAACACCACATCTCTTTCAATCAATCCATATTTACTTAAAACCCCAATTTCTTGAACATGGGTTTGCAAATTCAAAAACTCCAACTAAGATGTTAACATCAGTTATTAGTTAGATAAGAGCATCTAAGTATAATTTCAACCATCCCATTCTTGCAATTTACCCGATTAAGGATACTTCATCAAAACCCACCTAGTACTCTAATCAAGAAGGTTTTGATGATGAATTTGGTACTTATTTGATGCTTATGAGGTGATGAACATCCCAAGATTCATAGATTATCCTTGCAAGTTCATACTTCTCCTCTCATCCTTCTTCTTTTGGATCACACAAAGAACACACACACACTGTGTGTGTGTGTTGACACATGCTCTGCCTAAAAATGGGCTTTTCCATTTTCTTCCACCTTTTATTAGATGAACTTTCCAACTTGACCACTTTTGGCCCCTATAGTTTTGTTGGTTATTTTTATTTAGTCATAAGTTGTTATTCCTACTTATGAACTCTTTTTAAGTTAACTAACTTATGTAACTTAGTTACCTCCAAGGATCAAGTTACATTACTTTATTTTATATCATACGGAACATATAGCAAATATAGATATTTGAGTTGTCGGGCGTTACAGATGCGTTGGAAAGAAATATAGTAGGATGGACTAAAAAACACTTTAGTTTAAACTATGTTTTGTTTTTTGAATTGTTATATTGCCATTTGCTTCCAAACAATGTATTCAAAATTGTTGTAATAAAATGAAAATCATTATTTTTATTGTCACAAGCTAGTGGTTATGAAATCTTGAGAAATATTTTTTTTGTCTCATTCCAATGTTTTCACCATCAGTTGGGGTATGCAGGTTGTGCTGTGGTAGTTTATGGTTTTGAAAATAGTGGATATGAGTATACGGGGAAGAGAAATGAATTGCAGATGCTGGGTTTTTTGAGATGGTGAGTTTTGACTAAAATATCCCTCCTTATGTTTTTTCAACTTTGTCACATGTCTTTCTTTTATTGCTTGCTACCCAAATCATACTTCTTTTTGATCCTCACCCTTTTAACGCTTATGTCCTCATAGTTTAAAAGTTACCAATTTACTCCCTATGATTAATAATTTTACTTTAATTTGCTCCCTGTATAAGTTACTTTAACTTCATCCAAAATATTTGTTAACTAGAAAGATATATTGATAATTTTATAATAAAAAATAAGAACATTTAAGTCTTATAAATTAGATCACGCTATCTTTCTAACCCTAGTCACTACTACCAGCTACCGCTTCAAGACATTGTCATAATGCAACCGCCAGCCACCAGTTTGGATGTGACAATCCGTAATTTTGAGGTAAAAACCTGTTGTTCACGTTTATAAATTAAATTATATATACAGATCACATTGAATAAACCAACCAGATCTATTTGAATGTCTCGCTCGTCGATTCGATCCACTCGCGTAACTCAAAACTTATGAGGCCCAAACCATAGCATGAACCTTATACGTTTATATTGTTGAATATTAATTATTCATTTAAATGGTTGATTATTATTGTAAAAAAAATTACATGTATGTATTTTTAATTATGTAATTAGCAAGATGTAGAAATGAACATATGCACATTAATAGCATACTGATGGCTGTCATCTCTATTGCTATTGTGCGGCCCATCAAAGCTAAACCTGAACACCATATACGGCCCACACTTCTTCTTTTTTTGTATAATTCAAACGAGCCCCAAACAGAATTCGGTGAGAAATATCTTACACTTTCAATCGTGTGCGGTAGTCCAAGCCTCTTTTATTTGTTTGTTGGATTCCGGCCCACGTAGTAAATCATCAACTGCCCCCAGCTTTTATCCCTTATAAGGGGTTACGTAGGTATGCATGAGCCAAACTTCTCTTATGCACAACAAACTTCTCTACTTTTTAGTCACAACCTGCGGACTCTCTTCTTCCCTCCCTGCTCTACAGTGAACGAGGATCAAGGCCCCAAGATCTTGGGTAGCTTTCTTAACTAGGTATCGTATTTCGAATCCGATTTCGTTCATGATTAAATCGTTACATGATGTTTGTAACGCTTCGCATTTGTATCTTCCCGTTTTTAGCAAGTCTGTTTCGTGTTTCTATTTTTTGGAAAGTCCAAACCTTATAATCGTATTTCTATTTTCAATTCATTGGATTCTAAAGCTTTGATTGTAATCAAGATTAATCAATTATACGAAATTTGCAAACCTTGTTCATGTTTAAACTTATGATCATACGATACTTTACTTCTTCATAAATCAATTCACAACAACGTGTAAATGTTTGATGAATGTTTATAAATCTTATACTAAACCCAAGAAAGACAATTAGTGATGTTATTCAAAGAATTCAAGCTTCCATTATCATAAAATCTTGTCGCATTATGTTAAAAAAACATACTTGTTACTTAGTTGTTTTTTTGGGGTTTTAAAACAATAATGTGCATAACATTAGGCCATTACAAGACCCATACATGTCACACATATAAAATATATTATTTAAATAACAATTAAAACCATTTATTTAAATTAATTAACAAAAAAAAAGTGGGCTGCCATATGTTGATGTTTTTGGCTTGTTTCAAGTTTAAACACCCACTAATCTTGTCCAAAGCCCAACCCATTGAAACCCTAATCCCTTCCCTATATAAACCACATTTCCCCCATCCATTTCCCACTTTTACAAGGCTCCAAACACTTCAAAAACACTCTCAAAGTCCCTAACATATTCAAAAAACGCAGCAGCCATATTTGAGTTTTTTTGTGAGTTCTAACTCACTTCTTCAACTAATTCTTCCTTATTTCTTCTTCTAAAACACTTGGATAACCTCTAGGAAGATTTTCACAAGTTTACTTAGGCAAACTAAGGTGAAACCTCACCATTTTTAAGGTCTAAAGTGCCATAAATTTTCTGCCCATTTTTATTTTTTTCAACTAATTCTTCCTTATTTCTTCTTCTAAACACCCACTAATCTTGTCCAAAGCCCAACCCATTGAAACCCTAATCCCTTCCCTGTGTAAACCACCTTTCCCCCATCCATTTCCCACTTTTACAAGCCTCCAAACACTTCAAAAAACACTCTCAAAGTCCCTAACATAGTCAAAAAACACAGCAGCCATATTTGAGTTTTTTTGTGAGTTCTAACTCACTTCTTCAACTAATTCTTCCTTATTTATTCTTCTAAAACACTTGGATAACCTCTAGGAAGATTTTCACAAGTTTGCTTGGGCACGGTGAAACCTCACCATTTTTAAGGTCCAAAGTGCCATAAATTTTCTGCCCATTTTTATTTTTTTTAAACTTTAAGATTTTCGAAGTTTTCTTTATGTTTTCTTCCTCAACATTGTTTGCAAAGCCCTATGGGATGTTACCATGGGTTTTCCATGGAAAACCAAGGTAGAACAATACCATTTTTGGGGCCAAACTTTCTGTTTTGGAAGATGAACTTGTAAACTTATTTTGAACTTATTTTTTTTTAAAACATAACAACTCTATGCTACTTATGCCTCTAACCAAGTTTATGGTTAATGAGCTAGCTAGACTTGTTCATACGAAATCAAGAGGCATAACATGCCTCTAAACTTGTGGTTTTTACCAGGGTTTCAAACCCACAAGTGTTGAGCCATCCGAGCTTTCAAGCTTGTGATGGTGTAGGTGTGATTATATGAAGGCCTTGGCCATTCAACTATTCAATCCACCCCTCACTTGATGATTCTATAATTCTTGACCATCCGGATTGTCCTTGTGTCAATCTTGTGTAATGGTGAATCTATGAAAGAGGTTTAGGATGGTTATCCTCCTACCTCCATGCATGACTTACATGACTTCCATGAAATACATGAACTATATGATTAATTAGTAGTAATATAACTATACGTAAATACTTAATATAACCGAAACTTAGACCATGACCAAATGGTTAGTTGTCTTAAAAAGTAGGTTATTTTTATCTTAGACATAACAATCATTACGATTCTATTGGGCATGACCCATAAAAACACAAACACCCTTCAGGGCTTATTTGTGTCAAAAACGAGCGTTAAATGTCTAGATAAATACTTTCGTATATATACTTTCTCGTACATTTTAAATTCCTAAACTCATTAAACTCCCCATCAATCTAATACTCATACACCTACGTTTGCCTTGTGTAGGATAAACTTGGTGTTCTAACCCCTAAATCAACCTAACTCTCTCACGGATAATACCTTGCAAAACCGTGAGTACACTCGACCCTTTTTATGCTTTCCACTATTTGGGTGCAACATGATTAATTTACTAAAACTACACTAAATCACACTTTATTCTACACACAAACAATCCACGAACATGCTTTAGTCTTATGCTACTTGAATTGTTACTTGGTACATTCTTATGTGATCTAAATGTCATTAACTTTGATCGAGCCTACCTTAACATGTATAGCGCTATAGGAGTAACGCACCGCCCGTATTCTTGTGGTCCTTGTTAAGTTGAAATCTATTTTGCGGTACACTAGATTGACTTGTAGATTCACATGCCTTGTTTACATTTATCTTGTATGCTAGCTAATCATGTGGATTTGTTTAATCGGATTTTATACTTATGCTATGATGTTAAACTTGTGTACTCGCCAATACTTTGTTATTGAACTATACGTTTTAATATGTTGTAGGTTGATGAAGTTGTATGATGGAACTTAGTAGGAATGGCATAGAAACACGCGTAGAATACTAAGTTAATTGTCATGTTATTGTTGAACTTATTTCGTTGATGTTACTCTTATTTGGATTTTGTTGTAATATGACATTGGATGTTTGAATGAAATGAAATTTGGTTGATTTAAATATTATCGCGAATAGTGTTATGATGCAACGAGCAATCTAGTCGTCTCACTCCGATGTTTCCGATCGGTTGGGGTGTGACAATGTTATATATCTTAGTGTGTATTCTATGATCTTGGTTAGCTTTCTTAACCAGGTATCGTATTTCGAATCCGATTTCGTTCATGATTGAATTGTTACATGATGTTATATATCTTAGTGTGTATTTTGTTTCCATAATAATGATTGATAGTTCATGATGAAAAATGTATAGATAATTGCTATTGAGGTTATAGGATAGGCGATAATCCGTATACTTGATGGTTTGGTAAGTAGGGATATTTTTGTTAGAACGATCCATAACTGCAACTTAGCGAATCGGTAATTATGTGTTTGTTCAGGATCCCGTGCATATTGCTCAGTCATGAAAACCTTAATCCGACATAGTAGATTCACCACGTCCGGTATACACTAGTCTGATATGCATAAAACTCCTATACTAGTTCGTGATATTTCGAACCTATTATAGTCTGAAACACATGATTATTCTTTATTCGGTTAGGTCCGTTATATATGTGTATATATATATATATATGGTGTGATCCGTTATATAAGAGATCTGCAAGGTCCGAAATAAATGTTTTTTACATGAATGACATGAATATATACATATTTATATATATACACAGTAAGAAAAAGGGTTTGTTTATTTCGGAGCCGGTGTATTTAATTAATGAACTTACCGATTGTTTACAATACATGTCAGGCATGTCCGAACTAATTAAAGGGTACATGGGTTGTGTGTGTGAGAGTAGTATATTGGTTTAAATACATTTGGTTGATTTGAGCCAAATTATGAAGCTATATATTTGTTCTGCTGCCCTTTTGGATGGGGTGATTTCAACCAATATTAAAATTTAGTGTGAAATTAGTGCATGATATCTTGTGTAGAACTGTATGATAATTTGTAGTGCAACTATAAGATGCAAATAACTAAATAATTCAAACTGTGTTGATTGGGCGTGCGTGCCGTCACTAGAAACATAAATAGGTGTCAAGGAAATGCATTATGGAATGGTATGATTTTGTGCACAAATTTACCGAAGCGAGTACTTGTATGACAACGTGATTCTGTGTTAGAATTTGTGTAGGAATTTATGAATAAAACTAATATTCTTGGTAACCATGATAGGAGTTGGTTGACCATACTAGCTCGGATAATTTAATCTGCCGAGCTAATCTAAGGTGAGTTCACACCTTTACTAAAAGCACGTACTCCGGTGGTTGGGAACCTCACTTTCCCGGGCATGGGATTACCTAGTATTCCTGGGGATGGAATACTGTTAAATGCTAATTATATTTCATGCTTTAGTGGACTAAACGAACTCTATCTGAAAGTCCCCACACTTTATGCCGATTAATCGCTGGGGCCTGGCGAACGGGATATTAGTTGATAGCTCTATTAGGTTCAACAAACCTCACACCGTACCTGGGAGGATGGGCGTGAACTTTTATGCCTTGGCAACTGGTCGATAACGATAGACATTGAGTTGGGGCACAAACTAATTACACGGTCAAAGTTTCGGTATCACACAGTTTAGTAGCTTAAAGATGGGGTAGCTCCCCATGACGTGTTTTATAAATTAAGTAATTTAACAACCTATGTTTTTGAAAAAAAAAATAATACTGAAAAACCGTGAACTCACTAACTTTATGTTGACATGCTATTACATGGTTTGCAGGTCGTTAGGTACAGTGCAGGAGCTTACATTTGAGGAGTGTCATGGCTGCGTTAACTATTGATTTGGTTTTATTTAAACACTTATGGTTTTTAAACATCGTTTGGATTTTATTTGTAATTGTTTGCTTCCGCTGTTGGTTAAACTATATTTTTGGACATTTAAGCTTTAGATCACTAATCGTGTCGATGGTGATACGTTTGATATCGTTAAGAATGGTTCAACATTGATTAGTGGCTTGATCCTGATCGGTCGCACCTCTCGCTGTAAAACTCCGCACATGGAAATTTGAGGGTGTGACATTGGAGCTCAAAACCATCTGAAATCGGAGCCAGCTACCACCATCCATTTCCATTCAATGTGACCACTACCATCTTCATCTTCATCTTTAACCTAAACCAACAACCACCACCATCAGCCACCCAACATCATCATCTATGACCCTAAACCTGAAAACCCCCAAGTCCACCATCATCTTCATCGCAGATTTGAACCATCTTGCCAACCATACTACCATCTAGCGACCAAAAATCAAAGAGTCCATGTGTAACACCTCGTAAAATCGTGTCCAATAGTATAGTGACACGTGATGTATTTTTACTTTAGTCTATTAAAGACTAATAAGGACTAAAGGTGTCAACATGCTCAAACTGAGCCTCTAAGTGACTTTCTGATGTCAACATGCATAAACATTAGCCTCTGAGTGACTGATATGTGAACATGCTTAAACTTAGCCTCTAAGTGACTGATATGTCAACATGCTTAAACTTAGCCTCTGAGTGACTGATATGTCAACATGCTTAAACTTGGCCTCTGAGTGACTAATATGTCAACATGCCCAGCCTGTGAGTGACATCGGAGTCAACATGCTTATAGTGGGCCTCTGAGTGATCCTTTACAAAGTCCTAACTCTTATATGTCCCATTTGTTGGGAGAGAGGGATTAAATATGTTAATATGTAAAAGTTGGATAATGCAGGGGTTAAAAGTGTCAACATGTTAATTTATACCTCTGAGTGACCTTTAACAAACTGAGAGCTCGACAATGTCCGGGCATACTCCCCGGTATGCCAAATATTGGTTACGGAGGGCTAAATATGCTATAAAGGTGTTTCAGGAGGGTTTAATAAGTTGAGGGGCTAAATGTGACAAACTTTGAATCTGGCCATGGGGCGCTTGCGGGGCGCGAGCGGCAAGGGTCTGGACTCTCGCGGGGCGTGAGAGGCGTGTGTCTGCAGAATTTTTGCTTGGCCTCCACACATGTTGCAAAAAACCTTTTTTCGAAACCATGGACTTTCAAACAGATATGCCACGTTTTAGGACACTTGTAAGCTCCCTCTAACACCCCTTAACACCTGGCATCACCTCCTTCAAGCTCTCCAACTATAAATAGGTGCAATGCTTCACCATTTGAACTTGCACCATTCTCATTTATCACTTTATCTCCCTCCTCTGGAAGTTGCTAACTGAAAGGAGCATCCAACTTAGTTCTATTGCATCCTATGAATTACTTGTAAGTATTCCTTCCTCTTGCATTTTCGTTTGTAGACTTTTATAGCATAAAGTCAAGCGTTTTACGGAAAACGCCTTGACTTTCGGTTAAGACCATTATGGTCCAACTATTGTTCGTAATGAACATGTAACATTTATGTAAAACGGGTTTCAAAACCCGCTTCGTTTAACAATCAAATATTCAGTTTAAGTTCGTTGCGTATCCTATTAGTGCCGGTTATTTTTAAATGTTTCATAATTAATAAATATTGTAGAATTTAAAAACTATAATAAATAATAATAATAATAAGTAAATGAAAATAAAAATAAACTCTAAAAATAAAACAAACATTTGAAAGGAGTAGCCGGGTTTCGAACCCGGGTCTCCCGCGCATGCACACACACAAAACACCACTACTCTACACGCACTTTAGTGATTAAATCGGGAACAAATAATCTATATAGCAGAACTAACAAATAAACCCGCAAATCAAAAGCTTCATCTGCGGATCGGCTGTCAAGAACAAATCGTGAAATCTGGGGGTGGTAACGTCTTCTTTCGATTGAAAACAGATATAACTGATGGCAAACATCAGTTATAACCGAAAACTTAAAATCATATCATTCAAGATCGTGTAAATCGTAACCGAAGGCATTAACCGAGATGGAGATCACCTTTGCTTATAAATACCATCTATCAGTCATTCTCTAGCTCACTCACACTTCCACTCGTTATTCGGAACACCCTGCTCAAACGGAATACAGTTTTCTATTCGCCGGAAATTTGGCACTGCTCGCCGGAATTCATCGTCGGAGCACTGCAATCGTCGGTAAATCTCTAAGTTATTCTTGTAATTTGTTATTACCCTGTCTAATTTACAAAACGCATAGCAACAACATCATTTCCACTTAGCATGATCGAGGTCAGTTCTGGGTAATATTCATGAGGAAGATGATGTATTATATAGTGTATTAATATAATTAAATGTGGGTTTTTAACCGAGTTAGACACACAGTCCAGTGGTGGACTATGTGCACATTTATCATGCACGTCCCGAGTTCGAGTGTTGTTTTGATCCATGTTGTTAAACTTAAAACCGGTTTTCTTTTTAAGCCAATGCGCTAACTCAAAGTAAGATGTTAAGTATAATATAAATTCTGTATATAACGGGTTAGACACCCAGCCCAGTTGGTCGGGCTGGGTGCAAAACATCTCTGAGGTCGCGGGTTTGAGGCAACTCTTTCACACCGGTTCGATAATTTTAAAAATCTTTTTAAATTAAATAATTTCTGAAATAACCTAATAAGGATATAAGAATAATTAAATTCAGAATACTTTTGGGTTAGACACGTAGCTCAGTTGGAAGAGCTGCGTGCACACGTACGAGAGGTCTCAAGTTCGAATCCCACCCACGTTGCCAATAATCCCACGCGACCGGTCAGGCCTTCTTGTCAGGTCTGACAAGATTAATTTTATATTATTTTATTTTATTCTATATTATTTTGTATACATATGGTTTTATTTAAAAATTAAATAAAAACACTTAAAGATACAATTATGTCGGTTAAAAAAAATCCCAACAAATACCACATAAATAACCTAAAAATCTAACAAAAATAATAATTTTTATATATTTATCGAATTATTTCGTTATTATTTAGGTTAGTCTTCTTCGTCGGTTAAATCCTCAATTCGTGCATCCTCTTCATCAATCAAGGAAACGCACCCACTGTGAGTGAATTCTTACAAATTCCCCTTTTTATTCATGTTTTGGGGTGTATCATGTGTCATTTATACATGTCGTTTATTCAAACCCGTGTGCTATTACCATTATATGAATTATCGTGTGATGTAAATGTTGTTTGTTGTATTGCGTGTTTATATTTTTGTCAAGTTGCGTGCAAATCATTCATTAGGCCCATCAGTTCCTCGTTGGAGATGAGTTGAGCATCAGGTGCCTCATTAGATCGGCTCCGTTTGATTGAGTCTTGATCTCATTGTTTATCATTTGGTATGTGTATGTGTGCATTAATTGATGTTATGTGTTCTGTGATTTAATTTACATATACGTATACTCATATTTGGTTATGCACATTTTTATTCAAATAACCAATATAACTAATTCTTTCAAATATTTAAGATTCGCTCGCCAACTTTTGTTGACCCAAAACCCTATTTTTACACATGATACAGGTGGACAGGTTGAAGCAAGGAACACATAGGAAATTGCCTTAGAAGAAAAATAAAGAAGTCATGAAAAATGTATTTGAACATGTTGTGCTTGTATGTTTATTGTAATTTCTTCTTTAAATAGAAATAATAAATATGAAACTTTATAGTAAATGTCATGAGCTTTGATAAAAAAAAACCCAATCATGCCCCAACTACCATTTCCGCTGCGGGTCAGGGTGTGACAGATTGGTATCAGAGCTTTTGACTATAGGGATATAGGATAGGTTATTAGACCCTTACAGCCTATACTATAGTTTATTAGATTTTAATTGTTTATGTGGTTACATGCAAACTCATGAATTGTTTCGTATTTATAACACACACAAACGCATGCAAACACTTCCACTATCATTTTGTGTGATGCTTAATGAGTTATACTTGTTGTCAAACATAACATGCTTACATATACATACATCACGCATATATCAATGTTCACATATTCAAATCATCCTCATATTTTCTTTATTCAAGATTTTGTGCTATTTTCGTTTTTCAATCTCCTCAAAGTAAGTTCTACGGTGGGCATGTAGTAACTGGAAGGGTACGAGTACCGGTAGTCGAAACGTCCTGTCTAGGTTGGCAATCGTATAAATCCAATATAACGGACTAGTTTGCCTACCTGGGGACCAACGATGAGAGTACGAAGGACCTATTAGGCCAAAGCATGCCACACCAAACGTCGCATGAACTAACCCCACTTTGAGTCGTCACTGTGTCTATACCAGGACACCCTCCGACCCTATACTTTGCAGTCATGTTTTATGATTTTCATTCGGGTGGCGCAAGTGTTAACAGGCCAACACCAATGTGAACCCTACCAGAGCCCAGTAGTCATGGGGGCCCACATGACTACCAAGGCCAAGTAAGGGGACATATGGGAGCCCAAACATGAGCGAAGCCCAAGACATCCTATGGATGTAGCAAATTAATTTTCTTCATTTGTTTTGTGAATGTTCATTTCTAAATACGACACATGACACCTAAAACGTCAAACTCATACTCTCGATATGTATTCCCTGTAGATGTCTTATAGTCTCTCTCGTAGAGGTATGAGATCAGGAAAATCTCGCGAGCGCATGGCTGCCCAAATCGCTCAACAAATGGCCGCTGTAATACCCAACATCGTAGTTCAAGTCCAACAAGCCCTTGTCGCCAATCCTATCACCCCAACCAATCTAGAAGGACAAAATGTCGCCAACCCTCCTCTCAACACCACTAAATGCACCTTCAAGCATTTCAAATCCTGCGATCCTCCAAAATACGAAGGGACTAAAGGTGTCACTACTCTCCTCCATTGGTTTGAGGAGATGGAAAACACTTTTCTCAATTGCGACTGCCCCGATGATCGCAAGGTGCGATATGCTACCGGTCGTTTGTTTCGGAGTAGCACTTACATGGTGGAATACAGAGAAGGGCAAGCGAGGTGCTGAGGATGCTATGACTTTGACTTGGGAAGAGTTGAGGGAGATCATGACAAGACGTTTCTGTCCAAGAAGCGAAATCAAGAAATTAGAAGATGAGTTCTACTCTTTGAAACAAAAGGAGGGCGACCACACCACGTACAACAAAGAATTCCTTGAGTTGAATCAGATGGTCCCCAACTTGTCACTCCCCTCTACCGTTTGATAGAGCACTACATTCGAGGTCTTCCTTCAAAAATTCAAGACCCTATAATAAGTACCACAGCTGTAACTTTGGAAGCAGCAATGGAGTTAGCTACAGAGCTCACCGAAAACCACATACGGAATAAAGACCTCAAGGAGGAGAAGAAGAAGGATAAAGCATCAACCGAAACCTCAAACTTAACCCAGACCGAATCCTCTTCTCAACCCACTTCTAAGAGAAAACGAGATGGACAAAATTTCGCTGTCACCCAAGGCAATCAAACAGCTCCACATGCCGTACCCCTCCAAGCTATCCCAATCACTCAAGTAGCACCCAACTCTATTTACCCAAATAAGAAACCTTACATTGGACCTCACCCTCAATGCAACACCTGTTTTTATCACCATCCATCTACCGTACCTTGTCGACTGTGTGCTAATTGTGGGCGTTATGGTCATTTGAGCAAAACTTGTCGTACCCCTCAAAACCAAGCTTCACCCCCTACCCAAAACATGATCCAATCATATCAACAACCCCAATACCCCATGTTTCCACATGTTCGAGCTTGCTTTAATTGTGGGGACCCTACCCATTTTAGAAACATGTGCCCTCGATTGGTTAACATCATAAACGCCCAAGCTCAAGCAAACCCAGTTAACCAAGCAAATCAAGAAAACCCAGCACTACCACCAGCAAGAGGAAGAGCTTACAACATCAACGCCAATCCTGTTGAAGATAATAACGGCCCAAACGAACAACCCAACTAGCCTTCCCTCACCAAGAATCAAGCCTCAACTCCAACCATCTAGTTCTTAATGTTTTCTCAATCTTTACGTATCCCTGTTATAAATTGGGAATTTATGAATTTTAATGCAAATTGATATTACAGTTTTGTTTTAAATCTTTACTCATTGATTTAACTTTCATATCATCATACATCACGACGTATCTCGATCTCATCATTTAAAGAAGTTGGGTTGTGTCCCACTTTTTCATAGACTGACCCCTTCATCATAACAAACGAGAGAGGTACTGTCATCATTCAGTCATGTATTCTTTCAGATTTGAGACTCAAGCTTTGGCTATTGTGTTTGTTTTTTAGATTTTAGAGTAACATAGAACTAATCATAACTTACTGACAAAGCCAATGAAAATTTGACAAGAATATGGTGGATACGCCGCTGGTACTTCCTATATATAAGTATTCTTGTCAAAGGATCAAAAGCATTGTCAGGCGGTTATGAGAAGTTCCGTGTAGGTTTTAATATCGTCATGGTTGAAGTTTTTGTTTTATGATATAACCTTTTTTTTTCAAACGTATCAATTCTCTCAAAACTTTTATGCATGAGATCATACCTAGTCAATCAACTCTGTTTACTAATGTTTCGCATTTTATACTTTAGGCATCAAAAAGCGATTCCTGTAGTAGGGTATTCAACCCTTACTAGGAACGTTACCGCCTCAAATAAAATTTAAACTTTCACCCTCTTCTGATTAGGTAATTGTCAAATTAAAACACCCTCCCTTCGAGTCAAATATACCACTACTACTTAAATTTTGGGACGAAATTTCTAAAAGTAGGGGATACTGTAACATTTATGTAAAACGGGTTTCAAAACCCGCTTCGTTTAACAATCAAATATTCAGTTTAAGTTCGTTGTGTATCCTATTAGTGCCGGTTATTTTTAAATGTTTCATAATTAATAAATATTGTAGAATTTAAAAACTATAATAATAATAAGTAAATGAAAATAAAAATAAACTCTAAAAATAAAACAAACATTTGAAAGGAGTAGCCGGGTTTCGAACCCGGGTCTCCCGCGCATGCACACACACAAAACACCACTACTCTACACGCACTTTAGTGATTAAATCGGGAACAAATAATCTATATAGCAGAACTAACAAATAAACCCGCAAATCAAAAGCTTCATCTCCGGATCGGCTGTCAAGAACAAATCGCGAAATCTGGGGGTGGTAACGTCTTCTTTCGATTGAAAACAGATATAACTGATGGCAAACATCAGTTATAACCGAAAACTTAAAATCATATCATTCAAGATCGTGTAAATCGTAACCGAAGGCATTAACCGAGATGGAGATCACCTTTGCTTATAAATACCATCTATCAATCATTCTCTAGCTCACTCACACTTCCACTCGTTATTCGGAACACCCTGCTCAAACGGAATACAGTTTTCTATTCGCCGGAAATTTGGCACTGCTCGCCGGAATTCATCGTCGGAGCACTGCAATCGTCGGTAAATCTCTAAGTTATTCTTGTAATTTGTTATTACCCTGTCTAATTTACAAAACTCATAGCAACAACATCATTTCCACTTAGCATGATCGAGTTCAGTTCTGGGTAATATTGATTAGGAAGATGATGTATTATATAGTGTATTAATATAATTAAATGTGGGTTTTTAACCGAGTTAGACACACAGTCCAGTGGTGGACTGTGTGCACATTTATCATGCACGTCCCGAGTTCGAGTGTTGTTTTGATCCATGTTGTTAAACTTAAAACCGGTTTTCTTTTTAAGCCAATGCGCTAACTCAAAGTAAGATGTTAAGTATAATATAAATTCTGTATATAACGGGTTAGACACCCAGCCCAGTTGGTCGGGCTGGGTGCAAAACATCTCTGAGGTCGCGGGTTCGAGGCAGCTCTTTCACACCGGTTCGATAATTTTAAAAATCTTTTTAAATTAAATAATTTCTGAAATAACCTAATAAGGATATAAGAATAATTAAATTCAGAATACTTTCGGGTTAGACACGTAGCTCAGTTGGAAGAGCTGCGTGCACACGTACGAGAGGTCTCAAGTTCGAATCCCACCCACGTTGCCAATAATCCCACGCGACCGGTCAGGCCTTCTTGTCAGGTCTGACAAGATTAAATTTTTTATATTATTTTATTTTATTCTATATTATTTTTGTATACATATGGTTTTATTTAAAAATTAAATAAAAACACTTAAAGATACAATTTTGTAGGTTAAAAAAAAATCCCAACAAATACCACAAAAACAGCCTAAAAATCTAACAAAAATAATAATTTTTATATATTTATCGAATTATTTCGTTATTATTTAGGTTAGTCTTCTTCGTTGGTTAAATCCTCAATTCGTGCACCCTCTTCATCAATCAAGGAAACGCACCCACTATGAGTGAATTCTTACAAATTCCTCTTTTTATTCATGTTTTGGGGTGTATCATGTGTCATTTATACATTTCGTTTATTCAAACCCGTGTGCTATTACCATTATATGAATTATCGTGTGATGTAAATGTTGTTTGTTGTATTGCGTGTTTATATTTTTGTCAAGTTGCGTGCAAATCATTCATTAGGCAGCTCTCAAATAGGGTTCTTCGGTTGTGCGTCCACTCTAAGCCTTCCAGCGATAATCCTTGCGACAGCTGCAGTCTAGTCCTTCGCACACACTTCATATAGCTCTGCAGTTCTGATTTGATGAGAAGCAAGAACCTGTAGGTCTTCTTCGTGAAAGCTCACTAAGTCTACCATATCAATCACTCTGAACGCCTTTTCTTTCGTCACAATCGCCACGCTACCAACCTTTGGATCATATAACCAAAAGTTAAAATTCTTGAGAATCCCGCGTGGAAATGTAGGAGCAACTGGTTAAACCAATTCTTTGTCAGTCGGTGGCCACATCACTGATTTAAATCTTTTCCCTGTATGCGCATCACGAACACCTTTTGCAGCTCTCAAATAGGGTTCGGCAGTCTTCATTGTCTTAAAACCACTTTTGACCTCACGCTCCAGCTTCTTGAAAAACCTCCATCCAAGGCCACGCTCGGTAGTATCATCGTCTGTATATGGAGCACGCAACAAATCAGTAAGAGCAACCTTCGTCCACGTCTCGAACTGTATTCTTTTGAATAATACTCTCAAGTTCCATCTTGGCGCACAATAATCCACATATTCTTTACGTGATCATACATCCAGCTTCACACCTTGGATTTATTCCCTACTTTGCTGTAATAGCTGGAACCAAGCTCCATCACATAGCGTTCAGATTGATTCATTGGATCTTCGAGCTGGAAGTTCTCGTCAAGAGGATTAACGTTCACATTCTTCATCAGAACCATCTGTTTCTTCTTCTGACTCGCTACACACTTTTGACTAGCTGTATATCTCTTACGTGGATCGTCCAGATAATCGTCTAAACCAGCTTGGCGTTCAGCAGCCAACTGTTCAGTTGCCAGCCTTTCAGCTTCAGTCTCCTCAGCCGCTCGTTGTTGTGCAGCACGATGCATGTGCTCGATATTCATTGGGTCGTCTGTCGGATCAGAAAATTCCCTTCCGAACTTATTCTCTAACTTGGCTTTCAAATCAAATACCAGGGTCATAAGCATAGTAACATCTTCCTGCAACTGATCTATAGTTTGGTCTTGGACATCCAATCTAGTTTGCAGTGAGGCAATTTAAGCATCTTTCAATATAACTTCCTGCTCTAGGCGACCACTCTTTTCTTCAAATCCACAACGTCGACTTCCACATCATCATCATCATCACTATCCATCCCGCCAAATTCAAACGCCCGCTTTTCTTACCTTCGTATATATTCTTCAGAAACACCATCACCATGACCTATACCACTTCCACCCGCCTCAGAACCTCCTGCACTAGATGAACTTCCCCCAAACTCCATCATTTGTAGTATTGTGTCAGCTGGAATAGAGACAACAGTAGAATGCGTAGTAATAGGAGTGGTTGTCTATTCAGATAAAGCAGGTGTATCAAGTATCAAAGTATCGACAACAGACGCAGCAACTGTAGACACACCAGCAGTAGATGTTATTAACACAGATTCTTCAGCAGTATCAGCAACATGAACTCCAGATTGACTTGATGGAACACTCTGCTCGGTTCTCCTTCTCTTAATTAGTGGAAACTCGTCCTCTTCATCTTCGTCATCGTCCTCAATCATATCAGTTGGAGCAACAACAGATGGAATATCAAGTGGAGGATCACCCTGCTTTTCCTGAATTTCCTTTAGATGAGCAATCAAAGCTTCCAAATTCTCTGAAGAGAACTCTGGTAAAACTGGAGTCAAATTAGCGTTGAACTCTCTAAGATCATCGAGAAAAGCTTGTTCAGCATCGGTTTCGTCATCCGTAACCAGGTCTTCTATCTTTATCTATTTCTCTTTAGCTGGTACATCATGTTCTTCGGTCACGATTGCATTGACGGGAGGAGGAGCTGGAATGTCCAAGCCAACAACTTCTGCAAACTTCCCAAATTTCTTTAGCACAAATCAACCAGCAAACATGGTTTTGGATATTGAACGGTTCTTCTTCATCGTACTGAAAGTGGTTGGTCCTGTCGGCTTCATGTTAAACAAGTTAGCATCTGAGGCGTCCTTTGCCAGGTCTGGGTAGCGAGCATCAAGAATCAACTGAACAAAGCGCGGATATAAAAGAAACATTCTCTTCTTGGACTGTTCCTAAATTTTCTTCATATTGTCGAAGATATAACCAGAGTAGTTATACTTCAAGTCCATAACCAGAGATACTATAGCAGACGTCTAAGCTTGGTTTGGCTGATCAAGACCTCCTTTGTTTTCCGAGACACACTGCATAAACATATGAACCGGTAACCGCCAGTACGCTGGAAACACCTTCTTAAGCAACGGTGGATACGATCCTTCATACCCGATCTCCATCAACACCGGTATCACCTTCTCTTTCGCATATATGGTTGGATCACTAACAGTATCGACAATCTGAAGAACCTCTCTGACACAAGCTTCATTCACCAGTATCTCCTTCCCCTGTATCAGTGAACGAATGTATGGTCTCCCATCTGCGCCTCTTTGATGAAAACGCGCTCTCTTCCAGAAAGAATGCACTAAGTCTCTGTAGAACTGGATTGGATCGGAGAGCATAGGCAATCTTACAAGCGTTTAATCCCACATCATAGACTAGAACTCCTGATAGAACTCGTGTGACACCCCAGATTTCCAACCCAAATCAATACGCCAGTGGGCCCGGGTGGGGGAGTATTGTGACGTCAGTTGATAATCATCATAGTCAATTAAACACGGCACAGCGGAAGTCTTGGAGTAAAATTACTATTACAAACCAAATGTTCGAAATAGAAGATCCATAGGCGGATCATAAATTGTACATAGAAAGAATATAAAATAGACTTTAGGCAGATTTAGGATATGCAAGATCATCTATCACTACCGAGCACTTCCAGCCTATTTTCGTATTGTACCTACAGTTTAGTCTTTTAAAAATACGTCAGCTTTCACTGCTAATACACCCAACCGACTCATTTTGAAAAAATTTCAAAAATGTTTTAAGTGCGTACCAACACAAAATCTTTTTATAACTTGATTTAATTGACCGTCCAACCTTGTTAACAGATTTACATGTTTGTCCATATACACGGGGCCCGGTACAGAGACCGAGACACAATTAACGTACACACCACTTTGGACTCACGAAGGAGTCAATTCCTCCCAACCTTGTGGAAAGGCATAATTGAGCGTCTATCGGATGTATGCCTACACCCGCGCTAAGGTCGTGGCCATTTCTATTGTAATGAGCCGATGATATCTAGGACACGGTAGTTAACCCCCGATGTTTAAATTATCAAACAAAACTGACTAAAACAGAATATGTGGATCTACCATCCCCGAACCGGCGTTCGATTGAATCATATTTCTGACCAAGCGGTAATAATTTACCGTAACCCAAGCCCGTATAGGGGAAATATGTCGAGAGTATTTACCTGAGCTTTTCTTCTTTTATTTTATTAACTCAGCCGTATTCAAAATGAGTTAAGTGCAGATAGCATTTACCGACAAGTCTCTAGTCTGCATTATGGCATAAACTAACCAATTAAATACTAACGGTCTTTATTTAAGTCATTTGACTTAGACCGACTAGCGTACTTGATCAAAACGTATGACGCTAGATTAAACGATGACTGGATAGAATGTAGTTTGATCCCAACAAGTACCTTAACTTTTAAAATATAGGTAAACTATACACATTCTGGATTTTGAGACTTAAATGAGAAGGTTAAACCCATTTCGGTTAATTTTCGTAAAATAGTTACATATACTTAACTGTGCGCATAATAGCAATATCGGGTAACCGGATAAGTCATGGACAAGTCCTATATGCCATTATATTTTAAATAAGTTAAGATATCAGTAGGATATCAACTTGTATGCCCGTTATGGTTTTAAAACGTAACTATGCCTCATAAGGGCATTTTGGTAATTTCATATCGTATAAAAGGAACTTGGATATAATTTAATGTTATAGTTATAAGTATTCTGGAAAAATACTTTATTTATGATATAATATCAGTAGGATACCAATTATATGTGTAATTTACCTTTTATGACCAAACTATGTACCGAAGGGGCATTTTGGTCATTTTACATATAGTTTATAAATTGTTTAGGATTCTGAGTTTATAACATGTACCTACTGTAAATATGTTTATAATAAGTTTTAAAACCAGTAGATATCAAGTCTTGGTCAATAATATGGTTTAAAACCATACTATGCACCGAAACGGCGCTTATGTCGTAAAATGACGTCTTTATGCGATGTTTATGAAAAATGATGTTAATGTTAGATTAAAATGTTTTAAATATGTTATTTAATATAATATATCAGTAGGTAAATGATTTACCTTGAAAAGATTGATTAAAATCATTTTATGAGCCACAAGGGCTAAAACCGTCATTTATCGACATAGTTTAAGGACTTGCTTGAAAACTCAGTTTAAAACTTAGTTTAATATCCCAATAATCCTACTTATGATGTTTCATCAGTAGAAACTCATTTTCAATTTCAATACCATTTAAAATCTTGTTTTATACAAAAAGGGCATTTTAGTTAAGAATGACATAATTATGGAACTTGTGCATAAACTTGGATTCTGATCATGATTATGTAATATAACCTCAGAGGGTTATGCTATATTATATTATGTAACTTTAGATCAATATAGAACTAATCTAAATTGGGTCAGAATCGAAAGTCAAAGCAAAAGCCAAACTTCGCGACTTTCGGTTGCGAACCGACCCTAGAACTGAAATTGACAAGCCGAACATGTTCTTACATGTTCTAGTAATTATTACAACTTGTTTAAGTGTCAAAACAGGTTACATAACATATATAAGATCAATTTATGATTTTTCCGAAAAATGGCATGTTTGACTCTTTAATAACTTAACTTTGACCCGTCAATTGGTCTAGCAAACGTGATCTTCAGGAGGTGCCTTTTGTAGGGACTAACACCTACCTTATTACGATCACTTAGCCATGTTCATTTCGAACAATGGCTGGACCATAATGGTCTTAACCGAAAGTCAAAGCATTTTCCGTAAAACGCTTGACTTTTGGCTATAAAAGCCTATAAACGAAAATGCACAAGGAAGGAACACTTACCAGTGATTCCAGTGTGCAAAAGAACTATGTTGGATGCTCCTATTAGCTAGGAACTTCCAGAGGAGGGAGAAGAGTGAATGAATTAGAAAGGTGCAAGTTGAAATGGTGAACTTAAGCACCTATTTATAGTTGGAGAGCTCAAAGGAGGTGAAGCCAGGTGTTTAGGGGTGTAAGAGGAAGCTTACAAGTTTCCCAAACATGGCATAGCTGATTACAAGTCCATGGTTTCGAATTAGTAGTTTTGGAATTTTGTTTGGGAGCCAAGCAAAACTTTCTGCAGTAGAGGCCTTCTCGCGTTCCGCGAGAGACCCAGGCCTGGTCTCTCGCGTCTCTCGAGGCCCGCGACCGCCCCTTGGCCAGTTTCAAAGTTTGACACTATAGCCCCTTAACTTTAAAAAAGCTTCTAATAACCTTTTAAAACACTTTTTTAGCACTTTTAGCCCTCTGTAGCCAATACTTGGCATACCCGGGATTATGCCCGGACATTGTCGAGCTCTCGGTTCGTTAAAAGGTCACTCAGAGGTAAGAATTAACATGTTGACGCTTTTAATCCCCCATCATCCAACTTTAACATATTTACAAAATTGAACCCTCTCGTCCAACATTTCGCACATATGAGAGTTAGGACTTCGTAAAGGATCACTCAGAGGCTTATTATAAGCATGTTGATTCTGATGTCACTTAGAGGTTGGGCATGTTGAAATATCAGTCACTCAGAGGCCAAATTTCAAGCATGTTGACATATCAGTCACTCAGAGGCTGTTATTTATGCATGTTGACATCAGACTGTCACTCAGAGGCTCTATTGAGCATGTTGACGCCTTTAGTCCTCATTGGTCTTTAATAGACTATATTTAAAATACAACACGTGTCACTATACTATTGGACACGATTTTTCCAGGGTGTTACATCCTCACCCCCTTAAAAGAAATCTCGACCTCGAGATTTTATTCAAAAAGATGGGGTACTTTTGTCGCATAGTGGACTCGACCTCCCACGTATATTCGGGACCTCTAAAAGCGTCCCACTTAACCTTTACTATTGGTATCATTTTTCTTCAGAGCTTCTTAACCTGTCGATCCTTGATCGAAATTGGTTTTTTCAACGAACCTCAGGTTTCCATCAATTTACACATCTTCGTGCGACATTGCTAGCGACTCATCGGCTAGACATTTCTTAAGGTTAGATATGTGGAATACATCATGAATTCCACTAGGCTCCTCTGGCAACCTGAGCTTGTAAGCTACAGTGCCGACACGTTAGATTATCTCGAAGGGTCCTATATATCTTGGGCTCAACTTGCCCTTCTTTCCAAAACGCATCACACCTTTCCAGGGTGATACTTCCAGCATGACTTTGTCCCTTACTTGGAACTGAAGAGGTTTACGCCTCTTGTCAGCATAGCTCTTCTGCCTATCTCTGGCAGCTTTGAGACGATCACGGATTTGCACAATCTTTTCAGTGGTCTCCTAGACAATCTCAGGTCCTGATAGTTGGGCTTCCCCAACTTCTGCCCAGCACACGGGCGTTCTACATTTTCTCCCATACAAGGCCTCAAAAGGAGCAGCCTTGATGCTTGTATGATAGCTATTATTGTAGGAGAATTCTATTAGGGGTAAGTGGTCATCCCAGCTTCCACCTAAATCAATCACACATGCACGAAGCATGTCTTCCAAAGTTTTAAGAGTAGGCTCGCTTTGACCATCAGTCTGCGGATGGTAAGCCGTGCTAAAATTTAATCGGGTGCCTAATGATTGTTGGAAACTTTTCCAAAAGTGAGATGTGTATCTAGTATCTCTATCATATACTATAGATACTGGCACACCGTGTAGGGACACAATCTTGTCCACGTACAACTTAGCCAACTTGTCAGAATTATAAGTTTCTTTAATTGGCAAGAAATGTGATGACTTAGTCAACCTATCCACAATGACCCAAATAGTGTCATTTCCACTTTTGGTCTTAGGTAACTTGGTAATCAAGTCCATTGTTACCATTTCCCATTTCCATATGGGAATTTCCAATTGTTGTAGAAGTCCTGACGGTTTCTGATGTGTAGCCTTAACTTGCGAACACGTCAGACACTTATCTACATAAGTGGCTATGGATTTCTTCAAACCCATCCACCAATAATTCTTTTTCAAGTCTTGATACATCTTGTCACCACCCGGGTGAACAAAGTATCTTGAACTATGCGCTTCCTGGAGGATTAGATTTCTAAGTCCTCCAAAGATCGGAACCCAAATTCTATCATTAAATTTTAGGATTCCATCCTTTCCAGGCGTTAATTGATTAACAGTTTCGCCTAATCCCTTATTAGGAATATTAGCCTCTAATAGGACTTGTTTTTGCGCATTTAATAGCTTCTCACTCAAGCTATTTCTGAGCTCAATGCTCTTGGTGTTAATCCTAATAGGTTTAACTCATTCCTTGCAACTTAAGGCATCAGCAACTACATTTGCCTTGCCGGGATGGTAGCGAATCTCGCAATCATAATCATTAAGAGTTTCCATCCAATGGCTTTGTCGCATGTTCAATTCTTTCTGATTGAACATGTGTTGGAGACTCTTATGGTCAGTGTATATAACACACTTTGTACCATACAAGTAATGTCCCCACAGTTTTAGTGCAAATACAACGGCACCCAATTTCAAATCATGGGTAGTGTAATTCCTTTCATGCCCATTTTGCATTAGTACACAGCCCATGCCGGTGTGCAAAGCATCACAATAAACAACAAAATTCTCAATACCCTCAGGTAAACATAACACAGGAGCATTCCTCAACTTATGTTTCAGAATCTCAAAAGATTCTTGTTTCTTTGGACCCCAATTATACTTAACATTCTTACGGGTCAAGGTAGTTAGAGGAGTGGCTATTCTTGAGAAGTTCTCAATAAACCTTCTATAATAACCAGCCAGTCCTAAGAAACTACGAATTTCAGATGGAGTCTTGGGAACTTCCCAATTCATTATGGCTTCTATCTTAGCGGGATCCACTTGGATACCGCTCTCATTTACAACGTGTCCAAGGAATTGGACTTCTCTAAGCCAAAATTCGCATTTAGAGACTTTTGCATAAAGCTTCTCTTGCCTTAGCAGTTCTAAGATGCACCTAAGATGTTTCTTGTGATCAGCTTGATTACGAGAGTAGATAAGAATTTCGTCTATAAAGACAATGACAAACTTATCCAGATATGGCTTGCAGACTCTATTCATGAGATCCATGAATGCTGCTGGTGCATTGGTGAGCCCAAAAAGGCATCACTAAAAATTCAAAATGACCGTAATGGGTCCTGAAGGCCGTCTTAGGAACATCTTTACTCCTAACCTCAGCTGATGATATCCGGATCTCAAATCAATCTTGGAGAAATAACTAGCCCCTTGAAGTTGGTCGAATAAATCATCGATCCTGGGCAGAGGATATCTATTCTTAATTGTTAGCTTGTTCAGCTCACGGTAGTCAATGCACATCCGCATCGAACCGTCTTTTTTTTCACAAAGAGTATAGGAGCTCCCCAAGGCGAGGAACTAGGCTGAATAAAGCCTTTCTCTAAGAGTTCGTCTAGGTGCGTCCTCAATTCCTTCATCTCTGTTGGTGCTAGCCTATATGGAGCTCTAGCTACGGGTGCTGATCCTGGTATAATATCAATCTTGAACTCCACTTGTATATCTAGAGGTAAGCATGGTAATTCCTCAGGGAAAACATCGGGATACTCCGAGATAACTGGTTGATCTTCAAGGTTTGGCTTAGGTTCATTGATGGTTACTTGTGCTATGTAGATAACACAACCTCTTCTCAAACATTTGGATGCCTTAAATAACAACACCTTGTCCTGCAGTCCATAGTGTGAGTCTCCGGGGATGGTGATCATTTCACCAGATGGGGTTTTAATTTCCATGAGCTTTTTATCGCAGGCAATGCGGGCTTGGTTATGAGATAACCAATCCATGCCTAAGACAACTTCCCACCCCGCCAATTTCATTGGCAGAAGAGAGATAGGGATGGAATGATTCTTAATGGATATAGGGCATCCATCAAGAATGGAAGATGTGGATTCTATCGTTCCATCAGCAAGTTCTATCTCATAGGTTTTATCTAGGGTTCTTATGGGCAGGTTTAATAGTTTACTAAACTTATGATCAACAAAAGATCTATCTGCACCCGAATAAAAAAGAACTCTAGCATAAATATTATTAATGGGGAAAGTACCTGTTATGACATTGTCGTCATTAACAGCTTCTCTTACATTATTTGAAAGGTATGGGCATTCCCCTTCTGGGCCTCTCCAGGCTTTGCATCATTGCTTTTGGGTTTCTTGGGGCAATTGTACGTTATATGCCCTTTTTCATTGTAGTTATAGCAAACTGTATCCTTAAGATCCTTGCAATCTAAGGTCTTATGCCCTCTTCTTTTACAGATACCACAGGGTTTGGTTTGTGGATTTATACTACACAGTCCCCAATGCCTATATTTACAGTTCTTGCATAGGGGTTTGTCAATAGGCGCGTGCTGGTTCTTCTTGAACCCAAAATTTCCTTTCTTCTTAAATCTTTGGGAGTTATTATCCTCCCATTTCCTCTTTCCATCAGTTTCAGTCCTAACTGACCTTTGTCTTACCAAATCAAGGGTGAGGGAAAGAGATAGGTCTACAGCGGACCTATAGGTACTAGGCTGAGCAGCCTTTACCATGCCCTTTATTTCGGGCGCCAACCCATTTATAAAACGTGCAATGCGTTTGGATTCGGGGGTGATTAAATAGGAAACTAACCTAGATAGGGAATTGAAATCGGAGACGTACTTCCGACAGTCTAAGTTTTTCATTAAAAGAGACAAAAAGTCTGTCTCTAATTTCTCCACCTCATGGGTTGGGCAGTAAGTTTCCTTAACAAGGTCCACAAACTTGGACCATCCTAAATTTTACAGGTGTACTTTACTTGTAGACTGTATCATGGCTTTCCACCATATTAGGGCATCGCCCTTAAAGGACTGTGATACATACTTGACCACATCCTTATCAGCACAATTGCTGATATCTACTATTGTTTCCATCTCGTCCAGCCATTTTAGGGCTTCTACAGCTCCTTTTTCCCCATTAAAGTCTCGGGGTTTACAGGAGACAAAGTATTTGTAGGTGCACCCGTCTTTAGAAGAACGTCACCTATCAGCAAAATCTACTTTCCTTGGTTCACTCTTCGCATTTGAAGAGTGAACAGAGCTCTCTTTATGAGCTGAAGATGGGTAATTGATAGTGGTCTAGAGCGAGTAGCACTCGACTCTCTTAGTCTTTCTATGGCCTTTCCCATGGCCTTTTCGACAGTCGTATCAATGCGAGCTTGAAAATTTTCATAATCAATATTTTTGTTTTCAGCTTTATTAGATTCAACATTCCTGTGGCTACTTTATGCTTCATTTGAATTAGCCATCTTTAAGTCTTGGGTTCTATATACCAATAAAACTTCATTTAGCCATGGTATATCAACCATATCGGCTTTCAACATAGGATATAACAATCCATTGCCTATACTAGTGTGAATAACATCACAACTCTTAGGCATAACTACATTTGGCCTAGGTCTTAATAGGACCATTATAGGCAAATTACAATTTGGACGTAGTCCATATATCATTGGACAGTGGATCGCAATGTCACAACTGTCATTGTCATCATTGACAATTATATAACTCATAGGCTTGTCCCTAATGGACATAATAATTGGGCACATTGGTCGGTCACATTGGACATAAAATATATATATATATATATATATATATATATATATATATATATATATATATATATATATATATATATATATATATATATATATATATATATATATATGGCATATCAGCCTGTCACATTGGACATAAATTGGGCACATTGGCCTACATCATATCAGATGTATATGGCATATCAGCCTGTCACATTGGACATAAATTGGGCACATTGGCCTATATCATATCAGATGTATATGGCATATCAGCCTGTCCCGTTGGACATAAATTAGGCACATTGGCCTACATCATGTCAGATGTATATGGCATATCAGCCTGTCCCGTTGGACATAAATTGGGCACATTGGCCTGCATCATATCAGATGTATATGGCATATCAGCCTGTCCCGTTGGACATAAATTGGGCACATTGGCCTGCATCATATTAGATTTATATGGCATATCAGCCTGTCCCGTTGGACGGTTAGTATGGTTCCTCAAGCCACACTACCTAGAGTATGAACATTTCTTAATGTTAACATAAGAGTACCTTAATGATCGTACATAGAAAGAATATAAAACAGACTTTGGGCAGATTTAGGATTTGCAAGATCCTCTATCACTACCGAGCACTTCCAGCCTATTTTCGTATTGTACCTACAGTTTAGTCTTTTAAAAATACGTCAGCTTTCGCTGGTAAATACACCCAACCGACTCATTTTGAAAACATTTCAAAAATGTTTTAAGTGCGTATCAGCACAAAATCTTTTTATAACTTGGGTTAAATGACCGTCCAACCTTGTTAACAGATTTACATGTTTGTCCATACATACGGGGCCCGGTACGGAGACCGAGACACAATTAACGTACACACCACTTTGGACTCACGATAGAGTCAATTCCTCCCAACCTTGTGGGAATGCATAATTGAGCGTCTATCGGGTGTATGCCTACACCCGCGCTAACGTCATGGCCATTTCTATTGTAATGAGCCGAGGATATACAGGACACGGTAGTTAACCCTTGATGTTTAAATTATCAAACAAAACTGATTAAAACAGAATATGCGGATTTACCATCCCCGAACCGGCGTTTGATTGAATCTCATTTTCGACCAAGCGGTAATAATTTACCGTAACCCAAGCCCGTATAGGGGAAATAGGTCGAGAGTATTTACCTGAGCTTTTCTTCTTTTATTTTAATAACTCAACCGTATTCAAAATGCGTCAAGTGCAGATAGCATTTACCGGCGAGTCTCTAGTATGGATTATGGCATAGACTAACCAATTAAATACTAACGGTCTTTATTTAAGTCATTTGACTTAGACCGACTAGTGTACTTGATCAAAAGTATGACCCTAGATTAAACGATGATTGGATAGAATGTAGTTTGATCCCAACAAGTACCTTGACTTGTATAATATGGGAAACTATACACATTCTGATTTTGAGACTTAAATGACAAGGTTAAACCCGTTTCGGTTAATTTTCGTAAAATAGTTACATATACTTAACCGTGCGCATAATAGCGATATCGGGTAACCGGATCAGTCATGGACAAGTCCTATACGCTATTATATTTTAAATAAGTTAAGATATCAGTAGGATATCAACTTGTATGCCCGTTATGGTTTTAAAACGAAACTATGCCTCATAAGGGCATTTTGGTAATTTCATATCGTATAAAAGGAACTTGAATATAATTTAATGTTATAGTTATAAGTATTCTGGAAAAATACTTTATTTATGATATAATATCAGTAGGATACCAATTATATGTGTAATTTACCTTTTATGACCAAACTATGCACCGAATGGGCATTTTGGTCATTTTACACATAGTTTATAAATTATTTGGGATTCTGAGTTTATAACATGTACCTACTGTAAATATGTTTATAATAAGTTCTGAAACCAGTAGGTATCAAGTCTTGGTCAATAATATGGTTTAAAACCATACTATGCGCCGAAACGACGCTTATGTCGTAAAATGACGTCTTTATGCGATGTTTATGAAAAATGATGTTAATGTCAGATTAAAATGTTTTAAATATGTTATTTAATATAATATATCAGTAGGTAAATGAGTTACCTTGAAAAGATTGATTAAAATCATTTTATGAGCCACAAGGGCTAAAACCATCATTTATCGACATAGTTTAAGGACTTGCTTGAAAACTCAGTTTATAACTTAGTTTAATATCCAAAATAATCCTAATTATGATATTTCATCAGTAAACACTCATTTTCAAGGTCAATACCATTTAAAATATTGTTTTATACAAAAAGGGCATTTTAGTTAAGAATGACATAATTATGGAACTTGTGCATAAACTTGGATTCTGATCATGATTATGTAATATAACCTCAGAGGGTTATGCTATATTATATTATGATCATAATGTAACTTTAGATCAATATCGAACTAATCTAAATTGGGTCAGAATCGAAAGTCAAAGCAAAAGCCAAACTTCGCGACTTTCGTTTGCGAACCGACCCTAGAACTGAAATTGACGAGCCGAACATGTTCTAATAATTATTACCAACTTGTTTAAGTGTCAAAACAGGTTACATAACATATATAAGATCAATTTATGATTTTTCCGAAAAATGGCATGCTTGACTTTTTAATAACTTAACTTTGACCCGTCAATTGGTCTAGCAAACGTGATCTTCAGGAGGTGCCCTTTATAGGGACTAACACCTACCTTATTACGATCACTTAGCCATGTTCATTTTGAACAATGGCTGGACCATAATGATCTTAACCGAAAGTCAAAGCGTTTTCCGTATAACGCTTGACTTTTGGCTATAAAAGCCTATAAACGAAAATGCACAAGGAAGGAACACTTACCAGTGATTCCTAGGGTGCAAAAGAACTATGTTGGATGCTCCTTTTAGCTAGGAACTTCCAGAGGAGGGAGAAGAGTGAATGAATGAGAAAGGTGCAAGTTGAAATGGTGAACTTAAGCACCTATTTATAGTTGGAGAGCTCAAAGGAGGTGAAGCCAGGTGTTTAGGGGTGTAAGAGGAAGCTTACAAGTTTCCCAAAACGTGGCATAGCTGATTACACGTCCATGGTTTTAAAGTAATGGTTTAGGAGTTTTGTTTGGGAGCCAAGCAAAACTTTCAACAACAGAGGCCTTCTCGCGCCCTGGAGAGACCCAGGCCTGGTCTCTCACGTCTCTTGCGGCCCGCGGACCGCCCCTTGGCCAGTTTCAAAGTTTGAAACTTTAGCCCCTTAACTTTAAAAAAACTTCTAATAACATTTTAAAACACCTTTTTGGCACTTTTAGCCCTCCGTAGCCAATACTTGGCATACCCGGGATTATGCCCGGACATTGTCGAGCTCTCGGTTCGTTAAAAGGTCACTCAGGGGTAAGAATTAACATGTTTACGCTTTTAATCCCTCAATCATCCAACTTTAACATATTTACAAAATTGAACCCTCTCGTCCAACATTTGGCACGTATGAGAGTTAGGACTTCGTAAAGGATCACTCAGAGGCTTATTATAAGTATGTTGATTCCGATGTCACTCGGAGGTTGGGCATGTTGACATATCAGTCACTCAGAGGCCAAATTTCAAGCATGTTGACATATCAGTCACTCAGAGGCCAATGATTTAAGCATGTTGACATATCAGTCACTCAGAGGCTGTTATTTATGCATGTTGACATCGGACTGTCACTCAGAGGCTCTATTTGAGCATGTTGACGCCTTTAGTCCTCATTGGTCTTTAATAGACTAAATTTAAAATACAACACGTGCCACTATACTATTGGACACGATTTTTCCAGGGTTTTACAACTCGGCTGGAGGGTCTGAAAGATATCCTGCTTGGTTGTGGAATTGCTCCTCAACCAGCATAACAGCATCGAAAACTTCTTCAACCATATCTGTCAAGATAACAACCAAGTTAAATTCCAACTAACAGAAGTTAACGGAGTTTACCAAAATGAAAGTTAAAACTAACTGGATAGTTCAAGCAGATTTTAAGGTTCAAATATTTAAGAGTTCAAGTTAGCTTTAGGGGTTCAATAGTTGAACAGGTCAAAACCGGTCAAAGGTTCAAACATCTTAAATCCGGATTACTGACAAGTCAACACTAATCCGGATGAACCTTTTCATTAATCCGGATTAGCAGGAGGTCACTTGTATTTCGGATAAGGTTGCAATCCGGATTACCCAACAGTATCTTGGATAAAACATCAATCCGGATGAAGATTATCCGAGATAAAATCCGAGTTCATCAATTCGGATGAATAACCATCCGGAATGAAATCCGAAATGCATATAACTTTGAAGATTTATCCGAGATGCTATCCGGAAAGCTTTAAACATCAAAATTATCATCCGGATTACATGAGTTTAAGCATTTGCCTAATCCGGATGATTTTCCGAGATAAACAATGCAAATATGGAGAGAGTCAGAGAAGAAATCAAATTTCGGAAATTTTTGAATAATCCAAAATGAAGTTTCATAGATACAGATTTACATTCCGAAATGGGCCTCAAATTTTAAGAGTCTGGATTGGGCTTTTGTCAGGCCAAATCCGGAACAGTAATGTCCAGGTGGGCCTGTCTGGAAAAGCCAAATCCGGAACAGTAATCCAATCAGACCTTTCCGGAAAAGCCCAATCCAGAACAGTTACAATTGGACCTATCCAAAGAGCCCAATCCAGAATAGTATTCTGGTTTTCCAATTTTCTAAGACTTTTAAAAAAATTCTATTAGATTGGCCCATTTTTTAAGCACACTGGGCCATTCCAATATCCCTTGAAAGAAACCATCTAAACAAAAATCATCAAGTTGACTAACTAAGCATCCAACCACCTTTTACCAATCTACAAAGAAAAACTATTTAGCACACACATAAATATTACCACAGCCTTGCTAAGGGATCAAATCGTTTCAAAAGTCAACTAAGGAACATTTTTCAGTATGAACAGGGTCAATTGGTTTAAGCGACTGTCAATATACTTGTCCATTTAAATCTAAAACTCAACCCTTCCAGTTCAAGCATTATGATACTCTTAAGGTAGTATTATACTAAGATACTCGTGTGTCCCGTACCATGACATACCCCCGCGATCAAGGTAAGCACAACAATTCATCGTAGCAGGTGAGTATACTGTGGTCATCCTTTTATTTTACAACATCAGGCTATTGGTGAACAGGTCAGTACTTCCGTACAGCAGAGAGACCAATAGTGACCGACGAGGGTTAGGCAAATACCTTATGTGGTACGTAAGAACTTATGGAATATTCTCATGAAGAAACTTCTGTTCTCTTAGGTTTTGGCCTTTCCATTTTAGCTCTTTTACAAAGATATCCTGACTATGCCTAGGTCTGCATATAATCTGGATGCAACTGAAGGGTAGCCAAGATATCCCCGGATGACACAATAGCATAAATACCCAAAACCTCAGACGTTGGCTATCTATTAACAAAAGATTTAAGACCATGAAATCATACGCCTATAGTAAGTGACCCACTGAGTACATAGTTCGTTATGTATATATCATTTGGCTTACCCTATCTGGTTGAGTTTTAGACCTACCGACACATCACCTTCGATCCAAACCTTTTCCTGCTTCAACACCTTACATGTGTTAGGCAAACATTTTATCACGAAAAAGTATTTCATTTCCCTATCCTTACAAAAGCTGGTTTTTTTGTTGTTTTTTTAATTAGATTTCTCCCCCTAAATTTGTGCATACACATGAACAAATTTACGAAACAATGAAAATAAAAGAAAAACAGGAAACGAAACCAGGATGCCTAGGTAGAAAACCGAATCATTTTGAGAAGATCCACAAGCATTTGAAAACGCGCGTTGCTAACGGTTTTCGTGAACAAATCCGCCACATTTGCATCAGTGCGGATTTGCTCAAGATTTACGAGACCCTTTTCATAGCAATCACGGATAAAATGAACTTTAATATTTATGTGCTTGGTTTTGGAGTGGAAAACAGGGTTTTTAACGATTTGGATAGCGGCATCATTATCACAGTAAATAGTTGTGTTTAGATAAGTCAAACCGTAATCCGCAAGCTGGTGTTGCATCCATAAAACTTGGGAGCAGCAAGCAAAGGTTGTGACATATTCTGCTTCCGCAGTAGAAAGCGAGACCGTCTGTTGCTTCTTGCATTGCCACGAGATTAAGCGATCTCCCAGATATTGACAACCAGCTGAAGTTGAGCGCATATCCCTATCTGTACCTCCAAGATTAATGTCAGAGAAAGAAAACAGTTCAAATTTAGAATTTTTAGGATACAGAGGCCCAGTGATGGTGGCCCTTTGAGGTACCTAAAAATTCGTTTAACAGCATGTAAATGAGAGAGTTTAGGAGTAGCCTGATAACGAGCACACTGGTAGACGGCAAACATGATATCTGGTCGACTTGCAGTGAGATACATGAGTGATCCAATCATTGAGCGATACATAGTCGGATTAACAGGCGTTCCTTCAGCGTCTTCATTTAGCAAAGGCCGTTCTACTATAGGTGAAGCCATAGGCTTTGAATCTGTGAGCTTGAATTTTGCAAGAACGTCATGGACATATTTTCCTTGATGACTTAAGATACCCTGTGGGCTCTGACGAGCTTGAAGTCCCAAAAACATGGTCATCTCCCCCAATGAGCTCATCTCAAATTTATTCTTCATAATTTCTTCAAATTCGCGGCACAAAACATCATTGGTAGAACCAAAAAAGATATCATCAACATAGATTTGAACAAGAATAATGTCCTTATCAACGCGTTTGATGAACAGGGTTTGATTAATGCTTCCCTGAGTGTATCCATGAGCAAGAAGATGCTCTGTAAGAGTGGCGTACCATGCGCGAGGCGCTTGATGCAGCCCATACAAAGCTTTGTCTAATTTGTAAGCATAGCCCGGCTTGTCAGGATCAGTAAAACCCGGTGGTTGTGCCACGTAGATTTCCTTATTCACCGTGCCATAGAGAAACGAAGTCTTGACATCCATTTGATATACAGTGAAATCCATGTAAGTTACATATGCGAAGAAAATGCGTATAGCCTCCAAACGCGCAACAGGTGCATGGACCTCATCATAATCTAATCCTTCAATCTGTCGAAAACCCTGAACCACTAGTCGATCTTATTTCGAACGATAACTCCAGTGTCATCCTGCTTGTTACGGAAAACCCAGGGAGTTCCGAGAGCATGTTTTCCTTGAGGCAGTTTCACCAATTGCCAGACACCAAGCTTCTCAAATTGATTGAGTTCTTCATGCATGGCATCCACCCAGCCTGGTTCCTGCAAGGAAACATCACTACTTTTAGGTTCAATTTGTGAAATAAAACAAGTTGGTAACACTTGCTGAAGCTACTCCAGATGACTCCCCCTCAACAGGTGCACCCGTAGAAGTAGTTGCTGAGGAATCAACCGAACAATCAAGCGGAGTAGGCTCAGGGAACAGAGAAGAACCCAAGACATCGAGAGTAGATCCTTCATGTCTCGTAGGAGGCTCTGGGTCAGAAACCGCAACTTCAGGAGGATCGTTCTGAGCAGGCGGATTAATAGCTGGCTCTTGAGATTGCGAACCGGAGAAAGAAGATGAGACAGCGTCATTAAATCCAGGAAGATCCACACTCAGTTGCTTTAAAGTCTCATGTAGCTGTGCAGCGTCAGCATCGTCTTCGGGTGAAATGGGCACCATTGGAAGGTCAAAAATTGAACTTTTACCTGCAGACACATTGGAAGAAACATCAACATGGTTAAATAATGTGGAATAATCATACAGCCAGTCAGGACCAATGCGTGTGTCCTTGGGATTTTCCTCCAGCCAACCCACATTGTAGGTTTCAACTACCATTTTCTTGATCTTGTGATAAACACGGTATGATGTATTTTTAGAATATCCAACGAAGATGCAAGGGTCCCCGCGTGATTAAAACTTTCCTTTACGTCCTTGAGCAGGAGAACACAAGGGCATCCGAACTTGCAAAAATGCTTGACCGAAGGTTTGCGACCTTCAACCACTTCGTATGGAGTTTTCATGTGTCGTTTATTGATCAGGGCATGATTCTGAATATAACATGCAGTATTGATTGCTTCTGCCCAGAAAATAAGAGGTAGCTCGGATTCGACCAGCATAGTGCGTGCAGCTTCAATTAGTGTTCGATTTCTGCTTTTAGCAACCCCATTTTTTTGTGGGGTTCTGGTTGCACTAAACTGTCGGTCAATCCCCTTGGAGGAACAGAAAGAATTTAAGGTAACATTCTTAAATTATGTCCCGTTATCACACCGAATAGCCTTCACAGTAGTGTATGTCTGGTTTTCCATAAGCGTGACGAACTGTTTAACTAACTCAGCGGTTTCACTTTTATGTGTAAGAAAGAAAACCCAGGTGAATCGCGAGTAGCCATCAATAATAACCAGACAGTAAGCCTTCTCGCCAATGCTCAGTATGTCTGTTGGACTAAAAAGATCCATATGTAGCAGTTCTAAGACTTGAGATGTGGAAGGAGCGGCTTTAGATTTATGCGGCTGTCGATGTTGTTTCCCACGTGCACATGATTCACATTTTTAAATCTACATGAAGTCACGAACTGGTGGATCTCTGACTAAACCACCTTTTGCAAGACGGTTTAAGTTCTTCATGTTGATGTGTCCCAGTCTGCAATGCCATAGCATTGCATCATGTTCGGCTGTAGATGAGAAGAGGCAAGTGAGCTTGTCAGAAGGAGCCTTGTTCATATCAATAACATATGCGTTTCCTTTTCGTGCAACTTTAAGAAGAATCCAATCATCCGGAATAATTAGACCTGGTTTCAGCACATAACACCCTTTCTTGGTGAAAAGAACATCCAGATGATTGTCGCAGAGTTGAGAGATACTCAAAAGACTGTGCTTCAATTCTGGTACGTAATTAACATTCTGAAAGCTAAGGGCTCCGTTGCAGACAGTTCCTCTCAAGGTAATCTTTCCGGTCTCACCACCTGCGAAAGAAACAAACCCGCCATCGAAAAACTGAATGTCATTCAACTGCTAGATGTCTACGGTCATGTGCCTGGAACAGCCACTGTCAATATACCATAGTCTGACAAGAGTTCGCCAGATCTGTCCTGCACATTTCAACAGGTTTTAGTTAGAGGCTGCAACCCAGGCCATTGAAGATCTGGGCATGCCATTTGCATCAACGTAAGTAACCTCACAAAAAATTAAATTAGTTGAGGATGAGGTTGATGATGCTTTTGATTGATTTGTAATGGGGCAGAAGACTTAGTCTTGGCCAATGTCTTAGGCCTCCAGGTTACCGAATCAGACTTCTGCACAATCCTTGGAGTGCTAGAAGGATTATGGGAACCTGAAGGTCTCAAGGGTTTGAAAGATTGTTTCTTGGCCAAGTTCCAGTCGTGATCAGAAGACTTAGCCACAAATCGAGCCTGAGGTGGGCGATTAGGCATAGTCTTTTGATGTCGTGAATAAAAAGTTTTAAACGAGGTAAAGGTCTTTTGACAATTTCGAGCAATGTGCATGGGAAATCCACAATTGAAATAGGTCTGCCTCTTCTGGAAGAAAACAGTCCGTTCAGCTTGGGAAATTCTGGGCAATTTGTCTGTCAGTTTCTTGCTTGCGGGTATTGATGGCTGATGCACGGTCTTGTTCTTGACTGTGTCCTGCGCACAACCATCAGCACACTTGTTAGTATTGTGATTTGAATTGGACAGTTTTGAACATGGAGATTTAGGCAAAATTTTAACTGATATCTGTTCAGCTGGTTGCTTAACAGATTCAGTTTGCGACTGCTGAGCCAATTTCTCAGAGGGATGAGGGGACTCAGCAGTTGCCTTTTCATTTGCCGGAGACGCCTGTTTGGTTTTCTTCTTTTTAGATCGGCGTGTTCTCCGTTTCTTAATCGTACTCTTCAAATTACATTTCATGACAGATTCCGTAGAGGACACTGGTGGCTCTACAGGGACATCCTTTTCTGAAAGTTCAGAAGATGAGCTTGAAATGTTACATGAAGGTGGAATCTCGCGATTTTGAAGAATTTGAGAATCCGATTCAAAATCAGTTTTAAGATTTTCATTTGACTTAATATAAAAAGAGTTCTCATCATTTGTCATATCAGAATCAGTCCCTTGTGCTTGGTTGGAATAAGCCGAGTCGCCCGAATCATCTAGAATTATGTCAAATCAACGTTCACAGATTCGGTTGATTGATCGACTTTTGCACTGTCAACCCTGGGATTCACATCAACAGACGAAACCTCTGGAGAAGAACTTCCGGTCTCTTCAGTTGGAAGTGATGAAACCGAATCATCTGTCGATGCTGGACCTGCAGCTAAATTCATGTTTTCATCATAAGAGTTATTACAGTTATTAGTATCATTCAAAACATCAGCATTTGATGAAAAATAAGAATTAAAACTGTCTATATTCTCAACACAACCAACACTGTTTGAGCATGTAAATTGTTCAGCAAGAAATTGATTTAAAATGTCAAAAGCGGGCTTATAAAATGCATAATCAGCATCTGAATTGTCTGAATTTGTATTCAGACATTCCTCTTGATCACCTTATGTGATATCCTCAACTTAAATTTCTTCTGCACATGAGTTAGACACGTTAGTATCATTCACGGATCAGTTTGAGTATCAGAATATTCTTTTTCTTTAGATTCTGTGGAGGATGTGGATTTCTTTGTCTCAGGCACTACTTTCTCCAAACCATCTGTACTACCAGAAGGATGATCACCAGTTTCATGTGAAAGTGGTGTAGAAGTAACAAAAACATCATCCCTCTTGAGTTCAGTGGGTTTAGAGAACTTTGGGTAATAGGACGTCCATGGTTTAGATAGATAATCTGAAGGTTTACCATAAATCATCTTTTCTGCATTTTTTAAATCAGTCTCAGATTCATGCATTCTAGTATAGTTATGATTATATGGTGGAGGTGCCCTGTTATATCCAAGACCTTTGGTAAAAATTTTCTGGTAGTTTAGCTGGAGGTCACATAAGTCCTTGACAAGTTTACTGGAAGTTTCAAATTTTTTAATGTTTATTTCATTTTCGTGAAGCTTCCCTGTCAAGGAATTTAGCTTGGCTAAGGCTGCTTGAAGTTCTACGTCCTTTTCAGCTAGTTTTAGCTTATAGTCGTAGACCCAACATTTCTGTTGGTTCAAATCTAGCTTTAGCTGAGCTACATCTTGTTTCTGAGCTTCGACCTTTTCCATAAGAAGCTTGTTCTTATGTTTAAGGGCGATGTTCTGTGACACAGCTTGTTGGTATTCAGCTATAAGAGTTGAATTATAGGCGCGCATTTGTGATAATTTAAAACGACAACTATCAGAACAGAGAATTCAATTTACCGTTTCCGAAAGATCGGTCGTCTCAGTTGTCTGCGCCATCATGCAGTGGTTGTTGTTCTTGGAGAGATTTAATGTTTCCATTTGAGTTGCAGCGTCTGCCCAGTTAAAACCTTCGTGCTGTTGGGCCACCAATGATGTTGACTTCCCGCCCGAGCTGCTCGAGGGACTCGAAGTGGACTTTGAGGGAGAGACGGGGACCAGCTGTCTGTCACTGCTCTGTATGTATGCCACCCTGGATGACACGTACCCGGATGGCGGCTTCTTGCATTCCCTAGCAAAGTGTCCTGGTTCGTGACATCTGTAGCATCTGAGTTTGTCCTTTGTGAGACCAGTCTTTAGATTTGACAAAGGTTGCCGACCATATTTCTTCTGGAACTTGTTAACTCGAAAGGCAGCCATTGCTAGGTTCCAGGACACATCGATCTCGTCCAGGTCCTCCTCCATTATCTGATCAACTTCGGTTGGAAGAATGGATGGAGGAGTCAGATTACCTGCCAGAAAGGCGTTCAAGCTCTTGATCATCGAAGCAGCAATAGCCAGTTTCTCTTCGTTTTCTTTATTGAGATACGCAGAGTTGGACATAGGTTGTGCAGGTGCAGGCGTTGGTGCAGCAGTTTGAGGAATGTTGCCTTGTTGAACTGCTTGAGGAATTGCAGGACTGAACACCATGTTGGGATACTGAGCATGGTACTGAGTCTGAAATTGAGCAGCCGAAACCATCATGGGATTCTGAGATTGAAGACCATACACGTACTGGGTGTTATGTGGCGTGGCAATAGGACTATAAACCACGTTTGAGCCACCAGGTTGTTGTGAATTTCCCTGCAGAGGGCTATAAATCAAATTTTGTGACATCAGTGCTGCATTTTGCCGTGTCATCCCGGCGGTCATCAAACTGCTCTGATGATTTATTTCTCTCTGCTTGTTATCAATCTCACACGATTTGATAGTAGCTATCATTTCTATGAGAGTGACATCATTCAAGTTCTTTGTCTTTTTGATCATTCCTACATCCGCATCCCAACTCTTGGGTAGTGAGTTTAATAACTGTCTGTTCATGGCACTGTTAGTGAGAGTGATCTCAGCTGAAATCATCTGGGAAACAAGCTTGACATAGCGCCGAATCTGGTTTTCAATAGTTTCCCCATAGATGTGATTGAATGAGCTGAATTGTTGATTCAGCTGATTTACCCTGCTTGCCTTCATGTCTGCATTTCCCTCGTAGAGATTCTGCAGTTCCCTCCAAACTTCCTTTGCGGTCTTACATTTTCTAACCGCAATAGAAATATAAGGTCCAAGCGCCATGGTCAGAGTAGCTGAGGCCTTTTCATCTTCCTCTATTATCTTAATATCTTCTAGAGTCCACAAGTGCATGGGCTTAGGAATTTTTGTGTCCGGATCTTGCTCTATACTGTAGACCATTGTTCTTGGACCATTCATGATGCATCTCCACACCCCAGGCTCTTTTGCCTTGCAATACTGTTCAAAACGAAACTTCCATTCGTAATATTCGTCTCCGTACAACAAACGTGGCACTTCACTGGAAGTGCCAATGACTTGATCCAGTTCTTCATGGAGGGCCAAAGTTTGTGATTGCAGGGTAGCCAGAGTGGCATTGGTCAAGTCTTGTGCAGTCATGTATCCGTTCATCAGTATTAAATTGATTAGAATTACCAAACAGATTTAAAATCAATTTATTTTAAGTTTTCTATGATGAACAGTACTTAATCCGAAATCGATCTGGAATGGTCAACTTCGAAGACAGATATGGTCAAATCCGGAGACTGAATCCGAAATTGAAATTGAATCCGAATTGAATGTCCGAAATGAAGATCCGAAATGAATAATCCGAACTGATGAATCCGAAATGATGAGTCCGAAACCTGGTGAATCCGAATTGCGAAATCTGAATTGAGAAGACCGGAGTAAAGAAATCCGAATTGAGAAATCCGGAATAAAGAAATCCGAATTGAGAAATCCGGAATAAAGAAATCCGAATTGAGAAGTCCGGAACAGATTAGTCTGAATGCGAATCCGGAAAAGAGGAATGAAGAGAATCCGGAATCCTTATCTGATGGCAACAGTAATCCGACTTTTCTGCAACAGAAATCCGACTTCCAAGGAATAGATTACCACCACAGTATCTCGGATCCGAAAAGTAGCAATCCGGATTGAACAACAGTCCGGGATCAATCTGAGATGGATGATCTCCTTCGTGTTCTTCGGAATCCGGAATAATAGCAGATCCAAAATACGAGAACCTTCTTCGAGTTCTTCAGAATCCGTAACAGTAACAGATCCGAAACCTTCAAATCTTCTTCGAGTTCTTCGGAACAGTAGCACTTCCGAAGACGAAACAGTGATTCTTCTGATCTTGAACAGTGATCTGGAAAAGTGACGATTCCGAGCAGCAGCAACACACTTCGAATCAGCTTCTTCAATCAACAATACCTGGAGCCTGTATTTGAACAGCAGGCTCTGATACCAATTGTAAGTCCCGGTAACGGATCAAACAGGTATCACTAACCTAATCAGTAGCGGAAATAATGATTAGGAAGAAAAACAACTTTGAATTAAAACCAACTTGCATACACTAGCAAAGTGTTTGATACAAGTTTTGTGAATACAACTCTCTAACCCCTTCACCTTGACCTAACACATCTATTTATAAGGATCACCAAGCCCACTATTTACAACCCTAGGCCCATAAGGCACTAGGAAGCCCACAAAACATACTAAAGCCCAAAATAAGCCCTAATGTGTAAACCTTTAGCAATATAGGCCCAACAGTAGGATTGTTTGGGATGTCAAATCAGAATATAAATGAGTTTATGAACAAGTCCTTGTATTATGTCGATAAATGACGATAAAGCCCTTGTGGCTTATAAAATGGTTTTAATCATACCTTTTCAAAGTAAATCTTTTACCTACTGATATTTATATTAAATAACATATCTAAGACATATAAACCTGATCTTAACATCAGTTTTCGTGAAACATCGCATAAATCATCATTTTACGATATAAGCGCCGTTCGGCACACAGTATGGTCTTAAACCATATTTATCAACCAAGACTTGTTACCTACTGATTTTAAAACTTACTTTAAATATTTTTACAGTAGGTATATGATATGATCTCAGAATCCCAAACAATTTATAAAACTATGTGTAAAATGACCAAAATGCCCTTTCGATGCATAGTTTGGTCATAATGGATAAATTACACATATAATCAATATCCTACTGATATTATATCATAAATTAATTATTTTTCCAGAATACTTATAATTATAACCTTAAATTATATTCAAGTTCCTTTTATACGATATATAATTACTGAAACGCCCTTATGAGGCATAGTTTCGTTTTAAAACCTTAATGGGCATATAAGTTGATATCCTACTGATATTACAACTTATTCAAAGAATAATGGCATATAGAACTTGTCCATGACTTATCCGGTTACCCGATATCGCTGATATGCGTACGGTTAAGTATATGTAACTAGTTTACATAAATTAACCGAAACAGGTCTAACCTTGTCATTGTCTAACCTTGTCATTTAAGTCTCAAAATCCATAATGTTTATAGTTTATCCATATTACACAAGTCAAAGTACTTGTTGGGATTAAACTACATTTTATCCGATCATCGTTTAATCTAGTGTTATACGTATTGATCCTTTACGCTACTAGGTCTAAGTCTGTGAAGTAAATAAGACCGTTACTATTTAATTGGTTAGCTTATGCCATAATCCAGACTAGAGACTTGCCGGTAAATGCTATCTGCACTTAGTACTTTTGTGAACGATTGAGTTATTAAATCTGGCGTTTAAACGAAGACTAGCTCATGTAAATACTCTCGACTTATTTCCCCTATACGGGCTTGGGTTACGGTAAACTATTACCGATTGGTTGGAAATGGGATCAATCGAATGCCGGATTTTGGCTAGTAAATCCGCATATTCCGTTTGATCAGTTTTGTTTGATAACTTAAACATCGGGGGTTAACTACCGTGTCCTGGATATCTTCGGCTCATTACATTAGATAATGGCCACAACCTTAGCGCGAGTGTAGGCATACACCCTATAGACGCTCAAAATGCATTACCCACAAAGTTGGGGGAATTACTCCTTCGTGAGTCAAAGTGGTGAGTACGTTAATCATGTCTAGGTCTCCGTACTGGGCCCTGTATGTATGGACAAACAAATGAATCTGTTAACAAGGTTACAAAGTAACTTTCCCAAGTTATAAAAGATTTTGTGCCAACATGCACTTAAAACATTTTAAAATGTTTTCAAAATGAGTCAGTTGAGTGTATTTACCAGCGAAGCTGACGTATTTTCAAAAGACTAAGCTTGCAGGTACAATACGAAATAGGCTAGAAGTGCTCGGTAGTGATAAGAGGATCTTGCAAATCCTAGATCTGCCCAAAGTCTGTTTTACATTCTTTTTGTACAATTTGCGATCCGCCTGTGAATCTTCTATTACGAGCCGTCTATATATTATTTTTGTACTTTGAACATTTGGTTTGTAATAGTAAACTAAATCCAAGACTTCCGCGGTGCCGTGTTTAATTGACTATGATGATATCAACTTACGTCACGATACTCCCCACCCGGGCCCACCGATGTTTGGATTGGCTGTGGAAAGCCGGGGTGTGACACCATGACCTCCGACTCACCACCACCATCACCGCTCCAAGGTTGTTCCCTATCTCGCCAGATCGGAACCATCCCTAGTTGCCACCTTGTACCGTCATCTACATTGAGTTTCATGACGAAACCCTAGATGTCACCATCTACATCTAGTTTGACATGGTTCCTAATGGTTGTGGTCTGCACGGTAGGTATCATATGCTAGCAATCAAGACAAGTTGGTCTCCAATCGGGATCGTTCCAATAGGTTGTTTGTTTTTGTTCATTTTTGTGATTAAAACAAATTCAATTTCAAAGGCTTTTTTTGGTTTGATTTAATTGTTAGTATTGACACAAAAATCAAGAAACTCAACCAAAGTTGGTTGTTTTGTTGGGTTTATTGAAAAATTACAAAAAAAAGGGTTTCACTTAAAGAAGAAATAGATACCCAATTTTGTATCTTTGAATTATTGTTTGAATTTTCATATAGATAAAAGAAAAAGGAAAACGATGGTATGATGGTGGTGGTGATGACAAGTGATGGTGGTTGATGGTGAGAAAGACAAGTGGTTAAAGTCCGTGTGTCTAATGTTGATATATATTAATAATAAAAAAAAGAAAAAAAATTCTATTTAAGTAATTAATAATGAATAATTAACTTCTTATAAGTAAAATTATTGAAATACCTTTCTAGTTAACGAACACCTTGAAATGAGTTAGGTTCGGGAAGCAGATTAGAATAAAAGTACCAACCACATGGAGCAAAATGACAATTTTCAAACTATAGGAATATAAACGTTAAAAGTGACAAACCTTAGATACAAAAAATAAAGTTAACTATTATTTCTTTATGCTCGCAATTTGTATTAGAAGAAAAAATAATATAAAATATGTGTTTATGCTATATCATAATACATTAAGATATGATAAGATAATAAATAAAAGGAAAATAAAAATACAATACTATATAACTTTTAAGACTTAAAGTAAATACAAGTTTCAAAAACAATATAATACAATTTTTTAGTTTTTTCTTTTTGTTTCAACTTGGAACGTCTCCATTTTCACTTCTCAAACACACGGTTACATTAAGTTGGCAGATAAATAGATCATAAGTTGTTTCGTAATTCTGTTTTGAATAGTAAAACTGATCTTTTAAACTAATTTTTTTTTTCAGAATTTTAAATGGCCATAACTATTTTATATTTTAATATTTAAAAAAATACATTATAAAAACAAATATTTTATTATCCTTGATTTGAGTATTGCTATATTTATTTTTAATTTAAAAAATGACATGTTATGTGATCATCAGTAGTATTCTGGCCCTTAACAAACAAACAAAAAGCAAAGTAGATCTTAATCGTTCAAAAACCAGGAACCAAGATTGTAGAGAAGCCATGACTAAGGGAGAAAAGAAGGGAATCCCTCCCTTTTGTTTCTTTCCTCTTCTTTCTAATTTGAAAGGATGAATTTTAGCTTCTTTTATTTCTCTCTATAAAAAAACAATAACATTTTCTTTATCTCTATAAAAAAACAAAAACAAAAACAATGGAAGACAATTTTATGTTACTTCCTTCTAAATCATATCTCTTCTCTCTTCAGCATGCACAATTAGACTTTAGACTATGATTTTGACTTTCGAGAAGATTAGCTTATCTTATAAATTTGTTTCTTATAACTAGTAGGTCGGTGCATCGTGTGAACTGTGAACATGATCTTTTTTAGGTTTTTAGATATTAATAACTAGTATGCTAATGAAGATCTGTTTTGAGGTTATTGGTCTCAAGTTCGAATCAGATCAAAACCGTGTTTTATCGCAGTAGGCCTTGGGCGGCACATTTTCTTCGGAACTAGAGATGCTGGCCGTGGCCTACCCAACGTTGTCTGTGATCGTGAGTGTATGAGGTCGCCTTTGCGGGTTACCCAAGTAGCCGGACTTTTGTTTCGTTTGCGGTAAAAAAACCTACTAAGAAATGTTGAATTTGTTTGTTGTTTACCGAATAGGCACATATTTGGTTATTGTGAAATAACTAAATTTGATGAAGATATATAAAATGTAAATATGTCATATACGAATGTGTACATTTATAACTTGCGTTGGTATCATTACTAATTGATATATTTTTCATGTAAATATGTATGCAAATTGTTATTGAAAAATTAAATTGTTTTAATGTCTATAACATATTGCAAGGCTTTTATTTAAATCTTGGATGGTACAAAAAACACTAACAGTATTTTAAGGGGTTTTGTAATACTTTTGATCAAACAGATGGGGGAGACATGGCCCCCTCTCTCCTCTCTTGTTACGACAGTGAATGGGCTTGCAGAAGTGGGGTTTGTTTTGTATAATCATTTCAAATTCCTTTTGTACCTATGTTGCTTAGTTTATGTATATGTGCTACTTAAAATCTAGAAAGCAACATTTTCTTGAGTTTTATATTGAAATTGTTGGTCTCCTTTTCCTCATATCGGCTATGAGGTTACTCTTTTAATTTCCACAAACACCTAAATTGATAACCAAAGTGAAGAAGCACTCGACCAACTAAAGTTAATCTTCTTTCTTCCGTTTGATTGCTGCCAAGATCCTACAAAACAATCACACACCATGAAGCTCGTTACAAGGAAGAGAATAGGGAGGGTTCTCCTTGTAACCACCCTCCGGCGTGAGAGTAAGAACTTGTTTAGAGGATAAAAGTGTGTGTATTAAGTGAAAGAGTAAGAGAGTGATCTTTAAACTTGGAGATGGAGTTCTCTATTTATAGCTGAAGGGAGTTAGGAAGGAGATGGGCCTTGGGCCAGACGTCGACAACAAGGAATATCCTTTCTGCCTCCTTGAGCATGACCGTTAGTGTTGACAAGCGAGAGAGGAGTGGCCTGGTAGTTGTCCTTGTTGTCGGGTCTGTAATTAGTAGTTAAATGAAGATCGTGGAGCAGTGGTCGGCGCACGGTGATTGGTGCCAACGTAGGCATCCTTGTGTCCTTGTCCCTTGCACGATTGCTCACTGTGCAGCATTGCTAGAAACATCCTGTCGTGCGCCCATTGGCTATCTGCTCTGACACCCGTACCAGTTGTACTATCTAAAAGCGTCCTCCTAGCGCCGAGAGGCTTGCGTCATTTCGTTGCAAGATGGGCCAAGTGGTCGACTTTGTCTACTTTGGGTATGGCTCACTGCGCGCGGCCTGAGCTTGCTTCGTGTAGCCGGCGCAGGATTAAGGACCATACCCCTTCACAAAGCTTGTTTAAGCACTCTGTGTGTACATAAAAGTCCATATGTAAAACTAGTGATATAAGGAGTTCTCGGTAATTACTACTAGACAGATTGGTGGATTGAAGACTAGCATCACATACTTTATTTGTTTTTCAAACAACCTCGACCTATCAACTTAAAAACTACCAACAGGAAACTGGCACCATTGTACAAATGGAACAGCCAAACTATTACATCAAAACTATAAAACACCAGAAAGGGAATACATAAGCTCCCTTTTACACCAATCACTATCCGAATTGCTTAGGGATTTGATGAAATTAAGTTCGGGGAGGTGCACCAATTCTCCAGGAAAATGTTGTTGCATCTTGATTTCTACCCAGGGTCTTCACCGGGTTAATCTTCACCTTGTTAAAAATTGCATTGCGAGTGTTCCATGTGAACCATAGCATGGTGTATCCACTTTGCTAGTAATTTTGGAGATCATTACCAGCTTATATTTGTTGGATTGTCGCGTATATAGAAATGTTATTACCACTCCAAGCAATCCTACAAAGTTCGCTTGGCAAGTAAGGAAGACAAGGATCCACTGATTTCTTAACTAACATATACATTTGGCACAAACTTGAATGGAGAAGAAGCCCCCTTTTTTCAAGAAAGGTAGTAGGAGTACAGATACCAGGCTCCATGTGAAACATATCACTTTGGTTGGGAGCCAATTAAACCATTGCACATTAACATCTGGGGATCGGTTGGGATGAATCTTTGGTTATGATCAATCAAACTATTTTGACGAGTTAGAATTTCCCCAGCCTATGACCATGAATTGTCTCTCGGCTGGAATCTGTAGCTATCCAGTATGCCGCCCAAATGAAGATATTTGGTTTGGTTATTTTGAGGGAGGCACCAAGTTCTGTTCATCCACTGTCACTTGCTTACAAAGATTGCAGTCCTAAATCTTCTATGAAGTTTTGCTTTTGGTTTCTTGTAACTAGCAATTAAATCCATGGGGCATTTTAAATCATTGTATATCTAAATGTGATTGAAATAAGATACCGGTGAACAAACATCGAAGTATTTATATGATTGTTGTCACTTGCCACTATAAATCTCCACAATGGTATCAAAGCTTACTTAATAGCGTAAATACTGCTTCAATCTTCTCGTTAACCGCCTAAATAGTATGTAATGTCCAAAATGTCACTGAGTTTTCTAATATATATTTTACAAAACCACATACTTCAGAATTTGGTAAAATTAGCTATTATGCCTATGCGTTACAAGCCTCACGTAGATTAGATGATGCATAGCACGTACGTGTATGGAGATGATTATACATGACTAAAGGTCGTCTATAATGCCACTTAGCGTATAACATCCGTTTCCTTGATGATACCATAACTATAAGGGTATATCACCATCAGAAAATTACATATTTCCATATTTTTTTATTTAATATATATACATTAGATGCAACTACAGTTCAATCAACTGTTTGCATATAAAGCTAAGTACTAGATGTTTTGTTCACATCATTAACGAAATTTGTCCAAGCATTAGTGATAACATGGTGGTAGTTGCAAGACATTTGAACCCAAAGGTATTTCAGACAGTTTCTGCACTTCAAGATACGTCTCAACAACAAATTTACACGTCTTAGAACTCTATACATCGTGAGTTTTGGCCACATTTGAAAGCATAAAGTGACTTGGAATGTTGCAAATCAAAAATCCTAAACATAATATAATCTTACAGTAACCACTAAGAGATTTACATGTACCTGTACAACTATAATAACTAGGGGGGGAATAAAAAACAGCAGAGAATGTGCTGGTAAATTGTGTTTCACAGGTAAAAAAATGGCAAGAACAGTTAAACGAGATTATTACTTGAGGCTTTTATCACATACCAGGATTTTGTAACCCGCATGAGGCCCCTCAGCTGTATCGAGTACTGTTACACGCCAACCAATCGCCTTCCCGATTTCTTCAAGTTCATCCCACTGTAATAGAATCACGAATGTACACACGTCCTCCAGGTCTTAAAATTCTGTCCATCTCAAGCATAATGCTTGAAATGTTGCATCTGATGCATATAAAACCAGAACAGAAAAAAAAATTAAAAAACCAATTTTATTGTTATTAACTAAAAAATAAATAAAAAAACCCTAGTCGATACCTTTTCTGCTCAGTTGAGAAAACACCCACTGCATGCAAGAGATCATAGGTTCTTGGGTAAGTGTCAAATGGTTCACACCTGTGAATTATAATGGAACAATGGTTCAAACAAATCCAGTCATATAGTTTCTATCGATTACGTACAGCAATAATGACTCGGAAAAAATGATAAGCAATTTGTACCAATCATGCATAACTCCCAGAAGTCCCCGATCATATATAACGGGCAAGGTGTTTGGCCCGCTAACAGGAACGACATTCATAACCCAGCAATCTAGTTGATTATCAATTAAGGCTGCTGCAAATCTGACAGAACAATAATACAAATCTTAGAAATAAAAAATGAAAAATAAATTAATGGCATGAGAGAAATAATAATATACCCTCCAAATCCGGCTCTCATGTCCATCACATTTCTGAGTTTGAATTTTTTCCAGTGTAAAGAACGAACATAACTATCGATTATTTCCCGCCAGTATTTTGATTCTTCTTTAAAGAGATCTTTTCTAGATACAAATGCGTCAAAAGTTATGGATTGGAGTCTTTCAGAAGGATTATGCAATCTTGCAGGCCAAGTGTCGATGTTTGCTCCAGATTTGTCATCAGGCAATGGAGTAATACATGGCTTTAAATCAACGTACCTAATACGGAAACAAATTAATATAATACTTTTTAATTAAATAAAGATATTTATTAGGAAATACGAACAATATTTACCAAACATTGTCCGGGTTATCCTCGTTATCACACAATGGAGGTTGGGTCTCCGGACCACGGCTTAAATAGCAACTTTTACGATAGGTTTCTGCCATATTGCAACGTATCCCTCTTTCTTCACAAGATTCCAACAAAGACAATTCGTAAGGTTCAGCATCTCTGAGTGTGACAAATAAAAATGGAGTTTATGTAAACAGATATTCATCATATTAAAATCTTATGTTATACATGTTTACGTATACGTCTACACACATTTACGTTTATGAAAGTTACAATTTGATGATGTGACCTTCCCATTGTTGTTCTAAGAGTGGTTCATGCTTGTAAACTGGTTGTGCTGCCCAGACAAAATATCCTCCTGCCCGAAGCAGTCTATTCACTTCAAGTAGCAAAATCCCATCTACACATGTTGTAAACATAACTGATTGTTCTTCTTAGAAAGCAAAGGCAACAGTCAATCGCCATGAAAGTTTACCATCACGGGTCCAATTAACTCTACATCTTGAGCAATGGATTAAATCAAAAGCTTGCGAAGGATAAAGCAACCGCCTTGTCGCAAAAGCTGCCACCATTGCAGGCACACCGCGCTCAAGTGCAAACTGAATCTGATTCTCGTGTACATCTTTTTGGAGCTATAGACAAAGTGAGTACATTCCGAGAACTCAAATACGTACCAAAACTTGCCACACCACATCCAACGTCTAACACAACACGGGTACGTTGCCCAAACGCAATCTCTGGAACCATCTACAAAAAACAGATCAAAACTTTATAAAAAAACACAAGTCTTTTGAACCTAGAAGTTAAATTGTAGAAATTAAGGTTTAAGTTTATAGTTTATACCGCTGAAATCTGATCTTGTACTGGTCTGCACTATGGATGAACTGTGTGCCACCTCCAGGAAACCTGAATTTATCCTTGTTCACAACAATCCAGTTTTGACCACCCTTATATTCTGCTAACTGTGCATGAGGAACATTGCTATACCACACCTGTGTTAAGCCCAAAACACAAAATCATCATTAAATGCTAGGTAGTCGAAGACGCTATGCGCACTCAAAACCCTTAAAAAGCGAGTACTTTTTAAGCAAGGTGCATAATATAAACAACCCATGTTACACCTTTTACGATATGTTTTAGGGCGGCTCAAGACCATTTTTGGATGTTTTAGACCAATTTTAGCTGTTTAGACGTGTTCGACCCGAATTTGGCCGTAATACACCTTTTACGAGAACGTTTGACTACTACGATATGACGGCTAATTACGCGTTTAATTGAACATGCAACCAAGCAAGTTAATGCATAATCTAGCAAAAAACAGCATCCAAAGTCCCAACAAAATCACCTCATCTCGACTTCTCGGACAGGGAATCGGAGGCTTGTACCCCTTTGGCGCCGGCACCAAACACTTGAACTCGTTATCTTTCTCCGGGCAATGCCGCTCGAAACTCTCCCCTTTCTCCATCAATCCCAATCTCTTAACACCTTCCACATTATCCATACACGGAATATACTCACTCATACTCATCGGACACTTCTCAAACCTCCAAACCCTAACTTCATCCTCACCATCTTCAACAACTTGAGTCTCATTATACCAACTCTCCACCGCATCCTGATCAAACTCTCCGACCTCAAAATCACTCCTCATGACCCCATTCTCATCCAGTAATCCGAACCTCTGCACGGCCGGCGGCGGAGAGAGTGAAGGTGAAGGAAGTGGAGCTGATGTGTTGATTAGTGAAGGAATGTTGAAGGTTTTGTTGCAATTTGGGGAGATGGAGAGGGTTAGGGTTTTGGGGGTTTTGGAAGAAATGGAGAAGATGAGTTGGTGGAAAGTGTGATTGTTGGAAAAGTGTTTACCGAAGTAGAAGAAAGATAAAGCTAGAAGAATGAGGATAGTGGATTTTGATAGCTTGGATTTGTTGTTCATGTTAGCTACTGCATCATGTGGTTACAGAGGTACTTGAAATTGATGAAGCTCTGTGTGTGTGTTTTTATGTCATTAAAGAACTCCCCCCCCCCCCCCCCCCAACTGTATTTGTGCAGGTATAAATTTTAACGTATTTGTGAAGAAGAAGAAGAAGAAGAAGAAGAAGAAGAAAAGAGAATGATTACGTGCCACATTAACAACTTTGATTGTGAATATGTCCCTCGTCTCTTCAAATCAGGTGGACAAAGATCTGGTTTTGGCCCAAACCAGTTTGGGTTTAAAACTGGACCTGTTGAGCCCATACTGGTGCGGGTTTAAAACAAACCAATTTTACCGGTGTAACCCCTGAGGTGCATAAAAAACTTGTACTCGGAACTGAACTTGATAAAAAAAACCTAAAACTGGTTATTTTTGTATTCGTGTATTTTATTCCCGTAATCGAACCCAACCCTACCCGTAGAGTATGGATAGAATATACATTTTGAACTCAATACTTGATCGTTATTTATACCTAAAATACAAGGAACCAGTCATCCTCTATACCCTAACCCGGTTATGACCTACACCCGTACCGGTTTTTCAATACCCGATAGAATACTTGAAATTTTAAAGTACTATGTTTACTTTACAACTTTTATATTTAAGTTTTTCAAAAATACATACTATAAAGCAAATAATTTGTAGTTGACTGGATTTATGTTATTGTAATTAATTTTAATTATTTTCACAAATTACAAACATAATTTAATTATTGTAATTAATTTTAACCATTTAATTTACACACAAATACAAATAACTAAAATGTCACACCCAAACTGATGGCGGAAAAATCAAAGTGAGACGAAAACTAGATTGCAAGAGACTTCATAACACTAATTGTGACAATATTTAATAATTCAAAATTCCATTGATACTAGAATGGTAATACATCGTCTTAAAAGGAAATACAACAAGTAACAATTAACGATACAATAAGAAAACAAAGTACGTACATTTAAATCTAGGTGTGTTTCTAATCCACCCTAAACATATTTCTTCATCGGGCATCAATTAGTTCCTACAACATGTATTAAAATAATGATCAACAAAAGTTGGCGAGTATACAAGGTTTATTACATAGCATAACAGTGAAATTGTCTCATATCCAACATGGTAAATTGCATATATTGTTTATTATCATCCTAACATGTGTTAACTATATGTCAAACCAAAGTTTAACGCAATCGTGCATACCATTGTTACCGAAACGACAAGGTTGTAAAATAGTTTACTTAACAATACCACAAGAATATGGGCGGTGTGTTAATCCTATAACGCTATAATTGTTGAGGGAGACTAGCAAAGTTAATGAGCACATAGACACAAGTATACATAGCATGCGATAACAAGAATAGTACAACTTTCATGTTTTTAACAGATAGAGTGTGATTATAACAAGTTTAAATGTGATTCGTGATTTGTATAAATGTATATGTTGCACCAAAAGTGTATAAAACAGAAAATGGGATCGAGTATACTCACGGTTTTGCAAAGCGTTCCTAGCAATCCGCGAGATGTTACGTTAGGGGGATGGAAACACCGAAGTTACCCTACATTGGGGAAACAGAGGTGTGTAAATATTCGGAGTTGGTAGAGAGTTTGGATTCAGAATTAAAATGTAGTAAAGTATGTATACGAAAATAATTATCTAGTCTTAAACACTCGTTTTTTAACACTCTTAATTGCGTGTGGTTTCATGTGATTTCATGGGTCGAATTTACCCATTACAATCATAACGAGAGGCTTAAAACTTAGATAATATAACTTTTTTATGACATGTAACCATGATTCGGTTAACATCATGAGTTTGGTTATGTATGTTGTATGTATGTATGTATGTATAGTATAGTATAGTATATTAAAGTAAGTACATCATATAGTGTCATGGATTTCATGGAAGTCAAGGATCGAGGTAGGATGATAAACATCCATTAAACCTCATTGTATGATTCACCAATGCACAAACACCACAAGGATGATTCGGATGTTCATGAATGAAAAGAAAATGCTACTAACTACTAACTCAACTAAAACTACGAACAACTAAGTAAGCAAGTTAGGTGCGTGCATCCCGAACATTGTAACATTTGGGGACGTGTCGTAGCCTTGTTACTCTAATGAAAGTTGAACAAGTTTTAGTAATATAAACATAGAAAACATCAAGTGAGGTAGTGGAATTATGTTAGGATAGCCAAGGCTTCCAAGATTCTCACTTTCACCAAAACAATAGTCTTGCCATAAGAACTATGGTGAACTTGGATGGTTTCATCACTTGTGGGTTGTCCAAACCATAACAAAACAGAAAGTTTAGAGGTATTTACACATCTTAAACTCATAAGAATCAACTCCTAACAAGTCCCCTTTCAACCTTGGGTAGGTTTTAGAACAAGTAGGTACAAGATTCAACAAGAAAAGTAAAGTTTTACAAAAGTTAACAAGTAATCTTCCAAAATAGAAAGTATGGACCTCAAAATGGTGATGTTCCACCTTGGTTTACCATGGTAAACATGTGAAAACACTCCTTGAGGTGTTCCAAGCTTTGTAGAGGAAGAAGTGAAGAAAAGTTGAAGATATGTGAGTTTGGACTCACTTTTAGCACTTGGAGTAATCTGCCAAGAACTTGTATTTGTAGCAGATTAGAGAGTAGTTTGAGAGTATAAATGAGTTGGGAAAGTGAAAATGGATGTTAGGAAGCTTGTTTATATAGTGGTGAAGTAGGGCTTGTGTTTCAATGGAATTTAAAGGTGATTGGGGAGTAAAAAGGTGGGAAAAATGGACCAACCCGTATGCTAGAAACAACTTTACGCGGATAATAATAATTATTCTACAAATTTGTTGTAGAGTATTTATTTGCTGAATAGCATAAATTCAAGTATTTATCAATATGCAACTGTGTTCTGTTTTCTATTAGCATGAACTATCGTATATGTATTTGATGCTACATAATAAGTATAGCAGTTATGTTCAATGAAGTTATATCACACTTTATTTGTAAAGTGCATATTCCACATATTTTGGACTCGACCCGTCAAGGTCTAGTACATTGATTCTATTATCACAGGTATAAGATCTCTAATGATGTTTCTATCTGGTTGGACTCGTCTCAGGCAAGCCTATGTACAACTTTAAACACGTTAATAAATTATGTTGCACTCTTTTCAATCAGCACTGATGCACAAAACAAAAGATCTCTACTTTAGATTAACTTATAGTAAGGATCAAATTTTCATTTTTTTAATTGCAGGGGAAATTTGATCAAAACACCAAACAAGCTAGACGAACATTACATTGAGTAACCAAAATCAAAGACTCACCACCTACGCTAATCTAAAGTCTAAACTCAATCTCGATCGGGCGTTAATCCAAAGGAAGGGCAAAGCTTTGATGTCATCCACCAATTTATCTCTAGTGACGTTCCTGTCGTTGAAGATTTTATTGTTTATGGTCTTTCTTATACACCAAGATGCAAAAGTGTAATGGCATGCATAGATTTCGAGTAGACATTCACCCATGTTCAATTCATAGTTGTTAAAAGTTATCGCCTTTTGTTCCTAGGCCTATTTTTTAGGCGAGGCAAAGAAATTGCGCGTTAATTCTCCAGGTGATGGTTCATGCGTATATACAGGTGAGATTCCTAGATTCCGGAAAGTTTCCAGTCCAATTCCCTAAATTCTAATTCCCTAAATTCTGGCAAGAACCTAGCATAACTTCTACTTTTATCTAAAGAAACCTACTTTTCAACAATAATATACTAGTTTACAATTTAGCTGGGTTTGGTGACCCATAAGGGTCACAGTCTCTTGCAATTTATACGTGTCCTCTAACCCTTATCAGTATAAAGAGAGAATCGGAGAATGATGTAGAGAGAGAAAGGGAAGGAGGGGGAGTTGGCAAGGCCTCCGCCCGACCACCCTAATCCGACAATAGTAGGGCCGATGATCGAGGCTGCCCGATGCGAAGTCGGGTCATTGCACTGGCGGTTAACCGCCGTAATCCAAGTGGTGTCTAGGGTTTCGTTGGTAACAACAACTACAATAGCAAGATGATTCATTCACAACATGAACATTATCTTTCTTAATCAACTGTTTACATCAATTGTGGTAGCTTCTTGCTCTATTTCTTCTTATCTTTATTTAAATTCACATATTATATTTGAAATCTCATATAGCAACATGTATCTACCGCATTTATTGAGTTCTAAACATGTTGATGTTGTAATTTAGTTAAATAGTTGTTTAGGGTTTTATTAGCTATTAACAATTGGGGATTTTGAATTTCTAATGGTGTATAGAAAATTGGTGAATTATTTATCTTACTTAGTAAAATTAAGAACAGAAAGAGCTAATGGAAGATTATTCCAAGTATTCCCATAGTCCTGCTCCTCTAATTGTTGCTCAACGAGACCATACCATGTTTAAGAAACTAATTACTATCATCTGACGGTTGGCGAAAGCTGGTGCGGCTAACACCTAGGCTGAATCTGTAGCTGTTGATCTTGATGCGGATATCGCCTTGCTTATGTTAGACACTAATTCCATTCCGACCACATTGACCACCACCGTGACCATTTCGTAACCATCGTCCGCTGCTAACCAGAATTATTGCCTCAGTTTATATTCTAATACGTCGACAAGGTACCTTAATCGAACTACCTTTCGATTTCAAAATACTTATTCAATTAATTGGTTTGCTCATTTTGTTGAATTCTTTTACATTACTCAAAACACCACATTGATCCGTTTATATTTCTGGTACAATTAAAGAAATAATGAAAAGAGAAGGGTTCTAAATAACAAAGCATAGGCACATTTGTATATGTATTCTATCTATATTTTTATTCATAGATCAACAGAGGAATCTGGTTGTGATTTCGAATTTGTGCAATTGGAAGGTTGTTGTTGGCATCTGCACGTCATATTGATATGTAAGAAATAATATCACCTGCTTTTAGTTGATTTCAAATAATATTGCCACACCCCGGATTTCCATCCCAAATCCATACACCGGTGGGGCCGGGTGGGGAGTATTGTGACGTCAGTTGATAACATCATAGTCAATTGAACACGGCACAGCGGAAGTCTTGAAATAAAATTACTATTACAAACCAAATGTTCTAAATAAAATAATATACAGGCTCGTAATAGAAGATCCACAGGCGGATCGTAAAATGTACAAAGAAAGAATATAAAACAGACTTCAGGGCAGATCTTAAGGATTTACAAGATCCTCTTATTTCACTACCGAGCAACTTCCGGCCTATTTCGTGTTGTACCTGCAAACTTAGCCTTTGGACGATACGTCAGCTTTTGCTGGTAAATACACCCAACTGACTCATTTTGAAAATATTTTAAAATGATTTTAAGTGCACAGGGCACAAAATCTTTTATAACTTGGGAAAGTTACTTTGTAACCTTGTTAACAGATTCACATGTTTGTCCATACATACAGGGCCCAGTACAGAGACCGAGACATGATTAAATACACACCACTTAGAACTCACGGAGGAGTTATCCCCAACGTCTTAGGTAATTTACATTTGAGCGTCTGTCAGGTGTATGCCTACACCCTGCGCTAAGGTCGTGGCCATTAACTAATGTAACGAGCCGAGGATATCCAGGACACGGTAATTTAACCTCCGATGTTTAAGTTATCAAACAAAATTGATTAAAACGGTATATGCAGATTTACTAGCCACAATCCAGCATTCGATTGATCCCATTTCCGACCAAGCGGTAATAATTTACCGTAACCCAAGCCCGTATAGGGAAAATAAGTCGAGAGTATTTACCTGAGCTAGTCTTCTTTTAGTTTTAATAACTCAGTCGTATACAAAAGTACTAAGTGCAGATAGCATTTACCGGCAAGGCTCTAGTCTGGATTATGACATAAGCTAACCAATTAATTACTAACGGTCTTTATTTAAGTCATAGACTTAGACCGTAGTGTACATGATTAAAACGTAAAATGCTTGATTAAACGATGATTGGATAGAATGTAGTTTAAACCCGACAAGTACTTTGACTTGCATAATATGGGTAAACTATAAACATTCTGGATTTTGAAACTTAAATGATAAGGTTAAACCCGTTTTAGTTGAATTCCGTAAACTAGTTACGTATAATCAACAGTATGCTTAAGCGATAATGGGTAACCGGATAAGTCATGGACAAGTTCTAATGCCATTATATTTTAGATAAGTTGTAATATCAGTAGGATATCAACTTTTATGCCCGTTATGGTTTTAAATTCAAACTATGCCTCATAAGGGCGTTTCGGTAATTTCCTACCGTATAAAAGGAACTTGAATATAATTTAATGTTATAACAATAAGTATTCTGTAAAAGTATTTTATTTATGATATACTACTACTAGGATATCAATTATATGTGTAACTTATATTTTATGACCAAACTATGCACCGAAGGGGCATTTTGGTCATTTTACACATAGTTTATAAATTATTTGGGATTTTGAGTTTTTAATATATACCTAGTATAAAAATATTTTAAAATAAGTTTTATAATCAGTAGGTAACAAGTCTTGATCAAATAATATGGTTTAAAACCATACTATGCGCCGAAACGGCGCTTATGTCGTAAAATGACGTCTTATGCGATGTTTAATGAAAACTAATGTTAAGGTCAGATTAAAATGTCTTAGATATGTTATTTAATATAACATATCAGTAGGTAAAAGATTTACCTTGAAAAGATTTGATTAAAACCATTTTATGAGCCACAAGGGCTAAATTATCATTTATCGACATAATTCAAGAACCTGCTTGTAAACTCAGTTTATGATCTGATTTAATATCCCAAATAATCCTACTTATAATATTTCATCAGTAGGAAACTTATTTCAAGTTCATTATCATTAAAACCTTGTTTTATGCAAAAATGACATTTTAGTCAAAAATGACATAATTATGGAACTTGCGCATAAACTTGGATTCTGATTATGATCATGTAATATAACCTCAGAGGGTTATGACACATTATATTATGATCATAATGCAACTTTAGATCAGTGCCTAACTAATCTAAATCGGGTCAGAATCGAAAGTCAAAGCAGAAGTCAAACTTTGCGACTTTCGGTTGCGAACCGACCCTAGAACTGAAATTGAGGAGCCGAACATGTTCTTACATGTTCTAATAATTATTACCAACTTGTTTAAGTGTCAAAACAGGTTTCATGACATATATAAGATCAATTTATGATTTTTTTTCAAAAAATGGCCTGTTTGACTTTTTAATATCGTAACTTTGACCCGTCAATTGGTCTAGCAAACGTGATATTCAGGAGGTGCCTTTATAGGGACTAACAACTACCTTATTACGATCACTTAGCCATGTTCGTTACGAAAAATGGCTGGACTATAATGATCTTAACCGAAAGTCAAAGCGTTTTCCATAAAACGCTTGACTTTTGGCTATAAAAGCCTATAAACGAAAATGCAAGAGCAAGGAACACTTACAAGAGGTTTCTAGAATGCAAGAGAACTAAGTTGATGCTCCTTTAAATTAGGAACTTCTAGAGGAGGGAGAAGAGTTATGAATAAGAAAGGTGCAAGTTCAAATGGTGGACTTGAACACCTATTTATAGTTGGAGAACTCAAAGGAGGTGATGCCAGGTGTTTAGGGGTGTAAGAGGGAGCTTACAAGTGTCCTAAAACGTGGCATAGCTGATTGAAAGTCCATAGTTTGGAAAAAAATGGTTTTTGGCAATATGTGCGGAGGCCAAGCAAAACTTTCTGCAAACACAGGCCTCTCGCGCCCCGTGAGAGGCACAAGCCTTGCCACTCGCGCCTCGCGAGCGCCCATGTCAGATTTCAAATTTTGTCACATTTAGCCCCTCAACTTATTAAACCCTCCAAAGACCTTCTAAAACACCCTTTTGGCATATTTAACCATTCGTAGCCAATTTTTGGCATACCCGGGATTATGCCCGGACATTGTCGAGCTCTTGGTTCGTTAAAAGGTCGCTCAGAGGTATAAACTAACATGTTGACACTTTTAATCCCTTCATTTTCCAACTTTCACATATTTACATAATTGAACCCTCTCGTCCAACAAATGGCACGTATGAGAGTTAGGACTTCATAAAGGATCACTCAGAGGCTCACATGATAGCATGTTGACTCCGATATCACTCAGAGGCTGGGCATGTTGACGTATTAGTCACTCAGAGGCCAAGTATTTAAGCATGTTGACATATTAATCACTCAGAGGCTGTTATTTATGCATGTTGATATCAGACAGTCACTCAGAGGCTCAGTTTGAGCATGTTGACACCTTTAGTCCTTATTAGTCTTTAATAGACTAAAAATAAAAATATAAATAATACACATGTCACTATACTATTAGACACGATTTTACAGGGTGTTACAAATATTGTTGTTATTATTTGTTCTTATGCTGAAAAGAATATTGCTTCATGTGATGTCAGATTGTATGAATAATTATTTGGCCATATACTACTTTGAAAGAAACCTTTATTTTGGGAAGTCCTATCTACAACCTTAATTATAAAACTCTCCACTATATATCATGCCGTCATATATGAAAGTGAGTTTAGACCCCATTCCATCTAATATTAGAAGTAGAGTTGGGTGTTCAATTATTTCCAAGACTTTTGCCATAAAAGCTTAGGCACTTTGTTTTCTTAAGATTGTATTTGTTGTATGTTTTCCACTAGAGAAGGATCTTGAAGGGTTTTTATTAAGCTTTTGTCGATTTAATTTATGTTCATGAGATCGCAAAGCTTTTTCTATCTAAGTTTTTTTGATGCATTAATCTGAAATTTATATTATAATTTGAGATAAGAAATGGGTCTATTTGAATGGATGATGTTCATGTTTTGGCTTTTGAAATCAAGTGGCTAGTTTTGATATTTTTGGTTATAATATAAAATCGATACATGTTCTTAGATATTTGAAAAGAAGAAACTTTCAAGCTTGGTTTCAATAAGCGAGAGACGTGCTTAGGTCTCGAAAGCCAAGGTGCCAAACGTGAGAATCATAAAAAGTCTGATGTTTGAAGAATTCACATATCATGTTTTTAGCACACAGATATAGCTCATATTATAAAAAAATCACTAGGTATGTTGACCAATTTATTTTTTTTCCTTTCAATTTGTCGATCTTATATCTAAATCCATTTATAGACTTTGATGGCCATCTGGCTTTTTCTTGGTCTAATTGTGAAGCTGCCTTAAACTTACTAATATTATCTGTTGTAACTTCTTGATAGCAACCAGATGTGCAAGGTTTGAGAGGATTTCTTTAATAATCTTTTTTTCTATTTTAGGGATTTGATACATGAAAAAATTGGTTAACTAAAAAAATTGTTGATTGGTCATTGATCTAAGTGATATTAAACTATTAGTGACATTTTTACTTAATATAGCTTTTGTAGGACGATGTAACGGCAAGTGTGTGAAGGTTTTAGATATGAGTGGCCTAAAGCACATATTATTATATTTTGTTTTGATTTAAACAAATATGTATATTGATAGAATATTGATGTCTTGCCACTGCAGTTGCTGACAACAATCTCTACTGTCGTTGATCTCGACTACCCGGAGAAAACGATCACATATTATATAGTAAATGTGGCAGACGGGAGGCGCGTATTGGTCAGCTTGTAGGGGAAAAAAGCTGCTCAAACTTGTGGTATGTTTTCTTTCAAACTACATCCCTTCTACATTGTGCATAAACTATAGCCTATTGATACCTTATTTAAATTAGAGTTGTTCACTTTGCAACGAAACTTATAGTTTAAACTGCTAACTAAGGTTTTGGAATATAGCAAACCAAACTGGGTTGGTTGGGTTGCCTAGACCGGCCAAACTAGCCTAAAGGGTTTGAAAAAAACTGGCAAAGGAACACGGTTGGGTTTGTTGGGTCGGTCGGACCTGCTAAACCAACCTTAAATAGTGGATGGTACCGTATAGATATCTTACCGGCTGACCAACCCATAAAGACGGTTTGGTTGGATTCAACTATTTATAAACACACTACTTCGAATTACAGGATGAATAAGGATCTTACAAAAGGCAACAGTTGAGAGAGTTGGCTATTCTAAACAATAATTTTCGATGGCACAATACGCAGCCAAAAGGCAGTGTGTCACCTTTTGGTTCCAATAGAATAAAATGTGCCAAGACTGAGTTCCGAGTAACCCGACATCGTATTTATTTGCTTATGAAAGAAACAGTTATTGTATTTATTTGTTATCAACATGTGTGTATTTGTATACACAATTATTTTTATAACTTTGTAGTTATAGTTGTTACTCGGATTTTGGTAACGATAGAAGTATGATAAGCTTAAACACAACTGGATTGCACGTCAATTTCGTTGCATGTCAATTTCATTGCCCGTAGCGCAACGCACGCGTTACTTTTCTAGTTAAATATTACTAATCAACAACTGCTTTGTGCAGTTGGTGATTGTACTCTTTGCATGTGCTAAGGCCTGTTGTACAATATGTAATATTGTTCTCGCGTTTCACCCGAGTTACTCCAGCCGTTATTTGTTAATTTGTTGCTTATATTGCATTTACAAAAGCTAAGATTTGATTGTGTGGATGTTGTGGTTTAGATGTTTGTACATTCTCTGGGTTTGATTCTGTGGAGGTTTGATTTGTGGATGTTGATTCTAAATATAATATTGGTCCCACGGTATTCACACCTATTATTTAGGATGTATAATTTGCTAAATAAAACAGTGCATATGTTCGGTTGTTTGGTTTATAAAGTTATAGATTAGGATTGGTCCAACAGTATAGGATCTATATGATTCTTAGGCTGTGAGCTCAACTGATCAACCCTCAATTAAAAAAACAGTAGCTTTCACTTTATTTGTTACAGTTAATATGGAGTTGGAGTTTGAATGGTTAGGGTGCAATGCGTAACGGATATATCAAATGTGATTTAGAGACAACTCAGTTAGGAGAGTCATGTGGTTCCCACAAATCAATTCCAGAAAATACAATCTGACAGCTTTCGAGCATGATGGGTTCGGAGGTTGGCTTTTAGCACTTACCGACTAAGATCACTAGCATTTACTGCGACATTGGAAGCTGATCCAGCAAAACTAGGTACATATTCTTGCAAACGAGGTTAGACTTGACATCCATTGCTCTATTTCTTTCGATGAGTGTAGCTTATTGGGTCGATTTGATGTATGACGGTGTTTGATGCGGTGTTCTCTGGCGACACTCAGGTGGTTACGGAGTAACAGAAGCAGGTGACAATATCCAGCAATATTGGTTGTGAGCTGTAGTGGTTCGTGATGGTGTTCACGGTGTTCGAGTCAGGATCAACCATGGTTAGACGTACACAACCAAGTCAAAGTCGGACGACAGTAGTCAGTAGGTCAATCATGGTCAACGGAGAGGTACAGTCGAACCCGACAACTTAATTAATTATTTAACTTGATGTTTTTATTATAACACGTACATCTATGGGACAACCGAGCATAAGACGACACAACCCGATTAGCCATTACTAACACATTAAAAGCGATCGAGCTAGAGTTATACTGGTATTGTACCAACCGTTACCGTACTGTGGAGTACCAATACTTTAATTTAGTTAAAACTAAAAACATACCGTATATGTTCGGTTGGTACGGTACCGTTAAAAGTCTCAAGCCAGCACCGGATCACATAGTACTGATATCGAAATTAAACTAAATTAAAAAAAAAGGTGATTTAGAATAAGTTCAAAACCGAATACGGTATTGTATATCTTCGGTTTGTACTTATAATTTCCATTTCTTCAGTGACAATAATGATAGTGAGGCTGAATCTTTAACCAAAAAAAGGTGATTTAGTTTTCACAGTTGTTGATTAGGTTTGCTGTTAGATGAGGACGAGTTTGTTGATTAGTTGAAGCGTTGACATTAATATTTATAGAATGTAGAAAATATCAACAAAAAGGTTAGAGCTAACAGCTGCACATCTATATACAACTTATAACATACACGTATTTGTTACTAAATGCTTGCATTTACTGTACAGGTGAGTGGGGAGATCATGTCACTTTACAAGTGGCTGCTGATAGGGTTTCTTTTCCTCTTTATGTTATAACTTAAGTCAATGATTGATAGTTTTATAAGTATGTTATTGTTTCCCACAATGTTAAAAAACCTATTCAGAGGGTGTTTGGGATCGCCTATTAGAACTGCTTTTTTATAGTGGACCCGCTCTTGTCTTGCCTTTTGATTTCCTGCTGATGAATCTTATCTTTTCAGCTGGTGGATTGTCTGAACTGGAGATTCGAAAATGAAATCGACGACATATTATCAGCGACTTCTGTTCATAGTTTTTAAACGTTTAAATGAAGTCGGAATTGTTGACTTTTTGCTTATATGTGCAGAAACCAACACTTAAAACACTATGGAAGATTATCTCATTTTAAATGGCCAATAAAATCATTACTTTAAACCCCTATAAATCAAATTTTTTTTATCTGAAATAAATAATGAGCCAGACAAATATATGACTCTAGATAAATGTTATGAATAGTCCCTAAGTTTTTATTTATTTGTATTTTATTTATAACCGACAACAACCTGAAAACTCATGGGATAAAGAGGGCAACACCTAAGAATCCCCTAGGCAAAAGCTCTAAACTATATATACATCCATAGCACGCGTAGAATCAAGAACCTCTCGTTAAGAGACAGAACCTTTACCAAGTCAGTTATCTTCCGTATTAGCGAAGATTCCCTAAGTAGTAACACTAGTAAGTCCTCTTAGTTAAGCCATTAAACACCTAGTTTAATGTATATCATTTTTACCCTAATTTTAACTTTTTGCTCGCTTTTTAGATGACATATCCATGAATTTCATCTCCTGATATTCATTTTAATCCAACACCATTTAAATACAAAAAAAAATTTTCTTTTCATTATTAAAATAATAATAATAATAATAATAATAATAATAATAATAATAATAATAATAATAATAATTATAGCTTACATTATATTATCCTAAAAAAGTTAAGCCGTTAAGGTGTTCACATATTATACATATTTAAACTACAAATATTTTTAAATCAATTCTTACACTAATCGATCAATTTAACCAGATGAAGTATACTTTTTGACACCTAACAGTTATAATTTATTTAATGATAATGTTTTATATCAAATTAAAGTCGTTAGTATCAATTATACGTACATACAACATGTACGCTACCGTTTTTTTTTCTCACCTACATTTACAAAAGTTCATAATTTCGTACCTGCTTTTAACACAATGACACGTTTTCAACAGTCAAAACATTATGATACCATATGGTATTAATTATTTTATTACTTTTTATGTTTTAGTAACACGTGTTGTTTTTCTATGGAAATAACTCTCTCACCATACACAATTTCAAGCTATTATTAAGTATTAACATGTCTTCTCAAAAGTTTGTGGCTCACGGCTTATACGAATCTTGCTTGAAATTAGAGTCGCGTCTCAGTTTGTATATGAGTCAAACCCAAGTCAAGGTATGCCCGGCTCATTTGCTCGCTCGTTAGACTCATTTAGCTGGCTCCTTTACATTAAAGTCTACACTTAGGCATCCAAACACAACGCCCACACACATATATGATATATATTCTAAAGCTATAATCCAAAGTTTAATATATAAATTATGGTTTCTTTGGTTCGTTTCGAAATTATGAGTATCTTAAAAATATGGTTTGTTTAGTTCCTAAATTATGAGTATGTTTAAAAATTATACATGGTTAAAAAATTAAAATTAAGTAAAATATAAATGCATTGGCTTGATCACGATGTGAACTTGAGCTCACGTTATAGCTTTTTAAAATAATGTTGAATACGAGAGAATGTGATGTGTGTGTTTTGATTGCAAACTATTGAACAAATATGAGAATTTAAGTAAAACAGTTAATATCAACACATCATCGACACACTTAGATTTGAGAATGACTGCAAAATGATTTTATGTAATATTTATCAATGTAATACAATCACAAGTTACAATGTACTCCCCTCACCAGACGTACTCTCTCTCACTAAGTTACTATGCTCTAGGCTCTCAATGTTAACTATTAAGTGAAAACGAAAAAAAACTATAGGAAAGAACTATTGGTGACGTCACCATGATACCTTAACAACTCATTAAATAGTGTAACTGCCAACAGTTATTGAAACTACTGGATAGTTACACTGTTAGGCCATGCATAATGGGCGTTATACTGGCATAAAAGAGTTTGATAACGCCCCAAGCACCATCCCCCTAGGCGTTATAGGGGCATGAAGAGGGAGGAGCAATTCTAGAATAATGTTCAAAGAGGAGGAAAAATGGAAAGTATTAAATGAAATGAGCATTAAGAGGCACTAACCGTTACACATTTTTTGAAGGGGCGTTGTAATACTGATGTGGCCAAAAATGCCTCATATGGGGCATTAACCATTACGCATGGTCTTACATTGAACTACTACTTCTGTTGTATAATGAAGAGAACGACTGGTTCTATAGAATGTAAGCTTCATAGTTCCACACAAGATCAAAACGCCGAAGATTTAAAAACGTTTCCTTCTCACATAAAGTTTTTGACCAAAATACCCTTATAACGAGATTTAGCAATCGTTATCGTTAAAAGTCTTTTAATACCATTTAACCAAACTACCATACCACAATATCCACTTAATTCACTTACAAAAGACACGAGCTTAAAGTTCATACTTTTACAACCCAAAAAGTTTATGACCCGTTTGGCGTTCAAAACATAACCGGAAGCGTATAAGAGTAACAAGGTGTGTTCGATCCGAGCTTCGCTTGACAATTAAACATCAACTTTACCTACATCACAATCACAAAAGTCAATATTAACTCACTTTTAACTTCATGATTCTAACTTACACAATTGTATTATACATTCTTTATGAACTCTTTCATTCATTGACTCGTTTGGAACGAATCATATTCTTAACCATGCTTCTACATACTTATCCATTCATGGCAATTAAATGTACCACTTAAACTCAGTTTAAAGTTTGTTAAAACCTTATAATCGCCAATAATAGTAAGTATAAGAACTTACCTTTGTCCCGTTTTGATGGTGATCCGGTATTGCTCGCTCCTTCCTCTTTCACTCCTAAAATAACAAATTTAACATGCTTAAACCTTATGTTTTCAACTCATTCCTTTCTTGACATAACATATATAGTGATTTCTTCACATTCTTGACATCAGCCAATTAGTAACATAATTACATTTGATCATAGAAATCACACAAAAACCTCTATTCTAAGCATTTCATCAAACACTTGGTGTGCATACAACAAACAAAGCATGATGTACAAGAATTTTATGCACAATCTTACTAGTTCATGTTAAAATCGTCATCTACAATCAAATTCACCAAACTTTCACATTATATTAATCGTATTAAGCATATAATCACTATAAGTAGCATCATACATGATCTTTACACTAATATTTCACATTCATCATCATCATCTTCATATCATAACTACTACAAGTGGGTTTTTCCATCAAAACATCAAAGTAATCAGAATTTCAAGCATGATTCTCACCCATTGTCATTCTAATTTAGCATAATTTCATGGGTTCCTTAGAAATCCATTTCATACAAAATCATCTAAACATAAAATTCTACTTACCAAGTGTTCTAGTGTGCTTAGATGATCAATCTACAAGCTCATGCAGTGAATTTGGTCATAATTTCTCTTCTAATTTCTTGATTTTGTGAACAATAAGGGTTTTCCCCCCTTTCTTCTTGTTCCAGTCGACCACCACACACACTAATTGTGTGTGGTGTGTGTTTTTTAGTCATTATATAAATTAACTTTCATTCTTTCCATTTTTGGTCCCTCAAGTATATGCATTCATTTTTAAAAGGTTAAAAACTTACTCTTTTAAGTTAGAACTTCCATTATACTCTAATTAAGTTCACACTCCTAGTTATTATTTGTAGTTTATCCAAATCATACATATATGTAGGCATAACTAGATTTTTGGGGCGTTACAAGTCCACCCTCCTTAAAGAAGGTTTCGTCCTCGAAACCGGTATACATACAAAATAAAGTCAGGTAGAACTTTCGCATCTCATTCTCTGGTTCCCAAGTGAGATCCGATCCTTTCCTGTGTTGCCATTGAACTAACACTTGCTTAACTTCCTTGTTACGAAGGGTTTTTACCTAGAAATCTTTTATGGCTATTGGTCTTTCAATATAATTCATTCCTTCGTCCACCTCAATGTCTTTAAATGGTATATGTGCCGTTTCATCCGCAAGACATTTTCATAATTGTGACACATGAAAAGTGTTATGAATACTATCTAATGCTGGGGGTAGTTCTAACCGATACGCAACTTTCCCAATACTAGCTAAAATTTTAAATGGTCCAATGTATCGAGTACCCAACTTTCCTCGCTTACGGAATCGAATTACGCCTTTCCATGGGGAGACTTTCAATAATACCCGGTCCCCAACTTGAAATTCAATAGGACGCCTCCTTTTGTCCGCATAGGACTTTTGTCGATCTTGCGCCGCTTTCAATCAAGCTCGTACTAGGTCGATCTTTTCATTAGTTCTTGTCACTATATCCTTGGGAGCGCGTTCTCTTTGCCCCACTTCTCCCGAATAAACTGGGGTTCTACATCTCCTCCCATATAACATTTCGTATGGCGCCATTTGAATACTACTTTGATAACTATTGTTGTATGAGAACTCCACTAATGGTAAATGGTCATCCCAGTTTCCCCCACATTCCAACACACATGCTCTTAGCATATCAACCAATGTTTGTATGGTTCTTTCTGATTGGCCATCCGTTTAAGGATGGTATGCGGTACTCAAGTGTAGTTTGGTACCCATATCTTCATGGAACTTTTTCCAATAACGAGAAACAAATCTGGCGTCATGATCTGAAACGATAGACACAGGTACTCCATGGCGAGAAACTATTTCATTCACATATATTTCCGCCATCCTTTCTGACGAGTAAGTCTCCCGTATGGGTAAGAAATGAGCACTTTTCGTGAGACGATCGACAACAACCCAGATAGTGTCGTGACCTTTCTTTGTTTTGGGAAGTTTGATCACCAAATCCATAGGTATGTTTTCCCACTTCCATATTGGAATTTCCAACGGTTGCAATTTCCCATACGGCCTCTGATGTTCCGCTTTAACTTGTGAGCATCTTAAGCATTTGGATACATACTTAGCAATGTCGCGTTTCATTCCCGGCCACCAATAATTTCCTTTCAGATCTCGATACATTTTGGTGGCTCCCGGGTGAACCGAGTAGCGGGACTTGTGCACATCTTCTAATAATAGAGTCTTTACATCACAGTGGCGTGGTATCCAAGTCCGGTCATACCTTGTTTTCATTCTGCTTGCATTCGTTTCAAGCTTGTCGATGAATCCTTTTGTCCTTTTGCCTTTTTGATCATTCGCATTCAACGATTTAGTTTGAGCTTCCTTTATTGCTTCAATAAGGTTAGATGTAACTATCATTCTCATTGATTTTACTCGGAATGGCAGCGGATATTCCTTTTGGCTTAAAGCGTCTGCTACGACATTAGCCTTACCTGGATGGTAAATAATGTCGCAATCATAATCTTTAATCAATTCTAGCCATCTTCTTTTTCTCATATTAAGGTCTTTTTGTTCGAAGAAGTATTTGAGACTCTTGTGATCTGAGTAGATTGTACATTTTGTTCCGTACAAATAGTGCCTCCAAATCTTCAATGCAAAAACCACAGCTGCCAACTCTAAATCATGAGTCGGATAACTGCCTTCATGCTGTTTAAGTTGCCTTGAAGCATAAGCAATGATCTTTCCTCGTTGCATTAAGACACACCCTAACCCTTGGTGTGATGCATCCGTGTATACTACCAAATCTTCCATTCCTTCTGGTAAGGTTAACACCGGTGAACTTGACAAATTTTCTTTTAGCATTTGGAAAGCCTTCTCTTGTTCGAGACTCCATGAAAATTTTTCTTCTTTCTTTGTTAATCTAGTTATAGGTAAGGCTATTTTAGAGAAATCTTGAATAAATCACCTATAATATCCAGCTAAGCCTAGAAAACTTCGTACTTCATTAACATTCTTTGGGGGTAACCATTTAATCACAACCTCTACTTTAGATGGATCTACTGAAATTCCTTTCTCATTAATCACTTGGCCCAAGAATTGCACTTCTCTGAGCCAGAATGCACATTTGGAAATCTTAGCGTATAACCTTTCCTTATGGAGTGTCTCAAGTACTTCTCGTAGGTGATGAGCATGTTCTAACTCACTTTGAGAGTATACCAGAATATCGTCTATAAACACTATTACAAACTTGTCTAACATATTTTGACATACTCTATTCATCAAATCCATGAATGCGGCCGGAGCATTCGTTAATCCAAAAAACATTACTAAAAACTCATAATGTCCGTAACGAGTTCTAAACGCGGTCTTAGCTACATCTTCTTCCCTTACCCGTAGCTGGTGATATCCCGAACACAAGTCAATTTTTGAAAACCAACTTGCCCCTTGTAGTTGATCGAATAGATCATCTATTCTTGGAAAGGGATATCGATTCTTTATCGTGAGTTTATTAAGCTCGCGATAGTCGATACACATACGCATCGAACCATCCTTCTTTTTTACAAACAAAACTGGTGCCCCTCAAGGAGATACACTAGGACGTATAAATCCTTTATCTAAAATTTCTTGCAATTGAACCATTAATTCCCGTAATTTAGTGGGTGCCAATTGATAAGGAGCTTTGGCTACGGGTTTGGCGTTTGGTTCTAATTCGATCCGGAATTCTACTTCTCGCTCTGGTGGAAGGCCCGACAAATCATCCAGAAATACATCCGGATATTCATTCACAAGTCTTGTGTTTTCTATTTTTGAAATAGCTTGCTTAGTATCAACTACATAGGCTAAAAAGGCTTTATTTCCATTTCGTACATACTTAACTGCTTCAACAATGGTGCATAATTTAGTCTCTACTCTTCTTTCTCCATAAATGCTTACCCGCTTCCCTTTAGGAGACATAACATGTATGATCTTGCTTTCACACAAAATTTCCGCATGGTGAAGGGATAGCCAATCCATACCTATCACCGCCTTGAATTCTCCCAAAACCATGGGAATAAGATCGATATCAAATTCTTCATCCTCCATGGTGATCTTACACTTTCTACATATCTCATGTAACAAATAACTTTTGCAATCGGCTATTTCTACTTCTAGAGGTATGGGCATTCTTTCTATTACAAATGAGGGGGAATGTATAATTTCACTTGACACAAATGACCTACTAGCTCCCGTATCAAATAATACATATGTTGGTATAGAGTTTAGCATAAATATACCTGATACAACATTCGGGTGTGTCTTCGCCTCTTCCATCGAAATTTGGAACATTCTGCCTTTGGCTTTGATGGGTTCTTCCTTCTTTTCTTGTTCCTTGTTTGAGTTTTGGGCATTCAGCTTTCACATGACCTGACTCATTACAGTTGTAACATACCCTCTTAGGATTAGGACAATTGTAGTATGGATGTCCTTCTTGACCACAATTATAGCATTCCCTTCTTCCCATTAAGCATTCACCCGAGTAAAGTTTTCCACATGTCTTACATCGTGGAAATCCTCTTTTCGGGGTTTCCTTCTTACTATTATCTTGAATCTTGGGCCTTTTAGGAGTGCCTTGAGTTGATCCCTTTTCAATTTGTCTTTTCTCCCCTCGCTCTTCTTGCCTCTTCAATTCGATCTCCCTATCCCTTGCCCAATTAATGAGATCATTCAAAGTTTCACATTTATAAGGGGTGATGAACTCTTTGTACTCGGCCTTTAACATATCATGATAACGATTAATCTTCATCCTTTCCGTTCTTGTGAATTCCTTACAAAACTTCATCTTGTCAAGGAAAATGTTTGTAATTTCATCGATTGTTTCATTCTTTTGTCGAAGACGGAGAAAGTCTTCTTGAATCCGATCTACAGCTGATTGTGGACAATGGTATTTCATGAACGGTTCTTTAAATTCTTGCCATGTTATAGTTTGTAGCTTATCCTCACCTATCTCCTTACTATACGCATCCCACCAATCCTTCGCTTGTCGTTGAAGTTTCCCTGTGGCGACATCACTTGATCTTCCTTTTCACAATGGCTTCAAATGAACACCCCTTCTATGTTGGAGATCCATCTTTGACATTCTATGGGATCTATTTCCCCATTATAAATGCAGGTTACATGCCATGAATTCCTTGTACGTACATCGACGTGCTTCTTCCTTGCCTTGTATTCCACTTATCATTTCCTTCAGTTCGTCTATCTTGCTGGTCATCATAGCCTCTACTATGTTTAGCACTTGACTTTCTACTTCTTGTGCTATACGAGGGATGTTTGCATCAAGTGTCTTTACTACTTCATCTGTAATCAGCTTATTTAATTCATCTTGACTTATTTGTTCCGTAGCGTTTGAACCCCCTTCATCCATCATCTACAATCACATACTTATGTTAGATATCATACTATTCATTCATATGTATGTATACATCTATATACATATATCATTCTATACGTTGCAAAATCTCAATTCTCATTCTTGTAAGTTACGGGTTCAAATAATTCTTATTGCAACATTCTTGACGTACCAATGACAATATACTTCCATTCGCGCATTCAACTTTCTTATACATTCGCATATTCGTTATATATATAGGTTAACTAGCTTGCCATCATGGTTTCATTTACATTCTGGTGCCCTTTCTAAAATTTAACGAGGGTTTGGAACTCGTTTAAAAGTTTTAATATAATAAAAAATGAATCAGCGACATGCTTCAGTGGCTAGCGTCGGCGACGGCTCATCACCGCGTCGCCGACGCACTCTAGAAAGTTGCGTTGCTGTGATTCTTGCGTAGACAGTGTATTAGTGCGTCGGAACACGGGAGGGCCGTCGGCGACGCATAAGGAGCCCGTCGCCGACGCCTTGCCAGATCTCTCTGACGCTGCAGATTTTTGTTTCAGCCATTTTGTCCGATATCTAACCTTTTTCCCAGCCGAAACCATTTCATAACATCTCGTGACTTCCCTAGTCATAAAATTATGTTAAATCCCTATAACCCCTTCCCGTTCTAACGTCTATAAACAAGGACATTAAAATTTCTTAAGAATACTTACTAGTATTATGCCTCGGAACGAACACACTTTTGCATGAGCTCTCGATTTGAGTTCAAGTACACTAACTTTAGCACTTGAATCCCTCAAACCTTGGCTCTGATACCAACTTGTAAGCTTCATGGTTCCATACAAGATCAAAAAGCCAAAGATTTCAAAACGTTTCCTTCTACACATAAAGTTTTTGACCAAAATACCCTTACAACGAGATTTAGCAATCGTTATCGTTAAAAGTCTTTTAATACCATTTAACCAAACTACCATACCACAATATCCACTTAATTCACTTACAAAAGACACGAGCTTAAAGTTCATACTTTTACAACCCAAAAAGTTTATGACCCGTTTGGCGTTCAAAACATAACCGGAAGCGTATAAGAGTAACAAGGTGTGTTCGATCCGAGCTTCGCTTGACGATTAAACATCAACTTTACCTACATCACAATCACAAAAGTCAATATTAACTCACTTTTAACTTCATGATTCTAACTTACACAATTGTATTATACATTCTTTATGAACTCTTTCATTCATTGACTCGTTTGGAACGAATCATATTCTTAACCATGCTTCTACACACTTATCCATTCATGGCAATTAAATGTACCACTTAAACTCAGTTTAAAGTTTGTTAAAACCTTATAATCGCCAATAATAGTAAGTATAAGAACTTACCTTTGTCCCGTTTTGATGGTGATCCTGTATTGCTCGCTCCTTCCTCTTTCACTCCTAAAATAACAAATTTAACATGCTTAAACCTTATGTTTTCAACTCATTCCTTTCTTGACATAACATATATAGTGATTTCTTCACATTCTTGACATCAGCCAATTAGTAACATAATTACATTTGATCATAGAAATCACACAAAAACCTCTATTCTAAGCATTTCATCAAACACTTGGTGTGCATACAACAAACAAAGCATGATGTACAAGAATTTTATGCACAATCTTACTAGTTCATGTTAAAATCATCATCTACAATCAAATTCACCAAACTTTCACATTATATTAATCGTATTAAGCATATAATCACTATAAGTAGCATCATACATGATCTTTACACTAATATTTCACATTCATCATCATCATCTTCATATCATAACTACTACAAGTGGGTTTTTCCATCAAAACATCAAAGTAATCAGAATTTCAAGCATGATTCTCACCCATTTTCATTCTAATTTAGCATAATTTCATGGGTTCCTTAGAAATCCATTTCATACAAAATCATCTAAACATAAAATTCTACTTACCAAGTGTTCTAGTGTGCTTAGATGATCAATCTACAAGCTCTTGCAGTGAATTTGGTCATATTTTCTCTTCTAATTTCTTGATTTTGTGAACAATAAGGGTTTTCCCCCCTTTCTTCTTGTTCCAGTCGACCACCACACACACTAATTGTGTGTGGTGTGTGTTTTTTAGTCATTATATAAATTAACTTTCATTCTTTCCATTTTTAGTCCCTCAAGTATATGCATTCATTTTTAAAAGGTTAAAAACTTACTCTTTTAAGTTAGAACTTCCATTATACTCTAATTAAGTTCACACTCCTAGTTATTATTTGTAGTTTATCCAAATCATACATATATGTAGGCATAACTAGATTTTTGGGGTGTTACATAGAACACCTCGTTTGAACCAGCTCCTCTATGAATCCAACACTTAAGGTCTTTGACTTGTTGACTGATCTTCTAGCCTTCAGTCTTGACTTTGACTTGACTTTACCAACTCTTTTGTAATCCAACACTTGTTCTTTTAAGTTCTTTATACTTTGAAAACAATAGTTGTGTAATAGGATTGGACAATTGTTTTAGGAAGCCTTCAAGGGGGAAACCTACTGAACTAATGATTGTACTTCAACTTATTTCATCATGTAGGGAAGATGGTTCCTTTGAGTTTTGGCTTTAATAATCAGTATATCTTATATAACCAAACGAATAAACGAGCCGAACTGACTCGACTCAGTTTGTAAATATGCTAAGTTCAGGCCTAGTGTAGCTCGACTTGTTTAAATTCTTGTATTAAAGTGATAAGAAAGTCTACGTCACTACTTGTTGGAAAATAATTTTCCTGAAAGTTTTATCCCAATTATAATGTTTGATAGAAATTGGTTCTACAAAGAGGTGGTTATAAATCGGTCATAAAACAAGACTATTGCCAACCGGTCACAATATTACAGCTACGTAGGTCAGCGGCTCATATCGCAAAATGTATTTACCCACATAGAGTGATTTATGCACAAATATTTGTCAGACCATTACCATTTTTACGGGGCTCTTCTCTCCTCTTTCACTTCTCGTCCGAACTCGTCGATAATTTTTTTCTCATCATCTCTCTCCTCGTCATATTCTCTCCACTTGTGTCTCTCTCTTCCACATAGGCTACGAATCCCATCCCATGATGCATCCTGAGTTATAGGTGGTCTAAGACCAAAGTACAAGTGAATTTAAGTTGGGTGGAAACACGATGGTTTAGTTAATAGCATAATGTAAAAACCTAATAATTAAATAAACATCTACTAAAACATGAGTTAATATATAATTATGCATCTTTTCAAAAAGATTTGTTAAAATTTTATGTGTCTTTTCCCTTAATAAAAGTATTCATTTTCATTAGATTTCATGCTTATGTGTAGTATTTAACACAATGACACTTGTTTTTTTTTTGTGGTATCAAAGTTCGTTTAATATGAATATTTTTGTACGTATCCGTTTCCGTTAGATTTCATACTTATGTGTACTAGTTAATACAAAGACACTTGTATATATTAGAGTTCTTTTAATATGAATATTTTGTTTTACACCTGTATGGTGTACCTAGCTTGCCAAATGTCACGCATAAACGTGGAGGTTTTAAATTGTTTATACAAACCTTTGTGGTTCTCATATTCTTTCTTGGTAAGCAACCTACATGTTCACGGGCACAAAACATTCGAAATATCATTATTCTGACAAAATTAATTAAAAAAAAGTAAGAGTTGAAAATTCAAATATAAATTAAGTGCCATTTGCCCCCATGGAAGGTAGCTATAAACTGATAAACGGTCTCACTCTTGTATTACAAATAGCCAATCTACCTTCAACCCCCATTCATAAATTCAACACAAACTCATCTATTCATCTTCATCTTCATTCAAATACTCATTTTAATAAAAAAAAAAAGAAAAGGACCATGGAGTCTATTGTTTCAGAGCTAGAAGGAACTCTTTTAAGGAACAAAGATCCTTTCTCGTACTTCATGCTAGTAGCTTTCGAAGCCTCGGGTTTAATCCGCTTTGCGGTCTTGTTATTATTCTGGCCCATTATCAAGCTACTTGATGCATGCGGGAAGCCGGACATTGGCCTGAAACTGGCCATCTTTCTTGCCACAGCCGGAGTTCGAATGTCAGAGATAGAATCGGTTGCAAGGGCAGTTTTGCCCAAGTTTTACTATGATGATATTGATTTGGATGCTTGGAAGGTGTTTAACTTGTGTGATAAAAAGGTGGTTGTGACCAAAATGCCAACAGTTATGGTTGAGTGGTTTGTGAAAGAGCATTTAGGGGCTGATGGTGTTATTGGGACCGAGCTTGTGGTAAGCAAGTTTGGATTCGCCACAGGGCTGGTCCGCGGTGGTGGGTTTGAGTCATCGGTTATTGATCGTGTAGCAATGATGTTTAACGGTCAACAACCGAGCCTAGGGCTTGCGAGATGCGATTTGGATTCTTCGTTCTTGTCCCTGTGCAAGGTAAACATCATATATAACTTTTTGGCAAATTGTATTTATATAAATCCAATTATGAGCCATTGGCTCTATGACATTTTATTTTATACTTCATTGCCAAAGCAATCCACTCTAATGGAAAATCAACTTCTTAGACTTCGACTTTCTCATATATATCGTTTTAAAACAATTTACAACAATTTAATCGAGATAAAAATAAGTCAATTGTTCATTAGGACTATACGAATTCACTAGAGTGATATTATTCTTGACAACAAAAATAAAAATTAACAGTTTTATTTCACATTGTCTAATAACAAATCATGAAATTTCACTAATTGCTTGCAGGAACAAGTAAATGCACCATACATAATCAAAGACCAGAAGCAAAGTCCCCTCCAGGAAACCTGACCGGTGCCCGTGATCTTTCATGATGGCAGGCTTGTGAAGCGGCCAACTCCTTCCACCGCGCTTCTCATCCTAATCTGGATCCCAATTGGTGTTGTCCTGGCAACCATTCGTATAGCCGTTGGCGCAATGTTGCCAATGTGGGCTATTCCATATATGGCCTACGTATTCGGTTGTAAGGTCATAGTGAAAGGAGTTCCACCACCGCCGCCGACAGGTTCCAATAGCGGTGTCCTCTTTGTCTGCACCCATCGAACCTTAATGGACCCCGTCGTGCTATCCACCGTCCTCCAACGGAGTATCCCCGCAGTGACATACTCCGTATCAAGATTATCTGAGATCCTATCTCCGATCCCCACTGTCCGGTTAACCCGGATCCGCCACGTGGACGCCCAAAAAATAAAAGAAGAACTATCCAAAGGTGATTTGGTGGTTTGCCCAGAAGGTATTACTCTATAACTATAAAATATAATTATAATACAAATAAATTGAAAGAAAATCTAAGAATGTTTTTTTATAGGTACTACTTGTCGAGAACCCTTTTTGCTCCGGTTCAGTGCACTTTTTGCTGAACTAACAGACAGGATCGTACCGGTGGCAATGAACTGTTGGTTAATCTTGACGGGTCCGGTTCAGGTCATGAATACGGGTCAAACGGGTTGCAGATTTTTAGTTATTTAGTCACATGTTTGTTTGTGTTTTGTTAGTAAAGTAGTGGGGTTGTGAATCATGGGTTGATCGAGTCAAATAGTAGGTTAGTTGGTACCTTTATTTACGTAGCATGTGCATGTATTTATAGGTAAGTTTGGCAATTAATGAAAGTGGGTTTTGAAGCAGTAAAACACAAGTTCTAGTACGTGAGTTTATCTTTTAGATTGAGTGAGAATTTAAAGCTTTCTACCCAACATTTGGTATCAGAGCAAGCTCGACGGAGAAGGCCGGTTTGAGAGTCGCCTTTCTGAGAAGAGGGGAGCAGTCCCTATAAACTGATGGTTGAGAAAGTAGAACAAGATCGCCGTTACCGTTGACTGAAGAAAAAGATCGAAGGAATACAAGAGGCAGTCCAGAAAGGATCTCGGAGGCAGCAGCGACTATCATCAGGTATGTGATTCGTCAAACGTAACCGGAAGAAAGGAAGTAGCAAGGGCTGTTCACGATTTGCGATTGGTAGAAGAATGAAGCAGATGTCACGCACGATAAGAATTATAATAACGGAGGAAGACATAAATTTGGTGGTGATACGTTTATGTCAAACAAAGCAAGTGGAAGTAATCAAGCAGCCTTCAAAATTACACGGAGCCGCCGACCGGAATTAATTCAGAAAGTGAAGCAAGCACGTTAATTAAAAAAAGGTGGAGCAGGCAGGTTGAAATTGAAAGTAAGCACGCCTGTACACACGTGAAACAATTCTTGCGGCTGAGATTAACCAGGTGAAGTAAGCCTTTGGAAGGATGGTCGACAATTAACAGTCAACACAAAACGGGACGTGCCGGGTTTTTTCCGAGTTAAAAACCAAGCAACGATTGAGCAAGAACGGCTGATGGGCGGTAATAGAATGAAGAAAGTAAGCAAGAATAGAAGAGGCAAGAAAGATAGCAAGAAGCAAGAAATCGAACCAAGCAAGAGAGCAAGATTGAGGGTTCGAAAGCAAGAAAGAAGGCTGATCGAGATCAGCAAGAAAGAAAGAAAGAAAGAAGATAACAGCATGTCGTAAGAAAGAAGAAAGAAAGAGCGGCATCGCTTAGCAAGAAAGAAAGTAAACCTCGCAAGAAAGAAAGAAAGAAACCGGTGCGGTAAGAAAGAAAGAGCAAGCATCGTTAAGAAAGAAGAAAGAATAGGCGTTGATCGTAAAGAAAGAAATCGACATCCGCAAAGAAAGAAAGAATCGAACCTTGAGTTCGAATCAAGCAAGATTAGCAAGAACGACGTCAAGATTATGGGGTGAATGTTGGTTAATCTTGACGGGCCCGGTTCAGGTCATGAATACGGTCAAACGGGTTGCAGGTTTTTAGTTATTTAGTCACATGTTTGTTTGTGTTTTGTTAGTAAAGTAGTGGGGTTGTGAGTCATGGGTTGATCGAGTCAAGTAGTAGGTTAGTTGTTACCTTTATTTACGTAGCATGTGCATGTATCTATAGGTAAGTTTGGCAATTAATGAAAGTGGGTTTTGAAGCAGTAAAACACAAGTTCTAGTACGTAAGTTTATCTTTCCGATTGAGTGAGAATTTAAAGCTTTCTACCCAACAATGAACTACCGAGTTGGGTTCTTTCATGCAACGACGGTGAAGGGCTGGAAAGGGTTAGACCCAATATTCTTCTTCATGAACCCTAGACCGGTTTATGAGGTTACGTTCTTGAACCAGTTGCCCGCGGAGGCTACATGCTCGTCAGGAAAAAGCCCATACGATGTGTTAAAAAGGTGATTCACAGAACACTGAATTGAGGTATATTTTTCTGTGTGTTTCATTACAAAGAAAGGTTTTGAATTTATACACAAAACCGTAATCTAAACATAGAAGACAGCAGCTGATTACTAGCTGTCTTTAACATTGCTGCGATTTGCTGTTGATTAGCTGGATGTCCGGCTGTTGATTAGCTGCCGCAGGATGTCCGGCTGTTGATTAGCTGCGATTACCTCCAAGGTTTGACTTTCCTTTCTAACACTCCCCCTCAAGTTGAATAGTTGGATTTCCAAAATTCAACTTGCCCAAACAATCGTTGAAAATTTTCCCGTTAACTGCTTTTGTTAGAATGTCAGCAAGCTGATCCTTTGATCGAACGAATGGTAGTTCGATCGTACCATCTTCCAATTTTTCTTTGATGAAGTTCCTATCAACTTCCACGTGTTTTGTTCGATCATGTTGTACTGGGTTTTCTGAAATCTGAATTGCAGCTTTATTATCACACATAATCTTACTTGTTTCTTTTGACGGAAAACCAATCTCAGCTAAGAGTCTTCGCATCCACATGGCTTCTGTTAAACCTCGAGCTATACCTCTAAATTCAGCTTCTGCACTTGAAAGAGCAACCACCTTTTGTTTTTTTACTTCTCCAAGTAACAAGATTTCCTCCAACTAAAGTGAAGTAGCCTGTTGTTGATCTCCGACTTCCTTTATCTCCTGCCCAGTCTGCATCGGTATAGATTTGAACATTTAGGTGTCCATGTGATTGAAACAGGACTCCATGACCCACTGTTCCTTTGAGATATCTAATAATTCTCCAAACTGCTTCCATATGTGACTGTTGAGGTTGGTGCATGAACTGACTTACTACCCCTACAGCATAGGCAATGTCGGGACGAGTATGTGAGAGATATATTAGCTTTCCCACCAGCCGTTGGTATCTTTCTTTATTTGCTAACTTTGCTCCTTCCTCCATATAAAGCTTTTGGTTCACACTCATAGGAGTGTCTGCTGGTTTGCAATCGATCATTCCGATCTCTGCCAACAAGTCTAAGACATACTTCTTCTGGCTAATGAAAATTCCTTGTTTTGACCTCAGTACTTCGATTCCGAGGAAATACTTAAGTCTGCCCAAATCTTTCATTTCAAATTCAGCAAACAAGTTTTCTTTGAGTCTTACCATTTCTTCTTTATCGTTCCCTGTAATGATCATATCATCTACATAGATAATTAGGCAGGTTACGAATTTTCCTCTTTTTTTGAGAAACAAAGTATGATCGGCATTACTCTGTTTATATCCAAACTTTTTCATAGCTACCGTAAATCTGCCAAACCAAGCCCGGGGAGATTGCTTCAAACCATAAAGAGACTTCTTTAGACGGCAAACTTCTCCAGTTTTGAAATCTTTTGTGAATCCTGGAGGAGCATCCATAAATACCTCTTCATCTAGGTCCCCGTGTAAAAAGGCATTTTTTACATCAAACTGTTGAAGCGGCCACCCTTCATTTGCAGCTATCGAAAAAAGAACCCTAATTGTGTTCATTTTTGCAACTGGGGAGAATGTTTCAGCATAGTCAATCCCATGTGTCTGGGTATACCCTTTTGCTACCAGTCGGGCTTTATATCTTTCAATTGTACCATCTGGTTTATACTTAACCGTATAGACCCAACGACACCCCACGGATTTCTTTCCCAATGGAAGAGTACACTTTTCCCAAGTATTGTTCTTGATTAGGGCTTCCATTTCCGTTTTCATTGCTTCCTTCCAATGTTTAGATTTTAAGGCTTGATCCACGTTTGTAGGAGTTTCTTCGGAATAAACAGATGAGATAAATGCTTCGGCTTCCTTAGTGAAATTTCCATTGGCCACACTAGCTATAGGATAACTAGATCTTCTTGGTTCTTTTTCAGGAGAATACCGTTTCGGAGGAACCCCTTGTTTGTTCTAGGGGGTAACACATATCTTGATGGTGGTTCTTCTTGTCTGGATTCATCTGCCTGCAAATTTTCAGTTTGTTCTGTGGCAGTTTCATGGTTAGAAGTATTGGTATCCTCGGGGTCATTACCATCAGACTGGTGAGTATTACTTACCTCGGACACCAGGTTAGGAGGAACATTAGGACCGTCAGTGGCACTGAAATTGAAGTCTGGTGACTCTGTAGTAGGTGACTCTTTAGTTGGTACATAGGGAACATATTTTAACCAGCTTAGTGTGTCTAAACACTCCTTCTCCCCCTGACCACTGAGTTGGGAATTGTAGTAATACTCGGTTTCAAGAAAGTCACAGTTTATTGTGGTGAACATATGACGTGTTTTTGGATTATAACATCTGTATCCCTTTTGATTCATTCCATACCCAACAAAGACACATTTTTCAGCACAAGGGTCAAGTTTGGTTCGATCTGATTTAGGTATGTGAACAAAGGCAGTACATCTAAAGATTCGTGGTTGAAGAGTAAGAACTGAGGGTAGTTTGAAGAATTTTGAAAGGGTGTGTAACGGAGTGTTAAGCTTTAGGATTTTTGTTGGGAGTCGGTTGAGAAGATAGGTAGCAGTAGCAAGGGCTTCAGGCCAAAAATATTTCGGGACCTGGGATTCAATTAGGAGAGCTCGTGTCATTTCTAGCAAAATGCGATTTTTTCTTTCGGCGACACCGTTTTGTTCTGTGGTGTTTGGGCATGTAGTTTGGTGGATTATTCCCTTGTCTTGGAAAAAGGATTTAAGCGAGGTATTAACAAACTCACCGCCATTATCAGATCGGAATATTTGGATGTTTGTTTGAAATTGGGTTTGGATCATGGCGTAAAACATAGTGAACTTTTCAAATACTTCGGATTTGTTTTTCAAAAAATAAACCCAGGTCATTCGGGTACAGTCATCAACGAACATCACAAAGTACCGAAGGTTTTGCCCCCAAGAACTGGGGCAGGACCCCATACGTCAGAATGGATTAATGAAAATGGCAAAGCAGCCTTAGTATTATTGGGTTTAAAAGTTTTTCTATGGCTTTTTGCTAAAACGCATGTTTCACAATGTGACATAGAATTAACTGGAAATAGTTTTGGAAATAAAATATGCGAATAACTTATAGAAGGATGACCAAATCTTCGGTGCCATAGCCAAGCTTCTCGTTCCGATGTCCCATGAGTCAGCATCACAGCACCACTTTGAGTCACCTCATCCACATAGTACAACCCTTGATTTTCAGTGCCACGCCCAATGATCACTCCCGTCCTGATATCCTGTAAAATACAAAACGTAGGGTACATTAGGACAATACAGTTGAGTTCCTTTGTGACATGGCTGATGGAAAGCAGCTTACGTGATAACGAAGGAACATAAAGGTAATTAGAGATTTTTATTGTGGGTGAAATCTCAATAGTCCCTCCCGATTTTACATCCATTATTCCTCCGTTTGCCGTTTGAATATGTGTTTTTTCTGGTTTGGTTGTTGAAATAATATCCGATAGCTCATAAATCATCGTATCGGTCGCGCCACAATAAAAAATCCATATTTTTGTTTTTGATGTTCGTGGGCCATATTGACTTTTCCCTTATTTCTAGGGACTATATGTGCAATATTTGTTTCTTTATAACTCGTGTATGACCGAGGGACTATATGTGCAATATCTGTTTCTTTATCACTTGTGTATGGCTGAGGGTTTGAGGGTTGCGCCCCAAACCCTTTACCTGTTGCAGTATCTTCTTCTTCATCTGCTTTGGCCATTCCGCCGAAGCCCGATCTGTTCCGGCTTTCATCTCTGGTGACATCTCGGTTGCCGGTGCTGGATGACTTCCCTTTTTCTGTAGTCTTTGTGCCTCTCTTCTGACCATCAGACCACCATTCGGGATACCCGACGAGTTTGAAACATTGTTCCCGGGTATGTTTCGTCATGCCGCAATGATCACACTTGAGGTGAGTTTTGTCGTCTTTACTTGTTCCGATTCTTTTTCCATCGGCCCGTCGGTAGCCCTTTGACGCAAGCCCTAATCCGTCAATTTCAGAGGCCATTAGACCCACTGTGATACCCTGTGTGTCATTGAGAGGTGTTCCCAGAATGTTCTGGTGAGCGGCCTCCTTGCGGACAGTGGCGTATGCAGTTTCTACGGTTGGAAGGGGTTCTAACCGCAGTATTTCCCTTTTTATAGGGTCATATTTCCGGTTGAGAGCGTTTAGAAACTGAAACAGTTTCTGTTCCGTCCTGATTTTGTGATACGCTTGGATATCGGCTGGGCAGGTGTAACATCCGTCAAAAACGGATTTACCAAACCCGCTCCGTTTAGCAACCGAACAGTCAGTCAAAATTTTCGTTTCGAATTAAATGTCCAAAACATTTTTAAACGATCCGTAATCAATTATTATACGCGAATATATATTTAGTTTTTGAAAAACTGTCAAAAATCGCAAAATAAAAATGAAATACATCTGCCGGGTTTCGAACCCGGGTCTGTACCGAGTCAGGCAACGATTTAACAACTCACACACAAACCACTGCGCCAACTGCTTTGTTTGTTATATATTTCAAACATTTAATTGATATAATAACGTTACGAATTCAAAATCGGCGCCCAAACGGTTCAGTCGTCGGAATCCCGGAATTTCCGCGAATCTTAACTACAATTTACGTTATAACGTAAACCTTTAATCAGACATCGGTTATAACCGATGTTTGAAGTCCGCGACACTTTTCAAAACCGCCGGAAAACTTGAATTGATGAACCCAGTCGTAAATCAGATCAAATACATTTCGATTATTCCCTATAAATTCACCCTCAAACCACGACAAACACTTTCGCTCAAAAATCACACCTTTTCTCGGCATAATTCCACTCGCCGGAACTTTCCTGTTTTTCGCCGGAAAACCGAATTTTAATCCCTGAGCTTTATTGAATCCCCTAAACCTTTACCGAAGTTACCCTTACTCTTTCCAAGCTTTCCGGAGACTTGCTGCTGCGAGACACCAGACGCCGGAGTTGTTTTCTGTCGCCGGAGTTCTGCCGGAAAACAGAGGAAAGCGAGTCGGTATACCTCACGCTTATTTTCCTTCCTTTTTACTTCTATCTTACCAGTAATTAACCTAAAACACTAATGAAACTTGAACAAAAACTCGAACCAGTCAGACCCGATTTCTGGTTCAACATTGACGAAGAAGACGATGCACTTTTATATCATATAAGTGTAATTAAAATCATGATATTAATCGGGTTAGACACACAGTCCAGCGGTGGACTGTGTGCACATAAGACGTTAATTATGCAAAGGTCTCGAGTTCGAATCCCGTCTCACACACGCTGCCTTAATAAAATCCATTTTTTTTTGTTTACTGAACCGGATCGCCACAGATATATGTTAAATATATTGTTAACCGGTAAAATAACCAAGTTAGACACACAGTCCAGCGGTGGACTGTGTGTTTGTTTATATCACAGGTCACGAGTTCGAGTCCGGTCTTCAACACCGACTCGGACAATTATCTTCTCTTTTTAATTAAGGCAGAAAAGGAAATAAATAATTAGTATTTAAGTATAATAAAAATCGAATGTTATAACATGTTGAACACACAGTCCAGCGGTGGACTGTGTGTTAGATTAAACCACAGGTCCCGAGTTCGAGACCTGTGGAGTGCAAAACCGGTCCGCTTAAACTATTTTTAAAATAAAATGATTTTCTGTTAATTCTAATTAATGTATATATCAAATTAAAATTGGATATATAACGGGTTAGACACGTAGCTCAGTTGGTAGAGCTGCGTGCACGCGTACGGGAGGTCTCGGGTTCGAGCCTCACCGAGCGCACAACAATATGCCTCAAAACCGGTCAGCGACCAGTCAAAGTCAACAGGTCAATGTCACTGTAGCAGAAAAAAATAAAATATTTTTATTATTTTTATTTAATTATTTTAATTAAAAATCAATTATAAATACTTAAAAATAACATTTTTAAGATTAGAAAATAGCCTTAAACTCACAAAAATGCACCCAACAATCCTACTAAAATAGTTTAATAAAATCCGTTTACTTACCAAACCATAATGCGATTTATCTAGGTTAAATCTCACTTGTGGTTAAAACCACTTCGCATGCATTCAACGTCATCAACCGAACGCACCCACTGTGAGTGAATCTTACAATTCCCCCTTTTAAATTACACGTTTTGGGGTGTGTCATGTGTTATGAATTAATTAATTTATTTATTTAAACTTGTGCCATACCACATCATGACTTAAACTTAGATTGATTTATTGTTGTGATTTATTTATATTCCGTTTGTCAAATTACATGAAACTCATACATTAAGCCCATCAGTTCCTCGTGGGAAACGAGTAGAACATCGCGTGCTTCAATTCAAATTCATTATTGTTCATGTGTGTTTTCATTGAGTTTATATTGTTTGTAGTTGTGTTATTCATATTATCATGTTTATGCAATTCATTCATCAGGCCCCTCAGTTCCTCGTGAGAGACGAGTTGAGCATCGCGTGCCTTTAATTGTTCCATTATTATTCATGAGTGTTTCATTTAACATATTATGATTGTTGATCAAGTTACATCTAATTTTATTCATGTTTGGTTGTGCACATATTTCATAATCAATTTAAATAAATTGTTCAAATGTTTTCCATAGGATTCACTCGCCAACATTATGTTGATCCAAAAACCTTTTTACACATGATACAGGTGAACAGGTTGAAGCAAGGAAAACATAGGATATGCCTTAGAAGAGAACAAAGAAGTTAGATTGTTAGTTAGATCATGTTGTAGCAATTATTGTAAATTTTCATTTAATTTGTATTAATGAATATGAAACGTTTAATAAATGTCATGAGCTTTGATGATAACCCAATCATGCCCCGATCACCTTATCCGCTGCGGGTCGGGGTGTGACAGCAGGTCATAGGGTTTGGGTCAATCCGATCAATTTCTCCCCATACTCCTTGGAGTATAATCCACAATTCTTCTAGGGAGAGATTGTTCTGTTTGATTTCATTCGCCTTGACATGTAGGTTGAAAGTTTGGAGCTTGTCACGCCCACTGCTATATGTTATAGCCAGGGCATCCCACAGCGATTTTGCTGTCGGAAATTCGGTTAGATTGCTGGCGAGGGTTGGTTCGATGTTTTGTATGAGCCATGAGAAGACGACTAGGTCGTCTTGTTCCCATTGTTCATATTCTTCGCTGGTTTGGTTTGGTGGATTGGTTGACAAATGGTTTAGAAAGGCTTTTGATTTGCCGCCTATGGCTACCCTCATCATCCGGGTCCATAGAGCATAATTCTGGCTGTTGAGCTTGAGGTTTATTTGAAGGTTATCGGATAGTTTCGGGTTTCGGTTTTGTGGGTTGAGGCCATTCTTGAGCAGATTGGCGATTTGAATTGATAGATCTTCTCCCAAGTTACCGGCTTCGGCCATGGCAGCTTGGTTGAGAGGATGATTGGTTTGGGTGAGCAAGGTAAATGATGAACAGGTCAAGAACGACACTGCTCTGATACCATGTTAAAAAGGTGATTCACAGAACACTGAATTGAGGTATATTTTTCTGTGTGTTTCATTACAAAGAAATGTTTTGAATTTATACACAAAACCGTAATCTAAACATAGAAGACAGCAGCTGATTACTAGCTGTCTTTAACATTGCTGCGATTTGCTGTTGATTAGCTGGATGTCCGGCTGTTGATTAGCTGCCGCAGGATGTCCGGCTGTTGATTAGCTGCGATTACCTCCAAGGTTTGACTTTCCTTTCTAACACGATGTCGCTAATTATGTTAAAAGAATCTTGGCGGCCACACTAGGGTTTGAGTGCACAAATTATACGAGGAAAGATAAGTACAAAGTGCTGGCTGGAAATGATGGAACAGTGTCGTACACAACGCTCATGGACCGGGTTCAGAAAATGGGGAAAACAGTGAGGAAGGTGATGGGTATAGATAAACCGTTTGTGTTTAGCTAATTTATATGTTATGATTGGTTGTTTTTTTCATGTAATTATTTTATCATTTATTGATTATTGCTATTATAATTGTGTGTTTTTTTTCATGTAATTATTTTATCATTTATTGATTATTGTTTCTTGGCATTGTTTTGCGATTTTATTTAATTATGTAACATTGGTTGAGTCATTTATTAATATTCTAGAAATATTTCAAATGCACACACTTTTGTTAATATATTCACAATTATAAATGTAGGATTGAATAATATGTGCATTCTCTTGTACAATTAAAAGTTAATAGGTAAATTACACTTTTCGTTCTTTATGTTTGTACCAGATTGCAATGTATGTCTCTTAACTTCAATGATTACAGTCACGGTTCTTTTCTTGATAAAAGCATTACACTCTAGGTTCTTTAACACTAAATAGGTTAAAGTTTTCAGTTAAGTATAACATATGCATTTCACATAAGGGTATTATTGTCTTTTCCCATTATAATACAATAAACAAAAAAAGATTAATTTTTTTAAAATATATAACATCCATTACGCTCCCCTTTTCAGTTCTCTCTTTCACCCGTCTGTCTCTGTCACGCTTTCTCTAACACCACCACCACCATCAACCACCCACCACCACTCTCTAACACTATATGTACCAAATTTGGCTAAAAGAGCAGAATTATCAAATAGGTGAAATCACTATATGTACCATGTTATCTTTTCAGTAATTATCAAATAGGTGAAATCACTATATGTACACACAAACATTCATCAAATTTAGTTTTGTTATTGTTTTCAATTTCTTATAAACACAAAGATACGAGAGTGACGGAGATCAAACACCAATAAAAGGGTTCTCTCGGAATCGAGTTTCTATACCTTAGTTTTTTCAATCAAACTATCCAGAGAAAACTTTGAATTTCAGTTCCTATCATATTTCAATTCTTTAAAAAAAATATAATGAATAAGTGAAAAGTTTGTATAAATAAATATTAATCAGTCCAGTCTTTCATTATTTAAGAATAGAAATGATTAGGCTACGTTTAAGTTATTTAATTATTATGATTGTTCTGATTTTAATATAGTTATATTTAATTAATTAATTAATATACAAGATCATATTTTGTATTTTCATTCAACGCTGATACAACTGAAATACGACAACGAGCTGGTAATAATAATGCCGCTCCTACCATACAAATGCTTGGTCGGCAAATATAATAATCCACAAGCCACCACTAATATTATTTAAAAAATATAATTGTATTGTTATTATTTTACTAGTAGTAAGCCCACCGCGTTGCGACGAGAACGTAAAACTGTGTTAAGTAGTAACAATGCCATATGCCATAACACTATTAGCGACCATCAACATTAAAAAAGTTTGTAAAACCAAAATAAATAAAGAAGGAAAAAAATAAAACCGAATGAAAAACAAACGTAAAATCATTGAACCACACACACCCGTTGCGAGTGTTAATGCGAAGAAATTAGTCTGAAACGTAAAACATAGAAAAAGTAACTAAGTTGATCTAGGACCCACGTGTCACGATGAACATATCAAACGAGAAGAAATACGTGCCTTGCGACGAGCCTGCCAAACGGGAAAAAATAGACGAAAAAACATTGAATCTCACACACACGTTGCGGCGCGTTAACTTACAAAATATTCGGAACAAAATGTAAAAGAAAATTTTACGAAAGATGAAAAGTAAGGGGGACCAACGTTTAAAGTAAAAAAAAAGTGTTTATGTTAAATGGCAAAAAATGGTAAATTTTGGGTTAAAAGTTCAAAAAATTCAATTAGGTTAAATTGAAAAAGATGAGAAGTTTTAGCTTAGAAGTGAAAAATCATTTTTTTATAAACCCCCTAAGCATAGGGTACAATGCTATAAAACACAGAATGTTATAAATTAATAGTATGGGAATCGAAATTACTATTTTCGGTTACACTTTATAGTTTATAAATCAATATTATATTTTTGAAATTGTAAATATTTATTCATGTTTTACGATAATATCATTAAATAATCAGATTTATAATAATACCTAATTACTTGTAACCTTAATGCTCAACTAAATCCATATATTTGTTTTTTATCAGATATTACATATTTATATTAATTCAAGAGATATTAATAATTTATTACATATTAGATATATCCTAATAATATTATTTTTATTGTTAACGTGTTAATATAGAATATGCAGTTTAGTTATCTTGTATTGTTTATCCTTGTTTGGAATTTCCTTTTTTGAACGATAAGGTATTCATATTAAACTCAAAAACTTTCTTTTCCTTATTAGATATACTAAAACGATAAGATATATTCAAATTAATTCAAGACCATTTTTTTCCTAATTAGATATACTAATAATATTATTAATAAGTTCAAGAAAAAAAATACCCATGTGACATTATTTAAAGTTTTTTATTATAAATTAATTTTATTATTCTTTTTTCTTTAGTAGACATACACAATTTCTGACCTTATATAGCTGAATATAACGTTTATTAAATTAAAAACTAGGTTTTTTCTAATTCAACACTTTTATGTATAATAAAACAAATAATTTCGATGTTATTATATCCTAAAATCAATTATACCACATTGTTTTATATATTATCTTTTTTTTTAACCGTAATTTTTTTTAACCTATGTCTTTTGTGATACTTAAATCCAAGACCTTCTCCTTTCAAGATTTTTAAAGACTTTGTTGTAAGAACCTTGCTTAATAAGTTTAAATTTCATAAAAATTTCGCATATGAATGCATTCATACAAATACACGTCCGTTAAAATTACGAGTTTCATAAAACTTCATAAATATTAAAAACATTTCAACATATTAACGATGAATAGTTTCTTAAATGCCTAGATATAATGCGGAAGCTTTAACTTTGATCGTGTTCGGTTCTTCGTTAAGCTTGATCGGCATCTGGTACTTCAAACCATCACCTGTATTTCATAAAACATTAAATACGTTAGTTATGCGAAGTTTATAACATGTCTAATTAAGCCCGAATGCCAAAAATGACAAAACATCAGACAAAATATGATTTTGTCAATACCCGTCGTAAGCTACGGCTCTGTACAGTAGCTACGGCTCTGTACCGTAACTTACAGTATGTGGGTTCTGTCACGAGCAGCAGCTGCCTACCGTAAGCTACGTTAGGGCACCGTAGCTTACGGTGGGCTGCTGCAGAATTTTCCAATCTGTCGTTTTCATTACGAAAACCTCCGTAACTTGTTCGATTCTTATCTGTTTTACTTGAAACTGGTTTCTAATTGTCCGTAAAACGTTTGCCTACATATTTAACCTGAAATCCTCAACCCGGATTCATAATTTTATGGATTATGCAACCATTACCCGGTTATGCGCATATTTCTTTTGACCCATTTAAAGATTTGAGCACTAGCTCAAATCTCACCAATTCTCTCCATACCTCATATTTCAACATTGAGACTTCGACTTATTTTTCATCACAACTTTACTTGTAGTGGGTTGTTGTAGAAAAATCATTATATTCTAAATTTACCCTCTGGTTTATTAATTTACGACCATACCTCGTTTGGAGGCAGTAAGCCAAAAAAAAGCTTATGCCTCTCACTTCTATACTACCTGAGAGGTCTTTCTTATTATAAAATTCATTATTAATTTATCCTTAAGGGTTGTTTACCCGATTCATCATCCGGGGGCATTTTGGTCAATTTTAGTCATTTTAACTACGAAGGACATTTAAAAGCATGTTTTAACCAAGCGAACACCTTTAACCCGTATTCCATTTAAAATTTATTATATTCTTAAAAACATAAAAGTCTCCTATCGTTAAATGTTATAAACTCACTTAAAATACACTTTTCGCTATAAACATGTTTTTCGGCTCTAATGGCCGTTTTACCCAAACAATAGATATACCTCACTTGAGGTGATGTAGTGTTCACCCTTAACTCAAGTAACTTTAGTCGTACAGCAAACCCTTATCAAGAGCATGACCACTACACATACCTGGCGCGGGTCGAAGTATTGACTCGTTAGCAATACTTTGCGATTCTATATACTTACTCGTGGCAATGCATGCCAACAAACCATGCTTACCTGTAAGCATGAACTTAACAAACGGAATATTAAATATTCTTTTCAAATAGTGATAATATCACCATTTGAGCTATTTGTCCATTTGACTTGTTTCTTAGCTCATTCTTTTTACATATCGGTAAAGCCAAACATTGTTTATTATAAAAAGGATATTTACTCATTTTTGTTCATTTGACCCGTTATGGTTCGTACCTTAGGGTCCGTTTCTAAAATTCATTATGTTTATAACCAATTAATAATATAGCTAATTTTACCCATTTTGACCCGTTTCAGGGCTTTCACCATGGGGTCTCATCTTAACATTTTTTTATCCTTTTAACTGCAAACTTTCTTAATCATATACTTCCTATCACTTATGTAATTATCCTATTATAAGAGGTGTAAGTTTTACTTACCTTACACCCAATTATGCTTTCTTGTGTCTTTAACCCGCTTGACCCATTCCTTTCAAAGCTTCCACCTAGCTTGTCAAGAGTCAAACTATAATACAATATCCACAAGATGGTTAGATTAGTCATCAATACCATGACTCTCACCCTTATGGATATTTTTACCATATTTCGCATTTGATTCCATTATTGGTCAGTTTGACTTTTAAAAGTCAAACTGCCAATTGACATGTATATGCACTATCAAGATCAATAAAACTCATTTAGGCATTTTATTAAACATTTGGTGTGTATCATATTTAGGCCACCATTTTAACTAAATTTCTCAATCAAATCCATCTCATTCCTTTCACTTTTACAATTTCATGCAATTATTAACATCAAGTTAACTTAGCTTTCAATTATTAATACTAGTTCATCCATTTTTCATGCTAGAACTAAAGGTTTTCATCTCTATGTAAAACCCATGTCATCATATTACTAGACATTCATCTGAACACCTTATATAATCAAGTTCTCCATACAAACTAGTAGGCATGATGATTTCAAACACCTTTATATTATCAATTTATATCAATTTCATCACATCTTCTAAACCCATTTCAAGTCATGTATGAACAGTTATTCTAATCACAAAATTGTTCATGTATTTCACCCATACAAGCAAGGATGTTGGTTATGAACATTACTACATCATCAATTTCATCATATCATCTAAACCCATGTCAAGTCATGCATGAACACTTAATCAAATCACTGAATTGTTCACATACCTTTGTCTAGATGGTGTTAGAGAGCTAAAACCTTCAACATGCAATCAAAATTACTTTGATTTGGATTGAGTGATTTTGAGGAGATTATCAAGAACAAGGGTTTCCCCTTTCTTTCTTTTCTCTGTACGCACTCACACACACACACACACTTACATGTGTGTGTTTTTTGTGTTTTACCTTTGTTTTAATAAAAAAAAAGTTTTCCAATTGCCCATTTTATTCCCTCATATATGGTTTTATTATAAAAAGGACCTACATTCATGAATTCATTATTTAGCAACTTATCATAACTAGGTTTATATATTCCTAGTCAAATTACTACATTTGGGGTGTTACAACCCGACACAATTTAAGTTCCACTCACCCGAGACTTTTATAAACTTTTACTTACTACAAGTATTTGTTCACTATAATTAGCGTTAGTTTTAATTATTTAAAAATTATAACGCTTATCCAGTCAACTTTTACCACTGATTGTATTTTACCCTCTCTTTAATATTAACGGGATTAATTACCAAATCCGTTTTTGATGTGTTACATATGTCTTTACCGGTGGACCACCAACATTTTGACGTTTTATATATTTTCTACTCAAAAGTCCCCTTTGCTCTTAAAACACACACACAATGTAAATACTCTAGAAGTTTTAAAACAATAAAAACATCCTTTAATGAGATATCATCATGATATATATATATATATATATATTAATATGATACAATGAAGTGGTGGTACATTTGCAAAAGAGAGGGGTCTCTTGAATTCAAGTCCCATAAATTGAAATACTTTTTTTCATTTTTATTAATTGGAAATGATGTTATCCAGATGAGTAAATATACCTTATACATGTACTTTCATTTTTTTAACTATCAATTTTTTACACATTTTATAGGGTCGACAATTCTTGACACGATCTAAAACATGACCCGAACATGACTTGAAAAAAACAGGTTTTCGATCAACTAACACGACCTGTTTAAAAAACAGGTCGTCTTCAGGTTGGCTCATATGAAAATCAAGTTGACCCATCAACTCATTAAGTATTTGGAAATAAAAGATATTACAATTTGACTATTGTTTTTTTTTCCATTTTTCATTTTACACAGCTAGTTACATAATGTTTATGTAATTGTCACACTCATACTTATTATTAAACAAGTTACCGACGATCAGGTAAAAACCAAACAGCGCGCTTATAATTTGTCAGCATGTATGACTCGTTAATAAAATGGGTTAAACGGCCGTGTTCAGATTGACCCAAAATTATGCGTGTGTAGGCTGAAGTTGAAATCTTTGACATGAATAGTAATATAGGTCGGGTTCAGGTTACACATTTTGATCCGCCAACTAGATACGATTTGACACCCTACTATACAACCTAATCTTGCATTTCTAAGAATTTAAACTTACGTCACTTTTGTAATGAGCAAACATCATACCGTTAAACCATTACTCTTATATTACTTTGTAAAACCTGATTTATTTTATGATATATTAAATAATCATGGCAAGTCAAGCTAGCATTAATCTGGCATTATTACCAAACAACATAGAGTCGAGTTGACTCATGAAACTTCATCCAAATTGAATTAAGCTCATATTGTTATTTGACTAGAGTAACAAGGCTTATAGTCTAGCCGTATTATGACGTAAAAAGAATAAATTCTTTGTATCATAAACAAATATGTGAATTTAGAGGGCATGGAAAGGGTATCTGAATTAGCTGTTATAATAAAATTATAATATAGAAAAAGCAAATGATGAGGTGGTTATCATTTTCTTTAGTTATAACATATTATGTGTTTTTATATAAGCAATTATTAGTCAATATCAATATATATATAAAAGTATAAAATAACGTGGTTTTAATGTCCAAAATTTCCACCAACCCAATTCAATCTTCTGGGGTTCATGCTATATCTGATTTGGGGATTTTAGTTCATACTTCATCAATCATACCAGCTAAGCCATTCACAGATGTCAGTATTTCGCCGGGCAAGAAGAAACACCGGTGACTGTTCCCCGTTTAACCTCGTCATCTTTCTCCACAGACACACCGTTGACTCCGGCAACGGCGGAGGTTTTGAGATGTATTATGACGATGGAACCGGGTCCGGTTTACGACCTTTACCCGCAAGTATGCCGTAGTTTTTGTTGGGTTCTGGTTTTGATCAGTTATGGGATCAGTTGACTCAGATTGAAGCAAACCAGTTGGGGAGGGTTAACCGGAATCGACCGGCGTCAAAGGCAGCCATTGAAGCACTTGGGGCTATTGAAATTCAAGAAATTCATCTGTTGACAGATTCATGTTGTGCAGTTTGCAAAGATCAGTTTGAATTAGAAACAGAAGCTATAGAAATGCCATGTAAGCATTTATACCATGCAGATTGTATTATTCCATGGCTAAATTTGCATAATTCGTGTCCGGTGTGCCGCCACGAGCTTCCACCGGAAAATCAAGACTCGGGGTATAGTAACGGAGAAGCGGTTGCGGTTGGGTTCACGATATGGAGGCTACCAGGTGGCGGTTTTTGTGGTGGGGAGGAGAGGGGAGAGGGAGAGGTTTCGGGTTTTACAGGAATGGATAGTGGTGGTCTTGTGGGACCGAGGTGGGGTTTACGAGGAAATGGTGGTGGTAGGTGGGGATGGTGGCGTGTTTTGGGTGGTGTTTTTTCTTGTTTCGGCGGTGGTGGCAGAAGAAGGGGTTTGTCGTTGAGTTCGAGTTTGAGTTCGGATGATGGAGCAAGTCGTGGAAGTAGATTTATTCCAGCGATCTTCAGCAGCTCCTCGCGGCAGCGTAGGAAGTGGACGTTGAATGTAAACAATCGGACACAAATGTGGTGACTAGAACCAAACCTTGTAGAATTTTGAATGTAAATAAAAGTAGGAAGCAAGTTTTTATAGTTTTATGTATGAATCCATATCATAGTGATATTTTGAGTAATAAAAAGCATGAGAAAATAATTACATATTATTTCATAGTCATATGTTCTTAAGGTTATGAATAATTTCTATTCCAAGTTTTATCTGAATTGTTTTAATTAGTTTTATAGAAATAGCAATGCATTCTATCCTAGAAATCTCCGGAGTTGCTATTAGAAAAAAAAAAAAAAGGAAAAAGTAATGTAGTTGGCCTTTTAGGAGTAGGAGTAATTCATTGGGCCCATTTTGATAGTTAAGAAATACGGAGTAAACCAACGAAATCTTATTTTCAAGAGTGTTCAACATAGAACCGGATTGTAATTTTAATAAAAGTAAATTTGTTCATAAAAGGATTCTGATATCATTGTTGGGTTTTGTACATGGGTTTGAAATTTTAATTAGATATGCAGAAGCGTATGTACGAATCAATCCTAACCCTAACTTTGGATTGCCTACTTGTTGGAGCTAAAAGAGAATATTGATACTAGATTAACATGTTGGGTCATTTTAGCAGGATTCCCAGCGTACTTATAAATACGTCGGGTAGGAAGATATATATGTATTTATAAGCACGCACCAGTGATGTGTAGCGCAGCGCTAGTATGCGCGCAAGAGTCACGCACTAGGTAGGTGATACGCCATGCCTATAAATAGGTGAGGTGGTGTGCTATTTGTCATAACTTTTCATTTGGAGCATTTTGTAAAGGAGAGCTAAGAGAGACAAAGTGCTGCTGAAATCAATACGAAACATTTATTTACCAATTCTTGTTATACACACACTATTGCATGGATTCCGCACTTATATTTGTGTAGAGTAGATCCGTTTTCGTCATTATTCACATCTAATCGCGTTGCATGAACACGTTCCTGGAACTGTCAAATTTAGAGGATGAGGGAAGCTCACATGATTCAGGAGCTAGAAAAAAGTTATCATAGAAGACAAGCTCTAAAAACAAAATCTAAAACACCAGTGGTTGTCAAAACTCAACAAGAAGTTGATGAAGCTTTTCTAGATACACTAAGGCCTTAGGGTATACCTTAACACATGGGGTTTTAAAGGTGACATGTCATGTTAACCGGCTTGGCATACCATTCCCTTCTTGTGTTAATGATTGTTAAAGGGATTATTTGTTAACATGTTAAACGAATGTTAAAAGATTGAATTAATTTTCTTTCCTTTTTTAAACAAAAAAACCACTAAAAAATAAAGTTAGGTGAGGTTAACCGGAGCAGACCATTTCCTTGAGGTGAAGTGAAATGAGAAAAACAGGTGATGTGGCACCTAGGTGAAGTTGAGAACTGTACCTAAAGGCCTAATTGTTAACCCTAATCAAGCAAATGCAAGTTCTAGAACACCATCGAAGAGGAAACAAGCTGGTAAAGCATCCTCTAAAAGAAAACAAACATAGGATGAGTCGTCCGTTCCTACTCCCAAATGACCAAGACCTATTCACCAAGACATCTACGAGCAACTTGCCAAAGAAGTAGGAAAGTATGTTGCAAAAGAAATTATTACTTAAAAAATTCAAGTGGAGCACACCAAGGTTCTGAAAAGGAAATGAAAAAGAGAAACCCTGGATTCTAAACAAATGGTATATATCAAATTTCAATATGGTGTAATGATGAAGCTACATGAGACGATAAAGGAACTTCAAGACAAAACTAGCGTTGAGTCATCAATGAGCTTTGAAGAGCTGTTTGATTTTAACAAGTTTAGATAAGAAGAGGACAAAGTGTTGGCCCGTCTAGGGCACATGATCAAGATATTGTGGTTCATATGAGGCTAGTGGAGAAGAAAGTAACGAAGAGTATGTCAATAAAGATGAGATGCCTCCAACTTTCATAGAGTAGAGTTTTGAAGAAGAACTATCTATGTAACGTTAGATGATGAGAAGTTGGAGCCCAAAGGCAAAATTGGTCCAAGAAAGAGGATTCCATACTTTAGACAAATCATCAAAGGCCACAAGACTGAAAGCCTCGTTTAAGATCATTGCATGGAAGTAATTTGAACTGAAGGTCTGTTTATAATGGCTCCTTGAGAGTTACCCGCCATGCTTTAGAATTTTGATAAGTGGTTCTACGACAGTGTAACCGACGAAGCAGTGATAAAGGGAACAGACGGGGTTGAGATAATCGGGGTTTTTGATCTTATCGACATGTTTATGCTCGATCTCTCTGATGTGAACACTCTATATAACCCTATGATGGAAGAATCGAAGCTTTTCCAAAGAGTTGTCGAGAGGGCAAGAGAGAAGAAAAAGGAGATGATGGAAATGCTTGAGAAAATTAAGGTAAGTGAAAAGAAGGCGTCTTAAGAAAAGTTAGAAGTGGAGCAAGCAACAGCATCGTCAACAAACAAAGATCCAGAAGCTTGAAGAAACAATTTTAGTATGCTATGGTGTAAGGGGATATTGTTGGAGCTGAAGGTCATTTTGGGAATAACAAAAAATGGCTTCATTGTAAATATGTGGAACATCTTTGGATGCGGCGTATTTAGCAGGATTCTCGGTGGTGGACTTATAAATATGCGGGGCTGGATAATATATATATATATATTGTTGTGAAACAATGGTCTATTAGCAACTAATATATATGTATATAAACATGAGAGCTAGACTATTAAATCATGTAGAGAATAGAACATGGAGAATTCTTATTCATTGATCTAACATCATATACAAATGCCATTATATATAGGCACTCACATTAGTACAATAGTAAATAAGAGAAATGGGTTATACATGTGGAAAGTTACTACATAATGGATGCATTCATAGATAGGGTTATACAAATGGAAAGTCACTACATAATGGATACATTCATAACACTCCCCATTGACTATCCACATGATGGAATACTATTCTTTAATACGCTTAATGATGTTGCCTCATTAAAAACCTTGCTAGGAAAACCTTAATGGGACAAAACCTCAGCTAAGGGAAAAAGAGTGCAACGCGTATTGTCTCCCCCTCAATATAATATGTATCATTTCAAGTAACAAGTGCCAATCTTCTATGAAAGTTGTTGAAAAACTTTTGTTGTGAGTGATTTGTCGCTTGATGTGCAATCTATTAATGAACTTGATGTATGATCTTCATGTAAAACTTTAATTACCTCCTCTTGTAAGTAGATACCATAAGATCCATGAATGTGTTTTGTTATAATCCTGCATTTACAAAACTAACCAAACTTGTTGATGGGTTAGTAAATATGAACCCCATACCTTTAGTACCTTAAGGGTATAGAAAATAAATGTTTTACTCATTACACTATCTCCTCGTCGTACACGAGTTAAATCTTGCCAATGAATTTAATGGTATATGTTCGTGTATAGCTAGCAAGATATATTAATACAATTTGTATTGAATTATGGTACTTCATGACCAATGATCTTTGCTTCTTTGATAGAAGATGATAAAAGTCATTTTTATCTATATCAAATATATGAACATCATTAAATGTACTTACACCAAGAGCTTTGTCCATATGAAAATGTCCAACATTTTCTAGATGTATAATGATTGATGGATTATAATATAAACGTATGTCCTACGTATCGAGCCATAAATTTACAATATTGTATTTCATTTGCAAATTCTTGCTTAAATGTTTGAGCTCTTTTTTTTCTTTTCGGGAGATTCAATGACATCATCAACATATATTGCAATACTTGTAAACCTCATATCGTTCTTTTAATGAAAACAAATGGACCAACTTCACCATATGTATTTTTCGTTTTCGAGCTCACTGGTGAGTCAATTATATCATATTTGACTCGACTATTTTAGTCCACACATATTTTGTCAACTTCATATAGTATATTCTTGAGGTTTTGACATCAATGCTTCTAGTATTATCAATCCATGAGGGAATTCGTTCCATCTTATCCATATATGCATGTGCTTTCACTCTTTAGGAGTTTTGCTATATAAATTTGCCCATTTAACACATAGATATCTATATCATGTAAAAGTGTCATGAACACTTGATTTTATCTCCAAAATCCATATTGTACCATGCGTGTACACTATTTATTAAGATATCACAATCACTGGGTACAAGTTTTTAATGTATGTTTATTGGTGCACAAGAATTACATCATTAAGATGTTCTGATTCACCTTTAAAGAACTCAATTGCTTTAAGAAACTCATCAGGAGTTCAATCGTATTCAAAAATGAATCTGTATACAACGATCATATTGTTCTCGATAACTTACTTTACATGAAATACATAATTTAAATCCTTCAAGGACTTGCATGTAAACTTTAGTATGTAAATGATACATAACATTTATAAGACGCATATCAATTCTCTCTTTTTATTACCAGACTAATTAAATACTGGAAAGCTATTGCATCCACCACTGGAGAATACGTCCCCTCATAATTAATCATAGGTCTTTGCGAAATCCTTGTGGCATCAATTGTTGATCCACATAAAAGACCTAATTATATTAAATATATTTTACAACTTTTTTATGGACTACTGGCCCGTAAGCTTTCCATTTCAATAGATAATTCAACTCTGCCTCATTTGCATCGTTCCATTTTGGCCAATCATTTCTTTGTATTTATTCATAGGCATATTTTAAATCTTGATCCTCATCATTTCATCTTTTCAAGCGCTATATATACAAAAGAACGACGCGATTTTATTTTGATTACATACACTTCTAGACATGATATAATTTACTAAGAGCTCTTTATTTTCAGGTACCTGAGGTTCTTCCAGAACCATCATGTCTAATGTCTCTTCAAGAAACCTATTTTTTACTATAACCTCGACTTGACCATCTTCTTCATTACTTGCTCTAATTTTTCGAGAAATTTTTATTTTCTTGGAATCGACTAGTCTACCACGCTTCAGGCGTGCAATAGACTCATTAATATATGGTTTGCCCTACTAGGACAATTAACTTAATTGGAGCATTAGCAGCTGATTACGTGACTTACTTAGTCACTGTATTTAGGTCAGTTAACATGTCTGGTGATTGATTCTTTAATCTAGGTAACGAATTATCTTTTGAACTTCTTGTTCACACAATTTCGTTTGAGGATCAATGATAATTCATGCATACACATTCCTTTTTCAACTGCCATTAATCTCCCCCTAATGTTAGGAATGTTAATTTACTTAATTAAGATCTAACGAGCCATAAATAAATTTCTCGTTAATTGCTCTAAGTATGTAATCATAAATAGTATTTTCACCCAACATATATTCCCAACATTATTTGAGTTTCAATCTTTGTGCGTTGTGGTGGATCAATTCCAATGTATACCGCACGATAGAAAGTTTGATGGGAAATATTTGGTTCCTGACCAAAACCAACTATAATGGGGAGAAACTGTTACAACATGTTGGCTTGATGTGAAATAATGTTACTGCATGTAAAATCACATGTGCTCAAGTATGAACTTTTGCTCTCTTGATTATTGGCTTTGCAATCAATTTGTAGACATTTGATCATCGTCTTCAACAAAAGCAATTTGTGTCTTAAGCATTTAGAAAGTTCAATACTTATTCCAATAATCATTAGTAACATGGATACTAAATTCAATATTATAACCACCATAAATATGATAATATGGAATAATATGCTTGCTATCTCTTTAGCTAAGCTACACACAACTTCAAGTTGTAAATTTGATGACCATTTAGACGATGCATCGATTTAAAAACACTAAATGGTATCATGTTTGGATGTATACATCCTTCCTTCATTCCATAATATTTTAGGGATTTATACCATCAATTGGCAAATAAATAATTTCCCTTAAGAGCAAACATAATATGCTATCAACTAGAAGAATCTTCAAGTTCTTCTATATTTCACATTATCATTGACTCGGTGTGGTCTAACCGGTCATACCAATAAAGTAAATAATCATGATCCATAAACTTATGGTTTATGATATTGTATATGTATTACTTGCACGTATGTACTACAAAACATCAGATATGAAAGAATGTATTATAACTTCAAAGTTCAAACCATCGTGTTATGTAATCACTAGTTTACCACTTTTGGTGGTCGATCTCATCATGACTATCATTATAATACTGATATTCGATCTCATTATTAGCTTCAATATCTTATAATTTTAGATAGTTTGATCTCTTATTAACATGATGATTGTTGCACTTCTAATAGTCAATCTCATTATTAATATGATCATGATTACAACTTTCTCAATGATGCCAATGATCAATATATATTCACTTCATGCATCAGAGTAAAACCATACAATTTTTACGGTTTTCCATTATTTTCTCGAACATATAGATATACAGTCGTTTCAAACCGTTTATACCCTTTAAATGATATTGCTACTTTAGGAGTATATTTGAGGTTTGACAAACAAAATTTGTTTTATCCGATTTCCCTTATAAATAAACTTCTCTTCGTATAACGTCAATTGAGAAGTAATTATATGTCCGAGTCATATAATATTTCTTTTATACTTGATAATGAGATACAAGAAGTATGACACTTTGGGTGTCAAATCGAAGCATATTTCTACTTTTTCATGAGATTGACAATAAACCACAACTTTGGTTTAGTCGTTCTATTCGGTATTATCGATGCAAAGAAGTGATAGCATATAGAATACAAGGTATAGATAGCAACAAATCATACAATACATGACCTTATAGCATGTCATCATATAAAAACAACTTATGATGGGCCTTTATAAAATAAGAAACCTTTTTATCACTAATAAGCAAACGCACATAATTTATGTAATAACTTATTATGGTATAACTAAACATAATATCTTATATATTTTGAACACTTACTTTAAAACTTAAACATATATCTCTTTCAAGTTCTCAGATCATTTATTACTTATATTTGAAAATTTTATTTGAAAATTGTAATACTGATGAATTACATAACATACTATTTTTTTTCTTCTCAAATATTGATATTTAAACAACTGATGACATCATATAAGCAATCTATCCATTATACATATGAAGAAATAGCAATAGTCACTATTTTATACTAGCAATAGTAATAGTTAATATGCAAATAAATTGTTAAACATTATGACATGGCATAATGAATATATGAGAGGTATTGACATCGCTAGAAAATGTTTCTCTAAAAACAACTAATGATATCTAGCAATTTAATCTATTATATGAATTTCTTATATGCAAAATTTGTTATAGCATTAACCTTAGTATAAATACCAAATGATATTTGCATAATCATGTTATAATAATAATAATAATAAATTGCATTATAAGTTGTATAGTTTATTTAAAACTAAATCAATTGATGTTTACTCACATAACTCATTTATATCTAATTATGTAAAAGTCTTTTGACATGCTATGTATTAACAAATGACTAATGAAAACAATTAATTACAGAATTCACATCCATTTAAATTATAAACTATACAAAATGAAAATCTAGTACATACATCATGTATATATTACCACCAATACAAGCATATATACCTAATACAATTGCATTGTTTAGTCCATAAATATTGAGTTCCATACTTTTTAATATTGAATTTTGAATTTAATTGTTTTTCATGGATTCTAAAAGCACATATAATATTCTCTAGATTGTAAATTAACTTCCTCAAATCAAAATAATTCAACAATTTTATTTACAACTTAACAAGGTCAATAAAGAAGCATAAATATATAATTATGGTGGCTCAAAGAATATGTAGATGAGCATCACTAGATTGTAAGAGTCCAAACAACATATATTATAATTAAATTAATTAAATGATAATCCAGCCAATTTAGAATAATAGAAAGGATCATTTGTAAAAGAGAAAAATAAAATAAATATTTGTAATATCGTCGTCGTCAACGAAAACTATAGTTATTAATTAATAATGAGTATTAGAAAAAGATGAATTAGTCAATTTTAACGTCATAATTTATGATGTAACATCTAAATCCTTATGAATACCAACATGCTAATATAGATATAATAACTTCTAAAAGCAAATGGAAAAATATATAAATAAGAGTTCAATCATGAGACTACATTCTAGAATTTATAGTAATGATCAGTTTAAGTTTATATGTATATTAATAAGTGTCACAGTAAGATTGATGTATCATTATCAAATATAATATGAATAATCATACGAATAATCATACCTTAATTAGTAGAGATAGTTGGATAATTATTGAGTTGCTTTCTCAACGTGCGAGATTGAGTTAGGTTGGAAAATAATGCACATCAAAGGCAAGGAAAAAGGGATACCAAGGGTGGCAAAACACATAGAGCACGTTCGTGCTGATAACGTGTTGTGAAACAACGGTCTATTAGCAACTAATATATATGTATATAAACATGAGAGCTAGACTATTAAATCATGTAGAGAATAGAACATGGAGAATTCTTATTCATTGATTTAACATCGTATACAAATGCCATTATATATAGGCACTCACATTAGTACAATAGTAAATAAGAGAAATGGGTTATACATGTGGAAAGTCACTACATAATGGATACATTCATAACACACACACACACACACATATATATATATATATATGGAGGGTTCAAATAAGAATAAATTTTTTGTAAGAATAAAAAAAAGAAATTTCAACCAATAATAAGGGTGGTCGGGGTGTATTCGGGAAGTGAGGTGATTGAGTGTGTTCACCGAGCGGTAACACCACCGCCACCCCATTCCCGCTTTTCGGTGAGTCACCATATCGGTTAGTAGTCACCGAGAATACTTGAACATTGATTTATTTGACGTTGTGAATATTCGACTGTTTGAGTGTGTTTGACCGTTTATACACCATTTTTTATTACATATATAATTTTTCACACACCACTTTTTATTACATATATAATTTTTCACACACCACGTTTTACTACATCCAACAATATAGATAAACAAAACAAAGGTGATCCCAAGAAAAAAAGGTTCCGGTAGTCGAGGCTCGGGTTCAAACTCAAGTGGACGTGTGTTGCAAACAAGACGTGGCGGTTCTAGCTGTCCGAGTGCCCCGGTTCAAACCCCATACTCTCAACCTCAATATTTTTACCCTTAAGCTTCACAACCGACTTTTTATAACACCCAACACCAACCTAATTTTACCCTACAAGTATTTTCACACCCACATGGTCCAACGATGGTCGCTCCCGGCATGTACGAATACTCCATGGAAGCGCAAAACTCATTCGATCCATTTGCATTTAGGACCCTGCCAATTCAATCACCAAGAGAGAATGCCGATCGCACACTTCCGATCTACGATGACAATGAAGACGAAGATGTAGAGGTTGTCCCCGAAACGCAAGAAAATATTGCCAATGAAGAAGAATATGTTGTTGAGGCCGAAGATAGCGGTGAAGCTAGTGAGCCGAAAGAAAAGGCAGGCAAGGCGGAGCGTCAAAGTTGGACGAAAAAACAAGAAGAGGCCTTAGCCAAGGTAAGGGTTCATTGTTCGGTAAACAAGAAAAAAGGCAACCAACAAAAATCGGATAGTTTTTGGAAGAAAGTTCTCGAGCATTACAACGCTACGGTCGGCGGAAGTACACGAACCATCCATCAAGTACGTTCAAAATGTCTACCTATGTTAACTAAGATAAACTATTTCAACGGCCTTTGGCAACAAGCGGTAATTTTTATTTTAACATTTTAAAATATTTTATGTAACATTGTTTTTAGTTTTAACATTTAACTTCATATTTATATGTAGGATCGTATTCGTGGTAGTGGGTGTGGCGACCTCGATGCATGAATAGGGCTTTAAAAGATTACCAATCAAAATATCCGGGTGGTTTTCAACATGTTGAGGTGTGGGAGGTTGTTAGTAAACATGACAAATGGGCCCCGGTACCATTGTTGGGTGAAGAAAGTGGTAGTTCGGAAAAAAGAAAGTCATCGGATTCGGGTAACTATAATGGGGGTACACCGGGAACTGAGTTCACAAGCGATATCCCGACATAAACGTAGAGCCCTCACCAACAAGATTACGAAAGAAAGATAAAAAAGCCGCAACAACACCATCCGATAGCGCGGAAGCAGCTTTGACCGAGAAGCTCTCACAATACACCCTTATGAAAGAAGCAAAACAAGCACGGGCGTTGGAGTTGTTGAATATAAAAAAAAGAAACGTGAGGTAGACACCATAGCATTAGCGGCAGAACAACGCGAGGAGGTGAAACAACTTATGTACGATCGGGATTTGGAGACGTTTACTAAGCCACATGACCATGTTTCACCCGAGATGTTGCCGTTTATTCTAGTACGGAAACGAGATATCGCAAAAAAATATAATTGGCATTGTTCTTTCTAAAGTTTAGGTTGTATGGTTTTAATTTATTTAATATATGTTTTATTTACTTTTAAGTGTTTAGTATATGTTTTATTTATTTTTAATGAATGTATAAAAAATATGTTCTAGAAAAAAAATACTAAAAAAATCAAACATCCCAAATATTTGAGCACCCCTAGTGATTGAGTGCAAAATGAGCAGTGGAGTGGTGACTTGACATGACATGATATTATTGGGTAAAAAAAAGTTTACCACTCCCCATTTGAGGAGTGCCCCTTCCACCCTAATGCTTCATTTACTTTATTTAATTTTTGTATTTAATATTAATGTAAGGGTATATTGGTAAATTTAGATAGATCATTAATGGGTAGTCTTCCTTTTTAATAGTTAACTACATTTAATTTGTAACTTATTTTCAAAAATATATATTTTTCATAAAAGAAAAAATTAATTTAAAGTGTAGGATAAATTACGAGGTATGTAAGATGAATTCCGAGTTGTGTAGAATAAATTTCAATATGTGTAGGATAAATTTCAGAAAGTGTAGGATAGATTTTGATGTGTGTAGACAAAAATTTTAGTGTGGAAGACTTTAGAACTAATTAATTAGTCAAATATAATAATAGATGAGATGAGATAGAAAAAACTATTTAATGTTTTACAATTATATTCTTTGTTCTTTTTCTTCTCAATTTAATTTTCTTCTTTAATGAATCTCCCGTATATATATATATATATATATATATATATATATATATATATATATATATAAAAGGTGAGGTTATTGTGAGAAAATTTAAAAGTGTGAGAAAGATAAGAAAGAACCTAAACCATTAGATATTTAATCTAATGGTTGAGATCATAGTGGCAATTCTGTAAATAATGTTAACTATTAAACTAACTAATTTTTTAAATTAGGGGTATAAAAGTAAATTTAATATTTTTAAATTAAGAAACTAATATTAATACACATGCAAAGTCTCCCCTTCTTTTTTAAACATTATTGACTTTTTATACGTAACTCTTTTTTTTAAAAAAGTACACCATAATAACGAGTGTTTTTTTTATCTTTAATATGAGTACCATATTGATATACTTATGTAGAGTTATTTCTGTTTTTATATATTTAGAGTGTTATTTTTGTTTTGATTCTGATTAAAGTGTTGACTGGTGTTATATCAGGGTGTTATTTTTGTTATATTCAATGTTAAAGTGTTTTTATAAGATGTGTGCCTTCAATATAACTGTTGTGGTTTTTTATGAGTTATGGTGTTATTTTTGTTATATTTTTGTTCTTTATAAAATGTATACATTCAATATACATGTTGTGGTGTTTTTATGAGTTAGGGTGTTTTTATGAGTTATATTTCTGTTTTTTATAAGATGTATGCCTTCAATATACATGCTGTGGTGTTTTTATGAGTTAGGGTGTTATTTCAAATTCGAAAATCCCTACAACAACTGCCAAAAATCGGTTGCATATATTCATTCCATAATTAGATTTTATTAGTTAAATTACACTTATACTCTTAAACTACCAAAATAAAAAGGGACATGTCACCTTCATAATCTTTCTTATCCTTCTTACACTTTTAAATTTTCTCATATGATATATATATATATATATATATATATATATACTTTAATAAAATATTAACATTGTAATTCTTATTTTAATGCTTTCTTCTATTGATTTTCTATTTTTTGTTTTCTAACATATAAAAATTAATAAAAGTTGAATTTATTTTTGTTTTTTTTATATATTTGTTTTTTAATCGAAACCTAAAACCGGTTTCTGTTACAACCCCAAACCGGTTCGTCCCACAAACGACTTTGACCAAACTAGTCCAATACGGAACCAGCAATGCGTTCTGAAACACAAAATTTATTTACTTAATCTTTAGCCACGTCATCAATCCAATGAGTTTTGAAGCATCACACAACAACAATACAAATGAATCTCCATCCGCTCAACTAAAGGTGGCTCTAAGGAAAAAAAAAAGAAGAAAATGGCATCCACACATATCACTAGTAAAAGATAGTAGTGGACGGTTAATGTAACACCAAAGGCAAAATCACACATCATTATTTTATGTTTTATTATCGAGAGAGATACTAGGCCATAGGCCATAAGAAATGTCCCGGCTCAAAAATCAGCAATGTGTTTAAGGGTAATGTATGAGAAGAGAACTTTACATATAATCACTTGGGAAGTCTCCATTTAGGCAACTAAAACGAATGCATGAGCTCTTTGTGAGAAAAGTGGACAATATTTATGGCACGAGAGACGTGACGTTGGTATTAGAGTCACTTTTGTTATGTTTTGTATATGATGGTGGGGAAATTCTCAATGGGGGTGACGAGTTCTAGCAAGGGATGTTCGTAACACCTTATGCAAATCCAACATCATTCTGTTCTACTATGTCGTACACGAGAGATATTGGGCTATAGTTAAGGAATCTCTCGTCTCAAATGTCATCAATGCATTTTTGGATTAATGGTAGTGGATGAGAGAATAATCTGCAGTTAAGTGTGCTTAGGTATGAGTTGTACCAGAATGGGTGAGTGAAATTTTCATGAGGGCATAGAAAAAAAATACTAATACTTATGGGCAAAGTAGACAATATTAGTATCATAAGAGTCCAGATGTTATAGTTAATGTAAAATAACTTCTCACAAAAAGAGCACCTACATGTATCTAAAGATTCCATTGTAGGTAACTATCAAAAGATTACATGTTTCTAAAAGAAAGTCCTTGCATACTATATCCGTGAAACAACTATGGTGCCTCAAGAATAAGTAGCGACTTCAGGTTACATTGGCAAATGCTACAAACCAATGTGGGTGCATCTAACAGGATTATGATTCGTGTGACCGTACAGAAGGAAATTTGTCGGTTGGGTGGCTAGTTAAAGCATAAACATACCTTGTATCTTAAACAATATGAAAAAAAAAAAAATCATTCGTGAAATGGAACTTAATAACGAGATGGAATGGATGGTGCAATGTATTAAAATCATTTGTGAACATCTGATTCAAGGGAATACACTGCATATGTATAACAACTGCAACAATGCATTCAATTTCCATTGGAGTCATGTAACCAACAATAAAGGGCATTGTACCATGTTACTCGGTACTCACACATCACTACATCTCAACACTCGTATATATTTATGACCATTTTTGCATCTCTTCATTTCTCAATCTACTTCAGATGAACCTTGGATCAGTTAAATCCATTACTCAATTTCATTTTTGATCGTATTCTGTTAGTAAAGAAATTGGAATTGGAATTAGAATCCGAATTGGAAATAAATATCTTTAATTTCCTTTAGTTAAAGGAATTCAAAATCCTTACAAATTTTGAAGGAATGACGTAAAGTCATTGGAATCTTCAACCGGTCACCGATCTCAAACGTCTCGACCCAAACTAGTCCGCTGCTGACCCATAACAGTTTGACCTAATTAGCCCATGCCGGCCCGCAACGTCTTGATGCAATCCGACCTAGCGCCGACGCCAAACGTCTCGACCCGACCCAGAACGTCATCGACCCGAAACAATCTCGACCCACCTGACCCGTTAAAGACTCAAAACATCTCGACCCGACCCAACGTCTCAAAACATCTCGAACCCGACCCGTTAATGAGCCGAAACGTCTTGACACGACCCGGCCCCTTAACGAGCTGAAATGACCCCACCCATTAAGGACCCGAAACGTCTCCTACAGACCCGGCCCGTTACCAGCCCAAAAAGTCTCAACCTGGTCCATTAATGACTCGAAACATGTCAACCTGACTCGGTCCATTACCGACCCGAAAGGTCTCGATCCAACCCGTCCCGTTACGGAACCGTAACATCTCGAACTGACCCGTCGGAAACGTCTGGACCCGAAACATCTCGACCCCGCCGAACCCGTTACAGACTCAAAACGTCTCGACACGACCCAACCTATTACGAGCTCGAATCGTCTCGAACCCGACCCGTTAACGAGCCAAAACGTCTTGACACGACCGGCCCCTTAACGAGCTGAAATGATCCCACCCGTTAACGACTTGAAACGTCTCGACCTGGCCCAACCCGAAACGTCTCATACAGACCCGGCCCGTTACCAGCGCAAAAAGTCTCAACTTGGTCCGTTGCTGACTCGAAGCATGTCAACCTGACCCGGTCCATTACCGACCCAAAAGGTCTCGATCCAACCCAGCCCGTTACAGAACCGTAACATCTCGAACTGACCCGCCAGGAATGTCTTGACCCGGCACGACCCATTACCGACTCGAAACGTCTCAATCTGACTCGGTCGCCGCTGACCCGAACTGTCTCACCGGATTGGCGGGCCCGGATCTATAGATTCCAACTTTTATCTGAATATTTAAGTTCCAAATCTAATTCCTTCAAATTCTATTTCTTATGCAAATTCCAAATTTATCATATTTCATAAATCAAACAATAACTAAGACAATCACAAGCCACCATTCAATCACGAGGGAGGGCTTCTATGAACCCCCCTTAGTCTCTTAGTGATCCACAACATATTCATTCCATCGATATATTTTTATTTTTCTTAATCAAAGGTTATTTTTAAGAAAAGAATTACAACCAAGCAACTTGTTTATTCAAACAAACAAAATGATACTAAACCAAAGATTTAGATTTTATATTATCCAACCATCGGATGACGACGATGTAACCTGACAATTGTACACACAACCTCAGGCATGGATTCAAACAGCACCCTCCCCATCCGCATGATTGTGTGCCTATGTTGCTAATCAAAGTACGAAGGTACAAACCTTAGCCCTCTAAGATATTTCTTTATGACTGTTTGACTTGTTTGTTGTTCTCCCGGTATACAGTTGAGCACGTAAGCCCAAATTTAGCCTCAACTAACATGCTTAACTAAAAAACAACCCAATAAATTATTATTTTGAGCCTAAACCCAATACTTATATCCGTTAAGTTCTAAATATCTGTTATCTATGTTACTTTAATTTTTTAGTAAATTGCGGTTTTGATCCTCATGATTTACTGGTTATTGCTATATTTTACAAAATCTAAATATTTTGCAATTTACATACTAATGTTTTTATTTTATTGGAGTTTTGGTTCACCACACTAACTTCATCTAACTTATATTTAATTCCTGGTCTCATGACAGGCATGTGCTGGATATTTTGGTGATTAACCATTGAAATGAAAGAAAACCAACTTTACTTTTCTAAAACTCTCATTTTATTTCTCCCCACTCTTCATATTAAATCTTAATCTTTTATATAAGAGCTATACTTTGCAACTTAGATTACGATTAAGGTTATGGACTAGATATATCTACTCATGCACACTATGAAAATACGTAAGATGACTTTAAGAGCACACACAACGTATTTTGCGTGATAGTCTTGAAAAATTCATATTATAAATCCTTTTGGTTTCTTTTGCTTTTGAGATTTTACGAAACAAGAATTAGAGTAGTTTTGTGTTCTTGATTTTGGTGTACTCTAAATTTTTCTGTTTATAATACAAGTACATTTTTTCTAAACCGTTTTTAAACCCAAAATGGATGATTTTAATTTTTAATAACAAGTTAGGTTTAGTAGATATAACTATTAATTATGAAACTGTTATATTATATATTTGTTTTTTCGACTAGTTTTAAAATTGCAAGGCACCCACATTAACATATTTTTTTACAATAGTAATTGTATTAAAATTACTATATTTTAAAACAACCCTCTGCTCAACACATTCTCTCATGTGACTAGAAATTAACTATAAGTTGGATGACTAGAAATTAACTATACGTTGGATGGAGTTGGTGTGGTAGACCAAAACCGTGATAAAATAGAAATCTTGGTATGTAAATTGCAAGACACTTGAATTTTGCAAAATATAATAATCACTAAACCACATGGAGCAAAACCCCAATTTACTCTTTTTTACGGAAACAACCGCAATATATATTTATATTTACAAGTTTTATTTACTTTTTGGACCGAGAAGAGTAAATTTTAAGTAACATCAGAAAGCATCGAAAAAGTACAAACAAAACATTTGTCTTTTACCTTGCCCATCAACGTTAAATATGACAATTTATTCCCTCACCTTAAACTTCTTTGACTATTGTTGTATTTCATTTAATTCATCATAATATACATACGTGTGTTGCAGAATGTATAAGACAAGTAATTAGTGTGCTTGAATTAGAAAAAAAAAACATAATATTATTTAATGACACTTTGTTATAGATAGAAAAAAAAGTGTAATAAGGGTGCAGGGGAGCCCCCTCATCACGCCTGTGATCAGTGTGATGGCCGTAAAACACTGTCGCAAGCGGTTATTTCACGGTTGTGATGGGTTTGGCCGTGATGGTTATCATATCGCGGAGAGAATGTGTTGTGTGGGTTTGACTTTGATATTGAAAAAGAAATGAAGTGTTAAATGGTAATTGAGTGTGATATTAATTTTGGAATATGATGGGTGTTGCCAATATGATAGTGAAAATGTGATTGAATGTGAAAAATTGAGGTGTCAAATGGTAATTAGTTGTGATAGCATGATGAATGTGATAGGTGCACATCCACCCTAAGACCATATGCAGTGGTCATACCATATAACCCCTTTTGGTGAGGGTTACGTGACAAATGGCAAGAGGAGGGTTGGGGGGGGGGGGGGGGGGGGGGGGGGGGGGGTTATATCATAAGATGTGTAGTGGTTAAACACATATATAATCATTACTCCATTTATTATTTTTTTTATTTTTATTTAGTTTTTAAATTTACAAAAGAGAAAAATGTTCAAATAGTCCATGTGGTTTGCCTATTTTTCACCTTTAGTTCCTAACTTTCTAAAATTACACCTATAGTTCCTAACTTTTTCAATTTCGTTCCCGGATAGTCCTGGCGTGAATGGGGTTATTTTTTGGTGTTAGGTGCGTGTGAAATGATAAAAATACCCTTACTATCAAATTAATAACTAAAAAGTTAAAAGAAATATAATTAAAATTTTAAAATTTATGTATGACCCACCACCCACTTCACACCACCACCACTACCACCATCTCCACATTCAACCACCACCACCATCTACCCCCCCCCCCCCCACATCACTGTAACCACTGTCGCAACCACCTCCTTCCACAACTACCACCACCGCCATCATCACCGCTGCCTCAACCACACTCACCGTTGCACCTCTTCCATCACCGCTACCTACTCTCCGGCACCGAAATTCCTCCATCAATCCCCTGCATCAAAATAAATATAGGACCTTATATTTTTTGCGTATCTAATTGATTTTGCATACATTCATCTACTCCATGTTTAGAACCACACCAAATTACCCCATGTTCATCATCTACTCCCTAACCGCCATTGAAACCCTAACACTCTGAAAGAAAAAAACCCGCAATCAAATCCATCACTTAACAAACCTCCACTAATTCAGATTAAATTGTCGGCAACCAATCGGAATTGCAAGTAGACGCTTGGATCTGAACAGAATCAAATGTAAACGCGTGTTCAAATCAGCATTTCGCCAGCTGTTGTAAGGGGCCTAAAAACACCATTTCGAAATATTTTTTATAATTTTTTACGGTAGTCTTCTAAGCATTTTAATCTAGGGGTGTGAAAAAATGAGGCAATACTCGCATGGTAAGGCCGGGTTCTCTAAGTTCTCACAACTCGGAGTGGTTTTCCCTTGATCTTGATCTTGATCCTGATCCTATATATATATATATATGTGTGTGTGTGTGTGTGTGTGTGTATAGGTTCTTGTAATAAGGGTAAAGTGTGTGAGAAATATTATGAAGACAACACGTAACATTATTAAATATTATGGATTAAGGATAATATGGTAATTAATGTGAAAACCCAATTTAACTATAAAATAGATTGTAAGCGCTTTAGGAGTTATTTTATAAGATAATCGTTTTTTACGTATCAATAACTGATCACGAGGTTTTGACATTTGTATTTTTTTTTGTTATTTACAGGTATACAATACCATACAGATTTCAAAACACCACGACTTAAGTTGTAATCAATCATGGTGTTTTAACATCATCTAGATAGATAGATAGATAGATATGAAGAAAACTCACTTAAGTTAAAAAGAAGTCAAAAAAACCTTTTTTAACATTTTTTTTTATAAAAAAAGGAAATGTAACATAAATATATTTGAATTTTTTATAAAAAAAGGAAAAAAGCGTCGACTAGTTTTTTTTAAATGTTCAAAATCTGTATGTTACATTTTTTGGACATATATATATTTGTGTAACATGAAATTTTTAACATTTACAAAAGACTACTCTACGCTTTTTTGTTTTTACAAAAATATTCAAATATATGTATGTTACATTTCCTATATATATATATATATATATTGGGAAGGATAGAAAGAAAACTCACTTGAATTAAGAAAACTCAAGAAAACCTTATGTAACAAACTTTTTTTTCTAAAAAACTTAAGGAATGTAAGTTACATGTATTCGAACGTTTTGAACAAAAAATAAAAAAAGCACCGACTATATACTATTTAAACAAGTTGAATATTTGTATGTTACATTGTTTTTAGCGTATGTAACATATAACACCGAATTTTCTAACTTTTTCTAAACTCGGCGTTTTTTTGGCACAAAACGTTTGAAAAAATGTAATTTACGTTTCCTAATTTTTTTAGAAAAAAGTTGTTGCATAAAGTTTTTACAAAGTTTTCCTAAGTTTTTTCAACTTAGGTGAGTTTTCCCTCTATAATTCCCCAATATATATATATATATATATATATATATATATATATATATATATATATATATATATATATATATATATATATATGTGGGTGCCCGCATGATACGGCGAAAAACTTAGACACTAATAATCATGTAACATGTTAATTTTTCTTTTTAAGTTATAATAAAAATATAGCAATGCCATACTCAGATAAAAGAGAAGAAAATGTTTGTTTGTGGTGTAATTTAAAAAAAAATACTGACATATTAAAAGGATGCTTTTAAAATCGTGGGATAAAGTTAGTTTTCAAATGGACCGTACAAGATGTTTTTAAAGTTTTAGTTACTTGATCTTTTTAAATTAAGTAAAATATCTTTTTGTTATTTTTACATTTATTATAATATTATATAGATTAAAAAGAAAATTTAATAAGATGTCAGTTATTTTTAAAAAAAATCCATGTCTATATTCTGTTATGCTTGCTTGTCTGTATAATTTACATGCGAATCAAGTTTATACTTAGATTATACGGTGTATGTGTCGTGGCGTTGTTACCGGTCCACACCCACTTTTCCACCTCGCGCCAAGCGTTCTTAACGGTGTTGTCCTGTGGGCGACAGGATTTCCACCGGCGTTGAGCTAAACTTCACGTTCACGGGATTTCCACCGGTGTTGATTCAACGTGGAGATGTCACACCCCGGATTTCTTATCCAAATCCATATACCGGTGGGCCCGGGTGAGGAGTATCGTGACGTCAGTTGATAATCATCATAGTCAATTAAACACGGCACAGCGGAAGTCATGGAGTAAATTTACTATTACAAACCAAATGTTCGAAATAAAATAATATACAGGCTCGTAATTGAAGATCCACATGCGGATCATTAAAATGTACAAGAAAGAATATAAAACAGACTTTAGGGCAGATCTAAGGATTTGCAAGATCCTCTTATTCACTACCGAGCAGCTTCCGGCCTATTTTGTATTGTACCTGCAGTTTAGCCTTTGGACGATACGTCAGCTTACGCTGGTAAATACACCCAACTGACTCATTTTGAAAACTTTAAAAATGGTTTTTAAGTGCAAACGGCACAAAATATTTTATTAACTTGGGAAAGTTGACCTTGCAACCTTGTATCAGATTCGCATGCTTATCAATATATACAGGGCCCGGAACAGAAACCGAGACATGATTAAATACACACCACTCAGGTACTCACGAAGGAGTCATCCCCAACGTCTTGGGCATATTGTATATGAGCATCAAAGGGTGTATGCCTACACCCCGTGCTAAGGTCGTGGCCAATAACTATTGTATTGAGCCGAGGATATCCAGGACACGGTAATTTAACCCCGATGTTTAAGTTATCAAACAAAACTGATTAAAACGAAATATGCGAGTTTACTAGCCACAAGCGGGCATTCGATTGACCCCATTTTGGACCAAGCGGTAATAATTTACCGTATCCCAAGCCCGTATAGGGAAAATAAGTCGAGAGTATTTACCTGAGCTACTCTTCTTCTTTTATTTTTAAATAACTCAGCCGTATACAAAAGTACCAAGTGCAGATAGCATTTACCAGCAAGGCTCTAGTCTGGATTATGGCATAAGCTAGCCAATTAAATACTAACGGACTTATAAACCGAATAGTGTACATGATCATTACGTATAACACTTGATTAAACGATGATCGGATAGAATTTAGTTTAATCCCGACAAGTACTTGACTTGTATAATATGGTAAACTATATACATTCTGGATTTTGAAACTTAAATGACAAGGTTAAACCCGTTTTGGTTAATTTCAGTAAAATAGTTACATATACATAACTGTGCGCATATTAGCGATGTCGGGTAACCGGATAAGTTATGGACAAGTTCTATATGCCATTATACTTTAAATAAGTTAAGATATCAGTAGGATATCAACTTGTACGCCCGTTAAGGTTTTAAAACGAAATTATGCCTCATAAGGGTGTTTTGGTAATTTATATCATATAAAAGGAACTTGAATATAATTTAATGTTATGATTATAAGTATTCTGGAAGAATACTTTATTTATGATATAATATCAGTAGGATATCAATTATATGTGCATTTTACCCTTTTATGACCAAACTATGCACCGAATGGGCATTTTGGTCATTTTACATATAGTTTATAATTTATTTGGGATTCTGAGTTTATAACATGTACCTACTATAAATATGTTTAAAATAAGTTTTAAAATCAGTAGGTAACAAGTATTGGTTCATTAATATGGTTTAAAACCATACTGTGCGCCTAAATGACGCTTATGTCGTAAAATGGCGTCCTTATATGATTTTCACGAAAACTGATGTTAAGTTCATATTAAAATGTATTAGATATGTTATTTAATATAACATATCAGTAGGTAAAGGGTTTACCTTGAAAAGATTTGATTAAATCCATTTTATAAGCCACAAGGGCTAAAATCGCCATTTATCGATATAGTTTAAGGACTTGCTTGAAAACTCAGTTTATAACTTGGTTTAACATCCCAAATAATCCTAATTATAATATTACATCAATAGAAACTCATTTTCAAGTTCATTACCATTTAAAACCTTGTTTTATGCAAAAAGGACATTTTGGTCAAAGATGGCATAATTATGGAACTTGCGCATAAACTTGGATTCTGATTATGATCATGTAATATAACCTCAGAGGGTTATGCTACATAATATTATGATCATAATGCAACTTTAGATCAGTAGGTAGCTAATCTAAATCGGGTCAGAATTGAAAGTCAAAGCAGAAGTCAAACTTCGCGACTTTCGGTTGCGAACCGACCCTAAAACTGAAATTGACGAGCCGAACATGTACTTACATGTTCTAATAATTATTACCAACTTGTTTAAGTGTCAAAACAGGTGTCATAACATATATAAGATCAATTTATGATTTTTCCGAAAAATTGCCTGTTTGACTTTTTAATATCATAACTTTGACCCGTCAATTGGTCTAGCAAACGTGATTTTCAGTGTAACATCCATCAAAAACCGGGTTAACCAAACCCGCTTCGTTTATTAACCGAACATCCAGTTAAAAATTTCATTGCGTATTTAATGCTCAAATTAATTTTATACAATACATAATTAATAAATATATTAGAATTTAAAACCTATAATTGAAAATTTATAATAAATAATGAAATAAAAATAATTTGCTGATGCCGGGTTTTGAACCCGGGTCAGCCGGATAAAACCCTCCAAGACTTAACTCACACACAACACACCACTCCGCCACTTGTGTTATTTGTTGATAATTCTGAAACAATTAATACTTGATAAAAAACTCGAAACTCAAAACCAGCGCGCCCAAATCCGCAGACGCCGGAAAATACGCGAAATTGCAACGGTTTCCTTTACTCCGGAATCAAGCAAGTATAACGGATGATAAACGTCGGTTATAACCGAAAACTCGATTCAATTTCATTCATGAACCGTGAATTTCATAACCGAAAACTTGAAATCACATATACTTAAAAATACCTTAGTCAAGAAAACCCAACTCGCTTATTCACTCGAATCAGCTCTCAACACACTCGCTAACCTCCCTACAAGTCCCTAATCGCAAGGACAACTCGCCGGAAACTTTCTGCAACTCGCCGGAAAACCGAACCCATTTCATCACTGTGCCTTACTCTAAAAACAGAAGATCTAGAGCTCATACCGAAGCCACCCACACCCACCTCAAGCTTCCTGAAGACCCTCTGCCGCAAGATACACGTCGCCGGAATAACCTGTTGTCATTGGAATCTCGCCGAACGAAACAGGGGATCTCTGTCGGTATATCTTATACCTAATCTCTCTCATTTTTTATTAATCTCATATGTAGTTAATCACAATTTACTAAAGAAATGGATTAATTTATCGAAACAGTCGGGATTTGGTTTCTGGGTAATGTTTACGAAGAAGATGAAGTTTTGGATTGTGTATATATGTAATATAAATCGGGTTATATCTCGGGTTAGACACACAGTCCAGCGGTGGACTCTGTGCAAACAACTAACACACGTCTCGAGTTCGATCCTTGACACAATCTCATTCTCTGTAATAAAAATGTTTCCTTTTTAAACTGAACCGGATCAACTCGCAGAGAGATGTTAAGTTTAATAAAAATCAGTATATTAACCAGGTTAGACACACAGTCCAGCGGTGGACTGTGTGCAACACTAAACCACAGGTCCCGGGTTCGAGACCTGTTGAGGGCACCGGTCTGATATAATTAAATCCTTTTTAAAATAAATGATTTCGGATTAAATTAAATAGTGTATAAATATAATTAAAAACAGAAATATTTCGGGTTAGACATGTAGCTCAGTTGGTAGAGCTGCGTGCACGCGTACGGGAGGTCTCGGGTTCGAGCCTCACCCAGCGCATACATACACGCGATCGAACGGGTCAAACAGTCAACAGTCACAGTCAAACAGTCAACGGTTAATGGTCAACCCAAAAAGTCAACATTTTTTTTTATTTATTTAATTTTAAAAATCAGTTAAAAATACTTAAAAATAATGTTTTTAAAGTTAGAAAATAACCTTAAACTCACAAAAAAATGAATCTAAAAACCCTATTAAAATTATTAATAAAATCCACTTATTTACCGTACCTTTCCGTATTATTTAGGTTAGTTTTTCCTCGTCGATCAACACTCCAAACTCGTACGCATTCAACATCATCAAACGAACGCACCCAATGTGAGTGAATTCTTACAAATTCCCCTTTTTATTCATGTTTTGGGGTGTATCATGTGTCACTTAAACTAATTCGCTTATTCAAACTCGTGCTATACCATATTATGATCTAAACTTAGAATGTAAATATTATTTGTTATTATGTATTACATATTGTCAAGTTGTATGCAAATTAATTGTTAGGCCCATCAGTTCCTCGTGGGAGACGAGTTGAACAACGTGTGCCTTAAAACTCATTCATTAGGCCCATCAGTTCGTAGAACAACGCGTGCCTCAAAACTCATTCATTAGGCCCATCAGTTCCTCGTGGGAGACGAGTTGAACAACGCGTGCCTCAAAACAATCTATTGTTGTATGTGTGTGCAATATTTAATATTAAGTGTTTTGTGAATAAATTTACATTTACATTTACTCATATGTGGTTATGCACTTTATTTTATAATCAATACAATAAACTCGTTTAAATGTTTTTCATAGGATTCACTCGCCAACTTTTTGTTGATCCAAAAACCATTTTTACACATGATACAGGTGGACAGGATGAAGCAAGGAAAACATAGGAAAAGTGCCTTAGAAGAAAAATAATGAAGGCTAGAAAGATGTATAGAACATGTTGTACTAGTATGATTTGATTGTATGATCTTCTTTAAAATTGTAATAATAAATATGAAACATTATAATAAATGTCAAGCTTTGATGAAAACCCAATCATGCCCCAATCACCTTTTCTGTTGCGGGTCGGGGTGTGACATTCAGGAGGTGCCCTTTATAGGGACTAACACCTACCTTATTACGATCACTTAGCCATGTTCATTTCGAACAATGGCTGGACCATAATGGTCTTAACCGAAAGTCAAAGCGTTTTATGAAAATGCTTGACTTTTGGCTATAAAAGCCTATAAACGAACATGCAAGAGCAAGGAACACTTACAAGAGGTTCCTACAATGCAAGAGAACTAAGTTGGATGCTCCTTTCAGCTAGGAACTTCCAGAGGAGGGAGAAGAGTTATGATTTAGAAAGGTGCAAGTTCAAATGGTGAACTTGATCACCTATTTATAGTTGGAGAACTCAAAGGAGAGGAAGCCAGGTGTTTAGGGGTGTAAGAAGAAGCTTACAAGTGTCCCAAAACGTGGCATAGCAGTTTAGAGAAGCCATGGTTTCGAATTAATGGTTTTGGAGTTTTGCTTGGTCTCCAAACAAAACTTTCTGCAGCAGACCTGTTCTCGCGCCCCGCGAGAGACCCAGACCTAGTCTCTCGCGGCCTGCGACCGCCCCAAGGCCACTTTCAAAGTTTGACACTTTAGCCCCTTAACTTTGAAAAGCTTCTAAAAACCTTTTTAAACACCTTTTTGGCACTTTTAGCCCTCCGTAGCCAATACTTGGCATACCGGGATTATGCCTGGACATTGTCGAGCTCTCGGTTCGACAAAAGGTCACTCAGAGGTATAAATTAACATGTTGACGCTTTTAATCCCTCCATCATCTAACTTTCACATATTTTACAAAATTGAACTCTCTCGTCCAACAAATGGCACGTATGAGAGTTAGGACTTCACAAAGGATCACTCAGAAGGTTATTATAAGCATGTTGATTCCGATGTCACTCAGAGGCTGGGCATGTTGACATATCAGTCACTCGGAGGCAAAATTTCAAGCATGTTGACGTATCGGTCACTCCGAGGCTAATGATTTAAGCATGTTGACATATCAGTCACTCAGAGGCTGTTATTTATGCATGTTGACATCGGACCGTCACTCAGAGGCTCAGTTTGAGCATGTTGACGCCTTTAGTCTTTATTGGTCTTTAACAGACTATATTTAAAATACAACACGTGTCACTATACTATTGGACACGATTTTAAAGGATGTTACAGGAGACGGTTCGTTTAACCCTGATAGTTACTTTTTAAAAATTAAAAATATTAACTTTTTAAAATTCAATGTTTACCTCTATAAATACCACACACCACTTTCTTTTTTACACATCTTCACACCACACCCAAACTTTTTATATAACCCTACACTTCCACACCCAAAAACCGGCACGATTGCAGCCATTCCGTGGACGCAAGAAGAAGACATCGCACTTTGTGAGTCGTGGATCGAAGCTTTAAGCCACTACACGCCACGCAGCCGGTCAAGCGGCCTGTTTTGGGGAGAATTCTACAACACTTCTCGGTCCATAGAGGTGATCACACCTGAACCGTCGAAGCCCTATCTTCTCGTTTCAGGACAATCCGTATGGATTGTGAAAGATTCGAGCAACTCCACACCGCGGTGAGCTGATCGGAGTGTCGCGCCTCGGTCAAAGATAATATTTGTACTCTCGAATTACCTTTAGCAATTCATTAGTGGTAGTAAGGGGTCAAACCATGAAGATTTTGTGGTTTGCAATAAATACGATTGATTTTAATGGTTTGTTGTGACTTTTATGAAGCTTGCTAAGAATTCGATTAATTTGTTTGTTTGAAAAGGGATGTCGGATTAGACTGATAAGTTTGTTTTAATTACTTAGCTACTTAAAACTTAAAAAGTTGCCCGAAAACTTAATTAACGATTTTAAATAATAACCCAGATAAGGCATAATTGCACATAAACATTACGCAAAGTCAAATTTAATCTTCGCTCGACAATTATCTTAGGTTTCAAAATTAAACTACAACTTGTCACAAATCAAAACTCCAAACAATGTCAAACCCTAGAAACTTACAAAAACCTATACCAGGGTGAAACCCGAAGAGACTAGCCGCTCATGATGAACGAAACTTGATCACCAGATGATTGAGACTCAAGCATGAACATCTTGGAGCTTGATGATAGAGATGGATGATGGTTAGGGTTTCAAATGGATGGTGTGTGTGAATGAATGATGGAGGAGATGATGGTAGGCTAGGGTTAAGATTGAATAGATTGATGATTCGGGATGATAGGGTGGATTGGAAGTGGTTGAGGATGATGTTCTAGGTGTTCTTGGCTCCAAGATGAAGTTCAAAACTCAAAGAATACGTAACTCCCTTGAAAAATGGTCAAAACATGTGATATACTCATTCCGGTCCAACAAACAAAATCAGTGACGTAATGCAGAAGAGGTTATCGTCGATGGCCCAATATGGCGTCGGCGATGCCTTGCCAAAAGTCCATGTTTCTCCGACGCTTAAATCTACTGCCTATGACGCATTCTGGCCGACAGAACATCAAAAGAGCGTCGCCGACAACCCAGGAGGGCGTCGCTGACGGTATCCTCAATCCTTATTTTCTGATTTTTCCATTTCTCACTCTCGGTTAACCCATTTTCCGTCCCGGTGCTCCGTATAGCTCCCGAATAGCTCCTTAAGCTACGTTAGACCTACAAAACACATTTACAATCCAAAGTAGGCTATTCGAAACTAAAAGTTATGTAAAAACATAAAATTAAACATAAAAGTACACCGGTTTTCAACCACGCATCACATCCCCACACTTGTCTTTTGCATGCCCTCAAGCAAATCTATTTTTCACTTTCGTGGGTCGAACGAAAAATACACTTCCCATTCTCGAGACATAAGCTAAGGTCTAATGTCATACTCGGTTCACGATTCTTACAATTTTCAAAATATTTAACGGTGATTAATCACATAAGAATGGTTACCTAAGATTAACTCGCCCCTAAAACTCACAAATCCTACACACCCCTCACAATGTTCTCTCCACTCGGTTGGCTAATCAATGATACATTAGCACTTTCGAAGTAATCACTCAAACCGATTAGAACACGTGCCCGCATAGGCTTGCAACACATAAGAAAAATACAAGAATCTAAAAACTAAAAGAAACACGAATAACTAAAACAAATAATATATAACAACAACAAAATGCATACCTCGCCTATCTCTGGTAGCGCTCGTTCGGATCGACTGGCGGGTATGGTTGGAATGGAAATCCGATGAGGGCCGACATCATCTCATGAAAGTCATCAAGAGGCCCCCTTTCCCCTTCAGCCGGTGGTTGAAACTGCGACGGGACGTAACTGGAGGCGACTCCTTCAGGCCAATGAGGAAATGGGTCTGAAGGCCCGGCGGGCACACGAAGGTCCTCATAACGCGTTCAAGCCTGCCTCATAGTCTCGATGGTGCCTTTCTTGGCCATGGAGGTGTTTGGCATTGTTTATTGCAATTTGTTGAGCTATCGATCTTGTCCTCCATCGATTGTCTTCCAACGAATTTCTTTCAATTCGGAGGCGGTCTTGCTCGTCCTCCCAAGCTTGTCTCCGAGCCAACTCTTGCACCCGGTGCAACTCCTGTTGTTCCTATTGAGACTACTGCATAGCCAACCTTGCTTGTTGTTATTCCCACTTCTCTTGTTCCTTAGCTCGGTGGGCGGCTTCTTCGGCCCAATGAGCTTGTTGCTAAGCCTGCCAATCCTGCTCCCATTGCCTCCTTCGTCCTTCATACTCCCGATTCTCCCCAATACCCGCAGAGACATTATCATAGATGTCTTGCTGACCCCAGTTATAGTTACAATCCCCAGGCCTACGCCGGTTGGTCGCAAAAGTCGCCACACCTGCCGAGATTTCCCGATGTGGTCGGGCGTACCTTTGACACGGTCCCCTCGGACCGGGAGGCTCATCCTTTTTTTTCTCGTCAATCATTCTTCTTCTCGTGCAGCACTTGGATCGGTATATTGGAATTGGTGTCCATGCTCATCGGACATGATGTATTGATGATCATAAACTTGAACCATTATTTTCCAACGTTATTTCATCGACGCAAAACAAATCTGATCCACGGGTTTTGAAACCCACAGTGCTTCCTCCGGTAAACGGTTCTGTTGTACTATCATGGCACTGATCAACCGAACATACGGTATCATCTTTCGAGCATAAGATTCGCGGGTATCCCAAGTGTTTATCATGACGATATGTCGCCATTATAATTTCGGTGTTCTAAACAACAACGAATGAACCACCCGACAATCCGATGCCTTTACCTTCCCCCGATCTCCAAAACGTACCATGATATCTTCCAAAGAAATGTGTTGGAGGATTTTCCCTTCAACAGATAAATGGTTCCTCGAAGCCGTTCCACCGTCACTGTGTGGTAAAGTTGCTTGACCCATACCGCCCGGATCTGCGGTGTTCATTCTGTAATGTAGTAAAAATACTCGTCGTCTCTCAACGAGTCAAACCGAGCAATATTATTCATTATCTCGAAAGACATCACAGACCAATTGCCACGTGTGTGGCGGACCATCTCTAGTGTTGAACCTCAAGGATGCCAACCACTCACAAACCGCAGTCAATTATACCCGGGGTGTGGCATCCTCACACCAATCTAAAACTCTCTGCCATCCGAGTCTCTCAAACTTTGGACAATCCCAATCGTTCGGAACTCTTCCACGTTATCAGTACGTTCCGGCACAACCCTCTCTGGAATAGTAGTCTTGGCATTCGCCATCTTCCACTTCCACAATTTGATTTCAAGGTGTTTGTCATTAAACCTCGAAAGTGTCATCTTCTTGTTCTCTTCCCATGGGTCACCACACTGCTGTCTCTGATCATCTCCCAAACCTAATCTTGACGGTATAACCTCCCGTCATTCTCTTCCACATTACTTCGTTGTTCCCATTTTTTCTGGAAGATACCAGAACCCGAAGCGGCTCCCGAATATGAACCATGAACCGAAATTTTGCCCCTCTTCCAGCTTGCCATGGCTACAAACAAAAACACAAGGAAGACAATCAATATCACTCAAAACCTCAAATCAACTCAAACTTTAAATATAACATGTAATGTTGAACCACAACTATCCTTTAGATGCAAACTAGCCAATTAACAAACCGTATGATAATCATGCTCAAATTCAAGTAAAGTTATTGTATACTAAGAGAAGCTAAGGAAAGATGTAAATCAAGAAACTTGAAAAACACCCTTGCAAAAACCTGAAAATTCAAGCTCAAAAATCTTGCAAACAAGCAAGAATTGATGAACACTGTGATAGGGGTTTTGTTCCTCTCGAAAAACTACACAAGTTGGGCTCAAAATTCATGTGATTTGGTGAGGTATTGTAGAAGTTATGAGAGATTGAAGGTTTTAGGGTTCTTGAGGTTTTAAAGAAAAAGATGAAGTGAAAGTGAAACTTGTGGAGGAAAAGAATGCAAAGATTTTGTGGTTTAGGAAGCTATGGATCAGATAAGGGGTCTCCCGGGTAAAAGATGTGGCTGAAACTAAGTTCGGGTCGGATTTAAATGGGTTCGGTAGTGATTAGGTTCGAGTTTGGATGCTGAAATCAAGTCAGCGTCGGCTGACGAAAGGTACACCGTCGGCAATGGTATACTGCCTCGTTGCCGACGCCCCACAAAAATGCCCAAAAGCCCCAACGCCTTATTCTACTGTCTACACAACAACACCCCCGACGACACATTTAGATACACTGTCGTCGACGTCGTAAACGACGGACCACATTGCATTTCGTTACCAATAACATGTAAACTCTATCCCAGATAAGGCATAATTGCACATAACATTTCGCAAAGTCAAATTTAATCTTCGCTCGACAATTTACGAATACGATACAAATGCAAGACAACTACCTTAGGTTTCAAAATCAAACTACAACTTGTCACAAATCAAAATTCCAAACAATGTCAAACCCTAGAAACTTACAAAAACCTACACCAGGGTGAAACCCGAAGAGACTAACCACTCATGATGAACGGAACTTGATCACTGGATGATTGAGACTCGAGCATGAACATCTAAGATCTTGGTGATGGAGATGGATGATGATTAGGGTTTCGGATGGATGGTGTGTGTGAATGAATGATGGAGGAGATGATGGTAGGCTTGGGTTAAGATTGAATGGATTGATGATTCGGGATGATAGGGTGGATTGGAAGTGGTTGAGGATGATGTTCTAAGTGTTCTTGGCTCCAAGATGAAGTTCAAAACTCAAAGAACATGTAACTCCCTTGAAAAATGGTCAAAACATGTGATATACTCGTTCCAAGTCATCCAACAAACAAAATCAGTGACGTAATGCAGAAGAGGCTGTCGCTGACGGCCCAGTATGGCGTCGGCGACACCTTGCCAAAAGTCCATGTTTCTCCGACGCTTAAATCTACTGCCTACGACGCACTCTGGCCAACAGAATCATCAAAAGAGCGTTGCCGACAGTATCTCCAATCCTTATTTTCTGATTTTTCCATTTCTCACTCCTGGTTGACCCGTTTTCTGTCCCTGTGCTCCGTATAGCTCCTGAATAGCTCCTTAAACTCCGTTAGACCTGCAAAACATATTTCCAATCAAAAGTAGTATTCGAAACTAAAAGTTATGTAAAAACATAAACTTAAACATAAAAGAACACCGGTTTTCGACCACGCATCATGAGCACCAAGAGGGTGACCTCGAGGGGACGACACCATACAAGTCGCTCTCATCAACTATCAGCATGAGGTTGGACGTGAATTCAAACACGTTTTGGAGTGGCAAATCATTAGGTTTTTTTATATAAATTATGTGTTTTTTAACTTTAATATTATGTAATATTTATTTTGTGTGCTTTTTAGTTTTAATTTTATGTAATGTTTGTTAATTTTAATGTTATGTAATGTTTATTAATGTTATTAGTTTAACTTCTAGTGATGTTTTTTTATAAAATTTTAATAGATTTTATATAATTTGAATTAATAAATAAGCACAAAGGTTGTGCCACATGTCGGAAAACGCCAAGCATCAACGTTGCGTGCCACCCGTCGGTTTAAACACCACGCCATGTTATGAGGTTTGGTCTATGTGTTGCATAATGCCCCGTCTTCAATACCGTATGGTCTTAATAATTTAATAAAGAGGTACATATCACCTAGCTTAGCCACTTAGTCATGTGGCCTAGTGGTCAAGAGGGTTTTGCGAGCCACTTAGTCATGTGGCCTAGTTGTCAAGAGGGGTTTTGCTTTTGTGGAGTAACTCAAGTTCAAATCTTGGGGTGGTAGTAATTTAGGAGTGTAACTTTTGTTGTTAAAAAAATATCATCTAATTTAGTATTTGCCACTTGGGTTGTAGCCAGCAATGCTTCTTTGAGGTAGACCCAAGTTCTAATCTTGGGCAAGGAGTAATTTACAGAAATAATGTGGTGAGTGTTTATTCTTAGCCTTTCAAAGAATACTAGGGAAAGTGAATACAGTGCTATTATACGTGTAAAACCTTAGACGCGAAACCCATCAAAGATTCTAATCCTCTCTCTGGGATCTCTTCCTATTTGGGAAGTGATTTTAATTGAATTCGAGTGTTTTTAATCAAAACTATGTCGTTTTGATGGGTTTCGAGTCTAAAGTTACAAACATAACAGCACTGTATTAATGATTAAAGTTGTTTACACTTATCCTATCATCCAAAATGTGATGGCGTTAATAATATAAACCACTAAACCAGAAACATCTCTCCTGGCAAGAATCATGCATCAAACTGAATTCTAATAAATTACATCAGAAAAAGCAATTATATCCAGCCCTGAATAATTTACAAACCACCAAGTTGATCACGATTACTAAAAGATTAGCATGTTACATCAACTTAAAAAAAATCTTTTTACCTAGTATTTTTCAACATCATCTTTAAACTTTACATCAACTTTAAGCAAATCTTTTTACCTAATATTTTTCGACATCATCCTTAAACTCTACATTTGAGCCTCCAAGGTCTTCTGATTCTTCTTCGCATGCTGTTTAGCCTGATGCTGAGACCAGCAGGCATGTGCGGCCAGCACCCGGTCCAGAAGATCCTGGGGCACTGGTTCTCCCCTTCTTTGCTGGGGCGCGATGCTCGCTGTGTGAACGAGCGTTTTCCATTTATCCTGAAATCGAGATGTAGTTTATAACGTTTTCCATTTGTGTTTTATTAATCAATTACCAGATTTGAGTAATGTTTGATATCTAACAAGTCAAACGGGTATATTTAAAAAAACTGGCTAAAAAAGAAACGAGTCAAACAGGTCAACATTCGCCAAAGTGGATTTTCAAAGCTTAAAATTTTCAAATTATATGATTCAAATATTAAATTTTAATTGAAATAATAAACTTGCGTCATATTTGACACACTTATTGTTTATTAGAAGAGTAAAGTACACAGATGGTCCCTGTGGTTTACCAAAATTTTGGATTTGGTCCCTAGCTTTTCAAAAGTACACGGACGGTCCATGTGGTTTGCACTTTGTAACGCATTTAGCCTCTAACTTGGACCTACTGAAACCTTTATATGTATTGATTGGGGACTAAATGTGTAAAAAGTGCAAACCACAAGAACCATATGTGTACTTTACTCTTATTAGAAATTTTTGGTAAATAAAGTGTTTCAGGCCAGCCTGATCTGACCCAGTATCCATTGTGCAGAATGTTGATGCGTTACCTTCAAGTCAACATAAGTACGATGGTTTGCTTCATCAAACGCGCGCATTTTAACATCACGCCATCTGCAGAATATTATCACAGTTAGAACTTATAACCCATGTTTACTACAACATAAGTATCTTGATTGTAATATTCACACCTTCCGGTTCCTAGGGTTTCAACCGCTTCCACAAGTGCTTCTACTTCCGATACGGAAAACGGCCTCCGAGTTCTCCTTTGTGAAAACTCGAACTTTTTGGCAGGTCTTTCACTCAGAGGGATGACCGCGAGTGCCTCAGAATCAACTGCTGGAACAAGGACAAGAGCTTTGGAATCCTCCAAAGGTGCAACTTCAGCTGCAAAAGTTATACTTACTTCGTTCGTCTCGACACGGTTTTCCGTAGCAGTTGCTGGAAAAGGATGATCCGCATAAGAGTTTGACAAACCGCCATCGATATCCGGACTAGAAGGAGACCTAACAGTAAGAGGATATGATATTACTTAAAATTCCATTCTTTGTGGAGTAAATAGTCATACCAACGCTAGCGAAAAACGTAAACATTCTGCCCTCATAACATATATTGTTGATGCATGTTTGTGTCCGTTACTATGCAAATTAATATGTATGAGTTAGTGTGTTTAAAGTTTAAACGCATGAGAACAGTCAAACGTATGAGTGTTACGTTTGACCAAGTGCCAAACTTGTGTATATGTCAAACGTATGAGACATACGTTTGAACATATCACGCGGATGAGCCATACATTTGAAGCTCCCAAACGTATGGGTCATGGGCTATAAATAGAGGTGCCATGCGTTTAAACCAAGAAAAGTTTTCCTTTTAAGAGGAGATATCACACTTGATTCTTCCGGTATTAATAAAATCTTTGCCAATCCGTTCTAATCATGTTTATTTGATCCGTTTGAGTTATCTATCACGAAACTTCCATCTTGAAAGGGTTTAAACACTAATCCATAGGTTTAACAATCTGTTTCATGTAATTCCATATATGGATTACCTTAAATCACAACGTTATAGATCTTACGGGCTATTATTAAATTTCAAAATCTGAAGGTTTTATCGCGCAAAACAAAGATGATCACAAAACAGAAACTATGTACCTGCATAGTTGTTCCTGCATGTTGCATGATGGAGTTTCTTGTTGAAGAAGTAACGAAGAACCTTCAGGTAAACTAGGCTCCAACGTAAATCCCAAACTTTCAAGGTTACAATTCTTGGAAATCCCAGATTGTTGGAGTGTTCGGTTGTCATCTCTAACTTTCTTGCCTTGAACAAGTACCCCTACATGTAATTGACCATGTAAAATAGCCGTGACAGCCTCCATCACACTCCTCTGTGGAATATATTTAGCAAAATCAGTTTAACCAATCAAGAAACGCGCACTAAATATGCCACAGATCCAATTATTTAAAAACTATACCTTCAGTGAGCCTACGGTTGCGGCTTCAGGCACCTCAACGTACAGTTCAGGCACTTTAAACGACTTTATGCTAAACTTCACTAAATTTGGCATGCTTTCACTACTTTCCTTCTTAATACATGAATTACGTGAGCTTTGATGAAACGACTTCCTCCGTTTATATACGACATCTGCTTGAAACCGCTCTCGCATGTATATATTTTTTCTTTTTTGGTAAAAGGATTTAGCCCCGCCACCTAAAACGATAAATAAATGGATAACAATCATATTCTTCTTCGAATCCGTAAAAAAATATATATTTTTGTTTACTAAATAGTAAATATACTCCACATACCAGTGCCGTTTGGGAGTTCATAATCTCTCAGCGTCCGAGCGACTTTCCAGTATCTAGAAGGAATCATTTTCCTCATTCTTGTGTATCTAGCACGCGATCGTGACCCCAAACCCCGTTGTCTGGTGTTACTGCGGTTAGTATACCTAAAATACTTTTCATCATCATCTCTACTATTTACTTTCACATTTCCCCTATGCCTTGGACTGTGAAAAAGATCTTTACAAAAGGATAGATTTACACTACTAGCTGACTTGTTTAGCACACGGGTATTCACACATGGTTCCAAACGGTCCTTCGAACTGTAGGTCTTGACTGAAGTCAACCCTAAACTTTGTTCCTCGATTGCCTTAGGGTGTATTTCAGTACTATTATCACCATAGTTAGCATTACATAAGTTGCCAGATTTGTCTTCGATGGCTTCCATTATCAGATTTGTGTTGACTTTCTTTATTAAATCAGCATTTGTAATAATGGAAGCATGATCCGAACCAGAATCATAGTCGGAATGTTGCGATTCCTTCAAAGAAAGGTCTAGATTAGTGGGTTCCGCACCACTAGCCAGAACATGGTGCTCTGATACTACGGATTTCACTTTGACGTCACGTAGTTCGTTTTTAACGCCGTCATCGGGAATGCTAATTTGTCGCTTTCCTTTCGAACTAGTACTAGATGTAGAGCTTTCACTCTCCTGTTCCTGTAATAGCTTGTCGGCTACATTTGCTAACAACTCAAAAGCACAAATTTCACCATCTTCGGATGATTTGTTATGTAGAATCCTCCTCTAAAGAAACAAATAAAACGCATTAGTACAAATTAACATTTTGCGCATGAAAACCAACTTAAGTTTATGCTAACCCGCAAGGATCTAGGAGCTCTAGGTATCACGGGGGCCAGTAAATCAGGAAATCCTCCACTATAAGTTCTCTTCTTCACCACCATATCTTAAGAGCGCATGCTATGTACAAGATCATCAACCGAATGAACCAATAGTTGTTCCTGCTATGTCACTAAATAAAAGATTCAGAATCAAGAAACCAAATCATTACTTGAATATAAATAGTGCCAACAAACATATATTACCATTTACGAACCGGACATTTAACTATGTACATATATTTGATATCCATTTAAAAAGGAAAAAGTAAAAGTTACTACTTAAAGATAGACATCAACATGACAAATACCATCTGACATCTAGATGCAACGAAAAACATTTTCATCAAGAACTTAATAATCAAGTTTAACTACAATCTTTATTATGAAAAAACTATTAACCCTAACGAAATTCAATTAAAACAAACTTCCTAAACCAGAAGCTAGATCTTATGATCAGTAACATTTCCTACAAAAATTAGCATGATTAGTCAAAAAACAAAAATAAAAAAAGAACTTAACCAGTAATTAAAAACTGAAAATTAAAACCACGCAACATGAATTTAATACCTGAAAAACTATACATCAACAAAGTTCATAATAATAATTATACTAAATTAAACACAATTAAATCTCGCATAATTATTAAACAATTTCGCCTCAATTAGATCGTAAATTCAACGCGATCAGACAAGCAAAAGCAAAATTTACAAAATTCGATCTGATCTACATACAATTAACAGAATTTACGGAACAAAAACCGGAGGTTTAGCTAAAACCACTAGAAGATCGGACCATATCTCGGTCAAAAACACAAATTACACCTAACAAACTACCGATTTGAAAGGGAAAACATAATAAACATGATCAGCGCCTAAATGAAGCGAAAATTAACAGAGATCAGAGTCAAATTACCAGTCCGAAGGGGAATTTAAGGAATCGTATCCAGCACGAAACTGTAGTGCTCAAATTTGATTATTATGTTGAGAATTTGAAGATGATTACTGTAGCAAATTGTAATCTTGAAAGCTACATTCAAGAAATTTTTAGAATTTGATTTGGATTGGGATTGGAATTGGGTAGAATGGTTTAAAGTATAAACCCCTGGTATGTATGTATGTATTGGTATGTATGTATGTATGTATGTAAGTATTTTGGGGATGTGGTTTTGTAGTCATGTACCATAGATTCCGATGATGGGTGTGATTTAGTTAAAGGGGTAAAAAGGTAATTTTGTAGGGTAGATGGGCTAGAATTTTTAAATTTAACTAGTAGGTAACACTCATTGTATGTGGCGGGGCAACCAATTATTAATAAATTTTGTACGCATATTAATTACATGTACTTATGTGTATATCTCCAAGTCTCATGTCTTAATTTTCGTGTCTTATCACCTCTAAAGTCATGTCTTGTCGTGGCTATTTGTCCAAGTCAATCAACTCATGTATATTTATATATCCCAAGTTTTATATGTCGTGTTTAGACATATATTCAATAATAATCGTATTAGGTTTATGCATACCTAAAGTATGAAGTTATATATCCGTTCCTACGTGTTCGTATATATATATATAGGGTAGTGTTCTAAAGTGACCAACATGCCAATAATGAACTGTGTGAACTGATATGGACCATCGATTTTCATCAGCTAGATATGTTGATTTGTGGCATGATGGTAATTAGTGAGTTTTTTCTATTTAAGTTAATTAATAAGGGTACTAATGTAATTACAAATACATAAAATTTAAAATGAATAGTTTCCATATGTTTACGAGATAAGCAGTTCCTCTATAATCACAAATATAGTTGCACAATCCATTCCTAAAACTCGTCAATCCTATTTCAACCATCTTCTTTCTCTGTCGCTATAATCGTCGTCCGCAACATCACAGACATTGAAGAGTTCCATCGATTGGGACAAGCTATTCGATTACTCAATTGATTCGTCGAGGAAAAGGTAAACAATACTGAAGTTATAGTTTTTTTCCGATTTTGTTCATCGTTGCACGTTTTGTACGATTTTTTCGTCTTATAATAACACTAAATCGGAAACTAGGGTTTACTTTTTCTGATGTAATAGTAGTCTATTCAGGAGATTATTGTCCGATTGTGTGTTTTGGTCAAACATTGTTCTTTGACAAGATTTATTTACTTCTGAAGGATAAGGTTGATTTAATAAGAATGTTGATTGTACTCTGTTTTATAAAGTATATGCTAACTGATATTTTGCTAAAAAATGTTGATATACACATGTGTATTTGATAGGTTTTTGTGTGTTTGGTTGTTTTCAACAAACATTGTTAATATACATGATTTAATTTTTTAATAGATAGTGTTGATTCAACAATAATGTTGTTTGTACTCTGTTATAGAAAAATATATGTTAACTGATATTCAGTTGTTTGATTGATCGAAGTACAATAATATGGTTATTGTACACAAGTGTATTCAATAAGTTTTTGGTATATAGTCTGTTTAGATAAAACATTCTTCGACTTCATGATAACTGATATTCTGACGTCTGTGTAGTTGGGTTACATGAAACTCGTTGATGTACACAAGTGTATATCATTCATCACTGTTTCATAATAATTGTCTGTGTGGATTTTTTTTTTGTATAAGTTTGCTAGATATGTCATATAGTTCTATTGCTCGTGTAATATTGTTGATGCACACTTTAGTATGTCGCACAAATGATTTTACAATTGTGTATGAACTGTTTGATGTTGAATTGGGGGAAAAATTGTTGTTATGTAAAAACGGACAAGTGTGTGTGTAAACTCTAGAAATATACGTCTTTGGTATCAGGGTTTTTATTCTGCTATGTGCAATGAAATGTAGTTTAAAAGAATTTGTTATATAACCATACAACATATCATGATTTGAGTGAATTACATATGTTTATATAGTATTGAAGTTGTATACATTATACCAGTAATAATTCGTTCAATTTCTTTGTGTACTTGATCAATCCCATTTTTATTAAATTTGTAGGTACAAGTGCTTATACAATGAGGAAACGTAAGTTTTTAGTCTAATAAAAACATTTTAAAGTTTGAGTACATGTTCGTAATATAATAATATGAACATTCATTTTTTAACCGCGTAGGGGGAAGAGCGAAAGGATAGCTCGTTTAGTGGCCAGTATATTTAGTAATACAAAAGATGATCCAATTGAATGTTCAGATGATGAAGTAACCGGTAATAAGGATGAAACAGGTAAACAAATATACACAACTTGTTAAACATTGCATTTTTTAGATATGGTATATGTATAATATGTGGTACACAAAACGGACTTTAACTTGTTGTGCATAAATTTTTTTTTGCATAGTTGCAGAGATGTCAACAGAAAAGGTTTCAAATGTGCACAATGTTGTTAGTAATGTTGACAAGAGATTTAAAGGTATTGTTCAGTACACACCAGTATGTTAGATTTATTATCTATACATGTAGTTAATATTTTTTACATGCAGGAAATGTTTCTGAGAACACCAGAGAAATTAGAATAGGAAAAAAAGGCTGAAAAAGGTGGATCAAAGATTTGATGAAAATGAAGCTGATGAAAAGCAGACTGTTGAAGAATGCAGAAAGAGAAGTAAATTTGTGAAAAAAAAAAGAATGGAAAGTGCGAAGGCTGTTCGTGTCCCTTTCTCGAACAATGAAGAAGGTTAGATTGTGTTTTTGCTTTTGGTACTGACAGATAAACATGTATCAAATCTGATATATATGTACAACTCTTATTCAATTAAATATGTTTTGTGTTAGATGATGTTAAAGTTAGTCAACTAACAAGACAGGTAAGAAGAGGTTGTAAACTAACTGGTGAGGATGAATGGAAATAAGGGTCAGATATGGTTTACGTACATGATTATATATCTGTGTACTGTGACATGGTGATGTTCAACATAATATTAATGATGATGATGAAGACAAAGGATGTATTTATTACAATAAAGTTTTTATAGTGTATCCTGTACATTTTTATGAAAATTTTGATTGGATCGTTTTACATTAGTGATTGATGAAGATTCTAAGGAGATTCTGATTGGTGAAGTATTCAATTACCGAAAGAGGCAGATAAAAATGACACCAAAGAAAGGAAAGGAAAAAGAAAAAAGGGCGAAGGTAGAAGATGGATTACCTGGAATCCAGGTTCATAAATCACCAAATAAGCTATACGAAGCTGTACATTTTATGGAATCATGGCAACGAAAAATGGTTAAAGAGATAGGTTTTGGAAAAGTGCTGAGGTTGAAGGTTAGTGATATTACAACCAACTTAGGACATTTTGTGATAAATATGTTAGATACGAAAAAATGAGAATTACTTTGGGAGATAGGTACATAATCATGGATAAAGAATCTGTAAGAAAATTGTTAGGTGTTCATGCTGGAGATATAAGGGTGGCAAAGAAAAGTTAAGATGAACCAGAACATCCTTTAAAAGATAAATGGGTTTCTAGGTTTCTAAAGGTGCCAGTTAATTTTAAGAACACTGTAGACAAAATAAAGTTGGATCCTTATGAAGACAAGAATATGTTCAAGATAGATTTTGTGTTGCTGTTTATGTCTACCATGATTGCTTGCACGAAAAACGGGAGTGTGATGTACAGCATGTTGGATTTTTACGCTAGAAAAGGAGTTTAAGGATCATGATTGGTGCCAGCTTGTGTTGGATGCTGTAAAGTCATGCAAAGATGACTGGGTAAGATGTGATCCAAAGGTTTACTTCAGGGGACCGCTCACTTATTTGGTGGTATGTTTCACATCTCTTTAACATAAGTTTTTTGGGAAATAATACACTGTTGTAAGTCATGAAGTGTACACATGTGTACATATCAAAATTTTAAATTACATTTCTGATGTTTTATTTATTTATTTATGTTTTTGTAGTTGTTGTATTTAGACTCAACAACATGTCCTGGTTTTAATGATGCACGTCGGGAAGCTCCTATAAGTTATTGGACACATGATTTGATGAACATGAGGAAGGATCAAGAGTTGAGAAATGGAGGGTTTGGTTTGGGGGATGTAAGAGAACTGTACGATGACGAAGAAGTTGAGGATTACAACAACGAAGAAGAGGCTGTTGATTTTTCATTCGATGACGTTGGAAAAGGAACAGTTTCTGACGATTGGTCATCGTTAGAGGTATGAAGGAGTTATTTTAGTATATTTTATAAATTAAAGGTATTTTTGTAGTAGTATGGATTTATAATTTCTTATTTTATGTTCAATGTAAAAGTATGTGTTGCTAGCATTATATCGATGTACAACGACATTGAAAATTGTAAAAGTAAGTTGAAGGCTGGCATAAAACAACTTACAACTCGATATCCAAGAAGCGATTATGTTATCCCTATTCTTGAACGATATAAAAGAATATTTAACAAATTAGCTGTTTGTGAGATGGGCGATTTAGACGGGTTTGTCAGTCCCACGGTGAAAAGACCTGGTAATTGATATAATGTATAATGTTTTCACTAACTAATAATTTAGTGTACACCTTACTAAAATTCGACCATACTACTTGTTAAGGCTGTGATGTCAAAAGGGAAAACCGAATACTGATGGTGACAAGGATATAACGAGAGAGAAGGTTATGACACCACATATTGCGTCAACTCCTACTCAATTTTTTATGAAATCCGCAGATGTTATCGATTACATAATATCTGGTGAATACGATGCACAGAGAATGGAAGATATCCCATCATTCAGCCTTGGTATAACACAGGAAGAGCGTATTCAAACAGAGTCTGTGCCGGATAACGTTGAACCTGTAGCAAAGGTATCGGAAATTGGGGTCGTAGCAGGGAAAGGAAAACGGAAAAAGATGGTTTCGAAATATCTGTTATCACCATTTTTGGTAAGAACTGTGAACATGGACAGTTGGTTGAGTAAGAGAGACAACATTTTTGTGGAAATACTTGTCAAATTGCGCAAACGACAAAATGTACGTGTTTTGTTTTATGTTGTGATATTGGCTTAAGTATTGTATATATTTAAAAATATTAATTGAATGTTTTATACCAAATTGGTGTCAATGTATAGGGTAGCTAAACCAAAGACTAAAAGGGGTACTGAAGATTTGAATAATGATCATGAAGAAAAAGAAGTCTACGAGGTGGAGGCTACAAATGCGTAAGAAAACATTAACTATCCTAAACATATGATTTCAGTTTATGAAGTCTGTGTACTTTAGGGACTGTTGTTTTTATGTTTTGGATTTAGATTCCTATTTTTTGTTTTTATATACAGGTTGTATGTTTTGGCGGGGATACATGTTGTGTATTTGGCTTAATACACCAAATATGTGTCACTGTTATAAATGTGTATATACACATATGTATATTACAATGTTTTAGCTTTATTAATTTTTTATAGGTAGATATGCACATGTGTATTATCTTGCATGATACACATGTGCATGAAACTGATTATACATATATGTATACACAATGGATAGTTTTCTAATGTAATTGACATAATAAATAATTTATTGAGTAGGCAATTAGTATTCGAAACCACGTCGGGTGTTGGGTTATATCATTTCAAAATGAAGGATTTGCAACCAAGTCAATAGATTAATGCTGGAGTAATCAATTGCTTTGCATCAATGCTAAACCATGAAGAAAATGAGCGAACAAATGAAGCAAATGTTTTTGAGAGGGCTGGTAAAATCAAAGGGACAAAGCTGCAATTGTTTTGTGTAACACCCTGTAAAATCATGCCCAATAGTATAGTGACACGTGTTGTATTTTTAAATATAGTTTGTTAAAGACCAATAAGGACTAAAGGCGTCAACATGCTCAATCTGAGCCTCTGAGTGACTGATATGTCAACATGCTTGAAATTTGGCCTCTGAGTGTCTGATATGTCAACATGCCCAGCCTCTGAGTGACATCGGGATCAACATGCTTATCATAAGTCTCTGAGTGATCCTTTGTGAAGTCCTAAACTCTCATACATGTCATTTGTTGGACGAGAGTTCAATTTTGTAAATATGTGAAAGTTGGATAATGGAGGGATTAAATGTGTCAACATGTTAATTTATACCTCTGAGTGACCTTTTAACGAACCGAGAGCTCGACAATGTCCGGGCATAATCCCGGGTATGCCAAGTATTGGCTACGGAGGGCTAAAAGTGCCAAAAAGGTGTTTAAAAAGGTTTTTAGAAGCTCTCTAAAGTTTAGGGGCTGCGGTCGCGGGCCGCGAGAGACCAGGCCTGGGTCTCTCGCAGGGCGCGAGAAGGCCTCTACTGCAGAAAATTTGTTTGGCAGCCAAGCAAAGCTCCAAAAACCATTAAATCGAAACCAGGGACTTGTAATCAGCTATGCCACGTTTTGGGACACTTGTAAGCTTCCTCTTACACCCCTAAACACCTGGCTTCACCTTCTTTGAGCTCTCCAACTTGCACCATTTCAACTTGCACCTTTCTCATTAAATCACTCTTCTCCCTTCTCTGGAAGTTCCTAGCTGAAAGAAGCATCCAACTTAGTTCTCTTGCATTGTAGGAACCTCTTGTAAGTGTTCCTTGCTCTTGCATTTTCATTTATAGGCTTTTATAACCAAAAGTCAAGCGTTTTCGTAAAACGCTTTGACTTTCGGTTAAGACCATTATGGTCCAGCCATTGTTCGAAATGAACAGGGCTAAGTGATCGTAATAAGGTAGGTGTTAGTCCCCATAAAGGGCACCTCCTGAAGATCACGTTCGCTAGACCAATTGACGGGTCAAAGTTATGAAAATAAAAAGTCAAACATGCCGTTTTTCAGAAAAAATATAAATTGATCTTATATATGTTATGAAACCTGTTTTGACACTTAAACAACTTGGTAATAATTATTAGAACATGTAAGAACATGTTCGGCTCGTCAATTCCAGTTCTAGGGTCGGTCAAAAGTCGCGAAGTTTGACTTCTGCTTTGACTTTCGATTCTGACCTGATTTTAGCCCTACTGATGTAATATTATAAGTAAAATTATTTGGGATGTTAAACCAATTTATAAACTGAGTTTTCAAACAAGTCCTTAAACTATGTCGATAAATGACGATTTTAGCCCTTGTGGCTTATAAAATGGTTTTAATCAAATATTTTCAAGGTAAATCATTTACCTATTGATATGTTATATTAAATAACATGTTTTAAACATTTTAATCTGACCTTAATGTCAGTTTAAACATCGCTTAAAAACGTCATTTTACGACATAAGCGTCGTTTCGGCGCATAGTATGGTTTTAAACCATATTATTGACCAAGACTTGTTACCTACTGATTTAAAACTTATTTTAAACATATTTACAGTAGGTACATGTTATAAATTCAGAATCCAAATAAATTATAAACTATGTCTAAAATGACCAAAATGCCCCTTCGGTGCATAGTTTGGTCATAAAAGATAATTTACACATATAATTGGTATCCTACTGATATTATATCATAAATAAAGTATATTTCCATAATACTTATGACTATAACATTATTCAAGTTCCTTTATTATGGTATGTAATTACCAAAATGCCCTTATGAGGCATAATTTTGTTTTAAAACCTTAATGGGCATACAAGTTGATATCCTACTGATATCTTAACTTATTTAAAGTATAATGGCATATAGAACTTGTCCATGACTTATCCGGTTACCCGATATCGCTGCTATGCGCACAGTTACGTATATGTAACTATTTTACGGAATTTAACTGAAACGGGTTTAACCTTGTCATTTAAGTTTCAAAATCCAGAATGTATATAGTTTACCCATATTAAACAAGTCAACGTACTTGTTGGGATTAAACTACATTCTATCCAATCATCGTCTAATCTAGCGTCATACGTTTTGATCAAATACACTAGTCGGTCTAAGTCTATGACTTAAATAAAGACTGTTAGTATTTAATTGGTTAGTTTATGCCATAATCCAGACTAGAGACTTGCCGGTAAATGCTATCTGCACTTAGTCCTTTTGTGTACGGCTGAGTTATTAACAATTAAAAGAAGACTAGCTCAGGTAAATACTCTCGACTTATTTCCCCTATACGGGCTTGGGTTACGGTAAATTATTACCGCTTGGTCGGAAATGGGATTAATCGAACACCGGCTCAAGATAGAAATCCGCATATTCTGTTTTAATCAGTTTTGTTTGATAATTTAAACATCGGGGGTTAACTACCGTGTCCTGGATATCCTTGGCTCATTACAATCAAAATGGCCACGACCTTAGCGCGGGTGTATGCATACACCCGATAGACGCTCAGTTATGCATTCCTGCAAGGTTGGGAGGAATTGACTCCTTCGTGAGTCCAAAGTGGTGTGTACGTTAATTGTGTCTCGGTTTTCGTGCTGAGTCCCGCATGTGTGACAAACATGTAAATCTGTTAACAAGGTTGGACGGTCAATTAACCTAAGTTATAAAAAGATTTTGTGCTGATACGCACGTAAAATATTTTTGAAATGTTTTCAAAATGAGTCAGTTGGGTGTATTTACCAGCGAAAGCTGACGTATTTTCAAAAGACTAATCTGCAGGTACAATACGAAAATAGGCCGGAAGTGCTCGGTAGTGATAGAGGATCTTGCAAATCCTAAATCTGCCCAAAGTCTGTTTTATATTCTTTCCTTGTACAATCTATGATCCGCCTGTGGATCTTCTATTACAAGCTTGTATATTATTTTGTATTTTCGAACATTTTGTTTGTAATAGTAATTTTACTCCAAGACTTCCGCTGTGCCGTGTTTAATTGACTATGATGATTATCAACTGACGCCACGATACTCCCCACCCGGGCCCACCGGTGTATGGATTTCAGGTTGGAAATCCGGGGTGTGACATTTTGCCATACTGGTTGTTTTGTAAGTTTAGCGATGTTACCATAAAATTAATATCATTTTGATGAAATACGCAATGATGTGTTGACATGTATGAAATGTGGTTTTCTTTTAATATTTCTTAATGCAGATGTTTTTTTATGTTACAAACTGAAGATACGTTATTGAATCAAAAGTATGGCGAATTGCAACGTGTGGAAAAGTTAAGAAGTGCGTTATTCCTGGTGGTTGATAAAAAACCATCATTAATGAGTTTGTCAGACTATTGTGTAATATGCTTCCTGATTCTCGAGTATGGCCATTTTTATTTGGTTTGTTGTGATCTTGAAAAGCTAGCGATAACGGTCATCGACAACATGTCTGCAGTAGAAAGCCCAATTCATCTTATCAATGATGACAATTTTTTCAATAAGAGCACTCCATACAAAGTGGTAAGAAACTTCTGAATACATATAGTTTTATTCGAAATTGGACATACTACATCTAATTATGACATAACATTTACTTCAGAAAGATATTTTCACAAGGTATAGGAAGCTGGTGAATCACCCAAAGGCCTGGCAGATTGAAAATGTAGTGCCCCAAATGTTAGATTTTGAATGGAAGACGGTCGGTAACACGGCTGATTGCGGGGTGTTTGTTATGCGCCATATGGAAACTTGGTTTGGCGTCACGGTTGATAAATGGAATAGTGGCTTCCCACTCGAGCCGGGCCCCAAGAAAGCAACATTGACACAGTTACGGAAGAAATACGCGGTAAAGTTGGTTACTTCAAGCGCTAACATTCATCGTGACCGAATAATAACAGAATCAAAAGAATACGAGAAGGCGTTCAATTTAGGTTAATTTAAAATTTTGATAGTTGTTTGACAATAATATTCGTTTTGATTGTATGTTTATTTGGAATTTGTTGGGCACATGTTTTGGATAGTTTGTTATGTTCGTTTGATGGAGGTTTTTAAACTGTGCAATGGTTGATATGATAAAATTGTATTTGCTGCTTCTTACCTGTTATATGCTTTGAGATTGTATAACTGGTAGACATCATTCAGAAAACTAAGGTACACATGTGTACATCATTCATCACTGTTTCATATTTAATGTTCTATAGTCTGTTTAGATAAAACCTTGTTCTACTACCTTCTTTAATATTTTTCACTTGAGGTTGATTTAACATAAATGTTGATTGTACCCTATATAAGTAACTCCATGCTAACTGATAGTCTGATGTTTGTGTAGCCGGATTCCATTAAAATAATTACGTACACTTATGTATGTTATGTTTGTACTAAATACACATGTGCACTGTTATCTATGTTCTGCAATTCACATGCGTACAAAATACAGGTATAGTTAATCAAATGTGACTTGTTATATATATACCGCAGTTCATATGTGTACAACATAATGCTATAGTAAAGTTAAATGTGTACATATCGAAATTTTGTATCCAGTAACAATGGATTGAAGATTTTTAGTTTTTCATTTCGAAGTTGTTGTGCTCCATCATCTTAATGACTGACATATATTATTATTACGTTTATGGTTATTAACTTAAAAACACCAACTGATAAAAAGGATCTAATAGCTTTCACAAACTATGATTAAAAAACATTAAAAAATTCACTGATTACAAATTCAAAAAAGAATTTTTAGGTTTTTCAAACAAGAACTTATAGCTCGCTACCATCATTTTCGCTATCTTCCAATTGCGCATCAGTTCCGGTTTCAGTGCCGTTGTCATACTCGTGTACTTCATCATCATCTTCCTCACCATCTTCTTCTGTCGACGAATCCTCCTTTGTAAGATTGCCTTTTTTAAGTGGACAATTCCTTTTACCATGCTTTCTCACCCTCTTGCCACAAAAATTGCATATCTTTCTATGTGTTTTGGTTTTCTTTAATGCTTTTTCCTTTGGGCCAATTGGTCTTTTATGCTTGCGACATCCTTTGTTACATATTTTCTTCGGTGCCGTACATGAGACCTCCTCAGGTTCAGCGTGAGCGAGAATTTCCTGGTATACATAAACCTTCTTATTAAGTTCCGTATTATGTGGAACCTCACTAAATAACTTATCTTTCCATGACTGTACCTGAGCTTCTAGTTCCTCTAATTTATCAATCCTACCACACACTCTTTCTCTATACATGTCCATATTGTCTAGAATTCAACGCCATATTCTTCCACTACGACTCTGATCAACGAATAACCTGTTTTCTATGTTATGTACACTACTAGGAAGAGCATCTCTCCTCCATCTTGGATGAATATACTAAGTTGGAATCTTATGTACGTTATGGTGCCCAAATACTTAAAAAATATGCCGGCATAGATATCCGCTTCAAGCAAACTCCATGCATTTGCATGAAACAGATAGATTTTGTTTGTTAAACGTGACCTCTATTGGAATAATGCAAAGGGGATCAGATATGTGATGTATTGAAAATTTCCTTTATACATACGTATGAAAGAACATAAAATAATTTAATTTAATTTACTAACCGTGAACTCATTTATAACTTCTTTCGTGTGGTCTTGGTGAGCAATTACAAAACAATTTATGCCATCTGATACTAAGCGTTCCGCAATATAGCTATTTTTCTTGCCATTCAAAATTTCCTATTGGACATCGAAGAATATTCTCCTTGTGTAAATAACATTTGCATGACATTCGATTGGCCAAGTAGTTTTGAATTCTGGGTTAGTGGTGCCTGTTTTATGTATCAGTTCCCGTTGGTCATTTCATATCCCATCAACGGATGTATCATAACACAACATAAATTGCACCAATGTATTATGAGAACTAGAATTTGATTTGAACAAATGGTTAGCGCTTTCACACCTGGATGTGGTCTTCATTAAGGTACACATGGGTATTTCGCGAAAATAGCCCTGGATCCAATGTTCACGTATTGAATACATTTCAGTCAACCACGAATGGTCTTCTAACCCGTATTCAGCAATGAGATTGTGCCATCTATACTCAAACGTTTCTGGTTTAATGTAAACGTTCCACACAAGTTTGTGGAATTTTTGTTTTATTTCCGCATTTCTCTTGTCGTTTCCCTTGATCTACGTGTACAACAGAAATTAATTTAGAGGAAAATGTATTGAACACGTGTTACACATGTGTATCCTAGTGATTTTACACCAACTTTTCACATGTGTGTCATAAAAATTATTTGTGTTCGTAATTCGTACCTTTGCAGGCAGTTTTTGGATAATGTGTCACACACATAATTTGTGAATGGACTTATCAAATACATTACCGACAGCTTGTTTCATGGCATAATCTTGATCAGTTAATACCAAAAGAGGTTGTTTCCCGTTGTGCGCCTCAAGGAATTTTTGAAGAAGCCATGTGTATGACTCAATTCTCTCATTATGTAGCAACCCAGCCCCCAAAAATAGTGCATTTTTGTGATGATCGACTCCAGTAAAAGGAACAAAAATCATATTGTAACTGTTTGGATGAATAGGTTATTATATATATATATATATATATGAAATATAAAACAATTGATTAAAATTTTATATACAACTTACATATTTGTATGATATGTTGCGTCGAACGCTAGAACATCACCAAATGAGTCGTAGTTTGATTTAGAAACCCCATCACACCAAAATATTAACTGGAGTTCCGTATCAACAATGTGGGTGTTAAACGTGCAATTTTCTTTGTTTTTGCTGTGTTCCTTGAATTTGTCAAGTATCATCTGGGCGTCTCTGTCACCTATAAAAGCTCGGATATCGCGCCCGCAGTTTTGTAGTCAACGACCGTGCCATGCATGTTATGATGGCCACCTTTTAAAACAACGTGTACCTTGTGAGACTTAGTAGGCCCAAGATTAGCGTTCCGGACATTTTGCTATGAACTCTTGGGTAGAAAAGTCAAGCTTTCTCCGCTTTAGTGATAGATCAAGATTCTCAGGTGTGGTAAACTGATAGTTGTGCTGTTCTACGAAGTCATAAAGTTCGTATTCTGATGAATTTTTTATACGAACAAAGTTAACACATGCCTTGCAATCTGTAACTTTAACATTGGAATGACGTGGTGGTGAACTTGAATTAATAACATCAGCCATATTATCCTTACGTTTAGGTTTGTTGGCTCTAGAGCATAAGACATATCGTCGATTAGTAACCATTATATCGCCTACTTTTTCCTTCTGCGAAGTACCCAAATGGGTTCCAAATCCTGCTAGTTGTGCATACTCTTCATACATTGCAATAGCTTGTTCTATGATACTAAATCTAGCTTTAACAAATGGTTTGAATCTGGGAGGGACGCTTGGTGTCCAGTTTCTAGTTCCGTTAGGAGTTTCGTATACGTTGCTGGCAATTGATTCTGCAAGAGTTAATAAAAAATAGTAAATAAGGTATTATGATCTTTAAAAAAGCCAATCATACGGATTGGGAATAAAAATGTATTAAGGGAAGCCAAAGTCAGATGTGCACAATTACAAAACATTGAAGATGGCGCATATATGCAAACAACGTTCGACAAATACACACATTTATGAAAATAACATACCTGAATAAAATAAAAAAATTAACCGCTAACATAATACTACAAACCTGGTCTGTACGTATGTGTATAACAAAATGGTTAGGCTACAACAGTTAATTATTGTCTACTGGAAAAAGTTTACACATATGTGTGTATTAAATTGATAATAAACATTCTATCATGAATCTTAAACCGACGTATATGAAAATGTAATAATGCAGACACTTAACGTTATACACATGTGTACCGTATGGCATCAAATGAAAGTTTACAACAAAACTGCATCCTCATAATTTAAAACCACGAACTGTACGTATGTGTATAATGAATGGGAATATATGTATGCGTATTAACGACTACATGCATCATTGATCTCATCAGTGTAAATCTTGGATGAACAAACACATGAAAAAAATTATACTTGAAACGATGCGAATATAATATGGATTAAACAAGAACATACGTGTATTCATCTTAACTATGATACAAAAAACAGACGAACAAACCTGGGCGATCCATTGCTGTAGCGAATACGTTATCATTACTCGGTTCTTAGTTATCATTGGCGTTTTCGAAAGAACACGATTATGCTACCTGAATCCGCCATGTTTGAATGAACGAAAAAAATGGTCAACACTGATCGAAACAGGGGTGAAAAACCTAAACTCCGGTAAAGATCTTCGAAAATTGTATATTAACAAAAATCTGGGATTTGTTATAATTGATAATTACGTAGATTGTTGCAATGATCTACAAGAATTTTAAAAAGATAATTAAATCCCTATAATATAGGGATTTGGTAACTGAAAAACAATTATTAACATAAAAGATTTAAAACTAGATAAATATAAAATTACTATCCTACCTTAACACTTAAAAAGGAAATCAATGGCTAAGATGAGTTCCACATCTCATTATGAACATATTGTTCACAAATGATCATAATCTTTTATATATATGTATATATATATATGTATATATAGTCGGTTAGAGGGTTTGGATCGTTATGTCTCACACTTAATACACATTTAATATTTATCTTTGAACAATAAAAAATAATTTAGCTAATCAAGCTATCGGTTAAAAAATGACCGTTAATATACTTCTTTGAATCCTTTGTGACTGTTCATGACCAAATCTAACCTGACTTGTTCGGTTTAAATCTCTTAATGAAATGTTTCGTATTTGAGATTATCTATATCATTTAAGTGAAGATAGTTAAAATCACAACTTATCTATATCAACAGTCATAACTATTTAAGTTTATATGTAATGAAGGAGTTGGAGTACAGTTTAGATACAACAGGATAACCTGTCGAGTATTAATTTTAATAGTTACATGTCATTTTAGTTTCTATGATTTAGGCCATTTTGCCAGTTTAGTACAAAGGTTTCATTTTTCGCCAGAGTGTCAAAAAAGGTTTCACCATTGACATTTTAGTCCACTGAGTTAACTTCATCCATTTTTTTTGTTAACGAGAAGGGCAATTCGGTCATTTTATATGTAATTATGTTAACTAGAAGGGCAGTTCAGCCATATAAAATGACCGAATTGCCTTTCTCGTTAACATAAAAAATGGATGAAGTTAACCAAGTGGACTAAAATAGCAACGGTGAAACCTTTTTGGACCACAGGTGAAAAATGAAACCTTTGTACTAAACAGGCAAAATGGCCCAAACCACAGGGACTAAAATGGCATTTAACTCTAATTTAATATCTTAAGTGCCTTTTTAATGACAACGCTTGCTTCTACTCTATTACATCAATAATACTAAATTAATCATCTATGCTTAGGTCTGAACCTGAGACTCTCCTTGCCTCTACCAAGTGAGTTAGTCCCACATTAGCTAATATGTTAAGTTAATCACCCAGGAAAAGCAAATATAAATCATTTTCGATGGATAAAATTACATCAAACCCACCACAACGAACACATTTGGTCAGCCATGGTCTTACCTCCTTTGACCGCCACCTCCATTGCCATTGTCAAGTATCAACCACCACCATCCCAACGCTAACGTGTGTTTACCGTGAGAACCGAACAACCACCAAACAATATTAACCGTCACTTACCACCACTGTTCACTCCTGACAGGATTTTACCAACAGTTAACTCCCCAAGCTGTTATTCCCGACTCCGACACTCTACCAATAACAACAAACAATATCCAGCGACGTCCTTGCTGCACCGTCGTTGGAACCACACCACAACCCTAAACAACTTCACGTCACCGGCGGTCTCTCTTGCGTTTCTCTCTCTTCCGTGACTCTTTCTACTTTCTATCTTGTACTCCCTCCTCTCTAAATCGAAAGGAAAGAGGAGGTTGATAGGTATGTGTACGATAGCCATGAATCATCAAAGTGAGAAAACAAATTCCAGTGCCAAAAATGCAAATATTCCAAAAAAACTTTGGCTAAAAAGCAAAAGATGCAAATACGACTGGCGCATGAGGGCGTTAGTAATTGATATATAGAATAAAACTAGATGGAACCCCTGCCTTACAAATTTAGACGTAATGTATACAAATGCTAAACGTAAGCCCACCTACGTTGCGTTGGGGATGGTTAACACTAAAAATTAACCATGAAAAATGTATGGCAATACAAACGTCATTGACCTTCGACATACTTTTATAAAGCTTGTTCAAATCATCAACCGTTGATAATAATTTCTTGAATTGGACATGTTCTTCCATCTACTTTGAGCTACAAATCAAGAGTTACAATTCAAATGCCATTGACCTTCTACACTTTTTTCACTTTGCCTATAGCGTATATGCCTGCATGAATCTTGATGTTTGAGCTACAAATCAAGAGCTTATTGTAGCTAACTTTCATAATCATAGACTCCACTTTGAATTACAATATGATACAATTATAAGAACTTGTGAACGAAAAATGTAATAGCTCCAACAGGCTTTTTAGCAAGTAACAACAAAAGACTAATTTTAAGTTATTTTTTCTAAAGTAACTATATATATGATTGTGTAAGTGCCACATTTGACCATAGAAGTCAGTATACATAAAGACATAATTTTTACCTAATTAAGTAGATTTTGACACTTTGGATCAACATTGATTTTAAAAGTCTTTGATATCATCAGCAAAATGCTAAAATGCATTTTTGGACTCCAACTAACCCTTTATTATATATGTGCTTAAGAATATGTTCTCGTGTAAAAAAAATTTAAAAGCCATCAACTTTTGTAAGTTATCAAATTAACTAAATGTAAGGTTAAATATATTATATTTATAATATTTAATCATGTAGCCATTATAATCATTTATACTATATTAGATCAAAATATATTAAACCCTATTATATTTAGTTGGTAATTGTTGATGGGCCATATTACCCTTATTAGATTTCCTTCTGGGTGTATATATGTAAGGAGATGACTAGAGAGGTTTAGGGTTAGACAATTACAATAACATTCTTACATCAATTTTCGCCACCCTCTACACCCCTCTCTCTCCATAACCGAATTCAACCCTAGTTCGGTTATCACCATCATAATCTTACACTCTAAGGAGGAACCATATCACACTGACAAAAATGTCGAACTCCATAGCTGCGTCTATGACTGGATTCTCTGCTGGCCTGTTTGTCGTCACAGGTATTTCATTCATGTTTTCCATTATGTTTAAACAGAACTGGTCAACATTTGGTATCAGAGCATAAGTTGATAAATCAGTTCTGTTTGTTTCCATGAATCTGGAATTATAATCTGGAAAACAAACTTTATGAAAAACTGATAAAACTTAAGAACAAGAATTCGGATAAAACCTTTAAAATTCACGAATTTTATGTTCTAAAGGGATGTTTAATCACATTCGAAATTGTTATCCGTACTACAGAACTTAAAATTTCAGATTTCGAATTCAAGATGATATTTTATTTTTTAGGGTTCATCACATGTTCTTATGAAATTCAAAAAAATTCCTATATTTTGGAATGTAATTCGGATTATTTGGTGTTTTTCTTGGTTTTGATCTACTTTATCTAACTAAAACTTTTCGAGATCTGTTATTGTTAAAAAGGATATAATTTTCGAAATAATTAGATAAACTAAATTGACATTAAAAAGGAAAAAGATATCTCATAATCCCTTAACTTTCGGATTTCAAAAAACTTATCACAACTTACTGAAATGATTAGAGAATTCGAAATCTTGGAGGACAAGTTTCAGATGGATCCGAGATCCATTCGAGATGAACATCTCGAACTAATTTGCGTCTCATCAGAGGTCCATTCGAGATGCCCATCTCGAACTAATTTGCGTCTCATCAAAGGCGCATCCGAGATCACCATCTCGAACTAATTTGCGTCTCATCAGAGCCTCATCCGAGATCACCGAGTCTCATTCGAGATGCCCATCTCGGACTAATTCGAATCTCATCCGAGATGCCCATCTCGGACTAAGCCGAAACTCATCCGAGATGCCCATTTCGGACTAATTCGAGTCTCATCCGAAATCCAAGATTTTATCCGAAATCTTATTACTACATTAGGCTATTATTGTGAACTAAATTTCAGCTCGGGGCTAACAGGGGGGTCTATTAAATAAATGGTTTTGTAAATACTTAATTAATCATAATCAGATAACCTTTTACAAAACCAAATAGCTTAACTTGAATGAGCTTCTGATATATCACTTCTGCCCAAAGGTGTTTTGACGCATCTATTTATTATTCAAGTATAATAAGAGCTATGTTAATTATGCATTATAAACATGAATTTCTTATTTCTAGCCAAAGCTTATTTAATTCAATCATGACTAGCATACTTAACAAGTGCATAATTAAAGTGATTGTCTCATTTCTAGCCAAAGCTGATTTGTCACAATTACTTTGCACACATACTTAAATGATTACACTTTTGGCCAAAGCTGATTTGTCTTCATTTAAGTAGAATTTTTAACTATGTCTATTATTTTGATGTTAGTAAAAACAATATCAAAGCTTCATAATTAAATGGTCATTACTTATGCCTGCCTTAGCGTAACTTGCCCTTCACATTAAGACTTCTTTCTTAGTATCATATTTTGCTCATATTATTTCCACTCTCAGCGCCCAATTGCGGGATTCCACCATTGACTGGTGATAACTTTGCTACATGGAAAGACTCTCTCATGCTTACTCTTGCTTTGCTGGATTTCGATTACGCTTTAAGAGAGAATAAGTCTGAAGACCTTACTCCTCAGAGTACGGCTGCTAAGCAGCTGGCTCATGAAAAATGGACTAGGTGTAACTACATGTCTCTAATGTTCATGAAACAATCCATAACCAATGCAATTCGAGGCGCCATTCCTGATTCTGAAGATGCTAAAACCTACTTGGCTTATGTGGAAGAGCAGTTCAAGGGAACGTCTAAAGCACATGCTAGTACTATAATCCTCAAGCTGGTGACTACTATGTATGATGGAAGGAGCGGCATCCGTGAACATATCATAATGATGAACGACATGGCCCATAAGCTCAAAGGATTAGACATGGCGATTGGTGATAGTTTTCTTGTTCACTTCATCATGACCTCGCTTTCTTCGTCCAAGCATTCATGATCAATTATAACACTCAGAAAGAAAAATGGACGATGAGTGAGCTGACCACCATGTGCGTGCAGGAGGATGAGCGTATGAAGATGGATCAGACCACTGATGTTGCACACTTTACTACCTTCAGCTCTAAAAAGGGGAAGAACACTTATCCAAGGAAGGATGTTTCTAAAGTTCAAAAGCCCAATCCTAGTACAAGTGCGCCTTCCAACTCTAAGAACTTCTTAGGCAAACCCTACTGCAAGTTCTGTAAAAAGACAGGACATAAGCAGAAGGATTACCCTGACTTTAAGGAGTGGCTGGCTAAGAAAGGTAATGATTTTTTCATGATACTTGAGTCCTATAATATTAATGTTCCTGCTAATTCTTGGTGGTTTCATTATGGTGCTATGACTTATGTCACTAACTCTACTCAGGAATTCCTTACAATCCGGAGGCTGAGAAGAAACCAAAGAACACTTAAAGTGGGGGATGATAGAGAATTAGAAGTGAAGGCCATAGGAACTTTACAATTATTTATGAAAACTAGTTTATGTATTAAACTTTATGATACCTTATATGTTCCCGAGGTAACTCGGAATCTTGTATCAGGACCAAAGTTAGACATAGACGGTTTTGATATTACTCATGGTCATCGCAAAGTCTCTATTCTCTATGATTTTGTGGTTTATGGTACTAGCATTCTGGATGGTGGTCTCTACAGATTAGAACTAGATGATGACTTTTTCACATCTTTGTTGTCATATAATATTAATGAATCACTCACAAAGATAAAACAAAATCAAAACTTAGAGACTTCTTCCATGTTGTGGCATCAACGTTTAGGCCATATCTCATGAGAACGATTAAATCGACTCGTAAAGGATGAAGTCTTACCTCTTCTCGATTTCACTGATTTTGGGACATGTGTTAAATGTCTTGAAGGTAAAATGACATTAGTGAATAAGAAAGGTGCCATTAGGAGCTCTAATTTATTAGAACTCATTCATACCGACATTAGTGGTCCTTACCAAATCGCTGGCATAACAGGACATACTTCATTTGTCACTTTAATTGATGATTATTCTCGTTACATGTACTTGTATCTTATTAAGGAAAAATCTGAATCACTTACAACTTTTAAAGATTATAAAAATGAAGTTGAAAACCAACTAGATCGTAAAATTAAAGTTGTGAGATCAGATAGAGGCGGTGAATATCATGGAAGACATACTGAAGTGAGTCAAGTTCCTAGTCTATTTTATGAGTTTTGTAAGGGCCAGAGGATTGTAAACCAATACACCATGCCAGGTACACCTCAGCAGAATGGTGTCGCTAAACGAAGAAATCGTACCCTATGAACATGGTGCGCACTATGTTAGCCAACACTAATTAACCATTATTCCTAAGCGCTAAAAGCAGCTGTTCATATACTCAATAGAGTTCCTTCTAAGTTTGTCACTAAAACTCCTTCTGAACTTTGGACAGGAATGAAACCGAGTCTTAATATATGAAAGCATGGGGCTGCATTGCTAAAGCGAAACTTACTATCCTTTTCTAAGGAAACTTGACCCTAAAACAGTTACCTGCTTCTTTATCGGGTATCCTGATCACTCAAAGGGTTATCGTTCCTATTGTCCTTCCCATGTCATCCGTATTGTAGAAACCAAGCGTGCCGCGTTCCTGGAGGATTTTAAGGTCAATGGGAGCAGTACCAACCCTTATGAAGAATTGCAAGAAGTACAAGACGCAGGGGGACTCGTCGCTTACCATAACTCCGTTTACTCCTCTTGTACCCAATGCAACAACTGCACCTGAAGCTACTGCACCAACTCCAAATTTACCTCCACAACTGGAACCTATTATACCTCGTAACGAAGGCACATCAAACGCTCCAAACCTTAGACACCGTCGAACCTAATAATCAACTCAGAAGGTCATCCAGACACAGAAGGCCTACTAATTGGGATGATTATGTTACCTGCCTGATTGAAATGGATACTGGAAAGCTCAATGATCCTATCTCATATAATGAAGCCATTAGTAGTAATCAGTCTTCTGAATGGAATAAAGCAATAAATGATGAGCTTGAATCTATGAAGAAAAATGATGTTTAGGATTTGATAGAATTACCCAACGGTATCAAACCCGTAGGATGTAAATGGGTATTCAAGACAAAATTAGATCCGAATGAGTACGTTGAACGCTATAAAGCAAGATTGGTTGCAAAGGGCTACATTCAGAAAGAAGGAATTGATTACTAAGAGACATTTTCACCTGTCTTTCGTAAAGATTCATTAAGGATCGTTATGGCCCTAGTAGCTCATTTTGACTTAGAGCTGCATCAGATGGACGTTAAAACTGCTTTCCTTAACGGAGACTTAGATAAAGATGTTTACATGAAACAACCTGAAGGCTTTAAACCTGAAGGTCAGGAGCATCTAGTCTGTAAGCTGAAGAAATCCATTTACGGGTTAAAACAAGCATCACGTCAATGGTATCTTAAGTTTGATGAAGTCATGAGGAAATAAGGTTTTATAAAGAATCAAGTGGATCAATGCACCTACCTCAAGATGAGTGGGAGCAACTGTACTATACTTGTTATTTACGTAGATGATATTCTATTGGCAAGTAATAGTTTAGACATGTTGCATGAGTCGAAGCAATTACTCTCGCATAACTTCGACATGAAGGATCTCGAATATGCTTCTTACGTTATTGGCATCGACATTCACCGAGACAAACACAAATGGATCTTAGGATTGTCCCAAAAGGCTTACATAGATCACGTCCTTACACGTTATAACATGCAACAGTGCAAACCCTCAGTCGCTCCAGTAGTAAGGGAAGATGTTTTCGGTTCATTCCAATGTCCGACAACAGAGGTTGAAAAGGAGCAGATGAGCCAGATACCTTACGCGTCAGTATGCTCAAGTCTGTACTCGTCCAGATATAGCTTATATTGCTGGAATGCTAGGCCGTTATCAGACTAATCCTGGCCTAGATCACTGCAAAGCAGCTAAAAAAGTACTTAGATATCTGCAAGGGACGAAAGACTATAAACTGACTTATAGAAGAAGTGATCATTTAGAAGTGGTAGGCTATTCTGATTCTGACTCTGACTTTGCCAAGTGCAAAGATGATAAGAATCCACTTCGGGCTATATCTTTATGTTAGCAGGCGGACCTATCTTATGGAAGAGTCATAAACAACAGTTAACCACAACTTCCACAATGATGACAGAATACATTGTTGTTTATAATACAACCTGTCATGGAATGTTGCTTAGAAATCTAATCACTGGACTCAAAATCGTTAATTCCACTTCTAGACCATTGAAGCTTGACTGTGATAACTCAACTGTCGTTAGTTTCTCGAACAGTAACAGTTCGACTGGAGCTAGTTTATATCTCGATACAAAGTACTTGTTAACGAGTTGAGGAAAATAATCTTTGTATTGAGTATATTAGTACTAAAAATATGCTTGCGGATCCGATGAGTAAAGGTCTCCCATCTAAAGTTTTTGAAGAACATGTTTTGAATATGTGACTTACTAAAGACCTTATTTAATAGCATATTGTATTTACTTTTGTATTAATTAATGAAATTTCCTCAGTTTGATCTTGTGTGTCTCTAACATATGTTCTGCCGGTGTAATGACACATAGACAAATATAAATACAACTCAAACGCTAAAGGGCTTATTTTCATTTTTTGATCCTAACTGTTAGGTCTTAAATTGAGGTTGTAGTATGACTAATGGGGGTCCTGAGTCAAATGATAATTGAACGGCTGTATTTCTCTTCTACGATTCTTGGTTTAAAGCTAAAATGAGTGTTAACTCCTGATCAGGCTTATCTAATACTCATAATAAATGATTACTCGGCTAAGTGGGAGAATGTAAGATTAAATATATTATATTTATAATATTTAATCATGTAGCAATTATAATCATTTATATTATATTAGATCAAAATATATTAAACCTATTATATATTAGTTGGTAATTGTTGATGGACCATATTACCCTTATTAACTAATTATGTTTTCTTCTAGGTATATATATGTATATAAGGAAATGACTAGAGAGGTTTATGATTAGACAATTACAATAACATTCTTACATCATTTTTCGCCACCCTCTACACCTCTCTATCCATAATCGAATTCAACCCTAGTTCGGTTATCGTCATCATAATCTTACACCCTAAGGAGGAACCAGATCACACTGACAAAGATGTTGAACTCCATGGCTGCGTCTCTGACTGGATTCTCTGCTGGCTGTCTGCCGTCACATGTATTTCATTCATGTTTTCCGTTATGTTTAAACAGAACTGATAAACACTAAAATCAAATATTCAGTTGAGAGTACATACTTGGTACCTGCTACACGGGTGTTGACATGAGTTTTATCTTCAGGGTAGTGTCGGGCAATGCCAAAATCCGCAATCTTGGGTATCCAGTAACTATCTAACAAACTATTGCATGCTTTTATATCTCTATGAATGAGTCGATCATGCAAGTCTTCATGAAGATAAACATAGCCTAGTGCTACACCAACGATTATAGAATATATTCGTTTCCAGTTGAGCACATCCCTCTTGGCAGATTCTAAAACAATAAAAATACAAAAAAAAAAAAACTTTTAAAGGCGTAGTGTTGTCAAACGAAGGAGAAGAGAACATACTGATAAGAAGCTTATCGAGGTTCTCGTTAACGACATATTTATACACCAAAAGCTGCTCAGGGAACGTGCAATACCCCAACGATTCCCAGTTACACACGCTCCATTTCCTGAAGCTATAACCACCTGGACCATCAACAACCCACATATATAAATATTCATCTAACAAAAACTAAATGAAACATGAGAGAAAATATTTTAATTTGAGTGGTCAAACTTTCACCAACGAACAAAAGCAAACTGTGAAGACTCTAAAGACCAGCAGTTCTGAACCATTCTGCTTGAACACAACAAAAACTTGTTTCGTGAAAATCTTTACCCCAACCCTCTGTTTCTGTAGCTGACCGGGTCTGACCCGGGTAAACTGTTTTGACCATGACTCTGGTTCATTGGCCAGTTCACCATCCAACTTCTAAACCACACCATATGCACCACCAAAGCAGACAACAAACACTGTACTTTACCGGCCAGCGGCAAGTGGTTGTCTCGACCGCCACCATTGGCTGCACACATAGGAAAACAAACATATTTGCCTCAACCCATCAATCTCAATAGAAATGGGTTTAGGCACCACCATACGTGTTCAATATACAATTTATGAAGTAAACCAAGACCGTAAAACTTACTGTCATCGTCCGCTCCTCCCGTATGAGCCATCGATCCGAGTGTCGTCAATTTTAGTTTAACATCCACCATTATAAGCTGAATCGGCCATCTGCAAGGTCGTCAAAGTTCACCTACTCGTTGGATCTACAAAAATCACTGGATTAGGGTACAGAAGACAGTAGATTCGGGTCAAAACAGTTCAAAACTTAAATGAAGTTCATATACATGTATAACAACAGAAAAATCTATCAATCAAACTATGATTTTATACAACGTTTATAAACTAAACGGAATATGTGTAAAAGTACATTGCCAATCTTAGAATACCCGTTTTTTTGTCATCAAAAATGCAATTTGTGCCAGCATTCATACACGATCAGTGAACCGCCATTCTACATCCATCCAACTAATTTTGCCCTTAAACTTTACTCGATTTACGACTATTCTCCCTCAAAACAGCAACTTTGTCAACAAAGTATATTAAGTTCTTCCATCACTAATCATAAGAACATAAACAGATTAATCTAGAAAATTAGCGCCTGCGGAAAACCAACGAATCATAACAATTTGGTACTTAGTTGAACACTACCGATGACAAGAAAACAAAACTACAAGAATCAAGATTGAAATATAAAAAACTGGTTCTTATCTATAACGTTGTCGATAACCTATACCTGGCGTCGTTGTACTGGCCGGGGACCACCCTACATTTTGCTGGTTCTCAATCAAAAACTGGAACAAACAGATTAACAAAAATTACCTGATAGAGTTGTTGACTCTTGATTCTCCGAGCCTAAATCCTCTAACCGGCACAACATGGGGCTTCAACCCCGTTCTTCTCTTTGGTTACATCTACGGAATTAGCTTCAAAACTACAAACAAAATCATTCCATCAAAGTTAATAGGTAGCGCAGAAGTTATAACCTAAAATGTACATACAAAATAGCAAAACCAATCAGCGATTTGAGAATCAAAAGAACCATTACCTTACAATCTAATACAACTTTTAACAATAATGATACTAATAAAGTTCTTGATTATATTTTAAACATTGCTGCGTCTTTCTTGCCAAAACACAACAGTTGTTGCTGCTGCTGCTGTGTTTTTTGTTGTCAAGATCATACACGCGTCGATCCATTGGTCTCTGAAACCCTAACACAGCTCTTGGTCTCTGATCTGGATTAATCGGGGCCAGGGGTTTTGGGATTGTTGAAATACTGAAGACTTGGAGAACCGTCTTACACCGCCGGGAACACCACCGCAAGCAGTGTTAGCTCACCACTCTCTCTCTCTCTCTCTCTTTCGCGATTGCTTCTTCTCTCTCTAAAATCTGCACTCCCTCCTCTTTCTCTCTGTGAATGGAACCACCAAATCGCCGGAGTAGAGAGAACACAGAGAGTTGATGTTTATGTTTTACACAGAGAATGGAGTGTATATGCAGAGGAGGAAGAAGGGAACACCACGTGAAACTACGGTATAAAAGAAAGCAACGTCTCTCAAGTCTAATTTACGACTGTTAATATAAAATAATGTTGTAAATTTATAGTACGTAAAAAGAAAGCAACATGTTATAGTTAAGCGCACCTTTTTTTGTGGTTTTCTAAAATTATATCTTTAATCCTCAACTTTTAGAAATTACACCGGTTCTTTCTATGGTTTTGACAGTTTGTTATTCGAATAGTCTCAGGAGTGGATGTCCATTAGTTTTCTCCGTTAAATCCATCTGAAATTACTTATTTACCCCTCCTTTTAAAAAATAAAAAAAACAATATGGTTTATTAAAAGTGTAGGGCTCACCTTATTTACCTTTCTCTTGTGAACAACTGTCAACCGGCCACCATCACCATAGCCAACCACCTCCACCACCACCCACCCCCACCATTGCCATAGCCACCCACCTCCACTAACACAATAAACAACAACCATCATCGAAACCCAACCCTGTAGAACCCTTAAATCAAAACAATTTTAAAATGAAGTTATTTATAAGAGATCACCTGTTGCTATCGAAAACCCTTCGGGCAATGGCGTAGTTCTCAAAATCCCAGTTTTGTCAAGCATGATTTATTCATGTGCTGTGAAATTTTCAAAATCATCCTTCAATTCTTCACCGCTTCATGGGTATGGCTGCCATATCTGTAACTATTTGTTAGCTGCAACTGTTTCTCAACGACACCCCCAAATCAGGAGTCCCCAACTCGTCGCATCGGAGTATGCTGATCTTACATTTACCCATATCGTCGAGGGTTCAGAGAGGAGGTGGTGCAGCGGTGGTGGGGTTAGGGTGGAGGTGTTGTGACGATTGGGGGTTCAGGGGGAGGTGGTGCAGCGGTCGGGGGTTTAGAGTGGAGGTGGTGCAGCGGTGGTGGGTTTAGGGAGTAGGTGGTGCAACGGTGATGGTTTAGGGTTTGCATATTGGGGCTTTTTAGGTGTGGGGTAATGGTAGCATGGGTGACGGTGGCGTTGTGATTGTAGTTGTTAAAGTGGTTGCTTGGTGGTGTTTTGTAGATGTGGTGTGGTATGGTGGTGGTGACCGGTGATTTAGTGGTGGCATGGTGGTGGTAATGGTGGTTTTGAAGAGGGATACACAGATTTAGAGAGGGATGTGGGTGGGGGGTTATATATTGTATAAATATAAATTAATAATTAATTGTGGGGCCAATTGATATTTTAAATGATTAATTAGTTTTTTCTTATATCTTTTTAAAAGCGATGGGTAATTTTGTCATTTTACATGGATTTAATGGAGAAAACTAACGGACATCCACTCATGGACTATCCGAATAACAAATTGTCAAATCACAGGAACACCGGTATAATTTCCAAAAGTTGGAGACTATAGGTATTATTTTATAAAACCACGGGACTATCCGTGCATTTTACTCATATATAAATAATGACAATAGATGGTATCTTTTTTTTATTTAACTCATATAATATTTTTTATTACTTGTTAGGAAGTAGATAGATGAGATCAGGGATGTAGTTTTTAAGGGATGGGGTGTGCATGTCCTTGTCAATATTTCAGTTAGAAAAGATAATATTTTTAATTTTCGTCTGAAAATTTTAAATTATATAGGTCTGTTCCTACCAATTATTTTGCCTAAAAATCATATGTTCCTACCAAGTTTGTTGTCCAAAATATTTATACATGTTAGAACTTTTGAGACCGTTGGTGCTTGGATAATCCATAATTTGAGCAAGTTTGTAATAGTTAGAAACTTAAAAGGGTCAAAAGTGATATTTTGTGAAACCTGCATGTACGCGGCGTAATTAATTGCCTAGCGTATTTAATAAATACGCTGGGTGATCAGTTTGTATATATACTATGTTCAATGAATGTATGTCCAAGTTTCTTGGACAGATTTTGATGAACTTCTTGTGTTGTGATTTTTGCTATTGTGCTTACATCCGATTATCCAGGTGCTGTTACTGATTACATGTTATTGGGATTTCATATACAGCACTAGTTGTTTGATCCAAACAAGATTCTTCATCTTCTTTGCTTGGTTTTTCTTAGTATTTGCACATTCAAACAACTAATTCATAGTTGTTTGGGTGAAAACAATCAACCACTGTGATCCGAATCTGTTTTGGGACTCACAATTTGGTATCAGTGGATTCAGTGCAACAAAAAGCTGATATATTTACGAAAGCCTTCGATAAAGCTCGATTCAACCAGTTGGCAACCTGGTTGGAAATGGTGGACTTCCTCGAGTGGAATTGACTTTTGGTAAAAAAAATAAATAAATAAATAAAACCTTTATAATAAATAACAATCTCATAACATGTGTCCAACAAAAAGATTTTCCGCAAGGTTAAAATTTCTTTTCAAGCATTGGATTCTCGAAACTAAAATTTTAAGGGGGGAAGTTTTCCAGAAAATATTGTTGAGACTGATTCCTTCTTTGGCACCTGCACGAGAAATGATAGAAAAACTGCTAACACTTATGTTCTAATCTTAAAACAGAAAAAGATTAAGGCCTCAAGCAACGACGTGTCGTTAGATTCAGCAATACCTTGAAGTAAACTGCGAAACGGAGACAAACTCTAATGAACACACAAGAATTCTGAATACCCACAATGTTGTGCAACTTGCGGGTAACACGTTGCGGCATATGGCTTAATGGGCTTAAATCTTGCGTTGATAGATTGCCAAAGTCTGAGATTTCGGGTCTTTATATTGGCTAATCATTCGGGGATATCATAGTTGCTCTTCTGCTGCATCCAGATATATGCTGACCTAGACACAACTATAATATCTTTTCAAAAAGAGCCTATGCGGCCAAAACCCTACACAAATGAATCTCTCATTGAGAATCATTCAAGTGCAATCGTACCGCATCTGGTATCTGCCATAGTCCTCGTTAGACCTTGGTCTCTCTGCTGTACGGAAGTACTGACCTGAACACCAACTGTCTAACGTTGAAATCTCAAAAACAAATGAAGTCAATATACTCACCTGTTATGAGGAATCTTTGCGCATACCTTGATCGCGGGGGTATGTCCTGACGTGGGACTCACGGGCACAACATTCTGACTGTTTCAGCATGAGTGGGGAACAATTGAAGTTCTTGTCAATATTACCGCAACATGATAAATGGGCTCTCCAATCGCATGTTGAAAGATAGGTGCATGGATTTAAAAGGACAAACATACTGACAGTTTTTCTTGTGCCTTAATTATTTAATATATCCAATATTTCATTTCAAACGAATGGAGGGTTAACAGTATGATCTTTTGCAGGAAAGTCACAGGATTCAAGTCAGTTAGCATAAATTTTGTGAAAAAGGAGGCTTCCGGACCCAAAAACAACTTTCAGGATCCAAAATTGCAACTTTCTATTTTCATTAAGCTTATTTTTAATTTCTTGCAATATTTTTAACCAAAAAGGGCACATTTTTCGAGAAAATTTGAAGTTTTCGAGCGTAATTGATTTCAAATTCTTAGGCTTGAAGAAACCTTGAAAAATATCAAGGTGGCGTATTTATTTATCCAGCGTAATTAATAATTACGCTGGAATGTAAAATAGTATAAATACTTAACCTTTTCACCGTTTGTAAATATTTTCAAAATAAAATCATCTTCTTCTTCTTCACTCGACATACACCCACACACTCTGTTTCTTTCAATCGGCATACAGTAATATCCGATCAAAATCGATATTTGTATGATTTCGATATTCAAATACCCATTGATATTCGTTTAAGTGTAGTTAAATCATTTCAATCTCTATTATGTGTATATAATCTCTTTGATGTAGCTGTTTCGGTCTTTGACAAAAGGGTTTATCAAGAAAATTATGAATATGGCGTATTTAAGTTTGAATATGGCGTACTTATGTTGAAGATGGTGTATTTAGTCAGACCAAAGATTGGCGGATTTAAGTCTTGAACGCGAGTTCAAGCAACCGGCGTATTAGACAAATACGCCGGCTAAGCTCAGAGTAGATAGTCATCTACGCTGGAACTTAAATACGCTCATCTATGATCAGCGTAAATATGGTTGATCGGCATATTAGTTCAAGACATCTAATGGCAGACTTAAGTTTTAATCAAAAGCTTTAGCAACCGGCGTATTAGAGTAATACGCCAGTCATGACAACGTAATAAATCATGTTAGCCAAAAATCACTTAATTCCGCCAAGCCAGTTGGTATGCGTATTTGTTCTTGATGATTCATCATATTTTTCAGCGATTTTAATTATTTTGTATATATATATATATATGTATATTTTTTTCTTTAATATTTGTATATATATGTATATAAAATTCTAAACTTACATCGCTGTATGGAAATCTAACTTGACTCGTTTCCACATTTCAGACATGGCTCAGCAGTTGGTATGGGACGGTACGAGAAAGCATAATCAACCAATTACTCTAGTCCCTCCGGAGCCAGATTTTGAAGACGTGATGGATTGGTTGTCACGTAGTAAAATTAGCTATGCAATCCAAGCTAATCCTACTATCTACTCCATTCACATAGAAGAATTTTGGAGAACGGCAAGAGTAAGAACGCTGAACAACGTCAAACATATCACACCGACTGTTAGAAACAAAGAAATTGGAGTGACAGAAGAACAAATTCGGAAAGTTCTGAGCCTAGGAGATAATGCAAATGATCCATTGAAGCTAAAGAAGGAGGAAATTCTAGAAGAATTTCGTGGAATGAACTACGTCGGAGATTTTCGTCACAAAAACGAAATCAAAAAGTCAGGGCTAACAAAAGACTGGAGATTCATTTTGCACACGTTTTGTATGAGCATCTGTCATCGAAAGCGCGGTTATGATGGCTTGAATCTAGAGTGGTCCGCGGCTATGCTGAATCTGTGTACAAATCAGTCGTTCAACATTTCTGGATTGATTTTTTACTGCATGATTGACAACATCAATAAAGGTGCATGGGCGATGTATCCTAGATTCGTGCAATTGCTCATCGACGATAAGCATCGAAACTTTCCACATGATGGAAACACGTACCAGTTTCAGTTACTAAAAGGAAGGCAGATCACTGAGCTAAAAACCAAAGAATGGGTGATGTTGCATCACTGGATGTATCGTGAGGAAAGACTTCCAGTTGTTCTTGCTGCTTACAACAAATATCGAGAAAAGACAAGAAAAAGTAGGGAAGGTGGAAGTCGTCAAGTTGATGTCTCTGAAGAAGAAGAAGAAATTCCTCTGGTACGTAAGCGGAAAGAAAAAGGAAAGAAAGTAGTAGAAGAGGAACCATCGAGGAAGAAGAGCAAGAAAGATACGCCAAACCAGAGCGAATCATGGCTGACAGCATTCGCACTGGATCGACCAGGGAAGAGATCGAAAGGATGCAGGCCATTCATGCAGTGGCAGAGGCTGAGAAACGGGAGAGGAGAATGAAAAGAAGGGAAATGACCGAATCTGAAACCCCGGAGGTTGTTACATCAGAGCAAGAACAGTTAGATAGATTCGTGGAGGGACTTTTTGCTGATCCACTGGAGCCTTCTCCAAGCGAAGCTGCAGCGCCAAAGAAGAGATAATCAGGAGAAGGATCATCTGCAAGCGTTCCACCCAAACCTCCAGTATCGGTACAACCCCTCGTCAGCAAATTCCTTCTCGACCTAGACCTTTCCAAGAGCTGTACAACCGTCTATCTAAGGAAATCGGGTCTTTCTCTGCTAAGGAATTTTGTCTGTTGAAGAACAAAGTCAATGACACCGATATTCTCAAGAGAAAGTTGAAAGAGCAAAGGTTGAAGAACAAAGAACTGCATGCATACGTTGCTAAGCAAACAGAATTCATTAGGTTTCAGCAGGAAGGGATGAAGAAACTTCATGAAATAGTTCAAGAGCTATATGGTGCTGCAAACAGAAAGAAGGGAAATGGCCGAATCTGAAACCCCGGAGGTTGTTACATCAGAGCAAGAACAGTTAGATAGATTCGTGGAGGGACTTTTTGCTGATCCACTGGAGCCTTATCCAAGCGAAGCTGCAGCGCCAAAGAAGAGATAATCAGGAGAAGGATCATCTGCAAGCGTTCCACCCGAACCTCCAGTATCGGCACAATCCCCTTGTCAGCAAATTCCTTCTCGACCCAGACCTTTTCAAGAGCTCTACAACCGTCTATCTAAGGAAATCGGGTCTTTCTCTGCTAAGGAATTTTGTCTGTTGAAGAACAAAGTCAATGACACCGATGTTCTCAAGAGAGTTGAAAGAGCAAAGGTTGAAGAACAAAGAACTGCATGCATACGTTGCTAAGCAAACAGAATTCATTAGATTTCAGCAGGAAGGGATGGAGAAACTTCATGAAATGGTTCAAGAGCTATATGGTGCTGCAAACAGAAAGCCAAAGTACTCAAATGAAGACATCTTTAACTTTGACTTATCTAAGGAAAGAGAGCTGAAAAAAAAGCAGACAAAGCTGAAAAGAAGGAAAAGCGTCTTGAATTAGCGCTTAATGTTGGACTTGATGACGACAGCGACGAAGAGGAAGTTGATAAAGCTGAAATGCCTGCAAAGTTCTTAGAATGGGGGTTAAGAGAAGATGTGGTGTATGAAACAGATGGGGGAGATGAATTTAAACCACAGCATCCAGAGTGGTTTAAAAAGGAGAGAGCGAAAATGCCTGACTTTTATCAGGTAATCACAGTTGAGAAAACTGAGATTACTGATAAAATCATTAGTTGGAAGTACTGCAATCTGACCAGGTGGTTCATTGTTAAACGAAGAGGTGGAGTGATTCAATATTTTTGAAGCGCACAAGATATGCAGAGCCTACCCACTTGGGACATACGAGAGCTTAGCAAGCATGAGCTGATTAATCCGACAAACAGCAGCATAGGTGGAGATTTAGAAAGATTAATACAAAGAGAATGCTTGCGAGGATTTTCAGTTTTCAAGCCTCAGCGCCCCAGAAAATGTGTGTCTAAAACCACCAAGGATCCATTCACCGGGAAAGGAAAGATAACGTGGGTTATAAATCCAGCAAAGGTGGTTACCAAGGTGAAGCTTCCTCCAGAGCAACCTGTGACGCTCACCAATTTCAAGAAGTGGTTCTATGACGGAAAAACAGGTGAGGCAGTCATAAGGTCTAATTCAAATGAAGACATTCGCATTCTGGACCCTATGGATGTTTTTATGTTCTGTCTCTCCGACCTGAACATTTTGTACGGACATAAGATAAATCTTGGGGCCGGAAATGAATATCTTGAGGAGAGAATGCTCTTTCAGAGGGCAGTCGAGCGTGCGAGAGCTTGAAAGATTGAAGTAATGGAAATCTTGCTCAGAATGGAGGCGAAAAAGGAAAAAGATGCATCCAGCAAGAAGAAAGCAGCTGAGCAAGAATCATCCTCTCCTCCAACCAAAGATCCATCTCCAGATTCAGACGTCCAGATCATTCAACCACCTCCGACTTCATCCACATATGAAGTCACAATGGAGGCCCATCTAACCATTAGTGAAGATTTTATTCAACAATCAACTGATGTAGCACCCGAACAACAAATAGAGGATCCAGCAGCAGACCCAGAAGCTTGGAAGCAAGATTGAAGAACCCAAGCACGCAACGGTCTAGGGGGTATTGTTAGAACTTTTGAGACCGTTGGTGCTTGGATAATCCATAGTTTGAGCAAGTTTGTAATAGTTAGAAACTTAAAAGGGTCAAAAGTGATATTTTGTGAAACCTGCATGTACGCGGCGTAATTAATTGCCCAGCGTATGCTGGGTGATCAGTTTGTATATATACTATGTTCAATGAATGTATGTCCAAGTTTCTTGGACAGATTTTGGTGATCTTCTTGTGTTGTGATTTTTGCTATTGTGCTTACATCCGATTATCAGGGCGCTGTTACTAATTACATGTTATTGGGATTTCATATATAACACTAGTTGTTTGATCCAAACAAGATTCTTCATCTTCTTTGCTTGGTTTTTCTTAGTATTTGTACATTCAAATAACTAATCCATAGTTGTTTGGGTGAAAACAATCAACCACTGTGATCCGAATCTGTTTTGGGACTCACAATACATATTTTCGTATTGAGTTTAAAAAAATGTGAAGAACGGGCTACTAGTAAGTTTTTATAATTGTTTATAAACTTTAAGTAAAGTTTGTTACTACGTTATATATAAATCAAAGTTGATGGTTTTTTTTTTATTCTAAAGGTTTTAAAGGTACTTACCATTTATCCTAAAGGTTATCGGGTGAGTTGTAATTCTTCGTGCATGTACTTATTATTTATCATGCATCATTATAAATATTTGGTCTTTATTTTTGTTAAACAATATTTAGTGTTTTTTATGAGTAAGAATGCATCGTTTGAATGAATAAAGATTATGTAGTTTTATTTATAGTTATTAGTGTTTGACCCGACCCGAATCGAATATCCGACCCCAATATATAACCTGAAACATAGCAATATGAAAAAAAAAAAATTGGTCCTATGACTTTTAGCTTCCTCGAAACTTTTGTTTAAGCTTCGCCACTAGTTGAGGTTGATATGTTAAAAGCTTGAATTGAACATAATGTGAATGTGTTATGAATCGAGTTTGAGGTTTAATTGTAATTAGTTTAGTAGATGAGTTGAAACATCATGATTTTAGAGTTAATGTTGTTTGAGTGAATTTTAACGGGTGTATAGATAATATCAAATCAAATACAAAGTGGAATTATGATGTTAAGTGTATAAAGTTCTTGTGGTCAATAATCAAGCTTAATGGAGGTGGTGTAAAAGATAAAAATTGTTGATAGTGCAAGAACCAAAATTTCTCTTTTGTTGGCTATTTTTTTGTTGTTGTTTAAACTTAGTTTCATATTTTGTTAACTTAAATAACTTTTATATCCTCTATTACTTTTTAAAAATACTTATACCACAAAACTATAAAAATATATTATTTTTAATTTTAGTATAGTATTGTAACTTAATAATAAAATTAAGTTATTGTGTAATATGTACGTAATTTCATATACATAATTGTGGGTAAATATAAACACATCGTGTAATTATTTAGATATGTTGCATAATTATTATGAGTGTATTTAAATTTATTGGGTAGCCATTGCAACATGCCGTGTAAAATTATAAGTAATTGTATAACTATATTAATTTACAACATAACTGGTACATAGTGAAAAAACATTAACGGCATCTGAATGTAATTACAATTTTACCCTTGCTACTCATTGTCTTATCTACAAATAATTAAAATAGAGTCTCATCCACTGAAGTCTCATCATCACCACCACAGAATATCTTAGAATTGAAAGAACTTACTCGAAAGAAAAAGATATTTCGGTGACGATGAGACTTGAGTGACGAAACTCTATTTTAATGTTTAATTAATGTTTGTAGATAAGACAAGTGAGTTGCAAGGGCAAAATTGTAATTACATCTAGATGCTGTTAACGTTATTTCACCGATACCCACCTTAAACGTCGTCGATCTTCATGGAAAAGGAAGATGCAGGTGCAAAGTAATTGACCAGAACATTCACCGGAACCCTAGCTGTCATTGCCGAAGCATGCAGGTACCCACCTGAAAACTTGTGTTGCCTTACCCTCAGCCTTAGTTTGCTTCGCCTCCACCTCTTAGACCGAGAGGTTGCTTCAGCTGTCGCCTGACATCTCGGCCGGCCGGAAACCCTTTCACAGCTCCTTCCCCCTATCTCTCTAAAAGGTGGTTTGGTGAAAAAAATTAATTCAAATACGTAGGATGTTTGCCATGAAAAATTAAAGACAATGGCAGACAAATGAATGCAAAAAGATGAGGGGTGAAATGCGAGTGGTAAGATGTGGGTATTTGTTAGAAAAGTTGAGGGAGAAAAGATGAAGTACTAATGAAGCTTTTGTTTTGAGTTGTAGTATATACATATTTGAAAAACATTTTTAACTATACTGTGAGTTATATGTGATTTAATAAAATATATTTTAATTGTTGTATACATGTATTTAAAAAGTGATTTGATCCAATGGGACTAAAATAAATATGTAACATCATCACCATCAGAGATCATAACATGTCATTTATATACAACTTTTCAGATATTTCAATCAATCTCTTGTAACAATGAAAAATAATAATAACTTGAATTCTTCAAGAAAATTGTGTTACTAATTTCTAAAAACTAATCGAACAATAAATTTAATATTTTAGGATAATATATAAGTGTGATTCTAGAAAAATTGTACACCATGAACTTTAAAAGAGGTTCTACATCAAATATTTAAAATAAATTTAATATTATGATATCATTTGATTTCTAGCATGTATTCGTACTGTACCAATACATATGGTAATGAACTAATTCAATTCTGACTGAGTTATATCGAATTTCCTCCGCAACGTAACGGGAGACTACCACTAGTGTAAATTGGGCATCATTTTTAATTGGCTACTTATATATTGTGTAAATTAGGCATCATTTTTAATATTGTGAGTATTAATGGCACGGACGTATATACCCCTCACCCCTAGTACCAAGGTAGGAAAATGACCTGCTTTTTATTAGTATAATATCAACTAAGTAAATATGCTCTCTTTATCTATATGGGGAAATTTGTAGTACAATACCACAAACCAAAATTAAAAACAAAAAATTTTAACACATCTTTACGTAGTTAGGAATTGTGTTAAACCAAAGTCTTCAAACATGTTCTTTGTTGCAACGTCTTCAACTGCAACACTAGAAGGAACTAAGATGTTAGCGGTGATTGAGGTTTCGTGTTCAATACAGGTCTTTTAAAACATATTTCACGTCTTTTATTAGATGAACATCTCTGTCTTCCTGTTGTACAACAATTAGACCAGTATGCATACTGAAAGAGATGACTCATCCAAAATGCATCGATCTTATTGGTGTTTTTAGTTTTGTGGAAAACCAATCAAAATTATTCATTTATGTGTATATATCAAAGATTCTAATAGTTATTTGCAAATGTTGCAGCGGGGTTAAAGGCAGCTACGGCATCATAGTTCGATGAATTGGTATGTGTAAATCTAAATTTATGTGTATTCATGTATTACGAACAATTATACATGTGTTGGTTCATTACGGTGTATAAAACTTGGTAAGAATAATGAAGGGACCGAGGGGAGCGACGAAAGAAATTAATTAATTAGATCAATTTTTCGTTTAAACTTATACATTTTAATTCTAATAGATTATTCCGAAGAATGTCACGTGTTAACACTATATCATCCCTTAAAAAATCGTTTTATAATCAATATTGCTATTTTTTAAGGGTCTACATATTCACACACCCACTTGCCTATTTAGACACCCTTTAGATGGGTCGTCTAGATCTAGACGGGGCGTCTAGGGTTATTTTTTCTCCGACCACATTCCTGCACCGTACAACGTCAAATCAGTCACATCAGATGGGGCGTCTAGCAGTAGATGGAGTAGAAGACGACCAGGCCAAGACGGGGCGTCTAGAGCTAGACGACCCGTCTTGAACGTTGTGCTCTGCATGCATGTCAACCAAGTTGCAAAGTGATACTCCCCGTCTAGGCCTAGACGGGGCGTATATATCGTTCTTAAATAGAGTCATGCAGAGCCTTTGTGTCGCAGAAAATTTTCGATTCGTCGTCGGAATTCTCTCCGACTTCTTCTTTGGCTTATATTACTTCCTCTGATATCATTCAATGCATGTCGGTAAAGTAGTAAAGTGATACGCCCCGCGTAGGCGTTAGACAGGGCGTCTATTTCTTTGTTAAATAGACCCATGTAGAGCATTTGATGTCGCATAAAACGTTCAATTCGTCGTTGTAATTCTGTTTGTCGTGAACTTTGGCTTGTATGACTTCATCTGATATCATCCAAAGGTGGTGAAATGTCATTAAACTGGAACGGGTCATCGGTGCCTGAAGTCAATACGGTAACAGTTATTAGGTTAAACTAGTTGTTGTTTTAATTATTTACTAACGGTGATATCGTTTTTAGGGGGAGAGCGGTGTTCCCAATTCTAACGACCAAGAGGAGGTTGTGTCTAGTGTACAAGACATTATTCGTGATGGTGGAGGATATGGTGGTGAGGCACCCCCATACGCAGGCACTCCGTATCTCGGGAGATCGTTTGAAAAACGGCTGAGGTTTACAGTGAATATAATACATATTTATCCTATGGAAATCAGCCTTATATATTTTGAAAAAAGTATTGGAGGGATGGTTTCCAGCGTGCAAATTTGTATCTCAATCGACTACACATCAAGAGTGTCTTGTGCTGAATAGAATACTGTAACCGAAGGGAAACTCGAGGAGTAAATGCAGGTAAATGAGAAACATTGTCATTTTTTAAATATATATGGTTTTTGTTTGCTTAATAGAGTGTGTTGTCGTTTAACATAGTGATATGTTGTTAAACTTATTTCAGGTGTTTCTACAGCACCTAACGAGTCTCAGTCATCGTCTGATGATTAGTCCTCGTCAACCACGGTCAAGAAAGCAAGAACAATGACTCGATCTTTTTTATGTTTAATACGATTTATTTGTATAAATGATACAAAGATTTTTTTAATACAATAAAAAAACTTTTGGTATAACTAATAGGATTTTATTTACTTAATTTGAACTTTGATATAAGCTGATATTCTTCAGTACACCCAAGGCACAGCAATTAAACCATACAAAGCTTTGTATCTAAAAACAACAAACTCCGGGTATTGACAAACAGAGGGTAATTATACTCTCCGAACTCTCACGTCCAACCGTTGGCACCGGCAGATGACGAAATGTCAATACTGCCCGTTGCGACGGTTGGGCATGAGAGCTCAGATACTATGATTACCGGCTGTTTGTCAACACCCGAGTTTGTTGGTTTTTAGATACAAAGCCCATCTAAAAACCAGCAAACTCTGGGTATTGATAAACAACAGTAATTATACTCTCCGAGCTCTCACGTCCAACCCGTGGGCACCGGCAGACGACGAAATGTCGATACTGCCGGTGGCGACGGTGGGACGTGAGAGCTCGGAGAGTATAATTGTTGGTCAATACCCGGAGTTTGTTTGTTTTTAGATAGGATTTGTACGGTTTAAAAAAACCATACAAGGCCCATCTAAAAACCAACAAACTCTGGGTATTGATAAACAACAACAATTATAGTCTCCGAGCTCTCACGTCCCACTGTCGGCACTGCCGGTGGCGACGGTGGAACGTGCGAGTTCGGAGAGTATAATTGCCGTCTGTTTCTCAATACCCGGAGTTTGTTGGTTTTTAGACAGGCTTTGTATGGTTTATTTGTTGTGCATTTGGTGTACTGGTAGAATATCGGCTTATATCAAAGTTCAAATTACGTAAATAAAATACTATTAGTTATACCAAAAAAAAATTTAATGTATATATACAGGTCGTCTAGACCTAGCCAGAAGACCATTCTACCCCCCGTTTCTTGGCCGTCTAGGCCAAAACCAAAGGCAAAACAATCATAATGTCAGGGTCTAGACGGGTCGTCTAGACCTAGACGCCACGTACAGTGCAGGCGGGATCTTTATCCCTGAAAATTTTTTAATTTTAAATTGAAATATAAATTACCATTTTACTCCTGAACTGCCGCCCGTCTAGGCCCAATTCAAGGGCAAAATGGTAATTAACCACGCTAAGCTGTAAAACAAGTTGAATATTTGTATGTTACATTGTTTTTAACGTATGTAACATATAACACCGAATTTTCTAACTTTTTCTAAACTCGGCGTTTTTTTTGGCACAAAACGTTTGAAAAAATGTAATTTACGTTTCCTAATTTTTTTAGAAAAAAATTGTTGCATAAAGTTTTTACAAAGTTTTCCTAAGTTTTTTCAACTTAGGTGAGTTTTTTCTCTGTAATTCCCAGATATATATATATATATATATGGTTGCCCGCATGATACGGCGAAAAACTTAGACACTAATAATCATGTAACATGTTAATTTTTCTTTCTAAGTTATAAAAAATATAGCGATGACATACTCAGATAAAAGAGAAGAAAATGTTTGTTTGTGGTGTAATTTTAAAAAAATACTAACATATTAAAAGGATGCTTTTAAAATCGTGGGATAAAGTTAGTTTTCAAATGGACCTTAACAAGATGTTTTTAAAGTTTTAGTTACTTGATCTTTTTAAATTAAGTAAAATATCTTTTTGTTATTTTTACATTTATTATAATATTATATAGATTAAGAAGAAAAATTAATAAGATGACAGTTATTTAAAAAAAAAATCCATGTCTATATTCTGTTATGCTTGCTTGTCTGTATAATTTACATGCGTATCAAGTTTATACTTAGATTATACGGTGTATGTGTCGTGGCGTTGTTATCGGTCCACACCCACTTTTCCACCCTGTGCCCAGCGTTGTAACGGTGTTGTCCTGTGGGCGACGGGATTTCCACCGGCGTTGAGCTAAACTTCACGTTGACGTGGCACATGTTAATTCAACGTGGAGATGTCACACCCCGGATTTCCTATCCAAATCCATACACCGGTGAGCATGGGTGGGGAGTATCGTGACATCAGTTGATAATCATCATAGTCAATTAAACACGGCACAGCGGAAGTCTTGGAGTAAAATTTACTATTACAAACCAAATGTTCGAAATAAAATAATATACAGGCTCGTAATTGAAGATCCACAGGCGGATCATTAAAATGTACAAGAAAGAATATAAAACAGACTTTAGGGCAGATCTAAGGATTTGCAAGATCCTCTTATTCACTACCGAGCAGCTTCCCGCCTATTTCGTATTGTACCTGCAGTTTAGCCTTTGGACGATACGTCAGCTTACGCTGGTAAATACACCCAACTGACTCATTTTGAAAACTTAAAAAATGGTTTTTAAGTGCAAAACGGCACAAAATATTTTATTAACTTTGGAAAGTTGACCTTGCAACCTTGTATCAGATTCCCATGTTTGTCAATACATACAGGGCCCAGGAAAGAAACCAAGACATGATTAAATACACACCACTCAGGTACTCACGAAGGAGTCATCCCCAACGTCTTGGGCATATTGCATATGAGCATCAAAGGGTGTATGCCTACACCCCGTGCTAAGGTCGTGGCCAATAACTATTGTATTGAGCCGAGGATATCCAGGACACGGTAATTTAACCCTCGATGTTTAAGTTATCAAACAAAACTGATTAAAACGAAATATGCGGGTTTACTAGCCACAAGCGGGCATTCGATTGACCCCATTTTGGACCAAGCGGTAATAATTTATCGTATCCCAAGCCTGTATAGGGAAAATAAGTCGAGAGTATTTACCTGAGCTAGTTTTCTTCTTTTATTTTTAAATAACTCAGCCGTATACAAAAGTACCAAGTGCAGATTGTAACATTTGTAAAAAATCGGGTTTTCAAAACCCGCTCCGTTTTGTAATCAAGTATCAAGTTATAAAAGTTACATTAAATATTTATCATTATTTTGAGTTAAAACGATACATAATTAATAAATAAACTAAACTATAAAAATTATATTTGATAAAAAGTTAAAATAAAATAAATAAAAAAATTATGAAGCTGCCGGGACTCGAACCCGGGTCAGCCAAGACACTTCAGCGACTTATCACCCAATCACAAGACCACTACGCCACTTGTTTGTTTTCTGTTATCTTTAGGAAACAAATAAGTTTTATGGACTAAGGTAAATCAATCGATTTTACAAATTGTAACTGAAATCGGTTATCAAACACCCAAAGTCGATCTGGATACTCGCGATTCAGCGAGTATAACCGATAAACGGACGATTCCAATCAATGCTGCCATGAGTGTAACTTGAATTCGGAAGTGGATCGGTTTAATTACCGAAAGTTTTCAATTCTCGGATTACTTCAATCCTAGACCCTTCCTGCAACTCAAAACACTCTGCAAGACTCCCAATTGCATTTCCGCAACCTTACAGTCCACCGGAGAAGCTTAAATCAGACCGCCGAAAAAATTCTGCAAGTCGCCGGAAAACCGGGACTCACATCCACACGGTATTTCCTCCGACTCTTTCTGTTTCAATCATGTGATTAATCAGTCACTAACACAACTCCACCATCAGAATCGATCCTAGTCAACGTTTGTCGAAAATCTTACCTTCGCCGGAAAACTCCTGAAACTGCCGGAAACACACCGTGAACGGGTATGATCTCCCAAACTTCTGTTAAACCTTGTTTAAGTGACTCAACTTCTTAAATAATCGAACAAAGCTGTTAATTGCTTTCAACAGCCGGAGTTCACCTTCAGAACCGACGAACCTCTGTCGGAATTCCGTGAACAACATCAATCGGTACATCTTTTTCCCCAAACTCTCTCCATTCTTTACTTTTAAATTACTTGTAATGTCTGAAAAGCGTATATGTCATGAATCGGTCATAACAGTCGGAATAAGTTGTCTGTGTAAAATCAACGAAGAAGATGAAGACGCAACATAACTTAAGACTAATTAAAATTGGTATTTTAAACGGGTTAGACACACAGTCCAGCGGTGGACTGTGTACAAAATACACACGCACATCCCGAGTTAGATTCCTGCTATACGCACTCCTTGTATAATAACAGGCCTTTTTGTTTAAACTAAATCGGGATAACTCAGTTAGTTGTTAAGTATAATAAAAACCGAGATAATAACCAGGTTAGACACACAGTCTAGCGGTGGACTGTGTGCAACATGAATCATACGTCGCGCGTTCGAAACCCGTCACTAGCACCGGTCCGATTGAATTAAAATGTTTTTGAAATTGAAGAGAATTTCGGTTAAACTGAATAAGTGTATAAATATAAATAAAAACAAGATTATTTCGGGTTAGACACGTAGCTCAGTTTGTAGAGCTGCGTGCACGCGAACGGGAGGTCTCGGGTTCGAGCCTCACCCGGCGCAAACTAATACGCTGACCGAACCGGTCAACGGTCAACGGTCAACGCTAAATAAACAATTTTTTTTATATTTTTATTTATTTAATTTAATTTAAAAATCAATTAAAAATACTTAAAAATAACATTTTTAAAGATAGAAAATAGCCACAAACTCACAAAAATATATCTAAAAATTTCATTAAAATCCTTAATAAAATCCACTCGTTTAATATATTTTTCCGTTATATTTAGGTTAGTATTTCCCGTTGTTTCGCTCATCTAATTCGTGCGCATCTCACCATCTCCAATCCAACGCACCCAATGTGAGTGAATCCTTACAAATTCCCCGTTTTAATCACGTTTTGGGGTGTATCATGTGTCTTGATATATATATTATACTTAAACCATTGTGCATACATCATATCATGAACTAGTGTATACAGTTTGTTTCCTGTTGTGTTGTTATTGTTGGATGCAAGTTTATTATTTTCAGTACATGCAATTTCATAGGCCGCCGCTCCCCATTACATTATGAGCGTTGAGCATGTTCCCCATTTCATTATGAGGTTGAACCTGGCGCGCCCACATACGATCGGCTCCGTTTGATTGAGCCTTGATCGCACAGACAATTTCATTTTCAGTACATGCAATACGATCGGCTCCGTTTGATTGAGCCTTGATCGCACAGTTTCATTTATGTTATTTACAGTATGATGTTGGTATGATCATGTATGCTGTCATATGTTATTGTATGTTATAGTGTGACTGCTATTTGCCATTGCTTGATTATTTACATTTGCTCATCTATGATTATGCACAAATTTTCATTGATAAACTAACAATTAATTTATTAATAAATGTTTATCTAATAAGGTTCACTCGCCAACTTATGTTGACCCAAACACCCCCATTTTACACATGATACAGGTGAACCAGCAGCAGCTAGGAACACATAGGACTTGGACTAGAAGAATAAAACGATTTAGAGTTGGGATTGTTATGCTTGGTTTATTTCCTTTGTATTGAATGAACATGTTTGGATATTTGAAAATGTAACTTTGACTTTATTAAATATGAAACATATTAGTAAATGTCATGAGCTTTGGTGATAACCCAATTATGCCCCGACTCTTATTCCGCTGCAGGTCGGGGTGTGACACAGATAGCATTTACCAGGAAGGCTCTAGTCTGGATTATGGCATAAGCTAGCCAATTAAATACTAATGGTCTTATAAACTGAATAGTGTACATGATCATTACGTATAACGCTTGATTAAACGATGATCGGATAGAATGTAGTTTAATCCTGACAAGTACTTGACTTGTATAATATGGGTAAACTATAAACATTCTGGATTTTGAACTTAAGTGACAAGGTTAAACCCGTTTCGCTTAAATTCCGTAAAATAGTTACATATACGTAACTGTGCGCATGATAGCGATATCGGGTAACCGGATAAGTATGGACAAGTTCTATATGCCATTATACTTTAAATAAGTTAAGATATCAGTAGGATATCAACTTGTATGCCCGTTAAGGTTTTAAAACGAAATTATGCTTCATAAGGGCATTTTGGTAATTTTATACCGTTATAAAGGAACTTGAATATAACTTAATGTTATAGTCATAAGTATTCTGGAAAAATAATTTATTTATGATATAAGATCAGTAGGATGTCAACTATATGTGTAAATTATCTTTTATGACCAAACTATGCACCGAAGGGGCATTTTGGTCATTTTACACATAATTTATAAATTATTTGGGATTATGAGTTTATAACATGTACCTACTGTAAATATGTTTAAATTAAATTTTAAATTCAGTAGGTGACAAGTCTTGGTCCATTAATATGGTTTAAAACCATACTATGTGCCTAAATGGCGCTTGTGTCGTAAAATGGCGTCTTTATACGATTTTCACGAAAACTGATGTTAAGTTCAGATTAAAATGTCTTAGGCATGTTATTTAATATAACATATCAGTAGGTAAAAGATTTACCTTGAAAAGATTTGATTAAAACTAGTTTATGAGCCACAAGGGCTAAAACCGTCATTTATCGACATAGTTTAAGGACTTGCTTGAAAACTCAGTTTATACCTTGGTTTAACATCCTAAATAATCCTACTTATAATATTACATCTGTAGGAAACTCATTTTCAAGTTCATTATTATTTAAAACCTTGTTTTATGCAAAAAGGACATTTTGGTCAAAGATGTCATAATTATGGAACTTGCGCATAAACTCGGATTCTGATTATGATCATGTAATATAACCTCAGAGGGTTATGCTACATTATATTATGATCATAATGCAACTTTAGATCAGTAGGCAACTAATCTAAATCGGGTCAGAATAGAAAGTCAAAGCAGAAGTCAAACTTCGCGACTTTCGGTTGCGAACCGACCCTAGAACTGAAATTGACGAGCCGAACATGTTCTTACATGCTCTAATAATATTACCAACTTGTTTAAGTGTCAAAACAGGTTTCATAACATATATAAGATCAATTTATGATTTTTCCGAAAAATGGCATGTTTGACTTTTTAATATCATAGCTTTGACCCGTCAATTGGTCTAGTAAACGTGATCTTCAGAAGGTGACCTTTATAGAGATTAACACCTACATTAATACGATCACTTAGCCATGTTCATTTTGAACAATGGCTGGACCATAATGGTCTTAACCGAAAGTCAAAGCGTTTTACGAAAACGCTTGACTTTTGGCTATAAAAGCCTATAAACAAAAATGCAAGAGCAAGGAACACTTACAAGAGGTTCCTACAATGCAATAGAACTAAGTTGGATGCTCCTTTCAGCTAGGAACTTCCATAGGAGGGAGAAGAGTTATGATTTAGAAAGGTGCAAGTTCAAATGGTGAATTTGATCACCAATTTATAGTTGGAGAACTCAAAGGAGGTGAAGTCAGGTGTTTAGGGGTGTAAGAAGAAGCTTACAAGTGTTCCAAAACATGGCATAACAGTTTAGAGAAGCCATGGTTTCGAATTAATGGTTTTGGAGTTTTGCATGGAGACCAAACAAATTTTCTGCAGCAGAGGGCTTCTCGCGCCCTGCGAGAGGCCCAGGCCTGTTCTCTCGCGGCCCGCGACCGCCTCTGGTCACTTTCAAAGTTTGACACTTTTAACCCCTTAACTTATTAAAGCTTCTAAAAACCTTTTTAAACACCTTGTTGGCACTTTTAGCCCTCCTTAGCCAATACTTGGCATACCCGGGATTATGCCCGGACATTGTCGAGCTCTCGGTTCGTTAAAAGGTCACTCAGGGGTATAAATTAATATGTTGACACTTTTAATCCCTCCGTCATCCAACTTTCACATATTTACAAAATTGAACCCTCTCGTCCAACAAATGGCACGTATGAGAGTTTAGGACTTCACAAAGGATCACTCAGAGGCTTATGATAAGCATGTTGATTCCAATGTCACTCAGAGGCTGGGCATGTTGACATATCAGTCACTCAGAGGCCAAATTTCAAGCATGTTGACATATCAATCACTCAGAGGCTAATAATTTAAGCATGTTGACATATCAGTCATTCAGAGGTTGTTATTTATGCATGTTGACTTCGGACAGTCACTCAGAGGCTCGGTTTGAGCATGTTGACGCCTTTAGTCCTTTCTAGTCTTTAATAGACTATATTTAAAATACAGCACGTGTCACTATACTATTGGACACGATTTTACAGGGTGTTACAAGTTTCTACTTCATACAACTGATGATTTAACCACCATAAGTGGGGATGCTGATGATTCATAAAATTGAATAATGCTCAAACACATTCGGGAATTGATGGAACAAGCTAAGAATTGAGGTCTCCAATCTCAAGTAGATGGTCACTAAAATCTTTAAGCTAACTCCAACTAAACCACAGATACCCAACAGCTGACCTCCTAAAACAGGAGTTTGAAATCATTAAACTGACACGTTACTTATAAATATCCACCATCCATAGAAAACCAAACTACTGATGAGGTTATAACCACATATTCCTTTACTAGTAGTAGTGCTACATACTTTTATCCGAGAACTGTTGATACAAAAAAAAGGGAGATTATGCATAACTGTTAAACTTATTTTCAAATCAAACCTATATCTCATTTGAAACATTAAAAGAATCTGAAAAACTTTCAAGAAAAGCTAGTATTCTTCCTACCCTAGAAATTTCAACTGATATCTTATAAAAGCTTTCACCAATCACTGAGTTAGCAAAGAAGTGTCAAGATGGTAGGTCAATAAGGGTTAAAAATGTTGGTTCTTCTAAGAACTTAACATCAACCATGACGTAAGGAGTTAAGAAGTTTCTTCAAACCCAAAACTACTGAAAAGTGAAGGAAAATTAGAAGATTATATATGCAAGATGATCAGTAGTTTCAAATCCAGCACTTCCAAAGAATAGGAAGTTGCTCAATTTAAATCCTTCATAAGCTGCTTCTGAAGGTCATTGCCTTGTCCTAAATTTAAGAATCTTGATTATGTAACTTGTTGATAAAGGTTTTGTGAAAGGAAACTTTCTACATCTCTTAGTTGTTTATGAATAAAAATATGATTCTTTGTTCTTCTTCCGAGCTCTAAATAGTAGCCAGCAGTCTTCTTTAACCAAGAGATTGACAAGATCCAAGCACTTACAAATTAAAAGATGTGATGATCAGAGAACCTTTCTCTAATGTTATGATGGATAACCATGATGAAGATAAAGGATTTGTCCAGGACAACAGTTGCTGCAAATTGTTTTTGGAACTCTTCATCAGCAAATAAAAGAATAAAAGACAGGCAAAAATAAGAGTGATTTTGGCAACAACAGAACTAGGGGAGATTGTGGAGTTATATAAGATCTGCTGATGATGGAATCCAAAACCCAAGGAAGCCATCTTCCCTGCTGCCTGATGGAACAAGCTTAAAGTATGATCATTTATCCAGAAGTTCCCCCCTTGAAAGCTTCTAAAAAACCAACCAAATTTCTAGAACAAGAACTATGGATCAGAAGTGCTAGTATGCAAAGAACACGTGTTGATTGATAAAGTGATGGGTCAACGAGTCAACAACTCAGTCAACAGCATAGTCAACATGTCAAAACTGAAGACAAGAAACCAGGTTAACAAGTCAACACAAGACCAAAAGTATTGGATTCTAAAAGGGCTGGAATCCTTCCAACAGTTTTGGAATCTCAACTATTTTATCGTATTTAGTCAGCAGTTTCAATGTAACAGTTTGTTTTCTTAACTGTCCAACAATTTTGCAAACTGCGGACAGTTACATCATTTAATAGGTTGTTTAAGGTCATTTTCCTGGTGACATCACCAGCAGTTCTCTCCTCTATATATAGAACAGTACCGCGATGTAATATGTAGAACTCGTAGAGCAAAAAGGCAGAAGAACTAAGAAAGAGAGAGTGCACCTGACGAGGGGAGTCATTTTGTACCTTTGATTGTACTGGACATGATAGAATATATATTTAATCGGTTAACAGTCATTCCCAAATCGAGTTGTGTTTATGATTATGTGTTTATTATCACTATTTGACTAAATGTCATATTGTATTAAATTGTTTTATCAAAAACTCATACTGACACACACTCTCAGATACAACAATATATACACATACACAAACACATGTATAGTGTGAGGTTCAATAGAAAACACTAAAAAAGTGAGGACTCAAGGAATGGTGTATTTAACATGTTAAATATATCTTAAAAATTCAATTTAAATGCTAAAAAAATTCCAAAAATTTTTCGAAGTTTTTGCATATAAAGATGTTTAGAAGTTATTTCAATAAAAAATATTTTTGAGAAAAATTACCTTCATTTACTTTTTTAAAGATTTTTTTATTAAAAAGGCTTATACATGCATTTATATGCAAATTAAAGCTCCGATTTTTTTTAAAAAAATTGATTTTTAACATGTTGAATGGAATGTTTAACATGTTAAATTTTTTATTCATCAATTTCTCACTTTCTTAGTGTTCTCCATTGAACTCTCTCCTATATATACATAGAAGAAAAGATAGATTGATAACCTACTTTAGTTAAAAAAAACTTAGAAAACTTTATCTCCACCATCCGTCTCATGTGATCAATTATGAAGATTAAAAAGGTACAAAAAATTTACTTTTTTAACAATGTAACAGTGGGACAAAAAGTGTAATAACTCATATTTCAAAGCCCAAACCGGTTTGGAATCGATTCGATTCGGCGTCCCAAACCCAAACTAATTTGAGCACCTCTAGCTTGTAGCAAACATGATGTTTAGTTTGATATGATTTATATAAGAGCTTCAGCCCACAAGAAAGCCAAAAAGTTAGTTGGGCTACAGCTCAGTTGTAGACTGCTAAAGCCCATGTGTATGCGGGCCAAGTTTTGTAACCACCATTAAATGTTGTATACTTTAGTTTTAAAAAATAAGCATAATCGAAATGTTCAGTTTTAGTTTGGTTCATGCTTAAGTACACATTAAAAAAGTCTTGACAAAAGAAAATTTCCCCGATTAATATTAAACTATGCTTACAAGCTTCAAATATGTGACCAAACCGAAATGGGTCTGCTAACCCAGACTACCAAAATTTAACATGGTATCCATATTTGTTGTTTTCTTGTATTTTAACATTTAAACTGTTGTTAATATAGTTATATGAAACAAGTTTTTTTGGAAATGACGATTTTATTATCAAAGCTTAAGCACGCTGGTTAAGCGCTAAAAAAATACAACTACAAGAGAAAGTCAAGAAGACATAACAATCCACATGTCTCTGTTACATGAGACTTACAATACACGTTTACTTTGGAAACATTTTGAAGTCAAAGCATCTCCATTTCGCCCAATCCAGCTCATGTACTTTAGCTCTCGCCCGAATCCACAAAAAGGAGCATGTTTTTATTTCAACAAGTACTCGAATAGGTTGCATTGAAAATTGTTCCGTTGCATGTCTTCTACAAGATCCAACACGTTGTAGCCAAAATCAGTATCATTGCCTTCGTGTTAGGTTTGCATACCGGTTACGAACTAATTGTCTAGAATAGCTCCAGGACGCTGATAAGGAAGCGTGGGAAGGGATTTTTTATCCAGGGGAAAACTTGTTGCCAAACATATCTCGCGAAGTCACAGGTAGATGAGTAGGTGATCAGCAGTCTCAGGACCGCTACAACAAAGAGGACACAATTCCGATGGTATTGAGATGTTTCCTTCAACTTGTAACACCTCGTAAATTCGTGTTCGGTAATATACTGACACGTGTCCATACTCTCATTTGTGCCTAATATTGGTCGAGAGGGACTATTTTTGTCAATAAATGAAAGTATGAATATGGAGGGACTAAAAGTGGCAGCTACAAAATTGGTTTGGAGCCCAAGCAAAACTCCAAGAAACCATTACCTTGAAACCTTGAGAATTATTGGTTTGGAGCCCAAGTAAAACTCCATGAAACCACTAACTTGAAACCATGAGCTTCATGGCTGCTCATTCCACACTTTAGGACATGTGTACTGATCACAAACACCCTCTTAACACCCGGAACAATCTCAAGCATCTCATTCAAGCATAAATAGGTGCCCATTTCTTGCATTTCAAGTTGCACCTTCTTGAATTCATTCTACTCCCTCCTCTGGAAGTTCCTAACTGAAAGGAGCATACAACTCAGTCTACATTCGTCCAAGGATCAATTGTAAGTGTTCCTTTCCTCTGCATTTTCGTTTTGTATGCTTTAATAGTCGAAAGTCAAGTAAAAACGATTTTTACTTTGACTTCCTGTTTAGACCATTATGGTCCAGCCATTGTTCGAGTCGAACATGGCTACGTGATCGCAATTAGGTAGGTATTAATCCCTCAAAAGGGCACCTCCTGAAAATCATGTTAACTGGGTCAAATGACGGGTCAAGGTTTATTTACTTAAAAAGTCAAAAGTCAATTTTAACGTAAACTTTATAAATGATTGTATAAATTTTATAATCAGTGTTTTGACACGTTGTTAATAAATATTAGAACATGTATGAACATGTTCGGCTCGTCATTTCCAGTTTTAAGGTCGGTTCGCAACCGAAAGTCGAGCAGTTTGACTTTTGCTTTAACTTTCGATTCTGACCTGATTTAGCATAGTTACTACTGAATTTAAGTTGTATTATGATCATATTATAATGTAGATAACCCTCTGAGGTCATACTACATGATCATAATCAGATTCTGAGTTTATATGCAAGTCTCTATAATATGCCTAAATTTGACCAAAATGTCCTTTTTGCATAAAACATGATTTTAATTAACATATTTTGGTATTATGATTCTGTTTATAACCTGTGTATTGATTAAAGATCGTAAGTTATGCTATAATATGACCAAAACGCCCTTTTGACGCATAGTATGGTTTTTAACTATAACTATCAATCAAAACTTATTACCTACTGATATTATAACGTAATTAAAGTGTTTTCATGGAAGGTACTTGATCATAACCTAGAATTTTTATGCAAGTTCGTAAACTATGTCACTTAATGACTAAAATGCCCTTGTGGTGCATATTTTAATTTAAAACCTTAATGGTCATATCATTTGATAACCTACTGATGTTACAACTTATTTAAAGTATTTTGGAATATAGAACTTGTTTATAACTCATCCGACTACCTGGTATCGCTTATATGCGTGCGGTTAAGCTTATGTAACTAATTTACGTAAGTTCACCAAAACGGGTCAAATCTTATCAATTTTACTTAAGATTCCAGAATGTATATTGTTTACCCATATTATACAAGTCTTAGTACTTGTTGGGTTTAAACCACATTCTATTCCGATCATCGCTTAATTAACGTATCGTACCGTTTTAGTTAATTTAAGTTAACCGGTCCAAGTCTACGACTTAAAAAGGACCCGTTGACATTCTAATTGGTTATTTAAACCATTCATTCAAGACTAGGGTCTTTCGGTAAATTGCAACCAATCTTAGTTAATTGATTACGGCTGAACTATTTATAATTCTTGCATATTAAGACGAGTTTTAGCCAGATAAACCTATTTTCCCTATACGGGTTTGGGATATGGTAAATCATTACCGCTTGGTCGGGTATGGGATCATATGTCGGATTGTGACTAGAAAATCTGCATAACCCGTTTTAATCTGTTTTGTCTGATAACTTAAACATTGGGGGTTAACGCGACCGTGTCCTTGATATCCTCGGCTCATTTAAGTTGTTAATGACCATGACTAAGCACGGGGTGTAGGCATACACCTGACAGATGCTAATGCTATTTTAAAATGTTTCTTACCCATATTGGGGATACCCCTAAAGTGTTGTGTCGGTTAATCTTGTTATTCGGTTTCTGCACCGGACCCCATATGTATTGACAGACACGTAAAACTGTATACAAGATTATTATAATTGTCCCAAGTTATTTATGAAAATACATGTGCCTTGTGCACTTTAATCAATTTTGAAATATTTTAAAAAAGATTCGGTTGTTTGTATTTACCAGTGTAAACTGACGTACCCTCAAAAGACTAAGTGATAGGTTGCAAGGTTACGAAATAGGCTGGAGGTGCCCAGTAATGCTTAAAGAGGAATTTGCAACTCCCTTGTATAGAAGTCTATAGTCTGTTATTTCATTTTGTAACTTTTCGATCCGCCTGTGGATCATTTCATATACTATCCGTTTATATAATATTTTAAACATTCGGACATTTATATTGTAATAATTTAAATCCAAGACTTCCGCTGTGCTATATTGTGTATCGATATCAATTTGTCACATATTCCCAAACCGGGCCCACCGGGCGATGTGAGAAATATCGGGGTGTGACATAACTAAGGCGTCCCTAGTCAGAATGCGATTCAGAACAAGTCTCCATAAAAAGCAATTTATTTTGAGAAGGATCCAATTCAGCCAGGTTAGCACATTCGTTTCAAGAATCAGGTCCCTTACGAAGATTCCTAACCGTAAAAGGTTAGCAGCCATCGGCTTCTCGCCACGTCCAAAAATCAGCCTCTTTTCCTGGATTCAGTCCTTGTATCAGCTGAATACATGCATCCCAATCCCTTAAATTTCTTACCCGGTTCAACGGTTAGCTGCCACCCCAAGACCAAACAATATTTCCATTCGAAACTATGTAGAGATGCGAGACCAAGCAAAACTTGTCAATTTCTGCAGTTGAAAATCATGAAAAACATGTATATAGAAATAGTTAAAAAAATCTAAATCCATAAAATTAGAATTCTATAAATTTCTGTATGTTTTAAAGTAAAGTAACAAAAGGTCTTTTGAAGCACGTTTAATGTAATTTTTTTTAGTTATAGTGAAAATACAATCAAGCAAATGTAATCTTTTTTAAGATATAGTGAAAATACAATCAAGCATTTAATTATATTCACGTCTGTAACTTAAGAAGTTTATTCATATAAACAATACTAAATTAATTACATATTAACTCGATATGTTTTTTTAGCGACCGTGATTCTATAATTATAGAATGAGCCAGCATATGTTGTAAAAACCCAACAAAGACAAAAAAAAATTACAAGTACATTATTAGCTAACTAGTCTCCTATGTTGAAATCGCTACATATCTCCCATTCCAAGTTTTGGATCTTTGTCCCACCTTTTATCCATAAGAACGAATTTGCTTTAATTTCTTCCATCACTTTATGCTCCGAAACAAATATAGGGGCGGGACGAAAACAAGATTGCAAAAGACTTCATAACACTATTTGTGACAATATTTAAATAATTCGATTTCATTGATACCAAAAGGACAATACATAGTTTCAAAAATGGTAATACAACAAGTTTCGATTACAAACAACATGAATTGAAATACATAAATTTAAGTCTAGGTGTGTATCTAATCCACCCTAAATAAGTTTCTTTGTCGGTAACAACTAGTTTCCTGCAACATGTATTAAAATAACGATCAACAAAGTTGCGAGCGTACAAGTTTATTTACATAGCATAATAGTGAAAAAGTTGTCTCATATCCAACATAGTAAATTGCATATTATGTTACAAACATACTAACATGTGATAACTATATGTCAATCCAAAGTTTAACGCAATCGTGATTATCTTTGTCACCTAAATGACAAGGTGTAAAATAGTTTACTTAACAATACCACAAGAATACGGGCGGTGCGTTAATCCTATAGCGCTATAATTGTTAAGGGAGGCTAGCAAGGTTAATGAGCATATAGACACAAGTATACTTAGCATGCGATAACAAGAATAATACAAGTTTCATGTCTATAATGGATAGAGTGTGATTATAACAAGTTTTAAATATGAATCATGATTTGTATAATTATACATGTTGTACCCAAAGTGTGTAAACAGAAAAATGGGTTCGAGTATACTCACGGTTTGCGTTAAGCTTTCTGAAACCGTGAAACTTGGGTGATGGAATGGGTGGACCGGGAGCCAAAGTTACCCTATAAATGGGGACAAAGGCGAGTAAGTTTCCGGGTTAACATGACTAGTAAATAAAGTAAATTTAACAATTACATTAGTTTATAGTCAAGTATTCCCCGGGGTCATGGAGATTCAAGTAGGAGGTAGGATGATATGCATCCATTTAAACTTCGTCATAAGAATTCACCAAAGCACAACCCGAAAGTCGGTTGGTCATGAATGTACATAAAGGAAAATACAAAAAGTAGAAAAGGAAAATCATACAAGTGTGGTGTAGGACAAGTTTGAATAGCCAAGGCTTTTATAGTTCATACACTAATTTGACACACAAGCTTAGGCTTGGTTGATGTGCCCACTTAAATGTTGCTCATGAACCTAATCAAAATAGAAAGTTTGGGTCTTCATAGGCTCCAATATCCATAGACTACAACTACAACATGTACACAAGTTTGTAGGCTTGTCCAAGCACATGTTGGTACGCTATGAAATGAAGGCTATGCCGAACATGTTGAAACCAACGAAGCCGAAGGTTTCTAAGCATCTTGGACCTTCAAACAAGAGTGGTACACCTCTGAGAAATCTTGGGTAACATCCTCATTTTAAGTTCAAGATGATAGGAAGCAAGAACAAGAGAAGAACATAGGTGAAAGGTGAGTTCTTGCACTCACTTTTGAACTTAGAAGAATTCTGCCCTAACTTGAGTTTTCAGCAGATTATGGAGGCTAGAATGAGAGTTTAGGAAGATGTAAAGGAGAAATGAGGGTTAGGACTCTTCTATTTATAGTGCGGGAGGTTAGGTGGGTGTTTCATGAGGTTTAGAAGCCCATTGGTGGAGAATGGAGATGGAGGTTGGAGCCATAAATACAAAATTCAAAATTTATATTTTAGGGTGGAGGTTGGAGCCAAAAATGTAGATTCAAATTGTGGGTTTTAGGGGGGGGTTTGGCTTTTTGTCACAAATGGTCCCTCAACTTTGATAAGTATGCAATTAGGGCCCCAAAGTTAGGTTTTAGGGTGTTTTGAGTGCTTTTCGTGTAGTTTCAAGCGTGTAACAAGCATGCAAGTATCATAAACTTAATAGTGATGTCAAGTATGTCCATGTATGTGAAATTATGTAAAACAAGTATCGGTAGTGCCGGTCGTAACACATAGTCGTCGGTTATCGTACGAAATGCAAGTATAGGCGATTTACGATCTATAACACATAATTGCAAGTATAATTAACATGTCGAAGGTGTTTACAAGTATAATATGATATATGATGATGTATAATAAGTATCAGACTCATTAATTGTTGGTTAAACATAAGTATTGCACGTAAACGCGTTGAAAGTCGGTTATTTGCACGTATTGTCACATAGTTTTGAATTAGGGTTTATTGCATGCGATTACAAGTATAAATTGAATATAACAAGTATAAATGGAACATAATTGATATAAATATGGCTTTCATTATGATCGGTATCTCGGACTACAAGTTGAAAATACGATATAAGTACAAGTTTCCGAAAATAGAAAGTTCCAAAAAATGAAAAGTACAACAAGACTTGATAAATATGAAAAACGTGGAAACACGGAGCGTTACAGAAAGATTCACTCCATTAAATTCGTTGTCATTCCTTGCTCTCCATAATTGTCATATCTTTAACTGGAATACCACACCTATTATCTTCTTCCATTGTTTTGACCCCACAAGTCCATCAATACTCTCCAAAATATCGTTGCAGATGTCATGTGTTACTGCCACTGGAATTTTCAACCAAGCTCTAACACTCCACCACACTGACTTTGCTAAAGGGCATGTAGCTACCACATGATCTGCAGTTTCTTCCTGTAGCCCGCACCTCGAACAGATATAATTCTGAAGTATGACTCCCTCTTGCTTAGTTCCTTTTTTACCGATATGCGACTTAACATAGCTCTCCAACAAATTACATTTATCTTTGGAGGAACCCACTTCTTCCAATATGGCCACTTCACATCTTGATCGGTCACAGATGCTTTGTGGATCTCCTCTCTAATGACTCCTACGATTAGACTTTCTTTTTTATTCGACTTCCAAAACAAAAAATCCGGCCCCCCCTTTAAACTTGAATTTTTCTAATTCTTGCATTAATTTTATGTGATTTGAAATGATTTAATGTATTTCAATTTTAACTTATTGATCAACAAAAAATTTCTATTATTTACAATTTTTTACTAACTTGAAATGCTTACATATTGCATAATCTAGAAAATATCAACAAGTTATCTATGCAACTACTTATCTTACTATTTTAACGAACTTGTATATTACGTGTAAAAAATTATGTAAAACTGTATTTTTAAAAGTTATTTTTTCAATTGAGTTATATTGTCATGCTAGTACACACATAATAACTAGTCATTTCAGTTATAGTTGGTGGGCTTTTGTTTCTTGAAAAAAAATAACAGTTCAAAACCTGATATTGATGTAATTTAGTATTTATTGGTGTAATTTAGACGTAAGAATAATGTAACCTTTGCCGTTCAGGGGCGGACCTAGGTATAACCCAGGGTGGGCAGGCGCACCAATTGAAGAAAAATTAGTGTATTTTAAGGCAAAAAACCTAACCGCACTCTTGAAACTATGCTTAAACCACTCATTCACACCCCCAACAAATGATTTCTGGATCCGTACTGTTACCATTAAAAATGCTAAAGTTATTACTTTCAAATAACGAATGAAGTACTTTGTTGACTCTTAAAGAAAAAATATTGTAATTGGAATATTCTGACTTAAAGTTTGACAACTAATTTAATCTTTAGAAAGAATTACATATTTCCTCTTATTTGTATATTTACCCAGATCCTTATTAATATGGCATATTTTCTTTTATTTATTAAAATGACTAAATATCCTTTTAATTTAAAATCCTTATCACATTGAGAGAAATCCAAAGTTAAAAATATACAAACAACACATCACAACTCTTTAGTTTATCTCGCAGTATTTCTCAATCTATCCAGCATCTCTCTCTGGTGATTCCACGACCGGCGACTCTTCCATTAGTCGTGATTCCACAACCAATGGTTACAAAGACAGGTTCGATTTCATTTATTGTTGCTATATATATATAGGGTAGGGATTAAGAGTGAACAACTTTATGAGAGTGAACTGTGCGAACTGATCCAGACCATTAATTTTCATCATCCTTAATTTTTTTGTTAGTGGCATGATTATAGTTAATTATATATCTTTTAAACTTTAAAAATAAATAAAAGGGTACATTTGTAACTTTAAAAATGGTGAATTTTTTAAATTAGCAAACATGAAACGTTGCCTTACATAGCCTGATTCACATTCCTCCGAAATCGCATAGTTTGTTTTATAGAATACACATGTGTATTATGTTATTTTGTAAGTGTTTAGGGGGTTAAAACTGTTTCTTAATATTCATGGTTTAGATATTCTTTGTTCTGAGTTATACTTGGTTCATCTGGATTGATGTTTGTTATTATATATTCAATTGTGGTTTAAAAAAGTAAAAACTGTATAAAGATTACATATTTGAGTACTGTAAACCTTTATACCATTTTATACACATGTTTACTGATCTGTAACAACTTGACAAATACAACAAAATTACACGCTCACATATACAAAACGCAAACATCAACTACGTGGTTTATACTATGCAACTATACACATTTGAACTGTTTTTTGTAAACTGGACTTCTGTAAAAATAAAAAATAAAAACCCATAGCATCCCGGATTTACATAAAAACTGTTCATTTTGAAACATTATACACGTGTGTACTGCAAACCTTTATACCATCTTATACACATGTGTACTGAATTGTAACACTTGGCGATTACAGCAAACCTGCAACAATACATTGTTTATGATTTAAAATTCTGCAAACTTCTTAACGACTAAATTTATGATAAGACACATAAACGGAAATCAACGATGGAATACGAATACAATTATATAAAAACTTAAAACAACACATGTGGATAAATATTTGACAAAATACACCAATATAAAAACTTGAACAACATAGTAAATCACACTTGGTCGATCCAAAGTCATAACAAAAACATTATCGTTTATCTGAAAATTGTCTTCATCAACATTAACGACAAACTTGTTCGTATTATTCACTGGTTCGTCCATAATAATTAGACAAGAAGATCGAAAAACTAAATAAATTTCTGGGAATTATGTACTTGTTCGAATGATTTTGAACTCTTTGATGCCGGTACTGATCAATACGATGAATACAAATTGAATAAATACATGAAATCTGTGTTTTACGTAATATTATAATTGAAATCAAAATAGAAGATAAAAGATATTTTAAATTGATAATCACTATTATTTAGGAAATCTTGTAACTGCCAATCTAATTTCTAGAATATAAATTGAAACCTAAATTAAAACAGAAAATTACAATCCTATCCTTGAGAATTAAAAAAGAGATCAATGGTCCATATTAGTTCACATAGTTCACTATGAAGATTCTGTTCACAAATGATCCTATATACACACACACACACACACATATATATATATAATATGTAGAGGATCCTGTAAAAAAGACTAAAAGTGTGAGAAGGATAAGAAAGATTATGGTGGTGACACATGTCCCTTTTTATTTTAGTAGTTTAAGGGTGTCATTGTAATTTTACTAATAAATCTAATTAAAGACAGAATATTTGCAACGATTTTAGTCAGTTATTTTAGGGAATTCGAATTTTAATTATTTTTTAATTTACGGATCATAGTCACCACCCATATATCCTTACTAACAATTATTTATAACATCTTGATCATATTTTCATTCGCGACTATAAGATTTAGTTTATTGTATCTGGGTATTCATTAACATCCTGGTCGATGGATAATGGCGTTTTTAAAACACCATTTAGAATGATTCTATTGTTATTCCAGATCAGTTCGTATAAAACACCATACGAATTCCAAAAAACACCACAACTTTAATCATAATACAGCCGTGGTGTTCTAACATTTGTAATATTTTTGTTATTTTTTACAGGTATAAAACACCATACAAATTCCAAAAACACCATGAATTGAATCATAATACAGTCGTGGTGTTTTAACATTTAGAATGATTCTATTGCTATTATAGATCAGTTCGTATAAAACACCATACAAATTCTAAAAGACACCACAACTTTAATCGTAATACAACCGTGGTGTTCTAACATGTATAATGATTTTTGTTATTTTTGCAGGTATAAAACACCATACAAATTCCAAAAACACCATGAATTGAATCATAATACAGTCTTGGTGTTTTAACATTTAGAATGATTCTATTACTATTCCAGATCAGTTCGTATAAAACACCATACGAATTCCAAAAAACACCACAACTTTAATTGTAATACAGTCTTGGTGTTCTAACATGTATAATGATTTTTGTTATTTTTGGAGGTATAAAACACCATACAAATTTCAAAAATACCATGAATTGAATCATAAGACAGTCGTGGTGTTTTAACATTTAGAATGATTCTATTGCTATTCCAGATGTTAAAACACCATAACTGTAATCACAATACAATGTTACATACTCTGGATGTTAAAGCACCATGACTCGAATTATAATTCATTATTTGCAATGCTATGATGTCTTATTTATGTTCATGGTGTTTTACTGTAACACAATACGATTAAAACATAATTGTATGAATATAAGAAAACACCATGGACTAATACATCCAATCGAGACGAAATTTTTTTCTCTACATAAGTCTAACAATATGATACTCATATTAAAGATAAAAAACACTCATTATTATGGTGTATTTTTTTTTTTTAAAAAGAGTTATGTATAAAAAGTTATTGACGTTTAAAAAAGAAGGGGGAACTTGCATGTGCATTAATGTTAGTTTCTTAATTTAAAAATGTTAAATTTACATTTATACTCTTAATCTAGAAAAGTAATTATTTTAATAGTAAACACTATTTACAAGATTGTCATCAATATTTCAACTATTAGATTAAAGATCTAATGGTTTAGATTTTTCTTACCCTTCTTATAAAAAACATATTTTTTTACAATAACCTCATCCTATATATATATATGGGATGGTTAAAATGAGAACACCCAATTTTTGTGAGAACCATGAGAACAAATCTTAGCCACTCATTCATATTCCCCTATGTGTTGATGAAAAGGTTAAATTGGTAATTTAACTATCCCCTATTTTCTTTAATGTTTCCAAGATTCACATCAAATGCATCGTTCCAAATCAATCTATGCTTCATACAGCCCTAAATCAAATCTTCATTCATTTACATGTATTACATAATCGGACGCATTTGATTGTGGTATTGCATATTGATCCTCCATACAACCCTTAATAAATCGATTTGTTCAATTCGTTTGCTAGTGATTGATGTATTTGATTTGAGTTCTTGATAATCAGACCATTTGATTCATTCCTAATTTGCAGGTAGTGTTCTTACAATTGGTTTTAATTTCAATTCCATGTTGTATTGAATTCCTAATCAATTGATGATTTTGTTCCACGATTTCAATTCCTTTTGAGTTCTTAATTTTCCGTAATTAGTTTTATAGAATGAATTGCAGTTATGCTTTATCCTAAATTATACGTGATGAATCTTGATTTATACTGTAAACGGGTTTTCAATCACGAGGAACAATTTAAAGATTTGGATGAAATAGGTGTTAGGGCCGACATCAATTTTGTACTTGGATCTCTAATACCAAGTGTTCTTGAGCAAACATCAACAACTATATTTTCTATTGAAATTTGTCTAATATGTCATGAGGATTTGGTTTGTCTCATTCTGAAACTAGTTGTTAGTGCAGGAAACCTTGGTTTGCTTGTCATTTGCACAAAAATCAGCAACAATATCCCTTTATTTGACCCATTAATTCTTCGGAACTGTTTTCCTGATGCTAAGCAGCAATGGAGGGCATTATTTACTTCACTATTTTCTTCTAACAACTTAGGAATATCTTGTTTTGGATGTTGATTCCATTTCGCAGGTGCTTATGCTCTTGGTCACTTATTTGTTTCTAACTGACATATGTCAGTTGTATTACACATGTGTCGGGAGAGAAATCAAAGGTTAAAAGCAGTAAGAAGAAGAGAAAGTTAATTTTTTGTTGCAAACTTGATTCTGTAGAAGAGGCGACATGTGCTTAAGATGTTTTGGCAAGGCAATTAAGAGAGTCAGCTCCATGATCTATTTTGAGATTCCATTGGTGTTCCCATTTTCTGTATCACCGACAACGAAAGGAAAAAAAGAAGTTTGGCGCCTATCGTTTGTAGCATCAACAACAAGTGTGACATGGTGACTTCAGTGAGTCAAATCTTCAAATACTACAGCTTAAATGGCAAAAAGGAAGAAGTTGAACCCTAGTAGTACCACCAATCAAGTCACTGACTATAATGATGTATAAGCCAATTTTGGTCTTGGTGGTCCTTTAAAAATAGGAGCAAAAACTGCTTGTAAAATTTATTAATTTAGTGTAATTACTACTTACGTTTATATTTCTTCAGTTGGTGGATTTTACATACATATTTGTAGTCTTTCACAGAATTTGTTAAATAACACATAGTGGTAGTTTGTACAAAATTTCACATTCATATTACACATTTGTAACATGTTGAATTACACATGTGTAAATAGCATAATAACAAGAGTTTGAGTCACCTGTTGACTAATGCATGTGTAAAATTTTCAATTAATTCTGAGTGACAATCCTTTTTAACTATTATTATTTACACATGTGTAAACCTTTAATTGTGCTTATTTTTTTAACTATTTGGCTTGACACATATGTAAACCTCCATATATGTGCTTATTTTTTTAACTATTTGGATTTACACATGTGTAAACCTTGACATATGTGTTTATTTTTTAATCATTACGATTTACACATGTGTAAATAGGGATGAACATTTGGTATCGGGTACCAGTACAGACCGTACCGGGTATATTCATATGTAGTACACATGTGTTAATTGTTCATTATCATTTATGCGTTTCTATTTTACATATGCACATGTGTATTACACATTTGTAAATTGTTACCTTTCACTTATTTGTTTCTGTTTTACATATTTGCATCTGAATTACACATGTGTAAATCGTTCGCTGTCACTAATTAGTTTCTGTTTTACGTATGTTCAGTTGTATTACACATGTATAAATTGTCCATTGTCACTTATTTGTTTATGGATTACACATTTGTAAATAGTAATTACACATGTATAAAGTGGACAACAACCCCATAAATTTTATTGTTAACAAAAAAAATATTTACAACGTATGGACATTGGCCTTCCCACAATATACCCAAAGGAAGAAACCAAACCCAAAGTACTAGCTATGATCTAACAATTGGAACCTAACAAGCTGTCCTCGGCCATGTGCTAAACTAGAAATAAAAAAAACAACCTATTCTAGACTTAAAGCCACACCCGGCCCGAGTCCATCATAAAAATAAATCTATACAATCAAGTTTCAAACAACATAAACCATCCAAAAAAACAATCAAACACGACCAAAACATTAAAACAAAACCTAAAGCATAACATCTAAGAGTCTATCTTGAGCATCCCTAAAACCATGAGCTCGACCAAGCAGAAGCATCATCCTCATTCCTCAACATGACCAAACTTCAAACATCCATACACCAAAGAATATACCAACAAACACCAAATCCAACCTGATTTTCACATCCTCAAACCAGCCATACATCCAACCCTACCTATTAACAACAAAACTAGCAGCCCCTTTATAGCCCAGCCTCAAAACATCAATATAACACCAAGATCAAACGAATATTGGTCATTACATAACCTAACCTAACCCAATCAACCATATACCAACTAACCACGAGCATCTTCATATTCCTAGTTACCACAAAAGCCCCAATTAGCAGCAACCTTTTCCTTCTTCCTCTTCTTTGTACCTGCTTCATCTGTATTTTGTTTTTTTTTTGTTGCCTTGTTTGGTTCAGCCCTTTTGTTTTCTCTTTTTGCCTCCTGTTTCTAATTCCATATACATGAAACACTTTTAAACAACATTTTTAATATGCATTAGTAGTAATTTATGCAAGTGTTTAATTACACATGTGCAAACAACTTACTTACACATGTGTAAATTGCTTAATCACTCAAATCCAATTTTCACTAAGATGATTTACACATGTGTAAATTGCTTAATTACTCAAGTTCAATATTAACTAAGATGATTTACACATGTGTAAATATATTACTTACACATGTGTTCACCATCTGTTTTATTATTATTTTTATTCACCACTCCTTGATGCTTCAAGTAAACAATATAATGTAAAAAAAAACATGTATAAACAACTTACTTACACATGTGTAAACTTTTTAAGTAAACACATGCAATACTAACTAAGATGATTTACACATGTGTAAATTGCTTACTTTTCATTCTTCCATTTTATTCTTCTGAAACCTTTTCATAAACACCTCCAAACTTCCAAAAACACCCTATTTCAAGATAAGTAATCAGTAAATATAAGGTTAAACTCAACAAGAGTGCAACAGGATCACCATCTCTATATTAACAATAACATCTTTACGTCTATCATATTCAGATACCCTAAGCAACATTAGCATCAACAAAACACGGTAATAGAACGGTACTGATATAAGTTGCGGAACTTACAAAAAGTGAATCGTTTCAGAATTTGAACACTGATTTGACAATAAGCATTCTTCATTCATTTTCTAAATCATAACATTTCACTCATTTAATATAAAACAACCATTTAGCATCTAATATGAACCAAAGAACTCACCAGTTAAACTACGAAACTGAAGAACTAACCGGTTAAACCGATTCACAGCCAACCTTAACATCTAATATGATCAATAACAACATCATCAAACAAATTGTACTATTGTACATACTGACTATGCGAAGTTAGTTAAGACCGTTAACATACAACAACGAATTCAACAATAACTTTGATAAAAACTAAGGCAAAATACACAACGATCATAAACAATTTTCGGTTCTCTAACAATTTGTTGTTGCATAATATAACCTACTTACCGCAAACTGAACGATTTTCTAAACCTAGGGCAAAAAACTGAAATTTGCAAGCTTAAATCACACACCAAATTGACAACTCAGTGATCACAAATAATATTTAGTTTTCTAAGGATCTAGCATTGTATAATCTAATCTAATTTACTGCAAACTGATCGTTTTACTTAAATTAGGGCAAAAAAACTGAACTACAAAGCTCAAATCACACAACAAATCAACAAAACTGAAGAACTCACTGGTTAAATTGGTTCAAAGCGAGACTGATTGAGGTTGTGATTTTGGAGCTGAAGTGGTTTTTTGTTACACATAGATGGATTTAACTGAACTTGAAAGAAAAAAAATACACAAATAGAGATTAATCTAAGGTTTTTTACACATAGATCGATTGAACCGAAGAACACCCATTAAATCGATTCAAAACGCGACTGATCTGATCGTGATTTTCAAATTGGGGGAGGGGGGGTACACAGAGATAAATTGAAGGATTTCTTAAGGGTGTTTATGTTTTGAGTTTTGAGCTAAGACAATAATACCCCTTTAGTTTTTTTATATAGGTTTTCTTCTCATTTAAACCTCTCTAACCTTGGCCTTTGATTTAGAATGATCTATGAATAAAAATTGTTCTTAGTGTTCTCACAAAAATCATCGTTCTCAAGATAATCCTCCTATATATATATATATATAAGTTAACAAAATAATACTCCATTCGTTAATAATCAAGTGTATAATTTGTATCTAAAAGTTTCATGATGTAAGTTGAAAGGTCATCTAATTTGTATCTAAACATGTGTACATTATTTAAAATATTATCTTTTAATGTTTTATGGTTTTTCTTTTAATATTTTATGGTTTTGTCAATGGACTTTTATTGCTTTACGAATAAAAAGTATCATTTGACGTAAGTCAATTCTTCATGTTGTACTTTATTTTACTTTTTTTTTGGTTCTATCGCTTTATGAAATCATTTGACGTAAGCCAATTCTTCATGTTGTACTTTATTTGTTTTGTGGTTCTACAAAAGTAATAATCTTAATAATAATAACAATAATAATATATGTAAAATTAATAAATAAAACATGATTGATTTCATAACTTTTCTTCAAAAGGAAATTAGCATATTGTCATAATTTCCTTTTTTTCTTAATAAAAGAAAACACAATCTCAATATCAATCCTAATCCTTATCTTGAATAATTAAAGCGGGTCAAATATTATAATTTCAGGAGTGAACTGCAAATATTGTACTGCATCTTTATACCATATTTTTCGCAGTGCTATTTGTTTTTAAAATTAACGAGTTTTGCACTTATTGTTTTAAAATCGTGCACGTTATGTCTTTAGTTCTAAACCCAATTAATTTTTTTTAAATGAGATCATGTGTATGTTATATGAGGGTACTTTTGTAATTTATATAAAAATATATTAATTTAAAAAAAATATATATAAATCTAGAACACTTTCTCTCACTAAACTCACTCTCCCTCTTCTCTCTCTCTTGTTCATGGCTGGTAACTCAACCAACCACCATCCATCCATCGTCCCAATCACCGTACATCTTAACTCCACATTTCTCCCTCTGAAGCCACCACCCTATATTAAAACCTGAAATTTGACCTCTAATTACAAACCCAAACACAAACCTTAACTGATCGCCTACACAAACCTTACCACGTCAATCACTAACAATCTTCCAAGTCACCAAAAACTAAACATGAGAATCATAAACCCCCCATTGACGCCGCTCGATCTGCTTAAAACACGATTATGAATTGGGAAATTCACAAATGTGTCAAGTTTGTTCTTAAAATATCGTCTTGTATGAGAATATTTTCAGTGGCCTCGCCATTTACTTACACACCCTCACTCTTGTTTGTTGACAAAAAAACTTCGTATTGGGGGTCACCTTGTTCTAATCAGATATGGTTAACGGAGATTGGTGGCGGGTGGAAGTTGGTGGGAGCGGTGTTGGCTGGTGATGGCGGTGAGTGTGTAGTGCTTGTGGAAGGAGGCTATGGTGGTGTTGAGTAGAGAGAGAAATGATGTTCAATTATTTGTTTAGAGAGATAAAGAGATTAGTGTATATAATATTTTAAGGTGTGACTTTGGCATAGAGGAGGACCGTTGGAGATGGATTCTAGATTCTCAGTCCGGGGTATTAGGGACAAGGCGTAGAGCTTACTGTTTTCAGATGTTCACTTGAGTTTCGAGTGGAATAACTGGGCGCTTATGAAGGTGAATTTTCTGTTTTGGAGACTAATCCAAGATAGACTACCTACGACCATAGATTAGGCGAGAAGAAACATGGTGATTCCAAATCTCCGGTGTAGGATGTGCGATGCAAGAGAGGAGTCTGCCTTGCACCTTTTTGCTGCATGTACTTTTGCGGTTTATGTCATCTCGCAGTGGTGTAGGATAGAACCGATTCATGTATTCGAACGCAAGGATCCTGCAGCGGTAACCTGTTTCAGGAGGATAAAGGAAGAAATAAAGTCTCTCGGCTGGGCAAAAGCTGCGGGTCTAACATGGAAGATGTGGTGTAACTTTGATTTAGTTGGCTCTGGGGTCTGATTGTCCTTATTCTAAGTAATGTTGGTGTTACATGTCTGATTAACATTCAGTTGTTTTTTTGAATTTTTTATAACAATGGGGTATTATAGCCTCATGTGCCTTACATGTGATCTCATTCAACAAAAAAAATTAACTATGTTAGGACCAAAGGACATAATGTACAAGATTTTGAAACAATAAGTATAAAACTCATTAATTTTAAAGACAAATAACACCAACTAAAATATGATATAAAGATTAAAAAAACAAAATTTTCAATTCAATCTAATTTCATTATAATATATCAAATTGTAAAATTCTTTCATGGTTTTGATGACTACAAAGGTAATATAACAATGAATATAAAAAATACTTGGTCTATCGCTAGCTTAACTATTGGATAGTGATAGACTAGAACATCTTTTCAATTTTATATTTGATATTAAATTGTGAAAAACAAAATAAGACTATGTAATAAAGTATCACAACTTTGGATAAGGTTTTAACTTTTGCAACAAATATTTTGTTGTCGTATTGGGTTTGAATAATAAGCTTACTAAAAGTCTAATCCGACTTTTAATTAACGATTTCAAAATGTACCATAACATCCTTAAAAATCATTTTAATTAAAATAGTTTTTTTACTAATTTTAAAATCAGGTTAATATAATAAAATAATAACATTTCTTATTTAAAAATCCTAGCTTTAATATCCATCATCACTTCAAATATATATATTTAATTTGAATAATATTTTTTTGTTAGATTATATCTTTTAAGTTGAACAACATTTCTTATTCAGTATCATGTTCTTTCGATTTCTGGTTACATGTTATTCAAGTTATACGAAAGGTACAAGTTACATGTTACGATATATAGATTGATATGTTACAAGTTGTAGGTTAACATGTTAGAAGTTACACGTTAATATGATTACAAGATACAAGTACGAAAGTTATAAATAGCTCTTATTTTGGGGATATATAAAAAATATGCTCTCTGACATTCACATCCAAATCTTTTTAATTCTCTATGATTCTGTTTATTGCTTACTGAGTATTTTACTTAGACGTCCTTTTATTTTGTTGTTTTTATACACGTTAGGTTACTTGGACCATTAGGGAAGACATGGAATAGTGTTCAAGAGTTAAAAGACATGATTTTGATAAACTTAATTGATTTTATTCTTTAACTATGTTGTAAATTCTAACAATTAAAGTATGATTGAAATTATGTTTGTGATATGATTGCTCTTATAGTGACACGTCAGCCCTATTCGGGATGGGGTGTTATATGATCAGTTGGATGGCGTTTAGGTCTCAGGAAAAAATTCTTCCATAGTGAAAATTTTGGGTGACGGTTGATTTGAGGGTATCGATAAACATTGTTTTGGGTGTAGTAGTTTGGTTGAAAGGGTTGCTCGGGTCGTGTGTGTTAAAAAAAATTGGGTTAACAGGGTGAGAATGAGGTGTTTGGTTCGTGCATTACATGTTGTATGGTTCGTTGGGGCGAATTTGTCTTCAATACGAGGTGTTCGGGTTCCCCATATCCATAATCGAAGAGTGGAACGGAGAGGAAGATTTAATGGTAAATGGTTAAAGTTTAAATAAACTAGGTTTTTAACAATCGTCGCGTTGCGGCGAACTTCTTTTGTTATTTAATCAGTGTTTACATGTGTTTTGAAATCACTACGAGCGCGTTACACACGGAACCGCTACAAGAATAAAAAGAAAATATAGAAAAAACACTAAAAGATAACCGAAAGAAAATCAATCAAAAAAGTTGTATGGTAATGATGTTGTTCGTATGAAACCCGTGGTCAGATATGAGTAAATGGTACTGGGTACCGGTACCGAATTTTCTGAACGGAAAGATCTTAAGTACCAATTCGGTATCGAATTTTGGGTTCCTGGTACTGGTTAGCTATTGGTTTTTACATTTATATATCGGTACCGCAACCTGTATTTTCGGTACCAGTACCGATTTAGTATATGTTGGCAGCGAGCTCATCCCTCCCCCTTAAACTAAAAAAAAGAAATCTTTAAAAGTTTAAGAAAATAAAAAAAAAGTTGCACGATACCGTTGTTGTTCGTATGGTACCCGTGATTAGGGATGAGCAAATGGTACCAGGTAGCAGTATCGAATTTCCCCAAACTAAAAGATTTTCAAATCAATTCGGTACCGACTTTTGGCATTTTTTGTACTAGGTCGGTGCCATTTTTTACCTTGATGTATCGATAACGAATCGGAACGTATCGGTATTTTCAATACAATACCGATACCGGTTGACACAAAGCTTATCCAACTTAAAAAACAAAAAAATAATAATTATTATTATAATATTAAAATACTAAAAGTAATAAAAAACTATATAATATTAAAATAGTAAAAGTATTAAAAAATATATATATATTATTATAATAATTTAAACACTATTTATTAATTCTATTAATATATATATATATATATATATATATATATATATATGATGAAGATGAAGTTGTTTTACCGGTAAAAATGATAAATGCTTAAGGTACTTTTAGAATTTAGAAGCTTAAATTATTTATTCAAAATGTAACCGATGGCTACTTTTATTTTTTTAGGAAACCACCCATGTTCACCACCTTCATTCTCACGCCTCTCCCCATGGCGTTGGACTTTAACGTCCATGCAACGGTGTTGATTGGCCTTATTGATTGAGGTGGTAGGGCTTTACTATCCATTACACATGGTTTAATACAAAATACTTTCCAAAAAAAATCGTTTTTAATATATATATGTAAACATGAAATCTAATAACTCGATTATGGAATTATATATTTGTAATAATAGAACTTATATATCAAGAACAAAATTACATGTATGTAAAAACGAGTCACAAATATGTAATAAACGAGTTGCACATTTGTAAAAATAGAATTAGTATTGTGATCCAAAGGACACATAGTATTCATATATAAAAAGACTCGCGTTTATGATAAATTACCTCAAATTTGATAAGAATAGTATTTATTGAGGATTTCTTAATAATTTGCGTGTATGTGATGGAAACATGAAGAATTAGACGTGATAGACACTCTCAAAATAGTCGACAAGGAAGATAAAAGAAAGTAGTAGAGTACATCTCCTATCAAGAGAGACTACGACACCCACCGTCGACAAATGAGATAAAGAAGAAATGAACTCGACTTTAGTGGGCCCAGATTAACTTAGATATGGCGCGTACCCTACTTACTAGAGTACGACCCGTACTCCAGTCACCCTAAATTATGCCGCCTATTTATACCACTTGATGGGAAACCCTAAAGAGAGACTTTTGACGGGTGAACGATGAGAAAGGCTGCTAGAGTGTTATTTGAAGAAGAAACGAGTGAAAAGACGAGATAATTGAATAGTTAACATCGAAGGGAAGCAAGATCTAACCTACCGGGTTATTTCTTTACTGTTTTCTAGTCTAGAACTTGTAATTCATGATGATTTCAGTTTTGGTTTTAGTTTAATTCATTAAGTCCAACTGAACATCTTTACAACTATCAGGATGAGACGATTCGTGGAATAATTTGATGATTGATTTGTTTATATAGTACGATTTCAGTACTTGCTATGGATTAATCTTATGATGTATATGAGTAAATGTCGCTTATTGATTGTGATGTTGATTATGTGGTTGTATCGATCTGTCTATGAGGTTATGTATGTTTGATTTGATATCTTCTATCTATAGGTTATATTGATGTCTATAAACTTAGCATAGTTGGTAAAACATATAGGCTACCTACGGGAATGATATAACTAAAAGGATCAAGAAACTAGTTAGTACCTTAATCGGTAATTGATAACTTAACATCATGGTTGGTAAAACATGTAGGCTACCTATGGGAAGGATCCAACTAAAAGGATTTGGAAACTAGTAGAGTTGGCTATGTGATTGATCTTGATTTTGTTTGTAAGTCGTTATGTTCGTAGTTTAATCTTGAACCCAATCTAGAAACCCCCCTAATCACAATAATCCATAGTAATACTAGGTTTACCAGATTAGGTTTCGTGTGTATATAACTTTCAACCCTGATTTGGTAGGATTAACTTTAGACAATATTAATCCATCTTTGCACTTCGTACACAACTATCAATGCTAGTTCCTGAAGTAGTTCCATAGACAATATCTTTCATCATGTCAGTCATTCTTTGTTGATTCTAGTTTGAATGGTTATATTTCCTTATCTTTTGATTCTCCTCCAAAACCATCAATTGTGTTCGTTGCTTTCTTAGTTAATCTTTGAGTTTGAATATTTCATAGATTACATATTAATTGATAAACCTTGTATTACGAGCTATTATGTCACACCCTCAATTTCCACTTGCGGAGTTTTACCGCGAAGCGTGTGATCAAACCAGAATCTGAGACACTAGTAATATCGAACGACTCTATATGATTTATTTAAACGTTTTCCAAAAACATTTGTTTAACCATTCATAGTTATTTTCAAATTATCTTAGTTTCAAAGTTTAGCGGAAGCATTAGTTTCAAAGTTTAGCGGAAGCATTAGTTTCAAAGTTTAGCGGAAGCATTAGAGTAAAGTAAAGTAACGGGCGCCAACACAAACGCCAAAACCAAAAATCCCAAACATTATTCGTAAATAAGACTCGATAAAAAAATGTCTTGATCAAATGCAAGTGAGTGCCCTAGCGCTCCTAGCGTCCTGAGAAACATGTAAAGAAACAAGTGTCAACATTACAGAAGAGTGAGTTCACAGGTTTTTATAAGTTCACAAGTTCGGTTTAAAAGATTGTTTTTTCCCCCGTTATCTCTAACCCGGGATAACGACATAGTTCCATTATTCCTAACCCGGAATAATAATGTTGGTTCGTAAATAAGTTCAATGTTAACATGTAGGTAGCGAGCCTAGAGTTACGTCACATAAGAGTTCGCGATCGAAGCTGACTGTTGTTACCTCAGTGTTGCCAGGTCTATCACTGACCATGGCGAAAGTTAGGCCAAATTAATCACCCGTTGACCATTCCCGGTCGGCTAGCGCGACTAGCTCGGGTGGGGCTTGTCGGGCACAGTAGTACTACCATAATTTCCCCGCTATCTAACCCAATACTAACGATCCGAGAGTTGGTTGAGGACTTCCGTGATAAAGCTACTTAGTGACCATAACGTACATTAACATTAACTTAGTTACCGAATAGTTTAACGACGTTAATTTCGCATAACGTAAAAGATAGAGTTTTAGAGCGTATACATGTTTACCCCCCTGTTGTTCAAAACCGGATAAAATAGGGGCCGTGAACTCACCTTAAATTGCTCGGTTAGAATAACGCAAAAGAAGCAAATGATGGGACCGCTAATCGCGTCCTAACATGCCAACCGATTTAAAGTTAGTGTGTGAACACACTGATACAAAACCCTACGCATAACTAACACACAGTGCGGCACACTTAATAACCAATTTGAAACCACAATCATGCATGCAAAGTATCATCATACAAATTAATGATCAAACCAACTTGTCATAAACACATATTAACTCATACAACACTTTGGTACACACTAACGCAAGTTATCATGTTTCGGCTTGTACGCTCATAACTGGGCTGTTTTCGAGGATTTTTATAAAATAGTTCCAAAATTCCAAAAATTCAATTTTTTTTACAAGAGATGTCAATTAGACTGTAGAATTTTGTGTAAAATTTTCAAACCCTAAATCTTTACCAATTATTTATAAACATTTATATACTAGGCTGCAGTCAGATTCATCGCTTTCTGACTACAGTCCACGAGAAAAATTATTTAAAAATCATCGTTCATCCAATTAACAAAATTCCGGTGGGAGATTTCCGGAAATTCCCGTCTCCAGTTACTGTACAAATTTCGTGACCTAACCCCCTACAGACTATGAGATCCGACTCGATAAACAACCACCAAATTCTGCAGAATTTACGCAGCTTCAGCTGCTGCACTAAATGACCACTTAAAAATAGAAAACGACCTCAGAAAAATATGAATCTGGCGCCATTAGAAGCGTTTTTCAAAAATACACGTTTTAGGCTTCAGAAAATCCACTTTTCGATAGATAATAATCAGGTTACAGCCCATTGAAGTTGGCTGTAAATGTCATTCAGCAAATTGTTTTCGACTTTTATCGCATTAGAACATGCTTAAACGATCATGACGCTTAGTAATAATGATTAACAACAGGTTTATTTGTCAAATATCATCATGTATATCAATATTCATGCAAACCCTAATTATATAACATGATCTTTATCGCTAACGCATCCTATGATTTTAGTATTCAACATAACATCACAATCGCAAAGATTCGCACAATCATCCGAACTAATCATAAATCACAACACTTTTCATACTAATAATCCTACCATTGCACATAATCATGATCAAGATTACACAAACCCTAATGTGAATCGCAAAACAATTAAACCCTAACCTTGAAACGATGATGATTAGCGAACCGGGACAAGATTGGAATCAATCCAGAAGATGTGGGGTTTTGCGATCGTGAGAGGGGGGTGGGGCTGCCGTCGCCTTCCTCTAGGTACTAGGGTTTTGTTATTTTTTTTTAACAAACAATCCATGCATACATACATATAAATATAACAAGGGAAAAGAAGGGGAGGGGGCGCAACCGCGATGGGGGAGGGCGGTTTGGGTTAAGTGGCTTGAGCCTCAAGTTTCGGTTATTTCCTTGGGCCGCAAGGAGGTTAGGTCGACACGTTTTGCGGCTCGGTTCGGTTCGGCTATTTGTTTATTATTTTTTTATAACTAGTAATCGCGAAATCAAGGCGTGATACAATAATCTACAAAATCTACAAACGTCTAATAACACATAGCACGTAATTCACCCAATAGATTCACAAAGTTAGCATAGTTATTGCGAGCGTGTAATTTAATTCTCCGAATTAAATCAGCGTAGGAATGGATAATCGTAAAGTAGCGCGTTTAAGATACCTGAAAAGCCGGGATGTCACATTATCCCCATGTTGAAAGAATTTTCGTCCCGAAAATTGAGTAAACGCGGTTTAGAATGCAACGCACAAAGATTTGGTTTTTTAGTAATGGTACAAGTAATTCCCAGGCTGTCACATCATCCCCATGTTGAAAGAATTTCGTCCCGAAATTTAGTTGGTAGTAACGTCAGATTGCTGCTCAGCTGCAAAAAGGTGTGGGTATTTGCTTTTCATTTGGTCCTCTCTTTCCCACGTGAACTCCGGTCCATGCTTAGAGTCCCAACGAACCTTGACAATTGGTATCTTGCTGTGCCTTTGAGTCTTAATCTCACGATCCATGATCTCGATAGGTTGTACCACAAAATGCAGTTGCTCATCCACTTGAATCTCATCCAATGGAATGACTAGGGTCTCATCTGATAAGCACTTCTTCAGATTGGACACATGAAAAACGTTGTGAACTCCATTGAGTTCGGCAGGAAGGTCTAACTGATAAGCTACGGCCCGATACGCTTCGAGATCACAAATGGGCCTACGTACCGTGGGTTTAGTTTGCCTCGTTTCCCAAAACGGATTACACCCTTCCAGGGTGACACCTTCAGTAGGACGCAGTCACCTACTTGAAATTCGAGCGGTTTGCGTCGTTGATCAGCGTAGCTTTTCTGTCGATCTCGTGCCGCTGCCATGCGGTTTCTGATTTGCACAATCTTTTCAGTAGCCTCAAGTATCAACTCAGGACCTGTGAGTTGACTGTCACCGACTTCTGCTCAACAGATCGGTGATCTACATTTGCGACCGTATAATGCTTCAAATGGTGCTGCCTGAATACTCGTATGGTAACTGTTGTTATACGAGAATTCCACTAAAGGCAGATGGATTTCCCAACTGTTCCCGAAGTCTACCACACATGCCCTAAGCATGTCTTCCAAGGTCTGAATGGTCCTTTCACTTTGACCATCCGTCTGAGGGTGATAAGCTGTGCTCATATCTAAGCGTGTACACAACGCTTTCTGAAGTGACTGCCAAAAGTTGGACGTGAAACGAGCATCTCTGTCTGAGATGATGGACGTTGGCACCCCGTGCCGAGAAACTACTTCCTTAATGTAGATGCGAGTCAACTTATCCATCTTATCTGTTTCTATGATCGCTAGGAAGTGTGCAGACTTAGTTAGACGATCCACGATTACCCAGATGGTATCGCAACCACCCGGAGTTCGCGGGAGTTTAGTGATAAAGTCCATCGATATCTGATCCCATTTCCACACTGGGATCTCAGGTTGTTGAAGTGGCCCTGATGGCTTCTGGTATTCCACCTTGACCTTCGCACAAGTCAAACACTTGCTCACGTATGTGGCTATATCCGCTTTCATGTTGGGCCACCAGTACGCGGCTTTAAGGTATTGATACATTTTATCTGAACCAGGATGGACAGAGTATCGGGATTTGTGAGCTTCGTCCATAACTAGCTTCCTGAGGTCTCCGTAGAGAGGTACCCATACACGATTCATGAAATACCGGGCACCATTGGGTTTCACTTCCCAATCGCATTCCATCTTTCCCACAGATTCGGCCTTGATGTTTTCTTCCTTAACTGCTTCTAGCTGCGCGTCACGTATTTGTTCGGGTAACCCAGAATGAATTGTGAACTGTAGTGCTCGTACCCGACGAGGTTTCAAGTGCTCCTTCCTACCGAGGGCATCAGCTACCACGTTAGCTTTACCCGAGTGATACCGAATGGCACATTCATAATCGTTCAGGAGTTCGACCCAGCGACGCTGTCGCATGTTCAACTCCTTCTGGTCAAAGATATGCTGGAGGCTCTTGTGATCCGTGTAGATTGTGCACTTTGTTCCATATAAATAGTGTCTCCAAATCTTAAGTGCAAACACAACTGCTCCCAACTCCAGGTCATGTTTTGTGTAGTTTTTCTCGTGAACCTTCTGTCACACCCCGACCCGCAGCGGAAACAAGAGTCGGGGCATAATTGGGTTATCACCAAAGCTCATGATGTTTACTAATATGTTTCATATTTATTAAATCCAAATTACATTTCAAAGTTTCAAGTCAAATTCATACAATACAAGGAAAGGAAAAGATTAACTAAACAAATCCATAATCTAAACTGGTTTATTCTTCTAGGCCGCCCTATATGTTTCTTGCTTCAACTTGATCACCTGTATCATGTGTAAAAATGGGAAATTTTGGGTCAACAAAAGTTGGCGAGTGAACCTTGTTTAAAACATTTGTTATTGATTAATTATTGTAATTTAATTTAGGAAAAATTGTGCAATAATCATATATGAACAAATGTATGTAAACATAACAATCACAAACCACCTTGCTTAAGCATGAAAATAACAAAGTATGTGTTGGCAACGTCCCGTTCACGCTCATAGGTAATGGGGAAAGGGACGGCCTATGCTAATGTATGTGAGATCAAGGCTCAATCGAACGGAGCCGATCTTATGTTGGCAACGCCTGGTTCACGCTCATAGGTAATGGGGAACAGCTCACGCTCATAGGTAATGGGGAGCGGCGGCCTATGAAATGTATGTACTGAAATGATAATTTAATCTAAACTTCAACCACACAAACAATGGATACACATTGAATACACATTTGATCATGAACATGATGGATGCACAAATGTGTAATTATAATAAATAAATAACGACACATGATACACCCCAAAATGTGATTAAAACGGAGAATTGGTAGAGATTCACTCACATTGGATGCGTTTGATTGAAGATGTTGGATGCGCACGAGTTTAGGGGATTGGTCGACGAGAGATAACTAACCAAATAAGAAATGAAAAGGCACGGTAAGTATGTGGATTTTATTAACTATTTTAATAAGATTTTTGGGTATAAATTTGTGAGTTTAAGACTACTTTCTAATCGTGAAAACGTTATTTTTAAGTATTTTTAATTGATTTTTAATTTAAATAATTGATTTAATAAATAAAATAAATAAATAAAAAAAAAAAAAAAAGTTGACTTTGACCGTTGACCGAGACCGTTGACCGTTACTGTTGACCGGTTTAATTGTGCGAACTTGTGCGCTGGGTGAGGCTCGAACCCGAGACCTCCCGTACGCGTGCACGCAGCTCTACCAACTGAGCTACGTGTCTAACCCGAAATAATTCTGTTTTTAATTATACTTATATACTATTTACTTTAAACCGAAAATTATTTATTTTTAAAAAGCTTTTAAACTTAACGGACCGGTGCTGACCACAGGTCTCGAACCCGGGACCTGTGGGTTAGCGTACACACACTCCACCGCTGGACTGTGTGCGTCACTTGGTTACTTACTCGGTTTTTATTATACTTAACATATACTGTGCTCAACCCGGTTCAATTAAAAAGGCGAAATTTTATTTCAAGTGGGTAAAGCGGGGACAGGATTCGAACTCGCGTCTCGTGTATGTTTGTTGCACACAGTCCACCGCTGGACTGTGTGTCTAACCCGTTTATTAAACCGATTTTAATTATACTTATATTATACCACACTTCATCTTCTTCGTTCAAAACATAAACATTGATCAAGAGACTGTTATTTGCTAAGATAGCTCAATGCAGGTTATGAGTCATCGAAAATAAAGTGAATGGAAAGAGATTGGAGGGTTTATTGTACCAACTGTTCGCTTTTCTTCAGACGTCCGGCAAGGTCGTCGGCTCCGTCTTGGTGAGCTGCGGCTGATAGAGTCTATCAATAAATTAGAGGGGTTAGATGCGAAGTGGGACTACTGGGTAATAACTATCAGTGAAACAGACGAGTTATACCGATAATCAGCAGTTCCCCTGAAAGTTCAGAAATTTCTACGGCGAATCAGATAATCCGGCAACGTCAACTGCAAAGGATTCTGGGTGAGGGATTTATATTAGAACTTGTCTAATAAAAGAATGAGCCAGAAAAATTCGAAGTAATTACCGTGCAGGTGGATGTCTCGGTTTTCCGGCGACTTGCAGAGGTTTTCCGGCGAGTAGATTTTCGTCGAGAAAAAGTGCGATTTGGGAGCGAAAAGGTTTCTGGCGAATTGTGGTTGAATTTATACGGTAGAATCGAGGTGAATGTGGTCTGAATTTGGTCATAGTTCGAAGTCAGCCGTTCTCCGACGGTTACGGCTGTTGTCGCGGGTTCAGATGTCCGTTATAACCGTCGCTAACGTTAATTCAATGGTTAATTCGAGTGGTAACGTAAATCATTGGCGAAGTCGTCGGGATTTCCGACGACTGCTGTTTGGGCGCAAGTTGACCGTATTTGAAATCCCCATATCATTATTTGATTTAATAAATCCCTTATCTTAACAGAAAAACCAAAGTGGCGGAGTGGTTTATGGTTGTGAGTTAAGACTTTGAAGAAATAACCGGCTGACCCGGGTTCGACTCCCGGCAGCCGGTTTTTCTTTTTAATTCATTCATTTTGATATTTTTACAATTTTAATTTATATCTTTTAAATTGTTGATCAATTATGAATCGTTTAAAATTAAAATAAGCCGTAAATGAACAACAAAATTTTAAAACTGATTGTTCGGTTATTAAACGAAGCGGGTTTCGAAAACCCGTTTTTCGACAAATGTTACACCTTCAACTGTCGGGATGCATACTCGATGACCTTATCAGGTTGCATGAGTACGCATCCCAATCCCTGAATGGAAGCATCACAATATACCACAAAATCATCTGTCCTTTCTAGCAAGGACAAAATGGGTGCACTGCAAAGTTTCTGCTTCAGCAATTGAAATGCTGCTTCCTGCTTGTCACCCCAAGCATACTTGGTGCCCTTCTGGGTGAGAGTGGTAAGCGGTTGTGCGATCTTGGAAAATCCCTCGATGAAACGTCTGTAGTATCCAGCCAAACCCAAAAATTGGCGGATCTCTGTCGGTGTCCTGGGTGCTTCCCAGTTCTTGATAGCATCGATCTTGTCGGGATCAACGTGTATACCCTTTTCATTCACGATATGCCCGAGGAACTGAACTTCCCGAATCCAGAAATCACACTTCGAAAACTTGGCATATAGTTTCTCCTGTTGAAGTAATTCCAGCAATAATCGCAGATGCTCAACATGTTCTTCTTCACCCTTAGAGTAGATGAGTATATCATCGATGAACACGATGACGAACTTATCGAGATACGGCTTACACACGCGGTTCATGAGGTCCATGAACACCGCGGGTGCATTGGTGAGACCGAAGGGCATGACCAAGAACTCGTAATGGCCATACCAAGTGCGAAATGCCGTCTTGGAGATATCCTCCTCCCTGACGCGTAGCTGGTGATAATCGGACCGTAGATCAATCTTGGAGTAGTAGCTTGACCCTTGAAGCTGGTCGAAAAGATCGTCGATGCGAGATAATGGGTATCGGTTCTTGACGGTAACCTTATTGAGTTCCCTGTAGTCGATGCACATGCGGAAGGTCCCGTCTTTCTTCTTGACAAAAAGGACCGGAGCTCCCCATGGCGAAGTACTGGGTCGGATAAATCCTTTTTCCAACAATTCCTGAAGTTGGGTAGACAGCTCTTGCAGCTCTGCTGGAGCTAAGCGGTATGGGGCCTTGGCGATAGGAGTCGCATGGTTCGCCAATTCGATTTCATACTATACTTGTCGATGTGGTGGAAGACCAGGTAACTCCTCTAGAAACACATCGGGAAGTCACGGACGACGGGGATTCTTCAATCCGCTTCTCGTCCTTAGGTTGCTCGGTGACAGTGCGAGCAAAGCAAAGGAGTTCTTTCTCCGAAGATACTTCTGAGCTTGCATGTAAGAGATGATGTTTGTGACGGCGCCTGCCTTCTCGCCTGCACCATCAAGACTTCGTCGTTAGAGAGCGGAATACGGATAGCTTTCTCGAAACAGAGAACTTCAGCTCGGACGTCGGATAGCAAGTCCATTCCGGCTACCACGTCAAAACTACCCAGGGTAGTTATCATTAGATCAATGGTAAGGTGTGACCCGCGAGTTTAAGTTGACAGCCGGTTTACTAAATGGGTCACTCTACAGATTTACCCTCGGCTAGTTCTATGACGTAAGGGGTATCTAGTGGGGTTTAGGTGAGATTTAGGTTCTCCCTAAAAGACTCAGATATAAACTCTTATCCGCCAAACCGTATCAAAAAGTCGTATGCAAAAATGATCGTTAAGGGGAAACTTACCAGTGACCACACTCGAGTCGTTTCTGGCCTCTCCGCGGCCCAGCGTGAATGCACGACCTTTGGCACCTCCTGTACCACCATTTCCATTGTTGCCATTGTTGTTATTGTTGTTGTTGTTGTTGTTATTGTGGTTGTTGTTGTTGTTGTTCCCACCATTGTTGTGGTTGCGAAGCTGCGGGCAGTCTCGCTTGAAATGGGCAGTGCTACCGCACTGATAGCATCCCCGGTTATTACCTTGCTGCTGACCCTGGTGCTGATTCTGATTTTGTCGAGACATGTTCTCCCCGCGATAATCCTTTGCCACGTGTCCCGCTTTGCCACATCGTTGGCAGTGATTTCCGGCGCAAGGGCCGTGATGATGGAGGTTACAACGGTTACATTGCGGCTTTCGACCTGCATAGCCGCTCGAGTTCTGGGTGTTGTTGGCAGACTGATTGTTGTGACCCCGATTGTTGTTGAAGTTGTTGGACCGCTTCTGGTTTCCTTGTTGTGGCTGGGCTGACGAAGATTGTCGAGCAGGTGAGTCTTCAAATTTTCTTTTGTTGTCGGGGACGATTTTAGTTGCACCCCTAGGTTGCAACTTCCTTTGCTCCACCGCCTTATCGGTGAGTTTATGCGCCAGCCTAATCGCTTGATGCTCCGTCGTAGGGTTGCTAGACATTACCATGCCCTGGATCTCAGGGACCAGACCCCCAAGATAAAACTCAAGTCGTTTTTCGACGGTGTTAGCCAAATCGGGACATAGGAACACCAGATCATGATGTTTTGCCATGTACGCTTCAATTTCTGACCCTACCATCTTGTGGTTCCATAACGCCTGTTCTAACTGTTGAACTCTATCCCGCGGACAATATTCCTCCTTGATTAGGGCCTTAAATTCGGTCCAGGCCATTGCGTTCTCCGCAAGAAGTCCACGCGTTTGGACTTGTGCGTTCCACCAGGTCAATGCCCCATCTTCCAACGTTGAGGCAGCATACTTGACCTTATTAGCTTCAAGGCAATTGCACATCTCGAAAACCGATTCAGACTTTTCAATCCAACAGACCAGTCCTATGGGTCCTTCAACTCCCGTGAACTTGCTCGGTTTTGCATCAAGGAACATCTTGTAGGGGTTAAGACCCCCTCCTGCTGGTGGGTTTTGAACACCTGCCAGAGCAGCATTCACGTGTTCTTGGATTAATGCGGCCAATTCTTCAGGTGACATGTTGAGGTTTCCGCGACGACCAGTTGCCATTTCAGATCTTCGTAAGACAACACAAACACACACCGATAAGTATATATATCCAATATAGTTATCATATTCCACACATCAATAATCACACAAGTTATGTCAACCCAACAAATTAAACAATCTAAAGGAACATTCGATTAAATAAATTGCAATGTCTCACAAAATACCAACCAAACATCTCAGTTTAATTATAAAATTTCAAGTTCAAACATAAGTGGAAACAAACAAACTAAAGGAAACAAAACGGGGATTGGCGAGACGAGTTAGTCATCTACGTCTCCATCTCCCAAGTCGCTATCATTGTCGTCATCCTCTACGGCGTTTTCAGCTTCAACAGCCGGGTCCTGTTCCGGCTCTTCTTCCTCCGGATCCTCCTCCGGGTCTTCCTTTGGATCCTCCTCTGGGTCTTCCTCTGGATCCTCCTCTTCTTCCTCTACCGGCGCTGGAGGGGCCGGTGCTGGTGCGGGAACTGGGACAGGTGGTGCTTGGTTTTGCTCCAGTTCTTGAATCCTTCAACTGGACTTAAGAACTCTGTCTTCAAGCCAGTCAGCCCTCAGCTGCTCAGCACGAAGATCCTTAGCTAAAATGTTTCGAACTCTCTTATTCTCATATTGCTCTTCCTCGAGCCTCCAGTTTTACCAGTTAGTTGACGTATCATCCATCCTTGTGTTTCGATAGTCTCCTGCATTCTCTCTAGCTGTTCCTGTTGTTTCCTTAACATATCCCTAAGTAGATCGTCCCCTACTCCTAACTAGTTGACCGGTTCGACCGGTATAGCGGTGGTCGGACGGGAGGACGACTCCCCTCCTAGAGCGAGTCTTTTCCTAGCAGCTGAGCGTGTCTCCACGCCATGAGGTGGTGAGGGTTCGACCATGGGTGCCTTCCCCGGCGCCCTTGATTGTCGAGATCTGTCGGATGATGATGATGACATAGCCTGTTGGGTTGGTGTAGTTAGTTACGTGTTGCGTATATACCAAAATACATATATATATCACATAAACAATTGTAGCATAGCACATAACAAGATATCACAGTTCGGTGCCAACTAAGTGTAGTGTCGTGTAACAGCCATAGTTTAGGTCTACTTTTAATGCAATCCTGGTTCTCTATAGCTAGAGGCTCTGATACCAATCTGTCACACCCTCAATTTCCACTTGCGGAGTTTTACCGCGATGCGTGTGATCAAACCAGAATCTGAGACACTAGTAATATCGAACGACTCTATATGAATTATTTAAACGTTTTCCAAAAACATTTGTTTAACCATTCATAATTATTTTCAAATTATCTTAGTTTCAAAGTTTAGCGGAAGCATTAGTTTCAAAGTTTAGCGGAAGCATTAGAGTAAAGTAAAGTAACGGGCGCCAACACAAACGCCAAAACCAAAAATCCCAAACATTATTCGTAAATAAGACTCGATAAAAAAATGTCTTGATCAAATGCAAGTGAGTGCACCTAGCGCTCCTAGCGTCCTGAGAAACATGTAAAGAAACAAGTGTCAACATTACAGAAGAGTGAGTTCACAGGTTTTTATAAGTTCACAAGTTCGGTTTAAAAGATTGTTTTCCCCCGTTATCCCTAACCCGGGATAACGACATAGTTCCATTATTCCTAACCCGGAATAATAATGTTGGTTCGTAAATAAGTTCAATGTTAACATGTAGGTAGCGAGCCTAGAGTTACGTCACATAAGAGTTCGCGATCGAAGCTGACTGTTGTTGCCTCAGTGTTGCCAGGTCTATCACTGACCATGGCGAAAGTTAGGCCAAATTAATCACCCGTTGACCATTCCCGGTCGGCTAGCGCGACTAGCTCGGGTGGGGCTTGTCGGGCCCAGTAGTACTACCATAATTTCCCCGCTATCTAACCCAATACTAATGATCCGAGAGTTGGTTGAGGACTTCCGTGATAAAGCTACTTAGTGACCATAACGTACATTAACATTAACTTAGTTACCGAATAGTTTAACGACGTTAATTTCGCATAACGTAAAAGATAGAGTTTTAGAGCGTATACATGTTTCTCCCCCTGTTGTTCAAAACCGGATAAAATAGGGGCCATGAACTCACCTTAAATTGCTCGGTTAGAATAACGCAAAAGAAGCAAATGATGGGACCTCTAATCGCGTCCTAACATGCCAACCGATTTAAAGTTAGTGTGTGAACACACTGATACAAAACCCTACGCATAACTAACATACAGTGCGGCACACTTAATAACCAATTTGAAACCACAATCATGCATGCAAAGTATCATCATACAAAATAATGATCAAACCAACTTGTCATAAACACAGATTAACTCATACAACACTTTGGTACACACTAACGCAAGTTATCATGTTTCGGCTTGTACGCTCATAACTGGGCTGTTTTCGAGGATTTTTATAAAATAGTTCCAACGTTCCAAAAATTCAAATTTTTTTACAAGAGATGTCAATTAGACTGTAGAATTTTGTGTAAAATTTTCAAACCCTAAATCTTTACCAATTATTTATAAACATTTATATACTAGGCTGCAGTCAGATTCATCGCTTTCTGACTGCAGTCCACGAGAAAAATTATTTAAAAATCATCGTTCATCCAATTAACAAAATTCTGGTGGGCGATTTCCGGAAATTCCCGTCTCCAGTTACTGTACAAATTTCGTGACCTAACCCCCTACAGACTATGAGATCCGACTCGATAAACAACCACCAAATTCTGCAGAATTTACGCAGCTTCAGCTGCTGCACTAAATGACCACTTAAAAATAGCAAACGACCTCAGAAAAATATGAATCTGGCGCCATTAAAAGCGTTTTTCAAAAATACACGTTTTAGGCTTCAGAAAATCCACTTTTCGATAGATAATGATCAGGTTACAGCCAATTGAAGTTGGCTGTAAATGTCATTCAGCAAACTGTTTTCGACTTTTATCGCATTAGAACATGCTTAAACGATCATGACGCTTAGTAATAATGATTAACAACAGGTTTATTTGTCCAATATCATCATGTATATCAATATTCATGCAAACCCTAATTATATAGCATGATCTTTATCGCTAAAACGCAGCCTATGATTTTAGTATTCAACATAACATCACAATCGCAAAGATTCGCACAATCATCCGAACTAATCATAAATCACAACACTTTTCATACTAATAATCCTACCATTACACATAATCATGATCAAGATTACACAAACCCTAATGTGAATCGCAAAACAATTAAACCCGAACCTTGAAACGATGATGATTAGTGAACCGGGACAAGATTGGAATCAATCCGGAAGATGTGGGGTTTTGCGATCGTGAGAGGGGAGGGGGTGGGGCTGTCGTCGCCTTTCTCTAGGTGCTAGGGTTTTGTTGTTTTTTTTTAACAAACAATCCATGCATACATACATATAAATATAACAAGGGAAAAGAAGGGGAGGGGGCGCGACCGCGATGGGGGGGGGGGGGTTGGGTTAAGTGGCTTGGGCCTCAAGTTTAGGTTATTTCCTTGGGCCGCAAGGAGGTGAGGTCGACATGTTTCGCGGTTCGGTTCGGTTCGGTTCGGTTCGACTATTTATTTTATTATTTTTTTATAACTAATAATCGCGAAATCAAGGCGTGATACAATAATCTACAAAATCTACAAACGTCTAATAACATATAGCACGTAATTCACCCAATAGATTCACAAAGTTAGCGTAGTTATTGCGAGCGTGTAATTTAATTCTCCGAATTAAATCAGCGTAGGAATGGATAACCGTAAAGTAGTGCGTTTAAGATACCTGAAAAGCCGGGTTGTCACATATTATGTCATAGAATTGATACTCGGTAACTTACAAGAACTATACTATGCTATGTGAATGATAGGTATGTTTGTCTATTTACGTGTGTAGTAGTATTATAGGTCTTTTTACCTTTAAAACTAGTATGTGCATTACAAATAATTATTTGGTAATATTTGTGCATGTGAAGTATATATATGTAATAAAGGAGATACATTAATTACAAAATAAAATCTATGCAATAATGAAATTATTATTTATATATATATCAATATTATATCTTAATTAAAAATAAAATATACTCGACTTTATGATATAATTTTTCTTAGCATTACAATAAGATATAAAAAATAAAAAAAAGGAGCTTCACAAAATAACACTTTCCATTTTACCTTTATAAATAAAAATAAAATTAAATCAATTAAAAATCATGTAATTGATTCATAAAGTTGTTTATGTAGTTAAATAAATAAAGCTTTCTTTCTATCATTTCTATATATTATCTAGATTCATTTATTACAGGGGTCTGCATGATAGACCGACTTTGTAATGGAAAAATGAAAAAAAAAAATGTAATGTGTAAAAAAATTTACAAGTATTGTGTATAACAAAATAATCCGTAGCAATTATTTAAATTAGATTAAAAAATAATGACTCTTCCCATTTTTACCTTTATAATTAGCTAATAGAAAGAATATAAAGAGAGATAGATTTCAAATCCAAAGAGTTCAAAAGTTTGTTGTCATAACATAAGAAAATGTATCAATTATTTAAGTTAAACTAAAATTTAATTAAATTCAAAAACTTCAATATAGGGATTTTGTTAACGTATAAAATGAAACTTTAGAAAGAAATTATATATAGATGATTTTGTTCACAAATCATACCAATAAATTGATATTTAACATTAAATTGATTTTAAAATTTGAACTTACTTAAATTAAAAAAATTATATATGAGGAAGAATGAGATGTTGCCTCATAAAATTTTTGAAATCGTTTATTAGAACTTAGAAGTATCACTTTCTAAGGGTGTACAAGTTCAGTTCGATTTTCGGTTTTTGAAAACGGTTATGTTTTGACTTTTCTCGTTTTTAGCAATGGATTGGTTTCATTTTCTGTTTTTTTTTTTGAAATAAAATTACGTAACAATTAAAAAAAGTATAATTTAAGATTTAATAATATTTTTTACATGTTTACATTTAATTTAATGCAGTAAACCTTTTGTATTAATATTTTTTCACATAAACCTAAAATTTCAAAATATTTTTATATTTCTTCAAAATTTTATTAAGACATTTTCTTTTAAAATATTTTGAAAATAATTTATTTTTAAGTTAAATTTTTTTATTTTTGTAAGAAATGGATAAACCGTTTTAAAGATAAATAAACATGTTAATGTTCTTATTATAAATAATTAACATTTAAGAATAAAATTACAACTCCTAAATCTATATATAATAATTTTCTGGATTATTCGGTTCGGTTTTTATAAAATGCAAAACCAAAACGTAAGTTTTAGTTCGGTTTACTTCGGTTTTTTTGTACAGTTCGGTTTTTTCAGTTTTTTTCTGACTATCTTCTTGTTTTTCGTAATTGAAAAATCACAATCATATGCATTGCCGAGGGGACACTATGAATTGCTAATTAATGATGAAAGATTTCAATAAATAAAACTTCATGAGTGAGGCACCATATCAATAAATAAAATCATGTTCTTTTCTCATCATTTATACCACAATCAATGGTAGTTACTAGTTAGGTTAGTTGGCTTGGTAGTTGTGGTTATTTTAATGCAATAAGTTCCGATAGCGTTACGTAGGCCATACACTAATCGATTTTGGTGGCAACTGGGATATGCACTTGCCTTTGATCGAATACTCGTATAATAACAGTTATCACGCGAGTATTCAAATGGCACCTTTCGAGGCATTGTATGGTCGTAAGTGTTGATCGCCTATTTGTTGGCACGAGATTGGGGAAGCTCAAATCACCGGTCCCGAGCTTATACAAGAGACGACGGACAAGATCTTACAAATTCGAGACAACCTGCTCAAAGCCAGAAGCCGACAAAAGAATTACGCGGATAGACGGCGCAAACCGTTAGAATTCAACGTGGGTGACTTTGTACTCCTCAAGGTATCCCTTTGGAAGGGTGTAGTTCGATTTGGTAAGAAAGGCAAACTCGCTCCTCACTATGCAGGTCCTTTCAAAATTCTCGAAAGGATTGGCAGGGTAGCATATAGACTGGATCTACCTCAAGAACTTAACAACGTTCATCCTACATTCCATGTCTCAAACTTGAAGAAATGTCTAGCTGACGAAGGGCTTCAGGTTCCACTTGAAGATCTTCAAATCAACGAGACTCTACACTTCGTGGAAAAACCGGTCGAAATCATGGACCGAGGAATCAAGCAATTGAGGCGCAGTCGAATTCCCATTGTCAAGGTTTGATGGGAAGGTAAACGTGACGCCGAATTTACTTAGGAACTCGAAAGTGATATGAAGACTAAGCACCCGCACCTATAAGTTACACCTTCCTCTGAATAAATTTCGGGACGAAATTTCCTAAAGGAGGGGAGACTATAACGCCTCGCTTTTCATACCTTCCTTAATTAGAAGGAATTGTTGTATTTCTATTTTTGGAAACTTGTATTCGTATTCCTTTTTCAATCTTGTAATCCAAGACTTGAATCGTAATAAAAATTATACTTGATACATGCTTGCCTTACATACATTCAATCATTAAATTTATGCAAACTACTTGTTATACATGCAAAGATTCATGCATTCATACACGTTATATGCCTAAAACATGCAAAAATAGCAACTTCAACTAAGTTCAAGGACTAAAAGCGATAAAGACCAAAGAATCTTCCGGAATAACCTGCCTCGCTCCCCGTGACCGACCTCTTGGAAGCCTCTCGCGGCCCGCCAGATCTCTAGCGGCCCACGACCGAGCCACCTTCACCCTCTCGCGGCCCGCGAGAGGGGCATAATCCGGAAATGTTGGTTTCAAGCTCATGGATTGGCTAATTTTGTGTTTCTTGCATTTATTACCCCCAACTAACACCCTCCTAATTTTACCTATAAATACCCCACTCCACCTCCTCTCATTCACACCTCAATCTTCTCTTTTCTTCTATCTAAAAAGCTCTAAGAGCTCTTTTTCACTAAAAGATCAAGGCTTAAAAAAGTGAGTTCTAACTCACCTCTCTCCTTTTGATCTTTCTTCCTTCTTACTACTTGAAACACCTTTTGGAATGTCTTCATAAGGCTTCCATGGAAGACCAACTTGGAACATCACCATGTCTAAAGGTCCCAAGTGTAAGAGCTTTGTTTGGTTTTAATAGGGTTTTACCCACAAGTGTTGTATCCTTCCAAGCTTGTTCTTGAAACAAGACTTGAGTTGGTAGAGTGTGATCACTTGGAGGCCTTGGCTATCCTACCTTCGCTCCACCACCTCACTTGATGATTTTGATTACTTTTGTCTTTTACTTTTATGTTTAAGCGTACTCATGACCATCCTTGTCGTCTTTGTGACGACTTGTGCATTGGTAAACTATACAAGAGAGGTTTTAAAAGGAAGGTTATCCTCCTACCTCCATGCATGACTTCCATGATGTTTTTACTTATATATATATATATATATATATATATATACTAACCGAACTCTTGATGATAATCAAATGATTATCCGTCATGATATTAGGTTACATCACCTAAGTACTTAATCTCTCGTTACGATTCTAATGGGTATCATAACCCATGAAAACACATCAACCCGAATGGGTATTATAGTGTCAAAAACGAGTATTAAGTCTAGATGATTACTTTTCCGTATAAACTACTTTATTGTATTTTATTCCTAATCCTCCGTTATCATTCGAATACTTACCAACCCATTTTTCCTCTTGTAGGATAACTCGGTGCCTCTTCCATCCTCCAAACTCTTCACGGGACTAACAAGTGGAAGCTTGCAAAACCGTGAGTACACTTGTCCATTTACCTTTTACACAATTTGGGTTGTAACATGTTAACATACAACACACAAATACACACACTACATGCTTTATACACTCAATCTTCCATACATGCTTATTGTTGTGCTTTGGTACATGCTAAATTCATACATGCTTCCTGTCATTAACTTGGCTAGCCCCAACTTAACATATATAGCGCTATAGGAGTAGCACACCACTCGTCGGGGTATTGTTAGGTCTCAAAGCTGATGCATTCTTGTTACATTCATACTTTAGTCTCGTTACTTCGTGTGACGAGAGACACATTCATTCTTGTTGATACTTGGGTTTGACAATTAGTATTGCATGCTAGCTTACCTCGTATACAATTGCCATGTGGATTTGAGTAAATTCTTTTATACTTATGCTATGTATTTCAAACTTGTGTACTCGCTAATACTTTTTGTATTGAACTATACTTTTAACATGTTGCAGGTTAGAGATGTTGATCATGATAGAACTTAGTAGGGATGGCTTAGAAACACATCTATAATACTAAGAATTTTGTTGTTGCATTTAATTTCCTGTTGTACTTGACAATTTATTATGAAATGAAATTTGGTTTATCTAATTAATGTCGCAAATAGTGTTATGTGTGATGAGCAATCTATTTCGTCTCACTTCGATGCTTCCGCCATCGGTTGGGGTTTGACACCGTCGTCGTTGATGGAGCGAGAAGAATTCCTCAGGCATGGAGGGCAAAATGGAAGACGACGTGGCCGTGTGATATTGGCTACTGTTGAACGGCTAGTTTGATTAAAAACAAACTGCTAGTTTGATTAAAAAATTATTTAAAAACAAACTATATATTCACATCTTTTAACCCAAATTAAAAAAAAAACAACCAATCCAACCATTTCTCTTTACTCAAATATACATTCACTCCCAATTACATCATTTTAGGTTTAAGTAATTTTAATTTTAAATTTATGTAATTTTTTAATTTATGTTATTTATCTAATTATATTAATGTTTTTTATTTAAAAGTTAATAGATTTATTTTATTTTTTAATATAAAATAAATAGAAAAATGTATATCACGTGTCGCACCACGTCACTCTTTCACGCCCTGTTTCGCTCTTCATTTTTTTACACCACACCACTTTTCTAACACTTACTGATGTAGCTATCAGATGTCGCATGATGCTCTCTTTTCAAACCCTTCACTCTTATGTTATAAGGGGACGTGATGAAAATTAAGTACTAGAACTATAAATTTAGAAGTCTAAATCCTACGTAATAGTTGTATTCATTCTTTAAAATTTGAAATCTAGATATTACTATCAAAATACATTTATTAAATCTCTTTACATGCAAACACCATCCTCAAAAAGAATATATAAATAAAAAAATAAACTCAACGGGTACATTGGTCAGGCTGAGACATAAAAAAATTCATTAACAAAAAGACATGTGAGACTATTATATGATGGTGATGTGGTTTGTTCTGTAACCAAAATTTAAAAGTTCAAATTCTATCAAATGCAAGTTAAGATGTATTTATCCTAAAAAAGTTAAGGATTATCGTTAAAAATTACAAGACATACAAGACGGGGGCTAACCCACCTCAACATGGCTACACAAGGTTGACCTCGTTCCACTTCCGGGGCAAAAACCCCTTACCTTTTCTTCTTCTATATGTTTTTTTTTAATTCTAAGCATTTTAAAACCATATTTTTTTAAATATTAAACCTTTTTACTTGCAAACACTATCTTCATAAAATAAAAACCTGAGACAGCTAACCTTACATTAACAATCACTAATACCTTTAGAAATCAACTAACCCTGATACTTAATTGTATATGGGTTTGGCTCAAGAATTATACCTGAATAACATGAGGGCCAAAATTTCGATTTGAAGTCCCAAAGGTTTTATTTTAACAATTGTGCCCAGTCCAACAAGTTATTTTTCCCTCTCCTTGTACATTTATTATTTTTTTAAGGTTATTAAATAATCTACTCCAAAAAAGGGAACCAATTCCCTCATCACTTAAGCAACTTATCTCGACCGGTGGTAGTAAAGTAGTAAGAAATATTACATTCACCAAAATGATAAGGGTTTAAACCTAGAAAGCTTCATTAGAAAAATGAAGTAACTTTTTTTGAACAGTGAACGGTTAGGATATTGCTAACTGGGTTAGTATGTTAGTATTATCAAGTTAATATTAAAATCCCCCTTTGTCTAAATTTGAACTCAAAACCTTCAAGAGAATCAAAACTTATATCTAAAACGGTTATGATGTTTATTTGACTTTAATTATTTATTGTTCAAATAATGTAGCGATATGATGGTTATTTAGCTAACCAAAGCTTTACTTTTATCATAGGCTTTGAAGAGACAGCATGATGTTGATGTAATCAATTTGTAGGTATTGCAAAACTAAATTAAAGATCGAGTAGGTGAATCAAAATGAAAGCAAGGTATTTAAATAGAGTTGCATAAAAGCTACCTTAATTTGTTCTCGTCATCATGTATGCTTAACATGCAAGTTCTTGGTGATTTTCAATGCTTGATAAAGTCGAATGGACTTTAAGTAACAATCTAATCTAATACCAATAAAAGACTACAAATAATGACAAAGGATATTTTCTCTATCAATCTCATAATTTTTATTTATAAAAATTAGTTAATATACTTTTTTTAATTTAATATATAAATATCATTTAGCCTTATTTTAATTCCTATTATAATTATTTTAATTATAAATATTATAATTATAAATATTAATTATAATTATAATATTAATTATTAATAATATTAATTAATAATAATAATTATAATTATAATATTAATTATTAATTAATATTAATTATAATATTATAATTATAATATTATTAATTATAATATTAATTTGAAGTGTTGATGAATAGTAATTATCAATTTTTAAGTATTTTTCTTTTAATTTTATTATATTATAATATTAATTTGAAGTGTTGATGAATAGTAATTATCAATTTTTAAGTATTTTTCTTTTAATTTTAGATCTAAATATTATTTTTATTTTTTAATAATATGTTGTTCATTATTTAGTTTGATTAACTTTTTTTTAAAATCTAACTTTGCAAATATTTTTTTATAGTAAACTGTAAACTATACGAGTGCCGGTAATAATATTAAAAAACTTATTTTATTAAGTAAATTGTACGAGTACAGATAATCTAATCGATTTTGACCGAACAACACCGACACCAATATTGGTGGTATAGAAACCGATATTTGCTTTTGTGGTTTTCGATTGATGTAAAATACACGTCGATATCCTTTTGAGCTTATCACGACTATATTTTTTTTAGTTCTCTTTTACTTACTATAGCAAGTATTAGTATCGAACCGAACCGATACCAACCAAGTTCCCGCCGCGTAGCGCGGGAGATAACCACTAGTTCATATTGTTGATAAAGAACGATGAATAATAACTTTATTTTTATAATAATATATAGCTTTTTATTATTATTTTATTTAATATATTATAACAGTTTATTATTATACTTATTTTTAATAACATATTTTTGGTTTTTTTTTCCTTTTCTAAAACCATATATTTCCTTTACCATTTATTAACGATTCTTTTTTAGAACATATATTAATTTATCGATTAATTTGATGCTTCTTTAATAATTTATATTTATAACTTTTTTTCAAAAAACTTATGTACGTAGTTGTGTTTGATTTTTTCCTTGTTATTCAGTTATAAGTTTTGTTAAAAACGAAGTTGTACTTAAAATAAAGTTTTTATTTGGTAACATAAAACCGCACGACGATAAACTTAATCGTTCTAGTGGTTTGACTTTCTAAACAACATGTTTTATTTTCAAATCACATTTGTTTTACATTATCATTTGGTCGGTTTCGCCGCAACGCCTGACGTAAAAAAACTAGTTATAATAAATGTTTTCAAAAAATATCATCAAATCTCTTGTCTTAATATTAATATTATATATAAATCATAATATATATTATGAATATATATATATTCGGATATTAAAAATATTATGAACACATATATAAATCTTTTCTTTTATTTGGATACTGAAATTATTATAGATCTTTGCAATGAACGAATAACAAAATATTTTGTATTATCATCGATAAAAACAATTAATATAAATTATTATATTATATTATTGCAATTGCAAATAGTAATATATTGAACCAATATAAATATTAATTATATAGTTTTTGTTTCTTTAAATATTTATGTGAAAAAGAATAATGCTACGTTTTTAGTATTGTTGTTGTATCTTACTTTAATTAAGTATTTTTTTGAACTGCTAATTATATAAAAAGCAACACTAGCAAGAAGCTAGACAAAACATAAGAGATTCAAAAACATTGAAAATACATCAATCCAACCAATCTAAAGAGTGCATTTTCGCTAAATTTTTCACCCAAAGAGAGTTTGTGGATTTGATTTCAGCCAAGAGCCGAGAAATATCCACTCGATTACCGGAGAATATCACATCATTGCGTTGTTTCCATAAAATCCAGCATGATATTAAAACAATGGCCTGGACCATTATCTTCGTTGCAGCCGAACCGTGATGTTATGATGGATCCGAAGCATGTCTTCGGTTGTAAAAGCATAGATAGGGGGATTTTAAGCTATCTGGACACCATGTGCTACACAACAGAGCTAACGAGACATTTCGCAAAAATATGTTCAACTGATTCATCTCTGTCGCCACAAAGTGGACAGGAGATGGAGGCTATGCTGTTGTTCCGTCTTCCTAGTGCAACCTTGGTAGGAAGTCGATCTAGAGTCATTCGCCACCTGAAAATGTTTACTTTGCGTGGGACCCATCTATTCCATTCGAATTAATTCGCTTCATTTTGCTGAAAGAGCTGTTAAGTAGACTTTTAACTGATTTTACTGAGAATACCCTTGTTGGCGGGTTCAACCCGACACAAACCCGAAAATATTAGACCAACCCGAACCCGAAAATTGTGTCATACGTATGAACCCGAACCCGACCCGAATATTCTCAGGCTAACCCAAACCCAACCCATTAAACCCAAAAAATTTTATTTTTTAATTTTTTTAGCAAATTAATTTATTAAAATTAACATGTACTACAAAAAACACAAATATATGTAATAAAATAAAATTAAAAGCATAAAATATTATGTCAATTTCCCTTTTTAAGTTATAATTATGACATAAAATTACACACCTAATCAAATTTATGACATAAAACATATTCTAAAAATATAATTTTTATAAAAATGGGTTAAACGGGTCAACCCGACCTTGTTGACCCGAACCTGACCCGTTTAGCTAAATGTGTTCGAGGATTCAACCTGAAACTGACCCGAACCCCTTTAGACTAAAACCAAACCCGCAAATTTCGTGTTAGGTTCGTGTCGTGTTTTCAGGCCATGTCAGAAATTCACACCCCTATGTAGGATCCGACGTCCACGCCCATGTATCTTTAGACTGTGACAGCGAAACCTGTAGAACAATGCTTGTGAGCTCTGCGAATTCAGCACGATCCTGCAGTGAATAAGGCTCTCGATACCAGCACCATATAGTTATATATGCGCTGCTACTACCCGAGCACTGAAGCCTATCCACCTTTAAATTTTTCCACCAAGTACAGTGCAGGAAAACGTGATTTTAAGGGTGTATCCGAGGCCCATACATCTGTACAAAACTGATCATCGGAGACATCCCCCACCTTACATTTAATAAGATGATTAAGATTAATGTCTTTGTTCCGAAGAGTCACTTCCTTCTTGATAATATTATTCCATACACTCGATAAGCCTTTCTTTGATGGGAGAAAATTACCATGCGTCGGATTAAAGTGAAGACAAGTAATAATCGATCTCCAAAGCCTATTTGGCTTCGTTTTGTACCTCCACGTCCATTTCGACAAAAGACTACAATTCATGTTATGCAAAGAGTCCAAGCCGAGCCCGCCATTTTTTACCGGTTGTGTCAAATGATCCCAACGAACCCAAGGCATCCTACTTCTCGCTTCCGTGTCCCCCTAGAAATTTTCTTCTTATTTTTTTCTAATTTGTTTATCGACTTAAAACTTTTATCTTTTTTTTTTTTCCTATTTTCCATCAATTGATATATTTAATATTTTATATATATTCTGTATAAACATTATCTGATAAGACCATCTTCAATATCAATGACATTAGTATCATTTTAAATATTATTTAAGTATAACTATTATGCATTTTCTTTTTTTTGGTAAAACTATACCACTTTAAAAGAAAATCATAGGATATGTGAATAACGAAGACACACAATCTAAGTCAACAGAGATCGGTACATAGTTCAGATTATCATACGTGCACGTCTATAACGAATGAATATGAATACTATTCATAGCTAAGCCAAACCGAGCTAAAAAGCGAGCCAAACCGAACTGAGTTAGGCTCACTTTCTTACCGAGCCGATTATACTTGTTATTTAGTGAGTCATGATGAATAATTTTTACAAATCGGCGGTTAAAAGTAAAAATAATAAAGCATTAAAGCCGCACTATTACCTACCGTGTAAAATACTATACTATACATCTAATAAGAGCTTGATTAGACCGTGGGGGGGGGGGGGGGTTGGGTCGACACGTGGCGAAGGTGGACTCCACAGTCTACATTCAAAAAAGTGGGGTGCGGAGGGAGCGTGGCCAGGCGACGTTGGGGTGCCATGTGACATTAATTTTTCTTTTTTTAATTAAATCATAGAATTAAACTAATATTAAAAATAACTATCTTTTATATAAATAACTGCAATAAAAAAAAACATTACATCACCAAAAAAATCAGTCATCTTCATTTTCATCTTCGATGGAGTCGAATCTAAGAAGTGTTGAAACATGTTCTACCAAATGTCACACCCTGATCCGCAACGGATAAGGTAGTCGGGGCATGATTGGGTTTTCCTCAAAGCTCATGACATTTACTATTATAAGTGTTTAATATTTATTATTCCAAATTTAATTAAAACATTCCAATCAACACATAATTCATACAAACATTATAATGTTCCAAACAAACTTGTAAATAACATTTTAGTTTCTTCTAAGGCCCGTGTCCTATGTGATCCACGCTTCAAACTTGTTCACCTGTATCATATGTAAAAATAAAGTTTTTGGTCAACATAAGTTGGCGAGTGAATCCGATTTTATCATTAAGAAAAATGTTATGTTTAGTATTTTATAAAAATATGCACTAACCAAATATGGGAACATCGTGTACGTAATCTCAATCACAAACCACATCATCACTTATAATGTACATGTGAGCACGATAAGCGATGTGCTGCGAGATTAAGGCTCAATCAAACAGAAACGATCTAGTATATTAGGCTACGCGATGCTCCACCCGTAGGTAACGGGGAACAAATGGGCCTAATGTGAGAGATTGACTGTAATGAGAATATAAACACAAAATGACAATAAACAAACAATATCACATAGCACGTTAGATCACATAATGGTAATAGCACGAGATTCAAAATAACGAGATAATAATAGCGACACATGATACACCCAAAAAACGTGACATAAAAGGGGAGTTGTAAGATTCACTCACAGTGGGTGCGATATTCGATGAAGATTGTGCACGATTGAGTAGTTGAGATATCAAGCGACGATATGGTTAACCTAAATATTCACATAATAATTTAGATGAAAATATATTCTTTTTGGTTGAATTTAATATTTTTACTTAACTTATTATTTACACATTTTATTAGCTAATTTAGATAAATTTTATTGTGTTGATTACTATATTTTTATTTGCTTAAAATTTTATTTGCAAATAATATTATTTGGTTATAAAATAGTTTTTTTGGAGAGAATAATTAAAGGTTTAGTTAACTAAAAAAATATGATTTTTCCTTGAATTAAATCGGATAGAACCGGTCGGATACGCAACGTGTGGGAGTCGAACCAGCGACCTCTCGTTCGTGTGCATGCAGCCCGGCCAACTGGGCTGCGTGTCTAACCCGAAATATATTGGATTTTAATTATATTTATACACTTACTAGATCAAACCATATTCTGATTTAATAAAAAAAGGTTGGTATATTATAGGGACAATGTCATGAAACCGGCTCGAACTCGCGACCTTTGCTTCGTGTGTGCACACAGCCCGACCATTTGGGCTGTTTGTCTAACCCGTTGAATATAAGATTTTAATTAATCTTATATACTTACTGTCTTGTTTCATTATTGGGTTATAAAAAAGTTTTGTTAAATTCAGTGGATCGGAACATATACAAGACTCGAACCCGGGACCTTGACTTCATATGCACACAGTCCAACCAATTGGATTGTGTGTCTAACCCGGTTTATATACCATTTTTAATTCATTTAGACACTAACTCCAGTTCATCTTCTTTACCAAAGAAAACAGAACCTGTTAACCCGATTGAATCTATGAGTTTGACGATTCTTTTATAAATCCCTATTAACTACTCATGATATAAATAGAATGAAAGTGGTTAGAGGAGTGATATACCGAATAGGGAGTTTCTTTTGATTTCGGCGAGGATTTCGGCGATTGGCTAGTGATTCCGGTGAGGTGTAACATCCGTCGAAAAACGGGTTTTCAAAACCCGCTTCGTTTATTAATCGAATAATCAGTTTCAAATTTTCGTTGCTCATTTAATGCTCAATTTAGTTTTAAACAATACATAACTAATAAACATTTTAGAATATGGAAATTAAAATTGTTAAAAAGTAAAAATAAAGTAATTAAAAATAAAAATGGGCTGCCGGGTTTCGAACTCGGGTCAGCCGGAAGACACTAGCATCAAACACTTAACCACTCCGCCACTTGATTCGTTTGTGTAAACAAGGAAACAAATAGTACTTAACTCTACCCGTGAAATCATCCGCTTGCGCCAAAAACTGAAACCGCTCATCGGCTTTCAACGGTTCAGACTGTTGAGTGTTCGATATTACTGATTATAACCGATAAACCCACGTTCTTAATCAATTCAGTCTTTATTGAACTTGAATTCATATGATTTTCGGGTTTAATAACCGAAATCCTTTACTTCCTGATTTACTCTATCAATATCATTATCTCGCAACTCAAAAACACTCACAGACCCTCCAATTTCAATTGCGCTCTATTTTCTGTTCGTCGGAAACGCTTTCTGATATCGCCAGACTTTCACCGGAAAACCGTGACACTCATCAAATCGGTAAAGTTCTCAATTCTTTCACCTTCTATCTATTGTTAGACTTATACTAACTCAAAACCTTCAACCAGAATCGGTTCCAGGCGACGATACCGGATAATCTGCAACCGCCGGAAAATTTCTGAAAATTCCGAAATCACGCTGTGAATCGGTATGAGCATCTAAACTCTCTGATAACTCTCGTTTAGTCATTCAATTTCACAATTAGTTAATCAAAACTGTTAATTGGTCCGCTCAGACGGAGTTCATAAAACAGAGCCGACGACTTTGCCGGAGTTCTGAGAAAAATTATCTTTCCGGTACGTTCATTCCCAAAACCTTCCCTATCCATTTCATTTTAATCAATTATATGTCCGTCGTGTGAGCTAACCCCACTTTGAGTTGTCATTGTGTCTACACCTGGACACCCTCCGACCATACATCTCGCAAACATATTTCATGGTTTTCATTCAGGTGATGCGAGTGTTAAACCGCCAATACCAATGTGAATCCTACTAAGCCGATAGTCATGGGGGCCCACATGACTATACAGGCGATGGTATGGGGGACATTGGAGGCCCAAACATGAGCAAACCCAAGACATCCTATGGATGTAGTTGCATTATTGATGTTTATGTTATTTTTTTTAAGACACATGACACCTAAAAAGACTCCTTAAACTCACAATCTTCTTATGTATGTTCCTGTAGATGTCGGCTAGGCAGCAACGTGGGGGTAGAAGGTCAGGAAGGTCAAACGAACGCTTGGCCACCCAAATCGCAAAACAAATGGCCGCGGTGCTTCCTGACATCGTAATTCAAGTCCAACAAGCTCTCGCCACAAATTCCATCAATCCTCCCCATCAAGAAGACCAGAACGTCGACAACCCTCCCTCCAAAAAGTGCTCTTACAAACACTTCAAGTCTTGCGATCCCCCGAAATTTGAAGGGACCGAAGGTGTCACTGCTCTCCTCCACTGGTTTGAGGAAATGGAAAACACCTTCCTCAATTGCGATTGTCCCGAGGATCGCAAGGTACGCTACGCAACCAGGAGACTATTTGGAGTAACTCTTACCTGGTGGAATACTGAAAAAGGTAAGAGAGGAATCGAAGATGCAATGGCCTTAACGTGGGAGGAGTTAAGGGAAATCATGATGAGACGCTTCTGTCCAAGAAGCGAGATCAAAAAGTTAGAGGATGAATTTCACTCGTTGAAGCAAAAGGAGGGAGATCATACTTCCTACAACAAACGGTTTTTAGTGTTGAACCAAATGGTCCCCAACTTGTTCACCCCAGTTTACCGCTTAGTCGAACACTACATTCGAGGCCTTCCCTCGAAAATTCAAGACTCAGTTCTAAGCACTTCGCCTGCAACAATTGAAGCTGCTATGGAACTAGCTACCGAGCTTACCGAGAATCGTATTCGCAACGGCAAATTTAAGGACGAGAAAAAGAAAGCCCCCATTGAGGGCCAAACTTCAAACCATTCCACCTCCTCCTCAAAGTTTGCTAATAAGAGGAAACGAAACACCAGAAACTTTGCTGTCACACAAACAAATTTCCCTATTCCTGCTGCACCCATCACTCAAGTTGCCCCCTCACCTGCACCATATAAAAAGCCATACTCCGGCCCATACCCGAAATGCAACCGTTGCCAATACCATCACTTTCCTGATCATCCCTGCCAGCATTGCACCGGCTGTGGCCGCGCATGTCACACCATTCAAACCTGTCGCGTACTTCAGTGAACGAACCGCCATCAGCCCCCAACCCAAACCCACCATCAGATAGTGGGTCAAGCCCAACAACCTTTACTCCTACCACCTACCCAACATGTAGCCCAATCCTACTACCAACCCAATTATTCCATGGTGCAACCTATGCGGGCTTGTTACTACTGTGGAGACCCGAACCATTTCAGGAACACCTGTCCACGCTTGGTGAACATCATCCATGCCCAAGCTCAAGCTAATCCAGTAAACCAGGCTAACCAAGCTCCTCCACCTGCTAGAGGAAGAGCTTTCAACATCAACGCCAATCAAGCTAGGGCTGACAACAATGTGGTTAACGGTACGTTTCTCATCAATGGTAGTTATGCATCCATGTTATTTGATACTGGCGCGGATAAAAGTTTTGTGTCCTTAGAATTTGAACCCATCCTCAACCGAACTCGAGATAAACTCATGGAATCCATAACGGTAGAAGTTGCTGATGGAAAACCGGTCTCATTAAACTCTATTATACGCAATTGTACTCTCACCCTAAACGATCACGATTTTCCAGTTGACCTCATACCTATGAAGTTGGGAAGTTTCGACATTATAATTGGTATGGACTGGCTCAGCCAACATCATGCTGAAGTTGTATGTCGCGAAAAGTTTATACGCATTCCTCTTACAAACGGTCAGACTCTACGAATCTTTGGAGAAACCCCTTCGAAAGGACTCAAATTAATGTCCTGTCTTCAAGCCCGAAAATATCTCCGCAAGAATTATGTCGCATTCCTAACTCATGTCATCAAAAAGGGAACCAATGAGAAGAAACTTGAAGACATCCCAGTAGTAAAAGATTTTCCGCAAGTTTTTCCTGACGACATTTCAGGACTTCTTCCCGTGAGAGAAGTCGAATTCCGCGTTGATCTTATACCTGGAGCTACACCAGTTGCAAAATATCCTTATAGGTTAGCCCCATCCGAAATGCAAGAGCTAGCCAGTCAACTGCAAGAGCTGACTGACAAAGGATTCATACGTCCTAGCTCATCACCTTGGGGTGCACCTGCCCTTTTTGTGAAGAAGAAAGATGGAACGTTTCGCATGTGTATCGACTACAGAGAACTCAACAAGTTAACGGTCAAGAACCGCTACCCATTACCTCGCATCAATGATCTTCTTGACCAACTTCAAGGCGCCAGCTGTTTTTCAAAAATCGACCTTCGTTCGGGTTATCATCAACTCAGAGTACATGAAGAAGACGTCCCAAAGACCGCCTTCCGAACTCGTTATGGTCATTATGAATTCATGGTCATGCCATTTGGTCTAACCAACGCTCCAGCTGTAACATCCGTCCAAAAACGGGTTTTCCAAACACGCTTCGTTTAGTAATCGAATAATCAGTTTTAATTTTTGTTGCTCATTTAATGCCTATTTTAATTTTAAACAATATATAACTAATAAACATTTTAGATTATGGAAATTAAAATTGTTAAAAAATAAAATTAAAACAATTAAAAATGATAAGGGGCTGCCGGATTTCGAACCCGGGTCAGCCGGAACCCTTAAACCTCAATCACATAACCACTCCACCACTAGCTGACTTTGTGAAATCTAGGAAACAATTAAAACATAAGTGCAACCGTGAATCAACCTGTTTGCGCCAAACTGAAACCAATATCGGCTTCCAAACTTCCAGGGACTTTTGAGTGATCGCGGATTCTTGATTATAACCGATAAACCGACATTCTTAATCAATTCAGCCTTAAATGAACTTGAATTCATATGATGTTCGGGTTTAGAAACCGAAATCTTTTACTTTCTGAATTACTCCATCAATATCATCATCTCGCGACTCAATAACATTCACAGAACCTCTAATTTCACTTTTACTCTAATTTCTGATCGTCGGAATCGCTTTTTGAACTTGCCAGACTTTCGCCGGAAAACCGTATCTTTCATCAAAACGGTAAATTTCTAAATTCTTTCATCTTCTATCTGTTGTTAGACTTTTACTAACTCAAACCCTCCAATCAGAATCGGTCCCAGACGACGATATCGGATAATCTGCAGTCGCCGGAAAACTTCTAGAAATTTCTAAATCGCGCTGTGAATCGATATGAGCATCTAAACTCTCTGATAACTCTTGTTTAATCATTCAATTCCACAATTAGTTAATCAAAAACTGTTAATTGGTCCGCTCAGGCGGAGTTCACAAAAACAGAGCCGACGACTTTGCCGGAGTTCTGAGAAAAGTCATCATTCCGGGGTATGATCATTCCCAAAACCTTTCCTATCAGTTACATTTTAATCACTTGTACGCCTGTTAATTGAATTGAACAAGTTCAGTCGAAGATCAGTTGTCTGGGTTATTGTAATGAAGAAGATGAAGTTAGTCTGTATATAAATTTAATATAAATTGGATTATATCTCGGGTTAGACACACAGTCCAGCGGTGGACTGTGTGCAATTGAAACACAGCGATACCGGGTTCGAGTCCGTCCTTATTCCGATTCGTCACAATATTAAGACTTTTTATAAAACCCAAATATGAAAACTTCCAGTTAGTATATAAGAGAAATAAAAACAAGTGTTTTAACCAGGTTAGACACACAGTCCAGCGGTGGACTGTGTGCAACGTTAATCAACAGGTCCCGGGTTCGAGACCTGACACGCACGCCGGTTCGATAGAATTTAAATCCTTTTTAAGAAATGAATTTTGAAATAAATTAAATAGTATATAAATATAATTAAAATCAGAAATATTTCGGGTTAGACACGTAGCTCAGTTGGTAGAGCTGCGTGCACGTGTACGGGAGGTCACAAGTTCTAACCTCACTCGGTGCAAACAATATACACGACCGAACCGGTCAACAAGTCAAAGTCAATGGTCAACGGTCAACCCAAAAAGTCAACATTTTTTTTATATTTTTATTTATTTATTTAATTTAAAAATCAATTAAAAATACTTAAAAATAATGTTTTTAAAGTTAGAAAATAGCCTTAAACTCACAAAAATATATCTAAAAATCCTATTAAAATTATTAATAAAATCCACTCATTTACCATACCTTTTCGTTATTATTAGGTTAGTTATTGCTCGTCGATCAATCCTCTAAACTCGTGCGCATTCAGCATCATCAAACGAACGCACCCAATGTGAGTGAATCTCTACAAATTCCCCGTTTTAATCACGTTTTTGGGGTGTATCATGTGTCTTATTATTTATTACACTTAAACAATTGTGCATCCATCATATCCATGATCAAATGTGTATTCAATATGTATCAACTGTTTGTGTGGTTAATGTTTAGATTAAATTTATCATTTTCAGTACATACATTATCATAGGCCGCCGCTCCCCATTACCTATGAGCATGAGCCGTTCCCCATTACCTATGAGCGTGAACGAGGCGTTGCCAACATATGATCGGCTCCGTTTGATTGAGCCTTGATCGCACATACATTTCATCATAGGCCGTCTGCTCCCCATTACCTATGAGCGTGAGCCGTTCCCCATTACCTATGAGCGTGAACGAGACGTTGCCAACATTTACATTATCATTCATGTTATATATTCATGCAAGGTGGTTTGTTATTGTATGTTATTGTTTGTTATTGTTATTGTTATTGTATGTTTATTTACGTTTGCTCACATATGATTATTGCACAATTTTCCATAATAAATATAACAAGAAATCAATAATAAATGTTTTCTAACAAGGTTCACTCGCCAACTTTTTTTGACCCAAAAATCCCTATTTTTACACATGATACAGGTGATCCAGATGCAGCAAGAAACATATAGGATGGCTTAGAAGAATAAACCGGTTTAGACTTTGGATTGTTTAGTTAGTTATTTTTCTTTGTAATTGTATGAACATGTTTGGAATATTGAGGATGTAATTTTGAATATAATAAATATGAAACATATTAGTAAACATCATGAGCTTTGGTGATAACCCAATTATTCCCCGACTCTTATTCCGCTGCAGGTCGGGGTGTGACAGATTGGTATCAGAGCCATAACTATAGGGATATAGGATAGGTTATTAGACCCTTAGAGCCTATACTATAGTTGATTAGAATTTTTAAATTATTTGTGTGTTACATGCAAAATTCATGATGTTTATATGCTTTATGTTTATTGTTACATTCAATGTTATGCAAGCATGTTCATAAGTACATATTATTATACAATGCCTATCATGAATCATATTCTCATAACATATCATATCCATGAGAGCACACACCACACAATTTCCATGACTTTTGCAACGATTTTTGTATTTTCAAATCACATCAAAGTGAGTTCTCATGACGGGCATATAGTAACTAGAAGGGCACAAGTACCAGTAGTCGGAACGTCCTGTCCAGGCTTGGCATTCGTATAAATCCAAAATAAAGGACCAGTTTGCCTACCTGGGGACTAACGATGAGAGTATGAAGGACCTATTAGGCCAAAGCATGCTATACCAAACGTCGTGTGAGCTAACCCCACTTTGAGTTGTCATTGTGTCTACACCTGGACATCCTCCGACCATACATCTCGCAAACATATTTCATGGTTTTCATTCGGGTGATGCAAGTGTTAAACCGCCAATACCAATGTGAATCCTACTAAGCCAATAGTCATGGGGGCCCACATGACTATACAGGTGAAGGTATGGGGGACATTTGAGACCCAAACATGAGCAAACCCAAGACATCCTATGGATGTAGTTGCATTATTGATGTTTATGTTATTTTTATTATTTTTAACGACACATGACACCTAAAAACTTCTTAAACTCACAATCTCCCTATGTACGTTCCTGTAGATGTCGACTAGGCAACTACGTGGAGGTAGAAGGTCAGGAAGGTCAAACGAACGCTTGGCTACTCAAATCGCAAAACAAATGGCCGCGGTGCTTCCTGACATCGTAATTCAAGTCCAACAAGCTCTCGTCGCAAATCCCAACAATCCTCCCCATCAATAGGACCAGAACGTCGACAACCCTCCCTCCAAAAAATGCTCTTACAAACACTTCAAGTCTTGCGATCCCCCGAAATTTGAAGGGACCGAAGGTGTCACTGCTCTCCTCCACTGGTTTGAGGAAATGGAAAACACCTTCCTCAATTGCGATTGTCCCGAGGATCGCAAGGTACGTTACGCAACCGGGAGACTATTTGAAGTAGCCCTGACCTGGTGGAACACAGAGAAGGGTAAGAGAGGAGTCGAAGATGCTATGGCCTTAACATGGGAAGAGTTAAGGGAAATAATGACAAGACGCTTCTGTCCAAGAAGCGAAATAAAGAAGTTGGAAGATGAATTCCACTCGTTAAAACAAAAGGAAGGAGATCATACTTCCTACAACAAAAGGTTTCTAGAGTTGAACCAAATGATCCCCAACTTGTTCACCCCAGTGTACCGCTTGGTTGAACACTACATTCAAGGCCTCCCCTCAAAAATTCAAGACTCAGTTCTAAGCACTTCGCCTGCGACACTTGAAGCCGCAATGGAACTAGCTACCGAACTTACCGAAAATCGCATTCGAAACAGTAAATTCAAAGAGGAGAAAAAGAAAGCCCCATTGAGGCTCAAACTTCAAACCATTCTGGCTCATCTTCGAAGTTTACTGGTAAAAGGAACCGAAACACCAGAAACTTTGCTGTCACACAAACAAATTTCCCTATCCCTGCTGCACCCATCACTCAAGTTGCCCCCTCACTTGCACCACATAAAAGGCCATACTCCGGCCCATACCCAAAATGCAACCGTTGCCAATACCATCACTTTCCTGATCATCCCTGCCAGCATTGCACCGGCTGTGGTCGCGCAGGTCACACCATACAAACCTGTCGCGTACCTCAGCGAACGAACCGCCATCAGCCCTCAACCCAAGCCCACCATCAGATAGTGGGTCAAGCCCAACAACCTTTACTACTACCACCTACCCAACATGTAGCCCAATCCTACTACCAACCCAACTATCCCATGATACAACCTATGCGGGCTTCTTACAACTATGGAGACCCAAACCACTTTAGAAACACTTGTCCATGCTTGGTGAACATCATTCATGCCCAAGCTCAAGCAAATCCGGTGAATCAAGCTAACCAAGCTCCACCACCTGCAAGAGGAAGAGCTTACAACATCAACGCCAATCCTGTTGAAAATAATAACGGCTCAAACGAATCACCCAGCTAGTTTTCCTCACCAAGAATCAAGACTCAACTCCGATCGTCTAGTTTTAATGTTTTCTTTATGTTATCTCAATCTTTCCGTATCCCAGTTGTAAAATTTGGGAGTTTATGTATCCAAGAATTTTAATGCGAACTGATATTACAGTTTTGTTTTATACTCATTGATTTAACATTCATATCATCATACATCTCGACGTATCTCAATCTCATCATTTAAAGAAGTTGGGTTGTGTCTCACTTTTACATAAACTGACCCCTTCATCATAACAAATAAGAGAGGTACTGTCATCATTCAGTCATGTATCCTTTCAGAATTGAGACTCAAGCTTTGGTTGTTGTGTTTGTTTATGTTTTAGAGTCACATAGAACTGGTCATGATTCACTGATAAAGCCAACGAAAATTTGACAAAAATATGGTGGATACGCCGCTGGTACTTCCTATATATAAGTATTCTTGGCAAAGGATCAAAAGCATTACCAGGAGGTTATGAGAAGTTCCATGTAGGTTTAAATATCGTCATGGTTGAAGTTTTTGTTTTATGATACATACTTTATCATGTCAAACGTATCAATTCCCTCAAAACTATTATGCATAAAATCATAACCGACATCAAAGATCAAATTCGAGAAGCCCAACATGTTTCAGTAATGGAAAACGACGTACGCAAGGAGCTGTCTTATGGAGCTGAACTTAAAATCGAAACTAAATCCGACGGTATTCTGTACTGTCTAGATCGCATATGGATTCCTGACCACAATAACCTTCGTGATTTCCTTATGAATGAGGCGCACAAAACACGATATTCTATACACCCAGGAGCCGACAAGATGTATCAAGACCTTCGATGCACCTACTGGTGGCCTAGAATGAAAAAGGATATTACTGTTTTTGTTTCCAAGTGCCTTACATGTTCCAAAGTAAAAGCTGAACATCAAAGACCCTCAGGACTTCTGGTCCAACCTGAAATACCTGTATGGAAGTGGGAAAAACATAACCATGGACTTCATTACCGGGTTACCTCGCACTTCTGGTGGGTATGACACTATATGGGTAATCATTGATCGTCTTACAAAATCAGCTCACTTCATTCCGATTCGCGAAGACTTCAAGAATGAGAAGTTAGTTCGTATCTACATCAGCGAAGTCGTAAGCCGTCATGGTGTACCGTTAAGCATTATTTCAGATCGTGATGGTCGTTTCACTTCACGAACATGGCAAGCCGTACAAGCCGCTTTGGGTACACGATTAGACCTCAGTACCGCTTAACACCCTCAAACTGATGGACAATCTGAACGCACCATCCAAACTCTTGAAGATATGCTACGAGCATGTGTCATAGACTTCAAAAGAAATTGGGACGCTCATCTACCATTAGTTGAATTTTTGTACAACAACAGCTATCAATTCAAGTATCGGCATGGCACCTTTCGAAGCTTTATATGGTCATAAGTGCCGATCTCCAGTATGTTGGCACGAAATTGGAGAAGCTCAAACCACCGGTCCAGAATTGATTCAAGAAACAACAGACAAGATCCATCAAATTCGAAACAATCTTCTAGCGGCACAAAGTCGTCAAAAGAGTTATGCAGACAAACGACGAAAGCCTTTGGAGTTTAACATTGGTGATCAAATACTTTTAAAAGTATCACCGTGGAAGGGAGTAGTTCGTTTTGGCCAGAAGGGCAAGCTAGCACCACGCTACGTAGGACCTTTCAAGATACTCGAAAGAGTAGGACCTGTAGCATACAAGCTTGATCTACCAGAAGAACTCAACAGAATTCACCCCACATTCCACGTATCAAACTTAAAGAAGTGTCTCGCCGATGAAAACCTCCATATTCCCCTGGAAGATATTCAGATCGATGAATCTATGCACTTCATTGAAAGACCAGTAGAGATCATGGACTTCGGAGAAAAACGTTTAAGACGGAGTCGTATTCCAATTGTTAGGGTACGCTGGGTGTCGAAACGGAGACCTGAGTTTACTTGGGAACGTGAAGACTCAATGCGCGAAAAATACCCGCATCTTTTTTTTTCTGTTGCCACTACTACTTAAATTTCGGGACGAAATTTCTAAAAGTAGGGGATACTGTAACATCCGTCGAAAAACGGGGTTTCCAAACCCGCTTCATTTAGTAATCGAATAATCAGTTTTAATTTTGTTGCTCATTTAATGCTTATTTTAATTTTAAACAATACATAACTAATAAACATTTTAGATTATGGAAATTAAATTGTTAAAAAATAAAATTAAAACAATTAAAAATGATAAGGGGCTGCCGGGTTTCGATCCCGGGTCAGCCGGAACCCTTAAACCTCAATCACATAACCACTCCGCCACTAGCTGACTTTGTGAAATCTAGGAAACAATTAAAACATAAGTGCAACCGTGAATCAACCTGTTTGCGCCAAACCGAAACCGATTTCAGCTTCCAAACGTCCAGGGACTTTTGAGTGATCGCGGATTCTTGATTATAACCGATAAACCGACATTCTTAATCAATTCAGCCTTAAATGAACTTGAATTCATATGATGTTCGGGTTTAGAAACCGAAATCTTTTACTTTCTGAATTACTCCATCAATATCATCATCTCGCGACTCAATAACATTCACAGAACCTCTAATTTCACTTTTACTCTAATTTCTGATCGTCGGAATCGCTTTTTGAACTCGCCGGACTTTCACCGGAAAACCGTGTCTTTCATCAAAACGGTAAATTTCTAAATTCTTTCATCTTCTATCTATTGTTAGACTTTTACTAACTCAAACCCTCCAATCAGAATCGGTCCCAGACGACGATATCGGATAATCTGCAGTCGCCGGAAAACTTCTGGAAATTTCTAAATCGCGCTGTGAATCGGTATGAGCATCTAAACTCTGATAACTCTTGTTTAATCATTCAATTCCACAATTAGTTAATAAAAAACTGTTAATTGGTCCGCTCAGACGGAGTTCATAAAAACAGAGCCGACGACTTTGCCGGAGTTCTGAGAAAAGTCATCCTTCCGGTATGATCATTCCCAAAACCTTTCCTGTCCTTTACATTTTAATCACTTGTACGCCTGTTAATTGAATTGAACAAGTTCAGTCGAAGATCAGTTGTCTGGGTTATTGTAACGAAGAAGATGAAGTTAGTCTGTATATAAATTTAATATAAATTGGATTATATCTCGGGTTAGACACACAGTCCAGCGGTGGAGTAGCTATTAAAACAGAAATATTTCGGGTTAGACACGTAGTGTAACATTTGTCAAAAACGAGTTGTCCAAACCCGCTTCGTTTGTAATCGAATATCAAGTTATAAATGTTTCGTTGCGTATTTATGTCAATTTTAATTTTTAATGATGCATAATTGATAAACAAACTAGAATATAAAAGTTATAATTAATAAAAAGTAAATATAAAATAAATAAAAAGAAAAATAGGCTGCCGGGACTCGAACCCGGGTCAGCCGGGTTTAAGCTCAAAGACTTATCACACACACATATAACCACTCCGCCACTTGATGTTTTCTGTAAATTCTAGGAAACAATTAAATTTTATGGCCAATCACAAATCAATCTGGTTACGACAATGTAACCGAAATCGGTCACCAAACGTCCAAAAACGTTTGATTGTTCGCGGTTTACGATTATAACCGCTACACCGACACCTCCAATCAATTTAGCTTTGAATGACTTGAATTCAAGAGTGGATCGGTTTTAATAACCGAAAACTTTCAATTCCTGAATTACTCCAATCATAGACCCCTCTCGCGACTCAAACACATTCTGCAAACCTTCAATTTCATTTTCGCACAACTTTCAGTTCGTCGGAGTAGCTATTTGAACTCGCCGGACTTTCGCCGGAAAACCGTGTTTTCTATCAAATCAGTGAGTCACTCAATTCTTTCATCGTCTATCAGTTGTTAAGCTGTTGCTAACTCAAACCCTTCAATCGGAACCAATTTCAGACGTCGATATCGGATAATTCACTCTCGCCGGAAAACTGCTGAAAATTCTCAATTCTCGCTGTGAAACGGTATAGCCTTCTAAACCTCCTGGTAACTCTTGTTTAGTACTTCAATTCCACACTTAGCTAATCAAAACTGTTAATTTGTTCGCTCAGTCGAAGTTCATAAAAAAACAGAGCCGACGACTTGCCGGAATTCTGAGATAAATCGTTCTCCGGTATGTTTACTTCCAAAATCGTCTCTGCCATTTCATTTTAGTCTTTTGTACATTTGTTAATCGTTTTAAAGCAAGAAACAGTTGAGTAAATCATTGTTTGTAAATTTAGCAAAGAAGATGAAGTATGTTAAGATTATAAGATTAATTAAAATCGGTATTATAAACGGGTTAGACACACAGTCCAGCGGTGGACTGTGTGCAAACAATACGCATACGTCCCGAGTTCAATCCTTGATACACACACCCTCTCTGTAATAAAGATGTTTTATTTTTCTAACTGAACCGGATTAACTTACGTTAGATGTTAAGTATAATAAAAATCGGTATATTAACCAGGTTAGACACACAGTCCAGCGGTGGACTGTGTGCAACACTAACCCAGAGGTCCCGGGTTCGAGACCTGTTGCACGCTCTGGTTCGATGATTTAAAACACTTTTTGAAAATAAAAGAATTTTGAATAAACTGAATTAGTATATAAATATAATTAAAAACAGAATTATTTCGGGTTAGACACGTAGCTCAGTTGGTAGAGCTGCGTGCACGCGTACGGGAGGTCTCGGGTTCGAGTCTGCCCGGCGCATACATTCACACAATAGAACCGGTCAAACAGTCAAGCAGTCAATGGTCAACGGTCAATGCAAAAGTCAACATTTTTTTATATATTTTTATTTATTTAATTTAATTCAAAAATCAATTAAAAATACTTAAAAATAATGTTTTTAAAGATGGGAAATAGCCTTAACCTCACAAAAATATATCTAAAAATCCTATTAAAATTATTAATAAAATCCACTCATTAACTATACCTTCCGTTTTTATTTAGGTTAGTTAATCCTCATTGTTCAATCCTTCAAACTCGTGCGCATCTCATCATCTCCAACCAAACGCACCCAAGGTGAGTGGATCTCTACAAATTCCCCGTTTTAATCACGTTTTTGGGGTGTATCATGTGTCTTACCATTTATTATATTTAAATCATTGTGCATACATCATATCATGAACAAATGTGTATTCAGCTTGTATCAACTGTTGTGTGGTTATTGTTTAGATTAAATTTATTATTTTCAGTACATGCAATTTCATAGGTCGCCGCTCCCCATTACATTATGAGCGTTGAGCAGTTCCCCATTACATTATGAGCGTGAACCTGGCGTGCCAACATACGATCGGCTCCGTTTGATTGAGCCTTGATCGCACAGACATTCATCATAGGCCGTCCGTTCCCCATTACATTATGAGCGTGAACGTGACGTTGCCAACATATACAGTTTCATTCATGTTATATATCCATGCAAGTTCATATGTTATTGTATGTTATAGTATGTTATTGTTTGTGGAATGTTATTGTTATTGTTGGATTATTTACATTTGCTCGCATATGACTAATGCACAATTTTTCCTTGATAAAAATAACAAGAAATCAATAATAAATGTTTAACTAACAAGGTTCACTTGCCAACTTATGTTGACCCAAAAACCCCCATTTTTACACATGATACAGGTGAACCAGCTGCAGCAAGAAACACATAGAATTGGCTTAGAAGAATAAACTGGTTTAGAGCTTGGATTGTTTAGTTGGTTATTTTCTTTGTATTTGTATGGACATGTTTGGATTATTGAGAATGTAATTTTGACTTTAATAAATATGAACATATTAGTAAATATCATGAGCTTTGGTGATAACCCAATTATGCCCCGACTCTTATTCCGCTGCGGGTTGGGGTGTGACACGTAGCTCAGTTGGTAGAGCTGCGTGCACGTGTACGGGAGGTCACAAGTTCGAACCTCACTCAGGGCAAACAATATACACGACCGAACCGGTCAACAAGTCAAAGTCAATGGTCAACCCAAAAAGTCAACAATTTTTTTTATATTTTTATTTATTTATTTAATTTAAAAATCAATTAAAAATACTTAAAAATAATGTTTTTAAAGTTAGAAAATAGCCTTAAACTCACAAAAATATATCTAAAAATCCTATTAAAATTATTAATAAAATCCACTCATTTACCATACCTTTTCGTTATTATTAGGTTAATTATTCCTCGTCGATCAATCCTCTAAACTCGTGCGCATTCAGCATCATCAAACGAACGCACCCAATGTGAGTGAATCTCTACAAATTCCCCGTTTTAATCACGTTTTTGGGGTGTATCATGTGTCTTATTATTTATTACACTTAAACAATTGTGCATCCATCATATCCATGATCAAATGTGTATTCAATATGTATCAACTGTTTGTGTGGTTAATGTTTAGATTAAATTTATCATTTTCAGTACATACATTATCATAGGCCGCCGCTCCCCATTACCTATGAGCATGAGCCGTTCCCCATTACCTATGAGCGTGAACGAGGCGTTGCCAACATATGATCGGCTCCGTTTGATTGAGCCTTGATCGCACATACATTTCATCATAGGCCGTCTGCTCCCCATTACCTATGAGCGTGAGCCGTTCCCCATTACCTATGAGCGTGAACGAGACGTTGCCAACATTTACATTATCATTCATGTTATATATTCATGTAAGGTGGTTTGTTATTGTATGTTATTGTTTGTTATTGTCATTGTTATTGTATGTTTATTTACCTTTGCTCACATATGATTATTGCACAATTTTCCATAATAAATATAACAAGAAATCAATAATAAATGTTTTCTAACAAGGTTCACTCGCCAACTTTTGTTGACCCAAAAATCCCCATTTTTACACACGATACAGGTGATCCAGATGCAGCAAGAAACATATAGGATGGCTTAGAAGAATAAACCGGTTTAGACTTTGGATTGTTTAGTTAGTTATTTTTCTTTGTAATTGTATGAACATGTTTGGAATATTGAGGATGTAATTTTGAATATAATAAATATGAAACATATTAGTAAACATCATGAGCTTTGGTGATAACCCAATTATGCCCCGACTCTTATTCCGCTGCGGGTCGGGGTGTGTCACCAGCTGTCTTCATGGATCTAATGAACAGAGTCTGCAAGCCTTATCTCAACCGTTTTGTTATAGTCTTCATCAACGACATCCTCATCTACTCAAAGTCTAAGTCTGATCATGAACGACACCTTCGACTCATCCTTACACTCCTAGGGAATGAAAAGCTCTACGCCAAGTTCTCCAAATGCGAATTCTGGTTAAAAGAGGTACAATTCCTTGGACATGTCGTCAATGACAACGGAATACATGTCGACCCCTCAAAGATCAAAGCAGTACAAGAATGGCAAGCGCCACGTACACCTACCGAAGTAAGATTATTTCTTGGTTTGGCTGGTTATTATCGCCGTTTCATTGCAAATTTCTCCCGCATCGCTGTACCACTCACGACTTTAACACATAAAGGAAAACCCTTCATATGGGGACCCAAACAAGAAGAAGCTTTCCAAACCCTTAAACAAAAACTCTGTGACGCACCTATCCTCACACTTCCTGAAGGTTGTGATGACTTCGTGGTTTATTGCGACGCGTCAGGGCAAGGACTAGGCTGTGTTCTGATGCAAAGAGGAAAGGTGATAGCTTATGCTTCTAGACAACTCAAAACTCATGAGAAGAACTACACCACCCACGACCTAGAACTTGGAGCCGTTGTGTTCGCTCTTAAGATATGGAGACATTACATCTACGGTACCAAGTGTGAAATATACACTGACCATAAGAGCCTCCAACATATCTTCAACCAAAAGGAGTTAAACATGAGACAACGAAGATGGGTCGAACTTCTTAATGACTACGACTGTGAAATTCGGTATCATCCTGGCAAGGCAAACGTGGTGGCCGATGCACTCAGTCGGAAGGGTTATGCGAACTCCATTCGTCTTCTATGTTCGCAAATCATAACCGACATCAAAGATCAAATCCGAGAAGCCCAACATGTTACAGTAACGGAAAACGACGTACGCAAGGAGCTGTCTTGTGGAGCTGAACTTAAAATCGAAACTAAATCTGACGGTATTCTGTACTATCTAGATCGCATATGGATTCCCGATCACAATAACCTTCGTGATTTCCTTATGAATGAGGTGCACAAAACACGATACTCTGTACACCCAGGGGCCGACAAGATGTATCAAGACCTTTGATACACATACTGGTGGCCTGGCATGAAGAAGGATATCGCTGTTTTTGTTTCCAAGTGCCTTACATGTTCAAAAGTAAAAGCTGAACATCAAAGACCCTCAGGACTTCTAGTTCAACCTGAAATACCTGTGTGGAAGTGGGAAAACATAACCATGGACTTCATTACCGAGTTACCTCGCACTTCTGGTGGGTATGACACTATATGGGTAATCATTGATCGTCTTACAAAATCAGCTCATTTCATCCCGATTCGCGAAGACTTCAAGAACGAGAAGTTAGCTCGTATCTACACCAGCGAGATCGTAAGCCGTCATGGTGTACCGTTAAGCATTATTTCAGATCGTGATGGTCGTTTCACTTCACGAACATGGCAAGCCGTACAAGCCGCTTTGGGTACACGATTAGACCTCAGTACCGCTTATCACCCTCAAACTGATGGACAATCTGAACGCACCATCCAAACTCTTGAATATATGCTTCGAGCATGTGTCATAGACTTCAAGGGAAATTGGGACGCTCATCTACCATTAGTTGAATTTTCGTACAACAACAGCTATCATTCAAGTATCGGCATGGCACCTTTCGAAGCTTTATATGGTCGTAAGTGCCGATCTCCAGTATGTTGGCACGAAATTGGAGAAGCTCAAATCACCGGTCCAGAATTGATTCAAGAAACCACAGACAAGATCCATCAAATTCGAAACAATCTTCTAGCGGCACAAAGTCGTCAAAAGAGTTATGCAGACAAACGACGAAAGCCTTTGGAGTTTAACATTGGTGATCATGTACTTTAAAAGTATCACCGTGGAAGGGAGTAGTTCGTTTTGGCCAGAAGGGCAAGCTAGCACCACGCTACGTAGGACCTTTCAAGATACTCGAAAGAGTAGGACCTGTAGCATACAAGCTTGACCTACCAGAAGAACTCAACAGAATTCACCCTACGTTCCACGTATCAAACTTAAAGAAGTGCCTCGCCGATGAAAACCTCCATATTCCCCTAGAAGATATTCAGATCGATGAATCTATGCACTTCATTGAAAGACCAGTAGAGATCATTGACTTCGGAGAAAAACGTTTAAGATGGAGTCGTATTCCAATTGTTAGGGTACGCTGGGAGTCGAAACGAGGACCTGAGTTTACTTGGGAACGTGAAGACTCAATGCGCGAAAAATACCCGCATCTTTTTCCTGTTACCACTACTACTTAAATTTCGGGACGAAATTTCTAAAAGTAGGGGATACTGTAACATCCGTCGAAAAACGGGTTTTCAAAACCCGCTTCGTTTATTAATCGAATAATCAGTTTCAAATTTTCGTTGCTCATTTAATGCTCAATTTAGTTTTAAACAATACATAACTAATAAACATTTTAGAATATGGAAATTAAAATTGTTAAAAAGTAAAAATAAAGTAATTAAAAATAAAAATGGGCTGCCGGGTTTCGAACCCGGGTCAGCCGGAAGACACTAGCATCAAACACTTAACCACTCCGCCACTTGATTCGTTTGTGTAAACAAGGAAACAAATAATACTTAACTCTACCCGTGAAATCATCCGCTTGCGCCAAAAACTGAAACCGCTCATCGGCTTTCAACGGTTCAGACTGTTGAGTGTTCGCTATTACTGATTATAACCGATAAACCCACGTTCTTAATCAATTCAGTCTTTATTGAACTTGAATTCATATGATTTTTGGGTTTAATAACCGAAATCCTTTACTTCCTGATTTACTCTATCAATATCATTATCTCGCAACTCAAAAACACTCACAGACCCTCCAATTTCAATTGCGCTCTATTTTCTGTTCGTTGGAAACGCTTTCTGATATCGTCGGACTTTCGCCGGAAAACCGTGACACTCATCAAATCGGTAAAGTTCTCAATTCTTTCACCTTCTATCTATTGTTAGACTTATACTAACTCAAAACCTTCAACCAGAATCGGTTCCAGGCGACGATACCGGATAATCTGCAACCGCCGAAAAATTTCTGAAAATTCCGAAATCACGCTGTGAATCGGCATGAGCATCTAAACTCTCTGATAACTCTCGTTTAGTCATTCAATTTCACAATTAGTTAATCAAAACTGTTAATTGGTCCGCTCAGACGGAGTTCATAAAACAGAGCCGACGACTTTGCCGGAGTTCTGAGAAAATCATCTTTCCGGTACGTTCATTCCCAAAACCTTCCCTATCCATTTTATTTTAATCAATTATATGTCCCAATCGAATTAAACAAGAACAGTAGAATAAACCGTTGTCTGTGTTGTTTTAACGAAGAAGATGAAGTTTAGACTGTGTATATATTTAATATAAATCGGATTATATCTCGGGTTAGACACACAGTCCAGCGGTGGACTGTGTGCATTTGAAACATAGAGGTACCGAGTTCGAGTCTGTCCTTGTTTCCGATCCGTCACAATATTCAGACTTTTTATAAAATCCAAATACGGAAACTTCCAGTTAGTATATAAGTGAAATAAAAACAAGTATTTTAACCAGGTTAGACACACAGTCCAGCGGTGGACTGTGTGCAACGTTAAACAACAGGTCCCGGGTTCGAGACCTGTTATGCACACCGGTTCGATATAATTAAATCCTTTTTAAAATAAATGAATTTCGAATAAATTAAATAGTATATAAATATAATTAAAAACAGAAATATTTCGGGTTAGACACGTAGCTCAGTTGGTAGAGCTGCGTGCACGCGTACGGGAGGTCACAAGTTCGAACCTCACTCAGTGCAAACATATACAAGACCGAACCGGTCAACAGTCAAAGTCAATGGTCAACGGTCAACCCAAAAAGTCAACATTTTTTTTATATTTTTATTTATTTATTTAATTTAAAAATCAATTAAAAATACTTAAAAATAATATTTTTAAAGTTAGAAAACGACCTTAAACTCACAAAAATATATCTAAAAATCCTATTAAAATTACTAATAAAATCCACTTATTTACCGTACCTTTTCGTTATTATTTAGGCTAGTTATTCCTCGTCGATCAACCCTCTAAACTCGTGCGCATTCAACATCATCAAACGAACGCACCCAATGTGAGTGAATCTCTACAAATTCCCCGTTTTAATCACTTTTTGGGGTTTATCATGTGTCTTATTATTTATTACATTTAAACACTTGTGCATCCATCATATCCATGATCAAATGTGTATTCAATATTTATCAACTGTTTGTGTGGTTAACGTCTAGATTAAATTTATCATTTTCAGTACATACATCATCATAGGACGCCGTTCCCCATTACCTATGAGCGTGAACCGTTCCCCATTACATATGAGCGTGAACGAGGCGTTGCCAACATACGACCGGCTCCGTTTGATTGAGCCTTGATCGCACATACATCATCATAGGCCGTCCGTTCCCCATTACCTATGAGCGTGAACGTGACGTTGCCAACATATACATTATCATTCATGTCATATATTCATGCAAGGTGGTTTGTTATTGTATGTTATTGTATGATTATTTACGTTTGCTCACATATGATTATTGCACAATTTTTCCATATTAATTATAAAAAGAAATCAATAATAAATGTTTTTCTAACAAGGTTCACTCGCCAACTTTTGTTGACCCAAAACCCCCCATTTTTACACATGATACAGGTGATCCAGTTGCAGCAAGAAACATATAGGATGGCTTAGAAGAATAAATCGGTTTAGACTTTGGATTATTTATTTAGTTACTTTTCTTTGTAATTGTATGAACTTGTTTGGAATATTGAGGATGTAATTTTGAATTTAATAAATATGAAACATATTAGTAAACATCATGAGCTTTGGTGATAACCCAATTATGCTCCGACTCTTATTCCGCTGCGGGTCGGGGTGTGACATGAGGGTTCTTATGGACAGGGATTTGCAAGGAGATTTGGGAGTGTGTGTGCATTCTAATGGCTCTAGAACTCCATATTTATAGATGAGGAGGGTCGCACGATTTAAGCTTCGGTTTCGAGAGTTTCGGTTATGTGGGTTTGTTAACAATCACAATCGAATGAGGTTTGACTCGTGATTGAGTCCAGATTCACGTTTAGAAACGGTTTTCTTTAGTTACTTGCAAGAAAACGGCCATTTGATGATTGCCGGTGATTACAGCCGTTACTGGGCGGCTTCTTTTGAATTCAGATCAAAGGAAAGATGATATAATAGATTATTGGGTTTAATCATTTCAGATGTTGGGCGAGTGGTGTAGCGGTGTGTTGTCCGTTTGTACTCTTGTGCAACCCGGGTTCGAGTCCCGCCGTCAGCACATGTTTATTTATTTTTAATTTTTGTGTATAATATCCTTGTATTAGTACTAAAATGTTTTTATGTATTATTTATATTATTAATATAATGAATCTATTAAACGATTAACATAAATACACAACGAAAAAAGATTAAAATATAAACTTGGTTACAAAATGGTGCGGATTTTAGAACCCGGTTTTTTACGGATGTTACACCAAATCAGCTCGAAGATTTGAATTTATTTGTCTTGACTCGATTAGATTTTGGTTTTGCGTTATCTCTTCGTCACTAATATCTTCATTATTTGATTGAGTCTCCTCGGGATAATATTTAACTACTGCACGCCTTTCATCCTCTAAAATCATGTTGAACTTGAAGAATCGCTTGAACTTGAAGAATCCATTGTATATATTTTTTGTTGATGGGAGGTGGTTTTTGAATATTTGGATAAAAATGAGTGATGATTGTTTGATTTATATAGAAAATAAATAAAAGAAATTTTTTTACATAGCCGTTGGCCAGGCTAGGCCAACGGTCCTATGTCCCCAGCCAATCAAAGCTAGCCAGCTCAACACTTTTCCTACTCTACGCCAGGATTCACAGCCACACCAGCAGGACAACGTCGTAACCCACACTAACCCGGTATGACCGAACCAGCATTGCTTGACTTCCCCGTCTCAATCCACGCCCCACACCCCGCGATGTTATTAACATCCTTCAATTTACTAAGCACACCCGAGGTCACTATTTATTGTTTATTTCCTTTTCCTCTTATTATTTAAAGAATAACTTTTTTTACAGAATTGTTAACATATAACTTTATTTATAAACGTTATCTAAATATTTCATATTGAAATATGATGGATGATGTTATACTCGGTTTAACGTTAAATAAAGCGGTCAATAGTGTTATACAAAAAAGATACACACAATACTAGTTGAAGATGAAATTATATAAAATTTATACCGAATTTAATGTTTGATGCAAACTAATAAATTGTTCAACAAAAAGTTGTGTTTTTAATTGTACCTTATATAATATATACACACATTATATGAGCCTTTCATAGTAAATAGCAACCAATCAGAAAACAGAAAATAAAATAAATAAAGATAAGTTTGCATTAAAAGAGTCCTTTCAACTTCACATGCATCTAAAAAATTTGCTTGTGCAATACATTTGGAAGTAAGAAACTAGACAAGATGTTTTCCTTACAATAAAGAAACACATTTAAAGCTTTACAAAGCTCTTCCCTCTCCTTTTAAGTGCATTTTCATTTCCTTCTATTGCATCAATGATTCAACCTACACATTTGCACTACTTGGTCATATTTAATAATAAATAGCATTTGTAATATTTAGGTATCATATCATATCAAATTGATTGGTTTGATAGCCAATTGATTTAGTAAATTTCCTTCATTTAATGGATGTGTGTATATATATATATATATATGTTTGTGTGTAGGGTGAAGATCAAGTGAAGCACTAAACTAATTGAAAAATGTGAAAATATTCGATTACACATTTTTTCTAAGAAAAAATGCAAAAAAGAAATACTTTTTTTAAGTAGGAGGTTTTTCTGTTAGGTATTTTTTATTTCTATTATTGTTTTTTGGATATATAGGTATATGTTTAGTCGATATATATAGCACGTGTATATTGACAATCTTTAACTGTACGTGTTTAAAATTGAAACATAAGTATTGTACATTTCTGTTTGATAATATACATATGTGTACGAATGTGTATAAATAATTGTACATATATGTATAAAAAGAAGATTATGGTTCGAAATATGTTTTTTTTTCTAGTGTTCACATGTTAAAATACGTGTTTAAAGTTGAAAAATAATTATTTACATATATGTTTCATACTATACGCATATATATGTTTAAGAATTGACAATAACATATACGTATATATTCAAAAAAATAAAAACTTTTAAAAATGTGCAATTAAAAGTAAAAAAATGGTTTAGAGAAAATACGTTGTCTAGAATGTTTTTCACGTTTCTTAATTATCATGTGTTTTTCTTAGTATCTCTACCCTATATGTGTATATGTTATTTTTGCAAGAACAAAAAGAAAAAAAAACAAAATCAAATATTTTTTTTCATATTCATACTTTTAAATGTAGTTCTTACGTATGCGTGGGTTATGTATATAAGAAGCTATTAAAACTAATGTGTTAATCTATTTTAATAACATTTACATACCTATACATATGTACGCATTGAAATTTGTGTGTATACGTAGTATTTTACCCATCAAGACTAAAAGAATAGTAGAACAAAAAGAAATAGATCAAAATCATATAATATATGTATTTGTAGGAATAGTTTATATTTTCAAATGTTGTACATCTTATACATGTATGAATTATGTCTGTCTAGAAGAAACAACTAGTAATTAGACATGGCTGTGTTGTGTTGTGTTGTGTCGTGGATACATTGAAATTTTCAAAGTTGATGAGGTGTAAAAAGGGAATAGTAGTGCAAGTAGTAAAAACGTAAAGTATAAAACTTGAGAGGATAGACACGGTAACAATGAAGTGATAGTGCAAAAGGTAAAACGCAAAATTTAAAACTTGACTAAAACTGTAAATTGCAAAAAGTAGTTGATATTTAAGATACAACACAAAGCATAAGGGCCAAAACCTTAAATGTAAAAAGAGGAGAATCAAAAAATTAAAAACCAAAAGTTGAGGAGGTGGTGATAGAAATACCATCGACATACCCTTTTAATATAATATACAATAAAACTAATTTATTAATATAATTTTAATAACATATACATACCCTAGGTGTTGTTGTAATATATATATATATATATATATATATAGTATAGATTATACCTATCAAGGCTAAAAGAATAGTCTTTCTTTGTCGAGCTATGTTTTTATTAGTTACTAAAACATAGATATAAAATTAAGAACACCTTCAAGAACATTAATCAAAATTTGTACTCGATGTAGTAATCTAAATAAAATTCAAAACATCATTGTTGTGTTTTTCACCTTGTTTTTAGTCCATAAGAATGTCGAAGCTGGCACTTCCCCAACAATCATTTCAATGTGTACACGTTTCCATTGAAAATCAAATCATTCCAAGCCTTCCAAATACCCAATATGCCTGCCGTAAGGATGACCAGTTTGTACCAACATTTTTTTATTCGCCAACCCCATCATAGTTTTATGGTATTTGAGCAATCCTTAATAGTAAAGGAATAGAACTAAGATATTTTGGACCATCCGCTAACTCTTTGCCACACTCTCGCTGCAACAATGCAAGATACATACAAATGATCCGCATCCTCTTCGTATTCTCCACAAAATTTGCACTCCGCCGAACCCCGTAATATCCCTTTTTTCAGACCTTTTAGAGTTGCGAGCTAATCTTGAGTGTCCACCCAAAAACGCATATCAGTGCAATTTCCCACTTCAACCTTTATTAGTTGTTCCACTTGTACATTTAAGGACTCTAGTTCTTTTCCCACTTTATTAATATCGCACTACGTACCAGCTATTCCTTCTTTAATTAAGAATAACGATGAGCAGAAATTTTGTGCATGCATAGCCATGACGACTCTACCCCAAAGACTCCCTTGTTCGTGATTAAACCTCCACCACCATTTGAGTAGAAGAGTTACATTCATATTTCATAATGAGCCTAACTCGAGACCCCCTTTTTCAAGAGGCTCAATAACCTTTATCCAACATACCCACGTGGTCTTAGCTTTTTCTTCATCGCCACCCCCAAAAAAGTGGCTTCTAGTAGCTTCCAGTTCATCCAAAACTCCCTTTCGCGCTTTGAAAGGGAAAAGAATTACGAAAGCAAGCTATTTAATACTTATTTCAAAAAGTCAATCTACCACCCGCCGACAACATTTTAGATTTTCATTTAGATCATCGGGCCTTAACACAATCTATAACACACTTCCAATATCTCCCTCGTTAGATTCTTGTTTGCACCGACAAGGACCCCAAGGTACTTACAAGGGATTTTTTCCTACCTTGCAGTTTATATTATTTGCCACCCATGTTAGCGAATCTTCTCTCACCCCAAGCCTAAAGAAATTGGAATTGGGGTGACTTAATTTCAGCCCCGAAATGTAGTGAAAACATCTCATCAACCCAATAATATTGTGGATAGTATCTTCATCCCATTCCCCCAAGCAAATCGCATCATTTGCCTACATTAGATGAATTAAACCGGCCGCTGATTGGGAGTGATAATCCCTTGATTTTCCCCAAAGAAGATGCTTTAGATTAAATCCTGTTAAGGCTTCCATCGCTGTAATAAAAATAAAAGGGGATAGCGAATCACCTTGTCGCACCCCTAGGTAACATTGGAATTCAAGAGTTGGTGACCCATCTATTAGAACCAATGCACGAGATGATACTTAGATACCTCTCAGCTGATTCCACCATAAATCCGGAAACCCCATATGTTGAAACACTCGATCTACGAAATCTTAATTGATTGAGTCATAAGCCTCCTCAAAGTTCATTTTTAATACAAAAGCTTTATTTTTGGCTTTCTTCACCCACGATATTACCTCATTTAGTATCACTGGCCCCTCTAAAATATTCTGATTTGCCAAAAAAACTGGACTGAACTTTGGAGACCACCGACCCAACCACTTTTCTTATTCGATTTGTAGAAGTTTTGAAATAATTTTGGAGATGCAACCAATAAGACTAATCGGCCTATAATCATTGAAAGAGATTGGATCCGTACCTTTGGGGATTGGCGTCAAAAGGAAGAACCGCAACCTCGATGAATAACCCCATCCACATAGAAAACAATCATATTTGTAATACTCCAAAAATATCAAGTTATACAAAAGTATATATAACACTCTGAAATTTACTTAATGTTTAATATCAAATATTTACCGAATGGTAAATAGTAGAAGCATGTAACTAGAGAAATTTAACCTCGTTAGTAGATGTAATTAAAATTTTAATTGAATCTCAAGTAATGATCCTCTTAAAAATAAAACCCCAAACTTGAGGGCCAAAAGGGGAAAATTCTGAATGTTTAGGTTTTAATATGGGAAATAAAACATAACACACGCATTAAGTGTGTGTGCATCGATCAGAGAAAGAGAAAAGAGGGCAACCCCTCATTGAAATTAAATCAACAAATTGAAGATGAAATTGGGCTTCTAATTCGTGCATGAACCTAAATTATCGGTCACCTAGACTAGGGGATCATAAGGTATGTCAAAATTTGATATTTGGTATGTAATGAAAATTGATGAAATCCATAAATTTCTATTCTTACAAGAATTGTGGAAATTAGTGTAAGTTATAAGATGTAAACAATCTTAGCAACAAACCTAGGTGGAAGATGATAAATCAAATGCTAAATTTTAAGTGTTAGAATGAAATACAATACATATGTAAGTGGGTTTTGGTGGATGTGTAGAACACATGAATTATAATGATGAAAACAATGTATTTGATGTTTGATGCATTAAGTTTTAGGTGCTAATTAAACATATCAATCATTTTGATGTTATGAGATGTGTTTACAGGGTTGATTGTTGGTTACTAGACTTACAATTTAGTATAAAAAGTTTTGCACATAAGGTATATGATAAAATGCTTAAATGTTGTTATGCATGACAATTGTGAATAAGAACATTTTAGTATGTTATTGGCAAGTTGTTAAGTTGAGTTATAATCCATAGGGTTTTAATGATGTTGGCAACTCGGATGAAGCGTCGGGTAGCCAAGACAGGACGAACGCTCGGTTGAAGGATAAGCTTTAAGGTATGTGGTTTTATGCTTCGTAATATTTCATTAAATTATGTGTTATTGGTATATGTTGAACAAGGAAGTAATAATAATAACGTTTAGTCGATCATAAGTGATGGATTTCACACGAACGAACCAAACGGGTCGAATAAAAGAATAATGAGTTTGGTCGATCATAAGTAATGGATTTCACAGGAACGAACCAGTGGGTCGAATAGCGTAAACCGAGTAACGGGAATGCATATTATAACATGATGAACCCAAGGGATGGGTCAAAATATAGAGGATGTGAATTCCTTAAGGTAAATGAAAATGAAATTTTGGTTCAGCCAAAGTTAGCTAAACGGGTCAAACTAGTGTGAACGCAAACCTAGTTACGGGAGCATATAACGCAAGTTTAGTAAGCTCGGACAATGGGTAAAGTTGCAAGGAATTAATCTTTACCATAAGATGTGGGAAATATAGTTTAAGTGCTTAAATAGGTGAAACAGGTCGAATAATTATACGCATGAACCGGGGTAACGGTGGCATGATTCGTAAAAATTACGAATCCGGGTTAAAGATTTTGGGTTAATTACATAGGCAATTATTTTACGGTCATTTAGAAACAAGTTTGAAGCGAAACGGATGTGTATTTAAGAAGTTACGGATTTTTTACAGCAAAAGGGCAAAGCTGGGAATCTCCAGCCCCACTGCGCCGTAAGCTACGTCAGTCTGCCGTAGGTTACGGCAGGAGTCTGCTGTTTAGAATAGACAACGACTACCGTAAGCTACGAAAGAGAGCTGTGACTTACGGCGGGTTATTGACAAAAATGTTTGTTTTGTTTGTTTTGGCATTCGGGCTTGTTTAGATACATTATAAACTCCATATGATAACTTTTTTAATGATTTTGAAATCAAGGTAGTTGTTTTGAAGTCACGGATGATAATCAAGCATAGTGAAGAACCAAGACAATCAAAGATCAAGATTCCGTGTTTTGTTTAGTCGTTTATGAAACCAAACATTGCTATCATGTAGTGATCCTTTTGAATACTTATGAAATTTTAATTAAAGTACAATGGTGTTTGGTCTTGTATTTGCATTACGAGGATTTATATATATACAAATGCAAAACTTTTATAAAATTTATGTTAATTAAATTTGGGTCTTATAATAATTATTACCAAATCATCTTTAAGAAACTCCCGATAAAACCAAAATTATAATCGTTCGGGCCTGGCGCTCGGTCACTACCACACTCCCAAACCACATCCTTAATTTCTTGAATATCGAATCGAACCACCAACCTACTTGCTTCTTTGGTCGACAGTTGTTTTATGTCCAGGCATGAGAATTCGGGACGATGTCTCATTGGTTCGCAAAACTTGAAGGCAAAGAATTTCCTTGCTTCCAATTTGACTCTAGTCGGATCTATGACCAATGTCCACCCCATTCATTTTTTATCAACATTATTTTGATTTATAAGACCATGGAAAAAAGGCCGTTCTTCGTCACCTTCTGCTTCCCATTTCACCACCCTCACCCTTTGTTTTAGATCACTAGCTCGCGTTGCTTTTAATTCTTGCAATTGACGTCTACGTTCAACCCATGTCTCCTTCTCGGTTTCATTTAACTCCAATCAATTTTTAATTCAAGATTTTTCCAGCATATTTGCTTTTATCTTTTTCCAAAACTAGCCAATATTTATGCCCCTTTTGAAACGTTTCAGCAAACCCAATGTCTAGCGGACCCGATATTTCCACACCATTCACCTCATGAAAACCCTCCCGACCAATCCATGAATTGAAAAGGCGGGAAAGGGATTGCACCGAAATTGTTTACCGTGGTAGAGAGGACGATTGGATTATGATCCGAGCCACATCTCGGAAGTGCTATCACGGACGCGTCCTACCATCTATTCGGAAACCAAGAAATGGTCGAGTTTACTGAGTTTGTCCCCGGTGTCCGAAACTCTAGTGAACACCCATCGGATACTCCATAAACCCATTATCTTCGATAAACGAGTTAAAGGCCTCCCCGCAACTCAATCTTTCTTTCAGGGCTTCGTACCTAGTTAAATCACTAATCAAAATCCACATATCCTCCGGAGACCCGACCCGATTTCTTACAATTTGTGTTCCACATACTTCTTTTTTTGAGGAACTCCTTATGGTGCGTATACATTAACAAAAAGGATCCATTTGCCATTCGGTAAAGTACCTGAAATCCCATAGGCATACCTAATCACACTCAATCTGAACTTTTCCCCAAATCTTCTTAACCTTAATTTCGAATCATCTTTTCTAATGTCTCTTGTATCGCTGCAAACTTTACTTTTTGTGTGTTTCTTAAATCGCCTAAAGAGAGGATTTTGTGATCCTCTCTAGTACCTCTGATGTTGAATACACCTTCTTCACTAATCGATCATTCCAAGTCGTTTTCAAAGCCATACATCTTTATTCGCACCGATTCACCCATGACCATTGTGTTCTGGAATTCTGACGCACCAATCTCTTGATAATTAGTATATATTACATAATAATAAATAGTATTTTATAGAAAATTATAACAAAGTTAACTAAATACTATATAATATGCATATTGAAAAAAGGAATTAAATCAATAATAAACAAGCCAAGCATGAGTTTAAAATTCCCTCGACAATGAATATAGTACGCGAAATAAGTCGGGCACGAGCTCAGTTAAGTTAAACGAGCTGAATTTGATCTTAGTCAAGCTAAGCCCGGCCCAATTATACTACAACACCTACATGATAATTAAATAATACTGTAATCTGATAACCCGCACAACAAAGAACGTACACAAACCTAAATTTGAACATATCCACATATACTGACAATACACATAAATTGATAACACAATCCTAGGGCTAGCAATTCTAACACGATAACACTACACAAACCTACACGAAGTTAAGAGGTTTCGTGTTTAACTTAACAGATTTCGTGTCTATAACAGGTCGACACGATAAGACCTGTTTAATTTCGTGTTGTGTTCGTGTTTACCTATTTTGTGTTCGTGTTTTAACAGGTCATGTTTGTGTCTTAACAGGTCGTGTCAGACACGATATGATCTGTTAAGCCTTAAGACCATTATACGATATATGTTAAGACTAGTTAATGGCTAAATATTATATATGTAGTAACAAGTCGTGTTCGTGTCTTAACAGGTTGTATGATACATTGTTAATTTTTTCGTGTCTTAACAGGTTGTTTCGTGTAACTTGTTTATTATCATGTTTGTGTTTGTGTTTGAAAAATCTGATACCATAAGATTTCATGTCGTGTTCGTGTCTTATCGTGTTCAGGTCTTAATAAGTTGGGTTAACACGATATGCCAGCCTACCCAATCCCTAAATAAAGTTTATGAACAAATTACAATAACATAATTTGTAATATACTCTATAACCTCAATAACAAAAGAAATTTTAACTTATAGATTTATTTAGAAACATCGCTTGTGACATTGTCTCTAGATATCGACTTTTGAGCAAAACATATAACCAGGAAATGAACGTGTTATCATGTTGTAAGATCCAGGTATTGGATAATATTTCAAGTTGTATTTTTACAATGATAGCTACAAATAATATATATTTCAATAATAACACTAATGGACAAGCATGGGAAGGATAAGACTAAGGGTAGCTATTGGACAAAGATAGCAAAGGGATTCACATTTTTTATTATTTTTTCCAAAGATTTTTTTATAACTAAAAATAAATTTAAATATTGTTTATAATATTTAGTATTTCTCAAAAGTAAATATTGGTTTGGTTTAGATTGTCCTTCTATGAATGTCTGTAAAAAGAAATTCGATTTATGGTGGGATAAAACTCACATTTATACGAGGTATATATTGGGATTTATAGTGATGGAATAAAATAATATAATCTGATGGTTTTAGAGTTTCTTTTACAAAACACCCAATCTCCAGACACGATTGAATGTCTATTGAAATTTTTAGTAGTATACTTTTTAAGCAAATTGTAATAATGTAAATAATTTATTGGCTGATGATAAATAATTTCATCAATAATAATTATAACTTTTACATCAAAAGAAATTCCACAAACATAATAATTATATATTTGTACCAAACCATAACAAAACTTTGGCTATAATCACCCAAATTCACCAACATCCTCTTCACTGATCCTGAAAATTGCCCCGATGGATCGCAAAGTCATTCCCATTTGTCGGTACACCCCGTAAACGACATCGATTCCATGAGAGCATTACACGCATTCCGTTCCTTCAATTTAAATGGCGGTTGAAAAGGCCTTCTTCAACACCAGTTCCCCACTGTAACTTGATCACCCATATTAATGTGGTCATTGATTTTGTAGCTTTGTTCATCTTTAAGTTGAACAAGTTAGGGCACAATACACTAAGTGGTTTGTTACCATACCAAAGGTTAATCCAAAATCTAATACTTTTCCCGTTCCTCGCCTCACCTGTGAGGTTTCAGTTTATCGACAATAACTCTATTTATCTACAATTATCGACAATGGGTGGTGAAAGCAGGAAGAGGGTGGGCCCTATTGTTTATCTAATGGACCCTATTGTTTTTTAATTGTAAGTGTTTTTTTACTTCAAGGACAATCTAGTCATTTCGCATACAGTTAACTGAGAAACTTAACATAAGTTAGTGATAAGGATCACAGAAGTGCGAAAATTCAATCACCGGGACCAACTTTGTAATTATTGAAGCACTAGGAACAAGTGTGCAATATTTGTAAACCACAAGAACCAACCAGTCATTTAACTCTTACGAAAATTAAGAAAATTGAAATGAATTTCTTCATTTTTCTTAATGGAATCCCAACTTTTATTTTCCAAATTGTGAAGGAACTAAACCAATGGATTTATAATTCCCTAGTCCTTCACCACCATTTTATAATATATTTAACAAGTTCATAAATCAAACATGATCATTTTTTCAACCAAAATAATCACAAACTTTATATATTTGAGAAATATCAATTAACCCAAATTCCAATCCCTTTAGTAAATTTCACTTTCAACTTTCAAACCCAATCCTTCAGTTACAGTTTTTCACAATTTCAATTTTCCAAAAACATCAAAAAATTCCTAGAAATATTTATTTACAGTTTTACACAACTAATTTAACTAATATAGATGCATCCATTATATTTCCCTTTTCCCCAATAAGTACCCCCTTGACACTCTTCATTCTCTTCACTCCTCTTTCCTACTTCTCTACACCTCTGTTTCTGCTTCAACAATGAAGGTTACTACTACTACTCTATGCTACATTCTACTGTTAACCGCGATAACAACCAACGCTCGTATCCCCGGAGTCTACACCGGTGGCCCGTGGGAAACCGCCCACGCCACCTTTTACGGTGGCAGTGATGCTTCTGGCACCATGGGTGCGTCTTCAACAATCTTTTCCACCTTCTTTGCTTTTATTTATAACAATTCAATTAAAAAAAACACTAACAGAAATTTTATTCAATTTTGTTATGTTCAGGTGGAGCATGTGGTTATGGTAATCTGTACAGCCAAGGCTACGGAGTGAACACCGCAGCGGTAAGCACAGCATTGTTCAACAACGGGCTTAGCTGCGGTGCTTGTTTCGAGTTGAAATGTACGGATGATCCTCAATGGTGCCTTCCTGGCAATCCTTCAATTTTCATAACCGCTACCAATTTCTGCCCGCCGAATTTCGCTCAACCTAGTGACAATGGCGGGTGGTGTAACCCGCCTCGCCCCCATTTCGATCTCGCCATGCCAATGTTTCTTAAGTTCGCTAAGTACCGCGCTGGGATTGTCCCAGTTTCTTACCGCCGGTTAGTAATCTTTCTATTTTGGGTAAAAGGAACAATACCCCGGTAAAATTTTATTAAATTAAAAATATTAATGAATAAAAAGGTTTAGCTAATTCAGTGGCGGATCTAAAAATTTTCGTAGGGGTAACGTTTTATAAAAAAAGGACAACGAAATCGAAAAAACGTCAAATTTTTTCAAAATTTACACTATCACCGGAGCGCCAAAGCTACTCCTTCCCCTAAGGTAGGTCCGCCCCTGAGCTAATTAGTCCACCCGGTACTAAACCCCGGTAAAATTTTTATTAATTAAAAAAACAAGCATAATAAATATAAAATTTTATCTACTTGGGCCACCCGGGGCCTACCAGTCCCAAGTGGGAAATTTACAACTGGGTCTAACAATTAATAATATTTTTATAGGGTTCCGTGCCGAAAACAAGGAGGCATCCGGTTCACCATAAACGGTTTCCGCTACTTCAACTTGATTTTGATAAGTAATGTAGCGGGTGCGGGCGATATCACCCAGGCATGGGTAAAAGGTTCCAACATCGAGTGGATCAGTCTTAGCCGGAACTGGGGTCAAAACTGGCAGTCGAATGCGGTGTTGATAGGACAATCGCTTTCGTTCCGGGTTAGAGGCAGTGATGGTAGGACTTCTACCTCCAAGAACATCGTACCATCCGATTGGCATTTTGGGCAGACTTTTACTGGAAAGAATTTCCGTGTTTGAAATTTGGAATCGGGTTAAGACCCGGGTTGGTTGGCGGGTCGATTTATCTATTGGAAAAATAATATAATTGTTATTTTTAATTTAGGGAAAAAGAGAACAATAGGGGATTGCTTTTGTTTATTTTTTGACTATCGTAAAGTGCTTATCCTTGTAAGGAAAGCTGAAGTGGCTAAGGTTGTTACGCCTAGGAGCCCGCAGCTTTGAATTTTCTCTTTTATAAATATACATAATATAAACTTCATGGCTTATTAATTAATTTATGTTGTTTAGAAGTTGACACGCATAATATATATATATATATATATACATTTTATAAACTGCATGGCTTATTAGTTAATATATGTTTAAAAGTTGACGCAACTTAATAAATTAAACATATTGGTAAGTATCTCTCATGTAGATTAACATTGACTAGCGATTAATCGTGATTATTAGAGATTAATCTGATTATGATTTTTATATGTAATTTTTAGTTTTACATATACCTACACATTTCTATATGTAGTTTTTTTAAGTAAAGTGTTTTACCCACCCATTTTAAGTAATTGAAGTGAATTTATAAGGGTTTGTCGAAATTTGACCAGAATTTTTAAAAAAGTTATATTGTATTAAATTCCGGTTTTAGGGTGTTATGGATATGGTGCCATCGGCTAACCGTGTAATACCGAATCATTAAACATTTCTTGTATAAATGATAACTATTATAAAAATATTTTGAGTTAGTAATTTATATTTTGTGTATGTCTAATTAATTTTATAATAATAACCTATGAATTTTGAATACGAATAAAGGAGAAAAAAATTCCTATATTAGAGCATCCTGCTCACCGTCTTTCTCCTTTATGTTGACCCCTCTTCCTTAAACACACCACCCCCCCCCCCCCCCCTATTATCTTATTTTACGGAACACATGATGACAATGGAGGGATATTGGTATTGTAAATTGTAAAATTATGTCTAACCTGGGTCAATACCCGTTAATATCAATCATACCTATTAGTTTGTGTGTATGCTTTTAGTTAGAAGTGCACCTGTTAGTTTCTTGGAAAAAAGAATCTATTGAGATTTCAAAGTATATTTCTTTTACTTTCCATTCTAGGTTTTATATAAAAAAGAATCTTTATGAAGTACTTAAGCAGACAGGAATCTCTGTCAATGATCAAAAGTAGAATAAAAGAAGTTAAATAAGTTCAAACCATAATCCTTCATAACATACAAAATATAAATAGTACGATTAAATATTTATCTTAAAAACAAATCATTTTCCACGTAATAAAACAACTAGAATGATCTAGACAATGGTCAAAAGGAGAATAAAAGAAGTTAAAATTTTCAAGCATCCGGTTTCGGTTAATGAGGTTGGGTATCACTTAATACCATGTTTGTACCGAAACCCATCAATTCTTTTTATCAATCTTATACCCATCCTAAATACTTCGAGTTTAGGGTATTCTAAGTGGGTTCGGTTTTCTCCTTTTTATTGTTTTTTTTTTCTTGAATAAAGTTTCCACGAATGGTTTGTGGCCATGGATCACAACCTCCCTATCTCTTCTATGTCTTCATCCGTCTCTCAAATCTATAAACTATTGATTAGATATGATTTTAGAAACAACATAGAAATATATATTGTGTCATCGTTGCAAATTCTCGTCCTTCATCGTATTTTATGATCAAAACAAAGAAAACCCATGTGCAAGTTTCAGTATGCACATGATGAAATTAATCTGCTGCAAAAATAATAATAATTTTGCTTCTTCTAAAATTCTAATACATACCCACTCTATCCTACACAGAAAACATTGTTTTAAATTAAAAAAAAAAAGAATATAAAAAAAGTCAAATAATAAGGGTACCATGCAGATGTGTCAACCATGGTCACATGGCAAATGCAAGTATTGTACAGCAACACCCACTGAACCAATCATATATAAGGTTGCTGCCACAAGAGGTCCATTATTCAAGGATAAACAATGTTATCAATCATTCAACAAATCTTTTCTCTGTCACATAATCACCTCAATTGACCACATCAAACACCATTCCAAATCAAACCCATCACCATTTTTGACTTATTCCATGTGTAACATGTCACCAAAGACCAAACATTATTGAGTATTGACCCTTAAATGGTTCAGTTTAACGTGGAGGATTGGGTTGCTCAGTAAATGGATTAGCCAAATATAATGTTTTGAACTCTTTTTAGTACTCGGGCAAAGCACGAGTGTAAAATCATTTCGATAGTTTAAAAGATGTGATAAACAAGCAAAGGAACATATAGCGTCTATGCCTATTTTCCAACAAATGAAATTGAATTCATTGTCGACTGATACATTAACTGGTAAAGTGGAATCTAGCGTGTGAATTTGTCTACTATGGGCTCGGGTCAGTTTCAAGGTGAAGTTGCGAACACATTTAACTCTTATGTTAACAAGGTCCATTCAGTTTTCAACTTTTCAATTTAGAACATTAAATAAAATTGGTAACGTGGAATCTAAAGTGTGAATTTGTCTACTATGAGTTCGGGTCAGTTTCAAGGTAAAGTCGTGAACATGTTTAACTCTTATGTTAACAAGGTCCATTTAGTTTCCAACTTTTTAATTTAAAACATATATATATAATATATGAATTAATAGTCATTTTGTTAATTAATAGTCATTTTTTGTATATCTGTTTTAAATTGAAAAGTTGAAAATTGAATGGACCTTGTTAACATGAGAGTTAAACGTGTTCACAACTTCACTTTGAAACTGACCCGAACCATAGTAGACAAATTCACACTCTAGATTCCACTTTACCAATTGTATTTAATGTTCTAAATTGAAAAGTTGGAAACTATGGGTCAATTTGTCTACTATGGGTTCGAGTCAGTTTCAAAAGTGAAGTTGCGAACACATTTAACTCTTATTTAGGGTCAGTTTCAAGGTTAATTGATATACTTTTATTAATTAATGCTCATTTTTTATTTTGTATATATATATATATATATATATATAATATGAATATTATTAAATTTAGTTAAAATTATTGAGAAGATTTTGAGAAAGTAAATAATTAAACGGTTAGGTTAAAGGGGTCGTGTTTATGTCAAATGCGCAAGTTGTGTTTGGGTCCGTGTGTTTAGCACAATTTTCGGTGTTAACCTATCAGCCCTAGGAACACGACCCGTTTAGCAGCCACAACACCATCACAAGACTCTGGAGCCGGACTTGCATCAAAATCACCTAGTCAAACAATCAACATCCTAATAGAAGATTTCGGCAACTTACTTAAATGTGTTAGAATTAACATATACAACACTAGTCAGTTTCAAGTATGAGTAACCTGTGTACCATGATTCTATGTTTAAGTAACTCGCTAGCCTTCAATTGCTGGATTAAACACTCTACAACCTCTAAAACATATCTGCAACTATGGTTATGTGTGTTTAATTCCAACAATGCGTTAACTGCAACAACGCATGTTTCCTCGCCCCATTGACTTCTGAATTATCTCAAATGGTTGTCCATTACCATATGAGTGTTCAATTATTGTACGATCTGATATATAAACACGCGACGCTACCTTTTGGTATGTATGTATAATGATTGCAACATTTTTTTATTTCTAAAAATTTAAAATGGACATCATCTATTTACCCATCGTAATGATCGAAAAATAGTTGGTATATCAATTTAGGTCCACACAGTTTAGTCTTTATCTTTTCATTGAATGGTATCTTACATATTTGATGGATCATCACATCTTTTTTTCTTAAACAATGTGCCAAAATCAATGAAGTTGCAATCTTTATAGGCCAAAGGGAGTATTTATCATTCAAGCTTTGTGGTGTAAGCTGTACAATGAATAGCTTGGGAAATCATACTTCATACATGTAGAAACTTGTAGGCTCACAACTTGAGGTTGTAAAATTGGTGGGAAGCTAACGGGTCAAATAAGTACATTTGGTCCATTTTTAACCATAGTGTTCCAAAAAATTTATAACCATAGTGTGTTCAATACGATTACATTGATGGTCCATTTTTCTTGAATAATAAATGAATTATATGTGTACATATATGTAAAATACATTTTTGAGCGAGTTACAACCATTTGACCTGTTGGATAAATAATATAACTGAATTGACCCATTCATAAGTTAACGGGTCGAAAGTGATATCTATTACTCTAACGATAGTGTTTGGATGTGCTTATAACGCTTCCTCCAGCCATTTCCAATTATTTGGCATCCATTAATATGTAGTTATGGACACTCATATGCTATGAACCATATTATAAGTTATCTGTATGATATTGAATACAACAGGGAAACCAACATATGAACATGTTATGTCAATATATCATATCATACAATACGCTCAACAGAATTTGGAACTCCAACTCATTATTTCATATTTATTGCAACTTTCAAGATCAAAATGTATTTACCTTTTCTTCTATATGTAAAAACTTGTGTGTTCATATCAAGCTATAAGTCGGTTTATAATCTGAGATTTCGCAGTCCATTCACCTGAATCGTTCTCGTTTGGCTTGTTAAATGATTTTCCAGCTCCATTACTCCATATTACTACATCAACTAGGGAGTTGTTCAGTGGAGATCTTAAGTCAAAGTACTAAACGAGTAAAATAATAATTAAAGTTATTTAGGGCCGTTTGGCAACTTTTGAATGGTTAAGTGCTGAATCAATTAGAGATCTGAACCAATAAGTGTTGAACCAGTAAGAGGTTTGGACCATTAAGTGTTGAACCAGTAAGAGGTCTCAACCATTAAGAACCAGTATAATACTTAACCGTTCACAAGCAAATGTCTGACCAATTCAGATTAGAGGTCTTAACCATTCAGACTCTGTATAACAGGTAACCATTCAGAGGCAAATGTCTGAACCATTCAAACATTTGTTTGCGAAACAAACAGTCTGAACCATTAAGTGTTGAACCAGTAAGAGGTCTGAACCATTAAGAGTCTCATTAAGAGGTAAACAATCAGCCACTTAGTTATTATTTGAATTATCTATTAGTATTAGTTTTATTATTATTATTTGTTTAGATAAGTATTTTTTAGTGTTCGAGTTAGAGAAGGAATAGAATTCATATTAGTCTAGGATGTTTAGTCTTTAAATACCGAGTCCTTGTAATCAAGTTTATTAGTGAATCTGTTTGTGTTCATCTCTGATCTCATTACCCAGATTTAATAGGTAATAGCATATATGGAAGTTAAATTCCAAATGGAGGAAATTAAGCTAACATATAAACTGGATTATCCCTTTCAAGCCATGTGATGCATTGAAGTATGGTTATATGTCTTAATTGGTTCAGCACTTAATAGTTTAGACTATTTTTTTCGCGAGCAAATGTTGAATGGGTTTAGACATTTGTCTCTGAATGGTTAAGCATTATACTAAGTCAAAAATGGTTAAGATCTATAATCTAAATTGGCCAGCCATCTGTCTCTGAACGGTTATGCATTATACCGGCTCTTAATGGTTCAAACTTTTTACTGGTTCAACACTTAATGGTTCAGACCTCTTACTAGTTCGGCACTTAACCATTCAGAAGTTGCCAAACAGCCCCTAACATGTCTTAACATGATATGAAACGATCGATTACAGTTATAGCATGAAAAACACTAGAATTGGACCTCATATTCGGGGCAAAACACACTACATTTTCTTCGTGATACACACTACATTATAAAAATGAACCTCATTCTAACAATACAAAACCCCCCCTTTCAATTGGGATTCCAATATCACAACTGTACATCCATAATCTCTCCTTTCTCAACTACTACCACTACCTGACCCCGACCCCGAACCCGAACCGGCAGGTCTCGGATAACGAACCGGCTTGCCATCCCCGTGTTTCCGGATCGGTTCTCTTTTTGAAACATCAGCAGCTTTCTGCAAATCTGGAAGCTGCTCTAGTGATTTGACCACCTCATCAGCCGAGGGCCTGTGCTTGGGGTCCTTTAGTAAGCATTTAGTTGCGAGCATCGCGGCTCTCATGGCTACATTTGGTGAGTACTGCCCGGATACCCGTGGGTCCATGATTTGAAGAATCCTTCGTTTGCTGGTCAAGTACGGCTTCGCAAACTCAACAAGTTTTTGCTCACCGGTTGGACGGTTCTTATCTATGCACCGTCTACCTGTTAAGATTTCCAGAAGGACCACCCCAAAACTGTATATGTCGCTCTTCGCGGTTAGGTGACCTGTCAAAAGATGCACCGCTTATAAACGGTTAGATCAATGCCAATTGATTTACACATAAAAAATGGACTGAGCAAAGTTAAAATGGTAATTTTCTATCATTTAAACTGCTAGTTTGGACCATTTATCTCAAACAGAGTCATATTGATTTCCAAACAATTATAATGATTGTACAAGAATTCTAAGATAATCCATTTTAGTTGGAAAGTGCATACATATTTGCCCAAAAAAACTATGAAATAAGGTGTATTGACTCGATACACAAATTACAATTCTGCGTTTTTAATAATTGGATACATATGTTTGTAGGATAATCAAAATCCAATCAATAATATAACAGACTGAAAGATTTTTATTCAAAAGATCATAACATGAGAAGCTGATTGCACCTTTTCAAACCATCAACGATTCAACCGAAGGTAACATGGAAATTTTGGCCAAATCATATCATATTTTGTCTATTTTTCCTAGGGGTGTCAATCGTGTCGGCTTGACGGGTATCGAGTAGAATTATTGAACCCAAACACGACGCAATGACGCATATACTTATTCGTGTCAGAGACGTCAACCCTAAACCGAAAACACATAAAATCACGTAACCCTAACACAATCCGTTTAACCCATTCATCGAAATGAGTCAAACAGGTCGGCAGGTATCAAGTTGTGAACATGTTAAGCTCAGGGGGGCGGGAACTTTTAAGCAAAATCAATTCAGGGGGAGTGGACTCAACACGACACGCTTATTATATGGGTTTGATATGACAACCCAAAACCTGATTATTTTTGTGTCATGACAGAAATTACCACCCGTAATTTTCCCATTAGTTATTGCCAACCAAATAGATTTCTTTTTCTTTATTAATATTTGTTTTCACTTTTGCAATTGTCATAATTGCTTTAAAACCTAATGCCATACGATAATAGCAAACAACCGATCTTGATTGATAAAAGATGACATAATATAAACATAAGTTAAAATCCCACTTTCCTTAAAGCAATTGTAAGCAAATGGACCCAGTTGTAAACATGCAATTTTAACAACTATTTTTCACTTGGCTTACCTGTGGCCATATATTCAGGAGCCGCGTATCCATAGGTACCCATAACTCTTGTAGACACATAACTTTTCCCATCCACCGGTCCATCCTTTGCCAACCCAAAATCCGAAAGCTTTGCATTATAATTCTGCAAGTTCACAATATTAAAATTCCTAAATACTCGTGTAAATAAAATATATAATACTAAGACATCAATTTGAGAAAACATACAGAGTCAATCAAGATGTTTGATGACTTGAAATCGCGATAGATCACTTTTGCTTCCGGGCTGTGGAGGTATGCGAGCCCCTTTGCAGCGCCAATAGCCACTTTAATTCTTAGATTCCATGAAAGCGGTTGAAAGTAGGAACTCCCTGTTATAATAAAGTGGTATTAAACTATTAATAAGATTTAATTTTGAAAATTTGCGGAAAAATGAAGTGGTAAACAATGGCGAAAACGCACTTCTAAATAGATGGTTTTCCAAGCTGCCTCGAGGCATGAACTCGTACACTAACATCCTGTGGTCATCTTCTAAGCAGTAACCGATTAACTTCACTAGATTTGGATGATTTAGCAGCCCTAAATAATTAATTTCAGTCTGCAATAATGTATTAAAAGAAACCCATCTTAAATCAAGGGAAATATAACTCTTATTCAATAAATTAAATAAAAAAGATACAAACTTTGGTACTTACCAGCCATTCTTGATGACCTTGAAGACCTTCTTGGTTCAATCTTTTAACCGCAATGACGGTGCCAGTACCGGGCTTCGCAGCTGCAAGTGATTGTTCATCGATCCAGCCTTTAAAAACCGACCCGAAACCACCTTCTCCAAGTACACTATCGGGTCGGAAATTTCGGGTGGCCATTTTGAGAACATTGAAACTAAAGGGCTTTAAATCTCCAGACTGCAAAATCTCGGCTTGACTCCGCGGGCTCGGTGGCACCGAAGCGGATGTAACCTTACCTGTTGAAACACTCAAAAGACCATATCACAGTTAAAGATTTTGATCATCAAAGTTGAGGTGCTAGAACTAGCTAAAGCAAGGTTTTTTAATGAAAATCTACAACAATTCATTCAAATTATTGATAATAAAGTGAAAAGGAGCTGTCTTTTTGTAGGGTTTGCTTTAATCAAAGATAGTTAATCATAAAGTGGAACAAATATGAACAAGTTGTTGGAATGAAAAGGGAACAAATTTAAAGCATCAATCAAAATCAACAACAGATGATGTTTTATACTCACCATCTAAACGTGAGCTTACAATCTTCAATCCCACACTAAAACAACAACCCATATCAGATCTTCTTCCTCTCAATTCAAATCACCAAAACCAAAAGAGAGAAAGGGGGTATTGTTGAAAAGAGTTCAGTGGGGCATTTAATCAAACAGTTGAGGGTATCTTCTTCCTCTCGATTCAAGCTCAAAACACCAATTGGCCTTTTCAGAAAAGAAGAAGAGGGGAGAAAAGGGTTTTGTTTGGGATCAATCAGTGGTGAAACTGTGAAGAGAACTCACTGGGGCATTTAATCAAACAGTTAGGAGGGTGTGAACATAAACTGTAGATACGTGATCCAAATACATACAAATATATGTGAGGGTGTTAAATAGGTTGATTTCACAGAGAAGCTTTCCGGAAAGGACCCCCAAAGACAAAAGATTTGACTCGTTTCCATTAACTTCTGACCTGCAACTTGCTCACCCCCATGCCCATTTTCAATTTATCTGTCCATTTTGCCTTTATTGATTGGGAAATTCGAGGGGATTGATTATTCACATCGAATTAAAAACACTCTTAATCTAGAATAACAGTTTTGGAATTAGACTAAATTAGTTTGGTTCGGCTTCAAGTCAAACCTACAAACACGATTACATAAATAAAATAGATTGTATTTTTTTGACCGTTTGTCATTTAAGTTGGTTATTTTTATACCTTTTAAAAAAAAATTCTATGTTTTATCTCATAACTTAGATTGAGTGTTGTGTTTTATATTAATACTTATAAAGTAAGACAAATAAGTAAAAAGTTCTATATATTATACAATATTATATAAATTTGTATTAGGTTGTGAATTTATAGGTTTACATCATTAAATGTAGAAAATAAAAACAAAATAAAGATTTCGTCATAAACAGGTTTTGTTCGTTTCAATTTACGAAAATTTATGACAGAGCATTTTATTCAAGTTGATGCTGTGCTTGAAAATTTATGGCTTAAAATTATTTAATGGGGTTACTGTTTGATTTCATTGTCAGTTTTTACAAAATCCATGGTCGACTGGTTTGATGATAAAATTGGACTGGTCAATTTGATTTATGGTTTTAACATAAAAATGGTCGTAAGAACGGATCAAACTGGTGATATTTATAAATTTATTTCAACTATTATTAGGGAAGTTCTAAGTTTATCTTTATTTTTCATTTTTAATTTGACATAAAAATGATCGTAGGAATCTGATCGACCCTGTGATATTTATAAATGTATTTCAACTATTATTAGGGAAGTTTTAAGTATATCTTTATTTTTCATTTTTAATGAGGCTGCCAAGTATTCAAAATAACTTGAAGTAGAAACTAGATATTTAATAAGAAAAGGACAAATTATATGTGTAACAACTAACAATGATAGAAGCATTAGTAGAAATCATTGTCATCACTAAAAGTTTGTCCCTTTTTTCTAAAGACGTTGATTCTAACTGCGTTTATGCGGTTATAAAAATTAAAATCAACTTCAATTTTCTTTTTATATTTAAAAATTTACGGTCATGATCTCTAATATGTACTCAACCGTCACACTTTTAAGAAATTACCATCACAGTCTATCGTGATTCTAATCTTTGTTTATGTAGTTACTGAAATTGAAATTAACTTTTGGTTATATCTAAAAAATTACAGTCATAATCCCTAACCATCACATTATTTAAGAAATTACCACCATGGTCTATTGAAAAAGTCGGCTATTTCTTAAAACAACTTACCGTTTAAGATATTGATTCATAATGAATTCACATATTTATAGAGTTAGAAAAAACAAAAGGTACTTACAATGAATTTTTTGTTTGTTCTACGATGGATATATAGTGCTTTAAGCTTACTCAGGAACAGTTGTTTAACGATGAGTTACCGACGCTTTGTATTTTCACCAAAGGATACACGTTAAATCTATTTACTTGAAATACAACTTTGACTTATAGTGTTACGCTTAAAAATGACCATGATACTAAGATACAAATGAAATATTTATATACAAAATAACTAAGAAATAATGTACATATGTAAAATGAAAAGTATATTAAGTTACTATCCTCATCAAAACAATAACCTACTAATCTGTCCAAACATTATGTAATTGATCCTATATATATATATATAATACAAATAGATCTTCATAAAATATAGATTAAAAATACATAACTTAATCAAAGTTACTATTCTAAAACTTCTAGAAAATACTAATTATTTCAAACAAGTAGACATCAATAATACATTCATACAGAGAGTACTAAAAACAAGAAAATCATGATTTTGTGGAGAAAAACATTTTACTTCTTTTATATACACATTAAGAACTCCTTAATTTAAATACTCTAAATAAATAATAGCCATATTCGATCATACTATACCTTATCCTTTATGAGTTTTTCAAAAAAAAAAAAATCTTTGACTTTTTTACTTTTAACCCAAAGGTTTTTACCTTTAACCCAAAGGTTTTTACCTTTTGCAATTTTCACTCCACATTTCCATTTTATGTTTCGTTCTAAATTTTTCGGGTTAACACCCGGCGCAACGTACATGTGTGGTTTAACGTTTTTACGTCTATTTTTTCATGTTTGACAGGTTTGTCGCAACGCGTAGGTCCTAGGTAGAGTCAGTGTTGGTGTTCGCTAGCAGCAGTCTCACATTGGTACTATTTGGCACAGTTTCACGTTCGCCGCAACGCGCGGGGTGTTTAATTCTAGCATTTATGAAAAGGTAAAAGAAAATTTAATTCAAAATAGAAAATAAGGTAACTATTAAGTTTTGGGTCGTAGTTGACCCGAGTGTTGCTGCGGTTTTTTTTCGTAGTTTCGATTTACGAATCTTAATTTGGATATGGAAATAACAGTAGTCAGTATCTTGTCATTTGTTAATTACCAAATATTAAACATGTTTAGCATGAATCGATATGTAAACACAATATTAAGTGTTTAATAAAATATATAATACAGAAAATATATCATATTAAAAATATAAAAAACATAGGAAGGAGTGTATAACTTGATATATGGAAAACAAAAAAGACAACAAAACTTTGAAAATACAAATTAAAAAAAAAAGAGTTAAGTCAAATTATTGTTTTATGTCAAATTCAAATTAATTTAACCGTACATCATATGTTTGTACAAGTTGCTTAAAAATTTGTATAAGCTCAATAGTGCTTTTACCTCACAACCAAAGTTGGGTTTTAATATATAGTAAATAAATAGATAAATAAATAAATAAATAAATATTAGCGTTGTATTTAAAAGAGCTTAGGTAAATTTCCGTCATTAAAAAGGTATGAATGTTTATTAATCTAAAAATGATATTATTAACTCTAAGAAATATTAATCCGTATTTAATTTATTGCTTGTACGTAATTTAGCAAGATAATAATGTATTATTTTTTATTATTTACGATGAAATGATTAGATATTTATAGGAAAAAATACAATATTGTAATGTGTGATTTATGATAGTTATATGAAACAAATGATTTGTGATGTCTTGGCCACAAGCACAATGATAAGAATCTTGGTGGATATAAAATAATTCAAAAGCAGAGACATTTTTCTTTGCACATGGTGTCGTTGTCGTTACGAATTGTAAAGGAGAACATACTTCAACCATCGAAAGTCACATTCACATTAAAGAACTTAAAACGTTTTTCCATTACTTTATTTGTTTTTTTTTGAAAAATCTAAGATGATTCAAGCCACAATATTCAATCATCATCATCATCATCATCATCGACTATTCAATCATCGTGATCATCAACTACATGTAAGATTAAACATGTTTCAACTTTTATGAGCATCCTTGAATCAACCTACTTGTTTTTACAAATATCCTATTTGTAAAAGGTCGTGCCTAACATATGGATGATAAAATCATAGGTTTATAACTTTCCGTCATAGTATTTGATAGCATAGTACACATACCTAAGAACATATGTAAATGGCAACAAACTATTGATTGAACTAGTACAAAAATAATGTAAACTACTTTTATCGTATTACAAGACTAAGCGTCGGATATAATGTAGTTCAATTTCATAACAATTCGTTTTTTTTAACGACAAATTTGAATTACTGACAAACCACTGTAGTATTATCGTGTCACCAACGGAATCACCCGATCATATCTATCTCCATTAGGCAATAATGTCTATACCCAAATTTAGGAGAAAAACCCAATAAATTTGGAAAAAAAACTTTCTTATGAGAATCAAACGCAAGACCTAATAGTCTTTAAGACTTATCTCACCTCCAAAATATCACTAGGCTATAACATGGGCTTTAGCAGTCATTTTTAAAGTTATCATATCGTAAAAGTTCTTATTTTAACATATAGCTAGTAATAATATAGGTTTCTAGCTTCTCCTCATAAATATTTGAGCGCATGTGTGGGGAACATGTTGTACAAATGTGAAAGAGAAGAAACTATTTATTGAATCAATAAAAGGAGACGTATATGAATATTAACACCTATGTTACAAAGACAACTGTAGAATAAAAAATATATTAAAATTTCATAAAGATTTATGAATCAGAGTATTCAATTTTATAGATATCATATTACAAGATTCATACTTAACACACGGCTAGTAAAATCATAGGTTTCTAACTTCTCGTCATAAACGTTATACAACACATGTCCACATACCAAGGCACGTATTGTATAAATATGAAAGACAACAAACTACTGATTGAACTAATACCGAAAAAGCACAAACTATTATATAACAAGGCAACATGGTGGCTATAGAATGTATTATGGATGGAAACTATTAAACTACAATATCTTCTACACAACAAATTCTGCAGGAACCCAACGACACTATGGTTCCTTACTAGGTCTAATGTTGAATAATATGTCCACCAACCAAAACTGCCCCAACTCTACCAAGATCAACAAATTGCTTTTCACCCTTGACTCGTCCAACCGTTTACTGTCTCACATCCTCTACGAACACCACCAACGCATACCACATACACCAACCTATTGTTATGGTTGTGCTTTGTAGGTCCTTGCAATTTGCGTTTGTGTCCATTTTTATTGTAATTATAGATTTAAAAGTGTTAATAATATTATTGATTTCCCTAATCGTACAATTACAATACTGCTATATAGGGAGGGGGAATAATAATCTACTTGCATAATTACAAAATATATATATATATATATATATATATATATATATATATATAATAGATACACGCCATAGTTTTTCACACCCTTGAAAGCTTATCTGTATCACAATGTAATTAGTTGATATCTAACTACTTATCTCTTCTAGTTTTTCTACAATTCTATTTGTTTTCTGTATACTTGGAGTAACAATAGGGGGCCATCCACAATGAGGACTTCACGGATGCTAATTAGGACTGATGCACGTACTTACCCACATATGCCACATTCATGGCTACGTGCATTGGTGTTTTGTGATGTTCGTTTGTGGAGGCGAACGCTTGCAGTTGAGTCTGTGTGGGTCCCCAACATATTTCCTTTTTGGTTTTAGCGATTGATTGGTAACTTTTGTTATTGATTTTGATTGGTAAAGGAGATAATAAATTGAAATTTTGTTTGAAAGGGGGAAATAACCAAAACTTGAAATGATACATCACGTGAATATGTACTTGTACATTTTTCATCACTTAAAAATACCTTTTTTTATTTTTGTACATTTTTCATCACTTGAAATGATACATCATGTGAATATGTACTTGTACATTTTCATCACTTAAACATACCTTTTATTTTTGTTAAATACATTTGAACTTAAGTAAATTTCATAAATTATATTTTTTTTTAAAAAAAATTTTAGCTTTACTTTATTATAAAGATCTGGGTATTACATTTATCAATTTCTCATTTATTTATAAAACATACATGTAAAAGTTGGTAAAGATGTAGAAAGAGTAACGATATTTATGGGATAACGTTATTGTTTAGGAAAAATTTTGTATATAAATCTTCGGTGTTAATAATATCATAGATAACTAACTAGATATTTTTATTAATTGTAATAATAGTCCATTTGTATGGTACTAATGTGGATCTTTGCATTGTCCTCGATATTTTAATGGGTAAAGCTACCTAATTATATACCTAACCTATAAGAATTATGATGTATGTTGTAGTACAATGAAGGAAAGTTTATGAGATAGAAGGAACCTTGCACGTCTCGCTCACCCCTTTCTTCCCATGTCTAAACTTGTTTGCTTTCTATATAAGTGACTCATAAACATTAATTTATTACACTTTTCTTATAAAAAGAATTGAAGGTTAAATACTTTTGAAGTGTTTAGTTCCTACTTAGGGATTAGAGTTGCATGACGTAGATAAGTAAAAGGGAAACTAAGATGGCGATTTTTTGCCATACTTATATTCTTTAATCATAAATTATAAGATCACATTTTAATGGTTGTTTAATCAAAACCCATATGCGTATTTTATTTTATTTTTAAACTCCATGCATTTGGATAATTGGTGGTCGATTTATAAATAGGTTTAAATCATTAAATTCCTAGTTGCCACTACAAGATTGTAACCTATAACAACTTCGACATATTTATCTAACTCAATGGCCAAATAAAGATTCTAAAACACTCTAAGATATATTTTGGACAATTTTGAATCATTGATAACAAAATAGGCTCAATGATTAGGGTTATTCATGAGTTGATCAGAGCTGAAAGTCTTAGCTCGAGCTCGGTTTGAATTTTAACTGAGTCGACTCGAATTCGTTCGATTAGGCTCGAACTTAAAAATAAATATTTATACATGGCTTTGAAAATCCAGTAATCTAAGATATTATTCAATAGCTCAAAAGGACACATCCAAAATAAGTTCAAACTACTATATTACAAGTCAAAATCAAGTTTAGTCCTAATCAACCCTCAAGTATAACTACACTCCTAAATATCTGCATATAATAATCAATTTTCTGTAGTATATTATATGTATATTAAAATAAAGCCTTTTAAAAGTAAAATAAATCCGAGCCGAGCTAACAAGCGAGCCATATCGAGCCAATTTGGCTTGTTACGAACCAAGCCGAGTCAGCTCGGCTCAATTTCAAACCGATTCATATCGAGCGAGCTGCGAGGTTTTTGGACAACCCTATCACCGATTGGTCAATTTTATAATTTGGTCATAATTAGCAAAATTAGTCATTTTCACATATTTCTCAAATATTTAGATTTCATTACCAACACTTATAAATCCTTTAAACACTTCTATTAGTTTTATTAAGCAAGTTTAAGTTGGCATTTGATGCCTTAAACATCATTTGCTCAAGTATACTTTGGAACGTTTTTAACCCATTTATACCAAAAGCACTAAGATGCATATAATACAATCTTGCTTGATTACCAGATTAAATATGTCTAGCAAGTTATAAATATCATTTTTTTTACATTCCTAAGCAATATTTAGTGAAAACCTGTACTTGGGTTAACACATTGTTTCCAGCTAAATTATAAAGATAATATGATTACCTTGAGTATTGATAAATATGAACTCTTTAGAATACTTTAAATCCTTAATGTTCTATCTTCATAAAGTTTGAGTGCTTCCTTTTTTTTATTTAAAGGCATGCTTCCTTTACCATTTAAGCATATTTAGCTAGAGTAAATTAGTATTACTTGAAAACTTTATTCAACATCTACACTTCACGTAATTGTATTCAAAGTGAATTTCTATTGATATCACTTCTTTTAATTATATCATATTAAAGTATTAAAAATGCATATTTTGGATGTTAGGGTGTTATATTATATACGTGTTTTATTTGTATCAAAGTGTTTTTGTATATTCGTGTGTGACACCCAGGGTTTGATTTAATTTGTATCTATGATTTGGGAGTGTAATTGTGAATTTGGTGTGTGCGATTTAATTTATTTCCATCTATGGACCTAAAAATTACAATGTTACAACATCTATAATTCATATATATGTATCATTAATCCAGAGGAATAGTGTATATTTTATTTTTGTGGGTTTGTTGGTTTTTTTTGAACTTGAATGTTTTTTCATTTTTTTATAAAACTTTAGATTTTTATAACTTTTCCACAAAAGTTAAAATGAGTTTAGTCTTTTTAATTAGTTTTTGTTTTAGGATTTTTCTTGGATATGATCGTCGTTCAGTGGCTACTTAGTACGGTGTTTAGTGGTCACATTTGATCCGTCAAGTTTTTTTTACACCTCGACTTTCTAATATGTGTCGTATAAATTGGACTTTGTTTATGTGTCACTTTACGTGAGTCACTTGTTAGAATTTGTATTTTTTATATTATGTTAATCGTCATTCAATTACTACTTAGTATTGTTTTACGTCCCCTGCTCCACAATGTTGATAGCATGGTTTACGCCACCTCCCTGCAACGCGAAGCTAATGATCAGTTAATACAAATTGTTAAAAAAATGAAAAGGGATTGTATGATGGGGGGCCCGAATTGTCAAATAAAGAAAAAATAAACAGTTAGGCAGTTTTCAAGTTTGACAAAGAGGAAAAAATGCATGCATCCAAAAGGCCATTATAGAAAATGATATCATGCATTTAATTATTCATTACTTATCACTTTATTTTCATTAATTTGTCTCTTTATGTTTAATATATCATACATATATTCTTTGGTTTTCAACTAAAAGTTTATTTATAATTCATTTGTCTAACTCACTAGAGATCATCATTAGAACGTCTTACCAATAAAGTAGTGATCATAAATTCTTGTTTCACTAAGTTTGGTCGTAATCATTAATAAACCTCCCTAATAATTGTTTAGTATATACATTGATAACTAATATTATCTAGTCTATGTTGAGATCATCTTTACAAAATTGTCCTATTTACAGGGATAATCACTAAAAAGTTACAACTTAATACACATATCATACTAAGCCTACTCAAAACACATTGGCTTCTCTTAGATATTATTGTCTTGATTATGAAAGATTAACTGAGTTTAAAGATGATCACAAAATTATGTTTTTCTTCTTTCACAAAAAAATCGAGTTGAAATGTGGAAAGAGGGCTTGATTAAATAGGTTGAAAGTGAACATAGCCTCCACGATTGATATATGGCAAGTTGTTCTCTTTGTGGCATCGCTTTACCTTTTTGAATATTGGCCTCGTTTAAATTTTATTATAATTGACATGTTAAAAAACATCAAAGTCATCCGCTTATTTAGAAAAGAGTTAAGTCCAGTTTACGTCTCTATAATTTGATGAAAATTGTCATTCACATCCTAACGGTTTAAATCTTGCATGTGAGTCACATGTCTCCACCAGTCTAAGATCATTAGCCTTTATTGTAAAATATCACCCACTTAGACTATGGGGTGTGGGCGTAGATTTTGGGCGTTGGTGGCCCTTCAACGAGCTGCTGCACCCTGGGTTGGCATTGGGCATAGCGTTGCCCCTTTGGCGTGGGGCGGGGGAGGGGGGTGACATGGCTGGCTTTGGTTGGTTTGTCCAATATGGTTGGCTTTGGTTGGCTACTTTAATTTAAAAAATCACATGGCTGGCCACGCTAAGCTAAGCCACGCCACACCACATCCTAGTTTTTGAGTATTATCTTATGGATCCTACCCTTGTCATATGTCAAGCAATGCCTCCAACCCAAGCTCCTCCACACCCCATAGTCTTATGAGGTATATTTTTCTTTTTACAACTTGAAATATCTATTGAATTCGAAAAGAAAGAGAAAAAAATAGTAAAATAGAATAGCTAGTAAGAATTATTGTTTTCCAAAGGTTTTTTCATCACAACAAAGATCAGGAGACAAAATTAAAAAAGGGGAACGTAAATGTAAGGTTGTTATCTAACTAAGTTAGATGGGAATTGTATTAAAATACCTTATTTTGATTAAAATCTATTAAAATCATTTATTTTTCTATTTTATCTCCGTATTAATCTCCAATTCTTATTTAGGGATAATTACGATACCTGTTGCTGCTGATTTGTTCTCAAAATTGATCGATTCAAACAAATCCTACATGCATAATCATTTTCCAAAATTCATTGTAGGGAACACTCCATATTGATTGTTGGTCCCTATGTAATTTATCCATACCTTCTTTCCAAAATTTTGGTAAAACCATACCTTTGTGTCAAATGGATTTAGGTAGTAATTGAATCAGTTTTATGGCACTCCAACTCAAAGGACGAGGTAGACATGGTTTCATACTAACCTTCGCTTAAAGTTTATTTTCCCCACTAAATAAATATATGCAATAAACAATTGTGGAAAATTAAACAAATATATCAAATAAACAATTGTGGGTTTGTGCGACTTTTTTTTTCTTCATGTTTTAGCTTTCTGTCCCACTTCTGGATATCGTCCTAAAAAAGTGAAGTGGTCCACATTACTGTTACGGTAAGTTTTCGCCAAAATCATGCTTATTTAGGTGTGTGTTAAGGTATTCAAGCTTTTATTTGAAAAAAAAAACCCTAATATATTTTCAGTAAAATTCTTTCATGGAGGTCAATTCACAAGGTTTCCAGGAAAGAAATATGTGTATGGTAAAATAAACTTCGTTCATATGATTGATTCCGACCACTTTTCATTACATGAGAAAATTGCTATGGTCCAAAAGATAGGTCATTCAAAAGAAGAAGTCATATGCTACCATTTTAGGGTTCCAAGAAAGGATATAGATTTGGGTTTGAAAGCTCTTGGTGACGATACTAAAATGCTTAATTTATTTAAAAGTTGAATATAACAAGATCATTGAGATTACATTGAACATTGGAGAAAAAGTTGACAAATATACCCCTTAAGTGGGGGGAGGTTTTAGAAAAAAGGCTACCGATGTTAGGTTGATGGAGACAAATAGTGATTTTTTTTGAGAATCCACAACGTTTTGTAGGTAAGATTCAAACATTTGAATGTGAATGACAATTTTCACCCAACTACACAGACGTAAATTTGACTTATTTATAAAGATAGTGTCTAATCAAAATGCAAATGTTGAGGTTTTAAACCTCTTGAAATACGTTCAAAGACTTTCCCTTACAAGAAAATATTCCAATTAGCTAATTTAATATAAAACATATTCAGATATTTATAATTAATACAAAACCTTTATGTATTTTTTTTTACTTTTCTTAAAATAGTGAAATGTTTGATTTACTTTATATTAAAATTTTAGTTATTTTATTAAATTTGTTTTAGTGATATGTCTTTATCATATTTGAGGTTTTCAATTATCCTTCACATTGTATTGATATTCTCTTATTTGCAAGGATGTTCGACGAGCCAATTTCAGCTTATTTGAATTGAGTTTTTGTAGTTTAACTTTTTTGTAACCAAATTAAAATTTTAACCGATTCAAATTCAAATAGTTCAAAATTAACTCATACTTGAAAGTTCGAATTTAGGTTGATCAAATTCACCCTAATTATGAAAAAAAGACAAAAAGATAAAGGAAATAGCATACATAATTTAAGAAAATAATACACACACTCACTGGAAACCCACACGATGTTGTGGGGGTGGGGTGGGGGGATTTACAACGCGGCATTTGTTTCCTATTATTATATAAATTGTCTCGTGAAATATTGTATAACACTTTTGTTAGCGGATAACTAAAACTGATGATTATTAATGTTGAATATTAGCATAAACAAAAGTTTACAAGGGAGCTAAAGTTGAGGCTTAGCAGATCGAACTTTGGTTGTAGAACAAAGGAGCTAGGTATGTGTAAGTATGTGGGTATACAATCTCTTATCTTGATTAATATCATATTCACAAATAATAATAACAACAACAATAACAATAATATAACAATAATAAAATCTGCATTTAGTTTATACACACATATATATATATATATATTCTGTTTCTTTTTCGAAAACAACGAAATTATAGCTACACACAAAACTTGAACAGCAATTTTTGTATAATCTGCATCTAGGGCGAATAGAGTAATCTATAATTCATCAATAAGCTAACATTGATTTAGTAGCAAAATATATATAATGCTTAATATGTAGGATCATATGGGATTGTTAAAAAAAAGGTTAGGCAACTACTGGTATGTTTTGATGATCATTTGTTTTTCTACTCATATGAATCCATGTTTGCAAAAAAAAAAAAATCATAATCTTAATAATGATTATTTCAATTAGATTCAGTTTGATTGATTAACCATCAAGCCAAAGCTTTTGACATAGGCCAATTTTTTTTAAACTTTTGTTAAGAATGACTAAATGAAATCCAAACAAATGTTATAAACAAACAGTTTAAGTATTATAATAGTTAAAAGAAAACAATGGTATATTCATACACAATATCACTTTCAAATCTGTTCTTGTAATATGTAGAGAATATTTGTGAAAAAAAATAACTATGAACCAGAAGCAAGCTTGAAAGCAAACATTAAAGCCTTAAGGCTTAAAAAACTAATGAACCGAAAGCAAAACATGGTTGAAAGAACTAATGAACCGAAAGCAAAGCATGGTATCTTTCCAGGTTTCCATAACCGCAACAACATCGCCACGGGTTGCAGCAATGTTTGTAGTTGGAGATTCGCTAACGGTTAATGGAAATAACCTTTATATTAATTCTCTTAAGCAAAAGTAAACTACGATCCATACAACATTTATTTGCGTCAAGGTCGTGCTTTTGGTCGTTTAGTGATGGCAACACCACCATCGACTATCTTGGTTAGTAACTCTCTTTCTACTTCCTGCTAAGGGTGTGCATAAAACCGAATTAACCGATCCATAACCGAATTAACCGAAAAACCCAAACCGAAAAAACCGAACCGAATAGAAAACCGATGGGTCGGTTTTTAATTTTTTGATAACCGATATTCATGGGTCGGTTATGGTTTTCTATGTTTTTATAGCCGTCATAACCGAACCGACCCGCTAGTTGCATATGTTTTTATACTTTATTGTTTATTTTTACTTTGAGTTAATTACTGTTTTCGTCCCTATGGTTTGTCAAAAATCACAATTTCAGTCCATTAATTTGAAAATTGCGATTTCAGTCCCTGTGGTTTCACTTTCGTAACCATTTCAGTCCACCAACTTAACACCATTTATTTATTCTGTTAACTTTGGGTGAAACTACCAAATTGCCCCTATGGTTTAATTAAAAAAACGATGGTCACAGGTATCGAACATGTGACCTTTGCTTTGAAATGTGATTGTTAAACCAATAGGCCATGTATCAAGATTGTGAATGAATTTAAATTGTTTTCCTTATAACATCGCCTATTCATCATCATCTTCTCTAAACCTTTGATCTTTATCAATGGAACTGTGTATCTGCAGCCATGGCGTAACTCGTTTTTTTCTTTTCTCCGTCCCTCAAATTACAGATCTGATCCTATTCATTTATCTCCTTACATTAAATATATTATGTATCCTCTCTTGTAAATATGATCTTATATACTTGTGGAGGTTTTCTTGAGAGCAAAGTGATTATAATGTTGAATGCCATGAGTTAATTGATTACTTAGTTGATTCAACACCGCCTTCTTTTTCTATGATAGGAATTAGGACCACCAATTTGATTTTCCTTAAATAGACTAAATTACAACTGGGATCGAACTCGGATCGAATTCGGATCTTCAGATCGCTTGTGCTTGTTGACTGTCTTACTCTGCTTCTTATATTTTCATTTACCGAATACGGTGAAATTATCTCAACACTGCTTCTCCATTGATAAGATGGAAGGTTTGGGGAAGATAATGATGATGAATAGGCTATGTTATAAGGAAAACAATTTTGAACTTATTCACAATCTTGATACATGGCCTATTGGTGTAACAATCACATTTCAAAGCAAAGGTCACAGGTTCAAAACCTATGATCAGCGTTTTTCTTAATTAAACCATAGGGGCAATTTGGTAATTTCACCCAAAGTTAATAGAATAAATGGATGGAGTTAAGTTGGTGGACTGAAATGGTTACAAAAGTGAAACCACAGGGACTGAAATCGCAATTTTTAAACTAATGGACTGAAATAATAATTTTTGACAAACCACATGAACGAAAACAGTAATTAACTCTTTTACTTAATATTAAAGCATAATTGCATATGGTTTTTTAGATTTGTCACCGGAAAAGAGAAAACTGAAGACTCATTCATTGGAGATGAAGATTGGGATTAAACTTCCTCCATGTCGAATTTTGGACTTTCCCCATTTTTTAAGTTTTTGGTGTTTTTGGTTAAAACTTTGTTTGAGTTTATGGATTATGTCATTTTGGTTGAACATTCATTTGAATTTATGGATATTATCTTGGTTAAACATTTGTTTGAATTTATGGATTATTATATATTGTTTTGTTTGAATATTCGGTGATAACAGGTATCAATATTTATAGATAATATCGTTTTGAGCTAAATTTAGCTAGGCCCAAGTTCATGGTTAACCGATCCGTAACCGACCACCATAACCATAAAAACCGATTAACCGAAACCGCCATAACCTACCGGTTATGGTTATGACTTTCCAATAACCGATATCTCGGTTATGGTTATGGTTTTCACTCAAAACCGACCCAAACCAACCAATGCACACCCCTACTTCCTGCACACACCCAACCAAAGTGTATAGATGTCGAGGTCTGATAACGGGTCAATCAAGTAATTTCACAAGGGGTTTGTTTTGGTCATCTTACGATTATATCTTTTATTTTATATTATATTTTCTTTTAACCTTAGAAATAACTTACGGTCGTTCTAAATTATCATTAAAAGGAAGAACAAGTTGTACGTTTCCAACTTCATAACGGGTATGATTAAATTAAAATATAATAACATGTATGTGTGTGTGGTAATTATTAATAATCGAGTCTTGAAAGTTTAGAAGGTTCATATCTTAAAGTCAAAAGATGAGTCTAATGTTGGTAAAAGACGGAGGTTTTTTGGGCATGAGAAAGGTAACCTTACAGGATATTCTTTAGGGGAATTTTTGAGAGTTCCACTTCTTCCGGCCTATGCAAATTTTGATGCCAGCACACATTCTAAAGTAGAGGTGTAAATAGAAGCCATTGGAATCTAATATCTGAGCCCTAAATGTTTGGGGTTGTTTATAGCCATGCATGATATACTTGTATCTAAGCTATATGAGTTGTATCCCTTGAATTTTTAACATTTCAACATTTTCTCTCTACTATCTATTATATATAGATAATAGATATTATACGGGAAAAGTACATATAGTGTACGAAACTAATCGAAACTACTTAGTTTTGATTAAATCTAACTAAAAATAACTTAGATCCTTTAGTTTACGTATTAGCTCTTCATCGATTTATAGCATAGTGTATATCTCCAATTCCACCATTTTCAATCATGTATTTTTTTCTAAAAAAACTACTTGAATGAGCGCCTTCTTCCTCAATCCATCATCATGCCCATCTATATATATATATATATATATGAAAGAGGATATATATAAACTTTTTCATTACCAATTGCTAATACTCCACTTTCCAAAAATTGATAATAAATCCGGTAGCTTGTATTTATATATAGATTGATTATACTTATATGTGTGTTTTATGATGATATTTGATCAGTGATAACTAAAGTAATAGTTTGCCATGGCTTGTGCCATTAAGGAATTTTTTCTATGTGTCGACATAAATAAGTCGCTAGAAGAAAATATCATGGACTAAAACTAGGCCGATCCTAACAAAAACAACCGGTTTTGTTTCGTACATACTATTAAGCTGGATTGAACTGAAAATTGAAATTGAATGTGTAATTGCTAGTCAACAAATCTTTAATTCTTTTTCTTCCCATTCTAATCTTTAGGCGACAAGATAGAAGAGGGTCGGTTTTTCTCAAACATAAAACCCAAGTTGTTCAATTTAAATATATTATTTCCTTCTTTCGACTTCGACTTATGTCATTTCAGTTTTTCTTCATTCAACCTACTTTTCTTCAAAAAGCTCGCGATTCGAAGTTCGTTTAAATTTAGTTTGGAACAAACTCGTCAGAAACGGCTCAGTTTGAAACTGAGCGAAGCCAGCTCGGCTCAGTTAGAAAGTTAGCCTAGCTCAGCTCGGCTTGTAATAAGCCGGATTGGTTCCGTTTGGCTCACTTGGTAGCTTGGCTCGGATTATTTTACAAAAAACTTATTATTATTTACATGTATTTTGGAGTGTAATTTGATGTCTATCACATATTTCAAGGTTGATTAACATGCTGATGAATTAATATTGTATTTCGTTGAAATTTAAAACTTATTTTGTGTTGTTTAACTTGATTATGGCTTGTAATGTATTAGGTTAAACGTATTTCCAATATGCTCTTTTGAAGTATTGAATAATATTTTAGACTACCAAATTTTGAAATCGAGCCAAACTAAATTGTGCCGAGTCAACTCCGTTCAGAACCAAGCCGAGTCCGAACTTAGATTTTTAGCTCGGTTTCAAATCCGAGTCAAGCCAAGGCAGCTCGGTTTATATTCGAGCCGAGCTTGAGCTTGCCCTGGCTTGGCTCATAAACAGCCTTACAACCAAGTACTTTTCTAGATCTAAATCCCTTCCCTAATTTATGCATGTGTTTACATTCGTTCATTTAAATTATGTTTTGTCCCTTTTGTTTGTTTTTATGAACTTTTTCATTTGATTTTTCTTGACATTCAGTTTCTAATACTAATCAAACGGCTTGAATATTATTCCAAAAGTATAGCTTTGAAGGAGAGGTCACAACCTAAAAGGGAATATGGTGATGGAGGTTTGACGAAGAAAATGCCAACAGTACGTGCAGCAATTGATGGACAGTAAACAGGGATTAAAATGATTGACATTCCTTTTACTTAGATTTAATCAAAACTATATAGTTTTGATTAGTTTCACGTCTAAAGTTAGACACTTAACTACGTTGTGTTCGCCTTTTCCTATATATGTGTATATATATAGATATAGATTAATATATATCATTTAAATTCAAATAACATGGTCGGTATAGGTCAAACCTCAATTTATATTTTTTTAACCACTCATTTGAATCGAATTTTGGGTTTTTGATTCTGATTCAAAAATTAGACACCCAAAATTCTTTGTAGATAGTCTTCACTAGTATTTATTCTTCTTCGTCTTCGTATCTCTAAACCATTTTGGACATTAATTCTTTGAATAATATTTGATTTTTTTCTCTCTTTGTGGATCATCTAATTAGCTTTCCTGATGTGTTTCTTACATCAAATTTATAAATATAACTCTTAAATAAGAAATGCTAATTAGCTAATGTAAATAACGTCTCTAAGGGATATGTTGGTAGAAGATGTCTTCCTTCTATTCTAGACATTTCAAATTTTGTAAAACGATTCTATTCTGGACATGGATGGTTTAGATTTTATAACAAAAAATTAAATTAGGATTAGAAGTAACTCTAAAAACAACTAATGTAAATAGTATTATACTTTTTTTCTGAACGACAAATTTGGATCACTGACGGATCAATGAAGTATTATCGTGTCATCAACGGAACCATCCGATCATATATATTTCCACTAGGTAATGGATATGCACCAATTCAGAAGGAAACCCAATAAATCTGGAAAAACCTCATTGTAGAAATCGATAGCTAAGCATTATCCCACCGTAAAATACGCTATAATCCATAAACGTAAATAATATTATAATAACCGATAAAATTCCTAAGACTTTACTAGTCATACTCTTTATTTTAAGTATATTTGGGAAAACTAATTATCCTCTAAATTCCTAGAAATGCCCACTTTTCCCCACGTTTAGCGTATGGTTCCACATCCACTACTTTTGGATCTTATCCATTTCCATTTCTTATCTCTAAAAGTCTAAAATATGCTCCATGTAATATTTAAAATTCCACTTACTTTTCTAATAAGAAAACCAGTTTAAAACCCCTATTTTATTATACATAAAACTTTAACAAAATAATTCTATTGTTTAATTTGATAGTTATAAACAATTTATGTTTAATAAAATATATAGCTTAAGCCGGAGTGGTGAAATTCAAGACATTTAAAATGATTAAAAAAGAAAGTAAAAATTGAAATACGAACTTTGTTATATGGAAGTAAACGCTTATTCGTTATAACTTTGTGACTCTTAAAGATGTTATCCTTTGCTTTTTTTGTTTACTATAATTTCTAATTATTTTGTTACAAGTTACAATTATAAATTGCTATGTCAATTAAACACTTAGATATATTTTTAGATATATTTTTAATGTTACAAGTTGCAATTATAAATTGCTATGTCAATTAAACACTTGGATATATTTTTAAATAATTATCTCTCTTTTAAACCTCACTTTTGTTATATAAAATAACGAGCAAGAAATATCACGTGTGTGGCTTAACTTGTTATTAAGATGAATGGATGGTTCACCGGTTTTGTGGTATAATCAAACTTATCTACAATTTTCCTATCTACACATACAATATAATAAAAATATAATAAAAGAAATCAATAAGTGACACGTGTCATTCATTGAATATGTCCACTTTTTAGTTTTCCGTCTTTTTTATACTTATCTTATATAAAATAATTAAATAATAAGTTAATATTAAATCTTATGTTACTTTGAATGTCCAATAAAATCATTTTATTTTTCTAATAAAATATTATCTTCAAACTAAAAAAAAATATTTTAAGATATTTTTTAAATTATAGCAAAAAACAATAATCTTAAACTTAAAAAGAACCATAATACGTTCATATCAAAAATTAAAAGTGCAAGCAAAATATACAAAATAACTTATTACACATTAGATCAAACTTTAATAAAAAACACTAAATAGAAAGAGAAACGAATAATTTAAGTCTATTTTTGATTTTTCAAATTGGGGTTCTTAATAAATTCGAATTAAACTTAACCAAGTTTATGATTCGATTCGAATTAAATTGAACCAAATCTATGATTTGTGAACCGAATCCAATAGCGTATTATCAACTATACATAATTACATTTATTTAACCTGTGTAAAAACACTATGTTTTAAAGATATAACTTTTTTTATATTGACTATTTATAATTAGATTTATTCAACCCGTACAATACACGGGGTTTTATAAAGATATAACTGTTTTATTGTTTAGTATATAAAATTACATTTATTCAACCCGTATAATACACAGAGTTTTTAAGATATATATTTTATTTTATTATTTGGTATATAAAATTACATTTATTGAGTACAATACCCAGGGTTCTTAGAGATGTAGTTTTTTATTATTTAATATATAAAATTATATTTGTTCAACCCATGTAATAAACGAGATTTTTAAAAATAGATTGTTTTCAATTTAGTATATAAAATTATATTTATTCAACCCGTGTAATGCACGGGGTTCTAGCTAGTATATACTAATAATAAAAATCTTTTTGAACACGTGTCACTTTCTGATGTTTTCTCACCTTATTTTTTTATTTATCTCTTATATTAAATAATAATAATAATAATGATAATAATAACAATAATAATAATTTTAAACAAAGTATTAGATAAGATTAAATATTTGTTTTTCTATAAATAATTTTAAATAAAAAGAAAGATAAACATTTGTTTTTATTATGATCATACTAAATTAAATAATAATAGTAGTAAACAAAAAATAGATAAGAACTTAGACGTTTGTTTCTATTACGATCATATAAAATAATAATAATAATAATAATAATAATAATAATTTTAAACAAAAAATAAGATAAGACTAAATATATGTTTTCCGATAAATAGTTTTAAACAAAAATTTAGATATTATGAATAGATATATATACTTTGGAGTTTGGTAATTATGGTAATTTAGGAATCAAAGTTTCCCGTTTGATATATACTTAATAATTGTGTTATTGTTTTTTACTAGAATTAAATAATAATTCTAGGTCGGGCATATGCTTCTATCAAGTTGTAAGTGTTTTTAGACGCGTCGCTATAATGGTTTTGAATGTTCATTTTTAAAAGATAAATCTTGACGATTGTTTGTGTTATCATGATATTATATTTTATTCATATCATGTCCAATATACGAGTTTTTCAAAGACATATTTTTTGTACTATTTATCATATAAAATTATATTTATGTAACACACGGGATTCTAACCTAGTACAAAAATAAAATAACATCATCAGAAAACTATAAATGTTTTTGTAGTGAATCCGAAAAACATAAATTTATTAATTAAAGTTTTTAGACTACGATAATCAACTTAAGTTGATGGTTTTCCTTTACTGTAGTTGTATTTGAGAATTCATATAAACTTTATTTGTTGAGTGTGTGACTCAGATGAATCATTTATTTCATAAAAATAACTAAACAAGTATTTTTTTTTGGAGTTCTACACTAATGTGGTTATGTGAGAACCATTTCATCAAAGTAACCATGACTTGCCCAACTACCACATCATATAAACATGGGATATAAACATGGGAGTTGATTTTTCAAGAAAATTAAATTAAATTAAATTAGAAAAAATAAATAGTATAATTGTAAAATATTAAATAGTTTTTCTTTCAACTTATTTATTATTATATTTGACTAATTAGTTAGTCAACAAGATTATTATCCTACACACTAAAACTTTTGCCTCCACATATCAAAATTTATTCTACACGTTTTGAAATTTATCCTACACATATTGAAATTTATCCTACACAGCTCGTAATTCATTCTTCACACCTCGTAATTTATCCTATAGTTAAATTAATTTTTTTCTTCTTTAAAAAAATAGATTTTTTTTAAAATAATTTACAAATTTAATTTAGTTAGCTATTAAAAAGGAAAACTATCAATTAATGATCTATTTAAGTTTATCAATTTACCCTTACACTAATATTAAATACAAAAATTAAATAGAGTAAAATGAAGCATTCTTATTGGTTGAGATTTTTTAATTTTTATTCTTACAAAAATTTTAATTAAATAGAGTAAAATGAAGCATTCTTATTGGTTGAGATTTTTTAATTTTTATTCTTACAAAAATTTTCTTCTCATTTGAACCCTATATTAAACTTATAAATGTTTCTAAAAATGCTTCTGCATTTTTTCCTCAAAAACCTCAAAGAATACTCATGCATTCATTTACTTGATTCATTTAAACTTAGTTTGACATAAACTAGGTCATACAACGTGATGCATGTACACGACTAGGCATGTTTTCAATATGTTAATTAACAAGTAACCAAGACACCCTCAACGAACACGTATTTCAATCTAAAACGACTTAGAAACGATCTTAAATAACCAACATTGGTAATACGGGATACCTAGCACAACAAAGCCTAATTTGATAAATCTAGTGGGTTTTATTAAACAATTTAGCTCAAGCCTACTTAACCCAACTTAACAAAATTTGAAGTATAATAAAAAAACCCAACAAACCACTCCTTTTATTCTGTTTCAGCCTTTCTCCCACTCTCTCTCTCGCCTGCGATCCCCAACTTCCCACTGCCCAGCGACGACAACAACAGCAAACCCTTAATTTCTCATCGGAATTCGTTAATATCCGGCCACCAAACCCACCGAATCCAAAAAATACAAGTTACCTTCGTTTTTTAATGTCATATTGTTGTTTTGTGTTGTTTTTGTTGAACATATAGAGTTATAGAGATGATAAAAAGGTTTAAAATCTTATGTCTTTTGATTATTTTTTTGTTCTACACTTTCGTAGGGTGATTTTGTTGTTTAGATGATGTTTTGGTTGTTACAACTTACAAATTTTGTTGTTTAGATGCAAGTAATCAACAATGACTAGGGCTTGAAATGTAAAATTGAAAATTATGGAGCGATTCATATGTTTAGTACTTTAGTATTGTTTTATGAAATTATGAAGCGATTTATATGTGATAAGAACCATGAGTATGAAAGTCATGGCGCGATTTTTCAAGAAGAAAGGATTGGTGATGAGAATTTAATTGATAGTTGTATATGTTATATAGAGAAAGACTTGCTTGGGAAAGTAGATCTAGATGATGTTTTGGATAGATTTCAAAAAATAAAATCTCGTAGGGCGACATTTTAAATATGTTTGTAGCGACGTTTGACGTGTTTTTAATGATTATATAAATTTAACCTTGATGTTCTTTTATTTTACATGACCCGACCCGATATGAACCAAATTTTTTTATATACCCATGGACATAAAATCTTTGAAAATATTCCACCCCATCAAAAATTTATTGGGCTCGCCACCGATTAGTTTCAAAAATTTTAAAACCTTAGACTTTTATAAAAAAAACTCATGGATTCTTGCAAAACTATTAAAATTAATTCAAAGTAAAATTCACTAACAATATCTAGAAAACATAAGCACAAAGCCTTGGACTTTTGAAAGTTTAAACCTTAAAAACAAAAACAATGTAGTTATTAGGACGATATAGCCAAGAGTACCTACAACGCGTATCAAGCTCACATCAATCATCACCCCATCCCCACTTCACCCCACCCCATGCCTCCACCTTCTTGGCTTCTTTAAGGCCAAAGCCACCACCATCAACTATTCCACACCACAACTAAACTTCTAAACTTTCCAATTCTCTCAAAAACCTAAGTAAGTCTAGTTTTGTTTCAAGAACTTCCAAGTTTCTTGCAATCATTTGAAGCATCCTTGGACTTTCAAACCATGAAAGATCCTAATCTTGCTTCAAATATACCCAAACAAAACCACTTGGTTGTCACATTGTTGTGAATGGATCAAATGGACGCTTTGTTGGATGATACTGAGTTTTGGTGAACAAACACTTGAATCTTCATGTGGTGATAGAGAAAAAAAACACCCATTTTACTTATGTATATGCTCAATGATTCCCTCAAAACATAAATTTTCAAACAACACATCAAAACTAGTAAGTTCTACATATCGCATCTTGCGTTTAGGCTAACTATTATGGGAAATACAAGAGGCTTTATCGTACGACCGTACGCGATGGCAAAATCACACGTTATGTTTTTTAAAAAATAAAAACGCATGTACACTTAACATAGAGAAATCACATGTACAAAAAGAAATTGAAATCACATGTTGTATTTATATTTACAAATCGCATGTTGTAGAATTAAATCGCACGTTGGAAAAACAATCGCGTACGGTCGTACATTAACCCCTATTATGCAATAACCAGCCTCTATATTTATATTAATTTAATTTGTTTCTTTAATATTTCAAGATAAAGAAATAAATGATCTATTTTTGTTCACACAATAATACAGTGGTATGTGAGGGAGGACGAGAAATAAATGGAGAGCGTCATTGAAAAGATATATATATATATATATATATATATATATATATATATAATATATATATATAACATTGTTCTTTTAATCATTATTTGATTTTTTAAAGTTTTGGTTTTTTAGACTGGATGATGTGGTATAAAGCCCTTAAAAGCTTTATAATATCACATCACTGGCCATACCACTTTTCTCCGCATTAACGGTCGCCAAGGAACTCACACTTGCCCATACCCTTCCCCCCCCCCCCCCTCCCCCCTATAGCGCCCAGGAAATGAGGTAGGGGCGCCATGGGACACCAATGAAAGTGAGATTACAGGGGACGCTGAGCCATACCGTCTGGTCTTATACACTAATGCACATGTTACGTAAAAAAGTTATAAAACTAATTTGTTCATTTATGTTTTGATCATATATCATTTACAAACACACGTATGGACAATATAACCTACAAATGTGTGCTCATATTATTTTCTTATCTTAGATGAGTCATGAGACCAGTGAGAAACACATTTATTACACTTATACTATGTTCTTTTATTTTTAAGTTTTAAAAAAATTCGAATAACAACTTTTTTTCTTTTAATAATTTGTATAGTCCTTACATCCTCCCTTATAAAATTGCTCATTGATAGATTTCCAAACAAAGTGTTTACCCTAAGTGGGATTGGACCAACCTAACAACATTTAGATAAAAACACATGATACCCAAGGTACAACAAAGAACATTAATTATTCTTCCAAACCACCTACAGGGACACTGAATTTGGATCGTGTTTCATTTTCTTTTCACGGGGTATTTTGTTAGATTTACTTTGATAACGATTTATTTTAAAAGAAGTGATAAATTTTTATAAAAGCTTACATTTTTAACTTACAAAGACTCATGTCATATGAAAATTTGTTAAGTAGATTCTATGAGAATTTGTTTCTTTGCCATATGAGAATTTGTTAACTATCGGTAATAAAAAGATCACGATACGAAAAGTTTATCAACAAGATACTGGTATATCGTCAAAAAGTTATAAATGAAGGGCGTTCGTGAAAATCTCTTGAGATCTGCAAGGTCTGTCAAGGCAACTCTAACGTAAAGGTGCTTTTGCGTCCATGATCCATCAACTGATCTTGAATGTTGATGCTGTTAACTTTGCTTCTAAAGTTTGTTCGTAAAAGTTTAAACATTCGGTATGTCACCAAACAAAAAAGTTAGCATTATATACATACAATCTTTATTTAAAGTAGATGGTAAATTAAAAGTTTTTCTTCCTTAAATATGTTAATAGGGGAATGTTCATTTGAGAAGAAATTTAATATGAGAATAAATGACATAATTGTAAACCATTAAATAGTTTATAATGCCTCTCTTTAATTATGTTATCTTTAATTAATAAAGTAAAAATATTTTATCCTACACATACTAAAATTTATCCTACACATGTTGAAAATTGTCCTTCACCATAAATTATTTTATCTTGAAAGAGTATATTAAAAAAATGAGTTACAAGTTTAATTAATTAGCTAATTAGTGATAATTATAGATTTACCTATATGCCTTTTTTCATAATATTAAATACACACATTAAATAAAGTAAATAGAGAATTTCTATTGGTTTAAAAGTTATTCTTTTTATTCTTACAATTTTTTTTTCTCATTTAAACTCTCCATTATGTTAATAAGGGGTGAACATAAGTCGCCTAAGTTATGTTATGAGATAAACCAAACCTCTAACTTATGTTACCGATCAATTTTGGTTTTTGACCAAATGGATGCAACCTATTTTTAGTTATTAATACCCATTTTAAGTCACATAAAATATTGATAATCCTTTAAGTTTATATAGAAACGGGATCAGGAGAAAACGATTAGAAGTATGAAAAAGCTCAGAACAGATCATGGTCGAACACGTGTCAGGAGGGCGTTAAATGATACGCGGGGTACGATTTTTATTGTTCAAGTTCGCTTAATAGATGGTGTTAAAATTCATTTTTAAACAAAAGTCTATCAGGTATCGCATGTTGTTCTTATTCTTGTTTCTATAGTGTTTTATTTTTAAATTTATTTTTAAAGCATTTTTTTTTTGAAAAATGTCGTTATATCCTTCAACTTAAAATCAATATTTGGCGTTTTCATTATTTAAAACTTACGAATGGCATTTTACACCTTCTTACGCATAACTCAAGTTATGGCGTTTTCATTAAAATGTTTTAGGGTTAGAGTAACTCTGTTATTCTTATTGTTTATCATTAAGCTAATGGTTTGTTCATTATGGCGTTTTCACCTTCTTCCCTCTCAGCAGCCACTTCATTTGTAGATCTGTCTAGTTGAATTAATCTCTTATATCTTATAAAGGTAAATATCTTAGCGTTCTAACGTTCCTAAATTCATTATATTTCATTAATAATTCCAAACATTATAACTAATACGAAATAAAAGTAAACTAATAGTTTTCCGTGGATGGTATTACATCAAAGATGTACCCGTCGCTTTGGTCATCACTTTCTTCAGACTTATCATCATTATCTATTTCATTGGCGTATAACGCCATAATCTCGTTTAGCCTTTTTCGCATCCTATATTTAAATATCATCACAACCCTGAATGTTGCATCGTTCGAATGTGCTAAATCACAGACTTGTTCAAGAAGGTGTGGTTTATCTGTGTTTAGCACTTCGTCCATCGTCAATAAATAATCCACCCCGTCTTGATAAGTCACTTTCACCGTTCTCGATGGTCATCCAAACTACAACTGGTAACTATTGGTAGATCAGTAATGTCATCATCATCATCTGCTGGAAATTTTATTTTCAATCTTCTTATTACCGTTTGAGTCATTTCACAATCGTTGGCCCTTGGAACCCCAAGGGCCAGAATATCCCTCTGAACGGCTTCATCCATACTAAGTATTGCCTTGATCATCTTGACCATCACCATTCTCCTGTCAGAGAATTTAGCACAAAACGTCTCTCCGACATCTCAAACCTCCATGCAATAACATGGCCCATTTTTTAAGTTGTATGAGGTTTTAAATAATTTGTGGCGTGTTTAGACAATTTGTGGAGTGTTGAGTTTGTTTACATGTTCTACTTATATAATGACCTTCTTTTTGCGCGAGGTAGATGTATGTTTTTGGCGCTAAAAACAATGGTAATTTTATTTTTTTGATGTGTATTTTTTGTATATCTTGTCGTGTGATGTAGGATGCAGACCTATAATGTGACATGTAATTATAAGGTTTTGAAAATATTAAAAGTTTCAATTGCCATGGTGTGATTTTAACATAATAAATGTTAGTAATAAAGTTTCCGTCATTTCAGAAACTATTTGTAGTTATTGTTTGTTCAGCTTTATCTATTAAGGTTGTAACACGTCTCATTTTTTTTAAGTTTGACGTTTTGTATTTTAATGGCGTTTTATAGACAAAGATGGCAAAATTAAACTTTTGTAAGGCACCCTTGTGTTCTATTCTCTTGCACCTTGTTTTATACATTTAAGTAATTATTTGGAGTTTTTAATAATACGTGATTAAAGAAATTTTATTATAGTTTTGGTGTTTGGCGTTTGTGCCATTTTGGCATTTTATAAGTAATTAGAGAAATAATATATTTTATTAGCTGAAAATTAAATAACAAACCACATAAATGACACCAAAAAATATAGAAAAGAAAAAAAAATTAAAAATGTTAATCCAATTTCTCATCCAAATCTTCATTGCCATCAGTCTCTTCTTTTTGAAGTTTTTGTCCCCTGAACCTTTGAATTCCTTAGATAGGTTTCAATTTCCCTACACAGCTGAAACGCCCTGCTCTAGGTGGAGCTGATCATTCAACAAAATATGGCGTTTTGGTTTTGGTGTGATCTTTTGTTGTTGACTGTTGAAGTGGTTTTGTGGAAGTTGGAGACATAGATCTATGCCGTTTTTGTGGATGCTATTATTGGGGCGTGATTGTGAGTGGGTTTTTTCGCTTGAATGATATTTGGCCATCATCTCCATGCTCATTCCACTCTTCATCATTTAACAATGGAGTCCAAAATAGTATTTACACTGGCATAGGTCTCTTCTTTTCATCAAAACCTTCCTCAAGAACAAAGCACACAAAATGACATATCACTTTCACCAGTCTCTTTTTCTTGAAGATTGTCCATCTCATTCAGCAAAATATTATTGAGTTATCCCCTCACCTAAGAATCCATTTAGCGAAACTTCATGGAGAACAATACTGAATCTCCAAGAAACGATGTTTGCCATCTGTGGTTGTTTTAACTTTTTTTAGCATTTTAAAGTGAATGGTTTGCCAAGAAAACATGACGTTTGTTTTTGGGTGTGATCAATGGAAGAACTTGAGATGTTGTTTATATAAGAGTTTTTTGGAGCGTAGTTTAAGCGAGATTTTATTTTAATAAATGTTAGTATTAAAGTATCCGTCGCTCGGTTACTGTTTGTAGTTACTGTTCGTTCAGCTTTATTTGTCAATGTTACTGCATTTGATAAAGATGATAAAACACACTAACCAACCTTTGGTGTTTTGCAACTGTGGCATTTTGACGTTTTATAAGTAATTGGAGAAATATAGTATTTTATTATTTGAAAAGTACATAACAAATACAGAAAAAATTACATAAAAGAAAAGGTAAAGAAAAAAATTAAAACTCTTGTTAGAAGGAATTTTGTCTGAGAACTATCCATCACTCCCCTCCTCCTTTTTTCTTCGGATTCTTCTTCCAGATTCTCATCCAAGTCATCACTTTCACTTTCATTGGCCTTTTGTTCTTGAAGACTTTGAAGCCTCCATTTTAACATGTCATGCAACAACGCCAATTTTTTCGTTCATGTCTATGTTCAAACATATTGCGTTGTGTAACTCCTCCATGAACCCAAGACCCTGCTTGGTCATGATGTTTTCAAGCATGTAGTCTTCATGCTCCCCGTTGTCACATATAACGGTCACCATGTTAGTGTCTTCATCAAAACGCAATGATATGATGACTGGGTCCATTTTTGCATTTGGCTTATTTGGTCCAAATTTTTTAGTTAATATTCTTATAACTGTATGTGTTTTATCATAGTTGTTATCTAGAGGGACGCAAAGTGCTAGGATCCCCCTTTGTACTTCTTCTTCCAAGTTCAATATGGCTTTGATTGTTTTAACAAACACGCTTCTTCTATTGTCAAAGCGGATTACGAATCTTCTTATTCCGAGGGTGTATCTCCATGAAACGATGGTTGCCATTTTTCTTTCTCTCAGAGTTTTTGTTTTTGAAATTTGGCATTTTGGTTAAAGATGCCGTTTTAGTTTGATCAATTGAAAATGATAACAGAAGTGATGGTAACGTCGTTTATATAATGATCTTTTTGGCGCGTAGGTTAGGAGAGAACTTTTTTGTAATACATGTTAATAATTAACTTTCAGTTACTCTTTGTTCACATCTATTTGTTAAATCGCAACGCGTTTTATCATTAAATTTTGGAGTTTTGTATCAATGGCGTGTTAGATAAATATGTCATTTCATCTGGAAGTGAATGTAGGTTAACGTGGGAATTTTGAATGGCGTTTTGCTCATTAGTGTGGCGTTTTGTATTAAAGCAGTAAAAAGACCATTTTACCCTTAATGAAGCATGTTCAAGTAATAAAGTTGGTGTTATTTATGAAAACGCCACCGCGCCATTCTAATCCATATATTGTTTTGATCCAATGGATAAGGGGCGTTCTCACACTTTTAGGCGTTTTCTCTAAATCCTCACCCTATATTTATAAACGATAATAAACAACTGAAGTATTATCTAAAACAGATATAACATTTAAAAGTTGTTCTTCTTTACATGTGTTAGAGCATTCACGTCATATCCACTATCTTTTATCTATTTAATTATACTAAAAATCACGAATTTTCTCTCTCGTTCTCAATTGAATAATATTTTTTATATCTGTATCAGTATCTTTTATCTCTCCTCTACTAACAACTACTTACTAAAAATCTTAAAAAAATTATAGGGTGAACAATGTTTTTTCATATTTATAGATAAACGATAACATTATTTCTATCCTCCACTCACAACTACTTAAAACCACTATCTATAATAAAGAAAAGTCTCTCACAGAAATTGATGGACAGGATGTGAATGGTCATGGTCTTAATAAGAGATGCACATGAGCCGATTCGATTATGTTATGGTATAAGCCGACCTCTAACTTGTACTTTAGTTTTTAGATCTTCAATAACTGATTAGTTTCGGCTTTGGAAGTGAATGGATTCAACCTATGTTATGGGATAAACCGTACCTCTAACTTATACTTCAGGTTTTCAACATCTGCTCGGGGCTCAAAATCAATCTTTCAAAGTCAAACTTGTATGCTATCGATGTGGGGGTTGTGGAATTAGACGGATTAGCCTCAATTATCGGATGTCAAGCGAGTTTGTTTCCTTTCAAATATCTTGGTTTGACGGTCGGAGCGAACATGTATCGGGTCGCCAACTGGAAGCCTGTGTACGACATTTTTGATGCTAGATTGTTAAAATGGAAAGCTTCATTACTATCGGTGGAAGGGTTACGTTAATCAATACGGTGCTTGAAAGTTTGCCTACTTATTATTTCTCTTTATATAAGGCGCCGATCCAAGTCATCAAGGATCTAGAAGCAAAAATAAGGAATTTCCTTTGGGGTGGCGATGGTTCGATCAAGAAACTTCATTGGGTTGCTTGGGATCAAGTCTCTTTGCCGAAAAGTAGTGGGGGTGTCGGTCTGAGTAAATTAAAGAATACTAATACTTCTTTGCTTGCTAAATGTTGTTGGAGATACATATCAGATAAGAGTAAATTATGGACAAGAGTTATTGACGCAATCCGAATAACGAGAACTGTTGGGATCCTATTCCGGCGAGAAAATCAATGGTTGGTGTTTGGTGTAACATTTCAAAATTAATGGATAAAACTGTTGTGGATGGGATCCCGTAACGAATTTTTTTCTAAATTTTGTCTGCAATGTGGAGGAAACAACCTTTTGGCTTGACCCTTGGATTTGTAAAGACAAGTTTCCGAATTTATGTAACATTGACACAGTTAAAAGATGTCGTGTTGGCGATAGGATCCAAATTCGAAGATTCGTTTGGCAGTGGAGTAGGTTTATAGCGGTTGGGGTTGAAGTAAATGAGTTGTTGAACCTTTGTAGTTTGTTGCATCAGTTTGAGCTGAATCAGAATAGAGATCGTTGGGCTTGGATAGGGGTTGCAGATGTGTAATTCAATGTGGGGGCGGTAAAGTGTTTGCTCGATAAAAACAAGATTAATAATAATGTTTATATTCCTAAATGGTGCAAGCGGCTTCCTAGAAAGTGCAACATATTTATTTGGAATAAAATTGCTATTATGGAAACGTTGAAGAAAAGAAACATTTGGGTGTACGACTTGGTTTGCAGGTTATGTAGTGAAGGTGATGAAACTATAGAGCATCTTTTCACATCTTGCTTCATAGCTTCCCTGATGTGGTCTCAAATTAGTCGCTGATGCAAGATCCCTAATTTGATTATTTTCTCGTTTAAAGACTTACTTGATTTTCATGAACATGTCGGTTTGAAAGGGAATAAATATATGTGTTTAAGGGGTTAAACAGACTTAGATGTTGGAGTATCTGGAGAGCTAGGAACGGAGCCATATTTATCAACAAGCACATAAGGATCGAAGAAATTTTTAGCGAGATTAACTCGATAGGTTTTTTGTGGTTTAATATTAGAGCTAAAAATGTTTCGATTACTTGGAAAGATTGGTGTAAATTTGTAAATATGTAGGTTTTGTTGTTGGGGCCGCCTCGTTATGAGGTCGGTTTGGTGTTCTAATGAAATTTACCTTTAAAAAAACTGGACATTAATACAACAAAGGAGCCCTTAAAAAATCCTAAAAATGACACAAAACAGACTCGAACCGGGTGACATCTAGTTGGAAACAAGGGGATTTCGACTAGCCTATAATTATATATTGTGTATGAGTTCATCTCTAATTGTATTTATGGATTCCCTCAAGATTTATTATATTTATATTTTAGAAGATTGTACGGGCCCTTCAATGTTTTTAGCCCTGAGTCGACACCCACCTTACTCCATCCATGCTCAGAGCCGGCCCTGGATGTAAGAAACTGGATATGCTGTCATAGGTTTTTTATGTGAGCATATGTTTAAATTGAAAGATTCCAATTCATGTGGTTTTTTTCCCTATGTTTCTTGGATCCCCCTGGCGGGCCTTTACAATAAGACCGTGTAAATGGGCAGTGCATGCCAACGCGGCCCACTAAAAACCAATAAACAAGCCTCTTTTTTTCCGAATTTATTGGGTTTATTGTCAGACAAATCTTAACACATGTTCTTATGTTTTATTCCAAAGGTTATGTCTAAAATAGTTTTTATATCTAGAATTATTTTTTTGTCCAACAAACCACATTCTGCATCATATGCAACATGTTTCTTGAACATCATTTTTGGAATCTTGATTTGCTTTACAAAGTCGCATACCTTTAAATTAAAAGATCTTGGGGCTTTAACATGTTTGCTAGAACCTTAACTGTTGTTCGCGTTTATCATCATGGAACTAGATATTGATATATCGACCTATTTTGACCGACCCTTTTAACAAGTTCTTTTTGCCCCTACCATATAAAAAAAATCTTGTATCGGCCATGGAGAGTGGAAAGGATTTAGGGGTTTTAGAGAGAGAAAGAGAGGGGCTTAGGGCTACCATACTCTATAGTACAACAAAACACGTCACATACTACTCTTACGTTACCATCTTCTTCGTATCTTTAACAACCAACCTATTACAAACTACAACAAAACACACCAGAAGACTACTCTTAAATATGACCATCTTCTTCACATCTTTTATGACTAGGGTTGTTTTTTTTAACCGAAACCCGAACCCGACCAAAAACCGAAGTCAATCGAAACCGAAGTAGATGAAGCCCAAAGAAGCCGTAACCGAATAACTGTAAACCCCAACTCGAATATAGTTCTATGGATTGGTTAACGGGTTGAATAATGAGTAATCAGTTTAACCCGAAAACTCGAAATAGCTTTAAAACAATTAGCATATTTTCTAGATGTAGCTATATCTTATAAAAGAATCTAATAATCCTTTCCTATTCCATGATATAGCCAACCATATCTTCTAAAAAATTTACATTATCTTCTTCTAAAATTTGAAAATCACGAAGTCCATCCATATTTCTAATTTCTGAAAGTTTTGAATCACATACATAATACATTCCATACCTTCGATATCCTCTATTCTCTGCGACATACAAGAGTGGTTTTACAAAATCGTTTTTATAGTGTTCACTAATAACTAATATTGATATTATATTGTACTTTCCTGTTAAACTAGTTCATTTTCTAACCCGAACCTCGATCTAATCCAACCCGTTCTAAACCCGAACCTAGAATGGTTCGGTTATCGGGTTAAATATTTAGCTTTGAAAACCCGACCCAAAAACCCCTATTTATGACCAACCTAATACAAAGTAGAAGAAAACACTCTTTAAGTAACTATCTTCTGCACGTCTTTAACGACCAACCTATTACAAAATAAAACAGAAAACGCCACATGCACATACTACTCTTAAATAACCATCTTTTGCTTGCACGTCTTTAACGACCAACCTATTACAAAATACAACTAACCAACCATGTCACATACTACTATCATATAATCATCTTCAATGACCTATCTATCTATCTATCTATCTATCTATTACGAAGTACAAAATAACCATCTTCTGCACACCTTTAAAAACCAACCTATTACGAAGTACAACAATTTTTCAAACCGAATAATTAACACCCCTATTAGCAGCAAGGATTAGGGTTATCTTTTTACCTAAATTATAAATCTGAAAAAAGACCACAAATAAATAAGTTGATGGGCATTCTCAGATTAAGCAAACTTAGATGATGCACAAACACCATAGTTTCCACAGATTTCTTAATCAAGAATCATGAAATCAACAAAACATCAAGTAAAAAGATGCTCCAACTTTCTAAAACAATATCAAAATCAAAGAATAGTCAATACATCAATAGTCCCAAATCGTATATGTAATTTGTAGATTATAAAACAAAAAGGTAAAAGAAGATATAAGCTGTTGCAAACCAACACGACACTGGATCGCGGTTGCACGAATCAGAAGCATTTTCTATGCACGATAGACGGACCAGACTCGTCATACTCAGCCTTCGCGATCCACATCTGCACCAAACACAACCACCAAACATCAACAATTAAGTATCTTTCATAAACAGTTAATGAAATGTGTTGTAACTTATAATAGCATACCTGCTGGAAGGTGCTGAGTGATGCAAGAATGGAACCACCAATCCAGACACTATACTTCCTCTCGGGCGGGGCCACGACCTTAATCTTCATGCTACTCGGGGCCAATGCGGTAATCTCTTTACTCATCCTATCAGCAATCCCAGGGAACATAGTCGTACCGCCACTAAGCACGATGTTTCCATACAGATCCTTCCTAATATCGACGTCACACTTCATGATAGAGTTATATGTAGTCTCATGAATACCCGCAGCTTCCATTCCGATCATGGACGGCTGGAACAGAACTTCTGGGCAGCGGAACCGCTCTGCCCCGATGGTGATGACCTGACCATCGGGCAGCTCGTAACTCTTCTCGACAGCAGAGCTAGTTTTGGAAGTCTCGAGCTCTTGCTCGTAGTCGAGGGCTATGTAAGCTAGTTTTTCCTTCATGTCTCGAACGATTTCCCGTTCTGCTGACGTGGTGAAAGAGTAACCGCGTTCAGTTAGGATTTTCATTAGCGCATCGGTCAGGTCGCGTCCAGCTAAGTCGAGACGGAGGATCGCGTGTGGAAGCGCGTAACCCTCGTAAATTGGAACCGTGTGGCTCACACCGTCCCCGGAATCCAAGACAATACCAGTTGTACGACCACTGGCGTACAGAGAAAGAACAGCTTGAATCGCAACATACATTGCAGGCGCGTTAAATGTCTCAAACATGATTTGAGTCATTTTCTCACGATTGGCTTTTGGGTTCAAAGGCGCTTCGGTAAGAAGAACCGGGTGCTCTTCTGGAGCAACACGAAGCTCGTTGTAGAAAGTGTGATGCCATATTTTCTCCATGTCATCCCAGTTATTGACAATACCATGTTCGATTGGGTATTTTAGAGTCAATATACCTCTCTTGGATTGGGCCTCGTCACCAACGTATGCATCTTTTTGGCCCATTCCAACCATCACGCCAGTGTGACGAGGACGACCCACAATACTTGGGAACACGGCTCGCGGTGCATCATCTCCGGCGAATCCAGCCTGTAAATTTGTTTCATTTTTATGAACAAGAATAAGTTTCGAGCACAGATAGTAATTCATTTATGGGTTAGTCGCCATCTAAAATAGCGACTTTAGAATTTTGGATCATGCAAATCTGAATACATCAGTGTCCAGATTTTTTTGTCTTTTAGTTGTCGAAGTCACTGGCAGCAAAAAGACAAAAAAAAATAACTGCAATCCAACTAGATTCTCTAAAATGATGTTATATGAGATAAAAGTTGTTATCTTAGATAGTGACTAACCAGATTTGAAGTGAAATAAAAAAACAACCCACTTAACATCATCATGTGTTCTAAACAAACCATTTTTAAAAAAATCCGCCTTTATAGAGAACAAATTTTAATGATTACCTTAACCATTCCAGTTCCATTATCACAGACAAGTGGTTGAATATCCTCGCCATCTGCCATCTTAAGCTACCTAAATAATCGAATATACACCGGTCAGTCATGAATCTTATTACCAGTATAATGACACACATGATCTTCAACATAAGAAAGAATATGTGAATGGGTTCGTAACGTCAATATAAACAACAATAATAAGCTAAAACACAACATCAAATCACGGGCTATCATCCATGTAGGATTTGTTGAAGGTGTTAGAGCTTAGCTCCAAAATATATTACATACATATAGAGTTAAGTTCACGTACAAATACGCTGAACGTACAAGACGTATGAAAGGCATGAAAAAGTAAAAAAAAAACGCAGGGGCATTTTCGTAATTATTTTACTCGTAGGGTAATTATCAAAATTACTCTACAAATGATCTTGTAGGGTAATTTTGATACCCTACAAGATCAAAATTACCCTACAAGATCATTTTTTAAGTAATTTTGATAATTACTCTACGAGTAAAATAATTACGAAAATGCAACCGCGTGTTTTCAGAAAAAACCTTTAGTTCGTACGTTTTGTACGCTAAAGGTATTTGTATTTGATCTTTTGTCCATACATATATGCACACACATATATATGCCTTTTTTTTGGACATGCCCACATGCATTCAACTTTTAGGGGTTAACTTATAGAAGCATCATATCTAAAACACAATTGATAAAACTAAATCCATAAACAATTAAAAGATTAAAAAGTAAATTAAGAAACAGTCCATCAATCTCCATAAAAAAATCAATAAACAAAGGTTCATTCCAACATTAAGATCATCTTTATGGTTAACCATGTTCAGATTATTAACAAATCAACCCAAGACAAGAATGGGAATGCACACAATCGTAAATAAAACAAAAATACGCCAGTCAGGCATTTCTACAAACAACTCGTATGCAAAAGCAAACCCCGTGAGTTAATTGCAGTAATGAAGAAAACCCACATAAAATTAATATAAAAAAAGCTCAAGCATGTGTTAAGATCAATGAATTCGAATTGAACATGTGGTAAAATGTACCTACGAAGGGAGCGAATTGGATTGAAATGTAGCGGAAGATGAAGAAATGGATTAATGAAGAAAGGGAAGGAATAATACCTAAAAATATGGGTTCGTGTGAGGGGTTGAGATGGAATTGCGGCAAGAAGTTGTTAATGGTGATTGTTGAAACCAGAAAATGGAAATTAAAATTGGTGGGGTTATAATATTAACTACGCGCGTTGCGACAGGTATTCGATCAATTTTGGTTCGTTATACTAGCGTTACTATAACTGAAACTTGGTTTAGAAATCTACTAACATATGTCCAAAAGGATATTAATATGTGTTTTATTTCGATGAAAAACCATAAAAACGAACATCGCTACCGATAAAAGATTAAACTATATTTGGTTCGTTTGAGTTTGAATGAAAATTATCATAACGTAGATATATAGACATATCACAAAAGCATACTCGGAATTTTATAATATCATGTATTTTAAAAGTTGAAAAAACAAAATATGTTCAATATATATTGTTATAACAAAATAGTAAAAAATCACGATAAAAACTAACATTCTCTATTAGTTAAATAATAAAAAAATTGTAAACATGACACTATTTATAAGCATGGTTTTTGTATATATAGTAAAGTAATCAAGGGCGGAGAATAACGGAGGTCCAGTGTAACTCCCTCAAAAAGCACTTGTTAATAAACTAAAATTAAATAGGGATGAGCGAATAAAATACCGTTAGTGATAAAAGTTAACCCGTAAATAAAATAACTAGGAATGTTCTAACCTAAGTAAAAGATTAGTAACTACTAGATGTGTTGGGTGAGTTTTGAACATTATAAAGCAACTAATAAAGGGCTAAAAGTGAACAACTATCAAACTTGATTAAATAAAAAGCAAAAATTACAAACTTACTTACTTGCTACGGGGTATGGTAGTTGGGGATGAAATCCATCTGATTTATTATGTGTGCATAAGTTTATTGCATTGAGCTCAGGAAGCCCTCATGGTGGTATTCATTTCAGTGACCATTAGTCAGCATGATCGCGGAACAGTCGAATAGATCTATAGGTTTAACAAGGTCCACCCTTGATTAGCCGTAACCTTGGGTGCAATTGTCTCCTACTTGTTATTTGTCGTCTTCATTGGCGATGTGGTGAGGCAACTTTGTCATGGTTTGGTTATGGGCTTTTATCGACACGTATGTCATTGTTCTTGCAAGACGATGATGATCATCAGGCTTTCATTAGACTATGCATATTGATTTTTATCAAATGATTAACGGTTTTATTTGTGTCATTTAAACCTATGAACTCATCAACATCATGTTGACATTTTAATGTTTTTTAGGAAAGTGAACCACGTTTCAATAGCTTTAGAGTTTTAGCATGCATCTATGGCCGATACCCTTTTGGTTGGGTTTTGCCTCGTAATTTCCATACACTTTGGAATATATGAGTCAAATTCTTAGTTGTTTGAACATTATTTTGGAACTGATGTTTTAAACATGATGTCTTTATTCCGGATCATGTAAATCCAAACATGTTACATTGGCTTGTAACCCTCATTAAACTTTTGGTATGATTGTTGGTTTTATTTATATTAGATGTTTGCTAATCGGATGCTTGAAAGCCTTTCGTGTCAAGTCTCATGTTTCCGTCTTCGGCGATATGTGACAAAAAAGTATTAAAAATCTTAAAATACATAATTATTTTTAAGCCCTATATAACTAATAAAAGTGGGCTCATGTATATATAAACCTTATTGGTATTCCATGAAAATATTTTTTTTACCACCACTACGGTCGCCACCCTCGCAACCATGGCGGAACATTAGGCCATGAGCGTCACTGATGCTGCTACAAGAGACTTCTTTCAAAAAAAGGATTTCGTTGTGTAAAAACTAACAAAGAGGATATGAAATTTCAGCCAGCTACTAATTATCCGGCACAGAAACCCACTTAAAGTACATGGGGACCACAAGTCACAATCTAACCAATCAAAAGGCAATACGTGTAAAATCGGAAGCTAAGGCTTAGCTAACAGATAAAGCAGGGGCTAAGCTTTAGCCAACGAATAACATTTAGCAGGCCTTTTACACATGTATAGTCGTATATATTCGAATGGCCCTTTTTATGGACTTTTAGTACTTTTCATTCTTTGTTGTGTCGGCCAAGGGTTTAGCTTACTTAGCCAGCGGGCTTATTTGGCATTGTTAGATTGGTTGGTTTTGGATGTCTATTTTTATGTTGCTAAAGGTCAATGTCTTTTTTAGAATAGTGTTCAATACGTCTATTTTCGTGATTATCCCGTAAAATATCATCTACGTTGGATTTGGTTTCGCAGTTCTTTTAGAATAGTGTTCAATATGTCTATTTTCGTGATTATCCTGTAAAATATCATCCAAGTTGGATTTGGTTTTGCAGTTCTTATTGGAATGGAGATTTCACTTGTTTCATATGTATGGAAGTCTTCTTCATTTCAGTGGTGTATCTTTTAATGGACAACCGTTATTGAGAAGGAAGTCACATCTCAAAGCTCGATATTTGCGATTTGTCAAACAAAAGATTGGAGTAGATATGGATAGTCTTAAGTAATTTGTATCCGTAGTTTTTGTGTTAAACATCACAAAAACATCTTAAAAGATTTGGGAGACATGTACAAGTTGTGTTTCCTATCTAGTTTTATCTAAGTTCTAACTTTAAGCTGTTTTTAAAACTATGTTAGGCTCAACTTATTGTATAAATTTGTTAATAAAAATACAGGGGTGTCCATGGTCCAGTTGAGTTCGGCTGACTGTAAAACAGTTTTTTGGATTGAAACTTACGAGAAGGTACTCCTTTCCAACACCTTGGTACCATTAGACGGCTACAAGCACTTGCACTTACATTGTTCTTAATTCTTATAACTAAATAACCCTAAAGAACTACAAAGATAATTAAATAACACAAATTCCTTTAATGTTACCATATTTTATCAATAATAACCATGTTGTATTTGTTTGAAGTTCAAAGATTATGATTATTCCAAGGAGCAGAATGCAAGTGATTAGATTACACACTTGGTAAAGCACATCAAAATAATTTATGAAAACTTTAAGGTTGTTGTAAAACAAAGAACTACATACTCCACTTGCCATGGCCCCACACCCAGGATGCTATTTTACAAGTGTGTAATGTTAAAAGCAGGTGAATCACTTTGATCAAAAGCCACTGAATTAAAAAATAACAAACATGGTCTGGGCAATATTCTTTTACCAAAACCATTACAGAGCACTATACAAATGCTTCAGAATGTTGTGCATTATTTTACAATTTAACATAGCATCATAGCTCTGACTTAGATAATGAGAAATCACTGCTACCCTTACTCATCTCTACACATATAGAACTAAACAATTCAAATGAGCATCTTTTAAGATACAACTATTGAAAACTAATGAACAAGTTATGGGCTTTTTGTTAGATTAAAGTTCCACTAAAACTCATACAAAACACTTTTAACTACTGCACAAATAAGAACCATCTTCTTCATCCTTGATGCCCTCAACATCATCGTCATCAACTTTCATCAGCTTCCTTTGAAGTTTATCTTCAGCATCTCTCAAGAACTTGAACTTCGGAGGCGGTGAAGCCCATATCCTGTTAAACTCAGAATCACTTGATGACTGGAACAGAGGACTAAAAGCTCTAAATGAATAATTTACAGGAGTTATAGGTGGAGTCAAGAATGGTGGTGAAGCAAGTGGAGTAAAAAATACTGAACCCACATCACTCAAACTCCTTCTACTCACATCATCCGATTCCAAATCTTCTTTTGTTTCCTCTTTAATGGTGAAGAGAAATCTTGGAGGCACAGAGAGGTTCATGTTCTGCAGCCTCAAAACTTCTTGTTCTTGACCAAATGGTCTGACCCAAATTGGTTCATGTACTTGGGTGTCTGTGGTTAGGGTTGTGGTGACCAAAGATGAGGGCCTTTTACAACAAAACATGTAGAAAGATTCTGTTACTGGACTAGTGTAACTTTCTTGGATAATGTCTCTGTTAGTTGCCTTTTTCTTCCACCATATGAGATAGTAAAGTTCAGCAATAAGAGCAAGTAAAAGACACCCAAACACAAGGCTCAAACCAAGGCCTACACTACTTGAACCTCTCATAATAGATTTCACTCACATCACAATAATTGAGCTAGTAATTCACAAAGTATAGAATTATGAACCTCACACGACTTTCGTCTAACAGTTGGTGTGCAAACCCAGTAACATTATTGTTTGGTTACATGATCTTCGTACCCAAAAGAAAGAGATTGTACCTTGTGATTACTTTCGTATGATCAAACGTGATTGAACTCACGCACCTCCATCTTTTCGATTTATACCCAGTAAATCAAAATGAGTAAATTAGTATTTTTTTGGTCTCCCAAAATTGACTTTGTGTTGTGCGAAGAGAGAAGTAAGCGGCAAATCCAAAAGGGTAAGTAATTTATGGTATGAGACTCTTCCTTCGAAAAATGGCACCCCAAATCACACGGCATTTACATAAATAGTGTCAGTTTTTGCCCCTTCATTCTCGAACAATATATCAAGGCATTTTTGTTCATCAAATGTATATCCTACTTATTACAAAACTTCTAGCTGATTTGGCATCAAGAAGCGTAATGAGAGGTTATGCGTTGACAAAATGTCACCTGCCAAGACAAAGGTTTTATCATAGCGTACCTTTGTCCGGTTGGTTTCCTCTAGAATTGCTCACGGGTCGGGTCATCATCATCGTCTGCAGTAGCAGGTATAGGTGGCCTTTTGCCTATATGGGTGTACCCGGATGGCCAGACTTTATTAAACCGTTCAGAAAATAAGTGTAACAAGGTGATGTGAGTTTTAGACCAATACCCATTGGTGTAGTACATAAAAATAGATTTACTAAGTGTATAAGTTTGTCTGCGGCGTATATCATCACCTTTGTAGTCTTTTTTTATAAATCTAGATTAAATTGCATTTTACGTCCTTAAGTTTCAACTAAACTTCAGGTGTTGTCCTTTAATTAACAAAATTTTCTTTATGTTATTGTTTCTCATCAGGCAATCAAGTGGTATCCTTATGTCTTAATCCAGTCAAAATTCTCAAGATTAAATTGCATTTTACGTCCTTAAGTTTCAGCTAAAGTCTTTCATTCTCAAGATAAGTCTCGCAAACATAAGCCACTACTATCTTACCCCTATCATGTGGCCCTAATAATGGATTATCGTGAATGAGGTAGGGGCCACGTGCGAAATTCTGGCAAAGGCCATGGATTTAATACAACACCAAACCATGGAGGATACAACACTTAATGGCAACAATCATGGGCTGCAAATTCTTCACATGGACTGCCCACAATGGCCCACCCCCACCATGCCCTTACCTAACAATGAATAGGCCTCCAAACCATTCTTCTAGCATTCCCAGCCCAAGGTAACTTCTCGTATGACGAACTACACGGGTAACTTCTCATCTTACTTTGATAATAGCATTTTACGTTATATAATTGTTGGAAATGGCTCGACCATTCCCATATGCGGACACAACAATCAAACCCTACCATCACCCCTTCCTCCCTTTTAAGTTATGTAATGTTACACACCCTTTTGGTTATCTTATAAAAGACCTACAGACTCGCACCCCTATCCTTAAATTTGAAAGTAGCGGGGACCTCTATTCGTCATCTTTATCGCCACAACAAAATAGTCTATCAACTTTTGCAGCTCTCTCATTCTCTTTGGCATCAACGTCTCCACCATCCGACACACAATTTGTTACGTTTACTAAAAACAATTCTTTTGTTAATTATGGCAAAATCTGTAATTATTCTATTTGCCGATCTTATGTGTTTGGGAAAAGTTGTATATTTCCATTTCTTGATTCTAATACTAGCATTTTCACGTCCTTTGATATCATTCATAGCGACCTTTGGACTTCACCCATTTTAAGTTCAACATGATTTAGTTAGTATATGCTATTATTGGACGATTACACCAATCTTTGTGGTCATATCCAGTTGGAAACAAATCACATGTTTTCACTATTTTCTTAACCTTCTCAAAACAAATCCAAACCCAATTGAATGGAAAATAAAAACATTCCAATGCGACAACGGAAAAAATATGCAATCGCGTCCTTTCAACAATTTTGTCAAACCAATAGAATTATTTTCCGTATTTATTGCCATTACACATCTTCATAAAATGGAAAGGCAAAGTGAAAACTACACTCCATAGATAACATTATTCAGGCATTGCTAGCCCTTGCCTCCTTCTCAAACACATGTTGGCATCATGCCCTTGACATGGCCACCTATATTCCTAATATTGGACCCAACAGAACACATAAATATAGAAACCCCACCACATAAACATAGAAACCCCACCAAACTTCTTTGCAAATGAACCTCTTCCTAAACTCACATTGGTGTCTTTGGTTGATTATGCTATCCTCTATTCCCATCTACCATGATTCATAAATTTAATAATCGTTCAACACCTTGTGTTTTCCTAGGTTACCCACAAAATACCTAGGGTAAAAATGTTTTGAGCTTACAACCAACAAAAGCTATAATTTCTCATCAAGTATGGTTCAATGAACATATATATTCTTTGCTACTATAGCAAACCTCTCACCCTGATATGACATTTTACCTCCCATCCACATCCTATTATTTGGCAAAACATTTCTACTACCACATCTCAAAATCCCATTCAGACCCAAGCTCAACATCCACCAACCACACCCTCGGCCTATCCTTCAAATTCCCATCCCTTGGCCCACCCTTCCAGTTCCCTACCCTCGATCCAAACTTCCAATTCCACCACAACCCAATACAAACACCTCTAGATTCCCTATCTAATCCAGTCGACTCATCACCCATTCACCATCTACCATGTCCGATCAACACACCTCTTCTTCACCAATCCTTTGTTCAATACCTGCTAGTGTTCACAACACTACATAAGCCATGACCACTTGGTCTATGGCTGACATTACCCAAACCCCCCCCCCCCCCCCGGACCGCTTTAACCACTATGAAATGGAACAAAGCAATGAACAACAAGTTTAGTGCTCTTATTAAAAAAAAATAGATGTTGGAGCTAGTCCCTTGACATCTACACATGAATACAATATGTAGCATGTGGTTCTTTCATCGCAAATTTAACTATATTGATTCTTTGGAGGGTTACAAAGCACGGTTGGTGTATACTGGCAGGTCTCAACCAGTCTGAAAAATATTGTAGTGACACCTCTAGCCTTTTCGTCAAGCCTGCAACAATAAGAAGAATTATAAACATTACTCTTTCTAGATCATGGACAATACACCAACTTGACACCGCGGATGCATTTTTGCATGGAAACCTGAAGAAACACCAAACTAATTATAGTGATTAGTTTGTGGATTGTGCCTTGACAAATAAAGGTTAATCTTATTTTGTCTAGCCAAATCGCTAATGAATATCCTGCAAAACTAACAACACATCGTCATCTCGTTTCAAGGAGGAGACTAGGGGGTTCTCCTTGTAACCACCCTCTTGCGTAAGAATAAGTATTCGTTTTGAGGATAATAGTGTGTGTCTAGAGTGAGAGAGTAGAAGATGATCCTTAAACCTGGAGGTGAAGTTCTCTATTTATAGCCGGGGCGATTTGTGAAGGAGCTGATGGGCCTGGAATCGACAACAAGGATTATCCATTTTGTCTCCTATGTCACGATTATTAGCGATTCCAGACGAGAGGATAGTTGGGGCACGGTGAATGGATCCACGTGTCTTGATGGTCGTCCTTGTTGTCTGGCCTGTCATCAGCAGTTGAGTGGAGATCGTGTGGAGCGGTCGACGCAAGCAGATCGGTGCGACGTATGTGTCCTTGTGTACCTTTTGTCCCCTGCACGATTGATCATCGTGCAGCATGATCCAATACAGCCTGTTGAGCACCTATTGGTCCACAGCTATGCCATTCGTACCTCTTGTACTTATTTGGTGTTGCCGTGCACTTCTTCCTTTTGCGCGACTCAAGGAAATCTGTGTAGTCGGCGCAAGATCGAGGGAAAACAGGTTTCTTTTCTGAAAGACTAAGTGTAAGGATTGTCATTGTATTAGTCCTGACCTCGCGCGTGACTCAGGAAACATCTATGCTGTCGGCGCAAGGTCCGAGAAGTCATCGTTATAGTGTATCTTGGGTATAGTCTTGCGCGCGACCTGAGATTAACTCATTTGGTAAGCGCGAGATTTGAGACCATACCCCTTCAAAACCAACGGGTCGGGTTTCGTCATATACGATACTTGTATCACGTGTGCTTACTCGAGAAATCGTTGTACCACCTCAAACAAGTCCCATAGGCTTGGTATCAATGATTCATAGATTAAAGCAAATGTCACCACTCACTTTTCACATAAAAAAAGTAGTCGAAACATGACTTATCTATTCATATACGCTGATGACAACTCGTTCACCACGTCAACTGGAAACCTATGACGGCATCTCTTGCCACCTTAGTTTCTTTCTTGGTGTCTTCGGTAGTGGCGGACCCAGGAAACTTTTCATGCGGTGCGGAATATTTTAACGATTTTAGGCTCCTAGCTATATAAAATAAAAATTGGTTCATTGTGGGCTGGATTGGCTCAGGTTATGTGAAACGAAAGAACATTAAACTAATATTTATATAATCATCAAAAGCACATCAAACGTCATATCAAATATATTTAAATTTGTGCCCTACAGGTTTTCATTTTTTGAAATCTATCCAAAACATCATCTGAAGATACTTTCTTAAGCAAGTGTTTCTCTATATAAATTGCTCATGGTTCCCATCACATATAAATCACTTATGGTTCCATTCACATATCTATTCAAAACCCCTTGGAAATTTTCACCCTCATGGATCCTATCACATATAAATCGCTCCATAAGTTCATAAAACAACACTAAACAATTAAACAAAATAAACAATCATGTTCAACCATAGTCCATAATTTGCAATTTAAATCTTTAAACATTGAAGCCCTAGTTTTAAATGTTGATTAGTTATCACCAAAATCATTAACTACAAATCTAGAACAAGTGAACAACTGATGCAGGCCCAAGCGTTGAAGATCAAGCCATGACATTTCTGGAGGCTCATGATCGAGCTTCCAATGGTGTTTTACGAAAACGAGCATAACTTTGGCTACGGGTCTCCATTTTATGCGTTCAACCAGTCAAATCGAAGCTTGAAATGAGGAGCATGTCGTGCAAGGTTCTGGAGAGACCTTGCCTAAGTTTCGGCCCAAAAAACGCATTCTAGGTGGGAGTTATGGACAGTTTTACAGTTTTTCGATGTTTTATGTATTTTCTTTTTGGGCTTATGTTTGGCCCATGGCCGTTTGTGGCCCATTTCGAATTTCGGTTTTTTTTTGTGCTCTTGAGATGTAATTTGGATGGTTATTGATCAGTTTGTGCAATAATCACTTTTCACTTCAAATTCTTGCCCTTTGGGTTGAATTTTGGGGGTTTGGGGAAGAACATCACGGGTGTTCGTAGAATCAACGTGATTTGCTCTTCGTTATCTATCACTCGCTACATCAGTGGAAGAACATCACGGGTATTCGTAGAATCAACGTGATTTGCTCTTCGTTATCTATCGCTCGCTACATCAACAACCCAAAAAACCATAAAAACATAGAAAGATAAAACCCTTATACATCTATATTTTCTCCTAATCACCACATAAAAAAATCAATAAAGAAAAGATATACATTCCAAAAAAAATAAAGAAAGGATATCCGTTCTAAGTCGGATTTCCGATGTAATTATGGTCGGAACAGTGGGAATTTTGAATTTTCTGGCCACAAAACTCGTTCAGTTGTGAGTCGCTTCTACTGTCGCTCGGCGTCTTTTTTTGGGGCAGATTTGGATTTTGGAAGCCGAATGGGTGGGTTGGTTTGGGTAATTTATTTAGTTCAAATTCTTTGGGTTGGGTTTGGGCTTGAATAGTTGGGTTAATAAAAATAGATTGTAGATTATGCTTACATTGGGTTAAGTAATTGAATGGTTAAAAATAAATATATAAATTGTATTATATACTTATATATTAACAATAATCAGTGTTTTAATTTTTTTTATTTTCTATAAATTCATCAATTTTTTTTCTAAAGGGCGCGGCTGAAAATTTTCAAGGGGTGCGGGTGAAAATTTTCAAGAGGTGTGAGCAGGATTTTTTGCAAAAATTAACACTGATTTTTTTCAAGGGTTGTGCCCGCCTGCTTACAAATGTGGGTAGGTCCGCCCTTGATGTTTGTTACTAGTTCAGCTTAATTGGTGTGTGGTGTGCATGTAATGCTTAAAAACGGACACAAATACATAGAAAGGAACTAAAAAAAGCATCATAACAAAATCTCTAACATTTATCCTATATTTTTTTTAAAAAAAAGAGTCTTATATCAATTTGTTCATCCAATATTAGTTTGGGCCTGCCACGGTTCCTTTCCACTTCACATACTGGCGGTAAAAAGGTCCACTACGAAGAACGAGGAGTCCCACTAGTTCAGCGTAATTGGTATGTGGTGTCAGGTGTGCATGTAATGCTAAGTTTATATATCATCAAGACCAGCGCAAATTAATTACCATCCGGCGCTAATCCGCTACTGAAATAATGTGAACAGATGTAAAAGTCCAACTTAATTTTTGGCCTCCAGCGCCACTTGGCTAAGGGTTGTGGTGTTGCGCCACCTCGCCACATCACCAATTTTAGCGTCTCTTGACGTCTTCATCCACCCCCTGTTCGTTACCAGAGGGACGTTATCCCTTTGTTGCAGCGTGCTAACAGCCAATTTTTGGTATTTTCAAGGTAAATTGTCAACAAGACCGTTGGCAACGGTCGTTTTTTTTTAAATTATTTCTAATACATATACAAATCTAAACACACACCAGTCACAAACTAAAACACACACCAATCTCAAACTGAAAACACACAACAATCACAAAATTCTCTCCAATCATTTTTAAAAATGTCATCTCACTCTTCATTTGATTCGTCCAGCTCTTCATCTCTTCATCTGATGGTGTTTTCGACGATATTTTTATCGCAGTAACACAGAAGACGATTAATTATTTGCGAGAAGAAGCCCAATCGTCTACATCGTGTACCAAACAAGCGCCTCTTTAACGACATCGGTTAGGTGCTCATGAACGTTTATTGCATGATTATTTTTGTGAAAATCCGTTGTACGATGATACACAGTTTAGGCGTCGGTTTCGTATGAGCCGTTATCTTTTCTTAAGAATTTCCAATGATCTTGCGGCCGAATTCCCTTTTTCATACGAAGAGAAAGTGCTAGTTGCAAAATTGGTTTATCTGGAATACAAAAGTGTACTGCCGCAATTAGGCAACTAGCATACGGCACAACGAGTGATGCGTGGGATGAATATTTAAGGATGTCGGCCAGAAGTTGTCGTGATTGTCTTGAAAATTTATGTAAAGATATTTTTATTATTAGTATTACAATAAGAAACAAGAGTCAGCAAGAAAAGATGTCGAGCGGGTATTCGGTATATTAAAAAAAAGATTGTCTATCATTGTCCAGCCGTCGAGGATACTTGAAAAGAGTAAAATGACAAACATCATGTATACGTGCATCATATAGCATAACATGATATTGGAGGATTCGGGCAGAGTGTTTTGTGGAGAAAGCACTACTCACCTACGCTAAAAAAGAAGTTATCCAAGCAAAGATACGTGATAGAGACACACACCATAACCTTCAAGCTGATTTGACCGAGCACCTAATGTTTTATCGTGAACAAGGCGGAGACGACGAAGACGACGAGTGATTTTTTTAGTGACATTGTATTTTTTTTATTTAAATCATGAAATTGTTTTTTTTATTTGATTTATGGCATTTTATTTTTTTATTTAAATTATGAGTTTTAAATTAATACATCAAAATTAAATAATGTTTAAATTTAAATAAAAATAATAATTAGGAAATGATAATGCGAGATAAAGGAATGAGCTTTAAAACTCCCTATGTGACGTGGCGTTGACATGGTGCTGAGGTGGTGTGATAAAGCCCCTAGATTCATTTTATAAGATTGTTGTGAAGCGGGAAAAGTGTAACTAATTATCTATAATTTTGTTAAACAAAAGGATTTAATTGTAATTAGACGATAGGCTAAAATATAATTAGTGTTTAAAAGACTATTTTACTTTATTTTAGATATGTATTTATAAATAAAAAGTAAAGAATTTCTTGTTTTTCTGAGTATCTTAAAATGTTTCTCTTCTATCCTTTATAAATAATTATGCACATGTGAAAAATAAGTCATTATTTGATTTTTGTCCTCTCCCGATTTGAACAAATCTCCAAAGTATGTATAGTATGGACCACCGTATTTATAGTATGGACCACCGGTTTGTTTTTGCATGCCATAAGGTTGATTGAAAGCATTTATAGTATGGACCACCGGTTTGTTTTTGCATGTCATAAGGTTGATTGAAGATAAGGTTGATTGAAGGTTTAGGTTATGTGTAATAGTTAATACTTTTACGTTATCTAATATGGATGATGATCTTTCTTGGAAGATGATCTTTTACGTCAGCGTCATGTCATAGTCTTTAGAGAATATCTCTCTAAGAATGGAATCAAAGAAATGGGTGATGGCTCTATCCTATCTAGTTAATTTTTTTTTCAATTCAACTAGTTTTTTAACATTTACCAATAGAAGATAAAATCATTAATTTTAAAAACCACATTACATAACCCAAAAAAATAAAAAAAATAACCTAAAAAACATTACATAAAAAATAAAAATCCTGAAAACTTCACTTTTTCGCGATCTTTTCTTTCATTTTTTTAAATCGCTCGATCTTCTTCAGGATACAAGTTTATTGTCGGTCATCATTATCTCCTACTCTTTATATTCATTCTTTTCACTCTTCAACCGAACCATTTCTTCCACCTCACGTTCCTTCGTGTGTGCCTTTTTGGCCGTGACCTTGGTGTACATTTTGAACTGGGCCATAAACTCGTCCATTTTGGAACCGCCCCCCGTTGCGACTTGTTTTTTTTGCAGCCGCCGCCTTTTTGGATTTGTCCCTTCCCGGGGGACGTTCCTCCTCTCGAACCCCATACTCTTCTTCGTCAAATTTAGGCACGTAGTTTATATTTATTTGGCATCGTGCGTCTGAGCCTCCCACACTATAACTACCGGTCTCTCAGGTTTTTATTCGTTTAGCCATTGCAACCTCATTTGGAACCGGCACAAACTTGTTACTGGTTTGCAAAACTTCCCAAGCTTGTACGTGTGGGAAACGACCCGATGTGAATCTTCGTATTGACGCATCGCCTCTTTAAAAACATCTTCGTCACTTATCCCACTACGACGATTAACACTAGTATATAACTTATTATATGTCGCCGAAAACGGTTCACGACCGGATGCATCTTTCGCCACTTCAAAGAGATGGAATCGATATCGCAATAATGACGTTGTTTCCATAATCGTAAGAAACTTTGATAATATTTCTTTCCAAAACCCATCGCCAGTTTGGTTGTTACCTATATTTTTAGAATGTATCAAAAGTATATATTAAAAAATGTAAAATTTATATATTTTACACACCGACAATGGGGCTTTTTGATATGCTAATCCACGCCTTCGCTAACGCCTCCTCCTCGATCTTTGTCCAATGTTTTGCCTTGGCTTTCGAAGGTTGATCTTTGTCACCCGTCGCTTGCTTCCCTTTTTGCCATTTCGAGGATTGTGGTTGTGGTTGGGGAGGCTCCGGAACACATTCTTCAACGTCATCTTCTAGGGGTTGTGGTTGGGGAGACTCTGGTGTTGGAGAAGGTTGTGATTGAGATTGGAATTGCAAGTTGAACGTGTTTTGCATCATCATTTGTTGTAAGGATTGCATTTGTTGCATTTGTTGAAAACCAGAGAAAGTGTTGTAAGAAAATTGCGAGGATGACCAACTCAGTTCCATCGTAGGATAGTAGCCGGGTACCGAGAAAATGTTTTGGTTGGGGTTCGGGTTAGCGTTTGGGTTCGGGTTGTATGGATCCATGGCAAAAGTAGAAGAATTTTATAAAAAGTAGAAGAATTTTATAAAAAGTAGAAGAATTGTATAAAGTTGAGAGAGAGAATTGGTGGAAGTGTGTAAAAATGGGTGATTTTGGTATATTTGTAGGTAAAATTATTGTTTTTAAGGAAAACTGAATTTTTTTTTTAAATTATACCGTTGTCAACAGCTCAAACGACGTCTCCATCTGCTCCGTCTTCAACGTCTCCATCTAGACGTTCTCGACACCACCGGCCTATGGAAATAGTGTTGGGGGCGTCGCCGGGCTTGGACGACCCCCGTTACCGAATAGCCTTAAGGGACATTTTTCATCATATCAACATCATAACGTCTCTTAAAAAGAGAGTAATGGTTAACGCCTAATAATGCCCACATTCAATCATTACTTTCCTATTTTGTTTTCCTTTTTTGGCATTATGCTAGTAATGCCTCTCCCTCTTGATACCCCTATAATGCTTATTACTCATGATCTTAAATGACGCAACGTTTGCATATGATAATTGTTTGTGTTGGGGTGTAGGTTGTTTCATTCCAATTAAGTTCTTTGAACATCTTAAATTCTTTTAAATAGTTTCAACAACAAACTGTAACATCCGTCGAAAAACGGGTTTTCAAAATCCGATTCGTTTATCAATCAAATATCCAGTTATAAATTTCGTTGCGTATTTATAGTTGATATTAATTTAAACGATACATAATTAATAAATATATTAGAATTTAAAAACCATAATTTAAAATTTCTAATAAAAACTGAATAAAAAAAATAAATGCAAACGCCGGGTTTCGAACCCGGGTCACCCGGATGAACAAACACACAACACACCACTCCGCCACACGCGTTTCTTTGTAACAATACTGAATTAAATGATACTTAAAGTAAACCCGAATTCAAACCAGAGAAATCACGCGCACTCAGAGCTCGCAATCACTAGAAAATCCGGCAATCCGCGATTTTGGCCAAATCCGTTTCGACTAAACCGCTCCAATTGATGTCGACATCGGTTATAACCGTTGTCGGCAATCAATTTCTGTCACAACCGACGGAAATCCTAACTCGCGGACTTTGACTCAATTCAGCCTGTTTTCACTATAAATACCCACTTGATCACTCTGAAAATCCTTTCGCTCAGAACCACGTTCGTTTCCGAAGCTTAATTCATCTCAAAACACATCGCCGGAGATATTTTACAGTCGCCGGATTTCACCGGAAAACCGAGACTTACTTCAAATCGGTAAAATTCTCGACTCTTTTGTTTGTAATCCATTATTCGACATGTATTAACTTCAATCCTTCAACCAGAATCTGTCCCAGACTACGCCGCCGGGAAATCCCACACTCACCGGAATTTCACTGAGACATCGAAGTCTCACTGTCGATCGGTATAATCATCTAAAAACTCTTGATATCTCTTACTCGGTAATTTAATTTCATAACACAAGAATCTAAACTGTCAAACACTTCACTCAGCCGAGAGTCACAAATCAGAGCCGACGACTCCTGCCGGAAATCTGAAGTAAACGCGCTGTTTTGGTACATTCTATTCTTTAATCTCGTTAACTATTTCATTCCAACAAACTATAAGTTCTGATAATCGAATTAAACAAAACAGTCGGATCTCACTGATCTGAGTTCTTGTAAATGAAGAAGATGAAGTCGAGAATAGGTATTAGTATAATTAAAACCATATATTCAAACGGGTTAGACACACAGTCCAACGGTGGACTGTGTGCGCAAACAATACGCACGTCACGAGTTCGAATCGCACAACGTACCGACTTTCAGATTAAAACCAACATTTTTAGAACTGAATCAGAACAATGCACAGAATGTTTATAAGAGTAATATAATCCATAAGTTAAACAGATTAGACACACAGCCCAACTGGTTGGGCTGTGCGCATTCGAACCGAAGGACCCGAGTTCGACTCCGAGTCCCTGCAACCGGTTCGGCCATATAAATCCTTTTTAATAAAAAACCAAATAAGTTTAAAAGTAATTAGTACATAAATATAATTAAAACAGAGAATATTTCGGGTTAGACACGTAGCTCAGTTGGTAGAGCTGCGTGCACGCGTACGAGAGGTCCCGAGTTCGAACCTCACTCAGCGCATGGTTAAACATAGTCCGACCGGTCAACGTTCAAAAAGTCAATTTTTTTTATTTCTTTTATTTATTTATTTTATTTAAAAATCAATTAAAAACACTTAAAAATAATATTTTTCAAGTTAGAAAATGTCCTTAAACTCACAAAAATAAATCTAAAAAAATTCCATTAAAAGCACTAATTAAAAACATTAATCTCGAATAAAATCCATTTATTTACCGAACCACTTCGTTATTATTTTAGGTTAGTTTTTCCTCGTCGATCAAATCCTAAAATTCGTGCGCATCCAACGTCATCAAAGAACGCATCCACTGTGAGTGACTTCTTACAAATTCCCCTTTTTATTCATGTTTTGGGGTGTATCATGTGTCGCTTTAATTAATTCATTTATTCAAACTCGTGCTATTACCATTGCATGATCTAAACTCGAGATGTAAATATTGTTTGTTGTGATGCGTGTTTACATTTTGTCAAGTTGCGTGCAAATCATTCATTGGTGTGTGCTTGTGCATTGATTGAGATTATGTGATTATGTTGTTGGTTGTGATGTGTGTTTATATTTTTGTCAAGTTGTGTGCAAATCAATCATTAGGCCCATCAGTTCCTCGTGGGAGACGAGTTGAGCATCAGGTGCCTCATTCGATCGGCTCCGTTTGATTGAGCCTTGATCTCATTATTCATCATTTGGTGTGTGCGTGTGCATTATTTGATATTATGTGTTTTGTGATTAAATTTACATTTACGTTTATTCATATTTGGTTATGCACAATTTTATTCAAATAACCAACATAACTAATCCTTTCAAATATTTAAATAAGATTCACTCGCCAACTTTTGTTGACCCAAAACCCTATTTTTACACATGACACAGGTGATCCGGTTGAGAAAAGAAACACATAGGATGGCCTAGAAGAATAAACAAGTTAATGCCTTAAAATGAACGTTTAGTTTTGTTTTCCTTTGTAATTGTACTCTAGTTTGTAATTTGAATGAAAATATATTTGAACATGTTGTGTTTGTATATTTATTGTAACTTCTTCTTTAAAGAGAAATAATAAATATGAAACTTTATAGTAAATGTTATGAGCTTTGATGAAAACCCAATCATGCCCCGACTACCATTTCCACTGCGGGTCAGGGTGTGACACAAACTACCAACAAAATTATATATATATTAAAAGAAGGTTGTCTTGTGTTTTACATAGTACTGTAGATGAACCGAATTGAAAGGTTCAGCGGGATTCGTTTACATTTGTTCGTTTAATAAATGAACGAAAGTGAAAAGGAAATTTTGTTCAATTAGTTAAATAAACGAACATGAACAAAGCTCTTGTTTGTACGATTGTGTTCGTGCATTCATTTTCATTTGTTTATATTGTTCATGAAAGATTTTTGTACATTTATATTATTTAATTTAGGGAAATTTACAAGTTTTGTCCTTTATCTTAATATCATATATCAAGCGGTGTGCTTTTCAACGAGTTTTGATAGGTTTTGCACTTTACAGGAAGTTTGTTGCACGTCCTTTGACCCTAACCCAGTTAGATTTGTTTTGTTAAATCTAGTCATGTGACTTGCATATGAGGGTAAGTTTGTCAATTTACTCTCATCTCTCTCTAAAACACCTCACCATTATCACCACCACAACGCCCATCTTCTCTGCCACCACCCCACAAGACTTCCACCGCCACCAGACCTCCACGGCCACTGCTCACACCACCAGCCCTTGCCATGCCAGCATAAAACCACCACCCACACAGCCTTTACCCAGACCATGAGTAACCACCAACCAACCCACCACCAAACCCTCACCACAACTTCCCTCCCGAAACCCCTGTCGCACCTGATACCCCTGACACAACCTCCCACCGGAAACCCCCTCTGTCTCTTCTCGTCTCTCTCTCACAGATCTAAGAAATTGGCGAAATCAACAAATAAAAAAAGTCACCAATGTCGTGCCGATGATTGCCGTCCATATTTTCCAATCGTCCACCATCGCCCCCTACAACCCATCTACACCCCTATTCCGGTTAGCCATCGAACAACAAAAATTTCGAATTACCGAAGCTTGATTGAGTTACGAATAAACAATTGTGTGGATTTGAATTAGGGTTTTTATGTGATGAAACGATGTCATATAATAGGGATTCAGATGAAGGGGTTGTTTGGCGGTGGTTGTAGATGATGAAGGGGGTGGGTTGCAGTTGGTGGTGGATGCAGTTGGTGGTGGTTGCTCGGTGGTGGATGCAGGGGGAGGCGGTAGAAAGAGTGGTAGAGAGAGTGAGGAGTTCATAAATCTATATAATTATTATATATAAAAAATACATATTATTGTGTATGTGTATATTTATAATATTTTAAAATTATTTTGTTTTATTTTTTTATATATATTAGATGAAGGGGAGCGGAAAAGACATAACTACCTTCGTGTGCGTATCATGTGACCTGACTTAACAAACTTTTAACTGAGTTGGGTGTATAGCACAAAATGTGCAACAAAATTCCATATAAAGTGCAAAACATGTCAAACTTCATTGTAAATGACACCGCCTAATATATGGTATTAAGATAAAGGAAAAAAACTTGTAATTTTTTCTTTAATTTATCATCATAACAATTGAAATAGGAAACCATATTCCTACCTTGGTATAAACCACTTGTCTTTACTTCCTCATATCATTCGCATCAATGACATCCGTTCCACTAGTAGGACTTTAAGTTCCAATGTTGCTTTCTACGCCATCCATTTCTAGCCTCTGCCGCCTTCGCCAATTTTATTTGTGTTTGTTGTGTTCGTGAACATGTTCATATATCCTTAATGATCAAGCTCGAACATAAAATCTCGTTTTGTAAGTGTTTATAAACCATTCACGAACACATTATCTCTTGAACGAACAAACACAAACAAGGCCGGTTCATTTACAACCCTAGTTTTAAGATCTTTTTAGTATTGTTTGTTGACAAAGTTTTGTTTATTTTATAATTATATTTTTAATTGATTTTGCATACTTTCATTTTTTACTTATAACTTTTAAGGTAGGATTTTATATATATACACACACTTAAGTATGTTCCTGCGATGATCCTATATATATCTACAACATTAGTAGCGTAACGAGCCGAACTTATATCATCCTAATAATATTGGTACCATGTCAATTACACCCAAACAACATCAATACCGGTATTACCATCAAAATCAATACTGATATTCGTTTTTATGATTTCCAATTGACTAAAAATATGTGTTGATGTCCTTTTAGGCATTTCATGAATTTATTTTTGGGTTCAGTCTTTCTTTCGATTGCTATATTGAGTGTCAATACCATAACGATAATGTAATAAATTTAGCCAAAACTACGGAGTTACCAAGGGGATTCTACTAGTTATTATAGATATACAACTTAGGTGCGAGAAATCTGACCCTGGATATAATATGTTAAAAGAAATAAAAAGTTACTTCAATTGTACATATTATTTCTAAATTTATAGTACTTCTAAAAATAAAGTCTCGCTATAAATTAATGTGTTTAAAGTAGTTCCTATGGTCCTATCCTCTCTTGTATGTAAGGTTGAAAATGGCATATATAAGCTAAGAAAAACTATAGCCTCACTTTGAACACAAAACCATTTGTTTCTTTTAAGGCATTTTAAGACAACGTTAACAAAGGAAACAACCAGCTTCCATACCAATAAACAAGAAACCATGTCGATTGAAACGGTCTTCCACATGAACACAGTCAATGGCGACTCCAGCTATGCAAGCAACTCTCATTTTCAGGTACATCCCTCACATAAACAAGCACAACAGAAAAACATGTCGTGTGTGTGGTAACATAAATGACTTGTGTCTTTCATGTTTAAAGATTGTGTCCAAATTAAAATTTCAGGTTTACAAAGATCGCTTCCTGTATTACAAGAAGCGATTAACAGAATCGCTAAAGATCTTAATGGCTTCCCACGGTGCTTCAAGATAGCAGACCTGGGTTGTTCTTCAGGGCCAAACACCTTATCGGTTGCATCCAATATACTTGATATAGTCCATGACGTATGTTCAGAAAATAATTCTCAAGTGCCACAATTCCAAGTGTTCTTGAATGATCTTGTTGAAAACGACTTCAACGCAGTTTTCAGATCACTGCTAGCATTCTATTCAAAGTTGAAGAAGAAGAAGAAGGGAGATAAATGTGGACCTTTTTATGTTTATGCCGTACCCGGTTCCTTTTATAGTAGACTTTTTCCAGACGAGAATATCCACCTTTTTCATTCATCCTATGCTGTCCACTGGCTTTCTCGGGTTAGCCCATGACCTCTCCTTACATTAGATTGATATGCATATACACATATACATATACATATACTTATAGAGGGGAAGTTCTAGACAAAACATAGTTCTTTTTTGAGAACAGAAGGAAAAACAAAATATTCATTTTTCAGTCTTAAAACATTTTCAAAATACAAACAAAAAATGTTGATTTAATTCATCGCTCCTAAAGCTAGAAGAAAATATATACATGAACAAATTTCTTGTATTTGCAGAAGTTACACGTGTGGATAAAAGCATAAAATACACATCAATAATTTAGGTGGTGTTTGTTTTTCCAAAAAATTTATGCGTAGACTCTTCTGTCTGCGTTGTGCAGACATTACCATCTGCAGACTGTTTGTTTTTCCAAAGACGTTTCATTAAAAAACGTTTACGCGAACTCTTCTTGGTGTAGACTTGGTCCAACCACTTTTAAGATCTTCTAAGGTCTGCAATGCAGAGGGTTAAACACCATCACCCATAACCACCGTCCACCACTCACCACCGTTCGTACACCACCACCAGACTATACAGAGAGGTTTGGTTTTAGAAGTCTACATACGTGAAAAACAAACAGCCTTCTTCTTGCAGACTGCAGAGGTTTGTCCACCTCTTCTTCTACAAATGTCTGCAGATGTGGTCCACAAACTGTAGACATTTTACGTCTTAAAAAACAAATTGCACCTTAGTCTAATGGTTTTCTGTGTACATAGTATACATGAAGTAAGAAATATTTTTTTAATAATATGAACTATTGATGAGAAAATTAAACAAAATCCGTTTGTTTTGTTCTCGCAATAATTTAATGTTATGTAATGAGCTTCACTCTATATTTATATACATTAGTTTGGATATATAGCAGCCTTCACTCTATATTTATATACATTAGTTTGGATATATAGCAGCCTTGTAACCTAACCATTTTTGGGAACATGAGGTGCATTTATCTTATTTGTAGGTACCTCAAGGCCTTGAAAACAAGCTCAATATATACATGACGAAAACCAGTCCAAGAAATGTGTTTGAAGAATATAAGAAACAATTTGAGAAAGACTTCACAAAACTCTTAGTCTTACGTTCTCACGAAATGATAAGTGGTGGGCATATGATTCTAACATTTGCAGGTCGGAGTAAACCTGATCCAACCAGCGAAGATTGTTGCGTTATTTGGGAGCTTCTAGCCAAATCACTTGTTGACATGGTCAAAGAGGTATATAGCAAAATATACCAAGTTGTGATTAATTTTAGGTATTCTCATGTTTCTTTTGTTGCCTAACTACTTGTGCTTTACCATATTCTACTACAGGGCCTAGTTGAAGAATCTAAAGTCAGTTCATTTAATATCCCACAATATACACCATATGAGGGCGAGGTTAGGGATGTTATTCAAAAAGAGGGTTCGTTTTCTCTTCGCAGTGTGAACGGTTTTGCGCTTAGTTGGCCCACACCAGGGATAAACAGTGCAAAATGCATAAGGGCTATTAGCGAACCACTAATCATTTCTTTGATTAAAAAATAAAATGTTCATGGGAGAATATCTATAACATCCCAAAATTTTACTTTATATTTAAATAAATGAATATTTCAAGTATTGTTAAAAGACTATGACTTTAACTAGTTTATATAGAAGAAATGTTGAAATGTTATATATATACATAATCATATGTATATTAGTTGGTAATTTTTTTAATAAGTTTGTTGGAACAATAATAGTCAAACCTTGGGGCTTGGGGTGTTAAGTACTGAAGTTTTAATAACAAAACTTAAGTTTAATAAAATATGAAAATATAAAATTGAACAAGGTAGAGTATTAATTATTGAAAGACTTGTTTGAGGTGTAAAGGATAATGGCAGACATGTATTTTATTGAAATAGATGTGTGTGTGCCTTGGTTAAGAAAATCGTTGAACAAGAGAATCAAGGGAGGTAAAGAATTGATTCTTAGGGAGAACTGAAGTTATTTTGCCAAGTGTATCAATATATTCAAACAATCAAATTTACTAGAATCTTGGATTTCATATCAATGTACATATGTATTTAACGATCGTTGCGCTTGCACACTGGATGGACAAGACAATATATAACCCTACATATAAACTTTGAATCGTCCCCTTGTTTCATACAAAACACGGTTACATATATGCACCCTTTGACTTTACATAGTTGCATAAGTGACTCTAAACATACTTCAAACAATTTACAACTTCAACCTGTTTTATTTTTATTAAAACTTGGTTAAAAATAAGGCCAACGAGTTAGAAATCAGGAAATTAGGCCTTGGTCATTGAAGAGCTATAGGCCGGGATCCATCTCTGGTCGAGGAATTACATGCCCAAAAAGCATGAGTCGATGGGCCGAATATTCTGCATCTCCGTAATTAAATCAAAAGTGACCACATAAGCCCGACGTGGCATTGGTACACTTCCCCTGGATCATTTTTCTTGGATGGGAGATGAGGTGACATCACAAGTTTGTTATATACGCCAACGATGGTGACGTGACATCTCGGTATCTTATCATCACTATATTACGCTAACGGTATAGGTGCACTTGCCCTAGTATGATGTTTTAAGTAAGAGTATCTTATTATGTTTTACAAATTTAAGACTTGATTTCGTGCAAACCTGCTAAAATAACCATTTTTATATACACTCCAACACATGTTAATTTTTTTACGTCGTTGTCAGGAATACACAAAGTTTAGGAAGAATTGAAGTTAATGGCCTAGTCTTTTATTTTTATTTTTGCAAATGAGTCATTATTTTCAGCATGTGTATGATTTGTGGGGATTCCATTCTAAACAAAACTGCAATATTTCCAAACTAACCCCATGGATTTTCAAGAAGAAAGAGCTCTACCGCTCGTACGAGAGCCGCAAAAATCTGAAGCAGAAGGTCTTATCCAAAGCCTTCAAGCTTTAGAACGAAAGCTCCTTGAAATTTTTGCAACTGAGGATGCTGCGAAAATATCTAAATCATTTTCTTCTCTACAAGTTATCCGCTCCTCAGCCTAACACACTACCATCCGGAACGATGAGCAAATCAAATTTAAAGCTGGATGATGGACCCCCGAGATGGTTTTCGCCCTTGGAATGTGTGTCGCGCTTCGACAATTCTCCTCTCCTATTCGCTTTACCTTGTTTGTAACCAATAATTCCTTACATGAATATGTTTTTTAAAGAGAATATGACAAGCATAGGTTTTATTGATTATGGATTATGTATCCTAAAGCGTGGCCTGAATCAGCTATCCTTAGCGGATGGTGTAGGGACTCAGAGGATCAAGGATCCTTAACATTACTTATGATTTTTAATGATTGTTCTCTATGTTTTCTAATGTTCGCATGCAGGTTATGGATGACGTGGACTAAGTCTTAGCTGGAATCTCCGGTATAATTTGTAATGGAGCTTGAACGTGGTCTTCCTAGAATTTCGGACTTAGTTGTTAGGTTGATTCAAAAGAGGTTGATCAAGTGTTAGTCATAGAAGTTTACGGTCACACACACACTCGCATACTTCGCAAATCAGAGCTCTCAACACACTTAGCATTTGATCTTATCACACTTGATCAACATCCAAAGTTGTAATCTTTTTTGTGCAATATAGTCGATAGTGATAGTTATCACTATCCGAGGTTTTTATGCCGGCAATTTACTAGTGATCAAGGACTTTTCCTCGTATAAATCATTGTGTTCATTATATCATTCATCAAGCAATTTGTTTTATCATTCTTCATCACCTAAGCACACTACCTCACCTTACAAATTTGGTTACATTATCCTTAATCAGATTTTTGACCAAAACAGACACTACTATCAAAACGACCATTTTCAACCGTCATAACAGTCACAAAACCATCGCAAATCCGTTTTAAAGGGCATGCACTTCTATTGCATTATTGAAGGCTAGGACAATAAGTCTTTTCTCATCAGCCTAATAGTATTGTGGTAATCAGTCGCTAATGTTGTTGCTTTATATTTGGAGTAATATAAGATGGTTGAGTAGGGAGGAGCTGGTGGAAGGGCGGACATGATCGATAAATGATTATTTTGGAGTAATATAAGATGGTTGAGTAGGTATACAAGTAGTGCTTGATATAGATTCTGGTGAGAGTAATGACTTGATCGATTGAGAGTAACATATGTTGTACTACATGCAATGTAAAACAAATAAATTATAAAAATGAATGAGACATATATTAATTACATTCTCTTTTTATACCTATCTATTATATATATATATATATATAGAGGAGGGATAGAAAGAAAACTCACTTGAGTAAAGAAAACCTTATGTAATAATTTTTTTTTAAATATAGGAAATGTAAATAACATGTTATCAAACGTTTTGTAACAAAGAAAAAAAACAAAAAGCGTCAAAGGGATTTTTTATAAAAATTTTTAAATATATATATATATATATATATAATTTTAAAAATTCAGTTTTTTAAAAAATATATATATAAATTTTAAAAATTCAATTTTTTAGCATATATATATATATATATATTATAACCGCATTTTTTAAAATTTTATAAAAAAAATCACTTCAGCTTTTTTTTTGTTACATAATGTTCAATACTACGTAACTTACATTCCCTAATTTTTTTACAAAAAAAAAGTTGTTACATAAAGTTTTCTTGAGTTTTTGTAACTTGAATAGGTTTTCTCTCTATAATGTCTCATACCATATATAAGTAACATGATGAGTTAACAATAATTTAAAAACTTAATTGACTTGAATTTACCATTAATATGGATGGAGTTAGTTTGGTGGATTTAAATTGCAATAAAATATAAACATTGGTATCTAAATTGTAACACTTTTACAATTTGTAAGATATAGCACTAAACACTAAACCTTAGGAACAAAAATCACAATTTACTCAATAAAGAAATAATAGTTAGTTGATTAGTCCTAGGACCTTAAACCATATTAGATAAAGAAAGAAAGAAAAAGTCTTAATGTGTCCTAGGACGCGGCAAAGTTGTCTTTGTCACTGAGTTATTCATCCAAACCATTAACTCCATTACTTGTATGTGTGCAGTTCGTCCTTTCAAAATCAGGAAACTTTGATCTCATGAATATCGACATTTTGTCATATTTTGCGTTGCCTAATCTTGGTTTCACCTGGTTTTGCTTCAGTCCCACCATGTTTTTATTGAGTTCCCCCTCGAGTTGAACAATATGATTCCAAATCTCTTCTTTATCGCTAGAACGTGACTGAGTCGATTGAGCTTATGATCAATTGATCCTTTTTTTCCAAAGTTAGGTCAAACACCTACCTCCCATGCACTTTTTATTATTATTTTCTTGAGCACAAGCACATCTTAATGCCTCTTTCTCTAAGGCGTGTTCTACATCAGCATCTACGGCTGTTCCTTCTAATATTAACTTCGCCTTCTACTCTTTTATATGGTCAAGAATAGCACCTCTAAGATAATAAAAGGTACAAAAATAATAGTTAGACTTAAAATTTACCGTTGAAATTTTACGAAAATCTAACACAGACAATTATCTAATAAAGTCATAGGTAAATTATAAAATGTGTTGGTAAACGAACCCCCTTCCCCTATTTTTATTTGTGACACCCCTTCTTCAAGCTTTTAGTCAAATATAACTCAAACCTTTTACTTTTTCTTTTTAAAAAATATACAAATATATTAAACACAAATCACTTAGTAATGTAATTCATATATATTATATATGGGATAAAGATGAACCAAAACTATTAGAGCACCAACTCTTTCTAGTTAATGGAATCGGCTTGTCGGCTCGACCTTGCATTTCTTTTTGATATATATGGAATCATTATCATATATGTATATCAACGATAAACACCTTTTTTATAGAAAATAATGTTTTAGAGAGTAATTTGATAAGTTTAAAATTGATCTTTTTCCAGAAAGCGGTATGACAAGTAAGAACATAAGGTATGTTAACCCTAACCCTTTATAAAACATAACAAAGTTATTTAAATTCCTAATGCTCGCATCTTGTAGTGGTTGTATCCTTCATTAACATAATAAAAGGTACAAAAAATCCAAACCTGAGTGGGTCTATTTAACCCATCACCAAGCCTAAAAATTGAACCCGGAGAGAGAGTAGATGGCTTACATGTTGGGTACTTGCATGATCATTTAGCCATCCTTGTTTCTCAACGTTGAATGCAAATTTAGATAAACATCGAACGGGCTAGGTGGCATTTGAGTCTTGCGATCAGTCTGTGATAATAAAGAATATTACATCAGTTATGTAGTATTGAAATAATTTATGAAATCAGTTATAACTCTTTTTGAACTATATATCTTCATATCTTACCATTTTGAATATATGATTGACTATTGGCTTAGAGTCACCTCAACTTTTAACAATTTGTTTTGCTCTATCGGCTTTCATTTGATGACTATATGAATTAAAAATTCAGAGCCACAATCATATCTATGACATATCAGCAAGTGGTGCGTATCATTCCAATATGAACATGATGTAATGTAGATATTGTTTTTGTAATTTAGTGTATGAAAGGACTATTTTAAACAAAAAAAGCAAATCATTCCTATTGACACTACTATCATCATGATGTAATGAAGGGACTGTTTTTAAACGGCTATACGGGTTCGGATATCCCAAATTTTGACCCAGCCCACATCTTTAGTAATAATGGGTCTTAAGAGCCATAATATTCTTACTTGGTCCGAACTAAATATCCGTTTCTAATTCATTATATTTGGTAAATGTTGGTCACTAATATTTTACTCGAAACAATAGAAAATGTGTTGATTATTCGTGACTAAACTTCGGTGACTACTTATTTCATATACAAAACCAATTAGAGAGTTGTTAAAGAGAATTCACAATGAATCCTCTATATTTATGTGGGTGTAACCTCTATATTTGTAAGAGTTGTTATAAATTGTTCTGAGTGGATGAGAGAAAAAAAAGGAGAACAAGTTTCTCTTAATCAGAAAAGTAAATTTGGAGGAGATATTGTTCACCTCTATAACTTTTTTATTTTTATTTGAAAGTGGTTGTAAGTGGAGAAGAGAGAAAATATAATGATAAAAGTATTAAAAATGTTATTTAATTGATAAAAAGAGAGAGAAAATAATATCATCAGTGCGATAATTAAACATCCATTAGTGATGTATTGCCCTTGGGGCTATGATTAAACATTCATTAGTGATGTATTGCCCTTGGGGTTATGATTAAACGTCCATTAGTAATGTATTGCCCTTAAGGCTATAATTAAACATCCATTAGAGATGTATTGCCCTTGGGGCTATGATCAAACATCCATTTAGTGATGATTTGCCATTAAGCAATATTATATTTTCAAATGACAACGACAGTTGTGGTTAATATAACCCCCTGTCCATATTTTATGTCCATTAGTGACAGGCATATGTGCCATATTTTATGTCCATTAGTAACAGGCCTATGTGCCATAAATTTTATGTCCTTCGTGACAAGCTTATGAGCTAAATATAATTGTCAATTATGACAATGACAATTATGACAATACGATCCACTGTCTAATATCATATATGGACTATGTCCAAATTGTAATTTGCCTGTGATAGTCCTTTTGAGACCTAGGCCAAAAATAGATATAATAAGCCTAAGAGTTGTGATGTATTTCACACTAGCTTGATTAGGCAATGGATTGTTATATCCAATATTTAAAGCCTAAATTGTTATTTGATCAATAGTTCACTTAATTGACCACTTGTTACCTTCATTGCAACTAAACATTAGTCCTTAATATGGTATCTTACATTCATTGTTAGGACTGTTTTCAATCTATTATATATTTCCTCAAAACATGATTATTGGAGATTAAATATTAATCCATGGTTCCTTCATCTACAAAACTTAGAACTTATTGGAGACTAAAAATCAATCATTAATATATTATGAATTATTATTTTTAATGTATGACTATCCACATGTCCTCATAATGTGGTGACTCTCCAAGTACTTAACTCACATGTCTTCGTAATATGGTGACTCTCCAAGTATTTAACTCCTATCTTTATAAGCCTATAAATAGAGGCGTATGTAGGTCATACTTCATATAAATAAGAATGAGTTCTTCAATTCTTCTTTCTATATTTCTCTCTATATAATCTTTATAATTCTTGTCTACAAATTATCATATATTGGTTGCTATTATGTCGTTGTTTTACAACATAATACAGTTTCTTACTTGAATTGTTAGGACTGATTTTAGTCTTTAATATATTTCTTCAAAAGGGTGGAGTATGTATTAATTATTGGAGACAAATATTAGTCCCTACTTATTTAATCTACAAAATTCATTATATCATTATAGACTAAAAATTAGTCCTTATTGTGGTCTCTTACATTAAAACAAATTTTTAGAGTCTAATATGATTCTTCAAAACAATTTAGTATGTGTTGGTTATTGGAGACTAAACTTTAAAGGGGGTGTTTTTTTTTTCATGTAACTTTTTTTAAATATAACAATTTTTATTCATTGGTAGAGGGGTGTTTTATCTTTATTCCTTTAAGGAGTGGAAAGAAATATATTATTATTATTATATATTAAAAAATTTATTATTAATTTTTTTACCATTAATATATTATTATTATAATTATTATTATTGTTAGTATTGAGTCAATTATATTTTTTCGTTTTTAATACAATTGTGTTTCATTACTTCGTTTTTTCTTTTTGTTTATCAAATTGAACAAAGTATCATTCTATTCACATATGAGTAATCAAACATCACAATGGAATGGATGATTCCTTTCATTCCATTATTGATTCCATTACCTCGTCCATTTCATTCCTTTATCCACTTCATTATACCATACCAAGCAGACCCTTGTCAATCTATCCTTAATACGGCCACTTACAGACGGTTATTTAATATACAAACTCTTTATGGACTGAAAATAATAAGTTTTCTTACAAGATATCCAGACTGGTTTTCAGTCTCCGATGCCTTTTGTTTGAAGGATAGTATTTGCACCTAGTACTTGTTTGTGCCAAATAAACTAAACTGGAGACCAAAAATCAGTTACCGATAATTTCTTGCGCAATAGGCATTCCGAACTAAATATCCGTTTCTAATTCATTATATTTGGTAAATGTTGGTCACTAATATTTTACTCGAAACAATAGAATATGTGTTGGTTATTCGTAACTAAACTTCGGTGCCTACTTATTTCATATACAAAACCAATTAGAGAGTTGTTAAAGAGAATTCAGAATGAATCCTCGATATTTATGTGGGTGTAACCTCTACATTTATAAGAGTTGTTATAAATTGTTCTGAGTGGATGAGAGAAAAAAAAGGAGAACAAGTTATTCTTAATCAGAAAAGTAAATTTGGAGGATATATTGTTCACATCTATAACTTTTTAATTTTTATTTGAAAGTGGTTGTAAGTGGAAAAGAGAGAAAATGTAATGATAAAAGTATTAAAAATGTTATTTAATTGATAAAAAAGAGAGAGAAAATAATATTTTTTAGTATAATTATAGAGATGGAATAAAAGATTTTGTGAATGCTCTGATACGGTCACCTACGTGAAAATTTAAGATTGTTTTTAAGGTCTATAATATATATCTTTGAAAAAGTGGAATATGTGTTGATTATCAGTGACTAAATATGAGTCCAAGGTTACTTTATCTACAAAACTAATTGAACTAAAAATCAGTCAATAATACAATTTTTTACTTGAATTCTTAGGACAAATTTTAGCTCTCTAATATATTTCTTCATAATAGTGGAATATTTGTTAATTACTAGAACTAAATATTACTCCCTAGTTATTTAATCTACAAAACTCTTTATAGACTGAAAACCAATTCCAAATAATTTTGCTTACAAGATATTTAAGACTGATTTTTCAGTCTCCGATGTTTCTTTAAATGGTAGAATTTGATTCTAATAATTAGAGACAAAATGAGTGATTGATCGTTTCTTATGCAATAGGCAATCAAGACTAAATATCGGTTTTTAATTCGTTTTGTTTGATAAATTTTAGTCATTGATCTTTAGTCTCTAGTAAGTTATCTTCGTGTTTCAGAAAATATCAATCGCCTATACAATGGCACCATTTTTCATTAATGAGGGCACTTATTTGAGACTAGAATTTAGAAACCAATAAGCTTCCTTTCAAAATATTTTATTTCACATACATAGTTTTGACACAGATTTTTAGTCACAAATAAATTGTCAGAGTATATTAAGGACTAATTATTAGGCACTAACACCAGTCACATAAAAATTAATTCTTAATATCATCAGCAACTAATACATCAGTCTCAAATACTAATTCAGTATTGATAAATTAGTTCCTGACATCGTAGTCCTTAATGGTCATGTTTTTAGTAGTTGTGCATTTTAAGTGTAAGGAGGGAAACACGGGACGATAAAAATCTTGAATATTTGTGTCCAAACCAAGCCTTCCACAAGATACCATTGAAACCGCTTCACCACGTCCAATCTTTTTCCAAAAACAAACACAATATTATATATATATATATATATATATATATATATATATATATATAGGATTAGGATCATTTGTGAACAACTTCTTGAAAATGAACTGAGTGAACTAATCTTGACTATTGATTATTTTTTAGATTAAAATGATAAGATTGACATTAGCTCTCTCTCTCTTTCTCTTAATTAAAATTCTTTAATTTTTTCATCTATTAATTCTCTCTCTCACTCTCTCTCTCTCTCACATTTTTAATTACTTCTCCATTATTTAAACTCGTGTAGATACTGGACACCAACTGTTCCTCCGGGATTCAAACCGTATATGAAACTCCTAACGGAACTAGGTCGTGGACTACAAAATACACAGATGTATCAAAAGTCTGTACACATCTGTATAAACTAACAACTGTGTATCTTGTATAAACTGATAGTTAGTGAGACTGTACACATGTGTATAAACTAACAGCGGTATATCTTGTATAAATTGATAATTAGCGAGACTGTACACATGTGTATAAACTAACATTTGTACATGTGTATACACTAATAATTGTGTATTTGTATATACGAAAACTAGCAAGATTTTAGGAATTTTGATTATATTGTTTAATAAATGCACTTTACAAAAGACGCAAATACCCTTCTATCAATTAATTAAAGAGAAGTAACATTATAATTACAATCTTGTCATTATTTAAAAATTCTAGATAATATAATCTAATGGCTCAGATTAGTTCACACAGTTCACCCTCAACCTATTGTTCACTCTATAACTCTACCCTATATATATATATATATATATATATATATATATATATATATATATATATATATATATATATATATATGGGAAGGTTCATTTGAGAAGAAATTTATTAATAAATCAAAAACATTTTATCCTACACATTTTAAAATTTATCCTACATATATCTTATACTTATCAGAATTTACCATACACACATTTAATTTACCCTACACATTTCAAAATTTATCCTACACATACTAAAATTTATCCTACACATGTCGAAAATTGTCCTTCACCATAAATTATTTTATCTTGAAAAAGTATATTAAAAAATGAGCTACAAATTTAACTAATTAGCTAATTAATAACAATTATAGATTTACCTATATGCCCTTTTTCATAATATTAAATACACACATTAAATGAAGTAAATGGAGAATTTCTATTGGTTTAAAAGTTATCTTTTTGTTCTTACAAAAATTTTCTTTTCATTTGAACTCTCCACTATATATATATATAGGGTGAGGTTATTGTAAGAAAATATAAAAGTGTAAGAAGAATAAGAAAGAATCTAAACCATTAGATATTTAATCTAATGGTTGAGATATTAATGGTAATCTTGTAAATAGTGTTGACTATTAAATTAATTAATTTTTTAGATTAATGGTATAAAGGTAAATTTAACATTTTTAAATTAAAAAAATAACATTAATGCACATGCAAGTTCCCCCCTCTTTTTCAAACGTCAATAACTTTTATACATAACTCTTTTTTTTTTAAATTACACCATAATAACGAGTGGTTTTTTATCTTTAATATGAGTACCATATTGATATACTTATGTAGAGAAAAAATTACGTCTCGCTTGGATGTTTTAGTCCATGATGTTTCATACAATAATGTTTTAATTGTAGGGTGCTATTTCTGTTATATTCATGTTCTTCGTGAGATGTATGCCTTCAATATACATTTTGTGGTGTTTTTATGATTTAGGGTGTTATTCTTATTATATTTAATGTGAGGACAAAGGTCCTTGATTTATTAGGGTATTATTTCTGTTATATTCAATGTTAGGGTGTTCTTTATAAGATGTGTGTCTTCAATATACATGTTGTGGTGTTTTTATGAGCTAGTGTGTTGTTTATGTTATATTTCTTTTCTTTATAAGATGTATGCCTTCAATATACATGCTGTGGTGTTTTTATGAGTTAGGGTGTTATTTATTTATATGATGTATGCCTTCAAATTCGAAAATCCCTACAATAACTACCAAAAATTGGTTACATATATTCATTCTATAATTAAATTTTATTAATTAAATTACACTTATACTCTTAAACTACCAAAATGAAAAAAGGACACGTGTCACCTCCAAAATCTTTCTTATCCTTCTTACACTTTTATATTTTCTTACATTAACCTCTACCTATATATATATATATATATATTTGGAGGGTTCTAGAGTGAACACTAGGTTGAGAGCGAACTGTGTGAACTAATCTGAGCCATTGGATTATATCATCTAGAGATTTTTAAACAATAGCAAGATTGTAATTATAATATTGTAACTTCCCTTTAAATTAATTGACAGAATGGTATTTGCATCTTTTGTAAATTCATTTATTAAACAATATAATCAAAATTCCTAAAATCTTGCTAGTTTCCATGTATACAAGATACATAGTTTTTAGTGTGTACACATGTGTACAGTCTCGATAGTATCAGTTTATACAAGATACAACGATGTTAGTTTATACACATGTGTACAGTCTCGCTAATATCAATTTATACAAGATACATAGTTTTAGTTTATACATATGTGTACAGACTTTTGATACATCTGTGTATTTTATAATCCACGACCTAGTTCCCTTAGGAGTTTCATATACGGTTTGAATCCGGGAGGGACAATTGGTGTCCAGTACCTAGTTCCGTTAGGAGTTTCATATACGATATTAGCAACTGATTCTACACGAGTTTAAAATAATTGAGAAGTAATTAAAAATGTGTGTGAGAGAGAGAATTAATAAATGAGAAAATTAAGGGATTTAATTAAGAGAGAGAGAGAGAGCTAATGTCAATCTTACTTTGTAAAATTAATAAAATTCGTGTGTAGAACTCGCAATGCGTATCCAATGCTAAAAACCCAAAAACGTCTTTGATTTGAAATAGAAAAAGAAATTTTTAAATATAACAAGTAACAAAAGTGGGAAGATTACTAGTTTCTAATTCATTAAAGAAATGATGAGAGGAAACATGTAGTGATTTTGAAGCATCAGAAGTAGAACAAAACCAACTATAGAATTCAAATCATCATGGTTATCAGATTTCTTTCTATTTGTTTCCTTTGGTGCACAAACATCTTTAAAGTTAAGTGTCTTAAAACATTTATATGAAGGATGAGATGTTGACATTGTTGCACTTCATTCCTAACTTCTTCAACTTGTTCTGCACTTAAATCTTCATTAACTTTGTCAACACAACTAATTTTATCATTAGAATCTCCAAGATCATTCATAAGGTGAGGGGTAGGGATTGGTAAACCCGGGTCTTTAACAATCTTTGAAAGTTTCCCATTGGTATCCATCAAAAATGATTTCATCCTCTTCTTCCATTCAGGGAAATCACTAACTGGTTGAATATTTGGAGGTGATAATGTTGCACAAATTTCTAATGAAAACTTTTCATTTACATTCTTTGTTGGGTCATCATTCTTGAATCCTTTGTTTTATCATATTCCTTTTTCATGGCATACTTGTTGAAGCAGGTTCATTTCCTGATTATGACCCTATTTGTATGCTTCCTTAAATTGGAACAAACCATTTTCCACTTAACTAAGTTATATCATATTTTATGGGTACAAATGTTGCTATTCAACATCCAAGTTTTATGATAAATTTCCATCTTCAAGTTGTAACTCGAAAATAAATTTGAAACACAGTTTGGATCACTCTAAAAACTTAAACTCAAATCAATTTGAACGCTAGATCATGTCGAATCACGCAACTCGATCAAATCTTAATCAACTTGTCCGACAACGAATCTTGTAAGCAGCCCACTAGATGTAACAAAAACTCTCGGCCTAACTCACCTTAACCAATGATTAATGGCCCATAAAAGAATCTGATGACTTTAAATCTATTTTACTTCAACACCAATGGATTCAAGGAAAGAATTTAAAGTAAAATTGTTTTGCTTTGATTGCTCTTGTTGTATTCAAAGAAGCATTAAATGCTCTAAAATTAAAAATAAAATATTTTAAATTAATAAATGTACCTATAAATATACCAAAATCATCGCATTTTTTTACACACTTCAATCAATTCTCTCTCTTAAATTTATAAAATCCTTCTACTTTTTTACAATTTTCTACCTTTTATACAATTATTCTACTTTTGTCATGGATCAATACAACCCGAACCCAAACCCGAACGCGAACCCAAAACATTTTTTAGGTTATGTTTTTTTTTTTTAGCTTTTGTTTTTTTAGGTTATGTAACGTGTGGTTTTTAATACTAATGATTTTATTTTATATTAGTAAATGTTAAAAACTAGTTGAATTAAAATAAAAAGAAAAATAAATTAACTAGATGGGGTAGGGTCGTCACTCATTTCCTTTGTTCCATCCTTGGAGGGGCGTCCTCCAAGAACGTGGTTGGTCATCCTCCAGAGAGGTCCATCACCACACCGAGTAGCCTAAGAGAAATTACGAGGAGACCAAGGTTCTCTCTCCCTTAATCTTGATTCGGTCTCCATCACATTAATGCAGGCTCATCATCTTCTCGAGTTAAGTTTGTTCGTACTTCGGTTTTTCCTTTGTACATTCCCACGCAAAATGACCAAGCTCTTCACACCGAAAACACTTGACTCGCGACTTGTCTCGTCCTCTTTGTGGCCCTCGATTTTCACCTTGTTCTCGTTGATTACCACTTGACCGATTCGACCCTCACGACCCACATCAGTTCCACTGGTTTTGTTCTTGCCACGTGTTTTGCAACACGCACAGTTACCACACCCACCATTGTTCACTTTACCTCTTCCGTCATCATGAGTGAACATCAGTTGGCCACGGACATCTTCAACGGAGACTTTAGGCTTCACTCGCTCCTCATAAGCTTTCAAACGACCCACCAGCTCTTCAAAGGGCATTGACTCAATCTCTGAGTATTGCTCGATTGAAGCAACGATTGGCAAATACTTATTCGGCATAGAATTTAAGAACTTTCTCACAAGTACCTCATCTTCGAGCGATCCAAGACTCTTATACCTTGATTGCATCCCGCTTAACTTGTCGGCGAATTCATCTATCGACTCCGTCTCTTTCATCTGAATCATCTCCAGTTCACTCCTCAACGTTTGCAAACGTGCCTTCCGAACTCGATCAGCACCCATATACGTCTTCGGATCTGTATACTTTGCAACTTGAAGGAGATCGTCTTCAGGAATAGATTGATATATCATCGCCTTTGCCATAAACTTCTTTTTAACTTCTACCTCTCCCCCTGTCACAGGATCTACGGCTTCTCGCAAACCATGTGCAACCAAAATAATCTCCATCATAATCGAGCACGTCGTGTAATTTGTTTTCGTGAGTTTTGGACATTGTAGCGTCATGTTGTTTGACTCACGTGCAAGTACCATATCACCTTATGGATTAGCCATCTTTCTTTTCTCTACTCGTATTGTTTGTTCTTCTTTGCTCGTCTTGCCAAATCGTATGCAATATATATTCTTTTTTCTTCACCGCTCAGATAATAATCACCTTTATTTTATATGGTTCAATATATTCACACACCCATCCAGCCTGTCTATTTGGACACATTTGGTGCCCAAGGGAGCTCTGAGTGGGTTGTCGAGCACAAAATTTAAGGGGTCTAAACGCCTCGTATAGGTCTATACTGGGCGTGGTGTTTTTTGAGTTGAAAAATGGATGTTTTGGTGGGGTAATTTGATTATTTTGGAGAGTAATGTTTTTTCGAGTGGAAAAATGGGTGTTTTGGTAGGGTAATTTAAGTTGTTTTAAAAAATATATTTTTTGTATAAAACTATTTTACCGTTTTCAAGATCGGCCCTTTAAAAATATTGAATCATTTAAATATTACATTGTTTTTAAATTTTACTTATTCAAAAATTACTCTTCCATTAAAATATTATATTGTTTAATACGAGTGTTAAAATACTACATGCTTATACGAGTGTTGTATCTTATCATATATTCTCGTATCATATTGTAATGTATGGTATTGTAGTATAAGTCTCGTATACTGTAGTATAAGTCACGTGTAGACATCGTATAATTAATATTAGTGTTATTGATATTAATATTAATATAAGTTTTTTTTTTATAATTAATATTAGTGTCATTGATATTAAAAAGAGAAAACACAAAAAAATAAAAATATACGTCGCATACAAGGCTAGACTGGGCGTCTAGTGTGATCCAAAAGACCATTATAGTGTTGCTTTCCCCCTAGTCTAGCCCTAACTCAGGGGTATAGTAGTCATTTAACAATCCTAGACAACCAGTCTAGCCCTGTATGGGACGTATTTGTTGTGTTATTGATATTAAAAAGAGAATATATATATATATATACACACACGCCGTATACAGGGCTTGACTGGGCGTCTGGTGTGGTCCAAAAGACCATTAAAGCCCTGTTTTGCCCCAGCCTAGCCCTAACTCAGGGGTATAATAGTCATTTAAACACCCTAGACGCCCAGTCTAGCCCTGTATACGTCATATACAGGGCTAGACTGGGCGTCTAGTGTGGTCCAAAAGACCATTTTAGCCCTGCTTTGCCCCAGTCTAGCCCTAACTCAGGGGTATAATAGTCACTTAAACACCCTAGACGCCCAGTCTAGCCCTGTATACGGCGTATTTTTTTAATATATGTGTTATTATAAAAAACACCAACCTCCTAGACGCCTAATCTAGACCTATAGGGGCGTCTAGACCACTTAAATTTTTGTGCCCGACAACCCACTCAGAACCCACTTGATTTCACTGCCTAGGCGCTCTGTATAGACCTATACGAGACGTCTTAAACATGTGGAAATAGACACTTAGGTGTATGAATATATAGAATCTTTAATATATATCCACCGGGCTTATAACCTTGAATTCTTACTGGCTTATAACTTTCAATTCCAACTCAAATACCAGGTCAATTAATTATGCCTTATCTCTCAAGTTTGAATTTCAAACTTCATATAATTTATCCAAATCCTTAATTAATTCACAAGCCTTTAAAAATTTTAACTGGGCTCCACTGAAAAATAGCAATAATTTTTTTTTCCTGTTACTTCTCACACCCAACCACAACACATTCCAAATAAATTTTTGTTTCTATAATTAATTCTCCACAACCTTTTACCAACGACTCAATCCAAAAGACAACCAATATGTAGCCGTTGCTTTTGTTTATCCAATCGCAAGACAACCAAAACAGCAGCCACTCCCTTTTGATCAATCTATCACGGTTTGACCAAATTGTTCATCAGAGGTATCACACCGTAACAACCCGAATCACTCGGGTAACTCCACACCTATCGCAGGTGATTTGAACTTTCACTCGATCTGACTCAATCTGATTGATATTTCCCGTGGTTGATTCGCACAACCCGAACGGTTTGAAAACTTCGCAGCCGCTTTCACAATTCAAGCTCTCACAGATCGAACTTCAGCAACTCCGGAACAAACCGGTTGCCTTCAAACCCGTTGCAGGTTCGATGATGACCTCTCCTTGAACACGTCGCAGGTTCAGTTTTCTTCCATGGTGATTCAACAGGCCTTGAATTGTATGCGCTCTGATACCAATTGATGGAACAATCGGATCAAAAACAACAAACAAACAACCGGATATTGTGAGAAACGCACTCACGACTCTTTTCTTTTATTAAAATCAAACCACCACCCATTACAATGACACTAAATCATCTATTTATGTTAAACAATACTTGAAACCTAAACCTATCCCAACTAGACCATGACACTTAATTAAATAATAACATACTACCTATTATTATGTAACCTAACAACTCGATAAACATTAATTAAAAACGAATAATTAAATCAAGATTAACTAACAGGTTCAATCCTGAAAAGGTGTAATTTAGTATAGAATTTAGGAGAGACAACTTTTTGTTAAAAAAAACTAACTATTGTTGTTTCAACGTTGAAGCTTTGGCTCATATAATTTGTATCATCTCACCATAAATAAACCAAACCCTTTTATTTTATTAATAAAAAATGCAGTCCATAACAACAACCTAGCCCACTAATTTCCTTTAAATTTGTAGAACACATTCTAATTTAGTTAACTAAAATTTTTTTATAATTTTCGACGTCGTTTGCTATTTTTATAACCTAAAATGAAAACAACATAGAAATCTGTTAAAATCTATATTTTTTAAAAACTAAACAATTTACAATTTACTAATTGTTCTTTAACCACTACATCTACAAACACCATCATAACAAGTTCAACACCTTAATGAGTGATACTTATTATAAGGATTTGCTTGTAATCTTTAAGAACACACAAACTCATCATCAATCATCAAGGTAAGTACATAATCCTTTTTTTCACTTTTAACTATTTTAAGGTGATTCATATGTGGTAACCATTTTCCAATGCAAATTTCACTATTTATGGCTTATGTGAATTCTACATGCCTTTTGTGTGAAACATGATGGTTAGCTAATATCTTGACTAAATACATTCATTAGCTTTAGCCAAGCAAAATAGTAGTATGTTATAGCGCTAACACAACGCCCCAAAATAGGGTGACATGTTACCATTACAATAGTCAAAACAAAAGACAACATTCCATTAATTTAACATTTTATATTACCAAAAGAGTGTACAATAGCCCTAGGGTTATATTGTTTATTACATATGCTCAATTTTCATTAACTAGCATGTGCTACATAAAGCTAATTTTTTTCTTTCTCAATATCCTAGAGCTTAATTCTTCTCTCTTTCACACCTCGCCCTGCCTGATTAACCTGTAAACCTGTTAAAAAGGATCAACGGAATGAGCCAAATGCCCAGTACGAAATAAAAAAAAAGCACAAACAATAATAGTAACAGTTACAACTAATATAACAAGTCAGAAATAACATAACCTGAATGGTATGATGCAAATAATGCAAGCCAATAATAATCGTATCATCTGGATGTACCCATTGAGCCGAATAACATAACAGACATGCACGTAGAGCTGCAGATCCTACGTACTGAATATGAGATGGTGTGTGGGCATACACAACAACCATTCACTAGAAAACATACACATATATCCTAGGACCTGTCCATACGCATCCTAATGGCCTCATGTACCTCACTAGTACTAAGGAGATGCTGCGAATTAGGCTCACCGTCATGGTAGGTGCCACGTCATCGATGTCGCAATGACGTGCTTGTGGTCACCCCCACAAGTTGGAACACGCTCGGGTAACAAAATACAATTGAAATGATATTGAAACATTATATCTCAAACACGCTACCTAAGCGTCAAAGCAAATACATAGCCATATCGTAACACGGGAACATGCGATAATGAGAACAAACAAAATAAATTCCTATCACATGCAAAAAATATGTCGTTCAATATTTCTAATAAGTACCATTGTCTGCTTATTTAAAGATTCTCTGTTTTCGGCATGATAGACATGATGGACTGATATTTGATATTTTTGTGTAGAGTAACAACCTTGTCACTTTCTAGATTGAATAGTTTATTGGGTGGGTAACCAATCATTTTATTAAAAAAAATAGGTTCGGTTGAGAGCGGGTTTTATTGGGTACGGGTCAAATCACTATTTAAAAAATGGTCATTTTGGTTGGGTTAGATTAGTGCTTTGTTTTATTACTTTTCAAATATGCTCATTAAGAACCCTTATAAATAATATACAGCCTAAAACATCCCACAACCTAATATTGAATGTCCGAGTTTGCACCATTATGTGATTATGCGGTTAGTTCTAATTTGAAGGTATAATGATGAAGTTGAGGATCATAACTAGGTGAGTAAACTGTCAAAATTGTCCCTAAGGTTTGGTTAATTTTGTCATTTTAGTCCAAAACTCAACCTTTTGAATCTGGGTCCCTATGATTTCAATTTTGTTGTTATTTTCATCCAAAAGTAAAAATCTAGTCAGATTTTTCAGTTAACATCCAGTTTTTTTGTCTTTTTTCTCCATTTTAGTTAAGGGCAAAATGGTCAGTTTTTTTAATTTGTTATAATAAAACAGTAAAAGACCATTTTGCCCTTTATTAAAAGAGGGGAAAACGATTAAAAAACTGGATGTTAACTGGAAAATTTGACGAGATTTTGATTATGGATGAAAATGTCAAAAAATCTAAAACCACGGGACCCAGATTAAAAATGTTTGAGTTTTGGACTAAAGTAGCAAAAGTGACCAAAACTCATGGACCATTTTAGCACTTTACTCTAACTAGGTGTATCTCAAAGCTAATAATGGATTGGTTGACTGGGACAACATAGGTACAACGTGGGCTCCATGGGTACTATTTTTTGGGAGGGAATACAAAGCCGGACCGGCTTAGCATTTTAGGAGAAAGCCTAGGGCCACCAGAAAATAGAGGCCTTCAAAAAAATTATTTTTGTCATATAATACATGTCTATGTGTATTTGGTCTAAATTAACAAAAACATTATGGCCCAAACAAATAAATTGTCTACACCCAAAACTTGAAGGATTGTTTGCCTAATCCTTTTTTTCTTGAATCCATAAGTTACCCGGTCCCTTTTTTCTTGAACGCAATTATGCATCCTCTGCCGATAGTGCCAATTGAGGGAGAAACTATGGGTAATCGATTCATGCCGATGTGCGATTTGCAATTGATCATTAACCATAGAAAAACAATTTTATGATTTGATATCGCGATTTTACGACTTGATGTTGTGATTTGCTATTTCCATTTTATTTTTTTTAGGTCCAAGCCTGACACGGGCCCCAACTTTATACTTCGTGTAGAGCCTCCAAAAACATTAGAACGAGGTCTTTGAGAACAACTTAATAATATCGATATTCCTGTTATGAGCAAACAATGTTTGTTTCATGATTTGGTACTACTCAACCTGCCCAAGGTGTCACCATTTGAGTTTTTGGCTATTAATTTTTTTGGTGTCAATAAGCCCAACAAAGATTATCCGGTATGCTAATGAGTATCGGAAATTTACGACCCAAAAGTGCTATCACAGGCCTAATAGTTATTAGTATCTTGGGTCGAGTGGGATGGTCGTTAAAAGGTTTAGAAAGTGGTCGGATATGGTGACCTGATGGGTAGTGGGATTAGAGGTGGTTGTTAAAGCACTGGGCCAACAGATTTTATTAGGCTGTGCCTAAAATATACGATAAATGAATGTGCTGAGTATGAAAGTTTGGGCCAGGGAGTCGGTAAGTGGATGCGATCTACCGGTTAAAAAATTCTAACAATGATTTGGGCCTTATTATGCAAAGCATACAATGGGGTAAAGTAGAAAAAAAAAACGTTTTGAAGCTATGATAGTGCATTTAGCGATCGTAAACTTTTTGCCAAATATGCTAATTAATACAAGACTGAGCTTGTGTCCTTGTAGCGAGCGTGCAGTTCCTTTAGTGTAGTCGGTGATGTACGTACTCGTTATCTTAACGAGTTGTGGATTTATATAAACAAAATTGTTTTTGTTTATAATGCAATGCAATACAATACAGTGTTGATATTATGACGTTAATGTTTCCTTCACCGGACAAGTAAAGTAGAAATTATAAGAGTTTATGCAACGATATCATGTAAACTCATTTCTCTTCATATTAATTAGTCAAAAAGGAGTTTGAAAGGAAACGTGTCAACGTTGATATAGACTGAAATTTAACAAATGCTTCGGCATAAATGATTATAAAAAAAGCCAACATTTGTAATTTGATAGTAATTATAGCTTTACCCACAAATGTACCAACGAAACTTATTTCGTGAGTAATCTATTATTTCCTAATATTGGCTATTCCATAGCTAGTTTCCATGTATAATCTACAATGTTCTTGTAGAGCCTCAAATTGATACAAACTTAAGCTGCAAAAACATATGTGTAATTTTATAAATTTATGTAAAAGATCCATTTTGCACAAAACTCAACAATCCCCAAAAGCGTAACTAACTAATCACATTTAACATCCTAAAGCATTTTCTTACCATTAAACAGCCCTACTCTGATTGACTAAATCTTGTGGTGCATCAGAATGTTGTGATCTTGTTACCTCTTCTTCTTGTTGTGGTTGTGTATCAACTACACATATAACCTCAACCGAAGGCCGGGCTGCATCTAGTTGACAAATGGGACAACTACGATGTGAGTACAACCACATGTCGATACAGGGACATGAAAAGAGTGCATACACTCGGGCAAAGTGCGTAACTCGTCTCCTTCCTCAAACTCACATAGACACACGGCGCACATATCTTCTAAGCCCATGACCTTTTTGTGCTTATGCGATGGGATGAGTCCCGCCACCGAATGCTCAGTGCTCACATCGTTTTCTCGCAATTCTATCTCAATGGGGCCTCGATGACGGAAATCCCACGATAGCATCGAGACACAGTGGTATAACGCAATCAGTAAAGCTCCAGACGCGATAATAAGAAGCATAATGTATAATTCGGTTAAAAAACCGCTTTTGTCATCCGCCATTAGATTGGGTTGGGAAAATGGGTAATAGCAAATAAGCTTGGTTTTTAGTAGGAATTAAGTTGTAATTACTATATTGTTTGCATCATGAATTTTTAATAGGAATTAAGTTTTAATTACTATATTGTTACTAGGAACATAAGGAAAGGGGCGATTAGTCCAAGATGGCCAACACTTTCTTGTTAGAATTATGAATATTATAATATGAATTAAGAAGCTGTAGTTACTATATATTTTTTTAATATATGATCCAAATTTGAGTGGTATATATAGAAGCCATAAAGGATAAGACATTTAAAACGTTTGATAATTGGGTTCAACATTGCTAATTTAAATATACGATTTCATCGATGATATATCTAAAAGGAAAACACATAAAACTGATATGGTGTGGATGTATTATCTTGCATTTATTTATTATACACTAGGATTTTAGCTATCCTGTTTTTAGGTATTATCATATATTTCTTTTTAGAAGATGGATTTCGAAAGGCTAAGATTAAATCCAAGTAATTTTCCATTTCGTTCAAAGTTGTTTTTATAGATTCATCTATTGAGAATGTCGTCTTAATCTGTAAGTTTTGGATTTTTGATGTACTTTTTGTAGTATAAAGAAAACTTGAAAATCTTTAAAATTTTGTATGCTATAATTCATAGTAACGGTTACGATATAATAGGAAGATATGTTAATGTAGAGATGTTTAAAAATATTCTTGATCATTTATTAAGTAATTAAGGGTTTGGATTAAGTGAATAGAATTAATCAAATTGAAGACGCATGGGTTTCTGTGGGGGTATATCTGTCCATCCAAGACGATAGTTTATCTCTCTTTCATTTCCTACATATTTCTTAAAACGTTGATAACTATTTAAAACGTTATTTTTATTTAAATGCATTATAAAAACGAGCGGTTTTTATTTTTAAAACAAGTATACTATTGCTATTTAGGAAAAAACACTGAAAACCTAAAAGTATAAAACACAATGGACATCACAACACACAAAAAAAATGGTAAATGCACGGTACTCCTGACCGCGGGAGGGTTCTCCCTCCCCAAGCTAGCTTAGCCCCATAACTGCCTGGCGGTTACTACCCAGCAGGATTATTCGGGTCGAGCTGGACTCGAACCCACGTCCTCCCGTTTGGAATGGGTGAGGCTGGCCACTGGGCTGACACCCCGTGGTTAACATCACAACACACTATAACACAATGAATATCAAATTAAAACACAAATAAAAAAACAATGGACTAAAACACAATAAATTTTGTGTTATAAAACGCAATATACTAAAACACAATAAAAATGTGTTTTATCGTTATGTTATAAAACCCAATAGACTAAAACACATGATTTATCATTGTGTTATAAAATGCAATTGATTAAAACCGTTTGGTAAGGTCGGTGTTGTTTTCCACCCCCGCCAACGCGTGTTTTTTCTCTCTTGGTTCAACTTAACATGTATAGAACAAGTGAGGATTGATCTTAATTTTCAATCACTATAAATGGAAATGTCGTGACTTACCAAATTGGAGGGAAAGTTAGCCGAGTTATGTTCCTGTACATATTTGGATTTAAAAGGGCTTGCAGGTTGTAGGAACTTAAAGATTTTGAAACTTATTGGTTATGTTAATAGGTTTTATGGTTATCTGTTCAAGGTTGTTAATGATTGAGGTTGTTGGTTGCGAAGGGAGTTATGACGCATCAAAGCAATTGGCCAGTTTAACATCGTATAACCATGGGAAAAAACCAACAGATACTAAAGATGAGTTGGTGGTCGGAAGTAGTGGCAGGCGGTGGTGACCGGAATTCTTCGTTGACGATGGTGGAAGATGTAGGAGGTTGAAGGTGAGTGTGTGTGTGGAGGGTGGGGGTAAAAACAATACATTGAAAACATGAAGCTACTATTTTAAAGAACAAAGATTACTATGAGGAATGATATAAAGATAAAAAAATCAAATATAAATACCCTTATCATATAAAGCCTACAAATATGGTGAAAATGTAAAAAAACGGTTACATTTTCGTAATTATTTACTCGTAACAAATGATCTTGTACAGTAATTTTGATCTAGTAGAGTAATTTTGTAAAATGTTCTTATATGGTAATTTAGATCTTGTAGAGTATCATAATTACTTTACAAATGATCTCGTATGCTAATTTCGATCTTGTAAGGTAATTTTGTAAAGTCTCATAATTACTCTACAAATTTTGTAGAGTAATTTTGAATTGTATATTGTTTGATAAACTTGCAAAGTAATTTTAATACATTTGTAGAGTAATTTTGATACACTTGTAGAGTAATTAAAATTACTCTACAAGATCATTCGTAGAGTAATTTTGATAATTACCCTACGAGCAAATAATTACGAAAAAGTTACCGTGTTTTTTGGCTTTTTCATGATTTCTTACGTTTTGTATGATAAGGCACTTTGTACCTAAACTTAACCCATGATATATAATACATTTAAGATGATAAGTAAATTTTAGATATTAATTTAAGAAAATATAATTGACATGGATAAATACCCAACAACCCCATGCATGCTCAAAAACAAAAAGGGATGTTTTTTTAATGGCCAACAGAATCAATCTCGAGCACTTTCGGGACATTTACTAGACCAAATGGAGTACTCCGAAAGTAACCTGGGTTCACCACCAATTCCGAGGAAAACCCGGTAACCCACCTGCCCGTAGGCACGATGATGAAATTACCGGTAAAATTGGCTCAAGGACCCAACCCAAGTTTCCCTGGGTCTCCTATCATTATCCACCAATGCCTCACTCTGCACCAAGTGAGAGTTGAACTTGCATATCTCAAGAGAAATGCAAGTCTTCCACCACTTAATCTAGAGATCGTCTCTAAAAGGGGATGTTATATACAAAGTTTTACATTCAAGAGAGGTTCTCTATTCATTATCCATTTCCTAGCTGCTAAAAATAAAACTTTCACCCAACATGCCATGTCATCGATCTCACCTCCCACAAAATCACTTTGTCCATCGGTTACAATTCCATCAACGTCTCACATCAGTTTATCCCTCATCATCCGGATACCAATTCATCCTTTCAATTTTGACCTCTCAAAATTCAAAATCCCCAAATCCATCATCATTCGTCACCCCCTATATAAACCCTAACACTTAGATCTTACCAAATCAACCAATTTCTCTCAACAAAATCCTTTATAACAAGGTACATATAGTTTAATCGAAACACTACTTTGACATTTGACAATGTCTGGACGTGGAAAAGGAGGAAAGAGGTTGGGAAGGGGACTAATAATCCAACATGGTAAAATCTTAATTACACATAGTGTATGCGAGCCGTATAAGGTTATACGGCCCGTATAGAATAAAATGAATTGACAAGAACTCTTTGTCGGTTCATTTTATTCTACACGGGTCGTACACCATGTGTAATTAAGATTTCAGTGTGGTCGTATATAATGTATACAATGACTTTATACGAGTCGTATAATGTTATATGGCTCGTATCCTTCGTATTTTGATTTTTTTTGTTTTTTTAGTATTTGACGCAATGTATAATTCCTCGATACGCATGCGATTAGACGTAGATTATTCGATTCAATGTTATATTCCTCGATTGTCGTGCCAGTTATGTGATTAGACATTAGATTCCTCGATATTCGTGCGAGTTATTTGATTCGACGTTAGATTCCTCGATTCGTGTGTTAATCATTTGAAATAATGTAATATTCCGTAAAAGCCTCTATATAAACGAAACTAGATGTAATACATTGTAAAATCGTGTCCAATAGTATAGTGACACGTGTTGTATTTTATTTTTAGTCTATTAAAGACTAATAAGGACTAAAAGTGTCAACATGCTTAAACTAAGTCTCTGAGTGATCTTCTGATGTCAACGTGCATAAACCGAACCTCTTAGTGACCATTAGTGTCAACATGCTAAAACTTGGCCTCTGAGTGACCGTCGTGTCAACATGCCCAGCCTCTGAGTGACAGCGGAGTCAACATGCTTATAATGAGCCTCTGAGTGATCGTTTATGAAGTCCTAACTCTCACATGTCCCATTTGTTGGACGAGAGGGATTAAATCCGTAAATATATGAAAGTTGGAAATTGGAGGGATTAAAAGTGTCAACATATTAATTTATACCTCTGAGTGACATTTTAACGAACCGAGAGCTCGACAATGTCCGGGCATAATCCCGGGTACGCCAAGTATTGGCTACGGAGGGCTAAAAGTGCTAAAAAGGTGTTTTAGAAGGTTTTAAGGATATTTAATAAGTTGAGGGACTAAAAGTGGCAAACTTCAAATCGGCGCTTGCGGGGCACGAGAGGCAAGCCTTGTGCCTCTCGCGGGGCGCGAGAGGCCTCTATCTGCAGAAAGTTTCCTTGGCCACCACACAAAGGTGCCAAAAACCATTTTCTCGAAACCATGGCTTCCCAAACTGCTATGCCACGTTTTGGGACACTTGTAAGCTCCCTCTTACACCCCTTAACACCTGGCATCACCTCCTTTGAGCTCTCCAACTATAAATAGGTGCAAAGGTTCAACCTTTGAACTTGCACCTTTCTCATTTTCAACTCTTCTCCCTCCTCTGGAAGTTCCTAACTGAAAGGAGCATCCAACTTAGTTCTCTTGCATTCTAGGAACCTCTTGTAAGTGTTCTTTCCTTGTGCATGTTCGTTATAGGCTTTTATAGCCAAAAGTCAAGCGTTTTACGGAAATCGCTTTGACTTTCGGTTAAGACCATTATGGTCCAGCCATTGTTCATAACAAACATGGCTAAGTGATCGTAATAAGGTAGGTGTTAGTCCCTATAAAGGGCACCTCCTGAAGATCACGTTTGCTAGACCAATTGACGGGTCAAAGTTATCATATTAAAAAGTCAAACATGCCATTTTTCGGAAAAATCACAAATTGATCTTATATATGTTATGAAAACTTTTTTGACACTTAAATAAGTTGGTAATAATTATTAGAACATGTAAGAAGATGTTCGGCTCGTCAATTTCAGTTCTAGGGTCGGTTCGCAATCGAAAGTCGCGAAGTTTGACTTCTGCTTTGACTTTCGATTCTGACCCGATTTAGATTAGTTAGCTACTGATCTAAAGTTGCATTATGATCGTAATATAATGTAGCATAACCCTATGAGGTTATATTACATGATCATAATCAGAATCTGAGTTTATGCGCAAGTTCTGTAATTATGCCATTTTTGACTAAAAATGTCATTTTTGCATAAATCAAGATTTTAATGATAATAAACTTGAAAATAAGTTTCCTACTGATATAATATTATAAGTAGGATTATTTGAGATGTTAAACAAGATTATAAACTGAGTTTACAAGCAGGTCCTTGAATTATGTCGATAAATGACGATTTAGCCCTTGTGGCTCATAAAATGGTTTTAATCAAATATTTTCAAGGTAAATATTTTATTTACTGATATTCTATATTAAATAACGTATCTAAGACATTTCACTCTGTCCTTAACATCAATTTTTATTAAACATCGCATAAAACGTTATTTTACGACATAAGCGCCGTTTCGGCGCATAGTATGGTTTTAAACCATATTAATTGACCAAGACTTGTTACCTACTGATTTTAAAACTTATTTTAAATATATTTATAGTAGTTACATCATATAAACTCGGAATCCCTAATAATTTATAAACTATGTGTAAAATGACCAAAATGCCCCTACGGTGCATAGTTTGGTCATAAAAGATAAATTACCCATTTAATTGATATCCTACTGATATTATATCATAAATAAGTTATTTTCCCAGAATACTTATAATTATAACATTAAATTACATTCAAGTTCCTTTTATATGGTATGAAATTAACCGGAATGCCCTTATGATGCATAATTTCATTTAAAAACCTTAACGGGTATGTAAGTTGATATCCTACTGATATTACAACTTAATTAAAGTATAATTGAATATAGAACTTGTCCATGACATATCCGGTTACCCAATATCGCTAATATGCGTACGGTTAAGTACATGTAACTAGTTTACAAAAATTAACCGAACCGGATTTAACCTTGTCATTTAAGTTTCAAAATCCAGAATGTTTATAGTTTACCCATATAATACAAGTCAAAGTACTTGTCGGGTTTAAACTACATTCTATCCGATCATCGTTTAATCAAGCGTTATACGTTTTGATCCTGTACACTACTCGGTCTAAGTCTATGACTTAAATAAGACCGTTAGTATTTAATTGGTTAGCTTATGCCATAATCCAGACTAAAGCCTTCCGGTAAATGCTATCTGCACTTAGATCATTTTGGATACGGCTGAGATATTAAATCTTGCATTTTTAAATCAAGACTAACTCAGGTAAATACTCTTGACTTATTTTCCATATACAGGTTTGGGATACGGTAAATTATTACCGCTTGGTCAGAAATGAGATCAATCGAATGCCGGATTGTGGCTAGTAAAACCGCATATTTCGTTTAATCAGTTTTGTTTGATAACTTAAACATCGATGGTTAAATTACCGTGTCCTGGATATCCTCGGCTCATTTCATTAGATAATGGCCACGACCTTAGCGCGGGGTGTAGGAATACACCTGACAGACGCTCAAATGCAAATTACCCAAGACGTTGTGGATAACTCCTCTGTGAGTTCTAAGTGGTGTGTATCTAATCATGTCTCGGTCTCTGTACTGGGTCCTGTATGTATGGACAAACATGTGAATATGTTAACAAGGTTACAAAGTAACTTTCTCAAGTTATAAAAGATTTGTGCCCTGTGCACTTAAATCTAATTTCTAAAAATGTTTTCAAAATGAGTCAGTCGGGTGTATTTACCAGCGAAAGTTGACGTATTTTCAAAAGACTAAGCTGCAGGTACAATACGAAATAGGCTGGAGGCTGCTCGGTAGTGAAATAAGAGGATCTTGCAAATCCTTAGATCTGCCCTAAAGTCTGTTTTATATTCTTTCTTTGTATATTTTATGATCCGCCTGTGGATCTTGTATTATGAGCCTGTATATTATTTTGTATTTCGAACATTCGGTTTGTAATAGTAATTTTACTCCAAGAATTCCGCCGTGCCGTGTTTAATTGAATATGATGTTATCAACTGATGTCACGATACTCCCCACCCGGGCCCACCGGTGTATGGATTTGGGTTGGAAATCCGGGGTGTGACAGGTTGGTATCAAAGCCAACGTTTGAGAGAATTAAACACTATCTTTATTGTCTTTAATCTCAAACTTACGCGAGCACATTCCTTAGACTTCCGAGTCTAGGCATTGACCTAGGATTACTCATTTCATTATTAAGTTATTAATATTGTTTTTAATTGATTTTTAACAGGAAAATGCCACCACGTGTTCGAGGAAGAGGAAAAGGACCAATGTGGGGAGGACCTTCAGGACATATTCCCTCACATCCACATCACCCAAACCCCTATGATGACTCGGGAAATTCATGGCCATTTGCCCAACATTCGCCTACCCACACTCAAAGTTCTTACCACTCGTACCATTCGCATCACTCTTACCACTCCCGTCACTCTCTTCATTCTTACCATGATGAGTTTAATCCAAACCAATACTTTAACACACCCCCAGCTGATCTGAATTAGTTTGATCAGCCAATCCAATGGACGAGGACTCCGACTAGGAGATGCCACCGTCGGGATCGCATATGCATCCTATAGAAATTTCAAGCGATTCGAACTCTTATGCTGGATCACCGTACCAAGGTCCTAATGAGTGGGACCAATATTGGAACCAATTTACCTTCACCAACACTCCTTCCCATCACTCTCAACCACCTCCTATATAAGATGTCCACATGGAACCAGTGGACCAACCTCAACCACCACCTGAACAACCAAGGAGGAAGCATGGAGCACGTATGTCGGTACGTGCAGGACAAAGGTCGGGATCGATGCCACCTTTGCCCAATTCCTACCCCATAATTCAAGAGGACCCACAAATGGGTGGACCCTCTAATGTTTCACCTGAAGTGGAACCAACACCAACACCTACGGTTCAACCACCACCATCGGGTTATAGTAACCTAATCCACACATATCCAGATACGTCTGGATATGATCCTTTTAACCCGTCTACACCAGTAGACTATCAAGCATGGTCGCATGACCCATATATGCAAGCGGTTATGCATAACGCACTTTATCCGTCTCCTTTCCACCGAATGGATATCCAACTTATGGGTACCAGTATCCGGTTATGCCACAACCCAACCACAACCTCCGCCACCACTTGAGGCCATTAATGAAGCCTTAGAAAGAATGAAAGAAATGCAACAAGTGGAGAAAACTGAGAAGAAGACGAACAAGTTCTTCAAGAAACTCTCCAAATTGGTTAAGAGAAAGAAGGACGAGTGAAGTCTCTTCTAATATATGTTAGTCCCTGCGAGGACATTGTTATTTCTTTAGTCCCTGCATGGACATTTTGTTTCTGTAGTCCTTGCATGGACAATTTATTTCATTTTCTTTCTAGTATTGTAATTTCTATCTGGAATTTAATGAAGTATTTTTGGAATTATATATATGTATTCATCCTTTTCAAACGAGCATCTCGATTTTACTTGAAATTTATGCTCTACGATATAATTCCAAAAAGATCTTAATGGTTTTGATTAGCCAAGTGGGACAGACCACACATTTGGCCAATTTATAAATGATAGTTAAGTACGAACGGGTCTTCTATCATGATAGTTAAGGGAAGTTATGCTTCTATCCAGAGGTGGTGGACTTAAGTTCAAGCCTCAAAGTCGTTATGGTCAATGCGACCGGAACTATTAATCAACCATTAAGGTACTCTTATGTTAACATTCAGGAATGTTCATACTCCTGGTAGTGTGACTTAAGGAACCACACTAGCCATCAAGGTAATGGACTATGTCCTAACCTTATATAGCCTATGTGATCAAATTTGATCCCGGCTAATATCATCAGTGCGATAATTAAACATCCATTAGTGATGTATTGCCCTTGGGGCTATGATTAAACATTCATTAGTGATGTATTGCCCTTGGGGCTATGATTAAACATCCATTAGTAATGTATTGCCCTTAGGGCTATGATTAAACATCCATTAGAGATGTATTGCCCTTGGGGCTATGATCAAACATCCATTTAGTGATGATTTGCCATTAAGCAATATTATATTTTCAAATGACAACGACAGTTGTGGTTAATATAACCCCCTGTCCATATTTTATGTCCATTAGTGACAGGCCTATGTGCCATATTTTATGTCCATTAGTAACAGGCCTATGTGCCATAAATTTTATGTCCTTCGTGACAAGCTTATGAGCTAAATATAATTGTCAATTATGACAATGACAAGTGACAATACGATCCACTGTCTAATATCATATATGGACTATGTCCAAATTGTAATTTGCCTGTGATGGTCCTTTTGAGACCTAGGCCAAAAATAGATATAATAAGCCTAAGAGTTGTGATGTTATTCACACTAGCTTGATTAGGCAATGGATTGTCATATCCAATATTTAAAGCCAATATGGTTGATATACCATGGCTAAGTGAAGTTTTACTGGTGTATAGAACCAAAGCTCAAAAGATGGCTAACTCGAATTAGGCAAAGTAGCCACCGGGATGTTAACTCTAATAACGCAGAGAATATAGCCATTAATAATAACGACTTCCAAGCTCGCATTGATGCAGCCGTTCAAAAGTCCATGGGAAAGGCCATAGAAAAGCTTAAAGAGTTGAGTGCTACTCACTCTAGACCATTATCGGTTACCCCATCCTCAACTCATAAGGAGAGCTCTGTTCACTCTTCAAATGCGAAAAGTAAACCAAAGAAAATAGATTTCACTGATAGGTCCCGTTCTGTTAAAGACGGATGTACCTATAAATATTTCGTCTTCTGCAAGCCCCGAGACTTTAATGGGGAGAAAGGAGCTATGGAAGCCTTAAAGTGGCTGGATCAGATGGAGACAATCGTAGATATCAGTAGTTGTGCTGATAAGGATGTGGTCAAATATGTATCACAATCCTTTAAGGGCGATGCCCTAATCTGGTGGAAAGCCATGATCCAATCTACAGGTAAAGTACACCTGTATAATTTGGGATGGTCCAAGTTTGTGGACCTTGTTAAGGAAACTTACTATCCACCCCTCGAGGTGGAAAAGATAGAGTCAGACTTTCTGACTCTCACAATGAAAAAAACTAGATGGTCGGAAGTACGTTTCTGACTTTAACTCCCTATCTAGGTTAGTTTCCTATCTGATCACCCCTGAAACCAAACGCATTGCGTGTTTTATCAATGGGTTAGCTCCTGAAATTAAGGGTATGGTAAAGGCTACTCAGCCTAGTACCTATTGGTCCGCTGTTGACCTATCCCTGTCCCTCACCCTTGAACTAGTGAAGCAAAAGTCAGTTAAGTCTGAAACTGACGGGAAAAGAAAGAGAGAAGAGGACAACTCCCAAAGGTTTAATAAGAAAAAAAGGGAGATTCGGGAAAAGGAACCAAGACAAGTCGGTTGTGACGCCAACATGCAAGACTTGCAACCGCAGGCACTGGGGACATTGTAGTTATGGTCCACAAGCCAAACCCTGTGGTATCTGTAAGAGAAAGGGGCATAAGACCTAGAATGCAAGGATCTTAGGGATGTCGTCTGCTACGTCTGCAATGAAAAATGGCATATTAAGACTAACTGCCCTAAGAATCTTAAGAGTAATAATGCGAAGCCTGGAGAGGCCAAGAAGGGGAATGCTCAAGCCTTTCAGATGACTGCAAGAGAGGCTGTTAATGACAACAATGTAATAACAGGTACATTCCTCATTAACAGTATATATGCTAGAGTTCTTTTCAATTCGGGTGCAGATACATCTTTTGTCGATCATAAGTTTAGTAAACTTTTAAACTTGCCCATAAGAACTCTAGATATAACATATGAGGTAGAACTCGCTGATGGAACTTTGGAGATAGCATCTTCCGTTCTTGATGGATGCTCTATATCCATTAAGGATCATTCTATCCCCATCACTCTTTTGCCAATGAAATTGACAGGGTTCGATGTAGTTTTAGGCATAGATTGGTTATCTCATAACCAAGCCTGCATTGCCCGCGATAAGAAACTCACCGAAATAAAAACCCCATCCGGTGAAATGATCACCAACCCTGGAGATTCACACTATGGATTGCCAGACAAGGTGTCGTTATTTAAGGCATCCAAGTGTTTAGGGGGAGGTTGTGTCATTTACATGGCACAAGTCACTATCAACAAACCTAAGCCAAATATCGAAGACCTACCAGTTCTCTCGGAGTATTCCGATATTTTCCCCGAAGAACTACCAGGCCTACCTCCAGACAGGCAAGTAGAATTTAGGATTGACATCCTACCTGGATCAGCACCCATAGTTAGAGCTCCATATCGACTAGCACCAACAGAAATGAAGGAGTTGAGGACACAATTAGATGAACTCTTTGAGAAAGGCTTTATACAGCCTAGTTCCTCGCCGTGGGGAGCTCCTATCCTCTTCGTTAAGAAGAAAGACGGGTCAATGCGGATGTGCATTGACTACCGAGAGCTGAACAAGATAACGATCAATAATCGTTATCCTTTGCCCAGGATTGATGATTTATTTGACCAACTTCAAGGGGATAGTTACTTTTCCAAGATTGATCTGAGATCTGGATATCACCAGCTGAAGGTTAGGAGTGAGGATGTTCCTAAGATAGCCCTTAGGACCCGATATGGTCATTTTGAATTTCTAGTGATGCCTTTTGGGCTCACAAATGCACCTGCAACATTCATGGATCTCATGAATAGAGTCTGCAAACCGTATTTGGATAAGTTTGTCATTTTCTTTATAGACGACATACTTATCTATTCTCGTAATCAAGATGATCACGAGAAACACCTTCGGTGCATTCTAGAACTACTAAGGCAAGAGAAGCTTTATGCAAAGTTCTTTGTGTGAGAGTTTTGGCTTAGAGAAGTCCAATTCCTTGGACACGTTGTAAGTAAGCGTGGTATCCAAGTGGATCCCGCCAAAATTGAGGCCATAATAAATTGGGAAGTGCCCAAGACCCCATTGGAGATTTGTAGTTTCCTAGGGTTGGCTGGATACTACAGGAGGTTCATTGAGAACTTTTCAAGAATAGCCACTCCCTTGACTACCCTAACCTGTAAGAATATCAAATTTGTTTGGGGTCCAAAACAAAAAGAATCTTTTGAGATTCTAAAACACAAGTTGAGCAATGGTCCTGTGTTATCTCTACCTGAGGGCATGGAGGAATTTTTAGTCTATTGTGATGCTTCGCACACTAGCATTGGGCTGTGTGCTAATGCAAAAAGGAAAGGTGATTGCCTTTGCATCACGACAACTAAAGGTGCACGAAAAGAATTACAGCACCCATGATTTGGAATTGGGTGTCGTTGTATTTGCACTAAAACTATGGAGACATTACTTATATGGCACAAAGTGTATTATATACATTGACCATAAGGGCCTCCAACATTTGTTCAATCAGAAAGAATTGAACATGTGACAGCGTCATTAGATGGAAACACTCAATGATTATGATTGCGAAATTCGCTACCATCCGGACAAAGCAAATGTAGTTGCTGATGCCTTAAGTCGCAAGGAACGGGTTAAGCCTATAAGGATTAATGCCAAGAGCATTTAGCTCAGAAATAGCTTAAATGAGAAGCTATTAGATGCGCAAAGACAAGCTCTATTAGAGGCTAATGCTCCTAATGAAGGATTGGGCGGAACTGTTGATCAGTTAGCGCCTGGAAAGGATGGAATCCTTAGGTTCAATAATAGAATCTAGGTTCTAATTTTTGGAGGACTTTGAGATCTAATCCTCCACGAAACACACAATACGAGATACTCAGTTCACCCTGGAGGTGACAAAATGTATCAGGATCTAAAAAGGAAATATTGGTGGATGGGTTTGAAGAAATCCATAGCCACTTATGTAGCTAAGTGTCTGACGTGTTCGCAAGTTAAGGTCGAACATCAGAAGTCGTCAGGACTTCTACATCAATTAGAAATTCCCACATGAAAATGGGAAATGGTAACTATGGACTTGATTACCAAGTTACCTAAGACCAAAGTGGAAATGACACTATTTGGGTCATTATGGATAGGCTGACTAAGTCAGCACATATCTTGCCAATTAAGGAAACGTATAATTCAGACAAATTGGCTAAGTTGTATGTGGACAAGATTGTGTCCCTACATGGTGTGCCAATATCTATTGTATCTGATAGAGATACTAGATATACCTCTCATTTTTAGAAAATTTTCCAACAATCCTTAGGCACAAGATTAAACTTTAGTACGGCTTACCATCCGCAGACTGATGGTCAAAGTGAACGTACTATTCAAACATTGGAAGACATGCTTAGGGCATGTGTGATTGATTTAGGTGGAAGTTGGGATGACCACTTACCCCCAGAATTCTCCTATAATAATAGTTATCATACGAGCATCAAGGCTGCTCCTTTTGAGGCCTTGTATGGAAGAAAATGTAGAACGCCCGTGTGTTGGGCAGAGGTTGGGGAAGCCCAACTATCAGGACCTGAGATCGTCCTGGAAACCACAGATAAGATTGTACAAATCTATGATCGTCTCAAAGCTGCCAGAGATAGGCAGAAGAGCTATGCTGATAAGAGGCGTAAACCTCTTAAGTTCCAAGTAGGGGACAAAGTCATGCTAAAAGTGTCACCTTGGAAGGGTGTGATGCGCTTTGGGAAGAAGGACAAGTTATGCCCAAGATATATCGGGCCATTCGAGATAGTCGAATGTGTCGGCACTGTAGCTTATAAGCTCAGATTGCCAGAGGAGCTTAGTGGAATTCATGATGTGTTCCACATCAGTAATCTTAACAAATGTCTAGCCGATGAGTTGCTAGCAATGTCACATAAAGATGTGCAAATAGATGAAAACCTGAGGTTCGTTGAGAAACCAATTTCGATCGAGGATCGACAGGTTAAGAAGCTCCGAAGGAAAATGATACCTATAGTAAAGGTTAAATGGGACGCCTTTAGAGGTCCCGAATATACATGGGAGGTTGAGTCCACTATGCGACAAAAGTACCCCCATCTTTTTGAATAAAATCTCGAGGGGGTGAGGATGTAACACCCTGTAAAATCATGTCCAATAGTATAGTGACACGTGTTGTATTTTATTTTAAGTCTATTAAGACTAATAAGGACTAAAAGCGTCAACATGCTCAAACTAAGTCTCTGAGTGATCTTCTGATGTCAACATGCATAAACCGAGCCTCTGAGTGACCATTAGTGTCAACATACTAAAACTTGGCCTCTGAGTGACCGTCGTGTCAACATGCCCAACCTCTGAGTGACATCAGAGTCAACATGCTTATAATGAGCCTCTGAGTGATCGTTTACGAAGTCCTAACTCTCACATGTCCCATTTGTTGGACGAGAGGGATTAAATCCGTAAATATATGAAAGTTGGACATTAGAGGTATTAAAAGTGTCAATATGTTAATTTATACCTCTGAGTGACCTTTTAACAAACCGAGAGCTCGACAATGTCCGGGCATAATCCCGGGTACGCCAAGTATTGGCTACGGAGGGCTAAAAGTGCTAAAAGGTATTTTAGAAGGTTTTAAGGATATTTAATAAGTTGAGGGACTAAAAGTGGCAAACTACAAATCTGCCTATGGGGCGCTCGCGGGGCGCGAGAGACAAGCCTTGTGCCTCTCGCGGGGCGAGAGATCTGTCGAAAGTTTCCTTGGCCACCACACAAAGGTGCCAAAAACCATTTTCTCGAAACCATGGCTTCCCAAACTGCTATGCCACATTTTGGAACACTTGTAAGCTCCCTCTTACACCCCTTAACACCTTGCATCACCTCCTTTGAACTCTCTAACTATAAATAGGTGCAAAGGTTCAACCTTTGAACTTGCACCTTTCTCACTTTCAACTCTTCTCCCTCCTCTGGAAGTTCCTAACTGAAAGGAGCATCTAACTTAGTTCTCTTGCATTCTAGGAACCTCTTGTAAGTGTTCCTTCCTTGTGCATTTTTGTTATAGGCTTTTATTGCCAAAAGTTAACCGTTTTACGCAAAATGCTTTGACTTTCAGTTAAGACCATTATGGTCCAGCCATTGTTCGTAACAAACATGGCTAAGTGATCGTAATAAGGTAGGTGTTAGTTCCTATAAAGGGCACCTCCTGAAGATCACGTTTGCTAGACCAATTGACGGGTCAAAGTTATCATATTAAAAAGTCAAACATGCCATTTTTCAGAAAAATCACAAATTGATCTTATATATGTTATGAAACCTGTTTTGACACTTAAATAAGTTGGTAATAATTATTAGAACAAGTAAGAACATGTTCGGCTCGTCAATTTCAGTGTCGGTTCGCAACCGAAAGTCGCGAAGTTTGACTTCTGCTTTGACTTTTGATTCTGACCCGATTTAGATTAGTTAGCTACTGATCTAAAGTTTCATTATGAAATTAATATAATGTAGCATAACCCTCTGATTTTATATTACATGATCATAATCAGAATCTGAGTTTATGCGCAAGTTCTGTAATTATGTCATTTTTGACTAAAATGCCCTTTTTGCATAAATCAAGGTTTTAATGATAATAAACTTGAAAATAAGTTTCCTACTGATATAATATTATAAGTAGGATTATTTGGAATGTCAAACCAGATTATAAACTGAGTTTACAAGCAGGTCCTTGAATTATGTCGATAAATGACGATTTAGCCCTTGTGGCTCATAAAATGGTTTTAATCAAATCTTTTCAAGGTAAATCTTTTACCTAACGATATGTTATATTAAATAACATATCTAAGATATTTCAATCGTACATTAACGTCAGTTTTCATTAAACGTCGCATAAAACGTCATTTTACGACATAAGTGTTGTTTCGGCGCATAGTATGGTTTTAAACCATATTAATTGACCAAGACTTTTTACCTACTGATTTTAAAACTTATTTAAAATATATTTACAGTAGGTACATCATATAAACTCAGAACCCCAAATAATTTATAAACTATGTGTAAAATGACCAAAATGCCCCTACGGTGCATAGTTTGGTCATAAAAGATAAATTACACATATAAATGATATCCTACTGATATTATATCATAAATAAGTTATTTTTCCAGAATAATTATAATTATAACATTAAATTATATTGAAGTTCCTTTTATACGGTATGAAATTAACCGAAATGCCCTTATGATGCATAATTTCATTTTAAAACCTTAACGGGCATGTAAGTTGATATCCCACTGATATTACAACTTAAATAAAGTATAATGGCATATAGAACTTGTCCATGACTTATCCGGTTACCCGATATCGCTAATATGCGTACGGTTAAGTATATGTAACTAGTTTACAGAAATTAACCGAACCGGGTTTAACCTTGTCATTTAAGTTTCAAAATCCAGAATGTTTATAGTCTACCCATATAATACAAGTCAAAGTACTTTTCGGGTTTAAAATACATTCTATCCGATCATCGTTTAATCAAGCGATATACATTTTGATCCTGTACACTACTCGGTCTAAGTCTATGACTTAAATAAGACCGTTAGTATTTAATTGGTTAGCTTACGCCATAATCCAGACTAGAGCCTTCCGGTATATGCTATCTGCACTTAGATCATTTTGGATACGGCTGAGATATTAAATCTTGCATTAATAAATCAAGACTAACTCAGTAAATACTTTTGACTTATTTTCCCTATACGGGTTTGGGATACGGTAAATTATTACCGCTTGGTCGGAAATGAGATCAATCAAATGCCGGATTGTGGCTAGTAAATCCGCATATTCCGTTTAATCAGTTTTATTTGATAACTTAAACATCGGGGGTAAATTACCGTGTCCTGGATATCCTCGGCTCATTACATTAGATAATGGCCATGACCTTAGCGTGGAGTGTAGGCATACAACTGACAAGCGCTCAAATGCAAATTACCCAAGACGTTGGGGATAACTCCTCTGTGAGTTCTAAGTGGTGTGTATTTAATCATGTCTCAGTCTCTGTACTATGCCCTGTATGTATAGACAAACATGTGAATCTGTTAACAAGGTTACAAAGTAACTTTCTCAAGTTATAAAAGATTTGTGCCCTGTGCACTTAAATCTAATTTCTAAAAATGTTTTCAAAATGAGTCAGTCGGGTGTATTTACCAGCGAAAGCTGACGTATTTTCAAAAGACTAAGCTGCAGGTACAATACGAAATAGGCTGGAGGCTGCTCGGTAGTGAAATAAGAGGATCTTGCAAATCCTTAGATCTGCCCTAAAGTCTGTTTTATATTCTTTCTTTGTATATTTTATGATCCGCCTGTGGATCTTCTATTACGAGCCTGTATATTATTTTGTATTTCGAACATTCGGTTTGTAATAGTAATTTTACTCCAAGACTTCCGTTGTGCCGTTTTTAATTGACTATGATGTTATCAACTGATGTCATGATACTCCCCACCCGGGCCCACTGGTGTATGGATTTGGGTTGGAAATTCGGGGTGTGACACTAAACTAATTCATTTTCATTAACCTTCTATTTGTTTCTTCTATATTTCTCTATATTCAAATTATTACGATATCAATGTCGTTTTGGGGTAACTTTTTCGGTAGTAACTCGACTAACGAGTCGAATCAGAGGAGTTATGATAGCAATCAAAATAACAATTTGGGTTTGTTTGATCTAAATGTTCCGTTCGATATCAATCTTGCATCCGATGCAAGTCAGGATTCTTGGGGTTTGGATCCCTTTGCAGGTAATTACGTTGGATATTATCCATCGTTGGCCGTTAGTCTTGAATCCCCTCCTGGTACTAGTGGACCACCAGACGATAGTTCTCAATCTTCTCCTGGTAGTGATGGACCGCCGGGCGGTAGTTTTAATCTCCTCCCGATAGTGGTGAACCGTCCGAGGGTCCAAAGGGTGACCAGGAACCTAGTGAGTTTCAAACCGATCAGGTATAACATTTAATTATATGTTTATTTGTCGTACATTCAATATTTTACTATTTATACGATTGACATCATTTTCATGATAATCTTAGTTCGTCTAAAAAAACTATACATAACATCTTATTCAATATTGTTAATTATTAATTCACACATGTAAGTGTTTTCGTTAGAAATTCGCTAGCATGGATGAATTGGTCGAGGGGTGTCAAGACGTCGGATGCCTAAATGGGTATGCCATCGCAAACGCACATTCTACGAGAAACCCCTAAGCGACCAACCGTTAAAAATTGGCTTACGTGTGATTGTGTTGGCCAGCATAAGTCAACAACCACTGTTAGACGTGGCGGGACCAAGAAAATCGGTTGCGAGTTCCAACTGATCGGGACATACAGACAAGGTTATGTTATTGGGAGCTAAGGGTTGACAAAGCTAAACATAACCACGAACCCTTTTTGTATCCAGAGGGTCATCTGTCCCTAATGAGGCTGACTCCAGCGGAAGAGATAACGTTGGAGCAACATACACATCAGAACATAAAACCACGAGACATTCTTACTGCCATTAAAGAACAGAACCCCGAGAATGTATAAACAAGAAATACCATATACAACGCTCGGGCCAAATTGGGTCGAATGGAGCAAGTCGGCAAGGCTCCAATGCAGGTACTTTTCCACCGGTTGAACAAGGCTGGGTTTGTTTTTTTTTTTCACAGAACATCTTAAAACGGTGAAAGGGTCAAGGGTGTTTTCTTTATCCACCCGGTGTCGAACAACTTGTGGCGCACCTTCCCGCATGTTTTACTTATAGAATCCACCTACAAGACGAACCGCTACAAAATGCTGCTAGTTGAGATTATCGGTATTACATCCACGTTGATGTCATTTTGCTTAGCTCATGCGTTCATAACCAACGAGAAAGAGGAAAACTTCACATGAGTTTTACAGAGGTTGAAAGACTCATTAGATGGTGTTATGGAACCCCATGTAATAGTAATAGATAGAGATATCTCCCTAATTAACGCATGTGCAACCATGTTTCCGAACGCTAAACATTCATTGTGTAGGTGGCATATACAGCAAAACATCGCCAAATATTGCAAGCTAAGCTTTAAAACCAAAGAATCCTAGGAAAAGTTTATGTACAAGGGGGACAGGCTGATTAACTCAGCGACCGATGTTCACTCCAACTACTGGTACAAGCGAATACGATCAAAACTGCCAAGCAAAAGATGCAACGGTAAGTTTCCTATTAATTTTCTTATTAATCGTACTTATGTAAGACCTCACTTCACTTTGTTTTCAGAAATGATGGATGACTTGTTTTCAAACTGGTTACAACCATATAGAGACCGGTTTGTTGCTCTCTAGAGCGACCAACATCTGGACTTTGGACAACGTACAACAAATAGGGTAGAGAGTCAACATGCCCTTTTGAAGCAATACCTCGGCGAATCTAATAAAACGTTGGATAAAGTTGTACCCCTTATCGATCAGCTCATAAGAAATCAGTTGATAGAAATAAAAGCCATCATTGAAGCAAGCAGGAGCCGAATAATGGATCCCCAAAACAAACCAATTTTTGATCTCATACGAAAGAACGTTTCACATGCATGCCTAGACTTGTTATCTGTCACACCCCAACCGATGGCGGAAACATCGGGATGAGACGAACAAATTGCTCAAAACTTCATAACGCTATGTGACAATGTAGATTAAATTCAAATTTCATTCAAGACTAAATTCTCATACAAAAATTCCAAATAATAGTCAACAATTGTTTCAAAATGACATAACATCAGAATAGATAAATTAATCTAGGCGTGTATCTAAGCAATCCTACTAGATTTCTTGCATTATCAGCTTTCCTGCAACATGTATTAAAAGCGTAGATCAATACAAAAGTATTGGCGAGCATACAAGTTTGAAAATAAAATCTAAGTGAAAGAGTTTATTTCAATCATGACGGGAGTATAATAAAGCTGAATCGCATATATATGTAGACGACTCTCACATAATAATAACATATAATTGAATACCTTAACTAGCATGCATAATAACATAATCATAACAATGTCGTGAGAATACAAATTAAAAATAATAAGCATAAACAACTCAAACGCAACAAGTAGCATGTATAAACGAGTTTAATCTAACACATATAATTCACATAAGCGTAATTGATAACCCGTTTGGTATTGGGCACACATTTAATCTTGTTAAAAATAAATTTTGTAATTTATACATGTTGCACCCCAAAATGCGTTAAGTGTAAAAAGGGGTTGAGTATGCTCACATTTTGCGAAGTTTCCCTTGGGATTCCGTGAAGTGTTGAAGTTTGAACGATGAAACACCGAGGTCACCTCACATGGACAAATGAAGGTGTAAAAACTATTAGAGGTTGCCGAAGTGTTCTTAAAATAAATAGATGTTTATATTTATTTTTATTACCATTTTTTATATAAAAATTAATGGAATCCGTTAAGCTTCGCCTTATAATCTTGGCGCGTTTCGAGTTATGGATTTTACAAAAAACGGGCAGAGTTTCCTCTGTTTTTAGACGATCCCGACAACTCAAGTTGTCGATAAAATGTTTAAACTCAACAATTAGACAATGAAATAAATGTGTATCCTTTGTAGAGTTGTCGTTTACGATGTTACGACTATTCAAGTATAATATATAACATTTTTAGACAAAATTCCAAAAGAAACGTAATATTCACTAACTGCTTTGGTTCGAGAATGATTTTGTAACAAATAAAATAATAATGATTAAAGGATAAAGTATATAGTATAAACAAAATTTGTGTCGCAAGGATTTTACCACATCTCGGGTTCGACCCGAATTGACCAGTTGACTGGTTTGATTGCTGATGTCCCGTTGTTGATTCGGGTTTGACTGTTTGACCAGATTTGACCCGAATTCCGAAATCAAATTACAATATGACTGAATACGAATCACTACTCAAACGACACTGAACCGATTAAACTCAAAGACCGTACCTTAACGGAAACAAACCGAAACTCGAATTGAGATGAGACCTGAATCGAATGCAACCCGAATCTGACCCGGAGCAAACCTGAACCGAGATAAACTTGCATAGTGACCTGAGTCGTCTAAACAAGCTGGAACAAGATGGCCCTCCAGTCACCGTCGTTTGCGGCGTTCGCCACCAAGCCTACCACCATAGCGTCGCCGCCTGTGGTGGGGCTGTTGTCATTGCTGTCGTGTGCCACCACTATTTGGTGGCCGGCCATCTATTTAATCGCGAATAGAGAGAGACGAGCGAGAGTGGAGGTGAGTGAACTGAAGTGCGTGTGTGTTCAGTGGCAGGAGAAGGGAACCGGTGGCTGACCAAAGCTCCTCCAGTTACCGGTGATGTAGGAGGGGGAAGAGCTTACGGGTGTGAGTTGCAAAGAGGGAGGTGGAGGTGTTACCGGAAACCAGTAGGTGAGGACGAAGGGGCATCGTCGAAGAGACGGGTGTCGGAGTTCGGATGGCGCCGGAGTTCGCTGCAAATGCGGCTCCGGTCATCGGAAGTGTGGGAGAGAAGGGGTGTGTGCGGCTGCCACTTTAATATTAGGGTTTTGATGTGTATTTATAGTATTAGGGTTTAGAGTGGGCTTTTGTGTTGGGCTCGAGGCCTGTTTACTAGTATTTAGGGTTTTGAGCGGCCCGATCGTGTCCACGAGATCCATTTTTGAACCCGAGCGTCGTAAAGTGTAGCAATTATTTATTTAAGGTCAAAAAGGCGTGGATTGTATGTCAGAAATCATTTTTGGCGTGCACGTTCATCGTTTGCGTTTTACTCGTGTAAACGCGTCGTTCGTCTTTTTTTGTTGTTTTTCGTTCAGATTTTGAGTGAGACTAACAAATTAGGGGATCGGTGCGTATTTTCTAAAATAAAATATTACGGAAACACGAGGCGTTACAGTCTCCCCTACTTTAGGGAATTTTGTCCCGAAATTCATTCAAGAGGAAGGCTTTAGGAAGATGGCACTTCGAAGTATGTATGGGTATGATCGAGAAATAGGTGGTGAGTGATTAGAGTTTGTATTTAAACATAACAGTGAATCACCGAATTTCTCATGGCATGTTTTACGAAACCTTAGTAATATGGCATTAACACTTATATATAGGAAGTACCAGTAGCGTATCTACCATGTTCATACCATATTACGTCCGTTTCGCTAATCGATGTTATGTCGTGTTCCGTGTCACGATCAGGGTTTATTAGCGTATTACTAGTAAGACTGATAGCGTATATAGAGTCTCAAGTATGTAAGTATAATTGTATTTAAGTATGAGAGAGTATAGTGTATAAGTATGAGTATAAGTGCAAGTGTGTGTATTCGCACATTCGTGTACAATACAAATGATATATTTTAGTTAACCAAGATTAATGGATTACTGGCATGTGAATAAACTGGTCAAACCATCGTGTACTGCAATGTAGACTACCCATCATCGTTAAAACGATGAGGGTGTAAAATAGTTTACTTAACATGACCTCAAGAATACGGGCGGGCGTCACTCCTATAGCGCTACACAAGCGTTATACATGTTAAGGTGTGGCTTGATCAAAGTTAATGACGAGTCTACCACATAAACATGTGAATAAACAAGTCAAACCATCGTGTACGCAATGTTGACTAGTCAATATTGTTGAAACATAGTGTAAAATAGTTTACTTAGTATGAAATAGTTTACTTAACATGACCTCAAGAATACGGGCGGGCGCTACTCCTATAGCACTACACAAGCGCTATACATGTTAAGGTGTGGTTTTATAGTGAGTTTATCACATAAAATGTATAACGCCCCGCGTTTCTATACTTTCTATATTTGGAAACTTCGTATCGTACTTCTATTTTTAGTAAGCGTTGTATCTTGTATTCGTCTTTCGTTGTAAACATGGAAAACCAATACTTGAATCGTAATGAGAAACTCGTATTTTAACAATATTATGTTAATTATAGTCATGTTACACTTATACTTGTTCATACTTTAAACGTGTAAACGTATTCGTGGTACTCTCAATCGTAAACGTGTGATAACTTGCAAACATGGTATGTATGCGTAATCGAGACTCAAACATGAAACTCGTAATCATTAAACTAAATTCGTTACGAAAATATAATTATTATTCATTTATTAAGTTAATTAATTAAATTAATTAATTAGGTTAATTAATTAAATTAATTAATTAGATTAGTTAATAAAATTAATTAATTTATTTTTACAAAAATTAAAATGCTATTTTATAAATATATTAACATTTAGGATTAAAGGTTAATAAATACATATATATATTTTTTATAAAGTCCAAGGTCTAAATTGTAATTCTTGAATTCTTAACTTCAGGGTCTAATCTTGCCATTTTTGGTAAATTGTTTAATGGGTTTTAATTAATAAAAATAATATATATAAATAATATACCAAACCGGGATCCGCGGGTTTCGAACCCGGGACCTCCGTTCAACAGCCAAGCGCTCCACCACTCCACCAGCAGGCCACTTGTGTTAGAACCCGGAAACACAAAGCTGTTAAGCTTTGTTTCCGGGTAAGGCCGGTCGCAAAGGGAGCGCGGACAGCAGCCCTTTTGGGCGGATTTTTATATTTTTTTGTGTTTTTGAGGCCTTTAATACTCACTTAAACCCCAGCTAACTAACCCTAATCCTTCCCCTATAAAACCCACCTCTAATCCAAGAACTTTTACATATTAATCTCCCTCAAATCTCTCTCAAAACCTTCCAAATCAGCTGCAAAATTACAAGTTCGAGCAGAATTACTCATCTTCACTAAAGTGAGTGTAACTCACTCATTTCTTAACAAAATCCTTCCATTCATTTTCTCACTTGCTTGGATTAACCTAAGGATCATTTCCATTGGTTTTCCATGGAAAACCAAGCTCTGGAATGACCATAAAAAGGTTCCAAAGTGGACTGTTTTACCTTATGTTCTCATAAACTTGTTTAATCTCTTATTTTTCTCATTCATCCTAGTGTTCTTGAACTCCTAATCACATGTATGATTATGGGGACTAACCTAGGCTGTTAAACTTGTAAATAGGAGTGTTTAATCACTCCAAACTTTCTGTTTTTGAAGAGCATTGAGCTCACAAGTGATGCAAGTTCTTAAACTTGTTCATGTGTGTCCACCAAGGAAGCTTGGGCTATCCTAACTTGAGACCACACATCACTTGATGATTTTTCATCAAGATCCAAAGATACTTTGCTAGACTTAAAGTGTCACAACCCCACAAAGCCGTTGACGATTGTCCTCGTGTGCTCGTCGGGTTGTTGAATACTTGGCTACTTGGTATCTAGATGACACCTTATCATTCTTGTCTTTACATTCTTGTATAGTATATAGTTCTTGTACCCTCCTTGTTACCAATGGTAACTTGTGTAGTGGTGAACATAATCCGAAGTTCAAAGTGGATGGTTTAACCTCCCACCTCATACTTGACATACATGACACTAGAGGTTACAAAGTGGATGGTTCATCCTCCCACCTCCTACATGATTATAATGATATATATATATAACTATATTATAATTCTAAAACCGAAACCTTGATAATGAACTTATAATCATCTATCAAGTTATTAAGTTTAACACTAAAGTATGTAATTCCTTGTCACGATTCTAATAGGCCCCGAACCTATGAAATCTCACCCAAGTCGTAAGAGTTACTATAGTGTCAAGAACGAGTGTTACATCTTAGTGAATACTTCCGTATCATAATACTTTATCAAACTTATTTTTAATCATGCTCGAATACTCCTAATCTCCCGTTGAAACTCTATACTCATACGCCTTGTTTCCTCTTGTAGGATAATTCGGCGTCATCCTCGAACCAACGTATTCACGGATTGTCAAGTGTAGAAAAGACTTAGCAAAACCGTGAGTACACTCGACCCACTTTGTTTATAACACTTTTCGGGTGTAACATGTTTCCATATACAAAATCACGAACACTTAAACTTTATGAAATACACAAACAATCCCATATACATGAAAGCTTGAATCTTATACTTGATGCTTGTCTTGGATATTCGTATTGCTATGCTTTAGTCATTAACTATTTTTAGCATTCGTTTGACATGCTTAGCGCTATAGGAATTCACGCATCCACCTCCATCGTGTTATTCGTGAGGTCATTTAAAACATCGTGATTGCGTTAAGGGTTTGATTATTAGTATTGCGTGCCTTGATATTGCTCTTGTATAGATTTGGTTGCCATGTGGATTGTTTAAACTTATTCGTATACGTATGATGTGCCTAAACTTGTGTACTCGCCTTTGCTTTCGCATTGACATTATTTTAAAACATGTTACAGGTTGAAGGAGATGATGCTATAAAAACAATATAGCAAGGACTAGATACACACAAATTAGATGTTAGGTTTAATGTCGATGCATCAATTTTGTTATGACTTTGCAAATGTTATGTTGTTCTTTGTTTTGTTACATTGATGTATTTGACAATTCTTATGAAATGAAATATGGTTTAATAAATTATTGTCACTTAATAATGTTGTGAGCAATGAGCAATCTCGTTTTCGTCTCATCCCGATGTTTCTGCCATCGGTTGGGGTGTTACAGATTGGTATCAGAGCCATAACTATAGGAAATTAGGTAGAATTGCCATGTTCGACCTAGTCTATAGTTCTAAGTACCCGTTGTGACCATTCTTGATTATGCTTAAAACTTTATGCTTCCTATTTTGCTTCTCTCTTTCCTTTTGGTCTTAATACATATACATGGTGTCTTCCTAAGACACTTTTACACAATACACGTTTGGACGCTTGAAGACACTCGTAATATAAACGAGACGACTTCACTAAAATAGGTGTGAAAACCGTAATTTGGTGAACGACTCTCAATCCGCTATACTTATTCTTTTTGCACGCAATTATGCCATCAAGTTAGGAGTGAAATCCAAACCTTGATGGAAAATTTCCAACTCAAACTCTAGTAGACCCTTACCAATGAATCGGAATTTGCTCTTCATTTGGTAAGTACCAACCACACTTAGGGTACGAAATCGTCAAGTTAGGGGTGAAACCCGCACCTTGTCGATTAAGTCCCATTCCTTGATTTTGGCTCTCGCCAAAGTCTCGATTTTCCGATCGGTTAGAGACGTGTAGTAACTGGAAGGGTAAAATGTCGTTAGTCGCTTCTCGATGAGAGCATTTTACCTATAGGCCAAATCACGTTTCTCTAATTCGAAGAGATCTTCGATTCACTTTGGAATTGTCGACAATTCTCTACCCGAATCATTCCCATGTTTTATGAGCCTATTCTTTTTATGTGACTCAAATTTTATGTGTTTTAATACTTGTTACCTCATTCATTTCAAACCGTTACACACTCGCACGTTTATCGCAATAAAAAACAATACTAATCCTCGTGAACAAACTAAATTTATACTCTTTATTTGTATTCATACGTGAGTATACATGTTATACTTGTTGAACTCATGCAAACTATGTGAACCATACTTGATGAACACATGCTTCTTATGTGAAACTTATGTGAATTTTATTAATACTCATGCATGCAAAACCTATTTTCTTTATTACAATCAAGTCTCATGCTTTTGTCTTGTTTACAACCTCTAGATGCCTCCTTTCCGTAACTCGTTGAACCGCCTTAAGAAGTCCAAGAAGACAGATTCCCAGAAGGAATCCAACAACGAGGACTCGATATCGAAGCAAGAACTGATTGGACTCGTTTCGGAGCAATTGTCCGGGCAATTGGCTAAGATCATACCCGACATTGTTAGCCAAATCCACACCATACACGCCGAAGCCACACCTAAATCATCCGCTGATTCCAAAGCCGATACCCCCATCTTACCGATTCAAGCATTTCATGGCTTGTAAACCAGTGGAATTCACTGGCATGGACGGTGTTACCGCCATGATCAATTGGTTTGATTCAATGGAGCTTATCTTCCTTCAGGGCGGCTGCCCTGAGGAACTCCGAACCCTTAATGCCACCGGGTCTTTCGCAAGAGAGCCCTCGAGTGGTGGACCACCGAACGAAACACGCGTGGCAACAAAGCAGCCCAAGCGATGACTTGGGAAGAGCTTAAGGAGCTCATGAAGGAGCAATTCTGTCCTCCCCATGAGACCCGGAAACTTGAAAACGAGTTCTGGAATCTCACACAACAGGGGAGCGACGCTGAAGGATTGATCGTGCGCTTCAAACAGTTAAGTATCATTTGCCCTAGGCAAGTCGATACTGTTCCCAAGTCAATCGCCAAGCTCATCCGTTGTCTCTCACCGGTGATCATGAACCATGTAGCCGCAGCTAACCCGAAAACACTCGAGGAAGCCTATGCCATAACCCTCCAACTCAACCATAACTGCATCCTTCACGGGGCCTACGACAAGGTCCCTACGAAGCATGCGCACCAAGCCATTGCCAACACCACCGAATCACCTACCCCTCCAGCCAAAAAGCCCCACAACAAGAACAAGAAGCGGAAGGCTTCTTCTCAAAACAATGCGGTCGTCACTCCGCTTACCCAAAACACCAACCAACCTGGACAAGGTTACATTGGCTCTCACCCCAAGTGTACCATTTGCAACTACCATCACCATGTTGGCACCTCATGCCGAAAATGTGCCAACTGTAATAGGTTGGGACACCTCTCCAACTACTGTCGCCTACCCCAGAACCAGCAAACCCAAGCCCTTTTACACAATCCTAACCCAAACCGCCAAACCCAGGCTACACCTGGTCGAACCTGCTAAAATTGTGGCGATCCTAACCATTTCGCCAACGTTTGCCCGAAACGCACCAACAACCAGCAGCAACAACAAACCGAACCTGCGAAAGGACGAGCTTTCGTTCTCACCTCAGCTCAAGCCCAAAGTTCGAATGATGTCATCACTTGTACGTTCCTTGTGAACCATATCTATGCTACTTGTCTGTTTGATACTGGCGCAGATAGAAGTTTTGTATCCGTTGAATTTGAACCCTTGCTTAAGTGCGAACGAACTAAAATGCCTAATCCTTTTGTTGTCGAAGTCGCTAATGGTAAGACCATCTCCGTTGACTATGTTCTTTCCGGTTGCTCCCTAATCTTAAACGATCATAAGTTTTCCATCGACCTCATACCTATGCAAATGGGTAGCTTTAACGTCATAGTAGGCATGGACTTGCTTAAGCGAGTTCGTGCCGAAGTCGTTTGTTCTGAGAAATTCATTCGTCTTCCCCTACCTCAAGGTGACTCTTTACACGTCTATGGTGAGAAACCTTCTAAGGGTCTCAAGCTTATGTCGTGCATCAAAGCGAACAAGTACTTGCGTAAGGAGTACTTTGCCTTTCTCGCCCACGTTGTGGAAAAGAAAGACAAAGGTCCTAGCATAAGTGATGTTCCTGTCGTTTGTGAGTTTCCTTTTGTTTTCCCCGAGGATCTCCCTAGTCCTCCGCCTACTCGAGCTGTCGATTTCGTATTGATCTGATCCCAGGCGGAACTCCTGTTGCGAAAGTTCCCTATCGTTTAGCGCCCTCGAAGATGCAAGAGCTATCAAGCCAACTTCAAGAGCTTCTTGATAAAGGCTTTATACGCCCTAGTACTTCCCCTTGGGGCGCTCCCGTGTTGTTGTTTATGGTTTCCACAATCTAGCCCTCATGTTCCGACACATTAAAACTTGTATAGAAAGTTAGCAATTTTACTTTAAGTTTATATACGAAACTAGTCCCACTAGTTTATGTTGGTTCGTGCGTTAAAATCTATGCGTGTACTGTGAATGCATGTATGAAAGTGCTAGAAAAATCATAAAGATTTAACTGAAAAGTTAACGGTGATAACCTGAAAGTACGAGTTGTCACAAAAGGTCTACTGCGAATCTGTTTGAACGGTTCAAATCCAGTTTGTTCATTCGTCACCTTAACGCTCATACTACGGGGCATATTAAATAGATATATTTATGTATTTATATGTGTTGATTGCATTTTGATATTTACATAATTTAGCTTAGAGTTTGTAAGAAATGTATTATTATATAATGTACTCTTATTCATCAATAATAATCATCGAAGATTATTCTAGAGTTCAGCTTATACCATGTAACAACTAAACGTATGAAACTTGATCAGATCATAATCTGACAACATCACTAAATACCATAACCATTTCAAAAGATGAATATATCTTTTTCGTTATGTACCAATTACCTGGCCCAAATGTTTACATAACTCGTTGGTGTGACTTGTGCAGGAAACGGTTACCCGCTAGCCAAAGTCCATGTTGCCCGTCCACACTTACCAACACTGTAAGGTTATGTGTAGTAATAGCATATGTGGTTTGATCTTTTTACCATGTGTTATCTACGTCATCGTAACCATTTCACTCGGTGAAATAGTATAGTAATTCACCCACCTCCTTGTTAATTAGTTAATAATTACCTAATGATTGTTTAATTATTATTTTTATTTATAAATTAGACATTAATCTATAAAACATAAATAAATTCAATAAAAAAATCCTACATTTTATGAATATAAACGACGGAAAAAAAACATACAAGTCCATAACATAAAAGACGAAAATAAAAAACAAAAAAACATAATTGTAGATCACCGTCTTCGAGTCCATATTTGTTCTTAATTCATTGACACAACTTTAATTGTAGATCACATTGCGGTCTTGAAGTCGGTATTGGTCTATCCAATATCTAAAGAGCTATCGCCATTTATCTGTCTCATATTAATTGGAGGCATTCTTGCCTCTCCTCGTCTTGTTTTTGGTGATTCTCCAACCATTGTCGTTCGTTAGAGCTTGTAATCTTTCATTTAGTTATATAAATAGTTCATTATAGTTGAAAACGGATCCCGAAGCCGTTTCTTTTGTGATGAGCCCCCACTTCTCCTCCCGGCTGGACATGGGAGTTCTAAAAAATTCGGCCATATCATTTTCATCATACTCCTCATTCTACTCGTTCGAGTCAATATTAAGTTGACTGTCAGAAGATTGGCTCGTGTTAGGGGTAGACAAATAAGATTTTGATTTCTTTGACTTCCTAGTGTTCATGAGCGAGAGCATGTGCCGTTTAGAGCATTTCCTCAAAAGATCCCATAGTTTTAGATAATGAAAATGCCCTTTCCTTGCTTAGTATCTCACCACGACATTTTGTTGCATTTCCTCAAAAGATCCCATAGTTTTTCATTATCCGCACCCAAAATGCATTCGCCTTTTGATATTTGGCTAAAATTAAAAAAAAAAATATTTACATTCATTTGTATGAGTATGATCGGTTCATTATGAACACAAGATTTGTATAAACACAAGATCTGCTCATCGTTTCGTTTACCGTGAACAAAACTATAATCATATGAATCAATTCGTAAATATAAATTTTTTTGTATTACGGAATCAAACCGGACAGAGTTTCGACTCTATACAATTAAATCAACTCTTGATTCGTAAGAACACTATATGATCACTTTTAAACCGATGTAAGCTCTTTCGGTATGAATGGAATCATTCGGCTTATAACTAATCTAACGGAAATCCTACCGAATCAGCTTTATCCCGTCTAAACTTCCGTCTAAACCCGCTCGATCCGGAACTTACAATTAATATATTAAAATAAATATACATAAACATACAACACAAAAAATACTTACCAACTTTCAGGTCTTCGGCTATGTCAAGTCAAGAATATACCAAAGCGAACTCTTAAACCATGGTCTACAACGTATGTGGTCTCCTTATCATCGACTCCTCCAAATCTTTTTTCTTTGAGTTAGACCTCTTCCGACTTTGTATGGAGAACGCTAAATATCAGTATCGAAAATATTTCAATTCTATGTTTATTTATTTATTTTACTCAAACAAAAACATATATTTGTTATTTTAAAAATATATGACATAACTTTTATGCCGTCGGTAATATAAGAAATTTCAAAATATGAAAAAAACTTGACCAATTAGGGCGAGTGAGCCTAGAATCCTCCACATACCACGTCATCGATCCACCAGTTATCTTAACAAAAACTCCAGTCCGTCGATCCTAACTCCATCAACGTCTCACAATGATTTGAACCTCACAACGCGGATCTTTAATCTCCACCGTCCATCATTTCCACATTAAAATTCAAAACCCCCAATTCCACCATCGTCAATCCCTTTATATATAAACCCTAATCCACAACCCAATCTCATCTCACAATCATTACCTTTCGTCAAATCGAAGTCTTACTGCAACAATGTCTGGACGGGGAAAGGGAGGAAAGGGGCTGGGAAAGGGAGGAGCAAAGCGTCACCGGAAAGTTCTCCGGGATAACATTCAGGGTATCACCAAACCCGCCATCAGGAGGCTCGCTAGAAGAGGTGGAGTCAAGAGGATCAGCGGTCTCATATATGAAGAGACACGTGGCGTCCTGAAGATATTTTTGGAGAATGTGATTCGTGACGCCGTTACCTATACGGAGCACGCTCGCCGGAAGACGGTGACGGCGATGGATGTTGTCTATGCGTTGAAGAGGCAGGGAAGAACTTTGTACGGATTCGGAGGTTGATAGATTTCTGTTTAAATGATTGTGGTCAACTCTGTGATGCTGTGATATGTTTATCACAGAGTTTAGTTTCTGGAATATGTAATTGGTGAAATGAAATTGATTTTAATGGAATCAAAGTGACATGTTATGTTGATTTTAGTAATTTTAATTTTCAATTATAAAGACCTGGTTGTTGATTTTAGTAATTTTAATTTTCAACAATTATAAGACCTGGTTGAAGATATTGATTTTTTTAACCTTCAAATATGTTGTGTGAAAGGAAGAACTCTGTACGTATTTGGGGGTTAATTGATGGTCAACATGGTTGGTATTGGATATTGTGGTTCAAGTCTTGTAATGGAGCGTGTAACTTTTGTGTTCTGGATTTGAAGGGGTTCATGGTGAACTCGGTTATAGCCCCATCCATGAAGCATTTGAGATTTTGAACCTGGTGTAACTGAACTGGTTGCCATAGATTATGTCAAATATTGTATTATTAGCACAAAATGTCTTCTTGTAACTCGATGTATATTTCCTTGAAGACTTTGCTATGTTCATTTGCTTTCTTTGATTAGCATTTGTATCCGCTTTCATGTTCATGTCAATTTGTAAGCTTAATGCATGTACACTTAAAATGTGTGATAATTTTATTTTATGCTAGTGGGTGGGTTGGTTCGTACGATATGGTAGGGTTATTGAGTCTCTTTCTGAGGGTGCAATCTAACTCCACATGCCTCAATTCACTGATGATATTTGTGTATTAATATTGTTGTTATTATTATGTTTAGTAATTACATACTTACATGAATAAATAAGATAGTGCTATGTGATGCGAGAGGTGTCACTGATCTTCTTTGGGAGAGCACAACCTAACCCGTCATGCCTTAAATACTGTTTATATTTGTTTGTTATTATTATTATTATTATATATGAAGTAATTATATACTCAAGTATTTAAATGATATAATACTTAATTATATTTGGGTATTATTATTATTATTAATATTTAGTAATTATATGTATAAGTATTTAAATAAGATAATACTTACTTTTAAACCTAGTGGGTTGTCTCGTGCGATGCAGAGGACGTCACCAGGGATCTTTTGAAGAGTACAATCTAACCCGATATGCCTTAAACACAAATCATATTTAGGTGGTGTTGTTATTATTATTATTATTATTATTACTATATGTAGTAATTATATATTTAAGTATTATATATAAGATAATAATTAATGTAGTGAAATAAATAATCTCATGTGTATTAAATTTAATAATGTATTAGTTAAGATAAGTTTATTAAATGAAGGTAAATTAAAAACTATTGCATAGAGCACCTATATCGTATGTTTCAAAACTTGTAACATATATTTTAAAAATTATGAAATTATCTCTTCTAAAATGCTTTATAATGTCAGTTTATTAAAGATTATAGATATAATTAAGATAGAAGTAAGTAAGTAATATATATTATCTTCAATATAAAAAAAAATATAATTATAATTATATACAAAAATTATCATAGATGTATATAGATTAGTTATTAATTAATAAACGAATCGAGTCCGAGTAGAGCTCGAATTAAAAGATGTACTCACAGGCTACGCCCTCGAACTTTAAAAATAAAGCTTGAAATGAGCTTAAGCTTATAAGGACTCGAACTTAGCTCAAGTTGTTTACACCCATATTATTAGGGTTGTTCACAAGCTGAGCCGAATCGAATTGACCTTTGCTCGTGCTTGACTCGTTTACAAACCAAACCGAACTGATTGGCTCATTTAGAATCGAGTAGAAAATCAGAACATCATTTTCCGAGCATTAAAATTTTCGAGTGAGTTAATAGTACGAAATAATATATAAATTGCAGTTTAAACATCAATGTTTACTTGTTAATGGTGAATGGTTCATAAATTTCGTGGAGTCATGATCGAGTTGTTTAAAAGTTTCCTATCAACATCAGATTACAAACTTGATCAACAAATTACAAAAATCGAGCAATGAGTGAGGCGTTGGCATACATATGAATCGATTAAGGGAGAGAATGAGCCGAATGTCCACGGATGAGGCTGAATTTGATGAGCAGAGAACGAGAGAGACAAAGGAAGTGCGTGACTCGGAATCAAATTGGGTAGAGATTGAGAGAGATGAGAATGTCACAGGCTCGCAAGTTACAGCGTCGCTTAGACAATTAGGTTAGACTGGCATAACGACTACAAGACTTGCAATGTACTAGAGTCTTGGGTATTAGAGCTACATACTATTTATTATTGGGCTAATTGGGGCATTACGTTAGTATACTAAGTATAAATATAATTGTGTGTGTATAAATATATGTTAGAGAAAAGGGTTCGAATGGTCCCAGTGGTTTGGTTCGATTTCACCTTTAGTCACTACAGTTTCAAAATTACAGCTATATTCCCCAACTTTGGCAAATTCGTTTTCGGATAGTCCCTGAAGCGAATGAAGGTTAGTTTTTGGTGTTAAATGTGTGTAAAATGACCTAAATACCCTTAATTGGTATGTTAATAATTAAAAAGTTAACAGAAATATAATTAATACTTAAAAAATTATGTGAGACCCACCATCCATCCCACCTCTCCATCTTTCCCAATCTTTACCACCTCCACCTTTCACCACCACCACCACATCACCCCGCCGGAAAAACGCCATCACCACATCCTCACACAGTCATCTTCAACCTCATCCACCAGTGCCACCATCACCCTTCAACCTCTCACAATCTACCCTGGTGTAATTCCTCATCCACCACTGCCACCATCTCACCTGCCCCACCCCCACTGCCACCATCACCCTTCACCGATGATGCTGAAGTAGATGCCATTGAATGTATGCTTCAAGGATCAAATAAAATGAAATCTTTATTGGGGGGATTTATATGAACTGGTAAGAGATTAATATTCGTAGACAATTGTTTGGAAAACCATTATGTGGGTTGGGAACAAAACATTCCTATTGCTTTCACGATTGTAGTTGAATTTATGGATCTATAATCATTTAACTATACTTATTTACTTAATTAATTATAAATTGTTTTACTAAAAGAAATCAAATACATAAGTTTTTCAGTTGACTTCAAAAACATAACGGTACTAAACCCAGATGGGCGCCATACAAGAGATTAAAAATCAGATAATCATAGAGTTTTATGGTCAATCGACATCTATGATGTGTGTATTTAATTATTAAAAGAAGGGTTGAGTTTCACCTTAAAGCAGTGAGAGAGAGCAGATCACAGGAGGTCATTTCTCGTTTTTCCGGTGAAGGGTGATGGTGGTAGTGGGGGTGGGGGAAGGTGAGATGGTGGCAGTGGTGGATAAGGAATTACAAAAGGGTAGACTGTCAGAGGTTGAAGGGTGATGGTGGCAGTGATGGATGAGGTTGAAGATGACGGTCAGAGGATGGAGGATGTGGTGGTGACGTTTTTCTGACGGGTGAGGTGATGGATCTCACATAATTTTAAGTATTAATTATATTTTTTTTAACTTTTTAATTATTAATTTAACAAGTAAGGGTATCTAGGTCATTTTACAGTCACTTAAAACTAGAAACTGACCTTCATTTGATTCAGGAAAAAATTTGCTAAAGTTGAGGACTATATATGTAATTTTAAAAATGTAAGGACTAAAGGTGAAATCAGAGCAAACCACCAGGACTATCCATATATATTAAAAAAACATTTCAAGGCAAGCGAGCGGGTAAACCTTTGTTCATGTTTGGCTCACTAGCCAAGCAAAAAATTGAAGAAGTATTTTCCGATTGAGCGTCATGCAATTTGTACAACCGTAATATCGTGTGTCTGCAGTAAAAGAATTAAAACCTTCAAAAAGATAGAAAAAAACAAAAGAATGGGATTAGGAAAACCCTAATCGGGGTCTTATAAAAAAACTCGATAAATTAAACAAACACGGAGTGTCACTCCAGTCCTCACTTCCTCAATCAAAGGTCCCACGTTAGTCATTTACGGTGTACGAGATCAACTTGAAAGGGGCTTGAGCTTACCGGTTGATATTCGAGTAGCGGATTTAATCTAACCTAACCTCAGAGGTATGTGATTTCTCAGTTTACTTTTACTTTAATATTGATTGCTTTTTCTTGAACGATTCGCGATCTAGCTTTTTTATTTAGGGCTAAATCGGCCTGTTTTAACCTCATGATCTGCGATTTCTATTTGAGATAGATTGTTATTAAGATTTAATTCAGTGTTTTGATTCGTGATCTTCGATACTCCTTTTGAGTTTTCAGTTGATTTCGTCTTCGTCAGTTTGTCTGGTGTGAACGTTTCTGTAGCTTCTATGTGGAGAGTTTGGTACAAAAGGTCGCATAGCGAAGTGGATATCGCGTTAGATTCCGAATCTAAAGGTCGTGGGTTCGAATCCCACTGTGATCACTATTCTTCTTCTTTTTTTTAATTATAAATTCCGTGATCTCCCCAATTAATATTGTTTTTGTTCATTTTGAAGTTTTGGATGCTCAATTACCCTATTGAAAATTTGAAATTGGCTGCCTCAAGTTTTTTGCTGATTTTTTAATATATGTATTATGTTCCTTATATTTCACTTCCATGTAGAAATGGTAATGGGTCGGGTTTAGGCCGGGTATTGGTAAGCCCAAGCGCGTACCCGGTTGTAATTCTTTGTCCCATACCTAGCCCGTTCCTCGTCGGGTATCTCTCGGGTAATTGTCCATCGGTATCGGGTATACTCGTTAATTTGTTAAAAATACCTTTGAGACTCCCATGTGCGTTTCTACTCTAACTATTTTATATATTTTACTATTTTAATAACTACACCAAAGGAAAATATGACCAATAACATACACATATCATATTCAAATGCATAGTTGAAACATATATCTAGAGCTGACATATCGTGTCAACCCGACCCGTTAAGACCCGAACACGATAAGGCACGAACCCGAAACAGGTAAACACGAACACGACACGAAATCTTATCGTGTCAGATTTTCCAAACACGAACACGAACCTGATAATAAACGGGTTACACAAAACGATCCGTTATTTACCAACGTATCATACAACCTGTTTAGACACGAACACAACATGTTAAGACATGAACACGACCGGTTACTACATGTTTGATATTTAGCCATTGACATGTATTGTATAACAAACAGTCTTAAGTCTTAAAAGGTCATATCGTGCCTGACATGACTTGTTAAGACACGAACACGGCCTGTTAAAACACGAACACAAAATAGGTAAACAGGAACACGACACGAAATTAAGCAGGTATTATTGTATCAACCTGTTATAGACACGAAACCTGTTAACTTCGTGTAGGTTCGTGTCTTGTTATCGTGTTCGTGTCAGAATTGCTAGCCATACATATATCTAAATAATTAACTAATTAAGCAATTGCTACTTTGGAACACATGATGTAAGTTTATGTATTTTGTGTTTGCTTGTACTAAAGTTTATATAAATGCAAAATTAAAAATAAAATAATATACTTTTTGGGTATTATTTGGGTAAACGGGCCGGGTATCACTAAATCCCATACCTGTACCCGAATTTTCTTATATTCTTAATCCCATACCCATCAGGCTTTGGGTATACCCGTCGGGCTCGGGCTTTTTTGCCATCCCATGCTCCCTTGCTTCTAACTCCTGCTACTTAGATGTTTGTTTCGACCAGCATTCCCGCAGCCTTCTTTTCCCCTGTTACACTCTATCCAGGCCCGACCAATAGCATTGGAGCACGAGTCCTAGTGCTGGAACTGAATCTGGTTTTCTTGATTTTCATTCTCTAAACCGTAGAGTTGCATTTCCAGAGCAGAGCATACTTCTTAGAGATCTCCCGATCCGTGTATTCTCTTATTCTGTTCGGAAGGAAATTACCATGCTGCAGAATGGGTTATAGAACCAACAATTGTAATTTGTAAGCTTCTCACTTACACTACACCACTTAGCTTGGTTCTGAAAAGCAAGCGATGATCTAGAAAGCGCCTCAGGGACTTGAGCGTCAAAACTGGTCAACATTAAGGTTTGTAGGAGGCTTAAATGTAAAGACAACCAAAATGGACGAAGAAATTATGAACGATTTAGTTGATAAAATGGCTGATATGTAAAAGAGACGAGAGAGATGTAACTTCTAGTCGTTACAAAAAGAGCAACGTCTGGTGTCCATGAACATGAAAACATTTAACAGCTACATGGAGGCTGACAAACTCGTGTTTTTAAATCACACTCATCATCCATCATAGAGAACAAGGAATCGTAGATGCTAAATGGTCTTAAGAACCATTTAATAGCTGATCAAACATTGTGTAGGTCTAACAGCATAATTTATCTTAGTGAATAAATACTAAAAATTTGATGTTAACTGTAGCAAAATCCGAGCAATCAAATCTTAATGATTCAAGAGACTGAATATTTCTTCATTTCTTAATTTCGTAATGGATATCAACTGTACTTTTTTCGTGTTAGAGGTGGCAGGATGCGTGTTGATAACTTGTCAACATGATCATCTTCAAACCATTGGGTTGACCCGCAAACACTTTTTGTCCACTTTCTTGATGATAATTATTTTAGAATTATGAAGCATGATATGAAACTCTTAAAACATTGGAATCTGATCTTGGATAAGTTTTACTTTAAATTTAAGCATGTGAAAAGCGAACAATCTCTCTTTCACACTGTTCTCTAGTGGATTTGGAAAGCGAGAAACACCTTGGTGTTTGATTCGGACTCTTGTTCGCCAAGGAAAATAGTAGAAGATACTAAAATTCACTCTTTAAACTGGATTTAAATTTAGAAGAATGCAGAAGATTGGGTTAGTTCCCCTCTGTTTTATATCATAATCTTCATGGTGTTCATCTTCACCATGTGTCTTTGTCACATGCTTTTAAGGATATATTTTTATTGTTAAATCTTGTTAACTACTTCACCATGGCATCACAAACCTTGAGAGGGTTAGTCCAGTGGTCAACCGGACTCAAAATGGTTATTCGACTTGCATTAGTTACCATGGGGAAGCCCGCTATCACCGACTAGGTGAGGGGCAAAGAGAATCAAATTTCGTTACAAATTTGCTTTACCTACACGCTTATCTTGGGGCAAGAAGTGACTAGTATGTTGCTCGTGTGCGGAATCTTTATCTTGGTGCCAAATCCCTCCCTTGTGAAAAACCTAAGCCTCTACATCATATAATTTCGTACAGGCCATTGTCTTGAGCATCTCATGTAAGTTCCAGCAGTTCAACTGTATCCTCACTTTGTTCTTTATCTTGTTCTTCATTCGTATTAGGCTCCTAGTTGTGATCATGTTCATGGTTTAGTGCAACTAGTTAGGCTATGTGTAAGGCCTTGCGTACTGGAGCGCAATCCGGCCGTGATCCCTACCATAGCGCCAGGCTACACCACCCCTAGGCGCTATGGACTGGATTTTTCAACTCCCTGCGATGAGTATAAGGAAACAATGGCGAGAGTTTTGATATTTTCGACCGTTGGTAGAAAGGTTATGTGCCTTATGTCCAAGGCTTGATGCAAAGCTACTATCGAGCCGGGGTCTCACTGGAAGCAGCCTCCCTATTCCTACGGTGTAAGGGTAAGGTTGTCTACATCTTACCCTCCTCAGACCCTACCTTAGCTTTGTTATCGGAGAGATTTACTGAATATTATGATGATGATGATGTAAAGAGGTTATGGGGTTCCATCCAATAAACACACATGTTTTACCCTCCCCCTCTTTCCCCTTATGGGGTTAACCACTACACAAGGTCTAATGCTTTAATTTGTTTACACTGTCACGTCGTAAAGCGTGTTTGCCACATTACTACCAGCCACTTTATAGTTTCATTGGTTTCACTACACATAAATTGTTTTTTTAATTGATATATCACCTTACCTTACCACTTTCTTTCATTGGTTTCACTACACCTAAATTGTTTTTTAATCTTTACTTATTTATTTAAATATATTTTTTTTATTACAAAACTAATATGAAATAAAAGTAAGTTAATTTAAGAAACTAACTAAAAATAAATACTAAAAAGTACATTCATAAATACTAAAAAGAAGTATAATTGAAATAAAACATTACATAATAACCTGGTTAAACATAAAACCTGAGTTAAACACATAATATTAAATATAATTAAACCCTACTTAAAGATGATTAAATCATTGAATCAAATGAACAATCAGAATCAGTTCCACTTTCCTCCACCCATGAATCATGAAAGCTGCATTCATATTCATAACCCATCTCATCATATGATCATGGTACGTATTTCATCCTAGGGTCGGTTTCGTACTCATCTTCAGCCTTCAGGTGGGACGTCTTGTGAATGAGGAAGGTTACTTCATGTGAATTGCAAATATGATCCTCCCCAATTTGTAGTCGGCTAAGTGCATTTGAATAAGGGGTTTGCCCTACCCAATTCGTAGTTCAATAAAAAATAGTCAAATGCCCAATTCTACTGTTTGTCAGTCCATGTATCCATCTTGTTCATTAGTTGAAGGACTAGGGTTTGTAGGTGGAGGGTTTAAGCATCAACGATTTGAGCATCTAGGGTTTGTAGATCCTACTAGTTCCACTGGAAATTGATTATCACCACCTATATTTTAGCCGTTTTAATATAGTCTTTTGTGTGAAATGTGAATTGAGAAGTGTAAGTGAAGGTTGGAAGACGAACTGAATCCATAGGCACCGGAATATAGGCGTTAGATATAACTGTTTGAATATAGCCGTTGAAATATTTAATTATTTTTAAAATTATATTGAAAATAAGAAAATTATATTTCACTTTAATAAAAGTATATTTAAACTAATACATAACAAAATTAAAACAATACATTAACTGATATAAACAAACACATAATTGAAATTTAAACTATTTTATAGACTCTTAGGCTCCTCGGTGTGGGGTCGTCGGCTTGGCCCGGCGACGCTCCCAACACCATTTCCGGTGGTTGATTGTCGTCGCACATGTCTTCCTTCCGACGTTGAGGACGGGAGGTAAAAGACAAAAAGTAGCCGCTAGTAATTCGTATTATATAACAACCGAAAAATTACCTTTCCATGCCGGAAGAACTTGCCGACGTCATCAGATGCAGAACGAGAAACGACAGATGGTCTTTATGGAATTTGTTTTCCCGCAAGTTGTGGTCTAACGGTAGGAGTTTGAGTGAAGATTTGAGAGGTTGAGCTGTCGTCGGTTTGAGAGTTTGAGTGAAGATTTGAGAGGTCTAAAAGTAGTTTAAGTGAAGACGATGATCCGGCGGCCGGAGTTGTGGCGAGTGGTTGATTTCGGGTTGTTCGAAATCGGAGATGATACGGAGTACGGTCATGATTCGGGGTATGCGGGGGCAGTCGATTACACAGGAATAATCGTCGAGATTGAGGAGATTGAGGACATTTGAATTGAGTGGGGTTATTGAGTGGGTATAGTGGATGTTGCAGAGGTGTAATTGATGGAAATTGGGGGTGGAGAAGAAGGTGTATAAATATATTCTCAAAATTAAAAAAAAAATTAACTAGGTGAGGTAGGATGGTCACCCATTTTATTGGTTCTATCTTTGGCGGGGCGTTCTTCAAAAATTCTAACGTGACGGGTCATCCTCTAAAGAGGTTCATCACCCACATCAAGTAGCATCGATGGGTTTTCAATGCCTGGCATTAAATAATTGGCTCTAAGTTTTAAGTATTTGTTTCTTTTTTGTGTTTTCAAAATTTCGTATACAAAAAGGCTAGCTAGCCTATGTAGTTCAGGTTATCACAGGTCTGTCCTTTTTGGTCTAACAACTATCTTTTTTCTCTTTTAGGCTCAAATCTATTCAAACATCCCTTCTGTCTATTTGGATCTTCTGGGGCCAAGGCGGGTTATTTAGGTCTAGACGCTTCGTATAGCACTGATTTTGAGGAGTCAGCAAGTACCTGGCAGGGCGCACAAATTTATGTGCTAAGACGGGCCGTCTAGACCTAGACGACCCATATACGAACTTGTTTTTTTAGTTGGAGAAAGGGTGTTTTGGTGGGGTAGATTGGTTGTTGTTGGAGTTTGAAAAAATAGTGTTTTGATGGGGTAAATTGGTTGTTGTTGTTGGAGGTTGATTTTTTATTTTTGTGGTGTAATTTTATATTTTTAAAAAGTTTTGTTTATTGTATAGAAATAAGTTATCTTTTTCGATCCTTTAAGTATTTAATTGTTTTTACGTTATGTTTTTTTTTAAATTATATTAAAATTTAACACACGTCGATTTAATACAAACAATCATCAAGTAATTGAATAACTGAAAACAAAGTTAAATATATAACATATATAACATAACTTTGTACATCCATAACAATAGGTCAAGACGACTCGTACATTTACAATTAAATTATTTTTGGTATAACTATTAACACGGGGATGGGTACAGAAACCAAGGGGATAATGGATATGGTAACAACTACCAAGGCGGCAGGGGACCAGGTAACTACCACCCACAACGATTCTCCAATTCCAGATCAACGTTGTTTATCGCCCTGCGGAAGCCCGACAAAGAGTCTTGCAATTAGTTAGCAGTCATTACTTCTTAACCCTTGAATCCCAACGCTTCTCCTTACATTCTTCCAAACGAACCAGCTCCTTTGCAAGAACTCTTATTAGAGAATTACGACGACGAATTGAAAGTTTTATGCGACACCAAATGCTCTGCATGGGTCTATTTAACAAAGAAATATATGCCCCGTCTAGGCCTAGGCGGAGCGTATCACTTTACTACTTTACTGAGATGCATTGAATGATATCAGATGAAGTAATATAAGCCAAAGTTCATGACGGAGAGAATTCCGACTAAGAATTGAAAGTTTTCAATGACACCAAATGCTTGACAGGGGTCTATTTAACAAAGAAATATACGACCCGTCTAGGCCCAGACGGGGCGTATCACTTACTTTACTGACATGCATGCAGAGCACAAGCTTCAAGACGGGTCGTCTAGGCCTAGACGTCCCGTCTTGAGCTGGTCGTCTTCTGCATCCGTCTACGACTAGACGCCCCGTCTGATGTGACTGATTTGACGCTGTGCAGAGCCAGGATTGTGGTTGGAAAAAAAAAACAAAACTAGACGACCCGTCTAGGTCTAGACGACACGTCTAAGTGTGTAGTATTACCATTTTGCCCCTGATGTCAGCCTAGACGGACAACGAAGCATGGGTAAAATGGACTTATTTCTAGAACCAGACAGTGCATCTAGGTCTAGACGAGGCGTTTATGCCCAAATATTTTTTTTGGTGTAATTAATATGATTTTGTTTACTTAATACACACTTTTTGGGTAAATAAAATCTTGTTAATTATACCAAAAAAATTCTAATTGTATACAAAATGTTTGTATTAATTACAAAAAATCGTACTAAATATACAAAAAATCATATTAGATTTAGCAAAATGCCTCATTCTTCCGATTCACCGTCGATCCAGTTAATACTCGGGTTTGAAATTGGTGCCGGATTCATTATCGACGTATACCATTCTATACGGGGCGTGTACATGTCCATCCATTGTTCTGCAGCCGCACTTCGGTAGGTCAACCACAAACCGTTTACTGTAGGCATCGGAAACTGGCCTTCCAGCTTAATATGTATGAAGTGGTTGTTGTTAAAATGTGCAAGCGTTATCGTTCGTGGTTCTCGATCCGTCGAAGGGTTGATTATCGGGAAGAACGTGGAAGAACCATCGATGCTTAAGAGGTGAGCCACGATACCATACTGTTGTGCAATAAGAAGCCCTGCGTGGGGAAGTCCATCCAATGAGTGGGAGGACAATGCTCCACTGAATCCCAGATTAGGCTCTGACGATGCGTGTAAAAGTATCCTTCCTCCCATGCTTCAAATACTGGCGCCCAGATCGACGCGTTCTGATCCATCTCTTGTTGAAGGTCTTTTCGAATGTGGCTCCACGCACGTTCTCCCATACCCAAGCCCACAGCCACATACCGAAACCTACAATGATCGTCTGACCTCACATCTTGTATGCACGAGATGTACGGGTGAAACAAAGAGGGAAGGAAATGCTTAAAACCGTTGATAGCTGACACATACTCGTCGCCCACTATCAACGGAAAACTGTTATCGTCTCGAACCTCTCTTTGTTTAGAACTCGTTGAACGGCTTCGCCCCGCTACGTGTTTTTGCGACTTGATGGCCGACTGTTGACTGGCCTGCGACGATGGAACATACGAGCTATGGCGGGGGGCGTTGTCAAATCGAAGTTGTGCTTGCTTTGTTGTTGGTCGTCCACGAGTTGAGTGTTGGACAACCGGTGGTTTCTTTGCGGATTTGGTTGGGGTCAACACCGCTTTAACCTTTCCCAGCAAGTTTTTTTTCTGAGCGGGGGAGCGTGACTCTAACTGTTGCCGAACAATGTTTAACTCTTCTACCACGTCAACGTCATCAGATTTCAATTTACATGGGTGAAAGTTAAGCTTCCGTCAGAAGATGTCTACGTCTTCGAGTTGAATCGGACGCTCTGCACGTACGTACTTTTCCAACCTGCAAGCACACGGCAACCCACAGCTGTACCACATCTGACATCCACAAGATGAATGCAAGCGCTGCAACACGTCTAGTTTCCTAAGTAGCTCTCCACTCAGCAAATCAAGCGCTGTGTGGGAAACTTTTCCACGTAGGTGGTCAAATAACGGGTTTTTGTGGTGGTTCATTATTTTTTCGATGCTTTCTCGAAAGCTCCGCCTTATTTCCCCGTATTGTGTTTTGACTATCTCCTTGACACAACCTACTATACGGTCCAGCGAGCTCCTATCTTGGACGTATCTCTTTAAATTCGCGTGTTGACTCTCAACTCTATTGGTGGTACGCTGCCCGAAGTTGCGGCTCTGATCTGTCCACGCAAAGACAAACATTTGCTTGTAGTCTTTCAACCAGTTGTCATACACGTACGCAAAGACCCCTATAAGGTATCAACAATTAGTTACATGTACATGGGTAAGTCATATTTTACTTGAACGTAAACTTACTTGAACGTTTGCACGCCACAAGTCGCTTTTGCAAGTGGCCTAAGTTGTACTCGTATATTGGTATTGATGGAGACTCACACAATCTCCCCCATGATGACAAAATTTTTTGTCATTCTTCTTCTATGAATGCGCTCTTGCAGTGCTTACAAATATTCTGTTGAATGTGATCCCTGCAGAGATATCGATAGGCGTTTGGAAAAACTTTCGCACACGCGTTAATTAGGGCCAGGTCTCTATCCGTTACAATAACACGTGGCTCCATACATTCGTCCAACATTGACATGATCCTCTCAAGCACCCATACAAAGTTATCACTACGTTCGTTGCAAACAACGGCATGCGCGATACAAAATGAGTAATTGGTGGGGGTCATACCAACTATCTGGACAAATGGCATGTTGTATACGTTCGTCTTGTACGTGGAATTGATCAGCAAAACGTGCGGGAACGCATGCCACATTTCACTCGAGTAGGGATGAACAAAGAAGTTCTCTGTAACGACCTCTGTTTCGGGTTCCTCCCGTGTCTCGTAATAAATTCGTTTGTACTAAGGATGTTTTCTAGCGACTGCATGGGAGTCAGACCGTATCTTTGTTCGGCCCTAATCTTCTGGACTGCGTTTTGAACGTCTTTCTGGACATGGAAACTGTCGGGGAACTGCTTCCTTATCGTTTGAAAAATTCTGCGCGGCTCCACGTTTTGAGCTGTCAACTGCTCGATCATTCTGTATTCGTCAGGAGCAAACCTTCGCACAAATGCATGGCCCGACAGGTCCTGACAAACTTCGTGTTTATGTTCAGTCTTTCCCCCTTTTATCCCCATGTTTCATACGGATAGTCCCGCACAGCCAACAGGTAAAACGGGCAACCAGTTTTCTTGCTTCCAGCTTTTCTAACCGTTGCTGTAGTATGGTGCTCACCACCACGATCACATTCAAGCCATACCCTCCCGGTCCTTCCACCGATTTTCTTTGATCGTTGGGTCACAATAACGAAACCATCCGCCTTTGCCATTTCTTGTGCCCAGTTTTTTACCTCATCTAGAGAGTTGGAAACCTGTAAAATCGATAGTGTTATGTTAGATTTTATGTTTACTGAACTTCACAACTTAAATAAGTTTTGATACCGTCTCTGTGAGGTACGGATTGCCTGCGCATGGGGATGCCTCACCACCTTATCCTCCACCATCAGGATAGACTTGTTGACCGTAGAAAGAATGTGTTGCATTGTAACTTTCGTAACAGTCTCCTTCGTATCCATCCAGACCGTGTTGTTGCACGTACGAGAATTCACACCCGTATCCATAATCCGGAAACCCATGTTGCGCAGGATAACATGGTGAATCAACTAGGTACGAGTCGTCCACATGGGTTGTTTCTTCAACGGAAGGAAGCTCGTTCAAGTCTAGAAACGGTCTGTTTTGATTTCCTTGTACACTTGAAACCTCCTCTTGCACGTTAGAATTGGGAACACCGGTCTCCCCTACCAACGATACCACCATTAGTAAATAATTAAAACAACAACTAGTTTAACCTGATAACTGTTACCGTATTGGCTTCAGGCACCCATGTCTCGCCTGTAATACGCCCCAAAGAAATAGTTGCCGTCCCAGTTTGATGACATTTCATCACCTTTGAATAAAATCAGATGAAGTAATATAAGCCAAAGTTTATGACGGAGATAATTCCGACGATGAATCGAAATTTTTCTGCGACAACAAAAGCTCTGCATGGGTCTATTTAACAAAGATATATACGCCCCATCTAGTACCAGACGGGGCGTATCACATAGTACTTTCCTGACATGCATGGAGAACGTTAAAGGTTCAAGACGGGTCGTCTAGACCTAGACGTCCCGTCTTGTTTTGGTCGTCTTCAAGGTCCGTATAGGGATAGACGCCCCGTCTGATGTGACTGATTTGACGTTGTACGAGGGAGGAATGTGGTCGCTCCGTCTAGATCTAGACGACCCGTCTTAAGGGTGTCTAAATAGGCAAGTGGGTGTGTGTATCTGTAGACCTCTTTTATGTCTTTTTTTCTTTGGTTTATTTTTCTTTTGGTACATGAAGAATCCATTCTTTAGAATATAATTACTAAAATGCCATTATAGATCTGGTGTAGTGTTCATTTAATTTTTTTTACTAGGGGCAAAAACGTCATAAAAGAGAGGTGGTAAAATGAAACCGAGTACTTTTCATTTGGTGAAGTTAACACGCAGAATATTACTCAAATTAGTCAATGTGGACCTTACTTTTCCTTACAAATTACAAGGAAATAATTCTATATTTTCTATCCTATATATTTTTTATAAAAAAGTTTTTTTTCTATTTTCACATATAAACAAAGAAATTTGGTATATCATAACTAAGTTTGAACATATTTTGTTTGTCTCTAGAATTTTTAATCACAATTTAGTTTGAACATATTTTGTTTGTCTCTAAATTTTTTTAAAATATGATTTCTTATAAAATTTCGAGTACACTGATGCGAGTTGTTTTATATTCTTTTTATCGATCTCTTTTAACAAATATATCCTTCCATTGTTAGGCTATGCTTACACCATAAGATAGGAGAATTAATCCTTATACAAGTAGAAATATTACTTTTGAGCAAACTTAAAAGTTTTATTTTTTTTATGAATTTATATACATCACTGATATATTTTATGTTTATCTAGCTTATGTGTACATGTGCTTTAACAATACGTTATGTAGTTATTACATTACACTGTTAGACACGTTAACGCCTTTTCTACTTTTAAATCTTGCCCACCATACCTATTTAACTTTCTAAAAATTTGTAAAATGTCATTTTGACTCCTCTTAATGTTTATAAAGCTTTAAGTTTATCATTCTTTAACTTTAAAAACATTATTTTTTACATGCTTATTTTTAAGTACATGCCAGTATAAATCCAAGTTGAATTACGTTTCGATGGAAATTTTTTCGCTAACAATTTGGTCAAATATAACACGTTTTCTCTCTTTTTATATGTATTTTCAGTTGTTATACGTTTTAACGTAAATTTTTTCGGAAACAAGTCGGGTCAAATATTTGACAGTATAAATTCTAGTCACCTTAAGCTTCGATGCCGTCGCAACGTGCGGCGGGACAATATACTAGTACATAATTAAAATTAAAACAACTAAAGAAATCTAATGTACTAATCTATCAACCTCATACTCATTGGAGTCGGAATTGGGAAGCGGAACTGGCTACCAACTAGGATGCTCTCTTAGTATTTGCCAGGGTGACATCTGCGTAGATTTTCCACAGTAGAGTTTGGTACTCGCTAGGGGCCTCATCAATCACTTCCGCCTTAGTGGAAAGAAAAGCACCCTTAGTGGATGGCACATCGTTCAAGCTCCACCAATGAAACCATTTTACTATTCTTAGAGTTGGTTTTTAAATCATTAGATAGTAGATACTTATGGAGTAGTGGTTTTATTTGTGACATTAATAAAAATGAGTATTTTGTGATAATGTTGACTTGTTAACTATGCATATTCTTTTCCTTTGCTCCTTATTATTTAATAGTTAATTATGTTTAAATTGTGAAGGTCTAGAGCAAGGTTGAATTGATGGCCATGGTTAAGTTAATATTGATTAACTTGCTTTGAAGGTCTAAAGACGTGAGTTTTAAGCTCGTCAAGCAAACTTGGTTGATTAATCTATGAGTAAATAAAAGTTCAATCGAGACTAAATGTAGATTTAAAAAGGTAATTCACAAAATAAACATTACTTTAGAACCACCACAAAATAAACATTGACTATCAACATTTCAAAAATGAAAATTTACTCTCCATGTTAGTGAAACCATACTCCACATGTCAAATTTTGTGAAAAAATGTGTTCCAAATGGACACCTTGGCTGCGTGACACGTGTACACCGAAGATACATGACATGTGTACATGTGTATTCTTTGTGCCTCTCACTGGTGGTCATTGATTTCTTTTTTGTGTCCTTCGTAAAGAGGTTATATAATGAATTTAGTTTTACACAAAAAAAAAAACACATGTCGAGCCCCTAGTGTGCTCACATAAAGTGCGAGTTTACACAGTTTTTCACGTGACTGACATTTGGTCATTTTCGGAGTGAGAATACATGCTCATTTTTGGAATTTGAAAAGTCCATGTTTGTTTTGAGATAGTTGAAAAATAATAAGTTTATCTTGAGAATTTTATCTATAACAAAACCTAGTTGAATTTGTGATGTAATTCATATGCGCACAAACACTTGAAACAAACTAATAGCGACACAGTAAAAAAATTGTGTAACAACTGTGGTGTTTATTACTTTACTTAAATGGTAAATAAGCATTCCTGCTAAAAGGTATGATGCCTTTATGTCATAAAAGAGGTGGTGGATGGTATGACCTAAAAACATGTTTTTGTGCCCATGTGTTGTTTTTTTTTATTCCTTTCAAAATGTTGATATGGATGTTCAAGGGCTAGAGATGATGACGTCATTCATTATGTCAAAGATGTTACGACACAAGAGTGCTTAAGAATTATTCATAGTGAAAGTAGAGAGTTTAAGATATACAATGAAGTTGGGCAAATCTGTCTAAGATTTGCTCTATTTCACGTGTAACGAACAATCACGCTTACTTGTAAATGACTAGGGCTACCTGTAAAGCTCATGGCTCTAGCCTTGGAAAAGAACGCGCATCATCGCGTTTGTACACAAGCCAATCTCATGCCAAGGTAATTCGTTAGTTGACTCATTGGCTCGTTTAAAGTCCAAATTTTAAATGTGCAGAAATCATAAATTTTGTAGTTTAGAAATTCTTCATTATGTTGTGTAGTATATATATATATATATATATATATATATATATATATATATATATATATATATATTCGTGTTAAACTTGGCCAGATATCATTTCAACTTTCTTTTTTACATTTTCATTCATATAATATATTTTTTTTAAATATAACTGATTACTTTTCATACTTTTAAACCTTTACATTAGTATTCATACTTTTTTTAAATATAACTAATTTAAATAATTAATCAAATTTAAATGAGTAAGGGCAATTCAGTAATATCACACCAATTTAACCGAACAAACTAACCTCCATCCCTTTTAGGGATCATCTGAGTAACAAGTGAATAAACAACATGGAACAAACATGCTATTTTGAAAAGGTGGGTACTAAAGGTGAAAAATGACAAACTACATGGACCATCCGGGCAATTAACTCTTTTTTAAATATAACTAATTACTTTTCATGCTTTTTAACCTTTACATTAGTATTGATTATTTGCCTTTTAATTCATGTAACACTTCTATCCAATACAAAAACGGAAACAAAAAATCACAATGAACATAAAAAGCGTCCAAAAAAAATACATTTTGAAAGTCTGTTGCATAATTAAGAAAGCAAAACAAGAATGTAACATCATGGAAGGAACACATAAAGTAAAATAAAATGAGAAACTTAACATGATGATTCCAACCATAAGGACTCACCACATTGGTTTCACATAACTTCTTGCGATTTTCTCACACATCGACCAACTTTCTTCTTGAATTCCTCCCTTCTCTCTCTCCATTCTTTCTGAAATCACATATATCAAACATTAAAACCGCCATATAAGGTTTGACCGCATAATGAGTGAGTGAAAAGCAGAGGTGGCAAAACAGACAGGACGAGCAGTTGGGTAACAGGTCAATACATGTTCAACCCATTTGACTTGCTTCTTTTTTGAGCTAAAATTTCTAATTCTACCCGCTTGACCCGTTGGATAAAGTAACTGAATTGGCCCACTCGAAAGTAAATGAGTCGAAACAGCCACCTCTAGACTAGATAAAAGAAAATCTATTTGTTACCGCGGCTTCCACATTAGCAGGTGATTCATCATTAGGACTAGAAAGCATCGATATAATACTCAAGACTATGCTCTCTACCTGCAAACACAGTATTTTCAACCATTTAATTAAAAGTTTTAAACACATAACTACAAAGAAAACATAGTAAAAAATAGGTAATCTCATAAGTTACACATTAAAGAAAATTTCTGTGGGTGGTCAATAATATATTAAGGGTAGGTGGCATGAAATGAGTTGGGTCGACCAGCCAACAGTTACTTGTCCATTTTTGTTTCACAGATAATTTATATATTGTATATAATTACAAAAGCTATTATAAAAAAAGATTTCATTTTTATTTTTATGTAATAGAACAGTTTTAAAGGTGGTTAACACTTACGTATGTTTTAAAAGTAGCCACAGAAACGTGAACAAAAGAAGGGAAATTTGGGTTTTTTGAATGGAAAGCATTTGTCCTAAATACTAAGATCACTTGCAAATTGTAGGTTTTTGTGGCATTTATTCAAGTACAAAGATTCTGCTTGCATGATATCAACCCTTAATCGATGTAAATGACTGATGATTCGCAAATCAAATTTGGTTGATTAGAAAAATGCGACCATCGGATTTTGTCGACGTAACAAAAATTTGCTATTGATTTTCAAATTGAAACTGAGTTTGTGATTAAGAAACAAGCGGATGGGTTTAAGATTAAGATACAAGCTAGTCTAGATTGTACAATTATTTGTGTTTATTATACCCTTTTTCCTTTATTATCTTGTTTTTTAGTGTTAAAACGATGAAAAATCAGTGGATACTATCCATAGTTAGCAGTAGTCAATAATACAAGAGGCCTTGTACATGAGACCCTCACCTCAGCTTTTAAAACCTAGCTTATAAAAAAATTCTTAGGTTGTACATATATGTTTGCTTGTTAGGTTGTACATAAAGCATTTTGCTTTTATTATCTTATTTTCTAGAGTTCAAGAATTAACAAATTAGACAATGTTATCTATAAACATTGTATGCATACAGCGCCTTGGATACACGATTTGGTACCTAAACAACTCGACACTTATATTAACTAACTAATGATCCCGACAATAGTACAATGGCCAAGCTAAAGTATTTGTTTGTTGCATATTTAACATATGAATTATAAGTAGTTACTCTTTCATCGATTAATTATATGTGGGTTGAAGATTTTTAGCATTCATGAACATCAGGCATGAGAGGTTAATGACACATTCATAATTCATAGACTCATCCACACAAAATATATGTTTATAAAACAACCAAGGACATACCGTATGAACTGGTGTCCACCGCTCACTTGCAAGCTCATAGCCGTTAGGATCATCACCAGGGGGATGGAGAATCGAAATACAGACCTTGCCATCAGGGTAAACTGTACAATTCAATAATTAATAAAATCTTTCTTGGGTATTTTTTAAGAATAAAAAGAAATCCCAAAATACTAAAAAACGTAGCGTACTAACCGTTCGGATGCCAAACCTCCGAGGTAAATCTAACTGTTGGAGGACTATTCGGATAATTCGGTGGGAAGGTCATAATAGCATTGAAAAATCCTCCATCACTGAAACAATGTATCCAGATACCAAGAATCAGAAACATGCTCTGCATACGATGATCTTGAAAGTTTCTAGAAATCAAGATCAAAACCAAAACTAAAGGTCCAAACTTTGGTTTGAAAAAGTGCGCCTCATGCAAAGGCGACCTCGGGCGCACAAAAAATTAGCATGAGGTGCCGTCTTAAGGCGCACCTTTCGTACAAGGAGGGTGTTGTGCATCATGATGTTGAACATATAGCTTTCTAGGTTGTACATACAGGTTACTGATACATTAAACCATACACAATGTTTATTATTGTCCTTGGTTTTAAAATGCGCGCATTATCGTGATCCGCCCAATGCGCGCGTTTACGTGATGCCAGAATATTGTGCCGATTTCGCATAATGCGCTCCGATGCACACAACATTTTTTTCTTATGTTTTCCCCAGATTTTATGAAATTGCTTGGGTTTTTTCAATAATTAATATCTTAGTATGCTTGATTTGGAACATTATGGTTCCTAAACACTTTTGTGGTACTAGAAACATTTTAGTATGCTTGATATGAAGCCAAAGCACAACTCTTATCTTCTTTTTACATCAGTTGGTTTAGTTAAAGTATGTGTTTATAAGTTGTTAGGTATAAATATTCTTTTAGTATTTTTTTGTAAAGAGCGCATCGCATACGTGATGCGGTAATGCGAATAAGATTTTTAACCAAACGCATCGGAGCGCATCACGCAATTTCGAACCAAGTTTATGTCTAACTTTTGGGTAACAAATGCTAAAAAACCTATGGAAACTAATCAAAAAATTATATACATCAATAAATTGCCTCGTGTACGAAAAGCAATGCGCTTTTTCACTTTGGGCATTACAACTCGGTCTTAGACCCTTCTACTCGGTGCACCTCGCGCTTTTTTAAACCAAGATCCATTCTTCTCAACCCAAGACACCCCCACATAACAGACTAGCCTAAATCACACAAGCCTAAAACACCAAGCTTCAATCTTTAATCATAAAAACAGACAATGAACACATAACTGAGCAAAAAAAAACTACTAAAATTCCCAAGCACAACAACAAATCAAGATGCCCTTATCTAAAAAAACCAAACAAAACCCATTACATTAAAACCCAAACTGAAACCCTAAATCACCCAAAACCCTAATCAACCCAAACCCACAAAATCAACCTCCTAATTAACAACACAACATTAAACCAAACAAAAAAACATACTATAATGTATCAGGCGGTCCAATAATAGTGACACTCCATTCAAACAGGTTGCTTTCATCAACAAGACCAGCAGAGAAGCCATCAACAGGGTTTTTACAGAGATCTGCAAAAAATACAACGGATCATGATGGGAAACAAAGGAAAAGTGAAATTGAAAGGGGGAATTGAACCTTTGAGTTGTTTCTGGAGGAGGAGACTTGCTTGAGATGGAGATGCCATTGATAAGAATGGAGGCCGATTGGAGAAGATGCAAGTGAAAGGGGGGGGGGGGGGTTTGGAATAAGCCCTTTTGATCGATTTATAACCCCAACAAACTTCAATAAAGTGTTGTTAGGGATCAAAGGAAAGTAGCCTTGTTGGATATAAGATGAAAATATATATTTTTTAAAGTTTGGGATATTGTTATCATGACTTATCTCAAAATCTAAGAACAAGTGTACTGATGGGTGAACTTTAAGTGTTTTTTTTTTTTTATAATTCGATATGTGGCCTATTTAGTTGATAAATGGGTGTTATAGGGTTTAAAGTTAAAAAGAGTTGGGTGTTTATCGAATCTAATAACGAATTTTCGAATTATTCGAATCGATTTTTTCAAATTTTTATTTCTCTTCCTTGAACTCGTATTAGATTCGATTCGATTAGTATTTGAAACTCGAATTTGAATAAATTCGATTTAATTCAAATTCATCCTAAACGATAAATTGTTTTACTTTCATTTTTTAAAACTACTATAAACTAATTATATTCAACATGGATTTAATAATCTGCAAAATCAATTAGCTATCATCAATATGTCTAAACACCAAAATTTAAAAGATAGGTTGGTTACTGGTGACGATTTAAATTAGAAAAAAATTTAGAAATAAATAGTATGAACTATTTTTCAGTAGGTTTGGTATGTTATAAATAATAAACTTATCACTTATGGAGGTAGTTTATAGTTTGGCTAAGTTAAGAAGTTATATGTGTGTATATAAATATATTTGTGTGTGTATTTACATTTATTAAAAATGTGTATATAAATTGAATTCGAAATCGAATCGAATTGAAAAATCATAAATTCGTATTCGATTCTAATTCGATTATTGGACTCGAATACGAATCAACTCGAATTCGAACATTTTTAATCGAATTCGAATCGAGTCGAATTTCGAATTTTTGAATCCGAATCGAATTCTGAACACCCTTAGATATAATGCCTTACCCAATTATTGTTATTATTTTTAAATTAAAAATAATATTTCATTAAATAAATAAAAATTACATTACTATTAATTAAAATACTAAAAATTAAAGATGAAACATACAAAAGTACTAAAAAACCCGACACATGCTTAAAAAATATAGACGTAAAGTCCGTATTTGTCACGAATTTGTTGCATACGCATTTGAGCTAGAAGCAACGCTTTTCCTTATAGGTGATCGATCGGTTTAGACATGTCTTTATCCATTTGCCTCGCTTATTGGACCGCGATGAACTTTTTATTTTTGGCGTTTCTTTCTTAGCCAAAGTCTTGTATATCTTGAACTTGTCGGTTCATCTCTTCGGAATCTTGTTTCATTTCGACACCCGACGGAGACGACTCTGTCCTTCATTAAACATTAAATATTGCTGGGATTTTTAATAGTTGCGTGTACCCCCATCGTATTCGGGTCAATATCTTTGTAATTGAAGGTTGGTAGCGGTTGGATGATGTTCGGGCGATATGAATTGGGTTGCTAGGTCGAGACGGAACACCAAAAGGAAGGTGGAATAGATGCATGATATTTTTTATAAAGAAAGAATAAGAAATGGATTTATAAGATTGAGAGAATAGTGTATAAAACAGGGTTGAGTTGGGGTTTAAATATGTGAAAAATAGAATTTAAAAAAATGAAGATTTTTTTATATTACCATTGCCTAACGGTAATATACTCAAAACAATCAAAATCTTGACGTTTTAAAGGAAACACCCAAACCCATTTTCAAAAAAAAACCCGCCCTTGAGGGTGGTGGTCAAGGCGTTTTGGGCCTCTTCCACGCCCAATTAACATCCCATTCGGGTGGTCTAAGTATGTTGTTGATTGATATTAAGTTTAACATGTTTGGATATTGGGATTGGTTTATCTAACAAACTTTGATATAAAAAAAATAACTAAAAGGATTTTTTTTTCTTAGTTTTTACTTGTCTGATGAATACTAAGGTAACGGATGAGGGTCAGAGTTGTCTCAGTTTCACGTCATTGCTTGAAGAACTTGAATATCTTAAATGAATTGGAATCGTGCATGATTGGAACACCTAATTATTTATCAGAAAATGATTGTGTTTCTTATTTGTTTTCATCTTTGAATCGTATATGATTAGAATAACTAGTTATTATGTAACGCAAATGAATCACGCAACAAACTCATGAAATTTTCAAGAGCAAAGATCACAAATCGAACTATCTTTCTTATTTATATTTTAAAACAGGACAATGGCCGTTCATGTGAATTCAAATGCCTTGTCCTAGCTCGAAAAAATGTGTCCCTTAAGCTTTAAGAAACAAATAATGTAAACTTTTTTTTGCCACTCATTATTGTTGTTATTTTAAACTAAAATGGGTATTGAGCTATAATATCTAATGGGCTTAAATTATAATTTTTGAGATTAATAGTTTTAAATGGTCCTAATATATAAGTTTATATAAGTTTTCTATTTTATATATATATATATATATATATATATATATAGGGAATTATAAAGAGAAGACCCATTTAAGTTACAAAAACTCAAGAAACCCTTATGTAACAATTTTTTTTTTAAATTAGTGAATATTTATATAACAAAAAAAATCGCCGAAGGGATTTTTTTTATAAAATTTTTTAAAAATTCAGTTTTATATATATGCTAAAAACTGATTTTTAAGATTTTTTTATAAAAAAATCCCTTCGATGCTTTTTGTTTTTTGTTACAAAACGTTCGATAACATGTTATTTAACTTTTTTAAAAAAATTGTTAAATAAGGTTTTCTTGGGTTTCCTTAACTCAAGTGAGTTTTCTTTCTATCCCTCCCATATATATATATATATATATATATATATATATATATATATATATATATATATATATATATATATATATATATATTGTGCCATAGCAGGTGGTCCTCCCTGCCCACGCAATAGTTAGAATTTCTTGACAATATCGAGCTACAACAACCTTTTCTTCCAAAAAACCCTGATTCAAGGCCGAAGAATTTCATGCCGCTAGTATTCATATTTACCAGGTGATAAAAAAACATCGGTCCCGTTTTTTATTTCTCAAAAATTTGATAAAAACTAACTTTCTAGACACCCCAACGACCAATCCTCGCATGATTTGCTAAGGATCTAATAAATCCAACATTTTTTTCCTTCAGATGTGTCAATTGGGCAAATATGCCCATAGTGACTAGGATGAATATCTCGTATTGGAAAAAGTCTGATGTACAATTTTGTAGGGTGTCACTAAGGGTGACTTGTCCGTCAATTGTTTTGCCACTTATCACTTAACTCTCCCCTCTACAGGGGTTATGAGGTTTGACCACTACAAATGGTCTAATACTTTAATTTGTTTTTAACTGTCACATCATAAATTATTTAATTGGTAATAGCTTCATTGGTTTCACTACACCTATTTTTAATTGATATATCACCATAACACTCTGTTTCACTGGTAATAGTTTCATTGGTTTGACTACACCTAAATTATTTTTAAATATTTACTTATTTATTTAAATATATTTTTTTACCATTAAACTAATATTAAATAAAAATAAGTTAATTTAAGAAACTAAATAAAAATACATAGTAAAAATAAATTCATAAATACTAAAAAGAAGCCCAATAAAAAATAAAACAATACATAATAACCTGGTTAAACACATAATATTGAATATAATTAAACCCTACTTAAAATGATTAGACCACTATTTATAATTTATAATTAATTAAATATGGAATCAAAGGAGCAGTTAGAATGAATTCCAGTTTCGTCCACCCATGAATCATGAAAACTGCATTCATATTCATAATCCATCTCATCATACGATCATGGTACGTATTTCATTCTAGGGTCGATTTCGTACGTATCTTCAACCTTAAGGTGGGATGTCATGTGAAAGAGGAGGGTTACTTCAAGTGATCCACCCTAATTTGCAGTCGGTTAAATGCATATAAATCAGGGGTTTGCCCCAGCCCAATTCATAGTTCACTCAATTCCATTGTTTCTTTGTCTGTCTGTCCATCTCTATTGTTTATTAGTTGAAGGAGGAGTAGGGTTTGTAGGTGGAGGGTTTAAGCGTCAACGATTTGAACATCTAAGATTTGAAGATCGTGTAGGTTCCATCGGAAATTGATTATATTTTAGCCCCGTTTGAATATAGTCTTTAGTGTGAAATGTGAATTGAGAAGTGTAAGTGAAGGTTGGAAGACGAAGTGAATTTATAGGCGTTAGATATAACCATTTGAACATAGCTGTTGGAATATTTAATTATTTTTTTATTTTAAAATTATATTGAAAATTAAGAAAATTATATTTCATTGTAATAAAACTATATTTATTTAAACTAATACATAATTAATTTAAAACAACTATATAAATCTAATCCATCAACCTTGTAATCGACGGACTCGGAATTTGGACGCAAAACTGGCTATCAACTAGGATGCTTTCTTAGTATTTGCTAGGCCGGCATGTGCGTAAATCTTCTAGCGTAGAGCGTTTGATACTCGCGAAGGGCCTCGTCAATTGATTCCACCTCCATTCGTCAAATCGTGCATTACCAAACGATAAAATTTCGTGGGATACGGCATAGGCCTTACTAAGGCTCGAACCTGCATCTCCTTATTCACACAAGAACACACATGCCATTGCACATTTGCACCAATTTCCTTTTTTGAGTATATAATTGGTTCCGTCCCATATATTTAAAAACGCGATCTTGGAAAGAAAAGCATCTAAACCATTTTACTATTTTTAAGAGTTAGTTTTTAAATAATGAGATAATTCTGGAGTGATGGCATTATTTGTGACATTGTTAAAAATGAGTATTTTGTGATAACCGTGACTTGTTTACTTGGGATATTCTTTTCCTTTGATACTTATTAGTTAATAGTAAGAGTTAAATGCTTGGTTGGTCCATGTGGTTTGCAAATATTGCAAACTTGGTCCTAGTGGTTTAATAATTACACACTTGATCCCGGTAGTTGTAATTTTTGCACTCGGGTGATCCTTATCACTAACCTATATTAAATTTCTCAGTTAGGTATGTGTTAAATGACTATATTACCCTTAACAATTAAGAAAAATTAAAAAAAACAAAACAAAAAGAGATAACCCAATCTCTCACCATCTTCTTCCTCCTCCCACACACACACTCTCTCTCTAAATCCACCACCACCACAACTGTAAAATCAATGCTAATAACTGAAACAATAATCTCTTTGGTGTGAATTTCAAAACTCGACAAATCTATCTAAAATTATATTTCAAAGTTGCTACAAATAATTACACATCTGAAATACATAAAAGTTCAATCAGTTGAAGAAATAATCAGAATCAAGATATGTTCTTCATCGAGTTATTTCTTCATGATCTTCTTTGTTTCCTGTTTCTAGAAAGAGATACCTGTAAATACACAATTTTTTAGAGAGAGAGTGTAGTGAGAGAAATAGTTTGTAGAGAGAGAAAGTCGCAAAGAGAGAGAATCTAACCGGAGAAACCATTTCTTCCGGAGAATTTTTTGATAATTTTCTTTTCCGGAAGTATTTCTAAGTGTTCGACTGAAGTTTGTTTCAGATCTGTGTGTGGTTGAGATTTGATTTTTGTTGACCTTAAATTAAAGGTAAAGCTTATTTGTTGTTTCTGATCGGAATCTAAAGGATTGCAGGTTTGGGATCTTTGCAATTGAATATCAACGATTTGGTACAGAATGTGGAGATGATGTTGTGATTGTTTCGTGTTGGGGTTGGGCAAATTTTATTAAGGTTTTAGTTTTGTTATTTGGGGTACAACCCACCGCCACCTTCAAGCTAGTTCATGTGGAAGTGTTGGTAGAGAGAGAGCGGAGGAAGAAGATGAATCTTTTTTGTGTTTTTTTAATTGTAAGGGCAATACAGTCATTTAATACATATCTAACTGAAATATTTAACCTAAGTTAGTGATAAGGACCACCCGAGTGCAAAAATTACAACTATTCAGATCAAGTGTGTAATTATTAAACCACTAGGACCAAGTTTGCAATATTTGCAAACCACAGGGACCAACCAGACATTTAACTCTAATAGTAATTATGTTTAAATTGTGAAGTTCTATAGCAAGGTTGAATTAATGGTCATGGTCATGGTCAAGTTAATATTGATTAACGAAGGTCTAAACACGTGAGTTTTAAGCTCGTCAAGCAAATTTAGTTAATTAATTTGTGAGTATAACTCTCATTGTATCACACCCTAACCGATGGCGGAAATATCAGAGTGAGACGAAAACGAGATTGCAAGAGAGACTTCATAACGACTATTGGTGACAAGTATTTAAAGTAACGATTTTCATTTCATATTAAAAGAAGTACATTGTTTTAAAGAAAATTACAACAATTAGAACATAACAGATTCAACAACAAAACATAATTTTAACTAAGTGCTTATCTAGCCCATCCTACTAGATTTCTTTTCAATCGCATCAACATCAAACTCCTGCAATATATATTAAAGTAACATGTCAACACAAAAGTATTGGAGAGCATATAAGTTTGAGATACTAGCATATGTATAAAAAGAATTTAACGAAATCCAAATGGCAATAACGTATACTAAAGCATAACATAACATAAACTAGCATGCAACACCTACTTGTTAACCCAAAGATTCCACTAGCATAATATTGTCGTCGCAACGACAAGACCATTTTTTATTACTTAACATGACCGCAAGAATACGGGTGGTGTGTTATTCCTATAACGTTATACATGTTAAGAGAGGCTTGTACGAAGGTAATGACAAAGTATTGTGTAAGAATAACTTTCTAGCATGTATGTATTTCTAGAGTATAAACGAATAAAGCACGTATGTCGGATTCGCTTGTATGATTACAGTATTTGCGTGTAAGTGTTTGCGTGAGTTTTAATGTCATATATATTGCACCCAAAAGTGAAAAAACGAAAGGGGGTCATGTTTACTCACGATTTGCGTAGAGTTTCCACGAAAGTGAGTCGGACGAGTTTTTGAGTGTTGGAACACCGAACTTACCCTAAGAGGGAAACGAAGGTGTGCGAGTTGTGGTTTTTGTTTAACGGATTGGATTAGGATTATAAAGAATATTATAAACAATTATAAAATAAAGAACCATGAAAATGGTCATGCAAGAAGGTAGGATGAATTTCATCCATTTAACCTCATTATATGATTAATCAAAGCACAAAAACCATTTTCGGTTGGTCATAAATATGAACTAAAAATAAAAAGTACATAAACTACTAAATCTTAAAACAACCAAGAGGGCAAGCTAGATACGTGCATCTCAAACATAGAAAGTGTTTGGGGACGTGTTGTAGTCTTGTCCATTCAATGGCAATTGTTTTGAGACTTAATGTATGAATCTAAGCTAAAAGTATGAATAAGTGAGTTAGTGGAACAAGTTTGAAAAGCCAAGGCTTCCATGGTTCACACATTCACCAAAACACAAGTCTTTTGACATTGAAAGTTGAAAGCTTGAATGGTTTCAACACTTTTAAAGTCATTTGGGACTTTTTGGGCACAATTTTATGAAGGTTTTGAGCCTTGTTTCTTGTGGACATTAACCACAACACAAACCCACAACTATGAGCTTAGTTGGGAGCATGGTGGGTATAAGATCCCACTAAGTTTCAAGTAAAATATACATGAAATAAAAAGATACATCAAAGCAAAAATTTTATACTATTTTGGACTTCAAATGTGGTGAGGTTTCATCTTAGTTTGCCATGGCAAACTTGTGGAAACATTTCTATATGTTATCCAAGTAGTTTGAAAGAAGAAAGAAGAAGAAATTGAAGAAAAGTGAGTGAAAACTCACTTAGAACTCTTGAATATTTTTGCCTTGCTTTGAGATATTTGAGAGGATTAGAGAACTTGAAAGAAAATTAGGTGTGTGGAAAGTGTTTAGAAGGTGGTTGTAAGTGGGGATCAGGGTTGGTGAGTTAATGAATGTGGAAGGTGATTGAAGGAGAAAGAAGGTGGAAAAGGGTGAAATATGATTTTTTAAAGAAAGGTGGAAGGTGATTGGAGGAGAAAGGATGTGAAAAGAGTGAAATATAATTCGCTAAAGAAGGGTGGAAGGTGATTGGAGGAGAAAGGAGGTGGAAAAGGGTGAAATATAATTGGCTAAAGAAAGGTGAAAAGTGATTGGTGGAGAAATTAGGTGGAAAATGTGAAATATAATTGGCTAAAGAAGGGTGAAAAGTGATTGGATGTGGAAAAGCTTTGGGTTTGCTCACTTTTAGTCGTTGCACTTTGTAACTAGGTTATTTTATATTGTTTTCTTGTATTTTAATTTGTTTTTAGACATCAAAGTATATTTTAAGTCTCGGTTTTGCGTATAAACACGTATTTAAAGATTAATTGTGTATATAACACAAATGTGAAAGATAAAACGTATGAATGTTAAAGTGAATTCCCATTATGATCAAAGTCTCGAGATTGAAACGAAACATGAATTACAAATTTTCTAAAAATAGAAATGCAAATACAATTTTTTAAATAAGAAAAGTACAAAATTGCGGAGCGTTACACATTGTACCAGACTAGATGTCTAGATCGGTGTTGTTGTAACAACTGCGTTAGTAGCCACAATGAATGTTGTAAACCCTAGCTTAAGCTTAACTTCAAACTCATAATTGAACTCATAAGAAAAACCGTAATAAAATCCATCTGTGTTTGTTAGATGATCGAGATGCAAATGAAGTTGCTTTCATATCCTAGAATGGCATAATAAAAGATCAACTGAGAATCAATGTAAATCTAAAAAGGTAAATTCACAAAATAAACATTATTTTACAACTACCACGAAATAAATATTGACTTTCAACATTTCAAAAATGAAAATGTACTCTCTATGTAAGTGAAACCAAGCTCCAAATGGACGCATTAGTTGCGTGACACATGTACTATTTGTGTGAAAACGCTATTGAATTTGCGAGGTAATTCATATGCGCACAAACACTTGAAACAAACTAATAGCGACACCGTAAAAAATGTGTTACAACTTACAAGTGTGGTGTTTATTACTTCATTTAAATGGTAAATAAATAAGATTCCTGCTAAAAGGTACGATGCCGTTGATGTCATAAAAGAGGTGGTGGATGGTATGACTTAAAAACAGGTTTTTGTGTCCATGTGTTGTTTTTGGATTCCTTTTGAAAGTGTTGATATGGACGTTCAAGGGCTAGAGATGATGAAGACATTCATTATGTCAAAGATGTTGCGACACAAGAGTGACTCAGAATTATTCATAGTGAAAGTCAGAAAACAAGCATAAGATGTAGAGAATTTAAATGATACAATGAAGTTTGGCAAACGAGGAACCGTCTTCTAAATCATGTGTCCAAGATTTGCTCTATTTCACGCATAACGAACAATCACGCTTACTTGAAAGCTCATGCAACATCTTGCTCCACCTTCGTCTAATTTAGGGGGAGAAGAATGGATGACGAGGGAAAAACATTGTAATGAGATGCTAGATATATGAAGGGAAAAGCCAACAAACTCAAGGAAAATGCCTTATCATCGATAGTTTGAAGCCAGTGTCAAAATGAAAATCATTTTTGTTAGATGGAAACACACGTACTTAAACTTCATTTACCATACCTGTACGGATACAAAAATATGTACTACTTTGTGACCAATGTTATTATATGTACTTAACCCAATTCTTAAATGACTAGGGCTACTTGAAAAGCTCATGGCTCTAGCCTTGTCAAAGAAAGCTCATCGTCGTGTTTGTACACAAGCTAAGCTCAAGCCAAGGTAATTGGCTCGTTTAAAGCCCAAATTTTAAATAAGCATAAATTATATATTTTGTAGTTTAGAAATTCTTCATTATGTTGATTTAGTATATATCATCGTGTTAAACTTGCATGTTTGTGGATTTATGGTGAGACATCCTTCCAACTTTCTTTTTTTACATTTTCATTCATATCATATATATTTTTTAAAAGAGCTAATTGCCCGAATGGTTCCTGTGATTTGTCATTTTTTTCACCTTTAGTCCCCACCTTTTCAAAATAACGTGTTTCTTCCCTTTAGTTTGTTACTTTTTACTCACGTGGTCCCCAGATTTGATGGCCATTAACTTAACTAGATAAATGTGTGTGTGAAATGATTTATCTACTCACAAAAATATAATTAGAAAATAATATGGGACCCACCCTCCACAAACCCAAGGGTGGCCGGCTAGGGTTCCAGTGACCCCGACCGGCCGTTTTCCCATGTCTACCACTCCCTCAAGCCTTTCCCTCGTTTCAGTTTCAAAAACCTGTCAACCCATCAATGTTCAAAAGCCTGTCCCTACATTTTCAATTTAAATTTAAAACTTGCTAGATTTGATCATTTACACCACCACTTCCAATTTATCAGTTTAATCGTAATTCCCATACACGGGTCACCTTGTTCATGCCAATCTTCCAATACATGGCAGGTTCCATTTATGTTCACAACAATCTACCCGACCATACTCTTTGCCAGGCATGCCAAATGAAGCCAAGTGTAAAACACAATCTACACCAAGCAATGCCTTTTTCACATCTTTTCTATTGATGATGTCCCCTATGACAGTGGACTCCGTTTGTGAGAAGATAAGACCAAGGAGAAGTGGATCAAAGACCAAATGCTCAAACGGCGGTGTTTGATGGCGTTTTATGGTGGTTACTGCTGTGGGTGAAGGATGGTGAACAACGGTTGGTAAAGGATGGTGAATGGTGGTTACCGTGTGGGTTTGGGTGGCAGGAGGAGTTCGGTAGTGGTGGGGTGCGCCCCACTAAAATGATTTATTTAAATATATTTCTTTTAATTAATGGTGGGAATATTTGAAATTTAAATAATTAATCAAATTTAAATGAGTAAGGGCAATTCAGTAATATCACACCAATTTAACCGAACAAACTAACCTCCATCCCTTTTAGGGATCATCTGAGTAACAAGTGAATAAACAACATGGTACAAACATGCTATTTTGAAAAGGTGGGTACTAAAGGTGAAAAATGACAAACTACATGGACCATCCGGGCAATTAACTCTTTTTTAAATATAACTAATTACTTTTCATGCTTTTTAACCTTTACATTAGTATTGATTATTTGCCTTTTAATTCATGTAACACTTCTATCCAATACAAAAACGGAAACAAAAAATCACAATGAACATAAAAAGCGTCCAAAAAAAATACATTTTGAAAGTCTGTTGCATAATTAAGAAAGCAAAACAAGAATGTAACATCATGGAAGGAACACATAAAGTAAAATAAAATGAGAAACTTAACATGATGATTCCAACCATAAGGACTCACCACATTGGTTTCACATAACTTCTTGCGATTTTCTCACACATCGACCAACTTTCTTCTTGAATTCCTCCCTTCTCTCTCTCCATTCTTTCTGAAATCACATATATCAAACATTAAAACCGCCATATAAGGTTTGACGGCATAATGAGCGAGTGAAAAGCAGAGGTGGCAAAACAGACAGGACGAGCAGTTGGGTAACAGGTCAATACATGTTCAACCCATTTGACTTGCTTCTTTTTTGAGCTAAAATTTCTAATTCTACCCGCTTGACCCGTTGGATAAAGCATAGCTGTCAATAGTAAATAGCGACAAACTACCTATATGTTATGTAGCAATAGTGACAAAACAGCGGCCGCTATTACATGTTTAGCGATAAAGTAGTAGAAGATTTAAGAAATATTTACATGTATATTTTATCAAAATACGCTCTTTTTACTTGTATATTTCATCTAAATACACTTATTTATTCAACCGTGAAACAAAAAAACCTTAATGGGCATCGCTATTTATATTTATAGTTTATTTTAAAAGATAAAAAAGGTTGCTATTTATCACCAAACACCTTATATAGCCGCCATACGGGACATCGCTACGTAGCGTGCTATTGACAATGATAAAGAAACTGAATGGGCCCATTCAAAGTAAAAAGGTCAAAACTGCCAACTCTAGTAATAAAAGAGAATTTTTTTTGTTACCGCGGCCTCCACATTAGCGGGTGATTCATCGTTAGGGCTTGAAAGCATCGATATAATACTCAAGACTATGCTCTCTACCTGCACACACAGTATCTTCAATCATTGAATTAAAAGTTTACACACATAACTATAAAGAGAGCATATTAAAAAATAGGTAATCTCATACATGCATGACATTAAAGAAAAATTCTGTGGGTGGCATGAAATGAGTTGGGTTGACCAGGCAACGCTTTCTTGTCCATTTTTGTTTCATAAATAATTAACATAGGGATTATATATGATTACAAAAGCTCTTATAAAAAATTTTTAATTTTTTTAATAGAACAATTTTAAAGGTGGTAAACACTTACGTATGTTTTAAAGTAGCCACATAAACACAAGGGGGGTCTACGTTAAAAGAACAGGCTCCTAGGAACCCAGTCGATTTGTAATTTTCATCGAACAGCTATATAAAAAATAGAGTAGCAACCCATAAATAAATTTTGGGTGAACCCGTAAGAAAAAATGTTTGATGTTCCACTGGTATTATGCGCCCTTTCCAACTATGAGATCCCGAGTTCGAGTCACAGCATCCAGCTTTTTTCATTTTTCCTTGTCTTTTTTTAGGTCAAAGTAAAATCCATAAAAACGTGAACACAAAAGACATCCCGCCTCGACCCTCTCCAGTCCCCTGCCCCCCTCCAGTCTCCAACTCCAGCGACCGTCCACCACCTCCACCTCTGGCGACCGTCCACCACTCCAAGTTCCAAATCTCTTTAGCTCTCAGGTGTGTTATAACTATAGTTTTTTATTTGTTGTCTTTTAATATGCTTTAAACTAAGATTAGTGATGTTAATTTCTAGAGATAATGCTGGATTCATTTATGGATTTCATAGTGTGAGTGTCATCTTATTCGAAGAAAACTAATGATTTTCTTTAAATACAAATTTATGGAGAAAGATCTTTGAATATCTAATACAACAACAACTTAAAAGGTCTAGAAAGATCTATCTAATCAGTACACATTAACCCACATGACAATAAGGAGAACTTATTCTAAAGGTGTTTTTTTTATCAATCTGAAGTTGATATTGATTTAAAAGTTTTATCTACTAAATGCTTACTCTTTTGTACTTATTCTCTAGTGAACATTCTTCAATGGTTAACTTTATTCAGTATTATGAAATTTCAGGGTGGAAGAAGGTTCACAGACGACTTGAGCGATAAAAAGCAGCATGCCCACAACCAAAATCTCATATTTTTTGTGTTGTTAAGATAAATTCTTCGGAGGTAAACGTTCATTATTTTTATTTATCTATGATTATGTTTATGATTTTGAAATTGTGAATATGAATTTCTTTACGGCTAATGCTAAGGGAAATTTGATATGAAAGTTAGGTCTTTATTATGTTTTGCGACCCGATCCGACCCGGCCCTAAAATTCTTACTGATGTTTGTGAAAAATTGACCACCCAAAAAAGTGAACCCATAAGAAAAAAAATCATGGATCCGCCACTGCATAAACATGAACAAAAGAAGGGAAATTTGAGTTTTCGAATGGAAAGCGTTTGTCCTAAAATACTAAAATCACTTGCAAATTGTAGGTTTTGTGGCATTTATGCAAGTAACAAAGATTTTGCTTGCATGATATCAACCCTAATCGAAGTGAATGACCGACGATTCGCAAATCAAATTTGGTTGATTAGAAACAATGGAAAAATCAATCAATACTACCCATAGTTAGTACTAGTTGACAATACAAGAAGCCTTGTACATGAGGCCCACACCTCAGCTTTTAAAACCTAGCTTATAGAAATATTCTTAGGTTGTACATATACGTTTGCTTGTTAGGTTGTACATAAAGCATTTTGCTTTTATTATCTTGTTTTCTAGAATTCAAGAATTAACAAATCAGACAATATTACTACAAATATTGTATGCGTACAGCGCCTTGGATACACGATTTGGGACCTGAACGGCTCGACACTTAATGATCCCTACAATAGTACAATGGCCAAGCTAAACTATATGTTTGTTGCTTATTTAACATATGAACTATAAGTAGTTACTCTTTCATCGATTAATATATGTGGGTTGAAGATTTTTAGCATTCATGAACATCAGGCATGAGAGGTTAATGACACACTCATAATTCATAGACTCATCCACACAAAATATATGTTTATAAAACAACCAAGGACATACCGTATGAACTGGTGTCCACCGCTCACTTGCAAGCTCATAGCCGTTAGGATCATCACCAGGGGGATGGAGAATCGAAATACAGACCTTGCCGTCAGGGTAAACTGTACAATTCAAAAATTAATAAAATCTTTCTTGGGTATTTTTTAAAATAAAAACAAATCAAAATCAATGAATATTAAAAAATGTAGCATACTAACCGTTCGGATGCCAAACCTCCGAGGTAAATCTAACTGTTGGAGGACTATTTGGATAATTCGGCGGGAAGGTCATTATAGCATTGAAAAATCCCCCATCACTGAAACAATGTGTATACAGAAACCATAATCAGAAGCATAGTCTACATATAATGATCTTAAAAGTTTCTAGAAATCAAGATCGAAACCAAAACTAAAAATCCTAAATGATCCAAATTTTGGTTTGAAAAAGCACGCTTACGTGCAAGGCGACCTCAGACGCACAAAAAATTAGCATGAGGTGCCGTCTTGAGGCGCACCTTTAGGGTTTTGTGCATTAGGAGGTTGAACATATAGCTTTCTAGGTTGTACATACATGTTATTTATACATTAAACCATATATACTGTTTACTTATGTCTAACTTTTGGGTAACTAACTAAGTAACTAACTAATGCTAAAAACCTATGAGAATTAATCTAAAAACTATATGCATAAATTGCCTTGTGCATGAAAAGTGGTGCGCTTTGGGCCTTACACCTCGGTTTTAGACACTATCTCCCCAGTGCGACTCGCGCTTTTTTAAACCAAGATCCATTCATCTCAATCCCCACATAACAAATCAGCCTAAATTACACCGACCCGAAACAACAAGCTTTAATCTTTAACATAACAAATCAAGATGCCCATATCCAACAAAACCAAATCAAACCCATGAAGCATCAAACAAAACCCAATACATACAAACCCAAACTGAAGCCCTAAATCACCCAAAACCCTAAACAAACCCTAATCAACCCAAACCCACAATAACAACCCCCTAATTTACCACACAACAGCATCAAACCAAACAAAAAAACATACTATAACGTATCAGGCGGTCCAATAATAGTGACACTCCATTCAAACAGGTTGCTTTCATCAACAAGACCAGCAGAGAAGCCATCAACAGGGTTTTTACAGAGATCTACAAATACATACAACGGATCATGATGGGAAACAAAGGAAAAGTGAAATTGAAAGGGGGAATTGAACCTTTGAGTTGTTTCTGGAGGAGGAGACTTGCTTGAGATGGAGATGCCATTGATAAGAATGGAGGCCGATTGGAGAAGATGCAAGTGAAAGGGGGGGTTTTGGAATAAGCCCTTTTGATCGATTTATAACCCCAACAAACTTCAATGAAGTGTTGTTAGGGATCAAAGGAAAGTAGCCTTGTTGGATATAAGATAAAAAAAATGATTTTTATTAAACTTTGGAGATATTGTTCACAAAAATTTCAGCATTTCCTAAGTTTTCAAAACACTAAGAAAGTGTCAAGTGCTGTCCGGAAGTCACCGGAAGAGCCTACACAACACTGAAACGTTTTGCACCCTTAGAAGGACCTAGATCAGCTTTGAAAGAGCTCGGAAGGGTCTAGAATGCGCTACATAATTCTGCCCAAAATATTAGCAAAAAACTCTCTAGAATCACCTTGTAAATACTTTATATTTTGTAAGAATGGTCTAGAAATCAGCTATAAAATGTATCATGGATATTTTGTAAGGAATTCTCTAGATTGAGAATTCTCTAGAACTAGTATAAGTAGATGTTAGGGTCTCATTTTAAGATCATCTCTGATAACTTATTCATAACTCAACTTCTTGTAAACTTTATTCAAGTAATACAAAATCTTTGTTTTATTATTGCACTACAAAATCATCCTTATGATTCTACAAACAAAGACTTCCACTGCTATACATAACCAAACTCATCCAAAAGGCTTAACTTAGAAGGATTCTAAGTGCCGCACAATAGTAGGAAAATAACTACGTGACACTTATCTCCAATTTATCTCAAATCTATCTAAGTTTAAGTATAGGTATGTTGCAGGTTGATTTAAAATTTAAGATGTTTGGATAGTGGGAAAATTACTTTTATATAAAAATAATAAATAATGTTTTTTTTCTAAGATTTTACTTGTTTGATAAATGCTCAAACGATACAATATTGATGAGGGTCAGAGTTGTCTTAGGTCATATAACCTTTTGAAGTAAATTGGATATGTTAAATGGATTGGAATCGTGCATGATTGGAATACCTAATTAATTATCAGAAAATGATTGTGTTCAGATTTGTTTTCATATGTTAGAAGCGAATCGTGCATTGTAACACCCTGTAAAATCGTGTCTCATGGTATAGTGACACGTGTCGTATTTTAATCTAGTCTATTAAAAGACTAATAAGGACTAAAGGTGTCAACATGCTCAAAAACTTGGCCTCTGAGTGACTGATATGTCTACATGCCTAGCCTCTGAGTGACTAATATGTCAACATGCAAAAAACGAGCCTCTGAATGATCCTTTACGAAGTCCTAACTCTCGTATGTCCCGTTTGTTGGACGAGAGTGATTAAATCCATTAATTTGTGAAAATTGGACAATGAAGGGATTAAAAGTGTCAATATATTAATTTATACCTTTGAATGACCATTTAACGAACCGAGAGCTCGACAATGTCTGGGCATAATCCCGGGTATGCCAAATATTGGCTACGGAGGGCTAAATATGCCAAAATGGTGTTTTAGGAGGTTATAAAGGGCTTTATAAAGTTAAGGGGCTAAAAGTGTTAAATTTTGAAATCTGACACAGGGCGCTCCCGGGGCGCGAGAGGCAAGGCTTATGCCTCTTGCGGGGCGCGAGAGGCATGTGTCTGCAGAAAGTTTCCTTGGCCTCCACCCAAAAATGCCAAAAACCATTTTTTCGAAACTATGGACTTACAATCAGCTATGCCACATTTTGGGACACTTGTAAGCTCCCTCTTACACCCCTAAACACCTGGCATCACCTCCTTTGAGTTCTCCAACTATAAATAGGTGCCCAAGTTCACCATTTGAACTTGCACCTTTCTCATTCATAACTCTTCTCCCTCCTCTGGAAGTTCCTAACTGAAAGGAGCATCCAACTTAGTTCTATTGCATTCTAGGAACCTCTTGTAAGTGTTCCTTCCTTGTGCATTTTTGCATATAGGCTTATATAGCCAAAAGTCAAGCGTTTTTCGAAAAACGCTTTGACTTTCGGTTAAGACCATTATGGTCTAGCCATTGTTCGTAATGAACATGGCTAAGTGATCGTTATAAGGTATGTGTTAGTCCCTATAAAGGGCACCTCCTGAAGATCAGGTTTGCTAGACCAATGGATGGGTCAAAGTTAAGTTATTAAAGAGTCAAACAGGCCATTTTTCGGAAAAATTATAAATTGATCTTATATATGTTATGAAACCTGTTTTGACACTTAAACAAGTTGGTAATAATTATTAGGACATGTAAGAACATGTTCGGCTCGTCAATTTCAATTCTAGGGTCGGTTCGCAACCGAAAGTCGTGAAATTTGACTTCTGTTTTGACTTTTGATTCTGACCCGATTTAGATTAGTTAGCTACTAATCTAAAGTTGAATTATGATCGTAATATAGTATAGCATAACCCTCTGAGGTTATATTACATGATCATAATCAGAATCTGAGTTTATGCGCAAGTTTCATAATTATGTCATTATGACTAAAATGCCCTTTTGTATAAAACAAGATTTAAGAGATAATGAACTTGAAAATGAGTTTTCTTCTGATGTAATATTATAAGTAGGATTATTTGGGATGTTTAATCAGATTATATACTGAGTTTTCAAACAGGTCCTTGTATTATGTCGGTAAATGACGATAAAGTCAAAAAAATGGGTAAATGCACGGTACCCCTGACCGCGGGAGGGTTCTCCCTCCCCAAGCTAGCTTAGCCCCATAGCTGCCTGGCGGTTACTACCCAGCAGGATTATTCGGGCCGAGCTGGACTCGAACCCGCGTCCTCCCGTTTGGAATGGGTGAGGCTGGCCACTAGGCTGACACCCCGTGGTTAATGACGATAAAGTCCTTGTGGCTCATAAATGGTTTTAATCGAATCTTTTTAAGGTAAATATTTTATCTACTGATATGTTATATTAAATAACAAATCTAAGACATTTTAATCTGAACTTAACATCAATTTTCATTAAACGTCGCATAAAACGTCATTTTACGACATAAGCGCCGTTTCGGCGCATAGTATGGTTTTAAACCATATTAATTGACCAAAACTTGTTACCTACTAATTTTAAAACTTATTTTAAACATATTTACATTAGGTACAAGATATAAACTCAGAATCCCAAAAATTTACAAACTATCTGTAAAATGACCAAAATGCCCTTCGGTGCATGGTTTGGTCATAAAAGATAAATTACACATATAATTTATATCCTACTGATATTATATTATAAATTAATTATTTTTTCAGAATACTTATAATCATAATCTTAAATTTTATTCAAGTTCCTTTTATACAATGTGAAATTACCAAAACGCCCTTATGAGGCATAATTTCATTTTAAAACCTTAACGGGCATATAAGTTAATATCCTACTGATATTACAACTTATTTAAATTATAATGGCATATAGAACTTGTCCATGACTTATCCGGTTACCCGTTGTCGCTAATATGCGTACGGTTAAGTATATGTAATTATTTTACGGAAATTAACCGAAACGGGTCTAACCTTTCATTTAAGTTCCAAAATCTGGAATCTTATTAGTTTACCCATATTATACAAGTCAAAGTACTTGTCCGGTTTAAACTACATTCTATCCGATCATCGTTTAATCAAGTGCTATACGTCTTGATCATGTACACTACTCGGTCTAAGTCTATGACTTGAATAAGGACCGTTAGTATTTAATTGGTTAGCTTATGCCATAATCCAGACTAGAGACTTCCGGTAAATGCTATCTGCACTTAGTACTTTTGTGTACGGCTGAGTTATTAAAAATTAAAAGAAGACTAGCTCAGATAAATACTCTCGACTTATTTTCCCTACACGGGCTTGGGTTATGGTAAATTATTACCGCTTGGTCGGAAATGGGATCAATCGAATGCCGGATTGTGGCTAGTAAATCCGCATATTCCATTTTAATCAGTTTTGTTTGATAACTTACACATCGGGGGTTAAATTACCGTGTCCTGGATATCCTCGGCTCATTACAATAGTTAATGGCCATTACCTTAGCGTGAGGTGTAGACATACACCCGACAGACGCTCAAATGCAAATTACCCAAGACGTTGAGGATAACTCCTCCGTGAGTTCTAAGTGGTGTGTATTTAATCATGTCTCGGTCTCTGTACTGGGCCCTGTATGTATGGACAAACATGTGAATCTGTTAACAAGGTTGCAAAGTCAACTTTCCCAAGTTAATAAAAGATTTTGTGCCTTTTGCACTTAAAATCATTTTAAATGTTTTCAAAATGAGTCAGTTGGGTGTATTTACCAGCGAAAGCTGACGTATCGTCCAAAGGCTAAGTTTGCAGGTACAATACGAAATAGGCCGGAAGCTGCTCGGTAGTGAAATAAGAGGGTCTTGCAAATCCTTAAGATTTGCCTAAAGTCTGTTTTATATTCTTTCTTTGTACATTTTACGATCCGCCTGTGGATCTTCTATTACGAACCGTCTGTATATTATTTTCGTACTTTGAACATTTGGTTTGTAATAGTAATTTAAATCCAAGACCTCCGTTGTGCTTTGTTTAATTGACAATGATGTTATCAATTGACGTCACAATACTCCCCACCCGGGCCCACCGGTGTATGGATTTTGGTTGGAAATCCGGGGTGTGACAGGTTGGTATCAGAGCCAACGTTAAACACTAGCCTACTTGTGTTAATCTCAAACTTACAAGCACATTCCTTAGACTTCCGAGTCTAGGCTTTGACCTAGGATTACTCATTTCATTATTAAGTTATTATTATGTTTTTAAATTGATTTTGATAGGAAAATGTCGCTAAGAGTACGAAGACGAGGAAAAGGACCTATGAGGGGAGGACCATCAGGCCATATCCCTTCATATCCCCATCACCCAAACCCTTATGAGGACTCGGGAGATTCATGGCCATTTGCCCAACATTCGCCTGCACATACCCAAAGTTCTTACCACTCTTGTTATTCTCATCACTCCCATCACTCTCATCATTCTTACCATGATGAGTTTAATCCCAATCAATATTTGAATACACCTCCAGCTGATCAGAATCAGTTGGATCAACCCAACCCTATGGATGAGAACTCCGACCCGGAGATGCCGCCATAAGGATCGAACGCGCAGCCTATTGAAATCTCGAGCGATTCCAACTCCTATGCCGGATCGCCATACCAAGGTCCTAACGAATGGGACCAATATTGGAGTCAATTTACCTTTGCCAACACTCCCTCTCACCACTCTCAACCACCTCCTATACAAGAAGACGTCCACATGGAGCCGGTGGATCAACCTCAACCACCACCTGAACCACCAAGGAGGAAGCGAGGAGCACGTATGTCGGTACGTGCAGGTCAAAGGTCGGGATCGTTGCCACCTTTGCCAAGCCAATACCCCACCATTCAAGAGGACTCACAGATGGGTGGACCCTCTAATGTTTCACCTGTAGTGGAACCAACTCCATCACCCGCGGTTCAACCACCGCCATCGGGTTATAACAACCCTATCCCAACATATCCAGATAATACTGGATATGATCCTTTTAACCTGTCAACACCGATTAATTACCAAGCATGGTCGCATGATCCTTACATGTAAGCGGTTATGCATAACGCACTTTACCCGTCTCCTTTCCCACCTCCTTATCCACCTACCGGATATCCAAGTTATGGGTATCAATACCCTAGTATATCACAACCACAACCACAACCTCCGCCACAACTTGAGGCCATTAATGAGGCCTTGGAAAGGATGAAAGAAATGCAACAACAAGCGGAGAAGAAGACGGAAGAGTTCTTCAAGAAACTCTCCAAACTGGTTAAGGGAAAGAAGGACGAATGAAGTCTCTTCTATTATATGTAGTCCCTGCGAGGACATTGTTATTTCTTTAGTCCCTGCCTGGACATTTTTGTTTCTTTTAGTCCTTGCATGGACAATCAGTTTCATTTATTTATCTCAAGTATTGTACTTTCTATTATCATTTAATGAAATATTTTGGAATTATATATATACACACACACACACACTCACCCTCTTCAAGCGATCGTCTCGATTTTACTCGAAATCTATGATCAACTATATAATTCCAAAAGATCTTAATGGTTTTGATTAGCCAAGTGGCATAGACCACATATTTGGCCAAATGTATAAATGATAGTTAAGTACGAAGGGGTCTTCTATCATGATAGTTAAGGGAAGTTATCCTTCTATCCAGAGGTGGTGGACTAAGTTCAAGCCTTCAAGTCATTAAGGTCAATGCGACCGGGACTATTAATCGACCATTAAGGTACTCTTATGTTAACATTCAAGTAATGTTCATACTCTTGGTAGTGTGACTTGAGGAACCACACTAGCCTTCAAGGTAATGGACTATGTCCTAACCTTATATAGCCTATGTGATCAAATTTGATCCCGACTAATATCACCAGTGCGGTGATAAATAAAACATCCATCAGTGATATATTGCCCTTGGGGCTATGACAAAACATCCATTAGTGATGTATTGCTCTTGGGGCTATGATTAAAACATCCCTTAGTGATGTATTGCCTTGGGGCTATGATAAAACATCCATTAGTGATGTATTTCCCTTGGGGCTATGATTAAAACATCCATTAGTGATGTAGTGCATGCGGGCCATATTTTATGTCCATTAGTGACAGGCCTCTCTGCCATATCTTATGTCCATTAGTGACAGGCCTCTGTGCCATATGCCATATCTTATGTCCATTAGTGACAGGCCTATGTGCCATAATTTATGTCCATTAGTGACAGACCTATGTGCCATATTTTATGTCCATTAGTGACAGGTCTATGTGCCATGTTTTAAATGTCCCTAGTGACAAGCATATGTGCTATATATATAATTGTCTTTATGAAAATGACAGTTGTGACATTACGATCCACTGTTTAGTAATATACGGACTATGTCCAAAATTTTAATTTGCCTTTGACGGTCCTATTAAGACCTAGGCCAAATATAGATATTTTAAGCCTAAGAGTTGTGATGTTGTTCACACTAGCTGAAATGGGCGATGGATTGTTATATCCAATGTTTAAAGTCAAATGGTTGTTACACCATGGCTAAAGGAGAACTTTTATTGATTTATAGAACCAAAGCTCAAAGAATGGCTAACTCGGATCAGGCACAAAGTAGCCACCGGGATGTCGACTCTAACAATGTTGAGAATAGAGATATTAATAATAACGATTTCCAAGCTCGCATTGATGCGGCTGTTGAAAAGGCCATGGGTAAGGCCATAGAGAAGCTTAAAGAGTCGAGTGCTACTCGCTCTAGACCACTATCGATTACCCCATCCTCAGCTCATAGAGAGAGCTCCGTTCACTCTTCAAATGCAAAGAGTGAACCAAAGAAAATAGATTTTGTTGATAGGTCTCGTTCTTCTAAAGACGGGTGCACCTACAAATACTTCGCCTCCTGTAAGCCTCAAGACTTCAATGGAGAGAAGGGGGCTGTAGAAACCTTGAAGTGGCTAGATGAGATGGAGACAATCGTAGACATCAGCGGTTGTGCTGATAAGGATGTGGTCAAGTACGTATCACAATCCTTTAAGGGCGATGCCCTAATATGGTGGAAAGCCATGATTCAATCTACAGGTAAGGTACACCTGTATAATCTGGGATGATCCAAGTTTATGGACCTTGTTAAGGAAACATATTGCCCACCTCACAAGGTAGAGAAAATAGAGACAGGTTTCTTGTCTCTTTCGATGAAAAACCTAGACTGTCGGAAGTATGTTTCCGATTTCAATTCCCTATCTAGGTTAGTTTCCTATCTGATCACCCCTGAGACCAAACGCATAGCGCGTTTTATTAATGGATTAGCGTCCGAGATTAAGGGCATGGTAAATGTTGCTCAGTCTAATACCTACAGGTCTGCTGTTGACCTATCTCTCTCCCTCACCCTTGATCTAGTGAGGCAAAAGTCAGTTAAATCTAAAACTGACGGGAAAAGGAAGAGAGAAGATGACAACTCCCAAGGTTTATTAAGAAAAATAAAGGGAGATTTGGATTCAAAGGTAATCAAGGCAAGTCGGTTGTGATGCCATTATACAAGACTTGCAACCGCAGACACTGGGGACAGTGTAATTCTGATCCACAAGCTAGACCTTGTGGCATTTGTAAAAGAAAAGGGGATAAGACCTTAGATTGCAAGAATCTTAAGGATGTCATTTGTTATGTCTGCAATAAAAAAGGACATGTGCTGAAACTATACAATATTGATGAGCAATAGAGTTACTTTAGGTTCACGTAAGTTGTTCATGTAACTTGGAAATGTTAAATGAATTAGAATCTTGCATGATTAAAATACCTAATTAATTATCAGAAAATAATTATGTTTCTTATTTGCTTTCTTTCGTTAGAATCGAATCGTGCTTGATTAGAATAATTAATTAGCTATTTTGTAAAGGAAATGAATCAAGCAATAAACACGTGACTATTCCTAGAACAAAGATCACAAAAGTTGCATTGATTACGATGTCAATTTATAATAGGACATGGATTTGCCTTAATCTATATCTAAGATATAATTTGAAGACATTGCTAATCGAATAAAGATTGTATCACAACGATTACATTGCATGATAAGTCGGTTAAGTCATCGATGATGTCATATGTACTCCTCAGAGGGAGTAAATCAATGACGTATCATCAATACAAGCTACAAGAGAACTAGACAGGTAGTGGTGATAAACAAAGGGACTTTTTAATCGAACGGTTGTATTTTGTGATTGAACAAAGTTTGCTCTCATCTCCCTAAGTCTTGATTCTATGTTTTTATATATGTGATTGCCCTTTTTTAGAGTTTTTAAAATTTTTAATTAATGACTTAAATTTTAATTTATGTTTTCTAGGGTTTTTAAATTCCGTAAGCGGTAAGTTGTTGAACCTAATTTGACAATCGAAGTTGCTTAACCTAATTTGGTGATGTCTTCACTTAATCTTAAACAAGGTGCCTATTGTTTACCCTATTATAGTCTTTTTTTCATTGTCTCAGTTTTACTTGACCCGTAATGTGGCCCCCTACAAAAAGTTTATGTATCCGTCACTATCTTCATTGTCTTCATCAGTTGCAACCTCAAGTACTTGTAATATTTGTTTACCCATGAGTGGCATTTTGAACAACCGATAGCAACTTAAATGATCAACGGAGTGGCTAATCCTTCAGATGTAACATTCACAAAATCTTGCAAGAACTTATATTATATCATCGGTTACAAAACCCAGTTTTACCTAAACATCTTGCTTTATGCCATGCAATAAATGAGTAAGAAACTTACCATCAATTGTAACGACACTCAAAAGGCCTCCGAACAAATAGTAACTAAAACCCCAAACGCACGCGACAATACCCAGCACGAAAAACAAAGAAACAAATTCCAGCATGTCCCTGCGCGTCGCGGGAACTTGCCAAAACCTTGTCGCGATGCGCAATAGGGTGTTACACGTGGCAGGGCTAGAGAGGTGACTAGGTTGACCTAAGCCCTAGCACCCTCCCCCGTGTGTCACGGAGGGACTCCCTCCACCTCCCACGACGCGCGGCCGAGTCTAAAAATTGATATAAAAGGGCCAAGCATGGGACAAGTTTCAGTGCTCATTCACGTTTCTAAATCTCGATCTCTCGAATCTCTGCTTTGTATACCGTGTTAAACCCCTAAATCACTGGTAAGATACCTTGTCCGATCGATAAGAAAACCTACCAATGTATGCCATAGCTCTTCCTAAATAAGGTGAGTCTTTGAGAACCTACGTTGTGGTTTTGATCTCGTGATTATCATTAGGTTTGATTTGGTTTTATGCTAATACATAGTACCTACCAATGTATGCCATAGCTCTTCCTAAATAAGGTGAGTCTTTGAGAACCTACGTTGTGGTTTTGATCTCGTGATTATCATTAGGTTTGATTTGGTTTTATGCTAATACATAGTACATTCTATGTATTTAGGATCCGAATCCAGAAGGCTTGAAAACCCTAAAATTTATAAGGTAAGGCATTCACTTTTCTGTAAAATATTGTAAATGTTTTTCTAAAACCCTAAGTGTTTCTTTCACAGTTTTACATTACATTTACATGGATTAAGTCTTTGTATTCTTACGGAAAAACTACTGTCATCATGTGGGGTTTGTATAAAACACTTAATCTACGTTGCTAATGAACATAACGGGCCACTAGTAATATAACCACGGTCACAGATCCGGTAGAGTGACAAATACCAGTGGGTAGTTGTAAGATATAAATAATGTAAAAACTATTAATATTGTAACTGTAAGAATGTTCATTTTATACAAATGAATGTACTTACCAGTATTTCCTGCTAATCAAATATTTTTAAACGCGCTTCAGGTTATTTAATGTGATAGGAAGGAAAAGTGCTACGAGGTACAAAAATCTTAAATAAGTGGATATGTCACTACCACTGGGTGGTGATCCATTGGTAAAGGCAAAGCCTTTAAAACATCTAGGTTGGGAGATGGAAGGTCTTGGGTTCAAGTCCCACAGACGAAAGGGGATTAAAGATGTTAGCTGTTTCAAAAAAAAAGTGGTTATGTCACCTGAATAAAGAAACATGTTTTGGTAATCAAGAGTTCATCCCTTTGAAAACCTTTTATGTAAATATGAGTTTTATCCCACAAGTTATGAAATGAAAAATTCGGTGTTTGAATACTATGATATTTTCCTGACACACAATCCTGATGAAAATCTGTTGCAAAAGTTTTAATAAACATCGCTACCACTAGAATTGTTCACGACTCTCATCAAGGGTAGAGTCGGGGTTGTGACATCAACTAGGACTCATGCGTTTACCATATGCATCTATACTAGTATATAATACACATTCACGACTCTCATCAAGGGTAGAGTCGGGGTTGTGACATCAACTAGGACTCATGCTTTTACCATATGCATCTATACTAGTATATAATACACAAGGTTATAGACCAGTGTACCAAAGGGGTTGGATACCAAAAATGTATAATTAAAAACATTTATAATAAATAGTTGCATATTACATTACATGTAATAACGAAAAAATATAAATCAATATTACATTTAAAATTTACAAATCTATTAATGGAAATACAAATTATAAATCTCTAAAAACTTCTTTGCAGACACCATTGGAAGTCTATCGAAAAATTAATCTTTATCAACAAACTAATATTTTAAGTTCAACTCTACGTTTGACTCTGAAAAAAGTTTCAACGAGTGAAAATTGTTTTCTTTGATCTCGTGTATTACACTAGACTAAATAATTGATACAATGTGAAATGAAAAAGTATACGTATTTATTGAATTTTATACATAACATGTGAAAACAATTATGATTTTTAAAACAAATCTACTTTAGATAACAATTATCCTTGAATTTTATTTATTGTCGTCACAAAACATACAACAAGTGAAAATTGTCTTCTTTGATATCATGTATTACACTAGGTTGAATGAAAAGGTATACGTTTTTTAAATTGATTTTTTGAAGTTATACGTTTTATTTTATATAATTTAAACAAATTATTAAATGTAATAGTAAACTTGTAAAAACCTTAATTGTCGGATAATTCGAAATGCTAAACCTTAATTGCTATGAAATTAATTTTAATCATTGAAACTTACGTTAAACAAACTTTCAAGCACTAGAATCTCAACCGCAAATTTCACACACTACACCCTTTTTCCAGTAATCACATACTAGACCACCATTCGTGTTCCCTTAGTGTTACGCCACCAATTTGCAGCACAAAACCACCGTCACAGATCGTTAACTTCATCCATGTTGCAAGAGTTAATTTTACCTACTGTGACCGTTAATTTGTTTCTTACAGTTAAGAAATTGAAACCTTGCCATATGAGATGACACTTATTTTGTGATGCGGTCTCTGTTTGTTCACCCATACAAAGACATAACACTGCTGAAGTTGACTAAACCATTCATATATACAACTAGAACGATTCTCCGTGTTGCGGGGTTGGTTATTTTTAACGTGATTTGAGCGTACTGAGTTTTTTTGTAAGTGCTTAGCGATCAAAAGGTAGACTAACGAAATAAGTCCATAAAATTAAGCACGAAATGTATTATATTTGATATTACTCATCAAATGTAAAGTAACTCTAATTTATAAAGTCTAAAGAAAATGTAGGTCAACTAAAAACGTAAAGTAACTCCGATTGACCCGATTCATTTCCGAACAAAATTTACGTCAAAATGTAGGCTAACTGAAAACGTACACAAAAATAAGCACAAAATGTAATATATTTTACATGACTCATTTTCGATAAAAATTACATTGAAACATAAAACGTCAACTTATACTTGACATGTACATAGAAATAATTATGTAAAACTCGAGGGGGTCAAAATGACATGTTAGAAGTTTTTAGAAATTTTAGTGCGTTTAAATGTAAATATTAAAAGTGGAAGATGAAATTCACAAAAATATAAACAAAATTAAATTATGTAGCTAACAACTTGGTTTATTATATATATATATATATATATATATATATATATATAATTTCTATTGAACGAGTCATTCTTTTTGTCATTTTATATTGTTTCTGTAGTACCAAATTTGCTTGGCATTCTATGTGTATTTTTTTTTTTTGTTTTCTTTTCCTCTATTTGGGTAATTTTTATTGAATGGGTCAAATTGAAAATATTTATTACTTGTACTTGATTAGTTTACGTATTTGTTCGTTGCATTGGGATTGGCGCATCCAGCATGTTAAGGCCACTCGTTGTGGGGGTCGTCTCAGGCCCGTCCCTGGCCGACGGCGCCCCCAACACCACGTCGGGTGGCCCGTCATTGTCGGAGAAGTCCCCCTGAGGACGTTGGGGACGGACGAGTTTTTTAATATATTTTAAAATTTAGCCGTTGAAGAGAGGAAGAAGAAGTGGTTTTCCCAGGAGGTGGAGCATTGGGTGCAGCGGGGGGCGGTGGGGGAGGCGAAGAAAGGAAGAAGACAGGAAAATGAAGGCTAGAAAAACGAGAGTTTGCTGAGGAGACGGTGGGGGAGGGCGGTGTGGCGGGGGCGGTGGGGGAGGGATTTGCAGAATAGGTGAGATCACAATTATAAAGAAGAAGAAAGTGCATTGTGATTCTGCATATGTAGAATACAATGAGTTGTGATGATTGCATTAAGGGGGATTAATTTGAGGGTTAAATTAGGGTTTTTTAGGAGAGAGGTGATAATCATAGTTTATTTAAAAAGAAAAATAAAAAAATTAGGTGGGGTCGGGTCGTCACCCATTTCCAAGCTTCCATCTCTGGAGTGGTGTTCTCCAAGGTCTCTAACGCGTTTACTGACGTGGCGGGTCGTCCTGGAGAGAGGTCCGTCACCCACACCGAGTAGCCTAAGGATATGACTGGTACTTAATAGAGTCCAACAACTTTGATCTCAGCATCAAAAGCATGTGAATGATATTGTGGTAAGCCGTTAGGGAAGTCTCAACAGTCATATGAATATTTAATATATATATATATGTCCTATACATAAGAAACCAATTTAACCATCGTTTTCACTCCATTTTCAAAGTCTATTCTACAATCATCTCTTTTTTCATACACACAAAAAAACGTAAGGCCAAGATGCTTCATCATCTAAAAAGAACAACAAATTTCGCAAGCCTTACCAAAAATGTAGGTCAAAAGTCATAGATCTACTAGCAAGTGATGTTTCAAACATGGATCTAAACCTAAAACATTAATCGGTTTGATGTATTGATGTGAATGTAATGAGCACCATAATGAAGAAAGGTATAAGTTTTGTGGCAATTTTACAAGTGTCTATGCACCATATGTAGGAGTAGGTGATTCGATCAAGAAATTAAAAAGGCTCAAGTGAAGATTAAAACAAATAACTGAAATTCACAACAAGCCCAATTGGATAAGAGCTGACTTTTTGGAGTTTGATTAAGCGGTGGATTATATCTACAATGCTAATGTTAAAGTAAATAATAGAGTAAACTGCTCTGTGAGATTTGGTCACTTTTGTCAATTTAGTTCAAAACTCAAAACTTTTGAATCTGGGTCCCTGTAGCTTCAATATTGTTGTCATTTTCGTTTAGAAGCAAAATTTGCATAGATTTTTCAGTTAACATCCAGCTTTTTTTGTCTTTTTTCTCCTTTTTAATGAAGGGCAAAATGGTTAGAGTTTTTAAATTTGTTATAATTAAACGTTAAAAGACCATTTTGCCCTTCATTAAAAGAGAAAAAAAAGACAAAAAAGTTGGATGTTAACTAAAAAAATATATGATCAGATTTTGATTTTGGATGAAAATGGCAACAAAATTGAAACCGCTATGACCCAAATTCAAAAGGTTTGAGTTTTGAACTAAAGTGGCAAAAGTGACCAAACCTTAGGGACCATTGTGGTAGTTTACTCTAAATAATAAAGTAAGAATTTTTGTTTTTTCATTTAGATAGGAATTCTAATATCCTTTATGGCCATAATTAGTTTGATTGAAAGTTTTAAAGGTTGTAGTTAATTTGATTGAAGTATTTAAGTATGTATTTATGATGGTATCAAACTTTTACCTATAAATAGGTGAGTTTGTAAGTATTGTAATGAGAATGAAAATGAATTTTTGACAGATATCAAATATTTGGAGGGTTATTGATTTTCCTTTAGGATGGAACTTTTTCTTTTAGCTTATCAACTTTGTCTCTTTCGCTTCACTTTGACTATTTGCTTTCTTGTATTTCAAAGGTGTTGGGTTTCATATACTCATTGCTGTTGATTGTAAAGGGTTAGGGACTTGAAGAACACAAGATCAAATAAGGACGGTTCTAAACAAAAATCTGAATTCTTCTTTGGAAAGTTCATATCATGTTTGAATAAAAAAAAGTGTGAAGAAAATGAAGAACACTAATCAAACATAAACAAAATCTCCGTTTATGATAAACCCAAAGTGTTTACAATAAAGATCCTGGCTTTCTATTACACATTTCCAGATCTGAATCCCTTTAAATTACACATGTAAATGTGAAATTGATAAATAACTTAAATTGCAATGAAATAAACTCCTATTTACAAGCCATCTTCAAGTGTCGCCACACGTCATGGCAACATTGTGAACCTGGCCGACACTTGGCCATGACGACACTATGTGTGTCTTCAAAAGTCCGACAACGCAACTTAAGTATCGCCAGCCTCAGCAAAAACTTGTTTTCTTTATTCTTCAGTCCACCAACTTAGGGATTAGTATATAACGGTCTTTTTCTCCTGTTGACACAAACAGGGAATCAAAGCGGGAACTTTCAAAATTATCATGAAGAAAATCAAGACGCATCAAATGAAGAGAAAGAGGTTGAGGTTGAGTTTGAGTTTGAAGAACTAATCCAAAGATCAAAGGGTAAAGGAAAAACTGAGACGGAAAAGTGGGCCGTTAGACAAGGGGTGGCGTTAGTGAAAGCGTTGTTCGAAAGACCTTGTCCACGACAACAAACAATATAAAGACAGCTTTTGGAAAAGGTTTAATTATTTTTTTTACAATCCATTTTTTATTTTTAAATTAGTTATTTTACAACATCTTAGTTTGTTAATAAATTAGTTATTTTACAATTTATTTATATATTTAAGTAGTTATTTTTTTTACAATGTATATGTTTATAATTTTATTTTTTTAGGTTACCTCTCAACAACTTCGTCACTAAAAATGGAGAGATCTAAATTTTGCTATGAAGAAGTGTAACAGTTTTAGGAATATTACTTAGATTCGTTGTTGAAAATCGTAATAGTTACTTAGAAATAACTCCCTGGGCAAGTGGTTCAAAAAAGAATATGAACCAACTATCAGACCTTCCTAGTAGAAGCTCTGAAGATAAGACCGAAAGAGCAAATAATCGAGCTTTTGATTTGGAAAATCCTTTGGTTGAAGATTGCTACAAAGAATCATGACTCATCATGTTAATGGACCTGAAGATCACAAGATACTAAGGGATTGTGCTCATAAGATTCACAAATATATCTTATGAACACATTAATATTATCTCAAATTTTGGTAGGTCTCAAATGGAACACATTAAATTGCTCTTGGGGTGACACTCAAGATTTAAGATTCACTTCTTAAATCATCCTTTCTTCATCTTTGTTTGATTCCGCCAAACGAAGAGTAATTCCGATAGTTGTGAAGTTATACATATATAGAATAATACTAAAGAATTTCACACTCTCATAATCTCTATTTTTCGTTTGAACATTTATATATTTCACAAACACCCGTCTCTATGATTCAACATGAGTTCATATTTCAAGCAGGGTCAAAGAGTGGACCAACAAATGACTTTTACCAAAACCGATTAGGTATAGGTCAGTGTAGTGGCAAGGGCGAGGATGCGATGCTTAGGAAAATAAGCTACAAGAGTGAAGTTAGGAAAAAAAGGCTTACCTCATATATTGGCATAGGAAGTTATTCTCCATAGCCCGTGTCGAGCCGAAATTTCGCTAACGGGTGCCTCCGATTCACAACATACGGAAAGATCAAAAAATTACGAGCCTGACCACGATACCAGGTCTTTGGAAGCTTAGTTCCCAACAATGACGAAGGTCCAGACATTCATACCGAGCCCGAAAGACCGATTAGGAAAACAAAAAAATTTGGGCGCATTTGTCGGAGTCCAACGAAGAGCTTCTATCCAGGATCAAGCAATTCAATGCTTTAAATCATGCCAAAGTGGAGCAAAAATAAACTATCCGATAAAATTACATCATCAACTAGGAGGTACGGACGATTTCAAGGAATGGTTTGGAGAAAATCTTAATTCAAAGGATTAAACGAGTAAAATAATAATTAAATGTATTTAATTATTGTTTGAATTATCTTAGTATTAGGTTTGATTAGTGTCTAATTGTTTAGAGATAAGTATGAGTAAGAATAGAAGTCCTAGTAGAATCAGATTGTTTTTAGTATTTATATTCTTTGAGTCTTGTAGTTTATTCAATTCAGAACAATTAATTGAAGTGATTTTTGAATCTAGTCTCTATTCATCTCTCTGATCCCATACCCAGATTTAACACTATCGAGACGAGAAGTTCCGTCTTATGCAAGAGGAACAACATGTCTAGGTTGATATGATGAGAACAAAAAACGGTTTTTGGATAAACAACAAGAAGCCGACTTGGAGTTTATCACACGAGATCACACGAACATTCCAACCCGATATCAGATGTGCTTTAGAGATACAAGTGTTACACATAGAGATAGATAGATAGATAGATAGATCATTAGATAGATAGATATATTATCGTTGTAGAGTGTGGAGCAGTGGAATGAAAAAGGGGAGAAATGCAATGCTAGGGAAACATGTCTCCATACCTTCGGTGTTTCTTTTAATTGAAAGCCTTGAAACGTTACTCATAATCTACATTGGGCATTCCATTTGTGGATCATCTAAGATACATTAGCATGGCGTATTCCTCCTATTCAAACCGCGGTTTGAAACCAATTTTTTCCACAAACACGTACACTTTTAACTCATTATGGCATGACAATACTAACAATGTTATGAAAAACATTAGGACACCTGAACTCGACTAATAGACATCATAATTGGAGCATTTAATCTATAGGGTAGATGTTTAAAAAAAAGAAGCGGTAGGGTTATAATGTTACATCAACAAAGCTTAATTTAAATTGAATACAATACGGGAAAAAGAAAATTAAATGATTAACATATGAATTAATAAAACTTTTGGACCTAGAACATTGTTAACGATTAAAAAAAAATTAAAAACCAATAGTTTTATTAGAGAAAGTCCGATTCTGATAAGTTGCAATGTCATTAATAGAACTTTCTTCTACAAACTAAAAAAAAATTAAGGAAAAACATTTTCACATACTAAAAAACCAATAATTTAATTTAATCTTGTGTCGGATATACACCTCAAGTTAAGATACTACACCTCCCTTCATATATTACAACTTCATTTACTTATTTATTTAAGTCTTCATCTGTATGGTACATTATAATACACGGTTAAATAACTCTAGAAAAACATAAATAAGTTATAAATACGTTATTTCCACTTTTCATCATAAAGGGCATTTGGTCTAGTGGTATGATTCTCGCTTAGGGTGCGAGAGGTCCCGAATTAATTCTCGGAATGCCCCCCAGAGCATCTTTTTTCAGTCTTACATTATAAATTTTTTAGAAAAATTCAATGCAAACAATAAATATTATAGCAGTGGGAGGTTTTCAGATCTATGCTCAGAACATGTGTAGTCTTACATTTTACTTTTTTTTTTTTAGAAAAATCCAATGCAAACAATAAATACTATAGCAGCTAATGGGAGGTTTTCAGATCTATGCTCAGAACATGTGTAGTGGGAAAGTTTTAAGTCCTATGACAATCTAATCAGCAAGTGGGCTTTATTGAGCATGTGTAGTCGGAAAGTTTTAAGTCATATGGCAATCTAATAAGCAAGTGGGCTTTATTGATCATTATGTTAAATTGGGTGTAGTGAAACTTGAAATCTTGTGGGCATTATATTTTAACAAAAATTAATAAAAATAAAAACTACAAAAGATATTTGGCTAAAAACTACAAAAATTAATAAATTGGGAATTATAACCCTCGATATGAAAACTTGAGCATTGATTCCATTAACATCAAATTAACTTCAACAATTACATATTCCATATCATAGAATCAAACAATTCACCGCATTGATTTAACCTCCGAATCCGTACAAAGTTCTTCCCTGCCTCTTCAACGCATAGACAACATCCATCGCCGTCACCGTCTTCCGGCGAGCGTGCTCCGTGTAGGTAACGGCGTCACGAATCACATTCTCCAAAAATATCTTCAGGACGCCACGTGTCTCTTCATATATGAGACCGCTGATCCTCTTGACTCCACCTCTTCTAGCGAGCCTCCTGATGGCGGGTTTGGTGATACCCTGAATGTTATCCCGGAGAACTTTCCGGTGACGCTTTGCTCCTCCCTTTCCCAGCCCCTTTCCTCCCTTTCCCGTCCAGACATTGTTGCAGTAAGACTTCGATTTGACGAAAGGTAATGATTGTGAGATGAGATTGGGTTGTGGATTAGGGTTTATATATAAAGGGATTGACGATGGTGGAATTGGGGGTTTTGAATTTTAATGTGGAAATGATGGACGGTGGAGATTAAAGATCCGCGTTGTGAGGTTCAAATCATTGTGAGACGTTGATGGAGTTAGGATCGACGGACTGGAGTTTTTGTTAAGATAACTGGTGGATCGATGACGTGGTATGTGGAGGATTCTAGGCTCACTCGCCCTAATTGGTCAAGTTTTTTCATATTTTGAAATTTCTTATATTACCGACGGCATAAAAGTTATGTCATATATTTTTAAAATAACAAATATATGTTTTTGTTTGAGTAAAATAAATAAATAAACATAGAATCGAAATATTTTCGATACTGACATTTAGCGCTCTCCATACAAAGTCGGAGGAGGTCTAACTCAAAGAAAAAAGATTTGGAGGAGTCGATGATAAGGAGACCACATACGTTGTAGATCATGGTTTAAGAGTTCGCTTTGGTATATTCTTGACTTGACATAGCCGAAGACCTGAAAGTTGGTAAGTATTTTTTGTGTTGTATGTTTATGTATATTTATTTTAATATATTAAATTGTAAGTTCCGGATCGAGCGGGTTTAGACGGAAGTTTAGACGGGATAAAGCTAATTCGGTAGAATTTCCGTTAGATTAGTTATAAGCCGAATGATTCCATTCATACCGAAAGAGCATACATCCGTTTAAAAGTGATCATATAGTGTTCTTACGAATCAAGAGTTGATTTAATTGTATACAGTCGAAACTCTGTCCGGTTTGATTCCGTAATACAAAAAAATTTATATTTACAAATTGATTCATATGATTATAGTTTCGTTCACGGTAAACGAAACGATGAGCAGATCTTGTGTTTATACAGATCTTGTGTTCATAATGAACCGATCATGCTCATACAAATGAATGTAAATATTTATTTTTTTTAATTTTAGCCAGATATCAAAAGGCGAATGCATTTTGGGTGCGGATAATGAAAAACTATGGGATCTTTTGAGGAAATGCAACAAAATGTCGTGGTGGGATACTAAGCAAGGAAAGTGCATTTTCATTATCTAAAACTATGGGATCTTTTGAGGAAATGCTCTAAACGGCACATGCTCTCGCTCATGAACACTAGGAAGTCAAAGAAATCAAAATCTTATTTGTCTACCCCTAACACGAGCCAATCTTCTGACAGTCGACTTAATATTGACTCGAACGAGTAGAATGAGGAGTATGATGAAAATGATATGGCCGAATTTTTTAGAACTCCCATGTCCAGCCGGGAGGAGAAGTGGGGGCTCATCACAAAAGAAACGGCTTCGGGATCCGTTTTCAACTATAATGAACTATTTATATAACTAAATGAAAGATTACAAGCTCTAACGAACGACAATGGTTGGAGAATCACCAAAAACAAGACGAGGAGAGGCAAGAATGCCTCCAATTAATATGAGACAGATAAATGGCGATAGCTCCTTAGATATTGGATAGACCAATACCGACTTCAAGACCGCAATGTGATCTACAATTAAAGTTGTGTCAATGAATTAAGAACAAATATGGACTCGAAGACGGTGATCTACAATTATGTTTTTTTGTTTTTTATTTTCGTCTTTTATGTTATGGACTTGTATGTTTTTTTTTCCGTCGTTTATATTCATAAAATGTAGGATTTTTTTATTGAATTTATTTATGTTTTATAGATTAATGTCTAATTTATAAATAAAAATAATAATTAAACAATCATTAGGTAATTATTAACTAATTAACAAGGAGGTGGGTGAATTACTATACTATTTCACCGAGTGAAATGGTTAAGATGATGTAGATAACACATGGTAAAAAAGATCAAACCACATATGCTATTACTAAACATAACCTCTAGTGTTGGTAAGTGTGGACGGGCAACATGGAGTTTGGCTAGCGGGTAACCGTTTCCTGCACAAGTCACACCAACGAGTTATGTAAACATTTGGGCCAGGTAATTGGTACATAACGAAAAAGATATATTCATCTTTTGAAATGGTTATGGTATTTAGTGATGTTGTCAGATTATGATCTGATCAAGTTTCATACGTTTAGTTGTTACATGGTATAAGCTGAACTCTAGAATAATCTTCGATGATTATTATTGATGAATAAGAGTACATTATATAATAATACATTTCTTACAAACTCTAAGCTAAATTATGTAAATATCAAAATACAATCAACACATATAAATACATAAATATATCTATTTAATATGCCCCGTAGTATGAGCGTTAAGGTGACGAATGAACAAACTGGATTTGAACCGTTCAAACAGATTCGCAGTAGACCTTTTGTGACAACTCGTACTTTCAGGTTATCACCGTTAACTTTTCAGTTAAATCTTTATGATTTTTCTAGCACTTTCATACATGCATTCACAGTACACGCATAGATTTTAACGCACGAACCAACATAAACTAGTGGGACTAGTTTCGTATATAAACTTAAAGTAAAATTGCTAACTTTCTATACAAGTTTTAATGTGTCGGAACATGAGGGGTAGATTGTGGAAACCATAAACAACAACTCACAAAGTCGGAAACCCAAACCCGGACACCCCTTAACCAACTCCCAAATTTGGAACCCAACACCTGAACTTGGAACTCAAAGGGTTACCAAACTCGGAACTACTTAAACTCGGACCCTCCCCCTTACCTTTAAACTAAACTCGGACATCCCCACTAAATAGTGGCGGATCCATAATTTTTTTCTATTGGGTTCATTAGTCTTAGGTGTTCCAATTTCATAGGGCCAAAATTTTGGGGTGGGTTTGACCAGTTTTAATAACCGTTATTTACGTATCTATTTCACACTTCTATATAATATTCAAGTTTTACCTACTGTTTTCTTTACTTTAGGTTAGACAAACATAATGTTTCAAAATTTAATAAGTATTACATGAAAACTTGTAATAGATGAAAAACTGTCATACAAACATGAACAAGCTCACCAATTTTTCCTTTCTTTAAGAAACAAATGTTTATTAAGCATTTAACTCGTCTGTCTCATCAATAAATACTGAAGAGTACTTTTTTATGATAAAAGTATGTAAATATATAGACATAAGAGAACATGTCTCGAAACCTATCAAATTCCTATTCTAATCTAAACGATATCTAGATACCAATAACTCAATCATAAAATCATAACCGATAATTATCTAAAAAATAAAATAATCGTTGAAATAGAATAATAATTCAGAAAGTAATCACAAACAAGTTTAATTCTATTAAAAGCTTCTATTCACTGTAAAATTAGATACCCTATGTAATATGCTCAACCTAATTAATATAACTAACAGGCAATTGAGGGAAAATCTAATGACACAAATCACACATTGAAAGAAATTGAAAGTTTATTTCACATGATCTTGAATTTTTGCTGGGAATTAGCCAATCACATATCATCTAAGCTAATAAATTTTTGCTGTAACAGTTTAAAACAAAATTACATCAAACCACTTTCATTGACATAATTTGGAGCTGGTTACAATATTTTAAACCTTAGGTTCTATTTTAGATTTAATAATGTAAAAAAAAAAGGTCAACAAATAACTCCAACAAGAGTCGAACATGGAAGCTGCATCAAACATTCCTTAACCACTCAGCCATCTTTCAATTTGGTTAATGGATTCATCCCAAATTTCTTTTATGGGTTTATCCTACATTTTCTATTACCATTTCTGCTAAAAAGTTGAAACCGAGTGGATTCGTATGAACCCATATTCCTCAACGTAGATCCGCCCCTACCATTGAACCAATTAAACGCAGAATCCTTTATCTTGTTATACAAACTTAGAACCACTTTAATGACCACCGACTCAAAGTTTTGTTATTTATACATGCAAACCATAATCGTATTCAGAACTTGCATCTCTAATTCCTTCTCTATGAACGGAGACTTATCACACAAGGCTTTCAACCCTTTAGGTTTTCAAGCTTTTCACGATCTCGATTACTCTCTGTAACCTATCTTTGCCTTGTTTGAAGTTCTTGTTCATATATATAAGTTCTTGGCTGCGTTTGTTGATTTCGTGAGTACATAAATGCATAAAAACGTGTTGCATGGAAAGTAGGGTTGCTTAGAATCAAGTTCTTGATAGCATATGAAGTTTGATGATTAGTAGTTTACGTATACATGCATGTATAAGGCTAAGGTTTTGGTTTGTTACATGATCTTGATGATAACTTGATGATAAAACTGATCTACATATTCTTATACATGTCTTAGTAGTCAAAAAGTTTGATAAAATCATCACAAACACATTTTAATAAAGATCCGATTTTTAAACAGTTTATGTCCAGGTTTTTAGATTGAATTATATCGGCTGTAACTTGATCAAAATATAACGAAAACGAGTGGTTCTTGAGTCTAAAACAAAGTTCAATGAAATAGCTTTCAAACCCAAACACGGACACCCCTAAACCCTCGCCCCAAATTCGAATCCCTCCCAATGGCGCTCACCCATATACTTACATAATGTGCACTTAGTAATAAATGTATTTATTCTAATATAAACTTGAAATGCAAGTAGTACTGACTCACGAGGTACCCAATGAGTATAAATGAACTATGGTACACAATTTTACAATCAAATATAAGAGTAGAATTATGAAAATCCATATCATACGAGTCATTCCAGTCCCTCATTTATAGTTAAGTTCACATGAAATTTTATTGCTTCACTAGTTTGTGCTTTAGCTCATTCCATTTGGTTCATCTTCAAACCACGTCACTAAACATTCTAATATAGATTTCACAAGTAAATATAAAAAAAGACATGATAAAAATGTCATGTATATTGTGCTCTCAAGCAAAACTTAGTTTTCAGAACTTTTGTCTATAGAAAAAAGTTTCTAGTTTTTAGTTCTAATAAATCATATATTGTCATTCCACAATGGTAAAAAGAAAACACAATGGTAAAAAAGAAAAACATGTAAACTTCTTAATAGTTGAGTAATGCTCTCCCCATTGTGTTAAAAAGAGTTATGGAAGAATAAAATGTATATGAAAATGTCTCTCAAAACATGTTTTAAAAGGCTTCAAACCCAAATCTTTTTTAGAATTCTTTCAAAAGGTGATTTAAATCTTTTATTCTACTCTCCTACACTATAGAGCAAACCATCATTATTGACATAATAGCTAGAGTTAAATGGCTGGTTGGTCCCTGTGGTTTGCAAATATTGCAGTCCTAGTGGTTCAGTAATTACACATTTTGTCCCAGTGGTTGTAATTTTTGCACTCGTGTGGTCCTTATCACTAACCTAGGTTAGATTTCTCAGTTAAGTGTCTATTTTACCCTTGAACATTAAGAAAATAAAAATATAACCATCCTACACCCTTCTTCTTCCCCACTCCACCACCACCACCATCTCCCCAAACCACCACTATGCATCACCATAACCAGCCACCATCTCCATCACAACCACCGTCTCTCCAAACCACCATCTCCGTCACAACCACCTTCTCTCCAAACCACCACCCACCGCGTGGGATAAAGGAACAGTGAAAATAGCGTCAAAAACCACCACGGTAGCCGGTTCAGACGAACCGTTGAAGCTCGCTCTAGCAATGGTTCTTCAGAAGCTCTCAAATGGAAACTTATAGCATACAACTATATAATCAACATATTAGAAACTTGTAGCTCACATTATGGGTGGAAAGATGATCCATATAATTGCGTACAAGCTTTCTGCCAAAAAAAGTTGTATGATTTGAAGCTTAATACATCCAACAGCATAATTTTGAAAAATAGCATCTCAAAACTTGATTCTCAACTCAGCGCCTGCGCCACTGATGCACGCCACCACCACTCCAACCGGCACCCCCAGTTCAACCAGCGGCCTTAGGTTCCTCTGTTCCTCGTCTGTGTTTCACAGTTGCCTGAGGTGATAATGATGGTGGTTAGTCGAACCGGAAGTTGCAAATCTGAAATCGGTTGTGGATCTGATGTCATCTGCATTGATATTGAACACTAGTGGGTATATTTACCGAAGACAGAGGGCATTTTTTTCCAGCGAGGGATGGTGTTTTTTGGCGGTGATTTGTGGCCAACAGTGGTGGACTGAGAGAGATAGATGAGAGGGGAGATGATGGTGGCTGTCAACGGCAAGGTTGCGGCGGCTTCCGACAATATGCTGGTTGCCGGCGATGGGGTTGTGGCGGCTGATGGGAAGGAGAACAAGGTTGGGAGAGGTCGTGAGGGGTATGGCATGATGTTTGTTTAAGGTTTTTTTTAATTGTATATTAAATGGATAAGGGTATTTTGGACATTTCACACACACTTAACTGATTATTTTAATGGCCATCTATGGTAAGGACCACACGAGTGCAAAGCTTACAACCACTGGGACCAAGTGTGTAATTATTGAACCAGTGGGACCAAGTCTGCAATATTTGCAAACCACAAGGACCAACCAAGCATTTAACTCTAATAGCTAATTAAGATACAAATATAAATAATAGTACTAATAACAATAACAACAATAATAATAAGGGAAAATCTCTCAGAATAGTAACCAAGTTTCAAAAGTGTTCTAATTAAGTCACTCGTATCGTTTTTGACCCAATTAGATAACTTAACATTCAAATCGAGTCATGTCCTTTTCCCCATGTGTCAAGAAGTTGGATTATTTTAGTATATGAAATTATATTATTTAAAAATAAAAACACTTTAATTACATTAAAAAAAAAATTCCACATCATCACTCGACGTTAGCATTAAATAAAGGGAAAAAAGAAACAAAAAAATCACATGACAACGTTTACCTATGAAATTGATGAGAAAACTCTTTATTTTAACGAAAAATAAATGTTGATCAATGACCTGATTGAAACACTTTTGAAATTGAGTGACCTAATTGGAACACTTTTAAAACTTGATTACTATTCTACAAAGTTACCCCTAATACATACCAATTACGCATAGGTTTCAAACTTGAAACAACACAAATTCAAATAAGGGCCATGGAAAATTTGTAAGAGCATTTACAATGGATCATCTATTTTCGTGTGAATGTAGCCTTTATATTTTTGAAAGTGATTGTAAATTGTTGTAAGTGGAGAGAGAAAGAGAAAGGAGAAAAATTACTCAGTAATTTTGGAGAACATATTGTTCAGCTCTATAATTTTTTTATATTTTTTAAACTGGTTGTGTGAGAAGAAGAGAGAGAAAAGATAACGATAAAAGTATAAAAAAATATTATTCAATTGAAAAGAAAAGATAAATGGTAGTGTTTTTTAGTGTAATTATAGAGATGGAGTAATATGTTTGATTGCGAATGCTCTAATGTAAAGAAATGTTTTAAAAACTTTTAGCTTAACAACTAACTACATGTCAATTGAAGAGATGGACTGAATGATACATATAGTGGCGGACCCATAAAAAATTTACATGGGGGCGGACTTTTTTAAGGGTCATTTGTCTAAATATAATAATTTTTCTTCCGACCTAAGTCAGATCGGGTCAGAGCAAAAATTCTTACCATGATTTGCATGCAAGTGATTAACTAAATAACACATCTTAATATCATATTATCACATATTCACTCACAATGTAAGTATATATAAGACGATGAGCTGTGGGTCAGGGAAAGGGTGCTGAGGTGGCCTTCATCCCTGACAGGGAATACCGCCCCTCCTGATGAACCTTCAGTGCCACAGGCAAAACCTCCCCAATGAACCCCTCTCTCTTTCAATATTATCTGAATGGATGGATATGGAAACCATTCTTCTTGATGGGAGAAGACAAATAGGAAGAAGAAGGTGATGAGTTTGAGGTAATGTGAAGATGATGTAAACGTAGGAGAAAAGGAATCATACCCCATAGTCTAACATATATTTCACATATTCACTCATAATGAGAAAAGTATCTAACATAATTCCAATAAAACAATAACTAGTGGGAACTTAACTGTTTGCCCTAGTTGATAAAAAAACAAATTTTCTTTTAAGTTGCTAGAACAAGATACAGTTCACAATAACCATGGTGATTCAACCTTCAATCTTCAGCTTCTACATCACAAACCACCTTATTATCCTCGATACTTCAAATCCAAACTCATCGAAACAGAGCAAAATCAAAAGCTCAAATATCAATTAACAAAACAAACATGTGAACTTTCATTCCACCAAATTCATTTCAGCTTTTCATGATTCACAACATATCGAGACCAAATTGTTCAACGATTACAAATTGTTGGCAGAAATCAATTAACCTCCGAATCCGTACAAAGTTCTTCCCTGCCTCTTCAACGCATAGACAACATCCATCGCCGTCACCGTCTTCCGGCGAGCGTGCTCCGTGTAGGTAACTGCGTCACGAATCACATTCTCCAAAAATATCTTCAGGACGCCACGTGTCTCTTCATATATGAGACCGCTGATCCTCTTGACTCCACCTCTTCTAGCGAGCCTTCTGATGGCGGGTTTGGTGATACCCTGAATGTTATCCCGGAGAACTTTCCGGTGACGCTTTGCTCCTCCCTTTCCCAGCCCCTTTCCTCCCTTTCCCCGTCCAGACATTTTCAAATTTGATTGAAGGATTGTTTGATTTCAGGTATTTGTGAAGAGAAGATGGTGGTTTTTAGAACTGATGAGTTGGGTTTATATAAGGATTGAATTGATGATGGAATTGGGGGGGTGTTTGAATTTGTTTCAATGAAAATGTTTACGCGGGATTTTTAAAACGATGGACGGTGGAAAAGGGATCCGCGTGATGAGGTTTAAATGGATGTGAGACGTTTGGGAGCGGAGTGGTGGATCGATGACGTGGAATTGTAATTCTGATGGTTTTTCTTTGGAAAATTCCGTCGTCTACGAATGCAATTTTTTTATTTTAATTCATCATCATTTTTTGTGACAACTTTTAACCTTTTTTGTATTCCATTTAACTAAATTTTAAAATTAAGTCAAATCATTTTAGATTCATTACATGAGAGGTAAACTAAAATTTTTGAATGAGGTCACATTGTAGACCAATCAAACTAATCCAGTAGTGCACGAAGAATTTTATTTTATTTTTTATAGAAAACCCTGCCGATATAGATTCGGTTAATAAATTAGCATTTGGTCGTATTGTATACTGGTTGGTCGTTGGCTCTAGTTAATGCCTCTCCCACTAGTGAATTCAAGTGTTATGGGGGCTGAAACAAGGGGACCTGATCTACACCTTTAGTGGAATTAAGGTCGCAAACAATGAGCCGGTCCTCTCTCATTTACTCTTTGACGACGATGTGTTGTTCTTGGGGGATTGGAGTGGCTCAAACGCACTTTTGCTTAGGCGCATTTTGAGATGCTTTTATTTTGCTTCCGGTGTGAAAATGGATCTCCATAAGTGTAACGTCAATGGGATAGGGGTGAATCACCCGGAGGTTTTGTCCATGGCCTCAACACTTGGTTGTAAAGCCGGTGGATTTCCATTTATTCATCTTGATCTTTCGGTTGGTGGGAACATGAACCTTATTACAAATAGGGATCCGTTTGTTGATAAAATCCAGAATCACCTATTCGTTTAGAAGGCTTGATAACTCTTGGTGGGATGTAGAACAACCTTGCTCAAGGTCGTGTTGAATGCCATCCTACTTATTACTTTTTCCTTTACCGAGCGCCAGCTTTGGTTATCAAAAGCTTGAGAGAATGAGAAGAACTTTCTTTTGGGGTGGTTGCGAGGATAAGGATAAGATGGGGTGGGTTGCATGGGCGAAGGTTACTCTTCCGATTGGTCAAGGTGGGGTTGGGATTGGCTTTCTTAAAGTGCTAACATCGCTATGCTGGCTAAGTGGTGGTGGAGGTTCAAGACGGATCAACATGCACTTTGGAGAAAAGTGGTGTGGGCTATTCATAGTGGGTCGCGCAGGGGGGACTTTATACCAGGGAGCTATCTTGGCGGGTTATTGGAAGCAAATCATTGAAATAAATTTGGATCTGGATAGTAAAAATATTAATTTAGCACATTCGATTTTTGGGTCAGTGGGCACGGTTGATTTTATCCTATTCTGGATTGATGTTTAGGTCGGGTCAGTGCCTCTTAGAACCGTGTTCCCCAATTTGTTCGCGTTAGAATCTGATAAGTGGTGCGTAGTGGCTGATCGGTTAGTATAGACTCAACATAGTACGGATATCGTGCATAGTTAACCGTAAACTAGTCATTAACACACGGTCTATAACCAAACTAGCATTCATACATGGAAGACATCCACAAAAAACACAAATGAAACATGGGACAATTTAAACAAGATTAAATGTGCAAAAACATCTAATCACTGAAGCCAAAGTTCTTTACTTTATTATTAAACCACATAATAAGTCCAAAACCGAATAAGAACAAAATCATAACATGGTGTTCATCATAACCTATGTAGTGAAAATTCACCTAGCATAACACTGTCATGAATTCATAAACAAGATTCAGTAACCAGGTAGGAAAACATGATCAAATCAGTAAACGAGAGAACAAGTAAACCCGTATGCTTAACACGCGAGCCAACACGATCTCAAGTCTTCACACCTTCAACCAATGCTTCGTCTTGCTCGATTGTGCTCCAAAAGACCTCTTATTTTCGTCTAAACTCCACAAATTCGTCTAGGGCAGTCTATATTATAATTAGGGTTGATTATGAGTTAAAAGGGTGAATAATGAAGATTTTCGCGTTGAACAGACCCCTGCTCGCATCGCGTGGGCATCATATGCTATGCTGGTCGCGCTACGCGACCAACATCCGTATGCGGAAACCCGTTTTCGTCATATCTTTTTCGTTTCAACTTCGTTTTCTTCACCGTTTTCGCCTAAGGCTTCGTAATTCAATTCTCTATCATCTCATACTCTCAAATATCTATTTCCATTCCATGAGACTCTTTCACTAAGCCCAAACCTTCTCCTGTGTGCTCGTTTCTTTAACATTTCAACTCGTTTTTACTTCCGAAACCCTGCAAAACACACAAGACACTATAATATACAAAACCAATAGTAAAATGACATAAAACAACTCGAATTATTATACAAACTTTACATGGAAACGAATGTAATTTACATTACATCACATGTTTTTACCGGGTGCCAATTCCCGCGATTGGATCCAGTGGTGGAAATCGCAAGCGTTTTTCATTTTCCATGTCGAGGACCTTTTCCATATTCATGAAATGGTTGGGGGTCGAAGAATAGAAGGAGAGTGGTCCAAGCAATTGTCTATACGATCATGTGGAGTATTTGGAGAGTTAGAAATAATGCTATATTTAATGCGAAATCCCCTTCGGTTGCAAGCATTGTCGAAGAGTTGAACATGCTTTGTTTCCTTGGGTAAAGAATAGATCGAAAAACGTGAGCCTCTCTTAGGAGGATTGGAAAAGGTTCAATTTTGATGGTATAGATTAATGCTTTTGTCGATTGTTCTTTAGTGTTCCGTTTTCTGTATCGGGTTGTAATTGCTAGCTCCTTGCTAGTTAGAGTTTCTTTTTGAATATGTTGGTTTTGTTGGTCGTTTAAAAAAATTAGTAACTTATAACAACATATCAACGTTAGGTTGCAAAAAGTACTACAAGGCCAGACACAATCGACCGTGAGACGTATGTTGATGAACTTGTCATAATAAACAATTCAAAAAGAGTTGGATATGGACGTTGAGGTTGGAACGTGCAAGAGACTTTGTATTATGAATGTTAGGGGTGTTCATCGAATCGAATATCGAATTTTCGACTTACTTCAATTGAATTTTTCGAATATTTTTTTTCTTGAATTCGTATTTGATTCGAATTCGATTAAGAACCAACGATTTCGATTCGAATTAAAATCTCAATTCAAATTCGATTAAAAGTTCGAATTCGAATAAATTCGGTTTGATTCAAATTAAGTTAAAATATGCAATAAATTCCATATAGTTATGGGCTTTTAATGAGTTGTAATGGGCTATTTTAATATTTTAGAATAAATTTAGAGATTAATTTATGCTATAGCCTAATAAAAGTTTTATATATATTATAGATAAAATAATAACTAAATATGTATTATTTTAATTCAGTTTTGAATCGAATTTAAAATTATAAATTCGTATTCTCGATTTACTGGACTTGAACTGAACCGAATTTGAATTCTTAATTATCGAAACGAATTTTTGATAATTGCATCGAATTGAATCGAATTTCAAATTTTTTGAATTTGAAACGAATTCTGAACACCCCTAATGAATGTATTATTTTTTTTAACGACAAGCTAACTACTCTTAAAAACCCTTTGCGCACAATTGAAGTTGAACCTTCACCATTAGTAGAGACTATACTTAACAAACACCTTGGTAATATTGAGCTACAAGTCCTTTTGGTAGGATGCATATTAAGTTAAATCTAAATAAGATTGACAAAATATTCTTGCCGTGTTTTAGAAGTACTTAGGACTTCAGAATTAGATGGATCGCATACTATATTTTTTCGAGTATGTTTTTAAATAAATACAGTGATAAAACATGCTTCATTTTATTGAGTGGTTCAGATTGTTACCCGTATAAAATTATAGGGGGATTACATGTAAATGGATGGCAACACATAGACTAAAATGCACATAGATCCAGCTCGACTAAGTTTTGAGTTTAGTCAAACTCGAGCTCGACTGTCTCATTCACATCGACCTAGTAAAACCCGCTTATACCCTTCCCAATTCCTGAAATGCGAGGTTTCAGATCTACACATGGTGTCTCAATTGACAAGTTAAGGGAAGCTCCTTATGAATTCAACCCCATGATTATGATATATAATCTCGGGCGATTTTAATTTTATGAAGCTTCTTCTGATTGCAATTCCTTCAATGTAATTGACCACTATGCTTAGTTCTGTTCAGCCTTAGTGTCGCTCTGAAACTTGCATGGTTGTAAACTTCTATTACAGGATTTAATGTAGCTATCTGTTTTTGTAACATCAATATGTTTAAATAAAAGAGGAATAAGTCAAACAGATTAAAAAATTACCCAACATGTATCGTTTAGCAAATAAAGCCTTCCAGATTGATTTATGCAAAGATCTATATTGTTTCTTGATTTTGTAATCATAATTAGCCGATTATTATTTATAAGTTTTTCTTCGGGAATAAAGGAACTAATGTTATCCGACCTGTGTCAACTTGAGATCATTCAAACATGTTTTAACTCGACCCAAAAGCCTATTTTGCCACTAGAAACTTCAGCCCCTATTATTAAGATGTTACTGTCAGTACTTCTACTCATCAAGTGAGTGCCAAATGAGTCTTGTGTGTCACGTCCGTGATAAAACTGGGCGATAATTATCAGTCCAAATGTTTCCTCATAGGATGCTCTGTCTTTGAAACAATTGCTACAAACGTGCACACGTTGCAGTTGACTGCACCAATGAGAAAGCTTGCAAGTTGCAATAACTGCCAAAAGCAGGTCACGTTGCTCGTGAGTCGTGACTGCCAAAGCGATACAAGTATGCCACATATGCAGCATATCTGAGCAGTCAGTACAAACTCTGGCACATCCAGCTTGGCAGGCAATCTGGCTAGTGCAGCATTCTGGTTCCGGTTGGCTCTTTATCGAGACTTGATAGGCAAGAATTCCGTGACTGTGCCTATGCCTAACAGGGTACATTAACCAAAATAACAGCGTTGTTTCTAACGATTTATAACCCTAAATCGTAAACTATAACAACTCACCACACATTCATCCTCTCATTTACACTTTGTTGCACTGACAAACCCACTATCATTTTTCTCAATAAAACTCAGAGCATAAAGAAGGATGCGATGCAAAATCTACACTAACAATTTCTTAACCCCACAAAATATAAGTTTTGCCAAGTTCAAACTTCAAACAATGTACTATAAAGATATGTTTTCACATTGTGTAAGGTACCAAAATTATTGCAGAAATCATTCAAGCGATTCGTAAATATTAGGTACCTAAATTATTGCAGAAAACATTCAAGCGATTCGTAAATATTAAAGCTAACAAATGGATCTTACTATTTTAGTGTAAAGCAATACCTCCACCTGAATATTCAACCTCACGCGCAGGTGGCAAAGACGAAACCCAATCCGATGCATGAGTTGGCAGAAGACCCAATGCATTTAGCTTCCACACACCAAGCAACATACCCCCCAAATTTAGGGCAATAAACAGTAATTTAGGTGCAAGTAAATCCACTTTGCTATCTTTGTAAGGCGCAAAAACCTTCACGACCCCTTGCAGCGCACTTAACGGTTGCCAAAGAGCTGAAAACGTTATACCAATGCTGAACAGATGCACTGTGCTTCCAGCCATCCACATCATAAACCCCATCATCATAAGATTCTTGAACGGCGCTTGGGCTACTTCCCATGCTTTTTGCAACTTCCAATTTGCTTCCGCATCTTTCTTTTGACGACTCAGGGTAGAATCATCTTGATCATGAGGGACACGCGTGAAACCAGGCGGATCAGGAATGTCACGAGTGGAAGGAGCGGATGAATTGTCGGTGAATTCAACAGCCCATTTTCGACTTCCCATCACTCCTTTCCCTTTCTCCATCTAGCAAACAAAAATAAAGCATAATATGTATCAACAATAAAAATAAAACAATCAAAAGTCTAAACCAGCAGTAGCAACTTGCCACTAGCTAGGTTTTAAAAAGCACGATGCATGAATTTTGGCCCCATAATCTAACGCTTGAAGTGAAAAATTATTTAAAAAATACTAAAAAATTAATTATACATAACAATTAATATATTGTTAATACTTAAACATCACATTTACAAAATATACTTAGTCATAAGCATAAAAAACACATTTATAAGTAATAAAACACCTAAAAGTTAAACATACTTATAACACACACTTATAAGCATACTTGGCTTTAAACACGAAAACGAGCTTTTAATTTATAGCATAATTACTACTCTTAAACATAAAAACACACTTCAAAAGGGTGCCCAGTGAACGTTGCACGCATCAGACTGTGCGGTGAGCGCATTTTAAAACCAAGGCCACAAACATGAAGTTTGAATTGCATATCAGATACCAGTGATTCCGTGAATGAATCTATAAACCCAAATGCTCTTACTACAGATGCCTTGAGATAATTTAATTAAAAATTTGGGCAAAACAAGTTTGTTAATCTTAAATCTACACTAAAGAACTTCAATTTCCAAATTACAAACCCTAGAATCCAATTCAGCCGATAAACAAGTTCAACATGCGATTGAGATCTAGAATTCGCTCTAAACATTCAAAATCGATCAAAAACACGTTGAATTTACAGGATTGATAACATCTAATCAGAATATAGGAAACTGGATCTCTTAGAACGAGATAGAATGATTCTATGGCGATTAAATTAACCAGAATTCGAATTGAAATAGAAGAACACGAGATATTTACATGAAGATCACGATAGATTAGGTTAATCATACCGTTATCAGCAAATCTAGAGTAGATTTGACTTCCAACTGTGATATTCAATCGATGAAACCCTTGACGAACAGATTGAAGAGTATAAATATAGGGCTTGTTTGACACTGACCCAGTTCGACTTTTGAGAAAACTAGGATCATATGTTTAAAGAATATGCATAACCAACCCCCATAAACTTGAGTTATAACATCTTTTCCCCTTCTCTCTTTGACACCGAAGTTTTATCTGACGGAAAATAGGGTTGTTTACGAATTACGATTCGACTTGAACAGTCTTGGCAAAAAGAAAATAGAAAAGAGCTTCATTTTTTTCCAGTTTTAGCTTCGATTTAGTTGTTTAGGTCTAGAGAACGAGTAGGTGATTGTGCTTATGGACTTTAATTGAAGTTATTGATTTGAAAACGAGTTTATTTTGTATTATTTTTTATATCATTTTATATGCGTTATAATTGAAGTTGTATGCATCTATGATTTTGTAAGTGATATATGAGAAGTTGATTTTCTTAAAAAGGTTCTTATGGACAAAAATCATATGTTAGTTTATTTTCGAACTTTGTTATTTGGGTTGTATTTATACTTGTGTTTCAAGGTGTGGAGGTTGTGATTGTGGTGTTGTGAAGAGGGTTCTTAGTATCATGGAAGGTTTGCGTTTTCTATTTTTATGAATTCTTTTGTGTCTTTTTAACTTTCACTTCAAATTTCATTACTTGTTTAATGTTTAACATTAAGACTTATAATTAACTTGTTAAATGTTGAGCCTTACATACTTGTTGAATGTTTGGATGCTAGTAGTAAGTTGCTTATAATTACTTAAATACCTAGTGAAACCTAAATTTTAGATTGTTTTAAACTTGAAATTGAAACGTGATCTTGGAAGATGAATCTCTAATACTTGATTTGAATTTTTAGATTGTTAAGTTGATTGATTTGAACTTTATGGATACGCGTTTGGTTCGCGGAATGTTTTGGAATTTGAATTAGAAGTTGTATAGGAATTAGAATTTGAAAGAATTAGAATTTAAACATTCCAATTGGAATTGTAAATTGTTGGAATTGTAATCTCAATTCCATTTTTGTTGTGTTTAGTTGTCAAATGAATTGGAATCCATCACCCCGGCACCCACAACCCCTGATTTGGGTCGAAACGACACGGGTCGAAATGGTTCACGTCAAAATGGTTTGATTCAAAACAGTTCGCGTCGAAATGGTTCGATTTGAAACGATTCGAAACGGTACAGGTCGAAACCGTTCGTGTCGAAACGAATCACGTTGAAACGATTCGCGTCGAAACGGTACGGGTCGAAATGGTTCGCGTCGAAAGGGTTCACGTTGAAACAGTTCGATTTGAAACGCTTCGGTTCACGGTTCGCGTTGAAATGGTACACGTCAAAATGGTTCGCATCCAAACAGTTCGCGTCGACACGGTTCAATTCGAAATGGTTCACGTTGAAACGGTACGGGTCAAAATAGTTCGCGTCCGAAACAATACGGGTCGAAACAGTTCGGATCAAAACGGTGCGGGTCTAAATGGTGGAAGATTCCAATAAATTTATTTTATTCCTTCACATATAGGAAGGTTTTATTCCTTTAGTTAAAGGAATTTGAAAGAATTCGTGCCTAATTTCAATTCCATTGTCAACCAAATACATGAATATTGGATTTGAGATTCCAATTCCATCAAATTATGTGAACCAAACATCTTAAAAGATGGAATTCAGATTCCAATTCCTATAAATTCCATTGAATTTTGGAATTGGAATTGGAATTTGTATAGGACTTAGAATTAGAACATTCCAATTGGAATTGGATTTGGAACATTCCAATTAGAACATTCCATTGAATTTTGGAACTTGATTTGGAATTTAAACATTCCAATTGGAATTGAAAATTGTTGGAACTGGGATCTCAATTCCATTTTTATTGTGTTTGGTTGTCAAATGAATTGGAACCCATCACCCCGGTACCTACAACCCATGGTTTGGTTCGAAACCGTTCGCGTCGAAACGTTTCACGTCGAAACAGTTCGATTCGAAATGGTTCAGGTCGAAACGGTACATGTCGAAACAGTATGATTTAAATGTTTAAACTTTGGCAAAGTGGTGTATTATGTTTTTTATTATTCTTTCTACCTATTTCTTTATTAATGGGACTTGGTTCTTCAGATTTGGTCTTTGATCTTGTGAGTGTTCTTGATAACTTAGTGGTATGAAGCTTATTAAGACATTCATGGTGTGTAACAACTCATATACTAGTAAATGTATCCCATTTTGGTAGTGGTTAACCCATTTGTGGTGGAAAGATCACATTTTGATATTATCCCTCATTTATCAAGAACTTCATTAGAGCATGTATGGTCTATATACTAGGCTTCAATGTCAACCCAAAACTTGGTTAGCCGACATTGCTTGTACTGTCTTTATGCTAGGCTTTGTCGTGAACCAAGGGTTGGTGAACTTGTGTGAAAATGTATATGTCTTTATATATATTTCATTATTATAATGCCACCCGTTAAATAAAGATCACTCACGTCTACAAAGAACAAGTCACATTAGCAAGATTAGTACCAAGTGTTTATGCCTTTGTTGGACCCGAAAAGGGATCACGATTATAAAGGTACGTGAGGTAGTAATGTTGTAAAAGAGAAAGAGTAGTTACTTGTCTTTAGCCTAAACCTTGTGGTGGTTTTATAAACAAGTTTTCCAATAGGCTAAGGGAACGAGCTAACCTTACTAGGAGCCCTTCTATTTTAACCTCACCGGTAATTAGCTAGGAGTTAGGTATTTTTTTAAGTAAGTTCACCACACCACAATGCCAATAACTTAACTATAATTCATCCCAAGTGGTCGTATAAATATAAAAGTTAAGTTTTTATATACCTGTGTGAAAATGAAGTTTACAAAATGTGTCGAATGCCCAATACAGAATAATAGGCTCAAGTAGTCGTAATGATAACACAATAAGAGTAACAATAACCAGATAATAGTAACAATAATGTAACGCCTCGCTTTTTCGTACTTTCCTTAATTAGAAAGTATAATCGTATTTCTATTTTTGGAAACTTGTATTCATATTCCTTTTCCCTATCTTGTAATATGAGACTTGAATCATAATAAAAATTATACTTGATACATACTTGTCTTACATGCATTCAATCATTTAATACATACAAAATGATACTTATACGTGCAAAGGTTCATGCATTCACACTCGACACTTATACACGTTATATGCTTAAATCATGCAAAAATGGCAACTTAAACTAAGTTCATGGACTAAAAGTGATAAAAATCAAATAAACTTCTAGAATAACCCACCTCGCGGCCCGCGACCGAACCCTTGTTAACCTCTCGCGGCCCGCGATCGAGACATCTCCACCCTCTCGCAGCCCGCGAGAGGGGCATTATCCGGAGAAGTTGGTTCCAAGCTCATGGATTGGTCAATTTTGTGTTTTCTACATTTATTACTTTCGCATAACAACCTCCCAATCTCATCTATAAATACCCCACTCATTCTCCTCTCAAACCACACCTCAATCATCTCTTTTATTCTCTCTAAAAGCTCTAGGAGCTCTCTTCCTTTAAAAGATCAAAGCTTCAAAAGTGAGTTCTAACCCACCTCTCTCCTTTTGATCTTCCTTCTTTCTTAACACTTGAAATCACCTTTTGGAATGTCTCCATAAGTCTTCCATGGAAGACCAACTTGGAACATCACCATGTCTAAGGTCCCAAGTGTAAGAACCTTTTTTTAATAGGGTTTTTTACCCACAAGTGTTGTATCATTCCAAGCTTGTTCTCGAAACAAGACTTGAGTTGGTAGAGTGTGATCACTTGGAAGCCTTGGCTATCCTACCTTCGATCCACCACCTCACTTGATGTTTTCGATTACTTTTGTCTCTTGCTTTTATGTTTAAACTTACTCATGACCATCCTTGTCGTCCTTGTGACGACTTGTGCATTGGTGAACTATACGAAAGAGGTTTTAAAAGGAAGGTTATCCTCCTACCTCCATGCATGACTTCTATGAATTTACATGATTTTTATGGCCTACTTATTATGTATATAATATATATATATACACACTAACCGAACTCTTGATGGTAATCAAATGGTTATCCGTCATGGTACTAGGTTACATCACCTAAGTACTTAATCTCTCGTTACGATTCTAATGGGTAACCTAACCCATGAAAACACATCAACCCGAATGGGTCTTATAGTGTCAAAAACGAGTATTAAGTCTAGATGATTATTTTCTCGTATACATACTTTAGTATATTTAAATTCCTAAATCCTCCGATATTATTCGAGCCTATGTTTTCCTCATGTAGGATAACTTGATGATCCTCCAACTCTCCAAGCCCTTCACGGAAGTAACAAGGGGAAGCTAGCAAAACCGTGAGTACACTCGACCCACTTTTCGTTTACAACACGTTTGGGTGTAACATGTTTACTTATACTAAAACCACAACACTTAAACTTTATGAAATGCACAAACAATCCTATACACATGAATACTTGATACGATTACTTGGTGCTTATATCTTGGACATTCTTTATGTGATAATTTAGTCATTAACTTGTTTTAAGCCTTCGTTTGACATGTATAAGCGCTTTAGGAAGTAACGCATCCCCCTCCATCGTGTAGTCTTGAGGCCATGTTAAAACATCGTGATTTCGTTAAGGGTTTGACTAGTAGTATTGCATGCCTTGTATATGCTCTTGAAGAATCATAGTTGCTATGAGGATTTGTTTAAACTTTATTCATATACGTATGCTATGCTTAAACTTGTGTACTCGCCTTTGCTTTTGCATTGAATTGTTATTTTAAAACATGTTACAGGTTGATGAAGAGGATGCTATGAAATCAAATAGCAAGGACTTAGATAAACACATTTAGACGTTTAGGTTAATGTTGTTGTATCAAATATTTATGGAGTGATGAACGACCCATTTGTGAGTGAGGTAAAAAGACAGATTTTTTAAGACTAAGTTTAAAAATCTATCCTTGATTCGATCACATTTGATTCACGGTGTATCTTAAGTTACATATCTTTTTATATGGATTTCCATGTGAATATGATGTTTTTATTGATCTATAAATAGGTTAATTTGCCTAAAGCCTCATGATTTGATTTGCATATTTAAATATCCACAAGATACGAGAGAAGTGGCGCAGCATAGTGGGGGCGGCTGACCCCCGAACTTTTCGCTTAGTAGTAGAAAGTCTGTAGTTTCCATATAGAAATTTTAGGTATATATGTCACACCCCGGATTTCCAACCCAAATCCATACACCAGTGGGACCGGGTGGGGAGTATCCTGACGTCAGTTGATAACATCATTGTCAATTAAACATGGCACAGCGGAAGTCTTGGAGTAAAATTACTATTACAAACCAAATGTTCGAAATAAAATAATATGCAGGCTCGTAATAGAAGATCCACAGGCGGATCATTAAAATATACAAGAAAGAATATAAAACATACTTTAGTGTAGATCTAAGGATTTGCAAGATCCTCTTATTCACTACCGAGCAGCTTCCAGCCTATTTTGTATTGTACCTGCAGTTTAGTCTTTGGACGATACATCAGCTTTCGCTAGTAAATACACCTAACTGACTCATTTTGAAAACATTTTAAAATGATTTTAAGTGCACAGGGCACAAAATCTTTATAACTTGGGAAAGTTACTTTGTAACCTTGTTAACAGATTCACATGTTTGTCCATACATACAGGGCCCAGTACAGAGACCGAGACATGATTAAATACACACCACTTAGAACTCATAGAGGAGTTATCCCCAACGTCTTGGGTAATTTGCATTTGAGCGTCTGTCAGGTGTATGCCTACACCCCACGCTAAGGTCGTGGCCATTAACTAATCTAATGAGCCGATGATATCCAGGACACGGTAATTTAACCTCCGATGTTTAAGTTATCAAACAAAACTGGTTAAAACAGAATATGCGGATTTACTAGCCACAATCCGGCATTCGATTGATCCAATTTCTGACCAAGCGGTAATAGTTTACCGTATCCAAAGCCCGTATAGGGAAATAAGTCAAGAGTATTTACCTGAGCTAGTCTTCTTTTAATATTCAATAACTCAGCCGTATACAAAAGTACTAACGTGCAGATAGCATTTACCGGCAAGGCTCTAGTATGGATTATGGCATAAGCTAACCAATTAAATACTATCGGTCTTTATTTAAGTCATAGACTTAGACCGAGTAGTGTACATGATCAAAACGTATAATGCTTGATTAAACGATGATCGGATAGAATGTAGCTTAAACCCGACAAGTACGTTGACTTGCATAATATGGGTAAACAATTAACATTCTGGATTTTGAGATTAAAATGATAAGGTTAAACTTGTTTTGGTTAAATTTCATAAACTAGTTACGTATAATCAACCGTACGCTTAAGCGATAATGGGTAACCGGATAAGTCATGGACAAGTTCTATATGCCATTATATTTTAATTAAGTTGAAATATTAGTAGAATATCAACTTATATGCCCGTTAAGGTTTTAAAACAAAATTATGCCTCATAAGGGCATTTTGGTAATTTCATACCATATAAAAGGAACTTGAATATAATTTAAGTTTAAAATCATGAGTATTCTGGAAAAATAGTTTATTTATGATATAATATCAGTAGGATATCATTTATATGTGTGTTTTATCTTTTATGACGAAACTATGCACCGAAGGGGCATTTTGGTCATTTTACACATAGTTTATAAAGTATTTGGGATTATGAGTTTATAACATGTACCTACTGTAATTATGTTTAAAATAAGTTTTAGAATCAGTAGGTATCAAGTCTTGGTCAATTAATATGGTTTAAAACCATACTATGCGCCGAATCGGCGCTTATGTCGTAAAATGACGGTTTATGCGACATTTAATGAAAACTGACATTAGGGTCAAATTAAAATGTCTTAGATATGTTATTTAATATAACATATCAGTAGGTAAAAGATTTACCTTAAAAAGATTTGATTAAATCTATTCTATAAGCCATAAGGGCTAAAATCGTCATTTATCGACATAGTTTAAGGACCTGCTTGAAAACTCAGTTTATAACTTGGTTTAACATCCCAAGTACTTATAATATTACATCACTAGGAAACTCATTTTCAAGTTCATTATCATTTAAAACCTTGTTTTATACAAAAAAGGCATTTTGGTCAAAGATGGCATAATTATGGAACTTGCGCATAAACTTAGATTCTGATTATGGTCATGTAATATAACCTCAGAGGGTTATGCTACATTATATTACGATCATAATTCAACTTTAGATCAGTAGGTAACTAATCTAAATCAGGTCAGAATCGAAAGTCAAAGCATAAGTCAAACTTCGCGATTTTCGGTTGCGAACCGACCCTAGAACTGAAATTGACGAGCCGAACATGTTCTTACATGTTCTAATAATTATTACCAACTTGTTTAATGTCAAAACAGGGTTCATAACATATATAAGATAAATTTATGATAAAAATGGCCTGTTTGACTTTTTAATATCATAACTTTGACCCGTCAATTGGTCTAGCAAACGTGATCTTCAGGAGGTGCCCTTTATAGGGATTAACACCTACCTTATTACAATCACTTAGCCATGTTCATTTCGAACAATGGCTGGACCATAATGGTCTTAACCGAAGGTCAAAGAGTTTTCGAAAAAACGCTTGACTTTTGGCTATAAAAGCCTATAAACGAAAATTCACAATGAAAGAACACTTACCAGTGATTCCTAGTGTGCAAAAGAAATATGTTGGATGCTCTTTTTAGCTAGGAACTTCCAGAGGAGGGAGAAGAGTATGAATAAGAAAGGTACAAGTTCAAATGGTGAACTTGATCACCTATTTATAGTTGGAGAACTCAAAGGAGGTGATGCCAGGTGTTTAGAGGTGTAAGAGGGAGCTTACAAGTGTCCCAAAACGTGGCATAGGTGATTACAAGTCCATAGTTTCGAATACATGGTTTTTGGAGTTTTGTTTGGAGACCAAGAAAAACTTTCTGCAGCAGAGGGCTTCTCGCGCCCCGCGAGAGACCCAAGCCTGGTCTCTCGTGGCACGCGACCGCCCCTTGGCCAGTTTCAAAGTTTGACACTTTAACCCCTTAACTTATTAAAGCTCTTAAAAACCTTTTAAAACACCTTTTTGGCACTTTTAGCCCTCCGTAGCCAATATTGGCATACCCGAGATTATGCCTGGACATTGTCGAGCTCTCGGTTCATTAAAAGATCACTCAGAGGTATAGATTAACATGTTGACACTTTTAATCCCTCCATTATCCAACTTTTCCTATATTTATAAAATTGAACCCTCTCGTCCAACAATTGACACGTATGAGAGTTATGACTTCGCAAAGGATCACTCAGAGGCTTATTATAAGCATGTTGATTCCGATGTCACTCAGAGGCTGGGCATGTTGACATATCAGTCACTCAGAAGCCAAGTTTCAAGCATGTTGATATACCAGTCACTCAGAGGCTAAAGATTTAAACATGTTGACATATCAGTCACTCAAAGGCTGTTATTTATGTATGTTGACATCGAACCGTCACTCAGAGGCTCAGTTTGAGCATGTTGACGACTTTAGTCCTTATTGGTCTTTAATAGACTAAATTTAAAATACAACACGTGTCACTATACTATTGGACACAATTTTACATGGTGTTACAATATATGTTTTCGACTCCCGATTTTATAGAAATATTTGGGTATATACGTTTTCGACCCTAAGTTAAAAATATCAACTTAGCTATTGACGAAAAGCAAAGATTAATGATTATATACGCATTCACTCGGAGACGGCATACCACTAAAGAGTCTAATATTTAGCTGGAAGATTAATTTTCAATAAAAGTTATAGGATTTACTTTTTTTTTATTTAAATTAGGAGTAAGAATTAGTGTTATTACCATTGTGTTTTAATTTGCAATGCTAATGCTAATGGATTGATTGGTTGTTACTTTTCATAAAAGGTTATGATCTACCAATCTGATTGTGATATATAAATTTACTAGGTTATAACCCCGTATATTAAATGAGTTGAATAAATAATTTTTATATATTAAATAATAAAATAATATATGTTTAAAAACCTCCTTTATTGTACGGGTTGAATAAATGTAATTTTATATATTAAAAAAGTTATATCTTTAAAACTACGTGTATTATACATGGTGAATAAATGTAATATTGTTTATTAAATCATAAAAAAATTATATCTTTAAAACTCTCGTGTATTACACGGCTCGAATAAATATGATTTCATATACCAAATAATAAGAAAATTATATTTTAAAAAACTAATGATATACTCGGTACGCGATAGATATGGTGATTGCGGAGATAATTATTAAAAAGAATATATAGTGGTCAAACATGTTATTCAAGAAACAAATAAGCAGCCATTTGAGTGATAAAATCTAAGTTATATTTAAAAAACCCGTAATAAATCTAATTTAAAAAACCAAGACTTTGTTATTATTAGTAAATCAATGATTTTATATTTGTAATTTTGTTTGGTATTATTTTATTAAAAAGTTCATATTGTACATATAATTATATTATGTCTTAAGTTATTAATGTCATCCAAAATGTTTTTCGATTTTGTGTCCAACATTATATATACTATGGTAAAAGTTTAAAGTTTATTAGAGATAATCACATTATCGAAAAGAATAAGAGTAAATTTGTATGTTACAAATAAAGAGTAGGTGTCATATGATAAAGAAAATTAAATAAAAAATATTATAAATGAGAAGTATATATTAAATTTAAACTAAACAATAGCATGATCTAATATGATGACAAGTATTCCATTAGTGGTTTCTTTTATTATATAGTATAGATGTTTATATAATCTTTTCCATTATTTAAATCATTTAAAGCCACAAAATATTTTTCATGTTTATGTTTAACTCGTAATATTGACATTATTTAATCATTTAAAGCCACAATGTTCAAACAATCCTTTCCATTTTTCAAATAAAAAAAATCATAACAATGTTTCCCTATTTATCTCATGATATCAACATTATTTTACAATTTAAAAGTACAATAGAAAACTAACTCCACCAATACAAATTCTGTGCTTTTACTTTTAGCAGTTCTGAGTTCAATACCGCTACCAAGATCAACTATTAGTACTTAGGTAACTACAAATCTTTAATGCACTTTACTTGATTGAATATCCCATTGTTGTTCATGAAGAAATGCAATCAAATTAAAAAAAAAACATACAGATTCATATAAAATTTCATTGATTTCAGCCGTTGTACTGTCCTCGTTGTTGTCCTCCTGAATGTAGCCAAATTATTATGTAATACATTACATTTACCTTATATCATGATAATATTAAATATTATTTTTTATTACAAAATTGATATACCATCAATTATACATATTTTATAAGCATATTTACCCCGTTTACGATACTTTTTAGGACTTTATTTGATAGTTTATAAGCATATGTTGGACTAACTTTAAACATCAAATATTTTGCAACGAATTTAAAATTATACATACTACTAAAAAAGCTAGAGAAGCAGGAGAACCTTTAATCATAGTAGATATAAAATAGACTCAAAATCAATTTTCCTCATAAGAAATAAGTTTTTCAAATGATCTGACCCTCCGTTTCATGGTCCAATGTTTGTTTTAAAAGAACAGGATACCATCATATCAAGATGCATGCACAAGTTGTTAATGGTTTTCAAGGCATTTGAAACTTTAAACAAAAGCCATAAGTGCAGCATATGCTATATGCTTTCCTTCGGACCATACTAGTTCTGTTCCAGCATCATTTGTTCCATCATCTTCTCCATATACGTTTGTAAATCTACAATCGTCTTATTAGATCGGTTTGTTGTCGCAGGCAAAGTTGTCTCGATCATTATGATCGTCTTTTCACACTCCATTTCTTGTTGTCTTGTACTCGCGTTAGTCGTCATTTGTTGACTGTCGATTCACACGAGAGAAGTTTGGGAGTTAAGAGAATTGACCAGATCGTTTGTTATAACGATCTGTGCCAAACTTTGAATACTAATGTCAAAGAAGCTACAACCTTATGGACAATATAGTTACATGTTGAGTTACAAAACAAGTTCTCCAAAGTATTTTGAGTCATTTCAAGTACTTGAAAGGGTTTGAAAAATGACATATAGACTTTTAATAACTATGTCTTTCAATGTACATCTATCCTTTCATGTATCTTGGCTTAAAGTCAATAAACCATAAAGATATAGTTTGGTTAGTGATGTGGAAGGTTTGTTGCTAGCTCAGCTATCGCTCGTGGAACTCGCGAAGACGTGACCAGAGCAAAAGTATAACAAATTGAACACTACATGATTTTATGAAGTGTCAGTTACAAGTAGTTTAGGAAGAAGGCAATATAAGAGTTAGAAATCCCAAGAAATATGGCAACTAAAATCAATTATCTAAAATGAAAAAGAAATTAATTGCTGAAATGTAAATCTAAAAATTTGATTAGGAGACCACTTGGTAAAACGTCCAAAAAAAAAAAATCAAAGGGCCCAAGCGGGTTCGAACCGGTGACCTCTTGATCTGCAGTCAAATGCTCTACCACTGAGCTATGAACCCTGTTGCTATACTAACATGATATTTAAATAAATAATAAAAATTTAAAATAAAACTGTATAAAATACAATAGAAGATATACAAACTTTAATTCTTCTAAAATCTTATCTCTTATGTGGAAAATGTTAAACTCAAGTGCAATTTTCATATTTTGGTAAAACTTTTAAAACATTTAATAATTTAACTAAGCAACAATGATAATATTCTAAAACTAAAATTGATCACGATACTAATTAGTGTTACATTAAATAAATATAATATATATCTCTATATAGTGTCAAAGTTATAGATCCCAATCATATTCATCTTAAAATATCTTTTTATTTTCTTATTCTTTTTCCTTATCATGATTTATATGAACCCACATTATATTTTTTTGATAAATCTGGACCCAGACATACATCATGCCTTTAATATATATATATATACTTCTTACACGATCCTAATCCTATATGTATATATATATATAGGATTAGGATCGTGTAAGAAGTACTAAACTAATTAAGAAATTTGAGAAACATTTTAGACCACACATTTTTCCTAAGCTTTTCATAATATACACATATGTATAGTTTAAAACTGAGTATATACATATGTGTATATCAGTCTGCCTCCGCTCTATTGAAAGGTCTCCATTCCTACGGCGGTTTTGTCAATGAACCCGCGGATAAGTAGGCCTTTCTTGCAGACCGATCTTCTAGCGAGTTCCTTCCTTCGTAGTAAAATCTGATGATACGCTTTGGCGATGTTACCTACCAAATAAAAGGCCTGCTAGGTGATCGAAATCGCTCAGGTCAGCGAGGACTCACTCACCTACTCCTTATCTAATACTTTCTTCTATCTACTGAATTAAAAAGGCGACCCGGCGCGCCGGGCTATAAGATAAGATACAGTGTACTACTTGACTGGTAAGAAAGAGCTTCCGTAAGAACTGGAAGACTCTTGTATGTACGGTAACCCTATCTTCCGCTAACTTTACATATGTGTATATCACGAAAAGCTTAGAGAAATGTGTGGTACAGAATGCTTTTCAAATTTCTCGAATAGGATGGATTTCAATTAGGATCCCTACCATATATATATGAATAAGTATAAAAACAACTATAATCATCTTCCAATCCAAATTTGTGATTTGTTTTGGTATGGTTTTCAATTGTTTCATACAAGTACGATAAAAGGCGAACCTAAAGTCACCTAAGGTGACATGCTTCCATTGTAATCGTGTATACTTTATAAAAATCATAGTGTTTTCAATAACATAAGATTAGAATAATTTGACCCGTCATTCTATTTAAATTTTCTTTTTAATGACAAATGTTACTCTACTCTAATTCACACTAAATAATTCAAAATACTTCTTTTGCCCAGATTTGAACCTAAGACCTCTCCTCGTAAGAAGCAAATGCCTCTACCAAGTGAGCTACCCCAAGTTGATACTTTTACCTTTTTGTCATAATCTAACTCTTACCTTCAAAGGACAGGTTCAAGAGAGAGCTTGATGGCATTTGTAGGTGGTCCCCTGTAATCTTCAAAACATTCTTCACAGGATTGAACCCATGACCTCTTGTTAGTAAAAAGAAGGATTCACAACTATACTAGCTTTTCTTTTCTTTCTATGGTGTCCACCTAGTTGTATTTATCGGGTCCTTATACAATTCAACATTGAATCTAATATTTTTTTTTAAAAATGGGTGCATGGACCTTGATCCACTCTATGTGGATCCGCCATTGAGATAACTCAAGGTATAGAGCTTTTGAATAAAGGTCCAGAAGCTCTTGAGACAAGCACAACTCCTCTCTTGGGAAGATCAATGTTGGACACGTAGATTACTGCCACATCAACCCGATTGATATTCTTTGACAAATTTCATATCATGGCTTCCCTCAACAGTCACACCACCCATGATAATATGATTGTGGTGGCAACAAATGAGCAACACGTGGTAAAGCTGCACCCCTCGATGTAAAACTGTTCATCCCATAGTCTCGTGTATAGGGTCTACGATAATAGAAAGACCATTCGGGCAGATTAGCCTTTTGACGAGTGCGTGGGCTAATATAATTATATCATTGTAATCTTTGTAACTTACTGTTCTCTCAAATTGTTCTTATTCTTTTTTTTTTTTTATAATCATCCGACTTTGATCAATCTTATCAATACCAAATATTTCTTCGTCAATGCACATGCACATGTCTCGTAAATATGGTTTATATTTCAATGTATATTAGTTTGTTAGTATTACTTGGACTTTCCTATTTTTGTAAACATTATTTATAGCTTTACTATTCTAATAACGATCAATACCCATCCTTTTTTCATTACCCGCTGTTTTGATGGCTGGAACTGATACTAATGTCGCCACTACCAAGCCTGTTAACCTACATCCGTTACAAGCCTATTGACTCCACAATGATCTCATTTGAATTTGACCCATTTAGTTTTTCTGTGAAGGACTTACCGTATGGGAAAATTTTAACGAGGAATGATAGCAATAGTTAACTCTACCTTTTTCAAACATTGCTTCCGCTTTGCACTTTCTCAAGATCAAGATTCATGGCATAATTGTCTAGGCATCCCGGACAACAAGTGTTTGTTTTTTTGTGTTTGAATAAATTTATTCCATGTAATAAATGTAGTCGTACTTTGGTTTGTAACTCTTATCAAATTTTAAAGCATAAACGATTACCTTTCGCTTCTTCTTTAAATAGTACATTATTATCATTTGATATTGTTCACTGCGATTTATGGACTTCTCTGATTATGAGCAAAAATGGTTACAAGTATTACATGGTTTTAGTTGATAACAAAACTCATTTGATTTGGTTTATCCCTTAAAATTCAAGTCTGAAACATTTGATAAATTTGCATAGTTTCACAAATATATTCTTACCCAATTCCAAACAAATATTAAATCCTTTTGATGTGAACTAGAGGGTGAATCTGATAATTGTCATTTTAAAAACTTCACCAACTCCAACGGGTTACAATTTCATTTTGTATGTCCCCAAACCTCACTACAAAATGGGAAATCCGAAAGGATGATCCGCCGGCTTAGTAAGATTATGCTTACACTTCTCCAACATGCAAACCTTCCCACACACATTATTGGGTCGAGGTCGTCCATACAACCGCTCTTTACATACGTCCAACACGCAAACCTACACAACATTTTACCAACCCAACTTTCTAAAAACTGATCACCTACCGTCGCTCTTTACTTACGACATCCTTTACATGATCATTTACGAGTCACTCCATGTGTTTTTCTAGGGTACCCGTGAGACTTTCGTGGATATCTTTTCCTTGACTTATCCACCGAAAATATTAACCTTTCCCGACACGCACTTTTGACGAATCAACTTTTCCCTTTAAAAACCTCTCTTTAACCGCACAACCAAACTACTTTCCCCCCGGAGGCTGATACCCCATCCATTTGAAATCAACCAATATTTTGTTCTAAAAACCAAAACAATCACACCACCTCCATGGTCCCACCCACTCCACATTTGTACGTCCCTGCCCCACCACCCCATGCAACCTATCATGCAACATCCCAGTCCTCCTCCTTACCAAGCCATTCACCATAGCCTCTCCCACCAACATCACCTCTCCTACCGCCCATCCCATCACCGCCTCCTACGCCACCACCTTCTCCGCCTCACACCCTAAGACCATACGTTCACGTGATGGTATTTCCAAACCAAAAATACCTTTCACTCTTCACACCACCTCCATCTCTCCACTTCCACGTTCCTACATCACAACTCTAAATGACCCAAACTGGAAAGAGGCAGTGAATGATAAGTTTAACGCTTTATTGAATAACAAAACATGGGTTTTAGTTCCACGGCCTCCGAATGCACATGTAATTGGGCCAATGTGGCTTTTCGTCACAAATATAACGCTAATGGTACATTACAAAGGTACAAAGCTTGGTTAGTTGTTAACGATAAAAATTAACAGGTTAACATAGATTGTGAAGAAACTTTTACCCTTATTGTTAAACCAACTACTATCCGTACTGTGCTTAGCTTAGCAACCTCACTCCCGTGGCCCATTCGCCAATTAGACGTGAAAAACGCCTTCTACACAATGACTTAAATGAAACCATATACATGTTTCAGCCTCCCATATTCAAAAACAACATTCATCCAAACTACATTTGCAAATTACAAAAATCCAGGGGCGGACCTACCTTATACGAAGGGGTAGCCTCCGCTACCCCTTGGGACGCTCATGCGGTAGTGTAAATTTTGAAAAAAATTGATATTTTTTTATAAAACGTTACCCCTACGAATATTTTCTAGATCCGCCACTGCAAAAATCTCTCTATGGCTTAAAACAGGTGCCAAGAGCATGGTACCAAACAGTTTGCAACTTATGTTCTAAAGTGTGGTTTTAAAAGTGCAATTTCTGATGCATCTCTTTTCACTTACAAGCAAGGTAATAATGTGGCTTATTTACTACTATATGTGGACGACATAATCTGAACGACATCAAATGAAACTCTACTTTGGGGAATCATAAACTCTATATTCACAGAATTCGCCATGACTGATTTCGGGGTTTTACAACATTTTTTGGGCATCTCAGATATAGAAAAAATGGGGTCTATTTTTGTCACAAGAAAAATATGCTGAAGTCATTCTTTCTAGAGCAAATATGTCATCATGCAAGCCTTCACACACGCCAGTTGACACAGCATCCAAACGAAGTGCCAATGTCAGTCCGCTTTTACCCATAGAACTCTCCACCATAGCTTAGCCGGAGCCTTACGGTACCTTACTTTCACGCGCTTAGATATCTCGTATGTGGTTCAACAAATTTGTCTCTTCATGCATGCTCCACGTGAACCACATTTTCATTTTCTGAAATGAGTGCTACGCTACATTAAGGGTACTACATCACGGGTTACACATACCCCCCCCCCCCCCCAATCGCTATCTTTGACTGTATATTCAAGGGGTGTGCATGGTTCGATTCGGTTTTTGGGCAAAACCAAAACCAAATGTCGGTTTTTTGGTTTTTTAAAACCGTTTTACTTTGGTTTTTTCGGTTTTACACCAGTTCGGTTTTTCGGATTTTGGAACAAAATCATGTAAGATTCAAAAAATAAAAAAGTGTAACTTAAAATTTAAGAATCTTTCTTATATGCTTACATTTAACTTATTATATTTACCTTTTTAATTAATATTGTTCACATAAACTTAACTTTTTAATCTATTTTTATGTTTATAGAGTTTTTATTAAGATATTTTCCTTTATAATATTTTAAATATCATTTAATTTTTATATTAAATACTTAAATTCAAAAAAAAAATTATATTTTATATTCGCATTGGTCAAACACTTAAACAACTTAAACTTAAACATAGGCCTACTATAGTAACTGGAGAAACACTGGACTGAACCGAGAGGTATCCGGAGATATCTTAGTTACAGCCTAGTTTTTCTGCATAAAAGGTTGTCTCTCGTTCGCTTTCTGGGTGATCTCACTTCAAGCTAATCTGCAAAACTAGCAACGCCGTTAGCCTCGTCACAGAAAAAACTACACTCCGGTGTGAGAATAAGTATTTGTGATTACAAGGTAATAGCAAGTAGTGATTAGTGAGTAAGCTGGGAAACATGTTTTTTATCTTGTGGTGCAATCCGTATTTTATAGCCGAAGATAAGTGGGTTTAGGAGATGATCTGATGGGCCTTGGGCCGGCCCAAACGACCAGGGATATCCGTTCTGTCCCTCTGCAGCGATCATTAAATGATCTTTGGCAGGAGGTGTGCTTTGTCGGATGGTGAATGGTGCCACGTGTTACGGCAACTGTCCCTGGTGTCAGTCCTGTTATCAGCCGAAAGTGAAGAATGTGTGACAGTCACTGGCGTGAGTATGGTTGGTGCACAGTCTGGCCTCTGCATTACTGTTCATGCGACGCAGTCTGACACAACCTGCCGAGCGAACATTGGGTCATAGCTCTGCCACTTTGTACCCTTGTATGTAGTCAACGCCTCTTTGCGCTTTTCCTTTCCGCGTGGCTTTCAGTGCTTTCTGGCCAGCGCAAAGTTGTAGGGGTTAGGTCCTTTTGTTCCCAAGACTATGAGTTGCTCTCATGTTTGTCTTATCCTTGTGCAAGGTTTTGGGCTTCGCGGCTAGAGGGTTGTTTGATCCGCGCAGGGTCAAATGGCTCGCGCTTCTAAGTCTAACTTCCCGTTGCGCCAAGTACGCAAGGTTCGATGTGTGGCTTGTATTTCCAGGTCTAACTTGCCGTTGTACAGAGTGCGCAAGGCTCGTTGCGTGACCAACATGGGTTGGTCTAACTTGCCGTTGCACCGAGTATGCAAGGTTCGTTGTATGACCTGTATGGGTTGGTCTAAGTTGCCGTTGCGCTGAGTGCGCAAGACTCATTGTATGGTCTAACTTGCCGTTGCGCTGAGTGCGCAAGGCTCGTTTTATGATCTGCATGTATCAAGGATGCATTACCATTGCGCATTGCACGCAAGGTTGTTAGACAACCTGTTGGTTTCAAGAAAGGCGCACCATTGCACATTGCGCGCATGGTTATTCTTGTAGTATGTTGTTGAGGGTATGGTCCTTTGCGCAGGCGTAGAGTAACTTATCGGTTTGGTTTTTTCGGTTATTGAAAATGGTTATCCGAAAAGTGAACCAAAATTTTCGGTTACTAAAAATCCAAAAACCGAACTGTTGGTTTTTGTTTCGGTTCAGTTTTCTCAGTTATGGTTCGGTTATTCCGGTTGTGGTTGGGTTACTTCGATATTCTGCTCACCCCTAGTATATTCTGACGCCGACTAGGGGGGGGGGGTTGCCCCGACTCCAAGTGATCTGCCATCTACCTCCGGGTATTGATCTTTTTGGGAAACAATCTTATCTCTTGGTCCTCTAAGCGCTAAGCTACAATTTCAAGATTAAGCGCCAAGGCCGAGTATCGTGTGGTCGCTAATACCGTTGTTGAAACATCTTGGATTCGAAATCTACTTATCAAACTAGCGGTTTCTACACAACAAGCTACTGTCGTGTACTGTGACAACATATCTGCAGTTTATCTGTCTGGAAACCCGTTCAACACCAACCTACCAAGCACGTTGAAACCAACATTCACTTTGTTAGAGAAAAAGTACGCGTCGGGTCTCTTCAAGTTCTACATGTTCCAGCTGACTACATCCAACATCTTCACGAAAAGGCTACCAGGACCACTGTTTCTAAAGTTTAAATCTAGCCTTTGCATCCGTCCTTCTTCCACTAAGACTGCGGGGTTGTCTTAGTCAATACGCATGGACATATCTTGTAAATATGGTTTATATTTCTATATATATTAATTTGTTAGGATTGCTTTGACTTTCCTATTTTATCTCCTTTGTAACACATTATTTATGGCTTTAGTATTCTAATGACAAAACAATCAATTCAGTCTATTATAATATTATGTTCAATGGGTAATAGATATTACTCCATCTTGGTTGTTTCAATCTTATTTTCCACGCAAAGATTGCTTACACGGATTAATCAACTGCTATTTATATGGTTTGGATCTACAAATACTATCCCAAACTTACGTATTTTTTCTGAGTTAGTCCATGTCTAGTTACAAGGAAAGGTGGAAAGACATCATAGGGTCCAATTCTTTGTATTGGAATGTTAGAACCAGTCTACTATTGTCATGAACTTTATCATTGAGTCATTGACTATAGTAACCCATCTTAGATTCTATCATGAATCACTAGAAAAATATGCCACATATTATCATAAACCTCTCACCATGGCTCTTGTTGAGGGACAAAGAATATGGGATAATGAAAGAGAGGATACATAATGGTGAGAAAGAAGGTTAAGAGAATACACAACATGTGTACTTGGGTTTGAAGTTCAAGGCTCTCCATTGGGCGTTATTTAAAATGTGACGTTCTAATTAGCAAGGGGCATTATAAGGCTTGAAGATAAAAAGATGTGTAGTTGTATAATGTTCCAACAATGATTACCCAATTATTTTTTTAGAAAAATAAAACAAATAATATTACATGGAATACTTGGAAATTTCCTATTGGCCAAAACAAAAGTTCTCGGACGTTTTAAAGGAAACGTTCAACCAACTTTTTGAAGGAAAACGCCTCGGGGGCAGTGTACGTGGGCATGGTGGGGTGTTTTGAGACACAAAAATGCTCAAATCCTCTACCACTACCGATACCGATGGTCTAAGAAATTGATGAAATACATAAGAAGGTTAAAAGGATACGTAACGAGAGATGTCTAGTTTTTTTTTCAAGGAAAAAAGGTTGGAATAATATTTGAAAATGATAAAATCTATCCTACCTAATAAACTTCATAACTAGAGGACACATGACATCCATCTACAGTTTTTATTTTCTGTTTTCCAGCCAAAAATTCCTTTGGTGCATTCAGTTTAATCTACCCACTTTACTAAAACTAGTCAAAATTTGTTCCGATATATAAGGTTATAACCTGGCGGCTATCGTTCTTTCCCTCACTTCTAGGGTTTCTCTGATTCTCCTCCTTTTATATCTGTCGCCTCTTTACGGATATTCTAAGATCTTCATTCCATCAATTCAAATTAGATTAACAATAGTTACGATTAAAGATTCCATCAATTCAAATTAGATTAACAATAGTTACGATTAAAGATAGTTATTTTATCATTCTAATCCGTTGATCTATGTTCTCTTTATCATTTGATTTTGATTTTCAAAAGTTTTTTGCTGGGGTTTCTCGTATTGGATCTGTTTGCTGCTCCAACACACAAATGTCGCTCAGGTTTGCCTTCTTTACTTTCTATTTGTAATGCTTTCTTTTTCTTATGTCTCATGTTACGATTGTTGTCTTTGATTTTCAAATCCTTGCGTTTGCTCTTACAAACTGAGTCGCAATTGTTGTTGTCGTTGTTTGGGTATATCTTTGTTTTGATTCTAAAGTTTCAAGCAAATCGATATTTAGTAAACGTTGTTCACTTTTGTTTTTACTTATAAGACCTTTGCTATTAATCAGGTAGGTCATTCAGTTCATAACACAACTTTAGTTGGAGGAAGATAGCAGAGAAATAATAATTTTATTTTATAATCAACATACTATATAGAAAAAAAGCTTCATAATCATCTTTAAGTTCCATACTATATTTTAGATTATCCAATGGAACACTTTTTTGTATTTTATATTATTTTTGTACTTATGGATCATATAAATTTAAGTGTTATGTCATATTAGATTTTTAATCTGATGACTAATTGAGGTTTTTTTATGATTTGCAGTGAATTATAACTATTGTTGGCTGATAGTTTGATGCTTATTTGCAGTGAATCCGGAAGACTATTGCTGGCAAAAAATGTGTCTAATATGTATGTGTGTATTAATTGTTTTCTTTAGTTATGCAATGCTTATTGGAGCAAAAGAATGACTATGATAGTGTATTGATGAGTTTCATTTTTAACTACTTCTCATTTATCCATGAATTAATAAGTAATCTATTGTGTAGAAATTTGCGATTTTGGTCGACGAGAGTTCTTATTCATCATTGACTATCAGGTAATTCATGCTTATCATTTATCAAGTTTAACATACCTTGTTTATGCTGACTTGGTATTTTGGTGAATTTAATCAAACTTCAGCATTGCTAAAGATGCACTTGATGCAACTATGATGTTATGGTAATATTAATAGTTTGACATCCAATACACATCTGGTAGGTGGATCGATGGATGGGATCTTGCATATTTCATTGTGATTGCTCAAGAATATGTATGGATGCAAGTGTCACACACGGGAATAGTTGTTCGTGGAGTCTTGGACACTGCTGTTGCTAAACATTTGTTTCATACGTATGGTACCATGGCTAAAAAAGTAGTTGCCATAGCTCAGGTTTTATTTTGTTTTTCGCTAATTATATTTTATTAAATTATCTGCCAGGTTCACACCATAGCCCTTATCACATTACAAGGTGAGAGAGAAAAACATACACACGCGTCGTTTGCCTTCACCTTTAGCTTAAGATCACATTACAAGTACCACTGCAGAACCTTCATTGAATATCAAAGGCGCAGTTGATAAATACCAATTTATCTCAGAGTAGGTTCACTTCTTATTCTTTTTGTTCTTGTATAAGTTAAGATTTATTGTTTTTTTCCGCTGGAATCTCTTATAGCAAAGGATGCTAAAGAAAGTGAAATTTAGGTAATGTTTTCTCATATTCCCATGAAAGGTATTATATTTTTTGAATTTGAAAAATAGATCTGAAAGAGGAGGCTGTTTTCAGGCTATTATTATTGGTGAGGTTCATAGGGTAATTCTTAGATGTATTAGTCAGGACGAGGCTGCCTTGGTTGTGGCTTAAAAGGTAGTTATCCATTGCTATTATGTTGAATCTTATCCCTGATAGCTGTGTTAGAAATTAGAAGTATCAAGTGAATTTGAGCAAAAAGTGTCTTCAGGCAATAAGGATTTATGTTTACCTTTTGGGTTGGGTGTTGTGGATACTGCATTGGTGGATAAGGTGTGTTATGGTCTAGGGACCCAGAAGCTCAAATGACATGTTTTATTAATAAGGTAGATTGTTTCTACAGGTAGTAGACATTTGCACAGTTGCTTTCTTGCATATATTTGCTTTCCTGCATATGTTGAATGTTTTTTATACTAAAAAGGCTTATGACACCCTTTGGTAAATGTTGGTGAGCTATCGAAGCTTGTGCCTGGCTGTGTTACAACTGAAGTGGATGCTTTCCTTGCTTATGACACATCTTATTGTTGGGAAGGTACAACTATGGTTGTTGTTCACGCAGGTATGGCTCTGAATCTTAGTTTAAGTTTATTCATGGTCTTAACTATATATATGTTGATTGCCTTAGCCCTGTATAATTTAAGCCTTTTGATTTGGGGCAGTCTCGACTTGGGTCATTTTCAAATTTGGTTTAGTTCTGGTAATTGATTGCATTTTCAAATAAACAAACTACAAAATCTTGTGTTTTCGACCGTTTTAGAGGTTCTAATGAAACGGGGCATGGGCCAGTTGACTTACAAACCATGTTTTTGTCTACTCAAATTGTTTTTATAAATAATGAATTAAAAAAGATTTTCAAAAGTTAATATTAGTACAACATTAACTTAGTTTTTATTAGTTAGTCATTTAAGAGGTCACATGCACTATAAATATACTTTGACAGACCTTGGATCCAATCCGTTTGACCCATTTAATATTTAAGATAAGAATATTAAATTAATAATTTAAATATTTATGCTATCTTCTTAAATATGAAAATTTAAAATCTCCCCCAAACATGAACAATTTTGTCACCTCTCCAACAGAGCTAAGGTGAAGTATAGTATATTTTTTTAAACTTATAATCTGTTGCACTGTTACGTATTATTGGTGCACTTAAAACTAATAAATTTAGTCCTTTGAAGTAGATACAGGTTATTAGTTCTGATTAGAGGTGGTTAATTCAGATGATACTTGACACACTACAAAACCTCCTAGATTCCTTTTTTTTTTAAAACTAGACAGTTATTGATTTAATTTAAATTATGTGCTCATACTTGACACACTACATATCTATATAATTAGTAATAAAATTAATAGAAATATTACATGTAGATAAGGATCAGTTGCGCAAGTTCAGAATAGGTGGGCTGGGTAATTCATAATCGGGTCAAAACATGTATAGGTTGAGACAAGTTTTAAAGTGGGTTACAAGAGGTTTGATCAGGTTGACCCACACTTTTTTACCACTTCAAAATATTATAAAATATATTAATCTGTTAAACGCGAAAAAAACTTGATATAATAACAATAATCTAAACGCTTATGAGGTTGTGTGCACCAAATAGACATTTTGGGTTTCGACCGGTTAACAACGTGTTTGAGGTTTTCGTTATTCGAAACTTTCTTTTAAATAAAGGTGATTTGTGGTGTGATTAACTCGATTAAAACAGGTTTGGATGAAATGAGTCTTTTAAAAATGGGTCCTTTTCAAAATTGTTTAATTTACTCGATTAAAACTTAAAAATATTCATAAGTTTTATGCTTGCATTTTCTTTATTATTTCAAGATACTTTTCGATTACTACTATTAGTGTTTGGATCTTATTAGGCTGTTAATGTTGATCATGTGTCAGATATGAGGAGCGAGCTTCGCCACCAAATGGCTGAAAAAAGCCGGAATCATAACTTAAGGATTGAATTATGTCCAACCTTACGGATTTACAATGGGTTTGAATCATAAATTAAGTTTATTATAGGCTTAAAGTGCACGTCAACGTACTCTTTGTTCCTGTCTTCAATTGGTAATAACTATCCATGTTTTCTTTCCTTTTTTTTTTTACTGTTTGTTCTTTGTAATAACATTTACAAAATTGTTGTGTTATAAAATGTAGATCCTTTCAAAATTGATTACCGACTTAGGTGTTTTAGATGAATTATCAAAGTTATTGATGGAAATACTTGGTTTATGATGCTCCGAAAAGAGAATATTGATGGTCAAACAAGGTTTGTCAATGTTTTACTCATATTATTGATTAATTTTATTTTAGTGTTTACTACATTTTTCATTATGTTACTAGTATATTTTCTTTCATATACATTGTTTATAATAGGTTTAGTGTTATTGTATGGTATGATATGATTCAAGTCGAAGATATATTGTTAGGTGATTGTTTTTCAAATTGGTTGAGGTTATTGGTTACGAAGTTCCAAAAAGCAAAAGTATTAGATTAGTAGACTTTCTATCGATATTTCGAACTACAAAAATGTAATTTCATCATTTATTTGTCTTTTTCGCTTTATTTATATTAATAGTACGTTAGTTGTTTTATTTACTTTATAAACCTGAGAGTTTCATATATTTTGTTTACGATAGGTACGGTGTTGTTGGATGGCATGATATAATTGAAGTCGAAAATATTTCGTTAGGTGATGATTGTTTTTTCAGTTGGTTAAAAATGAATTCGAGGTTATTGGTTACGAAGCTCCATCGAGTAGAATCATTAGAGTAATAGGCTTTCAATTTATATTCTAAACCATAAACATGCATTTCCTTAATTTACTTATCTTATCGGGTATTTTAGATCCATTGTATGATGCTTTGTTGTATTTTAATGTTCAATTTCAGATTTCCATAATAAGTCCATGTGTGCAGTTTCTTTTTTATGATGAGTATAAACGTGTTTTTTTTTCAAAAAATAAAAAAAACATATCATTTCTCAACACCGCAAAATTTACGGGTATTAGCACTAGTTAGATATCAAATATCTTTTCAATGAGATATTTATATACGAAGATGATAAAATTAGATATCAAATATCTTTTCATTGAGATATTTATATACGCTACAATTCTCATGGTGGGAAATAGTGCCAGTAGCTGTCTGCCACTTCCCAATTTGTCCAGCCAAATTATGATTTTGTCATGTTTAAAAATTTACAGTTTTTTCATTGGTTTTGTTTTTTTTCCTTTCTAGCCAAATTATGATTTTACCCTCAGTTCAAATTTACAATTTTGCTATCGTTTTTGTTTTTTCCAGTTAAATTATGAATTTCCCCCAACGTAAAATTGTAGCCATGCTATCGTTTTAGTTTTTTTTGTTGACAAAATTGTGATAGTGTTTTGTTTTTATTGGTTGACCTGGTGTAATTTTTATTCATGTCCAGACGGCTGCCTGACACATGCTTATTGTAGTCTTTTTATCGTTTTAGTTTTTTCTTTCTCTTTTACAAAAGTATGACAGTGTTTTGTTTTAATTAATTGACTTAATGTAATTTTTTAGAACGCATTATGAATAGTAGGTACAAGTAAACAAAACACAGCCATTCATGTTACAAGAGACCTTCATGTTATAAGAGAGAATGGTGGAATATATAATTTTAGATTTTTCTATAAATGTTGTAAGCAAATAAGAATGTTAGATAAACACTTTTGTTTTTATATTTTCTGTATCCATCTTGGTTGTACATTTGGCTTCATGAGTTGTACATTATTTTCAGAGCCTTATTCCAATCTCAATCAAACATGCTAAAAGACACGTGGCGCATTATCATTGGTTCGGATTTACTTTTTATAGCTTGCGGGCATCCAACGCAGGAATGAGTACTGTAGGTGGCAAAGAGAGAAAGTAAAAAGACGAGTTACAAAAGGTCCTTCAGGTTTCACAAATCTTCAAAAGCATCTCTAGTTTGAGCATTAGTCAAATCTGACCTTGACTTTTTAAAATTCCAAAATCGACCTCTTTGTTCCAAAATTTGTTTTATTTATAGTTCAATCTTTGATAAAAATTATATGGTAACTATAAATTATCAACATGATCATTAAGGAACCAATTATTATGCCATTCTAGCATTTTATGCTCAAACTTGTGTAGAAAATTCATTTTTTTAAACAAAACTAACATTATATATTAAAAATATCTTATTGACAATGATAGCTACGATCATTTGTATGTTAACCGAAAAATCCAATGAAAAAAATAACTAAAGATGCTTTTATTTTTCTAGACACTGAAGTGTACATAGCTATCAATTACATTACAATGACAATAAAAATATGTTTGCTTAACAACAGACAATACATGTGTTATCGTCCTAAATTGATTCCATAGCTTGTCTCCAACTTATTTTGATAAAATAACTAATCATTATGATCACACTCCCTTTAAAACATGCATAACAAAGTATGAAATCCATAGAAAAGTTGATTTGATTTTATTAATAATTTGATTCATTCATTCATTCATTAATTTAGTGAATAAAACAACCGCAATCATACCTAGTAAAATCTTACTCATAGCAAAACTATTGATAGGGCCTTTAAAGGTGGGATGTAAGAAAACCATACGTTAGTCCTAAGGCCTAAGGATACAAAAGTTGCTTTTATGGGATTCGCGACTCCAAGCCATATCCAAACATAAATGTACAATGGAAACATAGAGTGCTAATCAAGGAATCTAAACAACAGACGAAAAACAAGAGAGTACTATATATCGTACTCGTAAGCTACCAATAATAGAAAATCGGTGAATAATGGTAAAATAATATAACACTAACAAATAAACCATTATAGAAGAAGAAACCCGTAAACGATGGTAAAATAATATAATACTAACAAATAAATCATTATAGAAGAAGCAACATGCAAAAGCCATGTAGAAACATAGAAAGTCAAGCCTGAACTATACCCCTAACCATCTGTAACCTTAATCATATGCCTCAAAGAACTAATATCCTCGATCATATTTTTAGAGAGATACAAGTCTGACATATCATGCCTAATCTGCCAATCCCACGTTTGTTTGGATGTGCTTCTACTCCCCCTCCACTCCACGATGAGGGTTTGCACAATTCTAACCACAACTATCATTTGTCTCCTTTGGAGATGTCCAAACGCAAAATATCTAAACGTAAAATATATTAGTTTATAACTTAGCAAACGTAAAATATAAACGCGATGGAATTATCAACATCCTACATATTGTTTCAGGGTATGTTATGAAAAGTAATAAAACTTGAAGGTCTCCTCCACAATTTCCACCTATTAAAATGGGTGACGACTCCCGGAAAACCCCCAAATTAAAGGCAGACAAACACGTCTTCTCGTTCACCGCAAAAACACACCTACTGAAATTTCTCAATCGGAGCCCTAGATTTTCTGGATCGATCTCTTCCGTCAATCTCCACCGGAAATCATGGTTACCTTCCTCTCTCTATGCATAAATTGCACATAGAAGCATACTCTGTTGACTCATATGCTCACTTATTGTTATTGATTGTATATATGTTTGATTTGAGATATTTATCACGATCTGTATGCATCTTGCTGATCTTGTTAATATTTGTTAATATGTTGGTGATGATACTCTTGATCTTTGTTTCTGGTGATTGATTTTGCATTATGTGTGTTTTATGTGTGACTTATGTGTTGAGCTTTGTTCTTGTAACTTGAGGTTGAGTAGATCAGAGGTTTAAGTTGTTAGATGCGTCAAAATTTCTCAGAATTGACTATATGAATTGGTTCAGATAATCGTGTGGGATCTTAGATTTGATTTTGAAGCACCTAATTTCAGGACTTGAAGCAAATTTTGCAACTTATGTGTAGTCTGATACTCTGATGATGTGTCTCTATAGAAGATTTTAAGTACTTGATCTGGTGTTTCTTGATTGCTTGTTATGCTATGTGATATTCTGATCTTTGTACATGATGATGGTTGGTAGATAAATAGCTAGGGTGTTTTTGTCATAATAAAGAAATTCTTGTGGAGCTTTATTTTGTATTTTGTTAAGGATGTTAACTGATATGTTACTGGTGGAAATGAGTGGTATATGTTGTCATGTAATCTGTTGCTCGGTGCAAAATTCTTGTGGGTTACTAATAGTAACCCGATACCGGAACTTTATTGGTTAGCTGATTGCTTGATGCAAAATGCTAGTGAGGTAAGAAATTTGTTTGGCATTATCAAATTTCCTGTCAGTTGGGTGTCATGGGTTGGTGAATTGTCAGGATCCTTTTGTTAACTATAAGATTTGTTTGGTTGAATGTTGAAGTGTTGCTTATATATTTGGTACCATACTATCATTACACAGTGGAATGAGTGGTATGTGTAGTGAAGTCATATGTTGTTTGGGGCTTACTAAACCCTTGGTTTACTAGTAATTTGATTCCGGAACTTTGGTTATTTGATTGATTGGTACCAAATGCTGGTGAGGTAAGGAATCCGTTTGTCAACATCATAGTTCATGTCAGTTGGATATCATGGGTTGGTGAATTGTCGTGGCCCTTTTGTCAACTTAAAGAACTGTATGGTTGAACTGTGAAGTGTTACTTATATATTTGATACCACACTATCATTACTTGGTTGGATGGAATCCTAATTCAAGTTTCTATTTAATAAATGTTTTCACTCTCTATAGGTCACTTGTCTCGCATTTGTTGAAATGTTTATAATTGATCAAACTTGTAGGCCAACGCAGCATCAGGGATGGCTGTGCATGATGAGTGCAAGCTAAAGTTTATGGACCTGAAGGCAAAAAGGACCCACCGCTTCATCATCTACAAGATCGAAGAGAAGCAGAAGCAAGTGATGGTTGAAAAGGTTGGAGAACCAGCACAGACTTATGATGAGTTCACAGCATGTCTCCCCGAGAACGAGTGCCGATATGCTGTCTTCGATTATGATTTTTTGACCCCAGAAGGTGTCCAAAAGAGCAGGATTTTCTTCATCGCATGGTAACAATAACAATATTGATTCTTAAAAGTTAACTTAAAGTTTATGTAAAGTGTTTGAAGTTTGGTGACTGATGATTGATGTTATCTGGTCTTTAAGGTCTCCTGATACCGCAAGGGTGAGGAACAAGATGATTTACGCAAGCTCGAAGGACAGGTTCAAGAGAGAGCTTGATGGTATTCAGGTGGAGTTGCAGGCGACCGATGCTAGTGAGATGGGGCTTGATGTTATTCAAAGCCGAGCAAATTGAAGGTCTCTAGTGTTCTGGTATGTAGATTAATGAGAGGCGTACCGGAGATGTTACTGCTTTCACCAAAAACTAGTGTGGTTTAAGGTTTAAAAAAGGATTTGTGTGATGTTTGTGTGATTCAACAAAAGTTATATGAATTTGTACTGTATTTCCATTTGATTTCATCTCTTTAATGGATGCTGCTATGTTTTACCCATATAGGGATGGCCTTTACTTGTGGAACTTAATGCCTTGGTTCTTGACCAGCTTACACGTGTAAACATAAAGTCAAAATTATTTAGAGATCAAGATTTTGGTCGGTTAAAATAATACTAAAGAAGAGCTTTTATCTACTGAAATGAACATGATTTGGTTCCCTGGGTCAAGTTTTTATTGAAGTGCTATGTGGTATTAATAGGTCGGTGATTATACATATTTTTTATGTGAAGTACAACTGCATTTTAGAGTAAGTGTATACGCACATACAGCTAAGTTACAAGCGACTTTGGACGCATGAGTGCACCATTATAATCACAGTTGTTTAGCGTTCTGGACATCTTGGATGCACCGTTAAGTTAGATGTATCGTTTTAATTGGTTTGGATGCCTTTTGTAACTGGTTTAGTCAAACCCTTGTAACTAATTTAACCGTTGTTAAGTTAGATGTATGGTTTTTATTGGTTTGTATGCCTTTTATAACTGGCTTAGTCAACCCTTGTAACTAGTGTGGTCGTGGCTCTGCAATCAATATTGCATTGTAGTTTTTCTTTAAAACATATTATAGTAATACGTCATTTGAGCTTATAAAAATTAGTGGAACTAGTTTTATGCTAAAAAAGTTAATTCATTGGTATTTTTTTCACTTTTTGCCATTTTAACTTTGTATTACAATCTTATCGCAACCTCAAAAATAATTATTAAATTGGCGAAATCAACGGTCCATATCACTTCATAGGCATCATACATAGGTCCATATCACTTCATAGGCATCATACATAAAAAGTTTCTTTGTAGATGATCCAAATCCTTTATCGGGTTGAGCCAAAGCTTCTTTGTAGATGATCCAAATTCTTTATCGGGTTGACCCAATGATCTGGGATACGAGGTCAATTGACATAGTTTTTGCTATTGGAATGGCAATATTATTAGAAGCGACGTAAATACAAAGGGAAAGGACAAATTACATAAAGAAGTTAAAATTACACCAAGTACTCTAATCCAAAGTATTCCAGTCCAAAGATGATATATGTCCTCAGTGTATAGCCAAGAGAATGCATTTAAGAGTCCATAATGATATATTTCCTAAGTATTATAGCCAAGAGAATGCATTTAAGAGTCCACGATTTCTTCCGAACTCCGAATTCTTTCGTTGAACGGCTTGTTTCTTGCTTTCCATAAAAACCATAAAGTAGCCTTGTAGATGAGATCCATCACCTTTTCTGCACCTGTTGGATAAGAACTCCCCGCCAGAACTTTCATAGTCTCTATCACCGGACTAGCCTGGGCCGTAGATACCTTGCACCATCGCTTAACTTTCCACCAAACCTCTTTGGCTAAACCACAGCTAACCGTCAAATGATCTAAAGATTCAGGTTTCGGAACACAATTCACAGATGAAGATCCCGGTGCTTGTCCCACTTTTCTGGAGTTCACTCGATGTGAGTTTATTGAGCAAAGCCCTCCAAACAAAATAAAATGAGCCTTTTGGGAGCCCCCTTCTTGGAATATATCGCTTTCTAAACTGTGTTTTCTTGCAAGACAGGTCCTTCCAAACCTTTACTACCATATATACATTTGAAAACTAAGTGACACCGTAAGTTACAGTTATATACTACCAATTCCAATGCGAACAATAGTTCCAGCAGCAACGCGCGGCTCAGTGTACTAGTTATAGTTTAAAACTTAAGATATACACTAAAGTTTAATCATGGTTTTAATGTTTTTTATTATTAATATGAAATTTAATGTAAACTCGTGGAAGATATACATGCTGTTGCTGTTGTTGAAATTGGACACACCCGTAAAGAAGAAAATTGCCATTCAGTTTACCTGACTAAAGATGGTGGAATTATATACCATTTGAATTGTATCTAAAGATGAATAGATATTTTTGTTATTGCTTTGAAGTTTTGGTATCATCAATGGAGGACCAGCACATACTTATATTATTCTTTATTTCTTTGATCTTGTTGCTATCACATTGTACTGCAGAAGATACCATATATGCAAATCAAGATATCAAAGATCGTAAAACCACCCTTGTTTCTGAAAGGGAAATGTTTGAATTGGGCTTTTTTAGCCCTGGGAAGTCCAAGAACCGGCACCTGGGATATGGTACAAGAAGATATCACATCATACGGTTGTATGGGTTGCTAACAGGAATACACCAATTGCAGATACATCAGGCATGCTCAAGCTTAGCATACAGGGAAACCTGGTGAGTCGCAATGGCAGAAACTCGATGGTTTGGTCATCCAATTCGATGTAGCTGTGCAGAGTGATAATCTGGTGGTGGTGACGCTGCAGCTTGTGGATAATGGAAATCTTGTCGTGTGGAATAAAAATAAAATTATTTGGCAAAGTTTTGACTATCCTGGTGACACATATCTACCAGGAATGAAAATAGGGAAGGACTTGGTAACAGGGCTGCAGAGGTGCTTGACCTCTTGGAAGAGTCCGGATGATCCTTCTATAGGCGCGCACAGTGATATACATGACACAGATATCCGCAAACTTTAGGGTGGCAAGGTGAAGTTTTAGTAGCAAGACTTGGGCAGTGGAATGGGCTCACGTTTAGTGGCTTTCCTATTGAAAAAGAGAATGAGATTTATTCGAGCAAGTTTGTGATGAATGAGAAGGAAATCTATCATACACATGCACTTAAAAGTTCGGTTGTTCAAAGGATAGTTTTGACATGGGATGGCAAGACACAGTTTTTGCATTGGATTGAGTGAATCAAAGACTGGATTGTGTATGCAAATGTTGTAGTAGATATCTGTGGTCGGGTTTCTCTCTGCGGTCCTTTTGGAATCTGCAGCATTAACAAGCATCCACCTTGTACTTGTATGCAAGGGTTTGAACCAAGAAATCCAAAGGAATGGGAGGCATCAGATTGGGCGAGTGGGTGTATAAGAAAAAAGCCTCTGCAATGTGGGAACGAGAGTGGTGATGGGGATGAGGATGGTTTTTGGAAAATTGCAAACACGACGGACATGGTATAATGTGAGCATGACACTCGGAGAATGTGAGATGACTTGCAAAGGGAACTGCTCTTGTACAGGGTATACAAATTTAGATATTAGAAATGAAGGAAGTGGATGTTTGCTATGGCTTGATGAGCTTTTGGATACAAGAGAATATGATGTGGATCAAGATATATACGTAAGAATGGCAGCCTTTGAGCTAAGAATGGCAGCCTCTGAGTTAGAAGGTACACATTTTTTTTATTTATAAAAATGGACCATTTCTCTATTTTAGCTTATGTGCTGAACTATTATTATATCTTAATGAAAGGTCTTGTGGACTCCCTCTCCAATTCCAACAAAAAGAAAAGAGTACTTATAGTGGTGCTTTTAACTTCATTAACTGTGCTAATTCTATTTGTAATGGCATATGCCTGTTGAAAAATAAAGAAAATGTCTCGCATGAAAGGCAAGGTAACACAAAGGAGCATTTAATGTTGACACATTTGCATGTTTATTAGATACGAAGTTTGGATAAGTCATCTTACAAATCATCTGTAGGAAATTCGTATGTGCTTGATGCAAAAGATACAAGTGTGCAGATGGAACAGCTTGATGATTTACAATGTTTTAGCCTAGATGAATTAGCCAGGGCCACAGGTAACTTCAGTGTCTCCAATAAGATTGGACAAGGCGGCTTTGGTCCAGTTTATAAGGTAACAAAATGCATTGCTTATCCCAATCATGAATTGAAATTGAGAATTGTAAGTATTATAAACTCTTAATCATAATTATAATTGTACTATTTTAGGGTGTTTTGAAGGATGGAAGAGAAATAGATGTAAAGAGGCTCTCAGAAACATCCCAACAAGGGCTTGATGAATTCAAGAATGAAGTCATCTGTATTGCAAAACTTCAGCATCGAAATCTTGTGAAGCTTCTTGGATACCGCGCTCATAAAAGTGAACTGATTTTGATATATGAGTACATAACTAACAAAAGCTTGGACTGGTTTCTATTTGGTTTGAGTCACTCTCCTTGATTTCACATAGTATCTTACTTTCAAACTTTATATACTAACACATAACATAAAATAGTCACCTTTTGGCAGATGAATCCAGAAGCTTGATGCTTAACTGGCCTCAACGATTCAATATAATACATGGGATAGCTCAAGGTATTCTCTATATACATCAAGATTCCCGCCTTCAAATTATCCACAGAGATCTCAAGGCAAGTAATATTTTGCTGGACAGTGACATGACTCCAAAAATATCCGACTTCGGGCTAGCTAGAAACTTTGTAGGACATGATACCACTAATAAGACAAAGAAAGTGGTTGGAACACAGTAAGAATATCCTCCTGAACTTTAATACTTTTTTTCCAGAAAAGAAAAGAAGGAAGTTGAGAGTGAACTATAAATTCTAATTTAATTTTGCTTAACCGTTCTGCAGCGGTTACATTCCTCCAGAGTACGCAGTACACGGGCGTTTTTCTATAAAATCTGATGTATTTAGTTTTGGTGTTCTCGTGTTGGAGATAATCTGCGGGAAGAGAAACAGAGAATTCTCTCATGGAGTCCACAGTGATAACCTTCTTGGACATGTAAGTTAAGTTGTAAGACCAAATACCAATATGTTAACCAGAAACTAGCGATTTATGTGTTTTTGTTTGATATGATGTAGGCATGGATATTGTATAAAGATGGAAGGTCCATTGGATTATTGAGTGCATCTTTACAGGCCTCATGTGTGGTCTCTGAAGTACTAAGATCGATACAAATTGCGCTGTTATGTGTGCAGAATCATCCGGAAGATAGACCAACTATGTGGTCAGTGGTTTTGATGCTGGTTAGTGAGGGACCACTGCCTAAACCTAAACCACCTGCTTTTTTTTTTACCGAAGAGAGCTGCATTGAAGTTGAATCTTTTCCATCAGTTGATGAACACACAATAACACTATTGTATGCTCAATAGCATGTGTTATCAAGCATGTGATCTGCCTGTTTGCACTAGATGTTATTGGTATTTTTAGCGGATTTTGTTCGATAAATATTATTGACATAGATTTACTTTTGAGAGGCATGTGATTGTTTCTGGGCATGTCTATATGTTGTGTATCAAATTATCCATCTTCCCATTTTTGCTACGTATATATAAACTTTTATTTCTCTGCAATTGGTGCCATGCATCCAAACATGCCATGTGTGCATCTGTTTGATTGCATATTTAAGCACTTATATTTCTCTTTCCTAATATAGTTTGCACTTGCAGATACAACTCTCAGGGAGAAAAATGTTGAGAATTCCTGTCAGTTTGACAAAAGGGGAAGAAAATGTGGGTATGCAACATTGTTAACATAGCACTTCTACTACATGTTGCATATTCTAAAAGACAACCACAAGTATTAGAGTTGGAGTGAGCTTTGGTGAAAATACACCCTTTCAAGTGTATCTTTGCTCTCATTTTCAAACATGAAAATTCATATGTTAAAAATGAAGGTTAAATGTGTAATTCATGAGCAAACAGTTACGAAATATTGTTGTTGGTTGAAGTTGTTATAACAACTTTTATAAGTTGTTTTATATTGTAACTGATATTTGTTCAAGTGAACAGGTGCATAAGTTGGAGGGCTAAAGTGAAAGTTTGACAATTCTCAGGGAGCAGGTTGTAACTTGATTTTGTGGCCAGTATAAAAGAGTGTGGGTACTGTGCAGATCTAGATCTTCTTCAGTACTGCTTCTTGTCTTTGTCTCTGTTAGGGTTTGTTCTTGTTCGTATATTCAGAGTTTGTATCTTGTTTTGTATAGATCAACAACTTATCAGTAGATCTGTTACTTTGTATTGTTCTGTTGTTTGATCTTACATCTGGTAAGATCTGGGTGATTTGGGTGTTTTGGTTTGGGTCAAGTTAATAAGATTTTTGTCGCTTGTTTTATCGCTATATTCTTGTGTTCATATAGATCTGTACTTTTCTTCATGGTATCAGAGCTATTAAGCTCTTGATAGTCATATTTCCGCTGTTCGTTGGCTCTGATCGCTTGTTGATTCTAGGGTATTTGAGGGTTTCTGAACTTAGAAACCGGTTAGTACTAAATCTGAAGTTTCTTGGTTTTTGTGCTCGGTTGAAGGATTGAAAACCCTAATCTGGGTTAGAGGAGGATTGAAGCGATTTGGTGGTTTTTCTGAAGAACCGTGTTGGTCTCTGTAACCCTAGAAGGCTACAGGGCAAACTAACCGGGTATATTTTTTCTTGTTCTTCCGATCTGCAACTGTAGCCCTAAGTGAAGGCTATAGTCTATCTGATCTGCAATATCTGGACCTAATCGCACCCACTGTGAGGCTGTTTTCTCTTTTTCTCTCTAGTTTTATTTCTGTTATTGCATTCATTAACAAGTTGTGTCTAGGCATAAATTGTTACCGTGGTAGTTTGGACCGGCCTTGATCGAGTCTTCTGTGCTATGTGTTGCATTTGTTATGTGTAAAGTGTTTGCTGATAATTGATATTGATTCATCTTATACTAAGTTTAGGACAAAACTTACTGTGTAAAGACATGTCCAGGCGCCAAGAGTGATGAGCCTGGAATCTTGATCCCTGAAACAGTATTGTTGTTTACAAGAATTGTTTGTTTGATCTTAAGTTCTGTTGAGTATTGTTTGTTCTTGATTGTGTGAATATGGGTGATGTTGTTGGGTCTTCTCAGACCCTCATTAGTAAACTAGATATTGGGGATCTTTTGTATATACATCCAAGTGATTTAGTAGTTTAACAATTGTTGGAATAAAATTAAAAGGAACTGAGAACTATTCTGTATGGTCTAGTAGTATGAAACTAGCTTTGCAAGCCAAAAATAAGTATGGTTTTATTGATGGTACTTGTGTAAGACCTGAGGGTGATAAGGTTTTAGGTAAACAGTGGGACATGTGTAATTCAGTTGTTTTAACTTGGTTGTTAAACTGTGTTTGTGAAGAATTATATCTTGGTCAAGTGTTCTCAAAACTAGCTAAAGATGTTTGGAATGATTTGAAAGAAACTTATGACAGGGGATGGGTCTGTTGTGTTTGATATTCATAGAAGGATAAATTCATTAACTCAAAATGGGTGTTCAGTGTCTGAATATTATTATCAATTGAACACTTTGTGGAAACAACTAGATGCTATTTTACAATTACCTTCTTGTACTTATGAGGCCTCAAAGGAATGTAATAATTTTTGTGCTTTAATTAAATGTATGCAATTTCTTATGGGGCTTGATGATGTGTATCACTCAGTAAGAACAAACTTGTTAACTAGAGATCCTTTACCAACAGTTAAAACTGCTTTTTCAATGGTGTCTAGGGAAGAATCACATAGAGGATCTAGTGGTATGTCAAAAGGAAGTAATGTTGCTTTTGTAACTAAAACCAATACAAGTTTTGATATTAAAAAAGAAAGTGTTTAGAGGTCCAAATCAGAATTTGAAATGTTCTCATTGTAACATGTTAGGTCACACTGTTGATAGGTGTTTTGAAATTGTTGGGTATCCTCAAGGGTTTAAAAGAAGACCTAGTAGTCAGTTAGGAAAGAATATTAGTTTAAATAATAAAGCAAATATGGTTGCTAGTACTTCTTCCATGCCTTTCACTTCTGAACAGATAACGAAATTGTTGAGTTTGGTCAATGACAAGCCTGGTACTGAGCAACAATCTGGTAATTTGGGAGGTGAGTCCAATGTTTGTAATAAATTCTCTAGTATGTCTGGTGTCTATGGTAATTTTGTGAGTTGTTCTAGTATGGTAAATGTTGGTTTCAATTATAATTGGGTTATAGATTCAGGAGCTAATCAACACATGGTAATGGTTGATAAGACAAGTATAATTGTGTAGATGTTTCTGAACTTGATATTAAAGTCGGTCATCCTAATGGTACATGTGCTAAAGTAACAAAGATTGGAGATATTAATCTTGGAAATGGTGTAGTCTTGTGTGATGTATTCTTTGTTCCTGAATACACTGTTAATCTTGTGTCTGTGTTTAAATTAGTAAAGGATAACAAGTTATCTGTTGTATTTGATGAAGACATGTGTTCTGTTCAGGATTTGAAGTTAAAGAACGTCCTGGTGACTGGTAGATAGGAAAATGGTTTATACTTTGTTAATAGATCTGGTAATGTGTCAAATATGTGTTTTAATTCATTGGTTAAGTCTAGTATATGGCATAGTAGACTTGGTCATCCTTCTGATGAAGTTTTAGCCAAGTTGAAAGGAAGTTTGGGGATAGAGTCTTGTGCAAATAGTCCTTGTGAAGTGTGTCATAGGGCCAAACAAGTACGTGTTCCTTTCCCACTTAGTGAACATAAAACAAAGAGTGTAGGAGATTTGATTCCTTGACTTATGGGGTCCTTATAGAGTAACAAGTAAGGAAGGTTATAAAAAAATTTCTAACTGTAGTAGATGATTATTCTAGGTGAGTTTGGTGTTATTTGTTGAAAAATAAATATGAAGTCTTTGACAATATTACTAGTTTATATAATCTTTTACGTACTCAGTTTGAGAAAAAAATTAAATTGTTTAGATCAGATAATGGAACTGAATTTATTAATAATCAAATGAGTAGTTTTTGTGAAAAGAAAGGAATTTTGCACTAGACATCCTGTCCTCACACACCACAACAAAATGGTGTGGTGGAAAGAAAACATAGACATCTTTTGAACATGGCTAGAGCTTTGTTATTTCAGGGTTGTTTGCCTTTAAGGTTTTGGTCTGATTGTGTGCTAACTGCAGTATATTTGATTAACAGGCTGCCATCTTCTGTGCTGTTAGGTAAAAGTCCTGATGAATTAATACATGGCTTTAAGCCCTCTCTTAGTCATCTTAGAAACTTTGGATGTTTATGTTTCAACACTGTTTTAAATGAAACTGATAAACTGTCTTTTCGAGCAAATAAGTGTGTTTTAATTGGGTATTCCAACTTAAAGAAAGGGTATAAATTGTGGAGTTTGGATGAAAAAAAGGAGTTTTATTCTAGGGATGTCAAATTTTATGAAACTGTTTATCCTTTCAAGTCCAATAGTTGGAATACACCAGATGTTGATACTGATAAAACTATTACTCAACTTAATTTTTTTGATTGTGTTGAAACTTCTACATTCACTGGTTCTGAGACCACAATTGCTCCCAATGATGAAGAGGGGGATTTCAATGGTTCTCATGGGAGTCCTTGTGATGATCAACAACCAGAAGGGTCTACTTTGGCTGCCCCTATTCATGACTCTAGTAATAATAGGGAGTACAGTAGAAGTGAGGTTCCTATAACTGGTAGGGCAGAGGACACAAGACTTTCAAGTGATGAGACCAACCCATCTGAGGGAGATAGGGTTGAAATAAGGAAGTCCAGTAGAGAATGTATACTTCCTAGGAAGTTTAATGACTTTGTTGTAGAAGGAAAAGTAAAATATGGCATTGAAAAGGTTGTGAATTATACAAACTTGTCTGTTGATAATATGTCTATGATTGCTGGCTTGAATAAAACTATAGAACCTAACTCCTATAATGAAGCAATAAAAGATGTTAGGTAGATAGAAGCTATGAACAATGAAATGGAAGCTCTCTATAGGAACAATACATGGGATTTGGTTGATTTACCAAAAGGGAGAAAACCAATAGGTTGCAAGTGGGTGTACAAAATAAAATATAAGGCAAATGGTGAAGTTGAAAGGTATAAGGCTAGATTAGTAGCCAAAGGTTATAATCAAAGAGAAGGTATTGACTTTAATGAAACCTTCTCTTCAGTTGGGAAAATGGTTACTGTTAGGTTAATGATAAAATTGGTTGTTAATAACAACTGGCCTTTATATCAGCTTGACATAAATAATGCATTTTATATGGTTCATTAACAGAAGATGTATACATGTCATTACCACAAGGATATTATTCAAGTGATAAAACAAAAGTGTGCAAACTTGTTAAGTCACTTTATGGTCTTAAACAAGCATCAAGAAAGTGGAATGAGAAGTTGATTTCTGTGTTAGTAAAAATTGGTTTTGTTCAAAGTGTACGTGATCATTCTATGTTTATCTTGAGTGATAAAGATATATTTTTGGTACTGTTAGTTTATGTTGATGATATTGTTATAACTGGAAACAATGTTGATAAGATTGAGAAAATAAAATCCTGTCTTAGTGAGAATTTTAAAATCAAAGATTTGGGAATATTAAGATATTTTCTAGGTATAGAAGTTTTATATTCTGATAATTATATTTGCTTGTCTTAAAGGAAATATTGTCTAGAGTTATTAAATGAATTTGGATATCTTGGCTGCAAACCAATTGTAACTCCAATAGAGTAGAGTTACTTGATTACCAATAAAACTGACAAAGAACAGGTATTGTTGGAAAATGTGAATGGTTTTCAAATGTTAATTGGCAAGTTAATATATTTGTAACGCCTCGTATTTCCAAGATTTATTATTTTTATAAAAACGTTTTCTATTTCCTGAGTAGCAACTACAATCGGATCGAAAAACGGTGTAAAAACGGAAACAACGCATTTTTACGTGTTTTTAACGAAACGACAACCGAACGCGACTTTTTTTTGATGTCTTACATTTAATTCCCGTGTTTAAAACTTAAGTAAAATTACACGCTATTTTGTAACGTTCGGGCGCTGAAATGGGCTTCAGAAACGCAATCGAGCCGCTATGGGGCTTTAGGCCCAACACCCTTGAAACCCTAACACTATAAAAGCCTCACCCCTCTTCACTTACCTCCTCATTTCCGGCGACCGGAGCCGCCTTTCTGGCGAGACTCCGGCGACCCCTTTTTCCGGCGAGCAACCACCCTTACTCTCCTTCTTCCTCTCCCACACCAACCTAAACACTTTGCAGTTCTCTCTCCCTCTCCCCATTTCCGCTGCCGACGAAGCCGGTGGAAACCGGCGAGACCCTCTCCTCCATCTCGCGATGGCAACCCGCACACCACCACCTCACTCTCACTCTCCTCTCTCCCACTCTACAGTGGTGTCGCGGGCCACCAATCGGGTGGCGGCGCAGCAGGGGCGACATAGCAGCGGCGACAGCGATGGTTCAGCAACGGCGGTGTAGCAGCGGCGGCGGTGGCTTAGCGGTGGTGTTTTATCAGCGCCCGTGGTCTCAGACCTGGTTCAGGCTCGGTTTCAGCTGGTTTGGGTCTTGAGTTTCCAGGCAGAAGCACCACTCGCGGCGGCGGCAGGCTTGATGACAGCAGCGGCGGCAGCAGGCTCGACGGCAGCAACACCGACGTCAACCAGCAACATGTTCGTCTCCGAAACCTCCGGTAACCCTTTTAACTCATCCCCACTATCTTTGCTTTCTTTAAATCCTTCTAAACCCGAAATCCTTTTGTGGTTTCTCCGTTTCAGGCGATGTTAGTTCGAGTTCCGGTCAAAGCTCGGGTCTGGTCAAACAGTCAAACAGTCCACGGGTCAGCTCCGGGTCGAATCTCGGTTCAGTCAAGTTCATGGCTCATGTTCAGCAGTTTCGGGTCTCGGTGCAGAGGTTCGGGTCAGCAGTGAGTCAATGACAGTTTTGGCTTCGGTTTGGGTCTCGTTTGGTGTTCGGTCAAACCTGGTCAACTTGGTCAACGAAAGTCAACCGGTCAACTGCTGGTCAATTGTCGAGCCGAGACTGGGTAAAAATCTTAAACGGCGCAAAACCTTTATTATTATTGTTTATATTACTTATCGCTTTAATCGTAAAACATTACTTACTTGTACACTAAACGTGTCTTTGTAAGTTGTATAAATATATATTTTCGTTACATAACTTGTATAAATATATTGCTTCGTTGATTGTTGAGTTTTGAAAACATTTAATCGACAACTAGATTGTAGGGATCGTCCGAAAACAAGGGGAAACTCTGCCCGTTTTTCGTCAAAACGTACCAATATTTATTTATTAAATCTTTCGACAAGTGTATATTTGTTTATTAATCCTTTCGACAAAGTGTATATTTATTTACTAAACTTTTCGACCAAATATGCTCAACGATTATACCTTTTCGCCAAAAATACACAAATATCTATTGTACTTTCGACAAATATGCATAACTGTTATACTTTTCCGTCAGAATATATATATATATATATATATATATATATATATATATATATATATATATATATATATATATGTCTCTATTGTGTTTTGTGTCAAAATAAATATATATCAATTATACCATTCGACAATATGTATATATCTCTCATACCTTTCGTTAGAATATATATATATATATTTAATCATTATTTTTGACAACATAGCGTTGTATAAACTATGATATATATGTATTCGTACATTCAACTTCAATTCAAATCCTTCACTGTAATCCCGATTATTCATACACCTTCGTTTGCCATATAAGGTGACCTCGACATCTCATTCTTCAACTCATCAACTCGTCGCGGTATTTCCAAAGAAGACTTAGCAATTTTGTGAGTACACTCGACCCACATTTGTTTATATCACTTTTTGGGTGTAACATGTTTCAAATACAAAAATCACAAACACTTAAACTTTATGAAACGCACAAACAATCCTATACACATGACTACTTGAATCGTATACTTGTTGCTTGTCTGGGGATAAACGTTATGCTATGCTTTAGTCATTAACTATTTTTAGCCTTTGTTTGACATGCTTAGCGCTATAGGAATTCACGCATCCACCTCCATCCTGTTATTCGTGAGGTCATGTTAAAACATCGTGATTGCGTTACGGGTTTGATTATTAGTATTGCATGCCTTGATATGCTCTTGTATAGATTTGGTTGCCATGAGGATTGTTAAAACTTTATTCGTATACGTATGCTATGCTTAAACTTGTGTACTCGCCTTTGCTTTTGCATTGACTTTATTTTAAAATATGTTACAGGTTGAAGGAGATGACGCTATGAAAACAATATAGCAAGGACTAGATACACACAAATTAGACGTTAGGTTTAATGTCGACGTATCACTTTTGTTATGACTTTGCAAATGTTAGGTTGTTCTTTGTTTTGTTACATTGATGTATTTGACAATTCTTATGAAATGAAATATGGTTTAATTAATTATTGTCACTTAATAATGCTGTGAGCAATGAGCAATCTCGTTTTCGTCTCATCCCGATGTTTCCGCCATCGGTTGGGGTGTTACAGATTGGTATCAGAGCCATAACTATAGGGAATTAGGTAAATCGCTACGCTTTTGACCTAGTCTATAGTTAAGTACCATACTTGACCATACGTGATTCACATGCTAATTTCTTAAAACGTCTCTTATATGTTAAATTTATGAAATGCTTTACGTGTTCCTACTCGTTACATTATTTCAATCATATGCCTTCCCTAATGCATATCGATTATACTAAACTCGAAAACACTCGTATTACACAAGTGAGACGACTTCACCAAAATAGGCGTGATATCCACAATTTGGTGAACGATTCTCATTACGCTTATTCTTTATTTTTTTCATGAAGTTACACCATCAAGTTAGGAGTGACATCCACACCTTGATGGAAAACTTCCCATTCAAACTCTAGTGGACTCTCGTCAAAGTGTCGAAGTTAATTTTGACCCGAAGAGTGCCAACCACACTTAGGGTACGAAGTCGTCGAGTTAGGGGTGAAACCCGCACCTTGTCGATTAAGTCCCATTCCTCGATTTTCAATCTCGCCAAAGTTTCGATTTTCCAATCGATTAGAGACGTGTAATAACTGGAAGGGTAAAATGCCGTTAATCGCTTCTCGACGAGAGCGTTTTACCTATAGGCCAAAGCACGTTTCTCTAATTCGAAAGGATCTTCGATTCACTTTGGAATAGTCGAAGTTTCTCTACCCGAAACAGTCTAATGTTTTCTGAGACTCTCTTTTATACCATTTCAATTTATACATGACTTTTTATATACTTGTTACCATTTCTTTCAAATTTCCAATTTATTATAAGGTTTTTTTTACGCAATTCATATTAAATCTTTTCATCCACTTATACATTATTTGCATACATGATTTCAAAACGTTATCAACTAGACTTATATTTCTCGAAAAGTCCGAAATGGAGACCGTCGTCGAGATAGGAGTGAATTCCTTACCTAGACGATCAAACTTCGTTTCCTTCCTTCCTTAAAACGACCTCACCAACGGATTAGGGGTGATTCCCATACCTCGGTGATCGTTACCAACCCTCCTTCTTGGAGACTTTATTACGCAAACCACATGTTTAAATTGTATACCTAAATCTTTTATCATGTTGTCAAAATTCTTACCTAGACGAATTTAAAAACGTACTATTTTATCAAACGTATTTCCCATCCTGTAATCTATTTCATATACATCACATACGCATATACTTGGTCACCATATGAAACATTTTGTTTTACGATTTTCAAAGCTCGACAGAATGCTACCTACCAACTTAATCGGTCCAAGGAATACCTTGCCCACAAGTCTTATGTTTAACTTAATCACTAGAACACGCTCACGCAATGACTTTATGTTAAAAAAAAAATTGTTTGTAAACAAAAAAAAAAAAAAATCAAACCAATATCTTATAGGCATTATGGGATCATTGTACTAAAGGTGTGCTTGGGATTGTTTTTGCAACCTAATATTTTTATTTTTGTGTCTGAAAGCGCAAATATTAAATAAATAAATAAATAAATAAATAAAAATCTATTTTTAGTGTTTGGTAAATAAATAAATAAAAGAAAAATATATAATAATATTATATAAAAAAAATGATTTGTTTTACGTATTTTAGAGATCAAAGCTCATCTATTTATAACTTTATATATACATGTATATATATTTTTCAAACACTCAAATAGTTGATTACCTGATTATTGTGATATCAAATAACATAATCAAATCCAAACGCTATCTTCCTACAATATGTTTTGTTACAACTAATTATCTGATTTTGATTATTCAGAACGCATAATCTATTTTCAAAACTCAACCCCAAACACCCTCTAGACCTCTTATCACGATTAAGAGAACATTTTGCTAAACACTTTTCAACGATAATTAAATCCATTATCCCAGATTTCCTCTCAAGGGTCAACGTATCACAAGAACCACTGAATTTCAAATTTCTTATCTTGATGTAACATCCTTTGAAAACAATGCGAACCTACTATTTTAAGACCTTATCATACACCTCCCGAAATGTCACATGAGTTTCAAAACACGTGGGCAAGAAAACTTTATGAAGACCAACCATTTTCGACCTACTTAAATTCTTTTAAAAACAAATGGTAGCACTCTCGTCCTTTACAAAATACGTAACACATAATCGATAAGTACTTTATATTCCTTTATATTCACACACTAGATCCTATATTCTAAGTTAAACTTAAGCCTATTTTAGAAGCGATAACCTCAAAGTTTTGCTCAAACAACAATACATGCATATCCTCATACATGGTTTGGTCAACTGTTGCATGACATTTTAATCGTATCATCCGTTTTACATACCCTGACTTCTCGACTATTTTATGTAAATAAATTCGTTGCATACAATCCATATCTTACGCACAATCATCGTCTTTTACACTTGTTGACGTTCATAATTATACACATATTCATGTTCATGAAAATAACGTGTCATCTTTCATGCTTACTATAACACCTAATGGCATACCTCCCAACATCGTCCGTGGACAGGAGAGATTCTTGGCTCATAAGTAATGCCCTACCTCTAAAATCACCAACGCGTTTTGGGCCTAATGCTAGTGGATGAGAGGAGAACTCCACAGTTAAGCGTGCTCAAGTGGGAGTAGTACTAGGATGGGTGACCTCCTGGGAAGTCTCCACCAGGGCAAACAAAAACAAAGCCGTGAGTTCCTGGATGGGCCACCCATCAAGGGCAAAGCGGACAATATTGGTGATAACGAGGGGCAGGGGTATTACACTTATACTTATCAACACATTCATGCATATACGTCTTATATCCATGCTTATACTTATTTCCATACTTATGCTTATACTCATACACATACCTATACTTGTACTCGTATTCATATTCATGCCTATGCGCGAGCGGAACCCGAGGGATTCGCTTACGTGGGCCACAAGCTAATTACACGCTACGCACTACATTCTTACACACACGCGAACTTATTTTCAGAATTTATGTACACCTTTATTCATGCGCTGCTAGTACAAGCTATGCGGATCATGTGATGATCGGTATAATCGCGGGTGCACACGGGATTATAGCGATAAGCGCATGAGAACCATAGAGTGTACTACCGCGTATGGTAACACACGGAACGTAACATTGCATCGAGTAACGAAACGGTCGCAACGTGGTCAAAACATGGTGGATACGCCACTGGTACTCCCTATACATAAGTGTTTTCACCATGCTGCCTAACTTTCGTAATACGTGCCATGAGAAATTCGGTGATTTACAGACCATAATATGACCTAACACGCCAGCTTTAAACAACTCACAACTGCATTGCTAAGTGCGCGCTACCCGATTATCCACGACGAGTCTTAATCCCTAACGTAACATTTTCGTTTATTCGTATACATATGCCATCCTTACACGAGTATTCGTTGATCGAATCAATCGTCCGCTCTTATGCCTCCGTTACCCCCGTTAACCTTGTCTTTTTATGCAACCTCGTTTACAATCAATCGTGTAAGCATTCAAACCCTAAATGCCTTCTTACTCTAAAGTTATCTCCCATTCTCGTAGATAGCAACACGCTTGATTGGCCGCTACCTCGATAACTAGCTTATTTTAAATACCTAACCTTCTCGTTTTCCATCATTAAGCAACTCTCTGCAAAACCGTGATTTATCAATGCTCCTCAACCGTTACGACTTTCTTACAATCTACGGAACAACACACTCACCATCAAACTGCATACCACTTCTTACGAGAGCTTTTCTGCTTAGATGGCATATCATTTGAGTTATTCAAGCTCGTTTAAACCACTCTCCTATACGCATACTTATACGCTTTACTTACGCTTGATGGCTTTAATCTTTCTAGTCGAGCAACTTCTTGTTGCAAACCTAACTCTTCGTTGCTCTAAACTTCATGCTCTCCCTCATGTGTCCAAACATCCAAGTCTCAATTTTAGACGATCATTCTCTAGCCAAATCTTTCTAAAGTCTTCCTCTTGAATAAATTTCGGGACGAAATTTCCTAAAGGAGGGGAGACTGTAACGCCTCATATTTCCAAGATTTATTATTTTTATAAAAATTCACGCTCGTTTTCTATTTCCTGAGTCGCAACTACAATCGGATCGAAAAACGGTGTAAAAACGGAAACAACGCATTTTTACGTGTTTTTAACGAAACGACAACCGAACGCGACTTTTTTTGATGTCTTACATTTAATTCCCGTGTTTAAAACTTAAGTAAAATTACACGCTATTTTGTAACGATCGGGCGCTGAAATGGGCTTCAGAAACGCAGTCGGGCCGCTATGGGGCTTTAGGCCCAACACCCTTGAAACCCTAACACTATAAAAGCCTCACCCCTTTTCACTTACCTCCTCATTTTCGGCGACCGGAGCCGCCTTTCCGACGAGACTCCGGCGACCCCTTTTTCCGGCGAGCAACCACCCTTACTCTCCTTCTTCCTCTCCCACACCAACCTAAACACTTTGCAGTTCTCTCTCCCTCTCCCCATTTCCGCTGCCGGTGGAAACCGGCGAGACCCTCTCCTCCATCTCGCGATGGCAACCCGCACACCACCACCTCACTCTCACTCTCCTCTCTCCCTCTCTGCAGTGGTGTCGCGGGCCACCAATCGGGTGGCGGCGCAGCAGGGGCGACATAGCAGCGGCGGCAGCGATGGTTCAGCAACGGCGGTGTAGCAGCGGCGGCGGTGGCTTAGCGGTGGTGTTTTATCAGCGCCCGTGGTCTCAGACCTGGTTCAGGCTCGGTTTCAGCTGGTTTGGGTCTTGAGTTTCCAGGCAGAAGCACCACTCGCGGCGGCGGCAGGCTTGATGACAGCAGCGGCGGCAGCAGGCTCGACGGCAGCAACACCGGCGTCAACCAGCAACATGTTCGTCTCCGAAACCTCCAGTAACCCTTTTAACTCATCCCCACTATCTTTGCTTTCTTTAAATCCTTCTAAACCCGAAATCCTTTTGTGGTTTCTCCGTTTCAGGCGATGTTAGTTCGTGTTCCGGTCAAAGCTCGGGTCTGGTCAAACAGTCCACGGGTCAGCTCCGGGTCGAATCTCGGTTCAGTCAAGTTCATGGCTCATGTTCAGCAGTTTCGGGTCTCGGTGCAGAGGTTCGGGTCAGCAGTGAGTCAATGACAGTTTTGGCTTCGGTTCGGGTCTCGTTTGGTGTTCGGTCAAACCTGGTCAACTTGGTCAACGAAAGTCAACCGGTCAACTGCTGGTCAATTGTCGACCCGAGACTGGGTAAAAATCTTAAACGGCGCAAAACCTTTATTATTATTGTTTATATTACTTATCGCTTTAATCATAAAACATTACTTACTTGTACACTAAACGTGTCTTTGTAAGTTGTATAAATATATATATTTTCGTTACATAACTTGTATAAATATATTGCTTCGTTGATTGTTGAGTTTTGAAAACATTTAATCGACAACTAGATTGTAGGGATCGTCCGAAAACAAGGGGAAACTCTGCCCGTTTTTCGTCAAAACGTACCAATATTTATTTATTAAATCTTTCGACAAGTGTATATTTGTTTATTAATCCTTTCGACAAAGTGTATATTTATTTACTAAACTTTTCGACCAAATATGCTCAACGATTATACCTTTTCGCCAAAAATACACAAATATCTATTGTACTTTCGACAAATATGCATAACTGTTATACTTTTCCGTCAGAATATATATATATATATATATATATATATGTCTCTATTGTGTTTTGTGTCAAAATAAATATATATCAATTATACCATTCGACAATATGTATATATCTCTCATACCTTTCGTTAGAATATATATATATATATTTAATCATTATTTTTGACAACATAGCGTTGTATAAACTATGATATATATGTATTCGTACATTCAACTTCAATTCAAATCCTTCACTGTAATCCCGATTATTCATACACCTTCGTTTGCCATATAAGGTGACCTCGACATCTCATTCTTCAACTCATCAACTCGTCGCGGTATTTCCAAAGAAGACTTAGCAATTTTGTGAGTACACTCGACCCACATTTGTTTATATCACTTTTTGGGTGTAACATGTTTCAAATACAAAAATCACAAACACTTAAACTTTATGAAACGCACAAACAATCCTATACACATGACTACTTGAATCGTATACTTGTTGCTTGTCTGGGGATAAACGTTATGCTATGCTTTAGTCATTAACTATTTTTAGCCTTTGTTTGACATGCTTAGCGCTATAGGAATTCACGCATCCACCTCCATCCTGTTATTCGTGAGGTCATGTTAAAACATCGTGATTGCGTTACGGGTTTGATTATTAGTATTGCATGCCTTGATATGCTCTTGTATAGATTTGGTTGCCATGAGGATTGTTAAAACTTTATTCGTATACGTATGCTATGCTTAAACTTGTGTACTCGCCTTTGCTTTTGCATTGACTTTATTTTAAAACATGTTACAGGTTGAAGGAGATGACGCTATGAAAACAATATAGCAAGGACTAGATACACACAAATTAGACGTTAGGTTTAATGTCGACGTATCACTTTTGTTATGACTTTGCAAATGTTAGGTTGTTCTTTGTTTTGTTACATTGATGTATTTGACAATTCTTATGAAATGAAATATGGTTTAATTAATTATTGTCACTTAATAATGCTGTGAGCAATGAGCAATCTCGTTTTCGTCTCATCCCGATGTTTCCGCCATCTGTTGGGGTGTTACAATATTTGTCTTTGACTAGGCCAAATATAAGTTATGCAGTTCAGTTTTTAAGTCAATTCATGCACAAACCTTGTCAGTCACATCTAAACATTGCTTTGAGACTGTTGAGGTACTTGAAACAATGTCTAGGTCAAGGAATTATGTTTAAAAGGACAAGTGATTTGTGTTTGTTGGAGTATGTAGATGCAGGGTTGGGCAAGGTGTATTTTAACCCTAAAATCTATTACTGGGTTTGGAATATTTCTGGGAGATACTCTTATCTCTTGGAAAAGCAAAAAAACAAAGTGTAGTTTCGAGGTCGTCGGCAGAAGCTGAGTACAGAGCAATGTGCTCAGCCACCTGCGAGAGTATGTGGATACTAAATGTTTTGCAAGAACTAAAAGTCAAGTTCAGTTTGCCAGTTAAATTGTTTTGTGACAGTAAGCCTGCTATATCAATCTCATTAAATCCTGTTTTTCACGAAAGAGCAAAACATTTTGAGTTGGACTTGCATTTTTTAAAGGAAAAAGTTGCAAGTGGGGTGATTGAACCAGAAAAATTGCTACTGAAAAGCAAGTAGCAGACATTTTTACAAAAGGGTTGAGTGCAAGTCAACATAACAATTTGTGTGAACAGTTGGGATTGTTTAATATGTTTGCTGCATGAATTATGGGGGAATGTTAAAAATGAAGGTTAATGTGTAATTCATGAGCAAACAGTTACGAAATATTGTTGTTGGTTGAAGTTGTTATAACAACTTTATAAGTTGTTTTATATTGTAACTGATATTTGTTCAAGTGAACAGGTGCATAAGTTGGAGGGCTAAAGTGAAAGTTTGACAATTCTCAGGGAGCAGGTTGTAACTTGAATTTGTGGCCAGTATAAAAGAGTGTGGGTACTGTGCAGATCTAGATCTTCTTCAGTACTGCTTCTTGTCTTTGTCTCTGTTAGGGTTTGTTCTTGTTCGTATATTCAGAGTTTGTATCTTGTTTTGTATAGATCAACATCTTATCGGTAGATCTGTTACTTTGTATTGTTCTGTTGTTTGATCTTACATCTGGTAAGATCCGGGTGATTTGGGTGTTTTGGTTTGGGTCAAGTTAGTAAGATTTTTGTCGCTTGTTTTGTCGCTATATTCTTGTGTTCATATAGACCTATACTTTTCTTCATATGAAGTTAAACCCTGCTCACATCCAATCTGTGAAAAAGGAAAGGAAAAAAAGGTAAATATCAATTCCAACAGAAAGAAAATTGAAGATATTGAAATTAGAGGGAGTTATGATCATGAATCGAATGTAGTCAAGCCCTAAAAATGTTTGGGGGCCCAAACTTCAGCTAATATGTATCATATAGTCTGTTAGAATTCCATAATCTTTACTTATTTATTATTAGTATATGTCACAATAGTTATGTGACATAATTAAGATAGTTAATATTTGTTAGTATGGGTCAAATAGGTTGTTATTAGTAAACAGGTCAAATTGGGCCATTAACTGCCATGTCTCTTCTGAAGGGATACATCGGTTCATTGGTGTTTATTAGGATATAATTTATATATGTGTGTAAGTAACATATATATATATATATATATATATGTATGTATTTATATAGGAATAATGGATTCTAATAATCCTAACTATTAGCAGTTGGCTGACAACGGTCTCAACTTAAAAAATAACCAGAGGTGGTCCCATATTTTCATATATTGTAAACCAATGGACTTTTACTAAACAGAAAAAGATAAGGGACAAAAAGAAATTAAAGTTCTATTAATAAATGTCCATTAGTTTACAATATGTGAAAAGTTGGGACCACCACTGGTTATTTTTGAAGTTCGGACCGTTGCCGGCCAACGGCTAATAGTTTGAATTATTAAAATCCATTATTCCATTTATGTGTGACCTAGTGGTCTAGTGGTATGATGCTTACCCCCTAGAAAAGTGGTGTGCGCTCAAATCCTTGCAAGTGCAAGGTTATGTAATATTTACGTGTAAAAAAGTTGTTGTTTAAAAAAACCCCTGATAAAAGGCAATGTGAGGTATGAATATGATGTGTTGAATGTTGTGCATTGATAAGTTCATAAATATCCCTATTGTTCTTATCATTTCTATGTGAAATACAACATATTGGTTTGTGCAGGCTTTCTTGATCCCAACATAGTCAAACTGCCCTTGAGTATAATAAGTTTTAGCATATGGCTACGTCCGATGAGCATAATCGTATCCGATGTGAGATCAAACATCATGTGGTGGTGGTGCTCTGCCATGCTATTTGCAAGTTCAATGCTATTAATTTTTTTAGGAGATTAAGTAAATCATCAACATTAATGAGCATTGTAAATACATATGAAAGATGTTGAACCGTCATCCTTGAGTAAATATATTAAACATGGTTAGTGTATGTTGTATGTTGAAGCAAAATTTAGCTTTATGCTAATCTTCCTGCGGTTCAACATTGATAAACATTTTTTAAAGATGATTACTTAACAAATGTTATTGTTAATTAAACAGGTGTTTTAATAGTACCTGTAAATCTGACACATAGTCTAATATTTTGATTTAATAAATGGTATAATTAAGCAACTTTTGTTATATTTGGGATCTTTAATGTTGAAGTTTATTATCATTGTGGTTTCCAATAACGACACGTCGATCTTCCAGGTTGGATGTTATAGCCTATGCTGGATCCGAGTTTGATTGATTGGAAAACAGAACAGTCTGTCTATACGCATTAATAAATATTCATATCATAAAATACAATCTACTATATAAATACACGCTTGCTAGCGAGCATACGATAGTGTTATTGTGCATTCATCAACTGATGGAAGAGATTCAGGTTCACTGCAGCTCTCCCCCGAGAAGAAAGCAGGTCGTTTAGGTTCAGGCAGTTCTCCCTCAGTAACCAACATTAGAACCACTGACCACATAGTTGGTCTATCTTCTGGATGATGCTGCACGCATAACAGTGCAACATGTATTGATCTTAGTACTTCAGAGACCACACATAAGGCCTGTAAAGATGCACTTAATAGTCCAATGGACTTTCCTTCTTTATAGTGTCTCCATACCTACATCAAACCGAAACGCATATCTAAAACGATCACTAGTTTCTGGTCAAGATATTGGTATATGGTCTTACAACTTCACTTACATGTCCAAGAAGGTTGTCACTGCGGTCTCCATGAGAGAATTCTCTGTTCCTCATCCCACAAATTATCTCCAACATGAGAACACCAAAACTGAATACATCAGATTTTATTGAGAAACGCCCGTGTACTGCGTACTCTGGAGCAATGTAACCGCTACATAAATGTTGAGCAAAATAAAATTACAGATTAGTATTGGAGTGTCTCTTTAAATCTAATCTTCCTTCTTTTCTGGGAAAAAAGTAATAAAGTTAAGGAGGATTCTTACTATGTTCCGACCACTTTCTTTGTCTTGACAGTGGTATCATGCCCTACAAACATTCTCGCAAGTCCGAAGTCGGATATTTTCGGATTCATGTCACTGTCCAGCAAAATATTACTTGCCTTGAGATCTCTGTGGATAATTTGAATGCTGGAATCTTGATGTAGATAAAGAATGCCTCGAGCTATCCCACGTATTATATTGAATCGTTGTGGCCAGGTAAGCGTCGAGTTTTTGGTTTCATCTGCCAAACGGTGATTACTATGTCATGTGCTATGATATGAAGTTTGAAAGAAATATACTATGTCAAATCATGGAGAGTGATTTAATGTTCTAAGTTCAAACCAAAGAGTATCCAGTCCAAGCTTTTGTTAGTCATGTATTCATAAATCAACATCAGTTCATTTGATGAATGCAATATCCAAGAAGCTTCACAAGATTCCGATGCTGTAGTTTTGCAATACAGATGACTTCATTCTTGAACTCATCAAGCCCTTGTTGGATGTTTCTGAGAGTCGCTTGACAGCTATTTGTCTTCCATCCTTCAACATGCCCTAAAAGATTACAATCATAATTATGATTAACAGTTTATGACAACTTATAATTCTGTTGATTTTACACTTTCGATTCATGATAGGGATAAGCAATGCATTCTGTTTAAGAAGCATAAGATGTTACCTTATAAACCAACCAAAGCCTGCCTTGTCCAATCTTATTGGAGACACTGAAGTTACCTGTGGCCCTGGCTAATTCATCTAGGCTATAACATTGCATATCATCAAGCTGTTCCATCTGCAGACTTGTACTCTTTTCATCATCCACATTCAACTTCCCTACAAAATGAGAGTTTTACATGATTTTTTTAACGTTTCCTATCCTATATGGACGCAGAAATGTCAACATTAATTGCTCCTTTGTGGTACCTAGTCCTTTCATGTAAAGAGTTTTCTTTATCTTTCTACCGACATATGCCACTGCAAAGAGAAGTAGCATAACTGATGAAGCTAAAAGTATCACTATAAGCGGTCTTTTCCTTGTGTTGAGATCGGAGTTAACAAGACCTTTCAATAAGAAATAATAATAGTTTAACACGTAATAAGCTAAAAACACAATGATATGTAGAATTACAGGGGTTATTTGGGATTGTGATTGAGAAAGAACTGGATGAAATCCTGATATTTCATTAGTCACAAATGAATGCATACATGAGGTTTATATAGTTTGTGAAAGGGGGTCATGACCCTTCACTTAACAAACGTGATGGTTCGGTAATTAACATCTATAACCGCCACCACTAATACTAAACAATAATAATACAATATAATTACATAATATTAATCCAACTTATACTTAAATCATGAATTAGGCTAACATGATAGTCCATTTCTAGAAGAAAGTTGTGTACCTTCTAACTCAGAGGCTGACATTCTTATGTAAATATCTTGATATACATCATATTCTCTAGTGTCCAAAAGCTCATCAAGCCACAACAGACATCCACTTCCTCCATTTCTGATATCTAAACTTGTAAAACCTGTACAAGTACAGTTCCTTTTGCAGGCCATCTCACATTCTCCAAGGGTCATGCTCACATCATACCATGTCTGTCGTGTGTCGGGTATCTTCACTCCTGCAATTTTCAGAAAACCATCCTCATTTCCGTCTGCATTCCCATTCTCACAATTTAAAGGATCTTTGCGTATACACCCACTCACCCAATCAGACACCTCCCATTCTTCTGGATTTCTTGGTTCAAAACCTTGCATACAAGAACAAGGTGGATGCTTGTTAATGCTACATATTCCATATGGACCACAGAGTGAAAACCGATCACAATTATCCACTTCAGATTCTGCATACACAATCCAGTCTTGGATCCGCTCAATCCAATGCAGAAGCAGTGTCTTGCCATCCCATGTCAAAACCATCCTCTGAACAACTGAACTTGTAAGTGTATATTTATGATAGATTTCCTTCTCGTTCACGACAAACTCGGTTGAGTAAATTTGATTTTCCTTATCAAGAGGAAAGCCGCTAAACCCAAGACCGTTCCACGGTCCAAGTCTTCCTAGTAAAACTTGACCTTTCAACCTCAGATTTTGTGGATACCCGTTCGTGTCGTATATATCACTATACACACCTACAGAAGGATCATCGGGACTCTTCCAAGATGTCAGGGACCTCTGCAGCCCTGTTACCAAGTCCTTCCCGAATTTCATTCCTGGTAGAAATGTATCACCAGGATAGTCAAAACTTTGCCAAATCATTTTATTTCTACTCCACACAACAAGATTTCCGGATTCTAAAAGCTGCACAACCACCATGTTATCACTCGTCACAGTTACGGTTGAATTGGATGACCAAACCATCGGGTTTCCGCCACTACGAATCACCAGGTTTCCCAGTCTGGTAAGTTTGAGCATGCCTGATGTATCTGCAATTGGTGTCTCCCTGTTAGCAACCCATACAACAGTACCATATGATATCTTCTTATACCATATCCCCAGGTACCGGTTCTTGGACTTCCCGGGGCTAAAAAAACCCGATTCGAACATTTCCCCTTTAGAAACAAGGGTGGCTTTACCATCTCTGATATCTTGATTTGCAGAAATAGCATCTAGGGCAGAGCAACCTGATGACAGCATGATCAAAGCAAGAAAGAATACTGATAATAATAATAATGTATGTACGGACTGGTGCTCCATTGCTGATCCATATCATGATTGGAAGCAATGATAACATTCCACTTTCTACAGTCAACTGGATGGCGGTCTTCGTTAGGTATGTGACCATTTTTTCCACAACATACATTCTAGAATCAATAACAACTTTACATTTACGCTTTCGGATTTCCACTCATATGCTCTGGTCAAACTCTCTGTTTTTAATCAACAAAACACACTGTGGTTTGAATTCCTGTATGTTCTTCACAGTTTAACCTGTCAAATGTGCCTCTTCTAATTGGTTCGCTTCATATTGCAATGAATTTCATAATTCTTCGACACAAATGCACAAAATTGAACTAAATTACCTCTTTCGGTTTATATCTTAGGGTTCTTAATTTCAACAAACGCCAGTATTGAACCCAATCTCTTTGAGTCCACAATGACAATAGAGTACAAATCGCCACCGATTGTAATCGTTAGATATTTTAGTGTAATTGGGATTGACTTGATGACCAAAGGAAATTATGATGCACAAGTTAGAAGGTACGGGAGTGAACGCTTGTTCGAGTTGTTATAATTCTAAGTATTCGGGCTGAGCCCCGAAAGAGGTTTCAAAGGGGCGAAGCTCCCTTGGCATAGGTCAGGTGTAGCACCCCTGAGAGCAGGGTCCAAGGAGCAGAGCCCTTGGCTTTGAGCTTTATAGAAAATGCCTTAGAAAAATTATTTTTATAAAATTTGTCACAATTTTGTCGATAAAATTTAGACAATAATTTAATTAAATTTGAAATATAACTGCTAATAACTGCCAAGTAGCAGTTATCTGGGAATTATCTTCAAAAATTCGTAGCTATGTTTTTTTGGTCAAACCCTGGTTCATACGAATTCCATACAAACATATATTGTTGTTCCAATTCTCGAAATCAGAGTTGTATCCGATTGAATTATTTGGTAGAACCACCGGAATAATTTGATCTGAGAGTGAATACACGCTTCTCTGATCATCCGGTTTCTGAAATTCCCAACAAAGATCATATTAACTTATGTGAAGATGGCAAGCGGATCGATGAAGGATATGACAAGCAAGTTTGACAAACTGGAGAAGTTCGAAATGCAGGATTTCCGAAGATGACAGAAGAAGATGCACTTTCTTCTCACAACCCTGAAAGTGATGTATGTGTTGACAACTCCAATCCCAGAGGTACTGGAGGAACGTAATATGGAACAAATCACGAAGCGGTCAAAGTGGGTAAACGAAAATTTACATCTGTCTTGGCCACATCCTAAATGGTATGTCTAATTCCCTGTTTGATGTTTATCAAAAAATGTTGAAACTGCAAAGTTACTGTGGGACACTTTGGAAGAAAAATACATGTCAGAAGATTCTTCTAGTAAGAAGTTTCTTGTTAGTAATTTCAATAATTACAAGATGGTTGATTCGAGGCCTGTCATGGAACAGTATGATGAACTGTTGCGGATTCTGGGTAGTATGCCCAACATGACATGAAGATGGATGAATCCATCTCGGTTTCAAGCATCATTGACAAATTACCCCCCTTCCTGGAGAGATGTTAAACACACTCTGAAACACTAGAATAGAGAGTTAGTTAACTTTGGTTGAACTTGGAAGTCACTTCAGAATTGAAGAAGGCTTGAGAGCACAAGAAAAGGTGTTGGTTAATGATGAAAAAAAAACAGGCTGGAACGTTTGTGAACATGGTTGAGACAGGTGAATTATCCAAAGGAAATAGTAAGTTCAAAGATAAACGGAAGTTTCAAGGGAACAACAATTCGGGTCCAAACAAGAAGCCAAATTCCCCTTGCTGGAAATGTGGTAAAGCTGGTCACTTTAAGAGGGACTGTAAATTAATGAAGAATGCCAACAAATCTGGTTCAAAGAACAAGAATGAGGCTGGTCCTAGCGGGTCCAAGGACCCAGGCAATGAAGGTCAGAATTTAGTACAATTTAATAATTCGTTTCAGAATTATGTGTCACTAATTTCTAAAGTATTTTATGTGCAGGATGTGATATTGCTTGGTGGGTTGATTCTGGTGCAACAAGTCATGTATGCAAGGATCTTCATTGGTTTAAAGACTTTCAACCAATCGAAGACGGATCTATCATCAAGATGGGGAATGTTGCAACTGAACCAATCAAAGGAATAGGAACCGTGCATCTTGTTTTTACTTCTGAAAATTTTTTACTTTTGAATAATGTTTTGTATGCGCCTGAAATTCGAAAGAATTTGTTAAGTGGCATTGTGTTGAATAATTGTGCTTACAAACAAGTGCTAGAAAGTGACAAGTATATCTTGTCAATACATGGTTCCTTTGTAGGTTTTGGTTATCTTTGTAAGGGCATCTTTATTTTGAATGTTGATGTTTCCTTTATGAATGAATCTGTTTGTGTTACTTCAACTAGTAATGTTAATGACATAGCTTCAACTAGTAATGTGAATTGCATAGCTTCAACTAGTAGGAGTAACAACTTGACTGATTCGGAATTATGACATGCTAGACTAGGACATGTACATTATAAAAGAGTTAAAGAATTGTCTAAAATGAGCTTAACTCCGCCTATTAACATAAACAGATAAATGTCGTATTTGCAAGGTGAATAAGATAACTAAAAAGCCTTTCATGCAACATGTTCATAGGGAAACTAAAGTGTTAGATTTGATACATAGCGATCTATGTGACTTTCATCCTACACCATCTCTAGGTAATAAAAAGTATGTAGTAACGTTTATAGATGATGCTACTAGATTCTGCTATGTTTACTTGTTGCATGCTAAGGATGAAGCTCTTGAAAAGTTTAAGATCTATAAATAAGAAGTAGAGCTTCATCGAAGTGAGTTGATCAAAACCCTACGGACAGAGGTGGTGACTATTTTGATCAGTGTATTTCTAATCGACTGGAATAATACACCATACCACAGCTCCTTACACACCGGAACAAAATGGTGTGGCCAAAAGGAAGAATAGGACTCTAAAGGAAATGGCCAATACCATGCTATCCTATTCGAGCCTAAGTGAAGGTTTTTGGGGTGAGGATATGTTGACAGCCTGCTATTTGCTAAATAGGGTTCCAAATAAAAGGAACAAGACCACCCATTATGAGCTTTGGTATAAAAAACCACCCGAGCTGCGTAAAACTGAGAGTTTGGGGTTGTAGGGCCGTGGTAAGGCTCCCTGATCTAAGATAAGGAACACAGGGGAAAGAGGTATAGACTGCATTTTCATTTGGTATGTTGAGCATTCATTTGCTCACAGGTTCTATGTTATAGAATCAAATGAATACGTGTTGGTGCATACGGTAATTGAGGCAAGAACTGCAGACTATGATGAAAATAGATTCTCTTCAATACCTAGGCCTAGGGACATGGTTTCAAGCTCTAGTAACCCTCGAATGGCTAATCAAGTGATTGATACTCCTCCGGAACCTAAGAGGAGTGGTAGAGCAAGAAAAGCTAAATCATTTGGTGATGAATTTCAACTATATTTGTTTAAAGGATGAAATTAAAATTCAATATCAATATTGTTTCAATATTGAGAAAGATCATAAAACTTATAGTGAAGCCATTGCATCTCATGATGTAGCTTTCTGGAAAGAAGCTATAAATGATGAGATGGACTCTATTATGCAGAATAACACTTGGAAATTGTCTGACCTACCCCCTGGTTGTAAACCACTTGGTTGTAAGTGGATCTTCAAGAAGAAGATGAAAGTAGATGGTTCAATTGATAAGTTTAAAGCCCGATTGGTTAATCAAGGCTTTAGACAAAAGGAAGGAATAGACTACTTTGACACATATGCTCCTCTAGCAAGAATATCCACTATTAGATTGTTGGTTGCCTTAGCTGCAATACACAATCTTGTGATTCACCAAATGGATGTGAAAACCGCTTTCTTGAATGGTAATTTGGATGAGGAAATATATATGAAGCAACCAGAGGGTTTTGTTATGCCTGGCAATGATCATAAGGTGTGTAAGCTAGTTAAGTCATTGTATGGCTTAAAGCAAGCACCAAAAAAGTGGCATCAAAATTTTGATGATGTGGTTTCGTCTAATGGTTTTGTATTAAACCAAGCGGACAAGTGTGTATATAGCAAATTTGATGATTCTAGGAAAGGAGTCATAATTTGTCTATATGTAGATGACATGTGGATCTTCGGTACTGACCAAGATCAAGTTGATAAAACAAATAAATTTTTGTCATCTTGTTTTAACATGAAGGACATGGGGGAGGCGGAAGTAATCCTTGGTATAAGGATCAAAAGGGAGAACAATGGCATATCGATCTCTCAATCTCATTATATTGAGAAGATATTGAAATAGTTTAATTTTCATGATAGTTCTCTGGTTAGTACTCAATGGATCCTGCTTTTAAGCTCTCACCTAACGAAGGTGTAGCGATAAGCCAACTTGAATATTCAAGGGCCATTGGATTTCTCATGTATGCTATGATTAGCACTAGACCAGATATAGCTTATGATGTTGGAAAGCTTAGTAGGTATACTAGCAATCCAGGTGTAAGTCATTGGCAAGCTATGAATCGAGTATTTAGGTACTTGAAAGGAACCATGAAATATGGTTTGACTTACACTGGATTTCCTACAGTTTTAGAAGGTTATTCGGATGCAATCTGGATTAACAACAATGAAGATCATTCTTCCACGAGTGGAAGGACCTTTCTGCTTGGAGGAGGTGCCATATCTTGGGCTTCTAAGAAACAGACTTGCATAACTGATTCAACAATGGAGTCTGAGTTTGTAGCATTAACCGCAACTAACAAAGAAGCTGAGTGGATAAGAAACTTGATTTATGAGATTCCATTGTGGCCAAAACCTATATCACCAATATCTATTAGATGTGATAGGGCTTCTACCTTGGCTAAGGCCTATAGCCAAGTGTAAAATTGGAAGTCTAGACACTTAGGTGTTAGTCACAGCATGATTCGTGAGCTCATCATGCATGGGGTGATATCAGTGGATTTTGTGAGAACTCAACATAATTTAGCTGCCCATTTAACCAAAGAGTTATTTAGAGATCTTGTGCACAAGGCGGCTGTAGGGATGGGATTAAAGTCCACATGAAATTTCTCGTGTTAAGATACCCAATTCCCACCTAATATGACGTTAGCCGTTAAATTCAATATAGAAAGCTTAACATCTAAAAATTGGCACACATTAGTAGCATCATCCCAAGGTATGTGTTCAGACCTGCAAGTTAAAGGAGGTTGAAGACTTTCTTCTTAATAGTTCTTTGAAAAATTGCATATGTAGGTGCAAGAATAAAGAGCTACCTATATGAACATGTAGTTTAGCCGCTTCAAGAAGCTAGGACTTGGCTTTGATATGTTTTTTGTAGGACGGGACACATGCTAGTAAAAATAGTGTCAAGAAAGAACATAAAAGTATATAAACTTGTGTGTATATTATCTTCATGTATTCACTGAATAGAAATGGTTCAATCCTTAGAGACACCTCTATATTCGAATATTTGGAATGTGTAATAACTAATGTGAAACTCAATCGTCGCGACATTTCATTTATGCATAAGTTTGATTGTTGTGAATTTGTTTAAGTTAATCAAGGATTACGCCAAAATGGGGGAGGTATGTTAGATATTTTAGTGTAATCAAGATTAACTTTGTGACCAAAGGGAATTATGATGCACATCGAACAAGTTAGGAAGTGCGGGAGTGCACGCTTGTTCGAGTTGTTATAATTCCAAGTATTCGGGTTGAGCCCCGAAAAGGGGGTTTCAAGGGGGTGACGCCCCCCTTGGCGGGGGTCTAGGGGCAGCCGCCTCTAGGAGCAGGGTCCAAGGGGCAGAACCCCTGGCTGGGGTCGAGCTTTATAGAAAATGCCTTAGAAAAATTATTTTTATAAAATACGTCACAATTTTGTAGATAAAAATTAAGGCATCAATTTAATTAAATTCGAAATTTGAAATATAACTGCTAATAACTGCCAATAACTGCCAAGTAGCAGTTATCTGGGAATTATCCCCAAAAATTCGTGGCTGTGTTTTTTTGGTCAAACCCTGGTTCATACGAATTGCATACAAACATATACTGTTGTTCCAATTCTCGAAATCAGAGTTGTATCTTATTGAATTATTCGGTAGAACCACTGAAATAATTTGATCTGAGAGTGAATACACGCCTCTCTGATCATCCAGTTTCTGAAAGTCCCCAACAGTAATACCATTGCCCATAGCCAAAAACTGACTTGCAGGTCTTCAAACAGGCTGTCGAGAGCCAACACTCGTTCTCCTATAATGATCTTGGAACAATTGGAATTTTAGTTGGATCTTGGGTGGGGTAAAGAAGGGTGTGAATTGACACAACTTACAAATACGAACACAAATCTAATGCGAAATTCGTGGGTCAGGTCGATTAGTTTCAGGTTGAAATTGTGAACCTATTTAGTTAAACGGTTAGGGTATCCGGTTGGGGTGAATCGTTTAACCCATTTATATTATATCATATTTTTTTACAATATGTTTTATGTCATAAATTAAATTGGGTTTGTAGTTTACGTCATGATTATAACTTAAAAAGAGAAATTAACGTAAGATTTTATAATTTTAAAGTAATTGTATTATACAAATTTGTGTTTTTTGCAGTAAATTTCCGTTTTAATATATTAATTTCCGGAAAAGTATAAAAACAATAGAAAAATTCGGATTAAACGGGTAGTGTTCGGGTAAACCCGCGAATATTCGGGTCGTGTCCGGGTTCATATGTATGACACAATTTTTGGGTTCAGAGCGTGTTCGAGTTTTTCTAAAATTTTTGGGTTTGGGTTGAGTTGAACCCGCCAACCCATGAACACGACCCGTTTATCATCCCTATGTAAAAACTAGAGGCCAACAATGAGGTCCGGGAACCATGGCGGTCGGTCCCAAAATTGGAGTTCGTCTTGAAGATTTTAACGATGAGTTGAGATCGGCTATGTTAAGAGATTTGGAGATCACTGTTCTTCAATGAATATTATTAGGAAGTATAAACAAAAGTAAGGTCAAGAGGTTCTGGTGTAACTCTAATTTTGAAGAGGCTATAGTTGACCCGAAAGGCAGGTCAGAACTCCATGTGGCACCATTGATAGTTTGTTGTCTCCAACATCGTCTCGAGCTGACACTTTATTCTGAGCTCTAGTAAGATCAATACGAAGAATGTCATATGCAACTTTGTAAATGTGTATGCATCTTCCAAATCTAAAGACCGTAAGGTTCTGTGGCAAGATCTAGTATCTGATATGCCCTTGGTCATCGGAGATTTTAAGGGTCCCCAAAGACGGATTAAACTCTAATTTTGACCTGGTTAGCCCTATGAAATTCAAAGATTTCGGGGGGTTTGGCGGGATTATACCACGAAGGATTACACTTTTATGGAAATATTAACCAGTTCCTTGTTAGCATTGCTTTCATTAATAAGTGGTTGGGAGTGTCTGAAAATTCTTTCGAGATACCTCTCCAATCACGATTGGGGGGCTTGCTTATTAAACTCTTGGTTTCAACCAATTGGTGTACAAGGGCAATTGGATGGTTTGTTCGGAGGAATCAAAATCGCTTCCTTGTTCAAATTTCCACAGAAAATTAAAGATCGGAGGAGATAGGTCATGGTCATTCCTTGTCTTAACTATTTACATACTTGCATATATTATTATTGTTTATAGCTCCTGATCATTAGGGGTGGTTGTTTCTTGCCCTACACCGAGTACCCACCCCATCCTCCACTTCCTCCTCCTAATTTTTAATACCACATTTAGTCCAACACAGTAACTTGTTTTATCCTTGAAATGGACACCAGTTAAACTTTTTGGTCAACTTATAAATGTTTTATCCTTGAAATGCATCCCTTCTTTTACTTGTCGTAAGCCTCTTTCCTTTTTAAAAGTACATTAAAAGTTTTCACATTCCTTCTAGAAATTTCCATTCAAATCTTTTTAGTTTTCCTCCGTATTGTTATTTTTATTTTTACTTTTTGTAAAAAGTTAATATCTTTATTTTTTAAAGAATGTTTCATAATTTTTTTAAAAATAACTTCTTTAAATGTTTACGATATTTCTAAATAACGATATTCTTATTAAACTTTTATTTCTATAAATTGTCTTAAGGTTTCTTTAGAACGTGATACTATTTATTCAGCCACCATATTCTCTTGATCATAGAACAAAATTTACAAAAGAATATAATTGTAAATAATAAGTTGCTGAATCACACCTGTTGGAGCCCTAACCGCCGACGAAAGAGCACGAATCGAACAACACGTGAACGTTAAGTAGTTGAATATCACACTTCACCTTTGTTGGAGTCCTAATCGGAGTTGTAGTCAGCGGTCGAAGGAAGATGTTTAATCTCAGGTGAAAGAAGCTAACCGTGAACCGTCGTAGTCAGCAGCCGAAATCGTCCTTCATATTCGTTTGAAGTCTAATCTCAATATCTCAGACGGAATCGATAGGCATTGGTTTCAAAGTGAAGAAGACGAGGGTTGAAACAAGGTGAATGAAATACCTAAAGGAATGCATAACTGTAATTATCATTCTATTTTCGTCCATTCAATGTACTGTTCCTAAGTAACTACGTTAATTGTTATATATATTAATTTGAAGATGTTTTTGAATTTGTAAATTTTACAAAAGAATATTTACCATAGTATGTATAAACGAGTTTCTTAAATCAAAACTAATGTATTTGAATTGCCATGATCATTAGGTGTGCTTTGATTTATTAATGTGCGATGGCGCTTTTCTAATAAACATTTTTTTATTTTTTTCGAAAAACATTTATAATTTTTTTCTCGATGTGGGATGCGTTGTTTTTATTAATTTATTTTCTATTTTTTTTTCTTCTAAAAGGGTTTCGGACTTAATAAACATTTATTATTTAATGGTTTGCCCTCTTCAAGTTTTCAAATAAATAGTATTAAACCTTTTATTTTCTGAATTTAAAAAAACCTGCATCTACTTTAAATTTTTATATAATTCAAATAATAACAACACTAATAAAATCATATAACACCAAAACTTATCCAAAACTATGTACGGTTTGAATTCATTCATATCAATAATTTATGTATAACAATATTTTTTCTTTTAAATTTTGAAAAAAGATTGCAACATCGTTGACCTCCTTAAGTAAATACGAAGCACATATACAAATTTATTAGCTACTAATAAATATCAGATTTTATAACTATGTAAATTTTAATTAGGTTGGTATGAAAAAAACATTTTGAAAAAATAACTAGAGAAACAGAGTTCACTCTCGTGTTAAATTTTCAACTTGAGTGTACAACTTTTTGCAATTTGAAATAGTTAAATGTTGATTATGGATTGTAGTTTTTAAATTCTTAATTTGATTGTACAACAGTTTACAAACAACGACCAACGTGATGAACCTTATCTTGTATACGAACAACATTCAATCAATTTTAACATGGACTATCTCAATTATTATTATTTTAATTTTTATATGAATTTCAAATGGTAATAAAGAGTAGCCTTTATTTAAATAAACTGATCTTTTTAAATAAGGTATTTTCGTGGGGTGGAATTTGATAATATTTAAATATTTATTTTTAAAAAAGGTGTATAATTAATTAAAAAAAGGTTGCATTTAGCCCATCTTCCCAAAATACCCTTACCAAATGATAAAGAGAAGCAATATATATAAGCTTTAAATTAACTTCAGGGGAATTTTTTTTTACTTGTAAAAAAGTTAGCAAAAAGTATAGACGGCGTAAGTCTAGTGAATTATAATGTCAAAAAATGGAAACTAGTCTCTCAAACAATAAAAGAATTTAATTTAAAATTACAAATTGTTATTTTCGTCAAACCAAATGGTTGAGGATGGTGTTAACTGTGTGGGACCCACTTAATATTTAAAAAAAATTAATATTACAAGCAATCCTACATTCACTTGCAGACTTTCGTTTGCCAACACCTAAGATACCATCGAATCATCTGATTCGATGACCCACCAACACCTAAGTTGTTTTGTGATAATAAACTTGTTAAAACAAATCTTTCATGATTTTACGAAACACTTTGAAGTTAAACCACAGTTTCTGAGAAAAGAAATGAAACAATAATAATTCATATATATATATATATAAATTTGTAGACATTTTAACAAAAGGTTAAGCGTTGCTTAACAATATTTTGTGTAAACAGATGAGTTTAACTGATCTGTTTGTTGTCTAAAATGAGGAGTAATGTTCTAATTAAAAAAAGACAATTCAGGTTTCAAATAAGTTTGGCTATAAACTTGTTCTAACTTGGCTCGTTTATATGTTGTGTTTAACAGAACTTGAACGAATAAAGGCTGAAGTTGTGACATTGCTGAAAGAGTGGTGACCACGTAGGATCAAAGGGACTAGATTCTAAAAATTGCCGGCTTCAAGTATATAAAGATATATGATAGAATCCAGTGAAAACAATAAAATACAACTCTTGATCCCCATGGTAAGTGTAACAAGTTTTGGCATGTAAATCATGAACACTTAAAAGAAGCATGGTATATATGTATGCTAGATGTTGAGGCGCGCGTCTGTATATATCTCAAGTCCTCTGCAAGAATTTTATCACACAACACTTCATGACCAGATTGAAATCGGTATACATTTTCTGTCATTTCAACTCTTTTACTGGTGATATATGAACGAACATAAATTATTCACGTTGGTAGAAGCAGCATGCCTTGGTCTTCATTTTCACGCATAAGCTATAATACACTATATAACCGTGTGCTTGCTATCGAGCATATAATTGTGTTATCACGTGTTCATCTACTGATGGAAGAGATTCATGATCACTGCAGCTCTCTCCAGTGAAAAAAGCAGGCGTTTTAGGTTCAGGCAGTGGTCCCTCACTAACCAGCATAAGAACCACTGACCACATGGTTGGTCTATCGTTTGGACGATGCTGCACGCATAACAGCGCAACATGTATAGATCTTAGTACTTCAGGGACCATAAATGAGGCCTGTAAAGATGCACTCAATAGTCCAATGGACCTTCCTTCTTTATAGAGTTTCCATGCCTACATCCAACCAAACACATACAATAAAAGTTCACTTGTTTGTGGTCAAACCTAATGATATCTGGTGAGTATTACAACTTAACTTACATGCCCAAGAAGGTTATCAGTGTGCCCTCCATGAGAGAATTCTCTGTTTCTCTTCCCGCAAATTATCTCCAACACAAGAACGCCAAAACTAAATACATCAGATTTAACTGAGAAATGGCCATGTACTGCATACTCTGGAGAAATGTAACCGCTACAGACAAGTTAGCCAAAATAAATTTACAAATTAGTATTAAAGTTTCTTGTTATATCTCATCATTCTTTTTTTCTGGGAAAAAAACTATTAGAGTTAAAGAGGACATTCTTACTGTGTTCCAACCACTTTCTTTGTCTTAGCAGTGGTATCATGTCCAACAAAATTTCTAGCTAGCCCGAAGTCGGATATTTTTGGATTCATGTCACCGTCCAGCAAACTATTACCTGCCTTGAGATCTCTTTGGATGATTTGAAGGCGTGAATCTTGATGTAGGTAGAGAATACCTCGAGCTATCCCATGTATCATATTGAATCTTTGAGGCCAGTTAAGCATCAAGCTTCTGGATTCATCTGCCAAAAGGTGACTACTTTATGTTATGTGTTTTTATATAAAGTTTGAAAGTAAAATACTATGTGAAATCATGGAGAGTGACTCAAACCAAATAGAAACCAGTCCAAGCTTTTGTTAATCATGTACTCATAAATCAAAATCAGTTCATTTTGATGAACGCAATATCCAAGAAGCTTCACAAGATTCCGATGCTGAAGTTTTGCAATACAGATGACTTCATTCTTGAACTCATCAAGCCCTTGTTGGGAAGTTTCTGAGAGCCGCTTCACAGCTATTTCTCTTCCATCTTTCAACACACCCTAAAAGAATAGAAGTATAATTATGATAACTTGTAATTTTGAAGATTTTACGCTTTCGATTCATGATGGTGATAAGCAATGCATTGTATTTAAGAAACATAAACAAAGTTACCTTGTAAACCGGACCAAAGCCGCCTTCTCCAATCTTATTGGAGACACTGAAGTTACCTGTGGCCCTTGCTACTTCGTATAAGCTAAAAGACTGTAAATCATCAAGATGTTCCATCTGCAGAGTTGTATTCTTTTCATCATGCACATACAACTTTCCTATAAAATGATATAGTTACATGATATTTTTAATTTCGTATATTATAAACATGCAAAAATGTCAACATTACTCGCTCCTGTGGGTTACCTTGTCTTTCCATGTGAGGCGTTTTCTTTATTTTTCTACAGGCATGTGCCACAGCAAAGAGAAGTAGTGTGGCTGACGAAGTTAAAAGCACTACTATAAGTATTATTTTCCTTTTGTTTAGATCATACTGGGCTTTCACAAAACCTTTCATTAAGGAAGAATAACAGTTTAGCACATATGCTAAAACCACAAACAGCCCATTTTTAGAAGAAAATCGCGTACCTTTTAACTCAGAGGCTGCAATTCTTATGTAAATATCTTGATTTACATCATATTCTCTTGTGTCCAAAAGCTCATCAAGCCATAGCAAACATCCACTTCCTCCATTTCTGATATCTGAACTTGTATAACCTGCACAAGAGCAGTTCCTTTTGCAGGCCATCTCACATTCTCCGAGGGTCATGCTCACATTATACCACACCTGTCGTGTGTCTGGTACCTTCACTCTTGCAATTTTCCAAAAACCATCCCCATCACCACTCCCGTTCCCACAATGCAGTGGCTTTTTGCGTATACACCCAATCGCCCAATCAGACGCCTGCCATTGTTCTGGATTTCTTGGCTCAAACCCTTGCATACAAGTACAAGGTGGATGTTTGTTAATGCTACAGATTCCAAAAGGCCCACAGAGTGAAAATCGATCACAAGTATCTACATCAGCGGTTGCATACAGAATCCAGTCTTTGATTCGCTCAATCCACTGCAAAACTAGTGTCTTGCCATCCCATGTCAAAACCACCCGTTGAACAACTGAACTTTCAAGGTTATATCTATAATAGATTTCCTTTTCATTCATGACAAAATCAGTTGAATAAATCTGATTTCCTTCTTCAACAGGAAAACCGCCAAAGCCGAGACCATTCCACGGTCCATGTCTTCCCTGTAAAATTTCACCCCGAAACCTTAATGTTTGTGGATATCCATTTGTGTCCTGTATATTCCTATACACACCTATAGAAGGATCATCCGGGCTCTTCCAAGAGGTCATGCACCACTGCAGCCCTGTTACCAAATCCTTCCCTAGTTTCATCCCCGGAAGAAATGTGTCCCCTGGATAGTCAAAACTTTGCCAAATCATTTTATTTTTATTCCACACAACAAGATTTCCAGTATCTAAAAGCTGTGCCACCACTACCGAATTATTACCCGTCGAATTGGATGACCAAACCACCGAGTTTCCGCCACCACTAATCACAAGGTTTCCCTGTCTGCTAAGCTTGAGCATGCCTGATGTATCTGCAATTGGTGTATTCCTGTTAGCAACCCATACAACCGTGCCATAAGATATCTTCTTGTACCATATTCCCAGGTACCGGTTCTTGGACTTCCCGGGGCTAAAAAAGCCCAATTCGAACATTTCGCCTTCGGAAACAAGGGTGGCATTACCATCTCTGATTTCTTGATTTGCAGATATGGTATCTACTGCAGAACAACCTGATGACAGCATGATCAAAGCAAGAAAGAATAATAATATATGTATGGACTGGTGCTCCATTGATGATGCAAAATATGAAAGCAATGCCAATAAGATAATCATCTTACTATCTTATAGATCATTCACAAGGTTTGAAAGTCAAACGTCTAGAGTCAAATCAACCAGATGGCTGTCGCCAGCATTCGACAAATAGATATATTTTTTTTTATAATAATATATATCTACCAATTCAACGTTTATTTAATGGAAATAAATAGTGTTTTAGCAAGTTGTTCTTCTGATGCTGTTCCGTTGATTGTTACTGCTCTGATATTAAACAATAAACGAAATCATTTTTACATGGGATTTAAGCGCTTTTAGAGTATCAGCAGAATATACACAATAACAAAAACATAGTTATTACCTTTAATTGTGTTGATTGCCGGTGAGAAAGCTAGATGAGAAGAAAGGTTTCGAGGGTGGTCAGAGGAGGAGGTTGCTGAAGAAGGGTGTGGAATTAATTTTTTGGTTGACTAAATGCACCCTGTTTATACTTCTCATAAGTTCTGTCTAAAAATATTATTTTAAAATTTATCATGTTTCACCCCTTTATAATTATAATATTTAAAATGTTAGAAAACGTTTTCTGTGTTGTAAAATAACCGCTTTATTAGCAATTAATATATATGTATATAAACATGAGAGCTAGACTATGAAATCATATAGAGAATAGAACATAGAGAATTCTTATTCATTGACCTAACATCATATACAAATGCCATTATATATAGGGAGTACATTAGTACAATAGTAAATAAGAGAAATAGGTTATACATATGGAAAGTTACTACATAATGGATGCATTCATAGATAGGGGTTATACATGTGGAAAGTCACTACATAATGGATACATTCATAACGCTCCCCATTGACTATGCACATGATGGAATACTATTCTTTAATACGCTTAATGATGTTGCCTCATTAAAAACTTTGCTAGGAAAACCCAATGGGACAAAACGTCAGTTGAGGGAAAAAGAGTGCAACGCGTATTGTCTCCCTCTGATACTTCCGGATCAGGTACTGTAACATCCGTCAGAAATCGGATTTACCAAACCGCTCCATTTATTAACCGAACAATCAGTTAAAAATTTCGTTGCGTATTTAATGCCCAAATTAATTTTAAACGATACATAATTAATAAGTATATTGGAATATATAATTTATATTTGAAAAAGTATTAAAAATAGTGGTTTAAAAATAAAACAAGGCTGCCGGGTTTCGAACCCGGGTCAGCCGGGTCAACCTGGTCAAACAACGATTTAACTCTCATCCATCAAACCACTGCGCCACTTGTGTTCTTTAGTAATATATCCAGACAATTAATTCAAATATGAAATAGAAATCAAACCCAGTCAACTGACGCGCCCAAATCCGTTGACGCCGGAAAATCCGACGATTTCGTCAAACGTCGTCGGTTATCTATGACTTAACGTAAACATTAACCTCAACATCGGTTATAACTGATGTCCAGTCCGCGTTATAACCGCCGGAAAATTTTTAACCGACGAATCAAGACGGAAAACGGACCAAATTCGTCAATGTTCTGCCCTATAAATACACCCTCTAACCTCTGTTAGCTTTTTCGCTCACAATCACACTCTTTTCCGACGTAATTTCACTCGCCGGAAAACTTCTGCAACTCGCCGGAAAACCGAACCCTTCCACCTCTGTGCATTACTCTAAAAACTGAACCCCCAGAGCTCATACCGAAGCCACCCACATTCATCTCAAGCTCGTTGAAGACCCTCTGCCGCAAGACACACGCCGCCGGAATAACCTGCTGTCATCGGAGTTTCGCCGGCGAAACAGAGGAGCCCTGTTCGGTATACCATACACTTAATATCTCATTCTTTTTATTAATCTTACATGTAATTAATCACAACACCCTAAAGAAACTTGATTAAATCGTCGAACCAGCCGGACACCGATTCTGGTTAAGTCCAACGAAGAAGATGAAGTTTTCAGTTGTCTATAAGTTTAATTTAAATCAAGATATATCTCGGGTTAGACACACAGTCCAGCGGTGGACTGTGTGCAAATAAACACGCATACGTCCCGAGTTCGATTCTTGTCCCACGCACACTCGCCTTAATAAAAATGTTCCTTTTTAAACTGAACCGGATTCATTGCATATAGATGTTAACTTTAATAAAAACCGGAATAATAACCAAGATAGACACACAGTTCAGTGGTGGACTGTGTGAACGTTTAATCACACGTCACGAGTTCGAGTCCGGACTACCACACCGGTTCTGGCAATTATCAAACTTTTATTATAAGGCAGAAATGAAATTATTTAGTTTGTATATAAGTATAATAAAAATCAGATTATTTACCAAGTTAGACACACAGTCCAGCGATGGACTGTGTGTTAACCTAAACCACAGGTCCCGGGTTCGAGACCTGTGGAGAGCACCGAGCGAGACATTTAAAATCGTTTTTAAAATAAATGATTTTCGGATTAATTCAATTAGTATATAAATATAATTAAAAACAGGAATATTTCGGGTTAGACACGTAGCTCAGTTGGTAGAGCTGCGTGCACGCGAACGGGAGGTCTCGGGTTCGAGCCTCACCTGGCGCACACAATTACACAATAAAATCGGTCAACAAGTCAACGGTCAACAGGTCAACAGTCAAAAATCAACAATTTTTTTTACTTTTATTTAATTATTTACATTAAAAATACTTAAAAATAACATTTTTAAGGTTAGAAAATAGCCTTAAACTCACAAAAATATATCCAACAATCCTACAAAAATTGATTAATAAAATTCGCTTACTTACCAAACCATAATGCTATTATCTAGGTTAGTTTCACTCGTGGTTAAAACCTACTTCATGCGCATTCAACATCGTCAACCAAACGCACCCAATGTGAGTGAATCTTACAATCCCCTTTTTAATTACACGTTTTGGGGTGTGTCATGTGTCACTAAAATTAACTCGTTTATTTAAACTTGTGCCATACCATATTGTGATCTAAACTTAGAATGTATATATTGTTTGTAGTCATGTATTTCATATTGTCAAGTTGTATGCAAATCATTCATTAGGCCCATCAGTTCCTCGTGAGAGACGGGTTGAGCAACGCGTGCCTCAAAACAATTTATTATTGTATGTGTGTGCATTATCTGATATTAAGTGTTTTATGAATATGTTTACATCTATATTTAATCATATGTGGTTGTGCACTTTATTTTATAATCAATTCAATAAACTTGTTCAAATGCTTTTCATAGGATTCACTCGCCAACTTTTTGTTGATCCAAAAACCATTTTTACACATGATACATGTGAACAGGATGAAGCAAGGAAAAACATAGGAAATGCCTTAAAAGAAAACAATGAAGTGTAGAATGATGTTTAGGACAAGATGGAATTATGATTGTATGTTTCCCTTGAAATTGTAATAATGAATATGAAACGTTATAATAAATGTCATGAGCTTTGATGATAACCCAATCATGCCCCGATCACCTTTTCCGCTGCGGGTCGGGGTGTGACAGATTGGTATCAGAGCCATGACTATAGGGATATAGGATAGGTTATTAGACCCTTAGAGCCTATACTATAGTTGACTAGATTTTTATTGTTTATGTGGTTACATGCAAACTTATGATATTTATTTGTTTCATATTTGTTTATACTTATAGTCAAACATACATACTTACATACACATTCATCATACATATTTCAATGTTCATATATTCAAATCATTTTCATACTTTCGTTATTCAAAGATTTTGTCGCAATTTTCAAATCCCATCAAAGTGAGTTCTGCGACGGGCATGTAGTAACTGGAAGGGTACAAGTACCGGTAGTCGGAACGTCCTGTCTAGGTTGGCATTCGTATAAATCCAATATAACGGACCAGTTTGCCTACCTGGGGACTAACGATGAGAGTACGAAGGACCTATTAGGCAAAAGCATGCCACACCAAACGTCGTTCGAACTAACCCCACTTTGAGGTGTCACCGTGTCCACACTTGGATACATTCCGAATATCCTACGTTACATACATATTTCTCGATTTTCTCCGGGTTTTAGTGTACGTAACCAGGCTAACACATGCGAACCATATGAAAAACCCGGTATTCATGGGGGCCCACATGATTACGAAGGTGAAGTATGGCGGCATGCAAGGCCCAATTACGAGCAAAGCCCAAGACATCCTATGGATGTAGTAGATTTATTTTCTATATTTATTTTATGAATGTTCATTCCTAAATACGACCCATGATCCCAAAAACATCCAACTCATACTCATGATATGTATTCCTTGTAGATGTCTTCTAGCCTCGCCCGTAGGAAGATGAGAGCAGGAAAAGCCCGCGAGCGCATGGCTGCCCTAATCGCTCAACAAATGGCTGCCGTAATACCCAACATTGTAATTCAAGTCCAACAAGCCCTTACCGCTAATCCTGTCAACCAAGAAGATCAAAATGTTATCAACCCTCCCCCAAACACCACTAAATGCACCTACAAACATTTCAATTCCTGCGACCCTCCAAATACGAAGGGACTGAAGGTGTCACCGCTCTCCTCCATTGGTTTGAAGAAATGGAGAACACTTTTCTAAATTGCGATTGCCCCGATGATCGCAAAGTGCGATATGCTACTGGTCGTTTATATGGAATAGCACTTACCTGGTGGAATACAGAGAAGGCCAAACGAGGTGTTGAAGATGCTATGACTTTGACTTGGGAAGAGTTGAAGGAAATCATGACAAGACGGTTTTGCCCAAGGAGCGAAATCAAGTAATTAGAAGATGAGTTTTATTCGTTGAAGCAAAAGGAAGGAGACCACACCACATACAACAAAAGATTCCTCGAGTTAAATCAAATGGTTCCCAACTTGTTCACTCCCCTCTACCGTTTGATCGAGCACTACATTCGAGGTCTTCCATCAAAGATTCAGGACTCTGTAATAAGTACCACGCCTGCAACTTTGGAAGCAGCAATGGAGTTAGCTACAGAGCTCACTGAGAACCGCATCCGGAATAAAGACTTCAAGGAGGAGAAGAAGAAGGATAAAGCATCAACTGAAACTTCAAACTCCACCCAAACCGAATCCCCTTCTCAACCCATTTCTAAGAGAAAACGAGACGGGCAACTTTTCGCTACTACCCAACGTAATCAACCAATTTCACAAGCCATACCTATCCAAGCTATCCCAATCACTCAAGTAGCACCCAACTCAACTTACCCAAATAAGAAACCATACCTTGGACCTCACCCTCGATGTAACACCTGTTTTTATCACCATCCAACTACCTTACCTTGTCGACTATGTGCGAATTGTGGACGCTATGGTCATTTGAGCAAAGTTTGCCGCACCTCTCAAAACCAAACCACACCCCCTACTCAAAACATGATCCAAACCTATCAACAACCCCAATACCCCATGTTCCCATATGTTCGAGCTTGTTTCAATTGTGGCGACCCTACCCACTTTAGAAACACGTGCCCTCGATTGGTTAACATCATAAACACCCAAGCTCAAGCAAACCCAGTTAACCAAGCAAATCAAGGAAACCAAATCGCTAGTCCACCAGCAAGAGGAAGAGTCTTCAACATCAACGCCAACTCTGTTGAAGATAATGACGGCTCAAACGAAACCACCCAACTAGTCCCCTTCACCGAAAATCAAGATTCAACTCCAACCGTTTAGTTTTTTTTTATGTTTTTCTTTATGTTATCTCAAGCTTTGGTTGATTGTGTTTGTTTATGTTTTAGAATCACATAGAACCAATCATAACTTAAGGATAAAGCCAATGAAAGTTTGACAAGGATATGGTGGATATGCCGCTGGTACTTCCTATATATAAGTATTCTTGTCAAAGGATCAGAGGCATTATCAGGCGGTTATGAGAAGTTCCATGTAGGATTTAGTAATGTTTTGGTTGAAGTTGTTCATCATACATTTCAGCGCAATTCAATTTCACCATTTAAAGAAGTTGAGCTATGTCTCACTTCCACAAGGACTAACCTCTCCATCATAACAAACGAGAGAGGTACTGTCACCATTCACACATGTATACTATCAGAATTGAGACTCAAGTGTTGGTTGTCGTGTTTGTTTTAGAGTCACATAGAACTAATCATAACTTGCGGATAAAGTCAATGAAAATTTGACAAGAATATGGTGGATACGCCGCTGGTACTTCCTATATATAAGTATTCTTGCCAAAGGATCAGAGGCATTATCAGGCGGTTATGAGAAGTTCCATGTAGGATTTAGTATTGTCTTGGTTGAAATTTGTGTTACATTCAATGATTTAACATTCATATCATATCATCATCTAAAGAAATTGGATTGTGTTCCATTTCTACATAGACTAACATCTCCATCACAACAAACGAGAGAGGAACTGTCACAAATCAAACATGTATGCTATCAGAATTGAGACTCAAGTTTTGGTTGTTGTGTTTGTTTTAGAGTCACATAGAACTAATCATAACTTGCGGATAAAGTCAATGAAAATTTGACAAGAATATGGTGGATACGCCGCTGGTACTTCCTATATATAAGTATTCTTGTCAAAGGATCAGAGGCATTATCAGGCGGTTATGAGAAGTTCCATGTAGGATTTAGTAATGTTTTGGTTGAAGTTGTTCATCATACATTTCAGCGCAATTCTTTCACCATTTAAAGAAGTTGAGCTATGTCTCACTTCCACAAGGACTAACCTCTCCATCATAACAAACGAGAGAGGTACTGTCACCATTCACACATGTATACTATCAGAATTGAGACTCAAGTGTTGGTTGTTGTGTTTGTTTTAGAGTCACATAGAACTAATCATAACTTGCGGATAAAGTCAATGAAAATTTGACAAGAATATGGTGGATACGCCGCTGGTACTTCCTATATATAAGTATTCTTGCCAAAGGATCAGAGGCATTATCAGGCGGTTATGAGAAGTTCCATGTAGGATTTAGTATTGTCTTGGTTGAAATTTGTGTTACATTCAATGATTTAACATTCATATCATATCATCATCTAAAGAAATTGGATTGTGTTCCATTTCTACATAGACTAACCTCTCCATCACAACAAACGAGAGAGGAACTGTCACAAATCAAACATGTATGCTATCAGAATTGAGACTCAAGTTTTGGTTGTTGTGTTTGTTTTAGAGTCACATAGAACTAATCATAACTTGCGGATAAAGTCAATGAAAATTTGACAAGAATATGGTGGATACGCCGCTGGTACTTCCTATATATAAGTATTCTTGCCAAAGGATCAGAGGCATTATCAGGCGGTTATGAGAAGTTCCATGTAGGATTTAGTATTGTCTTGATTGAAATATGAGTTATACTCACTGATTTAGCATTCATGTCATCTCATCATTGGATTATGCCACCATTCAAACATGTATACTATCAGAATTTGGACTCAGATATTGGTTGTGGTGTTTATTTATGCTTTAGAGTCACATAGGACTAATCATAACTTACTGATAAAACCAATGAAAATTTGACGAGAATATGGTGGATATGCCGCTGGTACTTCCTATATATAAGAATTCTTGCTAAAGGATCAGAGGCATTGTCAGGCGGTTATGAGAAGTTCCATGTAGGATTTAGTAATTTCTTGGTACATTGGTTGTGGTGTTTATTTATGTTCTAGAGTTACATCATAGAACCAATCATAACTTACTGATAAAACCAATGAAAATTTGACAAGAATATGGTGGATACGCCGCTGGTACTTCCTATATATAAGTATTCTTACCAAAGGATCAGAGGCATTGTCAGGCGGTTATGAGAAGTTCCATGTAGGTTGTAGTATTAGAAATTTTGTTTTAGGATATGACCTTATCTTTCCAAACATATCAAAACTCTTACGCATGAAATCATACTTAGTGAATCAACTCCGCTTATCAATATTTTTACCATAGGCAACAAAAAGCGATTCTTGTAGCAGGGTACTTAACCCTTACAAGGAACGTTACCGCCTCAAAATTTAAACCCTTACTCTTTTCTAAATATGTAACCGTCAAACTAAACACCATCATTTTTAGACAAATATATCACTACTTAAATTTCGGGACGAAATTTCTAAAAAGTAGGGGATACTGTAACATCCGTCAGAAATCGGATTTACCAAACCCGCTCCGTTTATTAACCGAACAATCAGTTAAAAATTTCGTTGCGTATTTAATGCCCAAATTAATTTTAAACGATACATAATTAATAAGTATATTGGAATATATAATTTATATTTGGAAAAGTATTAAAAATAGTGGTTTAAAAATAAAACAAGGCTGCCGGGTTTCGAACCCGGGTCAGCCGGGTCAACCTGGTCAAACAACGATTTAACTCTCATCCATCAAACCACTGCGCCACTTGTGTTCTTTAGTAATATATCCAGACAATTAATTCAAATAATGAAACAGAAATCAAACCCAGTCAACTGACGCGCCCAAATCCGTTGACGCCGGAAAATCCGACGATTTCGTCAAACGTCGTCGGTTATCTATGACTTAACGTAAACATTAACCTCAACATCGGTTATAACTGATGTCCAGTCCGCGATACAAGTTATAACCGCCGGAAAATTTTTAACCGACGAATCAAGACGGAAAACGGACCAAATTCGTCAATGTTCTGCCCTATAAATACACCCTCTAACCTCTGTTAGCTTTTTCGCTCACAATCACACTCTTTCCCGACGTAATTTCACTCGCCGGAAAACTTCTGCAACTCGCCGGAAAACCGAACCCTTCCACCTCTGTGCATTACTCTAAAAACTGAACCCCCAGAGCTCATACCGAAGCCACCCACATTCATCTCAAGCTCGTTGAAGACCCTCTGCCGCAAGACACACGTCGCCGGAATAACCTGCTGTCATCGGAGTTTCGCCGGCGAAACAGAGGAGCCCTGTTCGGTATACCTTACACTTAATATCTCATTCTTTTTATTAATCTTACATGTAATTAATCACAACACCCTAAAGAAACTTGATTAAATCGTCGAACCAGCCGGACACCGATTCTGGTTAAGTCCAACGAAGAAAATGAAGTTTTCAGTTGTCTATAAGTTTAATTTAAATCAAGATATATCTCGGGTTAGACACACAGTCCAGCGGTGGACTGTGTGCAAATAAACACGCATACGTCCCGAGTTCGATTCTTGTCCCACGCACACTCGCCTTAATAAAAATGTTCCTTTTTAAATTGAACCGGATTCATTGCATATAGATGTTAACTTTAATAAAAACCAGAATAATAACCAAGATAGACACACAGTTCAGTGGTGGACTGTGTGAACGTTTAATCACACGTCACGAGTTCGAGTCCGGACTACCACACCGGTTCTGGCAATTATCAAACTTTTATTATAAGGCAGAAATGAAATTATTTAGTTTGTATATAAGTATAATAAAAATCAGATTATTTACCAAGTTAGACACACAGTCCAGCGGTGGACTGTGTGTTAACCTAAACCACAGGTCCCGGGTTCGAGACCTGTGGAGAGCACCGAGCGAGACATTTAAAATCGTTTTTAAAATAAATGATTTTCGGATTAATTCAATTAGTATATAAATATAATTAAAAACAGGAATATTTCGGGTTAGACACGTAGCTCAGTTGGTAGAGCTGTGTGCACGCGAACGGGAGGTCTCGGGTTCGAGCCTCACCCGGCGCACACAATTACACAATAAAATCGGTCAACAAGTCAACGGTCAACAGGTCAACAGTCAAAAATCAACATTTTTTTTTTACTTTTATTTAATTATTTACATTAAAAATACTTAAAAATAACATTTTTAAGGTTAGAAAATAGCCTTAAACTCACAAAAATATATCCAACAATCCTACAAAAATTGATTAATAAAATTCGCTTACTTACCGAACCATGATGCTATTATCTAGGTTAGTTTCACTCGTGGTTAAAACCTACTTCATGCGCATTCAACATCGTCAACCGAACGCACCCAATGTGAGTGAATCTTACAACTCCCCTTTTTAATTACACGTTTTGGGGTGTGTCATGTGTCACTAAAATTAACTCGTTTATTTAAACTTGTGCCATACCATATTGTGATCTAAACTTAGAATGTATATATTGTTTGTAGTCATGTATTTCATATTGTCAAGTTGTATGCAAATCATTCATTAGGCCCATCAATTCTTCGTGAGAGACGGGTTGAGAAACGCGTGCCTCAAAACAATTTGTTATTGTATGTGTGTGCATTATCTAATGTATGATCTTCATGTAAAACTTTAATTACCTCCTCTTGTAAGTAGATACCATAAGATCCATGAATGTGTTTTGTTATAATCCTTGCATTTACAAAACTAACCAAACTTGTTGATGGGTTAGTAAAATATGAACCCATACCTTTCGTACCTTAAGGGTATAGAAAATAAATGTTTTACTCATTACACTATCTCCTCGTCGTACACGAGTTAAATCTTGCCAATGAATTTAATGGTATATGTTCGTGTATAGCTAGCAAGATATATTAATACAATTTGTATTGAATTATGGTACTTCATGACCAAGGATCTTTGCTTCTTTAATAGAAGATGATAAAAGTCATTTTTATCTATATCAAATATTTGAACATCATTAAATGTACTTACACCAAAAGCTTTGTCCATATGAAAATGTTCAACATTTTCTAGATGTATTATGATTGATGGATTATAATACAAACGTATGTCCTACGTATCGAGCCATAAATTTGCAATATTGTATTTCATTTGCAAATTCTTGCTTAAATATTTGAGCTCTTTTTTTCTCTCCGGGAGATTCAATGGTATCATCAACATATATTGCAATACTTGTAAACCTCATATCCTACTTTTAATGAAAACAAATGGACCAACTTCACCATATGTATTTGTCATTTTCGAGCTCACTAGTGAGTCAATTATATCATATTTGACTCGACTATTTTAGTCCACATATTTTGTCAACTTCATATAGTATGTTCTTGAGGTTTTGACATCAATGCTTCTAGCATTATCAATCCATGAGGGAATTCGTTCCATCTTATCCATATATGGATGTGCTTTCACTCTTCAGGAGTTTTGCTATATAAATTTGCCCATTTAACACATAGATATCTATAATGTAAAAGTGTCATGAACACTTGCTTTTATCTCCAAAATCCATATTGTACCATGCGTGTACACTTGAGATATCACAATCACGGGGTACAAGTTTTCAATGTATGTTTATTGGTGCACAAGAATTACATCGTTAAGATATTTTGATTCGCCTTTAAAGAACTCAATTGCTTTAAGAAACTCACCAGGAGTTCAATCGTATTAAAAAATGAATCTGTATACAACGATCATATTGTTCTCGAGAACTTACTTTACATGAATTACATAATTTATATCCTTCAAGGACTTGCATGTAAACTTCAGTATCTAAATGAAACATAACATTTATAAGACGCATATCAATTCTCTATTTATATTACCAGACTAATTAAATACTAGAAAGCTATTGCATCCACCACTGGAGAATACGTTTCCTCATAATTAATAATAGGTCTTTGCGAAATCCTTGTGCCATCAATTGTTGATCCACATAAAAGACCTAATTATATTAAATATATTTTACAACCTTTTTTTATGAACTACTGGCCCGTAAGCTTTCTATTTCAATAGAGAATTCAACTTTGCCTCATTTGCGTCGTTCCATTTTGGCCAATCATTTCTTTGTATTTATTCATAGGCAGATTTTAAATCTTGATCCTCATCATTTCATCTTTTTAAGCGCTATATATACAAAAGTATAACGACGTCGATTTTGTTTCGATTCCATACACTTCTAGACATGATATAATTTACTAAGAGCTCTTTATTTTTAGGTACCTGAGGTTCTTCCAGAACCATCATGTCTAATGTCTCTTCAAGAAACCTTTTTATACTATAACCTCGACTTGACCATCTTCTTCATTACTTGCTCCAATTTTTCGAGGAATTAACTAGTCTACCACGCTTCAGGCGTGCAATAGACTAATTAATATATGGTTTGCCCTACTAGGACAATTAACTTAATTGGAGCATCAGTAGTTGACTACGTAACTTACTTAGTCACTGTATTTAGGTCAGTTAACATATCTGGTGATTGATTCTTTAATCTAGGTAATGAATTATCTTTTGAACTTCTTGTTCACACAATTTAGTTTGAGGATCATTGATAATTCATGCATACCATTAATCTCCCCCTAATGTTGAAAATGTTAATTTACTTAAAGTAAGATTTAACGAGCCATAAATAAATTTCCCGTTAATTGCTCTAAGTATGTAATCATAAATAGTATTTTCATCCAACATATATTCCCTACATTATTTGAGTTTCAATCTTTATGCCTTGTGGTTGATCAATTCCAATGTATACCGCACAATAAAAGGTTTGATGGGAAATATTTGGTTCCTGATCAAAACCAACTATAATGGGGAAAAACTATTACAACATGTTGGCTTGATGTGAAATAATGTTATCACATGTAAAATCACATGTGCTAAAATATGAACTTTTGCTCTCTTGATTATTGGCTTTGCAATCAATTTGTAGACGTTTGATCATCGTCTTCAACAAAAGCAATTTGTGTCTTAAGCATTTAGAAAGTTCGATACCTATTCCAATAATCATTAGTAACATGGATACTAAATTCAATGTTATAACCACCATAAATATGATAATATGAAATAATATGTTTGCTATCTCATTAGCTAAGCTACACACAACTTCAAGTTGTAAATTTGATGACCATTTAGACGATGCATCTATTTAAAAACACTAAACGGTATTATGTTTGGATATATACATCCTTCATTCATTCCATAATATTTTAGGGATTTACACCCTACTTTGGTTGGTAAATAATTAACTTTTGTTGAGAGCAACTATGACATGTTTAATTATCATGAAGAATCTTTTGGTTATTCATTAAGTTTCACATCATTATTGGCTCGGTGTGGTCTAACCAGTCACGCCAACATATAATTAAGATCCATAAACTTATGGTTTATGATATTGTATATGTATTACTTACACGTATGTAATACAAAACATAAAATATGAAAGAATGTATTATAACTTCAAAGTTCAAACCATCGTGTTATGTAATCACTATCTTACCACTTTTGGTGGTCGATCTCATCATGACTATCATTATAATACTGATATTCGATCTCATTATTAGCTTGACTATCGTATAATTTCTGATAGTTTGATCTCTTATTAACATGATGATTGTTGCACTTCTAATGGTCAATCTCATTATTAATATGATCATCATTACAATTTTCTCAATGATGCCCATGATTACAATGATCAATATATATTCACTTCATGAATCAGAGTAAAACCATACAATTTTTTACGGTTTTCCATTATTTTCTCGAACATATAGATATACAGTCATTTCAAACCGTTCATACCCTTTAAATGACAAATAAAATTTGTTTTATCCGATTTCCCTTATAAATAAACTTCTCTTCGTATAACGTCAATTGAGAAGTAATTATATGTCCAAGTCATATAATCTTTCTTTTATACTTGATAATGAGATACAAGGAGTATGACACTTTGGGTGTCAAATCGAAGCATATTTCTACTTTTTCATGAGAATGACAATAAAACCACAACTTTGGTTTAGTCCCTCTATTAGGTATTATCGATGCAAAGAAGTGATAGCATATAGAATACAAGGTATAGGTAGCAAAAAATCATACAATACATGACCTTGTAGCATGTCATCATATAAAAACAACTTATAATGGGCCTTTATAAAATAAGAAATATTTTTATCACTAATAAGCAAACGCATATAATTTATGTAAAAACTTATTATGGTATAACCAAACATAATATCTTATATATTTTGAACACTTACTTTAAAACTTAAACATATATCTCTTTCAAGTTCGCAGATCATTTATTACTTGTATTTGAAAATTGTAATACTAATGAATTAAATAACATACTCATTTTTTTCTTCTCAAATATTTATATTTAAACAACTGATGACATCATATAAGCAATCTATACATTGTACATATGAAGCAATAGCAATAGTCACTATTTTATACTAGCAATAGTAATAGTTAATATGCAAATAAATTGTTAAACATTATGACATGGCATAATGAATGCATGAGAGGTACCGACATCGCTAGAAAATGTTTCTCTAAAAACAACTAATGATATCTAGCAATATTAATCTATTATATGAATTTCTTATATGCAAAATTTGTTATAGCATTAACCTTAGTATAAGTACCAAACGATACTTGCATAATCATGTTATAACAATAACAATAACAATAATAATAATAATAATAATAATAATAGTAATAATAATAATAATAATAAGATATTGCATTATAAGTTGTATAGTTTATTTAAAACTAAATCAGTTGATGTTTATAAACAGAGGATTAATATCCAATGAGCACTACTCACATAACTCATTTATATCTAACTATGTAAAAGTCTTTTGACATGCTATGTAATAACAATGACCTCTAAAAACAAGAGTAAATTGCATAAAACATCCTTTATGTTTCCTCAAACTTGCAGGTTCCAGCCTTAATGTTTAAAAGTTTCTAAAAACAGCCTTTAAGTTTATTTTTGTTGCGGGTTCAATCCTTTACAGCTAACCACGTTATTTTCTTCAGTTAAGTTCCCTCACATGCATAACATATGAGGGTATATTCGTCATTTTGGTTTATCTTCCACCCACGCCAATTATAAGAAAAAAGAATATTTAAGGTTTAACCTATTTTAAAAAAATTCTAACCGCAGGGACTAATGTGCAATAAAACCAAACTTTTAAAAACCAAATACCCTCTTTTCCGGTCTTCTTCTCCGGCGACTTCACCGGATTCCGGCGAACCCGGAATTAAGATAGGAATCTTGTTAAGCTAGCCCACTAAGCTGTAAAGATTAACACAGATTTTGATCATGCCAGTCAAACTCTTCAGGATTATCATTAGTTGAAAGAATCTGCGCCTTATTCGCATCAGACGGAAACGACAAACAACTCTTCAACCCTAGATACCTCTCACGGAACTCCGATGCCGTCAAATCAGAGAACTTCGTAACACCATGTTCAGTAGTCGGATCCAGCAACTGCTAACGCTTAGGACGCCGCAAGTTAGACTTAAACACTATCAAACGGTAATCGTGCTCCTCTGTAGTCGCGTATGTTTTACCAAACTTTGTTTAAAATAGGTTAAAACTTAAATATTCTTTTTTTTTTATAATTGAAGTGGGTGGAAGATCAACCAAAATGACGAATATACCATCACATGCATAGCATGTGAGGGAACTTAACCGAAGAAAATAACATGGTTAGCTGTAAAGGATTGAACCCGCAACAAAAATAAACTTAAAGGCTGTTTTTAGCAACTTTTAAACATTAAGGCTGGAACCTGCAAGTTTGAGGAAACATAAAGGATGTTTTGTGCAATTTACTCTAAAAACAATTAATTACAAAATTCATATCCATTTAAATTATACACTATACAAAATGAAAATCTAGTACATACATCATGTATATATTACCACTAATACAAGCATATATACTTAATACAATTGCATTGTTTAGTCCATAAATATTGAGTTCCATACTTTGTAGTATTGAATATTGAATTTAATTGTTTTTCATGGAATCTAAAAGCACATATAATATTTTCTAGATTGCAAATTAACTTCCTCAAATAAAAATAATTCAATAATTTTATTTACAACTTAACAAGGTTAATAAAGAAGTATAAATATATGATTATGGTGGCTCAAGGAATATGCAGATGAGCATCACTAGATTGTAAGAGTCCTAAACAACATATATTATAATTAAATTAACTAATTAAATGATAATCCAGCCAATTTAGAATAATAGAAAAGATCATTCGTAAAAAAGAAAAATAAAATAAATACATGTAATATCATCGTCGTCAATGAAAACTAAAATTATTCAATTAATAATGAGTATTAGAAAAAGATGAATTAGTCAATTGTAACGTCATAATTTATGATGTAACATCTAAATCCTGATGAATACCAACATGTTAATATATATATATATATATATATATATATATATATATATAATAACTTCTAAAAGCAAATGAAAAAATACATATATATATATATATATATAAAAGAGTTCAATCATGAGACTACATCCTAGAATTTATAGTAATGATCAGTTTAAGTTTCTCTATGTATATTAATAAGTGTCACCAGTAAGATTGATGTATCATCATCAAATATAATATGAAATAATTATACGAAGAATCATACCTTTATTAGTAGAGACTGCAGATCCGAAGATCCAACGTTTTGTCAGCAGTGGCTACGCATCTATGGTTTCCAACTTTCCATCGCATAAGAAACCCATCTTTCATCATTTTGGATAATTACTGGGTTGTTTTCTCAACGTGCGAGATTGAGTTAGGCTGGAAAATAATGCACATCAAAACACATAGAGCACATTCGTTCTGATAACGTGTTGTGAAACAACGGTCTATTAGCAACTAATATATATATGTATATAAACATGAGAGCTAGACTATGAAATCATGTAGAGAATAGAACATGGAGAATTCTTATTCATTGATCTAACACCATATACAAATGCCATTATATATAGGCACTCACATTAATACAATAGTAAATAAGAGAAAATGGTTATACATGTGGAAAATCAGTACATAATGGATGCATTCATAGATAGGAGTTATACATGTGGAAAGTCACTACATAATGGATGCATTCATAACATTCTGTACAAAAAATTAATAAGGTATCTTAATAATCTTTTTTTTATAAGATTTATATTTTGATACTAAAATTATAACCTTTTCTCTAAATAAAACAATCTTGGTTTTAAAGACACTTTTTGACAAGTATTTTATTATATTTTCATTTATAAACTAGCTTTACGAATTACAAAATAACATTTTTTTATGAAAAAAAGATAAACTTATTTTTACAAAAGAAATGTTGATTTTATGTATTTAACCTCAAAACTTCACTTTTATTCTTCTATTTTATATTTTGATTTTCTTACCTTTTTATCTCAATATTATTATTATATTTAAAATATTTCTACAAAATGATTAACAATTTTATATATTAAAAATACAAATAGTTTTTCCTTTTTTTTAGAAAAAAGGATTTACAGACCTAGCTTATACTAATTTATTAAACCTTGTTAGTCAATGAATGAATAAATAAATAGGTAGTATAATAATTTTATTAAACTAAAAGTTCATAAGTGTCTTAGAATCGAAACTAAAAGGACACATCTTTAGAGAAAAATAAATTAAATTAAATTGACTTACTTCAATATAAAACATTTGTTTTTTAATAACAAAACACTTTTCTTTTTAAATTAAAAGAACGTCTAAAAATACAAATATTTGTAATAACAAAAATAAGATAACAAAAAGACAAGAAAAGATATCATAAAAACAAAAAGGTTTGAATAGTTTAATCTGAAAGTTTAGGAGGGGATGTGTGTAGTAAAAAAGGAGGTGCATTTAGCATCACCCTTAATTTTTTTAAGTTTAATTTTGAGTGTTAAAATATTCATACATCCTGCCCTTCTATCTCTCAATATATCTTTAACATTTGTGCTTATCGGGTTTCAAAAAAAACCCCACACCATTATTTAATCAAGTATTCGGTTAATGTTCGTTGCATAATTGTTAGTATTAATTATCCTAGTTATGTTATAATTAATAACAGAAAATCTAAATTTATTAAAAGTAGTTAAAGAAGTAATAAAACAAAAGAAAATAAGCTAAAAAAATATATATAAATAAAATGGGTCAAACCGGGATCGAACCCGGGTCTTCTGTGCACACACACATAAAACACCACTACACTGCACACACTTTCGTGCTGAATAGGAGAACATTTAAGTCTTATACAGGAATTCGCTTGAACCTGCAAGTTCAGAACAATCAGGGCGGTAACCGCCCATTGATTCAAGGGCGAAATCTTTGGCATACTTTCAATCCTGTGAATAATCAGATATAACCGTCAATCTTTATCATTGTTAATCAAACTCAATTATAGGATTGACCGTTTAAATCGATAATTTTATTCTGCCGTTTAAAAATCGAAAGCAAGATCACGGCTTAAACAATCTATAAATACTCGATAGAAGGTAGTTCCAAACTCGCTCTTTTCCTCGAAATCTCAATCGCAAAAGTTCTGCTCAAAGATTCCTGTTCAATTTATTTCTGCCGGAATTGTCTCGCCGGAAAATTTACGTCGGATCACCACCTCGTCGGTAAAACACTTTGCTCATCTGTACGATTCTTTATAGTCATTGTTTTAGATTCAATTGTGATCAGAACCGACCATTTATATTAACACTTAGTTTTTAGCATCTGGGTTTGTCAGCAAAGGAGACGAAGCTTGAAGCTTAACTGAGTATTTGAATAATCAAACTCGGGTTTTATTTGGGTTAGACACCCAGCCCAACTTGGGCTGGGTGCAAACATTGTTGAGATCACGAGTTCGAGTTGTGTGTGCGCGGCGGTCAGATTGATTTTTAAATCCTTTTTAATTAAATTAAATTCAGGTTGGTCTAAAGAGTCTATAAGAATAATTAAAAACCAAATACTTCCGGGTTAGACACGTAGCTCAGTTGGAAGAGCTGCGTGCACGCAACCAGGAGATCACGGGTTCGAGTCTCATCACACGCATCCAAAATCATATATTGAACCGGTCAGGTTCTGACCGCCGCCTGTCAGGTCAATTTTTATTTTATTTTATTTTACATCATTTTCTATTTATTATTTGGTTACTACTTATTTAATTATTTTTCTTCAAAACCTTAGATTTAAAACTCCATTTAGTATCACAAAAATAATCTAAAAATAAAAAGAAAAAATGAAGTATTAACTTTTATTTATTTATCGATATGTTACGTTATTATTTAGGTTAGTTTTCCCTCGTCGGTCAAATTCTAAACTCGTGCGCACCCACCATCAACGAAGAATACGCAACCACTGTGAGTGAATCATTATATAATCCCCCTTTTATTCATGTTTTGGGGTGTATCATGTGTCGTACTTGTTTTATTTAATCAAACATTTGTGCTAATATCATTATGTGATCAATGTGTATATTTATTTGTGTGGTTTTGTATGGTTACATTTTAGCTTTTCTGTGCAAACATTCATTAGGCCCATCAGTTCCTCCTCGTGGGATACGAGTTGAGCATCAGGTGCCTCATTAGACCGGCTCCGTTTGATCTCAAGTTCATCATTCATCATGTCATGTGTTCATTGCGGATATTATGTGGTTTGTGATTGGTTATATATATACATATGCTCACTTATGATTCATGCACAAATTTTATTCAAACAACAAATATAATACAACTGTTTAAATATTTTACTAAGATTCACTCACCAACTTTTGTTAACCCAAATCTTTTGTTTTATGCGTAATACAGGTGAACCAGCCGAAGAAAGAAACACATAGGAATGGCCTTAGAAGATTAAACAAAACTATTATGTCTGAACAATGTTTTGATTTTATTTATGCTTGTATGATTCATTGTGTTTGAATATTTGGAGTATCAATTTCAATTTAATAAATATGAAACTTATTAGTAAATGTCATGAGCTTTGGTGATAACCCAATTATGGCCCAACTTTTATTTCCGATGCGGGTCGGGGGTGACAGATTGGTATCAGAGCTTGTGACTATAGGGATATAGGATAGGTTATTAGACCCTTAGAGCCTATACTATAGTTGATTAGATTTTAATTGTTTATGTGTTATATGCAAACTCATGATGTTTATATGTTTCATGTTTATTTTTCACACACAAATACATGCAAGCACTCTCACTAATACATGCTAATATGTGATGTTCATTATAGTTTATATGTTGTTAACATATCATGCATACGCAAGCACACACATCATGATTTCACCATTTTCATGATTTCTTCTCAAATATCTTGCAATGTTTCATGTTTTTCAATCGCATCAAAGTGAGTTCTACAATGGGCATGTAGTAACTGGAAGGGTACGAGTACCGATAGTCGGAACGTCCTGTCTAGGCTTGGCATTCGTATAAATCCAAGAATAATGGACCAGTTTGCCTACCTGGGGACTAACGATGAGAGTACAAAGGACCTATTAGGCCAAAGCATGCCACACCAAACGTCGTGTGAACTAATCCCACTTTGAGTTGTCATTGTGTCTATACTTGGACACATTCTGACCTTATACCTCACAATTATGTTTTACGATTTTCATTCGGGTGATGCAAGCATTAACAAGCCAACACAATGTGAACCCTACCAAGCCCAGTAGTCATGGGGGCCCACGTGAATACCAAGGGTGAAGTATGGGAGACATTTGGAGGCCCAATCTTAAGCAAGCCCAAGACATCCTATGGATGTAATTAAATTCTTGTTTCATTTATTTTATGTTGTTTTCACTTTTTACGACACATGAAACCTAAGAACGTTCAATTCATAATCTCGTTACGTATTTCCTGTAGATGTCTGCTTGACACTCTCGAGGCGGTAGAAGGTCAGGAAGATCTAGCGAACGTATGGCCACTCAAATCGCTCAACAGATGGCTGCTGTACTTCCTGATATCGTTGTGCAAGTTCAACAAGCACTTGCCGCCAATCCCATCACCCCCAACAACCCAGAAGGGCAAAATATCGCCGACCCTCCTCCCAACACCAACAAATGTACCTATAAGCATTTCAAGTCCTGCGATCCCCCAAAATATGAAGGGACAGAAGGTGTCACTGCTCTCCTCCGTTGGTTTGAGGAGATGGAAAGCACTTTTCTCAATTGTGATTGTCCCGATGATCGTAAAGTGCGCTATGCTACCGGTCGGCTGTTTGGAGTAGCACTTACCTGGTGGAACACCAAAAAGGGTAAGCGAGGTGCTGAAGCTGTTATGGCCTTGACTTGGGATGAGTTGAGAGAAATCATGACTAGACGCTTCTGCCCAAGAAGCGAAATCAAAAAGCTGGAAGACGAGTTTTATTCATTAAAGCAAAAGGAGGGAGACCACACCACATACAACAAAAGATTCCTCAAGTTGAATCAGATGGTCCCTAACCTGTTCACTCCCCTTTATCGTCTAATCGAGCATTACATTCGGGGCCTTCCCTCGAAGATTCAAGATTCAGTGCTAAGTACTTCTCCTGCAACACTTGAAGCTGCCATGGAACTGGCTACCGAACTGACAGAAAATCGCATTCGAAATGGCGATTTTAAAGATGAGAAAAAGTAGAAAAGGCATCTGTTGAAACTCCAAACCCAACTCCAGCAGGTTCGTCTTCCAAATTTGCTGGAAAAAGGAAGCGTAATGGGAAAAATTTCGCCGTTACCCAAACCAATTCTGCTATCACTGCTGCCCAATCACACAAGTCGCCCCTCAAGCAGCCCCATTCAAAAAGCCATACACTGGTCCACACCCAAAATGCAATCGATGCCAATACCATCATCCCCCAGAGAACCCCGGCAAATACTGCACAAGTTGTGGCCGTGCAGGTCACACGATTCAAACTTGCCGTATCCTCCAAAAACCAAACCGAAACCCACCACAAGCCCAAACCAATAATCAAGTGGTGGGCCAAGCCCAAAACCAACAACCCTTACTTTTACCACCCGCTCAACCTATGGCTCAACCCTACTACCAACCAAATTACCCAATGATGCAACCCATTAGAACATGTTTCAACTGTGGCGATCCAAACCATTTTCAAAATACCTGCCCATGCTTGGTGAACATCATAAATGCCCAAGCTCAAGCCAATCCGGTGAACCAAGCCAACCAAGCTAATCCACCTGCTAGAGGAAGGGCTTTCAACATCAATACCAACCAAGCTAGGGCTGATAACAATGTGGTCAATGGTACGTTCCTTATTAACGGTATTTATGCATCCATATTATTTGATACTGGTGTGGATAAGAGTTTTGTGTCCTTAGAATTCGAATCCATTCTTGATTTATCCCGTGTTAGTTTCGCTGAACCATTACTGTGGAAGTTGCTGATGGAGAACCGATTGCGTTAGACTCGATCATTCGTGGTTGTACTCTTACTCTTAATGACCAGGACTTTTCAATTGATCTTACCCCTATGAAGTTGGGTAGTTTCAATATTATCATCGGTATGGACTGGCTTAGTCAGCATCATGCAGAAGTTATGTGCTATGAAAAATTTATTCGAATTCCTCTCGCTGACGGTCAAACTTTGAGCATTTTGGTGAAACCCCGTCTAAAGGGCTTAAATTGATGTCATGCCTCCAAGCTCGTAGATATCTTCGTAAAGATTATATCGCGTTTCTAGCTCATATAGTCAAGAAGGAAGGCAAGGAAAGGAAGCTCGAAGATATTCCCGTCGTTAAAGAATTTCCTCAAGTTTTTCCCAATGACGTTTCAGGACTTCCTCCTGTACGAGAAGTCGAGTTTCGAATCGATCTTGTACCTAGTGCTACACCATCGCAAAATCTCCCTATAGGTTAGCCCCATCTGAGATGCAAGAGTTAGCTAGTCAGCTGCAAGAGTTGACTGACAAGGGATTTATACGTCCTAGCTCGTCACCTTGGGGTGCGCCTGTTCTCTTTGTGAAAAAAAAGATGGAACTTTTCGTATGTGCATCGACTACAGAGAGCTTAACAAACTGACCATCAAGAATCGTATCCATTACCGCGAATCGATGATCTTCTAGATCAACTTCAGGGTGCTACCTGTTTTTCAAAGATCTACCTTCGTTCTGGTTATCACCAACTTAGAGTACGTGAAGAAGATATTCCCAAAACTGCTTTTCGAACTCGTTATGGTCACTATGAATTTATGGTTATGCCTTTTGGTTTGACCAATGCTCCAGCTGTTTTTATGGATTTGATGAATAGGGTGTGTAAACCCGATCTCGATCGTTTTGTCATAGTTTTCATTGATGATATCCTTATCTACTCCAAGACCAGATCTGATCATGAGCGTCATCTTCGACTTATCCTGACACTCCTGAGAACTAAAAAGCTTTATGCTAAGTTCTCGAAATGTGAGTTTTGGTTAAAAGAAGTGCAATTTCTTGGCCATGTCGTTAACGACAAAGGGATTCATGTTGACCCTGCAAAAATCAAAGCGGTACAAGAGTGGCAAGCGCCACGTACTCCTACCAAAGTTAGATCCTTTCTTGGTCTCGCTGGCTATTATCGTTGTTTCATCGCGAATTTTTCTCGTATCGCCGTTCCACTCACAGCCTTGACTCACAAGGGAAAACCCTTTATTTGGGGACCCAAACAAGAAGAGGCTTTCCAAACTTTGAAGCAAAAACTTTGTGATGCACCTATCCTTACATTTCCTGATGGTTGCGAAGATTTTGTGGTTTATTGCGACGCGTCAGGGCAAGGGTTAGGTTGTGTTCTAATGCAAAGAGGAAAGGTGATAGCCTACGCCTCAAGACAACTCAAAGTGCATGAAAAGAATTATACCACTAACGACCTAGAGCTTGGAGCTATCGTGTTCGCCCTTAAGATATGCAGACATTACCTCTATGGTACCAAGTGTGAAATCTACACTGACCGTAAGAGTCTCCAGCATATTTTCAATCAAAAAGAGTTGAACATGAGGCAACGTCGATGGGTCGAACTCCTAAATGATTATGATTATGAATTCGATATCATCCTGGGAAGGCTAATGTCGTGGCTGACGCCCTCAGTCGAAGGAGTATGCAAACTCAATCCGTCTTTTGTGTTTTCCAATTGTGACCGATCTTCAAAACCGAATTAGAGCAGCTCCACATATTTCCGTCACGGAAAATGATGTACGAGATGAACTGTCTTGTGGAGCTGAAACCAAGCTAGAATCCAAATCGGATGGTATTCTCTATTATTTAAATCGTATTTGGGTACCTGATCGTGATGATCTTCGTGCTTTTCTCATGAACGAGGCACACAAAACTCGATACTCTATACATCCAGGAGCCGATAAAATGTATCAAGATCTACGACACTCCTACTGGTGGCCTAGCATGAAGTAAGATATCGCTATATTTGTTTCCAAATGCCTTACATGTTCCAAAGTGAAAGCCGAACATCAAAGACCTTCAGGACTTCTTGTCCAACCCGAAATACCTGTATGGAAGTGGGAAAATATAACCATGGACTTCATTACCGGTTACCTCGCACCTCCAACGGGTATGACACCATTTGGGTTATCATTGATCGTCTCACCAAGTCAGCTCATTTCATCCCTATCCGCGAGGACTTACAAAAATAAGAAGTTCGCTCATATCTATATCAATGAAATTGTAAGCCGTCATGGTGTACCCATGAGTATCATATCAGACCGAGACGGCCGTTTTACTTCACGAACATGGCAAGCCGTGCAATCTGTTATGGGAACACGTCTAGATCTTAGTACTGCCTTTGACCCTCAAACTGAGCGCACCATTCAAACCCTTGAAGACATGTTGCGAGCATATGTTATAGACTTCAAAGGTAATTGGAACACTCATCTACCGTTAGTTGAATTTTCGTACAACAATAGTTATCATTCAAGCATTGGTATGGCCCCTTTTGAATTTTGTGTGATGTTTGTCTGATTCAACAAAAGTTATATGAATTTGTACTGTATTTCCATTTGATTTCATCTCTTTAATGGATGCTGCTATGTTTTACCCATATAGGGATGGCCTTTACTTGTGGAACTTAATGCCTTGGTTCTTGACCAGCTTACACGTGTAAACATAAAGTCAAAATTATTTAGAGATCAAGATTTTGGTCGGTTAAAATAATACTAAAGAAGAGCTTTTATCTACTGAAATGAACATGATTTGGTTCCCTGGGTCAAGTTTTTATTGAAGTGCTATGTGGTATATATAGGTCGGTGATTATACATATTTTTTATGTGAAGTACAACTGCATTTTAGAGTAAGTGTATACGCACATACAGCTAAGTTACAAGCGACTTTGGACGTATGAGTGCACCATTATAATCACAGTTGTTTAGCGTTCTGGACATCTTGGATGCACCGTTGTTAAGTTAGATGTATCGTTTTAATTGGTTTGGATGCCTTTTTGTAACTGATTTAGTCAAACCCTTGTAACTAATTTAACCGTTGTTAAGTTAGATGTATGGTTTTAATTGGTTTGTATGCCTTTTATAACTGGTTTGGTCAACCCTTGTAACTAGTGTGGTCGTGGCTCTGCAATCAATATTGCATTGTAGTTTTTCTTTAGAACATATTATAGTAATACGTCATTTGAGCTTATAAAAATTAGTGGAACTAGTTTTATGCTAAAAAAGTTAATTCATTGGTATTTTTTTCACTTTTTGCCATTTTAACTTTGTATTACAATCTTATCGCAACCTCAAAAATAATTATTAAATTGGCGAAATCAACGGTCCATATCATTTCATAGGCATCATACATAAAAAGTTTCTTTGTAGATGATCCAAATCCTTTATCGGGTTGAGCCAAAGCTTCTTTGTAGATGATCCAAATTCTTTATCGGGTTGACCCAATGATCTGGGATACGAGGTCAATTGACATAGTTTTTGCTATTGGAATGGCAATATTATTAGAAGCGACGTAAATACAAAGGGAAAGGACAAATTACATAAAGAAGTTAAAATTACACCAAGTACTCTAATCCAAAGTATTCCAGTCCAAAGATGATATATGTCCTCAGTGTATAGCCAAGAGAATGCATTTAAGAGTCCAAAATGATATATTTCCTAAGTATTATAGCCAAGAGAATGCATTTAAGAGTCCACGATTTCTTCCGAACTCCGAATTCTTTCGTTGAACGGCTTGTTTCTTGCTTTCCATAAAAACCATAAAGTAGCCTTGTAGATGAGATCCATCACCTTTTCTGCACCTGTTGGATAAGAACTCCCCGCCAGAACTTTCATAGTCTCTATCACCGGACTAGCCTGGGCCGTAGATACCTTGCACCATCGCATAACTTTCCACCAAACCTCTTTGGCTAAACCACAGCTAACCGTCTAATGATCTAAAGATTCAGGTTTCGGAACACAATTCACAGATGAAGATCCCGGTGCTTGTCCCACTTTTCTGGAGTTCACTCGATGTAAGTTTATTGAGCAAAGCCCTCCAAACAAAATAAATGAGCCTTTTGGGAGCCCCCTTCTTGGAATATATCGCTTTCTAAACTGTGTTTTCTTGCAAGACAGGTCCTTCCAAACCTTTACTACCATATATACATTTGAAAAAGAAGTGACACCGTAAGTTACAGTTATATACTACCAATTCCAATGCGAACAATAGTTCCAGCAGCAACGCGCGGCTCAGTGTACTAGTTATAGTTTAAAACTTAAGATATACACTAAAGTTTAATCATGGTTTTAATGTTTTTTATTATTAATATGAAATTTAATGTAAACTCGTGGAAGATATACATGCTGTTGCTGTTGTTGAAATTGGACACACCCGTAAAGAAGAAAATTGCCAATCAGTTTACCTGACTAAAGATGGTGGAATTATATACCATTTGAATTGTATCTAAAGATGAATAGATATTTTTGTTATTGCTTTGAAGTTTTGGTATCATCAATGGAGGACCAGCACATACTTATATTATTCTTTATTTCTTTGATCTTGTTGCTATCACATTGTCTGCAGAAGATACCATATATGCAAATCAAGATATCAAAGATCGTAAAACCACCCTTGTTTCTGAAGGGGAAATGTTTGAATTGGGCTTTTTTAGCCCTGGGAAGTCCAAGAACCGGCACCTGGGATATGGTACAAGAAGATATCACATCATACGGTTGTATGGGTTGCTAACAGGAATACACCAATTGCAGATACATCAGGCATGCTCAAGCTTAGCATACAGGGAAACCTGGTGAGTCGCAATGGCAGAAACTCGATGGTTTGGTCATCCAATTCGATGTAGCTGTGCAGAGTGATAATCTGGTGGTGGTGACGCTGCAGCTTGTGGATAATGGAAATCTTGTCGTGTGGAATAAAAATAAAATTATTTGGCAACGTTTTGACTATCCTGGTGACACATATCTACCAGGAATGAAAATAGGGAAGGACTTGGTAACAGGGCTGCAGAGGTGCTTGACCTCTTGGAAGAGTCTGGATGATCCTTCTATAGGCGCGCACAGTGATATACATGACACAGATATCCGCAAACTTTAGGGTGGCAAGGTGAAGTTTTAGTAGCAAGACTTGGGCAGTGGAATGGGCTCACGTTTAGTGGCTTTCCTATTGAAAAAGAGAATGAGATTTATTCGAGCAAGTTTGTGATGAATGAGAAGGAAATCTATCATACACATGCACTTAAAAGTTCGGTTGTTCAAAGGATAGTTTTGACATGGGATGGCAAGACACAGTTTTTGCATTGGATTGAGTGAATCAAAGACTGGATTGTGTATGCAAATGTTGTAGTAGATATCTGTGGTCGGTTTTCTCTCTGCGGTCCTTTTGGAATCTGCAGCATTAACAAGCATCCACTTTGTACTTGTATGCAAGGGTTTGAACCAAGAAATCCAAAGGAATGGGAGGCATCAGATTGGGCGAGTGGGTGTATAAGCAAAAAGCCTCTGCAATGTGGGACCGAGAGTGGTGATGGGGATGAGGATGGTTTTTGGAAAGTTGCAAGAGTGAAGGTACCAGACACACGACGGACATGGTATAATGTGAGCATGACACTCTAATTTAATTTTGCTTAACCATTCTGCAGCGGTTACATTCCTCCAGAGTACGCAGTACACGGGCGTTTTTCTATAAAATCTGATGTATTTAGTTTTGGTGTTCTCATGTTGGAGATAATCTGCGGGAAGAGAAACAGAAAATTCTCTCATGGAGACCACAGTGATAACCTTCTTGGACATGTAAGTTAAGTTGTAAGACCAAATACCAATATGTTAACCAGAAACTAGCGATTTATGTGTTTTTGTTTGATATGATGTAGGCATGGATATTGTATAAAGATGGAAGGTCCATTGGATTATTGAGTGCATCTTTACAGGCCTCATGTGTGGTCTCTGAAGTACTAAGATCGATACAAATTGCGCTGTTATGTGTGCAGAATCATCCGGAAGATAGACCAACTATGTGGTCGGTGGTTTTGATGCTGGTTAGTGAGGGACCACTGCCTAAACCTAAACCACCTGCTTTTTTTTACCGAAGAGAGCTGCATTGAAGTTGAATCTTTTCCATCAGTTGATGAACACACAATAACACTATTGTATGCTCGATAGCATGTGTTATCAAGCATGTGATCTGCCTGTTTACACTAGATGTTATTGGTATTTTTAGCGGATTTTGTTCGATAAATATTATTGACATAGAGTTACTTTTGAGAGGCATGTGATTGTTTCTGGGCATGTCTATATGTTGTGTATCAAATTACCCATCTTCCCATTTTTGCTATGTATATGTAAACTTTTATTTCTCTGCAATTGGTGCCATGCATCCAAACATGCCATGTGTGCATCTGTTTGATTGCATATTTAAGCACTTATATTTCTCTTTCCTAATATAGTTTGCACTTGCAGATACAACTCTCAGGGAGAAAAATGTTGAGAATTCCTGTCAGTTTGACAAAAGGGGAAGAAAATGTGGGTATGCAACATTGTTAACATAGCACTTCTACTACATGTTGCATATTCTAAAAGCCACAACCACAAGTATTAGAGTTGGAGTGAGCTTTGGTGAAAATACACCCTTTCAAGTGTATCTTTGCTCTCATTTTCAAACATGAAAATTCATATGTTAAAAATGAAGGTTAAATGTGTAATTCATGAGCAAACAGTTACGAAATATTGTTGTTGATTGAAGTTGTTATAACAACTTTTATAAGTTGTTTTATATTGTAACTGATATTTGTTTAAGTGAACAGGTGCATAAGTTGGAGGGCTAAAGTGAAAGTTTGACAATTCTCAGGGAGCAATTTGTAACTTGATTTTGTGGCTAGTATAAAAGAGTGTGGGTACTGTGCAGATCTAGATCTTCTTCAGTACTGCTTCTTGTCTTTGTCTCTGTTAGGGTTTGTTCTTGTTCGTATATTCAGAGTTTGTATCTTGTTTTGTATAGATCAACAACTTAGCAGTAGATCTGTTACTTTGTATTGTTCTGTTGTTTGATCTTACATCTGGTAAGATCTGGGTGATTTGGGTGTTTTGGTTTGGGTCAAGTTAATAAGATTTTTGTCGCTTGTTTTATCGCTATATTCTTGTGTTCATATAGATCTGTACTTTTCTTCATGGTACAGAGCTATTAAGCTCTTGATAGTCATATTTCCGCTGTTCGTTGGCTCTGATCGCTTGTTGATTCTGGGGTATTTGAGGGTTTCTGAACTTAGAAACCGGTTAGTACTAAATCTGAAGTTTCTTGGTTTTTGTGCTCGGTTGAAGGATTGAAAACCCTAATCTGGGTTAGAGGAGGATTGAAGCGATTTGGTGGTTTTTCTGAAGAACCGCGTTGGTCTCTGTAACCCTAGAAGGCTACAGGGCAAACTAACCGGGTATATTTTTTCTTGTTCTTCCGATATGCAACTGTAGCCCTAAGTGAAGGCTATAGTCTGTCTGATCTGCAATATCTGGACCTAATCGCACCCATTGTGAGGCTGTTTTCTCTTTTTCTCTCTAGTTTTATTCTGTTATTGCATTCATTAACAAGTTGTGTCTAGGCATAAATTGTTACCGTGGTAGTTTGGACCGGCCTTGATCGAGTCTTCTGTGCTATGTGTTGCATTTGTTATGTGTAAAGTGTTTGCTGATAATTGATATTGATTCATCTTATACTAAGTTTAGGACAAAACTTACTGAGTAAAGACATGTCCAGGCACCAAGAGTGATGAGCCTGGAATCTTGATCCCTGACACAGTATTGTTGTTTACAAGAATTGTTTGTTTGATCTTAAGTTCTGTTGAGTATTGTTTGTTCTTGATTGTGTGAATATGGGTGATGTTGTTGGGTCTTCTCAGACCCTCATTAGTAAACTAGATATTGGGGATCTTTTGTATATACATCTAAGTGATTTAGTAGTTTAACAATTGTTGGAATAAAATTAAAAGGAACTGAGAACTATTCTTTATGGTCTAGTAGTATGAAACTAGCTTTGCAAGCAAAAAATAAGTTTGGTTTTATTGATGGTACTTGTGTAAGACCTGAGGGTGATGAGGTTTTAGGTAAACAGTGGGACAGGTGTAATTCAGTTGTTTTAACTTGGTTGTTAAACTGTGTTTGTGAAGAATTATATCTTGGTCAAGTGTTTTCAAAACTAGCTAAAGATGTTTGGAATGATTTGAAAGAAACTTATGACAGGGGATGGGTCTGTTGTGTTTGATATTCATAGAAGGATAAATTCATTAACTCAAAATGGGTGTTCAGTGTCTGAATATTATTATCAATTGAACACTTTGTGGAAACAACTAGATGCTATTTTACAATTACCTTCTTGTACTTATGAGGCCTCAAAGGAATTTAATAATTTTAGTGCTTTAATTAAACTTATGCAATTTCTTATGGGGCTTGATGATGTGTATCACTCAGTAAGAACAAACTTGTTAACTAGAGATCCTTTACCAACAGTTAAAACTGCCTTTTCAATTGTGTCTAGGGAAGAATCACATAGAGGATCTAGTGGTATGTCAAAAGGAAGTAATGTTGCTTTTGTAACTAAAACCAATACAAGTTTTGATGTTAAAAAAGAAAGTGTTTAGAGGTCCAAATCAGAATTTGAAATGTTCTCATTGTAACATGTTAGGTCACACTGTTGACAGGTGTTTTGAAATTGTTGGGTATCCTCAAGGGTTTAAAAGAAGACCTAGTAGTCAGTTAGGAAAGAATATTAGTTTAAATAATAAAGCAAATATGGTTGCTAGTACTTCTTCCATGCCTTTCACTTCTGAACAAATAACGAAATTGTTGAGTTTGGTCAATGACAAGCCTGGTACTGAGCAACAATCTGGTAATTTGGGAGGTGAGTCCAATGTTTGTAATAAATTCTCTTGTATGTCTGGTGTCTATGGTAATTTTGTGAGTTGTTCTAGTATGGTAAATGTTGGTTTCAATTATAATTGGGTTATAGATTCAGGAGCTAATCAACACATGGTAATGGTTGATAAAGACATGTATAATTGTGTAGATGTTTCTGAACTTGATATTAAAGTCGGTCATCCTAATGGTACATGTGCTAAAGTAACAAAGATTAGAGATATTAATCTTGGAAATGGTGTAGTCTTGTGTGATGTATTCTTTGTTCCTGAATACACTGTTAATCTTGTGTCTGTGTTTAAATTAGTAAAGGATAACAAGTTATCTGTTGTATTTGATGAAGACATGTGTTCTGTTCAGGATTTGAAGTTAAAGAACGTCCTGGTGACTGGTAGATAGGAAAATGGTTTATACTTTGTTAATAGATCTGGTAATGTGTCAAATATGTGTTTTAATTCATTGGTTAAGTCTAGTATATGACATAGTAGACTTGGTCATCCTTCTGATGAAGTTTTAGCCAAGTTGAAAGGAAGTTTGGGGATAGAGTCTGGTGCAAATAGTCCTTGTGAAGTGTGTCATAGGGCCAAACAAGTACGTGTTCCTTTCCCACTTAGTGAACATAAAACAAAGAGTGTAGGAGATTTGATTCCTTGACTTATGGGGTCCTTATAGAGTAACAAGTAAGGAAGGTTATAAAAAATTTTCTAACTGCAGCAGATGATTATTCTAGGTGAGTTTGGTGTTATTTGTTGAAAAATAAATATGAAGTCTTTGACAATATTACTAGTTTATATAATATTTTACATACTCAGTTTGAGAAAAAAATTAAATTGTTTAGATCAGATAATGGAACTGAATTTATTAATAATCAAATGAGTAGTTTTTGTGAAAAGAAAGGAATTTTGCACCAGACATCCTGTCCTCACACACCACAACAAAATGGTGTGGTGGAAAGAAAACATAGACATCTTTTGAACATGGCTAGAGCTTTGTTATTTCAGGGTGGTTTGCCTTTAAGGTTTTGGTCTGATTGTGTGCTAACTGCAGTATATTTGATTAACAGGCTGCCATCTTCTGTGCTGTTAGGTAAAAGTCCTGATGAATTAATACATGGCTTTAAGCCCTCTCTTAGTCATCTTAGAAACTTTGGATGTTTATGTTTCAACACTGTTTTAAATGAAACTGATAAACTGTCTTTTCGAGCAAATAAGTGTGTTTTAATTGGGTATTCCAACTTAAAGAAAGGGTATAAATTGTGGAGTTTGGATGAAAAAAAGGAGTTTTATTCTAGGGATGTCAAATTTTATGAAACTGTTTATCCTTTCAAGTCCAATAGTTGGAATACACCGGATGTTGATACTGATAAAACTATTACTCAACTTAATTTTTTTGATTGTGTTGAAACTTCTACATTCACTGGTTCTGAGACCACAATTGCTCCCAATGATGAAGAGGGGGATTTAAATGGTTCTTATGGGAGTCCTTATGATGATCAACAACCAGAAGGGTCTACTTTGGCTGCCCCTATTCATGACTCTAGTAATAATAGGGAGTACAGTAGAAGTGAGGTTCCTATAACTGGTAGGGCAGAGGACACAAGACTTTCAAGTGATGAGACCAACCCATCTGAGGGAGATAGGGTTGAAATAAGGAAGTCCAGTAGAGAATGTATACTTCCTAGGAAGTTTAATGACTTTGTTGTAGAAGGAAAAGTAAAATATGGCATTGAAAAGGTTGTGAATTATACAAACTTGTTTGTTGATAATATGTCTATGATTGCTGGCTTGAATAAAACTATAGAACCTAACTCCTATAATGAAGCAATAAAAGATGTTAGGTAGATAGAAGCTATGAACAATGAAATGGAAGCTCTCTATAGGAACAATACATGGGATTTGGTTGATTTACCAAAAGGGAGAAAATCAATAGGTTGCAAGTGGGTGTACAAAACAAAATATAAGGCAAATGGTGAAGTTGAAAGGTATAAGGCTAGATTAGTAGCCAAAGGTTATAATCAAAGAGAAGGTATTGACTTTAATGAAACCTTCTCTTCAGTTGTGAAATTGGTTACTGTTAGGTTAATGATAAAATTGGTTGTTAATAACAACTGGCCTTTATATCAGCTTGATATAAATAATGCATTTTATATGGTTCATTAACAGAAGATGTATACATGTCATTACCACAAGGATATTATTGAAGTGATGAAACAAAAGTGTGCAAACTTGTTAAGTCACTTTATGGTCTTAAACAAGCATCAAGAAAGTGGAATGAGAAGTTGATTTCCGTGTTAGTAAAAATTGGTTTAGTTCAAAGTGTACGTGATCATTCTATGTTTATCTTGAGTGATAAAGATATATTTTTGGTACTGTTAGTTTATGTTGATGATATTGTTATAACTGGAAACAATGTTGATAAGATTGAGAAAATAAAATCCTGTCTTAGTGAGAATTTTAAAATCAAAGATTTGGGAATATTAAGATATTTCCTAGGTATAGAAGTTTTATATTCTAATAATTATATTTGCTTGTCTTAAAGGAAATATTGTCTAGAGTTATTAAATGAATTTGGATATCTTGGCTGCAAACCAGTTGTAACTCCAATAGAGTAGAGTTACTTGATTACCAATAAAACTGATAAAGAACAGGTACTGTTGGAAAATGTGAATGGTTTTCAAAAGTTAATTGGCAAGTTAATGTCACACCCCGACCCGCAGCGGAAAAGGTGATCGGGGCATGATTGGGTTTTCATCAAAGCTCATGACATTTATTATAATGTTTCATATTTATTATTACAATTTAAAGGAGATCATACAATCATATCATTCAAGTTCAACATGTTCTATACATCTTTCTAGGCTTCATTATTTTTCTTCTAAGGCACTTTCCTATGTGTTCCTTGCTTCATCCTGTCCACCTGTATCATGTGTAAAAATGGTATTTGGATCAACAAAAAGTTGGCGAGTGAATCCTATTAAAACATTAAAACGTTTTTATTGAATTGATTATAAAATAAAGTGCATAACCACATATGAGTAAATGTAAATGTAAATTTATTCACAAAACACTTAATATTAAATATTGCACACACATACAACAATAGCTTGTTTTGAGGCACGCGTTGTTCAACTCGTCTCCCACGAGGAACTGATGGGCCTAATGAATGAGTTTTGAGGCACGCGTTGTTCTACGAACTGATGGGCCTAATGAATGAGTTTTAAGGCACGCGTTGTTCTACGAACTGATGGGCCTAATGAATGAGTTTTAAGGCACGCGTTGTTCAACTCGTCTCCCACAAGGAACTGATGGGCCTAACAATTAATTTGCATACAACTTGACAATATGTAATACATAATAACAAACAATATTTACATTCTAAGTTTAGCTCATAATATGGTATAGCACGAGTTTGAATAAGCGAATTAGTTTAAGTGACACATGATACACCCCAAAACATGAATAAAAAGGGGAATTTGTAAGAATTCACTCACAGTGGGTTCGTTTCTTGGATTGATGATGAATGCGCACGAATTCGGATTTAATCGACAAGGGAACTAACCTAAATAATAACATAATAGTTTGATAAATAAATAAACTCTTATTTGAGATTAGTATTTTCATTTATTATTCTTAATGGGATTGTTAGGTTTATTTTTTTGTGAGTTCAAGGAAATTTTCTAACTTTAAAAGTATTATTTTTAAGTATTTTTAATTGATTTTTAAATAAAATAAATAAATAAAAATATAAAAAAATGTTGACTTTTTGACTTTGACCGTTGACCGTTGACCATGACTGTTGACCGTTGACCGGTTCGGTCGTGTATAAGTATGCGCTGGGTCAGACTCGAACCGGTGACCTCCCGTGCGCGTGCACGCAGCTCTACCAACTGAGATACGTGTCTAACCCGAAATATTTCTGTTTTTAATTATATTTATACACTATTTAAGTTAATCAGAATTCATTTATTTAAAAAGATTTTAATTGTATCGAACCGGTGCCGTCAACAGGTCTCGAACCCGGGACCTGTGGTTTAGTGTTGCACACAGTCCACCGCTGGACTGTGTGTCTAACCTGGTTAATATTCTGGTTTTTATTATACTAAACATCTTACTGTGAGTTAACCCGGTTCGGTTTTAAAAAGAGCATTTTTATTTAAGAGAGTGAGGTTGAGTCAGGGATCGAACTCGAGACGTGTATTCATTGTGTGCACACAGTCCACCGCTGGACTGTGTGTCTAACCCGTTTATTATTCTGATTTTTTAATCTTATACACTAGTTCGAACTCATCTTCTTCGCTCAAAACACAGACAACGGTTAACCTGCTGTTTCTTGTTTAAATTCGATTAACGAATATTATAAGCAATTGAAAGGTAATGAACAGAGAGGGTTTGGGGAAAGAATGTACCGAACAGGTGTCTTTCTCAGAACTCCGGCAAGGATTCGTCGGCTCTGTTTTGTGAACTCCGTCTGTTCGGATCAATTAACAGTTTTGATTGCTTAGATGTGAAATTGAGTTACCAAACAATGATTAACAGGAGGTTTAGTTGATCATACCGATTAACAGCGTGAGTTCGGAAATTCCAGCGATTTTTCGGCGAGTACAGAATATCCGGCAACGTCGTCTGGGATTGATTCTAGGTGATGGATTGATGTTAGTAATGGTCTAACAATGGATTGAAACAGAAAGAGTCGAGGTATTTACCGTGTTGATGTGAGTCTCGGTTTTCCGGCGAAAGTCCGGTGATGGCAGAAAAGTTCCGGCGAGTGAAATTGCTTCGAGAATTGGTGTGATTTTGAGCGAAAAGATTACCAGAGGCTAGGGTGTGTATTTATAGGAAAGAATATCGATGAATTGGTTCCGATTTCTGTCTTGATTCGCTGGTCAATCTTTCTCCGGCGGTTATGACTGATGTCGCGGGACTGGACATCGGTTATAACCGATGGCGACGTTAATACGTACGTTAAGTCATAAGAAACCGACAATAATTGGCGAAGTCGTCGGGATTTCCGTCGACTGCGAAATGGGCGCGTCGTTGACTGATTTCGATATCGTGTTTTGTTATTTGAATTAATTGTTTCGATATATTATCAAAAAACACAAGTGGCGGAGTGGTTGGATGTGCGTGAGTTAAGTCTTTGATGTTTCAATCCGGCTGACCCGGGTTCGAAACCCGGCATCAGCATTTTATTTTTATTTCATTATTTTTAATAAATTTTCAATTATAAATTTTAAATTCTAATATATTTATTAATTATGTATCGTATAAAATTAATTTGAGTATTTAATACGCAACGAAAATTTTAACTGGATGTTCGGTTAATAAACGAAGCGGGTTTGGTTAACCCGGTTTTTCGACAAATGTTACAGTATCCCCTACTTTTAGAAATTTCGTCCCAAAATTTAAGTAGTGGCATGTTCGTCTCAAAAGGATGGTGTTTTAATTTAACAATTACATACTTAGAAGGGAGTAAGAGTTTAAATTTTGTTTGAGGCGGTAACGTTCCTTGTAAGGGTTGAGTACCCTGCTACAGGAATCGCTTTTTGATGCCTAAATGAATATTGATAAACATAGTTGATTGACTAAGTATGATTTCATGCGCAAGAGTTTTGATACGCTTGGAAAGATAAGGTTATATCCTAAAACAAAACTTCTACTACTAAAACCTACATGGAACTTCTCATAACCGCCTGACAATGCCTCTGATCCTTTGGCAAGAATACTTATATATAGGAAGTACCAGCGGCGTATCCACCATATTCTTGTCAAATTTTTATTGGTTTTATCAGTAAGTTATGATTGGTTCTATGATGTGACTCTAGAACATAAACAAACACAACAACCAAAGCCTGAGTCCTAATTCTGATAGTATACTTGTTTGAATGGTGACTGTAACATTTGTCGAAAACGGGTTTTACCAAACCCGCTCCATTTTGTAATCGAATATCAAGTTATAAATGTTCGTCGCCTATTTATGCTTATTTTAATTTTTAGTGATACATAATTAATAAACAAACTAAACCATAAAAGTTATAATTGATAAAAAATATAAATAAAGTGATTAAAAATAAAAAGGGGCTGCCGGGACTCGAACCTGGGTCAGCCGGGTTGTAACTCCAAAGATTTAACACTCACACGCATAACCACTCCGCCACTTGTTTGTTTTCTGTCAACTCTAGGAAACGAATAAGTCTTATATACAAACCTAGATGAACCGGTTGCGCCAACTGAAAAACCGAAATCGGCATACGTCCCGAGTTCGATTCTTGACACACGCACCTTCGCAGTAATAAAATGCCTTTTTTGTTTAAAACTGAACCGGGTTAACTCCGTTAGTTGTTAAGTATAATAAAATTTGTATATTAACCAAGTTAGACACACAGTCCAGCGGTGGACTGTGTGTAACGTTAAAGCACAGGTCCCGGGTTCGAGACCTGTTAGTGGCACCGGTTCGATGAATTAAAATGTTTTTGAAATTAAAAGAATTTTGGATAAATTGAATTAATATAGAAGTATAATTAAAAACAGAATTATTTCGGGTTAGACACGTAGCTCAGTTGGTAGAGCTGCGTGCACGCGAACGGGAGGTCTCGAGTTCGAGCCTCACCCAGCGCATTTCAGTCACACAATAAACTGGTCAAACAGTCAAAGTCAAAAAGTCAACGGTCAACCCAAAAAGTCAACATATTTTTATATTTTTAATTATTTAATTTAATTTAAAAATCAATTAAAAATACTTAAAAATAATGTTTTTAAAGATAGGAAATAGCCTTAAACTCGTAAAAATATATCTAAAAATTCTATTAAAATCCTTAATAAAACCCGTTCATTTACTATATTTTCCGTTATTATTTAGGTTAGTTAATTCTCGTTGTTCCGCTCTTACAACTCGTGCGCATCTCACCATCTCCAATCAAACGCACCCAATGTGAGTGAATCTTTACAAATTCCCCGTTTTAATCACGTTTTTGGGGTGTATCATGTGTCTTGCTATATATTATACTTAAATCATTGTGCATACAACATATCATGAACAAATGTGTATTCAGTTTGTTTCAACTGTTTGTGTGGTTATTGTTAGATTCAATTTATTATTTTCAGTACATGCAATTTCATACGCCGCCGCTCCCCATTACATTATGAGCGTTGAGCATGTTCCCCATTACATTATGAGCGTGAACCTGGCGTGCCAACATACGATCGGCTCCGTTTGATTGAGCCTTGATCGCACAGTTTCATTCATGTTATTTATTGTATGATGTTGGTATGTTAATGTATGCTATCATATTTTACTGTATGTTATAGTTGTGATTGCAATTGCTACTGCTTGATTATTTACATTTGCTCATTTATGATTATGCACAATTTTCATTGATAAACTAACAAGAAAATCAATAATAAATGTTTATCTAACAAGGTTCACTCGCCAACTTATGTTGACCCAAAAACCCCCATTTTTACACATGATACAGGTGAACCAGCTGCAACCAGAAACACATAGGATTGGACTAGAAGAATAAAATGATTTAGAGCTTGGAATTATTTTGTTTGGTTATTTTCTTTGTATTGTATGGACATGTTTGGATTATTTGGAATGTAATTTTGACTTTAATAAATATGAAACATATTAGTAAATATCATGAGCTTTGGTGATAACCCAATTATGCCCCGACTATTATTCTGCTGCGGGTCGGGGTGTGACAGTGACAGTACCTCTCTCGTTTGTTATGATGGAGAGGTTAGTCTATGTAGAAATGGAACACAATCCAATTTCTTTAAATGATGAGATGATATGAATGCTAAATCAGTGAGTATAAAACAAACTTCAACCAAGACATTACTAAATCCTACATGGAACTTCTCATAACCGCCTGACAATGCCTCTGATCCTTTGACAAGAATACTTATATATAGGAAGTACCAGCGGCGTATCCACCATATTCTCGTCAAATTTTCATTGTTTTATCAGTAAGTTATGATTAGTCCTATGTGACTCTAAAACATAAACAAACACAACAAACAAAGCTTGAGTCTTAATTCTGATAGTATACATGTTTGAATGATGACAGTTCCTCTCTCGTTTGTTATGATGGAGAGGTTAGTCTATGTAGAAGTGAGACACAACCTAACTTCTTTAAATGATGAGACTGAGATTCGTCGTGAGGTATGATGATATGAATGTTAATTCAATGAGTATAAAAACAAAACTGAAATAGTAATTCGCATTAAGATTCTTGGATAAATTTCCAATTTATAACTGAGATACGTGAAAATTGAGATAACATAAAGAAAAACATAAAAACTAAGCGGTTGGAGTTGAATCCTGATTTTGGGTGAAGAAACTAGTTGGGCGGTTCGTTTGGGCTGTCATTATCTTCAACAGGATTGGCGTTGATGTTGTAAACCCTTCCTCTTGCTGGTGGCCTAGCTGGGTTTGCTTGATTTGCTTGGTTAACTGGGTTTGCTTGAGCTTGAGCGTTTATGATGTTAACCAATCGAGGGCACGTGTTCCTAAAATGGGTAGGGTCGCCACAATTGAAACAAGCTCGAACATATGGGAACATGGGGTATTGGGGTTGTTGATATGTTTGGATCATGTTTTGAGTAGGGGGTGAGATTTGGTTTTGAGAGGTGCGGCAAGCCTTGCTCAAATGACCATAGCGTCCACAATTCGCACATAGTCGACAAGGTAAGGTAGAGGGATGGTGATAAAAGCAGGTGTTGCATTGAGGGTGAGGTCCAAGGTAAGGTTTCTTATTTGGGTAGGTTGAGTTGGGTGCTACTTGAGTGATTGGGATAGCTTGGAGGGGTACGGCTTGTGAGGCTGGTTGATTGCGTTGGGTGACAGCGAAAAGTTGCCCATCTCGTTTTCTCTTAGAAATGGGTTGAGAAGGGGATTCGGTTTGGGTGGAGTTTGAGGTTTCAGTTGATGCTTTATCCTTCTTCTTCTCCTCCTTGAAGTCTTTATTCCGTATGCGGTTCTCGGTGAGCTCTGTAGCTAACTCCATTGCTGCTTCCAAAGTTGCAGGTGTGGTACTTATTACAGAGTCTTGAATTTTTGAAGGAAGACCTCGAATGTAGTGCTCGATCAAACGGTAAAGAGGAGTGAACAAGTTGGGAACCATTTGATTTAACTCGAGGAATCTCTTGTTGTATGTGGTGTGGTCGCCTTCCTTTTGTTTCAAAGAATAGAACTCATCCTCCAATTTCTTGATTTCGCTTCTTGGGCAAAACCGTCTTGTCATGATTTCCTTCAACCGTCTTGTATGATGTTGGTATGTTAATGTATGCTATCATATGTTACTGTATGTTATAGTTGTGATTGCAATTGCTACAGCTTGATTATTTACATTTGCTCATTTATGATTATGCACAATTTTTCATTGATAAACTAACAAGAAAATCAATAATAAATGTTTATCTAACAAGGTTCACTCGCCAACTTATGTTGACCCAAAAACCCCCATTTTTACACATGATACAGGTGAACCAGCTGCAGCCAGAAACACATAGGATTGGACTAGAAGAATAAAATGATTTAGAGCTTGGAATTATTTTGTTTGGTTATTTTCTTTGTATTGTATGGACATGTTTGGATTATTTGGAATGTAATTTTGACTTTAATAAATATGAAACATATTAGTAAATATCATGAGCTTTGGTGATAACCCAATTATGCCCCGACTCTTCTTCCGCTGCGGGTCGGGGTGTGACAGATTGGTATCAGAGACATGACTATAGGGATATAGGATTGGTTATTAGACCCTTAGAGCCTATACTATAGTTGATTAGAAACTTATAAGATTTTTGTGTGTTACATGCCAAATTTCATGATGTTTATATGTTTTATGTTAAATGTTACATTCAATGTTATGCAAGCATGTTCATAAGTATATATTATCATATAATGCCTATCATGAATCATATTCTCATAACACATCATATCCATGAAAGCACACACCACATCATTTTCATGATTGCTTTTACAATGATTTTTGTGTTTTCAAATCTCATCAAAGTGAGTTCTCATGACGGGCATGTAGTAACTGGAAGGGTACCAGTACCGGTAGTCGGAACGTCCTGTCTAGGCTGGCATTCGTATAAATCCAAAATAAAGGACCAGTTTGCCTACCTGGGGACTAACGATGAGAGTACGAAGTACCTATTAGGCCAAAGCATGCTATACCAAACGTCGTGTGAGCTAACCCCACTTTGAGTTGTCATTGTGTCTACACCTGGACACATTCCGACCATTTTTGTGGTTTGCATTCGGGTGATGCGAGTGTTAAATCGCCAATAATAATGTGAATCCTACCAAGCCCATAGTCATGGGGGCCCACATGACTATACAGGTGAAGGTATGGGGGACATTTGAGGCCCAACATGAGCAAACCCAAGACATCCTATGGATGTAGTTGCATTATTGATATTTATGTTATTTTCATTTTTCTTAAAGACACATGACACCTAAAAAGACTCCATAAACTCACAATCTTCTTATGTATGTTCCTGTAGATGTCGTCCAGACAACAACGAGGGGGTAAAAGATCAGGAAGGTCTCACGAACGCTTGGCCACACAAATCGCGAAACAAATGGCCACGATACTGTCTGACATTGTGGTCCAAGTACAACAAGCTCTCGCCACAAATCCCACTAATCCTCCCCAACAACATGACCAGAACATCGACAACCCTCCTACCAGCAAGTGCTCATACAAACATTTCAAGTCTTGTGATCCTCATAAATTTGAAGGGACCGAAGGTGTCACTGCTCTCCTCCATTGGTTTGAGGAAATGGAATACACCTTCCTCAACTGCGATTGTCCTGAGGATCGCAGGGTTCGATACGCCACCGGGAGACTATTTGGGGTCGCTCTCACCTGGTGGAATACTGAAAAAGGGAAGAGAGGAATTGATGATGCAATGGCTTTAACTTGGGAGGAATTAAGGGAAATCATGACTAGGCGTTTCTGTCCTAGAAGTGAAATTAAAAAGTTGGAGGACGAATTTCATTCTTTAAAGCAGAAGGAGGGAGATCACACCACCTATAACAAGAGGTTCTTAGAGTTGAACCAAATGGTTCCTAATTTGTTTACCCCAACTTATCGTTTGATCGAGCATTATATTCGAGGACTTCCCTCGAAAATTCAAGATTCAGTTCTCAGCATTTCACCGGCAACACTTGAAGCTGCTATGGAGCTAGCGACTGAACTGACCGAGAATCGAATTCGCAACGGGAAGTTTAAAGAAGAGAAAAAGAAAGTCCCTGTTGAGGGTCAAACTTCAAACCATTCCATCTCCTCCTCTAAGTTTGCTAACAAGAGGAAGCGCAACACCAGAAACTTCGCCGTTACACAAACCAACCTCCCTATTCCTGCTGCACCCATTACCCAAGTTGCCCCTTCACCTGCACCATACAAAAGACCATACTCTGGCCCATTACCAAAATGCAACCGTTGCCAATACCACCATTCTCTTGATTATCCTTGCCAACATTGCACCGGCTGTGGTCGCGCAGGTCATACTGTTCAAACCTGCCGCATGCCTCAGCGAACGAACTGCCACCAGCCTTCGACCCAAACCCACCAGCAAATAATGGGTCAAGCCCAACAACCCCTACTATATCCACCCACCCAACATTTAGCCCAAACATATTACCAACCCAATTATCCTATGGGTCAACCTATGCGGGCTTGCTACAATTGCGGAGACCCAAGCCATTTCAGAAACACTTGTCCAAGGTTGGTAAACATTATTCATGCTCAGGCCCAAGCCAACCCGGTGAATCAAGCGAACCAAGCTCCTCCACCTGCAAGAGGAAGAGCTTTCAATATCAACGCTAATCAGGCTAGGGCTGACGGCAATGTGGTTAACGGTACGTTCCTTATAAATGGTAGATATGCATCCATGTTGTTTGATACTGGGGCGGATAAAAGTTTTGTGTCCTTAGAATTTGAACCTATCCTAAACCAAAATCGTGATAAGCTCGTGGAATCCATAACAGTAGAAGTTGCAGACGGGAAACCGGTCTCATTAAACTCTATTATTCCAACTGTACACTCACATTAAACGACCACGACTTCTCAGTTGACCTTATTCCTATGAAGCTGGGAAGTTTTGATATCATAATTGGTATGGACTGGCTCAGTCAACATCAGGCAGAAGTTGTATGTCGCGAAAAGTTTATACGTATTCCTCTTTCAAACGGTCAGACTCTTCGAATCTTTGGAGAAACCTCGTCGAAAGGGCTCAGCTTAATGTCTTGTCTTCAAGCTCAAAAATATCTTTGCAAGAATTATGTCGCGTTTTTAGCTCATATCATCAAAAAGGGAACCATGGAGAAGAAACTTGAAGACATTCCAGTAGTAAAAGATTTCCCGCAAGTTTTTCCTGACGACATTTCAGGACTTCCTCCAGTTAGAGAAGTCGAATTCCGTATTGATCTTATACCTGGTACTACACCAGTTGCAAAGTCTCCTTATAGGTTAGCCCCCTCTGAAATGCAAGAGCTAGCCAGTCAATTACAAGAGTTGACTGACAAGGGATTCATACGTCCTAGTTCATCGCCTTGGGGTGCACCTGTCCTTTTTGTAAAGAAGAAAGATGGATCGTTTCGTATGTGCATCGACTACAGAGAGCTCAACAAATTAACAATCAAGAATCGCTATCCTTTACCTCGCATTGATGATCTTCTTGACCAACTTCAAGGTGCCAGCTACTTTTCCAAAATCGACCTTCGATCTGGTTATCATCAACTTAGAGTTCATGAAGAGGACGTCCCAAAGACCGCATTTCGAACTCGTTATGGCCACTATGAATTCATGGTCATGCCATTTGGTTTAACCAACGCTCCAGCAGTCTTCATGGACCTAATGAACAGAGTCTGCAAACCTTATCTTGATCGATTTGTTATAGTCTTCATCGATGACATTCTTTTTTATTCAAAGTCTAAGTCTGATCATGAGCGTCATCTTCGACTCATCCTTACACTTCTAGAGAATGAAAAGCTTTACGCCAAATTCTCCAAATGTGAATTCTGGTTAAAAGAGGTGCAATTCCTCGGACATGTCGTCAATGCCAAGGGAATACATGTCGATCCCTCAAAGATCAAAGCGGTACAAGAATGGCAAGCTCCACGTACACCAACTGAAGTAAGATCTTTTCTTGGTTTGGCTGGTTATTATCGTCGTTTCATTTCAAACTTCTCTCGCATTGCTGTACCACTCACGGCTTTAACTCATAAGGGAAAACCTTTCATATGGGGACCCAAGCAAGAAGAAGCCTTCCAAACCCTTAAACAAAAACTCTGTGATGCACCAATCCTCACTCTTCCTGAAGGTTGTGATGATTTCGTGGTCTATTGCGACGCGTCAGGGCAAGGATTAGGCTGCGTTTTGATGCAAAGAGGAAAAGTTATAGCTTATGCTTCGAGACAACTCAAGACGCATGAGAAGAACTACACCACCCATGACCTAGAACTTGGAGCCGTTGTGTTCGCTCTTAAGATATGGAGACATTATCTCTATGGTACTAAGTGTGAAATATACACTGACCACAAGAGTCTTCAACATATCTTCAATCAAAAAGAGTTAAACATGAGGCAACGAAGATGGGTTGAACTTCTAAATGACTACGACTGTGAAATTCGGTACCACCCTGGCAAAGCAAATGTGGTGGCTGATGCACTTAGTCGAAAGGGTTATGCGAACTCCATTCGTCTTCTATGTTCGCAAATTATAACTGACATTAAAGATCAATTTCGAGAAGCCCAACATGTTTCAGTAACGGAAGATGATGTACGAAAGGAGATGTCCTGTGGAGCTGAACTTAAAATTGAAACTAAATCTGACGGTATTCTGTACTACCTAGATCGTATCTGGATTCCTAACCACAACAATCTTCGTGAAATTCTTATGAATGAGGCACACAAAACACGATACTCTATACACCCAGGAGCCGATAAGATGTATCAAGACCTACGATATACCTATTGGTGGCCTGGAATGAAAAAGGATATTGTTTGTTTTGTTTCTAAGTGCCTTACATGTTCCAAGGTGAAAGCTGAACACCAAAGACCCTCAGGACTTCTGGTTCAACCTGAAATACCTGTATGGAAGTGGGAAAATATAACCATGGACTTCATTACCGGGTTACCTCGCACTTCTGGTGGGTATGACACTATATGGGTAATAATTGACCGACTTACAAAATCAGCTCACTTTATTCCTATCCGCGAAGATTTCAAGAACGAAAAGCTAGCTCGTATTTATATCAGCGAAATCGTAAGCCGACATGGTGTACCGTTAAGCATTATTTCTGATCGTGATGGTCGTTTCACTTCACGAACATGGCAAGCAGTACAAGCCGCTATGGGTACGCGATTAGATCTCAGTACCGCCTATCATCCTCAAACTGATGGTCAATCTGAACGCACCATTCAAACTCTTGAAGGTATGCTTCGAGCATGTGTTATAGACTTCAAGGGAAATTGGACGCTCATCTACCATTAGTCGAATTTTCGTACAACAACAGCTATCATTCAAGCATCGGCATGGCATCTTTTGAAGCCTTATATGGTCGTAAGTGCCGATCTCCAGTATGTTGGCACGAAATTGGGGAAGCTCAAATCACTGGTCCGGAATTGATTCAAGAAACCACAGACAAGATCCATCAAATTCGAAACAATCTTCTAGCGGCCCAAAGTCGTCAAAAGAGTTATGCAGATAAACGACGGAAGCCTTTAGAGTTTAACATTGGTGATCATGTACTTCTAAAAGTATCACCGTGGAAGGGAGTAGTTCGTTTTGGTCAAAAAGGCAAGCTAGCACCACGCTACGTAGGACCTTTCAAGATACTCGAAAGAGTAGGACCTGTAGCATACAAGCTTGATCTACCAGAAGAACTAAACAGGATTCATCCCACATTCCACGTATCAAACTTAAAGAAGTGCCTCGCTGATGAAAACCTTCACATTCCTCTGGAAGATATTCAGATTGATGAATCTATGCATTTTATTGAAAGACCAGTAGAGATAATGGATTTAGGAGAAAAACGTCTACGACGAAGTCGCAATCCAATTGTTAGGGTACGCTGGGAGTCGAAACGGGGACCTGAGTTTACTTGGGAACGTGAAGACTCAATGCGTGAAAAATACCCGCATCTGTTTCCTACTACTTCTATTACTTAAATTTCGGGACGAAATTCCTAAAAGTAGGGGATACTGTAACATTTGTCGAAAACGGGTTTTACCAAACCCGCTCCATTTTGTAATCGAATATCAAGTTATAAATGTTCGTCGCCTATTTATGCTTATTTTAATTTTTAATGATACATAATTAATAAACAAACTAAACCATAAAAGTTATAATTGATAAAAAATATAAATAAAGTGATTAAAAATAAAAAGGGGCTGCCGGGACTCGAACCCGGGTCAGCCGGGTTGTAACTCCAAAGATTTAACACTCACACGCATAACCACTCCGCCACTTGTTTGTTTTATGTCAACTCTAGGAAACGAATAAGTATTATATACAAACCTAGATGAACCGGTTGCGCCAACTGAAAAACCGAAATCGGCTATTCAACCGTCTAAACGTTTGAATAATCGCGAATTCAGGTTTATAACCAATGCACCGACGATTCTAATCAATTCAGACTTGAATTGACTTCAATTCTGATGATGATGGGTTTTATAACCGAAACTATCTCATAACCTGAATTACTGCAATCAAAGATCTTCTCGCGACTCAGAAACATTCCACAAACCTCCAGTTACATTTCCGCACACTTTACAGTCCACCGGAGAAGTTTATTTTACTCGCCGGAAAATTCTGCAAGTTCGCCGGAAAACCGTATTCTTCCTCAAAACGGTAAGTCCTTCAATACCGTCGTAGTCTAACAATTGTTAAGCTATTTCTAACTCAAACCTTTCACTTGAAATCGAATTCAGACGCTACTATCGGATAATACCAGTTCGCCGGAAAAGTTCTGGAAATCTTTATTTTCATCTGTGAATCGGTAAGGACATTCAAACACTCTGTTAACGTTTGTTTATCACTTCAATTCCACGATTAGCTAATCAAAATGGTTAATTGTCTTGTTCAGTTGAAGTGCACAAAAACAGAGACCGACACCTTGCCGGAATTCTGAAATAAACCGTTCATCGGTATGTTTACTTCTAATTATCGTTTCTGCCATTTCATATTAGTTTGTACAATGTTTATCAATCGAAACAAGATATAACGGTGTAATCCACTGCCTGTAAAATCTAACGAAGAAGATGAACTGCGCTAACAATATAAGAATAATTAAAATTGGTATTTTGAACGGGTTAGACACACAGTCCAGCGGTGGACTGTGTGCGAACAAAAACACGCATACGTCCCGAGTTCGATTCTTGACACACGCACCTTCGCAGTAATAAAATGCCTTTTTTGTTTAAAACTGAACCGGGTTAACTCCGTTAGTTGTTAAGTATAATAAAATTTGTATATTAACCAAGTTAGACACACAGTCCAGCGGTGGACTGTGTGTAACGTTAAAGCACAGGTCCCGGGTTCGAGACCTGTTAGTGGCACCGGTTCGATGAATTAAAATGTTTTTGAAATTAAAAGAATTTTGGATAAATTGAATTAATATAGAAGTATAATTAAAAACAGAATTATTTCGGGTTAGACACGTAGCTCAGTTGGTAGAGCTGCGTGCACGCGAACGGGAGGTCTCGAGTTCGAGCCTCACCCAGCGCATTTCAGTCACACAATAAACTGGTCAAACAGTCAAAGTCAAAAAGTCAACGGTCAACCCAAAAAGTCAACATATTTTTATATTTTTAATTATTTAATTTAATTTAAAAATCAATTAAAAATACTTAAAAATAATGTTTTTAAAGATAGGAAATAGCCTTAAACTCGTAAAATATATCTAAAAATTCTATTAAAATCCTTAATAAAACCCGTTCATTTACTATATTTTCCGTTATTATTTAGGTTAGTTAATTCTCGTTGTTCCGCTCTTACAACTCGTGCGCATCTCACCATCTCCAATCAAACGCACCCAATGTGAGTGAATCTTTACAAATTCCCCGTTTTAATCACGTTTTTGGGGTGTATCATGTGTCTTGCTATATATTATACTTAAATCATTGTGCATACAACATATCATGAACAAATGTGTATTCAGTTTGTTTCAACTGTTTGTGTGGTTATTGTTAGATTCAATTTATTATTTTCAGTACATGCAATTTCATAGGCCGCCGCTCCCCATTACATTATGAGCGTTGAGCATGTTCCCCATTACATTATGAGCGTGAACCTGGCGTGCCAACATACGATCGGCTCCGTTTGATTGAGCCTTGATCGCACAGACATTTATCATTTTCAGTACATGCAATACGATCGGCTCCGTTTGATTGAGCTTGATCGCACAGTTTCATTCATGTTATTTATTGTATGATGTTGGTATGTTAATGTATGCTATCATATGTTACTGTATGTTATAGTTGTGATTGCAATTGCTACTGCTTGATTATTTACATTTGCTCATTTATGATTATGCACAATTTTTCATTGATAAACTAACAAGAAAATCAATAATAAATGTTTATCTAACAAGGTTCACTCGCCAACTTATGTTGACCCAAAAACCCCCATTTTTACACATGATACAGGTGAACCAGCTGCAGCCAGAAACACATAGGATTGGACTAGAAGAATAAAATGATTTAGAGCTTGGAATTATTTTGTTTGGTTATTTTCTTTGTATTGTATGGACATGTTTGGATTATTTGGAATGTAATTTTGACTTTAATAAATATGAAACATATTAGTAAATATCATGAGCTTTGGTGATAACCCAATTATGCCCCGACTCTTTTTCCGCTGCGGGTCGGGGTGTGACACTGACAGTACCTCTCTCGTTTGTTATGATGGAGAGGTTAGTCTATGTAGAAATGGAACACAATCCAATTTCTTTAAATGATGAGATGATATGAATGCTAAATCAGTGAGTATAAAACAAACTTCAACCAAGAAATTACTAAATCCTACATGGAACTTCTCATAACCGCCTGACAATGCCTCTGATCCTTTGAAAAGAATACTTATACATAGGAAGTACCAGCGGCTTATCCACCATATTCTCGTCAAATTTTCATTGGTTTTATCAGTAAGTTATGATTAGTCCTATGTGACTCTAAAACATAAACAAACACAACAACCAAAGCTTGAGTCTTAATTCTGATAGTATACATGTTTGAATGATGACAGTTCCTCTCTCGTTTGTTATGATGGAGAGGTTAGTCTATGTAGAAGTGAGACACAACCCAACTTCTTTAAATGATGAGACTGAGATTCGTCGTGAGGTATGATGATATGAATGTTAATTCAATGAGTATAAAAACAAAACTGAAATAGTAATTCGCATTAAGATTCTTGGATAAATTTCCAATTTATAACTGAGATACGTGAAAATTGAGATAACATAAAGAAAAACATAAAAACTAAGCGGTTGGAGTTGAATCCTGATTTTGGGTGAAGAAACTAGTTGGGCGGTTCGTTTGGGCTGTCATTATCTTCAACAGGATTGGCGTTGATGTTGTAAACCCTTCCTCTTGCTGGTGGCCTAGCTGGGTTTGCTTGATTTGCTTGGTTAACTGGGTTTGCTTGAGCTTGAGCGTTTATGATGTTAACCAATCGAGGGCACGTGTTCCTAAAATGGGTAGGGTCGCCACAATTGAAACAAGCTCGAACATATGGGAACATGGGGTATTGGGGTTGTTGATATGTTTGGATCATGTTTTGAGTAGGGGGTGAGATTTGGTTTTGAGAGGTGCGGCAAGCCTTGCTCAAATGACCATAGCGTCCACAATTCGCACATAGTCGACAAGGTAAGGTAGAGGGATGGTGATAAAAGCAGGTGTTGCATTGAGGGTGAGGTCCAAGGTAAGGTTTCTTATTTGGGTAGGTTGAGTTGGGTGCTACTTGAGTGATTGGGATAGCTTGGAGGGGTACGGCTTGTGAGGCTGGTTGATTGCGTTGGGTGACAGCGAAAAGTTGCCCATCTCGTTTTCTCTTAGAAATGGGTTGAGAAGGGGATTCGGTTTGGGTGGAGTTTGAGGTTTCAGTTGATGCTTTATCCTTCTTCTTCTCCTCCTTGAAGTCTTTATTCCGTATGCGGTTCTCGGTGAGCTCTGTAGCTAACTCCATTGCTGCTTCCAAAGTTGCAGGTGTGGTACTTATTACAGAGTCTTGAATTTTTGAAGGAAGACCTCGAATGTAGTGCTCGATCAAACGGTAAAGGGGAGTGAACAAGTTGGGAACCATTTGATTTAACTCGAGGAATCTCTTGTTGTATGTGGTGTGGTCGCCTTCCTTTTGTTTCAAAGAATAGAACTCATCCTCCAATTTCTTGATTTCGCTTCTTGGACAAAACCGTCTTGTCATGATTTCCTTCAACTCTTCCCAAGTCCAAGTCATAGCATCTTCAACACCTCGCTTGGCCTTCTCTGTATTCCACCATGTAAGTGCTATTCCAAGCAAACGACCGGTAGCATATCGCACTTTGCGATCATCGGGGCAATCGCAATTTAGAAAAGTGTTTTCCATTTCTTCAAACCAATGGAGGAGAGCGGTGACACCTTCAGTCCCTTCGTATTTTGGAGGGTCGCAGGATTTGAAATGCTTGAAGGTGCATTTAGTGGTAATTGGGGAAGGGTTGACGACATTTTGATCTTCTTGATTGACGGGATTAGCGGTGAGGGCTTGTTGAACTTGAACTACAATGTTGGCTATTACGGCAGCCATTTGTTGAGCGATTTGGGTAGCCATGCGCTCGCGGACTCTTCCTGATCTCATCTTCCTACGAGCGGAATTAGAAGACATCTACAAGGAATACATATCAAAAGTATGAGTTGGATGTTTTAGGGATCATGTGTCGTATTTAGGAATGAACAATCATAAAATAAATATAGAATAATAAATCTACTACATCCATAGGATGTCTTGGGCTTTGCTCGTAGTTGGGCCTTGCATGCCGCCATACTTCACCTTCGTAATCATGTGGGCCCCCATGATTACCGGGTTTTTCATATGGTTCGCATGTGTTAGCCTAGTTACGTACACTAAAACCCGGAGAAAATCGAGAAATAAGTATGTAACGTATGATATTCGGAATGTATCCAGGTGTGGACACGGTGACACCTCAAAGTGGGGTTAGTTCGAACGACGTTTGGTGTGGCATGCTTTGGCCTAATAGGTCCTTCGTACTCTCATCGTTAGTCCCCAGGTAGGCAAACTGGTCCGTTATATTGGATTTATACGAATGCCAACCTAGACAGGACATTCCGACTACCGGTACTGGTACCCTTACAGTTACTACATGCCCGTCGCAGAACTCACTTTGATGAGATTTGAAAAAAATGAAAAATGCGACAAAATCTTGAATAACGGAAGTATGAAGATGATTTGAATATGTGAACATTGAAATATGTATGATGAATATGTATGTAAGTATGTATGTTTGACTGTAAGTATAATTCACTATGTATCACAAAATGTAATATTGGAAGTGTTTGCATGCATTTGTGTATGTAATAAATATGAAAGAAATAAACATCATGAGTTTGCATGTAACCACATAAACAATTAAAATCTAATCAACTATAGTATAGGCTCTAAGGGTCTAATAACCTATCCTATATCCCTATAGTCAAAAGCTCTGATACCAATCTGTCACACCCCGACCCGCAGCGGAAAAGGTGATCGGGGCATGATTGGGTTTTCATCAAAGCTCATGACATTTATTATAATGTTTCATATTTATTATTACAATTTAAAGGATATCATACAATCATATCATTCAAGTTCAACATGTTCTATACATCTTTCTAGGCTTCATTATTTTTCTTCTAAGGCACTTTCCTATGTGTTCCTTGCTTCATCCTGTCCACCTGTATCATGTGTAAAAATGGTTTTTGGATCAACAAAAAGTTGGCGAGTGAATCCTATTAAAACATTAAAACGTTTTTATTGAATTGATTATAAAATAAAGTGCATAACCACATATGAGTAAATATAAATGTAAATTTATTCACAAAACACTTAATATTAAATATTGCACACACATACAACAATAGCTTGTTTTGAGGCACGCGTTGTTCAACTCGTCTCCCACGAGGAACTGATGGGCCTAATGAATGAGTTTTGAGGCACGCGTTGTTCAACTCGTCTCCCACGAGAAACTGATGGGCCTAACAATTAATTTGCATACAACTTGACAATATGTAATACATAATAACAAACAATATTTACATTCTAAGTTTAGATCATAATATGGTATAGCACGAGTTTGAATAAGCGAATTAGTTTAAGTGACACATGATACACCCCAAAACATGAATAAAAAGGGGAATTTGTAAGAATTCACTCACAGTGGGTGCGTTTCTTGGATTGATGATGAATGCGCACGAATTCGGATTTAATCGACAAGGGAACTAACCTAAATAATAACATAATAGTTTGATAAATAAATAAACTCTTATTTGAGATTAGTATTTTCATTTAGTATTCTTAATGGGATTGTTAGGTTTATTTTTTTGTGAGTTCAAGGAAATTTTCTAACTTTAAAAGTATTATTTTTAAGTATTTTAATTGATTTTTAAATAAAATAAATAAATAAAAATATAAAAAAATGTTGACTTTTTGACTTTGACCGTTGACCGTTGACCATGAGTGTTGACCGTTGACCGGTTCGGTCGTGTATAAGTATGCGCTTGGTGAGACTCGAACCGATGACCTCCCGTACGCGTGCACGCAGCTCTACCAACTGAGCTACGTGTCTAACCCGAAATATTTATGTTTTTAATTATATTTATACACTATTTAAGTTAATCAGAATTCATTTATTTAAAAAGATTTTAATTGTATCGAACCGGTGCCATCAACAGGTCTCGAACCCGGGACCTGTGGTTTAGTGTTGCACACAGTCCACCGCTGGACTGTGTGTCTAACCTGGTTGATATTCTGGTTTTTATTATACTAAACATCTTACTGTGAGTTAACCCGGTTCGGTTTTAAAAAGAGCATTTTTATTTAAGAGAGTGAGGTTGAGTCAGGGATCGAACTCGAGACGTGTATTCATTGTGTGCACACAGTCCACCGCTGGACTGTGTGTCTAACCCGTTTATTATTCTGATTTTAATTAATCTTATACACTAGTTTGAACTCATCTTCTTCGTTCAAAACACAGACAACGGTTAACCAGCTGTTTCTTGTTTAAATTCGATTAACGAATATTATAAGCAATTGAAAGGTAATGAACAGAGAGGGTTTGGGGAAAGAATGTACCGAACAGGTGTCTTTCTTAGAACTCCAGCAAGGATTCGTCGGCTCTGTTTTGTGAACTCCGTCTGTTCGGATCAATTAACAGTTTTGATTGCTTAGATGTGAAATTGAGTTACCAAACAATGATTAACAGGAGGTTTAGTTGATCATACCGATTAACAGTGTGAGTTCGGAAATTCCAGCGATTTTCCGGCGAGTACAGAATATCCGGCAACGTCGTCTGGGATTGATTCTAGGTGATGGATTGATGTTAGTAATGGTCTAACAATGGATTGAAACAGAAAGAGTCGAGGTATTTACCGTGTTGATGTGAGTCTCGGTTTTCCGGCGAAAGTCCGGTGATGGCAGAAAAGTTCCGACGAGTGAAATTGCTTCGAGAATTGGTGTAATTTTTAGCGAAAAGATTACCAGAGGCTAGGGTGTGTATTTATAGGAAAGAATATCGATGAATTGGGTCCGATTTCTGTCTTGATTCGTTGGTCAATCTTTCTCCGGCGGTTATGACTGATGTCGCGGGACTGGACATCGGTTATAACCGATGACGATGTTAATACGTACATTAAGTCATAAGAAACCGACAATAATTGGCGAAGTCGTCGGGATTTCCGGCGACTGCGAAATGGGCGCGTCGTTGACTGATTTTGATATCGAGTTTTGTTATTTGAATTAATTGTTTCGATATATTATCAAAAAACACAAGTGGCGGAGTGGTTGGATGTGCGTGAGTTAAGTCTTTGATGTTTCCATCCGGCTGACCCGGGTTCGAAACCCGGCATCAGCATTTTATTTTTATTTCATTATTTTTAATAAATTTTCAATTATAAATTTTAAATTCTAATATATTTATTAATTATGTATCGTATAAAATTAATTTGAGTATTTAATACACAACGAAAATTTTAACTGGATGTTCGGTTAATAAACGAAGCGGGTTTGGTTAACCCGGTTTTTCGACGGATGTTACGGTTAATATATTTGTCTTTGACTAGGCCAAATATAAGTTATGCAGTTCAGTTTTTAAGTCAATTCATGCACAAACCTTGTCAGTCACATCTGAACATTGCTTTGAGACTGTTGAGGTACTTGAAACAATGTCTAGGTCAAGGAATTATGTTTAAAAGGACAAGTGATTTGTGTTTATTGGAGTATGTAGATGCAGGGTTGGGCAAGGTGTATTTTAACCCTAAAATCTATTACTGGGTTTGGAATATTTCTGGGAGATACTCTTATCTCTTGGAAAAGTAAAAAACAAAGTGTAGTTTCGAGGTCGTCGGCAGAAGCTGAGTACAGAGCAATGTGCTCAGCCACCAGCGAGAGTATGTGGATACAAAATGTTTTGCAAGAACTAAAAGTCAAGTTCAGTTTGCCAGTTAAATTGTTTTGTGACAGTAAGCCTGCTATATCAATCTCATTAAATCCTGTTTTTCACGAAATAGCAAAACATTTTGAGTTGGACTTGCATTTTTTAAGGGAAAAAGTTGCAAGTGGGGTGACTGAACCTGAAAAATTGCTACTGAAAAGCAAGTAGCAGACATTTTTACAAAAGGGTTGAGTGCAAGTAAACATAACAGTTTGTGTGAACAGTTGGGATTGTTTAATATGTTTGCTGCATGAATTATGGGGAATGTTAAAAATGAAGGTTAATGTGTAATTCATGAGCAAACAGTTACGAAATATTGTTGTTGGTTGAAGTTGTTATAACAACTTTTATAAGTTGTTTTATATTGTAACTGATATTTGTTCAAGTGAACAGGTGCATAAGTTGGAGGGCTAAAGTGAAAGTTTGACAATTCTCAGGGAGCAGGTTGTAACTTGAATTTGTGGCCAGTATAAAAGAGTGTGGGTACTGTGCAGATCTAGATCTTCTTCAGTACTGCTTCTTGTCTTTGTCTCTGTTAGGGTTTGTTCTTGTTCGTATATTCAGAGTTTGTATCTTGTTTTGTATAGATCAACAACTTATCCGTAGATCTGTTACTTTGTATTGTTCTGTTGTTTGATCTTACATCTGGTAAGATCCGGGTGATTTGGGTGTTTTGGTTTGGGTCAAGTTAATAAGATTTTTGTCGCTTTTTTGTCGCTATATTCTTGTGTTCATATAGATCTATACTTTTTTTCATATGAAGTTAAACCCTGCTCACAACCAATCTGTGAAAAAGGAAAGGAAAAAAAAGGTAAATATCAATTCCAGAAAGAAAATTGAAGATATTGAAATTAGAGGGAGTTATGATCATGAATCGAATGTAGTCAAGCCCTAAAAATGTTTGGGGGCCCAAACTTCAGCTAATATGTATCATATAGTCTGTTAGAATTCCATAATTTTTACTTATTTATTATTAGTATATGTCACAATAGTTATGTGACATAATTAAGATAGTTAATATTAGTTAGTATGGGTCAAATAGGTTGTTATTAGTAAACAGGTCAAATTGGGCCATTAACTGCCATGTCTCTTCTGAAGGGATACATGGGTTCATTGGTGTTTATTAGGATATAATTTATATATGTGTGTATATATATATATATGTATGTATTTATATAGGAATAATGGATTCTAATAATCCTAACTATTAGCAGTTGGCTGACAACGGTCTCAACTTAAAAAATAACCAGAGGTGGTCCCATATTTTCATATATTGTAAACCAATGGACTTTTACTAAACAGAAAAAGATAAGGTACAAATAGAAATTAAAGTTCTATTAATAAATGTCCATTAGTTTATAATATGTGAAAAGTTGAGACCACCACTGGTTATTTTTGAAGTTCGGACCGTTGCCGGCCAACGGCTAATAGTTTGAATTATTAAAATCCATTATTCCATTTATGTGTGACCTAGTGGTCTAGTGGTATGATGCTTACCCCCTAGAAAAGTGGTGTGCGCTCAAATCCTTGCAAGTGCAAGGTTATGTAATATTTACGTGTAAAAAAGTTGCTGTTTAAAAAAACCCATGATAAAAGGCAATGAGAGGTATGAATATGATGTGTTGAATGTTGTGCATTGATAAGTTCATAAATACAAAAATATCCCTATTGTTCTTATCATTTCTATGTGAAATACAACATATTGGTTTGTGCAGGCTTTCTTGATCCCAATATAGTCAAACTGCCCTCGAGTATAATAAGTTTTAGCATATGGCTACGTCCGATGAGCATAATCGTATCCGATGTGAGATCAAACATCATGTGGTGGTGGTGCTCTGCCATGCTATTTGCAAGTTCAATGCTATTAATTTTTTTAGGAGATTAAGTAAATCATCAACATTAATGAGCATTGTAAATACATATGAAAGATGTTGAACCGTCATCCTTGAGTAAATATATTAAACATGGTTAGTGTATGCTGTCTGTTGAAGCAAAATTTAGCCTTATGCTAATCTTCCTGCGGTTCAACATTTTTAAAGATGATTACTCAACAAATGTTATTGTTAATTAAACAGGTGCTTTAATAGTACCTGTAAATCTGACACATAGTCTAATATTTTGATTTAATAAATGGTATAATTAAGCAACTTTTGTTATATTTGGGATCTTTAATGTTGAAGTTATCTGGTTTCTGCAATAACGACACGTCGATCTTCCAGGTTGGATGTTATAGCCTATGCTGGATCCGAGTTTGATTGATTGGAAAACAGAACAGTCTGTCTATACGCATTAATAAATATTCATATCATAAGATACAATCTACTATATAAATACACGCTTGCTAGCGAGCATATGATAGTGTTATTGTGCATTCATCAACTGATGGAAGAGATTCAGGTTCACTGCAGCTCTCCCCCGAGAAGAAAGCAGGTCGTTTAGGTTCAGGCAGTTCTCCCTCAGTAACCAACATTAGAACCACTGACCACATAGTTGGTCTATCTTCTGGATGATGCTGCACGCATAACAGTGCAACATGTATTGATCTTAGTACTTCAGAGACCACACATAAGGCCTGTAAAGATGCACTTAATAGTCCAATGGACTTTCCTTCTTTATAGTGTCTCCATACCTACATCAAACCGAAACGCATATCTAAAACGATCACTAGTTTCTGGTCAAGATATTGGTATATGGTCTTACAACTTCACTTACATGTCCAAGAAGGTTGTCACTGCGGTCTCCATGAGAGAATTCTCTGTTCCTCATCCCACAAATTATCTCCAACATGAGAACACCAAAACTGAATACATCAGATTTTATTGAGAAACGCCCGTGTACTGCGTACTCTGGAGCAATGTAACCGCTACATAAATGTTGAGCAAAATAAAATTACAGATTAGTATTGGAGTGTCTCTTTAAATCTAATCTTCCTTCTTTTCTGGGAAAAAAGTAATAAAGTTAAGGAGGATTCTTACTATGTTCCGACCACTTTCTTTGTCTTGACAGTGGTATCATGCCCTACAAACATTCTCGCAAGGCCGAAGTCGGATATTTTCGGATTCATGTCACTGTCCAGCAAAATATTACTTGTCTTGAGATCTCTGTGGATAATTTGAATGCTGGAATCTTGATGTAGATAAAGAATGCCTCGAGCTATCCCATGTATTATATTGAATCGTTGTGGCCAGGTAAGCGTCGAGTTTTTGGTTTCATCTGCCAAACGGTGACTACTATGTCATGTGCTATTATATGAAGTTTGAAAGAAATATACTATGTCAAATCATGGAGAGTGATTTAATGTTCTAAGTTCAAACCAAAGAGTATCCAGTCCAAGCTTTTGTTAGTCATGTATTCATAAATCAACATCAGTTCATTTTGATGAATGCAATATCCAAGAAGCTTCACAAGATTCCGATGCTGTAGTTTTGCAATACAGATGACTTCATTCTTGAACTCATCAAGCCCTTGTTGGGATGTTTCTGAGAGTCGCTTGACAGCTATTTGTCTTCCATCCTTCAACATGCCCTAAAAGATTACAATCATAATTATGATTAACAGTTTATGACAACTTATAATTCTGTTGATTTTACATTTTCGATTCATGATAGGGATAAGCAATGCATTCTGTTTAAGAAGCATAAGGATGTTACCTTATAAACCAGACCAAAGCCGCCTTGTCCAATCTTATTGGAGACACTGAAGTTACCTGTGGCCCTGGCTACTTCATATAGGCTAAAACATTTTATATCATCAAGTTGTTCCATCTGCAGACTTGTATTCTTTGCATTAAGCGCATACCAGTTTCCTACAAATGATTTTGTTACATGACTTATCTAAACTTCGTATCTAATAAACATGCAAAAGTGAAACATTAAATGCTCCTTTGTGTTACCTTGTCCTTTCATGTAAGGGGTTTTCTTTATTTTTCTATAGGCATATGCCACTACAAAGAGAAGTAGCACAGCTGTTGAAGTTAAAAGCACCATTATAAGTATTCTTTTCTTTTTGTTGGAATTGGACAGGGAGCCCGCAAGACCTTTCATTGAGAAATAATAATAATAGTTTCGCAATTAGCACATAAACTAAAAACACAGAAATGGCCCATTTTTATAAAAAAAATACAAATAAAAAAAAAAAAATTGTGTACCTTGGAACTCAGAGGCTGCCATTCTTACATATATATCTTGATCCACACCATATTCTCTTGTATCCAAAAGCTCATCAAGCCATAGCAAACATCCACTTCCTCCATTTCTGATATCTAAACTTGTATACCCTGTACAAGAGCAGTTCCCTTTGCAAGTCATCTCACATTCTCCGAGAGTCATGCTCACATTATACCATGCCTGTCGTGTGTCTGGTACCTTCACTCTTGCGATTTTCCAAAAACCATCCTCATCCCGATCACCACTCCCATTACCACAATGCAGCGGCCTTCTACGTATACACCCACTCGCCCAATCAGACGTCTCCCATTGTTCTGGATTTTTTGGTTCAAACCCTTGCATACAAGTGCAAGGTGGATGCTTGTTAATGCTACATATTCCATAAGGCCCACAGAGTGAAAATCGATCACAAGTATCTACATCAGCGTTTGCATACACAATCCAGTCTTTGATTCGTTCAATCCATTGCAAAATCAGTGTCTTGCCATCCCATGTCACACCGACGCGTTGAACAATTGAACTTTTAAGTTCATATTTATTATATATTTCCCTCTCATTCATCACAAACTCGCTCGAGTAAATCTTATTCTCTTTTTCAATGGGAAAACCACTGTAGCCGAGACCATTCCACGGTCCATGCCTTCCATGTACACTTTCACCTTTCAACCTTAAAGTTTGTGGATATCCATTCATGTCGTGTACATACCTATACTCACCTATAGAAGGATCATCAGGGCTCTTCCAGGAGGTCAAGCACCTCTGCAGCCCTGTTACCAAATCCTTCCCTAATTTCATTCCCGGAAGAAATGTGTCACTAGGATAGTCAAAACTTTGCCAAATCATTTTATTGTTATTCCACACAACAAGATTTCCGCTTTCTAAAAGCTGTGCCACCACTACTAAGTTATTACTCTTTGAATTGGATGACCAAACCATCGGGTTTCCGCCACTACGAATCACCAGGTTTCCCAGTCTGGTAAGTTTGAGCATGCCTGATGTATCTGCAATCGGTGTCTCCCGGTTAGCAACCCATACAACAGTCCCATATGATATCTTCTTGTACCATATCCCCAGGTACCGGTTCTTAGACTTCCCGGACTAAAAAAGCCCAATTCGAACATTTCCCCTTCAGAAATAAGGGTGGCTTTACCATCTTTGATTTCTTGATTTGTAGATATGGTGTCTAGTGAATCGCAATCTAATGACAGCAAGATGAAAACAATAAAGAATAATACATGTATGTATTGCTCCTCCATGATGATCCAAAATATAAAAAGCAAAGACAACATTTTATTCACTTTAGATATATTTCAAATGGTTGAAAATTCCACCACCTAAAGTCCAGTCAACTGACAGCAACTTTAATTTTAGAGTTATTTATGAGATGACCAGATGAAAACGTTGGTGGAGACCTGGTGGACCGTTGGTGTTCATTTTTTTTTCTTTTGACGAATCAGTCAAAAGTAGCCATAATTACCAAGAAGAAAGAAAAAGAAAAATAAAATTCTTAATTTTACCAACTTTTAAAATTGAATGTAGAGTTTTTCTAAGAATCGATTTTAATCGCAGGTTTTTAAACACGCTGTAACATATGGTGAAGTAGTTACTAACATTAACCGGATGAATACATGATAGAAAGCTAATTTATATTTCTAAGGATAGAAAGCTATTGTTGTGTAAGTTTTTTTTATGGCCAACGTCATTTCTTTACACTAATAATCCTTAATTATTTCCCTTGCCCAGGTTTAACCTAAGACCTCCTCTTTAAAAGACAGGTGCCTCTACTAAGTGGGCTACCCTACATTGGCTATTTACTGTGTAAGTGGGTGTATTAATTTTAAGTATAAATCAGATATAATGTAAGATTAATGTTAATTTTAAGTAAACTAAGATACTACAGTGCTTTGTGCTAAGCAACTTGTGGCTTTTAAAAGTTATTACATATTTATAAATTGTGTCTTTATCAATAGCACCTAATCCAGTGTTTCATGATCATACTAAGCACCTTAAAAATGATCTTCAATTCTTCATGAACAGACGAAAAAATTCATGCTCGTAGAAGCAGCATGCAATGGTCTTCATTTTCACGCCAGTAGATGCAATTTACTATATAATCACGTGCTTGCTATCGAGAATACAATAATGTTATCGTGCGCTCATCAACTGATGGAAGAGATTCAAGTTCACCACAGCTCTCTTTAGTGCAAAAAGCAGGCGCTTTAGGTTCAGGCAATGGTCCCTCACTAACCAGCATGAGAACCACAGACCACATAGTTGGTCTATCTTCTGGATGATGCTGCACGCATAACAGAGCAACATGTATTGATCTTAGTACTTCAGAGACCACACATGATGCCTGTAAAGATGCACTCAATAATCCAATGGACATTCCTTCTTTATAGAGTCTCCATGCCTACATCATATCAAACCAAAACACATAAAAAATCACTAGTTTCTGGTCAACACATTGAGAGTTGGTCTTGCAACTAAACTTACATGTCCAAGAAGGTTATCATTGTGGCTTCTGTGAGAGAATTCTCTGTTTCTGTTCCCACAAATTATCTCCAACACAAGAACGCCAAAACTAAATACATCAGATTTTATAGAGAAACGCCCGTGTACTGCGTACTCTGGAGAAATATAACCTCTACAGACAGGTTAAACAAAATATATTTACAGATTAGTATTGAAGTCTCTCATGCAATCTCACTTCCTTCTTTTCTGGGAAAAAATATTAAACTTAAGACGGATATGCTTACTGTGTTCCAACCACTTTCTTTGTGTTAGCAGTGGTATCATGTCCAACAAAATTTCTAGCTAGCCCGAAGTCGGATATTTTTGGATTCATGTCACCGTCCAGCAAACTATTACCTGCCTTGAGATCTCTGTGGATGATTTGAAGGCGTTAATCTTGATGTAGGTAGAGAATACCTCGAGCTATCCCATGTATTATATTGAATCGTTGAGGCCAGTTAAGCATCAAGCTTCTGGATTCATCTGCCAAAAGGTGACTATTTTATGTTATGTGTTTTTATATAAAGTTTGAAAGTAAAATACTATGTGAAATCATGGAGAGTGACTCAAACCAAATAGAAACCAGTCCAAGCTTTTGTTAATCATGTACTCATAAATCAAAATCAGTTCATTTTGATGAACGCAATATCCAAGAAGCTTCACAAGATTCCGATGCTGAAGTTTTGCAATACAGATGACTTCATTCTTGAACTCATCAAGCCCTTGTTGGGAAGTTTCTGAGAGCCGCTTCACAGCTATTTCTCTTCCATCTTTCAACACACCCTAAATGATTACAATTATGATTATGATTAAGAATTTATAATTACTTATACCGCTGTAGATTTTACACTCTTGATTCATGATAGAGATTAGTTATGAAGTTACCTTGTAAACCGTACCAAAGCCGCCTTGTCCAATCTTATTGGAGACACTGAAGTACCTGTGGCCCTGGCTACTTCATATAGGCTATAACATTGCATATCATCAAGCTGTTCCATCTGCAGACTTGTACTCTTTTCATCATCCACATTCAACTTCCCTACAAAATGAGAGTTTTACATGATTTTTTAACGTTTCCTATCCTATATGGACGCAGAAAAGTCAACATTAATTGCTCCTTTGTGGTACCTAGTCCTTTCATGTAAAGAGTTTTCTTTATCTTTCTACCGACATATGCCACTGCAAAGAGAAGTAGCACAACTGATGAAGCTAAAAGTATCACTATAAGCGGTCTTTTCCTTGTGTTGAGATCGGAGTTAACAAGACCTTTCAATAAGAAATAATAATAGTTTAACACATAATAAGCTAAAAATACAATGATATGTAGAATTACAGGGGTTATTTGGGATTGTGATTGAGAGAGAATTGGATGAAATCCTGATATTTCATTAGTCACAAATGAATGCATACATGAGGTTTATATAGTTTGTGAAAGGGGGTCATGACCCTTCACTTAACAAACGTGATGGTTCGGTAATTAACATCTATAACCGCCACCACTAATACTAAACAATAATAATACAATATAATTACATAATATTAATCCAACTTATACTTAAATCATGAATTAGGCTAACATGATAGTCCATTTCTAGAAGAAAGTTGTGTACCTTCTAACTCAGAGGCTGACATTCTTATGTAAATATCTTGATATACATCATATTCTCTAGTGTCCAAAAGCTCATCAAGCCACAACAGACATCCACTTCCTCCATTTCTGATATCTAAACTTGTAAAACCTGTACAAGTACAGTTCCTTTTGCAGGCCATCTCACATTCTCCAAGGGTCATGCTCACATCATACCATGTCTGTCATGTGTCGGGTATCTTCACTCCTGCAATTTTCAGAAAACCATCCTCATTTCCGTCTGCATTCCCATTACCACAATTTAAAGGATCTTTGCGTATACACCCACTCACCCAATCAGACACCTCCCATTCTTCTGGATTTCTTGGTTCAAAACCTTGCATACAAGAACAAGGTGGATGCTTGTTAATGCTACATATTCCATATGGACCACAGAGTGAAAACCGATCACAATTATCCACTTCAGATTCTGCATACACAATCCAGTCTTGGATCCTCTCAATCCAATGCAGAAGCAGTGTCTTGCCATCCCATGTCAAAACCATCCTCTGAACAACTGAACTTGTAAGTGTATATTTATGATAGATTTCCTTCTCGTTCACGACAAACTCGGTTGAGTAATATTTGATTTTCCTTATCAAGAGGAAAGCCGCTAAACCCAAGACCGTTCCACGGTCCAAGTCTTCCTAGTAAAACTTGACCTTTCAACCTCAGATTTTGTGGATACCCGTTCGTGTCGTATATATCACTATACACACCTACAGAAGGATCATCGGGACTCTTCCAAGATGTCAGGGACCTCTGCAGCCCTGTTACCAAGTCCTTCCCGAATTTCATTCCTGGTAGAAATGTATCACCAGGATAGTCAAAACTTTGCCAAATCATTTTATTTCTATTCCACACAACAAGATTTCCGGATTCTAAAAGCTGCACAACCACCATGTTATCACTCGTCACAGTTACGGTTGAATTGGATGACCAAACCATCGGGTTTCCGCCACTACGAATCACCAGGTTTCCCAGTCTGGTAAGTTTGAGCATGCCTGATGTATCTGCAATTGGTGTCTCCCTGTTAGCAACCCATACAACAGTACCATATGATATCTTCTTATACCATATCCCCAGGTACCGGTTCTTGGACTTCCCGGGGCTAAAAAAACCCGATTCGAACATTTCCCCTTTAGAAACAAGGGTGGCTTTACCATCTCTGATATCTTGATTTGCAGAAATGGCATCTAGGGCAGAGCAACCTGATGACAGCATGATCAAAGCAAGAAAGAATAATGATAATAATAATAATGTATGTACGGACTGGTGCTCCATTGCTGATCCATATCATGATTGGAAGCAATGATAACATTCCACTTTCTACAGTCAACTGGATGGCGGTCTTCGTTAGGTATGTGACCATTTTTTCCACAACATACATTCTAGAATCAATAACAACTTTACATTTACGCTTTCGGATTTCCACTCATATGCTCTGGTCAAACTCTCTGTTTTTAATCAACAAAACACACTGTGGTTTGAATTCCTGTATGTTCTTCACAGTTTAACCTGTCAAATGTCCCTCTTCTAATTGGTTCGCTTCATATTGCAATGAATTTCATAATTCTTCGACACAAATGCACAAAATTGAACTAAATTACCTCTTTCGGTTTATATCTTAGGGTTCTTAATTTCAACAAACGCCAGTATTGAACCCAATCTCTGACTCCACAATGACAATAGAGTACAAATCGCCACCGGTTGTAATCGTTAGATATTTTAGTGTAATTGGGATTGACTTGATGACCAAAGGAAATTATGATGCACAAGTTAGGAGGTGCGGGAGTGAACGCTTATTCGAGTTGTTATAATTCTAAGTATTCGGGCCGAGCTCCGAAAGGGGTTCCAAAGGGGCGAATCCCCCTTGGCATAGGTCAGGTGTGGCGCCCCTGAGAGCAGGGTCCAAGGAGCAGAGCCCTTGGCTTTGAGCTTTATAGAAAATGCCTTAGAAAAATTATTTTTATAAAATTTGTCATAATTTTGTCGATAAAATTAAGACAACAATTTAATTAAATTTGAAATATAACTGCTAATAACTGCCAAGTAGCAGTTATCTGGGAATTATCTTCAAAAATTCGTAGCTATGTTTTTTTGGTCAAACCCTGGTTCATACGAATTCCATACAAACATATATTGTTGTTCCAATTCTCGAAATCAGAGTTGTATCCGATTGAATTATTCGGTAGAACCACCGGAATAATTTGATCTGAGAGTGAATACACGCTTCTCTGATCATCCGGTTTCTGAAATTCCCAACAAAGATCAAATTAATTTATGTGAAGATGGCAAGCGGATCGATGAAGGATATGACAAGCAAGTTTGACAAACTGGAGAAGTTCGAAGTGCAGGATTTCCGAAGATAACAGAAGAAGATGCACTTTCTTCTCACAACCCTGAAAGTGATGTATGTGTTGACAACTCCAATCCCAGAGGTACTGGAGGAACGTAATATGGAACAAATCAGGAAGCGGTCAAAGTGGGTAAACGACAATTTACATCTGTCTTGGCCACATCCTAAATGGTAAGTCTAATTCCCTGTTTGATGTTTATCAAAAAATGTTGAAACTGCAAAGTTACTGTGGGACACTTTGGAAGAAAAATACATGTCAGAAGATTCTTCTAGTAAGAAGTTTCTTGTTAGTAATTTCAATAATTACAAGATGGTTTATTCGAGGCCTGTCATGGAACAGTATGATGAACTGTTGCGGATTCTGGGTAGTATGCCCAACATGACATGAAGATGGATGAATCCATCTCGGTTTCAAGCATCATTGACAAATTACCCCCCTTCCTGGAGAGATGTTAAACACACTCTGAAACACTAGAATGGAGAGTTAGTTAACTTTGGTTGAACTTGGAAGTCACTTCAGAATTGAAGAAGGCTTGAGAGCACAAGAAAAGGTGTTGGTTAATGATGAAAAAAAAACAGGCTGGAACGTTTGTGAACATGGTTGAGACATGTGAATTATCCAAAGGAAATAGTAAGTTAAAAGATAAACGGAAGTTTCAAGGGAACAACAATTCGGGTCCAAACAAGAAGCCGAATTCCCCTTGCTGGAAATGTGGTAAAGCTGGTCACTTTAAGAGGGACTGTAAATTAATGAAGAATGCCAACAAATCTGGTTCAAAGAACAAGAATGAGGCTTGTCCTAGCGGGTCCAAGGACCCGGGCAATGAAGGTCGGAATTTAGTACAATTTAATAATTCGTTTCAGAATTATGTATCACTAATTTCTAAAGTATTTTATGTGCAGGATGATGATATTGCTTGGTGGGTTGATTCTGGTGCAACAAGTCATGTATGCAAGGATCTTCATTGGTTTAAAGACTTTCAACCAATCGAAGACGGATCTATCATCAAGATGGGGAATGTTGCAACTGAACCAATCAAAGGAATAGGAACCGTGCATCTTTTTTTTACTTCTGAAAATTTTTTACTTTTGAATAATGTTTTCTATGCGCCTGAAATTCGAAAGAATTTGTTAAGTGGCATTGTGTTGAATAATTGTGCTTACAAACAAGTGCTAGAAAGTGACAAGTATATCTTGTCAATACATGGTTCCTTTGTAGGTTTTGGTTATCTTTGTAAGGGCATCTTTATTTTGAATGTTGATGTTTCCTTTATGAATGAATCTGTTTGTATTACTTCAACTAGTAATGTTAATGACATAGCTTCAACTAGTAATGTGAATTGCATAGCTTCAACTAGTAGGAGTAACAACTTGACTGATTCGGAATTATGACATGCTAGACTAGGACATGTACATTATAAAAGAGTTAAAGAATTGTCTAAAATGAGCTTAACTCCGCCTATTAACATAAACAGATAAATGTCGTATTTGCAAGGTGAATAAGATAACTAAAAAGCCTTTCATGCAACATGTTCATAGGGAAACTAAAGTGTTAGATTTGATACATAGCGATCTATGTGACTTTCATCCTACACCATCTCTAGGTAATAAAAAGTATGTAGTAACGTTTATAGATGATGCTACTAGATTCTGCTATGTTTACTTGTTGCATGCTAAGGATGAAGCTCTTGAAAAGTTTAAGATCTATAAATAAGAAGTAGAGCTTCATCGAAGTGAGTTGATCAAAACCCTACGGACAGAGGTGGTGACTATTTTGATCAGTGTATTTCCAATCGACTGGAATAATACACCATACCACAGCTCCTTACACACCGGAACAAAATGGTGTGGCCAAAAGGAAGAATAGGACTCTAAAGGAAATGGTCAATACCATGCTATCCTATTCGAGCCTAAGTGAAGGTTTTTGGGGTGAGGATATGTTGACAGCCTGCTATTTGCTAAATAGGGTTCCAAATAAAAGGAACAAGACCACCCATTATGGGCTTTGGTATAAAAAACCACCCGAGCTGCGTAAACTGAGAGTTTGGGGTTGTAGGGCCATGGTAAGGCTCACTGATCTAAGATAAGGAACACAGGGGAAAGAGGTATAGACTGCATTTTCATTGGGTATGTTGAGCATTCATTTGCTCACAGGTTCTATGTTATAGAATCAAATGAATACGTGTTGGTGCATACGGTAATTGAGGCAAGAACTGTAGACTACGATGAAAATAGATTCTCTTCAATACCTAGGCCTAGGGACATGGTTTCAAGCTCTAGTAACCCTCGAATGGCTAATCAAGTGATTGATACTCCTCCGGAACCTAAGAGGAGTGGTAGAGCAAGAAAAGCTAAATCATTTGGTGATGAATTTCAACTATATTTGTTTAAAGGATGAAATTAAAATTCAATATCAATATTGTTTCAATATTGAGAAAGATCATAAAACTTATAGTGAAGCCATTGCATCTCACGATGTAGCTTTCTGGAAAGAAGCTATAAATGATGAGATGGACTCTATTATGCAGAATAACACTTGGAAATTGTCTGACCTACCCCTGGTTGTAAACCACTTGGTTGTAAGTGGATCTTCAAGAAGAAGATGAAAGTAGATGGTTCAATTGATAAGTTTAAAGCCCGGTTGGTTATTCAAGGCTTTAGACAAAATGAAGGAATAGACTACTTTGACACATATGCTCCTCTAGCAAGAATATCCACTATTAGATTGTTGGTTGCCTTAGCTGCAATACACAATCTTGTGATTCACCAAATGGATGTGAAAACCGTTTTCTTGAATGGTGATTTGGATGAGGAAATATATATGAAGCAACCAGAGGGTTTTGTTATGCCTGGCAATGATCATAAGGTGTGTAAGCTAGTTAAGTCATTGTATGGCTTAAAGCAAGCACCAAAAAAGTGGCATCAAAATTTTGATGATGTGGTTTCGTCTAATGGTTTTGTATTAAACCAAGCGGACAAGTGTGTATATAGCAAATTTGATGATTCTAGGAAAGGAGTCATAATTTGTCTATATGTAGATGACATGTGGATCTTCGGTACTGACCAAGATCAAGTTGATAAAACAAATAAATTTTTGTCATCTTGTTTTAACATGAAGGACATGGGGGAGGCGGAAGTGATCCTTGGTATAAGGATCAAAAGGGAGAACAATGGCATATCGATCTCTCAATCTCATTATATTGAGAAGATATTGAAATAGTTTAATTTTCATGATAGTTCTCTGGTTAGTACTCAACGGATCCTGCTTTTAAGCTCTCACCTAACGAAGGTGTAGCGATAAGCCAACTTGAATATTCAAGGGCCATTGGATCTCTCATGTATGCTATGATTAGCACTAGACCAGATATAGCTTATGATGTTGGAAAGCTTAGTAGGTATACTAGCAATCAGGTGTAAGTCATTGGCAAGCTATGAACCGAGTATTTAGGTACTTGAAAGGAACCATGAAATATGGTTTGACTTACACTGGATTTCCTACAGTTTTAGAAGGTTATTCGGATGCAATCTGGATTAACAACAATGAAGATCATTCTTCCACGAGTGGATGGACCTTTCTGCTTGAAGGAGGTGCCATATCTTGGGCTTCTAAGAAACAGACTTGCATAACTGATTCAACAATGGAGTTTGAGTTTGTAGCATTAACCGCAACTGGCAAAGAAGCTAAGTGGCTAAGAAACTTGATTTATGAAATTCCATTGTGGCCCAAACCTATATCACCAATATCTATTAGATGTGATAGGGCTGCTACCTTGGCTAAGGCCTATAGCCAAGTGTAAAATTGGAAGTCTAGACACTTAGGTGTTAGACACAGCATGATTCGTGAGCTCATCATGCATGGGGTGATATCAGTGGATTTTGTGAGAACTCAACATAATTTAGCTGCCCATTTAACCAAAGAGTTATGTAGAGATCTTGTGCATAAGGTGGCTGTAGGGATGGGATTAAAGTCCACATGAAATTTCTCGTGTTAAAATACCCAATTCCCACCTAATATGACGTTAGCTGTTAAATTCAATATAGAAAGCTTAACATCTAAAAATTGGAACACATTAGTAGCATCATCCCAAGGTATGTGTTCAGACCTGAAAGTTAAAGGAGGTTGAAGGCTTTCTTCTTAATAGTTCTTTGAAAAATTGCATATGTAGGTGCAAGAATAAAGAGCTACCTATATGAACATGTAGTTTAGCCGCTTCAAGAAGCTAGGACTTGGCTTTGATATGTTAATTGAAGGACGGGACACATGCTAGTAAAAATAGTGTCAAGAAAGAACATAAAAGTATATAAACTTGTGTGTATATTATCTTCACGTATTCACTGAATAGAAAGGGTTCAATCCTTAGAGACACCCCTATATTCGAATATTTGGAATGTGTAATATACTAATGTGAAACTCAATCGTCGCGACATTTCATTTATGCATAAGTTTGATTGTTGTGAATTTGTTTAAGTTAATCAAGGATTACGCCAAAATGGGGGAGGTATGTTAGATATTTTAGTGTAATCAAGATTAACTTTGTGACCAAAGGGAATTATGATGTACATCGAACAAGTTAGGAAGTGCGGGAGTGCACGCTTGTTCGAGTTGTTATAATTCCAAGTATTCGGGTTGAGCCCCGAAAAGGGGGTTTCAAGGGGGTGACGCCCCCCTTGGCGGGGGTCTAGGGGCAGCGCCTCTAGGAGCAGGGTCCAAGGGGCAGAACCCCTGGCTGGGGTCGAGCTTTATAGAAAATGCCTTAGAAAAATTATTTTTATAAAATTCGTCACAATTTTGTAGATAAAAATTAAGGCATCAATTTAATTAAATTCGAAATTTGAAATATAACTGCTAATAACTGCCAATAACTGCCAAGTAGCAGTTATCTGGGAATTATCCCCAAAAATTCGTGGCTGTGTTTTTTTTTGGTCAAACCCTGGTTCATACGAATTGCATACAAACATATATTGTTGTTCCAATTCTCGAAATCAGAGTTGTATCTGATTGAATTATTCGGTAGAACCACTGAAATAATTTGATCTGAGAGTGAATACACGCCTCTCTGATCATCCAGTTTCTGAAAGTCCCCAACAGTAATACCATTGCCCATAGCCAAAAACTGACTTGCAGGTCTTCAAACAGGCTGTCGAGAGCCAACACTCGTTCTCCTATAATGATCTTGGATCAATTGGGTTTACAGACCTAGCTTATACTAATTTATTAAACCTTGTTAGTCAATAAATGAATAAATAAATAGATAGTATAATAATTTTATTAAACTAAAAGTTCAATAAGTGTCTTAGAATTGAAACTAAAAGGACACATCTTTAAAGAAAAATAAATTAAATTAAATTGACTTACTTCAATATAAAACATTTGTTTTTTAATAACAAAACACTTTTCTTTTTAAATTAAAAGAACGTCTAAAAATACAAATACTTGTAATAACAAAAATAAGATAACAAAAAGATAAGAAAAGATATCATAAAAACAAAAAGGTTTGAATAGTTTAATCTGAAAGTTTAGGGAGGGGATGTGTGTAGTAAAAAAGGAGGTGCATTTAGCATCACCTTTAATTTTGAGTGTTAAAATATTCTACATCCTGCCCTTCTATCTCTCAATATATCTGTAACATTTGTGCTTATCGGGTTTCAAAAAAAAAACCCCGCACCATTATTTAATCAAGTATTCGGTTAATGTTCGTTGCATAATTGTTAGTATTAATTATCCTAGTTATGTTATAATTAATAACAGAAAATCTAAATTTATTAAAAGTAGTTAAGAAGTAATAAAACAAAAGAAAATAAGCTAAAAAAAATATATATAAATAAAATGGGTCAAACCGGGATCGAACCCGGGTCTTCTGTGCACACACACACATAAAACACCACTACACTGCACACACTTTAGTGCTGAATAGGAGAACATTTAAGTCTTATGCAGGAATTCGCTTGAACCTGCAAGTTCAGAACAATCAGGGCGGTAACCGCCCATTGATTCAAGGGCGAAATCTTTGGCATACGTTTCAATCCTGTGAATAATCAGATATAACCGTCAATCTTTATCATTGTTAATCAAACTCAATTATAGGATTGACCGTTTAAATCGATAATTTTATTCTGCCGTTTAAAAATCGAAAGCAAAATCACGGCTTAAACAATCTATAAATACTCGATAGAAGGTAGTTCCAAACTCGCTCTTTTCCTTGAAATCTCAATCGCAAAAGTTCTGCTCAAAGATTCCTGTTTAATTTATTTCTGCCAGAATTGTCTCGTCGGAAAATTTACGTCGGATCACCACCTTGTCGGTAAAACACTTTGCTCATCTGTACGATTCTTTATAGTCATTGTTTTAGATTCAATTGTGATCAGAACCGACCATTTATATTAACACTTAGTTTTTAGCATCTGGGTTTGTCAGCAAAGGAGACGAAGCTTGAAGCTTAACTGAGTATTTGAATAATCAAACTCGGGTTTTATTTGGGTTAGACACCCAACCCAACTTGGGCTGGGTGCAAACATTGATGAGATCACGAGTTCGAGTTGGTGTGTGCGCGGCGGTCAAATTGATTTTTAAATCCTTTTTAATTAAATTAAATTCAGGTTGGTCTAAAGAGTCTATAAGAATAATTAAAAACCAAATACTTCCGGGTTAGACACGTAGCTCAGTTGGAAGAGCTGCGTGCACGCAACCAGGAGATCACGGGTTCGAGTCTCATCACACACATCCAAAATCATATATTGAACCGGTCAGGTTCTGACCGCCGCCTGCCAGGTCAATTTTTATTTTATTTTATTTTACATCATTTTCTATTTATTATTTGGTTACTACTTATTTAATTATTTTTCTTCAAAACCTTAGATTTAAAACTCCATTTAGTATCACAAAAATAATCTAAAAATAAAAAGAAAAAATGAAGTATTTACTTTTATTTATTTATTGATATGTTACGTTATTATTTATGTTAGTTTTCCCTCGTCGGTCAAATTCTAAACTCGTGCGCACCCACCATCAACCAAGAATACGCAACCACTGTGAGTGAATCATTATATAATCCCCCTTTTATTCATGTTCTGGGGTGTATCATGTGTCGTACTTGTTTTATTTAATCAAACATTTGTGCTAATATCATTATGTGATCAATGTGTATATTTATTTGTGTGGTTTTGTATGGTTACATTTTAGCTTTTCAGTGCAAACATTCATTAGGCCCATCAGTTCCTCCTCGTGGGATACGAGTTGAGCATCAGGTGCCTCATTAGATCGGCTCCGTTTGATTGAGCCTTGATCTCAAGTTCATCGTTCATCATGTCATGTGTTCATTGCGGATATTATGTGGTTTGTGATTGGTTATATATATACATATGCTCACTTATGATTCATGCACAAATTTTATTCAAACAACAAATATAATACAACTGTTTAAATGTTTTACTAAGATTCACTCGCCAACTTTTGTTAACCCAAATCTTTTGTTTTATGCGTAATAAAGGTGAACCAGCCGAAGAAAGAAACACATAGGAATGGCCTTAGAAGATTAAACAAAACTATTATGTCTGAACAATGTTTTGATTTTATTTATGCTTGTATGATTCATTGTGTTTGAATATTTGGAGTATCAATTTCAATTTAATAAATATGAAACTTATTAGTAAATGTCATGAGCTTTGGTGATAACCCAATTATGGCCCAACTTTTATTTCCGATGCGGGTCGGGGGTGACAGATTGGTATTAGAGCTTGTGACTATAGGGTATAAGGATAGGTTATTAGACCCTTAGAGCCTATACTATAGTTGATTAGATTTTAATTGTTTATGTGTTATATGCAAAACTCATGATGTTTATATGTTTCATGTTTATTTTTCACACACAAATACATGCAAGCACTCTCACTAATACATGCTAATATGTGATGTTCATTATAGTTTATATGTTGTTAACATATCATGCATACGCAAGCACACACATCACGATTTCACCATTTTCATGATTTCTTCTCAAATATCTTGCAATGTTTCATGTTTTTCAATCGCATCAAAGTGAGTTCTACAATGGGCATGTAGTAATTGGAAGGGTACGAGTACCGGTAGTCGGAACGTCCTGTCTAGGCTTGGCATTCGTATAAATCCAAGAATAATGGACCAGTTTGCCTACCTGGGGACTAACGATGAGAGTACAAAGGACCTATTAGGCCAAAGCATGCCACACCAAACGTCGTGTGAACTAATCCCACTTTCAGTTGTCATTGTGTCTATACCTGGACACATTCTGACCTTATACCTCACAATTATGTTTTACGATTTTCATTCGGGTGATGCAAGCATTAACAAGCCAACACAATGTGAACCCTACCAAGCCCAGTAGTCATGGGGGCCCACGTGAATACCAAGGGTGAAGTATGGGAGACATTTGGAGGCCCAATCTTAAGCAAGCCCAAGATATCCTATGGATGTAATTAAATTCTTGTTTCATTTATTTTATGTTGTTTTCACTTTTTACGACACATGAAACCTAAGAACGTTCAATTCATAATCTCTCCACGTATTTCCTGTAGATGTCTGCTTGACACTCTCGAGGCGGTAGAAGGTCAGGAAGATCAAGCGAACGTATGGCCACTCAAATCGCTCAACAGATGGCTGCTGTACTTCCTGATATCGTTGTGCAAGTTCAACAAGCACTTGCCACCAATCCCATCACCCCCAACAACCCAGAAGGGCAAAATATCGCCGACCCTCCTCCCAACACCAACAAATGTACCTATAAGCATTTCAAGTCCTGCGATCCCCCAAAATATGAAGGGACAGAAGGTGTCACTACTCTCCTCCGTTGGTTTGAGGAGATGGAAAGCACTTTTCTCAATTGTGATTGTCCCGATGATCGCAAGGTGCGCTATGCTACCGGTCGACTGTTTGGAGTAGCACTTACCTGGTGGAACACCAAAAAGGGTAAGCGAGGTGCTGAAGCTGTTATGGCCTTGACTTGGGATGAGTTGAGAGAAATCATGACTAGACGCTTCTGCCCAAGAAGCGAAATCAAAAAGCTGGAAGACGAGTTTTATTCATTAAAGCAAAAGGAGGGAGACCACACCACATACAACAAAAGATTCCTCGAGTTGAATCAGATGGTCCCTAACCTGTTCACTCCCCTTTATCGTCTACTCGAGCATTACATTCAGGGCCTTCCCTCGAAGATTCAAGATTCAGTGCTAAGTACTTCTCCTGCAACACTTGAAGCTGCCATGGAACTGGCTACCGAACTGACAGAAAATCGCATTCGAAATGGCGATTTTAAAGATGAGAAAAAGAAGAAAAGGCATCTGTTGAAACTCTAAACCCAACTCCAGCAGGTTCATCTTCCAAATTTGCTGGAAAAAGGAAACGTAATGGGAAAAATTTCGCCGTTACCCAAACCAATTCTCCTATCACTGCTGCCCAATCACACAAGTCGCCCTCAAAGCCGCCCATTCAAAAAGCCATACACTGGTCCACACCCAAATGCAATCGATGCCAATACCATCATCCCCAGAGAACCCCTGCCAATACTGCACAAGTTGTGGCCGTGCAGGTCACACGATTCAAACTTGCCGTATCCTCCAAAAACCAAACCGAAACCCACCACAAGCCCAAACCAATAATCAAGTGGTGGGCCAAGCCCAAAACCAACAACCCTTACTTTTACCACCCGCTCAACCTATGGCTCAACCCTTACTACCAACCAAATTACCCAATGATGCCAACCCATTAGAAAACAATTTTCAACTGTGGCGATCCAAACCAATTTTCAAAATACCTGCCCATGCTTGGTCAACATCATAAATGCCCAAGCTCAAGCCAATCCGGTGAACCAAGCCAACCAAGCTAATCCACCTGCTAGAGGAAGGGCTTTCAACATCAACACCAACCAAGCTAGGGCTGATAACAATGTGGTCAATGGTACGTTCCTTTAACGGTATTTATGCATCCATACTATTTGATACTGGTGCGGATAAGAGTTTTGTAACCTTAGAATTTGAATCCATTCTTGATTTATCCCGTGTTAGTTTCGCTGAACCATTTACGGTGGAAGTTGCTGATGGAGAACCGATTGCGTTAGACTCGATCATTCGTGGTTGTACTCTTACTCTTAATGACCTGGACTTTTCAATTGATCTTATCCCTATGAAGTTGGGTAGTTTCGATATTATCATCGTATGGACTGGCTTAGTCAGCATCATGCAGAAGTTATGTGCTATGAAAAATTTATTCGAATTCCTCTCGCAAAACTTTGCGCATTTTTGGTGAAACCCCGTCTAAAGGGCTTAAATTGATGTCATGCCTCCAAGATCTTAGATATCTTCGTAAAGATTATATCGCGTTTCTAGCTCATTAGTCAAGAAGGAAGGCAAGAAAAGGAAGCTCGAAGATATTCCCGTCGTTAAAGAATTTCCTCAAGTTTTTCCCAATGACGTTTCAGGACTTCCTCCTGTATGAGAAGTCGAGTTTCGAATCGATCTTGTACCTGGTGCTACACCATCGCAAAATCTCCCTATAGGTTAGCCCCATCTGAGATGCAAGAGTTAGCTAGTCAGCTGCAAGAGTTAACTAACAAGGGATTTATACGTCCTAGCTCGTCACCTTGGGGTGCGCCTGTTCTCTATGTGAAAAAAAAAAGATGGAACTTTTTGTATGTGCATCGACTACAGAGAGCTTAACAAACTGACCATCAAGAATCGTATCCATTACCGCGAATCGATGATCTTCTAGATCAACTTCAGGGTGCTACCTGTTTTTCAAAGATCTACCTTCGTTCTGGTTATCACCAACTTAGAGTACGTGAAGAAGATATTCCCAAAACTGCTTTTCGAACTCGTTATGGTCACTATGAATTTATGGTTATGCCTTTTGGTTTGACCAATGCCCCAGCTGTTTTTATGGATTTGATGAATAGGGTGTGTAAACCCGATCTCGATCGTTTTGTCATAGTTTTCATTGATGATATCCTTATCTACTCCAAGACCAGATCTGATCATGAGCGTCATCTTCGACTTATCCTAACACTCCTGAGAACTGAAAAGCTTTATGCTAAGTTCTCGAAATGTGAGTTTTGGTTAAAAGAAGTGCAATTTCTTGGCCATTTTGTTAACGACAAAGGGATTCATGTTGACCCTGCAAAAATCAAAGCGGTACAAGAGTGGCAAGCGCCACGTACTCCTACCGAAGTTAGATCCTTTCTTGGTCTCGCTGGCTATTATCGTTGTTTCATCGCGAATTTTTCTCGTATCGCCGTTCCACTCACAGCCTTGACTCACAAGGGAAAACCCTTTATTTGGGGACCCAAACAAGAAGAGGCTTTCCAAACTTTGAAGCAAAAGCTTTGTGATGCACCTATCCTTACATTTCCTGATGGTTGCGAAGATTTTGTGGTTTATTGCGACGCGTCAGGGCAAGGGTTAGGTTGTGTTCTAATGCAAAGAGGAAAGGTGATAGCCTACGCCTCAAGGCAACTCAAAGTGCATGAAAAGAATTATACCACTCACGACCTAGAGCTTGGAGCTATCGTGTTCGCCCTTAAGATATGCAGACATTACCTCTATGGTACCAAGTGTGAAATCTACACTGACCGTAAGAGTCTCCAGCATATTTTCAATCAAAAAGAGTTGAACATGAGGCAACGTCGATGGGTCGAACTCCTAAATGATTATGATTATGAAATTCGATATCATCCTGGGAAGGCTAATGTGGTGGCTGACGCCCTCAGTCGAAGGAGTATGCAAACTCAATCCGTCTTTTGTGTTTTCCAATTGTGACCGATCTTCAAAACCGAATTAGAGCAGCTCAACATATTTCCGTCACGAAAAATGATGTATGAGATGAACTGTCTTGTGGAGCTGAAACCAAGCTAGAATCCAAATCGGATGGTATTCTCTATATTTAAATCGTATTTGGGTACTTGATCGTGATGATCTTCGTGCTTTTCTCATGAATGAGGCACACAAAACTCGATACTCTATACATCCAGGAGCCGATAAAATGTATCAAGATCTACAACACTCCTACTGGTGGCCTAGCATGAAGTAAGATATCGCTATATTTGTTTCCAAATGCCTTACATGTTCCAAAGTGAAAGCCGAACATCAAAGACCTTCAGGACTTCTTGTCCAACCCGAAATACCTGTATGGAAGTGGGAAAAATATAACCATGGACTTCATTACCGGTTACCTCGCACCTCCAATGGGTATGACACCATTTGGGTTATCATTGATCGTCTCACCAAGTCAGCTCATTTCATCCCTATCCGCGAGGACTTAAAAAAATAAGAAGTTAGCTCATATCTATATCAATGAAATTGTAATCCGTCATGGTGTACCCATGAGCATCATATCAGACCGAGACGGCCGTTTTACTTCATGAACATGGCAAGCCGTGCAATCTGTTATGGGAACACGTCTAGATCTTAGTACTGCCTTTGAACCTCAAACTGAGCGCACCATTCAAACCCTTGAAGACATGTTGCGAGCATGTGTTATAGACTTCAAAGGTAATTGGAACACTCATCTATCGTTAGTTGAATTTCCGTACAACAATAGTTATCATTCAAGCATTGGTATGGCCCCTTTTGAAGCCTTATATGGTCGTAAATGCCGATCTCCTGTATGTTGGCACGGAATTGGTGAAGCGCATATCACTGGACCCGAATTGCTTAAAGAAACGACTGACAAAATTCTACAGATTCGTAATAATCTTCTAGCAGCTCAAAGTCGTCAAAAGAGTTACGCTGATAAACGACGTAAGCCCTTGGAGTTTTGTGTTGGTGATCGAGTACTTTTGAAAGTATCACCGTGGAAGGGAGTGATTCGTTTTGGACAAAAGGGAAAGCTAGCACCACGCTATGTGGGACCATTCAAGATACTCGAAAGAGTAGGTCCTGTAGCATACAAGCTTGACCTACCAGAAGAACTCAACATAATTCATCCCACGTTTCACGTATCAAACTTAAAGAAGTGTCTCGCCGACGAAAATCTCCATGTTTCATTAGAAGATATTCAGATCGATGAATCAATGCACTTCGTTGAAATACCAGTAGAAATCATGGACTACGGTGAAAAGCGTTTGAGACGAAGTCGTATTCCAATAGTCAGGGTACCTTGGGAGTCAAAACGAGAACTCGAGTTTACTTGGGAACGTGAAGACTCAATGCGCAAAAAATACCCGCATCTTTTCCCTGTTACTGCTGCTACTTAAATTTCGGGATGAAATTTCTAAAAGTAGGGTTACTGTGACATTTGAGCTTATCGGGTTTCAAAAAAAAAACCCGCACCATTATTTAATCAAGTATTCGGTTAATGTTCGTTGCATAATTGTTAGTATTAATTATCCTAGTTATGTTATAATTAATAATAGAAAATCTAAATTTATTAAAAGTAGGTAAGAAGTAATAAAACAAAAGAAAATAAGCTAAAAAAATATATATAAATAAAATGGGTCAAACCAGGATCGAACCCGGGTCTTCTGTGTACACACACATTAAACACCACTACACTGCACACACTTTAGTGCTGAATAGGAGAACATTTAAGTCTTATACAGGAATTCGCTTGAACCTGCAAGTTCAGAACAATCAGGGCGGTAACCGCCCATTGATTCAAGGGCGAAATCTTTGGCATACGTTTCAATCCTGCGAATAATCGGATATAACCGTCAATCTTTATCATTGTTAATCAAACTCGATTATAGGATTGACTGTTTAAATCGATAATTTTATTCTGCCGTTTAAAAATCGAAAGCAAGATCACGACTTAAACAATCTATAAATACTCGATGGAAGGTAGTTCCAAACTCGCTCTTTTCCTCAAAATCTCAATCGCAAAAGTTCTGCTCAAAGATTTCTGTTCAATTTATTTATGCTGGAATTGTCTCGCTGGAAAATTTACATCGGATCACCACCTCGTCGGTAAAACACTTTGCTCATCTGTACGATTCTTTATAGTCATTGTTTTAGATTCAATTGTGATCAGAACCGACCATTTATATTAAAACTTAGTTTTTAGCATCTGGGTTTTTCAGCGAAGGAGACGAAACTTGAAGCTTAACTGAGTATTTGAATAATCAAACTCGGGTTTTATTTGGGTTAGACACCCAGCCCAACTGGTTGGGCTGGGTGCAAACATTGTTGAGATCACGAGTTCGAGTTGTGTGTCCGCGACGGTCGAATTGATTTTCAAATCCTTTTTAATTAAATTAAATTCAGGTTGGTCTAAAGAGTCTATAAGAATAATTAAAAACCAAATACTTCCGGGTTAGACACGTAGCTCAGTTGGAAGAGCTGCGTGCACACAACCAGGAGGTCACGGGTTCGAGTCTCATCACACGCATCCAAAATCATATATTGAACCGGTCAGGTTCTGACCGCCGCCTGTCAGGTCAATTTTTATTTTATTTTTTATTACTTCATTTTCTATTTATTATTTGGTTACTACTTATTTAATTATTTTTCTTCAAAACCTTAGATTTAAAACTCCTTTTAGTATCACAAAAATAATCTAAAAAGAAAAATAAATAAAAAGAATAAAAAAATGAAGTATTACTTTTATTTATTTATCGATATGTTACGTTATTATTTAGATTAGTTTTCCCTCGTCGGTCAAATTCTAAACTCGTGCGCACCCACCATCAACCAAGAATACGCAACCACTGTGAATCATTACAAAATCCCCTTTCTATTCATGTTTTGGGGTGTATCATGTGTCGTACTTGTTTTATTTAATCAAACATTTGTGCTAATATCATTATGTGATCAATGTGTATATTTATTTGTGTGGTTTTGTATGGTTACATTTTAGCTTTTCAGTGCGAACATTCATTAGGCCCATCAGTTCCTCGTGGGATACGAGTTGAGCATCAAGTGCCTCATTAGATCGGCTCCGTTTGATTGAGCCTTGATCTCAAGTTCATCATTCATCATGTCATGTGTTCATTGTGGATATTATGTGGTTTGTGATTGGTTATATATAGACATATGCTCACTTATGATTCATGCACAAATTTTATTCAAACAACAAATATAATACAACTGTTTAAATGTTTTACTAAGATTCACTCGCCAACTTTTGTTGACCAAAATCTTTTGTTTTACGCGTGATACAGGTGAACCAGCTGAAGAAAGAAACACATAGGAATGGCCTTAGAAGATTAAACAAAACTATTATGTCTGAACAATGTTTTGATTTTATTTGTGCTTGTATGATTCATTGTGTTTGAATATTTGGTGTATTAATTTCAATTTAATAAATATGAAACTTATTAGTAAATGTCATGAGCTTTGGTGATAACCCAATTATGGCCCGACTTTTATTTCCGCTGCGGGTCGGGGTGTGACAATATCTATACTATATTAATAAGCATATCAAAAGGGTAACTTAAGGTAATTTGCCACTTCCCTTAAAACTCCTTTAATGCATGACGTACAAGTCTTTTAAGCACCTGAAACAGATATGTGAAGTTAGTTTCTAATAATACCCTTATATCACTCAAACAAAAACACATGGACACAAATAGATCTAGGTTTTCTCACTCTTATCTGCCTCTCCTCTCCATCTGCTCTCTCTTTGGCGATCAAAGGTGGATCAGGGTTTCTCTCTATACGACGCTAGATCTGTGGTTGTGGGTGGAAGACGATGACACAAGCCTTGGTTAGGGGCCAGATTGGTATCGTTTTTGTTTGTTAAATTTTATATCTTGTAAGTTTTTTTAAACATCTTTGTCAGATTTGTTATAATACTTTCAGATTTGTGTTGGTTTTGTTCTTTTTTAATATTTTGTGAATGGATCTACGGAGAGAGTATATATTTTGTATTGATTAGGGTTTTTGTTTTCTGGAAATGTGAATACAGTTGAAAATAAAGACCGATGAACAGGTGAAAGAGAGAACATTGCGGCTTGGTTCAAGAACCTTCAAATTCAGCCTTACCATCGTCCTTTTTTAGGTTTCTACTTATACAAAATTCACCATATCTAATAAGTTATTTACACTAGGTTCTTATTTTTGATTTTTTTCTAAAAGGTCTAGGCCCTAACGATGTTCAAGTCCAGGTCAAGGCTCTGGTTTGCGATAGCTATGTTCATCACAATAAGGTAAAATTCTACATGTATATATTCTTTTTTTTCGTATTAGTAAAATTAATTGAAAATAGAACCGGGTTTAAAGGTGAGCATATATCTGTTATTTGCTTATTGAAGTGACTGAAATTAAATTTAATTGTTTATTGAAGTGACTGAAAATAAATTTAAGCAATGGCGACTGAGAAATTGGTATTAGCAGTGAAAAAGGAATTTGGTATGCTAAATATAAAACTTTAAATTTCTATCATGTTATTTAATAGAACAATGCACTGGTTATAGATAATTTAATTAAAACAATTTAGCTAGAGATGAGGCTTGTATGAAGGTGTTTACTTTGAAAAGCATGTGGAAGAGTTCAAATGAGGACCATTAGGAATATAATATACTGAATGGTTATTGTCAATTAGTCATCTATCACTAAAATCATAGAGATTGTAATTTTTAATCTGAGACTGGTCAAATGGGTTAAAGTTTGCTAAAATATAAAATATGCAACTTAGTGTTACTTTTGTTTTCTCTTTAAGACCAAAAAGCTCACGAGGCAATATTGAAGGTGGTGGATTATCCTTGTTGAGTCCTCTTAACTGTTTTATTATCATCGCTACCCGAATTTAATCATCCCATAAAATAAAATGACTTTCAAAACTTTTTTTTATTGTACAACATTACATCAAACCCGTGTTGGGAGAATGTACGGCTCGGGCATAAGTTTGTGACAAGCTTAATGAGCCGGTATTTTCAATCGAAGACGGTTTTAACAAAAGTCTTTTTAATTATTTCTTGCTAATGTTTCTTGTTTACTTATTCATACAGGTTAGAATTGCCATGGTGGGGAAGTACACAGGTCTTTCATGTTCATACCTTTATGTGCTATAGGTGTTACATCACTCATACATGTCACCTTTTATTTTAGTTAATATACATTTCTAAAAATGGTAGTATACTCTTTTCAGTCTTTATTGATACTTTTTAAATGACTCATTTTAAACCGGCCCACTTTGACCCGTTTGCGGGCTTAAGTTTAATATATAAAATAAATCTTTATTGTTATAATGTTACTGATCATGCAGGTTAGATGACACAAGATAGTCGCTTTCAAGAAAAGTACCAAATGCATCTAGCAAGATCAATCCTTATCGGATGGTGATCGTGGCTCGGCTCTTTATACTCGTAATATTTTTTTTGATATGGATTGTTGAATCCTGTGCATGATGCAATCAGGTGATTAATACTAGATCTAAAAGTGTAAATTTGTAGAATCCTTTGGAAGCAATGTAAGTTGACTTAAAAAAAAACAGTAATAGTGGGTGGACTTTTAAAGTCAAACACACCAACTAAGTAGTTAGTGTCAAATAATGTTGGAAAACTATTATATATAATAATAATCTTGCTTTTTGAAAATCATTTAGATGTTTTTATGCTAAACAGATACACTTTGGTCAGTTTTTGACTTGTGATAAAATAAAACCTGAATCTTGACCCATTCATAAATCTAGACCGCTCTTTGTTTACACGTAGATGAAATGCCGCAGCCAGTGCAGCCAAAACGCCGCAGCCAGCGCAGCCGCAACAAGTTTATACGGTAAGCTATAGGTGCACTTCTACTAAAATGATTCCGTAAACTATATCTCAAGAAATAACAATAATATCAATCGTTATTGTTTGACAGATTAGATCAGCAACTGAGTGTAGCATGTCTGATTATGATGAAGACAAATTGAAAGAATGTTTAAATTGCGGGCATACAAAACACAGGTTATTAGCGGCAGCCCGCCTTATTTAACATATAAAAAAGATTTATATGTTAAAAATGGCGGGCTGCTGCACATAACCTGTGTTTTGTATGCCCTATGGAGAGAAGCACCCATCTTTCCCTTACAAGGCAAAGAAAATTTATAAAAAAACATTATGAACGAGGATGGCCTGAATCTACGTAAGTGTCAGGTTTATTATATTTAACGATTTCAAATTGTATTTTCCAACCTTTCTGTTTTAATTAATTGTATCATGTCATGATGTAGATCCAATATGGGTATAAGGTAAAAACCTTTCCCAGTCGCGCTCTATGCATGTGAGATATTAATAAGGTCATTCCGGTCAAATGTTAAGCCCATCAAGGTACTTAGGGTATAATCTTACATTCGTAGGTTAATCTTACTTTTTCACTTTAATAGTTTAATAAATACTGTGTGTTAAATTTGTTAGGCTGTAGGAAGTGATGGTGGAGAAGATAATTGGAGTGACACATAAAGAGATATGAACGCATATAAGCCAACTTTAGGTGATCTTGCAGTTCTGTAGTTATTTATATGTTCTTTCCTTCTTGTAATTAGTTTTTATTTTTGTTTTTATAATTTTTTGTTCTAAAATTATTATTTGGATTATTGACTTGTAGGATGGGTTGGAGTTTTAAGTTGTAATCTTTTGGTGCGGGTCGTGGATTGACCCCACCAACACCAGCGTCGGCCATCTCTCCACATTATGGGTGAGTTTCTCAATCACACATAAACATAGTAATCATACATAAACATAGTAATCATGGTACATCTTTTTTAAATCTGTAAATAATAATTATATGTAATCTGTCAATCTACACTAAATTCAGTAAAAATATGTGTTGGATATAAAATATACAAATAATAATCGGTAGTTAGAATCTAACTTCATTTGAACCATTCTCAATATAGTCAACTTTTAGTTACAATCTAACTTAAATTGACATATTTTCAGTTACTCATTTGAGTACCAAGCTTACTTATACAGCTGTGAAATACTAACCTTTTCAAATACCAACTCCCTAAGTCAGAGAATCTTTTGATTTTTTACTGCCGTCATTTAGATTTTTAACTACTTGACCTATCAGTTTTGCTTTTAAAGTTGCTTTTACACTTGCTATTACAGCTGTAAAGCAAACAGTGACTTTTGGGTGGTAAAGCATGCTTAGAGATCTATAAATCTGTAAGACTCTACAATCACTCCACATCACAGTCCAGAGTGCATTGTTTCTCGGCTCTACAACTGAGAATAGCTTCATGTAATGAGCAACTAAAGCAAAAGAATATTTAAACCTACAACTGTAAGTTAATCTCAGTCTAACTAAATCCGTATCAAAATCTTCCATCAATTAATAAACCTTCAAAGGATCAACCTAACAAGTTCTTTTTTACTTTGTTTCAGAATATCAATGCCTTGCATTGTTTCTCGGCTCTTTACATCTAGGTCTTGCATTGTTTCTCGGCTTTTCTACTTCTAGGTTTTGCATTGTAGTAAGCTTTCTCGCTTTTATTGGTTTGTTTTGTAACTTTTAACTGCTATAAATATAGGTATAACAATGTTTATTTATTGGTTTGTTTTGTAATTAATATCTTTATACAATTGTAGTTCGAAATAATACTTATATAAATTTAAATATGTGAAGTTAATTTATAAATCTTTAAATTTTTCTTTGTACACAACATTTGATATATTTGTGTCATTTCATATTTACAAGGACTATTGTGTAAATAAGTTAAGTACCACCATTTCTCTAACACCTCTATCTCTCCCTGTTCTTTATCTCCAACCTGTTACACCACCACCTGCTGCCACCACAACATACCACCATCACACCACCTCACACAGATGTGTAACAGAAATCATATGCATCCAATTTAAAACAACAAAACCAACACCAAAATCCTCACCCACTTTCACATCACCTTCCACCGATGAAACCAGAATCAAATTCACCTAACCTAAAACTGGGCAATATCAAAATCTAACCTTGCAATGGCAACCCAAACTGTAAAGATAGGTTTTCCTTATCGCATATCTGCTCAGATTTAAAAAAACCCAATCGGAGATTTGGTCATTTCTAAAATCCCCAGCACAGAGAATAGAATTAGTGATAACAGTCGGGCTGGTGGTTGTGCGGCTATTGTCAACGTCGTCAGAGCATGTGTTGTACGTAAATGAATAACTTTTGTCGCATCACGTTGAATCCCATGTATAGCAATAAGTGAAATATTATCATAATATTTTCCACAATTTCTAGATCCTTCAAGGTAATGGTGGTTCGGATGAAACAGATGTTCATGGTTGTTCATGAATTTGATTTGGGCTGAGGTAACAATGGTTATATGTATAGATAAGTTTTTTTTAGTTACTTCTTGTTTATGTATTAAAATATTTCAAAATAAATTAGTAAAAAGACAAAAGTACCCTTGGGTGGTATGATTTAATAGAAAATAATAACTACGTTAGTTGACATAGAAAAATTCAGGTTAATTAGAAAATATTGAAGGGTTTAATCCGAATCTTCAATTCACAATCATGTCAACAATCTTTTATATATAACCAAGATATTTTTAATTGCTTTAAAATTGATTTTTGAAAAAGCTTTTGATTTTAGCATGGCAATAATATCCATTCGTCTTCCAACCAGAATTGTATTTTTTAGTTCACAATTCACTCCAAACACATATCAGTTGAGAGCTATGGGTGGTGGTTATCCAATTCCAGTTGAACCACAAGGACCTTCAAACCATGGACGATCATTCCGTCGCAATATAAACTTTCCAGTTTCAAACCTCCTTCAAACCCTACAGTGGCAAACCCTTTTCATATCCGGCTGTCTATCGTCCTCCATCTTCAAACCCTCCTCCGGTGACAAATCTTCCTCCAGTGACAAACCCTCAACATGATGATCCATTTTTTTGACGGATGAAGAGTTGAATTGGGCGTATGACTATACCTTTTCTTAACTATAATTTGGTGGACTACGAATTGGGGAGGGGCATCACCGTCCGGTGGTCAACACTCCTGTACCGCCAAAACATCCTCCACCTTCAAACCGCCCTCATGTGGAAAACTCCAGACAAACACAAGAACTATCGAGCTGGGCTGAAGGGTACGAAACTGACCCTGGGGCGGAATACGAACCACCGTTGGATGAAGAAATGGTTTGGGAACCTTAGAACTGTCACAACCCGACCGACAGCGGATAAGGTATTGGGTTTTCATCAAAGCTTATGACATACTATTTTAAAGTTTCAATATTTATTATTTCAATTTAAATAAAAGAAATCCCATGAACACAATATTCAAACAAATCGCAACATAGTTCGAATCAAATGCAAATAACATTTTTATTCTTCTAAGGCCCAATCCTAAGTGATCCATTTTTCAAACCTATTCACCTATATCATGTGTAAAAAAATGTTTTTGTGTCAACAAAAGTTGGTGAGTAAATCTTATTTGTTATAAAAAATATCTTATGTTGTTTAAAGTAAAATATGCATTCACTTGAACTAAATGAAAAAGGTAACAACACATCTTATCACAATCTCAAACAATAATCATCTTGTGGAATTGCGAACGGTATTATGGTGTGTGATTATGAAGTGCAAGATCTAGGCTCAACCAAACGGAGCCGATCTCGTGTGTCGGCATCATCCTATTCCGCTCATAGGTAATGGGGAAATGGATGGCCAATTATATGCTATAATAACGTACGATGTAAATGAAATAAATTAGCCACAACCAAACAACAAAATAATCATAACACAACTTATGGTAATTTCCACCTAGGGTTTTGAAACGTGTTTTGACAATTAGCACATGATACACCCCAAAACATAAAATAAATAAAAAAAGGGAGTTAGATTTACTCACAATTTTGCGTATCGAGATTCTTTGAAAATAACGCACCAGGGGAGATTGAGGAAACCGAACGTGCGGAAACCGATTATCCTAGATATAAAATACCATGCGGAAAATTGATTTAGTTAATTATGGTTGAATTCCCATGGTTCACAATTTGATGAATAAAATTTAAATTATATAAAAGAAGTTTAGATAGAATTTATTTTATAGACTTTTATTGTAACATTTTTTTAATAAAAAAATCATTGAATTAAGATTTAACAATCTTACATGTTTAAAAAAAATTAGAACAATTTGCCCAAAAATCGGGGTCTGCCGGACTTGAACAGGCGACCTTTGCTTATCGTGTGCACATGTCCAACCACTGGAATATGTGTCTAACCCGTTTTTATGTGCTCTCACAATTCGTTTTATACCGTATCTCAAGTCCAAACATCAGTTTTCTTAAAACATTAAAAGAAGAACGAACAGGTTGCAGCAACTAAATCGGAGCCGTGGCTCGAACCCGTGACCTCCGGTTTGGTTTTAGCAGTTCCCAACCAGTGAGCTATAACCACGATCTGGTGTATTTTGGATTTTTGATTTCTTTAAAGTGTTGATGACCGCTTTCATCTTCTTCCTCACAGCATAACCCATGAACTGTATGTTGTTTATATATATATATATTGCTTCACAAGGTTACGTTCCGATTTAGATGTTTATGATGATAAACCCATAAGTAATGGTGGCGAGAAAAAGTAGTAGTAGAAAATTATACCGACTCGACATGGAACAGTTTCCCATTGTCAAATCTCCGTAGGTCTCCGGTGATGTTCTCCGGTGGATGGGCCGACGAAACAGAGGATGTTGAGGGTCTCGAATACAGAAGTTGTCTCTCTATTACTCACGTTATTCTCCCTTTAATCTCTTTCTTTTTGGTTTGAAATCTTAAAAGAATTTCCAAGGTAAAAATCGATTTATGATTTGGAAAGTATACCAGCTCTTGGTCATGAAAAACGTCCAGATTCGAGAATCCGTAGACAAGGAAACTCTAATCATGCTGTTTTAGTCGAGTAATTCGAACCAATTTACCAAAAGAAGGAAAACCAAGCTGGACACTGGCTGTCATTGGGTTTGGGCGTCCTTCTTTGCACCAAACCCATAGGTGGTGCAGTGGTGCGTGTAGATTTACTTATCCTGGTAGACCTGGGTTCTACCATCTTTTTATTATTTCATTTTATTTTATTTATATTATTAATTATCCAAAAAGAAATAAAGAGTAAAAAGGGAAATGGCTTGTAGCATAAAAGAAAAAATTATAAGATATCAAGCATTTCAATCGTAATTATTTGTCGGAAGTTCCATTTAATGGTTTGAGTTTTAGAACCCGTTTTTCGACGGATGTTACAAGAACAACTTTGATGATGGCTGCCTCCACCGTAATGATGATGATAATGATATATTATATCTAATGTTTTATTATGGGTTAGTTAATTTTATTTCCATGTATTTTTTTCTTGAGTTAGTTTGAATATTAATTATGTAGTTGTTTTAGTTTTAATTGTTTATTAGTTTAAATTTAAATTTGTTGTTGTTTAGTTTTAATCATGTTTTAGTATAAATTTAAATTGAGTGTTTAATTTTTTAACTCAATTATTAAATTAAAACAATAGAAAAATAATTAAGCACCACCTCCCACTTATCTACTTGACTTAAAAATTAAATTGATATAAATTTAAATATATGGAGTTTTTATTTTTTTAGTTAACTAATATTAAACACTTAATAGGATATGTCTGATCATTTTTCCGTTGAAGAATTTTCATCGTTGAGAAATAATAGAGCATGGTATAATCTAATTTTTGTTATGGTGGAGTTTATTTGGCATGACGTCGGTGAAAAGAGATTAGTGGTTATTTTTCTTGATCAACACGTAAGGACATTATTTTAATTTGTTTTGTGTTATACGATTAACGTTTTTCCACCACTAAATTTGTTTTAATTTTTAGAGAAAAAAATTGACGCGACATTGATGGGTGGTTTTTTTCCTTGAATCATTTCTAAATTGAGAATCTCAACTATCATGAGTACCCAAAGTACCAGAATTACGTGTTAGTTTGTTCAGAGAAAAAAATCGTGATCAACGAATATACAAAGCTTTCTTCACTTATGCTTACGATTCCAAGAGGTGCTTCTTTATATCCATTGGCCCCTTCCATTATAAAATTGAAGCATCACAGGAGAAATCAAAAATTTATTGTTGGTACATATAAAATTTGTCTATATTTTTATTTTAAATATATAAAAGTATATATATATATGTATATATAATCACTGTATACGATTTGGTTGTAGATGTGGTTGGGAGAATAATAATATAAGGTAAACGCGATCGATATTGTTTTGAACTTTCTCTTCAAGATTAGATGTAAGTTATTATTTATTAACAAATTACAAAACATAATATTTACGTCACATGTAGGGAAAAATTATTATTGTTAAAAGAACTTTAACCCAAGATTGTTATATACAGTGGTCACACAATACAAATGTTTTTGTCCGCCTGGAAGCCTTCCGATGTTATACGTACCATTCGAATCGTGCAACAAAAGTCTATCATATATGTATCGCGTGTGAACTTGGTTCATCTACTAGATAGTATGTTATGCTTTACATATGAACTTTCTAATAAATAGTTACATTTAATGGCTCATGTAATTTAATAAAAGTTATATTTTATTTGTTATTTCAGTTAATATTTTAAAGTCTACGGAGTTGAGTAAGATTACGTACGAACCAGATATGGTTGAGGCACGAGATATTTAAATTATGGATCATTATCCAAGTCTGTGTTTATGTTAGAAACATTTGGTGTAGTTATATGTTTAGTTGTTGAATATTAAAGTCCATGTTGGTGTTTTGTGTTTTGCTTTTGGTTAATTGCCGTTATGTTTCCTTCCTACTTGTAGAAGTATACTTTAGTTTGTCTAATATTATATACTTCAGTTTGTCAATGAATTCGACCTTCCTAAGATAACAGATGATGTTAACTTACAGGATGTAGGTTATCGTGAGTTACAAGAGGAGTATGGGATTGTGTTGGAACCTGAACACTCAAGTGCCAAAGATTCACTTAATCTGGACCAAAAGAACGTGTTTGATGAGATCATGATGCATGTTGATAATGATCTTCCATGCGTCTTCTTTATTGATGGTCCGGGTGAACTGGAAAAATATTTTTGTACAATGCCTTGCTTACTGAAATTCGGTCACATGGTCTTATTGCTCTCGCAACAGCTGCATAAGGTGCTGCGGCTAATAATATGCCAGGAGGTAGAACGGCTCACTCGAGATTCAAGATTCCTATTAATCTTGAAAATAATTCAATGTGCAATATAAAAAACAGAGTGGGGCCGCTAAACTAATTCGGTCTGCCAAAATAATCATATGGGATGAAGCGTCGATGGCTAAACGACACGCGAAATAGGCAGTTGATCATACATTGCATGACATTATAGGTGTCAGTCTCCCATTTGGTGGGAAGATAATGGTTATGGGAGGTGACTTTAGACAGGTGTTTCCGGTTATTAAACGTGGCACTGTAGCACAGATTGTAGACTCCAGCCTACGAATGTCACCTTTTTGATCTTTGACTAAACAAATGCGGTTGACCATAAATATGAGAGCGTTGAAAGATCCATGGTTTTCTGAATTTCTTTTAAGAGTCGGCGATGGAACTGAAGAACCAATCGAAGGAAACTATATCCACATACCTAATAACATGACAATTCAGTGCAACAATAAAGAAAACTCTATAAAAGGATTGATCAATGCCATCTTTCCATCAATTGATGGTAATGTATATTCTTCAGATTATATAATCTCTAGAGCAATATTGTACACCAAAAATGAGAGTGTCGACGAGATTAATAATTAAATGATTGACATTTTTCAAGGGGAGGAAAACGTGTATTAAAGTTTTGACGAAGCTGAAGACGATCAACACAACTTCTATCAAATCAAGTTCTTAAACTCGCTAAATATTAGTGGTTTGCCGCCTCATAAGCTTCGTTTATTAATTGGATGCCCAATAATATTGTTACGGAATATCGATCCATCACATGGCTTGTGTAATGGTACGCGGTTGATATGTAAAGGCTTCATGCAAAATGTTATTGATGCAGAAGTTGCAGTCGGTCAACATGCCGATACACGAGTATTTTTTGCCAAGAATCCCTCTAACCCTTTCTGAAGATGACGTGTTTCCATTCAAGCCGAAAAGAAAACAATTCCAATTCGACTAAGCTTTTCCATGATGATTAACAAAGCTCAAGGTTAAACTTCCGCACGTTGGTGTTTATTTACCGGATTCTGTATTTTCACATGGACAAATTTATGTGGCGTTATCAAGAGGGATTTCAAGACAAAATACGAAGGTGTTGGTATATCTCGCCAAAGATTTTAAACAACGCGGAGTTTACACATCAGATGTTGTCTATCAGGAAGTGTTGCATGATTAATAAACCGCATTCGTATCAAAACGAAGGTAAGTTGGTAGATTTTGTGCCTTAATTGCTTACAGAAATTACTTTTTTTAAACACCTGTAAGCGTCTAACATTATTTTTTTATGTGTCGAAATCTAGTACAGCAGAGGAGAAGATACAAGAAATTCATGAGCTAACGGATGTGTTGGTAAAACAGGAAGAGATACAAGAGACTTCCCGTATTTTGTTTTTGGTGTTTTGTCCAGCTACTTGCTTGTATTGTACTCTTCTTACTTTTAATTACATCTACTTCCTTGTTTTGTACTCTTCTCGTATATAGATCATGCCGAAGCTACAACTAAAAAAATTAGGAAAAGTATATCACCAAAGAATTGATAAACTAACAGAAAAACAAGTGCCAACATATCACGAGTAAGAAAACTAACTGAAGTACTATACAATATATCATGAGACGATTGATAAACTAACGGTAAACGAGTATCCTGTTGTAAATCGCCACTCTCGCCGCATCGCGCGGGTAAATGACTAGCATATAGATAGATGTATACAAAGAAATAGAGTTAAAAAGATATGAAAATAAAAATTTAGGGATGTATGAATAAAACAAGTCTTTATTTATTTCATTGTAGGGTGGTTACATTTATATTTATTTTATTTTTTAAACGTGTTTAGAAAACAATTCATAGTTTGTTCAAATTTACAAGTATAGTGACTTTAATAGGCAAAAGTAAAAGTTGAGTAGATGACATTTTTATGGAAAAAAATAGTTAAAGTTGGTTGGTCTTTTATGGTATTTACAATTATATTAAGCAGTGAGATTCTTTTGCGCTACGCTATGATGATTAGTCTGTATCTGTTTGATTCATTACAGTAGTTACACTTGCTATAGCAGTTGCAAGAGAAAAACCAAAAAATAAAGTCGTAATATGCGTTAAAGGATATTGACATATGTTTTATATCGATCAACATCCATAAAACCAGAAACCACTTTATCTTGAATACAACTTTGTTGTCCACAAAATTTCACTAGAATGCGGAGAAAAAGAATAAAAAGCTTTGGTATATTTGTTCTTTTTTTTAAGTTAACGAACACAAATTATTAGAGAAAATCAAATTAAAATTATAGTAGTAACTATTTTAAATATATTTTAGATAAATATATGTTTTGGTTGTTTATCTAGTGAGCTGTCCAATATTATATAGTTTTATTTATTCTGATATTTAAATTTAGATTTAGAATATTAAATTCTATAATCATGATTAGGTTTTGTTTTTAAATGGAAAGCTTACATTGTTTCTAATTCTATACCTAAATTACAACAATAAATACTAATAATTCTATATGCCAATATTTGAACACTGGTCTTCTCTCCAAAAAACAAGACCCTCTATCACCCGGCCACAACTGAAATGACATAATGTGTTGTATATTCAGAAAGAGAACCGGGTCAACAAGCTTGGTTAACCTGTTCTCAAATGGAGCTCCATGATGGTATTTGACAAAACTAGCCTAATAACCGAGTTCACCACCTTTCTTTATATATTCCCACTAAGTTGTTTCAGTTTTATTTCAATGCTTTGTTTTGCTTGTTAGGTAGTAATATGGGGAATATTTCAGACAACAACTGATCACCCGGGATATTCAACATGTTTAATATACTGAATTTGTTCGTTACTTACAACTAACCTATTTTTGGCGCATGTTATTAATATGATTCAGGGACGAGCAAAGTTGACTAAGTCAAGTAGAAGACTCGGTCTTTCTGTTGAAGAATGTGACTGTTGAAGCTGTCCACCAAGCTCACAACGTTCATAAAGGAATATTTTGAGTATCTCCAGGATATCATATAATTTGTTAGATCTTTATTACTATAAATAACAAGGTTGGACGATCATTTTAGTGTTGCTCTCTGCTCAATCACTATTACTTTCGCACAATCACTTGTTTCATTTTGCATGTAACACACTCGCAATCACACAATCACTCACACTAGAATCTCTTATATAACCGATCGTTCCAGTTCTCGAGTTGTAGTTTTATATTGCTTTAATAATATTTGTTTTGGTTAAAAGCTGGTGAGATCAATTTACAACCAAATTGAGAAAGTGAGGTATAGTGCTTTAGAAATTAATAAGTTTATGGTTGCGGATCCTGGGTAAGAGTCCACATCCCCTGGTTTAGAATTTAAGTTTTATGTTTATTTGGCTATAAAATAGTTGAAATACTATAAAATAAAGTTGAATGCAATAAGTAAATACGAACACAAGCAATTTGTTACCGGAAAAAGCCCTTGATATCTGTAAGAAATAATTGTCGGCACAAAAACACCTGGAGCTGGCAACTACATGGCTCCAATCTATTATGAACTTGAAAGAAATTACAATGGTGAGCTTTGATCGATTGAATTCTATGTGTTATAGAGCTTGTTGCGAGTACAATGAGTGTTCCGTGTGTAAAAGTTATGCCTAAGATGATCTAATCAACCTATTTATAGTAAACAAATCGAAAAATATCCTAATTAAAAGTATGATTTTCCCAGGATCCTGAGAGGACTTAGCAAGTGACCGTTCCAGGTTCTTGCATCCTTTTCCACACGTTTTCCCTAACTCCTTTCACGACATATCCGGAAGCCTTTATCTTCTAGTCGTTATTCCAGAATATTCCTATGAATCATTCTTGGAAGGGACAAAACAAACATTAGCAATACTGGGACTAAGGATCCTTAGCTGTCAGGATCCTCAGTTGTGTTAGGATACCAGAGTATGCCTCGGGATCCTAAGTGTGAAAATCTACCCCTAACAAGTTTCCCCAAAACAACATCTCTGTTTTATTCATTTGCTATTAGGCTGGGTGGTGTGGTCTCACGCCCCGAGGGGCTTTATCGTTAACTTGCACGGTTTAAAATAACGCTCAATATAAAGCCCCTTTTAACTATATTAAAAAAAAGAAAATTAAATAAATTCAAATCTGATTGGTTCAAGCAGCGGGCCGCATCCCCTTCTTCCTCTTCACACCCGCTATGGCTTTGGGGGCGCTAAAATGGTTCAGGTGGCAGGGGGCCTGAGACCACACCGGCTGGTTTTACAACAAGAATAGAATTAAGATACTTTCTCCTATTTTATAAAACAGGTTGTTTATTTAAGGTCATGGAGGGGTTTATGCGGGAAAAAAATTAATGATGAGATGAAATATAGGGTGACATGTATTAAACTTTGTATTTATTTATTAGGTATACGATATAATCAAATTACTCGCAATATATTGTTTACGTTAGATTTTTATCATTACTGTATTGTAGTTCTTATGATTTTGGTTAAGCTGACATTTATTGCTCTTATACTGTAGTTATATTTTCAGGTTAATTTGAGGCTTACTGTCATTTAATATTCATCTTGATAATCTATAACATAAACCTAGTGCTTACAATCTTGGGTTAATATGAAATTTATTATTATATTAGAAAGAATAAATTAATATTGATATATTTTATTATTGCTTTCAAAGTAGTCTTACATTTTATACTAGCTTATGATTTTGACGCGTTGGAAAGCTATATTGCCAGTATGGTTATCATACAACTCATATTGCAAAACTGGCGGCGAAAACCATGGAATCGTCGTATGGCTCGTATTACCCTCATATGGTAGTCTGTATGGGTGTAGTGTTACACATTGTTAATACACTAATTAAGAGATCAAGTGTTCAGCTAGACAACTTAATGTGTAGTAAGTTAGAGTTGTTTGAAGTTTAATCTTTTGCTGGTTGAATTGTAGGGGTGTTGAAAGTATGCAATTCATTTGTTATTGCCTTATTTACTAGCTTATAATGTTGGGTGATATTATAAGTTTGAGGGCTAAAAGTGTAAGTTTTCTGTAACTTCAGGGTCTTTGAAGCCGAAGCCAGGATGTTAGAGGACTTAATCTGTCAAATAAAGAAAGTCAACATATATAAATGATGATGTGTGACAGAAGAGGGTTAATCTCTGTTAATGCCCTCTTTTTCACAATTTAGGGTTTCAAAATCAGCAAAATTGTAATCGCTAATCACATCTCTCGCATTACACACAAATCATGAGGTATAATTTACATTTTCTCGGTAACTATTTCTACACTGTGCTTAATTTTGATTTACAATTTGTTGCCTAGAGCTAGTGAATTATACATGATCCATCTGATTGTTGATTCTTGAATTAATTTATATGAAAATTAGTTTGTTAATATTTGAAAATAGATAAGTTTAGCGTTATTTTATCCAAAATATTAATTTGGGTTTCTGTTGGAAATGAAATATATGTTTGAATTATTAACCATTTATTTTATTAAAAGATAATTTCGCTTGATCACTAAACTATAGTCTAAGTGGCTATAAATAGGTATACCAATGATAAAAAAGTAACATTCTCATCATTTCAAATGACCATATTTAATGAGACACTGTTTGAAAACATGTGCTATATTTTTTTACCAATACAAAATACACATCCTCAACATTTCTTAAACTCGAATGTTAACTGTAACGCTTTGCATTTTTATACTTTTTTTATTTAGAAGGTGTATTTGTATTTTTATTTTTGGAATCGTATCGTATTCGTATTTTCTTTCCAATCTTGTAATCCGAGACTTTGATCATAATTTTATACTTATACATGTTACATACTTGTGTTATACGTTACAATCTCGAATACATGTTTATACGCAAAAACCGACACTTGAATACTTGAATTAGCAATTATAAGTACATTATACTGATACACTAGGTTGATACATTTAGAATAACTAAAACATGCTTAATTATGAGTTTCTAACATAAAATAATGTAATTATCAAACTCTGGGGGGAGGGTCAAACTACAAATTCTAGAAAGTTTGGTAAATTCTGTAGGTGGTTCACGACCATGCAACTGATGCGCACGACCATGCACACTGCGATCCGCATGACAACACACCTGATGTGCACTACCATGCGATCCGCATGACCGTGCAAAATGACCAAACATGGCAGAATCTTTTAAACATGCAAATTTTGCATTTAACTCACCTTTCAACCACCCAAACGACCAACTAACCCATTTAAAGCCTAAACCCTAATACCACACTATAAATACAAGTCTTCCGCACTCCCCCAACCCTTTACACTCTCTCAATTCACTCTCAAGATCCCAAAAATCCTCCAAACTTTCAAGTGTTGGCGGATTGCACATTTGCTCAAAACAATGAGTTTTGAGCACTCTCTTCTACTTTTTTTTTCATATTTTCTTGTACCAATCTACTTGGATGACCTTTAAGGATGTTATCCAAGATTCACTAAGGTGTAATCAGGTGGTACATCATTTGTATAAGGCTCCAAAGTCAGATTTACATTCTGATTTATAAAAAAATTTACAAACTCATCTCCTTTCATTGTTCATCTTGTGGAATCTTGTGCCAAACTTGTCCTCAATCAAACTCATGGTTGCAGGGCTTGTGTATGGTTGATTCTTATGAGTTTAGAGGTGCAAACACCCTCTAAACTTTTTGTTTTGATAAGGTTCCAAGCAACCTTCAAGTGTGTGACCATCCAGGACTACCATTGCTCTTATGGTGGGTCTTGAATGTGTCTAAATATGTAAACTATGGAAGCTTGGGCTTTCCAACCTTGTTCCACTACCTCATTTGATGTTTTCAACCAATTAAACTCATTTAACTTTCATTAGAGTGACAAGGCTACGACACGTCCCCAAACGCTTACCATGTTCGGGTTGCACGCATCTAGCTTGCTCAATTGGTTGTTCATAGTTTTAGTTGGCTTAGTAGTTAGTTGTTTCTTATCTTATTCATGACCGACTGAGTCATCAACTATGTTGGTGACTTTGTGCTTTGGTATACAATGAGGTTTTCGAATCTCCATGCTTAACATACATGAATTACATGATGGACATATTATATCCTATACTATAAACGTGTGTGTGTATGTATATATATATATATATATGTAAAACCAAATTTTTGATGTTAACCAGATTATGGTTATATGTCATGAACATAGGTTACTTTATACTTGTTCTAAATTCCTCGTTAATGATTCTAATGGGCGAGTAGACCCACGAAATCACAAGAAACTTAGTGTCATAACGAGTGTTTAGACGGGATATACTTTTGCATACATATACTTTATTATACTTTAATGCCGAATCCAAATCCTTACCAAACTCAGAATACTCACACACCTTCGTCCCTCCATGTAGGGTAACTTCGGTGTTCCATTACCACAACTTAACAACCTCACAGTGTAACTCGGAAAGCTTGCAAAACTGTGAGTATACTCGATCCCATTTTCCGTATTATACACTTTGGGTGCAACATGTACATTTAAACAAATCATGAATCACATTTAAACTTGTTATAATCATAATGTATCCGTTAAAAACATGATACTTGTGTTATTCTTGTTATCGCATGCTATGTATACTTGTGTCTATATGCTCATTAACTTTGCTAGCCTACCTTAACAATTATAGCGCTATAGGATTAATGCACTGCCCATATTCTTGTGGTATTTTTAAGTAAACTATTTTACAACCTTGTCGTTTCGGCGACTATGAGATGCACGATTGTGATACACTTTGGTTTGACGTATACTTTACACATGTTAGTACGATAGTAACAATATATGCAATTTACCATGTTGGATGTGAGTCAACTTTTTAATCACTATTATGCTATGTATTAAACTTGCATACTCGCCAACTTTTTGTTGATCATTATTTTAATACATGTTGCAGGAAACTAGTTGATGATGATTGAAGAAACATATTTAGGGTGGATTGATACACACCTAGATTTAAACTTATGTATTGTTTCATGATTACAACTTGTTGTATTTCTCTTTCAAAACAATGTATTTCCATTTTAGAATCAATGATATTCAAATTATCTAAATATTTGCATAATTAGTTGTTATGAAGTCTCTTGCAATTTCATTTTCGTCCCACCCTGATGTTTCCGCCATCAGTTGGGATGCGACATTAACGATATTTTTATATAAAAAAATATCATTCTGTTTGCATTAATGTGTTATAAACTAATAATATTTATTAGAAAAACAAAATTTCAAAATGTTTTTAATGATAATTAATGATAGGTAGAGTTTGCTAAGATAAAATGCATTTATTGAGAGATTTTATAGGTTAGAATGTGATAGAGTAGGGTGTAAATAGCAACACCTAATATTAAAATCTAAAAGTAAATGGTGTTCAACAATCTACATTGAACAACAATCTGCATTTTACATCGCGATTTGCAAAAGTAATTTATAAGCATTTCGTGAAAACCTGGACCCCTGCAACGCTTTTTATAATCAAGTAGTCAATAAGTAAACCAATGTCTTGACAAGTTGGTCTAGTAGTTAGTCACTTGGTTTCTCTCATTGAGGTCCCAAGTTCAACTTCCACTAGCATCACTTGAAGGACATTGGTGGTGGCAATAAAATTTAGAACTAGGCGTATATGAAGGTCGCAAGTTCGAAACCATGTCGAACTGGGATTTATCGCGACGGGCCTTCCGGCAGGCGGGTTTTCCCCGGAACTAGTGGCTTGGGGGGAGGGCTGCAGACAAAAGCTCTTGGCAAGTGTCTACAAGGGAGAAGCGTACCCCTTGAGTTAAACCCCAACAACATGGACAATGCGGCAGGCGATCACAGGTCGAATTGTAAGACCCATAGTATCACTCTACATCGTCAAAGTCACTAACTTCATCCCCAAACTCTTCATGCTGGCGTCTGTGACCGCCACCTTGATGAACAGGAGACACATGCCCAATATTGGTTTCCGGGGCATCAGTGACCGCCACCTTGATGAATAGGAGACACATGCCCAATATTGGTTTCCGGGGCGTCACGATCGGTTTCAAGCTCAATTTCTTCAACTTCTTCTTCATCCTCTTCCTCAAACTCAGGGGCTTGTATCTCAACAGCCTCAAAATTTGGGTTTTTCTTCTCCGACACACGCAGTATGGGATCCACAACTGTTGCCTGAGTTTGTTCGGTAGTCGGCTTTTCAAGGCTGAACTCCCCCGACAACAGAGGTCCCCCGCTCCTGTCCTGGATTTGTTTCCTCTTGTCAGAGGCTTTGGTACTGTGCGGGACATCCACAGGTTGCGGCGGGATGTCCTAGGCTGCGACATGGTGAATTTAATAGTAATCTTCGGCTTCGTGTTTCCACCAACCCGAGATCCCCCACCACTTTTCTTTCCTCCACCTTTATCTGTGTTACACAAAACACAAATAAGCTTGAATGCAACCTTAAAAATTGGGAAATAACGGAATAAAATAACAATAGAGATGAACACACCTAGAGAAGTAACCTTAGTATCGGCAAGCATGTCCGAAAACTTCGCCCTCTTGTGCAAATACTTAAAGACAACCATACCAATTGACCATTCAGAGTCCTGTGGCTTCTCTACACACGAGGGGATCTGTCTCTTTTCAGCCTTAAGGGTTTTTTTGTGATTCTCTAATTGAGCGGCCGTGGCCCTCACATGCACAGGTGCTGGCATGGTGGTATAGCAAAAAGTACCACCATCCCCACCAGGTTCCAGTTGAGCGGGCGTAACCCTCTCTAAGTACCTTAACATAATCACCATCACCTTTCATTTTCCTCGAAATCTTCTTCAACACACCGCTATCGCCCTTAGTAGTGGTAGACTTAACATATACATCTGAGCTGCCCTCGCCACCACTAGTGGCCTCTTGCTTGGAGGCGCCACCAGAACCATCACTTTTTTTACTCACCATTACCGTCAATTCTATCACCACTTTCGTGACTCCCCGAACCTTATGAGTGCCCGCTGGAGCCAGTCGGTCTAACCACGGATCCTGAGGTCCTACCTGCATTGTCTGCTCCATCCACGACACCTTGTTCGGGGCTAAGTCCCTAAGCTCCATCCTCCCGGGTGTGCCATCGACGCACTCCCACCTCTGCGGACACTATTTGTCACGTCAGTGGGGACTAGATGGATATTCCTTGATAACGTCACCTCGTCCAATTATTCTCCAACCCTTGGGCTATAAATACTACACTTCCCCAAAGGTTTAAGCATTTTATTCACATTACTCTCATTACTCTCACTCTAACTTACTCTCTAGAAAGATCAATTACTTATTCTCGGGATCAGAGCTTGTGGAGATCAAATAATATTCCCCCTGGTTGAGCATTTAGGTACCCTGCGGGTTATACTTGTGTTTCTTCAATATGCTCAAACTCCTAAGGATAACCAGGATGTATTAAATTAAGTTTGAGCTTAAGGATTGTTGGAGGCTTTGTTAACTTTTTTGTATATGAGTTTGTATGAGTTTTTTTAAGCTCCTTGTATTATAAATAAATTTATGTTTCCGGTATTAAGATTGGAATCAATTTGCCACGTTAAGCCTTTAATGGGTGGGGTGTGACAAACGCATTGTGCAATAAAAAATGTGAGTTTACCATGTATACAATATGTTTATCTCATTTTAAAAAGTATGAATACATATTTAGTGAACTTATATAGTATGGATGTGTGCGCTTTTAACTTGCGTTGATCTTTGTATCTGGGTACCTAAACTTATACAAATACTCCACGTCATTACCTGGGTACCTAAACTTATACATATACTCCACGTCATTATTCTCCTTTTATGTACACGTGTCATGACTTTATTGTTTCATAAGCCTCCTAAAAATCAGCTTTGGATACTTGCATCTATATATATATTTGAATGATGGCTATTTCATTTAATCAAATAAAATAGAAATAAGAAGTTAGTAGAAAATTGGAAGACCCAAAGAAACAAAAATTATACAATAATATTTCAAATATAAAAATCTTCTGTCTCTTCAAACTAAATCTTTGAAATGCTCTATATCTTTAATCCACAAAAAGCCTCCTCTTTTATACTTGCATCTATATATATGTACAAGCCATTGAATATTTTTATTAATTTAATAGATCTCAACATTGGAAAACTAATTCATCTCATTAAAGATAAATCAAACTTATAATAAAAAAGACTCTAAACTTCTTCAACCTAATTTTATTTATATTGTTTAATAAATTTTTTCAGTATTAATATTAATAACTAATATATAGATATCACTTATTTTTATTCTTATACTTACTTACGATTAATAAATAACTTTAATTTTGCAATTTAGACTTTTGTTTTTTTACTTTTAACTCAAATTTTTCATCCTTTGCAATTTAATCCCAACTCTTTATTATTTTTAATTTTGGTCCACTATACTTTTCATATTTTCCAAGTTTTTCATTTCGTTCTAAATTTTGTGAGTTAACGCACAACAACATGCGTGTGGGTTCAACATTTTTTCATATATTTTTTCCGTTTGGCTGGCCCGTCGCAACACATCTATTTTTTTCCGTTCGAAAAGTTCGTCCAACGTGCGGGTCCTGGATTAACTTAGTTATTTTTCTATGTTTTACATTTCGGTTTAATTTCTCTGCAACGAGCGTGCATGATTCAAAGATTTGACGTCTGCTTTTCTCTCGACATTATTTCTTTCTGTTTTTATTTATTTTGTTTTTACGAGCTTTTCCGGTGTTGGTGGTCGCTCACAATGATATAACATTGGTACTACTTGACACAATTTTACGTCAACCGCTGCAACGCAGTGCTTCATACTAGTTAATTATACAAACCTACAAAAAGAAGTTACACAAACCTCACGTGAGGTATTTGTTTTCCTTTTTTTGTCTTTTAGTATCATTTTGTTTTTTTTTACTTTAACACTTCAACATTAAGTTTTGCAACTTATAATCCCTCAACTTTCTAAAGACTTGGAAATCAATTTTTACGTGTCGGTATAAATTCAGGTTAATTTAGTTTTAATGTAAAAAAAATTGGAAATGGGTAGGCCAAATATAATACGTTTTTAGTTGGTTTACATTTTGACATAAATTTTGTTTTGAAACAAGTTGGGTAAAATATAATACGTTTTCATTAGATGATAAAAATTCAAGTTACTTTACATTTCGTTGTTGCCGCAACGCTGCGTACTATTCTTTAACTTAAAAAAACTTAATTTTATTACGTACTTATATTTATGTACATGTCGGTATAAGTCCAAGTTGGTTAACGTTTAAACGTAAATTTCTTTCGCACATAACTCGGATCAAATAAATACGTTTTCGTGTTTATTTTTATGTACGTTTTTAATTTGTCTTTGTTTTGACGTAACTTTTGTTCAGAAACAAGTCTGGTCAAATATAATACGTTTTTATTATATGGTACAAATTCGAGTTATTTTATATTTCAAACCCGCTGCAACGCGTGAGAAATTTACTAGTTAATGACAAAACTAAAAAAGCTTGCTGTGAACTTCATGTGAGTACACCAATCGAAAATTCATTAGAGCAACATGTCAATTTTAAATTTACTGTAGGAACAATTGTAATTATATCTTCAATATTTTTAGTCAATAATAGGGTGTAGAAATTAGATTGATTCTATTAATATACTATATATTTATAAAGAAAATAATTGAACTAAATAAAATACTATGTAATTACATTAAAAAGGCCCTTCTGGAGGAATAAATTCATAGTTTCTTACCAGGTCGTTCACTTTATTTTGAACTTTTTTTTGACAATAACTACTCTTATAAGCCAAAGGCCCTTTTGGTCGCTGGTTTTTATACCGGAATGTTTCAACCATACTTGTTATTTTATATGCATATAATTGATATAAACTACAGTGCATTTACATTGGTATTGACCTTATAGAGAAGCAAAGTCGTGGTGTCTTACCCAATTATTCACTGTTAATGCTATAAATGACCTTAAAGAGAAGTAAAGTCATAGTGTCTTACCGAATCTTACAACCATGAGAAGTATTTATTATTTTATATATTCTGAAAGTTGGGTTTTGAAAAGTCTCAAATAATATCATCGCTCTGGAGCACCAATGGAGGACCAGTTCACACATATATTCTTCTTCATTGCTTTGATCTTGCTGCTATCACATTGCACTGCACTAGATACCATATCTGCAAATCAAGATATCAAAGATGGTAACACTACCCTTGTTTCCGAAGGGGAAATGTTCGAATTGGGTTTCTTTAGTCCAGGGAAGTCCAAGAACCGGTACCTGGGGATATGGTACAAGAAGATATCATATGGTACTGTTGTATGGGTTGCTAACAGGAATACACCAATTGCAGATACATCAGGCATGCTCAAGCTAAGCAGACAGGGAAACCTGGTGATTTGCAGTGGCGGCAACCCAATGGTCTGGTCATCCAATTCAATGGTATCTGTGTGGAATAATAATAATAATAATCCAATGATGGCTGTGGCAGTGCAACTTCTAGATTCTGGAAATTTAGTTGTGTGGAATAAAAATAAAATGATTTGGCAAAGTTTTGACTATCCCGGTGACACACATCTACCAGGAATGAAAGTAGGGAAGGATTTGGTAACAGGGCTGCAGAGGTGCATAACCTCATGGAAGAGCCCTGATGATCCTTCTATTGGTGTGTATGTCAATATACAAGACACAAATGGATATCCACAACATTTAAGGTGGCGTGGTGAAATTTTACAGGGAAGACTTGGACCGTGGAATGGTCTCGGATTTAGCGGTTTTCCTATTGAAAAAGAAAATCAGATTTACTCGCCCAAGTTTGTCATGAATGAAAAGGAAATCTATACTACATATGAACTCAAAGGTTCAGTTGTTCAACGGGTGGTGTTGACATGGGATGGGAAGACCTTGTTTTTGCATTGGATTGAGCGAATTAAAGAATGGATTGTATATGCAGATGGTGAAGTAGATACTTGTGATCGATTTTCACTCTGTGGGCCTTTTGGAGTCTGTAGCATTAACAAGCATCCACCTTGTACTTGTATGCCAGGGTTTGAACCAATAAATCTAGAAGAATGGAAATAATCTGATTGGGTAAGTGGGTGTACACGCAAAAAGTCTCTGAATTGTAGGAATGGGAATGAGAGTCGTGATGGGGATGGGGATGGTTTTTGGAAAATTGCAGGAGTGAAGGTACCAGATACACGAAATTCATGGTTTAATGTGAGCATGACCCTCGGAGAATGTGAGATGGCTTGCAATGGGAACTGCACTTGTACAGGTTATGCCAATTTAGATATTAGAAATGGAGGAAGTGGATGTTTGCTATGGCTTGATGAGCTGCTTGATACTAGAGAGTATGATGCAGATCAAGATATTTACATAAAAATGGCAGCCTCTGAGTTAAAAGGTAAACATTTGCATGCTTTTAGCTTATATGCTTCAGTTCTTATTGTAATTATTTCTTAATGAAAGGTCGGGTGGATTCCCTGTCCGATTTCAACAAAAAGAAAAGAATACTTATGCTGGTACTTTTAACTTCATCAGCTGTGGGACTCCTCTTTGCAGCGACATATGCTTGTTGAAAGCTAAAGAAACGACCTCATATGAAAAGACGAGGTAAGACAAAGGAGAATGTAAATTTATAATATGTGATACATAACAAAATCATGTAACAATATCATTTGTAGGAAAGTGGTATGGGCAGGATGAAAAGGATACAAGTTTGCAGATGGAACAACTTGATGATTTACAATGTCTTAGCCTATATGAGGTAGAGAGGGCAACAAATAACTTCAGTATCTCCAATAAGATTGGGGAAGGCGGCTTTGGTACCGTTTACAAGGTAACTTCTTTATGTTTTTAAACAGGATACGTTGCTTATCCCTATCATGGATCAAAAGTGTATAAATCTAAAGAATTATAAGCTATCATATACTCATAATCGTAAACATAATCATCTAGGGTGTGTGGGAAGATGGAAGTGAAATAGCTGTGAAGCGGCTCTCAGAAACATCCCAACAAGGGCTTGATGAGTTCAAGAATGACGCCATTTGTATTGCAAAACTTCAACATCGGAATCTTGTGAAACTTCTCGGATATTGCGTTCATCAAAATGAACTGATTTTGATTTATGAATACATGACTAACAAAAGCTTGGACTGGTTTCTCTTTGGTTGAGTCACACTTTCCGGTCGTATCTTTCTTTTATAATTTATATATTAACACATGACATAGTAATCACCTTTTGGCAGATGAAACAAGAAGTTTGATGCTTAACTGGCCTCAACGATTTAATATAATACATGGGATAGCTCGAGGTATTCTCTATCTACATCAAGATTCCCGCCTCCAAAGTATCTATAGAGATCTCAAGGCAGGTAATATTTTGCTGGACTGTGACATGAATCCAAAAATATCTGACTTCGGCCTTGCTAGAATGTTTGTAGGACATGATACCACTGTCAAGACAAAGAAAGTGGTCGGAACATAGTAAGAATCCTCCATAACAATATTTTTTTTCTCTGTAAAAGAATGAATGAAGATGAGATTGAATGAGAAACTCTTCACACAAATCTGTTAATATATCTTGTTTAACCTATCTGTAGTGGTTACATTTCTCCGGAGTATGCAGTGCACGGGCGTTTCTCTATAAAATCTGATGTGTTTAGTTTTGGTGTTCTTGTGTTGGAGATAATTTGTGGAAAGAAAAACAAAGAATTCTCTCAAGGAGACCAAAATGATAACCTTCTTGGACATGTAAGTAAAGTTGTATGACCATATCCCAATATCTTGACCAAAAACTAGTGATCTTTTTAAATATGTGTTTTGGTTTGATGTAGGCATGGAGACTCTTTAAAGAAGGAACATCTATTGAATTAATGAGTGGATCTTTACAGGCCTCACATGTCGTATCTGAAGTACTAAGATCTATACATGTTGCACTGTTATGTGTGCAACATCATGCAGAAGATAGACCAACGATGTTGTCCGTGGTTCTGATGCTGGTTAGTGAGGGGCCATTGCCTGATCCCAAACAACCAGCTTTTTTCAATGAAGAAGGCTTCCGTGAACTCGAAACACATATATCAGTTGATGAAGCCACACTAACACTGTTGTATGCTCGATAGCAAACATGCATTTATGTCAGGAAAATGTTCAAACACCTGTAATTTTCCCTCTCTTTCTGGTTTTGACAGTTTGTGTATAAGGACTTACTCCCAAGTAAAGGAAAATTACAAAAATGGACATTGACCAAAGGTACTTTTAGAGTTAGCCACCTCCTGCATCGTTGGAGCGACGCGTTGGAGTGACGCATCATAGATCCAAATGGACAAGATGAGTCTTTTTCAGTATAATAAAAAACTTGTAGCGTAATCCAATAGAAAATGGACACGTGTGAGGATTATTTTGACACGTCAGAAAGCGCCGCAAATTGACTAGCTTAGACGCGTCAATAGCAGCTGGCGTTTGGCTTGAGAAGAAGTGTTTGGCTCGGACACAACCATGAAGATTGCCATTCTGAAGCGGCGCCCGTACGTTTCCCAGACATCGGTGACATAAAAATTGAAGCGTCGGCGACGTTTCCCATCTGTTCACCTAATTAATACCATCCGTTACCTATAGCCTTTGGCTGGCGTTTCCCAGACGTCGTCGGAGATGCAACGCTGATATTACGAACCTGCCAGGACACAAGAAGAAAGGATTTTTTTTGAAAAAAATGATTTTTTACATGTTAAATTGAATTTTTAAGAGTGTTCCTCGGTTCCCCACTTTTTTAGTGTTCACCAATGAACCCTTATATATATATATTATATATATATATATATATATATATCAAATAATTTCATATTCTCACAAATCTTGTAAAAAATGACTGAATTTATTACACATTTTTTAACTAATATGATAAGTACATGTGATTAAAAAAACTCCCTAGCGAATAAAACTCCGTTTCAAAGAAATTTATATATGCATAAAAATAAGCACGTCGCAACGGTATATGCAAAACTTTATATAAACTATCTAATATTATTAGAATAACGAAGATAGTAAACGGCGCTAATTTAATGTGAGGTCACTTTGATGACATTCATGTTATACATGCATAAAATAAGCACATCTATATTCAAAACTTTATAAAAATTATATTATTATTATTAGAATAACGAAGATTGTAAATGGCACCAATTTAATGTAAAATCACTTTGATAACATTTACGTGTGTACTTATCGAGACGTAGATAAAAAATAGGCATGTCGCAATAACATAATCGTAATTAAAAAAACATTGTATATTAAAAGTTATAAGAAAATAACAACTATGCTCAAAATTAAGTATAATAAAAAAACTAAAGCTTTAAAGATTTGTAAATCTATACGACGGAAATTTAGTCGGCATCGTTCGTTAAGGTACTGACGCTCGCTATAACAACCGAAAGAGAAAGAGAAACAAAAACAATAAAAATTCGTAATACGACCAAAAGGATATCGAGATGTGTTTTAAATCGACCGGAAACAATATAACGAAAATCGATACCAGATGTATTGACGTTGTTCAGTCGGTATCGGGCCTGCAATATTATTAGAATAACGAAGATAGTAAACGAAGCTAATTTAATGTGAGGTCGCTTTGATGACATTCACGTTATACATGCATAAAATAAGCACGTCTATATTCAAAACTTTATAAAAATTATATTATTATTAGAATAACGAAGATGGTAAATGGCACTAATTTAATGTAAAATCACTTTGATAACATTTACGTGTGTGCTTATCGAGACGTAGATAAAAAATAGGCATGTCGCAATAACATACTCGTAATTAAAAAACATTGTATATTAAAAGTTATAAGAAAATAACAACTATGCTCAAAATTAAGTATAATAAAAAAACTAAAGCTTTAAAGATTTGTAAATTTATACGACGGAAATTTAGTCGGTATCGTTCGTTAAGGTACTGACACTCGCTAGAACAACCGAAAGAGAAAGAGAAACAAAAACAATAAAAATTCGTAATATGACCAAAAGGATATCGAGATGTATTTTACATCGACCAAAAACAATAAAACGAAAATCGATACTAGCTGTATTGACGTTGTTCAGTTGGTTTCGGGCCGGCTCATTTTGTTACCTGTACAGTACCGGGTGCGATTGAAACTTTAAAAATCCATAGAAAAGACAAAAAAAGAATAAAAAGGAAAAATATTTATAAAAGTACAAAAAATACTCTGTAGCTAAGTGGTTTATCTATTATATATATATAATTATTATTATTATTATTATTATTATTTTAAACTATATATTATATAATATAACAATCTGAAGTTACATCAACAATTATTTCATATGGTTGGTACAGCACATTAACTATTTCTTTTTTCTTTTTACTATATATATTATTGAAAATTAGTTTATATCGTTTGGGTTAGCTACTGAGCTAGGAAATCAGGGTCTGTTAAGAAATTGGATCCCTTTGCCATACAAAATCTGCAGAATTTTTGGAAGTTACACAATTATTAAGCTTCATTTAAGATTTATTAATTCGAATGGTCAAATTAAATTTCTAAATCTATAGATTATTAATCTTAAACTTGGGCTTCATTCTTATTACGACTAAAAATATTAAAAATGATATTTTATTTATAATAGAAATTTTTTAGAAAGTCGGTTACTACAGTATGAGGTCAAACTTTTTTAGGTATTATTTTTATCACTTTTAAATAAGTTTTATTTTCCTCTTTTAAAATTCAAGGTTTACATAAATTTTGAGTATGTCGTGACGTCCCTATTTTTATTTATAAATTGGTATAATATTAAAACAATTGTGAAGAGTAATATACAAGTAACTGAATAACAAACGTACATATTATTAAGAGTAAACTCTTAAAATGGTCCATGTGGTTTGAGCAGTTTTGCCACTTTAGTCTGAATTTGAAACCTTTTGCATCTGAATTCATGTGGTTTCATTTTTTTTATGTTCCAAAATCGTAACAGAGTTAAAATTTTCTATTAACATTAGGGTTTCTGTAATTTTATTCCTTTTTAGTGAAGGGCAATATGGTCATTTAAACGTATAATTAATACCCTAAAACAATTATATATATACACACACACATATAGACAACACACACACTCTCTCTCTCTCTGTCTCTCTCTCCCTACATATATCGTCACCATTATCATCAATATCCTTTAAACACACAAACTGTTGCAAAACATTAATAATCCACCATCACAACTGTTTCAAAACAATAATAATAATAATAATAATCTTAGCGATGAGTCACAAAGAACCCAGACTCCCCATCATGTAAACACATAAACGTTGAATCTTACTCCTTCTCAACAACCCTCTCACTACCCGGTCCACTACAAACCCTACCCCCAAATTTGACTTCGGGTCCGATTGAGAGAGATAGAGTAGAGAGAGAACTTATGTATGTTTGTTTAGAGAGAGAAACTAATTTAGATTCCGACGAGACCCTTTTCCAATTGGTGTTGTTTCGGTTCGATACAACTTATGTATCCTTGTGTATGTGAAGGTGAAGGTGGGTGACGTTGATGGTGAAGGTTTTGATTGCGTTGATGGTGAAGGTGGGTGGGTAACCCTTTTCCGATTTGGTGCGGTTTTGATTCCGACATATTCAAACCCCATTAGGGTTTGGGTGACGTTGATGGCGAAAGTGGGTGGTGGTGTGTGGCGAAGGTGGGGGTTGTGATGAAGTGACGGGTGGTGGTGGTGGGTGATGGTGGAGTTAGAGGTGGTTGTGGTGTGGTTAGATGGTGGTGGATGTGTGTGTGTGTGAGAGAGAGAGTTAGAGTTGAGGTGGTTGTGTGAAATCTGAACAACCATGATGGGGATGTCGGAGATGGAGGTAGTGGTGACAGTGGTTACGCCGGCAGTGGTGTATGCAGAGAAAGAGAGAGAGATGGGTATTTGTCTGATTGTCTACAATGTGTGTGTGTGTATATATATATATATATATTACGGCAACATATTAATAGAATAAAAAATAAAAAATCACAAAAAGATATAAAAAGACGATTCTACCTTCATTAAAAGAAGATTCCATCAATTGCTGGATGCACAATAACACTATTGTATGCTCGATAGCAAGCACATTTTTAGGCCAGGAACATTATGTTCAGGTACCTATTATGGTTTAGAATTGTTAATACTTAGAATAACTCAAGGCCACATTTAGCTTCCACATATGGAATACACAAACCCTGTTATATATTTTACTCAAGGACAATGGTTCAATATTTCTTATAGTATTTACATTGCTCATTGAAGATGTTGACAATTTAATTTATGAGTTCAATAGTCTATAAGTTTACTTGAACATTATCAAACGTCTAGGAGTGACTCAACCATTTTGGGGCTCTATTTGGAGAAAAAAATGGGGGCATTTCCCATGTGTCATTGATATAAACCATAAGTAACTCTAACGTTGACTTTTGAGGTCAAACTGTAATGATTCAGGATGAATAAGGGTTAGTGCAAGGGGTAATTCTGATATTCAAGTACCAGTAGGGATCGATCAATTCAATTCTAGTAATTAAAGCACTTGTAAGAACTAACCATCAGATGTTGCATGGAGTAACGAACCTGTTAAGACACCAAAGATTTACCAATGTATCATACAACATGTAAAGACACGAAAACGACATGTTAAGACATGAACACGATCTGTTACTACATCTTTGATATTTAGCCATTAACAGGTCTTAACATGTATTGCATAATGGTCTTACGTCTTAACATGTCATATCGTGTCTAAGATGACCAGTTAAGACACGAACACGAAATAGGTATATACGAACACAACACGAAATTAAACAGATCTTATCGTGTCGACCAGTTATAGACACGAAACATGTTAATTTCGTGCAGATTCGTATCGTGTTATCATGTTCGTGTCAGAATTGCCAACCCTAGGCGGTGCACCTGATTTCGATACTTACTCAAACTCCCCTACCCCAAGGTGTGACCATCACCTAAGTAAATATGGGAGTTTAAAATTCGTATAGTTTTTGGGTTAATTGGGTTCACCAGATGAGGATGTTTCAACCCATTAACCGACCCAATGAATGCTATTGGGTTTGGTTCGGGTAAGTTAAATTGTTTAATTTTGGTGATTGTCGGAAAAAAGAAACAAATAAAAGGTAAAAAATTATGAGAAAAGAAAAAGGATAAAAGCCTTGGAACTAAGAGAAATGAAAAGGCTAAAGGCCTTGGAAAGAAAGTAGTAAAAATGAAAAAAAAGTAGGAAAAAAAATAAAATTGGTAAATATGAATTATTAAGTTTCTTTCTCTAATTTATTTAAATAAGCTAAATAAAATAAGATCTATTATATATTTCTAGCTTTAAGATATGAGATATTATGGAGAGGTTTATTAAGGAAACAAAAAAATGGGGAATCTAGTTTTACATTTGAAAAAAAAATTCATAAAAAGAACTTATTTTTACATAATTTTTTTTTTAGAATTTTTGCATATAAACACATGTAAAAGTTGTTCAAATAAAAGATTAACTTTTTTAACTATTACAAATAGTTTTTTAAATTTTATTAAAATGACTTATACGTGTGTTTATATGCAAAAACTCCAATAAAATTAGATAAGAATATCTTTTATATGTGAAATGATTTTTATGAATTTTTAACACGTTTAACCCATAGTTCCCCCGCTTCCCCATTTTTTTGTGGTTACCTAGTGTGTTGGTGCACTAATAGCATGTTAAATTGTAAAAGTTTACTTTTGTAATAGACTCATGCACACGCATGAGCCATACGCGCGTATGAGATACGCATAGAGGACGAGGTCTGTATATAGTGACATCCGTGCGCATGAGCTCATAACTTTTGGATTTGGAGCTTTTTGATACGCCTTGTAAACACAACGTTATGCTGATGAAATTTCAATAGAAAAGATATATTATAAAACAAGTGTATCGCTAGCTGTACATTTGGCTTCTAAACTAATGTGTAGATTTCCGCGTGTGTTCGTTTTTCAAGTTTTATCAAGATCTACACATCACGAATGAAAATATACTTGTGATTCGCTTGGATTTTGAAAATTTTGGGTGAAAAGGTTCAAAAGGCATCATTTTCAAGTTTCTCCTAGTTTCCATGGTTAAAAAGTTCTAAAATTCTTCTCACGTCATTATTTTTCATTTTGGAACAATGTATCAAAGATATCTCAACCAAATTCATCCATTTTCATCTCCAAATTGTCAAAATGGTTCCGGGCGCAGAAGGATAGTCAACACGCGGGAAGCTACTACGCACACAAGAGGTCAGACGAACAAGCTCCTACGTTTGGAAGTGTTCAGTGTTTTGGGTCATACGCTTGGAGTCATGCGTTTGGAAGTGTATTTCTCAAAGTTTTTCTAAGGCATGGATTCGGGTATGTTTACTGCTTTTGCTGTGGGAGTTCCTCAAGCATAGTTTAGAACATGAATTTGGATAACAAGATGGGTATGTCCAACAAACTACCAAAGCTTCTACGGATGGAAGATTACCTATGATGGGCTACTCAGTTCGAGAATCATGTGCAAGCAATGTGCTTAGAAGCTTGGATGGTGATTGAAGACGAGTACTTGATTGCAAGAACAAAGGTGGAGAGAAGATTAAGATTTCTCAGATTTTAGATGTTGAAAAAGAGCATTATATGAGAGAGAAGAAAATGTAAAATATGCTTCAGCAGTTGATCGAAGATGATATTCTACATCTTCTTCAACACATAGAAACAACACTCTGGATAGCCTTGTTGAATAAGTACAGGGGAAATATGGATATGTATAAAAGCAAAGTTGATTTGATAAAGAAACATTTTAAGGAAACGTAAACTAGTCTTTATATCAATTTTCAATCTAGATACATTACCAGAACTTTAAAACCTAATAAAGCATGTATGGTTAAAACTTTATTGTGTTTATATGATAAAAGACACGTCTTATTTGATTTTCGGAAACATAAACGAGTTTTACTTCTTTGGGTAAAAATTCTCATTTTCATTTATTTCCACCAGGATCTGGTTCACAAACAAGTCGTTTTTTTTCTAGGATCCGTTATGGCGGATGTTACATCATCATCCTTACCTATGGAAGTAGTTGCTCGCCTACCTTACAGTTGCACCGACCACTAAGTGTAAATTCCAGTTTTGCACATCCCATTTTTTAAATAGATGTCAGATCTAAGGGAGGTCTGGCTTTGTAGAGGATATTGTGGTGGTTTGTAGCTGATGCCGCCGTTGATCTTGATGGTGGGACGAGTTTTTGTGGTTAACACACTCCGGCAGACACTATGCAACATTGGGGGTGATTCTAAGATGGTACAAATGTAGATTTTTGCATTAACAAAGAAGGAGTAAACTTCAACTAAGAGGAATGAAACCCGGTACATCGGATTCTTTTGCGATGAGGCCTGATTAGTGGTGATGTGGTGGAGGTGGCCGCTTGGTGGTTTGTGATGTTGGATGGTGGTTGTGGGTGGGGCTACGGGCGGTGGCTGCTGGGTAGAGAGAGAGTCACCAACACAAATGCCTTTTTTCCTTTAATATAATAGATAAATACCTTGGCAAGTTTGAACCCGTAAGATAGACATAGAGGTTGTCTGTTTACTCTTAATGAGGCTCTTAATGATTCCGGCATCTTACTTGTTCAACACTTAATCATTCAGGCTGTTTGTTTCGTGAACAGATGTCTGAATGGTTCAGACATGTGCCTCTGAATGGTTATGCATTATACTGAGTACGAATGGTTAAGACCTATAATCTGAATTGGTCAAACATTTGCCTCTAAATAGTTAAGCATTATATTAGCTCTTAATAGTACAGAGCTCTACTGATTCAGCACTTAATAGTTCAGATCTCTTATTAGTTCAACATTTAACCATTCAAAAATTACCAAACGACCTCATAACCAACTTAATACCCTTTACTTTTGCTTTCTAGACCATTAATATCATTTTAAAGCATTGTTTTATGTTAAGGTTGAAAGATATATTATTTATTCTTTGGTAGTAAATGCGGATTTTTCTATTGCAAAGAAAGAAATTAATTTAGATAAAATAAAGTACTTAGATTTTTATAATATTTACCCACCATATACAAATAATTATCTAAGTTTCGATAAAACGTGTAATTAAAATCGGAAAGGTGAAATATAATCGATTATGACAACTTAATTACTGAGTCATTGCCGGTATAAGACCGATATCACGAATCGATACTAACCCGAATTCCACACAACGCGCGAAGAATCTACTAGCTAATATTAATTTTAAGTGTTGACCACCAACAAAATTACCATATTACTCTCGGTATAATAATCCTCTAATTTACTATATTGTCCTTGCCTGCCTTATATTTACCACGCATACATCTTCTAATCTCCTCCACACCAACTACCTGCTACAACCATCTCCACCACATATACTAACCAGCTCCGTCTCCAGCCAACGTTATCCGGTTATAAATCTTGTGAACCTGTCAAACTTCCTGTCCTAGTGCCCAAATTTCCGGTGAAATAGTTATCGGAAAGATCTAATCTCCAGAATTATGAGTTTCGAAAGATCCGGTAACCTTCTGCACAGGTGTTTTTTTGAAGTCAAGCAGTGCGTTGACTTCAGGGTTTGAAGATGAACCGGATGTTGACCGGAAAAGGCGCCGGTGAATGAGAATATGAAGAAGATGATGATAGGGATGATTTTGACATTTAAGGTAATGTATAAGGGTAACGTGGTCATTTGTTTGCAAACATGTCTTCAACACGGGATTGTCCAAAACACCCTCGTATAGGTAAACTTATGTATAGTTCGGCATAAACATAAATGTATGGTACACTAAAGTTTAATCATGGTTTAGATGTTTTTTAAATTTTTTTAACAATATGAAATTTAATGTAAAGTTGTGGAAAGTATACATTTTTAATAATATGAAATTTAATGTAAAGTTTTGGAAAGTATACATACTATCGCTGTTGTTGAAAAATGGACACACGTAACGTATACAAAAAGCGCCATTCAGTTGACTTGACTAAAGATGGTGGAATTCAATACCATTTGAATTGCATCTAAGATGAATAAACAGTTTTGTGTTTGCTTTCAAGTTTTGGATTATCAATGAAGGACCAGCACATGCATATATTATTCTTTATTGTTTTCGTCTTGCTGTCACTAGATTGCGCTGCACTAGATACTATATCTGCAAATCAAGAAATCAAAGATGGTAAAATCACCCTTGTTTCCGAAGGAGAAATGTTCGAATTGGGATTTTTTAGTCCCGGGAAGTCTAATAACCGGTACATGGGAATATGGTACAAGAAGATATCATATGGTACTGTTGTATGGGTTGCTAACAGGGAGACCGCAATTGCAGATACATCAGGCATGCTCAAACTTACCAGATTGGGAAACCTGGTGATTCGTAGTGGCGGAAACCCGATGGTCTGGTCATCCAATCCAGTGGTATCTATGCAGGGTAATAATTCGGTAGTGGTGGCGAAGCTTCTAGATACAGGAAATCTTGTTGTTTTGAATGATAATGAAACAATTTGGCAAAGTTTTGACCATCCTGGTGATACATATCTACCAGGAATGAAATTCGGGAAGGACTTTGTAACAGGGTTACAGACTATCATGACATCTTGGAAGAGTCCTGATGATCCTTCAGTAGGTGTGTATAGTGACATACATGACACCAATGGATATCCACAAAATTTAAGGTTTCAGGGTGAAGTTTTGATAGGAAGACTTGGACCATGGAATGGTCTCGGCTTCAGCGGCTTTCCTCTTGAAAAAACAAATCAGATTTTCTCCCTCGACTTTGTCATGAATGAGAATGAAATCTATCATATATATAAACTTAAAAGTTCTGTTTTTCAGAGGATTATTTTGACATGGGATGGCAAGACACTAATTGTGCAATGGATTGAGCGAATCCAAGACTGGATTGTGTATGCAGAATCTGAAGTAGATAATTGTGTTCGGTTTTCACTCTGCGGTCCGTATGGAATCTGCAACATTAACAAGCATCCACCTTGTTCTTGTATGCAAGGTTTTGAACCAAGACATCCAGAAGAATGGGAGGGGTCAGATTGGGCGAGTGGGTGTAAACGCAAAAACCTTTGAATTGTGGGGATGGAAAGGGGGATGGTTTTCTAAAAATTCCAGGAGTGAAGGTACCAGACACACGGCGATCATGGTATAATGAGAGCATGACCCTCAGAGAATGTGAGTTAGCCTGCAAAAGGAACTGCTCTTCTACAGGTTATACAAATTTAGATATCAGAAATGGTGGAAGTGGATGTTTGCTATGGCTTGATGAGCTTTTGGACACTAGAGTGTATGATGGAGATCAAGATCTTTACATAAGAATGGCAGCCTCTGAGTTAGAAGGTACACATTTGGATGTTTTTATCTTATATGCGTAAGTGCTAAACTATTATTGTTTCTTAATTGGAAGGTGTTGTAAATTCCCGGTCCAACTTTAACAAAGAGAAAAGAACACTTATACTTGTGCTTATAACTTCATCAGTTGTGCCACTTCTCTTTGCAGTGGCATATGCCTTTAGAAAGACAAAGAAATGGCTTCACATGAAAAGTCAAGGTAACACAAAGAAGCAAGTAAGCCTTTTCAAAAAAAAAAAAAGAAGCAAGTTATGTTGACACTTTTGCATGTTTATAGGATTGAAGTTTAAAGAAAATAATGTAACATTATCATTTTTGTAGGAAAGTGGTATGTGTATGATGAAAAGAATACAAGTCTACAGATGGAACAGCTTGATGATTTACAATTTTTTAGCCTATATGAAGTAGCCAGGGCCACAGGTAACTTCAGTGTCTCCAATAAGATTGGAGAAGGCAGCTTTGGTCCGGTTTACAAGGTAACTTTTTTATGGTTCTTCAATATAATGCATTGCTTATCACTATCATGAATCGAAAGCGTAAAATCTTCAAAATTACAAGTTATCATAATTATACTTCTATTCTTTTAGGGTGTGTTGAAGGATGGAAGAGAAATAGCTGTGAAACGGCTCTCAGAAACATCCCAACAAGGACTTGAGGAGTTCAAGAATGAAGTCATTTGTATTGCAAAACTTCAGCATCGGAATCTTGTGAAGCTTCTTGGATATTGTGTTCATGAAATTGAACTGATTTTGATTTATGAATACATGACTAACAAAAGCTTAGATTGGTTTCTCTTTGGTTTGACTCACTCCTTGATTCCACAATTCACATAGCATCTTACTGTCACACATTATATGATAACACATAACATAGTGTCACCTTTTGGCAGATGAAAACAGAAGCTTGACGCTTAACTGGCCTCAACGATTAAATATAATACATGGAATAGCTCGGGGTGTTCTCTATCTACATCAAGATTCTCGCCTTCAAATTATTCATAGAGATCTAAAGGGAGAAAATATTTTGCTGGACGGTGACATGAATCCAAAAATATCCGACTTCGGCTTAGCTAGAAAGTTTGTAGGACATGATACCACTGCGAAGACAAAGAAAGTGGTTGGAACATAGTAATAATCCTCCTTGACAATCATACTTTTTTTCCCAGAATAGAAGGAAGATGAGATTAAACGAGAGACTATTCTGTAAAATTTATTTTGTTAAACTTGTAGTGGTTACATTTCTCCAGAGTATGCACTACAAGGGCATTTTTCTATAAAATCTGATGTATTTAGTTTTGGCGTTCTCGTGTTGGAGATCATTTGTGGGCAGAGAATCAGAGAATTCTCCCATGGAGACCACTATGATAACCTTCTTGGACATGTAAGTTATTGTAAGACCAAATCCTAATAGCTTTACCAGAAACTATTTTTTTTCTAAATGTATTTGTTTTAATGTAGGCATGGAGACTCTATAAAGAAGGCAGGACCATTGAATTAATGAGTGGATCTTTACAGGCCTCATGTGTGGTCTCTGAAGTACTAAGATCAATACATGTTGCACTGTTATGTGTGCAGAATCACGCTGAAGATAGACCAACAATGTTGTCAGCGGTTCTGATGCTGGTTAGCGAAGGTGCATTGCCTGAACCTAAACAGCCCGCTTATTTCAATGAAGAGAGCTGCCGCGAACTTAAAATTCTTCCATCAGTTTCTGGATGCACAATAACACTATTGTATGCTCGATAGCAAGCACATTTTTAGGCCAGGATTATGTTCAGGTACCTGTTATGGTGTAGGAATGTTAATACTTAGAATAACACAAGGCCACATTTAGCTTCCACATATGGAATATACAAACCCTGTTAAACATTTTACTCAAGGACAATGGTTCAATATTTCTTATAGTATTTACATTGCTCATTGTAGATGTTGACAATTTAATTTATGAGTTCAATAGTTTATAAGTTTACTTGAACGTTATCAAACGTCTAGGGGTGACTCAACCATTTTGGGGCCCTGTTTGGAAAAAAATGGGGGCATTTCCCACGTGTCATTGCTATAAACCATATGTAACTCTAACGTTGACTTTTGAGGTCAAACTGTAACGATTCAGGATGGATCAGGGTTAGTGCAGGGGGTAATGTTCTCAAACATTCAAGTTTCTGATGTTCAACTACCAGTAGTGATCGATCAATTCAATTCTAGTGATTAAAGCACTTGTAAGAACTAACCATCAGATGTTGCATGTAGTGACAGCATGCCATATATAGATGTGCATCTAAATGGTTAATATAAAACTGATTCAAGAACGATACCAAATTCATTTCTGTTTTGCTGGAAGACTTTTGTCGAGCTGCTCTGACCAGCGGTGCCACCAGTCGAGTGTCTGAAGATGGGGAAGCCTAGCAGCCATGTTCAAGCAGATCATGATGCATGCTAGTGTGAATAAGATAAAATGTTTGACTATCTGCCACCCTTGAAAATCAGACTTTTAGAAGTCAACAATTCATATTCTTAGTAGTAATAGGTTATACAGACTAGAGTGTTGGTAGTAGCCAAGTTGCCCATGAGTGCTTAGTCTATTTTGACAGATTTTGATTGGATCAGATAAATAAATCAGGAGTTCTTGAATGTATATATTAAAAAGGTTGTCAAGCTTTTCATTTCTAAGAAATAACCATACTTAAAAATGATTAACTGGATTGCATTTAATCATAAAAAGCTCTGTAAATGTTTTTCATATGTTGTTTACAGCTGAATAATGGCTACACATAATAGAATCGATTGAACTACAGAAGTACAAATTACATTCTAACAGAACCGTTTAAGGGCAACTGAAAAGATTGTTTACAGCTGAATAATGACGAAAGATTGTTTACAGCTGAGTAATGACTGCACCTTAAGCGATTGAACACATAATAGAATCGAGTCGCTGAGGAAAGAGCAACTGAAAAGATTCAACAGAACTACAAAGTACAGATTACATTCTAACATAACCGTTTTAAGGGCGTTTGAACAATAGCAGCGGTGGCCTCAAGTAGATGATTGTGTTGTACTTTAATTGTCCAAGTCTTGTTGATCAAGTTCGAAAGAGAAGATACGGGTCAGAAGTGTAATTAGTTAATAGATAAGATTATGTTATGGCTATATGTCATGAACATATGTTACTTTATCCTTGTTCTAAATTCCTCGTTAATGATTCTAATGGGCGAGTAGACCCACGAAATCACAAGAAACTTAGTGTCATAACGAGTGTTTAGACGGGATATACTTTTGCATACATATACTTTATTATACTTTAATGCCGAATCCAAATCCTTACCAAACTCAGAATACTCACACACCTTCGTCCCTCCATGTAGGGTAACTTCGGTGTTCCATTTCCACAACTTAACAACCTCACAGTGTAACTTGGAAAGTTTGCAAAACCGTGAGTATACTCGATCCCATTTTCCGTATTATACACTTTGGGTGCAACATGTACATTTAAACAAATCATGAATCAAATTTAAACTTGTTATAATCATAATCTATCCGTTAAAAACATGATACTTGTGTTATTCTTGTTATCGCATGCTATGTATACTTGTGTCTATATGCTCATTAACTTTGCTAGCCTACCTTAACAATTATAGCGCTATAGGATTAATGCACTGCCCATATTCTTGTGGTATTTTTAAGTAAACTATTTTACAAACTTGTCGTTTCGGCGACTATGAGATGCACGATTGTGATACACTTTTGTCTTACGTATAGTTTACACATGTTAGTACTGTAGTAACAATATATGCAATTTACCATGTTGGATATGTGTCAACTTTTTAATCACTATTATGCTATGTATTAAACTTGCATACTCGCCAACTTTTTGTTGATCATTATTTTAATACATGTTGCAGGAAACTAGTTGATGATGATTGAAGAAACGTATTTAGGGTGGATTGATACACACCTAGATTTAAACTTATGTATTGTTTCATGATTACAACTTGTTGTATTTCTCTTTCAAAACAATGTATTTCCATTTTAGAATCAATGAAATTCAAATTATCTAAATATTTGCATAATTAGTTGTTATGAAGTCTCTTGCAATTTAATTTTCGTCCCACCCTGATGTTTCCGCCATTAGTTGGGATGTGACATTAACGATATTTTTATATAAAAAAATATCATTTTGTTTGCATTAATGTGTTATAAACTAATAATATTCATTATAAAAAACAAAATTTCAAAATGTTTTTAATGATAATTAATGATAGGTAGAGTTTGCTAAGATAAAATGCATTTATTGAGAGATTTTATAGGTTAGAATGTAATAGACTAGGGTGTAAATAGCAACACCTAATATTAAAATCTAAAAGTAAATGGTGTTCAACAATCTACATTTTACATCGCGATTTGCAAAAGTAATTTATAAGCATTTCGTGAAAACACCTGGACCCTTCGTGCTTCCCAGGTGCAACGCTTTTTATAATCAAGTAGTCAATAAGTAAACCAATGTCTTGACAAGTTGGTCTAGTAGTTAGTCACTTGGTTTCTCTCATTGAGGTCCCAAGTTCAACTTCCACTAGCATCACTTGAAGGACATTGGTGGTGGCGATGAAGTTTAGAACTAGGCCTATATGGAGGTCGCAAGTTCGAAACCATGTCGAACTGGGATTTATTGCGACAGGCCTTCCGGCAGGCGGGTTTTCCCCGGAACTAGTGGCTTGGGGGGAGGGCTGCAGACAAAAGCTCTTGGCAAGTGTCTACAAGGGAGAAGCGTACCCCTTGAGTTAAACCCCAACAACGTGGACAATGCGGCAGGCGATCACAGGTCGAATTGTAAGACCCATAGTATCACTCTACATCGTCAAAGTCACCAACTTCATCCCCAAACTCTTCATGCTGGCGTCTGTGACTGCCACCTTGATGAACAGGAGACACATGCCCAATATTGGTTTCAGGGGCATCAGTGACCGCCACCTTGATGAATAGGAGACACATGCCCAATATTGGTTTCCGGGGCGTCACGATCGGTTTCAAGCTCAATTTCTTCAACTTCTTCTTCATCATCTTCCTCAAACTCAGGGGCTTGTATCTCAACAGCCTCAAAATTTGGGTTTTTCTTCTTCGACACACGCAGTATGGGATCCACAACTGTTGCCTGAGTTTGTTCGGTAGTCGGCTTTTCAAGGTTGAACTCCCCCGACAACAGAGGTCCCCCGCTCCTGTCCTGGATTTGTTTCCTCTTATCAGAGGCTTTGGTACTGGGCGGGACGTCCACAGGTTGCGGCGGGATGTCCTAGGCTGCGACATGGTGATAGTAATCTTTGGCTTCGTGTTTCCACCAACCCGTGATCCCCCACCATTTTTCTTTCCTCATCCTTTATCTGTGTTACACAAAACACAAATAAGCATGAATGCACCCTTAAAAATTGGGAAATAACGGAATAAAAAAACAATGGAGATGAACACACCTAGAGAAGTAACCTTAGTATCGGCAAGCATGTCCGAAAACTTCGCCCTCTTGTGCAAAGACTTAAAGACAACCAGACCAATTGACCATTCAGAGTCCTGTGGCTTCTCAACACGCGAGGGGATCTGTCTCTTTTAAGCCTTAAGGGTTTTTTTGTGATTCTCTAATTGAGTGGCCGTGGCCCTCACATGCACAGGTGCTGGCATGGTGGTATAGCAAAAAGTACCACCATCCCCACCAGGTTCCAGTTGAGCGGGCGTAACCCTCTCTAAGTACCTTAACATAATCACCATCACCTTTCATTTTCCTCGAAATCTTCTTCAACACACCGCTATCGCCCTGAGTAGTGGTAGACTTAACATATACATCTGAGCTGTCCTCGCCACCACTAGTGGCCTCTTGCTTGGAGGCGCCACCAGAACCATCACTTTTTTTACTCACCGTTACCGTCAATTCTATCACCACTTTCGCGATACCCGAACCTTATGAGTGCCCGCTGGAGCCAGTCCGTCTAACCACGGATCCTGAGGTCCTACCTGCATTGTCTGCTCCATCCACGACACCTTGTTCGGGGCTAAGTCCCTAAGCTCCATCCTCCCGGGTGTGCCATCGACGCACTCCCACCTCTGCGGACACTATTTGTCACGACAGAGGGGACTAGATGGATATTCCTTGATAACGTCACCTCGTCCAATCATTCTCCAACCCATTGGGCTATAAATACTACACTTCCCCAAAGGTTTAAGCATTTTATTCACATTACTCTCATTACTCTCACTCTAACTTACACTCTAGAAAGATCAATTACTTATTCTCGGGATCAGAGCTTGTGGAGATCAAATAATATTCCCCTGGTTGAGCATTTAGGTACCCTGCGGGTTATACTTGTGTTTCTTCAATATGCTCAAACTCCTAAGGATAACCAGGATGTATTAAATTAAGTTTGAGCTTAAGGATTGTTGGAGGCTTTGTTAACTTTTTTGTATATGAGTTTGTATGAGTTTTTTTAAGCTCCTTGTATTATAAATAAATTTATGTTTCCGGTATTAAGATTGGAATCAATTTGCCACGTTAAGCCTTTAATGGGTGGGATGTGACAAACGCATTGTGCAATAAAAAATGTGAGTTTACCATGTATACAATATGTTTATCTCATTTTAAAAAGTATGAATACATATTTAGTGAACTTATATAGTATGGATGTGTGCACTTTTAACTTGCGTTGATCTTTGTATCTGGGTACCTAAACTTATACAAATACTCCACGTCATTACCTGGGTACCTAAACTTATACAAATACTCCACGTCATTATTCTCCTTTTATGTACACGTGTCATGACTTTATTGTTTCATAAGCCTCCTAAAAATCAGCTTTGGATACTTGCATCTATATATATATTTGAATGATGGCTATTTCATTTGATCAAATAAAATAGAAATAAGGAGTTAGTAGAAAATTGGAAGACCCAAAGAAACAAAAATTATACAATAATATTTCAAATATTAAAATCTTCTATCTCTTCAAACTAAATCTTTGAAATGCTCTATATCTTTAATCCACAAAAAGCCTCCTCTTTTATACTTGCATCTATATATGTGTACAAGCTATTGAATATTTTTATTAATTTAATAGATCTCAACATTGGAAAACTAATTCATCTCATTTAAGATAAATCAAACTTATAATAAAAAAGACTCTAAACTCCTTCAACCTAATAAATAAATTTTATTTATATTTGTTTAATAATTTTTTTCAGTATTAATATTAATAACTAATATATAGATATCACTTATTTTTATTCTTATCCTTACTTACGATTAATAAATAACTTCAATTTTGCAATTTAGACTTTTGTTTTTTTTACTTTTAACTCAAAGTTTTTCATCTTTTACAATTTAGTCCCAACTCTTTATTATTTTTAATTTTGGTCCACTATACTTTTCATCTTTTCCAAGTTTTTCATTTCGTTCTATATTTTGTGAGTTAACGCACAACAACGTGCGTGTGGGGTTCAACATTTTTCATATATTTTTTCCGTTTGACTGGCCCGTCGCAACACATCTATTTTTTTTCCGTTCGAAAAGTTCGTCCAACGTGCCGGTCCTGGATTAACTTAGTTATTTTTTCTATGTTTTACATTTCGGTTTAATGTCTCTGCAACGAGCGTGCATGATTCAAAGATTTGACGTCTGCTTTTCTCTCGACATTATTTTTTTTCTGTTTTTATTTATTTTGTTTTTACGAGCTTTTCCGGTGTTGGTGGTCGCTGACAATGATATAACATTGGTACTACTTGACACAATTTTACGTCAACCGCTGGAAGCAGTGACTTCATACTAGTTAATTATACAAACCTACAAAAAGAAGTTACACAAACCTCACGAGGTATTTTTTTCCTTTTTTTGTCTTTTAGTATCATTTTGTTTTTTTTTACTTTAACACTTCAACATTAAGTTTTGCAACTTATAATCCCTCAACTTTCTAAAGACTTGGAAATCAATTTTTACGTGCTTACTTTTTTTACGTGTCGGTATAAATTCAGGTTAATTTAGTTTTAATGTAAAAAAAATTGGAAATGGGTAGGCCAAATATAATACGTTTTTAGTTGGTTTACATTTTGACATAAATTTTGTTTTGAAACAAGTTGGGTAAAATATAATACGTTTTCATTAGATGATAAAAATTCAAGTTACTTTATATTTCGATGTTGCCGCAACGCGGCGTACTATTCTTTAACTTAAAAAAACTTAATTTTATTACGTACTTATATTTATGTACATGTCGGTATAAGTACAAGTTGGTTAACGTTTAAACGTAAATTTCTTTCGCACATAACTCGGATCAAATAAATACGTTTTTGTGTTTAATTTTATGTACGTTTTTAATTTGTCTTTGTTTTGACGTAACTTTTGTTCAGAAACAAGTCTGGTCAAATATAATACGTTTTTATTACACGGTACAAATTCGAGTTATTTTATATTCCAATCCCGCTGCAACGCGTGAGAAATTTACTAGTTAATGACAAAACTAAAAAAGCTTGCTGTGAACTTCATGTGAGTACACCAATCGAATATTCATTAGAGCAATATGTCAATTTTAAATTTACTGTAGAAACAATTGTAATTATATCTTCAATATTTTTAGTCAATAATAGGGTGTAGAAATTAGATTGATTCTATTAATATACTATATATTTATAAAGAAAATAATTGAACTAAAATAAAATACTATGTAATTACATTATAAAGGCCCTTCTAGAGGAATAAATTCATAGTTTCTTACCAGGTCGTTCACTTTATTTTGAACTTTTTTTTGACAATAACTACTCTTATAAGCCAAACGCCCTTTTGGTCGCTGGTTTTTATACCGGAATGTTTCAACCATACTTATTATTTTATATGCATATAATTGATATAAACTAATGTGCATTTACATTGGTATTGACCTTATAGAGAAGCAAAGTCGTGGTGTCTTACCCAATTATTCACTGTTAATGCTATAAATGACCTTAAAGAGAAGTAAAGTCATAGTGTCTTACCGAATCTTACAACCATGAGAAGTATTTATTATTTTATATATTCTGAAAGTTGGGTTTTGAAAAGTCTCAAATAGTATCATCGCTCTGGAGCACCAATGGAGGACCAGTCCACACATATATTCTTCTTTATTGCTTTGATCTTGCTGCTATCACATTGCACTGCACTAGATACCATATCTGCAAATCAAGATATCAAAGATGGTAACGCTACCCTTGTTTCCGAAGGGGAAATGTTCGAATTGGGTTTCTTTAGTCCAGGGAAGTCCAAGAACCGGTACCTGGGGATATGGTACAAGAAGATATCATATGGTACAGTTGTATGGGTTGCTAACAGGAATACACCAATTGCAGATACATCAGGCATGCTCAAGCTAAGCAGACAGGGAAACCTGGTGATTTGCAGTGGCGGCAACCCAATGGTCTGGTCATCCAATTCAACGGTATCTGTGTGGAATAATAATAATAATAATAATAATAATAATAATAATAATAATAATAATAATAATAATCCAATGATGGCTGTGGCAGTGCAACTTCTAGATTCTGGAAATTTAGTTGTGTGGAATAAAAATAAAATGATTTGGCAAAGTTTTGACTATCCCGGTGACACACATCTACCAGGAATGAAAGTAGGGAAGGATTTGGTAACAGGGCTGCAGAGGTGCATAACCTCATGGAAGAGCCCTGATGATCCTTCTATTGGTGTGTATGTCAATATACAAGACACAAATGGATATCCACAACATTTAAGGTGGCGTGGTGAAATTTTACAGGGAAGACTTGGACCGTGGAATGGTCTCGGATTTAGCGGTTTTCCTATTGAAAAAGAAAATCAGATTTACTCGCCCAAGTTTGTCATGAATGAAAAGGAAATCTATACTACATATGAACTCAAAGGTTCAGTTGTTCAACGGGTGGTGTTGACATGGGATGGGAAGACCTTGTTTTTGCATTGGATTGAGCGAATTAAAGAATGGATTGTATATGCAGATGGTGAAGTAGATACTTGTGATCGATTTTCACTCTGTGGGCCTTTTGGAGTCTGTAGCATTAACAAGCATCCACCTTGTACTTGTATGCCAGGGTTTGAACCAAGAAATCTAGAAGCATGGAAATCATCTGATTGGGTAAGTGGGTGTACACGCAAAAAGTCTCTGAATTGTAGGAATGGGAATGAGAGTCGTGATGGGGATGGGGATGGTTTTTGGAAAATTGCAGGAGTGAAGGTACCAGATACACGAAATTCATGGTTTAATGTGAGCATGACCCTCGGAGAATGTGAGATGGCTTGCAAAGGGAACTGCACTTGTACAGGTTATGCCAATTTAGATATTAGAAATGGAGGAAGTGGATGTTTGCTATGGCTTGATGAGCTGCTTGATACTAGAGAGTATGATGTAGATCAAGATATTTACATAAAAATGGCAGCCTCTGAGTTAAAAGGTAAACATTTGCATGCTTTTAGCTTATATGCTTCAGTTCTTATTGTAATTATTTCTTAATGAAAGGTCGGGTGGATTCCCTGTCCGATTTCAACAAAAAGAAAAGAATACTTATGCTGGTACTTTTAACTTCATCAGCTGTGGCACTCCTCTTTGCAGCGACTTATGCTTGTCGAAAGCTAAAGAAACGACCTCATATGAAAAGACGAGGTAAGACAAAGGAGAATGTAAATTTATAATATGTGATACATAACAAAATCATGTAACATTATCATTTTTGTAGGAAAGTGGTATGGGCAGGATGAAAAGGATACAAGTCTACAGATGGAACAACTTGATGATTTACAATGTCTTAGCCTATATGAGGTAGAGAGGGCAACAAATAACTTCAGTATCTCCAATAAGATTGGGGAAGGCGGCTTTGGTACCGTTTACAAGGTAACTTTTTTATGGTTCTTCAATATAATGCATTGCTTATCACTATCATGAATCGAAAGCGTAAAATCTTCAAAATTACAAGTTATCATAATTATACTTCTATTCTTTTAGGGTGTGTTGAAGGATGGAAGAGAAATAGCTGTGAAACGGCTCTCAGAAACATCCCAACAAGGACTTGAGGAGTTCAAGAATGAAGTCATTTGTATTGCAAAACTTCAGCATCGGAATCTTGTGAAGCTTCTTGGATATTGTGTTCATGAAATTGAACTGATTTTGATTTATGAATACATGACTAACAAAAGCTTAGATTGGTTTCTCTTTGGTTTGACTCACTCCTTGATTCCACAATTCACATAGCATCTTACTGTCACACATTATATGATAACACATAACATAGTGTCACCTTTTGGCAGATGAAAACAGAAGCTTGACGCTTAACTGGCCTCAACGATTAAATATAATACATGGAATAGCTCGGGGTGTTCTCTATCTACATCAAGATTCTCGCCTTCAAATTATTCATAGAGATCTAAAGGGAGAAAATATTTTGCTGGACGGTGACATGAATCCAAAAATATCCGACTTCGGCTTAGCTAGAAAGTTTGTAGGACATGATACCACAGCGAAGACAAAGAAAGTGGTTGGAACATAGTAATAATCCTCCTTGACTATCATACTTTTTTTCCCAGAATAGAAGGAAGATGAGATTAAACGAGAGACTAATCTGTAAAATTTATTTTGTAAAACTTGTAGTGGTTACATTTCTCCAGAGTATGCACTACAAGGGCATTTTTCTATAAAATCTGATGTATTTAGTTTTGGCGTTCTCGTGTTGGAGATCATTTGTGGGCAGAGAATCAGAGAATTCTCCCATGGAGACCACTATGATAACCTTCTTGGACATGTAAGTTATTGTAAGACCAAATCCTAATAGCTTTACCAGAAACTATTTTTTTTCTAAATGTATTTGTTTTAATGTAGGCATGGAGACTCTATAAAGAAGGCAGGACCATTGAATTAATGAGTGGATCTTTACAGGCCTCATGTGTGGTCTCTGAAGTACTAAGATCAATACATGTTGCACTGTTATGTGTGCAGAATCACGCTGAAGATAGACCAACAATGTTCTCAGCGGTTCTGATGCTGGTTAGCGAAGGTGCATTGCCTGAACCTAAACAGCCCGCTTATTTCAATGAAGAGAGCTGCCGCGAACTTAAAATTCTTCCATCAGTTGCTGGATGCACAACAACACTATTGTATGCTCGATAGCAAGCACATTTTTAGGCCAGGATTATGTTCAGGTACCTGTTATGGTGTAGGAATGTTAATACTTAGAATAACACAAGGCCACATTTAGCTTCCACATATGGAATATACAAACCCTGTTAAACATTTTACTCAAGGACAATGGTTCAATATTTCTTATAGTATTTACATTGCTCATTGTAGATGTTGACAATTTAATTTATGAGTTCAATAGTTTATAAGTTTACTTGAACGTTATCAAACGTCTAGGGGTGACTCAACCATTTTGGGGCCCTGTTTGGAAAAAAAGGGGGCATTTCCCACGTGTCATTGCTATAAACCATATGTAACTCTAACGTTGACTTTTGAGGTCAAACTGTAACGATTCAGGATGGATCAGGGTTAGTGCAGGGGGTAATGTTCTCAAACATTCAAGTTTCTGATGTTCAACTACCAGTAGTGATCGATCAATTCAATTCTAGTGATTAAAGCACTTGTAAGAACTAACCATCAGATGTTGCATGTAGTGACAGCATGCCATATATAGATGTGCATCTAAATGGTTAATATAAAACTGATTCAAGAACGATACCAAATTCATTTCTGTTTTGCTGGAAGACTTTTGTCGAGCTGCTCTGACCAGCGGTGCCACCAGTCGAGTGTCTGAAGATGGGGAAGCCTAGCAGCCATGTTCAAGCTGATCATGATGCATGCTAGTGTGAATAAGATAAAATGTTTGACTATCTGCCACCCTTGAAAATCAGACTTTTAGAAGTCAACAATTCATATTCTTAGTAGTAATAGGTTATACAGACTAGAGTGTTGGTAGTAGCCAAGTTGCCCATGAGTGCTTAGTCTATTTTGTCAGATTTGGATTGGATCAGATAAATAAATCAGGAGTTCTTGAATGTATATATTAAAAAGGTTGTCAAGCTTTTCATTTCTAAGAAATAACCATACTTAAAAATGATTAACTGGATTGCATTTAATCATAAAAAGCTCAGTAAATGTTTTTCATATGTTGTTTACAGCTGAATAATGGCTACACATTATAGAATCGATTGAACTACAGAAGTACAAATTACATTCTAACAGAACCGTTTAAGGGCAACTGAAAAGATTGTTTACAGCTGAATAATGACGAAAGATTGTTTACAGCTTAGTAATGACTACACCTTAAGCGATTGAACACATAATAGAATCGAGTCGCTGAGGGAAGAGCAACTGAAAAGATTCAACAGAACTACAAAGTACAGATTACATTCTAACATAACCGTTTTAAGGGCGTTTGAACAATAGCAGCCTCAAGTAGATGATTGTGTTGTACTTTAATTGTCCAAGTCTTGTTGATCAAGTTCAAAGAGAAGATACGGGTCAGAAGTGTAATTTGTTAATAGATAAGATTATGTTATGGTTATATGTCATGAACATAGGTTACTTTATCCTTGTTCTAAATTCCTCGTTAATGATTCTAATGGGCGAGTAGACCCACGAAATCACAAGAAACTTAGTGTCATAACGAGTGTTTAGACGGGATATACTTTTGCATACATATACTTTATTATACTTTAATGCCGAATCCAAATCCTTACCAAACTCAGAATACTCACACACCTTCGTCCCTCCATGTAGGGTAACTTCGGTGTTTCCACAACTTAACAACCTCACAGTGTAACTCGGAAAGCTTGCAAAACCGTGAGTATACTCGATCCCATTTTCCGTATTATACACTTTGGGTGCAACATGTACATTTAAACAAATCATGAATCACATTTAAACTTGTTATAATCATAATCTATCCGTTAAAAACATGATACTTGTGTTATTCTTGTTATCGCATGCTATGTATACTTGTGTCTATATGCTCATTAACTTTGCTAGCCTACCTTAACAATTATAGCGCTATAGGATTAATGCACTGCCCATATTCTTGTGGTATTTTTAAGTAAACTATTTTACAACCTTGTCGTTTCGGCGACTATGAGATGCACGATTGTGATACACTTTGGTTTGACGTATAGTTTACACATGTTAGTACGGTAGTAACAATATATGCAATTTACCATGTTGGATATGAGTTAACTTTTTAATCAATATTATGCTATGTATTAAACTTGCATACTCGCTAACTTTTGTTGATCATTATTTTAATACATGTTGCAGGAAACTAGTTGATGATAATTGAAGAAACGTATTTAGGGTGGATTGATACACACCTAGATTTAAACTTATGTATTGTTTCATGATTACAACTTGTTGTAGTTCTCTTTCAAAACAATGTATTTCCATTTTAGAATCAATGAAATTCAAATTATCTAAATATTTGCATAATTAGTTGTTATAAAGTCTCTTGCAATTTCATTTTCGTCCCACCCTGATGTTTCTGCCATCAGTTGGGATGCGACATTAACGATATTTTTATATAAAAAAATATCATTTTGTTTGCATTAATGTGTTATAAACTAATAATATTCATTAGAAAAAACAAAATTTCAAAATGTTTTTAATCGAAATTAATGATAGGTAGAGTTTGCTAAGATAAAATGCATTTATTGAGAGATTTTACAGGTTAGAATGTAATAGAGTAGGGTGTAAATAACAACACCTAATATTAAAATCTAAAAGTAAATGGTGTTCAACAATCTACATTGAACAACAATCTGCATTTTACATCGCGATTTGCAAAAGTATTTTATAAGCATTTCGTGAAAACCTGGACCCTTGGTGCTTCCCGGGTGCAACGCTTTTTATAATCAAGTAGTCAATAAGTAAACCAATGTCTTGACAAGTTGGTCTAGTAGTTAGTCACTTGGTTTCTCTCATTGAGGTCCCAACTTCAACTTCCACTAGCATCACCTGAAGGACATTGGTGGTGGCAATGAAGTTTAGAACTAGGCCTATATGGAGGTCACAAGTTCGAAACCATGTCGAACTGGGATTTATTGCGACGGGCCTTCCGGCAGGCGGGTTTTCCCCGGAACTAGTGGCTTGGGGGGAGGGCTGCAGACAAAAGCTCTTGGCAAGTGTCTACAAGGGAGAAGCGTACCCCTTGAGTTAAACCCCAACAACGTGGACAATGCGGCAGGCGATCACAGGTCGAATTGTAAGACCCATAGTATCACTCTACATCGTCAAAGTCACCAACTTCATCCCCAAACTCTTCATGCTGGCGTCTGTGACCGCCACCTTGATGAACAGGAGACACATGCCCAATATTGGTTTCAGGGGCATCAGTGACCGCCACCTTGATGAATAGGAGACACATGCCCAATATTGGTTTCCGGGGCGTCACGATCGGTTTCAAGCTCAATTTCTTCAACTTCTTCTTCATCATCTTCCTCAAACTCAGGGGCTTGTATCTCAACAGCCTCAAAATTTGGGTTTTTCTTCTCCCACACACGCAGTATGGGATCCACAACTGTTGCCTGAGTTTGTTCGGTAGTCCGCTTTTCAAGGCTGAACTCCCCCGACAACAGAGGTCCCCCGCTCCTGTCCTGGATTTGTTTCCTCTTATCAGAGGCTTTGGTACTGGGCAGGACGTCCACAGGTTGCGACGGGATGTCCTGGGCTGCGACATGGTGATAGTAATATTTGGCTTCGTGTTTCCACCAACCCGTGATCCCCCACCACTTTTCTTTCCTCCACCTTTATCTGTGTTTCACAAAACACAAATAAGCATGAATGCAACCTTAAAAATTGGGAAATAACGGAATAAAAAAACAATGGAGATGAACACACCTAGAGAAGTAACCTTAGTATCGGCAAGCATGTCCGAAAACTTCGCCCTCTTGTGCAAAGACTTAAAGACAACCAGACCAATTGACCATTCAGAGTCCTGTGGCTTCTCTACACGCGAGGGGATCTGTCTCTTTTAAGCCTTAAGGGTTTTTTTGTGATTCTCTAATTGAGCGGCCGTGGCCCTCACATGCACAGGTGCTGGCATGGTGGTATAGCAAAAAGTACCACCATCCCCACCAGGTTCCAGTTGAGCGGGCGTAACCCTCTCTAAGTACCTTAACATAATCACCATCACCTTTTATTTTCCTCGAAATCTTCTTCAACACACCGCTATCGCCCTGAGTAGTGGTAGACTTAACATATACATCTGAGCTGTCCTCGCCACCACTAGTGGCCTCTTGCTTGGAGGCGCCACCAGAACCATCACTTTTTTTACTCACCGTTACCGTCAATTCTATCACCACTTTCGCGACTACCCGAACCTTATGAGTGCCCGCTGGAGCCAGTCCGTCTAACCACGGATCCTGAGGTCCTACCTGCATTGTCTGCTCCATCCACGACACCTTGTTCGGGGCTAAGTCCCTAAGCTCCATCCTCCCGGGTGTGCCATCGACGCACTCCCACCTCTGCGGACACTATTTGTCACGACAGAGGGGACTAGATGGATATTCCTTGATAACCCGTCACCTCGTCCAATCATTCTCCAACCCTTGGGCTATAAATACTACACTTCCCCAAAGGTTTATGCATTTTATTCACATTACTCTCATTACTCTCACTCTAACTTACTCTCTAGAAAGATCAATTACTTATTCTCGGGATAAGAGCATGTGGAGATCAAACAATATTCCCCCTGGTTGAGCATTTAGGTACCCTGCAGGTTATACTTGTGTTTCTTCAATATGCTCAAACTCCTAAGGATAACCAGGATGTATTAAATTAAGTTTGAGCTTAAGGATTGTTGGAGGCTTTGTTAACTTTTTTGTATATGAGTTTGTATGAGTTTTTTTTAAGCTCCTTGTATTATAAATAAATTTATGTTTCCGGTATTAAGATTGGAATCAATTTGCCACGTTAAGCCTTTAATGGGTGGGTGTGACAAACGCATTGTGCAAAAAAAATGTGAGTTTACCATGTATACAATATGTTTATCTCATTTTAAAAAGTATGAATACATATTTAGTGAACTTATATAGTATGGATGTGTGCGCTTTTAACTTGTGTTGATCTTTGTATCTGGGTACCTAAACTTATACAAATACTCCACCTCATTACCTGGGTACCTAAACTTATACAAATACTCCACGTCATTATTCTCCTTTTAAGTACACGTGTCATGACTTTATTGTTTCATAAGCCTTCTAAAAATCAGCTTTGGATACTTGCATCTATATATATATTTGAATGATGGCTATTTCATTTGATCAAATAAAATAGAAATAAGGAGTTAGTAGAAAATTGGAAGACCCAAAGAAACAAAAATTATACAATAATATTTCAAATATTAAAATCTTCTATCTCTTCAAACTAAATCTTTGAAATGCTCTATATCTTTAATCCACAAAAAGCCTCCTCTTTTATACTTGCATTTATATATGTGTACAAGCTATTGAATATTTTTATTAATTTAATAGATCTCAACATTGGAAAACTAATTCATCTCATTTAAGATAAATCAAACTTATAATAAAAAAGACTCTAAACTCCTTCAACCTAATAAATAAATTTTATTTATATTTGTTTAATAATTTTTTTCAGTATTAATATTAATAACTAATATATAGATATCACTTATTTTTATTCTTATCCTTACTTACGATTAATAAATAACTTCAATTTTGCAATTTAGACTTTTGTTTTTTTTACTTTTAACTCAAAGTTTTTCATCTTTTACAATTTAATCTCAACTCTTTATTATTTTTAATTTTGGTCCACTATACTTTTCATCTTTTTCAAGTTTTTCATTTCGTTCTATATTTTGTAAGTTAACGCACAACAACGTGCGTGTGGGGTTCAACATTTTTTCATATATTTTTTCCGTTTGACTAGCCCGTCGCAACACATCTATTTTTTTTCCGTTCGAAAAGTTCGTCCAACGTGCCGGTCCTGGATTAACTTAGTTATTTTTTCTATGTTTTACATTTCGGTTTAATGTCTCTGCAACGAGCGTGCATGATTCAAAGATTTAACGTCTGCTTTTCTCTCGACATTATTTTTTTTCTGTTTTTATTTATTGTGTTTTTACGAGCTTTTCCAGTGTTGGTGGTCGCTGACAATGATATAACATTGTTACTACTTGACACAATTTTACGTCAACCGCTGGAACGCAGTGACTTCATACTAGTTAATTATACAAACCTACAAAAAGAAGTTACACAAACCTCACGTGAGGTATTTTTTTCCTTTTTTTGTCTTTTAGTATCATTTTGTTTTTTTTTTACTTTAACACTTCAACATTAAGTTTTGCAACTTATAATCCCTCAACTTTCTAAAGACTTGGAAATCAATTTTTACGTGTCGGTATAAATTCAGGTTAATTTAGTTTTAATGTAAAAAAAATTGGAAATGGGTAGGCCAAATATAATACGTTTTTAGTTGGTTTACATTTTGACATAAATTTTGTTTTGAAACAAGTTGGGTAAAATATAATACGTTTTCATTAGATGATAAAAATTCAAGTTACTTTACATTTCGATGTTGCCGCAACGTGGCGTACTATTCTTTAACTTAAAAAAACTTAATTTTATTATGTACTTATATTTATGTACATGTCGGTATAAGTCCAAGTTGGTTAACGTTTAAACGTAAATTTCTTTCGCACATAACTCGGATCAAATAAATACGTTTTCATGTTTAATTTTATGTACGTTTTTAATTTGTCTTTGTTTTGACGTAACTTTTGTTTAGAACCAAGTCTGGTCAAATATAATACGTTTTTATTACACGGTACAAATTCGAGTTATTTTATATTTCAAACCCGCTGCAACGCGTGAGAAATTTACTAGTTAATGACAAAACTAAAAAAGCTTGCTGTGAACTTCATGTGAGTACACCAATCGAATATTCATTAGAGCAATATGTCAATTTTAAATTTACTGTAGGAACAATTGTAATTATATCTTCAATATTTTTAGTCAATAATAGGGTGTAGAAATTAGATTGATTCTATTAATATACTATATATTTATAAAGAAAATAATTGAACTAAAATAAAATACTATGTAATTACATTATAAAGGCCCTTCTAGAGGAATAAATTCATAGTTTCTTACCAGGTCGTTCACTTTATTTTGAACTTTTTTTTGACAATAACTACTCTTATAAGCCAAAGGCCCTTTTGGTCGCTGGTTTTTATACCGGAATGTTTCAACCATACTTATTATTTTATATGCATATAATTGATATAAACTAATGTGCATTTACATTGGTATTGACCTTATAGAGAAGCAAAGTCGTGGTGTCTTACCCAATTATTCACTGTTAATGCTATAAATGACCTTAAAGAGAAGTAAAGTCATAGTGTCTTACCGAATCTTACAACCATGAGAAGTATTTATTATTTTATATATTCTGAAAGTTGGGTTTTGAAAAGTCTCAAATAGTATCATCGCTCTGGAGCACCAATGGAGGACCAGTCCACACATATATTCTTCTTTATTGCTTTGATCTTGCTGCTATCACATTGCACTGCACTAGATACCATACCTGCAAATCAAGATATCAAAGATGGTAACGCTACCCTTGTTTCCGAAGGGGAAATGTCAGGGAAGTCCAAGAACCGGTACCTGGGGATATGGTACAAGAAGATATCATATGGTACAGTTGTATGGGTTGCTAACAGGAATACACCAATTGCAGATACATCAGGCATGCTCAAGCTAAGCAGACAGGGAAACCTGGTGATTTGCAGTGGCGGCAACCCAATGGTCTGGTCATCCAATTCAACGGTATCTGTGTAGAATAATAATAATAATAATAATAATAATAATAATAATAATAATAATAATAATAATAATAATAATAATAATAATAATAATAATAATAATAATAATAATAATAATAATAATAATCCAATGATGGCTGTGGCAGTGCAACTTCTAGATTCTGGAAATTTAGTTGTGTGGAATAAAAATAAAATGATTTGGCAATGTTTTGACTATCCCGGTGACACACATCTACCAGGAATGAAAGTAGGGAAGGATTTGGTAACAGGGCTGCAGAGGTGCATAACCTCATGGAAGAGCCCTGATGATCCTTCTATTGGTGTGTATGTCAATATACAAGACACAAATGGATATCCACAACATTTAAGGTGGCGTGGTGAAATTTTACAGGGAAGACTTGGACCGTGGAATGGTCTCGGATTTAGCGGTTTTCCTATTGAAAAAGAAAATCAGATTTACTCGCCCAAGTTTGTTATGAATGAAAAGGAAATCTATACTACATATGAACTCAAAGGTTCAGTTGTTCAACGGGTGGTGTTGACATGGGATGGGAAGACCTTGTTTTTGCATTGGATTGAGCGAATTAAAGAATGGATTGTATATGCAGATGGTGAAGTAGATACTTGTGATCGATTTTCACTCTGTGGGCCTTTTGGAGTCTGTAGCATTAACAAGCATCCACCTTGTACTTGTATGCCAGGGTTTGAACCAAGAAATCTAGAAGCATGGAAATCATCTGATTGGGTAAGTGGGTGTACACGCAAAAAGTCTCTGAATTGTAGGAATGGGAATGAGAGTCGTGATGGGGATGGGGATGGTTTTTGGAAAATTGCAGGAGTGAAGGTACCAGATACACGAAATTCATGGTTTAATGTTAGCATGACCCTCGGAGAATGTGAGATGGCTTGCAAAGGGAACTGCACTTGTACAGGTTATGCCAATTTAGATATTAGAAATGGAGGAAGTGGATGTTTGCTATGGCTTGATGAGCTGCTTGATACTAGAGAGTATGATGCAGATCAAGATATTTACATAAAAATGGCAGCCTCTGAGTTAAAAGGTAAACATTTGCATGCTTTTAGCTTATATGCTTCAGTTCTTATTGTAATTATTTCTTAATGAAAGGTCGGGTGGATTCCCTGTCCGATTTCAACAAAAAGAAAAGAATACTTATGCTGGTACTTTTAACTTCATCAGCTGTGGCACTCCTCTATGCAGCGACTTATGCTTGTCGAAAGCTAAAGAAACGACCTCATATGAAAAGACGAGGTAAGACAAAGGAGAATGTAAATTTATAATATGTGATACATAACAAAATCATGTAACATTATCATTTTTGTAGGAAAGTGGTATGGGCAGGATGAAAAGGATACAAGTCTACAGATGGAACAACTTGATGATTTACAATGTCTTAGCCTATATGAGGTAGAGAGGGCAACAAATAACTTCAGTATCTCCAATAAGATTGGGGAAGGCGGCTTTGGTACCGTTTACAAGGTAACTTTTTTATGGTTCTTCAATATAATGCATTGCTTATCCCTATCATGAATCGAAAGCGTAAAATCTTCAAAATTACAAGTTATCATAATTATACTTCTATTCTTTTAGGGTGTGTTGAAGGATGGAAGAGAAATAGCTGTGAAACGGCTCTCAGAAACATCCCAACAAGGACTTGAGGAGTTCAAGAATGAAGTCATTTGTATTGCAAAACTTCAGCATCGGAATCTTGTGAAGCTTCTTGGATATTGTGTTCATGAAATTGAACTGATTTTGATTTATGAATACATGACTAACAAAAGCTTAGATTGGTTTCTCTTTGGTTTGACTCACTCCTTGATTCATCAATTCACATAGCGTCTTACTGTCACACATTATATGATAACACATAACATAGTGTCACCTTTTGGCAGATGAAAACAGAAGCTTGACGCTTAACTGGCCTCAACGATTAAATATAATACATGGAATAGCTCGGGGTGTTCTCTATCTACATCAAGATTCTCGCCTTCAAATTATTCATAGAGATCTAAAGGGAGAAAATATTTTGCTGGACGGTGACATGAATCCAAAAATATCTGACTTCGGCTTAGCTAGAAAGTTTGTAGGACATGATACCACGGCGAAGACAAAGAAAGTGGTTGGAACATAGTAATAATCCTCCTTGACTATCATACTTTTTTTCCCAAAATAGAAGGAAGATGAGATTAAACGAGAGACTAATCTGTAAAATTTATTTTGTTAAACTTGTAGTGGTTACATTTCTCCAGAGTATGCACTACAAGGGCATTTTTCTATAAAATCTTATGTATTTAGTTTTGGCGTTCTCGTGTTGGAGATCATTTGTGGGCAGAGAATCAGAGAATTCTCCCATGGAGACCACTATGATAACCTTCTTGGACATGTAAGTTATTGTAAGACCAAATCCTAATAGCTTTACCAGAAACTATTTTTTTTCTAAATGTATTTGTTTTAATGTAGGCATGGAGACTCTATAAAGAAGGCAGGACCATTGAATTAATGAGTGGATCTTTACAGGCCTCATGTGTGGTCTCTGAAGTACTAAGATCAATACATGTTGCACTGTTATGTGTGCAGAATCACGCTGAAGATAGACCAACAATGTTGTCAGCGGTTCTGATGCTGGTTAGCGAAGGTGCATTGCCTGAACCTAAACAGCCCGCTTATTTCAATGAAGAGAGCTGCCGCGAACTTAAAATTCTTCCATCAGTTGCTGGATGCACAACAACACTATTGTATGCTCGATAGCAAGCACATTTTTAGGCCAGGATTATGTTCAGGTACCTGTTATGGTGTAGGAATGTTAATACTTAGAATAACACAAGGCCACATTTAGCTTCCACATATGGAATATACAAACCCTGTTAAACATTTTACTCAAGGACAATGGTTCAATATTTCTTATAGTATTTACATTGCTCATTGTAGATGTTGACAATTTAATTTATGAGTTCAATAGTTTATAAGTTTACTTGAACGTTATCAAACGTCTAGGGGTGACTCAACCATTTTGGGGCCCTGTTTGGAAAAAAATGGGGGCATTTCCCACGTGTCATTGCTATAAACGATATGTAACTCTAACGTTGACTTTTGAGGTCAAACTGTAACGATTCAGGATGGATCAGGGTTAGTGCAGGGGGTAATGTTCTCAAACATTCAAGTTTCTGATGTTCAACTACCAGTAGTGATCGATCAATTCAATTCTAGTGATTAAAGCACTTGTAAGAACTAACCATCAGATGTTGCATGTAGTGACAGCATGCCATATATAGATGTGCATCTAAATGGTTAATATAAAACTGATTCAAGAACGATACCAAATTCATTTCTGTTTTGCTGTAAGACTTTTGTCGAGCTGCTCTGACCAGCGGTGCCACCAGTCGAGTGTCTGAAGATGGGGAAGCCTAGCAGCCATGTTCAAGCTGATCATGATGCATGCTAGTGTGAATAAGATAAAATGTTTGACTATCTGCCACCCTTGAAAATCAGACTTTTAGAAGTCAACAATTCATATTCTTAGTAGTAATAGGTTATACAGACTAGAGTGTTGGTAGTAGCCAAGTTGCCCATGAGTGCTTAGTCTATTTTGACAGATTTGGATTGGATCAGATAAATAAATCAGGAGTTCTTGAATGTATATATTAAAAAGGTTGTCAAGCTTTTCATTTCTAAGAAATAACCATACTTAAAAATGATTAACTGGATTGCATTTAATCATAAAAAGCTCAGTAAATGTTTTTCATATGTTGTTTACAGCTGAATAATGGCTACACATAATAGAATCGATTGAACTACAGAAGTACAAATTACATTCTAACAGAACCGTTTAAGGGCAACTGAAAAGATTGTTTACAGCTGAATAATGACGAAAGATTGTTTACAGCTTAGTAATGACTGCAACTTAAGCGATTGAACACATAATAGAATCGAGTCGCTGAGGGAAGAGCAACTGAAAAGATTCAACAGAACTACAAAGTACAGATTACATTCTAACATAACCGTTTTAAGGGCGTTTGAACAATAGCAGCCTCAAGTAGATGATTGTGTTGTACTTTAATTGTCCAAGTCTTGTTGATCAAGTTCGAAAGAGAAGATACGGGTCAGAAGTGTAATTTGTTAATAGATAAGATTATGTTATGGTTATATGTCATGAACATAGGTTACTTTATCCTTGTTCTAAATTCCTCGTTAATGATTCTAATGGGCGAGTAGACCCACGAAATCACAAGAAACTTAGTGTCATAACGAGTGTTTAGACGGGATATACTTTTGCATACATATACTTTATTATACTTTAATGCCGAATCCAAATCCTTACCAAACTCAGAATACTCACACACCTTCGTCCCTCCATGTAGGGTAACTTCGGTGTTTCCACAACTTAACAACCTCACAGTGTAACTCGGAAAGCTTGCAAAACCGTGAGTATACTCGATCCCATTTTCCGTATTATACACTTTGGGTGCAACATGTACATTTAAACAAATCATGAATCACATTTAAACTTGTTATAATCATAATCTATCCGTTAAAAACATGATACTTGTGTTATTCTTGTTATCGCATGCTATGTATACTTGTGTCTATATGCTCATTAACTTTGCTAGCCTACCTTAACAATTATAGCGCTATAGGATTAATGCACTGCCCATATTCTTGTGGTATTTTTAAGTAAACTATTTTACAACCTTGTCGTTTCGGCGACTATGAGATGCACGATTGTGATACACTTTGGTTTGACGTATAGTTTACACATGTTAGTACGGTAGTAACAATATATGCAATTTACAATGTTGGATATGAGTTAACTTTTTAATCACTATTATGCTATGTATTAAACTTGCATACTCGCTAACTTTTATTGATCATTATTTTAATACATGTTGCAGGAAACTAGTTGATGATGATTGAAGAAACGTATTTAGGGTGGATTGATACACACCTAGATTTAAACTTATGTATTGTTTCATGATTACAACTTGTTGTATTTCTCTTTCAAAACAATGTATTTCCATTTTAGAATCAATGAAATTCAAATTATCTAAATATTTGCATAATTAGTTGTTATGAAGTCTCTTGCAATTTAATTTTCGTCCCACCCTGATGTTTCTGCCATCAGTTGGGATGCGACATTAACGATATTTTTATATAAAAAAATATCATTTTGTTTGCATTAATGTGTTATAAACTAATAATATTCATTAGAAAAAACAAAATTTCAAAATGTTTTTAATGGAAATTAATGATAGGTAGAGTTTGCTAAGATAAAATGCATTTATTGAGAGATTTTATAGGTTAGAATGTGATAGAGTAGGGTGTAAAAGGCAACACCTAATATTAAAATCTAAAAGTAAATGGTGTTCAACAATCTACATTGAACAACAATCTGCATTTTACATCGCGATTTGCAAAAGTAATTTATAAGCATTTCGTGAAAACCTGGACCCTTGGTGCTTCCCGGGTGCAACGCTTTTTATAATTAAGTAGTCAATAAGTAAACCAATGTCTTGACAAGTTGGTCTAGTAGTTAGTCACTTGGTTTCTCTCATTGAGGTCCCAAGTTCAACTTCCACTAACATCACTTGAAGGACATTGGTGGTGGCAATGAAGTTTAGAACTAGGTCTATATGGAGGTCGAAAGTTCGAAACCATGTCGAATTGGGATTTATTGCGACGGGCCTTCCGGCAGGCGGGTTTTCCCCGGAACTAGTGGCTTGGGGGGAGGGCTGCAGACAAAAGCTCTTGGCAAGTGTCTACAATGGAGAAGCGTACCCCTTGAGTTAAACCCCAACAACGTGGACAATGCGGCAGGCGATCACAGGTCGAATTGTAAGACCCATAGTATCACTCTACATCGTCAAAGTCACCAACTTCATCCCCAAACTCTTCATGCTGGCGTCTGTGACCGCCACCTTGATGAACAGGAGACACATGCCCAATATTGGTTTCAGGGGCATCAGTGACTGCCACCTTGATGAATAGGAGACACATGCCCAATATTGGTTTCCGGGGCGTCACGATCGGTTTCAAGCTCAATTTCTTCAACTTCTTCTTCATCATCTTCCTCAAACTCAGGGGCTTGTATCTCAACAGCCTCAAAATTTGGGTTTTTCTTCTCTGACACACGCAGTATGGGATCCACAACTGTTGCCTGAGTTTGTTCGGTAGTCCGCTTTTCAAGGCTGAACTCCCCCGACAACAGAGATCCCCTGCTCCTGTCCTGGATTTGTTTCCTCTTATCAGAGGCTTTGGTACTGGGCGGGACGTCCACAGGTTGCGGTGGGATGTCCTAGGCTGTGACATGGTGATAGTAATCTTTGGCTTCGTGTTTCCACCAACCCGTGATCCCCTACCACTTTTCTTTCCTCCACCTTTATCTGTGTTAACAAAAACACAAATAATCATGAATGCAACCTTAAAAATTGGGAAATAACGGAATAAAAAAACAATGGAGATGAACAGACCTAGAGAAGTAACCTTAGTATCGGCAAGCATGTCCGAAAACTTGGCCCTCTTGTGCAAAGACTTAAAGACAACCAGACCAATTGACCATTCAGAGTCCTGTGGCTTCTCTACACGCGAGGGGATCTGTCTCTTTTCAGCCTTAAGGGTTTTTTTGTGATTCTCTAATTGAGCGGCCGTGGTCCTCACATGCACAGGTGCTAGCATGGTGGTATAGCAAAAAGTACCACCATCCCCACCAGGTTCCAGTTGAGCAGGCGTAACCCTCTCTAAGTACCTTAACATAATCACCATCACCTTTCATTTTCCTCGAAATCTTCTTCAACACACCGCTATCGCCCTGAGTAGTGGTAGACTTAACATATACATCTGAGCTGCCCTCGCCACCACTAGTGGCCTCTTGCTTGGAGGCGCCACCAGAACCATTACTTTTTTTACTCACCGTTACCATCAATTCTATCACCACTTTCGCGACTACCCGAACCTTATGAGTGCCCGCTGGAGCCAGTCCGTCTAACCACGGATCCTGAGGTCCTACCTGCATTGTCTGCTCCATCCACGACACCTTGTTCGGGGCTAAGTCCTAAGCTCCATCCTCCCGAGTGTGCCATCGACGCACTCCCAACTCTGCGGACACTATTTGTAAAGGCAGAGGGGACTAGATGAATATTCCTTGATAACGTCACCTCGTCCAATCATTCTCCAACCCTTGGGCTATAAATACTACACTTCCCAAAGGTTTAAGCATTTTATTCACATTACTCTCATTACTCTCACTCTAACTTACTCTCTAGAAAGATCAATTACTTATTCTCGGGATCAGAGCATGTGGAGATCAAACAATATTCCCCCTGGTTGAGCATTTAGGTACCCTGCAGGTTATACTTGTGTTTCTTCAATATGCTCAAACTCCTAAGGATAACCAGGATGTATTAAATTAAGTTTGAGCTTAAGGATTGTTGGAGGCTTTGTTAACTTTTTTGTATATGAGTTTGTATGAGTTTTTTTTAAGCTCCTTGTATTATAAATAAATTTATGTTTCCGGTATTAAGATTGGAATCAATTTGCCACGTTAAGCCTTTAATGGGTGGGTGTGAAAACGCATTGTGCAAAAAAAAAAAATGTGAGTTTACCAGGTATACAATATGTTTATCTCATTTTAAAAAGTATGAATACATATTTAGTGAACTTATATAGTATGGATGTGTGCGCTTTTAACTTGTGTTGATCTTTGTATCTGGGTACCTAAACTTATACAAATACTCCACGTCATTACCTCGGTACCTAAACTTATACAAATACTCCACGTCATTATTCTCCTTTTATGTACACGTGTCATGACTTTATTGTTTCATAAGCCTTCTAAAAATCAGCTTTGGATACTTGCATCTATATATATATTTGAATGATGGCTATTTCATTTGATCAAATAAAATAGAAATAAGGAGTTAGTAGAAAATTGGAAGACCCAAGGAAACAAAAATTATACAATAATATTTCAAATATTAAAATCTTCTATCTCTTCAAACTAAATCTTTGAAATGCTCTATATCTTTAATCCACAAAAAGCCTCCTCTTTTATTCTTGCATCTATATATATCTACAAGCTATTGAATATTTTTATTAATTTAATAGATCTCAACATTGGAAAACTAATTCATCTCATTTAAGATAAATCAAACTTATAATAAAAAAGACTCTAAACTCCTTCAACCTAATAAATTTCATTTATATTTGTTTAATAATTTTTTCAGTATTAATATTAATAACTAATATATAGATATCACTTATTTTTATTCTTATCCTTACTAACAATTAATAAATAACTTCAATTTTGCAATTTAGACTTTTGTTTTTTTTACTTTTAGCTCAAAGTTTTTCATCTTTTGCAATTTAATCCAAACTCTTTATTATTTTTAATTTTGGTCCACTATACTTTTCATCTTTTCCAAGTTTTTCATTTCATTCTAAATTTTGTGAGTTAACGCACAGCAACGTGCGTGTGGGGTTCAACATTTTTTCATATATTTTTTCCGCCCGTCGCAACACATCTATTTTTTTCGTTCGTCCAACGTGCGGGTCCTGGATTAACTTAGTTATTTTTTCTATGTTTTACATTTCGGTTTAATTTATCTGCAACGAGCGTGCATGATTTAAAAATTTGACGTCTGCTTTTCTCTCGACAGTATTTTTTTCTGTTTTTATTTATTTTGTTCTTACGAGCTTTTCCGGTGTTGGTGGTCGCTGACAATGATATAACATTGGTACTACTTGACACAATTTTACGTCAACCACTACAACGCAGTGGCTTCATACTAGTTAATTATACAAACCTACAAAAGAAGTTACACGAACCTCACGTGAGGTATTTTTTTTCCTTTTTTTGTCTTTTAGTATCATTTTGTTTTTTTTTTACTTTAACACTTCAACATTAAGTTTTGCAACTTATAATCCCTAACTTTCTAAAGACTTGGAAATCAATTTTTACGTGCTTACTTTTTTTACCTGTCAGGTATCAATTCAGGTTAATTTAGTTTTAATGTAAAAAAAATTGGAAATGGGTAGGCCAAATATAATACGTTTTTAGTTGGTTTACATTTTGACATAAATTTTGTTTTGAAACAAGTTGGGTAAAATATAATACGTTTTCATTAGATGATAAAAATTCAAGTTACTTTACATTTCGATGTTGCCGCAACGCGGCGTACTATTCCTTAACTTAAAAAAACTTAATTTTCTTACGTACTTATATTTATGTACATGTCGGTATAAGTCCAAGTTGGTTAACGTTTAAACGTAAATTTCTTTCGCACATAACTCGGATCAAATAAATACGTTTTCGTGTTTATTTTTATGTACGTTCTTAATTTGTCTTTGTTTTGACGTAACTTTTGTTCAGAAACAAGTCTGGTCAAATATAATACGTTTTTATTACACGGTACAAATTCAAGTTATTTTATATTTCAAACCCGCTGCAACGCGTGAGAAATTTACTAGTTAATGACAAAACTAAAAAAGCTTGCTGTGAACTTCATGTGAGTACACCAATCGAAAATTCATTAGAGCAACATGTCAATTTTAAATTTACTGTAGGAACAATTGTAATTATATCTTCAATATTTTTAGTCAATAATAGGGTGTAGAAATTAGATTGATTCTATTAATATAATATATATTTATAAAGAAAATAATTGAACTAAAATAAAATACTATGTAATTACATTATAAAGGCCCTTCTAGAGGAATAAATTCATAGTTTCTTACCAGGTCGTTCACTTTTTTTTGAACTTTTTTTTGACAATAACTACTCTTACATGCCAAAGGCCCTTTTGGTCGCTGGTTTTTATACCGGAATGTTTCAACCATACTTATTATTTTATATGCATATAATTGATATAAACTACTGTGCATTTACATTGGTATTGACCTTATAGAGAAGCAAAGTCGTGGTGTCTTACCCAATTATTCACTGTTAATGCTATAAATGACCTTAAAGAGAAGTAAAGTCATAGTGTCTTACCGAATCTTACAACCATGAGAAGTATTTATTATTTTATATATTCTGAAAGTTGGGTTTTGAAAAGTCTCAAATAATATCATCGCTCTGGAGCACCAATGGAGGACCAGTCCACACATATATTCTTCTTTATTGCTTTGATCTTGGTGCTATCACATTGCACTGCACTTGATACCATATCTGCAAATCAAGATATCAAAGATGGTAACGCTACCCTTGTTTCCGAAGGGGAAATGTTCGAATTGGGTTTCTTTAGTCCAGGGAAGTCCAAGAACCGGTACCTGGGGATATGGTACAAGAAGATATCATATGGTACTGTTGTATGGGTTGCTAACAGGAATACACCAATTGCAGATACATCAGGCATGCTCAAGCTAAGCAGACAGGGAAACCTGGTGATTTGCAGTGGCGGCAACCCAATGGTCTGGTCATCCAATTCAACGGTATCTGTGTGTAATAATAATAATAATAATAATAATAATAATAATAATAATAATAATAATAATAATAATAATAATAATAATAATAATAATAATAATAATAATAATAATAATAATAATAATAATAATAATAATAATAATAATAATAATAATAATTAATAATAATCCAATGATGGCTGTGGCAGTGCAACTTCTAGATTCTGGAAATTTAGTTGTGTGGAATAAAAATAAAATGATTTGGCAAAGTTTTGACTATCCGGTGACACATCTACCTGGAATGAAAGTAGGGAAGGATTTGGTAACAGGGCTGCAGAGGTGCATAACCTCATGGAAGAGCCCTGATGATCCTTCTATTGGTGTGTATGTCAATATACAAGACACAAATGGATATCCACAACATTTAAGGTGGCGTGGTGAAATTTTACAGGGAAGACTTGGACCGTGGAATGGTCTCGGATTTAGCGGTTTTCCTATTGAAAAAGAAAATCAGATTTACTCGCCCAAGTTTGTCATGAATGAAAAGGAAATCTATACTACATATGAACTCAAAGTTTCAGTTGTTCAACGGGTGGTGTTGACATGGGATGGGAAGACCTTGTTTTTGCATTGGATTGAGCGAATTAAAGAATGGATTGTATATGCAGATGGTGAAGTAGATACTTGTGATCGATTTTCACTCTGTGGGCCTTTTGGAGTCTGTAGCATTAACAAACATCCACCTTGTACTTGTATGCCAGGGTTTGAACCAAGAAATCTAGAAGAATGGAAATCATCTGATTGGGTAAGTGGGTGTACACGCAAAAAGTCTCTGAATTGTAGGAATGGGAATGAGAGTCGTGATGGGGATGGGGATGGTTTTTGGAAAATTGCAGGAGTGAAGGTACCAGATACACGAAATTCATCGTTTAATGTGAGCATGACCCTCGGAGAATGTGAGATGGCTTGCAAAGGGAACTGCAGCTGTACAGGTTATGCCAATTTAGATATTAGAAATGGAGGAAGTGGATGTTTGCTATGGCTTGATGAGCTGCTTGATACTAGAGAGTATGATGCAGATCAAGATATTTACATAAAAATGGCAGCCTCTGAGTTAAAAGGTAAACATTTGCATGCTTTTAGCTTATATGCTTCAGTTCTTATTGTAATTATTTCTTAATGAAAGGTCGGGTGGATTCCCTGTCCGATTTCAACAAAAAGAAAAGAATACTTATGCTGGTACTTTTAACTTCATCAGCTGTGGCACTCCTCTTTGCAGCGACATATGCTTGTCGAAAGCTAAAGAAACGACCTCATATGAAAAGACGAGGTAAGACAAAGGAGAATGTAAATTTATAATATGTGATACATAACAAAATCATGTAACATTATCATTTTTGTAGGAAAGTGGTATGTGTATGATGAAAAGAATACAAGTCTACAGATGGAACAGCTTGATGATTTACAATTTTTTAGCCTATATGAAGTAGCCAGGGCCACAGGTAACTTCAGTGTCTCCAATAAGATTGGAGAAGGCGGCTTTGGTCCGGTTTACAAGGAAATCAGGGTCTGTTAAGAAATTGGAATAATAATAATAATAATAATTATTATTATTATTATTATTATTATTATTATTATTATTATTATTATTATTATTATTATTATTTTAAACTATATATTATATAATATAACAATCTGAAGTTACATCAACAATTATTTCATATGGTTGGTACAGCACATTAACTATTTCTTTTTTCTTTTTACTATATATATTATTGAAAATTAGTTTATATCGTTTGGGTTAGCTATTGAGCTAGGAAATCAGGGTCTGTTAAGAAATTGGAATCCCTTTGCCATACAAAATCTGCAGAATTTTTGGAAGTTATACAATTATTAAGCATCATTTAAGATTTATTAATTCGAATGGTCAAATTAAATTTCTAAATCTATAGATTATTAATCTTAAACTTGGGCATCATTCTTATTACGACTAAAAATATTAAAAATGATATTTTATTTATAATAGAAATTTTTTAGAAAGTCGGTTACTACAGTATGAGGTCAAACTTTTTTAGGTATTATTATTATCACTTTTACATAAGTTTTATTTTCCTCTTTTAAAATTCAAGGTTTACATAAATTTTGAGTATGTCGTGACGTCCTTATTTTTATTTATATATTGGTATAATATTAAAACAGTTGTGAAGAGTAATATACAAGTAACTGAATAACAAACGTACATATTATTAAGAGTAAACTCTCAAAATGGTCCATGTGGTTTGAGCAGTTTTGCTACTTTAGTCCAAATTTGAAACCTTTTTGCATCTGAATCCATGTGGTTTCATTTTTTTTTGATGGTCCAAAATCGTAACAGAGTTAAAATTTTCTATTAACATTAGGGTTTTTGTAATTTTATTCATTTTTAGTGAAGGGCAATATGGTCATTTAAACGTATAATTAATACCCTAAAACAATTATATATATACACACACACACATATAGACAACACACACACACACTCTCTCTGTCTCTCTCTCCCTACATATATTGTCACCATTATCATCAACATCCTTTAAACACACAAACTGTTGCAAAACATTAATAATCCACCATCACAACTGTTTCAAAACAATAATAATAATCTTAGCGATGAGTCACAAAGAACCCAGACTCCCCCATTATGTAAACACACAAACGTTGAATCGTACTCCTTCTCACAACCCTCTCACCACCCGATCCACTACAAACCCTACCCCCAAATTTGACTTCGGGTCCGATTGAGAGAGATAGAGTAGAGAGAGAACTTATGTATGTTTGTTTAGAGAGAGAAACTAATTTAGATCCCGACGAGACCCTTTTCCAATTGGTGTTGTTTCGGTTCGATATAACTTATGTATCCTTGTGTATGTGAAGGTGAAGGTGGGTGACGTTGATGGTGAAGGTTTTGATTGCGTTGATGGTGAAGGTGGGTGGGTAACCCTTTTCCGATTTGGTGCGGTTTTGATTCCGACATATTCAAACCCCATTAGGGTTTGGGTGACGTTGATGGTGAAGGTGGGTGGTGGTGTGTGGCGAAGGTGGGGGTTGTGATGAAGTGACGGGTGATGGTGTGTGGCGAAGGTGGGGGTTGTGATGAAGTGACGGGTGGTGGTGGTGGTGGGTGATGGTGGAGTTAGAGGTGGTTGTGGTGTGGTTAGATGGTGGTGGATGTGTGTGTGTGAGAGAGAGAGTAACAGTTGAGGTGGTTGTGTGAAATCTGAACAACCATGATGGGGATGTCGGAGATGGAGGTGGAGGTAGTGGTGACAGTGGTGTACGCCGGCAGTGGTGTATGCAGAGAAAGAGAGAGAGATGGGTATTTGTCTGATTGTCTACAATGTGTGTGTGTATATATATATATTACGGCAACATATTAATAGAATAAAAAATAAAAAATCACAAAAAGATATAAAAAGACGATTATACCTTCATTAAAAGAAGATTCCATCAATTGCTGGATGCACAATAACACTATTGTATGCTCGATAGCAAGCACATTTTTAGGCCAGGAACATTATGTTCAGGTACCTATTATGGTTTAGAATTGTTAATACTTAGAATAACTCAAGGCCACATTTAGCTTCCACATATGGAATACACAAACCCTGTTAAATATTTTACTCAAGGACAATGGTTCAATATTTCTTATAGTATTTACATTGCTCATTGAAGATGTTGACAATTTAATTTATGAGTTCAATAGTTTGTAAGTTTACTTGAACATTATCAAACCTCTAGGAGTGACTCAACCATTTTGGGGCTCTATTTGAAGAAAAAAATGGGGGCATTTCCCATGTGTCATTGATATAAACCAAAAGTAACTCTAACGTTGACTTTTGAAACTGTAATGATTCAGGATGAATAAGGGTTAGTGCAAGGGGTAATTCTGATGTTCAAGTACCAGTAGTGATCGATCAATTCAATTCTAGTAATTAAAGCACTTGTAAGAACTAACCATCAGATGTTGCATGGAGTAACGACCTGTTAAGACACCAAAGATTTACCAATGTATCATACAACATGTAAAGACACGAAAACGACATGTTAAGACATGAACACGATCTGTTACTACATCTTTGATATTTAGTCATTAACAGGTCTTAACATGTATTGCATAATGGTCTTACGTCTTAACATGTCATATCGTGTCTAAGATGACCAGTTAAGACACGAACACGAAATAGGTAAATACGAACACAACACGAAATTAAACAGGTCTTATCGTGTCGACCAGTTATAGACACGAAACATGTTAATTTCGTGCAGATTCGTATCGTGTTATCATGTTCGTGTCAGAATTGCCAACCCTAGGCGGTGCACCTGATTTTGATACTTACTCAAACTCCCCTACCCCAAGGTGTGACCATCACCTAAGAAAATATGGGAGTTTAAAATTCGTATAGTTTTTGGGTTAATTGGGTTCACCAGATGAGGATGTTTCAACCCATTAACCGACCCAATGAAATGCTATTGGGTTTGGTTCGGGTAAGTTAAATTGTTTAATTTTGGTGATTGTCGAAAAAAAGAAACAAATAAAAGGTAAAAAACTATGAGAAAAGAAAAAGGATAAAAGCCTTGGAACTAAGAGAAAAGAAAAGGCTAAAAGCCTTGGAAAGAAAGTAGTAAAAATGAAAAAAAAAGTAGGAAAAAAATAAAATTGGTAAATATGAATTATTAAGTTTCTTTCTCTAATTTATTTAAATAAGATAAATAAAATAAGATCTATTATATATTTCTAGCTTTAAGATATGAGATATTATGGAGAGGTTTATTAAGAAACAAAAAAATGGGGAATCTAGTTTTATATTTGAAAAAAAAATTCATAAAAAGAACTTATTTTTACATAATTTTTTTTAGAATTTTTACATATAAACACATGTAAAAGTTGTTCAAATAAAAGATTAACTTTTTTAACTATTACAAATAGTTTTTTTTAGTTTTATTAAAATGACTTATACGTGTGTTTATATGCAAAAGCTCCAATAAAATTAGATAAGAATATCTTTTATATGTGAAAATGATTTTTATGAATTTTTAACACGTTTAACCCATAGTTCCCCCGCTTCCCCATTTTTTTGTGGTTACCTAGTGTGTTGGTGCACTAATAGCATGTTAAATTGTAAAAGTTTACTTTTGTAATAGACTCATGCACACGCATGAGCCATACGCGCGTATGAGATACGCATAGAGGACGAGGTCTGTATATAGTGACATCCGTGCGCATGAGCTCATAACTTTTGGATTTGGAGCTTTTTGATACGCCTTGTAAACACAACGTTATGCTGATGAAATTTCAATAGAAAAGATATATTATAAAACAAGTGTATCGCTAGCTGTATATTTGGCTTCTAAACTAATGTCGAACTCGTAGTTTTCCGCGTGTGTTCGTTTTTCAAGTTTTATCAAGATCTACACATCACGAATGAAAATCTACTTGTGATTCGCTTGGATTTTGAAAATTTAGGGTGAAAAGGTTCAAAAGGCATCATTTTTCAAGTTTCTCCTAGTTTCCATGGTTAAAAAGTTCTAAAATTCTTCTCACGTCATTATTTTTCATTTTGGAACAATGTATCAAAGATATCTCAACCAAATTCATCCATTTTCATCTCCAAGTTGTCAAAAATGGTTTCGGGCGCAGGAGGATAGTCAACACGCGGGAAGCTACTACACACACAAGAGGTCAGACGAACAAGCTCCTACGTTTGGAAGTGTTCAGTGTTTTGGGTCATAAGCTTGGAGTCATGCGTTTGGAAGTGTATTTCTCAAAGTTTTTCTAAGGCATGGATTCGGGTATGTTAAATGCTTTTGCTACGGGTGGGAATTCATCAAGCATAGTTTAGAACATGAATTTGGATAACATGATGGGTATGTCCAACAAACTACCAAAGCTTCTACGGATGGAAGATTACCTATGATGGGCTACTCAGTTCGAGAATCATGTGCAAGCAATGTGCTTAGAAGCTTGGATGGTTATTGAAGACGAGTACTTGATTGCAAGAACTAAGGTGGAGAGAAGATTAAGATTTCTCAGATTTTAGATGTTGAAAAAGAGCATTATATGAGAGAGAAGAAAATGTAAAATATGCTTTAGCAGTTGATCGAAGATGATATTCTACATCTTCTTCAACACATAGAAACAACTTAATCACTCTGGATAGCCTTGTTGAATAAGTACAGGGGAAATATGGATATGCATAAAAGCAAAGTTGATTTGATAAAGAAACATTTTAAGGAAACGTAAACTAGTCTTTATATCAATTTTCAATCTAGATACATTACCAGAACTTTAAAACCTCATAAAGCATGTATGGTTAAAACTTTATTGTGTTTATATGATAAAAGACACGTCTTATTTGATTTTCGGAAACATAAACGAGTTTTACTTCTTTGGGTAAAATTCTCATTTTCATTTATTTCCACTAGGATCTGGTTCACAAACAAGTCGTTTTTTTTCTAGGATCCGTTTTGGCGGATGTTACATCATCATCCTTACGTATGGAAGTAGTTGCTCGCCTACCTTACAGTAGCACCGACCACTAAGTGTAAATTCCAGTTTTGCCCATCCCATTTTTTAAATAGATGTCAGATCTAAGGGAGGTCCGGCTTTGTAGAGGATATTGTGGTGGTTTGTAGCTGACGCCGCCGTTGATCTTGATGGTGGGACGAGTTTTTGTGGTTAACACACTCCGGCAGACACTATGCAACATTGGGGGTGATTCTAAGACGGTACAAATGTAGATTTTTGCATTAACAAAGAAGGAGTAAACTTAACTAAGAGAAACAAAACCCGGTACATCGGATTCTTTTGCGATGAGGCCTGATTAGTGGTGATGTGGTGGTGGCGGCTATGTGATTGTGATGTGGTGGAGGTGGCCGCTTGGTGGTTTGTGATGTTGGATGGTGGTTGTGGGTGGGGCTACGGGCGGTGGCTGCTGGGTAGAGAGAGAGTCACCAACACAAATGCCTTTTTTCCTTTAATATAATAGATAAATACCTTGGCAAGTTTGAACCCGTAAGATAGACATAGAGGCTGTCTGTTTACTCTTAATGAGGCTTTTAATGATTCCGACATCTTACTTGTTCAACACTTAATGATTCAGGTTGTTTGTTTCGTGAACAGATGTCTGAATGGTTCAGAAATGTGCCTCTGAATGGTTACGCATTATACAGAGTATGAATGGTTAAGACCTCTAATCTGAATTGGTCAAACATTTGCCTCTAAATAGTTAAGCATTATAGCTCTACTGATTCAGCACTTAATGATTCAGATCTCTTATTAGTTCAACATTTAACCATTCAAAAATTACCAAACGGCCCCATAACCAACTTAATACCCTTTACTTTTGCTTTATAAACCATTAATATCATTTTAAAGCATTGTTTTATGTTAAGGTTGAAAGATATATTATTTATTCTTTGGTAGTAAATGCGGATTTTTCTATTGCAAAGAAAGAAATTAATTTAGATAAAATAAAGTACTTAGATTTTTATAATATTTACCCACCGTATACAAATAATTATCTAAGTTTCGACAAAACGTGTAATTAAAATCGGAAAGGTGAAATATAATCGATTATGACAACTTAATTTTTTGGTTTTCTATCTTGGTGTTATACTGAGTCAATGCCGGTATAAGACCGATATCACGAATCGATACTAACCCGAATTCCACACAACGCGCGAAGAATCTACTAGCTAATATTAATTTTAAGTGTTGACCACCAACAAAATTACCATATTACTCTCGGTATAATAATCCTCTAATTTACTATATTGTCCTTGCCTGCCTTATATTTACCACGCATACATCTTCTAATCTCCTCCACACCAACTACCTGCTACAACCATCTCCACCACATATACTAACCAGCTCCGTCTCCAGCCAACGTTATCCGGTTATAAATCTTGTGAACCTGTCAAACTTCCTGTCCTCGTGCCCAAATTTCCGGTGAAATAGTTATCGGAAAGATCTAATCTCCAGAATTATGAGTTTCGAAAGATCCGGTAACCTTCTGCACAGGTGTTTTTTTGAAGTCAAGCAGTGCGTTGACTTCAGGGTTTGAAGATGAACCGGATGTTGACCGGAAAAGGCGCCGGCGAATGAGAATATGAAGAAGATGATGATAGGGATGATTTTGACATTTAAGGTAATGTATAAGGGTAACGTGGTCATTTGTTTGCAAACATGTCTTCAACACGGGATTGTCCAAAACACCCTCGTATAGGTAAACTTATGTATAGTTCGGCATAAACATAAATGTATGGTACACTAAAGTTTAATCATGGTTTAGATGCTTTTTAATTTTTTTTAACAATATGAAATTTAATGTAAAGTTGTGGAAAGTATACATTTTTAATAATATGAAATTTAATACTATCGCTGTTGTTGAAAAATGGACACACGTAACGTATACAAAAAGCGCCATTCAGTTGACTTGACTAAAGATGGTGGAATTCAATACCATTTGAATTGCATCTAAGATGAATAAACAGTTTTGTGTTTGCTTTCAAGTTTTGGATTATCAATGAAGGACCAGCACATGCATATATTATTCTTTATTGTTTTCGTCTTGCTGTCACTAGATTGCGCTGCACTAGATACCATATCTGCAAATCAAGAAATCAAAGATGGTAAAATCACCCTTGTTTCCGAAGGAGAAATGTTCGAATTGGGATTTTTAGTCCCGGGAAGTCTAATAACCGGTACATGGGAATATGGTACAAGAAGATATCATATGGTACTGTTGTATGGGTTGCTAACAGGGAGACCGCAATTGCAGATACATCAGGCATGCTCAAACTTACCAGATTGGGAAACCTGGTGATTCGTAGTGGCGGAAACCCGATGGTCTGGTCATCCAATCCAGTGGTATCTATGCAGGGTAATAATTCGGTAGTGGTGGCGAAGCTTCTAGATACAGGAAATCTTGTTGTTTTGAATGATAATGAAACAATTTGGCAAAGTTTTGACCATCCTGGTGATACATATCTACCAGGAATGAAATTCGGGAAGGACTTGGTAACAGGGTTACAGACTATCATGACATCTTGGAAGAGTCCTGATGATCCTTCAGTAGGTGTGTATAGTGATATACATGACACCAATGGATATCCACAAAATTTAAGGTTTCAGGGTGAAGTTTTGATAGGAAGACTTGGACCATGGAATGGTCTCGGCTTCAGCGGCTTTCCTCTTGAAAAAACAAATCAGATTTTCTCCCTCGACTTTGTCATGAATGAGAATGAAATCTATCATATATATAAACTTAAAAGTTCTATTTTTCAGAGGATTATTTTGACATGGGATGTCAAGACACTAACTTTGCAATGGATTGAGCGAATCCAAGACTGGATTGTGTATGCAGAATCTGAAGTAGATAATTGTGTTCGGTTTTCACTCTGCGGTCCGTATGGAATCTGCAACATTAACAAGCATCCACCTTGTTCTTGTATGCAAGGTTTTGAACCAAGACATCCAGAAGAATGGGAGGGGTCAGATTGGGCGAGTGGGTGTAAACGCAAAAACCTTTGAATTGTGGGGATGGAAAGGGGGATGGTTTTCTAAAAATTCCAGGAGTGAAGGTACCAGACACACGGCGATCATGGTATAATGAGAGCATGACCCTCAGAGAATGTGAGTTAGCCTGCAAAAGGAACTGCTCTTGTACAGGTTATACAAATTTAGATATCAGAAATGGTGGAAGTGGATGTTTGCTATGGCTTGATGAGCTTTTGGACACTAGAGTGTATGATGGAGATCAAGATCTTTACATAAGAATGGCAGCCTCTGAGTTAGAAGGTACACATTTGGATATTTTTATCTTATATGCGTAAGTGCTAAACTATTATTGTTTCTTAATTGGAAGGTGTTGTAAATTCCCGGTCCAACTTTAACAAAGAGAAAAGAACACTTATACTTGTGCTTATAACTTCATCAGTTGTGCCACTTCTCTTTGCAGTGGCATATGCCTTTAGAAAGACAAAGAAATGGCTTCACATGAAAAGTCAAGGTAACACAAAGAAGCAAGTAAGCCTTTTCAAAAAAAAAAAAAGAAGCAAGTTATGTTGACACTTTTGCATGTTTATAGGATTGAAGTTTAAAGAAAATAATGTAACATTATCATTTTTGTAGGAAAGTGGTATGTGTATGATGAAAAGAATACAAGTCTACAGATGGAACAGCTTGATGATTTACAATTTTTTAGCCTATATGAAGTAGCCAAGGCCACAGGTAACTTCAGTGTCTCCAATAAGATTGGAGAAGGCGGCTTTGGTCCGGTTTACAAGGTAACTTTTTTATGGTTCTTCAATATAATGCATTGCTTATCACTATCATGAATCAAAAGCGTAAAATCTTCAAAATTACAAGTTATCATAATTATACTTCTATTCTTTTAGGGTGTGTTGAAGGTTGGAAGAGAAATAGCTGTGAAACGGCTCTCAGAAACATCCCAACAAGGACTTGAGGAGTTCAAGAATGAAGTCATTTGTATTGCAAAACTTCAGCATCGGAATCTTGTGAAGCTTCTTGGATATTGTGTTCATGAAATTGAACTGATTTTGATTTATGAATACATGACTAACAAAAGCTTAGATTGGTTTCTCTTTGGTTTGACTCACTCCTTGATTCCACAATTCACATAGCATCTTACTGTCACACATTATATGATAACACATAACATAGTGTCACCTTTTGGCAGATGAAAACAGAAGCTTGACGCTTAACTGGCCTCAACGATTAATATAATACATGGAATAGCTCGGGGTGTTCTCTATCTACATCAAGATTCTCGCCTTCAAATTATTCATAGAGATCTAAAGGGAGAAAATATTTTGCTGGACGGTGACATGAATCCAAAAATATCCGACTTCGGCTTAGCTAGAAAGTTTGTAGGACATGATACCACTGCGAAGACAAAGAAAGTGGTTGGAACATAGTAATAATCCTCCTTGACTATCATACTTTTTTCCCAGAATAGAAGGAAGATGAAATTAAACGAGAGACTAATCTGTAAAATTTATTTTGTTAAACATGTAGTGGTTACATTTTTCCAGAGTATGCACTACAAGGGCATTTTTCTATAAAATCTGATGTATTTAGTTTTTGCGTTCTCGTGTTGGAGATCATTTGTGGGCAGAGAATCAGAGAATTCTCCCATGGAGACCACTATGATAACCTTCTTGGACATGTTGTTAAAAATAAAAGATATCAAAGATTGCGGGATCAGTCAAGCATCATCTCCCAAGTTAAGAGGGTCAAAGACAGCTAGTAAACAGCTACAAATCCAGCCGTAAACAGAGCTCATCTACTATATTTAGATTACGGTTTTGTGCTATAAATTGCATACCTTTCTTTGTAATGTACAATACAAAAATATACACATCAATTCAGTGTTTTTCAATCAACCTTTTAACATGGTATCAGAGCAGAGTTCACGGTTCTAATACCGACCTGCTCATCACTTACCCTGCTCATCACTTACCCGAATCAATCATCCTCTCAACCAAGCTGCCATGGCCGAAGCAGGTAACTTGGGAGAAGATCTATCAATCCAAATCGCCAATCTGCTCAAGAATGGCCTCAACCCACAAAATCGGAACCCAAAATTGTCCGATAACCTTCAAATAAACCTCAAGCTCAACAGCCAGAATTATGCTCTATGGACCCGGATGATGAGGGTAGCCATAGGCGGTAAATCAAAAGCCTTTCTAAACCATTTATCAACCAATCCACCAAACCAAACCAGCGAAGAATATGAACAATGGGAACAAGACGACCTAGTCGTCTTCTCATGGCTCATACAAAACATTGAACCAACCCTCGCCAGCAATCTAACCGAATTTCCGACAGCAAAATCGTTGTGGGATGCCCTGGCTATAACATATAGCAGTGGACGTGACAAGCTCCAAACCTTCAACCTACATGTCAAGGCGAATGAAATCAAACAGAACAATCTCTCCCTTGAAGAATTGTGGATTATACTCCAAGGAGTATGGGGAGAAATTGATCGGATTGACCCAAACCCGATGACCTGCCCAACAGATATCCAAGCATATCACAAAATCAGGACTGAACAGAAACTGTTTCAGTTTCTAAACGCTCTCAACCGGAAATATGACCCTATAAAGAGGGAAATACTCCGGTTAGAACCCCTTCCAACCGTAGAAACTGCATACGCCACTGTCTGCAAGGAGGCTGCTCACCAGAATATTCTGGGAACACCTCTCAATGACACACAGGGTATCACAGTGGGTTTAATGGCCTCTGAAATCGAAGGGTTAGGGCTTGCATCAAAAGGCTACCGACGGATCGATGGAAAAAGAACCGGATCAGGTAACAAAGATGACAAAACTCACCTCAAATGTGATCATTGAGGCATGACAAAACATACCCAGGAACAATGCTTCAAACTCGTCGGGTATCCCGAATGGTGGTCGGATGGCCATAAGAAGAGCACAAAGGCTACGGTTAAAGAAAAAGGGAAATCATCCAGCACCGGCAACCGAGATGTCACCGGAGATGGAGGCCGAAGCAGGACTGGTTTCGGCGGAATGGCTGGTGCACATGAAGAAGAAGAAGACGCAACAGGTAACGGGTTTGGGGCGCAGCCCTCAAACCCTTGTGGTTTTAACCATGATAATAAACCAAATTTGTCAAAATTAGTCCCTAGAAATAAGGGAAATGCTAATATGGCCCAAGAAAACCATAAAAAACAAAAACTATGGATCTTCGACTGTGGCGCGACCGACACAATGACTTATGAGCTGTCGGATATTATTTCAACAACCAAACCAGAAAAAACACATATTCAAACGGCAAACGGAGGAATAATGGATGTAAAATCGGGAGGGACTATTGAGATTTCACCCACAATAAAAATCTCTAATTGTCTTTATGTTCCCTCGTTATCACATAAACTGCTTTCCATCAGCCACGTCACAAAAGAACTCAACTGTATTGTCCTAATGTACCCTACGTTTTGTATTTTACACGATATCAGGACGGGAGTGATCATTGGGCGTGGCACTGAAAATCAAGGGTTGTATTATGTGGATGAGGTGACTCAAAGTGGTGCTGTGATGTTGACTCATGGGACATCGGAACGAGAAGCTTGGCTATGGCACCGAAGATTAGGTCATCCTTCTGCAAATTATTTGCATATTTTATTTCCAAAACTATTTCCAGTTAATTCTATGTCACATTGTGAAACATGCGTTTTAGCAAAGAGCCATAGGAAAACCTTTAAACCCAATAATACTAAGGCTGCTTTGCCATTTTCATTAATCCACTCTGACGTATGGGGTCCTGCCCCAATTCTTAGGGGGCAAAACTTTCGTTACTTTGTGATGTTCGTTGATGATTGTACCCGAATGACCTGGGTTTATTTTTTGAAAAACAAATCTGAAGTCTTTGAAAAATTCACTATGTTTTACGCCATGATCCAAACACAATTTCAAACAAACATCCAAATATTCCGATCCGATAATGGAGGTGAGTTTGTTAATACCTCGTTTAAATTGTTTTTCCAAGACAAGGGAATAATCCACCAAACTACATGCCCAAACACCCCAGAACAAAACGGTGTCGCCGAAAGGAAAAATCGCATTTTGCTGGAAATGACACGAGCTCTCCTAATCGAATCCCAGGTCCCGAAATATTTTTGGCCTGAAGCCCTTGCTACCGCTACCTATCTTCTCAACCGACTCCCAACAAATATCCTAAAAAACTTAACACTCCGTTACACACCCTTTCAAAATTCTTCAAACTACCCTCAGTTCTTACTCTTCAACCACGAATCTTTGGATGTACTGCCTTTGTTCACATACCTAAATCAGATCGAACCAAACTTGACCCTTGTGCTGAAAAATGTGTCTTTGTTGGGTATGGAATGAATCAAAAGGGATACAGATGTTATAATCCAAAAACACGTCATATGTTCACCACAATAAACTGTGACTTTCTTGAAACCGAGTATTACTACAATTCCCAACTCAGTGGTCAGGGGGAGAAGGAATGTTTAGACACACTAAGTTGGTTGAAATATGTTCCCTATGTACCAACTACAGAGTCACCAGAGTCCAATTTCAGTGCCACTGAAGGTCCTAATGTTCCTCCTAACCTGGTGTCCGAGGTAAGTAATACTCATCCTATTCAGTCTGGTGATACCTTTGAAGTTTCTAATGACTCCGAAGATACCAATACTTCTAACCATGAAACTGCCACAGAACAAGCTGAAAATTTGTAGGCAGATGAATCCAGACAAGAAGAACCACCATCAAGATATGTGTTACCCCCTAGAACAAACAGAGGGGTCCCTCCGAAACGGTATTCTCCTGAAAAAGAACCAAGAAGATCTAGTTATCCTATAGCTAGTGTGGCTAATGGAAATTTCACTAAGGAAGCCAAAGCATTTATCTCATCTGTTTATTCCGAAGAAACTCCTACAAACGTGGATCAAGCCTTAAAATCTAAACATTGGAAGGAAGCAATGAAAACAGAAATGGAAGCCCTAATCAAGAACAATACTTGGGAAAAGTGTACTCTCCCGTTGGGAAAGAAATCCGTGGGGTGTCGTTGGGTCTATACGGTTAAGTATAAACCCGATGGTACAATTGAAAGATATAAAGCCCGACTGGTAGCAAAAGGGTATACCTAGACACATGGGATTGATTATGCTGAAACATTCTCCCCGGTTGCAAAAATGAACACAATCAGGGTTCTTTTTTCGATAGCTGCAAATGAAGGGTGGCCACTTCAACAGTTTGATGTAAAAAATGCCTTTTTACACGGGGACCTAGATGAAGAGGTATTTATGGATGCTCCTCCAATATTCACAAAGAATTCAAAACTGGAGAAGTTTGCCGTCTGAAGAAGTCTCTTTATGGTTTGAAGCAATCTCCCCGGGCTTGGTTTGGCAGATTTACGGTTGCTATGAAAAAGTTTAGATATAAACAGAGTAATGCCGATCATACTTTGTTTCTCAAAAAAAGAGGAAAATTCGTAACCTGTCTAATTATCTATGTAGATGATATGATCATTACAGGGAACGATAAAGAAGAAATGGTAAAACTAAAAGAAAACTTGTTTGCTGAATTTGAAATGAAAGATTTGGGCAGGCTTAAGTATTTCCTCGGAATTGAAGTACTAAGGTCAAAACAAGGAATTTTCATTAGTCAGAAGAAGTATCTCTTAGACCTGTTGGCAGAAGTTGGAATGATCGATTGCAAACCAGCAGATACTCCTATGAGTGTAAACCAAAAGCTTTATATGGAAGAAGGAGCAAAGTTAGCAAATAAAGAAAGATACCAACGGCTGGTGGGAAAACTAATATATCTCTCACATACTCGTCCAGACATCGCCTATGCTGTAGGGGTAGTAAGTCAGTTCATGCACCAACCTCAACAGTCACATATGGAAGCAGTTTGGAGAATTATTAGATATCTCAAAGGAACAGTGGGTCATGGAGTCCTGTTTCAATCACATGGACACCTAAATGTTCAAATCTACGCAGACTGGGCAGGAGATAAGGGAAGTCGGAGGTCAACAACAGGCTACTTCACTTTAGTTGGGGGAATCTTGTTACTTGGAGAAGTAAAAAACAAAAGGTGGTTGCTCTTTCAAGTGCAGAAGCTGAATTTAGAGGTATAGCTCGAGGTTTAACAGAAGCCATGTGGATGCGAAGACTCTTAGCTGAGATTGGTTTTCCGTCAAAATAAACAAGTAAGATTATGTGTGATAATAAAGCTGCAATTCAGATTTCAGAAAATCCAGTACAACATGATCGAACTAAACACGTGGAAGTTGATAGGAACTTCATCAAAGAAAAATTGGAAGATGGTACGATTGAACTACCGTTCGTTCGATCAAAGGATCAGCTCGCTGACATTCTAACAAAAGCGGTTAACGGGAAAATTTTCAGCGATTGTTTGGGCAAGTTGAATTTTGGAAATCCGACTATTTAACTTGAGGGGGAGTGTTAAAAATAAAAGATATCAAAGATTGCGGGATCAGTCAAGCATCATCTCCCAAGTTAAGAGGGTCAAAGACAGGTAGTAAACAGCTACAAATCCAGCCGTAAACAGAGCTCATCTACTATATTTAGATTACGGTTTTGTGCTATAAATTGCATACCTTTCTTTGTAATGTACAATACAAAAATATACACATCAATTCAGTGTTTTTCAATCAACCTTTTAACACATGTAAGTTATTGTAAGACCAAATCCTAATAGCTTTACCAGAAACTATTTTTTTTCTAAATGTATTTGTTTTAATGTAGGCATGGAGACTCTATAAAGAAGGCAGGACCATTGAATTAATGAGTGGATCTTTACAGGCCTCATGTGTGGTCTCTGAAGTACTAAGATCAATACATGTTGCACTGTTATGTGTGCAGAAACACGCTGAAGATAGACCAACAATGTTGTCAGCGGTTCTGATGCTGGTTAGCGAAGGTGCATTGCCTGAACCTAAACAGCCCGCTTATTTCAATGAAGAGAGCTGCCGCGAACTTAAAATTCTTCCATCAGTTGCTGGATGCACAATAACACTATTGTATGCTCAATAGCAAGCACATTTTTAGGCCAGAATTATGTTCAGGTACCTGTTATGGTGTAGGAATGTTAATACTTAGAATAACACAAGGCCACATTTAGCTTCCACATATGGAATATACAAACCCTGTTAAACATTTTACTCAAGGACAATGGTTCAATATTTCTTATAGTATTTACATTGCTCATTGTAGATGTTGACAATTTAATTTATGAGTTCAATAGTTTATAAGTTTACTTGAATGTTATCAAACGTCTAGGGGTGACTCAACCATTTTGGGGCCCTGTTTGGAAAAAAATGGGGGCATTTCCCACGTGTCATTGCTATAAACCATATGTAACTCTAACGTTGACTTTTGAGGTCAAACTGTAACGATTCAGGATGGATCAGGGTTAGTGCAGGGGGTAATGTTCTCAAACATTCAAGTTTCTGATGTTCAACTACCAGTAGTGATCGATCAATTCAATTCTAGTGATTAAAGCACTTGTAAGAACTAACCATCAGATGTTGCATGTAGTGACAGCATGCCATATATAGATGTGCATATAAATGGTTAATATAAAACTGATTCAAGAACGATACCAAGTTCATTTCTGTTTTGCTGGAAGACTTTTGTCGAGCTGCTCTGACCAGCGGTGCCGGTGCCACCAGTCGAGTGTCTGAAGATGGGGAAGCCTAGCAGCCATGTTCAAGCTGATCATGATGCATGCTAGTGTGAATAAGATAAAATGTTTGACTATCTGCCACCCTTGAAAATCAGACTTTTAGAAGTCAACAATTCATATTCTTAGTAGTAATAGGTTATACAGACTAGAGTGTTGGTAGTAGCCAAGTTGCCCATGAGTGCTTAGTCTATTTTGACAGATTTGGATTGGATCAGATAAATAAATCAGGAGTTCTTGAATGTATATATTAAAAAGGTTGTCAAGCTTTTCATTTCTAAGAAATAACCATACTTAAAAATGATTAACTGGATTGCATTTAATCATAAAAAGCTCAGTAAATGTTTTTCATATGTTGTTTACAGCTGAATAATGGCTACACATAATAGAATCGATTAAACTACAGAAGTACAAATTACATTCTAACAGAACCGTTTAAGGGCAACTGAAAAGATTGTTTACAGCTGAATAATGACGAAAGATTGTTTACAGCTGAGTAATGACTGCACCTTGAGCGATTGAACACATAATAGAATCGAGTCGCTGAGGGAAGAGCAACTGAAAAGATTCAACAGAACTACAAAGTACAGATTACATTCTAACATAACCGTTTTAAGGGCGTTTGAACAATAGCAGCGGTGGCCTCAAGTAGATGATTGTGTTGTACTTTAATTGTCCAAGTCTTGTTGATCAAGTTCGAAAGAGAAGATACGGGTCAGAAGTGTAATTAGCTAATAGATAAGATTATGTTATGTTTAGATTGGGTAGTTATAAAGTACAAGGACTGAAGAAGACAAGTTGAAAGATTGTAACCTACACTTTAGGAAAAGACATGTCTCCTAGAGACACACCCTTTGATCGATGGCATCAAGGAAGGAATCAAGAGACACGCCTCTTCAATAACAATCTCAGCCACATATTTGAGAGACAACCATTCGCGAGGAGACGCGATGATTCAAGACGCAACTGTTCAGTATGCATTAATAGCATTTGGGTTTCAGTTTGTTTTTTGTACCTTGAAACAATCGGATTCAATTGTTCAGTTTATTAATACCATTGTGTATTAGGGTTAATCTCTCTCTTCTTGTTCTTTGTTCGATTGTTATTTTTCTTGTTCTCTGTTCGATTGTTATTTTTGTTCTTGATTGATAGGTTGAATTCATGGTCTCTTGGCAAGGCTGGCCCTTAGCATGTGCCGGGTGGGCGACGGCTCAGGGCCAAAACCCTTTAGGGCCCCGTAAGTTAAAAAAAAAACCTTATATATATATATATATATATATATATATATATATAGAGAGAGAGAGAGAGAGGGGGGAAGGTTATCTTGAGAACGCTAAATATTGCGAGAACCGTGAGAACGAATGAGAAAACCAATCAAAATCATTTTTTTAATACAATCATCATTTCAATTAAAATACAAAATAAAAAAAATTAAATCAAATAATTCATTTATCCTCTTAAAATCACTCTTATTAGATTTTTTACACGTGTAAATATAACAACATTTACATATGTGTAAATGACAACCTTACACATGTGTGAATTTTCTTTATTTCCGAATTCACATAAATTTAAATGTATAATTAAATTTCTAGAATTGTATTCGAATAATAAAGACAAGTGTAAAAAGAAATTTTGAATTTCACTTGTGTTTGACCAAGTTCTAGTGGTTTTTTCATTCGTTCTCACGGTTCTCACGATATTTAGCGTTCTCATTTAAACTCTCCTCTATATACATATATATATATATATATATATATATATCGACGGAACCAGAGGAAGATTATAGTTGAGATGAGAAGAGAAGGCTGAATTTGAGATAACCGGAAGGTTTTTCCGGTCAACAACAGCGATTTCGGCAATAGAAGGGTGAACGACTGCTCTGAATAAAAGATGACCTAATAATGTGCACAATCGATGAAGATGACTAGTTAATAAAAGGCAAAGTGGGCCCTTGATAACCACAGGCCACAACCCAGTTATATAAAAGGGAAAAATATGTATCGAGTCTCATTTCCTGTGGTCAGATTAAAGAAAAAGAAAAAGAAAGTCCAAAATTTATGTATATTTAGTCAAAGGAAGTGATTTCTATTGTTTAATTTTCCTTATTAGTTCAGTTAAGTTTATATAAAGAGATTCTAGATTTTTTTTGTTTTTTAACATTTATTTATCCCTTAAGTAGTTTATCATCCAACAATTTTTTGCTTTTTTATATTTGAATAACAGTTTTGTTATATAGAGTATCTTTTCTAAAAAAAAAGTTTAAGAAAATAAAAATCTTTATATCGAATTATATATATACATACTATAAAAATGTTAGAAGAAATTAACAATCTTCTTGTGTTAATAGCATGTTAGTCATTAAACAAAAGTAACAAACATAAGTTTGTGATTTTCGAATGTAAAAGTATACCGCAATCAATTTTGGGGCTAGGGCCCGGTTTTTTCTTTTCGCACAGGGCCAAATTTTTTTAACGTTTTTGAAGACGGGCCTGTCTCTTGAGATCCATATTGGTATCAGAGCCAGGGTTGAAGACGGTTGGTTGACCGAGGCAAACTAACTGCACGATAAACTATCTGTGGATGCTAATGATCCCCTTGTTCATGCTGAGGCGGGACCTCAACATCATCCAGCATGCCCTCCTGCTCAGCCTATAATTAAATGGGCTCTAGTTTGATCCTGGACCAAACATTATTAATGTGCGCCTCTAGTATGCTATTAATATATAATTCGAGCCAACCGAGTCGAGTCGAACCGAACTGAGCGGACCTTTGCTCATGCTTGGTGCGTTTCAAATCGAATCGATCAGAACAGAGCGCTTTTTTCAATCGAGTTGTACGAACGAGCAAATTTCGAACATTTTTCGATTGAGCATCAAACGAGTCTTGAGCGTCGAGCAATTTGAATAGCCCTAGATAGGTGTATATGTATATAGGGATAAGCTCGATAACGGTAGGGGACCAGGGGAACCGTATTGCCCTATACGCCTCCTATACTTTAGTGATAGGGGAACCGTATTGCCCTATACGCTTCCTATACTTTACTAACAGGGGAACCGTATTACCTTATACGCTTCCTGTATGACTCCCAGACCTTTTCAGACCTATGGGAATCATATTGCTCTATACGCTTCTTATCGGGGTCACTTTTCAGACTTTTACAGTTCTGAACTACGTGCATGTCAGAGACTAGGTACATCGTACCAATAGGAAGCGTATTGCCCTATACGATTCCTATTGGTGTCGCATTTAATGCATTTAAACCCTATGAGAAGCGTATTGGGCTATATGTTTCATATTGAGGGATGTACAAAAATTTTGGGGATGTCTAGATACCATCACCCATGTAAAAACATCTAATTCAATGAAATATTATAGGTGTTCTCTCTATTGTTCTTCTCTTATAATTGTGTTATTAGGTTAATTTCACAACACGTTGTCAGCATGAAGGTTTCATGCTCTCGCTAAATCCCTAGTTCTTGGAGCCGTCATCATCTATATCGCTTACAAATCCTGTACCGAAAACCCTTCTAATATGAGGTAATCTATGCAATACTTATCAACCACAGAAGGTACCGCGCGGGAAGTCACGAATCTACAAGGAGCAGAGAAAGTCGTTTTTTGATTTGGGTATGATGGAGATTGGTTTCAACATAACGACGGCAAGGTGCATAGTGATCTCGTCCGATAGTGGCTTTGAGGTGTAAGACCCTATCTTATTACATTGAAATTTTATTAAATATTTCGCATTTAAAAGAGTAAATGCAATTACACGTCACTTCAAATCTACGAGTTTATAAAAACTTTATTTATGTTAAACATTTTCTTACTATTTTATTTCGTAATATTGAAAACAAATGCGGAAGCTTGATCTTTGATTGTATTCGGTTCTTCATTGGCCTTGATCGTCATCCGGAAGTGCTTGCGATTAACCTGAACTGGAAATTTGCTAAATGTTAGTATTATAGCAAATTACCAAAAAATACAGTTTAATGAGCTAGTCAAATAAATCACACGGACGACACCTTGCCGCGTCGGCGACGCCTTTTGTAAACTAGCGTCGTAACTTTACAGCCGTAGCAGTAGGTTAACACGTCGGAACAAAAACATTGCTTCGGCGACGGCCGAGTGTACCGTCGGCGATGGTACCTTCTGCAGCAGTTTTGATGCAGATTTAGTCAATCTTCCGTTCGACCCGTTTCAAGTCCCGAACCTTTAAAACACAACTCGGAACTTATGACGACACGTCAGTAAAACATTATTTCCTGTTTTATTCAACGGTTGCTAACCATGGGCTACGGCTGGCCATCGTAGCTTAATATGGCCGTCGTAAGAACTTTTCTAGTTTTTGCTGTTTTTTTTACAAAACTTTCGTAACTTGTTAAATCTATATCCGTTTCTCATGAAACTTGTTTCTAAATAACCATAAAATGTTTTCTTACATATTTAACCCGAAATCCTTGACCCATGCACTTATTTCTTATGAATTATGCATTTATTTCGATTTATGCTCAATATTTCCGATTTTGCCCCTTTAACCCCATTTAAACTAAACTGTACATTTACGCATTCATTTCGGTATGCATTAACACTCCATTATTACCCGTATAGTTCCCTTAGTGAATTACATCGCTTTATCAACTAAACCTTTATATATTAATTATTTTGACCCGTTTGGTTGTTTTAGCGTAATCCAAAGCTTATTTCAACCAAACCTTCTATCTTATCATTTCAACACTAGGATATCTATTTGATTCCCACCACAACATTATTTGTAGTGGGTTTATTATCAAAAATTTATTTTATCCAATATCCACCCTTTAGTTCGACAGTTTACGGAAAAGACCGTTTAAAAGGCATTAAACCAAAAGGCTTATGTTTTTCTCTTTTACGTTACGAAAAAGTCTATTATATTATAAAACTCAATTTTAAACTAATATTAGAGTCGTTTACTTATTCTCATCACTCAAGGGCATTTTGGTCAACTTAGTCTCTTCTTTTATGACGAAGGACTTACCATAACATGTTTTGACCAAAATGAACATTTAACCATAATCCATGTAAAATCATTATGTTCTTAAGAACATAATGTTTACGGATTAGATTATTGGATTTACCTTACCTTAGGTAATCAATTATTCATTTATGACTCATTTAACTCCCATCGGACCTTTAAGTCCTTGTTGAGAGTTTTGACCCGTTACACGTACCTGGCTCGGCTCATACATTGATTCGTTCAAATATCATGCTCTGTTCTTTCTAAAAACACAAAATTCAACAAGCAATATTAGTCATCATTGTCAATTGGTGATACTATAACCATTTGACACGTTCGGTCTAAATAACCATTTGTCATTATGAGATGGCACTTATTTGCCATCTCACACATTTAACCCATTTCGTTTTACACTATATGATCATATTGCTTAAAAATTTTCTCTTAATTCACTTGACCCATTATGGCTTACGCCATATGGTATCCTTTTCAAAACACCTTATTTAGTCGTCATCACATGACTAATTTACCGTTTTACCCTTTTACCATAAATCATGGTTTAATACCATATTCACTTGTTCCAACCCGTATCTGTCCGTATTGGAACTTTTATATTTCGGAATCTCGTTCCGAATACCCAAAACATTTATTCAACTACATAAGTAATTCTATTATTTTAAAGATGTAAGCTTTACTTACATTGAAGTCCGATTATGCCTTTTCTCCGCGTACTCGATCCGTTTGACCTCCTTCTCTCCAAGCTTCCTCCTAGCTTGTCAAGTTTCAAACTACCTTTTATCATTTCGCGATGGTTAGATTGTCATTATTTATCAAAACCATTCCATCTTACGGACTTTATATCAAAATCACCATTTGATCTTATTATAGGTCGGTTTGACTTTTGAAAGTCAACTACCTATTAACATACACGAATACGCAATTAAGTTTAACAACTCATTTAAACAACTTATCAAATTCCCGGTAGTCATTATTCGTAATCTAACCATTTTAACTACTTTTCTCAACTAAGTTATATCATTTCTTTCACTTAAACAAGTTCGGTCAATTGTTAACATAAGGTTAACTTAGCTTTCGATTATCAATACTAATTTATCCATTCATTGTACTAGGACTAACAATTTTCATCTTTATGTAAAAACTCATTCCACCATATTACTTAGATATTCATCCGAATACTTAATATAATCAAGTTTTATATACAACTAGCATACAACTTGATCTCAAATACTTGCTAACACTATCTCTACATCTATTTCATCATTTTGTACAAAACCATTTCCTAGCAAGTATGAATATGTATTCAAACTCATCAATTGTTCAAGTACCTTTCCTATTATTACTATGCATGATGATCCTAAACATAGGTATATCATCAACTTCATTATATTATCAAAACCCACTTCAATATCTACTTGTTAATCTCTTACAAGTGATCTTACATCAACTAATGCATAATTTCTTTATGTTTAACGAAATCAAGCATACACATACACTTAATTTCATCTTTGGATCATCATCCAACAATTTAATTGCAAGTAATCTACTTGTCTCAATTCATAACTTTCACCAAATCTAGGTTTTAAGACATACCTTATGATCTTTTCGATTAGGTGATCGTTTATATGCGTTCATGCATCAATTCTAAGCTCAATTCACCCTTCAATTTGATGATTTAAGCAAAACAAGGGTTCACCCCCTTTGTTTTGCTCCTGGTCGCTACACACACACACATTTTGTGTGTGTAGTGTTTTATTTGAATTTTATTTTTATATATTCTACTTTTCAACATTTCCCCTTTTGGTCCCTCATGTTTGAGGTCTTATTTATTAAGAGCTACAACTCATTGTTTATTGCTATTTCCATATTACTAACTAGGTTAACTTTTTCCTAGTTATTTTGTTTACGGGTTCACTTTTACCACGGCGGTCTTTTACCCGCTCTTCAATATTTACGTGGTTTGATTACCAAACCCATTTTTGGGGTGTTAGATGCGGCTACTTCGAAACTTGCCGGAATCAAAACTTCATGGAAAACAGAAAGGCATCTAAACACACATGTTTGAGATCTACTCGCTTATACGCAAATCAGGTAATAAATTGATCCTCAGTTGAGTTTATTTTACCCATAACATACCGATATGCAATTAGTACGTAGATTGAAACAATATTTATGTTATTTAAGAACTTCTCACCTGGATATTTAAAACTCAAATCCTACAAGAAACAAAACCGACGTGATCAACTTATTTTAGATTTTTTTTATTGTTCTGGAAAGGTAGTGGTTCGTGAGCCACATGCCAACGACTCTTTTATTGAACGGTAGCAGTTAAACATAAAAGAGTACATTATGATTTTTATTTTTCATGCCTTTTCATGATTTGGTTGGAGTTAGTGTTTTGGTTAGAAACTCTTCTAAAAAAATTAATATGATTAATAAGAATCATGAAAGACATTTTCCATATACTGTAATCATATTAACAATCTTGTTTAACTTGATATTCATCGTAACCATTGTTTGGTTATGTTTTTATATTTATTGAATTTCATAAATAAAGTGACATATATTGAGAAAATTGAAGGATCAAAATCTTGATTGTCGCATGAAGATGAAAGTGTTATCCATGATATATTTTGGCTTACAAATGATTTGTTGATTCTTTTTGTTAGACCAGAAAAGCCCACAAAATATTATTACAGGTTAATTATTATTATAATATAATATAATATAATTTATACAAAATTATTATTATAATATCATTATACAAAAGATATTATACTTTTATATATATATATATATATATATATATTTTATAACTATATATAATAAAATATTAACATTTGCAAGTTTATGTACATGACTTGATTTTAGTGGTCCATTTATTAATATGTCAGAGGTTTAGGTTCTTTTGTTTTTCTTCTTTTTCTAATAACCCCTCTCTCTCTTATATATATATATATATATATATATATATATATTTACTTTATTTTGTTCATCTGCTACTCTCCTCCTTTTGTTTTATTTTACATCTGTAGATTTCCATCTCACACCTTTATGCATCCTTACTTAATAAAAAATAAATGCTTTGATGATTTTGATATATTGATAAATGTAAAGAACCTATACCAAAACATATATAAAATACAAAAACAACTTATTTGACTAAATTATAACATTTTCATATAATCTAAATGTTCTTTTCTTCTTTTTCTGAATAAGAATATTTTCTGAGAACTGTTTAAAGGAGTACAAATGTTGAATCAATAAATTGATGATGTGTTAGTTAAAAAAACATGTTACTTGATTTTCGGTTCTTTTTTAAGCTATATAACATAAATGGTATGGTATGAAATTTGATTGTGGTTTATAAATTAGGCTCATCTTATTCCTATATCCTTAAATCTTATTTATACATTCTTTTCATTTTATTTTTTTCTTTATATATCTATGTATATATAGAGATATAGAAAGAAGGGTTGTGTGAATATTCATACCCATAAATTATTCTTTTAAAAATTTTGAACTGAAGAAAAAGAATGTCAACAAATTATTTTTTGTTTAATTTTCTTCTTAGTATTCATAATTTTATTCAAGATGAAAATTATTTTCGCAGCAACACGTGAGTCCATTTACTAGTTTGATATATTTGAAAGATTTAAACTAATCTATATTAGTTATGAATAATCATTAAATTTAAATTCTTACGTAGATCTCTAACATTATTGATTTTATCATATTTTATTATTTGCTATGATATTTGTGGATAATACCGTATGCATGTTCGTATTTGAAGTTCAGTTGCTTAATAATTTGTAAGATACTATCTTAAATTATAAATGTTTGTGATAAAAGACATTTTCTTAAATTAACTTGATGAGTGATAAGTGATCATATCTTTGTCCCCTATGATTATTATTTACTGGTCAGACATTTAAATTTTATCAAACACAAGTATATATATATTTTTATAATATAAAAAATGTATGACAAATGAGATATATTAGTTAAACGTTTACGTCTCAAAATATAACAAATTACTAATTAAATATAAGAGAAAGAAAGAAAAGTTGATCAAAGGCTACACTTTGACTTTGAATGTCAAACATATAACTATCATGCTATAATTAAAAAAACAATATTTTAACTGTGATATATATATATATATATATATATATATATATATAATGGTTATCAAATGTATATATATAGTATTTTGTTCACCAAGTTTCCTTTCCAATATATTGGATATTGTATCTTATTGTGTAACACATCTAATTAATAAAATATTAGTTCTTCTTCTCTCTATTATTATTTTCTTCTTCTGATTCTTTTATTATTTGCTATTAGGATAGTTTCACAACACGTTATCAGTATGAGTCGCTTTTAGAGTTGGATTGCATCATCATAAAGTCGAATCGAGATGTATATTTATTTTCGCTTCATCAAATTATGACCAATCTAATCATCTTACAAGTAAATTTTAGTTCTATCCATAATATATTCATATCAATTATAAATATTTAGGTCCTTATCTTATTGTCAAAATTATTGACCGACATGTTTATGTAATTTCATAACCAAAAACTAATGTTAATCAGTGAAATGGCAATATATACAATAATCATAAAAGTTATTTTGAATTTTATTTGTAGATGCTAACACTTATTTTATTTTATCATTTATCATATAGATTTATTTTAAGATATAATGATTTCAGTATTGCAATATGAAATCCTTAGATGGACCATTTATCTCAAGACCTTAGAGCATCTGAAAATCACTTTGTTGGCTTGTTAGTACGTGTCCTTTAAGCAATTTATATGAATTCTGATGTTTTGTTATGTATTTCTTTGCTATTTTTGATAGAATATGTTTAATCATCTTGTTTGAAATTTATAAAATATGAAATAAAATCATTATCATGGTTCTAAATATAGCCGATTATGTTATAAATGAAACTAAGTACAATTTGATTATCACTAAAGTAGTTCTATATTTTATTGATTTAACAATTGTTTATTTACCTTAAAATTTGTGGATGATCTCATAATAAAATTTATTATAACAGAAAAAGAAAAAGAAGTTATTTACATGTAATAAAGGATCACATGTTAAGTAAAACAATAAGGGGACTTGATGGAGATTTTATTTTACATCATAATATATAGGTTAATATTAAAATTATATATATTTGTTTGCAAGTGATAAAAATATCATATTTCATAAAGTTTTATTACAAATCGTTTTACGATGTCATGGGTTGTATAATTTGATTTTATGGCATGACTTGTATTTTCCATACTATCATTTGTTTATATAGATGGTACTAAATACTAACAATAAAACCTAATTTGAGGTTTATTATCAAAGTTCTAGTTTATTATAGAGTATAGACATGCTTAGACATTACACCCGAAGTGTTATACTCTCTAAATCTCATTATGATTATGATGTTATTAAAGGTCGTAAAAAACTAGACCAATAAATCTAATATAACTTGGACATCTAGTTACTTCTCTACTAGTGTTATAAAAAAATTGCAAGGAGAAGATTATTTACAAGAGAAGTCGGATAAAACATTTTTGGTTTGTCACACCTCAAATATGCTCTTAAGTAGCAATATTGTTAAAAAGGTATGAAAGGTTTGAAGTGACTTTATACTCGTATGTCCAAGAAAATAGTGAAAATCATTAAACTTATTTGGTATTGATCGTCGTGATCATGGACATAATTGAGAAATTTGTAATGGTCATGTTAATAATGAGATTAGCCATCTGAATTGTTATGATAGCCAAGTTAACAATGAGATCAACAATCATAATCATAATAATGGTCATAATTAGTAGTGACGATAAGTTTATTTCCCTAGCTATTAATGATCGGCTAAATAAGTGTTTAACTTCTTGGAGATTATGTTCATACACAAATTGCTTTTGTTAAAACAAGAACTGAATGTCTACGATTGATAACAAAGCCAATAATCACGAGGGCAAGTTCATGTTTATATACGAGTACATGTAATTTTACATGCAATAACATTAATTCACATTAAGCAAACATGTCGTAATAGTTTCTCCTCACTATAGTTGGTTTTTGGTCAGGAACCAAAGATGTCCCTTCTAAGATTTTTGGTTGTGCGGTATATATTGAAATTGATCCACCACTTCGCACAAAGATGGGACCTTAAAAGGTGGTTGGGAATATATAATAATAGATAGAGCCTTTCACGAGATATTTATTTACGACTCAATTAATTGATATCCATCTCAATGGATTAACATTCCCAACATCAGGGGGAGATAAAAAGCAGTTGAAAAAGAAATGAGTTGGTATGAATTATCATTGATTCTCAAAACTAAAAGTGTGAACCGGAAATTCAAAAAATAACTCATTTACAAAGATTAGCGAATCTATTACTAGACGCATTCACTGACTTTAAAAAAGTGACTATGTCACATATACCAACGGCTAATACTCCAATTAAGATGAGTAGGTGCATGGTTTTAGATGTAAATTATATACTTACTTTTTTCTTGAACCGGTTATACAAGTTCAGATATAAGAAACAGAGGAAGTGAATGTTTGCTAAGGCTTGATGAACTTTTGGATACTAGAGATTATGATATCGATCAAGATATTTACATAAGAATGGTTGTCTGTTAGTTAGAAGGTGTGCAATATTATATAAAAATGAAATACTTTTGTGCTAAACTATTTATTTCTTAATAAAGGTCTTATGGACTCCCAGTCCAATTTCGACAAGAAAATAATGCTTTAAGTGGTCCTTTTAACTTCATTAGTTGTGCCACTTCTCTTTGCAGTGGCATATGCCTGTAGAAACGTAACAGAAAGGCCTCACATGAAAAGCCGAGGTAACAAATAGGAGCAAGTAATGTTGCCACTTTGGCATGTTTATAGGATAGGAAATTTTGAAAACCATGCAACAATATCATTTTGTAGGGAAGTGGAATGTGCATGATGAAAAGAATACAAGTCTGCAGATGGAACAACTTGATGATTTACTATTTTTTAGCCTATACGAAGTAGCCAGGGCCACAGGTAACTTTAGTGTGTCAAATATGATTGGGGGAGGCGGCTTTGGTCCCGTTTACACGGTGGCTTCGTTATGCTTCTTAAATATAATACATTGCTTATCCCTACCATGAACAGAAAGCATAAAATCTACTAAACTATAAGTTACCATATACTCATAATGATAGTCATAACCATAATCTTTAAGGGTGTGTTGGAAGATGGAAGAGAAATAGTTGTGAAGCGACTTTCAGATACACCCAACAAGGGCTTGATGAGTTCAAGAATGAAGTAATTTGTATTGCAAAACATCAGCATCAGAATCTTGTGAAGCTTCTTGGATATTGCGTTCATCAAAATGAACTGATTTTGATTTATGAATATCTGACTAACAAAAGCTTGGACTGGTTTCTCTTTGGTTTTACTCATTCTCCATGGTTTCATTTATAATCTTACTTTTAAACTTCATCTAATAACAATTGACGGATCACGTCTTGGCAGATGATAAAAGAAGTTCGATTCTTAACTAGTCTCAGAGATTTAATATAATACATAGGATAGCTCGAGGTATTCTCTATCTACATCAAGATTCCCGACTTAGAATTATTCATAGAGATCTCAAGGCAGCTAATATTTTGCTGGATGGGACATGAATCCAAAAATTTTCGATTTCGGGCTTGCTAGAAAGTTTGAAGGACATGATATCAGTGTTAAGACAAAGAAAGTTGTCGAACATAAAAGAAGGAAGATGAGTTCAAACAAAAAACTCTTAAACACTAATCTGTAAACTTATGTTGTTTAACCTTTATAGTGGTTACATTTCTCCGGAGCATGCAGTACATGGGTGTTTTTCTACTAAATCTGATGTATTTAGTTTTGGTCTTGTCGTATTGGAGGTAATTAGTGGAAAGAGGAACAAAGAATTCTCTCATGGAGGCCACAATGATAACCTTCTTGGACATGTAAGTTAAGTTGTAAAACCAGATCCCAATATCTTGACCAGAAACTAGTGACGTAGTTAAAAATGTGTGTTTTAGTTTCATATGATGTAGGCATGGAGACTCAATAAAGAAGGCAGGTCCATTGAATTAGTTAGTGGATCTTTACAGGCCTCGTGTGTGGTCTCTGAAGTACTAAGATCAATACATGCTGTACTGTTATGCATGCAGCATCATGCAGAAGATAAACCAATGATGTTGTTAGTGGTTTTGATGCTGGTTAGCGAGGGACCATTGCCTGAACCTAAACAACCTGCATTTTTCAGTGAAGAGAGCAGTCGTGAACTCAATTGATGCACGCATGATAACACTAATGTATGGTAGATAGCATGTTCATACCTGTAGTCTCTTCCTCATTTTCTTCTTCTGATAGTTTAAGAATCACCCCTTAGTAAATATCTTATAATTTCACAAGTTGAGATAAAACCTTTCAGTTGACTTTACGACCATTTAATCTATTTATATATTATAAACGACAGTGTTTGCTTTTTTAGAGATTGTAAGGCCGGAAAAGATCATCTCCCTGGTCATCGAAACCTAAACGGTTAGGTTAAATCTTGAGCAAATTGAAATGTACCTTATCCAGTGAATCATCAAAAAGTTCTTGTAACACCCTAAAAATATTGAATTATATAACAATTTAACCTAGATAATGGAAAACTTTTTTTAAAAAGAGGGTAGACTTATAACGTCCCTAATTTATATAAACTATTTAGTAAGATTTAGTACTATGGTAAAATATCGTACACATAACTATTTAATGGATTTGAAACCTGATTAGTTATTCTTTTTTATAACTAATGAAACATTTAGATAGTGCCCATGTATAATAAACCAAACATAGAGGACCGAATTAGACACTTGGTAAACTGGTTGATATAAATAAGTAACTAAAACTCAAAACACACACAAGTGTGTGCTCATTAGGTCGACCAATGCAAGCAGAAGGAAAAGAAGAACCCTTCTAACCCTAGAATCCATAAATTCTTCAAATTGAAGGCGGAATCAAGTCCTAAATCAGTGTACGAACTGAGATTAAGAATCATCCAAGCTAGGAAATCTTAAGGTATGTTGAATTTCAATGTTTAGCAAATATTATGAAGTTTGATGAACAATACAAACTTTAATATAAGCATAAATTGTTGATGTTATAGTAGGATTTAGATGTATTTTAACCTAGAGGCAAACCCTTGATGAAAGATAGTGATCAAAGACTACAATTTGAGTAATTGAATGTTATCATGATTAACTGGGTTTAGAAAAGGGTGAAGTATGTATGTTATCATGATTAACCTATGCTTATGAAGTTTAATAAACCAAAATTTTGATGTGAATGTAACATCTGACGAAAAACGGGTTCAAAAACCCACTCCGTTTTGTAATCAAGTATATGTTATGATTTTCTGTTTTGAATTTATGTTAGTAGTTAATAGTTTTCGTAAAATTAAATAATATAAATAATAATAAAGATAATAAAAATAATAATAATAAATAAAATATATAAAATAAAATGTTTAATAAACTAAAAACAATAAAGGGTGGACCGCGGGATCAAACCCCGGTCTCCACCCAAACCAAACATACAACACAGTACTACACCACTCGCTCACGTTTGACATATCCCGGCTCAATTAATTCTTATGTCAAAATTACGCTTGGATCTAAGATTCAAAAGAACCCACTCTGCAACAGTCAAGCTTGAATCAAGCAATCATTAATATTTCCGTTTTTCTTTACAATTAAACGCTGAAACCGTTTTCCAATCGCATATTAGACTCAATCATCGAGTCAACAACATTCAAATCAGTTGCACAATCATCTCGGCATTAAAACTTTTGACCGAAACACATGAAACCGAAAATTCAATCAAGCTACTGCCTTACTCTATAAATAGGAGCTTCATAACTCAATTCGAACGCACCTACACTCTTCCTAAACTCTCTGCAAGGTTCTGTTCTTCAAGTACACCTCGCCGGAAGTCTGAGTTTCGCCGGAATTTTTGCCGGAAAACCACCGTAGTTCAAATCGGTATAATCTTCACCCTTATCTTTCTTTTTATTCTATTTATACCGCGTATAAGCAATTAGAAATTATAAAAGAGTTTCAAACAAATCAAATTCAGTTGGTTTATCAGTTTATGAAATGAAGAAGACGAAGTGAGTCTGTGTATAAATGAAATTAAAACTTGTAATTACACCGGGTTAGACACATAGTCCAGTGGATGGACTGTGTGCACATGAGGTCTAGGTCATGGGTTCGAGTCATGATACGCTTCCGATTCCATGAATAATACAAAACCTTTTTATAACCTACACATGAAACGACTCAGTTAGTATATAAGATTAATTAAAATCTTATATCCTTCGGGTTAGACACACAGCCCAATTGGTCGAGCTGTGTGCAACACGAAGCAGAGGTCACAAGTTCGAAACCGGTTCAGTGCACTATTCTTATAATAAACCAAACCTTTTTAATTAAATAAAACTATGGTTGGCTGTAGTATGCATATAAGATTAATTAAAATCCTATATTCTTCGGGTTAGACACACAGCCCAATTGGTCAGGCTATGTGCACACGAAACAACAGGTCGCGGGTTCGAGCCGGTTCCATCACACGATTCCTATAACCTATCCAACCTTTTTAAATTAATCAAAATATGGTTTAATCCAGTAAGTATATAAATGTAATTAAATCTTGATATATTCCGGGTTAGACACGTAGCTCAGTTGGTCGAGCTGCGTGCACGTAAACGAGAGGTCACGAGTTCGAATCCCACACACTGCCTAATGTCGACCGGTCCGATTCAAAGGGGAAAACATATTTTTTTATTAACAAAAATCTTTAACTATTTTCCCTAAAAATATATTTTTATATATTAAATTTTATTCACAAATTAAAGTATATAATCAATGTAAGTAATTTAACAAATAACAAACTACTTAAAAATACTAAACTTAACCAAAAGAATATATTTATCTAAATTATTATACGAATGTTTAGGTTAGCCATTATCGTCGCTCGGCACCTCAATCGTGCGTAATCTTCGTCGAATCATAATCACAACCACTGTGAGTGAATTCTTACAACTTCCTTTTTTATTCATGTTTTTGGGGTGTATCATGTGTCGCTTTTGTTTATCTCACTAATTCAAATCTCGTGCTATTACCATTATGTGATCTAACGTGCTATGTGATATTGTTGTTATTGTTATTTGTGTTTATATTTCTAATTACAGTCAAGCTCTCACATTAGGCCCATTTGTTCCCCGTTACTTACGGGTGGAGCGTCGCGTTGCCTAATATATTAGATCGGCTCCGTTTGATTGAGCCTTGATCTCATAGCACATCACTTATCATGCTCACATGTACATTGCTAGTTGATTGTGTGGTTTGTGATTTAGATTGTATATACATTTCTCATATTTGGTTAATGCACATTTTATTAAAGAAAATAAACATATCATGTTTTTGGGGTGTATCATGTGTCGCTTTTGTTTATCTCACTAATTCAAATCTCGTGCTATTACCATTATGTGATCTAACGTGCTATGTGATATTGTTGTTATTGTTATTTGTGTTTATATTTCTAATTACAGTCAAGCTCTCACATTAGGCCCATTTGTTCCCCGTTACTTACGGGTGGAGCGTCGCGTTGCCTAATATATTAGATCGGCTCCGTTTGATTGAGCCTTGATCTCATAGCACATCGCTTATCATGCTCACATGTACATTGCTAGTTGATTGTGTGGTTTGTGATTTAGATTGTATATACATTTCTCATATTTGGTTAATGCACATTTTATTAAAGAAAATAAACATATCATTTTTCTTAATAAGTAAATGGGATTCACTCGCCAACTTATGTTGACCCAAATCTCTATTTTTTACACATGTTACAGGTGAACAGGTTTGAAGCAAGGAACACATAGGACATGGGCCTTAGAAGAAAATAAAACATTACTTGAAAGCTTAGTTTAGAACATTTTGTGTTTGTATGGATTATGTGTTGTTTGAAATATTTTATTTAAATTTGAAATAATAAATATGAAACTTTTATAATAGTAAATGGCATGAGCTTTGATGAAAACCCAATCATGCCCTGACTACCATATCCGCTGCGGGTCAGGGTGTGACATTGAATAGGATTATATTCGGACTTACTCGTTTGATATAGTGTAAATATAAAGACATATGATGCCTTAATTTGCGATGTTGAATGTAACGCATAAATCTGCACTTACACGTGTTTAAGGAATTATCTATGAGTAGATAAAGGATGCTTTATTTGTATTATTTAAGTAGCACGTTAATTCATACTTACAAGGTGTTCGATGAATTACTTAAGTGAAAATGTTATGCTTGGTAATATGATAATTAGATGAAAATTATTTATGATGAATTTGACGAAGTTTGGTAGTAATGTCTTTCATATTGATCATTTAATAATTAGACGAGTTGTTCGCTATAGGCAACTCGAGTGAAAAGACGGGTGATATAGCCGGAGGTGATTTACGACTAAAAGGAAAGCTTTAAGATACGTGGTTTATTGTTTTACAAGAATTTACTCATGATACTCGTAGTGATATATGTCAACCAATAGTATAATGAATGATTGTTTGATCGTATAAAAGCGATGGAGTTCGTTAAGACGATCATACGGATCAAATAGTATAATTAATGATGGTTTGATCGTATAAAAGCGATGGAGTTCGCTAAGACGATCAAACGGGTCAAATGGTATAATGAATGATGGTTTGATTGCATAAAAGCAATGGAGTTCGCTAAGACGATCAAATGGGTCAAATAGTATAATAAATGATGGCTTGACCGTATAAAAGCGATGGAGTTCGCTAAGATGACCAAACGGGTCAAATAGTATAATAAATGATCGTTTGATTGTATAAAAGCGATGGAGTTCGCTAAAACGACCAAATTGGATCAAATAGTAAAAAAATAAAAGTTTGGTTAAATAAAACGATGGATTTCGTTGTGGTAACCAAACAGGTTATAATTTAGTTGTGACATATGCTATGAGGCGTATGAATAATTATTTGGATATAAACTTGTTAAAAAGGGGGTAAAATCGGAATTTAAGCATAAATCAAATAGTGGAAACATAAAATACTCTAAAGTTACCCTAAAGATATTGGGTGAAACCACGAAAATGAGTATATAGGTAAAGGATATGGCTAAACAAGTTAAATAGTCGAAAATATATAAACGGGTCAAAATTATTTGAATTACGAACTTAGAATTTAATAGAATAGATACTTAAAACAGAGGTACTAAAGAAATGAAAATATTAAATAACGTATTACGAACATTTTCTAGTAACTATCGAGTCACGTATTAAAGTGCGGAACTCGAAAATGGGTCAAACGGATGAATTAACAAGTCTGCAGCAAAACAGCTGCAAGAAGCACCGTCGGTGACGCCACTCTTGGCTGTCGCCAACGCAATATCATGTCTCCGACGTCCTAACCTACTGTCGACGGTAGTTCTGATCCGACGACAAAATAGATGCACCGTCAGCGACGCCACTCTTGGCCGTCGCCGACGCCTTTAAAAAGAAAAGAAGGAAATTAGTAATTAATTGATTTATTATTTATGTAAATTATTATAATTTAAATTTTGATCGAATAAAATACTAATCTATCAGCTTGTTTTGATTTCTGTAGGAGTATTTTAACAAGTTCTCAAACGACGATTAAGCTGGGATGATGAACCGAACACACAGAAAAATTTACCTTCCGCTTGTTTGTATATTTTATGTATACATTTTGCCTAAAACGTTTTAAGTTGTACCTGTTACTAGGATGTTAATCATAGTTATTTATAAGTTTTTAACAACTCGGTATTGAAATATAAATTGAAAATTTTATATTTTCAATCGTTAACGTAATATTAGTTATGAAATGCTCATTTATTAATAAGGGTCTTACAATTCTGCAAAAGCTACATGAGTCTTAACACTTACTAAAGAGCCTATTCAACCATTGTGCTTATATCAACCTCCAATTTATAAAAAAAAAAAAAGAAAAATAAAGAGACTTTTATTATAAGTTAGTTTTAGTTAACACAACTATAAATGCTCATCTTTGTATCATTAAAAACAAGTGTATGAAATGTTCTTAACTGAATACAATCTCTTCTCTTCTCAAAAAGACAGAAGCGGTTCCATTGATTATTTCTATATCATTAAAAATGAAACTTTGTGGATCAGCTGATGACCCCTGTTTGCTTTTGTCTTGACATTTGAATTCAGATTCACCGCCCCTCTTGTAGTTTTTGAACTTACTAGTTGATTTCTGAAAATGATTAGATTCATTCACCATCAATCAATCTTCCTTACGGAGTAAAATCACAATTATAATTATGGTAGGGTCTGGGGAGGGTGGGACAAGAGCAAGCCTTTCCTCTATCCCATGAGATAGTTAGAGGCCTAAGTTTTCAGTATATGCAATGGTGAGTTTCATTATTATTGCTTTAGAAAAGTATGATTTCAAGCGGATTCAAATCGATTCGAATTTCACAATTACTTACACACCATGGCCTTACTCTATCTACCAAATAATAGTACTGGGAAAATGAGTGGACCAGGCATGAGAAATTGTTAGAATCCAACGGCACGTGAGTTTGCAACACAAAAAGGATCAACAATGGATTGGTCATAACAATAAACCAACATTCTTTTGGACAATACGTCGAACATCTGGTGTGCCATGTTCTATTAAAATATTGGGCATTGCAGAAAGTGCCAGTTTGAATAGAAAGTGAGAGACAGGACCAGAGGCTGCTATGGCGGCTGTTTTGTTGCCTGGCTGTAGTTGGTGACTAGGAAAGTTCAGAGGTTTTTTTTTTCTAATCTATTCACACACCCCTGTTGTCTATTTGGACATCTTTGACCTATAGACGGGACGTCTAGGCCTAGACGCCCCGTATAGGCACTAATTTTTAGAAGTCAGCACGCTGATGGCAGGGCGCACAAATTTATATGTTTAGACGGGACGTCTAGACCTAGACGACCCGTCTAGGAACTTGGTTTTTTTTTTTGGAAAACGGGTGTTTTGCTGGGGTAAATTGGTTGTTGTTGGAGTTTGAAAAATAGTGTTTTGGTGGAGTAAATTTGTTGGTGTTGGAGGTTTTCTTTTGTGGTGTAATTTTATATTTTTAAAAAGTTTTGTTTATTGTATAAAAATAAGTTATCTTTTTCGATCGTTTAAATATTTAATTGTTTTTACATTGTATTTTTAAAAAAAATATAATTTTAAAATTTAATACTGTTTTCAACATTTTAAGATGAATGCAAGAAGTATATGTTGTTTTCGTATTACATTTCAACATCGATTTAACACAAACAATCAACAAGTAATCGAATAACTGAAAACAAAGCTAAATATTACAGATATATCATATATAACATAACTTTGTACATCCATAACAATATGTATCTGTACAGCTGAATACTAAATACAAAAGGCGGGCGGTCTATGCATACGAGTCGGAGTCAGACTCGGGATCTGGCTGCTGCGGCTGCTGCTGATAATGTGGTGCTCGAGCTGGTGGGAGCGGTATGTGAGGTAACCCGTCTCTCTCACGTTTATCCTGCATCTCCCGAACCACCCAACCCATGAGATCCATAAGTCTGTCGACGTCGGCTCGTAAGCGCGGGTATGCTGCACCCCCCTGGGCATGACATGGAAGGACGTGCTGCGGAAAATGGGGCGCCTCGTGAGGTGGTGATGGCGGTGGCGGTGTCGGTCCGTCAAGATCAACTGGAGGGTCCTGGACTATCGCTGCCTCATCTGCCGACGGATAGACTGGATCGAAGTGATCTGGCAGCGACTCCGGAATCCATGGCTGACCTTCGCGGATTTTAAACCGCTCGCCTAGCACGCCGAACCTCTTCACCAGACTCATCCCCCGCAAGGTCTGAAAACCCATCCGCGTGGACGGTATGGCCGGCTGCAAGTGCGGGTCCGTCTTCGGCACAAGACCAAAGACCGGGCAATCACGCTGACGTACGCCCCGCCGTACAAAAAGTCGAGCTCCTGCCGGTGATAGGCGGAGGCGAAGTACTGGGCGAGACCATGCGCAAGTGCGCACGGCCTCCTGTACAAAGGCAATAGTAAAAAATAAATCGGTGCTCGTACACCACTCACGGCTGTGTCCGCGAGCGGTAATAGACGTAGCGAGCATCCGATGTAGACACATGCACATTATATTAGCGAAATACGGAAATTAATTCTTAGCAACAATAATCAAATAATTACCGTAATAAACGTACGTACCTGTACAATGGGTCCGCAACATGAGAAATCCTCCTTTTCGCCCTGACATGCTCCCAAGTGTCATGGCCAGCGACCACCTCCCAAAATCCAAAAAGAGTGGGTCTATCCACCACCACTAGCCCCTCCGTATAAACATCCGTAGCAATCTCCTCCTGCATGTATATGCCGCTATGAACGACAAACTCAGCAAACGTCATCAAACGTCACACACCGGCAAGCCTAAATGAAACCTCAGGCAAAGGGGGAGGACCCTGTGGCTGGGGAGGCGGCTGATCGACCCGTGGAGGGTGGAACGTGAAGGTCGATAGGAACTCGATGAGCAGCTCCCTATAACTCGGTGTACCGGCCAAGTCAAACAGACGGTGCCACGGGGAATCAACGGAAATGAAAAAACGCAGTCTCGGCATCTCACCAATCGCTTCGATCGCATCCTAGTCGACCACCGCGTGCGATCCGACGTGCATCCGGCGTAGCTTCCGGCAAAAACGGGCGGCCTCGATGTCGGGTGGGAACTCAAGATAGGGGTGGCCGTGGAGCGGATCCGCGGTGGGGCCCGTCGCGGACCATGCGGATGTGGGTCCCCGTGTATCGGATCTCCAATCTCCTCCATAACTAATATGCGATTATATTAGCAATGTAACACAAATAATAACAATAAATCGAATATTAACACATAATATTAAAACATTATATTATAAAAGTTAAAATAAAAAAATAACTGGTCGTCTACTGTGGTCATCTAGAGGTAGACGCCCCGTCTTGTTCATGGGAAAACCCAAAAAACTCAAGATCACACCCCAAAATACCCCAAAATTCATCAAATTCAAACACAAACTACGGTCTAAATGCATCATACATCAAAGATTAATGAAGTTTAGGTGAAAATACGTACCAGAGATGCTTTAATTCCTCAAAAATACGGTCCAAATACGGCTGAAAGAGTAAAATACGTATGTGTGTGTATGAGTGTGTGGGTGTTTGGTGTCGTATGAGGCTGGTCGTCTAGCCAAGCAACTCATATACGACCCATAGACGGCCCGTCTAGCTCTAGACTGATCGTATGGAATAATTGGCCAATTACCTTTTTACCCCTGAGTGGCAAACCGTATAGGCTTAACTCAGGGGTAAAATGGTAATTAACCACGCTGAGCTGTAAAAGACTCAGGTGGTTAATTACCATTTTACCCTAGACTGGTGGCCACTCAGGATAAAATGGTAATTTACCTTTTACATTTTAAATTCAAAAATTGCCTAGGGTTAAAACATCCTGCTCAAAATTATATGTGGCGTCTAGGTCTAGACGGGTCGTCTAGTCCTTGCAAATATGACCATTTTGCCCCTGAGTTTAGCATAGACGGCCAGCAAACCAGGGGTACAATGGTCATCTTACTAGAACAAGACGGTGCGTCTGGGTCTAGACGACCCATATATTTACAATTAAATTTTTTTTTGTATAACTAATAGGATTTTATTTACTTAATATGTATTTGGTATTAGCCGACATTCCTTCAATACACCCAAGGCACAACAATTAAACCATACAAAGCCCATCTGAAAACCAACAAACTCCGGGTATTGACAAACATCAGCAATCATACTCTCCGAGATCGCACGTCCCACCGTCACCACCGGCTGTATTGACATTTCGTCATCTGCCGGTGCCGACGGTGGGACGTGCGAGTTTGGAAAGTATGATTGCTGATATTTGTCAATACCCGGAGTTTGTTGGTTTTTAGATGGGCTTTGTATGGTTTAATTGTTGTGCATTGGGTGTACTGAAGGAATGTCGACTTATATCAAAGTTAAAATTAAGTAAATTAAAAACCTATTAGTTATACCAAAAGTTTTTTTATTGTATAAAAAAATCTTTGTATTAATTATACAAATAAATCGTATTAAATATAAAAAAAATCGAGCCATTGTTCTTGCTTCGTTGACCGTGGTTGACCACCCAGACGATGACTGAGACTCGTTAGTTGCTGTGAAACCCCTAAAATAAGTTCAAAAACATATCAATATCTGAAACCACAAGACACCCTATTACGCTAACAAAAAACATATATATTTAAAAAAGGACAATATTTCTCATTTACTCCTCCAGATTCCCCTTCAGTTAGAGTCTTCAATTGAGCACAAAACACTCTTTGACGTGTAGTCGATTGAGATACAAATTTGCACGCTGGAAACCATCTCTGTGAGGTATGGATTGCCTGCGCATGGGGGTGCCTCACCACCATATCCTCCACCATCACGAATAATGTCTTGCATTGTAACTTTCATAACAGTCTCGTCCACATGGGATGTTTTCTTCAACAGGAGGAAGCTCGTTCAAATCTAGAAACACTCTGTTTTGATTTCCTTGTACACTTGACACAACATTCTCTTGCTCGTTAGAATTGGGAACACCGGTCTCTCCCTAACAACGATATCACCATTAGTAAATAATTAAAACAACAACTAGTTTAACCTAATAACTGTTACCGAATTGGCTTCACGCACCCATGACTCGCCAGAATACGCCCCAAAGAAATACTTGCCGTCCCAGTTTGATGACATTTCACCACATTTGAATGACATTTTATGAAGTAATATAAGCCAAAGTTCAAGACGGAGAGAATTCCGACGACGAATTAAAAGTTTTCTATGACATCAAATGCCATGCATGGGTCTATTTAACGAAGAAATATACGCCCCGTCTAGGCCTGGACGGGGCGTATCACTTTACTACTCTACTGACATACATGCAGAGTACAACCTTCAAGACGGCTCGTCTGGCCCTAGACGCCCAGCTTGTGCTGGTCGTCTTCAGCGTCCGTTTAGGGCTAGACGCCCCGTCTGATGTGACTGATTTGACGTTGTATGGGGGCAGGAATGTGGTCGGAGAAAAGGAAACCTAGACGCCCCGTCTAAAAGGTGTCTAAATAGGCAAAAGGGTGTGTAAATATGTACACCCTTTTTTTTTCAAACTCAAGCCGATAGACCATCTGGCCTTTGAAGACCAATTGTTTTTATCCGACGTGCCTTCATTTCTTGTATGCGTCTATTTGGTTTCATTACAACCACCCACGAATACCATCATCCCCTCCCCCACCCCCAACCATCCGAGATTTTACTAAAAAATATTTGATTTTTTTGTTGAAAACTAACAAGAACTAGAAGTAATTCTTTGTAATGATGACAAACAACAAAAACCCGTCATCCAAAATGCAGTTTTAAATTCAGTTGATCACACCAAGAAAAAGCAAATTTTGACTTTTGTGGGTCAATTTCAGTTAAGACCCCATGTCAAAATTGTACTGATGAAGGCAACCACAGGGGAAAAGATTAATTTGTGTTTGCCAACTAGTAGTCTATAAATTATAAAAATATTCTGGATATTATAATAATTTTATTTTAAAAGAAATTGTGTTTTATTTACATTTTATATAAAAAGTAATTTATCTTGTCATTATTATTTACTTTATAAAAATATTAAAATCAGCGTTTTATATAATAAATTTAAAACTACTTTTTTTTATATATGTTTAGATATATAATCGTTAACAAATAATAATGTTTTTGCAAAAAAATATTCTACTTCATATATAATAATATTTTTGCATAAATCAACATTTATGTTATAAAAGACCATAATACCCTCACATGAAAAGCATGTGAGGTAACTTAACTATGTTTTTGGACGATGTTAGTTGTAAAGGTTATAGAATGTAACAAAACATGAATATAAAGGTTGGGTTTGGCCAATTTCATAGTGTAAGGTATGATATGTAGTTTAGGTATAACATAAAGGTTGATTTGTGCAATTTTTTCTAATTTTAATGATAAACATAAGATACATTCATATAAATTATAAAAATATAAAACTAATAAAGAGTTTGTATAATTAATAATGATTACTTTCTATGGTTTTAAATTATTACCAACAAAAATATCAATGTTATAGAGTTGGGTTCTTAACAGGAAATTTGGTATACTTCAAAACTAAAAGGTTGAAAGTTGAAAATATCAAATCTTGAAAATTGTAGGTTGTCATGCATTTATCTTGGAAAATCTAGGAACCGTTGTCAAAAAAGATTTGGTCTTGATAATCATTATAGCTCTTAATGATGCACGATGGCCCTATATGCCATATTAGGCCGTAAAGGACTAGACCGTGTTGCAATGAGTCATGGTAGGTCGCTAATGAGATATGATGGTTCATGCATATCTTAATGGTGTGTATGAGAATCATCATAGCACTGGATGGAGCAAGATGGCTATAATATTACCAAATTAGTACACAAAGGGTTAGAGTGTGCTATAGTGAGTTATGTTAGTTCGTAGTTAAAGGGTTAGCTTGGAGGATATGATTTTGTAGCAATTGAATGCTTCATGGGTCTATCAACATTAGCCTAGAATCGTATGATGGTTCATACATGTCTTAGTGGTGTGTATCAAGTCTCAAGAATCATTATAACTCTTGATGGGGCATGATGGGTGTTAATATGTCATACTAGGTTGTATAGAATTAGACTTTGGTTCATTGAGTCATGCTAGGTTGTAATTGACCAGTATATATGCTATACAATACTTTATTAGTTATAGTAGGTTAAAACCTCGTGTGTTACACGAGTTGAATAAAACCGTGGATTACACATGTTGAATAAAAGACAGTTTAAATGATAACATATACAATCGTTAAAACATATATTTAAAAAAAGAGTTTTGATGTACTATTACTTATTATAATATTTTACTTTGTTTTATTTATTATTATGCTAAAACACATGTACTACACAATGTAGATCATTAAAATATTAAATTTAATAGTTAATTAATGGTAATAATAAAGGGGTACAAGGGGAAAAAAGAAAAGTGTTACAATTAGATTAGATAAATGTTTTGTGAGATTTAAACCTGAATTTAAGCGCACAAATTCCTCACAAGCTAAATTTTTAAATATTCAGAAACAGTAAAGTTTTATACAAAACCGTTAGAAATTAAAAACGATTACATCAATAAAAACACGACACAAAGATAAGTATAAATATAATAAAAATTAATATTTAAAGGTAAGGATAAATATTAGTGTTATTGTTATTAATAATAATAATTATTTATATTTATATATCTATTTTTACTTTTATTTTCTTTTACTTTTTGTTTTTTTTTAGTTTTGGTAGCTTCTTTTTTAGGGTCATGTAACCTTTTTTTCTTTAATTATTCTTTTTTATTTTTGTTTTATAATTGCTGTTTTCGTTTAACTCTTTTTAATTTTAAGGTTTTTTATCATTCTATTATTAACTAATCTTTTTTATTATTTTACTAAATAATATTTGAATATGCTTAATCTAAATTATACTTAGTGACTAAACGTAATATTTTAACTCTTTCTTTTAACATACAATAATAGTATTTTATATTTAAAGACGGGGATAAGATTAGAGATATTAATTTATTATTAATCTATTTTTTAACGATAAATTTGATATGTTGATTATGCATTGGGATTCTATATAAACACTACTAATTTTAAGAACCGTAAGAACAGATCTGAGCCATTAATAGTTTAAATCAATAGTTGGATTTGACTACAAATAAAACCCTTATAATTAATAATTAGTACTAACAAGTTAGAAGTAATTTCGTAAAATTGCTAATTTATATTAAATAATAAGATCTAATATTTATGGGTATTTTAGTCATTTAGTCATTTTTCATTAAATACTAATTCCACCAAGGTTTTTTAAACTAAAATAACTATATATACTTTATTACATATTTTAAAAAATTATGCCATAAAATAAAGTATTTTTTATCTTTAATATGAGTACCATATATACCTTTTTTTATTTATGAAGTGACTTTTAAAAAAGTTACAAAAAGGTGTTTTTTATAATTACGCTAGTTTTGTAGTTGGAATATGCTAGTATGAAAAATGTATTATGTTGATTTTTAAATTTATACGTCTGTTCTTATTATTGTTGTGTAATTCTTATGAGGATAAATATCAAAACAATTCACCCACATTAATCGCTTTTGTGCGATAAAGTTCAATTCCATATAAAACCCCATTGTGCGACCAACCTCGAAGACAAACAACAGATTGAATACGAACAAGCTGAACAAGCCATTGTGCATTCAGCCTCTAAGAAAACGTCCAACGAACAATCAGTTAAAGTTGATTTTGTGTTGTTAAAGTGTTAACTATCAAAGATGTAGGATAGATGAGTTGGTTATTCATGTGCTGACATAGTACATGGGTGTGTGCTGATTATGTGTTAATTACAATAAAATACAGACAAACACGAAAAGTAGATATAATCAGCACATTTGTGTTAAATATGAAAACCAAAAGTAGATATAATCAGCACATATGGCGTGCTAGTAATGGAGAACGATTGAGGATGTTGTGCTAATGGCGTCTATGTTGATAATGGGGAATGCTTGAGGACGATGTGGTGATAATGGAGAACGATTGAGGATGTCATGCTAATTATATAGTGTAGTATTGATTGTATTTTTTTTTTTTTGTGGTGGTTCCTGTAGGTTGCTTTGATCATGGAGAGTTACCAGATCATGAATATGTTAAAAAAAATAACACTTTCATGGATTTAGGGATATTTTAATAATTATTTTTAATTAGTTATAAATAAATAGACCAAACGGTCTAAATTACCCCTAAACTTATTTCGTTATTGAGAGACATTTGTTAATTATATGTTGGTTCTTACAGTTCTTACAAATATAAGTGTTTGTATTAAACTCATTCCAATTGATTATTTAAAATTAAAATAAAATATAAGTAATTTTTTGAGTTTGAAAGATGGAATGACTCATGTCATTAATTGGAACCTTTTGTTAGAATTTAGATAACTATATAATCTGTAAAAAAATTCATATAATTGACATATTTTTATTACTTGTAAGACCCTATCTTACTTCCTGAATTTCTATTAAAATTTTTGTATTTAAACATGTAATTGCGAATACAAATCACTCAGATTTGCAAGTTTATTAAAACTTTTTAAATATATTTAAACAATTTAACATGTTAACAATGATTAGTTTTGATATAATCAAAACCAAGTGCGGAAGCTTCGTCTTTGATCGTGTTCGGTTCTTCATATAGCTTGATCCTCCTCCAGTGCTCCTAAACATCACCTATAATTCATATTTTATGAAATACGTTAGTTATAATAAATTATAACATAACAGAATAAACCCGAAGGCTTAAAAAAATAAATTCAAAATTTTAATTTTAGGCTTCACCGTAAGCTACGGCTGGCCACCGTAGCTTACGGTCCAGCCTTACGGTCCAGACCTTCTGCTTTACGGTCCAGGCCTTCAGTTCCATTACAGCAGCTGCCTACTGTAAGCTACGGTAGACCACCGTAGCTTACGGTGGCTTGCTGCAGATTTTCTCTTATTTGTCGTTTAGTTACGGAAACTTCCGTAAACCATTCAATATTTATCCGTTTCACTTGAAACTTGTTTCTAATTGTCCATAAATTGTTTTCTTACATATTTAACCCGAAATCTTTGACCCGGATACTTATTTCCTATGACTTAAACATTTATTTCCGGTTTATACTCATATTTTCTGATTTTGCCCGTTTTGCCCTTTAATTTTTTTTTTGACCAAACTATACATTTATGCGTCCAATTCAGTATGCATTAACAGTCCATTATTACCCGCATAGTTGCCTTAGCAAAATCATCGCCTTATTCAACTCGACCTTTATTTATTTGCTATTTTGACCCATTTGGTTGTTTTAGCGTAACCTAACGCTTATTTCAACCAAACCTTATCTATCTTATTGTATCCACACTAAGATATCTATCTACTTCCCACCACAACTTTATTTGTGGTGAATTTATTATCCTAAATTCATTTTGTTCAATTTCTGCCATTTTGGTTCGACCGTTTACGGAAAAGACCATTTAAAAGGCATTAAACCAAAAGGTTTATGTTTTTTTGCTTTTACGTTACCGAAAGGGTCTATTATATTATAAAACTCATTTTTAAACTAATATTAGAGTCGTTTACTTATTTTATCATTTCAAGGGCATTTTGGTCAACTTAGATCCTTCTTTACGACGAAAGTCATAGAATATCATGTTTTGACCAAAATGAACGTTTAACCTTAATCTATGTAAAATCATTATGTTCTTAAGAACATAATGTTTACAGACTAGGTTATTGGATTTACCTTACCTTGGGTAATCCATTATTCTTTTATGACTCATTTAACTCTTATCGGACATTTAAGTCCTTGTTGAGAGTTTGACCCGTTACACGTACCCGGTTCGGCTCATAGCACTGATTCAATTTAATACCTTGCTCTATTAGTTGCTATTAAATAAAAATGCAAGTCATCCTCATTCTTCCTATGAGCACAAAACTCAACAAGTATCCATTAGTCATCATCGCCAAACGGTGACAATATCGCCATTTGACCCGGTTGGTCTAAATGACCATTTATCTTTATGAGATGGTATTATTTACCATCTCACCCATCTAGTCTATTTCGGTTTACGCTTTATGATCATATTACCTTAGGTCATTTCTTAATCTATTTGATCCGTTATGGCATACACCATAGGGTGTCTATTTCAAGATTAAATATTTATTTGTCAACCCATGACTAAATTACCATTTTGCTCTTTATATTCCTTATGTTTTACACCATAAGGTAACTTTTTCTGAAATCCTTGTTTACTTGTCATTACATGACTAAATTATTGTTTTACACTTTTTACCATCAAATATGGTTTATTACCATTTTCGCTTGTTCCAACCCATATCCATCCGTGTCGGAACTTAATATTTCGGAATCTCGTTCCGAATACTCAAAACGCTTATTCGTATTCAAAACATAAGTAAAATTTACTATTTTAAGAATGTAAGCTTAACTTACCTTGAGATCCAATTATGCCCTTTTCCGCGTACTTGTTTCGTTTGACCCACTTCTTTCCAAGCTTCCGCCTAGCTTGTTAAACGTCAAACTATCATCTATCATTCGTAAGATGGTTTGGTTAGTCATCATCTAACACGACTATTCTACCTTACGAATTTTATATCAAATTTATCATTCGATCTTAGTATAGGCCAGTTTGACTTTTAAAAGTCAATTGTCTATTTACTCATAACAACCTACGAACAAGTTTAACAACTCATTTACGCATTTCGTTAATTACTTGGTAAGCACTATTCTTAGGCCACCATTTAAGTTATGTTTTCTCAAACCAAGTTCACATGATTGCTAGTATCAAATTAACATAGTTTCTACAATCATATGATAATCTATCATTCTTATGCAAGAACTTGAGATTGTTTCATCACTATGAAACAATCCATTGCATCATATATGAAATTTACCCAAACATTAAATTTAGCTAAATACTTTAAACATTCATATTCACATTATGATTTTAAGTATCTAATAACATGTTTTAACATCAATCTCATCTTATCATCAAAACCCATTTCAAGTTATGTATGAACATTTATTCGAACCTCTAATTTGTTCAAATATCTTACACATACATATAAGTATGATGATCATGAACACTTGTATATCATAAATTTTATAATATAATCAAAACCTACTTCATAATCTACTTGTTAATTACTAACAAGTAATCTTACACCTAATTGTGCATAATTTCTTTAAGTTTAACGAAATCAAGCATACACATAGACTTAATATCATCTTTGGATCATAATCCAACTATCTAATGACAAGTATTCAACTTGTCTCAAGTTATGATTTTTCACCAATCTAGGTTTTGAGACATACCTTATCATCCCCTCGATTAGGTGATCGTTTATATGCGTTCATGCATCGATTCCGAGCTCAATTCATCCTTCAATTTGATGATTTAGGAAGAACAAGGGTTTGCCCCTTGTTCTCCAGCCGTTGAACACACACACACATACACATTCACTATGTGTTTTGTTTTTTTAATTTTTGATATTTATAATACAAGTTCTCTTTTTGGCAGCTTTGGTCCCTCAAGTTTAGTTTTGATTATGAATGAGATTACAACTCATTGTTTGGTTACTTGTATCCATGTTTTTAACTAGGTTTATTTGTTCCTAGTCATTTTGTTTATAGTTTAACTTTCACCGCTAACGGTCTTTTACCCACTTTTTAATATTGATGTGGTTTGATCACGAAACACGTTTTTGGGGTGTTACATTACTATATAGCATTTCACACACTAAATTACATATAATAATGTATATAAATAATACTATTTTTTTAATTGTGTATCTTTTAAATATTACATTTTTAAAGTAAATAAAAATAATTTTACTGATATGTCATAAATTAGATTTGTTATTCTTATTTAAAACTGCTATGCGAATTTATACAATGATTAATTATTATGAACTTTGATCTAGTTAACAGTTTACAAATGAAGAATAAAATATTTTTATAATTAAAGATGAATTTATTATGTCATAAATGGGTAAAAAAGATATGAATAATAAATTTTTTCAATAGGATCTAATCTACTATTCAAAAGAGGGCTATGAGACAGTTTATTACCCATTTACCTGTCATTTTTTTGTAAATTCTGAAACCCAGATAACTACTACCGTATTACCAATATCTAATAATATTATCAATAGATAATTATCATTTTTTCTAACCCTTAAGCTAGAAAGTATATTTATATTTGATCTATGCAAAACGGATGAAATTAATCAAACTATAATGCTTATCTATTTTAACAAGTATAAAAATCATAAGTTTTTAAATTATAGATTATTTATGTATTTTTAATCATAAATTAGAATTATATATCAACTAATTAATAATATTATTATTTAATGTATATTGTCGCATGACACTTTTTTCCTTCGCCCTCAAAAGTCCCAAAAGTGAAGGGTTACTCAGTAATTTATGTTTTAGTTTAGTTATTATTTATTATGGATATTTTTTAATAGTTTAGTTATTTTTATTAGAGTACTTACACAGTTGGATCCTGTGATTTATAGTTAATTTCATCTTTAAGCACTAACTTTTTTTAACAGATTCATGTTTCATGGTTTTAATTTAGTAACACCTTTGGTTACTAACACTAAACTTAGTTAATTTTTATGTTAAATTTCAATAAAATAATAAAATACCTTTTATTTTAAAAGGATCATTTATATCATTACTTATTTTTTATTTCAAATACCATTTATTTCATTACTCTATTTTCAATTTTTATATATAGAAATAACCTTACCACCACCACCTCCACCAACTACCAATCACCACCGTCACCTACACCGGAATTTACGAGTTCTCGGTCCTAAATTCAGATCAATTCAATCACCACACAAAATATCTTGACATATAAATTTTGAAATCACCATATTCCCATTTAACCAATTAAACATGTGATTAACATACATATGTATAAAATTAAAGAGAACGAACACAAAATCCATACATCACCATGAACTGTCATCTAAAGCCCTCTGTACAAGTGTGGGGTTTAATCAGCTCTTGAAAGTCACTTTGTTTTGTGTTCTAAAATAAGACATTAAAGGTGGCTCGAGATTTCCATGTGCCTTTGTTTGCGTAAATCAATAATTTAAACTAATGTAATACATCAAAAGTTCATCAAGTTTCCTGCAGAATTTACGGGGAACACCGATTTAGGTGCCGACTGAACTTGTCTCATCAACAACGTTTTGTAGATCCCCATTATCAACTTGTGATCGTATTCCTTCACATGTCTCATCCCGAACTTCGCTAGAACCGTCGTTGTCGGTTTAGTCCAAATTCATAGGTGTTGTTGCCGCCGAGTCGGGTGTAGGGTTTCCTCCGCCAGAAACCTTTAATCCTGGAGTACAATCAAGCGGCCATACCTTCAACTTTTTGTAATTAGCGAGTTGACGTTACATGCACTTTACGGCGAAAGTTGAATATCAAAGGTTTTTAGAATCAAATGCGAATGTTCTTTTATATGTGCAAAACATATTTCTAGCTTAAGTTATTTTAGCATTACACTATATGACAAACCATATAAACAAATATTAATAATCATCTTGAGTACTGGGCACACTCATATATTGACAATTTTAATGGACAGTAGAGGTTGTCATTTTTTTTCAAAATAATAATAATAATAGTAAAAGAAAAACCTTTTTACCTTGGAAAAGAGAATAATATATTCATTGATTCATAGGTAATTTAAATATTTTCTTTTCCAATCTCATGTTTAATTATACTAGCATCTTTTGTTTGTATGATTATTTTATTTATATATTATAATCAATAATATTCATTTAATTAAAGGGAAAAAACACTGACAAAAACTATATGTAAAATCGAATAACTATATATAATATTATTTAATACCCGCTTATGAATATACAAATCTGTGTTTATTAACTTTTAAAAAAGTTGCAGACGTATGCGTGTTTAATTTTTTTTCTCTACATTCCGTTAACTTTTGTTGAAAATGGAATGGTAATAGAGATGAGAATATTTCTTGGTATCGTAAGTCATACGAGTGCAAGTATCATACTGGTACTATGACAAACTGAATCCACTCTAATTGAACAACATAGTATCAATATTACTGAACCGCTACTGGTATTCATTTTTTAGTTTTCTTTTTCGGTTGCTACAGTAAGTATCAATATCATAACAAACCAAATTGATACGGATAGAGTTTCCGCCGCGAAGCGCGGGGAATCCCCCTAGTTGTTATACAAAGTTGAAATGTTGGTAAGGGAACCTTTGTAATGCATGTGAAGAAATGTTGTTCACATCCTAGTTTTAATACCAATGAATGAATGGGGTATAATAGCAATATGGTGTTGAAGTGTAGCATAACTAACGTTTGATGGTGTTCCGTTGACGATTCCAATTAATATAGGATATAACCCCATAATATATCCTCTTAAATGAATTAAATATTTTAGCCTATCCTCGGACACACCCTTTATTATCTCAAATTTGTTCTTCTTTTCTTCATAAATCCAAACCCGCAAACTCAACCAAATCGACACAGCCTACGATATCCCAAAATTTGTCATCCTTTCATCGCTTCAGACGCAGTCTACAATACCCCAAAAAATCGTCATCCTTTCAATGCTTCAAGTGAGACCAAATCACATCCCTTTACTGTCTCTGAATTACGTTTCCTCTTCTCAAACTCCATTAGCAAATCGCATCCAATTCGACATGAACAGCAAGTAAGAAAAGCATGGAAAAAGAATGATCTTTGGAGGAAAAAAAATTCACATAAAAACACATAAATATAATCATATGGCAATTAGATGTGAACTTCACCTTAAGATAATTCAAGTTTAAAGAATGAATAAGGTGGACAAAATTTCATACAGAATCATAAAAAATATAAACATATGAATTCCGAATATGAACCTTTACACTAATGTAATTCACGTTGGCAGTACCTTTAAGAACATAGTGGATAAATTGCAACAGGGATACATATACTCTAATGTGAGTCATCCAATATACCCCATAACATACTTGCGTATCCCATATAATCCTTGAGAAATATACATCATTCTTAAGTTTTTTTTTTTTAAATCGGTATGTATAAAGTGATCTAATTTTTAATTCTTACACTATGAGAAAAAAAAAATCCCTAATATTACAACAAAGTGTGAATTAGTTCTATATGGAAATTTATAAATTCTTATGTATAGCTGATCCTATTTTTAATTCTTACACGATTCAATTTTATTTCCTAATATTATAATAAACTGTTAGAATTGGTTCTTTATTGAAAGAAGGAATATAAAAAGGGTACTATGTGGAATACAATAAATTTAAGTGATTATATAGTGTAACCGACTAATTGATCAATCCAGTGATTATTGAATAAACTGTATTAACGTAAATGAGAATCAAAAAAGGGGGAATGATAACCATGGAATACATAATGAATTAAAACATAGAACACGTAATCGTCATCATATGTATGGCAAGAATATTAAAAGTAAATTATATCAAATTTATATTCAAGTTGACTGAGTGGGAGTCAATATAAAGATTGAAATTCAGTTTCAAGTAGGGCAAATACGATGAACATTTAATGGACGAATTGTATCATCAGAGTTAAAAGTTATGTACATGTAATGGCGAAGTAGAATTTTTTTTATGAAGAGCGTTTCCTTAAGGAAGAAGATGCGATTGGGGCCTGCAAATATGAAACACTTTTAAGAATAAGGAGGATTAGATTATTTAAGATAAGTATTATATAAAAATTTGTAAGAGTGTGATATGTGATATTTTTGTAAGGAGTGTGATACATTTAAAAGTGGATTGAAGGGTTGTGCCTTTATGTGATAGGTGTGATACATTTAAAATTGGACTGAATGGTTGTGCCAATTTTTAAAAGTATGGTTCAAACAATAGTGTGTTAAGTTGCTTTTTGTATTATTATATAATTTGGTTTATAACTTATTTGAGTGAAAGGTTGTGAATCATTGGGTTTGAGGAAGACTAAGAGGGAGGGGTAGATTTGAGTTCAGATTTGTTGTTGCCGCACATGATAATATAATATTGTTTTTAGTTTTAAATTTTTATCTAAGTAAATTAAAAAAGAGAAGAATGCCCCTCATTTAATAAAGAATGACATAAATAGTTCTTTTAAAATGTAAGGGTAATTTAGTTATTTTACTAAAGTTTAACATAAAAATTAACTAAAGTGTTAGTTACTCAAAGGTGTTACAACATTGAAACAATAAAACCTGAACCTGTTAAAAAAAGTTAGTACCAAAAGGTGAAACTGACTATAAATCATATAATCCATATGTGTAATTAACTCTTTTTATTATGGAATTCTTTTTAATAAATTATGAAATCATTCCCTTTCCAAAACTCAATTATACTCGGATGACTTTACATTTATTGATTCGTATTAAGGTAGTTACGTGACTACAATATTCGGTGCTTATTGAATATATGAAAACTAATTTCCCATTCTTTTAATTGGTTTACTTAGGGTGAGATTATTGTAAAAAAAATGTTTTTTTGTGATAAGGTTAAAAAGAATCTAAACTATTAGATTTTTAATCTAATGGTTGAGATGTTGATGACAATCTTGTAATAGTGTTAACTATTAAACTAATTAGTTTTCTAGATTAAGGGTATAAAGGTAAATTTAACATTTTTAAATTAAGAAACTAACATTAATGCACATGTAAGTTCACCCCTTCTTTTTTAAACGTCAATAACTTTTTATACGAAACTATTTTTTTTTAAATTACACCATAATAACGAGTGTTTTTTATCTTTAATATGAGTACCATATTGATATACTTATGTAGAAAAAACTTACGTTTCGCTTGGATGTTTTAGTCCATGGTGTTTTTTCTATGTTCATACAATGCTGTTTTAATTGTAGGGTGTTATTTTTGTTATATTTCTGTTCTTCGTAAGATGTATGCATTCAACATACATGCTATGGTATTTTTATGAGTTAGGGTGTTATTCCTTTTATATTTAATGCGAGGACAAAGGTCCTTGCATTGTTGTGGTTTCTAGTGTCTTAAGTAGGTTTCTGTTGCCTTCAAAGAGTTAGGGTGTTATTTCAGTTTTTATATATTTAGGGTGTTATTTCTGTTTTGATTCGGATTAAAGTGTTGACTAGTGTTATATTTAGGGTATTATTCATATTTTGATTCTGATTAAAGTATTGTGTTTTGAAATTGATTTATTAGGGTGTTAATTCTGTTATATTCAATGTTAGGGTGTTCTTTATAAGATGTGTGCCTTCAATATAACTGTTGTGGTGTTTTTATGAGTTATGGTGTTATTTTAGTTATATTTTTGTTCTTTGTAAGATGTATGCCTTCAATACACATGTTGTGGTGTTTTTATGAGTTAGGGTGTTGTTTCTGTTATATTTTTGTTCTTTGTAAGATGTACGCATTCAATATACATGTTGTGGTGTTTTTATGAGTTAGGGTGTTATTTCTTTATAAGATGTATGCCTTCAAATTCGAAAATCCTTACAATAACTGCCAAAAATCGGTTGCATATATTCATTCCATAATTAGATTTTATTAGTTAAATTACACTTATATCCTTAAACTACTAAAATAAAAGGAGACACGTGTCACCTCCAAAATCTTTCTTATCCTTCTCACACTTTTATATTTTCTTACAGGAACCTCTACCCAATATTGTATTACTAAAAAAGTAATATGGTTGTAGCATCTGTAAAATACAAAATCCGATATATAATAATTAACAATAAATATATATATATATATATATAAAGTAAAAGGTACAATGGTAGTCGGATTCATAATTTTTTCTAATCTTAATCTAATTAACCAACAACAATAATAATAATAATAATAATAATAATAATATTATTATTATTATTATTATTATTGAGGTTAAATAAAAAATGCTATGACACTAAATGTACTCTTTTATTAGAATTAGATGAATCATAACCCGTCACTATCGACTCTAATACAGTAAAATTGATCTATGTTGGTCATTAATTATTAATATTTACCCTTATAAACTAATATTCATCACAGTTAACCACAATTGACAACAGTTAGACGACGCTGACTTTGGTTGACCAATGGCCAATAGTTTTTTTTAACATAAATGTAATCCCCTCCCAATTCAGTACTATCGTCCATTGAAGACTCAAAACCCGCAACCTCATACACAAAGCCGGCTCTATGGTGGGTGGAGAGGACCTCCGACAAAGGCACATTTTATTTGGGAGCATATTTAAAAAATTCGTAATATATATATATATATATATATATATATATATATATATATATATATATATATATATATATATATAATATATATATATATATATATTATATATAGGTAGAGGTTCAAAAAACCGATTTTTGGCAATTATTGTATGAATTTTCGAATTTGAAATAACACCCTAACTCATAAAAACAGTATAGCATGTATATTGAAGGCATACATCTTATAAAGAACAGAAACATAACAGAAACAACACCTTAACTCATAAAAACACCACAACATGTATATTGAAGGCATAAATCTTATAAAGAACATAAATATAACAGAAATAACACTATAACTCATAAAAACACCACAACAGTTATATTGAAGGCACACATCTTATAAAGAACACCCTAACATTAAATATAACAGAAATAACACCCAAATATAACACCAGGCAACACTTTAATCAGAATCAAAATAGAAATAACACCCTAAATATATAAAAACAGAAATAACACCCTAACTCTTTGAAGGCAAGAGAAAACTACTGAAGACACCAGAAACCACAGCAATGCAAGGACCTTTGTCATCACATTAAATATAACATGTAACATTCGTCAAAAAACGGGTTTCAAAACCCGCTTCATTTTATAATCAAATATTTCAGTTATAAGTTCGTTGCGTATATATTGTTCAGATTATTTTAAATGATACATAATTAATAAATATTTTAGAATTTAAAAACCATAATTAATAAATAATAATAATAAGAAAATAATAAATAAAACAGGGTAGCCGGGTCTCGAACCCGGGTCTCCCGCGAAGACACACACACACCACACCACTCCGCCACAGACATGTTTGTGTTCAGTTACTGAAACAAATAACACTTATAGTAAAAACCGAAAGTCAAAAACCTGTAAGTCAGCACTCAGAACTCGAAATCGCCGGAGAAAAACCGAAACTCCGCAAATGTTGCTACTTTCCCTTGACTGAAACGCGTAAACTGATTTCGACATCAGTTATAACCGTTCCTTAACATCCAATTTAGTCAAAAACCGTTATTTTTGAGAATTGAAACCTTTGACCGTAAATTTTGGTCTCCCAATCGAAAACAAGCAATCTGTTCACCTTATAAATACCCACCCAAACTCCTTGTAAACATTTCGCTCAGAACCATACTCACTTCCTGAAGCTTTATTCCTTTCAAACACGTCGCCGGAGATTTTCGCACTCGCCGGAATATCACCGGAAAACCGAAGCTTTACTCCTAATCGGTATAATTCTCAACTCTTTTTGGTAATCCATTATTCAGCATGTATTAATCTTAATCAGTCAACCAGATTCTGTTTCAAACAATTTTCTGCCAGTTATATGTTCTGTTTTTTTTAAGTGAAGAAGATGAAGTTTAATATGTGTACTAATACAATTAAAATCGGGTATTTAAGCGGGTTAGACACACAGTCCAGCGGTGGACTGTGTGCAATTACAAAGCACAAGTCCGATTTCGAATCGCACATGTTTCCGACTTTCAGAAATAAAACCAACATTTTTAAACTTATTCAGATCAATTCACAACATGTGTATAAAATTAATATAATCCAGTGTTTATACAGATTAGACACACAGCCCAACTGGTTGGGCTGTGTGCACCCGAACCACAGATCCTGAGTTCGAGTCCGGATCCTGTAACCAGTTTCGGCCATATTAAATCATTTTTAATAAAAACTAAATAAGGTTAAAACTAGTTAGTATATATATATATATATATATATATATATATATATATATATATATAATTAAAACAGATAATATTTCGGGTTAGACACGTAGCTCAGTTGGTAGAGCTGCGTGCACGTATACGAGAGGTCACGAGTTCGAACCTCACACGCCGCCTGAATAATCAACTGTCCGACCGGTCAGACCCGGTCAGACCTGACAAGGCAACCCATTTTTTTTATTTTTTTGTTTCTTTTTTTATTTATTTATTAAATGGAAAAATTATCTAAAAATACTTAAAAATAAGATTTTTAAAGTTAGAAATTTGCATTAAACTCACAAAAATAAACCTAAAATCTCATTAAGAGCACTAATTAAAAATATTAATCTCAAATAAAATTTATTTATTTATCGAATCATCTCGTTATTATTTAGGTTTGTTTTCCCTCGTCGGTTGAATCTTAAATTCGTGCGCATTCATGTCATCAAGGAACGCACCCACTGTGAGTGAACCTCTACCAATTCCCCGGTTTAATCATGTTTTGGGGTGTTTCATGTGTCGTACTATTCTTTTATTTTATTTAAACACTTGTGCATACATCATATCCGTGATCAAATGTGTATCAATTGTTGTGTGAATTATATGTAGATTGAATTTATCATTTCAGTGCACGCATTTCATTAGGCCCATCAGTTCCCCGTGGGATACGGGTTGAGCATCAGGAGCCTCATTAGATCGGCTCCGTTTGATTGAGCCTTGATCTCAAATACATCATCATTCATGTCATACACTCATCCAAAGTGGTTTGTTATTGTTTACATATATATGTTTGCTCACATGTGATTAATGCACGAATTTTATTTGATAAATAAAACAGGAAATTATAAAAATGTTTTATCAAGGTTCACTCGCCAACTTTTGTTGACCCAAAATCTCCCCTGTTTTACACATGATACAGGTGATCCAGCTGAGACAGGAAACACTTAGGATGGCCTAGAAGAATAAACAAGTTAATGCTTTGGAATAAATATATAGTTTCATTTTCCTTTGTAATTGTATGGATTTTGTCTTTGGATATTTAAGTTGTAATTTGAATTTAATAAATATGAAACATCTTAGTAAATATCATGAGCTTTGGTGATAACCCAATTATGCTCCGACTTTTATTCCGCTGCGGGTCGGGGTGTGACATAACATGAATAACACCTAACTCATAAAAACACAACAACATGTATATTGAAGGTATACATCTTACGAAGAACAGAAATAACACCCTACAATTAAAACACCATTGTATGAACATAGAAAAAACACCATGGACTAAAACATCCAAGCGAGACGTAATTTTTTTCTCAACATAAGTATATCAATATGCTACTCATATTAAAGATAAAAAACACTCGTTATTATGGTGTAATTTAAAAAAAAAGAGTTACGTATAACAAGTTATTGACGTTTAAAAAAGAAGGGAGAACTTTGCATGTACATTAATGTTAGTTTCTTAATTTAAAAATGTTAAATTTATCTTTAAACCCTTAATCTAGAAAATTAGTTAGTTTAATAGTCAACACTATTTACAGAATTGCCACTATGATCTCAACTATTAGATTAAATATCTAATGGTTTAAATTTTTTCTTATCCTTCTCACACTTTTATATTTTCTTACAAAAACCTCACCCAATATATATATATATATATATATATATATATATGGTAGGGTTCAAGAGTGAACACTAGGTTGAGAGTGAACTGTGTGAACTAATCTGAGCCATTGGATTATATCATCTACAGATTTTTAAACAATGGTAAGATTGTCATTATAATGTTGTAACTTCCCTTTAAATTAATTGACAGAAGGGTATTTGTGTCTTTTGTAAATTGCATTTATTAAACAATATAATCAAAATTCCTAAAATCTTGCTAGTTTCCGTATATACAAGATACAGAGATGTTAGTTATACACATGTGTACAGTCTCGCTAACTATCAATTTATACAAGATACACAGCTGTTAGTTTATACACATATGTACTTGAATAATACACATGTGTATAAATCTGGTTTATACCGACCTGTGGGAACAAGATGTAATTATACACAAGTGTATAAGTCTTGTATATACTGACCTGTATACACATATATAAAAACATAATTTAATTAGGTTTAATATTTAATTTTAAAAAGAACATAAGAGTTTATTTAAAAATAAACATTAGCCCTTTAATCTCTTATAATTAAAATAATAGAGAAATAATTAAAAATGATATATATATATATATATATATATATATATAGAGAGAGAGAGAGAGAGAGAGAGAGAGTTAAGAGATGAGAAAATTAAGGTATTTTAATTAAAAGTACTTAACTAATATCAATCTTACTTTTTTAATCTAAAAAAATGATCACAGGCCAAGATTAGTTCACTCAGTTCACTTTCAAGAAGTTGTTCACAAATGATCCTAATCCTATATATATACATAAGAGTTTTTGTAAAAAGGGCATGTTTCGTACAGGTGTAATGATGTTCTAAATTTTTGGTATGATGTGTTATATTCCTTTGGCACAGTATTATATAGAAAACATCAAATATAACAATTTAAAACACAATTAAATGTATTCAATGCATGAAATCTAAAATACCATAGAAAGAAATTAATCAGTGTGTTTTAAATTAAATGTTTAGAATACAGTGATTGTAGGGATAAACAAATGGTACTGGGTACCAGTACCGAATTTACTGAACTGGGTACATTTTCATTACCGATTCGGTACCGACTTTTGACATTTTCGGTACTAGTTCGGTACCGGATTTTACTCTCAAATACCGGATTTTACTCTCAAATACCGGTACCGAACCGTATCGTACCAGGTATATTTGGTACTGGTACTCACTTTTGGGGATTTTCGGTATCGTTTGGTACCGAGCTCATCCTATATGATTGGGTTATAAGTTGTTGTGTTTGATGTTTTTCTATGTTATACCATATTCAAGAAATATAAAACACCATATCTAAAATTTAAAACACCACACCTACATGGATTTCTTATACTTTGTAGGAAAAATGTCCTTTTTACACTAACCTTACCCTATATATATAATATATAAACCCATATTAAACATAAACTTGCATTTTAGTCCCATTTAAAACTTGCTATCTCAAATTTATAACTTAGGCCTATTAGGTATGAGGAGAATACCCATTTTCGTTTAAAAAACAACTATAACAATAACAATGAGTGAGAAAAACAATACTTTACATTATCTATTTCGTTAAAGCCTAAGTAGTACATTTTCAGGTTCCGACAACATACCTGAATTCTTAGGATCGGCTCTAGTCATACGAAAGACCATCATTTTACACATCTTAATATCATTATGCCAAAAAGTCCTTTGGTCAATGATAGTTCGATCAAAAAAATATCATAAATTAAAACACTAATAAACTCAAATAACTTTTATTTACTTCATTAATTTCTGCAAAATATCATAAATTAAAACACCGAAATATTAATACAGATCTTTAATATTAAATGACAATATTTTAATTTTGTAATCTATATACACCAGTAACCTTTTTTAGCAAAAAAAAAATGAAGCAATTACATATATCTCTCTATAAACTTAATAATTTATATATTTACCTAACCTAAAAATTATATTATATATTTTCTTTTCTTAAAATAAAAAAACAAATATACCTACTTTTATTAAAAACAGATTAAAAAATAACCATTTTACCCCATTTATACTAAACCATAAAATGAAAACCGTAATTCCAAACAAAAACCGCTCCATATGAATAATAACAAACAAAAAAATTTGTCTTATACATTAATTCCCAAATGGTTTTAGTATGCTTCAATTCAATGCTGAAGCTACAAACATTTCAAGCTCATTCGCTAATCCATCGATTCTCGCTTAAATCAGGTGAAATTTTACCGTAAATCAAACCTAACAACCACCTTGAACAAAGAAAAGCACCTGGTGATTGTATTTAATCAAACACAAACAAACGCACGATGGTTTGGTCCTTGGTTGTCGCCGGTTGGCAGGGGTTTTGAGCAAGATGATGCTTCGACGGTTCTCGTTGCCGAATTTCTTCTCCTCGCCAGTTCTCTCCGATAGTTAGGGTTGGTGGTTCGCCGGTTGATTAATATAAAAATAAATAACAATATTTTATTTGTAATTTAAATTCGCTTTGATTGAGTATAATCCTATTTTGAATTTTTAGTTTCCCTCCATCACCCTTAGACCGCAAAACCAATTCACCCTCAAACCATACGTATAGCAAAACTAATTTGCAGTGATTGTCTGTTGTTCAATAGCCTGAAGCTGTTTTGGTCAATCGACAGGTCAAGTGAGGTTCATTCAATGAATTAAGCAGACAAAGATATGCTGGTTATTTCTTTTATTTGTGAAAAGTGATATTACGTGTCATGTAATCCTCTACTTTACATCATCATTCTGTGTATTTCTTTTAAAATTTCCTGCCATATAATGGTACCTGCTTCATTTATACATTTTGTAGTGATTGTTCGGTAATCAAATAGTTTTTGTTTGCTCTAGGATCAATTATAAATTTTCAACACTTCCCTTTTCAAAAATAGATTTAACCCACTTAACTATGTATATATTTGTTGGTTGCCTGCAATCAACTCGAGCGGTACTACCCCAAAGCTATACACATTACTTTTGTGGTTACTGTTAGTGATAATTGAGTACCAATGAGTAATTGTTGGTTATATATGTTATGTTTTAGTGGTGATAATAGTGATGGCGAATATTCTGAGATAACATGCTCGAGTATCATCCCTTGATTGTTGGTTTACTCTTTCATTCTTTGCTAGCTCCCGTTTGGTATGTTTTCGCTACATTTTGACACATTGAACCCGCTTCACATTTTTACTAAAATGTGTTTTTTGAGGAAAAAAATGATGTGTCTGAGGCTCTTAAAACTTGGGTTCTAATGACTATTGAGAATGCTTATAAGGGACACTTTTATGAATATAAAGACAACAAAAAAGATGGAAGAACAAACCTAGAAACATTAATGACGATGATTTCTCAAAATTGATGAGCTTATGGAATAAGAAAGATGAGGCGGTAAATTTCTAAACTATTTCTTTATTTCTAGTATTTATTTTAATATTGAGTTGTTTGGTGATCTTGGTTAGCTGAGGGTGTATATTAATGTGTTCACATTCGTTGTTTGCGAGCCAAGGAATCACGCATGTCCAAAAGAATATGCATATAGTTGGTCCTAAAGGTTTTGCTAGGATTCGAGACGAGATGGTAATATTTTTTTTGCTTGTCACTTGTGTTATATACAGTTCCTTAGGTTTAACTATGTTATCATAAATACAAAAAAATGTGGACCCGAACAAGGAACCACATTCTTTAACCCAAATGTTTGAATGCACACGGAAAAAGATTGAAGGGCGAACATATGCTGATAGATATAACAGTACTAAAAAAATTGTAAGTTATATTACAATGTCATGATTAAGGTTGGTTCAATAGTCTAGTCTGTGGGTTGTCAGGTTGTCATGGTTAGGGTCGTTCATGAGTGGTGCTGTCATATTAGGGCTGATCAATAGTTTTTATTCACAAACTAAGGCTGAGCTCGAGCCGCCTCCTTAACAGGTGACTTGAGCTCGATAAGTGAAGTTGGCTCAGGCTTGTTACTAAACAATTTAATGTAGTTTGTTAATTCAGACCATTTTGTTATTTATACCATGTGATAAGCAAAGATATGATCAAAGTAACATGCACATTTGGCTGCATTTTATGTTGACATCAATTTTGACCACCATTTTGAGACCATTTTTCCTACATTTTAAGCCCATTTTCCCTACATTTTAAGCCCATTTTTTTGCAGCAATATAACCCTTTTAATTGTATTTTACCAACAGTTGCAAAATTTTTTCTTGAATATTAATATTGAAGGGTCGAATGAAGCAATACAAACCTATAGAAAATGGAGGAAATTTGTTAGATCCTTTTACGGCTATGATGAACAAAGAGAGTTGGGTATCGTACTTCATGGTAGAGGTGCTTCCAATAAAATGATAGTGGCTTTATTGAATTAGTTAAAAAAGACAAGTTGTTTGAAGTGCAAAAGACAATCGAAGAGAATTATGTAAAGAAAAAAAGCCAAGTTGCAAGATATGCAAGAACATCAACACAAGCAAAAAAGCCGAGTTTAAAGTTATGAAAGGAGATATCATAAGCAAAGAAAAATGTTATAAATAGAAGTAGGAGGTTTTTATTGATGTTGATGATTGGAATTGATTACTTTGTGTTGACTCAAATTGTTTTAGTTTTTTTTTCGTTTGGACCTATGTTAAGAATTATAAGATTATTAATATTATGATGCCATCATTGTTTTTCCTTGATTGAGATAGTAATGCATATGCTAACAATTTTAAATCACCATGTAAACAATGATTCTACAAATAAATTAGATTTAACAATGTGTAGAAGGTTGCATATGGAAAAATCATAAAAAGTTGCATCATAAAAAGTTGCATCTGCAATAAAAAAGGCTGCATTTTGTTGTAAAAATACGTTTATCTACTAAAATAATAATAATGAATATAAAAAATATTGCATTTAAGTGTAGAAAATGTTGCACTAGAGTCTGTAATAAGTTGCATTTAAAAATAAATAAAAGTTACAGTTGCATGTAAAAAAGTTACATATTAAAATAGTTGCATTTGTTAACATATGCAACTCTTTCTAAAATATTAAAAAAAAGTTGCATCAAATCTAGCAACTCTATCTAACTCGGCTATTAAAAAAATGTTGCTTTAATCCTAATACAACATTTTTAAGGTGTAATACAACATTTTATCAGTTTCATTAGACTCATTTTTTTGTAGCAGGCTGACTTGAAACACTTGTTGAAAACTTTAGCCACCTCTAATATTTATGTACTTTATGTTTTAAAATTGAAATAATGCTGACTTATTGTCGGTTTATCTTGAAGGCTAAGGACATAGCGATTCCACTTTTGCATACGTGTTTAGATGCTTTTACATGGACAGATGTCGAAGCCACGGGTAAGATCACTTTGGGGGGCCATAGTTCTTTTGGCTATCTCAACAGATAACATTGAACTGAGGCAATTTGTTTGTAAGGCAATTTGTTTGTAAAGATTTATTCTCTCCAATAATCCAAGGTTTAACTTTATTGTCAAATGCTTTTGCCGATGCCAACCTGGTTGGCCTCTGCAGTGAAATATTTATAAGCCTTTGTAAGCAAGATCCAACACCCAGACAAGTTAGTAAACCATCTTTGTTTCATTTTAGCAAAACTTAAATGTTAAGTTTCAAACTTTTTAATTAACTTTTATCTTTTCTATAGGTTTTGCTTTCCCTTCCTTGCATTCGGCCTCAAGATCTACTTGCCTTTGAAGAAGCACTACGAAGGACCAGCCGCCCTAAGGAACAAAACAGCTTATGAAAAGCTTGTTGGTTGGTAGCGCAAACCAGTTGCAAGCCATGGCTGTTCAAAAAGGTTTGAATGTAATCACAAATGTTGGTGACATTATTTGCCATACAGGATCATTAATCACATGATACGCTACCCCCTCTTTGATTGATGGTGGTTTGCATGGATTGAACTACGTTTACCATGGCCTTCCATTTGATGATTCTGAGACAAAAATATATTAAAAAAATAAAAGGATAGTGGTTTGGGTCATGACCACACCCTTAAAATAGTTGTTTTGGAAGGTGAATTAGAGATGAATGACATGACGCCTATCATGGTGGTCATGACCACACCCTTCAGCCTTAGGGGTTGGTTGTTTGTTTATCTCTTAATGAGGCTATTAATGGTTCAGACCTCTTACTGGTTCAGCACTTAATGGTTCAGACTGTTTGTTTCGTAAACAGATGTCTGAATGGTTCAGACATTTGCCTCTGAATGGTTAAGATTTATACCGAGTCTGAATGGTTAAGACCTCTACTCTGAATTGGTCAGACATTTGTCACTGAACGATTAAGTATTAACTGAATCTTTATGGTTTAGAGCTCTTACTAGTTTAACACTTAATGATTCATACCTCTTACCGATTCAACACTTAACTATCCAAAATTCCTTAGTTTAGGAAAAGGATAAATATGTCTAAGCATTGGCTACCAAATCAAAAACCATGGCTGTTAAGTTCTATAAGAAATCAAAAACCATGGCTGTCCCAAATATCGAAGATATGGAATGTGAGATATTCATACTTGAGGGAAAGAGATATTTAATTTTGGTGTGGATAATGATAATGGTTTGTCCCACATGGCCACATCGGTGGTTTAGACGAATTAAGAAGAGATAGATTGCTTATGGTTTTATAGTCTAGTGGTATTTTAAGAGTGGAATAAGGTTTTGAGATTAATAGGTTTTAGGTTTGATTTCTATAAAGAGAAACTTTCTTATATTTATTGAGTGTTCTCCTGAATTGGTTTATAAGGCATTAAGACTAGTGGAGATTGATATGACCAGGTGGTTATGAATTGGTTTAAAAGGTATTAAGCCTAGGAAAATGGATATGATCGAATGGTTCCGCTGGTGGCATGATATACTCCAGTAATCCGTCAGTAATTTAAATTTACCACTAAAAAAGAAGAGATAGATTAATTATTAAAAGAACCCCTCGGTGGTTTAGACGAATTAAGAAAAAATAGATTAATTATAGACAGAACCTCTCAATTTGATTCATATCATCCCCTTAATTATGAAAAGTACCTCTCAATTTAATTCAACCATCTTCTTTAGCACTTACTCACATTATTTGTTGTTTTTTTTGGTTGGTATCTAATGGTCAATTAAATTTGATATACTTAGTTACATTAGTCACATATTAAATATTTATATTACTATTACAAATCGAAATGTTCAAAGTACAAAAATAATACACAGACGGCTTGTAATGGAAGATCCACAGGCGGATCGTAAAATGTACAAAAATGTATAACAGACTTTGGTCTGATCTAAGGATTTGCAAGATCCTCTTATATCACTACCGAGCAGCTTCCAGCCTAGTTCGTATTGTACATGCAGTTTAGTCTTTTGAAAATACGTCAGCTTTCGCTGGTAAATACACCCAACTAACTCATTTTGAAAACATCTGAAAATGATTTTAAGTGCACATGGCACAAAATCTTTGTAACTTGGGAAAGTCAGCCTTGTAACCTTGTTAACAGATTACATGTTTGTCCATACATATGGGGCCCAGTATGAAAACCGAGACATGATTAACGTACAGACCACTTACGAACTCCCCAACCTTGTGGGTAAAATAATTTGAGCGTCTTTCAGGTGTATACCTACACCCCGCGCTAAAGTCGTGGCCATTATCTAATGTAATGAGCCGAGGATATCCAGGACACGGTAGTTAACCCCCAATGTTTAAGTTATCAAACAAAACTGATTAAAACGGAATATGCGGATTTACTAGCCACAATCCGGCATTCGATTGATCCTATTTCCAACCAAGCGGTAATAATTTACTGTAACCCAAGCCCGCATAGGGGAAATAAGTCGAGAGTATTTACCTGAGCTAGTCTTGATTAAAATGCAAGATTTATATCTCAGCCGTATTCAAAATGAACTAAGTGCAGATAGCATTTACCGGAAGGCTCTAGTCTAGATTATGACATAAGCTAATCAATTAAAATGCTAACGGTCTTATTTAAGTCATAGACTTACACCGACTAGCGTAATGGATAAAAAACGGTACGCTAGATTAAGCAATGACCTGATAGAATGTGGTTTAAACCCGTTAAGTACTATGACTTATATAATATGGGTAAACCATAAGCATTCTGATTTTGAGATAAAAATGATAAGGTTATACCTGTTTCGGTTAGTTTCCATAAACTAGTTACATATGCTTAATCGAATGCATATGAGCAATATCGGGTAACCGCATAAGTCATGGACAAGTTCTATATGCCATTATACTTTAAATAAATTGTAATATCAGTAGGATATCAACTTACATGCCTGTTAAGGTTTTAAATGAAACTACGCCTCATAAGGGCATTTTGGTAATTATATACCGTATTAAAGGAACTTGAATATATTTTAATGTTATGATCATAAGTATTCTGGAAAAATAATTATTTTATGATATAATATCAGTAAGTGTTAATTATATGTGTAATTTATTATTTATGACCAAACTATGCACCGTAGGGGTATTTTGGTTATTTTACACATAGTTTCAAGATTTATTTGGGATTCTGAGTTTATATCATGTACCTACTGTAAAAATATCTTAAATCAGTTTTAAAATCAGTAGGTAACAAGTTTATGCGCCGAAACGACGTTTATGCCGTAAAATGACGATTTGTACGAAGTTTAATAAAAACTGAAGTTAAAGTTAGGTTAATATGTCTTAGATATGTTATTTAATATAACATATCGGTAGGTAAAAGATTTTTTTTGAAAAGGTATGATTAAAACCGTTTTATGAGCCACAAGGGCGTTATCGTTGACATAATACAAGAACTTGTACGTAATCTCAGTATACAATCTGATTTGATATCCAAAATAATCCTACTTATGATATTACATCAGTAGGTAGTTCATTTTCAAGTTCGTTATCATTTAAAACCTTCTTTGATGAAAAAGGGCCTTTTAGTCAAAATAGGCATAATTACGGAACTTGTGCATAAACTTGGATTCTGATTATGATCATGTAATATAACCTTAGAGGGTTATGCTACATTATATTACGATCATAATGCAACCTTAGATCAGTAGCTAACTAATCTAAATCGGGCCAGAATCGAAAGTCAAATATGAAGTCAAACTTTGCGACTTTCGGTTGCGAACCGACCCTAGAACTGAGATTGACGAGTCGAACATGTCCACACATGTTCTAATAATCATTACCAACTTTTTAAGTGTCAAAACATGTTTCATAACATATATAAGCTCAGATTATAATATTTCAAAAAAATGGCCTGTTTGACTTTTTAATATTAAAAGTTTGACCCGTCAATTGGTCTAGTAAACGTGATCTTCAGGAGGTGCCCTTTATAGTTATTAACACCTACCTTATTACGATCACTTAGCCATGTTCATTACAAACAATGGCTGGACCATAATGGTCTTAATCGAAAGTCAAAACGTTTTTCGTAAAACGCTTGACTTTTGGCTATAAAAGCCTATAAACGAAAATGTAAGAGGAAGGAACACCTAAAAGTGACTCCTAGGATGAGATAGGACAAAGTTAGATGCTCCTTTCAGTTAGGAACTTCCAGAGGAGTGAGATAGAGTGATATATGAGAATGGTGCAAGTTCAAAGGGTGAACCTTTGTACCTATTTATAGTTGGAGAACTTGAAGGAGGTGATGCCATGTAACATTGATGTAAAACAGGTTCCAAAAACCCGCTCCATTTGAAAATTCAAGTATTTATTTAATACGTCCTAGCTCATCACCTTGGGGTGCACCGGTTCTATTCATAAAGAAGAAAAATGGAACTTTTCGAATGTGTATCGATTATAGAGAACTGAACAAGCTGACCATTAAGAACCGCTATCCTTTACCTCGTATCGATGATCTTCTAGATCAACTACAGGGTGCCACCTGTTTCTCCAAAATCGATCTTCGTTCTGGTTATCACCAACTTAGGGTACGTGAAGAGGACATCCCAAAGACTGCTTTCCGAACTCGTTATGGCCACTATGAATTCATGGTTATGCCTTTTGGTTTGACCAATGCTCCTGCTGTTTTCATGGATTTGATGAATAGGGTGTGTAAACCCTATCTCGATCGTTTTGTTATAGTCTTCATCGATGATATTCTTATCTATTCTAAGACCAAATCCGATCATGAGCGGCATCTTCGACTTATCCTAACACTCTTATGAACCGAAAAGCTTTATGCTAAGTTCTCAAAGTGCAAGTTTTGGCTAAAAGAGGTGCAATTTCTTGGTCATGTCGTTAACGACAAGGGGATTCATGTCGACCCTGCAAAGATCAAAGCGGTGCAAGAATGGCAAGCGCCACGCTCTCCTACCGAAGTTAGGTCTTTTCTTTGTCTAGCTGGTTATTATCGACGTTTCATCGCAAATTTCTCTTGTATCGCTGTTCCCCTCACAGCCTTGACTCACAAGGGCAAACCCTTTATTTGGGGGCCCAAGCAAGAAGAGGCTTTCCAAACTTTGAAGCAAAAACTTTGTGATGCACCTATCCTTACACTTCCTGATGGCTGCGAAGACTTTGTGGTTTATTGTGATGCGTCAGGGAAAGGTTTAGGTTGCGTTCTAATGCAAAGAGGAAAGGTGATAGCCTATGCCTCAAGGTAACTCAAAGTGCATGAAAAGAACTATACCACTCACGACCTAGAACTTGGAGTAGTCGTGTTCGCTCTTAAGGTATGGAGACATTATCTCTATGGTACCAAGTGTTAAATTTACACTGACCACAAGAGCCTTCAACATATCTTCAACCAAAAAGAGTTGAACATGAGGCAACGACGATGGGTCGAACTTCTAAATGACTATGATTGTGAAATTCGATATCATCCTGGCAAGGCTAATGGTGTGGCTGACGCCCTCAGTCGAAAAGAGTATGCAAACTCCCTCCGTCTTTTGTGTTCCAAAATTGTGACCGATCTTCAAAACCGAATTAGAGCAGCTCAACATATTTCCATCACGGAAAATGATGTGCGAGATGAACTGTCTTGTGGAGCTGAAACCAAACTAGAATCCAAGTCAGATGGTATTCTCTATTACTTGAATCGTATTTTGGTACCTGATCGTGACGATCTTCGTGTTTTTCTCATGAACGAGGCTCACAAAACACGATACACTATACATCCAGGGGCCGATAAGATGTATCAAGACCTACGATACTCCTACTGGTGGCCTAGCATGATGAAAGATATCACCAATTTTGTTTCCAAGTGCCTCACGTGTTCTAAGGTTAAAGCTGAATATCAACGACCTTCAGGGTTACTCGTCTAACCCGAGATACCTGTTTGGAAGTGGGAAAATATAACCATGGACTTTATTACCGGTTACCTCAAACATCCAGTGGGTATGACAATTTGGGTTATCATTGATCGTCTCACCAAATCAGCTCATTTCATTCCAATTCGCGAAGACTACAAGAACGAGAAGTTAGCCCCTATCTATATTAATAAAATTGTAAGCCGTCATGGTGTGCCCTTAAGTATCATTTCAGTTCGAGACGGCCGTTTTACTTCACGAACGTGTCAAGCCGTACAATCAGCTTTGGGTACGCTTTTAGATCTCAGCACTGCCTTTCACCCTCAAACTGATGGTCAATCTGAGCGCACCATACAAACCCTAGAAGACATGTTGCGAGCATGTGTCATAGACTTCAAGGGAAATTGGGACACTCACCTACCGTTAATTGTCGTACAACAATAACTATCATTCAAGCATCGGTATGGCTCCTTTTGAAGCCTTATATGGTCGTAAGTGCAGATCTCCTGTATGTTGGCACGAAATTGGTGAAGCGCCAATTACTGGACCTAAATTGATCCAAGAAACGACTGACAAAATTCTTCAGATCCGCAATAATCTTCTAGCAGTTCGAAGTCGTCAAAAGAGTTACGCTGATAAACGAAGAAAGCCACTGGTGTTTTGTGTTGGTGATCAAGTACTTTTGAAAATATCACCGTGGAAGGAGTGGTTCGTTTTGGTCAAAAGGGCAAGCTAGCACCATGCTATATGGGACCATTCAAGATACTTGAAAGAGTTGGTCCTTTAGCGTACAAACTTGACCTACCAGAAGAACTCAACAGAATTTATCCCACATTTATCAAACTTGAAAAAGTGTCTCGCTGACGAAAACCTCCATATTCCTTTAGAAGATATTCAAATCGATGAATCAATGCATTTTGTTGAAAGACCTGTAGAAATCATGGACTTCAGTGAAAAGCGTTTAAGACGAAGTCGTATTCCAATAGTCAGGGTGCGTTGGGAGTCAAAACGAGGACCTGAGTTTACTTGGGAACCCGAAGACTCAATGCGCGAAAAATACCCACACCTTTTTCCAGTTGCAGCTACTACTTAAATTTCGGAATGAAATTTCTAAAAGTAGGGGATATTGTAACATTGATGTAAAACGGGTTCCAAAAACCCGCTCTGTTTGAAAATTCAAATATTTATTTAATGTTTCGTTACGTAGTTAATAGTATTAATTAATCTATTTTATTATTTATGATTAATAATTAAAATAATAATCAATAAAGGAATAAATGAATATAAAAAAAAAGAAATAAAATAATAAAAATAAAAGGAGTAGCCGGGGTTCGAACCCGGATACCCCAGAAAATCCACACACTCACAGCACCACTGCACTGCACACACTAGTTGTGATGAAACTAGATTAAATAATTCTAATATGCAAACAAGTGCAAAGTCTACATCATCAATGTTTGAAATCAGTATTCTTTAAAACGAAATCAAATCTCCGAATCCGGTTGTTCAGAACCAGAATATAATGGAAACAGTTACCAATTTGCGAAATCAAGACCAAATTAGTCAAAAACCGTTTCAAAATCAAGAAAATTTCCAAATCTTGAACCGAAAAACATTCAATCATTGAGCCTATAAATTCAACCTTAATCGTCTAAATGAACTCGCTCATTTTCTTCCGAATACCCACTCTAAATCATCTGATCAAATTTCTCTGTTTGCCGGAATTTTTGTTTGCATTCGTCGGAGTTGGTCACCGGAAAACCGGAACTCTGTTTTCCAGTTGGTATGAATCCCTAAACTTCCTATGTTTCATGTTCAATTCGTTTAGATTCCAAACAGGTAACCCATAACTGTTAGAAATAATGACAGTCGGGTTTCAGTTCTGAGTTGAAATATATGAAGATGATTTACAACAAGTGTTTAAATATAATAAAAACCGGGTTATAACCAGGTTAGACACACAGTCCCGTGGTGGACAGTGTGCAAGCATATTGTACACGTCCCGAGTTCGAGTCCTGGTCAGATCCTTGTTGTTGAAATAAAAACCGGTTTCTTTTTAAATCAAATACGCTAACTCTCAGAAAGTTGTTAAGTATATTAAAATTTCTATATTAACCGGGTTAGACACCCAGCCCAGTTGGTTGGGCTGGGTGCAAAACAAATCTAAGATCACGGGTTCGAGGCGGGTGATAGTCACCGGTTCGTTGATTTAAAAATCTTTTTAAATTAAATAATTTCTGGAATAATCTAATAAGTATATAAGAATAACTAAAATCAGACTTCTTACGGGTTAGACACGTAGCTCAGTTGGAAGAGCAGTGTGCACGTAAAAGGGAGGTCACGAGTTCGAATCTCACAACACGCTACCAAAATCCCCATCAACCCGGTTAGACCCTTGTCAGGTATGACAAGATATTTTTATTATTTTATTTTATTTTATATATTATTTTGTATGTATATTTTAGTTAAAAATCAATTTAAAACACTTAAAGACAAGATTTCTTAGGTTTAAAAATCCCAATAAATACCATAAAAATAATCTAAAAATCTAACAAAAAGTATTAAATGAAACTATTAACTTTTATACAATTATTTCGTTATTATTTAGGTTAGTCTCCTTCGTCGGTTAAATCCTCAATTCGTGCGCATTCATCACTAATCAAGGAAACGCACCCACTATGAGTGAATCCTTACAAATTCCCCTTTTTAATCATGTTTTGGGGTGTATCATGTGTCGTACATATTTTATTTATTTAAATACTTGTGCTAACACAATTATGAGATCTAATGTGTATACTTGTTTGTATGGTTATGTGTGGTTACCTTTTATCATTTCAGTGCATTCATTCATTTAAGGCCCATCAGTTTCTCGTGGGATACTAGTTGAGCATCAGGTGCCTCATTAGATCAATTCTGTTTGATTGAGCCTTGATCTCAAGCTCATCATTTATCATGTTCATATGTTCATTGTTGATATTATGTGGTTTGGGATTTATCTATATATACATATGCTCACTTATGGTCCATGCACAATTTTTGTTGAAGTAACTAATATAACAAACTGTTTAAATGTTTAACTTAGATTCACTCGCCAAGTTTTGTTGACCCAAACTTTTGTTTTACACATGATACAGGTGGACAGACTGAGGAGAGGAACACATAGGAATAGCCTTAGAAGATAAATAAAATATAGCTTGTTTAGAACAATGTTTTTCTTGTGCTTGTATGTTTCCTTGTGTTCGGATATTTGATTTTAAATTTCAACTTAATAAATATGAAACCTAATATTAGTAATTGTCATGAGCTTTGATGATAATCCAATTATGCCCCGATTTTTATTTCCGCTGCGTGCCCGGGTGTGACATGCCAGGTGTTAGGGAGTGTTAGAGGGAGCTTACAAGTGTCCTAAAACATGGCATAGCAGTTTGGAAGTCCCTGGTTTCGAATCAGATGATTTTTGGCAACATGTGTGGAGGCCAAGCAATTTTTCTGCAGATACAGGCCTCTGGTGGGCCGTGAGACGCCAGGTCTATGCCTCTCGCGCCCCGCGAGCGCCTTATGGGAACTTTCCAAGTTTGTCACATTTAGCCCCTCAACTTATAAAACCTCTTAAAACACCTTTATAGCATATTTAGCCCTCCGTAGCCAACATTTAGCATACCCGGGAGTATGCCCGGACATTGTCAAGCTCTCTGTTCGTTAAAAGGTCACTTAGAGGTATAAATTAATATGTTGACGCTTTTAACCCTTCCGTTGTTAAACTTTATTATATTTCAGAATTGTACCCTCTCGTCCAACAAGTGGCTCATATGAGAGTTAGGACTTCGTAAAGGATCACTCAGAGGCTAAGTATAAACATGTTGACTCCGATGTCACTTAGAGGCTAGGCATGTTGACACAATTGGTCACTCAGAGGCTAAGTTTAAGCATGTTGACAGAATTGGTCACTCAGAGGCTAAGTTTAAGCATGTTGACACTAATGGTCACTCAGAGGCTTGGTTTATGCATGTTGACATCAGAGGGTCACTCAGAGGTTCAGTTTGAGCATGTTGATGCCTTCAATCCTTATTAGTCCTTAATGGACTTATATAAAACTAATAACACGTGTCACTATACCATTGGACACGATTTTACGAGGTGTTACATCCTCACCCCCTTAAAGGAAATCTCGACCTCGAGATTTTATTCTAAAAGATGGGGGTACTTTTGTCGCATAGTGGACTCAACCTTCCATGTATACTCGGGGCCTCGAAGGGCATCCCACTTAACCTTCAATATAGGTATAAATTTCCTTCGGAGCTTCTTAACCTGTCAATCCTCGATCGAAGGTGGTTTCTCAACGAACCTCAGGTTTTCATCTATTTGCACATCATGATGTGACATTACTAGTGACTCATCGGCTATACATTTCTTAAGGTTAGATATGTGGAATACATCATGACTTCCACTAAGCTCCTCTGGTGGCTTGAGTTTGTAAGCTACGGTGCCGACGCATTCGACTATCTCGAATGGTCCAATATATCTTGGGCTTAACTTGCCCTTCTTTCCAAATCTGAGTACACCTTTCCACGGTGATACTTTTAGCATGATTTTGTCCCCTATTTGGAACTTGAGAGGTTTACGCCTTGTGTCAGCATAGCTCTTCTGCCTAACACGGGTAGCTTTGTGACGATCACGGATTTGCACAATCTTGTCCGTGGTCTATAGAACAATCTCCAGTCCTGATAACTGGGCTTCCCCAACTTCTACCCAACAAACGGGCGTTTGAATTTTTCTCCCATATAAGGCCTTAAAAGGAGCAGCCTTGATGCTCATATGATAACTACTATTATAGGAGAATTCTATTAGGGGTAAGTGGTCATCCCAACTTCCACTAAATCAATCACACATGCTCTAAGTATGTCTTCCAAAGTCTGGATAGTACGCTCACTTTGACCATCAGTCTGCGGATGGTAAGCCGTACTAAAATTTAATCTTATTCCAAAGATTGTTGGAAACTTTTTCAAAAGTGAGATGTATATATAGTATCTCTATTAGATACAATAGATACTGGAACACCATGTAGGGACACAATACATACAACTTAGCCAATTTATCAGAATTATAAGTCTCATTAATTGGCAAGAAATGTGCAGACTTAGTCACTCTATCCACAATGACCCAAATCATGTCATTACCACGTTTGGTCTTAGGTAACTTGGTAATCAAGTCCATTGTTACCATTTCCCATTTCCAAGTGGGAATTTCTAATTGTTGTAGAAGTCCTGACGATTTCTGATGTTCGGCTTTAACTTGCGAACACGTCAGACACTTAGCTACATAAGTGGCTATGGATTTCTTCAGACCCATCCACCAATAATTCTTTTTCAAATCTTGATACATTTTGTCACCACCCGAGTGAACTGAGTATCTTGTATTATGCGCTTCTTTGAGGATTAGATCTCTAAGTCCTCTAGAAATTGGAACCCAGATTCTAGCATTAAATCTAAGGATTTCGTCATTTCCAGGCATTAACTGATCAACAGTTCCGCCTAATTCCTCATTAGGAATATTAGCCTCTAAAAGGGGCTTGCTTTTGTGCATCTAATAGCTTCTCATTCAAGCTATTTCTGAGCTCAATGCTCTTGGCGTTAATCCTAATAGACTTAACCCTTTCCTTGCGACTCAAGGTGTCAGCAACGACATTTGCGTTGCCGGGATGGTAACGAATTTCGCAATCATATTTCCATCCAGCGGTGTTGTCGCATGTTCAAATCCTTTTGATTGAACAGATGTTGGAGACTCTTATGGTAAGTGTATATAATACACTTCGTGCCATATAAGTAATGTCTCCACAACTTAAGTGCAAATACAATGACACCCAAATCCAAATCATGGGTGGTGTAGTTCCTTTCATGCACCTTTAATTGTCGTGATGCATAGGCAATCACTTTGCCTTTTTTCATTAGCAAACAACCCATGCCAGTGTGCGAGGCATCGTAATAAACTACAAAATCTTCAATACCCTCATGTAGAGATAACACAGAAGCATTGCTCAACTTATGTTTTAAAATCTCAAAAGATTCTTGTTGTCTTGGACCCCAGTCGAACTTGATATTATTATGGGTCAATGTAGTTAAATGAGTGGCTATCCTTGAAAAGCTCTCAATGAACCTCTTCTAGTAACCGGCCAATCCTAAGAAGCTACGAATCTCCGATGGAGTTTTGGGTACTTCCCAATTCATTATGGCTTATATTTTGGTGGGATCCACTTGGATACCATGCTCACTTACAACATGTCCAAGAAACTGGACTTCTCTAAGCCAAAATCACACTTAGAGAACTTAGCATAAAGCTTTTCTTGTCTTAACAGTTCTAGGATGCACCGTAGATGTTTCTCGTGATCAACTTGATTATGGGAGTAGATAAGTATGTTGTCACACCCCGACCCGCAGCAGAAAAGGTGATCGGGGCATAATTGGGTTATCATCAAAGCTCATGACATTTATTATAACGTTTCATATTCATTATTACAATTTAAAGGGAAACATACAATCATAATTACATCATGTCCTAAACATCATTCTAGACTTCATTGTTTTCTTCTAAGGCATTTCCTATGTTTTCCTTGCTTCATCCTGTTCACCTGTATCATGTGTAAAAATGGTTTTTGGATCAACAAAAAGTTGGCGAGTGAATCCTATGAAAAACATTTGAACAAGTTTATTGAAATGATTATAAAATAAAGTGCACAACCACACATGAGTAAAAATAGATGTAAACTTATTCACCAATCATTTAATATTAAATAATGCACACACATACAATAATGGATTTGTTTTGAGGCACGCGTTGCTCAACTCGTCTCCCACGACGAACTGATGGGCCTAATGAATGATTTGCATACAACTTGACATTATGAAATACATAACTATAAACAATATATACATTCTAAGTTTAGATCACAATATGGTATGGCACAAGTTTAAATAAACGAGTTAATTTTTGTGACACATGACACACCCCAAAACGTGTAATTAAAAAGGGGAGTTGTAAGATTCACTCACATTGGGTGCGTTCGGTTGATGATGTTGAATGCGCACGAAGTTGGTTTTAACCACGAGTGAAACTAACCTAGATAATGTCATAATGGTTCGGTAAGTAAGCGGATTTTATTAATCAATTTTAGTAAGATTGTTGGATATATTTTTGTGAGTTTAAGGCTATTTTCTAACCTTAAAAATGTTATTTTTAAGTATTTTTAATGTAAATAAATAAATAAAAGTAAATAAAAAAAAATGTTGATTTTTGACTGTTGACTTTGTTGACTTGTTGACCGTTGACCGATTTTATTGTGTAATTGTGTGCGCCGTCTGAGGCTCGAACCCGAGACCTCCCGTTCGCGTGCACGCAGCTCTACCAACTGAGCTACGTGTCTAACCCAAAATATTTCTGTTTTTAATTATATTTATATACTAATTGAATTAATCCGAAAATCATTTATTTCGCTCGGTGCTCTCAACAGGTCTCGAACCCGGGACCTGTGGTTTAGGTTAACACACAGTCCACCGCTGGACTGTGTGTCTAACTTGGTAAATAAACTGATTTTTATTATACTTATATACAAACTAGATCATTTCATTTCTGCTTTATATAAAAAGTTTGATAATTGCCCGAACCGGTGCGGTAGTCCGGACTCGAACTCGTGACGTGTGATTTAAACGTTCACACAGTCCACCACTGGACTGTGTGTCTATCTTGGTTATTATTCCGGTTTTTATTAAACTTAACATCTATTTGTAGTGAATCCGGTTTGGTTACAAAAAGGAACATTTTTATTAAGGCGAGTGTGCGTGGAACAAGAATCGAACTCGGGACGTATGCGTGTTTATGTGCGCACAGTCCACCGCTGGACTGTGTGTCTAACCCGAGATATATCTTGATTTAAATTAAACATATAGACAACTGAAAACTTCATCTTCTTCGTCGGACTTAACCAGAATCGGTGTCCGGCTGGTTCGACAATTTAATCAAGTTTCTTTATGGTGTTGTGATTAATTACATGTAAGATTAATAAAAAGAATGAGAGATTAAGTGTATGGTATACCGAACAGGGCTCCTCTGTTTCGCCGGCGAAACTCCGATGACAACAGATTATTCCGGCGACGTGTGTCCTGCGGCAGAGGGTCTTCAGGGAGCTTGAGATGAGTGTGGGTGGCTTCGGTATGAGCTCTGGGTGTTCAGTTGTTAGAGTAGTGCACAGAGGTGAAAGGCTCGGTTTTTCGGCGAGTTGCAGAAGTTCTCCGGCGAGTGAAATTACGTCGGGAAAGAGTGTGATTGTGAGCGAAAAAGCTAACAGAGGTTAGAGGGGGTATTTATAGGGCAGAACATCGACGAATTTGGTCCGTTTTCCGTCTTGATTCGTCGGTTAATGATTTTCCGGCGGTTATAACTTGTGTCGCGGACTGGACATTATAACTGATGTTGAGGTTAATGTTTACGTTAAGTCATAGATAACCGACGACGTTTGACGAAATCGTTGGATTTTCCGGTGTCAACGGATTTGGGCGCGTCAGTTGACTGGGTTTGATTTCTGTTTCATTATTTGAATTAATTGTCTGGATATATTACTAAAGAATACAAGTGGTGGAATGGTTTGATGGATGAGTGTTAAGTCATTGTTTGACCAGTTTGACCCGGCTGACCCGGGTTCGAAACCCGGCAGCCTTGTTTGATTTTTAAACCACTATTTTTAATACTTTTTTAAATATAAATTATATATTCCAATATATTTATTAATTATGTATCGTTTAAAAATAATTTGGCCATTAAATACGCAACGAAATTTTTAACTGATTGTTCGGTTAATAAACGGAGCGGGTTTGGTAAATCCGGTTTTTGACGGATGTTACATATGTCGTCTATGAAGACAATGACAAACTTATCCAGATACGGTTTGAAGACTTTATTCATGAGATCCATGAATGCTGCAGGTGTATTTGTGAGCCCAAAAGGCATCACCAGAAATTCATAATGACCATAACGGGTCCTGAAGGCAGTCTTAGGAACATCCTCGCTTCTAACCTTCAGTTGATGATATCCCGATCTTAAATCAATCTTAGAGAAATAACTAGCCCCTAGGAGTTGATCGAACAAGTCATCGATCCTGGGCAGAGGATAACGATTCTTGATCGTTATCTTATTCAATTCGCGGTAATTAATGCACATCCGCATTGAAACGTCATTTTTCTTTACGAAAAGAATAGGAGCTCCCCAAGGTCAGAAACTAGGCTGACTAAAGCCTTTCTCTAAGAGTTCATCTAATTGTATTCTTAATTCTTTCATCTCTGTTGGAGCTAACCGATATGGAGCTCTAGCAACAGGTGCTACTCATAACCAAGCTTGCATTGTCTGTGATAAGAAACACATTGAAATTAAAACCCCATCTGGTGAAATGATCACCATCTTTGGAGATTCACACTATGGAATGCCAGATAAGGTGTCGTTATTCAAGGCATCCAAGTGTTCACGAAAAGGTTGTGTCATTTACATAGCATAAGTCACTATCAATGAGCCTAAGCAAAACATTGAAGACCTTCCTATCATCTCGGAGTATTCCGATGTCTTTCTTGAAGAATTACGAGGTCTACCTCCAGATAAACAATAATAGAGATAGGAATAAAATGATTCTTAATGGATATAAAACACCCATCAAGAATGGAAGATGCTGTTTCTAAAGTTCCATCAGTGAGTTCTACCTCATAAGTTATATCTAGAGTTCTTATGGGTAAGTTTAATAGTTTGCTAAATTAATGGTCTACAAAAGACTTATTAGCACCTGAATCAAAAGGAACTCTAGCATATACGTCATTAATAAGGAATGTACCTGTTATGACGTTGTCATTAACGGCTCTTCTTGCATTCATCTGGAAGGCATGTGCATTTCCTTTCTTAGCCTCTCCAGGTTTTGCTTCGCTATTTCTGGGGTTCTTAGGGCAATTAGGCTTAATCTACCCCTTCTCATTACAGCCATAACAGACTGTATCCTTAAGATTCTTACATTCTAGGGTTTTATGCCCCCTTTTCTTACAGATACCATAGGGTTTATCCTATGGATCAATACTGCATCGTCCCCAATGCCTGCAGTCTCAGTTCTTGCACAGAGGTCTATCATTAGACTTGTGCTGGTTCTTCTTGAACCCAAAATTTCCTTTCTTTTTGAACCTTTGGGAGTTATCCTCCTCCCGTTTTCTTTTCTCGTCAGTCTCAGTCTTAACTGACTTTTGCCTCACTAAGTCTAAGGTGAGGGAGAGAGATAGGTCAACAACAGACCTATAGGTACTAGGCTGAGCAGCCTTAACCATGTCCTTTATCTCGGGTGCTAGCCCATTAATGAAACGTGCAATGCGTTTGGTTTCAGGGGTGATTAGATAGGAAACTAATCTAGACAGGGAGTTGAAGTCAGAAACATACTTCTTACAGTCTAGATTTTTCTCACATGAGAGTCAGAAAGTCTGACTCTATCTTTTCCACCTCATGGGGTGGGCAGTAAGTTTCCTTAATAAGGTCCACAAACTTGGACCATCCCAAATTATACAGGTGTACTTTACCTATTGATTGTATCATAGCTTTCCACCAAGTTAGGGCATCGCCCTTGAAGGACTGTGATACATACTTTACCACATCCTTATCAGCACAACCATTGATATCCATTATCATCTCCATCTCATCAAGCTATTTCAAGGCTTCTATTGCTCCCTTCTCCCCATTGAAATCTCAGGGCTTACAGCAGACGAAGTATTTATAGGTGCATCCGTCTTTAGAAGAACGGGACCTATCAGTAATTTCAAGTTTCTGTTGTTCACTCTTCGCATTTGAAGAGTGAACTGAGTTCTCCTTATAAGCTGAGGATGGTTGAATTTATAAAGGTCTGGAGAGAGTAGCGCTTGATTCCTTCAGTCTTTCTATGGCCTTTCCAACAGCTGCATCTATGCGAGCTTGGAAATAACCTTTATTAATGCCATTTTTTTCTGAGTTGTTAGAGTTAACATCCCGGTGGCTACTTTGTGCCTCGTCCGAGTTAGCCATTCTTGCAGCTTTGGTTCTAAATACCAAATAAAACTTCCTCCTAGCCATGGTGTTAATAACCATATTAGCTTTAATCATTGGATATATAAATCCATTGTCTATTCAAACCAGTGTGAATAAAATCACAACTCTTAGGCTTATCATATATTTATTTTTTGGCCTAGGTCTCAAAAGGATCATCAGAGGCAAATTACAATTTGGACGTAGGCCATATATTACTAGACAGTGGTTCTTAATGTCACAATTGTCATTGTTGTTTAGACAATTATAAATAGCTCATAGGCTTGTCACGAAGGACATTAAAATATGGCTCATAGGCCTTATCCTAATGATATTCAAAATACAGCACATTGGCTTGTCACTAAGGACGTAAAGTATGGCACATAGGCCTGTCACTAATGGTCATAAATTAGGGTACATTGACCTGTCACAGTGGACATAAAATACGGCACATTGGCTTGTCACTTTGGACATAAAATATGGCACATTGGCCTTTCAATAATGGACATAAAATATGACAATTGCTTGTCACTATTGGACATTAAATACGGCATATTGGACTGTCACTAATGGACATAAAACGACACATTGGCCTGTCACTAATGGACATAAAATACGGCACATTGGCCTGTCACTAATGGACATAAAATACGACACATGGGCCTGTCACTAATGGACATAAAATATGATACATTGGCCTGTCACTAATGGACATAATTCATGGCCCGTAGGCACTACATCACTAATGGATGTCAATTATTATCATCGCATCGATGATATTAGCCGGGATCACATCGATCACATAGGCTATATAATAGGTTAGGACATAGTCCATTTAGCTAGACGGCTAGTGTGGTTCAAGTCACACTACCAAAAGTATGAACATTACTTGAATGTTAACATAGGAGTATCTTAATGGTTGATTGGTCACGCTCACATTGACCTTAATGACTTGGAGACTTGAAACTTGTCCACCACCTCTGGATAGAAGGATATTTCCCCTTAACTATCATGATAGAAGGCTATTCATCCTTAACTATCATTTATAAGCTGGCCAAATATGTGGTTTGTGCCACTTGGCTTAATCAAAACCATTAAGATCTTTTGGAATTATATAGCAGAGCATAAATTTCGAGTAAAATCGAGACGGTCGCTTGAAGAGGATGAGTACATATAAAATATTTCATTAAACGATGATAGAAATTACAATACTAGAAATAAATGAAACAAATTGTCCATGCAAGGACTAAAAGGAAATAACTTGTCTACGCAGGGACTAAAGAAATAAAAATGTCCTCGCAGAGACTAAATATAATAGAAGAGACTTCACTCGTTCTTCCTTCCTTTAAGCAATTTGGAGAGTTTCTTGAAGAACTTATTTATCTTCTTCTCCGTTTTCTCCGCTTGTTGTTGCTTCTCCTTCATTCGTTCCAAGGCCTCATTGATGGCCTCAAGTGGTGGCGGAGGTTGTGGTTGGGGTTGAGGCATAACCGGATACTGGTACCCGTAATTTGGATATCCAGTAGGTGGATAAGCAGGTGGGAAAGGAGACGGGCAAAGTGCGTTATGCATGATCGCTTGCATATAAGGGTCATGCGATAGTGCCTGGTAATTTACCAGCGTTGATGGGTTAAAAGGATCATATCTAGATGTATCCGGATATGTTGGGATAGGTTATTATAAGCCGATGGTGGTAGTTGAACTAGTGATGGTGTCGGTTCCCCACATGTGAAGCATTGAAGGCTCCACCCATTTGTGGGTCCTCGTGAATGGTAGGGTAGGTTTTGGGTAATGGTGGCACGAACCCGACCGTTGACCTGCACGTACCGACATACGTGCTCCACGTATCCTCCTTGGTGGCTCAGTGGTGGTTGTGGTTATGGTTGTTCTACTGGTTCCATATGAATATCTTCTTGTACAGGAAGTGTTGGGGAGTGATGGGAAGGGGTGTTAGCAAAAGTAAATTGGTTTCTATATTGGTCCCATTCATTAGGACCTTGGTATGGCGATTCGGCGTAAGATTTCGAATCGCTTGAGATTTCGATAGGATGTGTATGTGATCCCGACGGCGGCATCTCCGGGTCGGAGTCCTCGTCCATTGGGTTGCGTTGGTCTAACTGATTTTGGTCGGCTAGGGGCGTGTTAAAATAATGGCTGGGGTTAAATTCATCATGATATGAATGATGAGAGCGATGGGAGTGGTGTGATTGGTGTGAATGATATGAGTGGTATGAGTAGGTGAATGTCGCGATAGTGGCTAGGAATCCCTCGAATCCTCATAGGGATTCGAGTGACGGGGTTGTGAAGGGATGTGTCCAGATGGTCCTCCCCTCATTGGTCCTTTAGCTCTTCCTCGTACTCTTGGTGGCATTTTCCTGTTTAAAATCAAATAAAAAACAATACTAATAACTTAATAATGAGATGAGTAATCCTAGGTCAAAGCCTAGACTCGGAAGTCTAAAGAATGTGCTTTTGTGTAAGTTTGAGATTAAACACAAGAAGGCTAGTGTTTAATTCTCTCAAACGTTGGCTCTGATACAAACCTGTCACACCCTGGATTTCTAATCCAAACACCGCTGGACCCGGGTGGGGAATATCGTGACATAAGTTGATATCATCATAGTCAATTAAATACAACACAACGGTAGTCTTGGATTTAAATTACTATTACAAACCGGAATGTTCAAAGTACAAAAATAATATACAGACGGCTTGTAATGGAAGATCCACAGGCGGATCGTAAAATGTACAAAAATGTATAACATAATTTGGGCATATCTAAAGATTTGCAAGATCCTCTAATATCACTACCGAGCAGCTTCCAGCCTATTTCGTATTGTACCTGCAGTTTAGTCTTTTGAAAATACGTCAGCTTTCGCTGGTAAATACACCCAACTGACTCATTTTGAAAACATTTGAAAATGATTTTAAGTGCACATGGCACAAAATCTTTTATAACTTGGGAAAGTCAGCCTTGTAACCTTGTTAACAGATTCACATGTTTGTCCATACATATAGGGCCCAGTATGAAAACCGAGACATGATTAACGTACACACCACTTACGAACTCACGAAGGAGTTATCCCCAACCTTGTGGGTAAAACAATTTGAGCGTATGTCAGGTGTATGCCTACACCCCGCGCTAAAGTCATGGCCATTATCTAATGTAATGAGCCTAGGATATCCAGGACACGGTAGTTAACCCCCAATGTTTAAGTTATCAAACAAAACTTATTAAAACGAAATATACGGATTTACTAGTCACAATCCGGCATTCGATTGATCCTATTTTCGACCAAACGGTAATAATTTACCGTAACCCAAACCCGTAAAGGGGAAATAAGTCGAGATGTTTACCTGAGCTAGTCTTGATCAAAATGCAATATTTATATTTCAGCCGTTTACAAAATGAACTAAGTGCAGATAGCATTTACAAGAAGGCCCTCGTCTAGATTATGCATAAGCTAACCAATTAAAATGTTAACAGTATTATTTAAGTCAAAGACTTAGACCGACTTACGTAATGGATAAAAAATGGTACGCGAGATTAAGCGATGACCGGATAGAATGTGGTTTAAACCCGTCAAGTACTATGACTTGTATAATATGGGTAAACCATAAGCATTCTGATTTTGAGATAAAAATGATAAGGTTAAATCCGTTTCGGTTAGTTTTCGTAAACTAGTTACATATGCTTAATCGAACGCATATGAGCAATATCGGGTAACTGGATAAGTCATGGACAAGTTCTATATGCCATTATACTTTAAATAAATTGTAATATCAGTAAGATATCAACTTACATGCCCGTTAAGATTTTAAATGAAACTATGCCTCATAACGGCATTTTGGTAATTATATATCGTAAAAAGGAACTTGAATATATTTTAATGTTATGATCATAAGTATTCTGGAAAAATATTTATTTTATGATATAATATCAGTAAGATGTTAATTATATGTGTAATTTATTATTTATGACCAAACTATGCACCGTAGGAGTATTTTGTTCATATTACACATAGTTTCAAGATTTATTTGGGATTCTGAGTTTATATCATGTACCTACTTTAAAAATATTTTAAATAAGTTTTGAAATCAGTAGGTAACAAGTTTCGGTTGATAATTATGGTTTAAAACCATACTATGCGCCGAAACGACATTTATGTCGTAAAATGATGATTTGTACGAAGTTTAATAAAAACTGAAGTTAAAGTTAGGTTAACATGTCTTAGATATGTTATTTAATATAACATATCAGTAGGTAAAAGATTTGTTTGAAAAGGTATGATTAAAACCGTTTTATGAGCCACAAGGGCGTTATCGTCATTTATCGACATAATACAAGAACTTGTACGTAAACTCAGTATACAATCTGATTTGATATCCCAAATAATTCTACTTATGATATTAAAAAGGGCATTTAGTCAAAATAGGCATAATTACGGAACTTGTGCATAAACTCGGATTCTGATTATGATCATGTAATAACCTCAGAGGGTTATGCTACATTATATTACGATCATAATGGAACCTTAGATCAGTAGCTAACTAGTCTAAATCGGGTCAGAATCGAAAGTCAAAGCAGAAGTTAAACTTTGCGACTTTCGGTTGTGAACCGACACTAGAACTGAGATTGACGAGTCGAACATGTTCACACATGTTCTAATAATCATTACCAACTTGTTTAAGTGTCAAAACATGTTTCATAACATATATAAGCTCAGATTATAATATTTCCGAAAAATGGCCTGTTTGACTTTTTAATATTAAAAGTTTGACCCGTCAATTGGTCTAGTAAACGTGATCTTCAGGAGGTTCCCTTTATAGGGGTTAACACCTACCTTATTACGATCACTTAGCCATGTTCATTACGAACAATGGCTGGACCATAATGGTCTTAACCGAAAGTCAAAGCGTTTTCCGTAAAACGCTTGACTTTTGGCTATAAAAGCCTATAAACGAAAATGTAAGAGGAAGGAACACTTAAAAGTAACTCCTAGGATGAGATAGGACTAAGCTAGATGCTCCTTCAGTTAGGAACTTCCAGATGAGGGAGATAGAGTGATATATGAGAATGGTGCAAGTTCAAAGGGTGAACCTTTGTACCTATTTATAGTTGGAGAACTTGAAGGAGGTGATGCCAGGTGTTAGGGAGTGTTAGAAGGAGCTTACAAGTGTCCTAAAACATGGCATAGGAGTTTGGAAGTCCCTGGTTTCGAATCGAATGGTTTTTGGCAACATGTGTGGGCCAAACAATTTTTCTATAGATATAGGCCTCTGGCGGGCCGCGAGAGGCCAGGCCCGTGCCTCTCGCGCCCTGCGAGCGCCTTATGGGAACTTTCCAATTTTGTCACATTTAGCCCCTCAACTTATAAAACCTCTTAAAACACCTTTATAGCATATTTAGCCCTCCGTAGCTAACATTTAACTTACCCGGGAGTACGTCTGCACATTGTCAAGCTCTCGGTTTGTTAAAAGGTCACTCAGAGGTATAAATTAACATGTTGACACATTTAACCCTCCATTGTCCAACTTTAGTATATTTATTGAATTGAACCCTCTCGTCCAGCAAGTGGCTCATATGAGAGTTAAGACTTCGTAAAGGATCACTCAGAGGCTCAGTATAAACATGTTGACTCCGATGTCACTCAGAGGCTAGGCATGTTGACACAATTGGTCACTCAGAGGCTAAGTTTAAGCATGTTGACACTAATGGTCACTTAGAGGCTTGGTTTATGCATTTTGAGATCAGAGGGTCACTCAGAGGTTCAGTTTGAGCATGTTGACGCCTTCAGTTCTTATTAGTTCTTAATAGACTTATTATAAAAGTAATAACACGTGTCACTAAAAGTTGAGAGATAGAGATTAAAAAAGCAAAAAGTCAAAAATGTTGTAGCAATTTAGTCAACAAATTATATATATAATAATGAGTTGACTTGATCAGTTACAAGTTGGTTTTAGTTTAGTTTTTTATAAATTGAGATCAAGAGGTTGATATTATGGCTAGATGAACAGATAAAGCAAAGGTGAGTTTAAGCCCGGGCTCATCAAGCTCGACTCGGCTTAGCTGATTTATACCTTATAACATAGCAAGGGATTTGAGGTGTTTGTACTTAGATGGTTTCGATAGTGCTTAACTTGTAAAAAGAAAGTTTGGTAATACCATTATAAATTTGAGGTTGCTAGCTTTTAGGAATTTTTTTTGTTCATGTAGGGTATAAAAGCGGGGCTCTCTTGATGACCATCACGACAGAGTAGTGATTGTAAATGAAATTCCCAAAAAGTAAACTTAAAAGAAGGTACTAAACAATATATTACGCGCGGATTGATAAACTAACTAGAAAACCAAAATCGCATTTTAAATTGTCATCGTCGTGTGTATATATATATATATATGATCAAGATTAAAGGTAACACCACTCCGAGTTGTGAAAACCTAGAGAACTCGGTTTTCTCATGTGAGTTTTGCCCCCTTTTTTCCACACCATAGATTAAAATTTTAGAAAGACTGCGGTATAAAAAAATCAAAATAGTGTTTTTTCGGCCTCTTACAGCAGCTACAGCTGTAAAATGATGATCATATAAGCATGACATCACTTTTTACAGTATAAGTTTTTGTTTTACCCTAACCCTATATATATATACGTATATATATATATATAGACGTACATATATATATACATATATATATAGATATATATATATATATATAAGTGTCGAGTTGTATAAGTTTTCATTTTATCCTAACCATACATATATATAAGTGTCTTTGGAGCAGTTTTCTTTGTGTTTTAAAGCGGTTTGTAAAGCGCTTAAAAACAAGTACATTTTAAGCGATATTTTTTTAAAGATTCAAATGCATATTTAAAACCGTTCCAAAAGAGCTTTTGTATTGTAGTAACTTGTAATCAATTTTATGATTTGCATTGCGATATTTGTGGGTTCTTGTTTTTGCTAATGTGTAATCAATTTTATGATTTGTATTGTGATATTTGTGAGTTTTTGTTTAAGCTCTATAGATAATTATGTGTAATATAATCCTCCAACAAGTATATAATTTTACAAATCAGCGAGATGAAGAAAACGAGATATGAGCGAAATATAACTAAAATAAAATAAAGGTAGAATTATAAATATAAATATTACTTTTATTATACACCATTAATTAATAAGTTGCACAAAACAATATACTGATACAGATTTTGGTAGGGTTTGCTTCTTAAACCATTAAACATGTAGATATAGCATGACTGCATGCTTCAGGGATTGCAAACATTTCACGTCACATTTGATAGATTGTAACCTCTTTTTTATTTTTATTTTTTTATAAATTCGATTTATTTAGTGATTAGAATCACAATTGATCTCAGGAAGATCCAATGGGAGATCCAACATGGGGACGTCGTCTATGGTGAAATCAAACAAACTGTTTTGGACGCCCACTTGCGCAACATTTATACCATCCCCATCCGCTAAAAACCCACCGAAAGGCCACCCAACTTCATCACCAGTTTTATTCTCCTGGTCGTCAAATAACTCATCAAAATACCTGTTAATCTTGTCAAAAGATAATCTGGGGGGACCGACTACGTTCGGGGAGATATTAAATACATTGTCACTGCCATCAATATTTGATGATGTTGTCAATTTATGGGTGTCATTTGATGCAATACGTGGGTAGAAATTTAAACCTTTAGAAATGTTATATGGTTGAGGCTTAATAACTGTGACCGTGGTATGCTCTGACGGTTCACCATCTTTAAGTTGTTCCTTGTGTTCTTTGGAATGGGATTTAAGATATGTGTTCCAGTAATTTTTCACATCATTTGCAGTTTTTCCTGGTATTCTTCCCGCTATCAGTGACCATCTAAAATGAAAATCCAGTTTAATCTCCTACATTCTAAATATCAACTCTATACTTTTTTATATATATTCATGAAATTTAATGAAAATAACTTGTCTATTAAGGGTCTGGCCAACACAACCCCCTCCGGTATATGTATCCCTCATATGAAAGAGAGATTATTTTAAAATAGTGGGCCTCCTCGATGTTTTATGAAACAGGAGAATGTTTAGCAGCACTTGTATATAAAGTCCGAATGCATATATAGATGGTGCTAAACATATTCCCTTTCACAAAACATGGTGGGCTCTCCCATTAAAAATTAACATCTCATATGGGGTATGTTAGCATGTTGTGGGGTAATGAGATGAGTGAATATGTTTAGCAAGACCGTATATATATTGAGCTTTCATCTGAATCAAGTGTAGTATGTCTTTTATTGGTTTAATTTTGTTTGCTCTACCTGTTGCCCAGAAGCTTATGAAGCCTAAGTATGAGGTCAGTTTCATCTTCTTCAAAAGCTTCTCTTTTTATATTTGGTCTTAGATAATTCAACCATCATAGTCTACAACTCTTTCTACATCAGTTTAAACCTGTAAATCATAGAAAAGGTATATTTTTAATACGTTATTTTGGACACAACTTAATATTATAAAACATTACATGTGATTCGAGTAAGATAAAACTATATGCTAAATGAAAATTTAAAATGGATAAAGAAAAACAAAATCAAACTTTTCATGGAGATGTCACACTAAGCAAGGGTTAAAAGGGTGAAAACCCCTCAAAATCAAACATGTATTTCAAACTTACAATTTTCAGAAAAAAAGACTCTATGATGAAAACATTTTGAACACGGGTATGTTTAACCTGCTCTTAGAGAAACAAGGTGCCATTTTCCTTCGCCAAATTTCTCGACTTAATCCTTGAGAAGCGTATCCTCTTCAGCAGTCCATGCTCCTTTCCTCACCACTAAACTCGTATCATAACTCCGTCTAATTCTTTTGTTCTCCATACACGTAATGTTGAATATCCACTTGGTGAATCTTTGTGTTCAGTGATTTGAAGCACCTTTCCTCGACACCAGTTCAGATGTTCCTTTAATAGACACACATTGAAGACTTCAAGTACATGTGTCACTTTACTCGTCCACATATCCATGCACCACTTACGTGCATGCTCGTCTTTACTCATGAAAATTATCAAAAAGACTTTCAACATGGACAAACTTCAAAGAAAATAGATTAAATTATTATAAGAAAAATTAACTTTACTGCAATTCTAAACCTCAATTCTCAAATCTAAGCTCTAAAAAATCTGATTGAAATACATAGATTTCAAGCAACATATCATGACTTATACACCAACTTTTGTAGGAACTAGGTTTACTTTTTATAAAATATAATTACAAAATATATAATAACGAGACTCTCGTTATTAATAGGAAATATCATAGTACAATATCGGTTGCAATAACTAAATAAAAAGAATATGAAATATAATTATATTACCAATCTTGATTCAAGCCGCATCTCTGGTGGGTCCTTCACCCGCACTTGATAGCATCCTGGACTGCAACAAAAAGCACACTAAAACGTTGATGATTTTGGTTGAGGCACGTGTTCAACACGCTTCCCTTAAAACAGATTTCGTGCCTCTACTAAAGACGACGCGACTATTTCCCAGGATACAACAGCCGAAGTAGTATGTACTGCCGAAGATGGCTCACGCGCCCGAGGTTACACCAGATAATTGTAGTGTTTGAACTTATGGAACAAATAAGGATGTCATGGTGATGGAAAACAAATAGAGAGTACTCATCTCTCTAGTTGGTCTTCAGGTGTTCATCCTCCTAGTATATATGTATCAAGCAATACAATATTCTTATATTTACAAAAAGAAGCACATAGCCTACTAATTGTATAATAGTTAAGGATTAGTGAAAGGTTTTACTTACTTAGTCACTTAATTAGAGACTTAAAACTCTAATAAAACTAATTAAATGTCATAAGAAGCTCTACTCAAAAGTTTCTCTTTTATTCACCACATGAAGATTCTAATTAATATTTATAATTTCATTAAATTATAAAATAAATATATTAAATATTCATCCACTAACTTTCCAACAATCCCCCACATGAATGGAGATAATTCAAAACACATAAAATTTCCAATGGAACCTCGGTCTTGGGATCTCCAGTCAATTAAGTTAGGTTTCCTTAAAGTTATTTGTGGTGACTAGAAAAAGTCAAAGATAATGTTATAGATCCAAAAACCCGAAGGTTTATTAGAGATCAAGTTGTGGAATGAGACTAAAGCCTATTAAAAGGGTATGTGAAGGAAACCTAACTTAGTGGTGGTGAGTTCCCTAAAGGTATTGATTTATTATAAACACTTGTGTTGGATAATTAATAGAATACCGGGTTTTAAAGTGGTTGTTTGTGTTCATTTTCTGATATACTTGTTTATGTATTCATTTGATCTACTAAGAGAATTCCACACTGTTAGTGGATTACCAGTCTCGTATTCGAATCAAGGATACAACTGATATGAGAGCAATCAGCTCTATATTGAATGGTTCGATTATGATTTTACAGAAAATCAAGTATTTTTCAGATCTGTTGAAAGTTTTGGAGTTTTTGCCGTCACAAGATTTGTTCTAAGGTTTCCTAAATTTCTAGGTGAATCTACATATTGTGTAGTTCATAATATTGTAGTTAACCAAAATAACACCGATTTTAGGAACTCAGAAGTATTGTTTCGGATTAATCACAAGTTTTGAACAACTACTAGTTCCGAGATACTTTGTGTTTCAGAACTATAGTTGATTCAAATTACTTGTGTCTGAACTTTAGTTGATCCGAATCTCTTTTGGGTCTAAACTATAGTTGTTCTGAACCATATTTGATCTGAAATATTTGATCTATATAAAAATCTTGTCCGAATTACACTTGATCTGATTTACAAGTGTTCCGAATTAAACGCCTAGTTCTGAAGTACCCTTGACCACGTGGAACTTGTGGCAGAAACGTCAGGGAGTCATGTTATAAATTATTCACAACACATGGTACTAAAGTTTCATTATATTGATTACATTGTTTTACAAACACAAAGGTGTACAAGTAATTGTTTTTAAATTTAAAAGCAATCTAAGGCCCCGAGTTTGTTCCTATGTGTAGCATGCTTGAAATATCGATACCTAAAACATCTGTGAAAATAGACGGTCAACAATAAAGTTGGTGAGTAACAAAGGTTTTGGGGCAAAATAATTGGCAAAAGTTTTATTATTGCAATAAATTGTTCAACTGCACGAGTTGATGAGTGAAAATGGTTTTTGTAGCCAAGTATATGGCGAAAGTTTAGTATTGCAATACATTGTGTTTGATAGTTAAAGTTTGTGAGAAAAGTGTATTGTGGATGGAAATCTGTATTAAAACCAAGCTATTTGTGTTAACAAAAATTGTATACTATACTTTGTTTCATCATAACATAGAATCTTCAAGTGATTTGAATAATGCTAAGATGACTAATACAATAAGGGCACTTATATATAGGAAGTACCGGCAGCGTATCCACCATGCCCTTATCCTATTCACTAGTCTCGTTATCCTAAACCACTTTAGATTCTATGTTATAACACCACAACACTTTGCACATAAACAATTAACATAAAAATCAAAAATAAAATTGTGAAAGTACTTTTAGAAATCCAATTTAGGATTCAGAATAATACTTTAAGAATCCAACAAGGATCTAGCTTGTGATTTGTACTTTGTTTTACCACATTTTTGCGCGTAAACACTTAGCATAGAAACCAATCAAGAACTTGTGAAAGTACTTTTAGGAATTCAATCAGTGATTTAAAATAGTACTTTGAGTATCCAACAAGGATCTAACTATTTATATAGAAAGATCCAACGAGGATTTGAGATTTGTACTTTGTTCACCACATAAGTTGCACATAAACATATTGTATAGAAACCAACCAAGAACTTGTGAAAGTAGTCTTAGAAATCCAATTAAGGATTTAAAATAGTACTTTGAGTATCTAACAAGAATCTAACTATTTGTATAGAAAGATCCAACAAGGATTTGGGATTTGTACTTTGTTTCACCACATAAGTTGTACACACAAAGAGCACTTAGTCAACACATATGCCATAACGTAGTATTTGAGAAAAATGGTTAGCACATATGAATCACCCAAAAACAATTTGAAAACGGAAAAGTGGGGACTATGTACTCACAGGTTGCTTAGATGATGTTCTTACACGTGCTCGCAAAGTTCAAGTGTTTACTAGACATAAGGATTTATTTCGTCAAAGTTTTGTTATGATGATGTTTGTGGATGAATGTGGGTTATGGAAACATTGTCACTCTGAAAATGTTTAAATATTCTAGAAGATAAGAATTTTGATAGCCTTCTGTGTTGTCTGTGTAAAATATGTTAAAAATAGTAACATTGTCAAAAAATTATAAAAATTTTCAGGTCACTAAACCAAAGTGTGCTCTACAACATTCGCGTAGAAAGTTTTTCTATTTAGAACCTAGAAAATGATCAAAACTGTTGATCTTTACAAATCATTCAATCTTGACCTTCGGTTTAGTTTTAGATAGTTGAGCATCCAAACAAAAGATTTTTAGATGTATTATACATCGATCAAATCGTATTTCAATGAACTAAATCACAATGTAAGAGTTTACTTTGTTTGGTTAAGTTTTGACCAAGTTATGCTTGGTTAAAGTAACAACATAGAATCTGTCCAAAACAGGAAGTTTCCGTCAAGAGTTTTAAATGCGTAAAATATGGATTTTGACAGAAGAGTGGATAGAATGTGGTTTACAACCATATGAGCAACAAATCTCATGTAATATGGTTGGTTAAAACCCAACATCTTGATTTGGAAGTGTTTTTGAAAAGTTTTGACCCGTTATGACCAATTTACGCTAATTAACTAGTCATGCGCGTAAACACGGGCCTAGATGGTCAAAATGGGTCTATGACGAGTCCAACATGTCAAAACAAGTTTTATGATGCTATATGACTAGTCTTGAAGTTATAACATAGATCATATAAGTTTTAAAACCATTTTATCCGAACAAGGGTATTTTTTACCTTTTATAATATATTTATTTGACTCATCATTTATACCATCAAACGAAATGACCATAAGGAATAATCTTAGAGGATTATTCTCTATATTATTATTGTAATAATGTGAAGCTTGATTAGGTACTAAGGTTGACCAAACATGTCATATTCGAAAGTTAAAGCAGAAGTCAAAGTGTTTGACTTTTGACTTGGAATTGAGTGCAAAACTAGAAATGACAAGTTAGACACGATAAAACATGTCTTATAATGCTTTATAAACTGATTTCTTGTCAAAACTTTTGGTTTTAATACTTAAAAGTTTATTCGCGTAAGATGCAAATTGTTCATTTTTGACCTTTATTTCGTAAAAATTTGACTCATCATTTCACCTACTAAACGTGATGATTAGAGGGTGTAATCGCAAGGGATTAACACCTTCGTCATCACGATCATGTAGCAAAGTTCATTTTGAACTTTGATATGACCGAAATGGTCAGAACCGAAAGTGAAAGAAAAAGTCAGTTTGCTTGACTTTTGGCTCATAACTAACTTAATAAAATGAAATAGGCTAGGAGAAACACATACTAGTGTTTGAAGAAAAAATTTAAACTCAATAATGGAGGCTTCAAGTCCAGAAGCAAGCTCCAAAAGTGATTGAAGGAGAAAGAAAAGAATGGTGTGGAGAAACTCATGAACAATGGACCTATTTATATTAATTAAGGATCAAGGAGAGCTTGATAAGTGTTAAGTGAGGTGTCTTGATGTTGCTTAGTGTCCTAACAAGTGTCATGACCAAATTAAAGGTGGCAAAATTCGTTCTAGGTTTTACAATTTGAAGAAAGTTGGCAAAGTTTGAAGAACCAACAAAATTATGCATCTAGGTACCCTTATGGACCGTAAGAGGTAGGCCTTACGGTCCGTAAGGCACTTTGACGCGTAAAATTTTGTTTTTTGACAATTTGGCCCCTAGACTTGTAATATCAACTTTTTGACATTTTTAACCCCTCTAACTTGTTGCATAAGCTATATGAAGGGTATTTTGGGTATGTGTAACTTATATAATTGTCTTGGTAAGTGCTTTACGTTAAAATCATTATGTACAAATATCGCTTAACGAAATATTTACGAAAGAAATACCAAAAAATTTCAAAGGCTCAAAATTTTCGCGGGGGTTACATTAATCGACTGTTGAAATAATTCATGATTTTCTTATCCTTAAGATAAGCATCTCTTTCAATATCTGGAATTGGTGTAAGTTTGTTATAGTCCCTTTGTTCATTCTTCTGAATATGATATTCTTCTTCAGTTGACATCCACGCATCGAAGTGACTGGCTTGAACATAATTTTCAAAACGTTCTGCCCATCAGGGATAATCTTCCATTCTCAACAATTTTGGTGGTTTGTTTGTATCATTCTCAAGATTTAGATTTTGAACTTCACTTGATGGGGTAGTAGCAAACGCGTTCATTGATTCGAAACCCATCTTCACTCTTAGCAAAATCTTCAGCACTTAAACAATTCAAACGTAGGACAATTCTATGTGTACGAATACCCAAGTGTATGAGTATTCAAGAGTATGAGAGAAACAAGCGTATAAGCTTCCTCATGTATGACCACTCGAGCGTATGACCACTTTTCAAACATATGACCTAGAGTTTATGAGCTTGTGCACTCGGATGACTCAACCGTATGAGCTCCTACGTGCGTATGTGCTCATGCGCTGGATTCCTACGTGTGAATAAACCCTCCCGCACTAGAAACTAGCTCATGTGCTTGAACTCATTTTTGATGAATTTTTGCAAAAAGATGGCCCAAATGAATGAATTTAACCTTGGTCTTTTAACATGTTGTTTAGAAGTGAAAGTAGAAGATATTTTGAGAATTTCATAGCTTTTCAACCGTGAATGTGGCACCTCGACCACGTACAACAACCCGTGGCGGAAACGTCAAGAAGTCACATTACAAATTCTTCACAACACATGGTATTAAAGTTTATGTTTTATTGAATTGTTGAACTACGTTGTCTTTTGAAACGTAAACAAATACAAACAATGGTTCTTTATTTTAAAGCAAAAACTAAGTCCCGAGTCCATCCTACGTGTAGCATGCTTTCATAATCATCACACATTTGCACCTAAAACATATGTGAAAATAATGTCAACAATAAAGTTAGTGAGTAACATAGGTTTTGTAGTTAAATTCATGGCTATGAATTTCAATTGCAATACCTCGTCTGACTGCGAGCGTTGATGAATGAAAATCTTGTAACCAGTAGTGTACCAATCGTGTATTGTATAAATAAGAAAACATTGTAGCCATGAATCTTGACAAAATTGTTTCTTTTTGTAAAACTGTGTAAGTAATTGATTTAATAAAAAACTTTGTATGGTTTATATAGATTTAATTGAAAACCATTTGTGACTTTGTCTAAACCAATTGTCTTTGTTTTGTGTAAACCACTCGTCCTTGTTTTGTATAAACCAATAGTCTTTGTTTTGTATAAACCAACTGTCCTTGTTTTGTATAAACCAATTGTCCTTGTTTTGTATAAACCAATAGTCTTTCTTTTGTATAAACTAATCATCCTTGTTTTGTATAAAGCAATTGTTTTTGTGTGAATAAGTATGGTCGTGTGGTGAATACATTCAAGCCCGTGTTAACTCGTTGGACAAACCACCAAAGGCTGTATCAATTGTGTTCCACAGTTTCTGTCGTTCCCCAAACTTCCCACAAACCCCGAGAAATTTGGAAACATGATTGTTAGTCCTATGGTACCATAACATACTACCAGGCGGCTTGGACAAAGTTACTGAACCTACTCGTGTTATGGATAACGCACCACCAAGTTTCACACATGATAAAAAACATATAGTTTTGTATGTAAACCATAATATTTCATAAACTTGGGAAAAGTACTAGTAGGCACATATGAATCAACTCAAAATATTTGAAAAATGTAAAAGTGGGGACTATGTACTCACATGAGTCATGCGTAGTAAATATGTAGATTTGAGAGATAGTTTAGCACATATGAAACCCCCCAAAGATTTAAGAAAAAGGGAAACTTTGCACTCACTTGAATTATCGATGTCGTGTTTAATTATGCTAGCAAAGCTCAAGAGAAATAAGGATTTGTTCATCAATGGTTTTGTTGTGATAATGTTGGTGGATGAATGTGAGTTATGGAAACATCATAACTTTGAAGAAGTTTATATGTATTTAGAAGATATGAAATTTTGGCATCCTTTTGTGTCGCTTTTGTAAAATACTTTAAAAATAGGAACATTGTCGAAAATTATAAAAATTTCCATTCTACTAGTTCAAAGTGTGTTATACAATTTCTATTTAGAAGTTTTTCTGTTTGGAGCCGGGAAAATGGTCAAAACTATTGATCTTGACAAACTGTCTAGTTTTGACCTTCTGTTTGGTTTTAGACATTTGAGGGTCCAAATAGAGGTGTTTGTTAATGTATCATACATCGTTGAAACGTATTACAATGAACTTAATCAAAATATAAGAGTTTACTTTGTTTTGTTACGTTTTGCTATTTTTTACACTTTTGGCCATTGGACTTGTATCATCACTTCTTTGCCATTTTTAACCCCTCTAAAACAATTTTTAGGTCATGTGAAGGGTATTAAGGCATATGTAACTTGGATTTTGTTTTTGATATGTCGTGAATATCATTTTGCTCGATCGTATTATTACGTATTTTGTAGATAAAATATAAAATTTTATTAAGCACGTTAATAATCGAAAGTGTGTGTACAACCTTTGAAATATTGCTAATGTTACTGTCTCCCTTACTTTGGGGAATTTCGTACCAAAATCGAATCAGAGGAGACTTGTGAGAAAAGATGGGGGGGAGGTTCTTTGCTTTCAATTGGACCTCTCGTTCCCAGGTAAACTCTAGGCCACGTTTGGATTCCCAGCGAACTTTAATAATTGGTATTCGACTACGCTTGAGTTTCTTGATTTCATGTTCCATGATTTCCACAGGTTTCACGACAAAATGCATCGTGTCATCAATGCGGATTTCATTAAAAGGGATGTGGAGGTTTTCATCGGCTAAACACTTTTCAATTTGGACACGTGGAAAATTGGATGAACGTTTCAAAGTTCAGGAGGTAGATCGAGTGTGTAGGCTACCTTTCCGATCTTTTCAATTATCTTAAAAGGGTCACATAATGAGGATTAACCTTCTTTCCAAATCTAACCACACCCTTCCAAGGGGATACCTTGAGAAGAACATGGTCACCAATTTGGAATTCCAAAGGTTTGCTTCGTTTGTCAGCATAACTCTTTTGACGACTTCTAGCTGTAAAAAGGTTATTGCGATTCGTGATTTTGTCTGTTGTTTTTGAATGAGTTCAGGCTCGATGATTTGAGCTTCACCAACTTCATTTCAACAGACAGCTGAACGACATTTTCGACCATAGCCTCAAAAGGAGCCATGTTGATGCTAGAGTGATAACTGTTGTTGTAGGAGAATTCAATCAAAGGTAGATGCGAATCACAACTACTACCAAAGTTAATCACATAAGCTCTAAGCATATCCTCAAGTGTTTTGATTGTCCTTTCCGTTTGTCCATCAGTTTGAGGATGATATGAGGGTCTTAGGTTCAATTTGGTTCCTATGGAAGATTGCATGGTTTTCCAGAAATGTGAAGAGAAACTAGCGTCACAATCTGATATGATGTTGAAAGGAACACCATGATGAGATACAATCTTATCAATATAGATCTTATCAAGTTTGTCAGTAGAGAAATCCTCACGAATCGGCAAAAAATTTGGTGACTTAGTCAGACGGTCGATGATTACCCAAATGGCATCATGACCTCTAGAAGTGAGTGGTAATTTATTGATGAGGTCCATAATGGTGTTCTCCCACTTCCATACCAGCACTTCTGGTTGTTCAAGCAAACCAGAGGGACGTTGATGTTCTGCCTTAACTTTAAGGCAAGTAAGGCATTTGGACACATACAAAGCTATGTCCTTCTTCATGCCCAACCACCAATACTGGGTACAAAGATCCATGTACATCTTGTCTGCACCAGGATGGATAGAATAACGAGACTTGTGAGCCTCGTTCATCAACAATGTATGAAGATTATCTTGGTCCGACACCCATAAACGATTAAGAAATAGAGTAACCCATCGTCTTTAGTTTCAAGCTGAAGCTCAAGATTATGTGGTAGTTCATTACACATCATGCCTTGGTTACACAAGTACGTTGGGCTTGGAAAATACGTGTTTGGATATCTGATTGAACTCAAACACAATGAATTTTAACATGTTCTTTGTGACTAATTGCGTCGGCTACGATATTCGCCTTACTTGAATGGTAGCAAATCTCGCAATCATAGTCGTTCAGAAGCCAACCTAACGTTGTTGTCTTATACTCAATTCCTTCTGAATGAATATATGTGGGAGACTTTTGAGATCCGTGAATACCACACATTTGGTACCATAGAGGTAGTTTCTCCAAATCTTAAGAGCGAAAACAACAGCACCTAACTCAAGATCATGAGTTGTGTAGTTCTTTTCGTGGATTTTCAGTTATCTTGATGCATAGGCTTTGACTTTGTCTTTTTGTATGAGAATACACTCAAGACCGAGATTTGAGGCATTAAAGTACACAACAAAATCATCGTTGCCTTCAGGTAGGGATAGAATAGGAGCATCACAAAGCCTTTGTTTCAAAGTTTTGAAGGCTACTTCCTGTTTGGGTCCCCACTCAAAAAGTTTATTCTTTTGAGTTAAAGAAATGAGGGGAACCGCAATCTTGAGAAGTTAGCAATGAATCGACGGTAGTAACCTGCAAGACCAAGAAAAGATAGAACTTCTATAGGAGTAGTAGGTGTACTCCAGTCCTTAATCGCAGTGATTTTGACGGGATCTACATGTATGCCTCGTTCATTGAAAGAATTGTATTTCTTTTAAGCCAAAATTCACACTTGAAGAATTTGGCATAAAGTTGTTCCTTCTTTAGGAGTTCCATTGTTAGACGGAGGTGATGTTCGTGGTCAGCTTGATATTTAAATGTATCAAGATGTCGTCGATGAAAACAGTGATGAACTTATCCAAGTAAGGTTTACAAACCCTATTCATTAAGTCCATGAAAATGGCTAGAGCATTTGTTAGGCCAAAGGGCTTGACAGTGAACTCGTAATGGTCGTATCGAGTACGAAAAGCAGTTTTAGGAATATTTTCTTTGAGTACACGAAGTTAATGTCACACCCTAACCAATGGCGGAAACATCGGGGCGGGACGAAATAGATTGCTCGAGTCAACATAGCACTAGTTTGCGATAAAAGTTAAGATATCAAATTTCATTTCATTACAAATTTGTCAAGTACAACATAAGAAATTTGAAACTACAACATTTAAGAGTTTCAAGTACAACATGATTAACAATAAGCAACATAAAGTCTAGAAGTTTCTAGGTGCATTTCTAGGAAGTCCCTACTAAGTTTCATCAATGCGTCCTCCTTAACCTGCAACATGTTAAAAGTATAGTTCAACACAAAATTAGTGGCGAGTACACAAGTTTGATATAGCATAAGTATGAAATAGTTTAAACGAATCCACATGTTAGGATAGTTTACTAGATTAATGCAAACATGCGATTTACAAGTCAATCCTCAAGTGTCACCGCAAAATAGAATATACTTAACATGACCTCAAGAATACGGGCGGTGCGTTACTCCTATAGCGTTATACATGTTAAGGGGAAACTCGTATGAAGTTAATGACAAGTCTTATCACATAAGAATGTTCCAAGTATACAAATCGTACCCGTATCTTTAGCATGTATGATGGATTGTTTGTGTGTTTGCATAAAAGTATGAGTGTGATTGTGTGTATTTTTGATAGATTAAACATGTTGCACCCAAAGTGTAAAGCGTAAAAGGGTGTTTGAATGTACTCACAGTTAAGCAAGCTTCCTAGTATCCTTTGCGTAGAGTGCTCAGGTGATGCAACACGAAGTTACCCTACATGGGGTAAACAGGTGGGCGTGAGTATACAGAGTTGGATCCAGATTCTGAAGTAGAAAGTACAGAAAGAAAATGGGAAGAAGGCCTTTTCATACGAAGTGGGATGTCCGCCTCGTGCGAGCTGACTTGCAACTCATATGAGTTGACTGGTACCTCGTACGAGTTGACTTGCAGCCCGTACAAGTTGACTATTCACCTTGTGCAAGGTGACCGTCCTGGAACGTGTTAGCCTGTTTTGTACCCATTTCAGGACTGTTTTCTTTGAACGGGAGTCGTGATAACAAGGCATGATAGTCCGAGTCATAACACTAGATCAGATTGTGATTAATATATGTCCAGATCAGTTCATAAATAAAGTAAGTATGGTTTAGTCAAGTTTGTCATATAATTCAAGCATGGGGCTACGAACACCTCATTATATGATTCACCAAAGCACAAGGTTTGTCAACCGGTTGGTCACGAATTAGAGAATTTAAAGTCATCTAAAACGTTATCAGCCGAGTAAGCGTGCTAGGTGCATGCATCCCGAACATAATGGTGTTTGGGGACGTGTCGTAGCCTTGTCACTCTAATGAAGACTGAATCGGTTTTAGGAGTAAAACGTATACAACAGTGGTGGAACTTATGTCACACCCCGTAATTTCAACCAAACACCGGTGGGCCCGGTGGGGAATATTGTGACGTAAGTTGATATCATCATAGTCAATTAAACACAACACAACAGAAGTCTTGGAGTTAAATTACTATTACAAACCAAATGTTCAAAGTACGAAAAATAATATACAGACGGCCTGTAAAGAAAGATCCACAGGCGGATCGTACAATGTACAAAAATGTATAACAGACTTTGGGCAGATCTAAGGATTTGCAAGATCCTCTTATAATACTACCGAGCAGCTTTCAGCCTATCTCGTATTGTACCTGCATCTTAGTCTTTTGAAAATACGTCAGCTTTCGCTGGTAAATACACCCGACTGACTCATTTTGAAAACATTTTAAAATTTAGATTTAAGTGCACAAGGCACAAATCTTTTGTAACTTGGGAAAGTCAGTGTTGTAACCTTGTTAACAGCTTTACATGTTTGTCAATACATATGGGGCCCAGTACAGAGACCGAGACACGATTAACGTACACACAACTTATGAACCCATGAAGTAGTTATCTCCAACTTGTGGGTAAAAATAATTTAGCATTAGCATCTGTCAGGTTAATTTTTTTTAGATTTTGGATTCGTTTAAGGAGTTGAGTGGCTAACTCATTTGAGGTATTTTCTAAGGGCATTTACACGTGTCGGTTTATTACCAAATATGAATTTTGCGAGGTGTTACATCCTCACCCCCTTAAAAGAAATCTCGACCTCAAGATTTTATTCAAAAAGATGGGAGTACTTTTATCGCATAGTGGACTCAACCTCCCATGTATACTCGAGGCCTCGAAGGGCATCCCACTTAACCTTAGAATAGGTATAAAGTTCCTTCAGAGCATTTTAACCCGTCGATCCTCGATCGAAATTGGTTTCTCAGTGAACCTCAGGTTTTTATCAATTTGCACATCTTGATGTGACATTGCTAGCGACTCATCGGGCTAGACATTTCTTTAAATTAGATACGTGGACACCTCATGGTTTCCACTGAGCTCCTTAGGCAGCTTGAGCTTATAAGCTACATAACCGACACATTCGATTACCTCGAATGGTCCAATATATCTCGGGCTTAACTTGCCTTTCTTTCCGAAGCGCATCACACCTTTCCAGGGTGATACCTTTAGTAATACTTTGTCCCCTATTTGGAACTTAAGAGGTTTTCGCCTTTTGTCTACATAACTTTTCTTCCTATCACGGGCAGCTTTGAGACGATCACGGATTTGCATTATCTTATATGTGGTCTTTAGGACAATCTCTGGTCCAGACAGTTGGGCTTCCCCAACTTCAGCCCAACAAACAGGCGTTCTACATTTTCTCCCATACAAGGCTTCAAAAGGAGCAGCCTTGATGCTTGTATGATAACTATTATTGTAGGAGAATTCTATTAGGGGTAAGTGGTCATCCCAACTTCCAACTAAATCAACTAAATCAATTACACATGCTCTGATACCAACTTGTAACGCCCATTTTCGCCGTAAGGTCAATTCGTATTATAATTTAAACTTTCATAACATAATGTAAAACCTTGACCAAAATGCCCCTCTTATTCTTAGGAATCAAACACAACCTTTTGATAATTAAGGAGCATAACCTAAATTTACTGTACCAATTTTAGACTTTAAGTTTACACACGAAGACATAAGTATGTTTAGAATGACATTACATCCCAAAAGTATTTCCTTGACCCGATGGGATCAAAACTTGAGACGGAAGCGTGAAAATGGGGCGATGCGGTGTGTGTTCATTCCAAGTACGCCATTATCAAGTTTGCGATTTTCCTATCATACACAGCACAAATGCATTTGTTAGTAAAATTTGTTAACATAAAACTTTCATCCATCCTTTAATCCTTAATTGGCCCATAATCAAGGTCATGACGTTGAAACATTCTTTCTGCCTACATTCCTTACTTACAACAATTTCGCCTACAACAAAATTGTAGTTTTCATTCTTATTACAACCAATACACAATTCATCCGACCCAATCGTACGGGTTCATACAACAAACATTTCATTCTCATTTGACTCGTGAACAACGGGTCATTATACTCATGATTTTATCGTCATACTAACCATTCGTTCTGACCCAATTACAATGGTCAATCCACATACTTTATACCGTTATTTAACGAATTTATCTATATTCATCATTTCGCGTTACCGTACTCAATTATAGTTAACAACTAGTAATAACATAAATCGAAGTTCAAACTAACTTACCTTTATTTTGCGTTGCTTGTGAACCGGATTGACTGGTACCTTCTTCCTTCACACCTACAATTTTACATTCAACATTCTTTCAATCTCATGCTTTCATCTCACATTTACACTAACATTGCGAGCTAACAACTCAACATTTTACCAATTCAAATCAATTACCATCATACTCATATGAAATTATTTTTATTATTTAACACCAATACTCAAGCATTTCATCAAACACCTGGAGTGCATACTACTAACAAAGCATAGAGTACAAGTATCTTATGCATTTCTTCACTTATACATATTAAGCTCATCAAATTCATCTAATTTCATGTTTCCTTCATTCATAATCAAATCTCATCTATCTAATACTTATTGTAAGTAACTTCCTACATAATCATTACATTGATTTGTACATAATTCATCACTATAATATACAAAGTCCCCACTTCAAGTGGTTTCCACATTTAATAATCTATTTACCCAATATCAAGCATAATTCATGTTCTATGGTATGATTCTCACTCACAATTTCTTAAATTTTCATGTGAACTCATAGATGGGTTGAGACCCACTTTCTACAAATCACCAAATCAAGAATTTCGACTTACCACTTATTAGTTAAGCATAGAGGATTACTTATCAGGGCACGTGCATAAGATTGGCATCAATTTCGTCTTCCAATTTGTTGAATTTCTCAGATTTAGGTCTTGTTCTTCTTCTCATTTTTCCTCCCCCATCTGATCGACACATACATACATACATAATCTAATTTTTCTGCATTTTTCTTTCTTAAACTCTCATTTTCCAAAGTGCCACATTCAGCCCCTTAAGTTTTTAGAACAAGTCACTTGATCACCTAACTATCACCTAAATTACTTGTCTCTTGTTTGATGTCAATCATTCTAATTAATTAAACTTACTAGCATAATTAATTGACTATTATTTAAAACTAGTGTAAAGTCACCATCTATTTCTCATGACATCATACATATAATATCATAATAGGACCCATAAAATTTTGGGTGTTACACTTCCAAAGTTTGAATAGTGCGCTCACTCTGTCCATCCATCTGTGGGTGGTAAGCCGTACTAAAGTTCAATTTTGTACCTAAAGATTGTTGGAAACTTTTCTAAAAATGAGATGTATATCTAGTATCTCTATCAGATACAATAGATATCGGCACACCATGTAGGGACACAACCTTGTCCACATATAGCTTTCCAACTTATCAGAATTATAAGTCTCTTTAATTGGCTAGAAATGTGCTGACTTAGTCAGCCAGTCCACAATGACCCAAATCGTGTCATTGCCACGTTTGGTCTTAGGTAACTTGGTAATCAAATCCATAGTTACCGTTTCCCATTTCCAGGTGGGAATCTCAAGTTGTTGTAGGAGTCCTGACGGTTTCTGATGTTCGGATTTAACTTGCGAACACGTCAGACACTTAGCTACATAAGTGGCTATGGTTTCTTCAAACCCATCCACCAATAGTTCTTTTTCAGATCTTGATACATTTTGTCACCACCTGGGTGAACCGAGTATCTTGAATTATGTGCTTCTTGGAGGATTATTTCTCTAAGTCCTCCGAAGATTGGAACCCAGATTCTTCTGTTGAATATAAGGATTCCATCCTTTCCAGGCGTTAACTGATAAATAGTTCCGCCTAATCCATCATTAGGAATATTAACCTCTAATAGGGTTGCTTTTGCGCATCTAATAACTTCTCATTCAAGCTATTTTTGAGCTCAATGCTCTTATCATTATCCTAATGGGCTTAACCCTTTCCTTGCGACTCAAAGCATCAGCAACGACATTTGCCTTGCCGGGATGATAGCGGATTTCGCAATCATAATCATTAAGTGTTTCCATCCAACGGCACTGTCGCATGTTCAATTCTTTCTGATTGAACAGATGTTGGAGGCTCTTATGGTCAGTGTATATAATACACTTTGTGCAAATACAACAGCACCCAATTCCAAATCATGGGTGGTGTAATTCCTTTCGTGCACCTTAATTGTCGTGATGCATAAGCAATCACTTTGCCTTTTTTGCATTAGCACACAGCCCATGCCAGTGTGCGAGGCATCACAGTATACGACAAAATCTTCAATACCCTCAGGTAGAGAGAACACAGGAGCATTGCTCAACTTGTGTTTCAGAATCTCAAAAGTTTCTTGTTGTTTTGGACCCCCGTTAAACTTGACATTCGGGTCAAGGTAGTTAAAGGAGTGGCTATCCTCGAAAAGTTCTCAATGAACCTCCTATAATAACCGGCCAATCCTAAGAAACTACGATTTCTGACGGAGTCTTGGGAACTTCCCAATTCATTATGGCTTTTATCTTGGCGGGACCACTTGGATACCACGCTCACTTACAACATGTCCAAGAAATTGGATTTCTCTAAGCCAAAACTTGCACTTAGAGAACTTAGCATAAAGCTTTTCTTGCCTTAGTAATTCTAGGATGCACCGAAGATGTTTCTCGTGATTAACTTGATTATGAGAGTATATAAGTATGTCGTCTATGAAGACAATGACAAACTTATCTAGGTACGGCTTGCAGACTCTATTCATGAGATCCATGAATGCTGCTGTCATACCCCGACCCGCAGCGGAAATAAAAGTCGGGGCATAATTGGGTTATCACCAAAGCTCATGACATTTACTAATAAGTTTCATATTTATTAAATTGAAATTAAAACTTCAAATATTCAAACACAATGAGTTATACAAGCACAAATAAAATCAAAACATTGTTCAGAACATAATAATTTTGTTTAATCTTCTAAGGCCATTCCTATGTGTTTCTTTCTTCAGCTTGTTCACCTGTATCATGCGTAAAACAAAAGATTTGGGTCAACAAAAGTTGGTGAGTGAATCTAAGTAAAACATTTAAACATTTGTTATATTAGTTGTTTAAATAAAAATTTGTGCATGAATCATACGTGAGCATAAGTATATATAAATATATATATATATAAATATATATATATATATATATATATATAAACCATCACAACCCACATAATATCCACAATGAACACATGACATGATGAATGATGAATTTGTGATCAAGGCTCAATCAAACGGAGCCAATCTAATGAGGCACCTGATGCTCAACTCGTATCCCACGAGAAACTGATGGGCCTAATGAATGATTGCACTGAAATGATAAAATGTAACCACACCCAACCACTCAAACAAATATACACCTTTGATCACGAGATGATGTTAGCACAAGTGTTTAAATAAACAAAACATGTACAACACATGATACACCCCAAAACAGGATTAAAAATGGGAATTTGTAGAGATTCACTCACTGTGGGTGCGTTTTCTTGATCGGCGAAAGATGCGCACGAATTGGGGATTTGAATGACGAACGAATACTAACCTAAAAATATTACGATAACTCGGTAATATAAACAATTTAATAATTTGAGGTAATACCTTATGTTTGCTTTTTAGATTATTTTTGTGATAATTTAATGAATTTTTAATATTGTTATAATTGTGGGTATTAAAAAATATAGGGTAATTTTTATTTAAAATAATAAACAGTAAAAAAATTTGGGTCTTGACTGGCTTGTCAAGCCTGACCGGTTCAGGTGATTATTGGCTGCGTGTGTATAGACTCGAACTCGTGACCTCTCGGTTGCGTGCACGCAGCTCTTCCAACTGAGCTACGTGTCTAACCCGTTAGGATCTTGTTTTTAATTATTCTTATATTCTTGTTAGCTTTAATAAGAAATTAGTAAATTCTAAAAAGGTTTTTAATAGTCGAATCGGTGTGAAGATTTGGACTCGAACCTATGACCATGATTGGGTGTTTAACCCGTAATATATAGAATTCTTATTAAATTTAACAACATGTTGAAATCAACATGGTTTGGTTTTAAAAAGTTTTTATTTCAGGGAGAACGGTGTTGCAGGGTTCGAACTCGAGACACATATGTTTAATGTGCAAACAGTCCACCACTGGACTGTGTGTCTAACCCGGTTATAATCCGGTTTCAAAATGTATTTAACCATCTGATCTACATCATCTTCTTCTTCAGAACACGACTCATATCATCAATCCGATTTAAGACAACTTCTTGATTTGATTATGTTGTAATAATATATACTGATTCGTGATTGTTACAAGATCATAAGGATAAATAAAACAAGGTAAAAGAGAGATGGTTACAATGACGGAACTGTTCGGTTTTTGCGGCGTAAGTCCGGCGGCAGACAAAGCGCCGGCAACAGACTGAGTTGCTTGATCAGTGTGTAGGATGGGTTTTCGAGAGGAGATGAGCGAATTTGGAACTAACTCTAGCTACGTATGTATAGGCTTTCGAGGGCTGGGATTTCGGTTCATGAGATCCGAATGTTTCGGTGATTTATCTTCAAGAATTTGATTGGTAAATTGGTCACTGATTGCCAGCTATTAGCGAACGGATTGATTGATTATCAATTTACCAAAACATCGGTGATTGTCGTTGTTGGTTTGTTTGAATATTGCGGATGACCCGCATGAACTACTATACATATTAACTGATTTCAAAGGTAACCAATAAGTGTTTGTGGCCTAGTGGTGTTTGATGTGTGTGCATAAGTGGGTGACCCGGGTTTGATCCCCGGTTTACCCTTTTTTTTGTTTTTATTATATATTCTATTATTTCTTTAAGTCTATTTTAATTCATTTGCTAATTCATTTGCTATTATTATTATTTATTAATTATAAATATTTGATTCTAATATCCTTGTAAAAAATGTTAGAAAATACGTAACGACATATATATATAAAAAGGAAAACACTTGATTAATAGAATGGTGCGGGTTTTCAAAACCCGTTTTACATAAATGTTACAGCTGCAGGTGCATTTGTGAGCCCAAAAGGCATCACGAGAACTTCGTAATTACCATAACGAGTCCTGAAGGCTGTCTTGGGAACATCCTCACTTCTAACCTTCAATTGATGATATCATGATCTTAAGTCGATCTTAGAGAAGTAACTAGCCCTTTGAAGTTGATCAAACAAATCATCAATCCTAGGCAGAGGATAACGATTCTTGATTGTTATCTTGTTTAGTGCATGGAAATCAATGCACATTCGCATTGAAACCTCCTTTTTCTTAAAAAAAAGAATAGGAGCTCCCCAAGGTGAGGAACTAGGTTGTATGAAGCCTTTCTCTAAGAGTTCGTCTAATTGTATTCTTAATTCCTTCATCTCTGTCGGTGCTAGCTGATACAGAGCTCTTGCAACAGGTGCTGCTCCCGGTAGGATGTCAATCCTAAACTCCACTTGCATATCTGGAGGTAGACCTGGTAATTCTTCAGGGAAAACATCGGGATATTCTGAGATAACTGAAAGGTCTTCAATATTTGGCTTCGGCTCGTTAATAGTTGCTTGTCCATGTAAATGACACAACCTTTCCTTAGACACTTGGATGCTTTAAATAATGACACTTTTTCTGGAAATCCATAGTGTGAATCTCCAAAGATGGTGAGCATTTCACCAGATGGGTTTTTAATTTCGATGAGTTTCTTATCACAGGTAATGCGGGCTTGGTTATGGGATAACCAATCCATGGCTAAGACTACATCGAACCCCGCCAATTTCATTGGCAGAAGAGAGATAGGAATTGAATGATTCTTAATGGATATAAATCATCCATCAAGAATGGAAGATGCTGTTTCTAAGGTTCTATCAGCAAGTTCTACTTCATAAGTTATGTCTAAAGTTCTTATGGGTAAGTTTAATATTTTGCTGAACTTATAGTCCACAAATGACTTATCCGCATCCGAATAAAAAAGAATTCTAGCAAATATGTCATTAATGAGGAAAGTACCTATTATGACATTATTGTCATTAACGGCCTCCTTAGCATTCATCTGGAAGGCACGAGCATTTCATTTCTTGGCTTCTCCAGGCTTTGCCTCATTAGTTCTGAGATGCTTTGGGCAATTAGGCTTAATATGCCCTTTCTCATTACAGCCAAAACAGACGGCATCTTTAAGATTTTTGCACTCGTGGGTTCTATGCCCTTTCCTTTTGCAAATACCACAGGGTTTAATCTGAGGGTCGGTATTGCATTGCCCCAGTGCCTGCGGTTACAGGTTTTGCACAAAGGTCTATCATCAGATTTGTGTTGGTTCTTCTTGAACCCAAAATTTCCTTTCTTTTTAAACCTTTGGGAGTTATCAATCTCTCGTTTTCTTTTCCCGTCAGTCTCAGTCTTGACTGACTTTTGTCTCACTAGATCTAAAGTGAGAGAGAGATATAGGTCAACAGCAGACCTATAAGTAGTAGGCTGAGCAGCCTTCACCATGCCTTTAATCTCAGGCGCTAACCCATTTATAAAACGCGCGATGAGTTTGGGTTCAGGTGAAATCTGATAAGATACTAATCTGGATAAGGAATTAAAGTCGGTAACATACTTCTGACAGTCCTGATTTTTCATTGTAAGATTCAGAAAATCTGACTCTATCTTCTCCACCTCATGAGGTGGGCAGTACGTTTCCTTAACAAGGTTCGCAAACTTGGCCCATCCCAAGTTATATAGGTGTACTTTTCCTGTTGACTGGACCATGGCCTTCCACCATATGAGGGCATCTCCTTTGAAGGATTGGGATACAAACTTCACCATATCCTTATCAGCACAACCGCTGATATCTACAATAGTTTCCATCTCATCAAGCCATCTCAAGGCTTCTACTGCTCCCCTTTCTCCATTAAAATCTCGGGGCTTGCAGGAGACAAAGTATTTATAGGTACATCCGTTTTTAGAAGAACGGGACTTATCATTGAATTCTAGTTTCTTTGGTTCACTCTTCGCATTTGAAGAGTTGACAGAGCTCTCCTTTCGAGCTGATGATGGTGGAATAGATAAAGGTTTGGAGCGAGTAGCGCTCACTTCCTTAAATTTCTCCATAGCTTTTTCCATGGCTTTTCCGACAGCTGCATCAATGCGAGCTTGGAAATCATCATTATTGATGACTATATTTTTAGCTTTGTCAGTACTCTTATCACGGCGATAACTTTGCGCCTCATCTGAGTTAGCCATCTCTGATATTTGGGTACTATATACCAAATTAAATTTTATATTAGCCATGGTATTAATAACCATATAGGCTATAAAGTTTGGATATATAAATCCATTGCCTATTTGAACCAGTGTGCACGGAATCACAACTGTCAGGATTGACATTTTAAATGAATGTTATCTATATTTGGCCTAGGTCTCAAAAGGACCATCAAACGCAAATTACAATTTGGACATAGTCCATATATTATTAGACAGTGGTTTGTAATGTCACAACTGTCATTGTCATTAAACAATTATAAGTAGCTCATAGGCTTGTCACGAAGGACATTAAAATATGACATATTGACTTGTCACTAAGGACATATAAGAATGTGGCACATTGGCCTGTCACTAATGGACATAAAAATACGGCACATTGGCCTGTCACTAATGGACATAAAAATACGGCACATTGGCCTGAAACAAATCAATTAACATCAATTAGATGTTTAAGATAGATAATCATCATACTTGATGATATTAGTCATGATCTCATTGATCATATAGACTATAAGGCTTGAGTATAACTAACCACCTTGGACAGGGAACCATAAGGTTACAACTGTCGTTGTCTTAATTGATAATATAATATTGCACGAAGGCAAATCATCACTAATGGATGTTTAATTTTGGTCCGTAGACACTACATCAGTAATGGATGTTTAACTATGGCCCGTAGGCACTACATCACCAATGGATGTTTAATCATAGCCCGTAGGCACTACATCACTAATTGATGTTTAATTACCGTAGGCACTACATCGCTAATGGATGTTTAATTATGGCCCGTAGGCACTACATCACTAATGGATATTTAATTATTATCATCGCATTGATGATATTAGCCGAGATCAAATTTGATCACATAGGCTATATAATAGGTTAGGATATAGTCCATTTACCTAGACGGTTAGTGTGGTTCCTCAAGTCACACTACCAAGAGTATGAACATTACTTGAATGTTAACATAGGAGTATCTTAATGGTCGATTAATAGTCACGGTCGCATTGACCTTAACGACTTGGAGGCTTGAACATAGTCCACCACCTCTGGATAGAAGGATAATTCTTCTTTAACTAAATATAGAAGGCTATTCATCCTTAACTATCATTTATAATTTGGCCAATTAATATGGACTTTGCCATTTGGCTAATCAAAACCATTAAGATCTTTTGGAATTATATAGCTAATCATAAAATTCGAGTAAAATCGAGACGATCGCTTGAAGAGGATGAGTACATATATATATATATATATATATATATATATATATATATATATATATATATATATATATATATAAAATATTTCAATAAATGTTAATAGAAAGTACAATACTCGAAATAAATAAATAAAACTAATTGTCCATGCAAGGACTAAAAGAAATAACTTGTCCACACAGGGACTAAAGAAATAACAATGTCCACGTAGGGACTAAACATAATAAAAGAAAAGACTTCACTCGTCCTTCTTTCCCTTAACCAACTTAGAGAGCTTCTTGAAGAACTTATTCGTCCTCTTCTCCGTCTTCTCTGCTTGTTGTTGCATTTCCTTCATTCGTTCTAAGGCCTCGTTAATCGCCTCGAGTTGTGGCGGAGGTTGTGGTTGTGTTTGTGGCATCATAGGATACTGGTACCCATAAGTTGGATATCCAGTAGGTGAATAAGCAGGTGGGAAAGGAGATGGGTAAAGTGCGTTATGCATGACCACTTGCATATAACGGTCATGCGAAAGTGCTTGATAGTCTACCGGTGTAGACGGGTTAAAAGGATCATATCCAGACTTGTCTGGATATGTGGGGATTGGGTTACTATAACCCGATGGTGGTGGTTGAACTGCAGGTGTTGGTGTTGATTCCACCACATGTGAAGCATTGGAGGTCCACCCATTTGTGGATCCTCTTGAATGGTTGGATAAGGTTTGGGCAAAGGTGGCAGCGGTCCCGACCTTTGACCTGCACGTACCGACATACGTGCTCCCCGCTTCCTCCTTGGTGGTTCAGGTGGTGGTTGAGGCTGGTCCACCGGTTCCATGTGGACGTCTTCTTGGATAGGAGGTGGTTGATAGTGATGGGAAGGAGTGTTGGCGAAGGTAAATTGGTTCCAATATTGGTCCCACTCATTAGGACCTTGGTATGGCGATCCGGCATAAGAGTTCGAATCGCTTGAGATTTCAATGGGATGCGTATTCGATCCCGACGATGGCATCTCCGGGTCGGAGTCCTCGTCCATAGGGTTTGGTTGGTCCAAGTGATTTTGATTGGCTGGAGGCGTGTTAAAGTAGTGATTAGGGTTAAATTCTTCATGATGAGAGTGTGAATGGGAATGATGAGAATGGTGAGAATGGTGTGAATGATAGGAGTGGTGAGAGTGGTAAGAATTTTGGGAATGTGGGGGCGAGTGTCTATGAGAGACAGAGTGTCTCGCTGGTTGCCAAGGAGACGAATCTCCTGATTCTTAGTAGGAATCTGAGTTGTGAGGTTGAGAAGGGATGCGCCCGACGGTCCTCCCCTCACTGGACCTTTTCCTCTTCCACTTTGTCCTCTTACTCTTGGCGGCATTTTCCTGTTAAAAATCAAATTTAAAACAATACTAATGTAACATCCGATCACCTTTGATGATAACCCAATCATGCCCCGATCACCTTTTCCGCTGCGGGTCGGGGTGTGACAGATTGGTATCAGAGCCATAACTATAGGGATATAGGATAGGTTATTAGACCCTTAGAGCCTATACTATAATTTGCCTAAATTTTAATTGTTTAGGTGGTTACATACAAACTTATGATATTTATTTGTTTCATATTTGTTTATACTTACAGTCAAACATACATACTTATATACACATTCATCATACATATTTCAATGTTCATATATTCAATTCATCTTCATACATTTGTTATTCAAAGATTTTGTTGCAATTTTCAAATCTCATCAAAGTAAGTTCTGCGACGGGCATGTAGTAACTGGAAGGGTACAAGTACCGGTAGTCGGAACGTCCTGTCTAGGTTGGCATTCGTATAAATCCAATATAACGGACAAGTTTGCCTACCTGGAGACTAACGATGAGAGTACGAAGGACCTATTAGGCCAAAGCATGCCACACCAAACGTCGTTCGAACTAACCCACTTTGAGGTGTCACCGTGTCTACACCTGGACACATTCCGAATATCATACGTTATATACATATTTCTCGATTTTCTTCGGGTTTTAGTGTACGTAACCAGGCTAACACATGCGAACCATATGAAAAACCCGGTATTCATGGGGGCCCACATGATTACGAAGGTGAAGTATGGCGGCATGTAGGGCCTAATGACGAGCAAAGCCTAAGACATCCTATGGATGTAGTAGATTTATTTCCTATACTTATTTTATGAATGTTCATTCCTAAATGCGACCCATGATCCCAAAAACATCCAACTCATACTCATGATGCGTATTCCTTGTAGATGTCTTCTAACCTCGCCCGTAGGAAGATGAGAGCAGGAAAAGCTCGCGAGCGCATGGCTGCCCTAATCGCTCAACAAATGGCTGCCGTAATACCCAACATTGTAATCCAAGTCCAACAAGCACTTACCGCTAACCCTGTCAATCAAGAAGATCAACACGTTATCAACTCTCCCCCAAATACCACTAAATGCACCTACAAGCATTTCAAATCATGCGACCCTCCAAAATACGAAGGGACTGAAGGTGTCACCGCTCTCGTCCATTGGTTTGAAGAAATGGAGAACACTTTTCTAAATTGCGATTGTCCTGACGATCGCAAAGTGTGATATGCTACCGGTCGTTTATATGGAATAACACTTACTTGGTGGAATACAGAGAAGGCCAAACGAGGTGTTGAAGATGCTATGACTTTAACTTGGGATGAATTGAAGGAAATCATGACCAGACGATTTTGCCCAAGGAGCGAAATCAAGAAATTAGAAGATGAATTTTATTCGTTGAAGCAAAAGGAAGGAGACCACACCACATACAACAAAAGATTCCTCGAGTTACATCAGATGGTTCCCAACTTGTTCACTCCCCTCTACCGGTTGATCGAGCACTACATTCGAGGTCTTCCGTCAAAGATTCAAGACTCTGTAATAAGTACCACGCCTGCAACTTTGGAAGCAGCAATGGAGTTAGCTACAGAGCTCACCGAGAACCGAATCCGGAACAAAGACTTCAAGGAGGAGAAGAAGAAGGATAAAGCATCGACTGAAACTTCAAACTCCACCCAAACCGAATCCCCTTCTCAACCCACTTTTAAGAGAAAAAGAGACGGGCAACTTTTCGCTACTACCCAACGTAATCAACCAGTTTTACACGCCATACCCATCCAAGCTATCCCAATCACTCAAGTGGCACCCAACTCAACTTACCCAAATAAGAAACCATATCTTGGACCTCACCCTCGATGTAACACCTGTTTTTATCACCATCCCCTTACCTTACCTTGTCGACTATGTGCAACTTGTGGACGCTATGGTCATTTGAGCAAGGTTTGCCGCACCCCTCAAAACCAAATCTCTACCCTACTCAAAACATGATCCAAACCTATCATCAACCTCAATACCCCATGTTCCCATATGTTCGAGCTTGTTTCAATTGTGACGACCCTACCCACTTTAGAAACACGTGTCCTCGATTGGTTAACATCATAAACGCTCAAGCTCAATCAAACCCAGTTACCCAAGTAAATCAAGAAAACCCAATCACTAGGCCACCAGCAAGAGGAAGAGTTTTCAACATCAACGCCAATCCTGACGAAGATAATGACGGCCCAAACGAAGATACCTAACTAGTCCTCTTCACCGAAAATCCAGATTCAACTCCAATCGTTTAGTTTTATGTTTTTCTTTATGTTTTAGAATTACATAGAATCAATCATAACTTAAGGATAAAGCCAATGAGAATTTGACAAGAATATGGTGGATACGCCGCTGGTACTTCCTATATATAAGTATTCTTGTCAAAGGATCGGAGGCATTATCTAGCGGTTATGAGAGGTTCCATGTATAAACTATTTGAGTAATTATTGTTTATTATTTTCAGTACATGCAATACGATCGGCTCCGTTTGATTGAGCCTTGATCGCACAGACATTTTTCATTTTCAGTACATGCAATACGATCGGCTCCGTTTGATTGAGCCTTGATCGCACAGACATTTTCATTTTCAGTACATGCAATACGATCGGCTCCGTTTGATTGAGCCTTGATCGCACAGACATTTTTCATTTTCAGTATCTTGTGTTTGTTGTATTGGTTGTAGAGTCACATAGGACTAATCATAATTCACTGATAAAACCAATGAAAGTTTGACAAGAATATGGTGGATACGCCGCTGGTACTTCCTATATATAAGTATTCTTGTCAAAGGTTCAGAGGCATTGTCAGGCGGTTATGAGAAATTCTATGTAGGATTTAGTAATTTCTTGGTAACTAATCATAACTTGTGGATAAAACCAACAAAAATTTGACAAGAATATGGTGGATACGCCGCTGGTACTTCCTATATATAAGTATTCTTGCCAAAGGATCAGAGGTATTATCAGGCGGTTATGAGAAGTTCCATGTAGGATTTAGTATTGTCTTGGTTGAAATTTGTGTTACATTCATATCATCTCATTATCTAAAGAAATTGGATTGTGTTCCATTTCCTACATAGACTAACCTCTCCATCATAACAAACGAGAGAGGAACTGTCACCATTCAAACATATATGTTATCAGAATGTGGATTCAAATATTGGTTGTTGTGTTATTTATGTTCCAGAGTTACATCATAGGACCAATCATAACTTACTGACAAAACCAATGAAAATTTGACAAGAATATGGTGGATACGTCGCTGGTACTTCCTATATATAAGTATTCTTGTCAAAGGATCAGAGGCATTGTCAGACGGTTATGAGAAGTTCTATGTAGGATTTAGTAATTTCATGGTACGTTAGTTGTTGTGTTTATTTATGTTCTAGAGTCATATCATAGAACCAATCATAACTTACTGATAAAACCAATGAAAATTTGACAAGAATATGGTGGATACGCCGCTGGTACTTCCTATATATAAGTATTCTTGTCAAAGGATCAGAGGTATTGTTAGACGGTTATGAGAAGTTCCGTGTAGGTTGTAGTATTAGAAGTTTTGCTTTAGGATATAACCATATCCTTCCAAACATATCAAAACTCTTACGCATGATATCATATTTAGTGAATCAACTCTGCTTATCAATATTTTACCGTAGGCAACAAAAAGCGATTCCTGTAACAGGGTACTTAACTCTTACAAGGGACGTTACCGCCTCAAACAAAAACTTAAAACTCTTACTCTTTTTCTAAGTATGTAACTATCAAACTAAACACCAATCTTTTTCGGCAAATATGTCACTACTTAAATTTCGGGACGAAATTTCTAAAAAGCAGGGGATACTGTAACATCCGTAAAAAAAACGGATTTACCAAACCCGCTCCGTTTAATAACCGAACAATCAGTTAAAAATTTCGTTGCGAATTTAATGCCCAAAATAGTTTTAAACGATACATAATTAACAAGTATATTGGAATATATAATTTGTTTTTGAAAAACTGTTAAAAATAATGAAATAAAAAGCTGCTGCCGGGTTTCGAACCCGGGTCAGCCAGCGTTTCAGCAAACAACTTAACACTCAACCCTTCAACCACTGCGCCGGTTAGGTTTCTTGTTCAATATTGAAGACAATTAATTTATATTATAAATCTCGAATTCAAATAACGACGCGCCCTATTGCAGTCGTCGGAAATCCCGGCGATCTCGCGAGATTGGACGGTTTCTTTTGTTGTTAACGTAAACTTTAACTATGACATCGGTTATAACCGATGCCTGAACCCGCGACACAAGCTATAACCGCCGGAAAGTTTCTAACCGACGAATCAAGTCGGAAAACGGGCCAAATACGTCGATGTCCCGCCCTATAAATGCCTCCTCGAACCTCTGCTAGCTTTTTCGCTCAAAACCGCACCTTTACCGGACGTAATTCCATTCGCCGGAAATCTTCTGCAACTCGCCGGAAAACCGAACCTTTCACCTCTGTGCCTCACTCTAAACACTGAACACCCAGAGCTTATACCGAAGTCACCCACATCTGTCTCAAGCTCGTTGAAGACTCTCTGCCGCAAGACAAACATCGCCGGAAGTTTCTACTGTCGCCGGAGTTTCGCCGGAGAAACAGAGGAATCCAGTTCGGTATACCTTACTTCTAATTTTTCATTCTTTTTATTTATCTCACCTGTATTTAACCTCAAAACACTAAAAGAACTTGATTAAAACTTCGAACCAGTCGGACTTCCGATTCTGGTTAAGATTAACGAAGAAGACGAAGTTTCGGTAGTCTATAAGTTTAATTTAAATCAAGATATAACTCGGGTTAGACACACAGTCCAGCGGTGGACTGTGTGCACATAAAACACGCTTACGTCTCGAGTTCGAATCATGTCCCACGCTCCCTCGCTTTAATAAAAATGTTCCTTTTTATTACTGAACCGGATTCATTTCGCATAGATGTTAAGTTTAATAATAACCGAAATAATAACCAAGATAGACACACAGTCCAGTGGTGGACTGTGTGAATGTTTAATCACAGGTCACGAGTTCGAGTCCGGACTACCACACCGGTCCGGACAATTATCCAACTTTTTATTTAAGACAGAAATGAAAATATTTAGTTTGTATATAAGTATAATAAAAATCAGTTTATTTAACAAGTTAGACACACAGTCCAGCGGTGGACTGTGTGTTAACTCAACCCACAGGTCCCGGGTTCGAGACCTGTGGAGCGCACCGGTCCGATGCATTAAATCGTTTTTAAAAATAAATGATTTTCAGTTTAATCTAATTAGTATATAAATATAATTAAAAACAGAAATATTTCGGGTTAGACACGTAGCTCAGTTGGTAGAGCTGCGTGCACGCGTACGGGAGGTCTCGGGTTCGAGCCTCACCCAGCGCACACATACACACATGCGAACCGGTCAAAAGTCAAAGTCAATGGTCAATGGTCAACGGTCAAAAAGTCAACATTTTTTTATTATTTTTATTTATTTATTTTTTTTAAAAATCAATTAAAAATACTTAAAAATAACATTTTTAAGGTTAGAAAATAGCCTTAAACTCACAAAAATACACCCAACAATCCTACTAAAATGGATTAATAAAACCCGTTTACTTACCGAAACATTATGCCAATATCTAGGTTAATTTCACTCGTGGTTAAAACCACTTCGTGCGCATTCAACATCATCAACCGAACGCACCCAATGTGAGTGAATCTTACAACTCCCCTTTTTAATTACACGTTTTGGGGTGTGTCATGTGTCACAAAATTAACTCGTTTATTTAAACTTGTGCCATACCATATTGTGATATAAACTTAGATTGTATATATTGCTTGTAGTTATGCACTTCATTTTGTCAATTTATATGCAATTCATTCATTAGGCCCATCAGTTACTCGTGAGAGACGAGCTGAGTAACGCGCGCCTCAAAACAAATCCATTATTGTTCGTGTGTGTATTATTTAGTTTATGTTGTTTGTAGTTATATGTTTCATATTGTCAAGTATATGCAAATCATTCATTAGGCCCATCAGTTCCTCGTGAGAGACGAGTTGAGCAACGCGTGCCTCAAAACGATCCATTATTGTTCATGTGTGCATTATTTAATATTAATTGATTGGTGAATAAGTTTACATCTATTTTTACTCATGTGTGGTTGTGCACTTTATTTTATAATCAATTAGATAAACTTGTTCAAATGTTTTCCATAGGATTCACTCGCCAACTTTTTGTTGATCCAAAAACCCTTTTTACACATGATACAGGTAAACAGGATGAAGCAAGGAAAACATAGGAAATGCCTTAGAAGAAAACAATGAAGCCTAGATTGATGTTAGGACATGATGTAATAATGATTGTAAATTTCCCATTAAATTGTATTAATGAATATGAAACGTTATAATAAATGTCGTGAGCTTTGATGATAACCCAATCATGCCCCGATCACCTTTTCCGCTGCGGGTCGGGGTGTGACAGATTGGTATCAGAGCCATAACTATAGGGATATAGGATAGGTTATTAGACCCTTAGAGCCTATACTATAATTTGCCTAAATTTTAATTGTTTAGGTGGTTACATACAAACTTATGATATTTATTTGTTTCATATTTGTTTATACTTACAGTCAAACATACATACTTATATACACATTCATCATACATATTTCAATGTTCATATATTCAATTCATCTTCATACATTTGTTATTCAAAGATTTTGTTGCAATTTTCAAATCTCATCAAAGTAAGTTCTGCGACGGGCATGTAGTAACTGGAAGGGTACAAGTACCGGTAGTCGGAACGTCCTGTCTAGGTTGGCATTCGTATAAATCCAATATAACGGACCAGTTTGCCTACCTGGGGACTAACGATGAGAGTACGAAGGACCTATTAGGCCAAAGCATGCCACACCAAACGTCGTTCGAACTAACCCACTTTGAGGTGTCACCGTGTCTACACCTGGACACATTCCGAATATCATACGTATATACATATTTCTCGATTTTTCCGGGTTTTAGTGTACGTAACCAGGCTAACACATGCGAACCATATGAAAAACCCGGTATTCATGGGGGCCCACATGATTACGAAGGTGAAGTATGGCGGCATGTAGGGCCTAATGACGAGCAAAGCCCAAGACATCCTATGGATGTAGTAGATTTATTTTCCTATACTTATTTTATGAATGTTCATTCCTAAATGCGACCCATGATCCCAAAAACATCCAACTCATACTCATGATGCGTATTCCTTGTAGATGTCTTCTAACCTCGCCCGTAGGAAGATGAGAGCAGGAAAAGCTCGCGAGCGCATGGCTGCCCTAATCGCTCAACAAATGGCTGCCGTAATACCCAACATTGTAATCCAAGTCCAACAAGCACTTACCGCTAACCCTGTCAATCAAGAAGATCAACACGTTATCAACTCTCCCCCAAATACCACTAAATGCACCTACAAGCATTTCAAATCATGCGACCCTCCAAAATACGAAGGGACTGAAGGTGTCACCGCTCTCCTCCATTGGTTTGAAGAAATGGAGAACACTTTTCTAAATTGCGATTGCCCTGACGATCGCAAAGTGCGATATGCTACCGGTCGTTTATATGGAATAGTACTTACTTGGTGGAATACAGAGAAGGCCAAACGAGGTGTTGAAGATGCTATGACTTTAACTTGGGATGAATTGAAGGAAATCATGACCAGACGATTTTGCCCACGGAGCGAAATCAAGAAATTAGAAGATGAATTTTATTCGTTGAAGCAAAAGGAAGGAGACCACACCACATACAACAAAAGATTCCTCGAGTTACATCAGATGGTTCCCAACTTGTTCACTCCCCTCTACCGGTTGATCGAGCACTACATTCGAGGTCTTCCGTCAAAGATTCAAGACTCTGTAATAAGTACCACGCCTGCAACTTTGGAAGCAGCAATGGAGTTAGCTACAGAGCTCACCGAGAACCGAATCCGGAACAAAGACTTCAAGGAGGAGAAGAAGAAGGATAAAGCATCGACTGAAACTTCAAACTCCACCCAAACCGAATCCCCTTCTCAACCCACTTTTAAGAGAAAAAGAGACGGGCAACTTTTCGCTACTACCCAACGTAATCAACCAGTTTTACACGCCATACCCATCCAAGCTATCCCAATCACTCAAGTGGCACCCAACTCAACTTACCCAAATAAGAAACCATATCTTGGACCTCACCCTCGATGTAACACCTGTTTTTATCACCATCCCCTTACCTTACCTTGTCGACTATGTGCAACTTGTGGACGCTATGGTCATTTGAGCAAGGTTTGCCGCACCCCTCAAAACCAAATCTCTCCCCCTACTCATGAGTAATCCTAGGTCAAAGCCTAGACTCGGAAGTCTAAGGAATGTGCTTGTGTAAGTTTGAGATTAAACACAAAAGGCTAGTGTTTAATTCTCTCAAACCTTGGCTCTAATACCAACCTGTCACACCCCGTATTTTCAACCAAACACCGGTGGGCCCGGGTGAGGAATATCGTGACGTAAGTTGATATCATCATAGTCAATTAAACACAGCACAGCGAAAGTCTTGGAGTTAAATTACTATTACAAACCAAATGTTCAAAGTACGAAAAACAATATACAGACGGCTTGTAATGAAAGATCCACAGGCGGATCGTAAAATGTACAAAAATGTATAACAGACTTTGGGCAGATCTAAGGATTTGCAAGATCCTCTTATATCACTACCGAGCAGCTTCCAGCCTATTTCGTATTGTACCTGCATCTTAGTCTTTTGAAAATACGTCAACTTTCACTGGTAAATACACCCGACTGACTCATTTTGAAAACATTTTAAAAATTAGATTTAAGTGCACAGGGCACAAATCTTTTATAACTTGGGAAAGCCAGCGTTGTAATCTTGTTAACAGCTTTACATGTTTGTCAATACAAATAGGGCCTAGTACAGAGACCGAGACATGATTAACGTACACACCACTTATGAACCCACGAAGGAGTTATCCCCAACTTGTGGGTAAAAATAATTTAGCATTTGCATCTGTCGGGTGTATGCCTACACCCGTGCTTTGGTCGTGGCCATTAACTAATGTAATGAGCCGAGGATATCCGGGACACGGTCGTTAACCCCCAATGTTTAAGTTATCAAACAAAACTAATTAAAACGGAATATGCGGATTTACTAGCCACAATTCAGCATTCGATTGATCCCATTTCCGACCAAGCGGTAATAATTTACCATAACCCAAGCCCTTATAAGGAAAATAAGTCAAGAGTATTTACCTGAGCTAGTCTTTAATAATAATGCAAAATTTAATATTCTCAGCCGTATTCAAAACGAAATAAGTGCAGATAGCATTTACTGGAAGGCTCTAGTCTGGATTATGGCATAAGCTAACCAATTAAAATGCTAACGGTCTTAATTTAAGTCATAGACTTAGACCGATTAGCGTAATGGATCAAAACGGTACGATACGCTAGATTAAGCGATGACCGGATAGAATGTAGTTTAAACCTAACAAGTACTAAAGACTTGTATAATATGGGTAAACAATTAACATTTTGGAATTTGAGATTAAATGATAAGGTTAAACCCGTCTCGGTTAAGTTTCGTAAACTAGTTACATATAATTAACGTATGCATATAAGCGATATCGGGTAATCGGATGAGTCTTGAACAAGTTCTAAATGTCATTATACTTTAAATAAGTTGTAATATCAGTAGGATATCAACTTACATGCCCGAAAAGGTTTTGAAACGAAATTATGCCTCATAAGGGCGTTTTGGTAATTATATGTCGTATAAAAGGAACTTGCGTGTATTCTGATGTTATGATCATAAACATTCTGGAAAAATACTTAATTTGTGATATAATATCAGTAAGATAGCACACATAAGTGTGGTTTATGGTTTAAGACCAAACTATGCCCCAAAAGGGCATTTTGGTTATTTTAAAGTATAGTTTACGATATTTTACTAAAATCAGTTTATGATCAGAATATTAACATCATAATATGTTAATTACATTAACATATCAGTAGGTACTTCATTTGCAAGTTCATTGTTGATTAAAACCATGTTTTATGTAAAAAGGGCATTTTAGTCAAATTTTGACATTTTACGGAACTTGTGCATAAACTAAGATTATGATTATGATCATGTAATATAACCTCATAGGGTTATTCTACATTGCATTAAGATCATAATATGACTTTAATACAGAAATTAACTAATCTAGGTCGGGTCAGAATCGAAAGTCAAAGTAGAAGTCAAACTTCGTGACTTTCGGTTGCGAACCGACTCTAGGACTGAAATCGACGAATCGAACATGTTCCCACATGTTCTAATAATTATTACCAACTTGTTTAAGTGTCAAAAACATGTTTATAACATACATAAACTCAGATTATAATATTTATGAAATCTAACCCATTTGACTTTTTAAAACATAAACTCTGACCCGTCAATTGACCTAGTAAACGTGATCTTTAGGAGGTGCCCCTTTAAGGGGTTAATACCTTCCTAATTACAATCAATTAGCCATGTTTTCGAACAATGGCTGGACCATAATGGTCTTAACCGAAAGTCACGGCATTTGTCGAAAATGCTTGACTTTTGGCTATTGAAAGCCTATAAAAAGAAAAGAGCAGAGATGGAATACTTACAAGTGATCCAAGAGAAGTTTAGAACTCAAAGGGAAGCTCCCAAATAGTCAGGAACTTCCAAGAGTGTAATAGAGAGGAGAAGAAGTGAATGAGCAAATAATGAGGTGAACTAGTGGGCTATTTATAGTGTAGGAGGTGTGTGAAGATGAAGCCAGGTGTTAGAGGTGTTCTAGGATCATCACAAGTGTCTAGAAAGGTGTCAAGAGCTGCAAGAGTGTGGCATTTTGCAGGAGAGGTGGCATCTTGACATAATTTTGGAGTTTTGACACTTTTAGTCCCTCAAGAATAGTTTTGTGGATTGTCATGAATTGTCCCTTGACTTATATCCAATGACATAATGATACAACTTGGTCTTTTCATTCAATATGAGATGTATTGAAGAAGAATAAGAGTAACCGAACATTAATGGGTGTCACCCTAGGTGTTCTTACGACTTATAAGCGTTTACTTGCTTAAACGTGAAAGATATGAATACTTATGGTTTAATGGGTTAAATCACCCAAGCTAGTAAGGTTTAAGGTTCGGTGAAGATGTGTGATACTCAAGAATGGTGAATCACAAGATATCACCTTAACCGGGAGTCATTCGGGTCGAAAATGACTTAATTATGCAAGGAAAAGGTTATAATAAAGTCTAGGGGCCTTAGGGTTATTAGTCGAAAGTTTATATGGTGCAAAACTGAAGTTCTAAGGCTTCGCCGTAGGCTACGGTTGCCAGACCATAGCTTACAGTTAGTTAAAATTTCTAACCAGAAAGTCTGGACCGTAAGCTACGGTCCCGGACCGTAAGCTACTGTTAGTTTAAAAAATTAGATTTTTGAATTCGTTTAAGGAGTTGAGTGGCTATCTCATTTGAGGTATTTTCTAAGGGCATTTCACGTGTCGGTTTATTACCGAATATGAATTTTGCAAGGTGTTACAACTTAATTCGGAAAGCGTTAGCTCCCAACGTTCTCACACTTAGCTTAACACTTAGTTATTTATAACTTGGGTCAGCTCACATGTTTGTATGAAAGAAAAATCAAAGGAAGTATGAAGTATTTGGAGACGTTTGTAAGTAAAGTGAACTGAAACTCACTTAAAAGTCAAAAAGAATCTGCCAAGAATCTCTAATTTCGAGTGGTAATGAGAGAATTTTCAGAAGGTTGGAAATGGAGGGGAAGTGTCTGATTTATAGGAGAAGGAGGCTGATAGAAGCATTCGTGCGAGGTATCAATTCGTATGAGGTGTGCTTCACCTCGTGCAAGGTGAGCACACCTCGTACGAGGTGAACTCAACTCGTACGAGATGCTTGGTTTAGGCTACGTTTTCGCGTTTTAGTCAGTTCTAAGCATTTTTAAGCATTGGAATATGTCGTGTGTGCCTAGCATGTATCTTGTATGTAGTTTGCATAAGAATCACGTATTTAGGTGATTGTTTGCTTGAATACTCGAGTATGAAAGTGTGAATAGCATATGTTGACATGTATGTTTTGCTTGAATAATAAGTATAAAAGTATGCATAAAGTTTAATTGTCTATTATGATCAACGCCTCAAATTACAAGCTTGGGAAAGAAAAATACGAATAGGATACGAGACAAGTTTCCAAAAATAGAAAAACGATTACACTTTCTAAATGAGGAAAGTATAAGAATACGAAGCGTTACGCTTGATGATAGATCTTTGAAAAACAGGTAGCACCATGTAGTTGATAAAAAGATCATCAATATGAGGTAGGGGATATTGATTTTAATCGTGAGTTTGTTAAGCTCACGATAGTCGATACACATACGGAAAGATCGTCCTTTCTTCTTCACGAATAGCACAAGAGCAACCCAAGGTGAAAAACTCGGATAAATGAAACCTTTGTCTGAAAGTTCCTGGAGTTGTTACGACAACTCTAGCATTTCAGATGGTGTAAGATGGTAAGGGGTTTTGGCAATTGGGTTGGCATCGGGTACAAGGTCTATGAGGAATTCTACTTGGCGTACGGAGGTAAGCCATGTAATTCTTCAGAAAATACCTCGAAAAAATTCCGGACAATGGGGATGTCTTGAATACTCATACACTTGCCTTTCTCCTCTACGATATGCACCAAGAAGGCCACATACTTCTTTCGTATATTTTGGTGCTTGGGTACAAGTCATGAGTTTGAGTCCTTTAGAAGGCTTCTCTCCATGAACTTCTAAGATTTTGCCAAATGGAAGAGGCACACGAACAATCTTATGGAAACAAATAACTTCGGCATGATGTCTGGTTAGCCAGTCCATGCCTACTATGACATCGAAACTCCCAAGTTGCATTGGCATGAAGTTAACGGGAAAATGATAGAATTGAGTAGAAGGAGTTCGCCAGTAGCTATTTCTATTGTTAAAGGTTTTCCTAGCTTAGTTCGTGCTATTGAAAGAACAGTTCAAAAGCTAAGGATACAAAACTTCTATCGGCACCTGAATCAAAAAGAATAGAAGCAGGATGGTTGTTAACAAGGAACATATCGTTAACCACGTTGTTATTAGAACGAGCCCCATTAGCATTGATGTTAACTGCACGTACACGGACTGAATTTGCATTAACAAGCTTTGGGCAATTGTTCTTGAAGTGGCCCATCTATCCACAATTGTAACAAGACCCAGGTGGAAAATGAGGACGAGTAGGATTTGCTTAGGGTTGAACAGTTTTGGGAAAACTTGATTTGGAACAGATCGACAAATTTTGGCCAAATGACCGAATCGTCCATAGAGGGTACATTGATGACGGGGTAATTACAACTGGCGGTGACCGTTGCATTGATTGCACAAAGGTGCAGTACCAATATAAGTTTTCCTAGCAGGGGGTTAAGCTAGTTGGTTGGGAGTAGTCTGATTGGTTGGGGCAACACCAGCAAAATTCCTTGAAGCCTTACGTTTCCTTGAATTCTTGGAGGGTTCGGTTTTCGCTTCTTTTGGAGTTTCTGAGTAATCTTGGAAGATTGTTTTTGCTGCCTTTACAGAAAAGTTTCCCCTTCTTGACATGAGAATCAGTTAGGGTTGAGGCTAGTTCGATAGCCTCCCTAATTGTAGTCGGTTTACTGCCAGTGACAATATCTTAAACCAAATCAAGTAGGCCATCAATGTATTTCTTAATAGCACGATCTAAAGGTGTGACCATAATGAGACATAACAGACTCAACTCCTCATACTGATATGTGTAGTCATGATTTTCGCCAGTATCTTGTTTGAGATCATGGAATTCGTTTTCAAGTGCCCTCATCTCATTGCATGGACATAATTCTTTCATCATAAGAGTTCTGAGTTCCTCCCAAGATAGTGCCATAGCTACATCCGCACCTTGATCTCTCGTTATTCCATTCCACCACGCGAGTGCTCACTTTTGGAAAACACTTAAAATGAACTCTACCTTTCGTTCCTTAGAACATTGACAATGACAAAAAGTGCTCTCCATACTTTCGAATCATTGTAGGCCCTCCCTCAGACCCATAAACTTGAGAGGTTTAGAAGAGTTGAATTGATTGTAATTACATGGTGTGGGTACATTGTTGTTATTGTTCTTGTTGTCTTGATTAAGTTGGGTCACAAGGTTTGGAAGTATCACATTCATTTGTTGGGCCATCAAAGTCGCCAGTTCAGTGTTTTGGGTAGTGTCGCGACGGGGAGGCATTCTAAAAGATAAGGAAATCATGAGAGAAAAAGAGTGAGATTGATAGTCATAAGGATTGTAATCATTTATTCATCGCATCAAATGAATAAACGATACAGTAATTAAGCTAAGTAAATGGGTCCTTATAATGTATGACGAGGACGTGCTTTAGCCTATAAGTGGACACTCACCCTAAGAGTTACCAAGTAAGAGTAACTGGTCTAAACAAAGCTCTCCCGCACCGATTGCTCTCTTTCTCTCTCTCCCCCTATACTCTATCAAGTTGCACTGTACAAATGATTATAGGAAATACAATAAGTACATGAGTCAGTGCGCAGGTCTGTATGATGTAAGGAGACGTCACAATGATGGCTATAGGAAACATACTAACCATCTTCATTTGTTAGAAACACACTTTCGATGCATTAAGAACATATGTTAGCCGTCGGGTAATTAAAAGAACAATTAATGCGTTACAACTTGTATGATTTATCAATTGTGAAGTCATTTGAGACTTATCTATTGCACAACCGCAAGACAGTAGCTGTTTTTGTCTTAAGGCTTGAGTTATTTGATCAACAATTCTTTATCTATTCTTCATTTTAGTACTTGTTCTTGTCAATTGGTCTTCATCAACACTTATGATCACAGGTTGTTTTTGTCAACTGTTTTAGACAATGATTACTGCATTTCATTTATTTAGTTTCGTCATTTGTGGTCCATTACATATCAGTGGGAGTTTTTCTTTAATCAATTCATGTGCTTTATCCTATTATGTAAATACACCATGTGTTATATCATTTGTGAACTAGTTTTATCATTAGCTCTTTTTAGACTAAACAACAAAAAGACAAACATAAAAAAAAGTCTTGGATTGTGTTATTAATGTAGGAGAGAGAGTAAGATTATGTTACAAATGTGATGATGATTGTGGTTTTGCTTTATAAATGGCTGTCACATCAGAACTTAGGAATAAAAGAAAATTAATAAATTGATAAATACAATAAGATCGAAAACATCATTTACAATTAAATTTCTATCTTCATCTCTATAATTATATTAAAAAAAATACTATTTTTCTTTATTCTTTTCGATTAAATAATATTTTTATACATTTATTATTATATCTTCTATCTCCTTTACTTATAATCACTTTTAAAAAATATTAAAACATTATAGAGGTGAACAGTACCTCCTTCAAATTTACTGATAAATAGTAACTTTATCTCATTTTTCTCTCTACTCCACTAACAACCATTTACAATCATTCTAAAAATTTAGAGGTTATACTCACATAAATTTAGAGGATCCATTGTGAACGCTATAAGAGCATTCATAATCGACTTTTCATCTTTATAATTACACTAAAAATCACTACTCTTTTTTTCTTATTTCAATTAAATAGTATTTCTTTATACTTTTATTATTACATTTTTCTCTTCTCCGTTCACAAATACTTTAAAATATTTTAAATAATCATAAAACGTAACATCATCTTACCAAATGTACTAATAGTTAGTAGTATTTTCTCTCTTTACTGAGAACCAATTACAACCATTCTATATAATATAAAGAATAAACTCACATAAACACAAAGGGTTAGAAAGTAAATGCTCTAGATATACCACACTAACCTTTTTCAAATTTTAAATCAGTATGCGCTTGTTTAAAAGTAAAATATTATGAATAATAGTCTATAGACTCTATTTGCAGCAACAACTATTATGTAGTAATTATATTCCTTGAACCATTTGGTAACAAATTTTATAAACATGTTTCCTGTTTATTTTTTAACAACGGCAATATCATTAAAGAACAAACCAAGCAGTACATGAAACGATTGAAAGGAGAACAACACATTCCTGATCCACGAGAACAAATGAGATTTGATATATTCCATACTTTTTGTGAGAGAAGATTTGATTAGTTTAAACACCAACAGGTTGCGGGGTTTCCAGTGAAAACCAAAAAGTGGAATAGCTAAGCAGAACTTCTTATGATCTTTTGACATCGAGTCGGCAACGACCCCAAAACCTTATCTGATTAACTGGAACCACCTTTGTGAATTTGCAGCTGCTCCACCATGAAATCCGCCTCCGAATCTCTATGGCATACGAGCATTGTATGAAGACATGATCCAGCTTCTCAACAACTCAACCTTTTCATGATAAACTCAGTGGCAGGTCCATGATTTATTTTTTATAGGAGCAATAAGGATGCTTAACCAAACTTTTAAGTTTGACGATCAAAAGTTTTGCCTAAAGAAGGTGGCCACTTCCCAACCCTTAGACTAGTTGGTCCGCCCCTAGACAAAATAGACACAATTTAGAGGAAATCCTAATCCCCCTTGCCTTAAGATTGCAAAAAAGTGAAATTTTCTATTTGTTCTTCAACACTAGTCAGCCAATACAGCTAGTCTATTTATAACCAAAATGAAATCATAATTATTAATTAGAAAGAAAACACTGGTACATGGGATATATGTTGAAGAAATATAAATTTTCACCCAACACGAAATTCACGATAAGAAATGTAATGTCTTAAAAGTATTCAAGTTCTATGAACATAAAAATTATGAATTTAAATTTAAATTTAAAATTTAATTTAGTTTAAATTTAATTTAAATTTAAATTTAAAAATGCTATAAATTATGAACCTTTAATGAACAGTCTAAAGTATTATTATACCTTTGTGATTTCATTGGTTTTAAACTCACGAATTATAAGTTGAAATCGTATGTATTCTTCTTTCTCAAACCATGTATATATATTTAATTTTGAGTAGGGGTGGGTATTTTTCTAACAATCACCACATTGATCAGATGAAAATTTCTTCAAATGTTTTTTGTCGCTTCTAACTATGTCATACTCGCCAATGATAATGATAACGATTTTTCTAACAATCACCACATCGATAAGATCAAATTTCTTCAATTTTTTTGTCGCTTCTAACTATGTCATACTCCTCATCGATAAAGATTTTTCTAACAATCACCACATCGATAAATCAAAATTTATTCAAATGTTTTTGTCGCTTCTAACTATGTCATACACCCCAACGATATCGAAAGGCTATTAAACTACTCGTTGTGGCTTAAGCTAACACCCGGATTCATGCGGTAATATTGCTTCACCTGGCGCTGACTGGACACTCGATAAAGCCCTGCTGAAGCCACCTGACCGTGTTGTGGTCCAGGTGAGTAGAGGCTTCAACGAGTTTCTTATTTTGTTTAAAAAATGTAAATTAACAATATAAATTAAAAAAGTTAAATTTTATAATAGAATATAAAACATCAAACATAATAGAGAAAAACATTAAATATCTTAAAAAAATTTAAAAAAAGCCATACATAAAAAATCCAGTCCATAGTGTTTTGATCTTTTACTAGTTCCTTTGCGACACACTTCTGCTCTTTTTCAAGTACCACCCAACGACTCGGTGATAGGTTGCTAAGGTCTTTAGTAAGAAAGTCCAAGTTCCTGATCATCCTTTGTTAGCAATTTTCACTTGCGTTGCCGTCGCGATACTACTTGATATTTTCGATACTACTTGATATTGACCTACTTTGTTAGGTCAATCCTTACATGAGCATCTGAGCTACTAGAGGAGACGAATGCCCCCGGATGAATTATTTTTGGTACGCTTTGACCCTGAGTCACCCATTTCATCTATGCTAACTAACTCGGTCCATTTCGAACAATTCCGGAGAATTTTCCACTAATATTACTCGTCAAACGTTTTCGAAACCCTGTACTTACGAAACACCTCTTGCTAAGTGAATTGGTAAACTTCAAGATCATCACTCTCATTTGGTTCCATTTAATTACTGTTTCTATTATGCAGATTCATAAATAGCCTGACATATTTGCGAATTTCGAACCACAGTCCTGACACCATATTGAAATTGCGTGCCTCACTTCCTACCTGCTTGTAGAACAACTCTTGTACTTTAGTCCAAAATGTTCTCACTTTTGGGTAGTCCGCTACATTAAAAAAAATTATAGAAATGTGTACGAAAACAAAAAAATATTGAGATAATATACCTGCTCTTTAATATACCTGTATTTCAATCCAAGCACGACACAATGCAATTTTCTCTTCTTTCGTCTAAGGAGTTGCTATTTGTTTTGGCCCGAACATTTCTCCCGTCTTTTTTTTTTTCAAACTTCCACCTCTTCTGGTTTTCTTAGAACCTTTATGAGATCTTCTATTTTTTTGACCTTCAACCAGATGGTTTTGCGTTTCCGAAATAACAAAGTCGGGAGATGGCGGTGGCATTTGACTCATACGGTAAATCACTGTGTCATGCACGTCTTCTTGATAACATCCGGCTGGTAACAATTCTCACGCCATAAATCGGGATTCATTGTTTTTTTTATAAAAAAGATGGAGAATACGAGTTTTTTTAAAGAGGGTGTGTGGAGAGAAAGAGATATTATAAGTATTTTTAGAAAGGTTAAAAGGCTTTCACTAGGTACAAAATATTAAAAAAATCAATTGCTGTTTTTATAAAAGAAAACCCAACCGCTAGTTGCCAATCCCAATGCCCCCAACGGATCTTTTTCTCCCGCTACCATGCTCACTTCGGCTAGCTCGTTCCCCTGATCACGTGAGACCGTGGTGGTGTTCGCGAGCCAGGTTGGCAGCCGTGCCACCTGTTCACTTGACCATAATAGTCAGGCTTAAATCTTTAAGAAGGACGTCTAAGTACGTTGGAGTTCGAGTGAACATTTCAAAGGTAAGGATATTTGAGTTGTGAATTCAAATATGATATTTTGTTTATGAATGATATAATATTACTTTTCGAATGCATGTTAGTGTCAAAGTATTTTAAAATGTGTTTAACATATATATACTGTTGCATCAGGGATAAGTGGACAATATCCTGAGATGGTTTATTTACCGTTGCACTACATCTGAAAACTTTTATATATTTTTCATCTTGAAACCTTTTACGATTTTGTATATGAAAACATTTTATAAGAATATATTATATTATATTATATGATCAGATTTTGCATGCGAACAACTTTATGAAATAGCATAATATGGTTTATTATCCAATATTCGTAGGAAAAAAGTTGCTCATGCATAATTATGGTTTTTCTATGTTGGGTTTTCATGGTTAATTTTGAGGACAAAATTTTTTTAGAAGATAGTGTTGTTACAACCAGAATTTCAAAACATTAAAATAATATAATTTCAGATCCGTACGTTGCGACGAAACAGCTAAATCGAAAAACAAAATAGATGTAAAAACGTTGAAACAGGTACGCACATTACGACGTATTAACTCATAAAAGTTAGACTAAAATGCAAAACACTATTGTGATAAAAAATAACTAAACGAAAATGATAAAAAAAAGATTATTGAAACGTGTTTGAAATGATAAAAGTTAATAAATCTCCACTTCAAATTGTGTCCGCAATCAGCTATTCAATGCAAGTTTCAAGGGCAATATGGCCTCTGTCTCTCGAGCCCACACATAACACATACTATGGCTACACGTGGGTTGGCGTTTGAACCAATATACAAACCAATGTGAGTCATGTGACAAAGCAGTGAAGCATCTAGTGAAGCATCTTTAAATATATTAAATCACGTAGGTATTGATGCATGAATACAAGAAAGTTGCAAATCAGAGGCGGCCTTTTTAGTGGCGACCCACACCCTGGATCCATGAAAGTGGGACATTTTCCCTCCTCTGCACATCTTTCTTTCACTTTCCTTTTTCACTTCTAAGATTCATCCACTCTCTCATTTTCACCTCCTAAGTTTCTCCATCGCTAATAACAACCGCTGACCACACGCGAACAATCTGCTTGGAATTTGACTCCGGCCACCGTCGAACCAGCCCTAACCATGTCGAACAAGCCCTACCAGCCATCTCGAAATCCGTAACTCTATTTTCGTTTTGTGTTGTGTTGATATATGTCGCATTTCCTCCGTTAATTTTGTGTTTGGATTTGTTTTGGGTTGGTTATCGACTCTCTAGATCATTAAAGATTCTTCGTCTTGCTGTTTGAAGATCTCGTATTATCGTATAACGCATAATCAGCTGTCTTTTCTTATCTAAGGTATTGACACTAATCCATATGTATCGTCATGATTCATTGAAATAGAATTATTGGTGTGAGTTTTGCAGATGAAGAAATAAATGGGGTATAGCTCGTACTGTACAACCTACTTGAGCACAACTTTCATTTTTCTATTAAGTTTTGGAAACTAATAATAATAATAATAATAATAATAATAATAATAATAATAATAATAATAATAATAATAATAATAATAATAATACTGGAACACCAAAGTGATTGTGAATATTATAAAGCAGATAATTTGTACTAATATATATAAACAAGTAGGATGTATGATATCTGAAATTCTTAATTAATGGAGCTTTCTGATTGATTTGAAAATAATATCTTGCTACTGTGGTATAAATTTAGTTTCAGGTCAGCCCGGCCCATACACAAGATTACAATCCTTCATGGAAATAAGAAAGGTGCATCTGAAAGAGATAAGTGCATTGGCTCAGTTGTTGCAAAGGTTATAATTCTTTTGATTTTATAAAGTATATTTAGTCCAAAAGACAAAAAGGCCTATATGGATATCAGCCTTCGATACGATCAAATCTGTACAAAAACATTTTCAGCAGTATAATAATGATCATTATTTTTATAGCTACTTGACATTTACTATTTTTAAGACTACTAATTGTTATATTAACTCAATACAGAAATTAAGGAATCACATTCAGCCCTTTTTTCTTCAACGCCTAAAGACTAAAGACGAATGTCTTTTCTAAAGATGGTGGTAATAAACAAGCCAAGCTTTCCAAAAGGACGAGATATGTGATCATCCTAACAAAAAGAGCTATTAAAATGTGCTAGAGGGGATGAAATCAATGCAAGATCAGGAAGGTCATTTGGTTGCTGAAAACATAGCGAAGCATATAGAAGTTGCAGATAAATATGACATCACGGAACACGTTGACTTTCTTTCATCCACGTTTTCATTTAATTGGTTGTTTGATGACTTGAACAAAAATTCGAACTAGTTAACGTTTATTTACTTGTATGTGTATATATGTATACATCAATGGTTTGGTATCACTACTACACAAATGGGCAAAAGTGACCGAAATTACGACGAACAAAAATGGTCGGAAATTTAGCGACTAAATTTGCAACCAAATCAAAATTTGTCGCAACTTAGCGACCAAAACAAATCAGTCGCTAAAATAGCGACCAAGCCCAACTCGGTCCCAAATTTAGCAACCAAAACAAAAGCAGTGACAAATTCAGCGACCAAAACAAAATTTGTGGCAAATTTAGCAACTGAGTTTTTCGGTCGCAAAAAACAGCGACCAAGCCCAACTCGGTCGCAAATTTAGCGACCAAGCCCAAATAGGTCGCAAACTTAGCAAATAAAACAAAAGCAGTCACAAATTCAGCTACCATAACAAAATTTGTGGCAAATTTCGCAACCGAGTTTTCGGTCGCAAAACAGTAGCAAATGTAGCGACCAACTTTTTTTAGCGACCTAAAAAATCGGTTGTATAACGGTCGTAAATGTAGTGACCAATCGAAAACGGTCGCAAATTTAGCCACTAAAATAAAAACTGGTCGCAAATCTAGCGACTAAAAAATTCTGGTTGTTAAACAGTCGCAAATGTAGCGACCGAAATTTTTTTGGTCGCAAATGTAACGACCGGAATTATTGAAGTCGCAAATACAGTCGCTATTTGTACAAAATAATAAAAGCTAATAAAAATGAAATTTAACTTGGTTGAAAAAACGGACGCAGATAGAGCGACCAAACTCGTTTTAGTCGCAAATACGAACACTGTTTTAAAAAAAAAGATATATACAAGAATTAATTTGGTTGAAAAATGGTCGGAAATAGCAACCGAAATTATTTCCGTAGCAAACATACTTGCCAATTTTGGAAAATATTATAACAAAAAATATAAGTTAAAGTTGTCACAAAAATGGCCGCAAATATAGTTACTTTCGGTCATTCGGAGTAAGTATCGATTAATGAGGAGTAATTCAAGTTATATTAGTCAATTACGTTTGACTAGTTTATTTAGATCAAATTGGGGCAAATAGAGAAGATTATGAGAAATTATTCGTAGTTATGATCAATTAGAGACAATTAGGATCGATTAGATACAATTAGGTATTAATTAGTGTTAATGATGGTCGATAATAGTTAACGAAGGTGAACTAAGTGCAATTAGGGTTAGTTAGGACCAATTAGGGGGGGGGGGGATAGTAGATCACGGGAAATTAGTGTTATTAGTCGGGGATCATTAGCTTTAACTAGTGCTAATAGTGGCCAATTTAAGTTACCGATGATCGATCATTGTCAGTGAAGGCTATTTTGTGTCATTATTCGTCAATTATGACCAGTTAATGCCAATCTGGGTTAACATGGGCAATTAGGGTTGATTATGTTTAATATAGTTGATAGTCAATAAGGGTCGAGGATAGGTAATTAAGGCCAATTGGTGTCCATTAGGGTCAATAGGGGTAATTTAGGTTGACAATGATTAATAATTAACAAGGATAAACTAGAAATAGTTATGGTTAATGGTAATACATATATTGACGTGACATAACTCATTATGGTCTGTCAACCTTATGAGGATTTAATATATCTTATTGCCATTTATCATTCAATTTGTTTCATTAGGTCAACCATGGTCAACAATGATATTCCTTGGTATTGTGCAATTATGGGCAATTAGGGAAGATTGTGGTAAATGAGGGTTAATAATGGTCATGGCCACCAGTTAAGATCAACGAGCGATAGTTAGTGTATTAGTCAATGGTGGCTAATGAGCATCAATATTATTTAGTTAGGGGAAATCAGAGCCACTTGGTTTCCGTTGGGTCCAATTAGGTCAATAAATGTTAATGGTTACCAATTAAGGTCAATTTTGGTCAATTATGGAGAACAAATTTCAATTAGAATCAACCATGATTAGCGATCAACAATCATGGTTACTGATGGTCACTATCATTTGATTGAAGTGAACTTATCATTCAAAGAGAAACTTGGATCTATTCTTAATGGACACAAACGTACTATGCGTTGAAAGTGGGCGCGTAAAACGAATCGAATAGCGAAATTTTGAATTAGTTGAATTAAATTATTCAAAATTGTTGTTTTTCTTACTTGGATTTGTATTCGATTCTGATTATATGTTATATCATAAATTTCATATTTTGATGTGTTTATAGTTTCATACATATGGAATAAAGATTTTGAAGATATGTTTATGTTCTATTGTATCATAATCTCTTTAACCCGTCAATTGACCAAGCAAACGTGGTAATCAGAAGGTGCCATCTCAAGAGATTAACACCTACCTTATTACGATCACGTCGCCATGTTCGTCACGAACATTGGCTGGACCATAATGGTCTTAGCTCAAAGTCAAAGCGTTTTTACGTCAACGCTTTGACATTGGCTTAAAGCCTACTAAGAAGGAAAGAACTTAGTTGGAACACTTACTAGTGAACCAAAGATGACTAAGAGACTCAGAGGAAGTCCCTAATAAGCTCAGGAAAATCCAAGTGAGCAATAGAGAGAAGAAGAGAAGGATGAGCAAGTTGGGAGCTCACCCAACGTTGCTATTTATAGCAATGGGGGATGCATAGGATCAAGACATGTGTTGGGGGATGATTACACATGAGGACAAGTGTTTTTGGTCGTGGCACAACCAAGGGAGAGGGTGGCATGGAGAGCAAGGTGGCAGGCACAGCAGGCTGTCTTGTTTCTGTCACTGGCGACCCCTTAAGGACCTCTGGCGCCCACAGAATTTGAATGGTTACGGACCGTAACCAATAAGGCTTGCGGTCTGTAACTGCCTTATTGAAATCATGTTTTGTTTAACCTTACGGTCCGTAACCATTGATAGTTACGGTCCGTAAGGACCTTCCAGAAAAGGAAACTTTGGCTTGTTTCCATTTTGGTCCCTCGACTTGTCCGATGCTCGTTTATAGGTTATAAAAATAACATGACGGCGTCCTTAGTCCCTCTCGGCTACATGTAGCCACCAAAATTTTCGGGGCACGTGTCGGAATTTTATTGGATGAAATTTTCGTGGTGTTACACAGTTGAGATCTTATTCGAACTTGAAACCTATGCCCTCAAACCCAATTGTAAAACCCGGTTGAGATCGGATTCGAACTTGAAACCTATGTTCTCAAACCCATTCACTTCTCATCCAATGCCAATTGAGCTATAGCTCATATTAAATATATATTTAAATAATAACAATTAGTATTGATAAAATTATGAAAAAATAACTGAAGAGGATTCGTTATGAACTAGCATTTAGGTATAGAATCCGAGAACTAGTGTGAACACAAACAAAACTACGTAGTACTGATAAAATTGTGAAAAAAAACTGAAGAGGATCCCTTAGGAACTAGCATTTAGGTATAGAATCCGAGAACTAGTGTGAACACAAACAAAACTACCTAAACAAGCTTACAAAACACACCATTTTTTTCCACTAAAATCGGTTTGGACTCAACCCGACGCACTTAAAAAAACAGTTTGGACTTACCCGAGCCTCTAGTTCGAAATAGTTCAAAGTATTATGCCCTAAAATTGGTTTAGAACCGACCGGATTTTGCAAAAAAAAAAAACATGTCAAAAAACCAATTTCTTTTTGTAATAGACCGATTTGAACCCGACCTCACTCAATTTGATAGGTTCACACGTCTCCCTCCTAAAACGGTTTATAACCCGAACCAATTTTTTATAAACCGTTTTTTTTTTCTTTTTTTAACGAACATGGTTTTTAAATAAGTAGATTTGTACACTTCTAACAACCTCAGCATTTTAAAATATATATTATTTTTTCAAATTCATATATGTAAAGACATAAATTATGTTTCAAAAAAGTTATTTTAAACTATTTTTATATAAGAGTCTTATTTAAGAGTCTTATTTAGTTTTTATAATTACATATATAATAAATATAACTACGATTAAAACCTAAGTTTATTTATTTTCCCCAGATTTGATTTGTATTTTACCTGTTTCCCCCATTTCACCAATTTCCCTCCCAATGTTAATTCCTCCTCTAAATTGACTTCCCTCCAAGCATTTCAATTTTCATCAGTCTATAGATACTACACAACTCTGTTTCATGTTTCCCTCTTTCATCAATAAAACCCTTTTTCTTTCTCTGCGAGTTGTCTCCGATTTTGAGAGCGAAGTGTTAAAGGAGCGAGAGAACAATTCAGCTCTCGATATTTTCACGCTGGTCTACAGGTAAATATGTATTAGATGCTAAATGTCGGATGTCTGTATCGACTTTGATGTACGATTAAGTTGTTTTTTTGGATTTAAGACATGGTTTCTCTAAATGGCTACACTCGGTATGGCTGGTTTTTGCCTATTTTATTTCTTGCGTGCTTGAATATAAGTTTATGTCTATTTACTTGTTTCTTTTTTTACGTTAGATATTGTTTTAGAAATTATTAGCAAGTTGTGATGCTTTTTACTATGTTGTGTATTTTTTAATGGTTGTGTTGAAGCAACTTTGATTATTAGTCAACTTTAATGTATACTATTTTGTATGCTTGTATCAAGCTTAATAAACAACTAGACTGTTTATTATAGAATAATGTTAGGTTTGAAACTGACCAACAGATGTTTACTAACCTTTGTATTTATATTGATTTAAAAGTGTGATCTGAATTGTTTGTTTTGTTGGCTGCTGCTTATTGTTGATGAAACTAGACAAGTAAGCATTTCTATGATGACTATTTAAAAAAAAACCTTGTTATTTGTTTATTGGTTTGCTAACTTCTAAAGTTTTTTTTAAACAGGATCAGCTATACTCTATGCACAAAAGAAATAGTGGACATCTCCGCAACATGGAAGATGATAGACGAAGAGGATTGGATCTGTTAAATTGGCCTTGCCACCCAACCTATCTCTAATTGTTAGTTTATTATACTTTAGTCAATGCTCTCAATGTCGATACCCTCAAATCTGCTTAATATTGATCATCTCTAATATTTGTATATTCATTTGTAGATTGCAGGAACCATGATGCCTAACGAATATAGGTGAAAAAAGGTACCATGATAACCCACAATTATATGGTCTTTGTTACATTTGTTTACGGTTCTTTATTTCCTAACTCTTATATTAAGATTTGATCTTTATGATGGATTTCATGCCATAAGATACAAAAAAAAAAGATGACATGACTAGTGACCTGTTCATGAGTAAATTGTTAATTTTGTAGGTTTAGATACTATGCAACTACTACAAGTACATAGACGTCACCATTGCAGATAGTATGCTGACACGAAGATAATGTTGTTCATGTTTCAGTTACGACTTTGTATAATTCTCATTACTACAACTTAAATTGGTGATGTGTTTGTATTGTAGAATTTCCTTTTGTGTAGCAAGTCTATAGAATTTATATGATTTGAATGTCTGAGTAATTTTATAACTGGTATAGTTTTGAGAATTTATATAATTATTTCTTGCAAAATTTGTTGCAAAAAAGTTTGGTTGTAATATCGGTCGATAAAAGTTCTATTGCAATACTGGTTGATAAAAGTTCCGACATCTTTTGGTCGGAAAATCTGTTGCAAAAATGTCCGGTCGCAATATCGGTTGTTAAAGTTCGGTTGCAATATTGGTTGATAAAAGTTCCGTTGCAATATCAGTTGATTAAAGTTCGGTGGCAATATCAGTCGCTAAATGTTCGGTCACGAACTCGGTCGCCAAAAGTTTGGTCACGAACTTGGTCGCCAAAACTTCGATCACAAAATCGGTCGCCAAAAGTTCAGTCACAAAACCAGTAGCAAAATTATTTGGTCACAAATTCAGTCGCTATATTTGTGATGGTAATTTCAGTTGCAAAATCTGTTGCAAAAAAATTTCGATCGCAAGAAAGGTCGCGAAATAATTACCGACCACTGAAATCGGTTGCGAAACAGTCGCAAAGGGGCATTTGCGACTGTTTTGTGACCGCTTTGGCGGTCACAAATGGTCAGTTCTGTAGTAGTGTATGTATTCGGGAAAATTGGATATAGCAGTAGAATAGAATTTTTTACTGTTTTTTTACTTTTAGCGGCGATTGGGCGTCGCTAAAGCCTTCAGCGACATGTGGGACTTTTAGCGGCGACGATTGTCGACGCTAAAAACTTGTCAGTTTTCTTGTAGTGATGGTTTCTTCTTACCCCTACACACCATTTATTAATCAAATAGTTTAAGCATATGTTTGCTACTTACACAATGTGACATATACAGTCTATAGCAATAATCTAAATAAAAAAATCATAAAATTCAGTAAGTTTAAAACATAAAACATTGCCTTTTTACTTGCATATTAAGCAAATGAATCAACTAAATTCATAGATTTTTTCTATTTTAGTTAACTTGGCTATCAACTCATACATGTTATACACATACAATGCCATATAATAATCATGATAGAAGTCTAGTAGCATATGTAAGCTTTTCTTTCTAAGAGATGATCTAATTAGTAATTAAATACATTTGTTATAAATGAAACCTTTTTATCATGTAATCTTTTAGTAGCTTGAGTTATCATTTCAGGTGATACAAGTCTCAGATAACTATTAGAAGTTACCGAGTGCAACTGCTAAATGGAATGAACCGTCTGAGTAAGAACCCAAAACTGAAGCAAGTATAGCGTTGGAGTTATAAGTCTTGCAATGCTTCACATTCACTGCACCACAAACAAACAACATACATATATAGGGATGAGCATTTGTTACATTTTAACTAAGTTAAAATATTAGTTATGTACGCAAACCTTATACGGGTCAGGGGTTTGAAAGCAACTAAAAGTGGTGTTAGAACTGAAATTTTTCATGGTATTCAATCTGGTTATTCATTACGTTCACTACCCTTTAAATAGGGAAGAATACATATTAGCCCTATCTCTAAATTAGGAATCAGAATCCTAATATTATTACAATTATATCTATCCTATTAATAAATAACTACAAACATTTATCTCTAAAATATGTCGGCTAAGACTCCCCCGCAGTTTGAGTGGGCGCAGGACAACCGCCCAAGCTGGAGCGAAAAGATTGAAACAGTTGTCGAGGAAGCCCTTTGGTGAAAATATAAGCATATGGCAGAGATGTTGGGACATGAAGAACACGGATATGGCCAATACAAACCTTTTCTCAAACAAAGTGAATATCTATCTAAATATTCTTCGTACAACACTGATGTTGGACGGATTATCTAATAAATATACCACAGAAACATTGTCGTAATAAATCACTGATCAGGCCTGGTGAAAAGGAAGATGCAATGCTAATAGTAAATTTCGAACCCATGTAGTCTCAGCTACAACATTAGCCACACCGCAATATTCTGCCTCAGCACTTGATCGAGATATAGTAGGCTGATGTTTCGACAACCAAGAAATCAGACATGTATTTTAGCGGATAATCCCAAAAAATGAGAAAAATTGTCAATTAATACCATATAACATTGATATCCGGTTTTGTTAGGTAGTGGAGACGTCCACAAATCAAATTGTTTATGTGACGTGTTTACAGTAGATGATTCTAAAATAGGAATCATACCTCATTTTTTCTGTGACGTGTTTCTCAGCTCTGTCCATAATCAAGTTGGGATCCATGTAATTTAGTTGCATAGTATTAAACGTTGCACTTAAGTCAGACATGCTTAAACTATCAAAACCAGGTGGTGTAGCCAGGGTCGTGGGTTTTGGGCCGTAAGATATTGGGCTCGAGTTGGGATAAACAATTTACTGGGTGTCGGGGTTTAGGTTTGGGTGTTCGGGTATGGGTTTGGGTTTTGATTTGGCCTCCATGTCTGTGTTGTGTAGAGGCATGGTCGTGTAGAATTTTTTTTGGATAATTATGTCTAAGTTAGTTAAACTTTCAATAATTATGTCTAAGTTAGTTAAACTATATTCATCGTTTGGTGGTTGTAGTAGACTTTTCATGTTTTGATTTATCATTTGATGGTTATATTTAACTACTTATGTCCAGTGTTTAAGGATAACAATGTTTTTATATTATTTTCAAGTTACTTGTTCGTTTACGTTCGCTTTTATTTTCTTGCGTTCGAGACCCATGTTACGAACTGTTCGTGGACAATTGAATTTCCTTAACGAACGAACACGAATATAAACCTATGTTCGGTATGCGTTCGTGAATAGTTCGCAAACATGTTAATTTCCTTAACGAACGAACACAGAGATGGCCTTGTTGGTGTTCGTTCGGTTCATTTACAGCCCTAACACTAAGGCATCATCTACTTGTATCTTCTAATCCACACGTCAATATTGACTAAGATAACTATCGAAACGTCGACAAAATGAGTATGTCGTCAAGATACTTTTGGATTTTTTTAAAACATTATACTTTATAAGGTATGACAAGAATACGTAAAATGGTATAAGTTTGTTGTGGATGGAGAAAAGCGTAACTAATCACCCATAATTATGTTAAAACTTAGGGATTTAAGTGTAAGAGGGGCTAAAATATAAATATTGTTTTAAAGACCATTTACCCTCATTTTAGTGATATATTTATAAATTAAAAAGGAAAAATTTCTTATTTTTTTGGTATTTTAAAATGTCCCTCCCTCATGCATTATAATATAATATAGATAAGATACGACACGATATGATATGATACAATACGATACGACATTTCACGATACGATACGACATTTCACGACAGGATACGTCACGATACCATACGCCACGATAAAATACAAAAAAAATATATAAAAAAAAACAACAATAAACACCCACGACACCCATATTTTACCTCAAAAATATATGACTCGTATAGCTATAGCGGGTCGTACATGACCAGCTGCCAGACACAGGCTGATTTAAGGTCTAATTTGAATTAAATCGAGAGGAAACTTAATAAATCTAGGAAAAAAATCCTTGTAGGAAGTAAGACAAGGATTTAATGGTTGCTAAGCTTTATTTCACCGTTGAGAAATATATCCTTTATTTAAATCTAGTTAGATGGTTGCGCAGCTTGTTGCCCGTTTACCTGCCACTTGTTTGTAATTTGTTACTTTGTTATTTTAAATCTAGTTAGATGAAAAAAAAATACTATTGACACCGACCCTCCTTATCGTTTGTTTGAATTTAATAATTGGATCCTGCAATCTTGGCCGTATGAATTAGGCAATTATATATATTTTTGGGCAGTTACCAGATAGCTGTTTCCTCCCAAAACCATAGGGTTGGGTTTCAAGGGTTTAAAGACAATAGGGGTCTGGGGCGAGAAGGAAATCGGAAGTTGAAAAATAAACGTACTAGATAATCAGAGATTTCTGTAAGTTCTCCATCCCCACTCTCTGGTGATTTCAGCTTCCATATGTTTCTCTCCACAACCACCCTCACCTACCCATTATAAATCCCCTTGGGATACAATTTCCTCTTATTCTGAAGACAATTGGTACGAGTCTCTGATTTTCCCGATGTTTGATTGTCCAATTGTAGTTCGTGCCGCAGTTTCCACTAAGCTCCTCCAATGACGGTGGCGGTGGTGGTGCTTAACCTTCTGCAGACCTTAGAAGATCTTAGAAGTGGCTGGGCCAAGTCTACATCAAAAAGAGCTCGCACAGAACCTTTTTTTAATGAAACATCTTTTAAAAAACAAACAATTTGCACATATCTTTTTTAGAAAAACAAACATCATCTAAATATTTCGTAATTGTTTCTCTTCAATTAGCTTTCAAGTGTTTTGGCCATTAACAACTGATTTTAAACAACTCTTTTTTGCCGAAGAAACTAATGCGCATCATTTATTAATATATTGTTCACCGCAACACTAACCTTTTCTTTTTGCTAGAATTCTGACCGTATAAACTCGAAAAAAACAAAATTTAGCAGTTTACCTAGATCACCGTTTCCCCCATCTTTCACGCTGCACGTTTATCTCAGTTTCTTGGTCCTCGTTCATCCATTTAAATTCCCTTCCATCTCCTAAATAAATTGATGTATCACCTATCCTGCTCGTGTGATGTTTTTTTTGAATGATTTTAACTTTTTTTTTTATCATTTCAGGTTTTCATTTTCTTTGCCAAGTTAACACAATGGGTCTCACCAAAGTGTTACCAGCAGACTCTTGGTGAAGTTTACGTTACTGGAAGTGTTACCAGCAGACTCTTGGTGAAGTTTACGTTACTGGAAAGGTTTTAGATGGTGCTCAAGCATTTTAAAGTTATCTTTATTATTAGTAATTTTTCTGAAATATCTTGACTTATTGCAATATTTATTAACCGTCTGATAGGTATGCTTCGTGGCAAGGTCATTTAGAGTACCTGAAAATCATCTTGGGCAACAAAGTCATGGTTTTCGATGGCCTTATGGCCCTGTAAGAAACCCTTTACATATAATTATTACTTTCAATTCATTATTCGTTAACTATATTAACACATTAGCTTTGTGCATGTTAATAATTTTTAATTGCAGGTGGTGTTAGTTACACCATTCAAATTTTCTTTTATACTCCAGCTGATGGGAGCTCTTTACATGGACATCAAACCCGTCCTCAAAGTAGATAGCAAAGTGAGTTTTTAAGGCACATAAATATAGATGAAATAACTAACATTTTGAGATCTTACTTATTAAAGGTAATCATTTTTATAGTTTGGGATGCTTGAGTGTCACCCAATATGTGTATATTATGCGTAGAACTTCCTGAATTATCTTATATGAGCAGCCTTTTCCCATATAAAGTATGTAGACCATTGAAAGGAGGTTTAGATCGTTATCGGATATCTCCGGAGCATGCCCTAAGTGTAAAGATCAGATTGAATGGAAATACCTAACCCGCGAAATGGTAATAATCTCTATATCGTTCTATTGCACTTTCCGTTTTGTATGTGATTCTCGGTGTTGATGAATTTTTGGAGGAGGATTTCCTTAGTTCACTCTCTAAACAAGAACACACAATTATTTTTTATGCAGAGCAAAGTGACATCATAATGCAATTACATTCTGGAGAGCTCGAGCTCCCCTAAATTGTCATATTGAGAGATTTTGTGACTTCCAAGTAAACTCCAGGATTACATATATAACTTTTTAAACTTTTGAAATTACGTATGTAAGTCATATCCACATCATTGTATGACTAATGCATCATATTACTGTTCAGTTCAATTAGGATCTCCTCTAAGGGATCATTATGTACAAATTGACACCGGAAGTGATGTGTTATTGGTCTGTTACATCCCCTGCAATGGGTACCAGACATCAAGCAGACTCCAATGTATGCGTATTAGTTATTATTACTCAAAAAGTTTATTGTGGTGAAGTTATGAACTGGTGATGTTGTGTTTCTCTTGTAACAGATCCCGATGAGTTCTATGACCCGTCTAACTCGTCAACAATTTCTTTGATTAAATGTACAGACCAATGATGTTCTCAAGCGGGCAGATCATCTGATTCGGGTTGTTCCAATATGCAGTGCAGTTACCCTTTTCAATAGGGCGACAGTAGTGGGACTTCAGGGTTATCAAACTCTTCAGCTAATGTTGTAATTGGGTGAGTTATCACCTATGTATTAACTCACATATACATTTTAGAATTAAGTTAGTTAAACTTTTTGTTGATTTATTTGGTTTACAGAAACCCAAAATGTAGGAAACAAATAACATTTTCATGATGCTGTTGGTGGTTTAATGAAGGGTATAGATGAACAGGCAAACAGAAGTCTACCTTCAACTCCTACTTAAAAAAAAAGACAAATTTAGATCAGAAGTAGTTTTAAGGGTGAAGAGTATTAAAAGAAACCTGTTAAAGGTTACTCTTTAGTTCGATATAGCTGTAGATGCAATATATCAAACTGTTAAGATTCTGGCTGCTGACTGAGAAGAAAAAAGGTACGATGAAAGTTGAAACGTTTTTTTGGTTTTGAAATGGTTTACAAGAATTGGAATCTGAATTTGTAAAACTTGTTAATTTAGAACATTTTAGGGTCTGCTGTTTTCAAGGAGTTTTATGACCTTCTATAACCCATGATGTGATCTAGATTCTGGTCTTAGTTTTATTTTAATACTTAATATTACTTTTTTCAGAGTTCTCATAAACAGAAAATGAGCCAACATTTGGACAAAATAAAATCGGGTGATGTGCTTGAAGTAAAATGGTAAACCATTTAACTAAGCTAATATCGAACTCTCGAATTCTAAGTGAATTATGCATATTTGCAACTGATAGACTGGATCTTATGTAGACTCATTGAAAAAAACCAGATACACACCCAATATGATGAAATGCATTGGCATGGTTAACGCAGTTTGTTAAGTTTGTGTTGATGGTCTTTTTCTGCTATATTGTAATGTGTAAATAAATGTTTTCCAGATTGCAGGTGGGTTAGGTATCATCCCAATGCTTCAGGTTATTGAGGCCATTCTTAAGAACCCAGAAGATAACACAAAAGTAAGGGATTCTCTCTTCTTTTATCAACAATCTGAAATTGTTTAAAATTTTTTAATGTGTTTATGAGGTATATGCATAAGAAATTTATTTTGCATAAAACAAGAAGAAAATAGAGATTGAAGGACGAAAAAAGTAATTTACCAGTGATATTGTAATGTGTAAATAAATGTTTTCCAGATTGCAGGTGGGTTAGGTATCACCCCAATGCTTCAGGTTATTGAGGCCATTCTTAAGAACCCAGAAGATAACACAAAAGTAAGGGATTCTCTCTTCTTTTATCAACAATCTGAAATTGTTTAAAATTTTTTAATGTGTTTTTGAGGTATATGCATAAGAAATTTATTTTGCATAAAACAAGAAGAAAATAGAGATTGAAGGACGAAAAAAGTAATTTACCAGTGATATTAATATCAGTTATCTTTGATTTATGCAAATGCATCTCCTGATGACATTCTGCTGAAAGGAAACATGATATGCTTGCTACTAGGCATTCCAATTTTAAGGTACCACCTTTTTTTGTTTCTTTAAACACCACATGTTTTTATGTGCGTTTATGTTATAACTTTTATGCGGTACGAAACTTCAGGCATTTTATGCAGTATTTTATGGATACATTATTGAAACTTGAGGACCAAAATTATCAAAGATGGAGATGCAAGTGTATTAGGAAAATTGAGGACCAAATGCAGATGATAATCATATGTACAGGAGATCAAAAACCTTTATTATGAAACCGAAGACACCTTCTGCAAGTAATTGTCATGCTTAGGAACTAAAAGAAAGAATTATATATGTTTTTTTTATAATTCCGTTACACTGTTTACCCGTCCCAGTACGGGCAGTGTACGGGTATACTACATACAATTAATGTAAAGCATTGTTGATAGTTTCAAATCATTGGTTTGGTTTGTTTCTTTTATTTTTTTCATTCTATTTGGTTATTTGGTATATGTTTGATAATTATAAGTTCTTCACTTTTACTAATTCAGTGACTGAAAGAATGGTAAGCTTTATTAATGATCCAATTTCTTTTTTATGATGTAGACTTATGAGGTTAGATTCTTTTAACACATCGATCAAACTTATTTGCATATAATTGGTGTAGTCTGAAGTTATAGACATTGTACTTTGTATGTCTTAACCTTGGGTGTTTCAATTCATTTTACCCGACCCATTCTACTCTGACCCATCTTTGGTCCCGCTCACGAGAATTCTTTGACCTGCCACTCATCGGAACGAAATGGTAACTTTAGTATAAGGTTTATTATATACATTAAAGTTTAATTATTTTTTAATTTGTTTTATTCATAAGCAATTTAATGTAAAGTTCTCAGAAATATACCTAGCTGCTGACCATCAAAAATGGTTACATACGTAAAGAAAGTTGCTGTTCAGTTCAGTTGACTTTGAATGGTAGAATTTAAACCATTTGAAGTATCTAAGATGAATAAAAAAATTGCTATTGATTTCGTGCTTTGGATCATCAATTATGGAGGGCCAGCACATAGCTATATTATTATTCTTTATTGTTTTCATTTTGATGTCATTTAATTGCGCTGCACTAGATACCATGTCTGCACATCAAGAAATCTAAGATGGTAAAGCCACCCTTGTATCTAAGGGAGAAATGTCTGAATTGGGCTTTTTTAGTCCTGGGAAATCCAAGAATCGATACCTGGGGATATGGTACAAGAAAATATCATAATGTATTGTTGTAATGGTTGCTAACAGGGAGACACTGAGGAGGGATGGTCCCAGATAACCATACCCTTAACTACATTTTACAAGGATAACCTAACAATCAACATGCAATGGTGTGCCTTCCTTACAAACATCAGGTCATACGATGAGCCTTGCGCACTCAAAGCAACGGTGAATTAGACCAACAACATCAGGTCATACGACGAGCCTTGCGCATTCAAAGCAACGGTGAATTAGACCAACAACATTAGGTCATACGATGAGCCTTGCGCACTCAGAGCAACGGTGAATTAGACCAACAACTTCAGGTCATGTGATGAGTCTTGCGCACTCAGCGCAACGGTAAATTAGACCGACAGCTTCTAGTCACACAACGAACCTTGTGTACTTGGCACAACGACAAGTTAGACTCAATCGCGCAGACTACTAGACCCTGCGTGGGTCAGCAATCCTCTTAAACATTAATCCTATAACCTTGCAAGGACAAGACACACATGAGAACACCTCATAGTTTTGGAACAAAAGGATAAAACCCTTGACACCCTGCACTGGCGGGAAAAACTCTGACAGCCTCGCAGAAAGGGTAAGCATTAAGAGGTGTTGGCCATACTCCAGGGTACAAAGTGGCAGAACGGTGACGTAGGGTCGCTCGGCAGGTTGCGTGTGGCAGTGTCTCAGTCGTCAGACCTTACACCAGTCATATCTTTGCCAGTGACTGTTCCACCTTCCCCATTTTCTGCTGGCAGCAGGCCTGACACCAGAGAAGGTCACCTTTACATGTGGCATCACTCAACATCCGACATGACACACCTCCTAACAGTAGACATTAATCCTCCTACAGGGAGCATTTAATATCTAACTCACAGGACAAAATGGATGTCTCTGGCTGTATAGGCCGGGCCCAAGGCCCATCAGCATATCTCCTGAACATACCTTTTCGGCTATAAGTAAGTATCAGACTCGAGGTAAAAGACACACACTTGAATATACGCCTTGATAGGTGCTCATACCTGCTCACACTTGTAATTTACTTGTTTACTACCCTCAGATACTTATTCTCACGCCGGAGTGTGGTCACGGAGAAAACCACCCTTTTTTCCGTGGCGAGACTAACGGCGTTGCTAGTTTTGCAGGCCAGCTAGAGTGAAAAACCCTGTGAAGTGGAGTGAACGGTAAACACCTATGCAGAATCACCCTGGTTGCAACTTATATATATCCCCTGATATCCCTAGGTTCGACCCATGTTTCTTCATTTGCGCCATCTGCTACGCTTCTCTTTTCATAAACACTCCCTTACATTCCACTTTCATAAACTTTACTCCCAAATGGCTGTCTTCACATCGAACACCCTACGAGGTCTTCAACACGAAGGTAAGAACCCAGTTCAAACCTCTCAAATCGATGGACAAGTGAGGGAGGACTCTTCCGGGGGCAGTGAAACCCAACACGGTCTTCACCGTGTAAACATCCCTGTCACTCCCGGGCTCACCTAGAAACCCCGTTCGTACTAGTTACATCGGTCCTGCCCATTTGCAAGAACCCGATGTCCTGGTACATTAAGTTCCAAATGGCTCTCAATGCCGTCTACGCACAGCTATGTGCTCAAACCAACACTCCTGCTGCCCAGTGCAGCCAACTGTCGAGGCAAGCCTCGCCTAGGATACTGAGTTATAACTCGCCAGCTGGAGCAAGCGTCCTACACAATCTCCACCTGCAAGAGATGGAGTTCACGCAACCTCCATCTAAGCCGGATACTTGCTCTTTAAGACGAGCATCCGTCCACTCGCGGTTGGGCCCGTGCCTCCAACGGGAGTGGTACACCCAGCGTAAAGATGGCAAATCTTACGACGAAGGCGACAGCGCCAGTGTTTTCCAGCGGTTGTCAAAAGGTCCGGCCGCTAGTGGCTCCGCACCTCGGGGTGGTTACAACCAAGAGGCGAAGCATGACTATAGCTTGGTTTACCGACCGGAAGATGAAACCGAGCACTCCAAGTTTATCAAGGAGATAGCGCTCGCACCACTGGAACGAGCAAAACTCCCTTCTAACATCGGTAAATACAACAGGTTAACAGACCCGGACGACCATTTGCGTCTTTTCACCGGCGCAGGTCTCATTGGAGGATGGACATTACCCATGTGGTGTCACCTGTTTGTTCAAACCCTCACAGGTCCCGCGTGACTGTGGTTTTACAACCTGCCCGCAGCCAAGCTGGCATCATGAAACGACTTGAAAAATAAGTTCTTAACACACTTTAGCCATCAAAGATGATTCGTTAGAGATTCCTCTGACGTAATGAACATTTGGCGGCGAGATGAAGAAAACCTTGAGGACTTCATCCCCCACTACAATAAAGAGGTGTCAGAGATAGGGGACGTGCATGAAGACCTGATTCGCGCACATTTCAAATACGCCGTAGGCTGCGACGAGATGATCAAAGTCTTGTCAGGAACAACAGGTCTCTCCAAAAGCTGGGAGAAACTTATGGCCACGGCAAAGGTCTACGCGCAGACAGAGCGCAACCTCAACAATGGCAGGCATCCCCTACCGCATCACCATCCCCAAGACTTAAGCAGGAGTCTCGGGAAAAAGAATAAAGGGGGGAGAGACCACAACTAGCATCCTCTCCACACAACAGTCGACGCCCGCGCGACCATTTATAAGCTCGCCAACCGGCAAGCAATAAAACAGGATAATCGCGATCGCTAGTGGACCCCACTGACGAAGACATCGGCGAAGGTCCTCAGCACCAAAGACCATCAATTCAAACAACCACCCGCCGATGCGCAACAAGTAGGGTCAAGACCCTAACCTCTTCTGCGGATATCATAAAGACACGGGGCACATAACTGACAACTGCATCTCTCTGCGCATAGAGATTAAGAAAGCACTCAAGAGTGGGAAGCTCACCCACTTATTGCAAAGCGTGCGTAAGGAGGTGCACCAGATTACTTGAGGCGGTGAATCCCCGAGTAACCAGAAAATGAAAAATGTTCTTGTGACCCAGGGTGGCCCTTCGCTCAAATGAGACCACCAGAGGAGCTGCACGTCTCATTGACGTGACCAACCAAGACGGTGCTACATGTAACTTGCAAGTTCATCATCTTTTGTCTGTTTCTTGCTATGGCTCTTGCGCCAAACTATTTAATAAAGACAATAGTACCTAATCCTCTTTTACCTCAATGTACTGTTACAATTGCGCGGAACCACTTTGGGTATACGCAAAAACACCTTGGTGCACAATGACTCGCGAATCCTGAATCACTACCTATGCGAGCACGCTTAGGAGCTGATGGACCCGCAAATGTGTGCATTACCAGTCTCATTCGCTATACCTATACAAAGATGGTCTACATCACGCAAATATTGTAACCAGAGAGGAACATTTCAAAGATAAGTATTTACAAAGTTGCACAACACTCAACACAGTAAATAGTTTAGAAAAGCTATTACAAAGAGAACCCTACAATCTATTTCTCTTCATCAGTAGCAATCTCAACTTCCGCATGAAAGATACCCTTTAAGCGATCGACGAAGTCATCATGAGTGAGTGCTTCACTCACCAACTCCAACGCTGGGACATCAAGACGATTGTAACCCTGCTGCGCCTTCTCAAAAGCAGCCCCGGTATTAACCCCGGAAGTAGAAGCATGGCTGCAATCCCATGGAGTACCTAGAACTTGGGTCACTTGTTGCGCACACTCCGCATAACCTTGTGCGTGTCCATCATAGTGCGCAACAACCACCAGTTTGGCTAATGCAGCATCCAGCTCTGCAGAGTTCACAATGGACCGGGCTATCTGCAAAGTTAAAGAGACATTCAGGGCAATTTCACGAAGGAGGAAACATAATACAAAACAGGCAAAGCACTTACATGAGCAATACCATGTTGTTGAAGCCAAAGCAAGTTGTTGGCCAAAGAGTCAACTAACTACTAGGAGATGGCGCGGGAGGCTTCAGAATCCTCCAACCTTTTCTCGCCCATCTCCACCTTCGACTCCGTCAGCTGTAGTCTACGCAGAAGCTCAGCCTTCTCCACTAACGCTGTTTGGAGGTCTTTCTTCGCGCTCTCTAAAGCAGCGCAGGCTTCGACCTGATTGGTCAAAACAGGGTTAGGATCATAACTTTATTGCATGATCAAAGATATAAACACAAGGACAAAGGGATTACCTCTCTCCGTTCACTGTACTTGCGTCGCACCCTAGCTTGTGCAGCGGTGGCAACTGCCACCTTCTTCTCTTGCTCCTCGCGCGCCGCATCAACGCGCAAGCGAGACACTCATCCTTCAGGAATTGTTTTTCCTTGTTGTCTCTTTCACAGGCCTCTTCCCACAACTTGCGCTCGTCAGCACTTTCCAAGGTTTCGGCCCGTTTCTTCCAACCCATCGCGGACCATTCCTCAATCCACTGCTCATTGGCGAAGGCAGTCTCCTTTGCCAATACCACAGCTTCATGCGCAGCCACTTGGGCTCGCTCTTTCTCAAGGTTCGCCTGGGCAGCTTCAAGATCTTTCCTTCGATTCACCAGGTCCCGCCATTCGCGAGCAATTTTGTAAGACATAGAGGCGGACTTGGCAGCTGCCTGGAGGTACGTCCGATATGTCTCCTCCTTTTCATGATCAGAAAGCGAACGCACCTACGCCGGGGGGAATGCCCCCTCTAACCACTCACGGCACGCCGACCAATGAGAAAAGCTCTCTCCTCTCTCTAATCTCCACACAGGGTGTGGACCTCTCGTGCTTGAGCTGAGGAGAAAGACCTATAATAATGCTCCCCCGGAGTTTCATCCCGGCGGAGCGGCGAGATATCAGCAGCAGAAGAGCCTACGCCATCCCCAGCTAGTTTTTTCTCCACATGCTCTCTTTGTGGAGCACCGGTCTGCATACTTTGGGCGGCAGCTTTTTCCACGAGCTCCACCCCACACAAATGAACCGAGCCAGCCGGATGCGCGCGTTCTTTCTCCACCACAACAGATTCTTGCACAACGAACCCCGATTCTTCCACTTCCAGAGCAGGTTCCCTAGAAACCAAACGTGATCCTTTATAAACAACCACATATTCTTCAAGATCCTGTTGTGGTTGTGTCAATGGAACACCCAAAGTATACAAAACCAGGGAACCCGCATTAGTACCCTTACCAGAACCTTCCACCACCACGTGAGGCCCCTCCCTCACATGGGCTGGTCCTTCCGCTCCATCACCAGAGCGCACCCCATGGCCACCAGCCTGAGCCATAGGGGAATCCGTGGCCCGAGCGCATGTGTTGGATTCCACAAAAATAGGATCATCCCCCATTGTATAATAACAAAAGTCAGTTATGCGCAACATGATAACGGGAAGGAAATTTCAACGGGTGCAAGCACCTACCGAGGGATATCTTAGAAGTTAAAGACCCTAGATCAGCCTGTTTCCCAAGATGCTTCCGAGCAACCTTCATAGGCAGTTGCGCAGAGAGGGTCTCCTTCAGACGCCTCTTTCGCTTCAAAGGCACCTCTGGGGTCTCCTCAGGTTCCTCCGGGTTAGCAGGTCTGGCGGTCAGGATAACCTCTTGCTGAGGCACAACCTCCCTTGCACCTGTAAGTCCAAGACCCTCTCATAGGCCAGGATTTACTACAACACAATTCAGCTAGTAAGCAACAATGCGCTTACCTTGGGAAGGGCCAGCTCCAGGTTGACTTGCCTCTCCCCCTACCGTTGCGCCCGACCCTGCGCGTCGCTTCTTTTTGGGATCTGGACCAATGCCCGAATCTCTCAACGCGCCTACATTACAACAAGTACATAAGCCATCTGCAGGATGCGCTACCAAATAGTCAAAACTTACCAGTCAATGATGCGGGAACCTCCAGGTCCGAATCCTTAACCAGCACAAATTGCCCAGGACATGCGCATACAAGGTGGGCTCATCATCCCCCACGCGGAGTTTCTCAATCCGTCCTTGTTTCCTCTGAAAGGCGGCCAAGAACAGCGGAGCCCCTGCAGAGAACATAAGAAAATTAGCATGCATTGGAAGCCAAAATTCAAGAAAATATGGCGAGAAGAGAGTGCATACTCCGATCTCCCTCAACATACACTGGGCGGGACCGGTGGTCAGGTTTGAACCGCAGGCTCATCCCCGCCTCCACTAGTATCCACTCCGGCATCTGGATCGCCGGGATCTCCTTCAGATCACCATACCAGGCGTCCAGCACGGAATCGGGAGGGTTTCCACCGGGATCTCATCTGCCCACGAAACGTCAAAGGCGTAGGGATAACCCCAGCCTTCACAAAAAAGAATTTTGCTTTCCAATCATGGAAGGAATTGGGGGGAGAAAGCAAAATCTTTCGTGCCTGCACACGATGCTGAAAGGGTAAAACCCCAGCGAACATTGGAGCTGATAAAATATACGGAACCGGTTAACGGTGGGAACAGACCCTGTCGACCGGCACAAGATCTCAAAGTGCTTGATACGCAACATTCCCATTTGGCTTAGTTGGGAAAGGTGGAAACCGTAAAACTGCAGTACTTCGATCAAGAACTTGGTGGTGGGCAATCGGAAGTTACCCTCACCAAAAAATCATAAAAAGGGTGATATACCCCGTCGGGGCATCGGCGGCGGTATCACCTTGAGCCGGCAACCGGGCATCCGAAGCAGGAGGGAACCGGAAGCCAGCGGCTACCTCCTTAAGAGCTTGCTGGGTGAGCTTGCACACCAGCAAAGGAGGAACCGACATCACAAACAACAAACACACAATCTTCTTGAAGAAAACGTTGGGGAAACTCAACAGATCTTAAAGTGAAGGAAAGTTGTAGGAAAACTTGAAAGGATGACTATAACCCTAACCCGGGGGCCTCTATTTATAATGACAGCATTAAAGGCACTCGGAGAACGTGACAACACACGTGGTGATAATAACGAATTATAGGCGAACGCGTGGCAAAAGAGATGGCAGTGACCGTTAACATGCGCGCGTGACAACCACGTTCCCTGCCACTCCATTTAATGAATGGCAGGCAAAGCGCTGAGTGCACGCTATAGCCGTCACACTTCTTTTATCACACCCTGGATTTCCAACCCAATCCATACATCGGTGGGCCCGAGTGGGGAGTATTGTGACGTCAGTTGATAACATCATAGTCAATTAAACAAACCAAATGTTCGAAATACAAAATAATATACAGGCTCCTAATAGAAGATCAACAGGCGGATCGTAAAATGTACAAAAAGAATATAAAACAGACTTTAGGGCAGATCTAAGGATTTGCAAGATCCTCTTATTCACTACCGAGCAGCTTCCGGCCTATTTCGTATTGTACCTGCAGTTTAGTCTTTGGACGATACGTCAGCTATCGCTGGTAAATACACCCAACTGGCTCATTTGAAAACATTTTAAAATGATTTTAAGTGCACAGGGCACAACATCTTTTATAACTTGGGAAAGTTACTTTGTAACCTTGTTAAAAGATTCACATGTTTGTCCATACATACAGGGCCCAGTACAGAGACCGAGACATGATTAAATACACACCACTTAGAACTCACGGAGGAGTTATCCCTAACGTCATAGGTAATTTGCATTTGAGCGTCTGTCAGGTGTATGCCTACACCGCGCTAAGGTCGTGGCCATTAACTAATGTAATGAGCCGAGGATATCCAGGACACGGTAATTTAACCCCCGATGTTTAAGTTATCTAACAAAACTGATTACAGAATATGCAGATTTACTAGCCACAATCCGGCATTCGATTGATCCCATTTCTGACCAAGCGGTAATAATTTACCGTATCCCAAGCCCGTATAAGGAAAATAAGTCGAGAGTATTTACCTGAGCTAGTCTTCTTTTAATTTCAATAACTTAGCCGTATACAAAAGTACTAAGTGCAGATAGCATTTACCGGCAAGGCTCTAGTCTGGATTATGGCTTAAGCTAACCAATTAATACTAACGGTCTTTATTTAAGTCATAGACTTAGACCGAGTAGTATATATGATCAAAACGTATTACGCTTGATTAAACGATGATTGGATATGTAACACCCTAATTACGTTTTGACCCAAAACGACGCAGCGGAAATATGAACCATAAAATTTCTTCCTTATAAAATCTAACGTACTTTAAAACATTTAAGGCAGCCTCTTATAAATCGTTTACATCATTTATTCCTAACCAAGGTAACTGTGTTACACATGATTTCAATTATATGACCACTTCTCCGTATAATCCTTGATCTTCGACTCGATCCTTATTGGTTTGTCCATCCCGATAGTTCAACTATCTGCGGTTACCAGATAAATATAACCAACATGTTAGTAAATGGTGACATCATATATTTTTAATTAAAAACGTAAACATGAACCGTCTACATATCCATCAAACATTATCCATGTCTTCAATAGGATATTCTTCGAACTATTTCCTTATGATGAACATCAAACCTTCGAGAGCCCAACCCTTACTTGCCTGCATTCCTAAATTCATTCTCAACAACAAACAGTTAGCCTCTTCACATAAACTCATAACATCGAATGACATTCATTGGGCTACATCACATATAAGCATTTTCTTATATATACACATACTTACATACAAGTTCCATACATACATCTCACAATGACATCGGCATCTAACTCTTTCACTCTACAACTATATACTTTTATATGCGTATTCGAGTCATATTCACTTATCCATGTTCAATCATCGAACTATAATTATGCCTAATAATTTACTTATAACCATACTTAAAAACAAGTCTCGTCTCCCCACTCGTGTAATACATTCTAACGTATTCCTTCCCACAAGATTCAAATCTTAAACTTACAAATACTTATATTTATTCCTTACGAGACTGAAAGTCATTAATTGTATTCGTATCATATAATTAAAACCTTTACGGACTTTTCATAGATTATACTATCCTTCGGAAGTTTACCAAAACCTTTATGTAAGCCTTAAAAAGTACGAAAGTCCGAGACACAATATATATACATAACAATTACACTTGACATTTGGTGCCCATTCTCGCCGTAAGCTACGGTCCACTCACCGTAGCTTACAGTGAGGTATTTCTGCCAAAAAGAGAAACTCCCTGCCATAAGCTACGGTGGGGTACCGTAGCTTACGGTCATCTGCTGCTGTTACAAATCTGCAGCTTGTTTTTGACTTAGTTCGATTTTCTTATTCATTTAGGCCAGCCCCAGGCCTTCGGAATACAGCGTTTCTAATAACTTAACTATTCTTATTTCTTTTCAAAACCTTCCGATTATTACATCAAATTCCCACTCTTACCGTCTAATAACCGTTCTAACGAAATTCACGACCCGTTTACCCCTATATTGAGGTTTTACGGTTCTATGACGTACCACCCCCTTTCAAGAAGTCTTATTATAACATTCTTATTTATTTATACGTTCTACTTTAGTTTCAATTATTCGAATATATATAAACATCATATGTACTTAAATACGAAGTGAATTCAAGAATTCACTTACCTTAGCGCCCGCATTTGCATCCGTTACCTTGCCTCTTTTCGACCCGTTAGCCTTCCATGCTTTCATCCACTATGACATGATTCCTACACTTTTATGTCATCGCAATCACATTTTTGTTAGCATACACGATTGTACATATTAACTATTATATCAAATGCATATCTCGCATTTAACTTTCATTAGTCAATTCTAGCAAGCATAAGGCATATACTCATCATTACATCCTTTCAAACTTATATAATTCATCATATCGTTCGTATAACACATATTGATGTAACACGTATCACATAGCTTTCTATAGTCTTACCAATGTAACAAGAAGTCTAGCATGCATTCTTATGCGCAGTTGACTTTCAGAAGTCAACGGTTCAACCTATGAACTTTCGACTTAATCTCATACATCCGTGTCATATAGTAGACTATGCAAATGACATTATATACATTTCATACTCCTGATGTAATATGCTTACAACCACATGATCACCTACTTAATCACACATACAAGGTTTGTCTATTTAACATAATAACAACATCATTCTTTACTAACAAGTTCATAAGTCATATACTTAATGCACGTTCATTTCTAAGTTAACGACAAGCAATTTGGTTCAACATATGGTGTGCATTTCATCATTCAAGCATAGAGTACAATTTCCTAATATATAATTCTACTCAATCATACCATCAATTACACATTCTTACGAAATCCTTTTACAATATATCTTCTCATGTTTGATTATTGCCAATCATGTCATTATCAAACTCTACACATGTTCATCCATTGTTTAGTATATAATTTCACATACTAACTTATACTAGTATCCAAAACATTTGGTATGCGTACCTCCAACAAAGCATTATGTACAAGTATCCAAAACATATTTCTACTAGTTCATATCATAGATCATCATAATTAACTAAGATCATGCATAATTCATCAAATGCCCTTGAATCAACTAAATTACATACCATACTAAACCTTTCTAATAATAATCCATTACATGCAACATACACATTAATGATTTAAACAAGGATTTGACATGGGTGAAACACCTATTTCATCATCTTGACCACTACAAGTGGGTTCCTTCCCAAAACATCAAATTACTCATAATCCTTCATAATCCGTGTTCCATATAGTGATTCTAATGCATATTCATACTAAATTTCATACTAATTCATGGATTAATCATAAACCCAATTCTTACAAAATCACCAAACTAAAATCTACAACTTACCACATGTTTATATGAGCTAGAGGGTGAAAAATCTCCATTCATGCAATGTTTTTCCTTCAAATTTTGGTCTTGATTTGGCTGAATTGCATATATGTTCTTGAGATAGGGTTTCTTCTCTATCTCTTCCTCCATACACGACACACACATATTTACACACTAAATTTATGCATTTTCACCTTTAACCAAAACTTCATTCTAAATTTCCAAATTCAGCCCTTCATGTTTGCTACTTGATCATTATTTTCTCACATTCCTTCTTTATTTGTTTTGACTAACTATTTAACTAGGTTAAATAACCTAGTCATTTTAATTCGTGTGTTATCATATGAAAACGTAACACGAATGTAAACATTCGAGTTTGGGACGTTACATGATAGAATGTAGTTTAAACCCGAAAGTTACTTTGACTTGCATAATATGGGTAAACAATTAACATTCTGGATTTTGAGATTAAAATGATAGGTTAAACCCGTTTTGGTTAAATTTCGTAAACTAGTTACGTATAATCAACCGTACGCTCATAAGCGATAATGGGTACCCGGATAAGTCATGGACAAGTTCTATATGCCATTATATTTTAAATAAGTTAAAATATCAGTAGGATATCAAGTTATATGCCCGTTAAGGTTTTAAAATGAAACTATGTCTCATAAGGGCGTTGCGGTAATTTCATACCGTATAAAACGAACTTGAATGTAATTTAATGTTATAACCATAAGTATTCTGGAAAATAATTCATTTATGATATAATAGCAGTAGGATACTAATTATATGTGTATTTTATCTTTTATGACCAAACTATGCAACGAAGGGGCATTTTGGTTATTTTACACATAGTTTATAAATTATTTGGGATTCTGAGTTTATAACATGTACCTACTGTAAATATGTTTAAAATAAGTTTTAAAATCAGTAGGTAACAAGTCTTGGTCAATTAATATGGTTTAAAACGATACTATGCGCCGAAACGACGCTTATGTCGTAAAATGACGTTTTATGCGATGTTTAATGAAAACTGACATTAGGGTCAGATTAAAATGTCTTAGATATGTTATTTTAAATATAGCATAATCAGTAGGTAAAAAATTTACCTTGAAAATATTTAATTAAAACCATTTTATGAGCCACAAGGGCTAAAATCGTCATTTATCGACATAGTTTAAGGACCTGTCTGAAAACTCAGTTTATAACTTGGTTTAACATCCCAAATAATCCTACATCAGTAGGAAACACATTTTCAAGTTCATTATCATTTAAAACGTTGTTTTATGCAAAAAGGGCATTTTAGTAAAAAATGGCATAATTACGGAACTTGCACATAAACTTGGATTCTGATTATGATCAGGTAATATAACCTCAGAGGGTTATGCTACATTATATTATGATCGTAATGCAACTTTAGATGGGTAGGTAACTAATCTAAATCGGTTCAGAATCGAAAGTCAAAGCAGAAGTCAAACTTCGCGACTCGGTTTCATAACTTATATAAGATCAAAACTTGACGAGCCGAACATGTTCTTACATGTTATAATAACTATTACCAACTTGTTTAAGTGTCAAAACAGGTTTCATAACTTATATAAGATCAATTTATAATTTTTTTCGTAAAATGGCCTGTTTGACTTTTTAATATCATAACTTTGACCCGTCAATTGGTCTAGCAAACGTGATCTTCAGGAGATGCCCTTTATAGGGACTAACACCTACCTTATTACGATCACTTAGCCATGTTCATTTTGAACAATGGCTAGACCATAATGGTCTTAACCGAAAGTCAAAGCGTTTTCCGTTAAACGCTTGACTTTTGGCTATAAAAGCCTATAAACGAAAATGCACAAGGAAGGAACACTTACCAGTGATTCCTAGGGGTGCAAAAGAACTATGTTGGATGCTCCTTTCAGTTAGGAATTTCCAGAGGAGGGAGAAGAGTGTATGAATGAGAAAGGTGCAAGTTAAAATGGTGAACTTGAACACCTATTTATAGTTGGAAAACTTAAAGGAGGTGATGCCAGGTGTTTAGGGATGTAAGTGGAAGCTTACAAGTGTCCCAAAACATGGCATAGCAGTTTGGGAAGCCATAGTTCCGATTAAATGGTTTTTGGAGCTTTGTGTGGCAGCCAAGAAAAACTTTCTGCAGCAGAGGTCCTCTGGCGCCCCGCGAGAGACCCATGCCTGGTCTCTCGCGGCCCGCGACCGCCCCATGGCCAATTTCAAACTTTGACACTTTAACCGCCTTAACTTAATAAAGCTTCTAAAAACCTTCTAAAACACCTTTTTAGCACTTTAGTCCTCTGTAGGCAATACCTGGCATACCCGGGATTATGCCCGGACATTGTCAAGCTCTCGGTTCGTTAATAGGTCATTCAGAGGTATAAATTAACATGTTGACACTTTTAATCCCTCCATTATCCAACTTTCACATATATACAGAATTGAACCCTCTCGTCCAACAATTGGCATGTATGAGAGTTAGGACTCTGCAAATGATCACTCAGAGGCTTATTATAAGCATGTTGACTCTGATGTCACTCAGAGGCTGGGCATGTTGACATATCAGTCATTCAGAGGCTAAGTTTTAAGCATGTTGACATATCAGTCACTCAGAGGCTAATAATTTAAGCATGTTGACATATCAGTCACTCAGAGGCTGTTATTTATGCATGTTGACATCTGACCGTCACTCAGAGGCTCAGTTTGAGCATGTTGACGCCTTTAGTCCTTATTGGTCTTTAATGGACTATATTTAAAATACAACACGTGTCACTATACTTTTGGACACGATTTTACAGGGTGTTACATCCTCACCCCTTAAAAGAAATCTAGACCTCGAGATTTTATTCAAAAAGATGGGGGTATTTTTGTCGCATGTGGACTCAACCTCCCATGTATACTCGGGACCTCTAAAAGCGTCCCACTTAACCTTTACTATAGGTATCATTTTCCTTCGGAGCTTCTTAACCTGTCGATCCTTGATCGAAATCGGTTTCTCAACGAACCTCAGGTTTTCATCAATTTGCACTTCTTTATGTGACATTGCTAGCAACTCATCGGCTAGACATTATTAAGGTTACTGATGTGGAACACATCATGGATTCCACTAAGCTCCTCTGGCAATCTGAGCTTATCAGCTACAGTGCCGACACATTCGATTATCTCGAATGGTCCAATATATCTTGGGCTCAACTTGCCCTTCTTTCCGAAGCGCATCACACCTTTCCAGGGTGATACTTTTAACATGACTTTGTCCCCTACTTGGAACTTAAGAGGTTTACGCCTCTTGTCAGCATAGCTTTTCTGCCTATCCCTTGCAGCTTTGAGACGATCACGGATTTGCACAATCTTTTCCGTGGTCTCCAGGACAATCTCTGGTCCTGATAGTTGAGCTTCCCAACTTCTGCCCAACATACGAGCGTTCGACATTTTCTCCCATATAAGGCCTCAAAAGGAGCAGCCTTGATGCTACTATGATAACTATTATTGTAGGAGAATTCTATTAGGGGTAATTGGTCATCCCAACTTCCACCTAAATCAATCACACATGCCCTAAGCATATCTTCCAGTGTCTGGATAGTATGCTCACTTTGACCATCAGTCTGCGGATGGTAAGCCGTACTAAAATTTAATCTTGTGCCTAATGATTGTTGGAAACTTTTCCAAAAGTGAGATGTGTATCTAGTATCTCTGTCAGATACAATAGATACCAGCACACCATGTAGGGACACAATCTTGTCCACATACAACTTAGCCAATTTATCTGAATTATACGTTTCCTTTATTGGCAAGAAATGTGTTAACTTAGTCAGCCTATCCACAATGACCCAAATAGTGTCATTTCTACCTCTGGTCTTAGGTAACTTGGTAATCAAGTCCATAGTTACCATTTGCCATTTCCATGTGGGAATTTCCAACTGCTGTAGAAGTCCTGATGGCATCTGATGTTCGGCCTTAACTTACGAACACGTCAGACACTTAGCTACATAAGTGGCCATGGATTTCTTCAAACCCATCCACCAATAATTCTTCTTCAGACCTTGATACATCGTCACCTCCCGGGTGAACTGAGTATCTCGTGTTATGCGCTTCTTGGAGGATTAGATCTCTAAGTCCCCCAAATATTGGAACCCAGATTCTTCCATTGAATCTAAGGGTTCCATCCTTTCCAGGCGCTAACTGATCTGCAGTTCCGCCTAATCCCTCTTTAGGAATATTAGCCTCTAATAGGGCTTGCTTTTGCGCATCTAATAGCTTCTCACTTAAGCTATTTCTGAGCTCAATGCTCTTGGCATTAATTCTTATAGGTTTAACCCGTTCCTTGCGACTTAAGGCATCAGCAACTACATTTGCCTTGCCTGGATGGTAGCGAATCTCGCAATCATAATCATTAAGTGTTTCCATCCATCGGCGTTGTTGCATGTTCAATTCTTTCAGATTGAACAAATGCTGGAGACGCTTATGGTCAGTGTATATAATACACTTTGTGCCATATAAGTAATGTCTCCACAGTTTTTGTGCAAATACAACGGCACCCAATTCCAAATTGTGGGTGGTGTAATTCCTTTTGTGCACCTTTAACTGTCGTGATGCATAGGCAATCACTTTGTCTTTTTGCATTAGCACACAGCCCATGCCAGTGTGTGATGCATCACAGTAGACTACAAAATCTTCAACACCCTCTGGTAAGGATAACACAAGAGCATTGCTGAACTTATGTTTAAGAACCTCAAAAGATTCTTGTTGTTTTGGACCCCAATTAAACTTAACCTTCTTACGGGTCAAGGTAGTTAAGGAGTGGCTATTCTTGAAAAGTTCTCAATGAACCTCCTGTAGTACCCAACCAATCCTAGGAAACTACGAATCTCCGATGGGGTCTTGGGCACTTCCCAATTTATTATGGCCTCAATTTTGGCGGGATCCACTTGGATACCACGCTCACTTACCATATGTCCAAGAAATTGAACCTCTCTAAGCCAAAATTCACACTTCGAGAATTTAGCATAGAGCTTCTCTTGCCTTAGCAGTTTTAAGATGCACCGAAGATGTTTCTCGTGATCAGCTTGATTACGAGAGTAGATAAGTATGTCGTCTATAAAGACAATGACAAACTTATCCAAATATGGTTTGCAGACTCTATTCATGAGATCCATGAATGTTGCAGGTGCATTTGTGAGCCCAAAAGGCATCACTAAGAATTCAAAGTGACCGTAACGGGTCCTGAAGGCTGTCTTAGGAACATCCTCACTCCTAACCTTCAGCTGATGATATCCAGATCTTAAATCAATCTTGGAGAAATAACTAGCCCCTTGAAGTTGGTCGAATAAATCGTCGATCCTGGGCAGAGGATATCTATTTTTGATTGTTAACTTGTTTAGCTCCCAGTAGTAAATGCACATTTGCATTGAACCGTCTTTCTTCTTTACAAAAAGGATAGGAGCTCCCCAAGGCGAGGAACTAGACTGAATAAATCCTTTCCCTAATAGTTAATCTAATTGTGTCCTCAACTCCTTCATTTCAGAAATAACTGGTAGGTCTTTCAAGTTTGGCTTAGGATCATTTATAGTGACTTGTGCCATGTAGATGACACAACCTTTTCTCAAACACTTGGATGCCTTAAATAAGGACACATTGTCTTGCAGTGCGTATTGCGAGTCTCCAAGGATGGTGAGCATTTCACCAGATGGAGTTTTGATTTTGATGAGTTTCTTATCAAAGGCGATGCGGGCTTGGTTATCAGATAACTAATCCATGCCTAATACAACATCAAACCCCGCCAATTTCATTGGCAGAAGAGAGATAGGGATTGAATGATTCTTAATGGATAAGAGCATCCATCAGAATGGAAGACACTGTTTCTATCATTCCATCAGCAAGTTCTATCTCATAAGTTTTATATAGAGTTCTTATGGGCAGGTTTAATAGTTTACTAAACTTATGGTCAACAAAAGATCTATCTGCACTCGAATCAAAAAAGAACTCCAGCATAAATATTGTTAATGAGGAATGTACCTGTTATGACATTGTCATCATTAACAGCCTCTCTTGCAGTTATTTGAAAGGCACAAGCATTCCCCTTCTTGGCCTCTCTAGGCTTTGCATTATTATTCTTAAGAATCTTAGGGCAGTTAGTCTTAATTTGCCCCTTTTCATTGCAAACGTAGCAGACGGCATCCTTAAGATCCTTACATTCTAGGGTCTTATGCCCTTTTTTCTTATAGATGCCATAGGGTTTGGCTTGTGAACCATAATTACACTGTCCCCAGTGCCTACGGTTGCAAGTCTTGCAAGTTGGTGTTACAGCCGACTTGTCTTGGTTCTTTTTGAACCCAAATCTCCCTTTATTTTTCTTATTAAACCTTTGGGAGTTGTCATCTTCCCTCTTTCTTTTCCAGTCAGTTTCAGACTTAACCGACTTTTGCCTTACCAAATCCAAGGTGAGGGAGAGAGATAGGTCAACAACAGACCTATTGGTAGTAGGCTGAGCAACCTTTACCATGCCCTTTATCTCGGGCACTAACCCATTAATAAAACGCGCAATGCGTTTGGGCTCCGGGGTAATCAAATAGGAAACTAACCTAGATAGGGAATTGAAATCGGAAACATACTTCCGACAGTCTAGGTTTTTCATTGAAAGAGACAAGAAGTCTGTCTCTAATTTCTCCACCTCATGAGGTGGGCAGTATGTCTCCTTAACAAGGTCCACGAATTTGGACCATCCCAAATTGTACAGGTGTACTTTACCTGTAGATTGGATAATGGCTTTCCACCAGATTAGGGCATCGCCCTTAAATAACTGTGATACATACTTAACCACATCATTATCAGCACAGCCGCTGATCTACGATTGTTTCCATCTCATCCAGCCACTTTAAGCCTTCTACAGCCCCCTTCTCTCCATTGAAGTCTCGGGGCTTGCAGGAGATGAAATACTTATAGGTACATCCGTCTTTAACAGAACGGGACCCTTCAGCAAAATTTATTTTCTTTGGTTCACTCGTCGCATTTGAAGAGTGAACGGAGCTCTCCTTATAAGCTGAGGATGGGGTAATCGATAATGGTTTAGAGCGAGTAGCACTCGACTCTCTAAGCTTTTCTATGGCCTTTCCCATGGCTTTTTAAACTGCCGCATCAATGCGAGCTTGAAAATTATCATTATTGATATCTCTGTTTTCGGCTTTGTTAGATTCCACATTCTGGTGGCTACTTTGTGCCTCATTTGAGTTAGCCATCTTTAAGTCTTGGGTTCTATACACCAATAAAGCTTCACTTAGCCATGGTATGTCAACCATAATGGTTTTAAACATTGGACATAACAATCCATTGCCTGTTCTAGTGTGAATAACATTACAACTCTTAGGCTTAACAAAACTATATTTGGCCTAGGTCTTAATAGGACCAGCAAAGGAAAATTACAAACTGGACATAGTCCATATATGGTATTGGACAGTGGATCGTATTCTCACAACTATCATAGTCATAATTGACAATTATATTTGGCTCATAGGCTGGTCTAGAAGGACATAAAATATGGCACATAGGCCTGTCACTAATGGATATAAGATATAGCACATAGGCCTGTCACTAATGGACATAAATATGGCACATAGGCCTGTCACTAATGGACATAGAATTTGGACAGGGGGCTATATTAACCACAGCTTTCGTTGTCATTTTTGACAATAATATTGCTCTAACGCAAATCATCACTAATGGATGTTTAATCATAGCCCCAAGGGCAATACATCACTAATGGATGTTTGAATCATAGCCCCAAGGGCAACAAGTCACTAATGGATGTTTATTCATAGCCCAAGGGCAATACATCACTAATGGATGTTTAATCATAGCCCCAAGGACAATACATCACTAATGGATGTTTTAATCACAGCCCAAGGGCAATACATCACTAATGGATGTTTTAATCACAGCCCCAAGGGCAATACATCACAAAGGATGTTTAAGCATAGCCCCAAGGGCAATACATCACTAATGGATGTTTAATCATAGCCCCAAGGGTAATACATCACTAATGGATGTTTTAATCATAGCCCCAAGGGCAATACATCACTAATGGATGTTTTAATCATAGCCCCAAGGGCAATACATCACTAATGGATATTTAATCATCGCACTGATGATATTGGCCGGATCAAATTTGATCACATAGGCTATATAAGGTTAGGACATAGTACATTACCTTGAAGGCTAGTGTGGTTCCTCAAGTCACACTACTAGGAGTATGAACATTCCTGAATGTTAACATAAGAGCAACTTAATGGTAGATTAATAGTCCCCCTCACACTGACCTTAACGACTTGGAGGCTTGAACTTAAGTCCACCACCTCTGGATTGAAGGATAACTTCCATTAACTATCCCGATAGAAGTCCCATTCGTACTTAACTATCATTTATAATTTGGCCAAATGTGTGGTCTGTGCCACTTGGCTAATCAAAACCATTAAGATCTTTTTGGAATTATATCACAGAGCATAAATTTCGAGTAAAAGCGAGATGCTCGTTTTCAAGAGAATGAATACATATATATAATTCCAAAATACTTCATTAAATTCCGAATTAGAAATTACAATACTAGAAAAATGAAATAAACTGTCCATGCAAGGACTTTTAAAGAAAGAAAAATGTCCACGTAGGGACTAAAGAAATAACAATGTCCTTGTAGGGACTACATATAATTTAGAAGAGACTTCACTCGTCCTTCTTTCCCTTGACCAACTTGGAGAGTTTCTTGAAGAATTTGTTTGTCTTCTTCTCCGTTTTCTCCGCTTGTTGTTGCATTTCTTTCATCCTTTATAAGGCTTCATTAATGGCCTCAAGTGGTGGCGGAGGTTGTGGTTGAGGTTGAGGTTGTGGCATAACCGGATACTAGTACCCATAAGTTGGATATCCAGTCAGTGGATAAGCAGGTGGGAAAGGAGACGGGTAAAGTGAATTGTGCATAACTACTTGCATATAGGGGTCTTGCGACCATGCTTGATAGTCTACCGGTGTAGACGGGTTAAAAGGATCATATCCAGACGTATCTGGATATATGGGGATTGGGTTACTATAACCCGATGGTGGTGGTTGAACCGTAGGTGTTGGTGTTGGTGTTGGTGTTGGTTCCACCACAGGTTAGGTGTTAGAGGGTCCACCCATTTGTGAGTCCTCTTGAATTGTGGTGTAGGAGTTGGGCAAAGGTGGCAGTGATCCGGACCTTTGTCCTGTACGTACCAACATACGTGCTCCACGCTTCCTCCTTGGTGGTTCTGGTGGTGGTTGAGGTTGGTCCACCGGTTCCATGTAGACATCTTCTTGACAGGAGGTGGTTGAGACTGATGGGAAGGTGTGTTGGCGAAGGTAATTTGGTTCCGATATTGGTCCCACTCATTAGGACCTTCTTAAGGCGACCCGGCATAGGAGTTCGAATCGCTTGAAATTTCTTTAGGATGCGTATTCGATCCTGACGGCGGCATCTCCGGGTCGGAGTCCTCGTCCATAGGGTTTTGTTGGTCCAACTGATTTTGATCGGCTGGAGGCGTGTTCAAGTAGTGGTTAGGGTTAAATTCTTCATGGTAAGAGTGTGAATGGAATGATGAGAATGGTGAGAATGCTGTGAATAATAGAAGTGGTGAGAGCGCTACCAAATAGTCAAGACTTACCAGTCAATGGCGCGGGAACCTCCAGGTCTGAATCCTTAACCAGGGCAAAATTGTCCATGACCTACGCATACCAAGTGGGCTCATCATCCCCCAAGCAGAGTTTCTCAATCCGTCCTTGTTTCCTCTGAAAGGCGGCCAAGAACAGCGGAGCCCCTGCAGAGAACATAAGAAAGTTAGCATGCATTGACAGCCAAAATTCAAGAAAATACAGCGAGAAGAGAGTACGTACTACGATCTCCCTCAACATACACTGGCCGGGACTGGCGGTCAGGTTTGAACCGCAGGCTCATCCCCGCCGCCACTAGTATCCTCTCCGGCATCTGGATCGCCGGGATCTCCTTCAGATCACCATACCAGGCGTCCACCACTGGTATCGGTAGGGTTTCCACTGGGATCTCATCCGGTCCACGAAACGTCAAAGGCACAGGGATAACCCCAGCCTTCACAAAATAGAATTTTGCCTTCCAATAATGGAAGGAATCGGTGGGAGAAAGCAAAATCTTTCGTGCCTGCGCACGATGCTGAAAGGAGTAAAACCCCAGCGAACATTGGAGCTGATAAAATATTCAGAACCGGTTAATGGTGGGATCAGACCCTGTCGACCGGCACAAGAACTCAAAGTGCTTGATACGCAACATTCCCATTGGGCTTAGTTGGGAAAGGTGGAAACCGTAAAAATGCAGCACTTCGATCAAGAACTTGGTGGCGGGCAATCGGAAGTTACCCTCACCAAAAAATTCATAAAAAAGGGTGATATACCCCGTTGGAGCATCGACGGCGGTATCACCCTGAGCCGGCAACCGGGCATCCAAAGCAGGAGGGAACCGGAAGCCAGCGACTACCTCCTCAAGAGCTTGCCAGGTGATCAGGAAGGTGATGGTATTGGCAACGGTTGCATTTTGGGTATGGGCCGGAGTTTGGCCTTTTATATGGTGCAGGTGAGGGGGCAACTTGGGTAATGGGTGCAGCAGGGATAGGGAAATTTGTTTGTGTGACAGCAAAGTTTCTGGTGTTACGTTTCCTCTTGTTAGCAAACTTAGAGGAGGAGGTGGAATGGTTTAAAGTTTGGCCCTCAACGGGGCTTTCTTTTTCTCATCTTTAAATTTACCGTTGCGGATTTGATTCTCGGTAAGCTCAGTAGCTAGTTCCATAGCAGCTTCAAGTGTTGCAGGCGAAGTGCTGAGAACTGAGTCTTGGATTTTCGAGGGGAGACCTCGAATATAGTGTTCGACTAAACGGTAAACTGGGGTGAACAAGGTAGGGACCATTTGGTTCAACTCTAAAAACCTCTTGTTGTAGGAAGTATGATCTCCCTCCTTTTGCTTCAACGAATGAAATTCATGCTCTAACTTTTTGATCTCTCTTCTAGGACAGAAACGTCTAGTCATAATTTCCCTTAACTCCTCCCACGTTAAAGCCATTGCATCTTCGATTCCTCTCTTACCCTTTTCAGTATTCCACCAGGTAAGAGCTACCCCAAATAGCCTCCCGGTTGCGTATCGTACCTTGCGATCCTCGGGACAATCGCAGTTGAGGAAGGTGTTTTCCATTTCCTCAAACCAGTGGAGGAGAGCAGTGACACCTTCGGTCCCTTCAAATTTCGGAGGATCGCAAGACTTGAAATGTTTATATGAGCACTTTTTGGTAGGAGGGTTGCCGATGTTCTGGTCTTCTTGCTGGGGAGGATTGATGGGATTTGCGGCGAGAGCTTGTTGGACTTGAACTACAATGTCAGGAAGCACCGCGGCCATTTGTTTTGCGATTTGGGTGGCCAAGCGTTCGTTTGACCTTCCTGATCTTCTACCCCCTCGTTAGTAGGATTCACATTGGTATTGGCGGTTTAACACTCGCATCACCCGAATGAAAACCAAGAAATATGTTTACGAGATGTATGGTTGGAAGGTGTCCAGGTGTAGACACAATGACAACTCAAAGTGGGGTTAGCTCACACGACGTTTGGTATAGCATGCTTTGGCCTAATAGGTCATTCGTACTCTCATCGTTAGTCCCCAGGTAGGCAAACTGGTCCTTTATTTTGGATTTATACGAATGGCAAGCCTAGACAGGACGTTCCGACTACCGGTACTTGTACCCTTCCAGTTACTACATGCCCGTCATGAGAACTCACTTTGATGTGATTTGAAAATACAAAAATCATTGCAAAAAAATCATGGAAATGATGTGGTGTGTGCTCTCATGGATATGATATGTTATGAGAATATGATTCATGATAGGCATTATATAATAATATGTACTTATGAACATGCTTGCATAACATTGAATGTAACATTAAACATAAAACATATAAACATCATGAATTTTGCATGTAACACACAAAAATTTTTAAAAATTCTAATCAACTATAGTATAGGCTCTAAGGGTCTAATAACCTATCTTATATCCCTATAGTCATGGCTCTGATACCAATCTGTCACACCCCGACCCGCAGCGGAATAAGAGTCGGGGCATAATTGGGTTATCACCAAAGCTCATGATATTTACTAATATGTTTCATATTTATTAAATTCAAAATTACATCCTCAATATTCCAAACATGTTCATACAATTACAAAGAAAGATAATCAACTAAACATTCCAAAGTCTAAACCGGTTTATTCTTCTAAGCCATCCTATATGTTTCTTGTTGCAGCTGGATCACCTGTATCATGTGTAAAAATGGGGGTTTTTGGGTCAACATAAGTTGGCGAGTGAACCTTGTTAGAAAACATTTATTTTTTATTTCTTGTTATATTTATTATGGAAAATTGTGCAATAATCATATGTGAGCAAACGTAAATAATCATACAATAACAATAACAACAACAGCAATAACATACAATAACAAACCAACTTGCATGAATATATAATATGAATGATACTGTATATGTTGGCAACGTCACGTTCACGCTCACAGGTAATGGGGAACGGACGGCCTATGATAAATGTCTGTGCGATCAAGGCTCAATCAAACGGAGCCGATCGTATGTTGGCAACGCCTAGTTCACGCTCATATGTAATGGGGAACAGCTCAACGCTCATATGTAATGGGGAGCGGCGGCCTATGATAATGTATGTACTGAAAATGATAAATTTAATCTAAACATTAATCACACAAACAGTTGATACATATTGTATACACATTTGATCATGAATATGATGGATGCACAATAGTTTAAATGTAATAAATAATAATACACATGATACACCCCAAAAACGTGTTTAAAACGGGGAATTTGTAGAGATTTACTCACATTGGATGCGTTCGGTTGAGGATGATGAATGCGCACGAGTTTAGAGGATTGATCGACGAGAATTAACTAACCTAAATAATAACGAAAAGGTACGGTAAATGAGTGGATTTTATTAATAATTTTAATAAGATTTTTAGATATATTTTTTGTGAGTTTAAGGCTATTTTCTAACTTTAAAAACATTATTTTTAAGTATTTTTAATTGATTTTTAAATTAAATAAATAAATAAAAATATATAAAAAATGTTGACTTTTGAGTTGACCATTGACCGTTGACTGTGAATGTTGACTGTTTGACCGGTTCGCTGGTGTGCAAGTGTGCGCCGGGTAAGGCTCGAACCCGAGACCTCCCGTACGCGTGCACGCAGCTCTACCAACTGAGCTACGTGTCTAACCCGAAATATTTCTGTTTTTAATTATATTTATATATTGTTTTAATTTATTCAAAATTCATGTATTTTTAAAAAAAGGATTTTAATCATCGAACCAGCGTGCGTAACAGGTCTCGAACCCGGACCTGTGGTTTAGTGTTGCACACAGTCCACCGTTGGACTGTGTGTCTAACCTGGTTAATATACTGATTTTTATTATACTTAACATCTTCAGTGAGTTAACCCGGTTCGGTTCTTAAAAAAAACATTTTTATTTCCGAGAATAGGGTCGTGATAGGGATCGAACTCGAGACGTATGTTTATTGTTTGCACACAGTCCACCGCTGGACTGTGTGTCTAACCCGTTTATCATACTAATTTTAATTAATCTTATAATCATAATAGACTTCGTCTTCTTCGCTCACGAACACAGACAACGATTAATCAACTGAACTTGTTCAATTCGATTAACAGGCGTATGAATGATTAAAATGTAACGGATAGGAAAAGGTTTTGGGAATGAACATACCGGAATGACGACTTTTCACAGAACTCCGGCAATGTCGTCGGCTCTGTTTTTATGAACTTCGTCTGAGCGGACCAATTAACAGTTTTGATTGATTAGATATGAAATTGAATTACTAATCAATGATTAACAGGAGGTTTAGATGATCTTACCGATTAACAGCGTGATTTCGGAAATTCCAGCGATTTTCCGGCGAGTACAGAATATCCGGCAACGTCATCTGGGATTGATTCTGGGTGATGGATTGATGTTAGTAATGTTCTAACAATGGATTGAAACAGAAGAGTCGAGGTATTTTACCGTTTTGATGAAAGACACGGTTTTCCGGCGAAAGTCCGGCGAGTTCAAAAAGTAATTCCGACGACCAGAAAATAGAGTAAACGTGAAATTAAAAGTTCTGGGAATGTAATTGAGTCGCGAGATGAGGATTTTGTTGAAGTAATGCAAGAAGTGAATGTTTTCGGTTATAAAAACCGAACATCACATGAATTCAAGTTCATTAACGACTGAATTGATTTAAAATATCGGTTTATCGGTTATGATCAAGAATCCGCGAGCACTCAAACGTCTTGGACGGTTGGAAGCCGATATCGGTTTTAGTTTGGCGCAACTGGTTGATTCACGGTTGTACATATGTTTTAATTGTTTCCTAGAACCCACAAAAACATCAAGTGGCGGGATGGTTATATGTGCGCGAGTTAAGTTGCTAGGCTCACCCGGCTGACCCGGGTTCGAATCCCGGCAGCCGGTTTTCTTTTTGTTTATTTTATTTTCACTTTTTATCAATTATAGTTTTTACATTCTAATTTGTTTATTAATTATGCATCGTTTAAGATTAAAATAAACATAAATACGCAACGAAAAATTTATAACTTGATATTCGATTACAAACGAAGCGGGTTTGGAAAACCCGTTTTTTGACAAATGTTACAGTATCCCCTACTTTTAGAAACTTCGTCCCGAAATTTAAGTAGTAGTGGTAATAGGAAAAAGATGCGGGTATTTTTCGCGCATTGAGTCTTCACGTTCCCAAGTAAACTCAGGTCCCCGTTTCGACTCCCAGCGTACCCTAACTATTGGAATACGACTCCGTCTTAAACGTTTTTCTCCGAAGTCCATGATCTCTACTGGTCTTTCAATGAAATGCATAGATTCATCGATCTGAATATCTTCCAGGAGAATATGGAGGTTTTCATCGGCGAGGCACTTCTTCAAGTTTGATACGTGGAATGTGGGGTGAATTCTGTTGAGTTCTTCTGGTAGATCAAGCTTGTATGCTACAGGTCCTACTCTCTCGAGTATCTTGAAAGGCCCTACGTAGCGTGGTGCTAGCTTGCCCTTCTGGCCAAAACGAACTACTCCCTTCCACGGTGATACTTTTAAAAGTACATGATCACCAATGTTAAATTCCAAAGGCTTTCGTCGTTTATCTGCATAACTCTTTTGATGACTTTGAGCCGCTAGAAGATTGTTTCGAATTTGATGGATCTTGTCTATGGTTTCTTGAATCAATTCTGGACCGGTGATTTGAGCTTCCCCAATTTCGTGCCAACATACTGGAGATCGGCACTTACGACCATATAAGGCTTCGAAAGGTGCCATGCCGATACTTGAATGATAGCTGTTGTTGCACGAAAATTCAACTAATGGTAGATGAGCGTCCCAATTCCCTTGAAGTCTATGACACATGCTCGAAGCATATCTTCAAGAGTTTGAATGGTGCGTTCAGATTGTCCATCAGTTTGAGGATGATAAGCGGTACTGAGATCTAATCGTGTACCCAAAGCGGCTTGTACGGCTTGCCATGTTCGTGAAGTGAAACGACCATCACGATCTGAAATAATGCTTAACGGTACACCATGACGGCTTACGATTTCGCTGATGTAGATACTAGCTAACTTCTCGTTCTTGAAATCTTCGCGAATCGGAATAAAGTGAGCTGATTTTGTAAGACGATCAATGATTACCCATATAGTGTCATACCCACCAGAAGTGCGAGGTAACCCGGTAATGAAGTCCATGGTTATGTTTTCCCACTTCCATACAGGTATTTCAGGTTGGACCAGAAGTCCGGAGGGTCTTTGATGTTCAGCTTTCACCTTGGAACATGTAAGGCACTTGGAAACAAAAACATCAATATCCTTTTTCATTCCAAGCCACCAGTAGGTGTATCGAAGGTCTTGATACATCTTGTCGGCTCCTGGGTGTATAGAGTATCGTGTTTTGTGTGCCTCATTCATAAGGAATTCACGAAGGTTGTTGTGGTCAGGAATCCATATGTGATCTAGGTAGTACAGAATACCGTCGGATTTAGTTTCAATTTTAAGTTCAGCTCCACAGGACAGCTCCTTTCGTACGTCGTCTTCCGTTACTGAAACATGTTGGGCTTCTCGAATTTGATCTTTGATGTCGGTTATGATTTGCGAACATAGAAGACGAATGGAGTTCGCATAACCCTTTCGACTGAGTGCATCGGCCACCACATTTGCCTTGCCAGGATGATACCGAATTTCACAGTCGTAGTCATTAAGAAGTTCGACCCATCTTCGTTGCCTCATGTTTAACTCCTTTTGGTTGAAGATATGTTGAAGACTCTTGTGGTCAGTGTATATTTCACACTTAGTACCGTAGAGATAATGTCTCCATATCTTAAGAGCGAACACAACGGCTCCAAGTTCTAGGTCGTGGGTAGTGTAGTTCTTCTCATGAGTTTTGAGTTGTCTAGAAGCATAAGCTATCACCTTTCCTCTTTGCATTAGAACACAGCCTAGTCCTTGCCCTGACGCGTTGCAATAAACCACGAAGTCATCACAACCTTCAGGAAGAGTGAGGATAGGTGCATCACAGAGTTTTTGTTTAAGGGGTTGGAAGGCTTCTTCTTGTTTGGGTTCCAATATGAAGGGTTTTCCTTTATGGGTTAAAGCCGTGAGTGGTACAGCAATACGAGAGAAATTTGCAATGAAACGGCGATAATAACCAGCCAAACCAAGAAATGATCTTACTTCAGTAGGTGTACGTGGTGCTTGCCATTCCTGTACTGCTTTGATCTTTGAGGGGTCGACATGTATTCCCTTGTCATTGACGATATGTCCAAGGAATTGTACCTCTTTTAACCAGAATTCGCATTTGGAGAATTTAGCGTAGACCTTCTCATTTCCTAAGAGTGTAAGGATGAGTCGAAGGTGTCGTTCCTGATCAGACTTAGACTTTGAGTAGATGAGGATGTCTTCGATGAAGACTATAACAAAACGATCGAGATAGGGTTTGCAGACTCTATTCATTAGATCCATGAAGACAGCTGGAGCGTTGGTTAAACCAAATGGCATGACCATGAATTCATAATGACCATAACGAGTTCGGAAGGCGGTATTTGGGACGTCTTCTTCATGTACTCTGAGTTGATGATAACCAGAACGAAGGTCGATTTTTGAAAAACAGCCGGCGCCTTGAAGTTGGTCAAGAAGATCATCAATGCGAGGTAGTCGGTAGCGGTTCTTGACCGTTAACTTGTTGAGTTCTCTGTAGTCGATGCACATGCGAAACGTTCCATCTTTCTTCTTCACAAAAAGGACAGGTGCACCCCAAGGCGAGGAGCTAGGACGTATGAATCCTTTGTCAGTCAACTCTTGCAATTGACTGGCTAGCTCTTGCATTTCGGAGGGGGCTAACCTATAAGGAGATTTTGCAACTGGTGTAGCTCCAGGTATAAGATCAATGCGGAATTCGACTTCTCTCACGGGAGGAAGTCCTGAAATGTCGTCAGAAAAAACTTGCGGAAAATCTTTTACTACTGGGATGTCTTCAAGTTTCTTCTCCTTGGTTCCCTTTTTGACGACATGAGTTAGAAATGCGACATAATTCTTGCGGAGATATTTTCGGGCTTGAAGGCAGGACATTAATTTGAGCCCTTTCGATGGGGTTTCTCCAAAGATTCGTAGAGTCTGGCCGTTTGTAAGAGGAATGCGTATAAACTTTTCGCGGCATACAACTTCAGCATGGTGATGGCTGAGCCAGTCCATACCAATTATAATGTCAAAGCTTCCCAACTTCATAGGTATAAGGTCAACTGGAAAATCGTGATCGTTTAAGGTGAGAGTACAATTGCGTATATTAGAGTTTAATGAGACTGGTTTTCCATCAGCAACTTCCATCGTTATGGATTCCATGAGTTTATCACGAGTTTGGTTGAGGATGGGTTCAAATTCTATTGATACAAAACTTTTATCCGCGCCAGTATCAAATAACATGGTTGCATAACTACCATTGATGAGAAACGTACCGTTAACCACATTGTTGTTGGCCCTAGCTTGATTGGCGTTGATGTTGAAAGCTCTTCCTCTAGCAGGTGGAGGAGCTTGGTTAGATTGATTCACCGGATTTGCTTGAGCTTGAGCATGTATAATGTTCACCAAGCGTGGACAAGTGTTTCTAAAGTGGTTTGGGTCTCCACAATTGTAGCAAGCCCGCATAGGTTGCACCATGGGATAGTTGGGTTGGTGGTAGGATTGGGCTATATGTTGGGTAGGTGGTAGTAGTAGAGGTTGTTGGGCTTGACCCACTATCTGATGGTGGGTTTGGGTTGAGGGCTGGTGGCAGTTCGTTCGCTGAGGTTTGCGACAGGTTTGAATGGTGTGACCTGCGCAACCACAACCGGTACAATGTTGGCAGGGATGATCAGGAAAGTGATGGTATTGGCAACGGTTGCATTTTGGGTATGGGCTGGAGTATGGCCTTTTATATGGTGCAGGTGAGGGGGCAACTTGGGTAATGGGTGCAGCAGGGATAGGGAAATTTGTTTGTGTGACAGCAAAATTTCTGGTGTTACGTTTCCTCTTGTTAGCAAACTTAGAGGAGGAGGTGGAATGGTTTGAAGTTTGGCCCTCAACGGGGGCTTTCTTTTTCTCATCTTTAAATTTACCGTTGCGGATTTGATTCTCGGTAAGCTCAGTAGCTAGTTCCATAGCAGCTTCAAGTGTTGCAGGCGAAGTGCTGAGAACTGAGTCTTGGATTTTCGAGGGGAGACCTCGAATATAGTGTTCGACTAAACGGTAAACTGGGGTGAACAAGGTAGGGACCATTTGGTTCAACTCTAAAAACCTCTTGTTGTAGGAAGTATGATCTCCCTCCTTTTGCTTCAACGAATGAAATTCATGCTCTAACTTTTTGATCTCTCTTCTAGGACAGAAACGTCTAGTCATAATTTCCCTTAACTCCTCCCACGTTAAGGCCATTGATCTTCGATTCCTCTCTTACCCTTTTCAGTATTCCACCAGGTAAGAGCTACCCCAAATAGCCTCCCGGTTGCGTATCGTACCTTGCGATCCTCGGGACAATCGCAGTTGAGGAAGGTGTTTTCCATTTCCTCAAACCAGTGGAGGAGAGCAGTGACACCTTCGGTCCCTTCAAATTTCGGAGGATCGCAAGACTTGAAATGTTTATATGAGCACTTTTTGGTAGGAGGGTTGCCGATGTTCTGGTCTTCTTGCTGGGGAGGATTGATGGGATTTGCGGCGAGAGCTTGTTGGACTTGAACTACAATGTCAGGAAGCACCGCGGCCATTTGTTTTGCGATTTGGGTGGCCAAGCGTTCGTTTGACCTTCCTGATCTTCTACCCCCTCATTGTTGCCTAGCCGACATCTACAGGAATATACATAAGAAGATTGTGAGTTTATGGAGTCTTTTTAGGTGTCATGTGTCTTAAAAAAAATAACATAAACATCAATAATGCAACTACATCCATAGGATGTCTTGGGTTTGCTCATGTTGAGCCTCAAATGTCCCCCATACCTTCACCTGTATAGTCATGTGGGCCCCCATGACTATTAGCTTAGTAGGATTCACATTGGTATTGGTGGTTTAACACTCGCATCACCCGAATGAAAACCAAGAAATATGTTTACGAGATGTATGGTTGGAAGGTGTCCAGGTGTAGACACAATGACAACTCAAAGTGGGGTTAGCTCACACGACGTTTGGTATAGCATGCTTTGGCCTAATAGGTCCTTCGTACTCTCATCGTTAGTCCCCAGGTAGGCAAACTGGTCCTTTATTTTGGATTTATACGAATGCCAAGCCTAGACAGGACGTTCCGACTACCGGTACTTGTACCCTTCCAGTTACTACATGCCCGTCATGAGAACTCACTTTGATGTGATTTGAAAATACAAAAATCATTGCAAAAAAATCATGGAAATGATGTGGTGTGTGCTCTCATGGATATGATATGTTATGAGAATATGATTCATGATAGGCATTATATAATAATATGTACTTATGAACATGCTTGCATAACATTGAATGTAACATTAAACATAAAACATATAAACATCATGAATTTTGCATGTAACACACAAAAATTTTTAAAAATTCTAATCAACTATAGTATAGGCTCTAAGGGTCTAATAACCTATCTTATATCCCTATAGTCATGGCTCTGATACCAATCTGTCACACCCCGACCCGCAGCGGAATAAGAGTCGGGGCATAATTGGGTTATCACCAAAGCTCATGATATTTACTAATATGTTTCATATTTATTAAATTCAAAATTACATCCTCAATATTCCAAACATGTTCATACAATTACAAAGAAAGATAATCAACTAAACATTCCAAAGTCTAAACCGGTTTATTCTTCTAAGCCATCCTATATGTTTCTTGTTGCAGCTGGATCACCTGTATCATGTGTAAAAATGGGGGTTTTTGGGTCAACATAAGTTGGCGAGTGAACCTTGTTAGAAAACATTTATTTTTTATTTCTTGTTATATTTATTATGGAAAATTGTGCAATAATCATATGTGAGCAAACGTAAATAATCATACAATAACAATAACAACAACAGCAATAACATACAATAACAAACCAACTTGCATGAATATATAATATGAATGATACTGTATATGTTGGCAACGTCACGTTCACGCTCACAGGTAATGGGGAACGGACGGCCTATGATAAATGTCTGTGCGATCAAGGCTCAATCAAACGGAGCCGATCGTATGTTGGCAACGCCTAGTTCACGCTCATATGTAATGGGGAACAGCTCAACGCTCATATGTAATGGGGAGCGGCGGCCTATGATAATGTATGTACTGAAAATGATAAATTTAATCTAAACATTAATCACACAAACAGTTGATACATATTGTATACACATTTGATCATGAATATGATGGATGCACAATAGTTTAAATGTAATAAATAATAATACACATGATCACCCCAAAAACGTGTTTAAAACGGGGAATTTGTAGAGATTTACTCACATTGGGTGCGTTCGGTTGAGGATGATGAATGCGCACGAGTTTAGAGGATTGATCGACGAGAATTAACTAACCTAAATAATAACGAAAAGGTACGGTAAATGAGTGGATTTTATTAATAATTTTAATAAGATTTTTAGATATATTTTTTGTGAGTTTAAGGCTATTTTCTAACTTTAAAAACATTATTTTTAAGTATTTTTAATTGATTTTTAAATTAAATAAATAAATAAAAATATATAAAAAAATGTTGACTTTTGAGTTGACCATTGACCGTTGACTGTGAATGTTGACTGTTTGACCGGTTCGCTGGTGTGCAAGTGTGCGCCGGGTAAGGCTCGAACCCGAGACCTCCCGTACGCGTGCACGCAGCTCTACCAACTGAGCTACGTGTCTAACCCGAAATATTTCTATTTTTAATTATATTTATATACTGTTTTAATTTATTCAAAATTCATTTATTTTTAAAAAGGATTTTAATCATCGAACCGGCGTGCGTAACAGGTCTCGAACCCGGGACCTGTGGTTTAGTGTTGCACACAGTCCACCCGTTGGACTGTGTGTCTAACCTGGTTAATATACTGATTTTTATTATACTTAACATCTTCAGTGAGTTAACCCGGTTCGGTTCTTAAAAAAACATTTTTATTTCCGAGAATAGGGTCGTGATAGGGATCGAACTCGAGACGTATGTTTATTGTTTGCACACAGTCCACCGCTGGACTGTGTGTCTAACCCATTTATCATACTAATTTTAATTAATCTTATAATCATAATAGACTTCGTCTTCTTCGCTCACGAACACAGACAACGATTAATCAACTGAACTTGTTTAATTCGATTAACAGGCGTATGAATGATTAAAAGGTAACGGATAGGAAAAGGTTTTGGGAATGAACATACCGGAATGACGACTTTTCACAGAACTCCGGCAATGTCATCGGCTCTGTTTTTATGAACTTCGTCTGAGCGGACCAATTAACAGTTTTGATTGATTAGATATGAAATTGAGTTACTAATCAATGATTAACAGGAGGTTTAGATGATCTTACCGATTAACAGCGTGATTTCGGAAATTCTAGTGATTTTCCGGCGAGTACAGAATATCCGGCAACGTCGTCTGGGATTGATTCTGGGTGATGGATTGATGTTAGTAATGTTCTAACAATGTGTCACACCCCGACCCGCAGCGGAAAAGGTGATCGGGGCATGATTGAGTTATCATCAAAGCTCATGACATTTATTATAACGTTTCATATTCATTAATACAATTTTAAAGGGAATTATACAATCATTATTACATCATGTCCTAACATCAATCTAAGCTTCATTGTTTTCTTCTAAGGCATTTCCTATGTTATCCTTGCTTCATCCTGTTCACCTGTATCATGTGTAAAAATGGTTTTTGGATCAACAAAAAGTTGGCGAGTGAATCCTATGAAAAACATTTGAACAAGTTTATTTAATTGATTATAAAATAAAGTGCACAACCACACATGAGTAAAAATAGATGTAAACTTATTCACCAATCAATTTAATATTAAATAATACACACATGACCAATAATGGATCGTTTTGAGGCACGCGTTGCTCAACTCGTCTCTCACGAGGAACTGATGGGCCTAATGAATGAATCGCATAAACTTGACAATATGAAATACGTATCTACAAACAATATAAACTAAATAATACACACACGAACGATAATGGATTTGTTTTGAGGCACGCGTTGCTCAACTCGTCTCACACGAGGAACTGATGGCCTAATGAATGAATTGCATATAAATTGACAATATGAAATACATAACTACAAACAATGTATACAATCTAAGTTTAGATCACAATATGGTATGGCACCAGTTTAAATAAACGAGTTAATTTCGTGACACATGACACACCCCAAAACGTGTAATTAAAAAGGGGAGTTGTAAGATTCACTCACATTGGGTGCGTTCGGTTGATAATGTTGAATGCACGCGAAGTTGGTTTTAACCACGAGTGAAATTAACCTGGATAATAACATAATGGTTTGGTAAATAATGGGATTTTATTAATCAATTTTAGTAGGATTGTTGGGTGTATTTTTGTGAGTTTAAGGCTATTTTCTAACCTTAAAAATGCTATTTTTAAGTATTTTTAATTGATTTTTAATTAAAATAAATAAATAAATATAATAAAAAATGTTGACTTTTTGACCGTTGACCGTTGACCATTGACCATTGACTGTTGACCGGTTCGCATGTGTAATTGTGTGCGCTGGGTGAGACTCGAACCCGAGACCTCCCGTACGCGTGCACGCAGCTCTACCAACTGAGCTACGTGTCTAAACCGAAATATTTCTGTTTTTAATTATATTTATATATTAATTGAATTAAACAGAAAATCATTTATTTTAAAAACAATTTTAAAGCATCGAACCGGGGCGCTCCACTGGTCTCGAACCCGGGACCTGTAGGTTGAGTTAACACACAGTCCACCGCTGGACTGTGTGTCTAACTTGTTAAATAAACCAATTTTTATTATACTTATATACAAACTAAATATTTTCATTTCTGTCTTAAATAAAAAGTTTGATAATTGTCTGGACCGGTGCGGTAGTCCGGACTCGAACTCGTGACCTGTGATTAAACATTCACATAGTCCACCACTGGACTGTGTGTCTATCTTGGTTATTAATCCGGTTTTTATTAAACTTAACATCTTACGCAGTGACTCCGGTTCGGTTAAAAAAAAGGAACATTTTTATTAGGGCGAAGGTGCGTGGGACAAGATTCGAACTCGAGACGTAAGCGTGCTTTATGTGCACACAGTCCACCACTGGACTGTGTGTCTAACCCGAGTTATATCTTGATTTAAATTAAACTTATAGACTACTGAAAACTTCGTCTTCTTCGTCGAATTTAACCAGAACTATCGTCCGACTGATTCGTCGATTAAATCATGTTCTTTTAGTGTTTTGAGGTTAATTACAGGTGAGATAAATAAAAAGAATGAAAAATTAGGCGTAAGGTATACCGAACTGGACTCCTCTGTTTCTCCGGCGAAACTCCGGTGACAGCAGAAACTTCCGGCGACGTGTGTCTTGCGGCAGAGAGTCTTCAGAGAGCTTGAGATGGATGTGAGTGGCTTCGGTATAAGTTCTGGGTGTTCAGTAAGGCTCAGAAGTGAAGGGCTCGGTTTTCCGGCGAGGTGCAGAACTTTTCCGGCGAGTGGAATTACGTCCGGTAAAGGTGTGATTGTGAGCGAAAAAGCTAGCAGAGGTTCGAGGAGGTATTTATAGGGCGGGACATCGACGTATTTGGCCCGTTTTCCGACTTGATTCGTCGGTTAGAAACTTTCCGGCGGTTATAACTTGTGTCGCGGACTCAAGCATCGGTTATAACCGATGTAGTGATTAAAGTTTACGTTATAACTGAAGTAACCGTCCAATCTTAGCGAGATAGTCGGAATTTCCGACGACTGCAATTGGGCGCGTCGGTATTTGAATTCGATACTCATGTTATGAATTAATTGTCTTCAATATTGAACAAGAAACACAAGTGGCACAGTGGTTGGATGGTTGGAAGATAAGTTGTTTGCTGAAACGCTGGCTGACCCGGGTTCGAAACCCGGCAGCACTAATTTATTTTTAAATCACTATTTTTAAGACTTTTTCAAATATAAATTATATATTCCAATATATTTATTAATTATGTATCGTTTAAAATTATTTTGGGCATTAAATTCGCAACGAAATTTTTAACTGATTGTTCGGTTAGTAAACGGAGCGGGTTTGGTAAATCCGTTTTTTGACGGATGTTACAGTATCCCCTGCTTTTTAGAAATTTCGTCCCGAAATTTAAGTAGTGATATATTTGACTAAAAGAATGATGGTGTTTAGTTTGACAGTTACATACTTAGAAGAAGAGTAAGAGTTTAAATTTTGTTTGAGGCGGTAACGTCCCTTGTAAGGGTTAAGTACCCTGTTACAGGAATCGCTTTTTGTTGCCTACGGAAAAATATTGATAAGCAGAGTTGATTCGCTAAATATGATATCACGCGTAAGAGTTTTGATATGTTTGGAAGGATATGGTTATATCCTAAAGCAAAACTTCTAATACTACAACCTACACGGAACTTCTCATAACCGTCTAACAATACCTCTGATCCTTTGACAAGAATACTTATATATAGGAAGTACCAGCGGCGTATCCACCATATTCTTGTCAAATTTTCATTGGTTTTATCAGTAAGTTATGATTGGTTCTATGATATGACTATAGAACATAAATAAACACAACAACTAATGTACCAAGAAATTACTAAATCCTACATAGAACTTTCTCATAACCTTCTGACAATGCCTCTGATCCTTTGACAAGAATACTTATATATAGGAAGTACCAGCGGCGTATCCACCATATTCTTGTCAAATTTTCATTGGTTTTATCAGTAAGTTATGATTGGTCCTATGATGTAACTCTAGAACATAAATAACACAACAACCAATATTTGAATCCACATTCTGATAGCATATATGTTTGAATGGTGACAGTTCCTCTCTCATTTGTAATGATGGAGGGGTTAGTTTTTGTAGAAATAGAATACAATCCAATTTCTTTAAATGGCGAGATGATATGAATGTAACACAAATTTCAACCAAGACAATACTAAATCCTACATGGAACTTCTCATAACCGCCTGATAATGCCTCTGATCCTTTGGCAAGAATACTTATATATAGGAAGTACCAGCGGCGTATCCACCATATTCTTGTCAAATTTTCGTTGGTTTTATCCACAAGTTATGATTAGTTACCAAGAAACTACTAAATCCTACATAGAACTTCTCATAACCGCCTGACAATGCCTCTGATCCTTTGACAAGAATACTTATATATAGGAAGTACCAGCGGCGTATCCACCATATTCTCGTCAAATTTTCATTGGTTTTATCAGTGAATTATGATTAGTCCTATGTGACTCTACAACCAATACAACAAACACAAGATACTGAAAATGAAAAATGTCTGTGCGATCAAGGCTCAATCAAACGGAGCCGATCATATTGCATGTACTGAAAATGAAAAATGTCTGTGCGATCAAGGCTCAATCAAACGGAGCCGATCGTATTGCATGTACTGAAAATAATAAATTTAATCTAAACAATAATCACACAACAGTTTATACATGGAACCTCTCATAACCGCCTGATAATGCCTCCGATCCTTTGACAAGAATACTTATATATAGGAAGTACCAGCGGCGTATCCACCATATTCTCGTCAAATTTTCATTGGTTTTATCAGTGAACTATGATTAGTCCTATGTGACTCTACAACCAATACAACAAACACAAGATACTAAAATGAAAAATGTCTGTGCGATCAAGGCTCAATCAAACGGAGCCGATCGTATTGCATGTACTGAAAATGAAAAATGTCTGTGCGATCAAGGCTCAATCAAACGGAGCCGATCGTATTGCATGTACTGAAAATAATAAATTTAATCTAAACAATAATCACACAATAGTTTATACATGGAACCTCTCATAACCGCCTGATAATGCCTCCGATCCTTTGACAAGAATACTTATATATAGGAAGTACCAGCGGCGTATCCACCATATTCTTGTCAAATTTTCATCGACTTTATCCACAAGTTATGATTAGTTCTATGTGACTCTACAACAAACACAACAACCACAAGATACTGATAATGAAAAATGTCTGTGCGATCAAGGCTCAATCAAATGGAGCCGATCGTATTGCATGTACTGAAAATAATAAATTTAATCTAAACAATAATCACACAACAGTTTATACATGGAACCTCTCATAACCGCCTGATAATGCCTCCGATCCTTTGACAAGAATACTTATATATAGGAAGTACCAGCGGCGTATCCACCATATTCTTGTCAAATTTTCATCGACTTTATCCACAAGTTATGATTAGTTCTATGTGACTCTACAACAAACACAACAACCACAAGATACTGAAAATGAAAAATGTCTGTGCGATCAAGGCTCAATCAAACGGAGCCGATCGTATTGCATGTACTGAAAATAATAAATTTAATCTAAACAATAATCACACAATAGTTTATACATGGAACCTCTCATAACCGCCTGATAATGCCTCCGATCCTTTGACAAGAATACTTATATATAGGAAGTACCAGCGGCGTATCCACCATATTCTTGTCAAATTTTCATCGACTTTATCCACAAGTTATGATTAGTTCTATGTGACTCTACAACAAACACAACAACCACAAGATACTGATAATGAAAAATGTCTGTGCGATCAAGGCTCAATCAAATGGAGCCGATCGTATTGCATGTACTGAAAATAATAAATTTAATCTAAACAATAATCACACAACAGTTTATACATGGAACCTCTCATAACCGCCTGATAATGCCTCCGATCCTTTGACAAGAATACTTATATATAGGAAGTACCAGCGGCGTATCCACCATATTCTTGTCAAATTTTCATCGACTTTATCCACAAGTTATGATTAGTTCTATGTGACTCTACAACAAACACAACAACCACAAGATACTGAAAATGAAAAATGTCTGTGCGATCAAGGCTCAATCAAACGGAGCCGATCGTATTGCATGTACTTAAAATAATAAATTTAATCTAAACAATAATCACACAACAGTTTATACATGGAACCTCTCATAACCGCCTGATAATGCCTCCGATCCTTTGACAAGAATACTTATATATAGGAAGTACCAGCGGCGTATCCACCATATTCTTGTCAAATTTTCATCGACTTTATCCACAAGTTATGATTAGTTCTATGTGACTCTACAACAAACACAACAACCACAAGATACTGATAATGAAAAATGTCTGTGCGATCAAGGCTCAATCAAACGGAGCCGATCGTATTGCATGTACTGAAAATAATAAATTTAATCTAAACAATAATCACACAACAGTTTATACATGGAACCTCTCATAACCGCCTGATAATGCCTCCGATCCTTTGACAAGAATACTTATATATAGGAAGTATCAGCGGCGTATCCACCATATTCTTGTCAAATTTTCATCGACTTTATCCACAAGTTATGATTAGTTCTATGTGACCCTACAACAAACACAACAACCACAAGATACTGAAAATGAAAAATGTCTGTGCGATCAAGGCTCAATCAAACGGAGCCGATCGTATTGCATGTACTGAAAATAATAAATTTAATCTAAACAATAATCACACAACAGTTTATACATGGAACCTCTCATAACCGCCTGATAATGCCTCCGATCCTTTGACAAGAATACTTATATATAGGAAGTACCAGCGGCGTATCCACCATATTCTTGTCAAATTTTCATCGACTTTATCCACAAGTTATGATTAGTTCTATGTGACTCTACAACAAACACAATAACCACAAGATACTGATAATGAAAAATGTCTGTGCGATCAAGGCCCAATCAAACGGAGCCGATCGTATTGCATGTACTGAAAATAATAAATTTAATCTAAACAATAATCACACAACAGTTTATACATGGAACCTCTCATAACCGCCTGATAATGCCTCCGATCCTTTGACCAGAATACTTATATATAGGAAGTACCAGCGGCGTATCCACCATATTCTTGTCAAATTTTCATCGAATTTATCCACAAGTTATGATTAGTTCTATGTGACTCTACAACAAACACAACAACCACAAGATACTGAAAATGAAAAATGTCTGTGCGATCAAGGCTCAATCAAACGGAGCCGATCGTATTGCATGTACTGAAAATAATAAATTTAATCTAAACAATAATCACACAACAGTTTATACATGGAACCTCTCATAACCGCCTGATAATGCCTCCGATCCTTTGACAAGAATACTTATATATAGGAAGTACCAGCGGCGTATCCACCATATTCTTGTCAAATTTTCATCGACTTTATCCACAAGTTATGATTAGTTCTATGTGACTCTACAACAAACACAACAACCACAAGATACTGAAATGAAAAATGTCTGTGCGATCAATGCTCAATCAAACAGAGCCGATCGTATTGCATGTACTGAAAATGAAAAATGTCTTGTGCGATCAAGGCTCAATCAAACGGAGCCGATCGTATGTGGGCACGCCGGGTTCACGCTCATAATGAAATGGGGAACATGCACAACGCTCATAATGTAATGGGGAGCGGCGGCCTATGAAATTGCATGTACTGAAAATAATAAACAATAATTACTCAAACAGTTTACACATGGAACCTCCCATAACCGCCAGATAATGCCTCCGATCCTTTGGCAAGAATACTTATATATAGGAAGTACCAGCGGCGTATCCACCATATTCTTGTCAAATTCCCATTGGCTTTATCCTTAAGTTATGATTGGTTCTATGTGATAAAGAAAAACATAAAACTAAACGATTGGAGTTGAATCTTGATTTCCGGTGAAGAGGACTAGTTGGGTGGTTTCGTTTGGGCCGTCATTATCTTCGTCAGGATTGGCGTTGATGTTGAAAACTCTTCCTCTTGCTGGTGGCTAGTGATTTGGTTTTCTTGATTTACTTGGTTAACTGGATTTGATTGAGCTTGAGCGTTTATGATGTTAACCAATCGAGGGCACGTGTTTCTAAAGTGGGTAGGGTCGCCACAATTGAAACAAGCTCGAACATATGGGAACATGCGGTATTGAGGTTGATGATAGGTTTGGATCATGTTTTGAGTAGGGGGAGAGATTTGGTTTTGAGGGGTGCGGCAAACCTTGCTCATATGACCATAGCGTCCACAATTTGCACATAGTCGACAAGGTAAGGTAAGGGGATGGTGATAAAAACAGGTGTTACATCGAGGGTGAGGTCCAAGATATGGTTTCTTATTTGGGTAAGTTAAGTTGGGTGCCACTTGAGTGATTGGGATAGCTTGGATGGGTATGGCGTGTGAAATTGGTTGATTTCGTTGGATAGTAGTGAAAAGTTGCCCGTCTCTTTTTCTCTTAGAATTTGGGTTGAGAAGGGGATTCGGTTTGGGTGTAGTCGGAGGTTTCAGTCGATGCTTTATCCTTCTTCTTCTCCTCCTTGAAGTCTTTGTTCCGGATTCGGTTCTCGGTGAGCTCTGTAGCTAACTCCATTGCTGCTTCCAAGTTTGCAGGTGTGGCACTTATTACAGAGTCTTGAATCTTTGACGGAAGACCACGAATGTAGTGCTCGATCAAACGGTAGAGGGGAGTGAACAAGTTGGGAACCATTTGATTTAACTTGAGGAATCTTTTGTTTTACGTGGTGTGGTCTCCTTCCTTTTGCTTCAAAGAATAAAACTCATCTTCTAATTTCTTGATTTCGCTTCTTGGACGAAATCGTCTGGTCATGATTTCCTTCAATTCATCCCAAGTTAAAGTCATAGCATCGTCAACGCCTCGTTTGGCCTTCTCTGTATTCCACCAAGTAAGTGCTATCCCATATAATCGACCGGTAGCATATCGCACTTTGCGATCATCGGGGCAATCGCAATTTAGAAAAGTGTTCTCCATTTCTTCAAACCAATGGAGGAGAGCGGTAACACCTTTAGTCCCTTCGTATTTTGGAGGGTCGCATGATTTGAAATGCTTGTAGGTGCATTTAGTGGTATTTGGGGGAGGGTTGATAACGTGTTGATCTTCTTGATTGACAGGATTAGCAGTAAGTGCCTGTTGGACTTGGATTACAATGTTGGGTATTACGGCAGCCATTTGTTGAGCGATTAGGGCAGCCATGCGCTCGCGGGCTTTTCCTGCTCTCATCTTCCTACGGGCGAGGCTAGAAGACATCTACAAGGAATACGCATCATGAGTATGAGTTGGATGTTTTTGGGATCATGGGTCGTATTTAGGAATGAACATTCATAAAATAATTATAGAAAAATAAATCTACTACATCCATAGGATGTCTTGGGTTTTGCTCGTCATTAGGCCCTACATGCCGCCATACTTCACCTTCGTAATCATGTGGGCCCCCATGAATACCGGGTTTTTCATATGGTTCGCATGTGTTAGCCTGGTTACGTACACTAAAACCCGGAGAAAATCGAGAAATATGTATATAACGTATGATATTCGGAATGTGTCCAGGTGTAGACACGGTGACACCTCAAAGTGGAGTTAGTTCGAACGACGTTTGGTGTGGCATGCTTTGGCCTAATAGGTCCTTCGTACTCTCGTCGTTAGTCCCCAGGTAGGCAAACTGGTCCGTTATATTGGATTTATACGAATGCCAACCTAGACAGGACGTTCCGACTACCGGTATTTGTACCCTTCCAGTTACTACATGCCCGTCGCAGAACTTACTATGATGAGATTTGAAAATTGCAACAAAATCTTTGAATAATGAGAGTATGAAAATGATTTGAATATATGAACATTGAAATATGTATGATGAATGTGTATGTAAGTGTATATGTTTGACTGTAAGTATAAACAAATATGAAACAAATAAATATCATAAGTTTGTATGTAACCACCTAATCAATTAAAATTTAGGCAAACTATAGTATAGGCTCTAAGGGTCTAATAACCTATCCTATATCCCTATAGTCATGGCTCTGATACCAATCTGTCACACCCCGACCCGCAGCAGAAAAGGTGATCGGGGCATGATTGGGTTATCATCAAAACTCATGACATTTATTATAACGTTTCATATTCATTAATACAATTTTAAAGGGAATTATACAATCATTATTACATCATGTCCTAACATCAATCTAAGCTTCATTGTTTTCTTCTAAGGCATTTCCTATGTTATCCTTGCTTCATCCTGTTCACCTGTATCATGTGTAAAATGGTTTTTGGATCAACAAAAAGTTGGCGAGTGAATCCTATGAAAAACATTTGAACAAGTTTATTTAATTGATTATAAAATAAAGTGCACAACCACACATGGGTAAAAATAGATGTAAACTTATTCACCAATCAATTTAATATTAAATAATACACACATGAACAATAATGGATCGTTTTGAGGCAAACGTTGCTCAACTCGTCTCTCACGAGGAACTGATGGGCCTAATGAATGAATCGCATAAACTTGACAATATGAAATACGTATCTACAAACAATATAAACTAAATAATACACACACGAACGATAATGGATTTGTTTTGAGGCACGCGTTGCTCAACTCGTCTCACACGAGGAACTGATGGCCTAATGAATGAATTGCATATAAATTGACAATATGAAATACATAACTACAAACAATGTATACAATCTAAGTTTAGATCACAATATGGTATGGCACCAGTTTAAATAAACGAGTTAATTTCGTGACACATGACACACCTCAAAACGTGTAATTAAAAAGGGGATTTGTAAGATTCATTCACATTGGGTGCGTTCGGTTGATAATGTTGAACGCGCGCGAAGTTGGTTTTAACCACGAGTGAAATTAACCTAGATAATAACATAATGGTTTGGTAAATAATGGGATTTTATTAATCAATTTTAGTAGGATTGTTGGGTGTATTTTTGTGAGTTTAAGGCTATTTTCTAACCTTAAAAATGCTATTTTTAAGTATTTTTAATTGATTTTTAATTAAAATAAATAAATAAAAATAATAAAAAATGTTGACTTTTTGACCGTTGACCATTGACCATTGACTGTTGACCGGTTCGCATGTGTAATTATGTGCGCTGGGTGAGACTCGAACCCGAGACCTCCCGTACGCGTGCAAACAGCTCTACCAACTGAGCTACGTGTCTAACCCGAAATATTTCTGTTTTTAATTATATTTATATATTAATTGAATTAAACAGAAAATCATTTATTTTAAAAACAATTTTAAAGCATCGAACCGGGGCGCTCCACAGGTCTCGAACCCGGGACCTGTGGGTTGAGTTAACACACAGTCCACCGCTGGACTGTGTGTCTAACTTGTTAAATAAACCGATTTTTTATTATACTTATATACAAACTAAATATTTTCATTTCTGTCTTAAATAAAAAGTTTGATAATTGTCCGGACCGGTGCGGTAGTCCGGACTCGATCTCGTGACCTGTGATTAAACATTCACACAGTCCACCACTGGACTGTGTGTCTATCTTGGTAATTATTCCGGTTTTTATTAAACTTAACATCTTACCCAATGACTCCGGTTCGGTTAAAAAAAGGAACATTTTTATTAGGGCGAAGGTGCGTGGGACAAGATTCGAACTCGAGACGTAAGCGTGCTTTATGTGCACACAGTCCACCACTGGACTGTGTGTCTAACCCGAGTTATATCTTGATTTAAATTAAACTTATAGACTACTGAAAACTTCGTCTTCTTCGTCGAATTTAACCAGAACTATCGTCCGACTGATTCGTCGATTAAATCATGTTCTTTTAGTGTTTTGAGGTTAATTACAGGTGAGATAAATAAAAAGAATGAAAAATTAGGCGTAAGGTATACCGAACTGGACTCCTCTGTTTCTCCGGCGAAACTCCGGTGACAGCAGAAACTTCCGGCGACGTGTGTCTTGCGGCAGAGAGTCTTCAGAGAGCTTGAGATGGATGTGAGTGGCTTCGGTATAAGTTCTGGGTGTTCAGTAAGGCTCAGAAGTGAAGGGCTCGGTTTTCCGCGAGGTGCAGAACTTTTCCGGCGAGTGGAATTACGTCCGGTAAAGGTGTGATTGTGAGCGAAAAAGCTAGCAGAGGTTCGAGGAGGTATTTATAGGGCGGGACATCGACGTATTTGGCCCGTTTTCCGACTTGATTCGTCGGTTAGAAACTTTCCGGCGGTTATAACTTGTGTCGCGGACTCAGGCATTGGTTATAACCGATGTAGTGATTAAAGTTTACGTTATAACTGAAGTAACCGTCCAATCTTAGCGAGATAGTCGGAATTCCGACGACTGCAATTGGGCGCATCGGTATTTGAATTCGATACTCATGTTATGAATTAATTGTCTTCAATATTGAACAAGAAACACAAGTGACGCAGTGGTTGGATGGTTGGAAGATAAGTTGTTTGCTGAAATGCTGGCTGACCCGGGTTCGAAGCCCGGCAGCACTAATTTATTTTTAAATCACTATTTTTAAGACGTTTTCAAATATAAATTATATATTCCAATATATTTATTAATTATGTATCGTTTAAAATTATTTTGGGCATTAAATTCGCAACGAAATTTTTAACTGATTGTTCGGTTAATAAACGGAGCGGGTTTGGTAAATCCGTTTTTTGACTGATGTTACACAATGGATTGAAACAGAAGAGTCGAGGTATTTTACCGTTTTGATGAAAGACACGGTTTTCCGGTGAAAGTCCGGCGAGTTCAAAAAGTAATTCCGACGACCAGAAAATAGAGTAAACGTGAAATTAAAAGTTCTGGGAATGTAATTGAGTCGCGAGATGAGGATTTTGTTGAAGTAATGCAAGAAGTGAATGTTTTCGGTTATAAAAACCGAACATCACAGGAATTCAAGTTCATTAACGACTGAATTGATTTAAAATGTCGGTTTATCGGTTATGATCAAGAATCCGCGAGCACTCAAACGTCTTGGACGGTTGGAAGCCGATATCGGTTTCAGTTTGGCGCAACAGGTTGATTCACGGTTGTACATATGTTTTAATTGTTTCCTAGAACTCACAAAAACATCAAGTGGCGGAGTGGTTATATGTGCGCGAGTTAAGTTGCTAGGCTCACCCGGCTGACCCGGGTTCGAATCCCGGCAGCCGGTTTTCTTTTTTATTTATTTTATTTTCGCTTTTTATCAATTATAGTTTTTACATTCTAATTTGTTTATTAATTATGCATCGTTTAAGATTAAAATAAACATAAATACGCAACGAAAAATTTATAACTTGATATTCGATTACAAACGAATCGGGTTTGGAAAACCCGTTTTTTGACAAATGTTACATGTAACACCCTAATTACGTTTTGACCCAAAACGACGCAACGGAAATATGAACCGTAAAATTTCTTCATTATAATTAATCTAACGTACTTTAAAACATTTAAGGCGACCTCTTATTAATCGTTTACATCATTTATTCCTAACCAAGGTAACTGTGTTACACATGATTTCAATTATATGACCACTTCTCCGTATAATCCTTGATCTTCGACTCGATCCTTATTGGTTTGTCAATCCCGATAGTTCAACTATCTGCTGTCACCATATAAATATAACCAACATGTTAGTAAATGGTGACATCATATATTTTTAATTAAAAACGTAAACATGAACCGTCTACATATCCATCAAACATTATCCATGTCTTCAATAGGATATTCTTCGAACTATTTCCTAATGATGAGCATCAAACCTTCGAGAGCCCAACCCTTACTTGCCTGCATTCCTAAATTCATTCTCAACAACAAACAGTTAGCCTCATCACATAAACTCATAACATCAAATGACATTCATTGGGCTACATCACGTATAAGCATTTTCTTATATATACACATACATACAAGTTCCGTACATACATCTCACAATGACATCGGCATCTAACTCTTTCACTCTACAACTATATACTTTTATATGCTATTCGATTCATATTCACTTATCCGTGTTCAATCATCGAACTATAATTATGCCTAATAATTTACTTATAACCATACTTAAAAACAAGTCTCGTCTCCCCATTCGTGTAATACATTCTAACGTATTCCTTCCCACAAGATTCAAATCTCAAACTTACAAATACTTATATTTATTCCTTACGAGCCCGAAAGTCATTAATTGTATTCGTATCACATAATTAAAACCTTTACGGACTTTTCATAGATTATACTATCCTTCGGAAGTTTACCGGAACCTTTACGTAAGCCTTAAAAAGTACGAAAGTCCGAGACACAATATATACACATAACAATTACACTTGACATTTGGTGCCCATTCTCGCCGTAAGCTACGGTCCACTCACCGTAGCTTACGGTGAGGTATCTCTGCCAAAAAGAGAAACTCCCTGCCATAAGCTATGGTCGGGTACCGTAGCTTACGGTCATGACTTTCTGCCAGACAGATACTCCTTATCGTAAGCTACGGTCGGGTACCGTAGCTTACGGTCATCTGCTGCTGTTACAAATCTGCAGCTTGTTTTTGACTTAGTTCGATTTTCTTGATCATTTAGGCCAGTCCCGGGCCTTCCGAATACAACGTTTCTAATAACTTAACTATTCTTATTTCTTTTCAAAACCTTCCGATTATTACACCAAATTCCCACTCTTACTATCTAATAACCCTTCTATGAAATTCACGACCCGTTTACCCCTATATTGAGGTTTTACAGTTCTATGACATACCACCCCCTTTCAAGAAGTCTTATTATAACATTCTTATTTATTTATACGTTCTACTTTAGTTTCAATTATTCGAATATATATAAACATCATATGTACTTAAATACGAAGTGAATTCAAGAATTCACTTACCTTAGCGCCCGCATTTGCATCCGTTACCTTGCTTCTTTTCGACCCGTTAGCCTTCCATGCTTTCATCCACTATGACATGATTCCTACACTCTTATGTCATCGCAATCACATTTTTGTTAGCATACATGATTGTACATATTAACTATTATATCAAAGCATATCTCGCATTTAACTTTCATTAGTCAATTCTAGCAAGCATAAGGCATATACTCAACATTACATCCTTTCAAACTTATATAATTCATCATATCGTTCGTATAACACATATTGATGTAACACGTATCACATAGCTTTCTATAGTCTTACCAATGTAACAAGAAGTCTAGCATGCATTCTTATGCGCAGTTGACTTTCAGAAGTCAACGGTGCAACCTATGAACTTTCGACTTAATCTCATACATCCGTGTCATATAGTAGACTATGCAAATGACATTATATACATTTCATTCTCCTGATGTAATATGCTTACAACCACATGATCACCTACTTAATCACACATACAAGGTTTGTCTATTTAACATAATAACAACATCATTCTTTACTAACAAGTTCATAAGTCATATACTTAGTGCACATTCATTTCTAAGTTAACGGCAAGCAATTTGGTTCAACATATGGTGTGCATTTCATCATTCAAGCATAGAGTACAATTTCCTAATACATAATTCTACTCAATAATACCATCAATTACACATTCTTACGAAATCCTTCTACAATATATCTTCTCATGTTTGATTATTCCCAATCATGTCATTATCAAACTCTACACATGTTCATCCATTGTTTAGTATATAATTTCACATACTAACTTATACTAGACATTTTATCAAACACTTGGTGTGTGTACCTCCAACAAAGCATTATGTACAAGTATCCAAAACATATTTCTACTAGTTCATATCATAGATCATCATAATTAACTAAGATCATGCATAATTCATCAAATGCCCTTGAATCAACTAAATAACATACCATACTAAACCTTTCTAACAATAATCCATTACATGCAACATACACATCAATGATTTAAATAAGGATTTGACATGGGTGAAACACCTATTTCATCATCTTCACCACTACAAGTGGGTTCCTTCCCAAAACATCAAATTACTCATAATCCTTCATAATCCGTGTTCCATAGAGTGATTCTAATGCATATTCATACTAAATTTCATACTAATTCGTGGATTAATCATAAACCCAATTCTTACAAAATCACCAAACTAAAATCTACAACTTACCACATGTTTATATGAGCTAGAGGGTGAGAAATCTCCATTCACCCAATGTTTTTCCTTCAAATTTTGGTCTTGATTTAGCTGAATTGCATATATGTTCTTGAGATAGGGTTTCTTCTCTATCTCTTCCTCCATACACGACACACACATATTTACACACAAAAATTCTGCATTTTCACCTTTAACCAAAACTTCATTCTAAATTTCCAAATTCAGCCCTTCATGTTTGCTACTTTATGATTATTGTCCCACATTCCATTTTTATTTGTTTTGACTAACTATTTAACTAGGTTAAATAACCTAGTCATTTTAATTCGTGTTTTATCATATGAAAACGTAACACGAATATAAACATTTGAGTTTGGGACGTTACAGGATAGAATGTAGTTTAAACCCGACAAGTACTTTGACTTGCATAATATGGGTAAACAATTAACATTCTGGATTTTGAGATTAAAATGATAAGGTTAAACCCATTTTGGTTAAATTTCGTAAACTAGTTACGTATAATCAACCGTACGCTTATAAGCCATAATGGGTAACCGGATAAGTCATGGACAATTTCTATATGCCATTATATTTTAAATAAGTTAAAATATCAGTAGGATATCAACTTATATGCCTGTTAAGGTTTTAAAATGAAACTATGCCTCATAAGGGTGTTTCGGTAATTTCATACCGTATAAAAGGAACTTGAATATAATTTAATGTTATTACTATAAGTATTCTGGAAAAATAATTCATTTATGATATAATATCAGTAGGATATTAATTATATGTGTATTTTATCTTTTATGACCAAACTATGTACCGAATGGGCATTTCGGTCATTTTACACATAGTTTATAAATTATTTGGGATTATGAGTTTATAACATGTATCTACTGTAAATATGTTTAAAATAAGTTTTAAAATCAGTAGGTAACAAGTCTTGGTCAATTAATATGGTTTAAAACGATACTATGCGCCGAAACGACGCTTATGTCGTAAAATGACGTTTTATGCGATGTTTAATGAAAACTGACATTAGGGTCAGATTAAAATGTCTTAGATATGTTATTTAATATAGCATATCAGTAGGTAAAAGATTTACCTTGAAAAGATTTGATTAAAACCATTTTATGAGCCACAAGGGCTAAAATCGTCATTTATCGACATAGTTTAAGGACCTGTTTGAAACTCAGTTTATAACTTGGTTTAACCTCCCAAATAATCCTACTTATAATATTACATCAATAGGAAACTCATTATCAAGTTCATATCATTTAAAACCTTGTTTTATGCAAAAAGGGCATTTTAGTCAAAATGGCATAATTACGGAACTTGCGCATAAACTTGGATTCTGATTATGATAATGTAATATAACGTCAAAGGGTTATGCTACATTATATTATGATCATAATGCAACTTTAGATGGGTAGGTAACTAATTTAATCGGGTCAGAATAGAAAGTCAAAGTAGAAGTCAAACTTCACGACTTTCGGTTGAGAACCGACCCTAGAACTGAAATTGATGAGCCGAACGTGTTCTTACATGTTCTAATAATTACTACCAACCTGTTTAAGTGCTAAGATCAATTTATGATTATCCCGAAAAATGGCCTGTTTGACTTTTTAATATCATAACTTTGACATGTCAATTGGTCTAGCAAACGTGATCTACAGGAGATGCCCTTTATAGGGACTAACACCAACCTTATTACGATCACTTAGCCATGTTCATTTTGAACAATGGCTGGACCATAATAGTCTTAACCGAAAGTCAAAGCGTTTTCTGTTAAACGCTTGACTTTTGGCTATAGAAGCCTATAAACGAAAATGCACAAGGAAGGAACACTTACCAGTGATTCCTAGGGGTGCAAAAGAACTATGTTGGATACTCCTTTCAGTTAGGAACTTCTAGAGGAGGGAGAAGAGTGTATGAATGAGGAAGGTGCAAGTTGAAATGGTGAACTTGAAAACCTATTTATAGTTGGAGAACTCAAAGGAGGTAATGCCAGGTGTTAGGGGTGTAAGAGGAAGCTTACAGGTGTCCCAAAATATGGTATAGCAGTTTGGGAAGCCATAGTTTCGATTAAATGGTTTTTGGAGCTTTGTGTGGCAGCCAAGAAAAACTTTCTGCAGCAAGGTCCTCTGGCGCCCCGCGAGAGACCCAGGCCTGGTCTCTCGCAGCCCGCGACCGCCCCATGGCCAATTTCAAACTTTGACAATTTAACCCCTTAACTTAGTAAAGCTTCTAAAAACCTTCTAAAACACCTTTTTGGCACTTTTAGTCCTTCGTAGCCAATACCTAGCATACCCGGGATTATGCCCGGACATTGTCGAGCTCTCGGTTTGTTAAAAGGTCATTCAGAGGTATAAATTAACATGTTGACACTTTTAATCCCTCCATTATCCAACTTTCACATATATACAGAATTGAACCCTCTCGTCCAACAATTGGCACGTATGAGAGTTAGGACTCTGCAAATGATCACTCAGAGGCTTATTATAAGCATGTTGACTCCGATGTCACTCAGAGGCTAGGCATGTTGACATATCAATCATTCAGAGGCTAAGTTTTAAGCATGTTGACATATCAGTCACTCAGAGGCTAATGATTTAAGCCTGTTGACATGTCAGTCACTCAGAGGCTGTTATTTATGCATGTTGACATATGACCATCACTCAGAGGCTCAGTTTGAGCATGTTGGAGCCTTTAGTCCTTATTGGTCTTTAATAGACTATATTTAAAATACAACACGTGTCACTATACTATTGGACATGATTTTACAGGGTGTTACATCCTCACCCTTTAAAAGAAATCTCGACCTCGAGATTTTATTCAAAAAGATGGGGGTATTTTTGTCGCATAGTGGACTCAACCTCCCATGTATTCTCGGGGACCTCTAAAAGTGTCCCACTTAACCTTTACTATATGTATCATTTTCCTTCGGAGCTTTTTAACCTGTCGATCCTCGATCGAAATCGGTTTCTCAACGATCCTCAGGTTTTAATCAATTTGCACATCTTTATGTGACATTGCTAGCGACTCATCGGCTAGACATTTCTTAAGGTTACTGATGTGGAACACATCATGGATTCCACTAAGCTCCTCTAGCAATCTGAGCTTATAAGCTACAGTGCCGACACATTCGATTATCTCGAATGGTCCAATATATCTTGGGCTCAACTTGCCCTTCTTTCTGAAGCGCATCACACCTTTCCAGGGTGATACTTTTAACATGACTTTGTCCCCTACTTGGAACTTAAGAGGTTTACGCCACTTGTCAGCATAGCTCTTCTGCCTATCCCTGGCAGCTTTGAGATGATCACGGATTTGCACAATCTTTTTCGTGGTCTCCAGGATAATCTCCGGTCCTGATAGTTGAGCTTCCCAACTTCTGCCCAACATACGGGTGTTCGACATTTTCTCCCATACAAGCCCTCAAAAGGAGCAGCCTTGATGCTAGTATGATGACTATTATTGTAGGAGAATTCTATTAGGGGTAAGTGGTCATCCCAACTTCCACCTAAATCAATCAAACATGCCCTAAGCATGTCTTCCAGTGTCTGGATAGTAGGCTCACTTTGACCATCAGTCTGCGGATGGTAAGCCGTACTAAAATTTAATCTTGTGCCTAATTATTGTTGGAAACTTTTCCAAAAGTGAGATGTGTATCTAGTATCTCTGTCAGATACAATACTTACCGGCACACCATGTAGGGACACAATCTTGTCCACATACAACTTACCAATTTATCTGAATTATACGTTTCCTTTATTGGCAAGAAATGTGTTGACTTAGTCAGCCTATCCACAATGACCCAAATAGTGTCATTTCTACCTTTGGTCTTAGGTAACTTGGTAATCAAGGCCATAGTTACCATTTACCATTTCCATGTGGGAATTTCCAACTGCTGTAGAAGTCCTGACGGCTTCTGATGTTCGGCCTTAACTTGCGAACACGTCAGACACTTAGCTACATAAGTGGCTATGGGATTATTCAAACCCATCCAACAATAATTCTTCTTCAGATCTTGATACATCTCGTCACCTCCCGGGTGAACTGAGTATCTCGTGTTATGCGCTTCTTGGAGGATTAGATCTCTAAGTCCCCCAAATATTGGAACCCAGATTCTTCCATTGAATCTAAGGATTCCATCCTTTCTAGGCGCTAACTGATCCGTAGTTCCGCCTAATCCCTCTTTAGGAATATTAGCCTCTAATAGGTCTTGCTTTTGCGCATCTAATAGCTTCTCACTTAAGCTATTTCTGAGCTCAATGCTCTTGGCATTAATTCTTATAGGTTTAACCCGTTCCTTGCAACTTAAGGCATCAGCAACTACATTTGCCTTGCCTGGATGGTAGCGAATCTCGCAATCATAATCATTAAGTGTTTCCATCCATCAGCGTTGATGCATGTTCAATTCTTTCTGATTGAACAAATGCTGGAGACTCTTTATGGTCAGTGTATATAATACACTTTGTGCCATAAGTAATATCTCCACAGTTTTAGTGCAAATACAACGGCACCTAATTCCAAATCGTGGGTGGTGTAATTCTTTTCGTGCACCTTTAACTGTCATGATGCATAGGCAATCACTTTGTCTTTTTTGCATTAGCATACAGCCCATGCCAGTGTGTGATGCATCACAATAGACTACAAAATCTTCAACACCCTCTGGTAGGGATAACATAGGAGCATTGCTCAACTTATGTTTAAGAACTTCAAAAGATTCTTGTTGTTTTGGACCCTAATTATACTTAACCTTCTTACGGGTCAAGGTAGTTAAGGAGTGGCTATTCTTGAAAAGTTCTCAATGAACCTCCTGTAGTACCCAACCAATCCTAGGAAACTACGAATCTCCGATGGGGTCTTGGGAACTTCCCAATTTATTATGGTCTCAATTTTGGCGGGATCCACTTGGATACCATGCTCACTTACCATATGTCCAAGAAATTGAACCTCTCTAAGCGAAAACTCACACTTAGAGAATTTAGCATAGAGCTTCTCTTGCCTTAGCAGTTCTAAGATGCACCGAAGATGTTTCTCGTGATCAGCTTGATTATGAGAGTAGATAAGTATGTCATCTATAAAGACAATGACAAACTTATCCAAATATGGTTTGCAGACTCTATTCATGAGATCCATGAATGTTGCAAGTGCATTTGTGAGCCCAAAAGGCATCACTAAGAATTCAAAGTGACCGTAACGGGTCCTGAAGGCTGTCTTAGGAACATCCTCACTCCTAACCTTCAGCTGATGATATCCAGATCTTAAATCAATCTTGGAGAAATAACTAGCCCCTTGAAGTTGGTCGAATAAATCGTCGATCCTGGGCAGAGGATATCTATTTTTGATTGTTAACTTGTTTAGCTCCCGGTAGTAAATGCACATTTGCATTGAACCATCTTTCTTCTTTACAAAAAGGATAGGAGCTCCCCAAGGCGAGGAACTAGACTGAATAAATCCTTTCCCTAATAGTTAATCTAATTGTGTCCTCAACTCCTTCATTTCTGTAGGTGCTAGCCTATATGGAGCTTTGGCAACAGGTGCTGATCCTGGCAGGATATCAATTCTAAATTCCACTTGTCTGTCTGGAGGTAACCCTGGTAATTCTTCTAGGAATACATCAGAATATTCAGAAATAACTGGTAGGTCTTCCAAGTTTGGCTTAGGCTCATTTATAGTGACTTGTGCCATGTAGATGACACAACCTTTTCTCAAACACTTGGATGCCTTAAATAATGACACATTGTCTGGCAGTGCGTATTGCGAGTCTCCAAGGATGGTGAGCATTTCACCAGGTGGAGTTTTGATTTCGATGAGTTTCTTATCAAAGGCGATGCGGGCTTGGTTATGAGATAACCAATCCATGCCTAAGACAACATCATACCCCGCCAATTTCATTGGCAGAAGAGAGATAAGGATGGAATGATTCTTAATGGATATAGAGCATCCATCAGAATGGAAGACACTGTTTCTATCGTTCCATCAGCAAGTTCTATCTCATAACTTTTATCTAGAGTTCTTATGGCAGGTGTAATAGTTTACTAAACTTATGGTCAACAAAAGATCTATCTGCACCCGAATCAAAAAAGAACTCTAGCATAAATATTGTTAATGAGGAATGTACCTGTTATGACATTGTCGTTATTAACAGCCTCTCTTGCAGTTATTCGAAAGGCACGAGCATTCTCTTTCTTGGCCTCTCTAGGCTTTGCATTATTATTCTTAAGAATCTTAGGGCAGTTAGTCTTAATATGCCCCTTTTCATTGCAGACGTAGCAGACGGCATCCTTAAGATCCTTACATTCTAGGGTCTTATGCCCTTTTTCTTATAGATGCCACAGGGTTTGGCTTGTGGACCATAATAACACTGTCCCCAGTGCCAGCGGTTGCAAGTCTTGCAAGTTGGTGTTACAGCCGACTTGTCTTGGTTCTTTTTGAACCCAAATCTCCCTTTATTTTTCTTATTAAACCTTTGGGAGTTATCATCTTCCCTCTTTCTTTTCCAGTCAGTTTCAGACTTAACCGACTTTTGCCTTACCAAATCTAAGGTGAGGGAGAGAGATAGGTCAACAACAGACCTATTGGTAGTAGGCTGAGCAGCCTTTACCATGCCCTTATCTCGGGCACTAACCCATTAATAAAACACGCAATGCATTTGGGCTCCAAGGTAATCAAATAGGAAACTAACCTAGATAGTGAATTGAAATCGGAAACATACTTCCGACAGTCTAGGTTTTTCATTGAAAGAGACAAGAAGTCTGTCTCTAATTTCTCCACCTCATGAGGTGGGTAGTATGTCTCCTTAACAAGGTCCACGAATTTGGACCATCCCAAATTGTACAGGTGTACTTTACCTGTAGACTGGATAATGGCTTTACACCAGATAAGGGCATCGCCCTTAAAGAACTGTGATACATACTTAACCACATCCTTATCAGCATAGCCGCTGATATCTACGATTGTTTCCATCTCATCCAGCCACTTTAAGCCTTCTACAGCCCCCTTCTCTCCATTGAAGTCTCGGGGCTTGCAGGAGACGAAATACTTATAGGTACATCCGTCTTTAACAGAACGGGACCCTTCAGCAAAATTTATTTTCTTTGGTTCACTCTTCGCATTTGAAGAGTGAACGGAGCTCTCCTTATAAGCTGAGGATGGGGTAATCGATAATGGTTTAGAGCGAGTAGCACTCGACTCTCTAAGCTTTTCTATGGCCTTTCCCATGGCCTTTTAAACTGCCGCATCAATGCGAGCTTGAAAATTATCATTATCGATATCTCTGTTTTCGGCTTTGTTAGATTCCACATTCCGGTGGCTACTTTGTGCCTCATTTGAGTTAGCCATCTTTAAGTCTTGGGTTCTATACACCAATAAAGCTTCACTTAGCCATGGTATGTCAACCATAATGGTTTTAAACATTGGACATAACAATCCATTGCCTATTCTAGTGTGAATAACATCACAACTCTTAGGCTTAACAAAACTATATTTGGCCTAGGTCTTAATAGGACCATCAAAGGCAAATTACAAACTGGACATAGTCCATATATGGTATTGGACAGTGGATCGTATTGTCACAACTATCATAGTCATAATTGACAGTTATATTTGGCTCATAGGCTGGTCTAGAAGGACATAAAATATGGCACATAGGCCTGTCACTAATGGACATAAGATATGGCACATAGGCCTGTCACTAATGGACATAAAATATGGCACATAGGCTTGTCACTAATGTACATAGAATTTGGACAGGGGGTTATATTAACTACAGCTGTCGTCGTCATTTTTGACAATAATATTGCTCTAAGGCAAATCATCACTAATGGATGTTTAATCATAGCCCCAAGGGGAATACATCACTAATGGATGTTTGAATCATAGCCCCAAGGGCAATACATCACTAATGGATGTTTATTCATAGCCCAAGGGCAATACATCACTAATGGATGTTTAATCATAGCCCAAGGGCAATACATCACTAATGGATGTTTTAATCACAGCCCCAAGGCCAATACATCACTAATGGATGTTTTAATCACAGCCCCAAGGGCAATACATCACTAATGGATGTTTAATCAAAGCCCCAAGGGCAATACATCACTAATGGATGTTTAATCATAGCCCCAAGGGTAATACATATCTAATGGATGTTTAATCATAGCCCCAAGGGCATCATAGCCCCAAGGGCAATACATCACTAATGGATGTTTAATCATAGCCCCAAGAGCATTACATCACTAATGGATGTTTTAATCATAGCCCCAATGGCAATACATCACTAATGGATGTTTTAATCATAGCCCCAATGGCAATACATCATTAATAGATGTTTAATCATCGCACTGATGATATTAGCCAGATCAAATTTGATCACATAGGCTATATAAGGTTAGGACATAGTCCATTACCTTGAAGGCTAGTGTGGTTCCTCAAGTCACACTACCTGGAGTATGAACATTCCTGAATGTTAACATAAGAGTACCTTAATGTTTGATTAATAGTCCCGGTCGCACTAACCTTAACGACTTAGAGGCTTGAACTTAAGTCCACCAACCCTGGATAGAAGGATAACTTCCCTTAACTATCCTGATAGAAGACCCCTTCATACTTAACTATCATTTATAATTTTGCCAAATGTGTGGCCTGTGCCACTTGGCTAATCAAAACCATTAAGATCTTTTTGGAATTATATCACAGAGCATAAATTTCGAGTAAAAGCGAGACACTCGTTTTGAAGAGAATGAATACATATATATATAATTCCAAAATACTTCATTAAATTCCCAATTAGAAATTACAATACTAGAAAAATGAAATAAACTGTCCATGCAAGGACTTTTAAAGAAATAAAAATGTCCATGCAGGGACTAAAGAAATAACAATGTCCTCGCAAGGACTACATATAATTTAGAAGAGACTTAACTCGTCCTTCTTTCCCTTGACCAACTTGGAGAGTTTCTTGAAGAATTTATTTTTCTTCTTCTCCGTTTTCTCCGCTTGTTGTTGCATTTCTTTCATCCTTTCTAAGGCTTCGTTAATGGCCTCAAATGGTGGCGGAGGTTGTGGCATAACCGGATACTGGTATCCATAAGTTGGATATCCAGTCAGTGGATAAGCAGGTGGGAAAGGAGACGAGTAAAGTGCATTGTGCATAACTGCTTGCATATAGGGGTCATGCGACCATGCTTGATAGTCTACCGGTGTAGACGGGTTAAAAGGATCATATGCAGATGTATGTGGATATGTGGGGATTGGGTTACTATAACCCGATGGTGGTGGTTGAACTGTAGGTGTTGGTGTTGGTGTTGGTTCCACCACAGGTGAGGTGTTAGAGGGTCCACCCATTTGTTGGTCCTCTTGAATTGTGGGGTAGGAGTTGGGCAAAGGTGGCAGTGATCCAGACCTTTGTCCTGTACGTACCGACATACGTGCTCCACGCTTCCTCCTTGGTGGTTCTGGTGGTGGTTGAGGTTGGTCCACCGGTTCCATGTGGACATCTTCTTGAACAGGAGGTGGTTGAGACTGATGGGAAGGTGTGTTGGCGAAAGTAAATTGGTTCCAATATTGGTCCCACTCATTAGGACCTTCGTAAGGCGATCCAGCATAGGAGTTCGAATCGCTTGAAATTTCTATAGGATGCGTATTCGATCCCGATGGCGGCATCTCCGGGTCGGAGTCCTCGTCCGTAGGGTTTGGTTGGTCCAACTGATTTTGATCGGATGGAGGCGTGTTCAAGTAGTGGTTTGGGTTAAATTCTTCATGGTAAGAGTGTGAATGGGAATGATGAGAATGGTGAGAATGCTGTGAATGATAGAAGTGGTGAGAGCGCTACCAAATAGTCAAGACTTACCAGTCAATGGCGCGGGAACCTCCAGGTCCGAAACCTTAACGAGGGCAAAATTCCCCAGTACCTGCGAATACCAGGTGGGCTCATCATCCCCCAAGCGGAGTTTCTCAATCCATCCTTGTTTCCTCTGAAAGGCGGCCAAGAACAGCGGAGCCCCTACAGAGAACATAAGAAAGTTAGCATGCATTGAAAGCCAAAATTCAAGAAAATACGGCAAGAAGAGAGTACATACTACGATCTCCCTCAACATACATTGGTCGGGACCGGCGGTCAGGTTTGAACCACAGGCTCTTCCCCGCCGCCACTAGTATCCTCTCTGGCATCTGGATCGCCGGGATCTCCTTCAGATCACCATACCAGGCATCCAGCACTGGTATCGGTAGGGTTTTCACCGGGATCTCATCCGGCCCACGAAATGTCAAAGGCGCAGGGATAACCCCAGCCTTCACAAAAAAGAATTTTGCCTTCCAATCATGGAAGGAATTGGGGGGAGAAAGCAAAATCTTTCGTGCCTGCGCACGATGCTGAAAGGAGTAAAACCCTAGCGAACACTGGAGCTGATAAAATATACGGAACCGGTTAACAGTGGGAACAGACCCTGTCGATCGACACAAGAACTCAAAGTGCTTGATACGCAACATTCCCATTGGGCTTAGTTGGGAAAGGTGGAAACCGTAAAACTGCAGCACTTCGATCAAGAACTTGGTGGCGGGCAATCGGAAGTTACCCTCACCAAAAAAATTAGAAAAAAGGGTGATATACCCCGTCGGAGCATCGGCGGCGGTATCACCCTGCGCCAGCAACCGGGCATCCCAAGCAGGAGGGAACCGAAAGCCATCAACTACCTCCTCAAGAGCTTGCTGGGTGAGCTTGCACACCAGCAAAGGAGGAACCGCCATCACAAACAACAAAGACACAATCTTTCTGAAGAAAACGTTGGGGAAACTCAACAGTTCATAAAGTGAAGGAAAGTTGTAGGAAAACTTGAAAGGATGACTATAACCCTAACCCGAGGGCCTCTATTTATAATGACAACATTAAATGCACTCGGAGAACGTGACAACACACGTGGTGATGACAACGAATTACAGGAGGACGCGTGGCAAAAGAGATAGCAGTGACAATTAACATGCGCGCGTGACCACCACGCTCCCTACCACTCCATTTAATGAATGGCAGGTGAAGCGGCTGAGTGCACGCTATAGCCGTCACACGTCTTTTGTCACACCCTGGATTTCCAACCCAATCCATACACCGGTGGGCCTGGGTGGGGATTATTGTGACATCAATTGATAACATCATAGTCAATTAAACACGGCACAGCGGAAGCCTTGTGTAAAATTACTATTACAAACCAAATATTCGAAATACAAAATAATATACAGGCTCGTAATAGAAGATCCACAGGCGGATCGTAAAATGTACAAAAAGAATATAAAACAGACTTTAGGGCAGATCTAAGGATTTGCAAGATCCTCTTATTCACTACCGAGCAGCTTCCGGCCTATTTCGTATTGTACCTGCAGTTTAGTCTTTGGATGATACGTCAGCTATCGCTGGTAAATACACCCAACTGACTCATTTAAAAACATTTTAAAATGATTTTAAGTGCACATGGCACAAAATCTTTTATATCTTGGGAAAGTTACTTTGTAACCTTGTTAACAGATTTACATGTTTGTCCATACATACAGGGCCCAGTACAGAGATCGAGACATGATTAAATACACACCACTTAGAACTCACGGAGGAGATATCCCCAACGTCTTAGGTAATTTGCATTTGAGCGTCTGTCAGGTGTATGCCTACACCACGCTAAGATCGTGGCCATTAACTAATGTAATGAGCCGAGGATTTCCAGGACACGGTAATTTAACCCCCGATGTTTAAGTTATCTAACAAAACTAATTAAAACAGAATATGCGGATTTACTAGCCACAATCCGGCATTTGATTGATCCCATTTCTGACCAAGCGGTAATAATTTACTGTATCCCAAGCCCGTATAGGGAAAATAAGTCGAGAGTATTTACCTGAGCTAGTCTTCTTGTAATTTTAATAACTCAGCCGTATACAAAAGTACTAACTGCAGATAGCATTTACCGGCAAGGCTCTAGTCTGGATTATGGCAAAAGCTAACCAATTAATACTAACGGTCTTTATTTAAGTCATAGACTTAGACCGAGTAGTGTATATTATCAAAACATATTACGATTGATTAAACGATGATTGGATAGAATGTATATTAAACCCGACAAGTACTTTGACTTGCATAATATGGGTAAATAATTAACATTCTGGATTTTGAGAATAAAATGATAAGGTTAAACCCGTTTTGGTTAAATTCCGTAAACTAGTTACGTATAATTAACCGTACGCTTATAAGCGATAATGGGTAACTGGATAAGTCATGGACAATTTCTATATGCCATTATATTTTAAATAAGTTAAAATATCAGTAGGATATCAACTTATATGCTCGTTAAGATTTTAAAATGAAACTATGCCTCATAAGAGTGTTTCGGTAATTTCATACCGTATCAAAGGAACTTGTATATAATTTAATGTTATTACCATAAGTATTATGTAAAAATAATTTATTTATGATATAATATCAGTAGGATATTAATTATATGTGTATTTTCTCTTTTATGACCAAACTATGCACCGAAGGGGCATTTTGGTCATTTTACACATAGTTTATAAATTATTTGGGATTCTGAGTTTACAACATGTACCTACTGTAAATATGTTTAAAATAAGTTTTAAAATCTGTGGGTAACAAGTCTTGGTCAATTAATATGGTTTAAAACCATACTATGCGCTGAAACGGCGCTTATGTCGTAAAATGACGTTTTATGCGATGTTTAATGAAAACTGACATTAGGGTCAGATTAAAATGTCTTAGATATGTTATTTAATATAGCATATCAGTAGGTAAAATATTTACCTTGAAAAGATTTGATTAAAACCATTTTATGAGCCACAAGAGCTAAAATCGTCATTTATCGACATAGTTTAAGGACCTGTTTGAAAACTCAGTTTATAACTTCCTTTAACCTCCCAAATAATCCTACTTATAATATTACATCAATAGGAAACTCATTTTCAAGTTCATATCATTTAAAACCTTGTTTTATGCAAAAAGGGCATTTTAGTCAAAATGGCATAATTACGGAACTTGCGCATAAACTTGAATTCTGATTATGATCATGTAATATAACCTCAAAGGGTTATGCTACATTATATTATGATCATAATGCAACTTTAGATGGGTAGGTAACTAATTTAATCGGGTCAGAATCGAAAGTCAAAGTAGAAGTCAAACTTCACGACTTTCGGTTGAGAACCGACCCTAGAACTGAAATTGATGAGCCGAACGTGTTCTTACATGTTCTAATAATTACTACCAACCTGTTTAAGTGCTAAGATCAATTTATGATTATCCCGATAAATGGCCTGTTTGACTTTTTAATATCATAACCTTGACCTGTCAATTGGTCTAGCAAACGTGATCTTCAGGAGATGCCCTTTATAGGGACTAACACCTACCTTATTACGATCACTTAGCCATGTTCATTTTGAACAATGGCTGGACCATAATAGTCTTAACCAAAAGTCAAAGCGTTTTCCGTTAAACGCTTGACTTTTGGCTATAAAAGCCTATAAACGAAAATGCACAAGGAAGGAACACTTACTAGCTCAGGTAAATACTCTCGACTTATTTTTCCTATACGGGCTTGGGATGGGGTAAATTATTTCCGCTTGGTCCAAAATGGGGTCAATCGAATGTCCACTTGTGGCTAGTAAACCCGCATATTTTGTTTTAATCAATTTTGTTTGATAACTTAAACATCGGGGGTTAAATTACCGTGTCCTGGATATCCTGGGCTCAATACATTAGTTATTGGCCATGATCTTAGCACGGGGTGTAGGCATACACCTTTTGATGCTCATATGCAATGTTCCCAAGACGTTGGGGATGACACCTTCGTGAGTCCTGAGTGGTGTGTATTTAATCATGTCTCAGTTTCTGTACTGGGCCCTATATGTATGGACAAACATGTGAATCTGATACAAGGTTGCAAAGTCAACTTTCCCAAGTTAATAAAAGATTTTGGTCCCGTTTGCACTTAAAACCATTTTAATGTTTTCAAAATGAGTCAGTTGGGTGTACTTACCAGCGTAAGCTGACGTATCGTCCAAAGGCTAAACTGCAGGTACAATACGAAATAGGCCGGAAGCTGCTCGGTAGTGATAGAGGATCTTGCAAATCCTAAATCTGCCTAAAGTCTGTTTTGTATTCTTTCCATGTACATTTTATGATCCGCCTGTGGATCTTCTATTACAAGCTTGTATATTATTTTGTATTTTCGAACATTCGGTTTGTAATAGTAATTTTACTCCAAGACTTCCGCTGTGCCGTGTTTAATTGACTATGATGTTATCAACTGTTGTCACGATACTCCCCATCCGGGCCCACCGGTATTTGGATTTCGGGGTTGGAAATCCGGGGTGTGACACCTTTTGATGGTTTGTGGTTAAGGACTTAAAAGAAGTTGAAATAAACAAATGTACCTTATTTGTTGACTTACTATAACTTAAATTGCCGAAGTTATAAGCTAGGATTATAGTAGTAATAAGTTAGTTATACTTGGTTATGATATGAACCTTTTCCTCCAAAGGTAACAACATTTCTAAATATCCCATGTATGTGCATTTGTGTGATCATCTATATTATATAATAAGATTTCATATCTATTAGAAGCAGAATTGCTGTGGTGTTACTATTGTGTTCTTATTCAACAAGTCAGTTTCAACATAATGGTATCAGAGCCTACTCAATGACATCAAAGGTTGGCAACCGTTATCAGCTAAAACTTCCTAAATTTAATGGGAAGAATTACCATCATTAGAATATTCAGATTAAAGTTCTTTATGTGTGACATGACAATTTTATGATCAAATGATGTTTACACCACATCAAATCACATAACTAAGAGAAACCAAGAAGAAGGATAGAAAAGCATTATTAGTTATTCATTAAACGTTGTTGATGAAGTCATATTCTAGAGAATTTCCGCCTCAACAACATTGAAGAAAGCTTTGGATATGTTTTATGAAACATATAGGGGGCAGACAAAGTGAAAATTGTAAGATTACAAACTCTTAGATGTGAATTTGAAAATAAAGATGCAAAAATATGAAATAGTTGAAGACTACTATAATCATGTCATCTAATTACTAAATCAGATGACACTGGAATAGGAAACCATTGAGGATTAAAGAGTGTTGGTGAAGATAGCACGTAGTTTTGACAAGCAAATTCGAGTATATAGTTGTGGCTACATAAGAATTCAAATACCTATCAACACTGAAAGTTTATATAACAGCTTCATAAGAATTCTGTATAACACATAATGGAAAACATATAGAAATACCTGTAACAGCAGACAGGGCAGCAGAGAATCCAGATAGAGACGCAGCCATTGAGTTCGACATCGGGTTCCTCCTTAGGGTGTAAGTTCTTGATGGTAGTACCGAATTCTAGAGTAAGGGGATTTGTATGGAGAGAGAGATGTAGAGGGGACGATTTTGGTGATGTTATGGTTTTGATAATTGTGTAACCCTTAACCTCTCTAATTATCTCCTTATATATACACCTAAGAGGAAACCTAATTAGTTAATAGGGTAATATGGTCTATCAACAATTACCAACTAATTATATAATAGGTTTAATGTATTTTGATCTAGATATTATATAAATGATTAAATGGATACAAGATTAAATATCACAATGATAATATATTTAATCTTACATTCTTCCACTTAGTCGAGTAATATCATGAGTATTAGATAAGCCTGATCAAGAGTTAACACTCATTTTAGCATTAAACCAAGAACCGTAGCAGAGAAATACAACCGTTGAATCATCATTCCACACAGGACCCCCATTAGTCATACTACAACCTCAATTTAAAACTTAACACTTATGATCAAAATACGCAAATAAGCTCTTTAACGTTTGATTTGTATTTATATTTGTCTAGATGTCATCATACCAGCAGAACATATGTTAGAGACATACAAAATCAAAATGATGAGGAAAATTGATTAATAGTTAGTCATTCATAGTACGATATGCAGTTGTACGTGGTTGTTAGTTAAAAACCCCGTCACTATTATGAGCTCTCTTAATAAGACTTATGGGTAATAGACCTTCATTTATAGGATCCTCAAGCATATCATGAATGTATTCGATACAAAGATTTAGTTTCCTCGATTTGTTCATAAACGAATAATTAATTTCGTATCTAAATTTAATACTGCACCTCTCGAACTGTTACTGTTCAAGAAAACATGGTAGCTGTCTTTATCATATTAAGTCTTCAACATATAAGTTATATGGAGTTAATAAACTTATGAGTCCACTGATAAATTTTCAACAACATTTAGTGACTATTGCTTTGTGATCAACAACAAATTATGTCAGTATGACTTAGGTTGTTGATATCAGTCTATTATGACTCCACCATGAAATAGGTTTTATCTGCTGACATAAGGATATACCCGAAATTAGAATTTTGTCATCTTTTGAATATTACAAAGTTAGAGTAATCAACTGGTTCAAGTTCTCACTTCTTCTTTAAATTATAGTCCATCGTTTCCTTTATAGATATTTTAATATTCCATAAGATGGTTCAAGTTCTCACTTCTGCAGCGTCGGTGGATATTGATGGTTGAGGGTGAGAGATGAGAGAGTGTAGTATGTATATATGTGTTGTGGTATATATTGAACGCATATATTATATAAAAATAAAAAAATATCTTTATAGGTAAAATTACCAAAATATCCTTACTTTTACGTGGCAAGTTACCAAAATGCCGTTTTAGTTAACAATCAATTTGGATAGAGTTAGAGGCAGGGAGCAAAATGGGAAAAACATAGTAAACTATTGGAGAAAAATAACCGTTTTTAAAAGATTGGGGCAAACCATTAAAACAATAACCCACAGGAAGCAAAATAGAAATTTACTCATGTAATAATAAAGTATATAAAATATTAGAGTAAACTTCCGTTTTGCTCCCTGTGGTTTGATCGTTTTACCATTTTGCTCCCCGCCTCTAACTCCGTCCAAATTGTTTGTTAACCGATAGGGTATTTTGTAATTTCAAGTTTAAAACTAAGGGTATTTTAGTAAAACTACAAATAAAGATTATATTATATTACATATAATAATAATAATAATAAATAATAATAATAATAATAATAATAATAATAATAATAATTAGCAAAACCCATAAAGATCTGATCATCTCTTCTTTTTACCATCTTTCTTCTCTCTACCCTCTCTCTTCTCCTTCACCAACTGCCACCACCACTCACCACCAATCCTAACAGCTATAACCACCTATGACTACCACAACCAGCCACCAACACCAATCTGCCGCCACCACTAACACCTACAAACCAACACTACCTAATCAACCACCAAAACCTGTCATCAACACCAACCACCACCGTTGTACCACAACCACCACCGACAACTTCCCCAGAAAAACCCACCACCGCTAAATCCCTCCACTGTCTAACCCCACCTTTATTAACCCTCGTGCTCGCATTGCCCAAAACAGACTCCGTACAGTCTTTCCACCTAAACCCCACACCACCAGGCGCCACCATCCCCTCTTTCCCGAACAGTCGGAAGACTCATGATGCCCCTTAGATCTCCCCAATGACCTCTTCAAAAACGTTAAATCGGCTTGCACCGGGAAACACAGCTCCTGTCAGCTTAGACGCTCAAGGTGCTGCCCGGTCAGCTTTGGTCGGAGGATGGTGATGGCAGCCCGGTGGTGGAGATTTGGTCGGAAATCATTTTGTGCAGAGGTTAGAGAAGGATTGCTTGAATAATGTGGGGTTAATGGGTTTCCAGATCTGAGGTTCAGGGATGATGACGGAGGATGGTGATGGTTGGCCGATGGTGGTCGCCGGATGGTGGGGTGGCATTGCACGGTAGGTGATGGTGGCTTATGATGATCTGGTAGAGAGAAGTAGAAAGAGAGGGGTTGTAGAAAGAGAAGTGAGTTTTAATTATGAGAGAGAGAAATAAAGATAGATAGGTTTTATATATTTAATTTAGTATTAATAAATAAAAAGATAAAACATATTTTAAGGAATTTATAAATAATTAAGTACTTATATATACAATTCCTGAAATACCCCTGTTTTAACTGAGTTAAGGTCATGGAACAAAATGGGAAAAACATATAAATTATTGGAAGAAAATTGCTATTTTTACAGAATTGAGATAAAACCATTAAAACAATCAAATTACAATGGAAATTTACTTAAAATGTAATTTAATTAAAAAGAGTGAAAAAAAAAGTTTTTATTGTGAGTAATATGAAAAAACACCCGGTGCACGCCCTCTCTAACGAAATCAACACTTTCAATTTTAATGGCGATAGAGATCTGTGTCAAAGCTGCTACGGGTGCCCCTGATGTTCTTGGCGACTGTAACTAATTCTCTTCTCTAAAGATTTCACTTTTATATTCATTAAGGTTTCTTGATCATCAGTTTTTTGTGGGCTTTGTTTGATTTTAGGTCCATTTTCCCAGAGGATTCTTTTAACTCTAGAAGAGAAGAAGGTTCCTTACAAAACCCATCTTATTAATTTGGACAACAAACCCAAATGGTAATTATAATACTGTACAGAATCTTGAATTTACCCATGAAATGTTTTGTTGTATGTGGGGTTTTGATTTGATTTTGATTTTTGTGTTTGTGTAGGTTTGTTGAAGTGAACCCAGATGGGAAAGTTCCTTTGGCCAAATTTGATGAGAATTGAATATCTGATTCTGATGTTATTGTGGGTCTTATTGAAGAGAAGTACCCTGACCCTTCACTTGCCACTCCCCCCGAACTTGCCTCTGTGTATGCTGTCTTTGTATATATGAGACGGGTTTATTTCGAAATTCGTGGGTTTGAGTTTTGTCTAATTGGGTTTGGGTCGGTTTTAGGCAAATCCTTGAACATGTTTAGCTACACTGGTTGTACTTGGGTTGCTATGTCAGTTTAGTTTGCGGGTTGATCTGTTTAACTTTTCTCTTTTTATAATTTCTAAAATATATAAAAACGAACATATGGTTTACGGTTTAAACGGAATTATTTTATTTATATTTTATATATGGTTGTAACATGTTATTGTCAGGTATGGATATTTCAAAAAGACAAATAAAAAATAAAAAAAAAATATTGGGTTCAACGGGTTGTGTTTGTGTCGATCCATGAAAACTCGTGTTGTATCTGGGATTCTGGGTTCATGTGTTTGACATGATTTTGAATTCTTGTCTAGTTTGGGTTGTCAAATTTTCAGGTTAGTGTCGGTTTTGACCCGCTAACCTGCAAGCATGCCCCATTAAACAGCCCTAAGTTGTCATGATAGGTGTATGTGTGCCTGCCTATACACATATCTAATGGCAAATTCAACCTGTTTATGCAAAATTGAATTCCTAAATTCGAATGACCATTTATGAAATTTTAGTTTTATTCATAATCATAAGTTTAGATTTTACCGAATTGATCAGTTAATTGCATAATTTCAATATTCTGATTGTGAAATTGTAGGGGGTCAAAGATTTTCCCTAAATTTGTGGCATTTCTAAAGAGCAAGGATGCTAATGATGGGACTGAACAAGCTTTGCTTGATGAATTGAATGCATTAGATAAACACCTCAAGAGTGAAGTATGTTTTTTTCAAAATTGTATTTTTTTCTATTTGGTTGACACAAAAATATGTGTTTTTATTTGAATAATAAGTAACCTGTATGTTAACATGTAAGGGGCCTTATGTTAATGGGGAAACGATCACAGCTGTTGATTTGAGTCTGGCACCGAAGCTGTACCATCTTGAGGTGACTCTTGGCCATTTTAAGAAGTGGACTGTTCCATGAAAGTCTGACTCATGTGCATAACTACATGAAGGTACGACTCTTGGTATTGAAAGTGATGGTCTGATTATTGAGTTTATAATGTTGGGTGTAAGTGTATAACAAAACTGACATTGGTTATCTGATTGTTTAGCAGATAAATAACAAGTTTAGTTGTAACTGCAATAACAATGATAATGATTGTCAAGCTTCTTTTGGTAGTTTTACCCTTTCTGAGTTTTTAAATAACCAGAGTTTGTCGATTACTTGCTCATTTTGTACAATAAGCAGTAGTTTGTTTAAATAAACGAGCATATTATTACATTTGATGGGTAGTAACTAACGCTACAGGCGGCAAAAATGGGAGGGCAGCTGATTTGAGTTACGCTCAATTTGCAACAAAACCTTTAATGGGGCTGAAATCCTAAATCTCATAGGGAGGGACGTCGCTATGCACACATCATGATACCACTAGGCTAGAAGCGAAACCACTAGGCTAGAAGCCCTTTGGTAGGAGTTGTAAATAGCTGAAGGAGTTGCAAATAGCTGAGTAATCTGCTTACTAAGATTGGTAGGAGTTACAAGTAGCCAATAATCTGATTACTTATAGAAAACACATTCTTCACTAACATTATAAGTCGCTAAAAGAGAGAGCTCGTCCTATATATATACAGGTCCGTGCGACATTTCCCCTGATATCGTTCTGTGGGCGTGCAAGTCTAACGGGCCAATCAATAATGTGCTTAAGATCAACGAATGTAATCCGGATTGAGGCCTTGAGTTGAGGGTACCATTTACGATGAGTTTTCACAAAATATTATGCCGTATTCAAATCCAAAATAGTTGGTAGGTTGTTGGATCATATGCTTCATATTATGCTGTTGATTTAGACAAACGGATATGGAGTTCGAGCCAAGTTTACCGGAGCTCGAGTCTAAAGTAAAGTTCACTTAATTAACAAGTTTGAGCTGGTCTTGAAACATGGAGATTGGTTAGACTTGTGATCCTAAATAAGCCAATTACTGATATAAAATATACTAAATGGGCCTGGGTCATGTTGAACATGAACATTTAGTTATTTATTTTTTAATAGTTAGTATGCCAATTATTTTTATTGATTAACATCACTTACGAGGCTTAATGTGTTAAAAAGACACTTTTGTCTTCATTTTATCAAAGATAAAACATAATTAAATAGCTAGAGACTGTTGTCTCCTTGGTTTAAAAAAAAGCATGTCAAACATGTGAGACTATCTGGAACTAATATTCAGTCATCAATAGGCAATAGGTTCAGTGGTAAACTCGGTCACTAATTCTGCAACAGACCTTCGAGTCACGAAACAGTCATTAAAGTATTTGGTAAAGAGGTTTAACTGATTGATATTTTATTCACAATATTTACGGGCCATATACAGGCAATTTACAACAAGGTAATGAGCAATTACAGGTGGTGATAAAGAAGCTATTATAGGACACAATCTTTGACCATAATTACAAATTTAATTGGAATATAATTCCCTCCTAAGTGGTTTGTGTTGACCTGTTGACTTCATGATCTCTAATACGCCCCCGCAAGATGGAGGATCTGTCAGATACACCTTTGGATCGATTTTTGAGAAACGACGCCCGAGATATTGGTTTGGTTAACATTTCTTTAAGTTGATCTTGTGAGCTGACATGAAGAACCTGTAGAAGAGTTCTCTGACAAAGTGATAGTCGAGGGCCACGCATTTCATACATGAATGATATACCGGATTTGAACATAAGTACGTAGTGCATACATTATCACAAAATAATGTTGGTGTATGAGAGATGGTGAGACCAAGTTCCTAAAGTAAATGCTTAAGCCAGATAAGTTCAGCTGAGGCATTTGATAATTCCTTGTACACGGCTTCAGTAGACGGGCGCAAGACAGATTTTTGTCTTGTGGATTTCCATGAAACAATGTTGCTTCCAAGATATAGTAAGTAAGCCGTTGTCGACCGTCCTGCATCATGAACCCCACCCCAATCCAAATCTGAGAACGCCGAGAGTGTTAAGAGGAGAATCATGGTTTAGAAAAAGGCCATGATGGATGGGCCTTTTTAAATATCATAGTACTCGTTTAAGGCTTGCTAATGCGTTTGTCAAGTTGCATGCATGAAATGAGATAACTTGTTGATGGCAAATGAGATGTCTGGTCGTGTAAAGGATAAATATTGGTCAGACATGACAAGTTTACGGTAGGGAGTAGGATCAACTAAAGAAGAGGAGTCTTTGCTAGACAAGGGATCAATAATAAGAGGGGGTAGCGACATCTTATGCACCATCCATGTGAATGTGGTCAATAACATCTTGGGTGTGCTGATGTTGAGAAAGAAAAAGACCCATAGGAGTGGGAATGACCTCAACACCAAGGAAGTGATGAAGCATGTCAAGATCATTAACCAATTTTTTTTTTGCTAAGGGCTTCGACAAAGTTGTCAAGAAACTTAGTGTTATTACCTGTGAGAACGTTATCATCTACATAGACCATGAAATAACAAGTGACCTCATGGTGTTTGTAAATGAAGAGTGAGGCATCGGCAAGAGATTTGGTAAATCCTGATTGTAGAAGGAAATTTGTGAGCTCAATTTACCAAGTTCTAGGAGCTTGCTTTAAGCCATATAGAGACCTTTTTAGCTTGCAAAGTGATTCGGAAGTTGAGTATTAACATAACCCGGTGGTTGAGCCATAAAAACATCCTCATGAAGCGTTGTTGTCGTCAAGGTGGCGCAAGGGCCAATTTTTGGAGGGCAATGGGAAGAATAGTACGAATGGTGATGGGTTTTGTAACGGGGCTAAATTTGTTAAAGTAGTCTTTCCCATATCGTTGGAGAAAGCCTTTAGCTACGAATTACGCCTTGTGTTTGGAGACGGATCCATCTGAGTTGAGTTTGACACTGAAGATCCATTGCAACCAATGGGAGGTTGACATGTCTTGGGAACAAGCTCCCAAGTTTAGTTTTGCAAAAGAGCATTAAACTCCAAATCCATTGCATGACGCTATTTCTGATCTTTTATAGCTTGGTTGTGGGTTCTCAGTTCAAGGGTGGGTAGAATAGGGTGAAGAGTAGTCGTATTAACAACGTTATTGTTAAAATATTTTTGGTTTGGTTTACGAGTACATGGAGGCGGGGAGTCTTGTGAAGTAGGATTAGTGCCAGTCGTGGAGGGAGGGGACGAAGTAATAAGGGACAAGTGTGGAATATAATTGGCTGAGGTGGTTAGCGAAGGGCGTGAGGGGTTAGTGTTGAATATGGAGGCATTAGGCTAGATAGAAGTTTGTGGTGGGGAGATAGGGTCAATGGTATGCATGGAATTTGATTAGGTAAAGTGATCAATGGGTTGCATGGGTAAAAGGAATTGCATGCATGGAGGAGGTAGTAGAGGTTGATGAGGTAATGACATCAGTGGGTTACACGTTGGGAGGGGCATGGACAGAAGTAGATGAAGGCATGTAGGCATCTTCATTAAGATTGAGAAATATTTAGCATAGTGGTGAAATAGTGGAGATATCATTTTTATATGGAATGATATGTTCTACAAATTCCACGTGTCGAGAGTGGTAGAGTCGGTAAGCCGTTGGGTCAAAACATTTGAAAGCCAATTTAAAAGTGGAGTAACCAAGGAAGACGCACTTTAAAGAGCGAGGGTGAAGTTTTGAGTATGCGTAAGGACGTAGCTACGGGAAGCAAAGACATCCGAAAGGTTTAAGTTTCAAGTAACTAGATGATGTTTTGTACAACCGATCATAAGGGGATTTGTGGTCAAGGATCGGTGTAGGTAATTGTTTGATAAGATGAACCGTGGTTTGAAACGCGTAATACCAAAAAGTGAGTGGAAGTTTGGCATAGTGTAGTAAAGATAAACCCGTCTTGACGATGTGTCTATGGCGTTGTTCGGCAATCCCATTTTGTTCCAGAGTATGTGGTGGAGTGGTAAAGTGGGATATACCATGTTGTTGAAGATATGGAATAACTGCAATGAATTTACCTCCATTATCCCTAAGTAATGAGGTAAGAGAGGTATGAAAAAATTCCACCACTACTTTAAAAATTGGGAACAATGTTGAGACAACCGATTTTCGCTTCATTGGATAAAGCCAAGTATATTTTGAAAAGTAATAAACAAAGATAACATAACAGTTATAACCATTGTTTGACATTTGAACGAGACCCCAGACATCCAAATACAAAAGTTCAATTGGTTTTTTTTTGTTTCGAATGAATTTGCACCAAAAGGGAGTTTATGACTATTATTAATGTAACAAGCATCACAATGAAAAGAAAGTTTGGATAGTTAATTTGAATTAAGTCCAAAATTTGAAAGTAACAATTTAAAAACTTTGATTGACGAGTTTCCAAGCTTGTGATGCCATGTGAGAAACGAGTCAGATGATGCGATGGTTGATTTTAGTTGCTTGAGACTTCGAAGAGAATGAATGACCACATGATAGATATCATTAATGTTGGTTCCCGGCATGCAAGGCACCCCTGTGCAAAGATCCATTACCAAAAAATGATATGGAAAAAATTCAACCGAAACTTTGTTAGTACGCCACAACTTTGCAACCAAAACAAGATTTTGATGTAATTGTGGGACAAGTAATGTTGGCCTTAATTTTTTGATCAAAGTTTGATTAGAAGATATGGGTCAAAAGTGTAAGTAGTTTAAAATTAGTTTAGATGGCGGTTACAAAATACAGGGACTGAAGATGGCCAATCAGAAAATGATAACCACCACCCCAAGGGTTGCGAAGCCCCTTGGGTCGCACCTATTGGATCGCCGGCTTCAATGGAAAAAAGTAAGAGACATATCGGTTTGAACTTGTGGACAAGAATCAACATACCTATTCATATTCAATTACAACCACAAGATCCTAGAGACACGACTATTCGTGAAAGAACACTTCTCTACACTCACACCCATTGCAGTCTATAAATAGACTAGGTTTTCAGTTTGTTTTTGTACCTTTTATCAATCAGATTCAATTGCATATTAGGGTTAATCTCTCTCTTCTTGTTCTTGTACGATTGTAATTTTGTTCTTGATTGATGGGTTGAATTCATGGTCTCCTAGGATCTATAAGTAAAACATTATATTAATGTAAGGAACGAGAATGAGTGGGTAATGTCCACGATGGGGATGGTGGGGTCGGCATAGCCGATGAAGTGTTAACCATCAGGCTTGAATTCAGGTTCATATAAATGCTAATGTTATTTTCCTTGAGAAACCAAGCCAACTTCCTGTTGTCTTTAGTATTGTGACCGAGAATAAAACAATATTGACAAAAAAAGAGTTTCGATTACTGCGAGGAGTGTAGTTCTTACAGCCTTGCTCTACTTGACGCTTGCGGAGCGAGAACTATTGCTACTAAACTTATTCGGGTCGTGAGTTTCCGGGCCCGGACTGCCATGTGTCGAGAGGAGTACCTTTGGGTAGTGTTAACGGTGAGAATGGAAGAGGCTAATTGTGCTTCAAGTGATGGAGGTGCCTCGCTTCTTAAGTTCGGCAACAATAATTGCAGATTCATCACCAAGTTGGTTGACGATATACACAATAAAATCCTAATCAGTAATAGGATTTTGGGCCAAGGCTAGTTCATCAGCAATGATTTTCAAATCATGAAGAAAGTCGGCCTTGGATCTCGAACCTTTGGGGATTTTGCTGAGGTGAGACTTTAAGTATGCGAGACTGGGAATTTCCTGCATAGCTCGTTTTTAATTGTTCAAAGGCTCGATGTGAGGTGTCGGTAGATGCGACAATATGTTGAATCGAGTAGGAGCAGCTTCCAAGGATTGCGCCAAGAATACAATGTAATCCGGGTTGGGTTTTGAGGCATCAGATTGGAGGTCTTTGGATGGGGCTCGGGTAGAGCATCGACAAACCTATCGAGGCCGAGACCAATAAGCGTGGCCATAAACTAATCTCGCCATGCAAGATAGTTGCTTGGGGTTAGTTTAAACGAAAAGTGGGTATGACTATGAGAGGTGACTTCTACTATTTGTTTGGACATGATTAACAGAGGGTGAAAATGGACGATGGATTGGAAAAAGAAAATGGCTCAGTGGAGTTTTGAGTCTCGTGATACCATAAAGAGGTTTGAATGATTGGTATTTATTCACAATATTCATGGGCCATATATTGGCAATTTACAACAAGGTAATGAGCAATTACAGGAGGTGATAAAGAAGCTATTCTAGGATACAATCTTTGACAATAATGATATAATTTGAATATAGTTTCCCTCCTAAGTGGTTTGTGTTGACTTTTTGATCACTAATATTTCGGTGGCAAACCAGTATAGCAAAACGAAACTTCATTATATTCTCTTATAAATTCATGATCAATAATCACCTAAATATTTATGATTTTGTTATAAGATATAAATAAGGAAAAAAACAATCTAATCTTCTAACGAGTATTGAGATTTGAACAATGAATAACGTACATAAACAATACATATACATAATAAATGTATATAAACATCTAAGATTCAATAGCCTTTTCCACATTTTTCCATTTACTAAAACCTGCTTTTGATACACATCAATGGCTACTTCCAATGTAACTTTGAAACTTTTAATCGAAGGAAGAGACGACGAGTGTTGTTTGCTGAAGTTGTTAAGGAGTTCTTTGATTTTCTATCCAGTCTCCTCGTTTTACCAGTCGGTATTGTCATCAGACTCTTGGGCAATCGAGACATTGTAAGTGGCATGGCTAAGCTTTACGAAAGCGTATCAAATCTGAATAATGCCTACATACAGCCTAACCAGAATAAGGATGTCCTCTTGAAACCTAAATCTTCACTTCCTTTCATCTGTCCTCAACTCCTATTGGTTCCTAATGCAACCGATCTCTACAAGTGTCCGTGTTGTCACACTTCATATATGCTACTGGAGAGAGCTATGTTTTGAAGTCTGGAGAGGATGTAAAGGGAGGAGGATTTGTAAAGGGACTGGTGACGTACATGGTGATGGATGACCTTAATGTATCTCCCATGTCCACAATCTCTAACATCACTTTTCTAACAAGTTCAACATCAACTGTTTGGGTGAATTACAGGAGGTTGTCATATGGGCATGAATGAGGTAATGTAATTTCATCATTTGTTTACCACTTCTAAACATAGTTTACACAACTAGGTTCACTGTTTTGATGTTCTTAGTCTTTCTGTTTATTACGTGGTTGGCTAAACATACCCTCCATATATATTATTGTAGTAAAACTAAAGTGATTACAATTTTAGTAGAGAGACGTGAAAGCAAATTTAGTCAATATTATAAAGATGGTGTACGTTTACCTTATGAATAGTGAGGGATGTGACTGGAAAAAGGGTTTAGAGATAAAAAGGAGAGAGAGGGGGAGAGAGCTATATGGAGTGACAGGTCACTCTTGAGGTCTGCTCATGTAAGCCAAAACCCAAAAAAACCATATTCCTTAGCCTTAAGAATAAGAATTTTACAATCATCAAGTACTAAATCATCAAGTACTGGATTTTCCCCATTTGAAAGCTTCAATAAATAACCATCAAACAGCTCGTAGAAGAACTACTAGGTTCAAAATAGCTCAATTATCAAGTCAAAGAGCTGAAGTATGAAAGTGTTGGTAAACAAGTCAAAGCTGGAGAGAAATGCTGCTCAACAAGTAAAACTGAAGATAGAAATACTGAAACCAAAAGTACTGGATTTCTCTAGTAGTTTGGTTTCCCAGTAGTTTCAACTATATTTCCAGTAGTTTACATTTTTCAGTTGTTTTAGCTTTTTGTCAAGTAGTTTTGCAAATTGCGGGCAATTAAACTTTGTTACGATTGTTTTGGGTCGCTTTCATTGTGACATCACCAGCAGTTTTGTACTCTTATAAATAGAACAATACCAAAGATGTAATATTTAACTTTCAGTTGAATATCTTAGATTTTACAATCTAGAGAGAGAAAGACTAAAGTAAGAGAGAGAGAGAGATCATCTGGTGAAGGGGAGTGTTCTTTGTACTATGATGTATTGTTGAATTCAGTAATGAGAAATCAATAGATAATCATTACTTACAAATCTAGTTACTGCTTAATTTAATATGTTTATTACTTATTGTATTAATGACCAACCGAATTGTTAGACATTTTATGTTAAAAACATACACAAATGCACACTCTCAGATCCAACAATTCGTATCATGTTGAGGGGGAGCTTGAGTCTGTAAATACCATGATTTAATAATATGAGAATCTATAATGACTTCTTGTTATAAATTGTTTTCTAATTATTATTATTATTACTGATTGCACAATTTTGTTAAGTATGAAAATTTACTGTTATTTTGTTTAGAATACACAATCAGATTCTAACAATTGGTATTGGGTTAGATCTCTAAATTCGATCTAGTAATCGATTTAAAACAATTTTATGTGAGCTGATGTCACCAGTTATTATTCTCTTTGTATAAATAGATCATGACTTTGTCATTGTAAATAGTATTTTGTATCATAGACTATACCGAGTACTCATACTACAATGAACTAAGTTGTTTAGAATAATGGGTTTTTATTGTATTGTAAACTATACCAATTGTCGATACCAATTACCATACCAGTAACAAAACAAAATGACCGACCAAATAACGTTGACACGAGTATCGGTATTATCAAAATCAAAACCAATATCAATTTTGTTTTTATGCTTTTCTAAGATGTTTTATTGCTATTGAAATATATTGTAGAAAATTTTGAATGTATAATTAGAAAGAGACTTATTTTTATTTATGTTTACATATAAATTTTATTAAAAGCAGAGCCGAACGCTCGGCGGCTTGGGATATAACCCACTCTCGAAGGAATATTAATCCACAAGAGGCTTTCTGGAGTATGTCGGAGAGAGAGATTTATTTATTTTTCTATAGAAAAACCTTGCATATTATTATATACTTTATCAATACATTATATATCCTATGATGCCGAACGATATCATCAGTGTTATATTATATATATATAGGGTAAGATTCTAGAGTGAACACTAGTGTATTTGCAAATTGAGTGAACAAATCCTTACCATTGATTTACACACATGTATAGATAGGATTTCATCATTAAATCGTAAAATACACTAGTGTATTTTATCATCAAATCCTTGCCATTAATTTACACACGTGTGCGGCCAGGATTAGTTTGCTCAGTTCACAAATACATTAGTGTTTACTCTTGAACCCAATCCTATATATATATATATATATATATATATATATAGGGTAGGGTTCATGCGAGAACCACCCTTATTGCAAGAACTGCGAGACCCAATGTGAACAGGTGGTATTATTGTAAATACATATAACTTTTAATATAACCGCCTCCTCTCCCAGCCTCCTCTACTCTTGGACTTCAAACAAAAATTAAATCATACTCTATACACCATCATGTCCGAAAATCCACAAACATCAGCAACAATTCGTCATTACGATTTACACAAAAATCAAGTCCGACGCTCAACAATATCAGCAATTTGTCATCAAAATTCGTCGTATAATCGATATTAGTGTAGTAAGAACATAAACGTCGATCACACATTTGTCGTCCATTCGAAATTAGGGCAGCACGAACATAATCATCAAGTTTTGTTGCACAATTAGGGATAACCTGAAGAACAGATGTATAACGGACTCACGATTCATCAGTTATTGTCAGAAATTCAGCGTCGCTGCACCGTTTTGTGAACTCGTAAGTTCATACACTTTGTTTTGCAGTCGTATATGATAATACGACTCTTAATAGTCGATTCAGATCTTTTAATATGTGAATATGACACTTAAGCCGTCGTTTCATAGTCGTTTCATATCTTCATTATTGGAAATTGTGTTAAATATATGATTTTTTGAGTGAACATGGGCGAATATTGTGGTAGAACTATACGTAATGTGGTAGTTATGTATTGTTTTATTTAGTTTTCTTACTGAATAATGTTAGATAAATAATGTTTGATATATTTGGCAACACGAATCTTAAGTTTGGTAAGTGTTAGGGTTTTTTATTGAACTATAATTGTCTATAAGTTAAATCATATTAATGCACATGTGCATAGTTATAGACATATGTGTAATTTTGTGTGATCTATATAGTTATACACATGTGCATATTTTTGACAGAATAGGCTTATATGGAATACGATAATAAGGTAATTTTGTGATCTCTATAGTTATGCATATGTGCATAGTTTGAAATAATAGGCTTATACAGAACAAGATAATAAGGTGATTTTGTTATCTATATAGTTATGCACTTGTGCATATTTTTTAACAGAATATGCTTAAACAGAACAAGATAATAAGAGAACAGGATAATAAGGTAATTTTGTGTGATATATAGTTCTGCACATGTGCATAAATTGTCATAGTAGGTTAATATGCACATGTGCATAGCTTGCAATAATATATTAATAAAGTAAATAATGCTGATGCACATGACTTTGAATAGGAGTCTCATCTACCTATGCATCAATGATCTATAAACGGTATTTAGTTTTATTTGGTTTTTTTGTTATAATACAAAGTTATGGAGTTATGTGAATGTGTAATTCATGTTCGAATATGTTAATAAGGTAGCATTGTGTGATATATAGTTAGGCACATGTGTATAGATTAACAGAATATGTTAATATGCACATGTGCATAATTGGTTAGAATAGGTTATTAAGATATTTAACGTTTATGCACATGTATATAATGATGTATGTGTGCATATCATGTATGTTGATCATAAATTAATGTTGATGCACATGCGCATTGTAGATTATACATGGAAAAAATAAAAAAAATGTAACATTTGTCTTAAAGTCAAGGATGAAGGGTCAAAAAGAATGCCCGATGCAACGAAAGATGAATACACCAATGCTAAACAAAAAGGTTAGAAGTTGTTGATTATTTATTATAATTATTATTTTTAATGATGAAATCTGAGTTTATGCATATGTGCATCCTTAAAAATACTTTTTGTTTTTTAAATTTTATAGTTTGTGCAAATACATTAAATTTATAAATGTAGGCATACTAAAGGCGCAAAAAGATGTGCAAAAGGATAAGAACGTCAAAAGAAGGACAAGCAAACGGAAACATGAGGAAGTCAATAGAAGGACAAGCAAACGGAAACATGATGAAACAATAACTAAACGTTTTGATGGAATCCATACGAAGAATACGAGTTGGTAAAAAAAATTACATCAGCGAAAGACGATAAGGTAGATAACAAAAATGTTAATGGCATGTATTATTTAAAATAATTAATCAAACTTTAAAATGCACATGTGCATTATTATGTACAAACATTTTATAACATGTATTTTTTTTGTTTGCACATGTATCATGCATTAATAAAAAAAAGCGAAGAAATGAATTATATCATCAAGAGTTAAGACACTGGCAAAAAAGTCAGGAAGTAAAAAAGTTTCTAGAGCGGTTAATTGGCGATCGACACAGACACGTTTGTCACCACATCAACTTTTGATACGGTTAGATGAATTGTCCAAAAAACAGAAGGATGTAGTGAAAAACATGGGGTTTGAGAGTATTTTTAAAGCTCAAAACAGACAACCTACTAGCAAAATTGGCATATTTTGTGGTAGATAAGTTCAACGGAAAAGATATGGTCATTAAATTGAATGATGGTAACATAGAGGTGGATGAGAATGTAGTTAGTGGTTTGTTGGGGTTAAGGAATAGTGGGGTTGTTCTAAAATGTCAAAGGGAAGAGAAAAAGAAGGAAAAAAGAAAGAAAAGAAGGAACAAATGGAGGAAAAAATTAAGAAGAGACAAAAGAAAGGGAAAAGGGTACAAAGAAAGACATAGAAGTTGAGGTAAACGAAGAAGAAGATGAAGACGAAGAATGTGGGACATTTGCTGAGTGGAATCATTTGTATGAAGGGTGTGTACCGACACCAAGTAGATTGTTGAAAGAATAAGAGATAAACTAGACGAAGATGGAATATTATTCAAATACGATTTTTTGGCGTTATTCATGAACACAATGGTGGAGATAAACAAGGACGGGACATGTAAAACAGATTTTATTGAGTGTTTAGGTGAAGATATTGTTGTGAAAGATTTAAATTGGTGCAAATATATTTGTGACATGATCAAGATAAGCAAGGATGGATGGCAACGGGACAACATGTCAAGATATTTCAAAGGGGCGCTTTTAATTTTGGTGGTAAGTTACTTGTTACGTTTGTAGATTGTATAAGTTATTTTGTATATTGTATAAAATATTAAGTTTGTATAAGTTTATCACGTATGGTAATAATGCACATGTGCAGAGGATTTATGTGGACAGAACTGTATGTGGAGATATTTCGATTCGAACAATGAGTCCACTATCATTCTGGACAAAGATATGTTAAGTAGGAGGGAAAAGTATGAGATAAAAAATGACGGGTTTGGCAAATGGGTGTTACGGGAATGGTATGTTGAAGATCAAGTTTTAAATGAAGTGGATGAAATGGTGACAGATGACAGAGGGAAGAATGTCGGAGATATAGGTGGGAAGAGATCTGAAAAGTTGGCGGAAAGTGAAGATAAGTCTGAAGGCGAACATCAACCGGTGTCATTTGAGATATGTATATTAATGTTACTTGCTTAAAATGCACATGTGCACAATGGTTGACAATAGGTTCATATGTTATTTATAAAAAATGCACACGTGCATGATTATAAATATTGTATATATTGTATGTACATGTGCAGAATGGGTTGTTGTTAATATTAAAGTTCATAATTATATTACATATATAGAATGCACATGTGCATAATGAATATAAAAAATGCATAATGAATAACAAAAGGTTGTTACACTTGTACATAATAGTTTTATTTCATTTAAATTTGTTATTAATTACGTGTTCATAATCAGGAACATATGGGTATATCCAAAGATTAATGGCTGATACATTGAGCAGAAAAGCATTGTTGGTTAAAAAGTTGGATTGGTCAAAATATCCGAAAAATGAAAAGGTTGCAGAGTTCGTTAGGAATTATGATAAGGCATTTAAAGGCGAACACAAAATGAAAAATCTGCTAATTAGTATGGATAATGTTGATGGTAAAGATAAGGAAATAATGGATGATAAGAAATATACAATGGATAATGTTGTAATCAATAGGAGTGGTGGGATGAAGGTGTTTAACAAGTCGAAAAAACAAGGTTTAACAGATGTTAGTGATGTTTTGGGTGATGTATCGAAGGATGAAGCATGTGATGCAGGGCGAGTGGATGGATAGTAAAAGATGATGAAGAGATAGACTTAGAATTGTTGGTGATGCAGTTAAGTTGGCAGATACGGTTAAGGGTGTTGCGAGGGGACAAACACATAGGAAAAAAGAGGTTGATATCACAATACCAAGTTTTATTTTGTTGTCGCAAAGCTCACAGAGTTCGTCAGAACAAGAACCAGACGTTGAACCAGACGTGTATGAGAGTGTTGAAGGTAAAAAAGAGGTTGAACTGAATGAACCATTGAACGATGATGAAAAATTGATATGGCAATATTTGTTGACGATGATAGACGATAAACAATGGTATTTATGTATGTTATAGTTTTATGTTATGATTTATACTGTCATTATAACAAACTAAGTTGCAAACTGATGTTGTAGGGCGGAGGGCAAAAAAGATAATGAGGATGATCAGGTTGTTGATATCGAAAAGGAGATGAGAGAGGTTAAGTTGACGTTCAAGTAAGTTTACATATGCATTATTTCATTATTATTTTTTTTGTTTGATGCACATGAGATGGTTTATGTGATAATTGTTGTGTTTTCAGAATGTATTACAATTTGTATTTTTTATGCATATGTGCATATACGGTATAATTGATGTGATTTATGTTATATATTACAACATATGAACACGTGAATTATAACATTATAAATATTGCATATAATGTATGTAATATGTTTGATGCACATTTGCATACACAAAAAATTGATGTAACGTATGCGACATGTAACTAGGCTAATTATATTTGTATGTGACATGTATTAATGTAACGTGTGTAGCCGGAGTTTATGTTGAAAACGAAACAGGCACAAAAAAAGCGTTTGCAACACTAACATCACATTTGAAAGAGGTGGTGGAATGTCATAATGAACTGTTGAAGTTGAAAAAGTTCAACATTATAATAATACGATGATTGAAAACAAGCATTTTTACCTAGCATGCTTTGATTTGGAGAACACGAAGGTTGAAGTGATTGATAATATGGTTGATAACAATGGGTTTTACAAGATGACAACATGAACAAAGTTTAAAGAGATAGGGTGTCCATGTAAAGTGTTTGTATAGATTTTATATCATTTGAAAGATGTCGGACATTCGATGGCATCATGCATGGCGAACGCAACGTTGACGAGGAAGAGGTTAGAATGAGCAACAAATGACAATTTCAACGACTGCGGTGTGTTCGCTATGCGATACATGGAAATGTATAGAGGGAGTGGTGTTAATTTTGAATGCAGTTTTAGTACCCGTAAAGATATTCAAAATATGCAATTGAAGAACATGAGGATGAAGATAGCAACAAAATTGTTGTTATCAGAGGCAAATGTATACAGAGGATCTGTTATGGACCTTTCAAAAGAGACAATACATGGATTGAAAGATAAAAGAGTGCAGCAGATGTTAATCAAATAGGCGTTGAAGCAAGAGGAATGTTAGAATATGCTTAACAAATGGAAAAAGGAGCAAAAGGTATGAGGTTAATGGTTATGAATTAGTAATACATATGATGGTTCAGGTTATGTGTGGGGTTTAAAGTTAGATTTTAGGCTACAGTTTTAGGTTACAGTTTAAGCAGGTTACGAACTAGCGGAACTAACAATACTATATGTTGGTGATTCATGAACATGAAACTAGTATTTTGTTTTTTGTTTGTTTTGACGTAATGACTTGATGTGTTGTGACGGTAACAAGTGGGTAGATGTTGTGATGTCGTCGGTAATTATGGTTAATTATGATTGGCAGTGGTCTATTGTGATGCGGGTACTGTTGGTTGATATAATTTGTTATTTGGAGTTTGTGTTGGTTGTTGTTTTTTATGCACATGTTCAATGAGATGGTTAAATTTACAAGATGTTTGTTCATGCATGTTAGTAATTGTTGAATGAATCTTAGTAATATATAATGTGTTACAAATGGATATGATTGTAAATATATGTTATATTATGTTGTTTAGTAAATGAAATGTTGGATATGCACATGTGCATAAAGTGATACAACATACATTTTTTGTAGTATGTAATGTATTACAACCGGATATGTTTATATGTAAAGTATAATAAATGGTTATAATGTAGGATGCATGTTTTTCATATTAGTAACCATATTTTAGCAACCATGTGGAGTCAAACAGTAAACATGTATGCACATGTGCATTTTTTGTTGTAGATATATGCACATGTGCATTTTTTTGTCACCGTAAGATTGGTATTGTAAGTGGGTAATAATAAAATTACATTATGATGACAAAGTAGTATGATGGCAATCATGAATATATGAAAGTAGTATGAGGGCAATCATGAATATATTAAAAAACGCATAAATAGTTCATTAAAAACATAATCGAAACAACTACTGATAGTCATAAATAGTTCATTTCAATAATCATAAGTTCTCATATATAATAGATCAATCAAAAATCACGAGTTGGGTTGGTTGATTTACGACGTTCGTCGAACGCCTAAGAGTTTGTTTAGGTTCATGCCTAAGAGTTTGTTCAGCTTCTTGCGGTTCTTGCATGTATGCAGGGTCTTAAGGGTCATCATCAGAAGAAGAATACTCATTAGAATACTCATCGGTGTCATCGTCATCGAGATTAACATCATTGGAACCAGAATCATGCGGGACAGGGAGTCGAGTAGCGATAGCAGCAGCACATTTAGCTGCTCATGCAAAAGTTTGGCAGCGTGGATTTTCTCGCAGTTGCATGAATCATGTTCGAAAACATATTTGTTGCATTTATTGCATAAACGTGCGGCCATATTTCGTTATCGGCTTTCTTTTGCTTATCTTTAATTTTCTGACCACCGATGCTGATACGTTGTTTTTTGGTCCCACACCATTTGTTTCTAATACCTTGGGGAGGATGAACACTTGTGCTTAAAACTGCAGGTATGTTTAATATATCACTAATGTTTATAGTTTTTTGGTTGGATCGAGGCTGAGGTTCACAGGGGAACGTTTCAAATATCCGGTTTCTGATGCATTTGATTTTAGCAGATAACAAACCTAGATGATCGGGATTGCGTCTCAGTCGGGTCGTGCATTGTGTGACTAAATCTATTATTTCATTGTTGATGATAGCAAAGTCACTGTTGCCAGAGGAGTACATGTTAGATATGCTATGCATAACTGATGGGAGCTCATCTCGTTTCCGTCGTGGAATGATGTAGTGTGATGGGATTCTTTCAATTTGGCTGCTTGTTCAGATACATTGAGTGACACCTACACACGTGCATAAAAAATATAGTCAGTAAAATATATACATTATGTAACATCCGTCGAAAAAAACGGGTTCTAAAACCCGTACCCTTTGTAAACGAGTTTTCAGCAAATAAATACGATTGGAGAAGTTATTTAACATCTTATATTGTTATATCTTTATATATATACCTCAACATATAGAGATTTGTATAATAAGTATGGATAAAAATAATAACAACAATATTAATAACAAAAAAGAAATCAAATAAAAATAAATGCGTAGATCGCGGCACTCGAACCCGGGTCTCGCAGGCAACCAAACAAACATCATACCACTCCACAACCTCTCCATATCTGCAAGAAAACAAAGCGGATAAGCTCTTAAATAAGGTTACACACCCTTCATTTCAAACTGTTGCCACCTAAACCTCCATCGAATTGACAGCTTTGGTTTCCAAACATAGAAAACGCGTAATTTCACCTTCCTTGTATGGTTAGCATGAACCTGGTTCTCTTTTCACTCTCATACATTCGTCAAATCACACTCGACAATCAATTTCCGATCGAGATATTCGCCCATTCATTTCGGTTGAATCTTATACGAATTAGGTGCACCAAATTGCTACAAGAATACACAAGTCCTATACTAATCACCACACGAAACCACCAAGCCGAGAGCAGAAGACTTTTCACCTTGCCGGAATCGGGAACTCACCGGAACTAACCGGAAGTCGCATAACCTCTGTTTCGGTATATGTCCCTTTTATTTTTCCTTTAGTTCATTCAATTGTTCGACATCATCTATAAACCACAGTCTTCATGTTGCCTAAAAATCAAACCACACACAACCGGGTTTTTTGTCAAAAGCTTTAACCAAGAAGACGATCGGGTTATGTGTGTTTAAAAGAAATCGAAACTGGAAGATACACCAGGTTAGACACACAACCTAGTGGTTGGGTTGTGCGCACACATACCAAATGCCTAAAGTTCGAGACCCGGCTTCACCATGTTTTACACCTTTTTGTTTAAACCAAAGATTTAAGTTTTTGAAACAGTTGGTAAATAGAATTAAAATTTGGAAATAAACGGGTTAGACACACAGCCCAGTTGGTCGGGCTGTGTGCACATACGAAGCGAATGGTCTTGGGTTCGAGACTGGTGCTTGTGTCCGAGTTACGGCACTAGTTTCCTTTTTATTTAAGTCAATACATGAACCGAAGCAAGAAGATTATAAATGTATTAAATTTCGGATATAGAACGGATTAGACATGCAGCCCAGCGGAAGGGCTGCGTGCACACGAACGGAAGGTCACGGGTTCGACTCGCGTAAGGGCCGGTTTTGGGCGATATATTTCTGATTAATTCAGAAAATAATTTTTTTAGAAAACCTTTAAATATTTCTCAAAAACATTTAATATTTTTTTATTTATTTATTATGATCATCTACTCATACCATTAATTATAAGTTAAAAGAAAATAATAATAAAACATTAAAAAAGAAAATATATATTGTTTTAAATACTTCTAATAAATCCCATAAATAAATAGACGATTAAATGATTAGTTGCGATCAAAGGAATAACTTTAGCTAAATCGTTATGTGAATATCTAGGGTAACCGATTCATTTGGCTGGTATCTCAACTTCACACTCGTGCGCTATCTGCCGCAAATTGTATTCGCACCCACTGTGAGTGAATCTATAACTCCCCATTTTTTAATAATCTATTTATACGTTTTTTGGGTGTATCATGTGTCGCTTTAATATTATTTCCTTGTTATTTAATTTCGTGCCATTACCATTATGTGTACTAACGTGTTATGTGATATTGTTTTGTTGCTATTTGGCGTTCTTACGTTCATTGTAGTCATTTCATCACATTAGGACATAAGTTCCCCGTTACCTACGGGTAGAACTCGTCGTAGCCTTATATACGAGACAGCTCCGTTTGATTGAGCTTCAATCTTGCAGCACACCGCGTTACCGTGCACACATGTACCTTGTTAAGTTGTTGTTGAACAAGATTGTTTGTGAGTATAGATAAATTGACATACACGACGTTTCCGTATTTTGGTTAATGCACATTTTCATATATAAAATACTAAATATATCATTTTTATTAATGACAAAAAGGGATTCACTCGCCAACTTATGTTGACCCAAACTCTTCTTTTACACATGGTATAGGTGAGCAGGTTTGAAGTATGGATCACATAGGATTCGGGCCTTAGAAGAATAAAAACGTTGATTGAAATTTGTTTGGGATTATAATTTTGATTTGGTTGGATTCTGTGCTATTGGAATATTATTTTATTTAACTTGAAATATTAAATATTGAAACCTAAAAGTAGAAGTGTCATGAGCTTTGATGAAAACCCAATCATGCCCCGATTACCTTATCCGCTGCGTGTAACACCCTGTAAAAATCATGTCCAATAATATAGTGACACGTGTTGTATTTTTAATATAGTCAATTAAAGACTAATATGGACTAAAAGTGACAACATGCTCAAACTGAGCCTCTGAATGACTTTCTGATGTCAACATGCATAAACCTAGCCTCTGAACGGCCATTAGTGTCATTATGCTTAAACTCGGCCTCTGAGTGACGGTTGTGTTAACAAGCCTAGCCTCTGAGTGACATTAGAGTCAACATGCTTATACTGAGCCTCTGAGTGATCCTTTACGTAGTCCTAACTCTCATATGTCCTGTTTGTTGGACGAGAGTGATTAAATCCAATAATATATAAAAGTTGGATAATGGAGGGATTAAAAGTGTCAACATGTTAATTTATACCTCTGAGTGACCTTTTAACGAACTGAGAGCTCGACAATGTCCAGGCATAATCCCGGGTATGCCAAGTATTGGCTACGGAGGGCTAAAAGTGCAAAAAAGATGTTTTAGAAAGTTTTTAGAAGCTTTATAAAGTTAAGGGGTTAAAAGTGTCAAAGTTTGAAACTGGCCATGGGTCGGTCGCGGGCCGCGAGAGACATGACTTGTGTCTCTCGCGGGGAGCTAGAAAGGGTCTGTAGCAGAAAGTTTTGCTTGGTCTCCAAACAAAACTCCAAAACCATGTTTTCGAAACCATGGCTTCCCAAACTGCAATGCCACATTTTGGGACACTTGTAAGCTCCCTGTTACACCCCTAAACATCTGGCTTTACCTCCTTTGAGTTCTCCAACTATAAATAGGTAATCAAGTTCACCATTTGAACTTGCACCTTTCTTATTCATACTCTTCACCCTCCTCTGGAAGTTCCTAGCTAAAAGGAGCATCCATCATAGTTCTTTTGCACCTTAGGAATCACTGGTAAGTATTCCTTCTTTGTGCATTTTCGTTTATAGGCTTTTATAGCCAAAAGTCAAGCGTTTTACGGAAAACGCTTTGACTTTCGGTTAAGACCATTATGGTCCAGCCATTGTTCGAAATGAACATGGCTAAGTGATCATAATAAGGTAGGTGTTAAACCCTATAAAGGGCACCTCCTAAAGATCACGTTTGCTAGACCACTTGACGGGTCAACGTTATGATATTAAAAAGTCAAACAAACAATTTTTCAGAAAAATCAATAAAATTGATCTTATGAAACCTGTTTTGACACTTAAAAAAGTTGGTAATAATTATTAGAACATATGAGAATATGTTCGGCTCGTCAATTTCAGTTCTAGGGTCGGTTCGCAGCCGAAAGTTTGACTTCTGCTTTGACTTTCGATTCTGACCCGATTTAGATTAGTTACCTACTGATCTAGAGTCGTATTATGATCATAATATAATGTAGGATAAACCTATGAGGTTATATTACATGATCATAATCAGAATCCAAGTTTATGCGCAAGTTCCATAATTATGTCATTCTTGACTAAAATGCCCTTTTTGTATAAAACAAGGTTTTAAGTGGTATTGAACTTGAAAAATGAGTTTCTACTGATGTAATATCATAAATAGGATTATTTGGGATATTAAACTAAGTTATAAACAGAGTTTTCAAGCAAGTCCTTAAACTATGTCGGTAAATGACCGTTTTAGCCTTTGTGGCTCATAAAATGATTTTAATCAATCTTTTCAAGGTAAATCATTTAACTACTGATATGTTATATTAAATAACATATTCTAAACGGTTTAATATGACCTTAACATCAGTTTTCGTAAACATCGCTTAAAGACGTCATTTTGGCGCATAGTATGGTTTTAAACCATATTAATGGACCAAGACTTGTTACCTACTGATTTTAAAACTTATCTTAAATATATATACTGTAGGTACATGTTATAAACTAAGAATCCCAAATAATTTATAAACTATGTGTAAAATAACCAAAATGCCCCTTCGGTGCATAGTTTGGTCATAAAAGATAAATTACACATATAATTGATATCCTACTGATATTATATCATAAATAAAATATTTTTCCAGAATACTCATGATTATAAACTTAAAATATGTTCAAGTTTCTTTTATACGGTATATAATTACCGAAATGCCCTTATGAGGCATAGTTTCGTTTTAAAACCATAACGGACATACAAGTTGATATCCTACTGATATCATAACTTATTTAAAATGTAATGGCATATAGAACTCGTCCATGACTTATCCGGTTACCCGATATCGCTATTATGCGCACGGTTAAGTATATGTAACTATTTTACGAAAATTAACCGAAACGGGTTTAACCTTGTCATTTAAGTTTCAAAATCCTGAATGTTTATAGTTTACCCATATTAAACAAGTCAAAGTACTTGTCCGGTTTAAACTACATTCTATCCGATCAACGTTTAATCAAGCATTATACGTTTTGATCATGTACACTACTCAGTTTAAGTCTATGACTTAAACAAAGACCGATAGTATTTAATTGGTTAGCTTATGCCATAATCCAGACTAGAGCCTTGCCAGTAAATGCTATCTGCAATTGGTACTTTTATATACGGCTGAGTTATTAAAATTTAAAAGAAGATTAGCTCAGGTAAATATTCTCGACTTATTTTCCCTATATGGGCTTGGGATACGGTGAATTATTACCGCTTGCTCCGAAATGGGGTCAATCGAGTGCCCGTTTGTGGCTAGTAAACCCGCATATTCCGTTTTAATAAGTTTTGTTTGATAACTTAAACATCAGGGGTTAAATTACCGTGTCCTGGATATCCTCAGCTCAATACATTATTTATTGGCCACGACCTTAGCACGGGGTGTAGGCATACACCTAACAGACGCTCATATGCAAATTACCCAAGACGTTGGGGATAACTCCTTCGTGAGTTCTAAGTGGTGTGTATTTAATCATGTCTCGGTTTCTGTACTGGACCCTGTATGTATTGACAAACATGTGAATCTGATACAAGGTTTCAAGGTCAACTTTCCCAAGTTAATAAAAGATTTTATGACGTTTTGCACTTAAAAATCATTTTAAAGTTTTCAAAATGAGTCAGTTGGGTGTATTTACCAGCGAAAGCTGACGTATCGTCCAAAGGCTAACTGCAAGTATAATACGAAATAGGCCGGAAGCTGCTAGGTAGTGAATAAGAGGATCTTGCAAATCCTTAGATCTGCCTAAAGTCTGTTTTATATTCTTTCTTGTACATTTTATGATCCGCCTGTGAATATTCTATTACGAGCCTGTATATTATTTTATTTGAACATTCGGTTTGTAATAGTAATTTTACTCCAAGACTTCCGCTGTGCTATGTTTAATTGACAATGATGTTATCAACTTACGCAATGATATTCCCCACCCGGGCCCACCGGTGTTTGGATTTCGGGTTGGAATATCCGGGGTGTGACACTGCGGGTCGGGGTTTGATAGATTGGTATCAGAGTCAATGACTATAGGGATATAGGATAGGTTATTAGACCCTTAGAGCCTATACTATAGTCAATTAGAATTTATTTGCTTACATGTTAAATGATTACATTCAAGCTGATTGTTGGAACTTTTGAGACCGTTGGTGCTTCATTATCAATAGTTTGAGCCGTTTTGTAATAGTTAGATAGTGTAGAAGGGTCAAAAGTGTAATTGTGTGAAACTTCTTGTACGCGGCGTAATTATTAGTCCAGCGTAATATGATCAGTTTGTATAAATACTATGATCAATGAATGTATGTGCAAGTTTCTTGGACATATTTTGGTGATCTTTTTGTGTTGTGATTTTTGCTATTGTGCTTACATCCGAATATCCAGGTGTTGTTACTGATTACATGTTATTGGGATGTCATATACAACACTAGTTGTTTGATCCATACCAGATTATTCATCTTCTTTGCTTGGTTTTTCTTAGTATTTGCACATTCAAACAACTAATCCATAGTTGTTTGAGTGAAAACAATCAACCACTGTGATCCGAATCTGTTTTGGGTCTCACAATTTTGTATCAGAGCCTTTGTGCTCTTGATTGTTTGAGTTTTTGTTATGATTTGTCAAGTTTTGAAGGTTTTACAAAAGTTTTCAAAGTTTCATGGTTTTTCAAATTTTTGGGATTAAAATGGCTTGATCTGGTGCGTTTAATCTTTGGGTTGTTGTTAATCAGTAGTTTGGTAAACATTTTGGTCATTTAGCTGCAAAGAAACATGAATTTTGGGTCGTTTTGGGTGATTAGAGGGTTTTTGTTCGTACTAAAACCCTTCTGGGCGTATTTAATGTTGAAGCTAGCGTAGATATATTTGAAGTTGGCGTATTTATTTTGAAGCTAGCGTTTTTAACTTGAATTTCGCGTAGTTAACAAATAACCAGCGGATTTATAAAATTGTCAGCGTAATTGCACCAGCGAATTTAATCGAAGGCGACTTCGAAATCAGTGATACTAATCCTCAGCGATTTTATCATGGTGTTCAGCAAACTTAACTAAACTTGTATTTGTTTTCGAGCGGATTTAGCTTTTTGCAGGACAAAGTCGCCGATCCCCATCAGCGTAATTGATTCCTAGTGCAGCGTATTTGATCTCTGGTCTGGCGTATTTACCTCCTAGCGAGCGTAATTGTGTTCTGATTCAACCAAAACCCAGCGTATTTAATCACCAATCATCCATTATGTCTCTCAATCAACTCAATCTGATTGCTCAAGCCGAACTAGAAACTGGAACTGCTATAAGGCCACCAAAGTTGAAAGGTTCGGAAGATTTCAGCAGCTGGAAAAACAGGATCAAGTCCTTTTTTGAGTATACCGATTATACCCAATGGATGTCAGTCACTGTGGGCCTGCATGTTCCCATGATAATACGTGACGACATCCGTACTATCAATGAAGATCCTTCAACGTTCACAGATGAAGATAGGACACTCATTCAACGTGACCGGAGGGCTCAAGCTGCTCTTACTATGGCTCTGTCAAAGGATGATAACAATCTATTTGAAGAATACACCTCCGCACATGAACTGTGGTTGGCTCTAATCGACCATTATGAAGGTAATGAGGAACTCAGGGAGAACAAACGAGACATGGTGCAGAAAGAATATGATATGTTTGGAAGTATTCGTGGCGAAAGCTTGTCCGACCACATAAGTAGATTTCTAGGGGTGTTGACCAAGATGAAGAAGGTGGGAAACCCAGTTGCAAATTATGCATCGATCAAGAAGCTGCTAGATTCTCTACCAAAGGAATGGAGTCTTCAATGCATCATGATTAAGAGAACTTTCCTCACCAGCACAAATCCGGTCACACTCTCGGAATTGATTAACACCTTAAAATCCTTTGAAATGGACATTGTCAAACGAGAGATGAATCAAACTGGATATTCTTAGAAGACGTCTCAGCAAGTTGCTGCAACCTCGGTTCCCAAGAATATGGCATTTCTTGCTCCTGTCACCTCATGTGGATTAAATTCCCAATGTGCTGTCGAATCCTATTCGAATGCTTCCGTGAACTCTGTGAAGGCCTCGTCATCCTCCGAGAAGACCACCATGGCCAACGCACTGAAGCACTTAAAATTTCCACAGAACATGTAGCTCTTTTTAATACGTTCTTAAGCAGCTACGAGGCGCTTATGTCGGGAGAATTGAAGAGAGACTTCCTCATAGCTGAGGACATGTATCAAGTAGATCCAGACGGCATGGAGGAGATGGATCTGAAGTGGCAGATGGTAATGATCACTCTACGGCTAAAGAAATTCCAAGATAAAACGGGAAAGAGGTTGGCTCTTAGAAAGGCTGGATTTGACAAGTCCAAGCTCAGGTGTTATAATTGCAAAAACTTGGGCCACTTCAAAAGAGAGTGTCCGTTGCTGAAGAACGAGAATTTTCCCGAAATCAACCAGACAAGGAGGCCGATTGCCATTTAGGGAAATGACAACGCTGCTGACAATAATCCTAAGGCTTTAGTTGTGGAGGATTATGACTGGTCGGAGGAGATAGCTGAGGCAAAGGGAGAAGTAAACAAGGCCCTCATGGCAAACATTACCACTGTCTCTGCCACGTCTGCTTCAAATGGTGTTGAAAAACAAACCTCCAAGATTCCAAAAGATGACACTGGTTTGAAAAGCATCATCTCTCCTGCCTCAGAGAAGAGACAACAGAAAGCTGAAATGAATGAGTCGAAGCCTGCTGTTCAAGAAGTCATCAGTACCAGCAAGAATGAAGCGGTTGGAACATCCTCTACCGCCATGAAATCAGAAGCCGAGGATAAGGATTTGGTAAACAACATTCCATATGAATTTAAAGCAAAGTTGTGCTCAAAACCATGTTTGAACGTCATGGCACACTACAAATCACTCAACCGTGATATAATTAAGGAAAAAGAAAAAGTTTTGAAAATAAATCAAGAACTAAAAGAAAATGAGGCTACATATCAGCGAAAGTTGAATTCAACCATAGCTGAAATGCAGACTCTAAAGTAATTTGTTTTCAGAAAAGACTTTTATCATAAATGATTTGACAGAAAAGCTAGAAAAATCCCAAAACGAAAATAACAAATTGCAAATCATTATTGATAAATGGAAAATTAGTCAAAAAGCACTGGTTGATATTGTAAACTGCCAATGACCGACATTCATAAAGGATGGAATTGGATAATAACTTCAGAAACGAAAGAAAATTATTTCCTCCTCCGCACAGCAAAAACTATGTTCCTATGCCATCTCCTCATCCTAAAAACGACTTAATCAATAAAAATGATCTTTTGGATCAAAGTATTTTTTGTAAATCCGAAAACAACAATAACCTTTCTGAAAGTAATGCAGATCTGTGCGAGAGTAAGGAAGATGTGTGCGATGGGGAAGATGATTGTGGAGGGATGAAAATAGGAATAGGCTATTCAGGCGATAGTTATTCAACTATTAACTGGTTCGCCTGGAATTGTGATAAGACAAACAAAATTTCTATTCGAGATAACTGTAAAAGTTTATCTAGGATGGATGATTGCAATGGCCTTATGCCTAAATTGAATATTCGGGATGACTGTAATGGCCATGTGGCTACACTTAAGGCTCATAAATGTTATGCTTGAATCTCCTGTATTTGTGCCAGAGTTAAAGAAAAACAGTTTTGGAAAATTCCTTACAGAGGAAATTCCAGAATTTGTTCCATCAGTTGCAGGTACATCAGAGACTGATAAAGATTTCACTGAAGATTCAAGCACAACAACTTCAGAAAGTGATGAAGAAAGGTCAGATGGAAGTCAAGAATCAATCTCCTCATCATACAGTGAGCACAGTGAAGTCGACATTGAAGATAAACATCATCCTGATGAGAAACTGAAGAAAGCTAAAGATTCAAGCCATGTTACATCATCAAACTCCTCAAGATGCTCAAGACTCTCATCAAATATATCATCTTCACACTCAACACCCATGAAAAAAAGATCGAGTCAAAAACAATGTTTTCGCTGTGGTCATTTAGGACATACGGCGAAACATTGCAAAAGCAAGAAATTTTCTAAACCTAGTCAAGATCTCGTTAAAAGTTTTACTGATCAATTTGACAATTTAAAGAAATCAGTAAAATGCATAGTTGATTCAACCTGTTTTTGGAAAAGAAAAGAAAACTCTCTTGCTCAAAATCATGATAGAACTAATGTAAAGCAAGTCTGGGTTCCAAAAGCTAGCTAATTTGTACAAACAAGTAAAAAACACATAAAAAATCATTTTTACATGTTAAAAAAACTAATTTTTTTGTTGTTGTTGTTGTTGTTGTATAACAGAACAAAATTCAGAAATGGCTTCGGATGCTCATGGAATATATCTGGCATGTTGACAGCGGTTGCTCCAGGCACATGACTGGGTTAAAGGATCTGCTTACAAACTTTCGAGTTATCAATGGTGACTTTGTATCCTTTGCCGAAGACGAAAATAGAGGAAAAATCGTAGGAATGGGTGACGTCGTGTCAGAAGCACTCACTTTGGAGAATGTGAACTATGTTCCAGAATTGTGTTACAATCTCATGAGTGTTTCACAAGTCTGTGACAAAGGAATTACGGTGTTGTTCAATGACACGGAGTGCTTATTCCTCAAACCCGGTTACTCCGTCCCTAAAGAAATGATCATGCTTAGAGCTCCTCGTCAAAATAACACCTACGTGCTAAATATGAAGAATGCCAAATCAAATGAGCAAATGACATGTCTTATGACAAAAGCATCTGAATCGGAATCACTGCTGTGGCACAGGCGCTTGGGGCATGTAAATTTTAAGAACATAAATAAACTTTCTAAATTAAATCTAGTAAGAGGTTTACCTATGAAAGATTTCCCTTTTTCAGAAAAGTGCATCGCATGTGCCCCAGGAAAGCAACATAAAAAGCCTCATAAGTCCAAAGCAGTGAATACGATATCTGCCCCACTGCAATTACTTCACATGGATCTTTTCGGCCCAAATAGCGTTAAAAGTTTAGCTCAAAGATCTTATTGTTTGGTGATTACAAATGATTTCTCATGGTTTTCATGGGTATTCTTTCTTGAAGCCAAAAGCGAAACGGCATCCATTCTGAAGAGCTTCATTCCCATGATTGAAAACATGATCAAACTGAAAGTCAACTCCATCAGAAGCGACAATGGAACTGAATTTAAAAATCATACGTTTGTCTCCTTCTGTGAGGATAAGGGAATTCGCCTCCAATACAGCGCTGCCAGGACTCCTTAGCAAAACGGGGTAGCAGAACGCAAAAATAGAACTCTCATTGAAGCTGCAAGAACTATGCTTGTTGACTCTAAGCATCCCATAATCTTCTGGGCTGAAGCAGTCAACACAACATGCTATATTTTGAATCGTGTTCTTATCATCAAACCTCACGGAAAGACAGTCTATGAACTACTTTTCAAAAGGAAGCCTCTGATAGATTTCTTCAGACCGTTCGGGTGTTCATGCACACTTCTCAACACTGAAGACAATCTCATCAAGTTTGAAGCAGTCGGTGACGTGTGCTACTTCATAGGCTATTCATCTTCTCAAAAAGGCATATCGAGTCTGCAACAAACGGACTAAGATGGTGATTGAATCATACTACGTCGATTTTCAAGAAGGAAACTCCACTAACACTGGAAGTGTTCCGAACTGGTTTTATGACGTGGATATTATATTCAACACTTTCAGCATCAATGAACCCATCACTGAATCCGAACCTGCAGAATCCACTCCATTGGAACCATTATTTGATGCCTCAGACATTGGTTTTACTCCTTTTACAACATGTTTCACCCCTGACTCTGCCTCTCCTACTCTTCCGGTGTTCGAAGTAATTGGTGACACATCTGCTAAGAATGCATCCGCACATGATGATTCTTCTTCACAGCAGGCTGTGGATGAACCACCCAAAGAAGACGAAACTCCAATTATCTACGTCGATGAACATTTTTCTAATCTACCTCAACAAGTTGAAACTCACACCAATGCAGGGTACAAGACCAATCGAAACCATCCAATTGAAAATGTCATCGGTTCTGTTGAAGATGGAGTTCGAACACGCGGACAAACACATACCATCAACACAGGACTGTATGCAGCTTTTCTCCCGCAGTCTGTCCCAAGAGATATCGAAGAAGCTATTCAAGATTCAAGTTGGGTACAAGCTATGCAAGAAGAATTAGCCCAATTTCGGAAACTTAAAGTCTGGGAACTCGTTGACCTACCAGACGGAAAGTATCCAATTGGTACCAAGTGGGTGTTTCGAAACAAGATGGACGATCGTGGTGTTGTTATCAAGAATAAGGCTAGATTAGTGGTTCAAGGGTTTCGACAAGAAGAGGGGATTGACTACGAGGAAGTTTTTGCACCGGTTGCACGCTTAGAAGCTATCAGAATCTTCTTAGCCTATGCTTCATTCAAAAACTTTAAGGTGTTTCAAATGGATGTAAAGAGTGCTTTTCTGTATGGGAAAGTGAAAGAAGAAGTCTATGTCTGTCAACCTCCAGGTTTTGAAGATCCTCCCCACAAAATACTACAAGCTGGACAAAGCTCTGTATGGTCTTCACCAAGTTCCTCGAGCATGGTACGAGACTTTGTCAACATATCTTCCGGAGTGTGGATACTCAAGAGGCAAAATTGACATGACTCTCTTCACTAAAAGGATTGGAGAAGATGTGATGTTGGTTCAAATCTATATAGATGATATCATTTTTGGGTCGACTGATGAAGCCCTTTGTAGGGAATTCGAGAAGGTGATGAAAGCGAAGTTCGAGATGAGCATGATGGGAGAACTCACATTTTTCCTAGGATTAGAAGTGAAGCAAAGAAATGATAGCTTCCTCATTCATCAGGCTAAGTATATCAGAGATATTCTTTCCAAGTACAACATGAATGATTGCAAATCCGCCAGCACTCCTTTTGCCGCTCAGACGGAACTCACTTCAGATCTTCAAGGAAAGCCAGTGAACAAATCTTTCTATCGCTCAATGATAGGCTCGTTAATGTATCTGACCGCTAGTAGGCCTGACATAATGTGGGATGTCTATCTCTGTGCCCGCTTTCAGACAAATCCCAAAGAATCGCATGATGCTGCCGTCAAGAGAATCTTTCGCAATCTCAAAGGAACTCCAAAGCTTGGTTTGTAGTATCCTAAAGATAGTAATTTTGATCTAATTGCTTTCTCTGATAGTGATCATGCAGGTTGCAAAGTAGACAGAAAATCTATCTCAGGAGGCTGCCAATTCTTAGGAAATCGTCTTATTTCGTGGCAGAGCAAAAAGCAGACAACAGTCTCTACATCTACCGCTCAGGCTGAATACACGGCAGCTTACAGTTGCTGTTCACAAGTCCTTTGGATACAGAATCAGTTGTTGGATTATGGGATCAACATCATGAAGACTCCAATATTCATCGACAATGAAGCGTGTCTGGGGATTGTGAAGAATCCTATCCACCACTCCAGAACGAAACACATCGAAATTCGAATTCATGCGATTAGAGATGCATACGAGAAAGGATACATCCAAGTGGTGCCAGCGGATTCAGTGAAACAAAAGCTGATATATTTATGAAAACCTTCGATAAAGCTCGATTCAACCAGTTGGTAACCTGGTTGGAAATGGTGAACTTCCTTGAGTGGAATTGACTTTTGGTGATAAAAAAATGGTTTTCATAATAAATAACAATCTCATAAAATGTGCCCAACAAAAAGATTTTCTGCAAGGTTAAAATTTCTTTTCAAGCAATGGATTCTCGAAAATAAAATTTTAAGGGGGGAAGTTTTCTGGAAAATATTGTTGAGACAGAATCTTCTCTTTGGCACCTGCACGAGAAATGATAGAAAAACTGCTAACACTTTTGTTCTGATCTTAAAACAAAAAAAGATTAAGGCCTCAAGCAACGACGTGTCAGTAGATTCAGCAATACCTTGAAGTAAACTGCGAAAAGGAGACAAAACTCTAATGATCACACAAGAATTTTGAATACCCACGATGTCGTGCAACTTGCAGGTAACACGTTGCGGCGTATGGCTTAATGGTCTTAAATCTTGCGTTGATAGATTGCCAAAGTCCAATATTTCTGGTCTTTATATTGGCTAATCATTCGGGGATATCATAGTTGCTCTTTTGCTGCATCCAGACATATGCTGACCTAGACACAGCTATGATATCTTTTCAAAAAGAACCTATGCGGCCAAAACGCTACACAAATGAATCTCTCATTGAGAATCATTCAAGTGCTTAAATCGTACCACATCTGGTATCTGTCATAGCCCTCGTTAGACCTTGGTCTCTCTGCTGTACGGAAGTACTGACCTGAACACCAACTGTCTAACGTTGAAATTTCAAATACGAATGAGGTCGATATACTCACCTGCTATGAGGAATCTTTGAGCATACCTTGATCGCGGGGATATATCCTGACGTGGGACTCACGGGCACAACATTCTGATTGTCTCAGCATGAGTGGGGGAACATTGAATTTCTTGTCAATATTACTGCAACATGATAAAAAGGCTCTCCGATCACATGTTGAAAGATAGGTGCATGGATTTAAAAGGACAAGCATACTGACAATTTTTCTTGTGCCTTAATTATTTAATATAACTAATATTTTATCTCAAACAAACGAAGTGTTACCAGTATGATCTTTTGCAGGAATGTCACAGGATTCAAGTCAGTTATCATAAATTTTGTGTGAAAAAGGAGACTTCTTAGCCCCAAAAACAAATTCCTGGATCCATACTGCAATTTTCAATTTTTCTTAAGCTTAATTTTCATTTCTTGCATTATCTTTAACCAAAAAGGGCACATTTTTCGAGAAAATTTGAAGTTTTCGAGCGTAATTGATTTCAAATTCTTAGGCTTGAAGGCACCTTGAAAAATATCAAGGCGGCGTAATTAATTGTCTAGCGTAATTAATAATTACGCTGGAATGTAAAATTGTATAAATACTTTACTTTTCACCGTTGGTAAATATTTTCAAAAAAAAATCAATCATCATCTTCTTCTTCACTCGACAACTAGCCACACTCTCTGTTCTCTTTTCAATCCGAAATCAGTAAATCTGAATCAGAATCGATATTGGTATGATTGATATTCAAATATTCATTGCTATTTGTTTAAGTGTGTTTAAATCATCTTAGTCTGTTATGTTTTCATATATCTTTCTTAATCTAGCGGGTTCGAGTTTGATAAAATGGTTTATCAAGAAATTTTTGAATATGGCGTATTTATTTTTGGATATGGCATATTTAAAGTGAAGATAGCGTAATTATGCTGGTCAAGGATTGGCGAATTTAAGTCTTGAACGCGAGTTCAAGAAACCGGCGTATTAGACAAATACGCCGGCTAAGCTAAGCGTAGATAGTCATCTACGCTGGCACTTAAAAATGCTAAGCTGTGGTCAGCGTAATTATGTCTGATCAGCGTATTTGAATGAGACATCTAATAGCGGATTTAAGTAAACCGGCATATTAGAGTAATAGCCGGTCAAACCAGCGTAATAAAGCTTTTACGCCGAATATCACTTAATTTCGCCAGTTAGATGTTCTGCGTATTTATCCTCAGGTTCAGCGTTTATATCAACAATTTTAATTGTTTTGTATATATACATATATATATATATATATATATATATATGTTTATTTTTTAATTTACTTTCATATTTGTATATATATATAAAATTCTATACTTACATCGTTGTATGAAAATCTAACTTGGCTCGTTTCCACATTTCTGACATGGCTTAACAGTTGGTATGGGACGGTACAAGAAAGCATAATCAACCAATTACTCTAGTTCCTCCGGAGCCTGATTTTGAGGATGTAATGGACTGGCTGTCACGGAGTAAGATCAATTATGCAATCCAAGCAAATCCCACTATCTACTCAATTCACGTTGAAGATTTTTGGAGAACGGCACGAGTAAGAACGCTGAACAATGTGAAACACATCACAGCGACAGTTAGAAAAAAAGAAATTAGGGTGACCGAGGAACGAATTCGAAAAGTTCTGAGCCTCGGAGATAATGCTAGCGATCCGTTGAAGTTAAAGAAAGAAGATATTTTGGAAGGTTTTCATGGAATGAACTACGTCAGAGATTTTCGTCACAAAAACGAGATCAAGAAGTCAGGACTTACGAAAGACTGGAGGTTCATTTTGCACACGTTTTGTATGAGCATCTGTTATCGAAAGGGTGGTTATGATGGTTTGAATCTAGAGTGGTCCGCGGCTATGCTGAATCTGTGTACGAATCAGCCGTTCAACATTTCTGGATTGATTTTTTATTGCATGATTGACATCATCAATAAAGGTGCATGGGCGATGTATCCAAGATTCGTGCAATTACTCATCAATGATCAACATCGAAACCTGCCACATGATGGAAACATGTATCAGTTTCAACTACCAAAAGGAAGGCAGATTACTAAGTTAAAAATCAAAGAATGGGTGATGCTGCACCACTGGATGTATCATGAGGAAAGACCTCCAATAGTTCTAGCTGCCTACAACAAGTATCGAGAAAAGACAAGAAAAGGTAGGGAATGTGGAAGTCATCAGTTGATGTCGCTGAAGAGGCTGAAGAAGAAGAAGAAATTCCTCTGGTACGTAAGCGCAAAGAAAAAGGAAAGAAAGTGGTAGAAAAGGAACCGTCAAGGAAGAAGAGCAAGAGAGATGCGCCAAACCCAGAGCGAATCATGGCTGACAGCATTCACGCTGGAACGAACCGGGAAGAGACTTAAAGGATGCAAGTCATCCATGCGGTGGCGGAGGCTGAGAAACGGGAGAGGAGAATGAAAAGAAGGGAAATGACTGAATCTAAAACCCCTGAGGTTGTTACATCAGAGCAAGAACAGTTAGATAGATTCGTGGAGAGACTTTTTGCTGATCTACTGGAGCTTTCTCCAAGCGAGGCTGCAGCGCCAAAGAAGAGAAAATCAAGAGAAGGATCATCGGCAAGTGTTCCACCCAAACCTCTAGTATCGGCATAACCCCCTCGTCAGCAATTTCCTTCCTGACCCAGACCATTTCAAGAGCTTTACAACCGTCTATCTAAGGAAATCGGCTCATTTTCTGCTAAGGAATTCTGTCTGCTGAAGAACAAAGTCAATGACAGTGATGTTCTCAAGAGAAAGCTGAAAGAGCAAAGGTTGAAGAACAAAGAACTGCATGCATACGTTGCTAAGCAAACAGAATTTATTAGATTTCAGCAGGAAGGGATGGAGAAGCTTTATGAAATGGTACACGAGCTATATGGTGCTGCAAACAGAAAACCAAAGTACTCGAATGAAGACATCTTTAACTTTGACTTATTTAAGGAAAGAGAGCAGAAAAAAAGAAAGCAGACAAAGCTAAAAAGAAGGAAAAGCGTCTTGTATCAGCGGTTGATGTTGGCCTTGATGACGACAGCGACGAAGAGGAAGTTGATAAAGCAGAAATGCCTGCAAAGTTCTTAGAATGGGGGTTGGAAAAAGATGTGGTGTATGAAACGAAAGGGGGAGATGAATTTGAACCACAGCATCCAGAGTGGTTTAAAAAGGAGAGAGCAAAAATGCCTGACTTTTATCAGGTAATCACAGTTGAGAAAACTGAGATTACTGATAACATCATTAGTTGGAAGTAATGCAATCTGACCGGGTGGTTCGTCGTCAAACGAAGAGGTGGAGTGATTCAATATTTTCGAAGCGCTCACGATATGCAGAGCTTACCCACATGGGACATACGAGAGCTTAGCAAGCATGAGCTGATTAATCCGACAAACAGCAGCATAGGCGGAGATTTAGAAAGATTCATACAAAGAGAATGCTTGCGAGGATTTTCAGTGTTCAAGCCTCAGCGCCCCAGAAAACGTGTGTCTAAAACCACCAAGGATCCGTTCACCGGTAAGGGAAAGATAATGTGGGTTATAAATCCAGCAAAGGTGGTTACCAGGTTAAGCTTCCTCCAGAGCAACCTGTGATGCTCACCAATTTCAAGAAGTGGTTCTATGACAAAAAAATAGGTGAGGCAGTCATAAGGTCTAATTCAAATGAAGACATTCGCATTCTGGACCCTATGGATGTTTTTATGTTCTGTCTTTCCGACCTGAACATTTTGTACGGACATAAGATAAATGTTGGGGCCGAAAATGAATATCTTGAGGAGGGAATGCTCTTTCAGAGGGCAGTCGAGCGTGCGAGAGCACGAAAGATCGAAGTAATGGAAATCTTGCTCAGAATGGACGCGAAAAAGGAAAAGGAAGCGTCCAGCAAGAAGAAAGCAGCTGAGCAAGAATCATCCTCTCCTCCAACCAAAGATCCATCTCCAGATTCAGACGTCCAAATCATTCAACCACCTCCGACTTCATCCACATATGAAGTCACAATAGAGGCCCATCCAACCATTAGTGAAGCTTTTATTCAACAATCAACTGATGCAGCAACCGAACAGCAAACAGAAGATCCAGCCGCAGACCCTGATGCTTGGAAACAAGATTGAAGAAACTCAAGCACGCAACAGTCTAGGGGGGATATTGTTGGAACTTTTAAGACCGTTGGTGCTTGATTATCATTAGTTTGAGTCGTTTTGTAATAGTTAGATAGTGTAGAAGGGTCAAAAGTGTAATTGTGTGAAACTTCTTATGCTCGGCATAATTATTAGTCCAACGTAATTATTAATTACGCTGGATGATCAGTTTGTATAAATACCATGATCAATGAATGTATGTCCAAGTTTCTTGGACAGATTTTGGTGATCTTCTTGTGTTGTGATTTTTGCTATTGTGCTTACATCCGAATATCCAGGTGCTGTTACTGATTACATGTTATTGGGATTTCATATACAACACTAGTTGTTTGATCCATACAAGATTCTTCATCTTCTTTGCTTGGTTTTTCTTAGTATTTGCACATTCAAACAACTAATCCATAGTTGTTTGAGTGAAAACAATCAACCACTGTGATCCGAATCTGTTTTGGGACTCACACTGATGGCATTTGTTTATGTTACGTTTTAAATTCCTCTCACACACAATTTCATGCGTGCACTTTAATTGCTACTTGACTATGTGGAACATACAACATGTTATAAATTTTGCTCCTATGACATATATGTATATACTACATTTATAATGCACGCCTCGGTTTTCACGTACTCAAACATTTTATTCTTTTCTTTCTTTTTGAAAATTTGTGATGTTTTATTTCCAAATCTCATCAAAGTGAGTTCTTACGACGGGCATATAGTAATTGGAAGGGTTCAAGTACCGGTAGTCGGAACGTCCTGTCTAGGATTGGGATTCGTATAAATCCAAAGTAACGAACCAGTTTCCCTACCTGGGGACTAACGATGAGAGTACAAAGGACCTATTAGGCCAAAGCATGCCACACCAAACGTCGTGTGAACTAACCCCACTTTGAGTTGTCACCGTGTCCACACCAGGACACCCTCCGACCTTATACTTCACAATCATACTTTACGATTTTCATTCGGGTTGTGCGATTGTTAACATGCCAAAACAATGTGCATCCTACAAGCCCAGTAGTCATGGGGGCCCACATGATTACATAGGCAAAGTATGGGTAACATATGGGGTCCAAGCACGAGCAAAGCCCAAGGCATCATATGGATGCAATGGATTTGTAACTTCTTCTATTTTATGGATGTTTAATTAAATTTCTTATATTTATTACCAATTTTATGCAACACCCTTTACACCTACCCGCCAAACTCACAACCTTGTTGCGTTATTTCCTATAGATGTCTTCTAGGCACCTTCGTGGAGGTAAGAGATCTGGAAAGTCCGGCGAACTCATGGCTGCCCAAATCACCAAGCAAATGGCTGCCATGATTCCAGATATTGTGATTCAAGTCCAACAAGCTCTCGCTGCTAACTGTCACACCCTGACCCACAGCGGAATAAAAGTCGGGGCGTAATTGGGTTATCACCAAAGCTCATGATGTTTACTAAGATGTTTCATATTTATTAAATTCAAATTACAACTTAAATATCCAACACAAAATTCATACAATTTCAAGAAAATGAAACTACATAATTATTCCAAAGCATAAACTTGTTTATTCTTCTAGGCCTTCCTAAGTGTTTCCTGTCTCAGCTGGATCACCTGTATCATGTGTAAAACGGGGGATATTTTGGGTCAACAAAAGTTGGCGAGTGAACCTTGATAAAACATTGTTACTAATTTCTTGTTTTATTTAATAAGGAAAATTTGTGCATTAATCACATGTGAGCAAACATATATAGATAAACAATCACAAACCACTTTGGATGAGTATATGACATGAATGATGATGTATGTGAGATCAAGGCTCAATCAAACGGAGCCGATCTAATGAGGCTCCTGATGCTCAACCCGTCTCCCACGGGGAACTGATGGGCCTAATGAAATGCGTGCACTGAAAGTGATAAATCCAACGGATATGATGTATGCACAAGTGTTTAAATAAAATAAAAGGATTATACGACATATGATACACCCCAAAACATGATTAAAACGGGGAATTGGTAGAGATTCACTCACAATGGGTGCGTTCTTTGATGACGTTGAATGCGCACGAATTTTGGATTCAATCGACGAGGGAAAAACTAACCTAGATAAAAACAAAATGATTCGGTAAATAAATAAATTTTATTTGAGATTAATATTTTTAATTAGTGCTCTTAATGGGATTGTTAGATTTATTTTTGTGAGTTTAAGGAAATTTTCTAACTTTAAGAATCTTATTTTTAAGTATTTTTAAATGATTTTTCAATTAAATAAATAAATAAAAAGAAATAAAAAAAAGTTGACTTTTTGACCGTTGACCGTTGACCGGGTCTGACCGGTCAGACTGTGTTTTCTATAAATGTTATTTGTTCCGGTGAGTGCGAGTTTTGGGAGCGCTGATTCACAGATTTTGGCTTTCGGTTTTATTATAAATGTTATTTGTTTCAGTATTATACACAAACGAAGTGTGTGGCGGAGCGGTGTGTTGTGTGTTTGTGCTTGCGGGTGACCCGGGTTCGAAACCCAGCGTCTCCATTTTATTTTTTATTCACTATTTATTATTATTTATAAATTATGGTTTTTAAATTCTAAAGTATTTATTAATTATGTATTGTTTAAAATTAATCTGAATAATAAATACGCAACGAAACTTATAACTGATCATTGATTAATAAACGAAGCAGGTTTTGAAACCCGTTTTCCGACGAATGTTACAGTATCCCCTACTTTTAGGAATTTCGTCCCGAAATTTAAGTAGTAGTGGTAAATGGAAAGAGATGCGGGTATTTTTCGCGCATTGAGTCTTCACGTTTCCAAGTAAACTCGGGTCCTCGTTTCGACTCCCAATGTACCCTGACAATTGGAATACGACTTCGTCTTAAACGCTTCTCTTCGAAGTCCATGATTTCTACAGGTCTTTCAATGAAGTGCATAGATTCATCGACTTGAATGTCTTCTAGAGGAATATGGAGGTTTTCATCGGCGAGGCACTTTTTCAAGTTTGATACGTGAAATGTTGGATGAATTCTGTTGAGTTCTTCTGGTAGGTCAAGCTTGTATGCTACAGGACCTAATCTTTCGAGTATCTTGAAAGGTCCTACGTAGCGTGGTGCTAGCTTTCCCTTTTGGCCAAAACGAACAACTCCCTTCCACGGTGATACTTTTAAAAGTACTTGATCACCAATATCAAACTCCAAGGGCTTTCGTCGTTTGTCTGCATAACTCTTTTGACGACTTTGAGCCGCTAGAAGATTGTTTCGAATTTGAATGACCTTGTCGGTTGTTTCTTAAATTAATTCCGTACCGGTGATTTGCGCTTCCCCAATTTCGTGCCAACATACTGGAGATCGGCACTTACGACCATATAAAGCTTCGAAAGGAGCCATACCGATACTTGAATGATAGCTATTGTTGTATGAAAATTCCACTAATGGTAGATGAGCGTCCCAGTTCCCTTTGAAGTCTATGACACATGCTCGTAGCATGTCCTCAAGGGTTTGGATGGTGCGTTCAGATTGACCATCAGTTTGAAGATGAAAAGCGGTACTGAGGTCTAATCGTGTACCCATGGCGCTTTGTACGGCTCGCCATGTTCGTGAAGTGAAACGACCATCACGGTCTGAAATGATGCTTAAAGGTACACCATGACGGCTTACGATCTCGCTGATGTAGATACGAGCTAACTTCTCGTTCTTGAAGTCCTCGCGAATCGGAATGAAGTGAGATGACTTTGTAAGACGATCGATTATTACCCATATGGTGTCATACCCACTGGAGGTGCGAGGTAACCCGGTAATGAATTCCATGGTTATGTTTTCCCACTTCCATACAGGTATTTCGGGTTGGACTAGAAGTCCTGAAGGTCTTTGATGTTCAGCTTTTACTTTGGAACAGGTAAGGCACTTGGAAACAAAAACAGCGATATCCTTTTTCATGCCAGGCCACCAGTAGGTGTATCGTAGGCCTTGATACATCTTGTCGGCTCTTGGGTGTACAGAGTATTGTGTTTTGTGCGCCTCATTCATGAGGAAATCACGACGGTTATCGCGATCCGGAATCCATATGCGATTTAAATAGTATAGAATACCGTCGGATTTGGTTTCGATTTTGAGTTCAGCTCCACATGACAGCTCATCGCGTACGTCATTTTCTGTTACAGAAACATGTTGAGCTGCTCGGATTCGATCCTTGATGTCGGTTATGATTTGCGAACATAGAAGACGAATGGAGTTCGCATAACCTTTTCGACTGAGCGCATCAGCCACTACGTTTGCCTTGCCAGGATGATACCGAATTTCACAGTCGTAGTCGTTGAGAAGTTCGACCCATCTTCGTTGCCTCATATTCAACTCCTTCTGGTTGAAGATATGTTGTATACTTTTGTGGTCAGTGTATATTTCACACTTGGTACCATAGAGGTAATGTCTCCATATCTTGAGAGCAAACACAACGGCTCCAAGTTCCAGGTCGTGGGTGGTGTAATTATTCTCATGAACCTTGAGTTGTCTAGAAGCATAGGCTATCACTTTTCCTCTTTGCATCAATACACAGCCTAGTCCTTGCCCTGACGCGTCGCAATATACCATAAAGTCATCGCAACCCTCAGGGAGTGTGAGGATAGGTGCGTCACAAAGTTTTTGCTTTAGAGTTTGGAAGGCTTCTTCTTGTTTAGGTCCCCATATGAAGGGCTTTCCTTGATGTGTCAAAGCCGTGAGTGGTACAGCAATACGGGAAAAATTGGCAACGAAGCGTCGATAGTAACCAGCCAAACCAAGAAATGACCTTACCTCGGTAGGGGTACGTGGCACTTGCCATTCCTGTACTGCCTTGATTTTTGAAGGATCGACATGAATTCCCTTGTCATTGACGACATGTCCAAGGAATTGTACTTCTCCTAACCAGAATTCGCATTTTGAGAACTTAGCGTAGAGCTTTTCAGTCCATAAGTGTAAGGATGAGTCGAAGGTGTCGCTCATGATCGGATTTAGACTTGGAGTAGATAAGAATATCGTCGATGAAGACTATGACGAAACGGTCGAGGTAGGGTTTGCATACCTATTCATTAGATCCATGAAGACAGCGGGGGCGTTGGTTAAGCCGAATGGCATGACCATGAATTCGTAATGACCATAACGAGTCCGGAAGGCGGTCTTTGGGATATCTTCTTCATGTACTCTGAGCTGATGATAACCAGAACGAAGGTCGATTTTTGAAAAGCAGGTGGCGCCTTGAAGTTGGTCTAGGAGGTCATCGATGCGAGGTAGTGGATAGCGATTTTTAACCGTTAACTTGTTGAGTTCTCTATAATCAATGCACATGCGAAACGATCCATCTTTCTTCTTCACAAAGAGAACAGGCGCACCCCAAGGCGAGGAGCTAGGACGTATAAATCCTTTGTCAGTCAGCTCTTGCAGTTGACTGGCCAGCTCTTGCATTTCTGATGGGGCTAACCTATAAGGAGATTTTGCGACTGGTGTAGCGCCAGGTACAAGATCGATGCGGAATTCGACTTCTCTCACAGGAGGAAGTCCTGAAATGTCGTCGGGAAAGACTTGTGGAAATTCTTTCACAACTGGGATACCTTCGAGTTTCTTCTCCTTGTTTCCCTTTTTGACGACGTGAGTTAGGAATGCGACATAGTTCTTGCGGAGATATCTTCGGGCTTGAAGGCAGGACATTAATTTGAGTCCTTTCGAAGGGGTTTCCCCAAAAATACGTAGGACCTGACCGTCTGCAAGAGGAATGTGAATGAACTTTTCGTGGCACACTACTTCAGCGTGATGATGGCTGAGCCAGTCCATACCGATTATAATATCGAAACTTCCCAACTTCATAGGAATGAGGTCAACTGGAAAATCGTGATCGTTTAGAGTGAGGGTACAATTGCGTATAATAGAATTTAATGAAACGGGTTTTCCGTCAGCAACTTCCACCGTTAGAGATTCCATGAGATTAACACGAGTTTGGTTGAGGCTAGGTTCAAATTCTAAGGACAAAAAGCTCTTATCCGCACCAGTATCGAATAATATGGATGCATAACTACCATTGATGAGAAACGTACCGTTGACCACGTTGTTGTCAGCCCTAGCTTGGTTGGCATTGATGTTGAAAGCTCTTCCTCTGGCAGGTGGAGGAGCTTGGTTAGCTTGGTTTACCGGGTTTGCTTGAGCTTGGGCATGGATGATGTTCACCAAGCGTGGACATGTGTTCCTGAAGTGGTTTGGGTCCCCACAGTTGTAACAAGCTCGCATGGGCTGCATCATGGGGTAGTTGGGTTGGTAGTAAGTTTGGGCTGCGTGTGGTACAGGTGGTAGAGGTAAGGGTTGTTGGGCTTGACCCACTATCTGATGGTGGGTTTGGGTTGGGGGTTGATTGCGGTTCATTCGTTGAAGAGTACGACAGGTTTGGATGGTGTGACCCGCACGGCCACAGCTGGTGCAATGTTGGCAGGGATTTTCGGGAGGGTGATGGTACTGACAACGGTTGCATTTTGGGTGTGGGCCGGTGTATGGCTTTTTGAATGGTGCAGCTGAAGGAGCAATTTGGGTGATTGGTGCAGCAGTGATAGGAGGGTTGGTTTGAGTGACAGCAAAATTCTTGCCGTTACGTTTCCTCTTACCAGCAAACCTTGAGGATGAGACTGAGTGGTTTATAGTTGAGGTCTCTATGGGTGCTTTCTTCTTTTCATCTTTGAATTTGCCGTTTCGAATACGATTTTCAGTGAGTTCTGTAGCTAACTCCATCACGGCTTCAAGTGTTGCAGGCGAAGTGCTTAAAACCGAGTCTTGGATTTTCGAGGGGAGACCTCGAATGTAATGTTTAACCAAGTGATACACGGGGGTGAACAAATTAGGGATCATCTGGTTCAGCTCGAGAAACCTCTTATTATAGGAAGTGTGATCTCCTTCCTTTTGTTTCAGTGAGTGGAATTCGTCTTCCGCTTTTTGATTTCGCTTCTTGGACAGAAGCGTCTTGTCATGAGTTCCCTTAACTCTTCCCATGTTAAGGCCATGGCATCTTCGACTCCTCGCTTACCTTTTTCCGTGTTCCACCAGGTAAGGGCTACCCCAAACAGTCTTCCAGTTGCATAACGTACCTTACGGTCCTCGGGACAATTGCAATTGAGGAAAGTGTTCTCCATTTCTTCAAACCAGTGAAGGAGGGCGGTAACACCTTCGGTCCCTTCATACTTTGGGGGATCGCAAGATTTGAAGTGTTTGTAGGAGCACTTTTTGGAAGGAGGGTTGGCGACGCTCTGGTCTTCTTGATTGGGAGGGTTGATGGGATTTGCGGTGAGAGCTTGTTGAACTTGAATCACGATGTCAGGAAGCACTACCGCCATTTGTTTAGCAATTTGTGTGGCCAAGCATTCATTTGATCTTCCTGACTTTCTACCTCCACCTAGTTGCCTAGCCGACATCTACAGGAACATACATAGGAAGATTGTGAGTTTAAGAATTTTCTAGGTGTCATGTGTCGTAAAAAGAATGAAAAACAACATAATTGGCAATAATTTAACTACATCCATAGAATGTCTTGGGTTTGCTCATGTTTGGGCCTCCAATGTCCCCCATACCGTTGCTTGTATAGTCATGTGGGCCCCCATGACTATTGGGCTTGGTAGGATTCACATTGGTGCCGGCGGATTAACACTCGCATCACCCGAATGAAAATCGTAAAATATGATTGCGAGATGTATAGTAGGAGGGTGTCCAGGTGTGGACACAATGACAACTCAAAGTGGGGTTAGCTCACACGACGTTTGGTATAGCATGCTTTGGCCTATTAGGTCTTTTGTACTCTCATCGTTAGTCCCCAGGTAGGCAAACTGGTCCTTTATTTTGGATTTATACGAATGCCAAGCCTAGACAGGACGTTCCGACTACCGGTACTCGTACCCTTCCAGTTACTACATGCCCGTCATGAGAACTCACTTTGATGTGATTTGAAAAATACAAAAATCATTGCAAAAATCATGGGAATCGTGAGGTGTGTGCTCTCATGGATATGATATGTAATGAGGATATGATTCATGATGAGCATTGCATAATAACATGTATTTGTGAGCATGCTTGCATAACATTGAGTGTGAAAATAAACATAAAGCATATAAACATCATGAATTTTGTATGTAACGCATAAACAATTTAAAATTTAATCAACTATAGTATAGGCTCTAAGGGTCTAATAACCTATCCTATATCCCTATAGTCATAAGCTCTGATACCAATCTGTCACACCCCGACCCCCAGCGGAATAAAAGTCGGGGCGTAACTGGGTTATCACCAAAGCTCATGATGTTTACTAAGATGTTTCATATTTATTAAATTCAAATTACAACTTAAATATCCAACACAAAATTCATACAATTTCAAGAAAATGAAACTACATAATTATTCCAAAGCATAAACTTGTTAATTCTTCTAGGCCTTCCTAAGTGTTTCCTATCTCAGCTGGATCACCTGTATCATGTGTAAAACGGGGGATATTTTGGGTCAACAAAAGTTGGCGAGTGAACCTTGATAAAACATTGTTACTAATTTCTTGTTTTATTTAATAAGGAAAATTTGTGCATTAATCACATGTGAGCAAACATATATAGATAAACAATCACAAACCACTTTGGATGAGTATATGACATGAATGATGATGTATGTGAGATCAAGGCTCAATCAAACGGAGCCGATCTAATGAGGCTCCTGATGCTCAACCCGTCTCCCACGGGGAACTGATGGGCCTAATGAAATGCGTGCACTGAAAATGATAAATCCAATCTACATATAATTCACACAACAATCGATACACATTTGATCACGGATATGATGTATGCACAAGTGTTTAAATAAAATAAAAGGATTATACGACACATGATACACCCTAAAACATGATTAAAACGGGGAATTGGTAGAGATTCACTCACAATGGGTGCGTTCTTTGATGACGTTGAATGCGCACGAGTTTTGGATTCAATCGATGAGGGAAAAACTAACCTAGATAAAAACAAAATGATTCGGTAGATAAATAAATTTATTTGAGATTAATATTTTTAATTAGTGCTCTTAATTGGATTGTTAGATTTATTTTTGTGAGTTTAAGGAAATTTTCTAACTTTAAGAATCTTATTTTTAAGTATTTTTAAATGATTTTTCAATTAAATAAATAAATAAAAAGAAATAAAAAAAAGTTGACCTTTGACCGTTGACTGTTGACCGGGTCTGACCGGTCAGACTGTGTTTTCTATGCGCTGAGTGAGGTTCGAACTCGGGACCTCTCGTATACGTGCACGCAGCTCTACCAACTGAGCTACGTGTCTAACCCGAAATATTCTCTGTTTTAATTATATATATATATACTAATTAACTTTAACCTTATTTAGTTTATATAAAAAATTATTTAATATGGCCGAACCGGCTTCGGAGACCCGGAGTCGAACTCGGGACGTTCGGTTAGAGTGCGCACAGCCCAACCTGTTGGGCTGTGTGTCTAATCTGCTTGACTACCGAATTATATTTCTCTTATAAACATTCTGTGACTTGATCTGATTAGGTTCTAAAAGTGTTGGTTTTATTTCTGAAAGTCGGTAACATGTGCGATTCGAACTCGGGACGTGCATATTGTATTTGCACACAGTCCACCGCTGGACTGTGTGTCTAACCCGTTTGAATATCCGGTTTTAATTATATTAATACATATATTCGACTTTATCTTCTTCGTTTACAAGAACACAGAACAGTGGAATCCGACTGTTCTGTTTAATCGATCAACAACACTTATAATTGATTGAAATGAAATAGAAAAAGAAGATTACGGAATAAGATGTACCAAAACAGAGTGTTTTCTTCATATTTCCGGCAAGAGTCGTCGGCTCTGATTTGTGATTTTCGGCTGAGTGAACTGTTTAACAGTTTTGATTATTGTTTTGAGCAATTAGATCACTAAGTAAGAGATAGAAAGAAGGTTTAGATGATTATACCGATCGGCAGTGAGGCTTCGGTTCTCCAGTGATATTCCGGCGAGTGCGAGACTTTCCGGCGACGTTGTCTGAGACAGATTCTGGTTGAACGATTAAGGTTAATACATGCCGAATAATGGATTACAAAGAAAAGAGTTAAGTATTATACCGATTAGGGGTAAAGTCTCGGTTTTCCGGTGGAATTCCGCTGAATGCGAAAATCTCCGGCGACGTGTTTTGGAAGGAATAAAGCTTCGGAAACGAACGTGGTTCTGAGCGAAAGGATTTTCAGGAAGTTCGAGTGGGTATTTATAGTGGAAACAGGCTTAATTGGGTTTGAATTGAGGTCAAAGTTCGTGATTAAAGATTTCCGACGGTTATGACTGGAATTGAGTGTCGGCATTGGTTATAACTGATGTCGAAATCAGTTATATGCGTTTCAGTCAAGGAGGATAGCCAAAATCGCGGAAATGTCGGTTTTTCCGGTGAGTGCGAGTTTTGGGCGCACTGATTCACAGATTTTGACTTTCGGTTTTATTATAAATGTTATTTGTTTCAGTATTATACACAAACGAAGTGTGTGGCGGAGCGGTGTGTTGTGTGTTTGTGCTTGCGGGTGACCCGGGTTCGAAACCCGGCGTCTCCATTTATTTTTTATTCACTATTTATTATTATTTATAAATTATGGTTTTTAAATCTAAAGTATTTATTAATTATGTATTGTTTAAAATTAATCTAAATAATAAATACGCAACGAAACTTATAACTGATCATTGATTAATAAACGAAGCGGGTTTTGAAACCCGTTTTCCGACGAATGTTACACTAACCACGTTAATCCAGTCAACCAAGATGAACCCAATGCTGCCAACCCCACTACAAACACCCCCAAATGCACTTATAAGCACTTCAACTCCTGCGACCCTCCAATATACGAGGGAACCGAAGGGGTCACTGCTCTCTTACGATGGTTCGAAGAAATGGAAAGCACTATCCTCAACAGTGACTGCCCTAATGACCATAAGGTTCGCTACGCTACTGGTCGTCTTTTCGGGGTAGCTTTAACTCAGTGGAATGCTAAGAAAGGCAAAAGAGGTGCTGAAGCCGCAGTAGCTCTAACATGGGAACAACTCAGGGAACTCATGACCAGGCGTTTCTGCCCAAGAATCGAAATCAAGAAGTTGGAAGATGAGTTCTACTTTCTAAAGCAAAAAGATGGAGATCATGTGACCTACAACAAAAGGTTCCTCGAGCTGAATCAAATGATCCCAAATATGTTCACCCCTCTCTACCGCCTTATTGAGCATTATATTCGGGTCTTCCTTCGAAGATTCAAGATTCTGAGATGTGTACCGTACTTACAACCTTGGAGGCAGCAATGGAGCTAGCCACTGAGCTCACTGAAAACCACATTCGGAATGGAGATTTTGATGATGACAAGAAGAAGAGAGTGAGTAGCAAAACCTCGACTGAAACCCCTAAACCAACCCAAACTGGATCTTCTTCTCGTTTTTACGCAAAGAGAAAGCGAAATGGGAAAAATTTTGCCGTCACCCAATCCAGTCAGCTAAACCCGTACAACCAACCCATCCCAGCAGCCCCAATCACCCAAGTTGCTCCCTCTACCACACCATTTACGAGACAATATACAGGACCTCACCCGAAATGCAACCGATGCCAATACCATCACCCTATTGAGAACCCATGTCCCCGTTGCACAGGGTGTGGTCGAGTAGGCCATACAATTCAAACATGTCGCACCCTCCAAAGACAGGCCCGCAATCAACATCAAGCGCAACCCAACAACCAAATGGTGGTTAAGTTCCTTACTAGCCACGCCTACTAATGTTACCACCTTCTCAGGCCTTAGCCCAACCCTTTTACCAACCCAACCACTAGACCATGATGTCACAGATGAGGGCTTGCTATAATTGCGGTGACCCAACCCATTTCCACAACACCTGCCCATGATTAGTGAACGTCATCAACGCACAGGCTTAAGCTAACCCTGTGAACCAAGCAAACCAAGCCAATCCGCCAGCCAGAGGAAGGGTATTCAACACAACGCCAACCAAGCCAGAGCTGATAACAATGTGGTTAACAGTACGTTTATTATTAATAGTAGCTATGCATCCATTTTATTTGACACGGGCGCAGATAAGAGTTTTGTGTCCCTAGAGTTCGAGTATATTCTTGGTTTACCTCGTGTTGGTTTAGTCGAATCATTCACAGTAGAAGTAGCCGACGGGGAACCTATCACGCTGGATTCTATCATTCTTGACTGCATTCTCACTCTTAACGAGCATGATTTTTCAATTGATCTCATCCCCATGAAATTGGGAAGCTTTGACGTCATCATTGGCATGGAGTGGCTCAGTCAACATCATGCCGAGGTTGTATGTTACGAAAATACATTCGAATTCCACTCGTCAACGGCCAAACCCTTCGTATATTTGGTGAAACCCCATCCAAGGGACTTAAGTTGATGTCAAGCTTACAAGCCCGAAAGTATCTCCGCAAAGACTACATGGCGGTTTTAGCTCATATTGTTAAGAAAGAAGGCAAGGAGAGGAAGCTTGAAGATATCCTTATCGTTAGAGATTTTCCCCAAGTCTTTCCAGACGACGTTCGGGACTTCCTCCTTTGCGAGAAGTCGAATTTCAAATCGATCTTGTACCTGGTGCTACCCAAGTTGCAAAGTCCCCATATCGATTAGCTCCATCCGAAATGCAAGAACTAGCTAGTCAATTGCAAGAGCTGACTGATAAAGGGTTCATACGCCCTAGTTCATCTCCTTGGGGTGCGTCGGTTCTCTTCGTCAAGAAGAAAGATAGAACTTTCCGAATGTGCATAGACTATCGGGAACTCAACAAGCTAACCGTCAAGAACCGTTATCCCTTACCTCCCATCGATGACCTCTTAGATCAACTTCAGGATGCAACTTGTTTCTCAAAAATTGATCTTCGTTCCGGCTACCATCAGCTTAGAGTACATGATGAAAACAACCCAAAGACCGCATTTCGAACTCGCTATGGCCACTACGAATTCATGGTCATGCCCTTTGGGTTGACCAATGTCCCAGCTGTTTTCATGGATTTAATGAATAGGGTGTGCAAATCCTATCTCGACCGATTTGTCATTATATTCATAGATGAAATCCTTATTTATTCCAAGACTAAGTCAGATCATGAACGACATCTTCGGTTTATCCTAACACTCTTGAATACCGAAAAGCTTTACGCTAAGTTTTCAAAATGTGAATTCTGGTTAAAGGAAGTTCAATTCCTTGGTCATGTTGTCAACAACAAAGGAATTCACGTTGATCAAGCAAAATTCAAAGCAGTACAAGAATGGCAGGCTCCACGCACTCCTACTGAAGTCAGATCATTCCTCGGCTTAGCGGGTTATTATCGACGTTTTATCACCAACTTTTTACGCATAGCTTTACCACTCACATCCTTGACTCATAAGGGTAAACCCTTCGATTGGGGGCCCAAACATGAGGAGGCTTTTCAAACCTTGAAACAAAGACTTTGTGATGCACCTGTCCTTACCCTCCCTGACGGTTGTGACGACTTTTGTGGTCTTTTGTGACGCATCAGGGCAGGGGCTAGGGTGTGTCTTAATGCAAAGGGTTAAGGTGATAGCCTACGCCTCAAGAAAACTCAAAGTCCATGAAAAGAATTACACCACTCACGACCTTGAACTCGAGGCAGTCGTGTTCACTCTGAAGATATGGAGATATTATCTCTATGGCACAAAGTGTGAGATCTACACTGACCATAAGAGCCTTTAGCATATCTTCAATCAGAAAGAGTTAAACATGAGGCAACGATGATGGGTCGAGCTTCTGAACGATTATGACTGCGAAATCGTTATCACCCAGGCAAAGCCAATTTCTTAGCAGATGCTCTTAGTCAAAGAGAATATGCTAATTCCATCCATATTCTGTGTTCTCAAATTGTATCCGACCCTCAAAAGCGCATTCGTGAAGCACAACATACCTAGGTTATAGAGAATGATTTACGAGACGAATTATCCTGTGGAGCTGAAAATATAACCATGGATTTTATTACTTGGTTACCTCGCACCTCCAGTGGGCATGAATGATTTGGGTTATTGTCGATCGCCTTACTAAATCCGCTCACTTCATCCCAATTCGCGAAGACTACAAAAACGAGAAGTTGACTCGTATCTACATCAATGAGATTGTAAGTCGACATGGTGTGCCTTTGAGTATTATCTCGGATCGGGATGGGCGCTTTACTTCACGCATGTGGCAAGCCGTGCAATTAGCATTAGGCACTCGATTAGACCTCAGCAACGCTTTTCATCCTTAAACTGATGGTAAATCCGAGCGCACCATACAGACTCTTGAAGACATGTTACGATCATGCGTTATCGATTTCAAGGGCAATTGTGATGCTCATCTACCATTAGTCGAATTCTAATACAATAACAACTATTACTCTAGCATTGGTATGGCTCCTTTTGAAGCCACATACAGTCGTAAGTGCCGATCACCCATATGTTGGCACGAAATTGGTGAAGCTCTAAATCACCAGAGCGGAATTAATCCAAGAGACAACCTATAAGATTCTCCAAATCCGCAACAACCTCCTAGCAGCCTAGAGTCATCAAAAGAGTTACGCAGACAAACGGTGAAAGCCGCTCGAGTTTAGTGTTGGTGATCAAGTACTTTTGAAGGTGTCACCATGGAAGGGAGTTATTCGATTCGGGCAAAAAGGCAAGCTAGCACCTCGCTATGTTGGTCCTTTTAAAATACTCGAGAGAGTTGGTCGTGTAGCCTACAAGCTTGATTTACCTGAAGAACTCAGCAAGATCCATCCAACTTTCCACGTATCCAATCTAAAAAAGTGCCTTGCCGACGAGAATCTTCATATACTATTAGAGGATATTCAGATCGACGAGACGATGCACTTTGTAGAGTGACCAGTTGAAGTCATGGACTTTGGTGAAAAACGCTTAAGACGCAGTCGAATTCCTATAGTCAGGGTTCGTTGGGAGTCAAAACGTGGACCGGAATTTACGTGGGAACGTGAAGACTCGATGCACAAGAAGTACCCTCACCTTTTCCAAGATAATCCCACTACCACCAAAATTTTGGGACGAAATTTCCAAAAGTAGGGGATACTGTAAGATCCACCAAAAAACGGGTTCTAAAACCCGCACCCTTTGTAAACAAGTTTTCAGCAAATAAATACGATTGGAGAAGTTATTTAACATCTTATATTGTTATATCTTTATATATATATATATATAACTTCAACATATAGAGATTTGTATAATAAGTATGGATAAAAATAATAACAACAATATTAATAACAAAAAAGAAAATCTAATAAAAATAAATGCGCAGATCGTGACACTCAAACCCGGGTCTCGCAGGTAACCAAACAAACATCATACCACTCCACCACCTCTCCATATCTGAAAGAAAACAAAGCGGATAAGATCTTAAATAAGGTTACACGCCCTTCATTTCAAAATGTTGCCGTCTAAACCTCCATCGAATTGGCAGCTTGGTTTCCAAACATAGAAAATGCGTAATTTCACCTTCCTTGCATGGTTAGCATGAACCTGGCTCTCTTTTCACTCTCATACATTCATCAAATCACACTCGAAAATCAATTTCCGATCGAGATATTCGCCCATTCATTTCGGTTGCATCTTATACGAATTAGGTGCACCAAATTGCTACAAGAATACATAAGTCCTGTACTAATCACCACACGAAACCACCAAGCCGAGAGCAGAAGACTTTTCACCTTGCCGGAATCGGGAACTCACCGGAAACTAACCGGAAGTCGCATCACCTCTGTTTCGGTATATGTCCCTTTTATTTTTCCTTTAATTCATTTTTCAACATCATCTATAAACCACAGTCTTCATGTTGCCTAAAAATCAAACCACACATAATCGGGTTTTCTGTCAAAAGCTTTAACCAAGAAGACGATCTGGTTGTGTGTGTTTAAAAGAAATCGAAACTGAAAGATACACCAGGTTAGACACACAACCTAGTGGTTGGGTTGTGTGCACACATACCAAACGCCTAAAGTTCGAGACCCGGCTTCACCATGTTTTACACCTTTTTGTTTAAACCAAAGATTTAAGGTATTGAAACAGTTAGTAAATAGAATTAAAATCTAGAAATAAATGGGTTAGGCACACAGCCCAGTTGGTCGAGCTGTGTGCACATACAAAGCGAATGGTCTCGGGTTCGAGACCGATGCTTGTGTATGGGTTATAGCACTAGTTTCCTTTTTAATTAAGTCAATACATGAACGAAGCAAGAAGATTATAAATGAACTAAAATTTGGATATAGAACGGGTTAGACACGCAGTCCAGCGGAAGGATTGCGTACACACGAACGGAAGGTCACGGGTTCGACTCGTGTAAGGGCCGGTTTTGGGCGATATATTTCTGATTAATTCATAAAATAATTTTTTAGAAAACCTTTGAATATTTCTCAAAAAAAATTAATAATTTTTTATTTATTTATTATGATCATTTACCCATACCATTAATTATAAGTTAAAAGGAAATAATAAAATATTAAAAAAGAAAATATATATTGTCTTAAATACTTTTAATAAATCCCGTAAATAATTAAACGATTTAAATGATTAGTTGCGACCAAAGGAATATTTTAGCTGAATTGTTATCTGAATATCTAGGGTAACCGATTCATTCGGTTGGTATCTCAACTTCACACTCGTGCGCTATCTCCCGCAAATCGTATTCGCACCCACTGTGAGTGAATCTATAACTCCCCATTTTTTAAAAATCTATTTATACGTTTTTGGGGTGTATTATGTGTCGCTTTGATATTATTACCTTGTTATTTAAATTTCGTGTCATTACCATTATATGAACTAACGTGTTATGTGATATTGTTTTGTTGCTATTTGGCGTTCTTACGTTCATTGCAGTCATTTCATCACATTAGGCCATAAGTTCCCTGTTACCTACGGGTGGAACTCGTCGTAGCCTTATATACGAGACAGCTCCGTTTGATTGAGCTTCGATCTTGCAGCACACCGCTTTACCGTGCACACATGTACCTTGTTCAGTTGTTGTTGAACGAGATTGTTTGTGAGTATAGATAAATTGACATACACGACGTTTCCGTATTTTGGTTAATGCACATTTTCATAAATAAAATACTAAATATATCATTTTTATTAGATAAAAAGGGATTCACTCGCCAACTTATGTTGACCCAAACTTTTCTTTTACACATGGTATAGGTGAGCAGGTTTGAAGTATGGATCACATAGGATTCGGGCCTTAGAAGAATAAAAACGTTGATTGAATTTTGTTTGGGATTACAATTGTGATTTGGTTGGATTTTGCGCTATTGGAATATTATTTTATTTAACTTGAAATGTTAAATATTGAAACCTCAAAATAGAACTGTCATGAGCTTTGATGAAAACCCAATCATGCCCTCTGATTACCTTATCCGCTGCGGGTCGGGGTGTAACACATTAAGGGTAATATGCACATGTGCATAGGTTATTGTAGGATAAATTAGTGGATTCAGATACATTGGTTGACATCTGCACATATGCATAAAATATATAGTTAGACAAATAGTTACATTAAGGGTAATATGCACATTTTCATAGGTTGTATTAAGAAAAGAATAACAGATGTATACATGATAATATGATTACTAAATATGATTCATGATGTATATGTGCGTGATACGAATAATAATGTTAACATTAAAACAGTAAGTTGTAAATGTTATATTGTATATATTGAATAGTAAAACGATACCTCAAATTCATTTACATAAGCCATGTTTTGTTCGCAGTGACGAACATTGTAGTTTTTTACATCGGTTGATCCAGGGCGTTCAATGGGCATGCAATGGAACATGCCCATATATATTTGTTTTCGAACTTCAAGAAACATAGACCATGTGTACGTTTCAGACGCATGTGTTTCTATACGAAGACCTGTAGTTAATCGAGGGTTCGATATGTCGCTTTTAAATTCAAGTTCTCGTTGTGTGTGTTGCTAAGCATCAAGACTGGTGTTGAAACACATCAGAAATTGGACTAACGTGTTAGTTTCCGTTGAGTTAACTTTAAACGTGCATTTGAGCTCTCGCATCTGGCCGTAGTCTTCATCAAACAACACATAGGTATTTCTCTGAAGTAACATGGGACCCCTTCATGTCGTATAGCAAACATTTCATATAGCCAAGGATGATTGTTTAAATGATACTCATCCATTAATAAATGCCATCTTTCTTCGAATATTTGTGGTGTAATGAATAAATTCCACACCAATTTATGTATTGATGAACGAAGGGTGGTATTATCAAAGATGTCGTTGATATCTGAAAAGAAAGATATGTGAAACATAATAATCAGAATCGAGAAATCATATTATATAGTTTAATTGTAAATGTTTAATATGAACATATAGTGTTTACCTTGGACGGAAGCTTTTTCATAATGTGCCACATACATAAACGATGAATAGATTTTGTGAACACGGTTGATACAGCTTGTTTCATTGCTGCATCTTGGTCAGTGAGTATAAATGTTGGTTTTTTTGGGCAATTAGGAAAGTGTTTAGTAACCATGTGTATGACTCAATAGTCTCATCATATAACATACCAGCGCCAAATATAACACATTTTTGTGATGATCAACTCTAGTAAATGGCTCAAAAATCATTTTGTACCTAGAAAAATGTTTTTGAAAAGTATTAATACCGGAAGTGGTTATAAATTTAATAGTTGCACATTTGCATATCGTTAATTTGTTATAATCTCAAAAATCATAGTAGTTGCAAATATACAAACTGTTAAATTGTTATAATGTTAACAAACAAAACATACAACATACGACACATGTTGGAAAGTATTATATCTTACTTGTTAGTGTTATAACGTAGCGTCAAATGCGCATACATCACCAAAAGCCTCGTAATTGTGTAATAATACAAAATCAGCCCAAAAGAATGATCGTAGCTCATTATCAACTATAACGCAATCAAATTAAAAGTCTTTGAGATTGGTAACTCGGGATTTCATGGTGTGTAAGATAATGTCTGCATCGCGTTCAGCGATGAATAAACGTATGTCTCGAGAACAATTTTTGAAATCTTCTCTAGTGCCACGAACATTGTGAGGCCCACCTTTAAGTGATACTTGGATGTTATGTGCAACATTTGACAGATCTTGAGGCTAACTTTATGGATGAACTGTTGTTCTTCAAATATGAGTTTTCTATTTTGTTTCAACATGTTAGCGTTATCGCTACCAATCATGCAATGGTTGTGCCCACGGATGAAATTGTATATCATGTATTGTTTAGTGTCATGATCATAACTCACTTTGATACGCACACGGCACCCGGAAACTATGTATGGGCTTCGTCAGTGTTGTTTATTGGATGGATCATACATAGTTGGAGCATTCTTGGATGGAGCATTGGATTCAGATTCGGTGATTCTTGGTTGTCCTTCTGTTGAGCATAATATATATCTATGTGTGCGTATGTTCATAGTAGGATTGTCGCCATATTTTTTGTTCTTTGATGTGCCAATACGGGTAGAAAATCCGGATTTTGTAGCATACGTATCGTACATCATGACAACATCATCCCAATGGGTAAACGTATTGTCTATAATAGGAATATATTCAACATCAACTTCAGGTATCCAATATGGGGTGCCATTGGGCGTAGAATGTATAGCAGCCGTAACTGATCCTATGAAGATAATAAATAAAAAATGATTAATGGTGTAAGTATTGCATATGTGTATGATAAGTAATGTACGAGTGAAAACAAGTTAGTTGTATAATGTTTATTAATGATAACTATGTGGTAGTAATTATCTTTTTTCACATATCTATGGTTATATATAGTTTGATAAAAGTTTATATAATGTAATTGTCAACATGATGCACATGTGAATAATGCAATTATCAACAGAATACACATGTGCATTATCAGTCAATATATGACATAATGTAATTTTCACATAATGTACATGTGCATAAATTTATAATGCAATATAATTTACAACATGATGTAGTTAACATAATGCACATGTGCATATATTTTAATGTAGTATTAATTACAACATAATGTAACTGTTAACGTGGTGCAAATATGCATATCATCTAATGAAGTATAATTTACAAAAAAATAGTCATGAAATACCATTAGCTCAAACCGAATGAACTGCAACTGTTGATGTTCTATATTTGTAGGTGCTGTATCAGTCGAAGTAGTGTCACAAGATAATGAGTGATCAAATACATTAACATTATCAGAAGATAACATACATTGTTTGATGTTAACATAGAGTCAAGAGTCTGAATTTCAAAGCCATGAAGGGTATGTCGACTTTCAACTTTTGTAGACACAATTTTGTGACTTTCAACAAGATTGACATCAGATGGACCACCAAAGTCAGCGTCAGATGTATGATGATAGACGGACCACCAAAGTCAGCACCAAATGTATGATGATGATATCAGAAAATGTTGGAGGAGGATCATCATATGCATGAGAATCAACACGAGATGAATCAAAACACGTCATATGTCGCCGTAATCAATGTGCCGACTGCCAGCGCCGTGAAATATGTGAACGCCGACTACCTATATGCCGTGAAAACCACCGTAAACGACTCTCCGTTGCCGTAAAATCACCGTGAATGCCTCTCTGCCGTTTGTGAACACAGTGAAATGATGAAACCCTAAACCCTAAAATGGAGAACATTAAAAAGAAGGAACGTGTGTGTTTGATAATAAATATATTATAATTACAAGATTGCCCCTATTCATACTTGTTCTCGCGGTTCCCACAATAAAGGGTGGTTTCTAACGGATCCTTATCATATATATATATACATATATATTATTGACAAACGAATATTAATTTTAAATTTATATAATAATATATAGCTTATTTAATTATTTATTATTTTAATATTGTAATACTTAATTATTATATTTGCTTTTAACTTTTTAACATATTTTCATTTTTTTTCTTTCCATAAACTATATTCCTCGATCATTTATTTTCTACTTTTAATAATGATTTTTTTCTTTTTTAAATCATATTTTCTTAGTTAATTTTGATATTTTTTTATAACTTACCTTCATTAACCTTTTTTTCCTTAACATTCTCGTATTAATTTTGTTAAAAATAAACATATATTCAAAATAGAGTATTTATTGGTATCATAACCGTATAAATTTTGTTAAAAATAAACATGTTTTCAAAATAGATTATTTATTTGGTACTATAAAATGGTACGATGATAAATCAAACCGATTCTGACGGTTTGGCTTTTTAAATAACATGCTTCTTTTTTAAATAACGTTTATTTTACATTATCATTTGCTTTATTTTGCTGCAACATGTGACGTAAGCAAATCTAATTTTACGTTACATTATATATCCTATGAAGTGTAACATATATTAAATTATATATCCTATGAAGCTTAACGATATCAATATATACTTTATCATTATATTTCCTATGAAGCTTAACGAGTTTACGGCGCCGTAGCGTAATGGTCCATGGCGGCCCAAATAAGTTTTTAATTAATCTTGTTTGATGTTATTAAATTTAGCCGCTATATAAAATTCACATATGTAATATAACATGTGGTCACCCTAATAATCCTTTCTTTATTTGCATGTTTGTAAATTTTATCTTTTAAGTGACTTGATTATACCAAACTTGGATTTTTTTATCTATTAATGATCTATCATGGTTCTTTTTTATTTTAAGAGTAAACTTTCGTTTTGTTCTCTGTGGTTGGTCGTTTTAATGGTTTTGTCCCAATCATTTAAAAATGGACATTTTGCTCCTTCATGTTTCGGTTTTGTTGCCAGTTTGTTCCAGAGCCTTAAACTCCATCCATATTGTACGTTAACATAAAGGGTATTTTGATAATTTAAACTATAAAATAAGGGTACTTTGGTAATTTATAATTAAATGTAATGTATTAATATATATACCACACACATAACAAATACATATTTACTCTCTCTCTACAAGATCTTCTTCTCTCTCTATCTCCCCACCCACCACCTGACACCGCCCGCCACCCACCAACCCAGCGCCACCACCCGACATCACAACCACCATCACACCTCTCCCGACAGTACCACCTTTCTCTCTCTCCCTCTCTCACAAGAGCACACCTATCTCAACCCAATCCGGCCACTGAATAGGGTTTTACACAGATCTCAAACCAAATCCGTCAATATCACCATACACTACTACTAACCTGGTCTGATGTCAAATTCCTATTGTCTTCGCAGTTCCATGTTGTTTTAAAGCTTAGACAACCACTGTATAGGTGTGTAGGGCTTAGATTTAGGGTCGCCATCGTTCCACAACATCTAGGTTTGCGATTATCGGATATAAGGGCTCAGATTACCGATTGTTAGGATTTGCAGTTGAACTTATATGTGTGTGTGTGTGTGTGTAAAAGTTTAGGGATAAACAGGTTGTTTGTTTGGGGGTTATGGTATGAAGGTTCGGACAATGAAAGAGAGGCAGTGAGTAAAAGAGTGGTCAGTGATGGTCGACAGATGATGGTGGTGGTGGGTGTCGGTAAGTGGTAGCCGGTGAGGTTGTTGATGGGGAGGTTGCTGATGGGTTATGGAGAGAGAGCAGATAGAGAAACTAGAGAGAGAAGAGGCCAGAGGGTGTATGTTTATGATATAATAATAAGAGTAAACTTCCAACTGGGTGATGAGTTGATAGGGCTTCAAATCTTCAAGCTTGCGACGGTGGTGTTGAGGTTCGTTGGCGGTGGCGGTGCTTGCTGCCGGTGTACGGTTGGTGCAGGATGGTGATGTTGGTGGTGAGGCTGTGGTGAAGTCTGATTATGGCGAGAGAGAGAGCATGTAGAAAGAGAAAAAGAGAGGAGAGTGTGTATATACGTGTTATTAATATAATAATAAAATATCTTTTTAGGGAGGATAGGAAAAAGACTAAAATACCCCTCATGTGAGGGACACGTGACCATGATTTAACAGAGGAATTGGATGGCGTTAGGGGCGGGGAGTTAAATAGAGATAAGCTTCATAGATCAGGAAGTAAAATATCTATTCTTAAAGGACTTAGGCAAAACCATTAAAACAACTAAACCACAGAAAATAAAACGAAAGTTTACTCTTTTTTTAATTTCTAAGTAAATTTAAAGAATTTCTATTAGTTTACAATTATTTCTTTTTAAATAAAACTTAATTAGTTTAGTACCAGCTAGCTATTATTTTCCACTCAAAATTGATTATAGAGGCGCAAATATCAAGCTGCATTAAACAAATTGGAGGCTATAACTATTGTTTTTGACAACAGTTAGAAACCTAATTACAGCTTAATATTGATTTGAACTTATAATACTTTTGTAGGCGATAATTACCAATGTTATTAGACCATTAGATGATGGGCGATAATTACCAATGTTATTAGACCATTAGATGATGGGAGTTTTTTCCAATTTAGTATTGATGGAAAAGTATTTACCAAAATAATATTCTTAAAAAGATATTTATCAAAATAGTCTTTTTGAAAAAAAAAACTTTTTTCTAACTCCTACTTATTTTTACTACCAACGAATAAAAGCTAAGCTATCTGGGATAATCTAATGGTGAAAGGTGACTCCATACGCCCGCAACCGTAGACAATACCGGGTAGGCCAAGTCCACCAGCTCCAGTGTTGTAGAAAACCCTCGCTCAAAGACCTATTACGATAAATTCATTTCCCCTCCAATGCCAATTGAGTTATAGCTCACCGAGCTCTAACTCCTAAATTCATTGGATAAAACATAATTATTGTTTATCACTAATAATTTCAGTTGATATATCCATAATTCAATTATGATCAGATATATGAGGTAATTATTGTTTATAAAATAGTAGGTTAGAATTCCGTGCATTACACAGATTATACACATGTAATTTTATATAATAAATAACAAAAAAGACATATTAAAAAAGCTCGTATATTGAACGTGTTGAATAAAATATAATGTCATATATTAACACAAATAGTCATCAAGATTTATATTTTAAAAATAAACATCGATGTACTATTTACTTGTTATAACATTTTACATTGCTTTTTTATTTTGCATAAATGTAATTTTATATAATAAATAATAAAAAATATATATCTTTAAAAAAACTCGTATATTTCACGTGTTGAATAAAATATAATGTCATATCTTTAAAAAAACTTTGATGTACTATATACTTATTATAATATTTTACTTTGTCTTTTTATTTATCTTTATGTGAAAAACACATGTATTACATGGGGTTGAATCCCGCTTTTATGATACATTCAAATGATGAGATACTATTATTTTAGTTAGTTTTATGCATTTTCATGCTTATTTGTTTAGTTAATTTATAAAACACTCGTCTTAAATTGTATTAAAGAGAGTTTACGGTACAAAAAGGTGGAGATCGATCCCCACGTTTTAATATGTTTCATCATTTTTATGATTTATACTATAAAATCGAAAATTAAATTCTCTTTAAATGAAGTATAGAAGTATTATATTTAAAAATGGTGTTTTTTTCTAATAAAAACAAACTTTAATATGATCATAATAAAAAAAAACTTTTCTTCTTATCTAAATATTCATCTTATCTAATATTTTGTTAAAACTATTTAATATGAGAGATAAATAGAAAAATAAAGTGAGAAAGTACTAGAAAGCGACACGTATCCAAAAAAGATTTTCATGTATTAGTATAACAAAATTATTAGTATAAGAAGATCATATATAATTATCAAATTTATGGTTAAGACATTAACACTTTATTATCATCCATGTTTTTAACTGTTCATTCTTGTAATCTCAACTGAAATCTATGTTATTAATTACGTTTAGAATGTTTACAAAAGAACACGAACATCCTCATTTTTTTACCAACAACCACAAACAAGAAAAATTGTTTGTTTATGTTTTGTGTTTATGTTTGTGTTTGTTTAACGTTAAATGAATGAACACGAACAAACCCTCCTTTATGTTTGTTCAATTCGTTATAGACAAGGCTCTCTAACTATTTTTTTGTTTAAAGGAGATGATTATATGATTTTCTCTTAGAGAAGTGACTAAAGGTTTAGTTTGATAAACATTTTTTTATGACTAGATAGGTACATCATGACTTTTGTGTTTCTTTGTAAACATTCGTTGTAATATTGGTAACGGTAACGAATCAAGTTTTTTAAATCTTAGTTTTATTTATTTCATAAATACAGTATTCAAAAAATTAATTGAAAATTTCAAAAGCCTGTAAAGCTTGAATTGTATATGACGAAATTGAAATTTGAAAAATACGAAAAAAAGATAAGAATTAGGTTGACAAAAAAGATGATTGTATTGGTAAATATAAAAATGTTAAGTTGATAAAAGATAGAATTATAAGCTGTTAACGTTAATACTTCAGTTGATAAAACATAGAATTATAAGTTGTTGACGGTTAAAAATCCCATACAAACCTTGTCTTATTCAAAAAATATTAAGAATAAGTTTTGAACATTGATTAATTGAATTAAAAGTTAAGATTGATTACACATCATTACTGCCAATAAGTATATTATTTAATAAGATTCAACTGTGTTTTATTCATTTTCTCATTTTCCATTAACTAATAATTTCATCTGGTTTTTAAAACTAAAATAAATTTTATATATACTTTAGGATTTTATTAAAAAACCAATACCATAAAATCAAATATTTTTTTATCTTTACATGAAATGCTCTACTTTTTTTTAAATTATCATTTTTTTACAAAGTTACAAAATATTGTTTTATAATTGTGCTAATAAGTACAACTAGCACATAAATAAGCAACACATGAATTTGAATAATCAAAACATACCTATAAAATTATAACCAGCACATACGTACACGATTATAACCAGCACATAATTTATATAAGCAACACATGAATTTATATAACCAACATATAGGTATATAATCAAAACCAGCATATATACAAGCAACACATGAATTTGTATAATTAGCATACGAATTTGAAATTGCTTTCATAATTTTAGATTTTTTTAGAAATCAGCTCTAAAATAAAATACAAAAATATCCTTTATACATGATTAGAAGGATGACACGTGACATGCTATGAAGAGTTTTTACTATTTTTACACAAAATAAAATTTGTATATGATCCTACTACAATACTTACATGCCTAACTTTGGTAATGAATAATTAATAGAAATAGAAATAGGTCTTGTTGTTAATTAACTTATTTAATTGGTTATTATTGAATTGTTTTATATCCAGTATGGAGTGAGAAACAAGTTAATTTTTTGAAACCATCATTTTGATAAATATTTTTTAAGAATATCATTTTGTTAAATATTTTTTCCACCAACACTATTTTAAAAAAATTGGTTAAAAAATCCTCAAGTTGCAACTTTAAATTCCAAATGTTTTGTTTTGTATCGACTTGGTAAAAATTTTAATTTCGTGGTTTAATTAACTTTTCTAGCTAGCTAACATAATATATTGACATAACAATTATCAGGGATAATTTAATGTATTACTTTAAAACATACATACCTTAACCTAATATCATTTTTTTCTTAAAATTCCTATATTTCTTTAAAACATACATACCTAAACCTAATATCATTTTCTAAAAAGAAACATAATATTATTATTATTTTTCTAATTTAACCATTTATGTTTGGACCAACTATGCAAACTTATGGTTGAATCATCATCCGCACTGACTCAGGGCCGGCACAAGGTTCATCCAAGTGAAACAAAACTTGGAGACTTCATTTAAAAAAATAAAGCTAATGTGGGTATTAATGTTTAATTTGCTTGTCTTAACCATTAATGTTGTTGTAGTATGCTGATAGGAAATCAATATCCTCTCAATGCAAATCCTGGTTCGAATCCAAGCATAGGTTTTACTTTTGGCCTCAGACCTGAAGCTTCAAGAGTTTTGTTGAATAAAAATGAGTTCATCCAACACAAAAATGAGGCCCACTTAATATTTATTATCGAATAAACAAAGAACTAAAATCTAATACTTTGCTCACATACTTAAAATCAACTATTTTCAAGATTTTTGTTACTTTTGCAACACAAGATTTCATCAACCTAATAGAGGGTTTTAGATTTTTTTACTTAGCTTTAGTCCTTCAAAACGGTTGAACCGGCTTTAAACTAACTAATTTCTCGATCAACATTAAGTACCAACGCAACAGACACAATAACTCTTAAAAGCCTTTACATGGTTTGTTCCTTTAAGGAAATAATAATCACTCATGGTATATCTTGGGGAACAACAACTGTGACAAGGCGTCACTCATCACTTTGATAACTAACGAACGAGGAATCAATTTCAAAAAAAAAATAAAAAGAAAGCTAAAGTAAACACTCATAAAAAAATTTATTTTACCAGAAAGATACCTTCAATGTTGAGCCTAACGATGTTTCTTATTGCAAGTCAGCATCGGATCATTGAGCATCCAAAGAAATTATGGATCACACATCGTAGTTCCTTGCTATAGTGATAAACTGTCAATACATTGTCCCAAGGGGACATTCCGGTGATAAGGTGTCCTCTCTAAGATAGAGGCATAGGGTTCAAATCCTGCGAAATGCAAATCCTGCGAAATGCAGCTACCGACAGTTAATAAAAGTAGATTAGGATTAGGAGCCGTGTAAAAAGAAATTCCTTGCTACAACGGAGGAAAAAGGACGGTTTCTAAAAGATTGTACAAACTTGCTTACATTGTTGGCGTTAAACATTAGAGTTCAGTGACCAATTGTCATACAACATTAATACCATGTTTCTATTATTCTGAATGGTCAATGAATCTTTTAATTGAGGTATTGGTAAAATTCACTACATCGGGATACACTTGCCTTCGAATCGAGGAAAATCCTCACCTAGGGCTGAAGCTCGTGAACACTTTTGGGCGCAACGGCACGGTGAGTAAAACTCCCTTCGTTTAAGGATCGAACTAGTGATCAGCCCTTAGGCTCCGCATAAACTAAGGGGAAGGACAGGCAGGGTCGGCCCTGAGAATTTGTGTACCCTGTTTGAGCTTGAAAGACGTGTCCTTAGGTCTTACCAAAATTGGGTATTTGGCTCACTAAAGGTCTAAACGTAACGCCAATGAACTGATACCTAATCTAAACCATAAATATAATTTGGTAAGTGGGCCTATGTTGGTGTTTGTACGGGTGTACCCTATTATTTTTTTACATACACATACCATGTTTTTATTTTAAATAACGTGTGCTTCTAAATATCGGTCCCTGGTCGGTGGTCCTCCATAGGACCACCTCTGAGGACGAAACAAACCTGAGTCACTTAAAACACTAAATCTCTCTTTTACCACTCCACCACCAAATCATTGGTATTAGTATCATGTTTCTAACATGCTAACAAGATTGCCGTAATGGTATAATATTATATTATAATATGGTCAAATATGATTTGTAGTTTTTGGGTATACTATAGTCAATATTTGGGGCCTTCAAGAAAAACTATTAAGGGGTGCAACCATAAGTTATGGCAAAGTATAGGGAGTGTAAACAAACATTACCCACCAATAAGTATCCAGTTTGGCAATCATATTGTCACAAGGTTCACAAAGTTCTCTCTCAAGATGGAAGTAAGTGGAGTAATAGTGATCATATTGGCATTGAGTGCATTCGGAGTGTTTAATTGGTTGTGGTTAAAACCAAAGAGGATGGAAAAGTTTTAAGAAAGCAAGGCCTCAAGGTAAGTTCATATAGATTCTTTTCGGGAGACTTGCAAGAGATTGAAAGTTGGCTAGGGAGGCCAAATCAAAGCCCATAAAACTAAACGAAGATATCCTTCCTTGAGTCTTGCCATACGAGCATAAAGCGGTTACTGCTTATGGTACATGATATAGTGATTCTTATACTATTTTGATACTTCTGTAGTGATGTGGATTTTGATACAGAATTGTTAACATATACATCTTCTATTATTAACCTTAATGACATGCTAAAACTATGTGCAAAAAAGAATTAGCTGGTTGCCGGGGCAGTGAGAGAAAACTAGAGGAATGGTGGAGACGTAACAAGTAGAGACATCTGGGTCTCCACAATATATACTCTTGGTTATTGATAGGTTGGAGGGTGGGCTAAGGCTCCGAATTGCCACATCACACTTCCATCTTGCAGAACATTCCTCCTCTTCATGTTTCTTCTTTGTTGGTTCTCCAATTCAGCATGGAGAACCCGCTAAACCTTTCTCTCTCTCTCACACACACACAACACTTCCACCTAAACCGCTTCCATCATTCTTCCACACCCACCAACGTTAAGGAGAGAGGGAGAGAGATAATGTTGAGATGACCTTAATCATTTTGTGCATTTCTAATCACATATAACTAATATATCATGCATGCATACATAAAAAAAAGAACCATTTGTTGAAACAACTAAATCATTTTGATTTTTAATTAAATTACCGAAAGATATTATTTGTTTTCTGTATGGGAAAAAACTTCTTCACCTGGATGGGTCCCACACCAATTGTGCATTTTAGTGAACCAGCTTTGGTAAAGGAGGTCTTGAGCAATGTCTATCAATTTCATAGGCCAAGTGGTGGAAACCCTTTAAGAAAATTGCTAGAGACAGGTCTAGCAAACAAAGATGCTGATCAATGGACCAAACACAGGAAATCATGAATCCTGCTTTCCATGTTGAAAAGCTCAAGATTTGTTCTTATCTGTCTTAATTGTGGATATCCATAACAGCAAAAAAGAGTTAATAAATCATCAAATAATAATATTTTTCCTTTTAGCATATGGTGCCTGCATTTTATATGTGTACTGCTGCGATGATTAACAACTGGGAAGATATGTTAAAGACCCAAAGCTCTTGTGAGCTGAATATTGTGCCTTATTTTAAAAGACTCACATGTGATGTAATTTCGCATACTGCATTTGGTAGTAGCTTCGAGGAAGGCCAAAGAATATTTCAACTACTAATAGAACGGGTAGACTTGATTGTCAAGACTAGGCAATCAATCTACATTCCTGGAACAAGGTGAGTATGATCTCTATAACATAACTTCTTATTAGAGATTGTTGGTAGTATAGACATACAAATTCATACATGCATATATCCATATGCGAACTGAAGCATCACTTCTATGAAGTGTCATGACCTTTTGTGACATAAGCCTAAAACAATTTCTAACTTCATAACTTTACAGAATGACCCTTTAACTATGTGCAGAGACACTTTGACCCATAAACCTATTTTACAATATTGACAACCGTTGTATTTAATATTTAGTTTAACTTCCCATAGAGATGAACTTGAAAACGGATAAAATTGTCATTTAAAATACAAGGAAACCTAATCAAATACATCTTCCTATATACATAAAGATAATCATATCTACTGAATTTTCAAATTTAAATGATAACCTTATTTCGAGTTTATCTCTAATACTCTTAACTTGTTTTCTTCTCATAAATGGAAATAAAAAGATTAATACTTTACGTTCTGTTGTCTTAATGATATAAATATGACCACAAAAGTTTCATTTCTGATTGCAGATTTTTACCAACATAAAGAAATAACAGGATGAAGGAAATTGACCGTGAACTGAAGTCATTAATAAGGGGTCACATAGACAAGCGAATAATCGCAATGGAACGAGGGGAAGGTGTGAAGGATGACTTGTTGGGCATACTACTGGATTCAAATTTTAAAGCAATAAAAGAACAAGGGAATAACAATTTTGGTTTAACTATTGATGAAATCATCGAAGAGTGTAAGTTTCTCTATGTTGGAGGACATGAGACCACACAAAATTTTCTTGTTTGGAGTACGGTGCTGTTGGCTCAACACACAGATTGGCAAGACAAGGCTAGAGATGAAGTTTCACAACTCATTGGGGATAACATACCAGACAAAGATGCGTTGAATCGTTTAAAAATCGTAAGTATTTTCATCAATTGTAAGAAGTAGAACCAGGGGCAAGATGGTCCGCTCACCCACGCCTTGACAAATTTTTGGACATCTATATAAAAACATATGACGTTTATTTTTTTTTTTTGTAAAAAAAACATGAAATTGACGCTTTAGATGTAGCCAATAGATAAAAAATTCTGATGCTGACACCGTCGTTTGATGTTGTCTACCTTTTCATCATTTGTCAATTTCGTTCCTTATAGTATTTTACTCGTTATGTGTTGCAGCTTGGCATGTTTATAAATGAAGTGCTTAGACTTTACCCACCAGCGCCATTGACGCAACGCATGATACATCAGGAAACCAAATTAGGGACATAACATTACCTGCTGGATCTATGTTACATTTGCATATTATGCTTTTGCACCATGACCGTGACATATGGGGTGACGATGTGAAGGAGTTCAAGCCAGAGAGATTTTCAGATGGTGTGTCGAAGGTGACCAAGGGTCAGGCATCATACGTTCCTTTTAGTGTTGGTCCACGTATATGTATTGCACAAAATTCTACTTTAATGGAAGCAAAACTTGTGCTCGCAATGATTCTAAAACACTTTCGCTTGGAACTATCACCATCGTATTCGCATGCCCCGCACGTCTACATCACTCTTGAAGCTCAGCATGGAGCTCATTTGATACTACATAAACTTTAATTGATGTAAATGAAATGCATATGTTACCACTTTGCTTTTTTATGCTGCACTCTTAAGTGTAATAAGTTGTCGCCTTCAATAAACGTTATGTTTAATGTTACAACTGAAATATTTTTTGGCTAAGTTTGTAACATTTATGTAAAACGGGTTCAAAACCCGCTTCGTTTATCAATCAAATATTCAGTTTAAGTTCGTGCGTATCCTATTAGTGCCGGTTATATTTTTATGTTTCATAATTAATAAATATTGTAGAATTTAAAAACTATAATAATAATAATAATAATAATAATAATAATAATAATAATAAGTAAATGAAAATAAAAATAAACTCTAAAAAGAAAACAAACATTTGCAAGGAGTAGCCGGGTTTCGAACCCGGGTCTCCCGCTTGCACACACACACGAAACACCACTACTCTGCACACACTTTAGTGACTTGATTTGTAAATAAATAAGTTTTATAGTAGATTTAAGAGCGAAAACCTGCAAGTTCATCAATCAAATCCGTAACCGCTATTCCAATCATCATACCGCGCGACCTCTGTTGATTGTAACCGAATCCAAATCGCAAGTTACGCGCGGAACCCGAATTTTATGAGGGTAACTGACTGGAATCGATGATTTCAATAATCATGGATTAAAAGAAAAACCGAAACATTCAATCTATAAATACTAGCCTTGCTATCACAATTGAACTCGCTCACTACCTTCGAGTTGCTTCTCCTATTCTCTCTGATCAAACATTCTGCTTCATCGGAAAGTTGTTCTGTTTTTGGCCAGAATCAATCACCGGAAATATCCGATCAACACCGAGGTCAACCGGAGAAGTGTAACACTCTTTCAATTCGGTACGCTCATCTAACCCTTACTCTGTGTAATGTCTATTCTGTTCAATCTAAACAATTCAGTTCAAGGGAAATCGTCAGTTGTTCAAATGTCTGGGCAAAATGAAGAAGATGAAGTTATGAAGGATATATGTATAATTAAACTTGGTCTTTTAAACGGGGTAGACACACAGTCCAGTGGTGGACTGTGTGCATTTCATACTATCGATACCGGGTTCGAATCACACACGTTACCGACTTTCTGAAATAAAACCCGAACTTTTTATACCTAATCAGATCACCTATCTGTAAGTTTATATAACTAATGTAACTCCGGGATACTACGGGTTAGACACACAGCCTAGCTGGTTGGGCTGTGTGCACACGAAACCTCAGGTACCGAGTTCGATTCGGGTTATTGAAACCGGTTTGACCATTATAAAAAATAAAAACAAAATATAATTAAACCTAGTTTGTATATATAAGTAATAAAAATGGAGTTTATTTCGGGTTAGACACGTAGCTCAGTTGGAAGAGCTGCGTGCACACGAACAAGAGGTCTCAAGTTCGAATCCTGCACACGACGCTTAATAAATCATGCGACCCGGTCAGACGTCAGATCTGACAATTATTTTTTTATATTTATTTATCTTATCTTATTTATTGTATATATATTAATACTTTAGTTAAAAATCTAATTAAAAATACATAAAATGTATAATTTTAAAGGGTATATAACCTCAACAAAATACCATCAAAAATAACCTAAAAACCTAACGAAAAGTATTAAATCAAAATATTAAATCGTTTATATTTATCGATTTATCGCATTATTATTTTAGGTTAGTATTCGTTCGTCGATCAAATCCTCAATTCGTGCGCACTCTTCATCAATCTAGAAAAACGCACCCACGGTGAGTGAATCTCTACAAATTCCCCGTTTTATTCACGTTTTGGGGTGTATCATGTGTCGTACAATTCCTTTATTTTATTTAAACACTTGTGCTTATATCATCTTGTGGTCAAATGTGTGATGGTTGTTGTGTGAATAATATGTGGATTAAATTTATCATTTCAGTGCACTCATTTCATTAGGCCCATCAATTCCTCGTGGGATACGGGTTGAGCATCAGGTGCCTCATTAGATCGGCTCCATTTGATTGAGCCTTGATCTCAAATACATCATCATTCATGTCATATATTCATTCAATGTGGTTTGTGATTGTTTACATATATATATTTGCTCACATGTGATTTATGCACGAATTTTCTTTAATAAATAAAACAAGCAATTATTTAAAATGTTTTATCAAGGTTCACTCGCCAACTTTTGTTGACCCAAAATCTGATTCTGACAAGATATAGGTGATCCAGTTGAGTAAAGAAACACTTAGGATGGCCTAGAAGAATAAAGAAGATATTGCGTTGGAATAAACATTTAGTTTTTTTTTTTATTTGTATGAACCATGTTTATTGGATATTTGTATTTTGTAATATGAATTTAATAAATATGAAACTTCTTAGTAAATATCATGAGCTTTGGTGATAACCCAATCATGTCCCGACTTTTAATCCGCTGCGGGTCGGGGTGTGACAGATTGGTATCAGAGCTTGTGGCTATAGGGATATAGGATAGCTTATTAGACCCTTAGAACCTATACTATAGTCGATTAAATTTTAAATGTTTATGTGTTACATGCAAATTCATGATGTTTATATGTTTCATGTTCACACCCAACACTATGCAAGCACACTCACAAGTACATGTTAATATGCAATGCTCATCATAGTTCATAACCTCATAACATGCCATATCTATGAAAGCACACACCTCACGATTTCCATGATTTTTGCAATGATTTCGTATTTTTCAAATCACATCAAAGTGAGTTTTCACGACGGGCATGTAGTAACTGGAAGGGTACGAGTACCGGTAGTCGGAACGTCCTGTCTAGGCTTGGCATTCGTATAAATCCAAAATAAAGGACCAGTTTGCCTACCTGGGGACTAACGATGAGAGTACGAACGACCTATTAGGCCAAAGCATGCTATACCAAACGTCGTGTGAGCTAACCCCACTTTGAGCTGTCATTGTGTCTACACCTGGACACCCTCCGACCATACATCTCGCAATCATGTTTTACGATTTTCATTCGGGTGGTGCGAGGGTTAACCCGCCGACACCAATGTGAATCCTACCAAGCCCAATAGTCATGGGGGCCCACATGACTACACAGGCAATGGTATGGGGGACATTTGGAGGCCCAAACATGAGCAAACCCAAGACATCCTATGGATGTAGTTAAATTATTTTCAGTTATGTTGTTTTCATATTTTTTTTACGACACATGACACCTAGGAAATTCTTGAACTCACAATCTTCCTACACATGTTCCTGTAGATGTCGGCTAGGCAATTACGTGGAGGTAGAAGGTCAGGAAAGTCAAACGAACGCTTGGCCACACAAATTGCTAAACAAATGGCCGCAGTACTTCCTGACATCGTGCTACAAGTTCAACAAGCCCTCACCGCTAATCCCATCAACCCTCCCAACCAAGAAGACCAAAGCGTCGCCAATCCTCCTCCCAAAACCCCCAAATGCACCTACAAACACTTCAAATCCTGCGATCCCCAAAATATGAAGGGACTGAAGGTGTCACCGCTCTCCTTCACTGGTTTGAGGAGATGGAAAACACTTTCCTCAATTGCGACTATCCCGAGGACCGTAAGGTACGTTACGCGACTGGAAGGTTGTTTGGGGTAGCCCTTACCTGGTGGAACACGGAAAAGGGTAAGCGAGGCGTTGAAGATGCCATGGCCTTAACATGGGAAGAGTTAAGGGAAATCATGACGAGACGCTTCTGTCCAAGAAGCGAAATCAAAAAGCTAGAAGACGAGTTTCACGCATTGAAACAAAAGGAAGGAGACCACACTTCATACAATAAGAGATTTCTCGAGTTGAACCAAATGATCCCCAATCTGTTCACCCCCTTATACCGCTTAGTCGAACACTACATTCGAGGCCTCCCCTCGAAAATCCAAGATTCAGTTTTAAGCACTTCGCCTGCAACACTTGAAGCCGCAATGGAGTTAGCTACGGAACTCACTGAAAATCGCATTCGAAACGGCAAATTCAAAGAGGAGAAGAAGAAAACACCCATTGAGCCCCCAGGTTCATCCTCGAAGTTTGCTGGTAAGAGGAAGCGAAATGGCAAGAACTTTGCCATCACCCAAACCAACCCTCCCATCACTGCTGCACTAATCACCCAAGTTGCCCCTCCTGCCGCACCATTCAAAAGGCCATACACTGGCCCACACCCGAAGTGTAACCGTTGTCAATATCATCATCCTCCTGAAAACCCCTGCCAACATTGCACCAGTTGTGGTCATGCGGGTCACACCATCCAAACCTGCCGTACCCTTCAACGATTAAACCGCAGTCAACCTTCAACCCAAACCCAAAATCAAATTGTGGGCCAAGCCCAACAACCCTTACTTCTACCACCTGCACAACACGCAGCCCAACCTTACTACCAACCCAACTACCCTATGATGCAACCCATGCGAGCATGTTTCAATTGTGGGGACCCAAACCACTTTAGGAACACTTGTCCACGTTTAGTGAACATCATCCATGCCCAAGCTCAAGCAAACCCGGTAAACCAAGCTAACCAAGCTCCTCCACCTGCCAGAGGAAGAGCTTTCAATATCAATGCCAACCAAGCCAAGGCTGACAACAATGTGGTCAACGGTACGTTTCTCATCAATGGTAGTTATGCAACCATATTATTCGATACTAGTGCGGACAAGAGCTTTGTGTCTTTAGAATTCGAATCTATCCTCGACCAACCTCGTGTTAATCTCATTGAATCTCTAACGGTGGAAGTTGCCGACGGAAACCCCACTTCATTAAATTGTATTATACGCGATTGTACTCTCACCCTAAACGATCACGATTTCCCAATTGACCTCATTCCTATGAAGTTGGGAAGTTTTGATGTTATAATCGGTATGGACTGGCTCAGCCAGCATCACGCAGAAGTGGTGTGCCATGAGAAATTCATTCGTATTCCTCTCGCAGACGGTCAGACACTACGTATTTTTGGGGAAACCCCTTCGAAAGGACTCAAATTGATGTCTTGCCTTCAAGCCCGAAGTTATCTCCGCAAGAACTACGTCGCATTTCTAGCTCATGTCGTCAAGAAGGGAGGCAAGGAGAGGAGGCTCGAAGATATTCCAATTGTGAAGGAATTCCCACAAGTTTTTCCCGACGACGTTTCAGGACTTCCTCCTGTGAGAGAAGTCGAATTTCGCATCGATCTTGTGCCTGGCGCTAACCGGTCGCAAAATCTCCTTATAGGTTAGCCCCATCCAAGATGCAAGAATTGGCCAGTCAACTGCAGGAGTTAACTGACAAAGGATTCATACGTCCTAGCTCATGGCCTTAGGGTGCGCCTGTTCTTTTTTTGAAGAAGAAAGATAGAACGTTTCGCATATGCATTGATTATAGAGAACTCAACAAATTGACGGTTAAGAATCGTTATCCACTGCCTCGCATTGATGACCTCCTGGACCAACTTCAAGGCGCCACCTGTTTTTCCAAAATCGACCTTCGTTCTGGTTTCATCAGCTTAGAGTGCGCGAGGAAGATATCCCAAAAACCGCCTTCCGAACTCGTTATGGTCATTACGAGTTCATGGTTATGCCCTTCGGTTTAACCAATGCCCCCGCTGTCTTCATAGATTTAATGAATAGGGTATGCAAACCCTACCTCGACCGTTTCATCATAGTCTTCGTCGACGACATCCTTATCTACTCCAAGTCAAAATCCGATCATGAGCGACACCTTCGACTTATACTTACACTCTTAAGAACTGAATGGCTTTACGCTAAGTTCTCAAAATGCGAATTCTGGTTAGGAGAAGTACAATTCCTTGGTCATGTCGTCAATGACAAAGGGATTCATGTCGATCCTTCAAAAATCAAGGCAGTACAGGAATGGCAAGTGCCATGTACCCCTACCGAAGTTAGGTCATTTCTTGGTTTGGCTGGTTATTACCGACGCTTCATTGCCAATTTTTCCCGTATCGTCGTCCCGCTCACGGCCTTGACTCACAAAGGAAAACCTTTCATTTGGGGACCTAAGCAAGAGGAGGCCTTCCAAACTTTAAAGCAAAAGCTTTGTGACGCACCTGTCCTTACACTCCCTGAGGGTTGCGATGACTTTGTGGTTTATTGCGACGCATCGGGCAAGGACTATGCTGTGTATTGATGCAAAGAGGAAAAGTGATAGCCTATGCCTCCAGGCAACTCAAAGTCCATGAGAAGAATTACACCACCCACGACCTGGAACTTGGAGCCGTCGTGTTCGCTCTCAAGATATGGAGACATTACCTCTACGGTACCAAGTGTGAAATATACACTGACCACAAGAGTCTCCAACATATCTTCAACCAGAAAGAGTTGAATATGAGGCAACGAAGATGGGTCGAACTTCTCAACGACTACGGCTGTGAAATTCGGTACCATCCTGGCAAGGGAAACGTGGTGGCCGATGCGCTCAGTCGAAAAGGTAATGCGAACTCTATTCGTCTTCTATGTTCGCAAATCATAACCGACATCAAAGATCGAATTCGGGCAGCTCAACATGTTTCTGTAACAGAAAATGACGTACGCGATGAGCTATCATGTGGAGCTGAACTCAAAATTGAAACCAAATCTGACGATATTCTATACTATTTAAACCGCATATGGATTCCTGATCGCGATAACCTTCATGATTTCCTCATGAATGAGGCACACAGGACACGATACTCTGTACACCCAGGAGCCGATAAGATGTATCAAGACCTACGATACACCTACTGGTGGCCTGGCATGAAAAAGGACATCGCTGTTTTTGTTTCCAAATGCCTTACCTGTTCCAAAGTGAAATCTGAACATCAAAGACCTTCAGGACTTCTAGTCCAACCCGAAATACCTGTATGGAAGTGGGAAAACATAACCATGGACTTCATTACCGGGTTACCTCGCACCTCCAGTGGGTATGACACCATATGGGTAATCATTGATCGTCTTACAAAATCATCTCACTTCATTCCGATTCGCGAGGACTTCAAGAACGAGAAGCTAGCTCGTATCTACATCAACGAGATCGTAAGCCGTCATGGTGTACCGTTAAGCATCATTTCGGACCGCGATGGCCGTTTCACTTCACGAACATGGCGAGCCGTACAAACCGCTTTGGGTACACGGTTAGATCTCAGTACCGCCTTTCACCCTCAAACTGATGGTCAATCTGAACGCACCATCCAAACCCTTGAAGACATGCTTCTAGCATGTGTCATAGACTTCAAAGGGAACTGGGACGCTCATCTACCGTTAGTCGAGTTTTCGTACAACAATAGCTATCATTCAAGTATCGGCATGGCTCCTTTCGAGGCTTTATACGGTCGTAAATGCCGATCTCCAGTATGTTGGCACGAAATTGGTGAAGCGCAAATCACCGGACCTGAATTAATTCAAGAAACAACCGACAAGATCCTTCAAATTCGAAACAATCTTCTAGCGGCTCAAAGTCGTCAAAAGAGTTATGCTGACAAATGACGAAAGCCTTTGGAGTTTTGTGTTGGTGATCGAGTACTTTTGAAAGTATCACCGTGGAAGGGAGTGGTTCGTTTTGGCCAAAAGGGCAAGCTAGCACCACGCTACGTAGGACCTTTCAAGATACTCAAAAGAGTAGGACCTGTAGCCTACAAGCTTGACCTACCAGAAGAACTCAACAGAATTCATCCCACGTTCCACGTATCAAATTTGAAAAAGTGCCTCGCCGACGAAAACCTCCATATCACTCTAGAATACATTCAAGTCGATGAATCAATGCACTTCGTTGAAAGACCAGTGGAAATCATGGATTTCGATGAGAAGCGTTTAAGGAGAAGTCGTATTCCAATTGTCAGGGTATGTTGGGAGTCAAAACGAGGACCCGAGTTTACTTGGGAACTTGAAGACTCAATGCGCGAAAAGTACCCGCACCTCTTTCCGGTTACCACTACTAATTAAATTTCGGGACGAAATTTCTAAAAGTAGGGGATACTGTAACATTTATGTAAAACGGGTTCAAAACCCGCTTCGTTAACAATCAAATATTCAGTTTAAGTTCGTTGCGTATCCTATTAGTGCCGGTTATATTTTTATGTTTCATAATTAATAAATATTGTAGAATTTAAAAACTATAATAATAATAATAATAATAATAATAATAATAATAAGTAAATAAAAAAAAAATAAACTCTAAAAAGAAATCAAACATTTGCACACACACACGAAACACCACTACTCTGCACACACTTTAGTGACTTGATTTGTAAATAAATAAGTTTTATAGTAGATTTAAAAGCGAATACCTGCAAGTTCATCAATCAAATCCGTAACCGCTATTCCAATCATCATACCACGCGACCTCTGTTGATTGTAACCGAATCCAAATCGCAAGTTACGCGCGGAACCCGAATTTTATGAGGGTAATTGACTGGAATCAATGATTTCAATAATCATGGATTAAAAGAAAAACCGAAACATTCAATCTATAAATACTAGCCTTGCCATCACAATTGAACTCGCTCACTACCTTCGAGTTGCTGCTCCTATTCTCTCTGATCAAACGTTCTGCTTCATCGGAAAGTTGTTCTGTTTTTTGTCGGAATTAATCACCGGAAATATCCGATCAACACCAAGGTCAACCGGAGAAGTGTAACACTCTTTCAATTCGGTACGCTCATCTAACCCTTACTCTGTGTAATGTCAATTCTTTTCAATCTAAACAATTCAGTTCAAGGGAAATCGTCAGTTGTTCAAATGTCTGGGTAAAATGAAGAAGATGAAGTTATGAAGGATATATGTATAATTAAACTTGGTCTTTTAAACGGGTTAGACACACAGTCCAGTGGTGGACTGTGTGCATTTCATACTATCGATACCGGGTTCGAATCACACACGTTACCGACTTTCTGAAAAACCCAAACTTTTTATACCTAATCAGATCACCTATCTGTAAGTTTATATAACTAATGTAACTCCAGGATACTACGGGTTAGACACACAGCCCAGCTGGTTGGGCTGTGCGCACACGAAACCTCAGGTACCGAGTTCGATTCGGGTTATTGAAACCGGTTTGGCCATTATAAAACCTTTTTAAATAAAAACAAAATATAATTAAACTTAGTTTGTATATATAAGTAATAAAAATGGAGTTTATTTCGGGTTAGACACGTAGCTCAGTTGGAAGAGCTGCGTGCACACGAACAAGAGGTCTCATGTTCGAATCCCGCACACGACGCTTAATAAATCATGCGACCCGGTCAGACGTCAGATCTGACAATTATTTTTTTATATTTATTTATCTTATTTTATTTATTGTATATATATTAATACTTTGGTTAAAAATCTAATTAAAAATACATAAAATGTATAATTTAAATGGTATATAACCTCAACAAAATACCATAAAAAATAACCTAAAAACCTAACAAAAAGTATTAAATCATAATATTAAATCGTTTATATTTATCGATTTATCGCATTATTATTTTATGTTAGTATTTGTTCGCCGATCAAATCCTCAATTCGTGCGCACTCTTCATCAATCTAGAAAAACGCACCCACGGTGAGTGAATCTCTACAAATTCCCCGTTTTATTCACGTTTTTTGGTGTATCATGTGTCGTACAATTCCTTTATTTTATTTAAACACTTGTGCTTATATCATCTTGTGGTCAAATGTGTGATGGTTGTTGTGTGAATATTATGTGGATTAAATTTATCATTTCAGTGCACTCATTTCATTAGGCCCATCAGTTCCTCGTGGGATACAGGTTGAGCATCAGGTGCCTCATTAGATCGGCTCCGTTTGATTGAGCCTTGATCTCAAATACATCATCATTCATGTCATATATTCATTCAATGTGGTTTGTGATTGTTTACATATATATATTTGCTCACATGTGATTTATGCACGAATTTCTTTAATAAATAAAACAAGCAATTATTTAAAATGTTTTATCAAGGTTCACTCGCCAACTTTTGTTGACCCAAAATCTGATTCTGACAAGATATAGGTGATCCAGTTGAGTAAAGAAACACTTAGGATGGCCTAGAAGAATAAACAAGATATTGCGTTGGAATAAACATTTAGTTTTTTTTTTGTATTTGTATGAACCATGTTTATTTGATATTTGAATTTTGTAATATGAATTTAATAAATATGAAACTTTTTAGTAAATATCATGAGCTTTGTTGATAACCCAATCATGCCCCGACTTTTAATCCGCTGCGGGTCAAGGTGTGACAAAGTTCAAATTATATTTCTATTACCCGTAATATTCTGTAACTAAGGTTTTATCAAGACTAAATTAAGCGGTCATCAAGTGGACTCCTTAGCTAACAAAAATTACATCTTTGATCCCAAAAGTTACAAAACTTTGTCATGGATATCATCGATGTAACAAATATTGTTTTTAGTTATCGTATTTTATGTGGTTTGAAGATGTTAAGACGTTTATTATAATTAGTCTAATACAATTGCAGTACAAATGAATGAAATAGTAATTTAGAAGCTTTCTAGTGCATGTTGCTTGGAGACATTTATTTTCGTAGAAAAACTTAGCATGCATGCTATTTTATACTTTTTATTATAATTTATTTGAGGCTTCTCAAGATCACGGCGTCGTAGCACCTACGCTTGTGGTGGTGGTCCCTGGTTGATCCTAGTAAGGTTTTAATTATCGTGTTAAATGTTAATAATTTTAGCCACAAAACAAAAAAAAATATGTAGCCAGGTTCAATTTTTATGAAATATAATTACAAAATATATAATAACGAGACTTTCGTTACTCATAAGAAATATAATAGTACAGTATCGGTTGAAATAACTAAATAAAAAGAATATAAAATACAATTATATATATATATAAATCTTGATTCAAGCCGTATCTCTGGTTGGTCCTCACCCGCACTTGATACTATCCTAGACTGCAACAAAGAGCACACTAAAACGTTGACGATTTTGGTTGAGGCTACGTGTTCAACATGCTTCCCTTAAAACAGATTTCGAGCCTCTACTAAAGACGACGCGACTGTTTCCCAGGGTACAACAGCCGAAGCAATATGTACTGCCGAAGATGGCTCACGCGCCCGAGGTTGCACCGGGTAATTGTAGTGTTTGAACTTATGGAACAAATAAGGATGTGATGGTGGTGGAAAACAATTAGAGAGTACTCCTCTCTCTAGTTGGTCTTCAAGTTTCCATTCTCCTTTTAGTATATTTATGTATAAAGCAATACAATATTCTTATATTCCCAAAAAGAAGCACATAGCCTACTAATTGTACAAGAGTTAAGGATTAGTGAAAGGTTTCACTTAATTAGTCACTTAATTAGAGACTTAATAATAAAACTAATTAAATGTCATAAGAAGCTCTACTCAAGAGTTTCTCTTTTATTCACCACATGAAGATTCTAATTAATATCTAGAATTTCATTAAATTATAAATAAATTAAATATCCATTCACCAAATTTCCAACAATCCTCCACATGAATGGAGATCATTCAAAACACATAAAATTTCCAATGGAACCTCGACAGTTGAGTTTTGCATACGATAGGTAGGTGTTACGCTTTGAACCTTCGCCCATGAAATGCACTTAGCTCACTAGCTCTGAGTAGACATTGATGTCTTTGAACTCGTCTGATGTTTGTGTATGCGACAAGACAGTTCACACAAGACTCTCCTTAGCCGGGTCATCTTCTCATAGTCGTGTCCACTAATAGTCGTGGAACACTTTCCTGGTTCTGCGAGAGCTCTAGGAATTGTGCCATCAATTCCATTCGAAGCGACCCCACTTCTCTCTAAAATAGGTGATTCTCCTTAGATCATTAAAAGCATTGTGGTTATCGTGATTTATTCAAATCATTTACAACATATTATGCTTAGCCTCACTCTTTGGGGTATGTAGTTAAATTATTTTCAGTCTAGGAATAGACTAGGACGTATTTAAACACTTTTTTATACTTTGGGGTATGTATAACCATATATACTAGCTTATGCATATCATTTATGTCCCAATAGTGACCACCCTTAGGCATATGAGTTAGTTGTCCTATTGAACTTAGATTTTGGGATCTCAAGTCAACTAAGTTAGGTTTCCTTCACATGCCCTTTTTAATAGGCTTTATTCTCATTCCACAACTTGATCTCTAATAAACCCTCAGGTTGTTGTATCCATAACATTATCTTTGACTTTGTCTAGTCACTACAATTAACTTTACTTATTTGAAATCAGTTATCATGATGTATACTTAACTCGCAAGTTAATTTGCCTATTGTCAACTTCTAATACTATAACCTTAGTGACCATCTGAATCTGATTATAATATATGTCTTTCTAAGATAAACCTATCATTTAAGGCAAGCACATCTCCATTATGCACTACGACCTTTGTGTCCTTCCTCCACTTAGTCGTCTGTTTGCAATGTTAGATTGGATTACAAATCCTTATTGCCAAACTTTTATGATAGAAATGCAAGACACCCCCACATTTAAGTGTTATAGGATATCATCCAGATGGCGTAATAAAAACCATTTCTACATACCATTATAGGGTTGTTTCTAAATGGATCCTCCCCCATAATTCTTGCCATTTAATCAACATTTCCGTAACTTCACTTTTGACGACATTTATACACAATGATAGAACAAGATCAACCTCATTGTATCAGTGAATTCAACTCATATTGCATTAGCTTACATAAGCTTCTGAGCTGACCAAAGCAACACATGCCATTGTCATAAGTTTGTCACCAACTTAGAATAATTCTAATTTAACATCTAGAATAAGCCTAGACAATGAGTTCTCGTCATTAGCTTTTCAAACATACTCTAAGTTACATGTCTTTTCCTTATAATGAATGAAATTCTCCCTTAACTTTGTCTGCACACAAATTCTTTTTGTGTTCATAAACATTTGAATGTTTAGAGTTAATTAGTCTCCGTTAGCATGCTTTAGACTACAATACTTTAGCATGTGAACAGAAGGTGCATCATTCTAATTCTTCACAGCCCTAAGGATATCATAATATCACTTTGTAACATTCATCCCTTGCTAAGAGAAAATAATGAGACTTATTCATAATCTAAAACATTAATATTTAGGAAGGTCTCACAAATTATGGTATATAGCACATAGCTAATTTTTTATCATTCAATTAAGGAACATAACTTGTTTACCTTTGATCTCCAACGCTTTACCCTTGACTTATAAGGACTTAAACATAAGTCTTAATCCAAGTCACTTGGCGAGTACATTCATCACCGACAAGATGAATGTTCCTCGTCTACAATCACTATCATGTGTGAGATAGAGTCAACTAGATCGACACTCAACAACATAGCATTCATAATTTTGCCATAAGTGATTTGTACACATCTATTGTTATTCACTAGGAGATATATATATATATATATATATATATATATGTATAGGATGCTCTCTCAAACGAATATAAAATCTCCATATAGTTCTAACAATAATTAAGTGGTAGACGTATCTACGTCTAGATCACTCGAAACAAATCTTGCAAGATTTATCAAAGGTATACAATAACGTACATTACTTTTTCTTTCATATGTTAAAATTCACACTTGTGAATTTTCCAATCACTTCTAACGAAATATGTCGACATGGATCTCGTTTATGTATTTCATCTCAATACACTGAGTATATTCTTTCATTATTCTCTCATGATGTGGTTATACATTTGATGTTTCGTCTTTAACTTTTAGTCAATGCAACAACTCTTAAGTTGTTTATGTCCAAATATATTCATGTATTATCCGTTTAAAACCACATTCTTTTAAGCAATGTATAGTTGACGTTATAATTACTTTCCATAAAAATAATTTATACGTCACAAACATTAGTGATATTTCTTTGTAAAAAATTGCATGTGTTATCCGAAGATACTGAACACAAAACAATAAAATATATTGGAAACTAAATCATAAGTGCCAAACACTTTTGAAATTTAAATGAAAGAATAGACGATATATAGAAATCAAATATCATAGTGTTAATATCTTCAACACTTTATAATATGACCGAAATCTTCTCAAAGATATCGTCCCATGGCATGTCTTGAGATACTCTCTCAATAAGACTCCATGCTCTTGTAAATACAAGTTCCCCATTTCATCATGAAACTTTAAACTTAGACAATTCTGCTCAAAACAACACCAAGTTGTTACAAAAGCTACATTTAAGTAGTAAACTTAAACAATTAAATTTGTTCACAACAACACCAAGTTGTTTTCTACCAAATAATATTCACGAGATTGTTACTTTGTTCAACAAATGCTACTTCTAGAAAGAGTAGCATGCCATTTGAATTCTCAAAACTATGCCAAACAAAGGAAATATTTTAAAACGATTTTTATAACAAAGTTTTACAATGCACAATATTACTAATATCAATTAAAGTTTATGATAACATAAATCAAAACCCAAAATATCAAACGGTTTTATATCGTTTAGTCTTACTACGCATGTCCTAAACGTTTACTAACACACATTTTAAAAAAATGTTATAACAGGCACATTACATAAACGAACGTTTACATAAAATGTTTTCCAAGGATAAAGTTTATAAAATAAACTATTTCTCATTATTTTTAATTCACACATAATCAATTAAATGTTTACATAAAACATTTCCATTCATTATGGCTTATACAATGTACAATCTCTAACATTGTATTTGTGATATACATTTTCTAACACACGTGTTAGTCATTTTTTATATATAAAACATGACCATTTGGATTTAGAAATCACAAATTAAAGTTGGTGATAAATCCCATACAACTACACCATCACTTTATGGTGATTTAATTCTTGTATTCTTACTCTTGTAGTTTTCCAATCTCATCGAGTTAGTCACATAGCCTACTTTTAATACAAGAGACATGGGGTGAAAAGAGTCTCACTTAATTAGAGATTTTATTAGAGACATAAATTCTAATAAAAACTAATAAATTGACATAAAACTCTACTTAAGAATTTATTTTCCATATGAAGAGTTTAGTAAATAATTATAATTTCATTAAATTTATATAAATAACAACACCATCACTTTATGGTGATTTAATTCTTGAAGTCAATCAAACATCAACTTTAATGTATTAACTTTTATCTAAACCACACAAAGCATAATCTAAGTGTTTATATTCATTCAAATCAATGTTATAACAAATTACTATATAAAATATTTACATAGCATTTGTATTTTAACAATTTTTAACAATCATGTTAAAATGAAAAAAATTATAACGCGCACAAATATTAACATTTCCAAAAATGTTAATTCAACTTGCTATAAATACATATATGGTTCAAATAAATAAGTCATTTCCAATACACACGTTAGAAAATAAACAATTAAAAATATTGCTTACAAACTAACGCTTTTCATAAACGTTTCTAACACACATGTCAGAAATAAATGGTTACAAAAATCATTATAAGGCTTATTAGTTTATCTAAAATATACTTAACTTTAACACTCAATTTTTTTAACCATATTATATGAATAATATGATCATTTCTAACAAGCATGTTAGAACATGAAACGTTTACAAAAAAACGTATTGTTTAAAAAAATAAGCCGGTCTAATGCACATGTTAGAAAATTTAACGTTTACAAAAATGTATGCTCTACACTAATAAACCCGATCTAACACAAAAGTTAGAAAAGATTAATGATTCCAAAATCGTTTCAATAAACCAAACGTTGAACCAAAACTATTTGTTTTGTACCACGGTATAGTATTTAAGATTGTATCTCAATCTCAAGAAATCCAAACACAACAAGTTATACTACGTACATGTTTCCCAAAATATTTATAAGATCATAATCTATATGAATTATGTTCTTTTTATTTATTTATTTATAAATCTTTTCGTGAACACAAAATTCTTATAAATAAGGTTTTAAGATTGTAGCAACAATCTCACGAAATTTGTTTTAAGTTTGTAGAAACTTGGTTCACTTTTTATGAAATATAATTACATAATATATAATAACGAGACTCTCGTTATTCATAAGAAATATCATAGTACAATATCGGTTATAATAACTAAATAAAAAGAATATAAAATATAATTATATATACCAATCTTGATTCAAGCCGCATCTCTGGCGGATCCTTCACCGCACTTGATAGCATCCTAGACTGCAACAAAGAGCACACTAAAACGTTGACGATTTTGGTTGAGGCCACGTGTTCAACACGCTTCCCTTAAAACAAATTTGCGCCTCTACTAAAGACGACTGTTTCCTAGGGTACAACAGCCGACGCAATATGTACTGCCGAAGATGGCTCACGCGCCCAAGGTTACACCGGGTAATTGTAGTGTTTGAACTTATGGAAGAAATAAGGATGTGATGGTGGTGGAAAACAAGTAGAGAGTACTCCTCTCTCTAGTTGGTCTTCAAGTGTCCATCCTCCTTCTAGTATATTTATGTATAAAGCAATACAATATTCTTATATTCACAAAAAGAAGCACATAGTCTACTAATTGTACAAGAGTTAAGGATTAGTGAAAGGTTTCACTTAATTAGTCACTTAATTAGAGACTTAAAAACTCTAATAAAACTAATTAAATGTCATAAGAAGCTCTACTCAAGAGTTTCTCTTTTATTCACCACATGAAGATTTTAATTAATATTTATAATTTCATTAAATTATTAATATATTAAATATCCATTCGTCAAATATTCAATTTTTTTGCCTAAACTAGTGTTAATGGAGAAAATATTTACTATTTTGGTGTTCTTTAAAAATTTGGTGTTGTCTATTATTTTTAATTTATAACAAAGAAGAACTGCTTTTAGATGTTCACTATTTTGGCTCCTTGCTGTTGGAAAGCATCCGAAATCAGAAGCCAATCGAATGAATCAGATTTGGTTTTTAGAAGCCGTTGGATTGACGCCAATCGATTGAATCTGAATCAGGAACCAACATTAGAATCTTAATCGATTGAATAAGAGTTAGAAGTGAATAGAAGTGGTTGTGGTTGAATCTCTGAGTTAGAAGCGAACATCATCGAACGTTTTACGAAAAGCTAATTTCAGTCTTTGCGAAATTGAATATTTGTTAGTAATCTCATAGAATTTTATAGAAGTCTTCGAGTATAATGTTTTGAAATTGTCTTTGATCAGGTTCATACAATTTTAATTCACAAAGTGTTCAAGTAGCAGGTTTCGTAGAACTAGAACTTTGTGAATTGAATAAAACAATTGTAGAGAGTATACTAAGTTCTGTATAAAACTTTAAACTGTTCGAGCAGGTTTCATAGAGCTTTATAACTTTTTTGTTCTGCTTACCTTTAAAATTGAATTTGTAGAAGTCTTCCAGAACTGTATCATCTTGAACATTAAGCAAAATGCTTTTGTTTTAGGCTGATGCAGTCCACATGTGATTCAAAACGAGGATTTCAGCATAAGGGAAGTTGATGTTGATAAAACTAAAACCGATGTAAATGTTTTGTAAACTAATCTAGTTTTAATCTTTGTTTAGCTTTTTGTGTTCCTTATTTAATTTTAACTAGTATTAAGCACCTCCGCATTGCGGCAGGGCCACCAACACCGAACTTGTGGCGTGTTAACGCGAATAACTTAGACCGAAACATTAAACATAGAAAAGAATAACTAAGTTGATCGGACCCGTGCGTTGCGACGAACTTATCAAATGGGAAATATAAACGACGTAAAAACGTTGAACCACACACACGTTTCGCCGTGTTAACTCGCAAAATTTAAACGAAATGTAAAAAAAAATTTACGTAAGATGAAAAGTGTAGGTGACCAAAGTTGAAAGTACAAAAGTTGTGAGGTTAAATTGCAAAAGATGAAAGTTTTGATGTTATAAATAAAAAAACAAATAGTTTTAGATTAAAATCAATTTTTTTTAAAACCTCCCAAATCATGAGGTACACACCTCTATAAACATAAATGTTGTAAATTTAGAGTATGTAAATTTTATTTGTGAGGTTTCCTTTAGTTCGTATTTTAGATGAGTTGATTGTGAAAAAAAAACAAAAGAAAATAATTATAACAAGTTAGTAAACTGGAGGAGAGGGGATAAATTTATATTTGTAATAATAATAATAATAATAATAATAATAAAACGTAGAGTAAATGATATAAATAGTCTGTAGCTGTTTAAAATTTTGGATTTAGTCTTTTTAAGTCTCTTTTCGTTGAATTCGGTCCACATAGTTAATGTTTTATATTAGGTCCAAATAACTATCAACATGATTAGATGTGTCTATTAACGTGATGTCAAATTACTATTTTATCTTTGTTAATGAAAAACAAACTACATCATAGTCTCTTCTCTGTGCATGTCGCCGGTGAATAAGGTAAATTCAAATTATCTATATATGGTTGTGTATTTGAACTGATCCTAATTGATTTATGTTAACCTAAAAGCTAAGATTCGAATTGGCATAACTCAAAAGTAGATCAATCAATCCATTTATACATGTAAAATAATCCAAAATTTAGTTATATTACACGTAAAATTTTGCAAAAAATTGTTTTTTTTTAACATGTAAAAATAAGTTAAAGTGATTACAGTTTTCTGATTAGGTTTACGTGTTGTTTTGTAAAATAGGAAGTTGGGTTTTATATTTTAAAATGTTTAAGTTCTATTGTAAACCAATAATTCGGATCTGAGGCACCTAACTAACGTTTCAGATTTCATAATGTTCGATGTACGAAGAATAGAGGCATTTAGGAATGAAACAAATAGGTACATTACGTGTATAACAATGAATTCGATGGTGATACGTGAATTCTTCTTCCACTATAGATTATGATTTTTATTTCGTGATAAGCTTTATTAGATTTACATAGGAACACGCCTTCGCTTGTTCGTGCTATGATTTGATTTGTGAATTCATACGGAGCTGAAAAACAACTCAATTTCTTCTCGCATAGCGATATTGAAGATCATTGTTGATTTTGCTAGTTTAGCTATAAGCAAGCGAACAGAATTTTACCTAGGTCAAAAGATACCTGCTTATTTATCTTATTTTGAATATTATTAAACAATGAGTACATTAAGGGGGCACCGATTGCATTATTCTCATTGTTATGATTGGTCATTTAATATATGTATTAATGCTCTTTTATGTTTGAATTTTGAGGTCAATCCTACAAAATCCTTCTTTCCAAATTCATCTTCATCCATTTAAATACACAACATTAAGACCTTAATATATGTAGCAAATAGCTCATGGCAAACTGTCTTGTCCCAATTCATATATTTCCGCTATTGATGATGGCTTCGTTTTAGCGGATGCAAAGATAGGAGTAGGATTTGTAAAGAGATTGGTGACATACATGGTGATGGATGACCTTGTTTCTCCATGTCCACAATCTCTACATCACTTTGATCAACAAGTTCAACATCAAGGCTTTGGGTGATTTAGAGGATAAGGATGTTGATATGGGCATGAATGATGTATTTCGGTTTCATCTTTTGCTTACCACTTCCTACTATAATTTCACACAAATACTAGGCTGTTTTGATGTTCTTAGTCTTCCTATTGTTTTAGGTTTAAAATGTGAAAGTACTTTATCAGTTTAGGGTTACAAAGGTGTGGTTTCTATGTCGGGCTTAACAATACTAATTTTAAGGAGATAATCGGTATTTTTTCCTAAAAAATCCACTAAGGGACTATTTGTTTAGTTCTTAATGAGACTTTTAATGTTCAGACGTCTTAGTGGTTCAACACTTAGTGGTTCAGACTGTTTGTTTCGGGTGCAGATGTGAGTCTAAATGGTTAAGACCTCTTATCTAAATTGGTCAGCCAATTGTCTCTGAACGATTAAACATTATACTAGCTTTAAAGGTTCAGACCTCTTACTAGTTCAACACTTAATGGTTCAAACCTCTTACTGATTCAGCGCTTACCCATTCTAAAGTTGTCAAACAGCCCCTAATGTGCGGCTGCTCCCCAAGACCCCAACCCATAAAATATCACATGCATGGTTTAGGTCACTTGGATGGGTAATAAAATAAAGTTTTGTTACTACACAAAAGTATATATAATCATGATGTTACTTCTGGTGAAATTTTGTTGATTGATATTAAATAAGAACCTAATTATGTTTAAAGGCCATATAATTTAAGTTATGTTATGTATATATACTCTTATCAGCATTCTTTCAAAGATTATTGTTGTGTGGATACCGTGTTATAAACTGCTCAGAACTTACACGAGTATTTGAATGGTCTTTCAATGATATAGGGCCTGGAACTATTGAAGCATTCACTGAATTCTAAGACGGTGCTCAAAATTTTTTTCTTGGTGACAATATGAAAAAGCGAAAAAAGTAATGGTAGTTGATGGTTATGGACTTGTTTAAAGGTACATTTTATGAGCTTTAATGTTTTTCTTGCTGACTAAATGAAAAAGAGTAAAAGTAATGGTAATTGATGGTTATGGACTAATTTAAAGGTACACTTTATGAGTTTTCTTTTAATTGTTTATAGGCCAATGTATCATATGATGGGCATGTTTATTCACCCAAACCATAGAATTGGTTCATGAATATGAGTTTATTATCTGTTACAAATTTATATAAAGAGTTTTATTTATTTCGGAACAAGTTATTCCGTATTTAACGACGAACATATTCCAACAAGTTGTCAGGAAAAATGGTCTATGGCAACCACTTTAACACCTATATCTATGAAGTATCTGCTGACGACATGTTATCGGGAGATCTGTACCGATGACTTATTAAGCTATAGCGATGACTTTTGTCGTAGTTAAACGTGTAAATTCTTGTAGTGATTTGGGTTTTACATCCGATCGAAACATTTCCTCACATGTTGGTGGTGGGGTGGGGTGGCGTGGGGGTGGTATCTTTGAGACCGTGTATTGATTGGTTGTATTTAGGTATAAATTATCTCATATTCAGATTTTCCGGGACATACATTGATCTAATAAATTATTAGAAATCGACCAACGATATATTTACTAGAAGTTAATCAATTTACAAAACTATTTTACAATATTCGAAGTTATAAGTATTTATGAAATAAAAACTAAAAACATGTGTACTACTTTCATATTAGATATTATATAAAATATAAAAAGTAATTCATTTTCATCGTTCTTTATAACCTTATTGTTGTGATTGTTGTTTTGATGCTTTTAGACTTGTTTGATCTATTAAAAACTGAATCTGAATTATAGTTTTAACATGTATGTCGTAGAACGTAAAATAATAGAATTGAATTAGTTCTTTCAAATTTTTGTCTCTAGAAGAAGTTATCATCCACATAAAGTCCTAAATGAACTAAATTAAAGAGATCATAATCTAGGTTATTCTCTGTCATCACCCCTATCAATGCCCCCTTCACGCCACCAAATCGCTTAACTTTGGGTTTAAGAGTTCATTCAATGTCTAATGGTAAAAACAATATATTATAACTCGTCGACTCCAATTAGATGGTGAAATCATAAATCGGCATAAAAGGGTAAAAGATCATGGATGATGTGTAGAACTGAATGTAAGATGTAACACCACCCGGTTACATTATTTCGCTAATTATTTATTATTTTTATTAATTTTTAGCAATGAGAGTTAAAGGTAATTCATAATTTTAGATACTACATCATTAATCATATAAATAATTAAATTTTAATTAAGTATTTGCACACCAAACCCTAACTTTATATAGGCCACGAATAGGTCTATATGCGGTGTATAACCGCCTTTTTCAATTTTCAAGAGAATCTCTTATTCACATCAAGTGGGAATTTGTTACTTTATATATGCCGCGTATAGACGTGTTCGCCACGTATATAGGGGTTTTTTACAAACATTTCTATACAATATTTATTGTTTTAGCAAACTTTTATAATCAGTAATGTTTGAAAAAATAACTAAAAGTCATTGTTATGTATTTTATCGTATAGTATAATATAGGTCTTGTATATGCCTATAGATTTAGTATTGTATCATATAGTGTAGTATAAGTCTCCTGTTTGGGTCACTTAGGCATGTGACCTAGTGGTCAAGAGGGTTTTCCTCAAGTTCAAACCTTGGGATGGGGGAGTCTTTTAGGAGTGTAACTTATAATGTTAAAAAAAGTCTCGTGAGTGAGGTTCTCTACAAAGTTTGTTTTTAAGTGTAAGAAGTTATCATGACCATTAGATTTAGTAATTGATGGATGGGATTAAATGAATGGTAAAATTGTAATATTTGTTTTAGTTAAATTGATTGATTGATTTCTTATATTAACGGTATAAAAGTAAATGTAGTGTTCCTTAAATTTAGAAACCCACATGCTAGTTATCCTCGTCTTTTTAAAACCTCAAGAACTTTTTTATACGTAATTTGTTTTTAAAAAAAGTTACACCATAATAACGAGTATTTTTTATCTTTAATATGAGTATCAAATTGCTACACATATAAAAGAAAAAAAACTTACGTTTCAAGTAGTTGATGTGTTTTATCAGTAATGGTGTGTTTTATATGACTACGTGTTTTATTGGTTGGATCGTGTGTTTTAAGGACTGATATATTTTATAGTGATTAATTATGTGTTTTAGTAGGGTATCTAGGTGAACATATGTTTTTTAGAGTTTGAATGATCTATTTAAAAGAGTTGTGTGTTTTATAGTTTGAATGATGAGTTTTACCAAAGCTAATAAAACACCATTTAATCATTGCAAAATACGTAAAACACACTATATCTAACATGCAAAAAAAATTTGAATGAATTATGATTAAAGTATGCTTTATGTAACTGACAATTTGAATTGTTAAAAGATATACGGTTTCCTTAAAAATTTCATTTTATTGTTTAAGAAATATACCTTCTTAAAATAACTTAATTAAGGAATTACCTTTATGCCCTTGTATTAAAAATCTATAGATGCCACATGTCACAATAAGAACACTTCTTACACCTTATAGGAAAATGGACTTTGTAGCCAACTCCTACCCTAAGTCTCGTATATGCCTATACGTGTAGTATAATATCATATCCTATCGTATCATATTGTATAGTGTAGTATAGGTCCTTTATAGGCATATATGTGTATATCAACTTATATATCCGTATAGGTGCAGTATCGTATCATATGGTGTAGTATAAGTCTTGTATAGGTCCCGTCCCGTAAAGGCTTATAGGTTATAGGCCTATGAATGTAGGATCGTATAGGTTCCATATAGCATTATAAGTGTAGTTTAGGTCCCGTATAGGCCTATAGACCTATACAAGACCTATAGGGAACCTATACGAGACTTATACTACATTATATGATACATTACCAAACTATACAGTATTGTACGATGAGTTACTATAGGATACGATACAACACCCGGATAGGCCTATAGGTGTAGTATAGGTCTCATATAGGACTATTGGTGTAGTTTAGGTCATGTATAGTCCTATAGTCCTATACGAGACCTATGGGGACCTATATGAGACTTATACTACACTATATGATACGATACAGTACAATACAATACAATACGTTACTATAGGATACGATACAACACCCGTATAACAATATAGGTGTATTTTAGGTCTCGTATAGGCTTATAGGCCTATACAAGACCTGTAGGGAACCTATACGATGTCACACCCCGACCCGCAGCGGAAAAAGGTGATCGGGGCATGATTGGGTTTTCATCAAAGCTCATGACATTTATTATAATGTTTCATATTTATTATTACAATTTAAAGGGAATCATACAAGTACAACATGTTCTATACATCTTTCTAGACTTCATTATTTTTCTTCTAAGGCAATTTCCTATGTGTTCCTTGCTTCATCCTGTCCACCTGTATCATGTGTAAAAATGGTTTTTTTTTTTGTCAACTAAAAGTTGGCGAGTGAACCTTGTTAGAAAACATTTATTATTGATTTCTTCTTGTATTTAATATGGAAAAATTGTGCAATAATCATATGTGAGCAAACGTAAATAAACATACAATAACAAACAATAACAAACCACCTTGCATGAGTATATGACATGAATGATAATGTATACGTTGGCAACGTCACGTTCCGCTCATAGGTAATGGGGAACGGACGGCCTATGATGATGTATGTGCGATCAAGGCTCAATCAAACGGAGCCGATCGTATGTTGGCAACGCCTCGTTCACGCTCATAGGTAATGGGGAACGGTTCCGCTCATAGGTAATGGGGAACAGACGGCCTATGATGATGTATGTACTGAAAATGATAAATTTAATCTACACATTAACCACACAAACAGTTGATACATATTGAATACACATTTGATCATGGATATGATGGATGCACAAGTGTTTAAATGTAATATATAATAAGACACATGATACACCAAAAAGTGATTAAAACGGGGAATTTGTAGAGATTCACTCACATTGGGTGCGTTCGTTTGATGATGTTGAATGCGCACGAGTTTAGAGGGTTGATCGACGAGGAATAACTAACCTAAATAATAACGAAAAGGTACGGTAAATAAGTGGATTTTATTAACAATTTTAATAGGATTTTTAGATATATTTTTTTTGTGAGTTTAAGGTCATTTTCTAACTTTAAAAATATTATTTTTAAGTATTTTTAAATTAAATAAATAAAAAAAATGTTGACTTTTTTTGGGTTCACCGTTGACCGTTGACCATTGACTGTTGACCGATTCGGTCTTGTATTTGTTTGCACTGAGTGAGGTTCGAACTTGTGATCTCTCGTATACGTGCGCAGCTCTACCAACTGAGCTACGTGTCTAACCCGAAATATTTCTGTTTTTAATTATATTTATATACTATTTAATTTATTCAAAATTCATTTATTTTAAAAAGGATTTTAATTATATCGAACCGGTGTGCATAACAGGTCTCGAACCCGGGACCTGTTGTTTAACGTTGCACACAGTCCACCGCTGGACTGTGTGTCTAACCTGGTTAAAATACTTGTTTTTATTTCACTTATATACTAACTGGAAGTTTCCGTATTTGGGTTTTATAAAAAGTCTGAATATTGTGACGAATCGGAACAAGGACAGACTCGAACCCGGTATCTCTATGATTCAAATGCCTCGAACCCGGTATCTCTATGATTCAAATGCACACAGTCCACCGCTGGACTGTGTGTCTAACCCGAGATATAATCCATTTATATTAAATTTATACACAAACTAAACTTCATCTTCTTCGTTAAAACAACCCAGAACAACAATTATTCGACTGTTCTTGTTTAATTCGATTAACGGACATATAAATGATTAAAATGAAATGGATAAAGAAGGTTTTGGAAATGAATGTACCAGAAAGAGGTTTTTCTCAGAATTCCGGCAAAGGTCGTCGGCTCGGTTTATGAATTCCGTCTGAGCGGACCAATTAACAGTTTTGATTAACTAATTGTGAAATTAAGTGACTAAACAAGGATTATCAAAGAGTTTAGATGCTCGTACCGATTCACAGCGTGATTTCAGAATTTTCAGAAAATTTCCGGCGGTTGCAGGTTATCAGGTATCGTCGTCTGTGACCGATTCTGGTAGAAGGGTTTGAGTTAGTAAGAGTCTAACAATAGATAGAAGATGAAAGAATTGAGAAATTTACCGTTTTGATAAATGACATGGTTTTCCGGCGAAAGTCCGATGATATCAGATAGCGATTCCGACGATCAGAAATTAGAGCAAAAGTGAAATTGAGAGTTCTGTGGTGTTTCTGAGTTGCGAGACAATGATAATACCGGTGTAAATTTGGAGGTGAATGATTTCGGTTATCAAACTCGAACATCATATGAATCGGGTCCAATAAAGGCTGAATTGATTAAGAACGCCGGCCGTAATGATTTCATCGGTTATAACCAGTAACTCACGATCACTCAATCGTCTGGATGGTTGAAAGCCGATTATCGGTTTCAGTTTTTGGCGCAAACAGGTAGATTCACGGGTGATCTTAAGGTTTTATTTGTTTCTTGATTACACAAAAACAACAAGTGGCGGAGTGGTTAAGTGTTTGATAATTGAGTCTTCCGGCTGACCCGGGTTCGAAACTCGGCAGCCCCTTTTTATTTTTAATTGCTTTATTTTTATTTTCTAACAATTTTAATTTCCATATTCTAAAATGTTTATTAGTTATGTATTGTTTAAAATTAAAATAAGCATTAAATGATCAACGAAAATTTGAAACTGATTATTCGATTAATAAACGAAGCGGGTTTTGAAAACCCGTTTTTCGACGGATGTTACAGTATCCCCTACTTTTAGAAATTTCGTCCCGAAATTTAAGTAGTGGCATGTTTGACTCAAAAGGATGGTGTTTTAATTTGACAATTACATACTTAGAAGGGGGTAAGAGTTTAAATTTTTGTTTGAGGCGGTAACGTTCCTAGTAAGGGTTGAATACCCTGCTACAGGAATCGCTTTTTGATGCCTAAGATAAGGAATATTGATAAACAGAGTTAATTGACTAGGTATGATCTCATGCACAAGAGTTCTGAGAGAATCGATACGTTTGGGAAGATAAGGTTATATCCTAAAACAAAACTTCTACCACTAATACCTACATGGAACCTCTCATAACTGCCTGCCAATGCCTCTGATCCTTTGGTAAGAATACTTATATATAGGAAGTACCAGCGGCGTATCCACCATATTCTTGTCAAATTTTCATTCGCTTTATCAGTAAATTATAATTAGTTCTATGTGACTCTAAACACAACAACCAAAACTTGAGTCTTAATTCTGAAAGTATACATGTTTGAATGATGACAGTACCTCTCTCGTTTGTTATGATGAAGAGGTTAGTCTATGTAGAAGTGAGACACAGCCCAACTTCTTTGAATGATGAGATTGAAATACGTTGAAATGTATGATAATGTGAATGCTAAATCAGTGAGTATAAAACAAACTTCAACCATGACATTACTAAATCCTACATGAAACTTCTCATAACCGCCTGACAATGCCTCTGATCCTTTGGCAAAAGTACTTATATATAGGAAGTACCAGCGGCGTATCCACCATATTCTTGTCAAATTTTCATTGGTTTTATCAGTAAGTTATGATTAGTTCTATGTGACTCTAAAACATAAACAAACACAACAACCAAAGCTTGAGTCTAAATTCTGAAAGTATACGTGTTTGAATGATGACAGTACCTCTCTCGTTTGTTATGATGAAGAGGTTAGTCTATGTAGAAGTGAGACACAATTCAACTTCTTTAAATAATGAGACGGAGATACGTCGTGAGGTATGACGATATGAATGTTAAATCAATGAGTATAAAACAAAACTGAAATAATAATTCGCATTAAGATTCTTGGATAAAATTTCCAATTTATAATTGAGATACGTGAAGATTGAGATAACATAAAGAAAACATAAAAACTAAGCGGTTGGAGTTGGATTCTTGATTTTTGGTGAAGAAAACTAGTTGGGTGGTTCGTTTGGGCCGTTATTATCTTCAACAGGATTGACGTTGATGTTGTAAACTCTTCCTCTTACTGGCAGCGGAGTTGGGTTTGCTTGATTTGCTTGGTTAACTGGGTTTGCTTGAGCTTGGGCGTTTATGATGTTAACCAATCGAGGGCACGTGTTTCTAAAATGGGTAGGGTCGCCACAATTGAAACAAGTTCGAACATATGGAAACATGGGGTATTGGGGTTGTTGATATGTTTGGATCATGTTTTGAGTAGGGGGTGAGGTTTGGTTTTGAGGGGTGCGGCAAACCTTGCTCAAATGACCATAGCGTCCACAATTCGCACATAGTCGACAAGGTAAGGTAGATGGATGGTGATAAAGACAGGTGTTGCATTGAGGGTGAGGTCCAAAGTAAGGTTTCTTATTTGGGTAAGTTGAGTTGGGTGCTACTTGAGTGATTGGGATAGCTTGGAGGGGTATGGCTTGTGAAGTTGGTTGATTGTGTTGGGTGACATCGAAAATTTGCCCATCTCGTTTTCTTTTAGAAATGGGTTGTGAAGAGGATTCGGTTCGAGTGGAGTTTGAGGTTTCGGTTGAGGTTTTATCCTTCTTCTTCTCCTCCGTGAAGTCTTTATTACGTATGCGGTTTTCGATGAGCTCTGTAGCTAACTCCATTGCTGCTTCCAAAGTTGCAGGTGTGGTACTTATTACGGAGTCTTGAATTTTTGAAGGAAGACCTCGAATGTAGTGCTCGATCAAACGGTAGAGGGGAGTGAACAAGTTGGGGACCATTTGATTTAATTCAAGGAATCTCTTGTTGTATGTGGTGTGGTCGCCTTCCTTTTGTTTCAAAGAATAGAACTCATCCTCTAATTTCTTGATTTCACTTCTTGGACAAAACCGTCTCGTCATGATTTCCTTCAACTCTTCCCAAGTCAAAGTCATAGCATCTTCAACACCTCGCTTAGCCTTCTCTGTATTCCACCATGTTAGTGCTATTCCAAGTAAACGACCGGTAGCATATCGCACCTTGCGATCATCGGGGCAATCGCAATTTAGAAAAGTGTTTTCCATTTCCTCAAACCAATGGAGGAGAGCGGTGACACTTTCAGTCCCTTCGTATTTTGGAGGGTCGCAGGATTTGAAATGCTTGAAGGTGCATTTAGTGGTATTTGGGGGAGGGTTGACAACATTTTGATCTTCTTGATTGACGGGATTAGCGGTAAGGGCTTGTTGAACTTGAACTACGATGTTGGGTATCATGGCAGCCATTTGTTGAGCGATTTAGGCAGCCATGCACTCGCGGGCTTTTCCTGATCTCATCTTCCTACGAGCGAGATTAGAAGACATCTACAAGGAATACATATCAAGAGTATGAGTTGGACGTTTTAGGGGTCATGCGTCGTATTTAGGAATGAACATTCATAAAATAAATATAGAATAATAAATCTACTACATCCATAGGATGTCTTTGGCTTTGCTCGTAATTGGGCCTTGCATGCCGCCATACTTCACCTTCGTAATCATGTGGGCCCCCATGATTACCGGGTTTTTCATATGGTTCGCATGTGTTAGCCTGGTTACGTACACTAAAACCCGGAGAAAATCGAGAAATATGTATGTAACGTATGACATTCGGAATGTATCCAGGTGTGGATACGGGGACAACTCAAAGTGGGGTTAGTTCGAACGACGTTTGATGTGGCATGCTTTGGCCTAATAGGTCCTTTGTACTCTCATCGTTAGTCCCCAGGTAGGCAAACTGGTCCGTTATATTGGATTTATAAGAATGTCAACCTAGACAGGACGTTCCGACTACCGGTACTGGTACCCTTACAGTTACTACATGCCCGTCGCAGAACTCACTTTGATGAGATTTGAAAAATGAAAAATGCGACAAAATCTTGAATAACGGAAGTATGAAGGTGACTTGAATATGTGAACATTGAAATATGTATGATGAATGTGTATGTAATTATGTATGTTTGACTGTAAGTATAATTCATTATGTATCACAAAATATAATATTGGAAGTGTTTGCATGCATTTGTGTATGTATAAATACGAAACAAATAAACATCATGAGTTTGCATGTAACCACATAAATAATTAAAATCTAATCAACAATAGTATAGGCTCTAAGGGTCTAATAACCTATCCTATATCCCTATAGTCAAAAGCTCTGATACCAATCTGGCACACCCCTACCCGCAATGGAAAAAGGTGATCGGGGCATGATTGGGTTTTCATCAAAGCTCATGACATTTATTATAATGTTTCATATTTATTATTACAATTTAAAGGGAATCATACAATCAAATCATACAATCAAATCATACAAGTACAACATGTTCTATACATCTTTCTAGACTTCATTATTTTTCTTCTAAAGCAATTTCCTATGTGTTCCTTGCTTCATCCTGTCCACCTGTATCATGTGTAAAAATGGTTTTTTTGGGTCAACTAAAAGTTGGCGAGTGAACCTTGTTAGAAAACATTTATTATTGATTTCTTGTTGTATTTAATATGGAAAAATTATGCAATAATCATATGTGAGTAAACGTAAATAAACATACAATAACAACAATAACAAACAATAATAAACCACCTTGCATGAGTATATGACATGAATGATAATGTATACGTTGGTAACGTCACGTTCCGCTCATAGGTAATGGGGAACGGACGGCCTATGATGATGTATGTGCGATCAAGGCTCAATCAAACGGAGCCGATCGTATGTTGGCAACGCCTCGTTCACGCTCATAGGTAATGGGGAACGGTTCCGCTCATAGGTAATGGGGAACAGACGGCCTATGATGATGTATGTACTGAAAATGATAAATTTAATCTAAACATTAACCACACAAACAGTTGATACATATTGAATACACATTTGATCATGGATATGATGGATGCACAAGTGTTTAAATGTAATATAATAAGACACGTGATACACCCCAAAAAGTGATTAAAACGGGGAATTTGTAGAGATTCACTCACATTGGGTGCGTTCGTTTGATGATGTTGAATGCGCACGAGTTTAGAGGGTTGATCGACGAGGAATAACTAACCTAAATAATAACGAAAAGGTACGGTAAATAAGTGGATTTTATTAACAATTTTAATAGGATTTTTAGATATATTTTTTTTTTGTGAGTTTAAGGTCATTTTCTAACTTTAAAAATATTATTTTTAAGTATTTTTAATTGATTTTTAAATTAAATAAATAAAAAAAAATGTTGACTTTTTTTGGGTTGACCGTTGACCATTGACTGTTGACCGGTTCGGTCTTGTATTTGTTTGCACTAAGTGAGGTTCGAACTTGTGACCTCTCGTATACGTGCACGCAGCTCTACCAACTGAGCTACGTGTCTAACCCGAAATATTTCTGTTTTTAATTATATTTATATACTATTTAATTTATTCAAAATTCATTTATTTTAAAAAGGATTTTAATTATATCGAACCGGTGTGCATAACAGGTCTCGAACCCGGGACCTGTTGTTTAACGTTGCACACAGTCCACCGCTGGACTGTGTGTCTAACCTGGTTAAAATACTTGTTTTTATTTCACTTATATACTAACTGGAAGTTTCCGTATTTGGGTTTTATAAAAAGTCTGAATATTGTGACGAATCGGAACAAGGACAGACTCGAACTCGGTATCTCTATGATTCAAATGCACACAGTCCACCGCTGGACTGTGTGTCTAACCCGAGATATAATCCATTTATATTAAATTTATACACAAACTAAACTTCATCTTCTTCGTTAAAACAACCCAGAACAACAATTATTCGACTGTTCTTGTTTAATTCGATTAACGGACATATAAATGATTAAAATGAAATGGATAAAGAAGGTTTGGAAACGAATGTACCAGAAAGAGGTTTTTCTCATAATTCCGGCAAAGGTCGTCGGCTCGGTTTATGAATTCCGTCTGAGCGGACCAATTAACAGTTTTGATTAACTAATTGTGAAATTAAGTGACTAAACAAGGATTATCAAAGAGTTTAGATGCTCGTACCGATTCACAGCGTGATTTCAGAATTTTCAAAAAATTTCCTGCAGTTGCAGGTTATCAGGTATCGTCGTCTGGGACCGATTCTGGTAGAAGGGTTTGAGTTAGTAAGAGTCTAACAATAGATAGAAGATGAAAGAATTGAGAAATTTACCGTTTTGATAAATGACACGGTTTTCCGGCGAAAGTCCGATGATATCAGATAGCGATTCCGACGATCAGAAATTAGAGCAAAAGTGAAATTGAAAGTTCTGTGGGTGTTTCTGAGTTGCGAGACAATGATAATACCAGTGTAAATTTGGAGTTGAATGATTTCGGTTATCAAACTCGAACATCATATGAATCGGGTCCAATAAAGGCTGAATTGATTAAGAACGTCGGTCGTAATGATTTCATCGGTTATAACCAGTAACTCACGATCACTCAATCGTCTGGATGGTTGAAAACCGATTATCGGTTTCAGTTTTTGGCGCAGACAGGTAGATTCACGGGTGATCTTAAGGTTTTATTTGTTTCTTGATTACACAAAAACAACAAGTGGCGGAGTGGTTAAGTGTTTGATAATTGAGTCTTCCGGCTGACCCGGGTTCGAAACTCGGCAGCCCCTTTTTATTTTTAATTGCTTTATTTTTATTTTCTAACAATTTTAATTTCCATATTCTAAAATGTTTATTAGTTATGTATTGTTTAAAATTAAAATAAGCATTAAATGATCAACGAAAATTTGAAACTGATTATTCGATTAATAAACGAAGCGGGTTTTGAAAACCGTTTTTCGACGGATGTTACATACGAGACTTATACTACACTATATGATACGATACGATACCAAACTACACAAGACAACACCTGTATAGGCCTATAGGTGTAATATAGGTCTCGTATAGGACTCTAGGTGTAGTTTAGGTCCCCTATAGGCATATACAAGACTTATAAGAGTTATACTACACTATATAATATGATAAGATATGATACTATACTACACCTATAGGCCTCTATGAGACTTACACTACATTATATGATACGATACTACATTCATAAGCCTATAGAGGGCTATACTAGACCTAAGCGAGACGTATACTCTACGGGAGTTTTCATTGTGGTACTCATTTACGGTAGATTTCTTACTCGTATAATATTTATTGTAGCATTATTGTGGTGGATATACGTCACAGTGCAAACAAGCCACACCAAGCCTAAGCCCGACTAGGCTCAAGCTCGAGCTCGATTATATGAGAGCTTAATCTTGAACTCTGCTCGGGCTCGGCTCGTTTGTTGTCTATTAACTAGTATATCAAATAAAAATAATATAAATAATAGACTCGTTTAGGCTTGCGAGAATGATAAGTGAAGTTCGGGCTCGGAATCGTTAATTAAACAAGCTTATATATAGGTTTTGGCTCTGCTCGTAAACAAGTTTAGATAAGCTCGGCTTGGCTCGTTTATTAGACAGCTTAAGATAAGGGGTAAATTTATTAAATATTGACAAAAACTAATGTTACACTAAGGCTCGAAAAGGCTTAACAAGCCTGACGAGCTTCACATGTCAGGCTCGAGCTCGGGCTCGATAAATAAACGAACTTTATTTTACAAGTAGCATAAATAAATAAATAAATAGACTATAATGCACATACTATGTAGACAACATCAATATAATACTTATCACTTTATTAGTGAAATGACCTATTACATAAAATAGTGAAAAAAAGAAAAGTTACATGTGAAGCTATCCAAGTATAATTTTCTGAGTTTCACTTCTCTCTTGAGTCACAATAACCAATCTTAATATTTACAGTTGAAAAACAATAAGGCTAAGGTGTTATTTGTTTTCTAAGACGTAAAATGTTTGCAGTCTGCGGATCACATTTGTAGAAGAAGATGTGGACCAAATCTCTACAGTCTGCAAAAAGAAGGCTGTTTATTTTTTAACGTATGTAGACTTCTAAAATAAATTGGTGGTGGTGTACGGATGGTGGTGGTGGTGGTGATGGACGGTGGTGCTGGGGATGGTGGTGGTGGGTCGTGGTGTTTAATCCTCTTCAGACCTTAGAAGATCTTATAAATGGTTGGGCCAAGTCTGCACCAAAAATAGCTCGCATAGCCGTTTTTTAATGAGATGTCTTTGAAAAAACAAATAGTCTGCAAAAGACAATGTCTGTGCGGCGTAGACAGAAGAGCCTGCGCGGATATTTTTTAGAAAAACAAATACCACCTAAAAAATAAGAATAATGAGGATAAGACTATAAGTGTTTTTTTATAAATAAATTGTAAGTTAAGAGGTTGCGACAAATGAATTGTAATTAAAGTCTAGTATGTATTTTAATGATATAACAAATATTTTAATATAAATACTATTTTATAAAATAAGGATAATGAGAAGGTATACGAATATTATCATTATACTGAAAAAATTACATATTTAAAAAGTTATAGTATATATAAAATACATGTTTAAGAAATTAGAACTAAAGTTTTTTAATACTGTAACTTTGAGTGTCAATACAACTTCTTTAATTAGTAGTCAACATTTAAATACTCAAATTCATATTTTATAATACTATATAACGTCTTTGTTGTTTTGGTGAAAAATCGGTTTAGTGATAACATAAACAAACTTTGATTGTGAGGTAGAGTGCTTAATGTGTATGAACAACAATATAATCGATTGTATAGCAAAAATAACAATGAACACCCATATTTGTACGAGGATAAAACCCTTGATCCTTGTGAGATCTCCGGCACAAAAAATCTCAGGTGATGGAAACTACCGATCCTGAACTTAACTAACATTATCACTAGGATCCACTATCTCTATCGTTTCATTTTCCCCAATTGCAGGAGACATAGTATGGATGATATGTATCCTCACATCCTCTGGTATTTTCAAGGATGATCCTATGTTTGCTAAGGCATCTGCCTCTGCATTCTCATCTCTAGGCACCTATGTTAAACTAAAAATATAAAAAGAATCTGCAAGTTTCCTGACTATTTCTAAATATTTGATTAGTTTTTCTCCTTTGACAGTATATGAGCCATTAAAATGGTTGGTAATTAGTAATGAATCTACATACACTTGAAGATACCATATCCTCATTTGCTTAGCTAATTGCAAACCTACTATTAAGGCCTCATCTTCTGCTTCATTATTAATAGTTTGAAATTCGCATACAATGGGTTGGGGTGTTATTTCCTCCTGTGGTGATTTTAATAGTATGCCTAGTCCGGTTCCTTTGACATTTGAGGCTCTATATGTGAAGAGTGTTGAAGGATCATTGGTCTCCTCAAGTTGTTGAACCTCTAATTTAGCTTCCATTTGTAGATCACTACTGAAATCAGCCACAAAGTCAGCTAAAGCTTGAGACTTGATGGCAATCCTGGGTTCATACTTAATGTCATATGCACTATGCTTAACTGCCCACTTTGCCATTCTACATGACATTTCAGGTTTCCTGAGTACATTCTTAATAGGAAAGTTAGTTTTACAATAATAGTATGAGTTTCAAAATAATGCCTAAGTTTAGTGGAAGCCATAATTAAAGCAAGAATTAATTTCTCTAAATGAGAATACATGGCTTCAGCATTAGGAAGGCTTTTACTTACATAATATACTGGATGTTGTTGGCCTTCATCATCCTTAACTAACACTACACTTACTGCTTTACTTGAAACAACTAAATACAAGGATAATGGCTCACCATCCTTTGGTTTCATCAGGGCTGGTGCTGAGGATAGATAATCGTTGAGAGTTTTGAGTGCCGCTTCATGTTTCTCAGTCCAGACAAATTTCTTATTCTTCCTCAATATGTCATAGAAATCCTTGCACTTCTGTAAAGATTTTGAAATGAATCCGTTTAGGGCCGCGATCCTTCCAGTCAATCTCTGGACATCCTTAGCATTGGCAGGTATATTCACAATCTCCTTAATCTGCTCTGGGCTTGCTTCAATCCCTCTCCTGGTCACCATGTATCCAAGGAACTTTCTAGCTTTAACACCAAAATGACATTTTGATAGATTTAGTTTCATGTTGTATTGGTCAAGGATGTTAAATGTCACTTTGAGATCCTTAAGATGATCTTCTGCTTTCTTAGACTTAACCACCATGTCATCAATGTAGACCTCCATAGTGTATCCAAGTTGTTCTTTGAACATCATATTCACCAACCTTTGGTAAGTGGCACCTGCATTCCTCAATCCAAAGAGCATAGCAATATAATAGTATATGCTAGTGGGAGTCATGAATGTTGTATCTTCTTGATCAGATGGTTACATTTGATTTTGTTGAAATCCAGATGAAGCATCCACAAAAGTAAGTAATTCATTGCCCGTTGTTGCATCCACCATGGAGTCAATATGTGGAAGTGGGAAAGGATCTTTGGGACATGCTTTATTTAAATCAGTAAAGTCAAAACATACCCTCCATTTTCCGTTTTTCTTTTGGACAATCACCACATTCGCTAATCATTTTGGATACTTGACTTCCCTAATCATACCTGCCTTCAAGAGTTTGTCCACTTATTCTTGGATAATGACATTCCTTTCAGGTGCAAACTTTCTTCTCTTTTGATGGATAGGCCTGAAAGATTTATAAATACCTATTTTATGAGTAATAATATCTTTAGAGATAACTGTCATATCTTCATGCTTCCAAGCAAAGGTAGACTTTCTTCTCTTTAAGAAGGATACCAAATCCTACTCTACATTGTCAAGGATCCCGAACCCGATAAAAACTTTGGATCCAGGATCCTCAGGGTCCAGTGTTATATCCTTGATGTCTTGCTCCCTTGCCTACATGACATCCCTTGGAGGATACTTTAATTGCTATGCTGCCCTCGGTTTCGAAGTTGGCTTAATCTATCTCCTTTCTGAGTGCAATGCATTCATCGGTAAGGTGGCCGAAGTCTTCGTGGTATGCACACCACATTGATTTATCCTTTTTGGATGTAGACTTTTCTTTCTTCTTGGGCCATCTAGCTTTCTCACCTAGATTCTGCAAATCAAAGATTAATTCAATATTATCAGAAGAAAAACAATATTCAGATATATGAGGATACTCCTCATCTTCCTATTTTTCAACTAAATGAACATTTTGATTGTCATGCTTGGAGTATTGTTTGGACCGATTGTTCTTGTAGAAGGATCATTGTTTCTCCTGTTTTGATGATCCAGATAACCTGCCTTGGATCCTTTTGTCATCCTCAAGTCGGATGAACCTCAGGGCCCTGTTCCTTACTTCATCTAAGTTCCTGCAAGGTGTCATAACAAGATCATCGTAGAAAGGAGAATCTTTTTTGTAATCCTATTTTAAACGCTTCTACAGCAATCGCAATGTCTAAGTTTGGGATTTCCAAGGATTCTCTACCAAATTTAGTAACATAATCTCTAAGTGATTCATCATGGGCTTGGGTGATCCTATATAAGTCACTAGTTAATCTTTCAAAGGTTCTACTACAAGAAAACTGATTATTGAATAAGTTAACTAAGTGAGAAAATGAAGTTATAGAATAGGGAGGATGACTTAGCAACCATTTCAGTGCTAATCCAGTAAGGGTGGATCCAAAGTCCTTGCACAAACAAGCTTCTTGCAACCTTTCAGGGATGGGGTTGATCTCCATCCTTTCTCTGTACTGAGCCACGTGCTCTTCTGGGTCAATGGTACTGTCGTATAACTTCATATTGGGGGTTTGGAAACGCTTTGGTATCTCAGCATTGCATCAGGGAGGTGCAAAGCGAGATATTCTGTGACTCCCATCTGGAATCTCAGGAATGGGTTTGACCTCGCCTGGGATACTGGATATCATGTCCTTGAGTTTCTACAAACTCCATGGCCATGGCTTGGTGGATCCCTGCATCCTGCGTGTAACTATAGTTAGTATTAAAAGATGAATTAAAGTTGTTACCTATTGATTGGTTTGAAGTTGGTATCCCAGAAGTGTATCTAGGATAAGACATGTCCGGTGCAATAGTAGGACTAGAAGAAGCAATGGTCTGCATAGGGATGAAATCCCCTTCATGGATTTCAGAACTTCTAAGTGATTGACTCCTTGAGGATCCTTGATCCTGAAAGATATTGGATCAAGGATACATTGGTGCTAAAGACCTTGATGGATAATCCATGGATCCAAGCTGAGGATCCTTGATGCTGAAAGTAGGATCCCTGAGGCTGGTACATTCCCTGTGATCCTCCCGGTTGATAGAAGGATCCTTGAGGCTGAGTTGTCTCTAGTGATCATTGCTGAAGGATAGAGGATCCTTGAGGCCAGAGTAGGATCCTTGAGGCTGCGTCATTGCTAGTGATCCATGCTGGAGGTTTGAGGATCCTTGAAACTGGACATTAGATCTTTTAGAATGTTGAATTGTTGATGATGGAGTAGCAAAATCCAACGACCTAAAAACAAGAGGATAAGACTATAACTGTTTTCTTATAAATAAATTATAAGTTAAGAGGTTGCGACAAATGAATTGAAATTAAATTCTAGTATGTATTTTAATGATATAATAAATATTATGATATAAATACTATTTTATAAAATAAGAATAATGAGAAGGTATACGAATATTATCATTATATTGAAAAAATACATATTTAAAATGTGATAGTATAAATAAAATACGTGTTTAAAAAATTAGAACTAAAGTTTTGTAATACTATAACTTTGAGTGTCAATACAATCTCTTTAATTAGTGGTCGACATTTAAATACTCAAATTCATATTTTATAATATTATATAACGTCTTTGTTGTTTTGGTCAAAAATCGATTTAATGATAATGTAACCAAACTTTGATTGTGAGGTAGAGTGCTTAATGTGTATGAACAACAATGTAATCGATTGTATAGCAAAAATAACAATGAACACCCATATTTGTACGAGGAAAAAACATTTGATCCTTGTGAGATCTCCGACACAAAAGATCTCGGGTGATGGAAACTACCGATCACCAACTATATTGCAAAAAATGTTACAATTTTGGATGATGATGAAGCTCAATACAAGTATTCACTAGTGTGTTACAAAGAGTATTCGAGAGTAGCTGTGTGCGATAAATGAGCTCATCGTCCCTTATAAAAATTAGAAACCAATTCATAACAAACTATGCGAAAATCATGCAGGTATCCCACATTCTCCACAATGGCTACATGCTTTCAAACTTGTGCGAATAGAGAGCATATTCCCCGAGATTCCAGCTTGACAAAGTCTAATTCGTTATGTACCTGCGAATACAAGTTTTACACAGAGGATACGATTGTTAGTTAATATAAACAATAATAAGGATTCGTGATCTCCAGATTTCCTGCACCATCTGTAAAGGATCGGTGATCCAGGCCAATCTAAGAATATGTGATCCATAATATTAAAAATTAACCCCTAACATTTGTGTAGCATGATAATAAGTTACTTAAAATGATTATAGTTTCAAATTCAAGTACCGCTCACATGAATATTAGGTCATCATCATCAAGTAAACAACATGGACCAGCTTTAAGGTAATCACAAACAATTATAGTCCCAAACCCTATTAGGATCTAGCAACAATTCAAACAACAATAGTGACAAAAATTCAATGCAAGAACATATTAGATGATGACACCCATCACCATTGATAAATCGTAGATTAAAGCAACAACAAGCCATTGAAATCTGTTAAGAGTCTCAGCATAGGAAACCATAGCCATCATCGACAGCTGACAAAAGAACCCAAAAATAGCCACAACCAACAATAGAAAAAAAAAAGAAGATGACCACAGGGACGGAACAATAGTTGCTACCATAGGCGCCATTGAATGGATGCGAACAACAACCAATATCTCAGGCTAAGAAACCCAAAACCATTACAAATGGCCACAGTGAAAACCCCCAAAAAAACCAGAGGGCATGCAACAATCCAAGGTTCTAACGAACGTCATTCCCTAAAATCTAGATGCGATGCTATGCGATGTCGCCGCCAGGGAGGCCACAGCCTCGTTTCTGCTTCCCTCCAGTCTCTTTTTTCTCTTTCTCTATTTTCTGCCTCAGTTGTCTGCATTTCAAAAGAAGCCGACAAAGGCTTTAAAGGGAAAACATTTCACGTGTGGGAAAAGGTATGTGAACACGCTGACACCACCATAGATCAAGCAACCAACGACTAGGATCACGAAAAACACTGTTCAAATCCTTCACATTTTAATAGATAACAGATGATTATAATAATATAATTATAATTATAATTACAATACAATATATGCATTGCTTTAGAGACTAACATTGTATTTTAGATTTTAACTATATATTAGTAATTAGTAATAACAATAACTTCTTTTAAACAAACTTCTAAAATATATTGAAGATTATCTATTTTGTTTTTTTTTTTCATTTTATATCGTTGTTACTTACTTATTTTTATTTATATTTTAATATTTTAATAAATCTTTTGCGTTTTCTTTTTCGTTTGTTGTAGCAGATACATCAAAAACAACTGAGTTTCCGCCTGCCCAAATGCCGTTGATTCGTCCCACTAGTTGTTTTCATTTTCATATCAACCAACCGAACACAACATATTTAAACTAAGGCCGGCTCAACCTTTTTGAAAGCTGAAAACGAACTAGAACTTTAGTGCCTTTACAAGTTTCGTTGTCAACCAATGACAAAATGTATCACAATGCTTTTTCTTCAAGTTTTTTTCAAAGAAACACCCACAAAAACTCAAATAAGGTATGGCATTTTACTCTTCAACTAATATTCGTATTTTAAATATAACTATAACATACTTCAATCAACAACTAACCTTTTGACATCCAAGATCCTTTGCAAGTTGTTAATCACTCCTCAAGAAAACCTTGACCTTTTGCTAGGGTTATTTCCATATGTGCTTCAATATTGTTTTCTCTAAATATCTTAATAAGAAACATTCACACAAATGTAAAATTAGCATGTGAAAAGGTAACTCATGAAAATGTTTATTAAATGTTTGATAAAAATATGCATACAAAGCGAAAAGACATAGTTAACATAAGTAATCACTGTATCAACTATGCCACATTACTTTATGAAATTTTTTTACATTTTTCCCTTTTGAAAGTTTTCAACTTTAAAACTATCTACTCGCTCCTCAAACAATAAGTAGTTGTGTGTATGCATAAAGCATCTAAAACGATTTTATACATACATATTATTTCAAAGTGCTCGTGAACAGTAAAGTATTTTCTAATAATATTTTAATATTAATAATTTTTTTATTATAAATAATATTTTAATATTATTAGTTTCCTTTTATGGATATATAATATAATTCATATATTTCTTTTATATTCTTTTTATATTAGATAAGATATAATAAATGTATATCACTATAAATATTGTTTGATATTACTCAATATTACCAGACAAGAGTAAAGCACATGGATTATTTTTATGGTTTTCGATTTCGATAATATTTCAATATATAACTCTGTCTGCGACGATAAATAAATATCGGTAACAATACCATGAAGATCTAAACTGATTGATACCGTTCGAACACCGGTGCCGATAGCGGTGTTGTTCTATTATTTTCGGATGATGTAAAGCACACATTGATTTCTATACCGAGTGCATGCATCGTACCAGTAATTTAACGAATCGAACCAATACCCAACGAATGCTCGCGGTCACATACCACAAAAACGCGTGGAGAGATACCCTTGTTGACATTATTTGTAGATTCAAATCAAACCTCTGCATAATTAGTCATTAGCAAAATTGTTAACAAAATCATGTTCTTAGCATCCAGCCATAACCTAGCAAAAATCAAATTGGATGAAGTCTTTTTGCGCCAGCTAGAAATTAAAGAGAAACAATTAAATATCAAAGCATCACTACATGAGATCATAACCTAAAGTTTCTCATCTTAATATGCCAAAGGGCTTTTGTGGGTTCCATTATCAAAATTATCTGAAAACAGAAAATACATTTGTCTATCGTAGGCATATAAATGTCTCCAGTTGTACCACCTAAACTCATGCTTGCAAATAGCCATTGTCGCTTTAGTTCCATCCAACCGAATTTACTATTTTTATACGGCTTTGATATCGCGTATATGTTTACAGCCATGGGGCGGGCCGATCAATTCTCAAAAGTCAACCAACTTCCTTATTCTTAAAACCAAAATTGCAACAACCATATATAAACTTCTTTTAGCTGGAGGCCCTATAAAGTTGGGCCCTAAAGCCCTAGCTTGACTTTACTGGCCCATGGGTCGGCCCTAATTCAAACATCATGGGCCAGTATTGAATAGCCCAAATACTTCCCTTATTGGGTCAGTGTTGCACCACTCCCAGCCCATCCACTTGCGATTAGAGCTGACCCATCCATCATATATAAATCTAAATATCATATGTGAAAACCCTAGTTCGCTTCTGCGTCAACTCCTCATCATTTCCACTTAACAGGGTACGTTTTAGGTCTCCATCCTCTTCATCTGAATATATATTTTAGATTAGGGTTTCAAATTACAAACTGTACCTGTATCATCATAACTCTAAATCTATACTTTCATTTGTTTAATATTTTTTTATTGTTTTCATTTAACATACTTTATGATTTTGCAGTTAATCCATTGGAGTAGGTTCGGTTAGCAATGGCCCCTAAAGGTTAGCATTTTATTCTCACTATTAACAGTTTATTGCTTCTGTATAAGCCTGATTTTGCTCAATTTATGTTACCTTATATGTTTGATAGCTTAGAGTTCTACAAATTTCTAGACTCGATTGTTGTTTTTAAATCTTGGGAACACAGTATAATTTAGTTATGTTCTTCCGTCAATCTGAGATTGGTCAGTTACAAAATATTGTTTTTGTGGGATGCTGTGTGTAGATAAAGTTTTCGGTTTATTTCGGTTTGCCATTTTGAAACTGAATTTGCTTTTGAACCAATTTGAAACCATATCGACTGCTTTTAGGTCATTTAAGCTCAATTGACTATAATAAATGATAAAAAAAGTAAACTTAAACAATATTTTTATAAAATAAAGGAAAGTTATGTATTTTAATAAAATATAAGTTGTATAATCCAATTTTAAATAATCGGTTTGGTTCAAATTTTAGGTTTGAAAACAAAATTCAAAGTTTAGTTGGATAAGGACCTGATTTGATCATTTTTAACCTGCATTTGTTATTCATATTCGGCTCGTATTGAATTTTGAGTTATTCAAGTCTGTTTCAACTAATGTACACCCCTAGTATTAGCATAGTTTTATTTGGATTGAATTCGACAACAATAGCATTAATGCGTTGCATAAAAATGTTTGTGTTATAATGTTGATGAATTTAAGTACTTTTTCAATGGTGATTTTGATACTTGTTGCAGCTGATGTTGCAAAGAAAGCTGACGCTAAAGCACAGGCTTTGAAGACAGCGAAGGCCGTGAAGACTGGTTCAACCTTTAAAAAGAAGGCCAAGAAGATCCGCACCAAGGTTACCTTTCATCGTCCGAAGACATTGAAGACTGACAGAAATCCCAAGTACCCACGTATCAGTGCCCCACCACGAAACAAGCTTGACCACTATCAGATTCTCAAGTACCCATTGACCACAGAATCTGCAATGAAGAAGATTGAAGACAACAACACTCTGGTTTTCATTGTTGATATTCGGGCTGATAAGAAGAAGATCAAAGCTGCAGTGAAGAAGATGTATGATATCCAGACCAAGAAAGTCAATACTTTGATCAGGTATCTTCATCAAATCCAGTTATTTTTTTTTATTTCTTTCGTAAGTAATGTAAGTCGGTTGCAATTAACTTGAGGTGACAAATCTCGACCTTATTGTTGCGTATTTTGTCAAGTTGTTTTTAGTTCACATGTTTTACCTGTTATATGAAAAGCTAAACTCAATCTGTCCTCTTTTTGTAAGTTAATTGATTGAAGCTGCCACTTTTAAGTAATCAATGTTTTATTAATTGTCTCTACTAGTGTTCTTTTCTTACATTTTGCTATGTAACAACTGATTTATTTTTTATATTTTTTATTTCTAATTCAGACCTGATGGAACAAAGAAAGCTTATGTTCGGTTAACTCCAGACTATGATGCTTTGGATGTTGCAAACAAGATTGGAATAATCTAAGGTAAAATGTCATTTTTTTGAAAGTGGAAATGTATGCTCATTGTTGCAGTTTTGTTTTTAGTTTTTTTTTCTTTAGTAGCACTTCAAGTTTCATGTCATTTTTTAAAATTTGGATTCAATTTTGCTAATTGAGCTACTTACCTGCTTCAATTATGCATGTTATTTTGGGATGTTTTTCTTTATCATTCTTTCAGTTTAAAATATCGCATTGTTGATTTAGAGGCATTAACTTTGTCAGCGACTGGGGACTGTCACCAAACATATTGGCTAGAATAGGAAACAACTTTTCGGCTATGTAGGTGATGGTTTGTCGCATTTATTATGTGTTATGTTAACTTAGTTATGTAAGCTCTTTAAATAATGTTTAATATCAGTTATCTTTATAGATTTCTAAACACTTGTCCTGCTGTGGTCTGGTCATTTCTCAGCTTAGGAATTGACACGATTGGGGAACACATGTAACTATGGTTTCGGATGAATTGGACCAAAATGCCAAAACGGTTTAGGTTTGGTGCTTTGATCGTTTTTTTTGCTTGACCAAGGAGTCCTACCATCTCTAGCTCAATTTTGGTGATTTGGTTGTTTTTTCTTTTTCTTTACCAAGGAGCCATCACCAATTCTAGCTCGCATGATTTTATCATTGTGTTTACGATGCATATTACATTATAGCACTTTCGTATCATTTCACCCTTAAAAGTTGAGACATCAAAACAACAGCTTATGATTATTTGGTGTAATACTATAAGATTAACGTGTAATATAGCTATAACCATGGTTGTGTTAAAGGAATACATGAGATTTGTCAATAGAGAAAGTAAGTTTTTGATCAATTCGGGTTGTTCAAGCGGCCCTTAATACACTATTGAAAGAAACTGGCTATTCTTATAGCTCATATAGATATGAGGCATGTTTACATGATCGAAGTAGACTTGTTAGGAAAGATATGATTTCTTCAATTCGGCTGATTCATCCTCACCTCTTAGGCTGGTGGGAGTGGAGTGGCGCCCCACCTTTACATCAGCCAATAACGCATGTAACACTACCCCTTCGGCGACATTTAGCAGCACTATCGTCACCTCTGCCAATGTATTGGAAAGTGCCAATCCTGATTTCCTTTTTTTGTGAGGAACATGGAAGCACTTGTTAGTAAGATTTTCTTTGTTTTTTACCTTTAGTTAAGCAATGTTAACGCACATCATGCTAGTTAACTTTACACCCCTTGCCTACGTGGTGTTGACGTGGCGCAATAGCTAGCATGGGCGCTTTAAACCACACCACCTAGCATTAGTGGTGAAATAGTTTTGCATATTCTTTGAAGGCAAAAGATTGAATCTAAGCTTTCATGGTATATTGTTTAGTTTTTTCGTAAAGAGGCTTAGAATACATCGACGTTTCATTTGATTCGTCCTAGTGCTATCATTAATGGTTAGTGGAGGTGATATGAATGCTTAACAAGTTTGAGACGAGCTTAATTCATCTTGGGTTTGACCCCACAATAAACTACTTGAGCTCGAGTATTTAAGTTGGATCAAATGTTGAGCTTGTATACGACTCGCCTTTACTCAACCCAACTTGGCTCGACGAGCTAACAAATCAACAACAATAACAAATTAAACTTGTCCAAAACAATGTAACATTAAACTACAAGAAAAATAAGTGATCTATACATGATAATGAGCTCAAATTCGCTAAAGTTTTTTGTTTTTCAAACGAGCTACCTAGAGCTCAAATTTGAGTCGAACATTTATACGCGTTGCAAATTTAGGTATGAGCAATTGGATATCTTGTAACAAAGGAAAGACTTGGATAATCTTATAAACTTTGTTGATAAGTAAAATCATGACAATAACATTTCAAAATAAAAATAATCATAATAAGTAATATAAACAGAACATTTTATTGACCATACACACATGTTTACTTGACCCCATTGAGCCGCTTCTTAACCGGCCCAACTAATTTATCGCCCACCTGTAATACCGGTTCCTCGACCCTTAAAACAGCTGCATTTATAAACACCCTACTCACTCACCTATCAAAACTAATTATTTTCCAAGACCGATTTAACCCCAAAAACATGCCTATTTACAGAATTACCATCGGAACTCCCACTGAGGCCAGCCACCCTGATACACTCAAAGCCGGCTTAGCCGAATTCATTTCGACCGTCATTTTTGTATTCGCTGGTCAAGGGTCCGGCATGGCTTACAGTATGTTACTCGGCCCATCGCCCATCTTGTTTTTTTCAATAATTCATATTTGTTTTGTTTTTGAAATCAGGTAAATTGACTTATGGTGCGCCAAACACACCGGAAGGACTAGTGGCAGCGGCACTAAGCCATGCATTCGCCTTGTTTGTGGCGGTGTCGATTAGCGCAAACATATCCGGTGGCCACGTTAATCCGGCTGTCACATTCGCCTCGTTCGTAGGTGGCAATATATCATTTTTTAGTGCCATTGTGTACTGGATTGGTCAGTTGGCGGGGTCCATTGTTGCGTGTTTGCTCCTCCAGAACGCCACTGGCGGGATGGTAAGATTTCAGATAAGATTACTCACCACAATTATTGCCACCGCATTTTCAGTAGTGGGGGGCAACTAAAAAATATTATAAAAACCTAATTTAATAAAATGTGTACAATTTGTAGGAAACGACGGCATTTGGGTTATCGACCGATGTTTCAACCAGAAACGCACTTGTATTCGAGATCGTGATGACGTTTGGCCTGGTTTACACAGTGTACGCCACGGCAGTGGATCCAAATAAGGGTAATATCGGAATCGTTGCACCTTTGGCGATTGGTTTGATTGTGGGCGCCAACATTTTAGCTGGTGGTGCGTTTTGATGGTGCATCGATGAACCCAGCGATCTGCTTCGGTCCAGCCGTCGTGAGCTGGACATGGAACCATCACTGGGTCTATTGGGTCGGTCCGTTTCTTGGTGCAACCATTGCAACCCTTATATATGACAATATTTTCATAGGTGAACCGGATCAGATACCTGTGACGGATTATTGATCATTTGTTTTCAAAGTTTAATATTTTGATTATGAAGGAGAACATGTAGTGAAATTGATTTTGCCAATTTTGGAGATTAGGTTAAGGTTTTACAATTGGTTTTAGAGGATTAAAGAAGATATCTTGCTTTTTATTTTTATTTTTTACAATTTGTAGTGCGATCTTTATTAATCATGTTTCATTAGCTAGGCTCGTCAATTAAATATGGGATTTTACGTACAATATATATCGAAGAATGAATTATACTCATAAGGTTTTTATATATGGGATTTCAAAAATGTTTTTGTTTGTAAATGTTTCTATTGACAACTAATATGTGGCTTGTATTATCAAAGTTTTAGTTTTGAATATAAAAAGCTGGGTCCATTTTCTGCTTCACAGCTCAAATTCAGTTTTGTAAAATAGGGTGTAACAAGAATTTTTGATATTTTTTAAAATGCTTTTTCCATTTAACTACTAATAGATAAAAGAAGTACGAACCAAACCTGTTTTTAAGCATATTACAACTATATTTTATAGGTTTTCTTTTTCGTTTGTTATAACAAATGTATCGAAACTGATCGACTATTCACCCGCCGCAATGCGCGGAATTGATTCCACTAGTTAAGATAAAATATTAACCAAATGTTTATTAAATGTAAAATCTTAATAAGTTCTCTGAAGCTCTTTACATCCCTCCCTCATAACCTTTATAACCTTGCATATAAGAAATTAGAAAAATACATCTAAAAAAACATTCAATGGGCGCAGATAACAAAATACTACTAAAATTCACAAATTAGAGCGAAAATGAAATTTTAGAAATAAATCAACTTGTAACATATATATGAAATAAATAGACACAATAAATAGTATTTCAGTAACAGTTCTAGTGTAATAGTTTCAGTGTTAGTTTTGTATAAAAATGTCAGAAGTAGTAACACAACAGTTTAACTGTAAGAGTAAGCACGACAGCGACATTTATAATGAAAGTTTCCATGTCACTATCAATGAGTGCCACTATTTTTACCTAGCATCAAATTATATGGGAGAGTCAATTTGTTTGGCTAATTAAGTTACTGGAAGACCATGCTAAATATATAAATGCTCATGATTAAATTTCTAGGGTGAGCTAAGGGAACCTACCCTTTCATAAATAACTGAATTCATAGCTTTTTTTTATCATAAATGTGCAAGATGAAATTCTTGACTATCTCCTTGCTTATTTTCTTGATTCTAAAGATTCTAGATGTATTTGCGGGTGTTATTAATATTATTTTTTTTCTGATTGTATTGTTAATTTTTTTTTCATTCTATTTTTTAATATGATAGTAAATATATAGATCCAAAGCTATATATTTTCTTAGTAAAAGGAAGATGTACAAGAGAGCCGATCCGTAGGAAGTGTACGAGACATTTTGGACCTTTGATCGTGTAATCCAATGATTGAGATTAGATGGTCCTCAAATGTAGAATTCACGTGAACAAAACAAGGGAAATAAGTGGGGAAAATGTAAAATAGGAAAATCAATAACCCACTGCTCCCATGATTTTTAAATAGTTATAACTTTTTCATACGATAATATATATATATATATATATATATATATATATATATATATATATTCTAAAATTACATCTTATTAACGAGCATTTCATTATCTTCAATTTGAGTAGGTTAGTGCTATGGTTTTCTTAATTTAAAAAGTTATTTTACAAGCTATAATGTTACGTGATTATATATCCATACGTGATTACATAACAATAATTGGCTATGTATTCTTACATGATTTTGAATACCTATTACGTGATTTCATAATAGTATTATATGAAAACGATTACGTAATTATGTACTAACCGTAACTGTAGTAAAAAAACATATAATACATAATATTTCATGGAATGCCTAATATTTAGGGTATAATCACGTAATGAGTATAAATGTAATATAAAACATTAAACAATCAATCTATAACAATCATGTAATGCCCTATAACATATTTAATCGCGTGATGGAGCATAAACAATTAAGTTCTCATTATTGAATGTGTAATCAGTTAATAAACATAACTGAAATAACATCAATTATAACAAATCATATTGAATGTGTAATCACGTAATTATTTGTATTTTGTTTGTGTAATCACGTATTCTGTAAAAAAAATAATAATAAGAAACTATAGCAATAGTCTACTCGAATTAAAGAGAATGACACTACTACAGAAATAGGTATTTGCTACAGCCAAATTCATAATCTGTAGCAAACACCCGGATTTGGTCCATAGCTATAAGTCCCGTCGCGAATTTATTCGCTACGAAATTTAGCTACGAAAATTGTATTTGCGACGGTTTTAAGCTATAAAATGGGGCGTCGCTATTTTAACCATGGATTTGCTAGGAAAAAGGTTGCTATTGCCATGGTTTTTTAGCTACGGAGATTTTTAGCTACGAAATTTTGCTACTAACTTTTAGCTATGAAGTAGTTTTTGCTATGAATGTTAGATACGCAAAGTTGTTACATTTTTTCTACGGAGATTTTTAGCTACGAAATTTTGCTACTAACTTTTAGCTATGAAGTAGTTTTTGCTATGAATGTTAGATACGCAAAGTTGTTACATTTTTTCTACGAATTTTGTTAGGGAATCACATCCGCTACGATTTAAGCTACAAAGGGGGCGTCGCTATTTTAGCTATAAGTTTTGCTACGTAAACATTCGTTACGAACTTTTAGCTTCAAAATCTCATTTGCTAGAATTTTTGCTACAAAATAGTCATCGCTCTTTTAGTTATGAATATGCCTCGGATTTTGCTACATTCTTTTAGCTACAAATTTCATTATTGAATTTAGCTACAAAATTTTATCAGAGCTTTTGCTAAAAAAAAAAAAACTTTTTTGCAAAATATAAAAAAAAATGCTAATTACTTCAGCTTTTCAATTGCAAATGTTTAAAAGTCGTACATATACATACAAACACAATTCAACCAAAAAAACTATATAATTCAATTTTATATAAACCAACACAACTGTACATATTATTTCCTAATCACAAGTTTGTGTTCATTGAATTCTGTAATGTCTTCAAAGTAGTTTGACATCATACAAATCATCCTATTTAACGGGTAAAGGTTATCTTCTTGAACTTATAGCAAAGTCCCATATGCATCCATCATTGTCATGCTCATCGAATGAAGCCATTTGTACATAAAAAGAGTAGCAGATTCATTAGTACTTAAACTGTAAATTCAAAATTTGTGAAAAGATAAGAATTTGATAAATAGAGATAAAGGTGTACCAAAATTTGTGAAAAGATAAGAAATATAATCATTAAAAAAATTAAGAATAACACTTTTAACAATCTAAATACCTGCCAAGAAATTCTTTAAAAAAAACTATTGCCAAGACTTTTTTTCCAAGACATTAATAAACTACTTGATTCATGAAACTTCCTTACATTGTTGTACATAGCCAAAAAACGAAAGTTGAAGTAGACATGAACGGGTTGTCTTCTTGTGTATCCTGCAAACCAATGATGGGCTTGTTGTTCATAAGCTAATGCTTCACAAGGTTTTAGTACTCCTGCAAACCAAACTAGATGGACCAAATAGAAGTTAAGTATAATGAAATACATATAAGTGAAACACTTATGAAATGTCCAAAGAAAATATACGTGTTGTTTTGTGACGAAGCACTGAAAACAAATCGGTATTCATGAGAGGGAATGGAAGAGGATTTTAGAGAGGGGCGAATCTAAGACATAGGAGATGTAATAATATTGATTGAAATAGGGTAATATGGAGGGATTGCTGAATTGTGTTTGAAATTAGGATGGAACTCAAGTAGTTTTGGGGGAAAGTGGGTGAGTGGAGTTACAAAAGGTAGTTCTAACAGAGGGAAAATGAATTTAAGAGAGGTTATAAAAACGTTTTTGTATTTTTTAACAATTAAAGTAATGAAAACATAAGTTATGACAAATAAAAAGTTGAAACCCAAATAATAATTTTGAAATAAAAATAACATTGTAAGATAATATGGTTTATAAATTTATCAAAAAGTAATATAAATTGCATTGCATTGTAAAGTTTTCTTTTTCATCTAGTCAAACATGTTTTTAGTGTTAAAACCTAAAAAAAATTTATATAATTGATCTGGCATAGAAAATATATATAATTTCTCGAGATTTATTTTTACTTTTATACTAAAAAACCTACATAAGTAGATGGAAAAAAATAAAAAAAAACATCCATTGTTAACTGTTAGTATATTGAGATTTATTTGTATTTGATCCTTACACTATATACGAACCTGACTCGAATGGGTCATGTTCGCGGGTTGGTGGGTTCACCCGAACCCGAAAACTCTATACGAACCTGAACCCGAATATTGTGTGATACATATCAACCCAAACCTGACCCGAACATTCGTGGGTTGACCCGAACACAACCCATTTAACTCGATTTTTTTATTTTTTTAATTATTTCCACAATTAATATATGAAATTTAAATTTTACTTAAAAACATAAATGTATATAATACAATCACATTTAAATTATAAAATCTTATGTGAATTTCTCTTTTTAAGTTATAATTATGATATAAATACACACTCAGTTTAATTTATAAAATAAAAAATTATAAAAATATAATATAATATAATATACAGGGGTTAAATGGGTAATATAATATACAGTTTAATACACATTATCACTACTTACGACTTATTATGATGCTAATGTTGTAATATAATATAAAGTTTAATTTATAAAATACACACTCAGTTTAATTTTGACCATGAGTTACCACTATTAACCATTATTTGAGTTGCAATCACTATTTTTGACAAGGTTTCACCACTAGAAACCATCATCTACCTTACATGGATTATGTTTGACGAGTATTCATTTCTAGTATCATATCTTCAAATCTATCTCAAAAATTCCATTATGTTATTTTCATTTATTTTAATATAACGTTTTTATGCCTCATACTTGACTTCCAACCAACATTTATTTATATATGTTTGTATTCCACTAATTCCACATGATCTTTAAGAAAGCATCATATCTTGTGAAGGGCATTAAGCCCTAATTGATTATATTGGGTCTTAACTTTGTAAATTTGATGAATTACATTTATCATTGGCAATGGGTGATCAATTTTGACATTGATTCAAGGGTGATTTTGATTAATCAACAATGACTTTGGTTTTTCAATAATGACTTTATATTTAACTATTTTGAAAATATTTATTTCTTATCTTGGTACAAATTTTGCTATGGAATTAACTAAAAAACTAACTAACAAAAAGTTTCACTTTGATTCATCAATGGTGATTTTGATTTTTCAAAACTGATTTCATATACAATTATTTTATATATATATTCATTTCAAATCTTGCTTTAGAATTGACTATAAAAAAATTAATACAAGTAAATAGCATGACTCAATTTTGCTACTAATATCATAAAATTATTTTTAATTATTTGTTTATATAACTACTTTCATATTTTGCTAGTTTATCATAATATGTTGTATCATCTTTTTTAATTATTTATTTAACTATGTTGCTAAAGATATCACTATGATTTTTTCTAATTAATTTTAGTTATGATAAAAACAAATATTTCTAAACTTTGTTACGAATTTTTGATGGTATAATTCGATCTTCGATAACAGAAACCTATGGACCATATTATGAAATCTAGAAAAGTGGTCGTGTGAAGCAATCGTCTCTTTCGGCTCTTCTTCGGGTAATCCAATTTCCAAGGTTACTATGCTCGGTTGTAATGTAATGACCTTTTTGCTTTGGTTTCATGTGTTTAAGAGATAGAGCCAAACTCCGATCGTTAGAAGAGTGTGATGGACGACCTAAGTTAGAGTCATAAAATTATTGTTATTTCAATATTTTATGTTTTCTAGTTTGCTATGTATTTTATTAATTATTTTCAGTACTTATTTTCTTGGTTTTTGATACGAGTTTTATAAAATTTTATATTTTGATTATTTATTTTGACAAAATGGCAACGAATTTTGATACTGATGATATTATTTTGTTTTTAAATATATTTCTGGTTTTTGCAAGGGATTTTTCTACCAATTTCTCTACGTTTGGTTTAGATATTTTTATATAGATTTTACTATGACTTTTTAAATACTCTTATGGTCAACTTTGCTACAAATTTTGCTATAGATTATATTTAAGTTTTTTAGTTAATTTATAAATATTTATTTTTATGGTTTTGCTACCAATTTTGCTATGTTATTTTTTATATTTATTTCATCCGCTTTGCTACGGATGTTGCTAAAAGTTTTTCTATGTTTGGTTTTGGATATATATTTTTTTCAAGATTTTGCTATGAATTTTTGTAGGTATTTTATTTGATTATTATTTAAGTATTTATATTCTCTACTTTGCTACAGATTTTGCTACGATTTTTTATTTAATTTTTTTTTGTTAATTTCTAAATATTTATTTTCGTGGTTTTGCTACGAACTTTGCTATGAATTTTGCTACCATATTTCATTTATGTTCATTTCCCCAATTTTGCTATGAATTTGCTACGGATTTTGCTATAAATTTCATTTGCGACGGAATATCCGTAGTAAAATGGTAGCAAAATGTGTTCGTAGCTAATTCATAGCAAAATTTGCGACTGATTTTTTCCCATAGCAAAACATCACAGCAAATGCCTATTTTTGTAGTGCTGATGCTCGTTATATGATGTAATTGTTTTTTAAAAATACTATCATAGCCATTTAGAAATTGTGATGAAAATGAGTTTATAAGTCAAAAATATTGAATGTTTCTGTAATACTATTACCTTTCAAAATTTAAGTATCTTGTACAATAGCCCTTTCTACATTTTCTTAATAATTTAGCTAATTCTTACGATTAAACAAAGTGGGTTACATAATAATAGTGATTACATAATACATAATATTGTGTATTTATTTGTTCGTTCTTCGATCCTATCCAACAATATATTTTTTTTCAAATAATGCAATATATATAAAATGCTAAAACAATAAATTACAAACAAATAACAGGTAAACAGGCAACAAGTTTCGCCACAACCCCCTTTTGAATTGCAAAACGATCATACTACAGACGAAGCGGCTCTTAAGAGACGAGATATTACTGTTCACAACTCGCTGGACCTTGTTCAGAAATTCCACAACCTATGGTACTAGAGATCAAATGTATAAAAACAAATTGAGATAAACACGTGTTGATTCCTTAAATAAGTTTTCTCGTGTTTAACAACTTTACTTGATCCAACAAATAAAACATAGTATTTGCAGATATCAATTGATAGTACATATTATTGGAGAAAATGGTATTGGTAAAAATCATTTAATTTAATTAACAGTCAGAATTACGTAACTAAGAATAAGTAACAGTGAGGTGTGTATAGGATTGTAGATATCAGCCACATATACATGTGCCCTACTTTGTTTGTATCATTAAAGTAAAAAAAAAAAAAAAACAATAATGGAACTTGTCATGTATACTATAAGTTGTACAATATCCCTTTTATTTGGTTGTATGACCATGATTCCTTTAATAAATTAACCTATTTGATCAAACTCTTTTGATTATAGATAGAAAACAGACAAGTATCAAAGGAAAATCTCCATGTAGCAAAGCTATTATTATTATCTGAGAAGAATGAGCCGAACTTATTTCTATACCAGAAAATTATAAAGAGTGTATAAATCAATTAATTTTTTCTTACATATAATAAAACTAAAGAAATCAAATTAAACAAATTTGGAAATGAATTTGTGCATAGAAGATGTATTTTTCCACAACGTATAAATTTTTTCCATCGTTCAACCAAAAATAAATTAATTTGTGAGTTTTCAATAACTAGCCCTCAAATAAAGTAGCTCGTATCAACTAAAATAATAGACACAGTAATTCGTTTTAATTATTTTGCAAGAAGCCAAGTGAAGCCTAAGAGTTATAAATCGATTAACACTATTATGACATCGATTAATATCATTAACAAACGTGCCTATTAAATTAAATTTTAGAAAGCAACTGTATTTGTGTGTATATAATGAATGATGCATACATGTTTCATTTTTCACATAACTTGAATCTTTCCACAAGAAAAAGAAATGAACATGATGATCAACCGGCTTCAAAGATTTGGAAGGTTTAGGCAACTTCATACCATCATATCTCAAGAAACCATCAAACCATCCTCCCCAACACCTCACCCCAAAACTCATGTCCTTCCATTGGTAGATAGCATTAATCCTCACCATCATATGCCATTTGTTTTTTTTCTACAAGCATTACAATGATGGTGACATCAACATCCTAAAGAAGTCACTGTCACAGTGTTTAACACAATACTACCTGTTCGCGGGTAGGTTGTTATCCCCTGTTGCGGGTCACATTGATTGTACCGATGAGGGAATTGAGTTCGTGGAAGTTTCTCATGATAGCCGACTAGATGACTTCATTCTCAAGAAAGAAAAGGGAAAAAGCCTACAACAACTTCTTCCTAACATTAGCCAGACTAGCCCTAACTTGGTAGAGGTCCAACTGAACCATTTCACGGGTGGTGGAGTGGCCATGGTCGTATCCACATCTCACAAGGTTGCTGACGCTTTCACAATGCTTACCTTTGTTCGGAAATGGGCCACAACCACACGTGGTGGATCACCAATCAAACCGTATTTCATTTCTTCCCCTACAAGTTATAATAATATTAAAATGCCTGATGTTGCATATAAGACCATAAGTGAAGTTAAGCATGTAACAAGGAGATTGGTGTTCCCTAACTCGAAGCTAAATGAGCTTAAAAAGAAGGTTATCTCAACGAGCATATCTGTAACAATCCCCCAGAGCTATGGTCCATCTCGAGTTGAGGTATTGACATCACTAATATTTAAATGCGCGGTGGATGCAGCCACAACCAATACAGGTTTCTTTAGACCATCAAGCTTGTTTCATTTAGTGAACATGAGAAACAAAATCTTCAAGAATGATCCTGAGAAAGTTGGAGGCAACATAATATCAATGGTGCATGAGAAGATGACTGATTCACGTGAAATTGTGCTGAATGAGGTGGTTTCTAAGCTAAGGAAAGGGAAAATGGAGATTAAAGAAAGAAATGTGGAAGAGATAGGTGAAAGATGGGAAAACATATATTCAATGTTAGGAGCTGATCCAAATCTACAGATATATTATATGACCAGCATATGTGGTTTCCCTACTTATGATGTGGATTTTGGGTGGGGCAAACCGGTACATGTGATGTTTGAAATTCCAGAAGAGGATAACAAGATTGTTTTGTTCATTGACACTCCGCATAATGATGGTATTGAAGCAACATTGCACCTTCCAGAAAAAGATATGGTGATACTTGAGCAGGACAAAGAGCTTCTTGAATATGTTGATGGTTAGTTAAAATGCATGTTTAGTTTGGCCATCGTCTTTTTCAATGATAATAATAAGGAAACTATATGTATGGATGACTTGTTAAGATGATCACTCAAACATTTACGACCTTGAATATATATATCCTTTAAGATCTTATTTTTTTTTTTGGAATTGTTTACAAACGCCACAATGACCTTGAAAAAAGATGAATAGATATCCTTTAAGTTCTTCTTTTTAAATTGGAATTGTTTGCAAACACCAGCATAAATCAATCAAATATGACAATATATGAATTTTTTTTGAGATATGTATAGAAACATAAATCTTCAACATTCACACTACTAACTAAATCAGAATTACCTACCGGAAAACCAAAAAAGAAACATTAAGAAAAATCTTATTTAAGAACTCATTAGTCTGGTGGGAGACCACTACTGGCGGTCCTTCCATCCGTAGTTCTTCGTTAATATGAGAATGCACTTATAAAATTTCCAGCTATTCTTTCCAGGCGATTGTTTTTTTAACAAGGTATAGAGTAATCTTTATTAAATTTTGTTTCTTTAGCTAGGCTTGTTGATTACATATGGTATTTTACGTACAATATCAAAGAATGAATCATGAAACTCCGATGGTATGTGATCCCATTTACAGGCAGATCCCAAAATGTTTTTGCTCAATGGGCAAAAATTCGTCCGATCAAAATGGGTTAAAACCGAACGACAACAAATCAAAACCAAATTTGCTGTTTCATTTAATAGTCAATCTACACAAGCATCGTAGACGAAATGATTAAAACATTAATAAGTGGTCACTTTCTAGATTAATAAAAGAGAGTAGTAACTTGACTTTGTAAAACTCTAAATGAATCATAAGTTTGATGGAATCTCATGCTTTGACTTTACCCCGAACTCCAAATTGCCCACTTCCAGACTTCATACAAAATGTAGTGCCTTATGCCCCTTCGAGACTTCTTAAACAACGTAACGGGCCTTATACTAACACTTTTGGTAGAAAAATATGTGAAGTGGGCTTCGCTTACAGGCGCCAAGGCCCCCACCTATTGAAATGTATTCGGCCCTGCCCATTTATGTCAGCGCTCATACGATGGAGATTTGAACTCAACATCAATTACTATGATCTATGCTTGTGATGCAAAAATAAATTGGTTTCCGATCCCAACTGGCCAACCTAACACGAACCGGTTTCGCTTCCAAACTGGCCATACCTCAAACCGGTCCCTAACCTATCCATCCCACCAGTTTCAACCCACTTTCCCTCCTCTTGCATTGAACCCGACCTAAACCGGTTTGGAACTAACCAAAAAAATGGTTTAGAACTGGTTCTAGCTATGGAGATTTTACTAGTCTCTATCTAATTACTTTCTAGCCGTTTGGAGCCATTATTTGACCGTTTTCTTCACCCAAAAATGACCATTTTGCCTCTTATGTTAGTATAAATAGGTAGTGGATAACTGGGTATATTGGTTTGATCACAACACTCAAAGACAAAAAAAGTACTAAAAACGCAAAAACCACTCTCGTCATTTATATGTTTCGGTATGGCATCACAAATTGCTCACTCGCAATCATCCATTGGTGGTGTTGATGAATCCTTAAAGCCCAAAGGGACTAAGTGTTGAGAGGACTCTAGACACAACTCGAAACCCAAAGTTTGGGGAATCTGAGGGTTATATTTGTGTCTAATGACGAATGACACTCAAAAGGGTTATTGCAAAAGTGTGGATCCTTTTTCCAACCAAACCTAAACTCGACGTTGAAGAGCCATATGGCCAAGTATTGCAAGGATTTTAAAGAAAATACATCAGAAAATGGTGAACAATCAATGAATAATGAAGGGTGCATTTTGATTTACATCTTTAATAAGGTTTAAGATCGAACGGTGAAGTTTGTGATTCAAGATGGTTTGTTGTTCGGCCACTTCCACAACTCTCACTTGACATAGATGTTTCGAGATACACTACATCCTCGTTACAAACACGTAGAGCCATACTACTCTAAGACGCTGTTGTATGAAAATGTGGAAACAAGGAAACAAAGATTAATTTTTTATTTTCTGAAAATTTACAAAGCGGTGTGAACTTAACTATCGATGATATGTCGGCTCCACACGCTTTACCAGAATCATATATTTGCATTATATATTGAATGCATCGAAAATACATGTGTTAGGATATGAGTTTTCACTTATGTGCTTTAGATGAACAAATATGGATGAAAGATAGAATAAAATGGAATTTCAGCAGAATTATATGAGCAAACAAGAGTGGAAAGTTATATCAAAATTGTTTTTCATTGATAATCAAAGATCGCAATTACAATAACTGTTATACAAACTCACCCTCAGCCTGATCACTCACAAAACTGTTCATACTAAAGGATGTCAAGTGATATGATAAACTAGATCTCTAACATGTGAGAACTATTTGTAATAAGTACAAAAGGACTCTTTACAATCAAACTGACGTCACCCTGATAGTGACATTTAACTTTTCTCACAGAAAAGATTCCACAGATGTTAGAAACATTTGATGGAATTTACAATTGTTCTAATATAGCTAACATCTATTGTAAACTAACACTGTTACATTGAAAGGTCTGTTCTTCAAACCATTGTTGACATGTTCCAAACATCTGTTTAGGCCTAACAGATGTTTGGTCTACTCCTTCAATGATTTGTCTTCAACGGGGCTTTGGCCATTGAAAAAATGTTCTTTCTTCTTTAACAGAGCTTTCAAGTCTTCAAACAGATCTTTGCCAACTTCAAACAGATGTTCTGACTAGTATTCAAGATTCACAATCTTTGGGAGGAGATTGCACCATTATTTGTTTATTTCTTGATTTGATGAGCATGTTTTGGCTTTCAAAATTATATGTTCTTTTGTAGCTTAAACAATCTCCCCCTTGACCAGATGATGCCAAAAATCAACTTTATTTGACCAATCTTCATTTCTCATCAGCTTCTCACTAATATGCCCTTTGAATGGTAACTCAAAGTTTTGTGAGTAGCCATCTTCTGGATCTCTTTTGAGTTGAAGACCTAGTAGATCTTGCAGATCTTCATTCTTAAGGCCAAAAGCACTATTCAAAGAGATTTTTTGAACTTCTCCGTTAGCCCTGAGCAGAGTCAATTTATGGCTTGTCTTATTTGACTTCCATTTTAGAATTTTAAGAGTTGATGGATTTATAGGGCCAAAATTTATTGAGGATGAGTTTGGGGAAACAATCCTTTCCTAATATTTTACCAAGTAGATATTTTGGATTTGCATCTGGATGCCCATACATTAGTTCAATTCTGTTATCTTCTTTTCTGAGCTCATCTTGATACATGTTGGAACTTATGAGACCATTGTATACCATAACTTGAAAGATGAGAGGTTGAAGGTGTTAAGATTGCAGATTCCAGATCATGACCTAATTAATTAAGTGACAGTCATTGGCGACACTCGCAGTGTCACTAGGTAAATTGCCCGTCGACATTGGCATCCTGAAAGTATGCCAAATAGATATGGTCCCATGCTTAATTGTATCTTCAAGTTCAAAGCAATCTGCAGATGCCACACACAACATTCGTATGGAACTGATTAGAAACATGGTTGAAGCCAGATACAAGGATTCTTAGGCTAGGATAAAAGGCATCAAAGATCATCTTCTCCAAACAACAAGTTCTGCTCCAAAACCTAGGTATCCTGATGATGATGCCAAAAGGGGGAAGAATGAAGAGAATATGAGAAAGTTACCTCCTCAGATTAAGAAAGCTCAAAAAAAGCCTGATATGTCTGCACCCAAAAAAGCAACAGAGGATGCTATAGAGAAGGAGAAGAGAAAGATTCCAGAGAAGCTAAAAATGCTTTGGTTGTGTAAGAAATCCTTGAAAGAAAAGACTTCAAGAAAATCAAGGTACCTCAATAATTGCACCAACAAAAAGACAACCTGTAGGACAAGACAAATCTTCTCAAAGCACTGTTACAACAATCATTGTTCCATTTACTTAAACCATTGCTACCATAAAAACCATTTCTCCTTCAATCAAAATGACTGTTAGGACTACAAAAGTGCAAAAATGTGTTACAACCACAACAACACTTATAACCATTTCAAAACCAATCAAGCCGATTTCCCAAAAGGCCCATGCTGGTGTTCTCATCAAAAGAAAATTATCAACACATACTCCATCACCACCAACAAAAGCACCAATACACCAGGGAAGAAGAACAAAATTCATTATCCAAGATAATGATGAAGAAACCTCTCAAGCTTCAGCTGTTAAAACCACATCATCACTTCCATATACCACAATACCACTCACCATCATCACTACAACATCTATTGCCACATCACTACCACCATCAATCCTATCAACCACCGGAACCTTAATTACCATAGAACACCCTCTTGAGATAACCACTGCATCGTCAAAAATACAGTCATTCTACTCCAAAAATGATTCAAGCCAACTCACGTTTCCATCACTCCATAACATTCCAAAGCCTAACAAGGTAAAACAATATCTAGATTTAAAGATAAAACATGCACAAAAGATAGTTGCAGAGAGAAGTAAAGGAAAAAATGACAAAGAGGCTCAAATAATCTTGTTTGAAGAATTCAAGAGGGTAAATGCCCTTGAAGGTTAGGCAAAAGATGTCTACATAATCTCTCTTATGCTCCTATCACTAATCTTGATCTCAAAAGTACATTGAGATAAGATTATTTGGATCATATCATGAAGACAAAGCCTGTCACTCCCTGACCAGCAGCGGAAATGGTAGTCGGGGCATGATTGGGTTTTCATCAAAGCTCATGACATTTACTATAATAAAGTTTCATATTTATTATTTCCAATTTAAATGAAAAATTACAACAATCATACAAGCTCAGCAATATTCATGAACTCTTTATATTTCTTCTAAGGCAATTTCCTATGTGTTCCTTGCTTCAACCTGTCCACCTGTTTCATGTGTAAAAATAGGGTTTTGGGTCAATAAAAGTTGGCGAGTGAATCTCATTTAAACATTTGAAAGAATTAGTTATATTGGTTATTTAAATAAAAATATGCGTAAACCAAGTATGAGTATACGCATATGTAAATCTAACCACAAACCACATAATATCAATCAATGCACACACAAGCATGACAAATGATGAAACAATGAGATCAAGGCTCAATCAAACGGAGCCGATCTAATGAGGCACCTGATGCTTAACTCGTCTCCAACGAGGAACTGATGGGCCTAATGTAAATGATTGCACGCAACTGACAAAAATATAAACACACAGTACAACAAATAACATTTACATCACACGTTAGATCATATAATGGTAATAGCATAAGTGTTTGAATAAACGAAATATATGAGATGACACATGATACACCCAAAAACGTGAATAAAATTTGTAAGGATTCACTCACAGTGGGTGTATTTCCTTGAATTGAAGACGAACGCACACGAATTTGGATTTAACCACGAGAGAAACTAACCTAAATAATAACGTAATAATTCGATAAATAAAAGAAAATTTTATTTGAGACTAACATTTCTATTAATGCTTTTTATTAGGTTTTTAAGATTTATTTTTATGGTATTTAATGAAATTTTTAAATTTTAAGACCTTATTTTTAAGTATTTTTAAATGATTTTTGAATGAAATTATTTAAGAAAAATAGTAATAAAAAAATTATTGGTCTTGTCAGACCTGACCGGTTTATTCGTGTGAGTTTTGGCAGCGTGTGAGGTTCGAACTCGTGACCTCCCGTATATGTGCACGCAGCTCTACCAACTGAGCTACGTGTCTAAGCCGAAATAATTCTGATTTTAATTACTTATATACACAGGTTAGGTTAAACCATATTTTTGTTTTTATTTAAAAAGGTTTATTATTTGTCAAAACCGGTTACAGGGGCCAGAATCAAACTCGGGACCTTTGTTTCATGTGCACACAGCCCAACCAGTTGGGCTGTGTGTCTAACCCGTATTAACCCATAATTATATTAGTTATATACACTCACTAAGAGGTGATCTGAATTGGTTTTTTTTAAAATTGGTTTTATTTCGAAAGATGCGTGTGAGACTCGAACCCGGAACGTGTGCTTTATATATGCACACAGTCCACCGCTGGACTATGTGTCTAACCCGATAAATACACTAAATTTAATTATACTTATATATTATGTAGACTTCATCTTCTTCACTTTTAAAAACCTAGAGCAGAACCCGATTTGCTTAAATCAAATTGCCCCCACTTAATTCACTACTGAAAAATAAAAGATAATAGAGGAAGAAAGAGAGTTGTTTTTCAAGTGTGTGAGCGAGTTGAATGAAATGAAATGCTTCAATATTTATAGCCAATCATTGATTTCTAATCATAACCTCTGACATTGATTTCGAATCGGTTACAAAAATTGGTTTCGATTTTAGAGTTGAAACCGATTTACAAAGTCGGTTACACATGATTTCATAACCGAAAATTGTTAATTGATCTTGATGGAATCGGTTACCAGTTTCCGATTTAAACTTCAACCTTTGCAGGTTATCGTTTGAGATGCGTATAAAATTTAGTGATTTCAATGTTAAGCAAATGTGGTGTGTGTGGTTCAGTGGTGTTTTGGTGTGCGAGATTTGTGGGGGAACCCGGGTTCGAATCACGGCTACCCCTTTTATTCTTTTTTTTTATTTTTTTTACATTATTTCAAGGTTTAATTTATTTACTTACTCTTTTATTGGTTTTAATTATGTAACTTATTTATTAATCATGAATAATAACGTAATTTTAATAACACTAATAAATGCGTAACGAACTTTTAAATAAATACTTGATTCTTAAACAGAGCGGGTTTTAGAACCCGTTTTACATGAATGTTACAAAGCCATACAAAGCAACCAGAGCTCAATTCTCAGGATCGTCAACTGAATCCTTATTAGATGAAATTCTAAGGATTGGAAAGTTGCTCTAGGATCCTCAACTCAAACCTACACCTCCAAACTGGAAAGCAGGCAAAAGGCTAAATGACAAAAAGGTCCTTCTATTGAAGAGGATGAAGAAAGAAATGGTTGCTGCAAACTTTAGGATACTTAGATCAATGGCTAAATGGATAAACCAACAATCACTAAGAACCACAAAAAGATGGAAATTCTAAGAACGAAAGACTATTCAATCCCAAGAAAGCCTATCAGTGATTAAATTAACTTTCCTATCAAAACACTGGTTGATCCAACTGAACTTCCATCTATAAAGAACATCTCATCAACTGTAAGAAGCTACCTAAAACGGCAAAAGGGGATGTCTAAAGAGGATATGAAAAAATATCAAGATGAATTCAGAAAGGGAAGGTATGAGGAATGAGCTTATGTATGGTCACCTAGATGCAAATGCTGCTAATCTCATTGGTAAAATCTTGAGCATACCACCTTCACCAAACTCATCCAAAATAACTTTTGCCCTACCATGTCCAGAAAGCTCCATATTCTAAAATTGAAATTTGACAAGATTACCCATGAATTGACCTGCACAGAACTAATGGAGGAGTTGATCTCCATGAATAATGCCTATGGCCTAAGGAATGAAGATATGCAAGACCTACAAGGTCTTAAACTTGAAAATGACCCAGAAGATAACTTCTTAATGAGATTTGAATTACAATAGGCCAAATTAGAGAAGATGATGGGAATAAAGATTGATCCAATAAAGTTGAGGTTTGGCATCAACTGTTCTAAGGGGAGATTGTTGGACCTATAAAAGAACAGATGATTGCAAAAGCCAAAACATGTTATCCTGATCAATAAATAAGCAAGCTATGATGATCATTTCTCCCCAAATATAGTGAATCTTGAACACTAACAGAGCATCTGTTTAAAGAACTCAAAGATTTGTTTGAAGACTAAAAGCTCTGTTGATGAAATGTAAAAGTCTATTCAAGGCCAAAGCCCTGTTGAAGAATAAAGCACTAAGAAGAAGGCCAAACATTTGTTTAGGTCTGAACAGATGTTTGGTACCAGCAAACATAAGTTTTAAAAAAAGATGATTACCAATAGAACAGTGTCTTTAAAACAAATTTTATGTGTCTTAGAACAGTTTTTAGGATTCATCAGATGTTTCTAACATCAAAGGAATCTTTTTTTGTTAGGAATGTTAGATGTCGCTATCAGGGTGATGTCATCCTCATTGCCAACATATGTTTGTACTTGTATATATAGATCTCACATGTTAGAGATATAATCATTAAGTTACATTCCTTTTGTACGAACAGAGTTGTGTGATCAGGCTGAGGGTGAGTGAAAGTCATATTGGTTATAAATGGAAAACATTATGACAACTTTCCAAATTTGTGTTTATGTTTAATTATGCTGCAATTCATTCTATTCTCATTCATGATTTATTAAATTTAGTAACACTTCATCACACCAAACACACACAAATCGAAACTCGGATCCTAACAATTTCCTTTTCAATCCTCTCATCTAACTTTACCTCCAAAACTTCTTCAGCATCCTCCTTTACCAAATCAATCTTTTCATTCAAAACCTCCGCAACTACTGTTAATTCTTCAATATTATCGGCTTCAAAACCATCTTCCAAATCCTCATCTTGAACAATTTTTGCCATGAATTCCTGCGAAACAATTGCCGCAACAGTCTCTTCCAAAGCAACACCCTAATCAAACGGTCCAGGCACAATGTAAATTGATTGTACAGCTAAAGCATTATTTGCATTTGGAACTACATTAGAAATTGTAGTGGTAGCATTTTTCATCTGAAGTAGCTTTAGATGTAACATTTTCGCTATTTTGTTGTCTCTCCATTTTCGGTTTAGTACACTCTCTAGCATAATTGTGACAAATGGCAAAATACCCGTTAATTTCGTACAACTAAAACACTATTTAAATTATTTAATTTCGTATTAGACTTAATTTTATTTAATTAAGTCTCATAAGTCTAGGATTATACAATTTCATATCATATTAGGATATCGAGTTCACTACGTTGCGAAACAATATAAACTATATCCTAGACAGTTAGTAAAAAAATGTGAACATAGTATTCATTTTAGGATAGTCACAGTACAGCATGTAATAACAAAAACAGGATATGAAAGCATATCCACAACAACTTATTCATAAAAACATTAGTTGGAAATAACTTATAAATCATACTTTCCAGAAAAATACATAAACAACTAAATTGTCCAATCCGAACTAGGAAAACAAAAATTTAGCATTTCCGCAACAAAAATTCAGCATCTAGTAATAATAACAAGAACCATTGAAGATAGTAATTATCATAAACAACATCAAAAATATCTCGAGGATTCTTATTTATAAATTATCGTATAACTTTCACAAATTATCCGGTAATGGTCCAATAACGAAACAAGTGCCAAATTTATTATTAAAACAACAATTTAACTAGTCTAGTGAACTAGTTAACATGTTTTTAACATATTAAATATCATTTAGCTTGTTAATTACCTGTAATCAACATAAACACATAATATCCAAAATTTATAAACTTTAAACATTATAAAACTTAACACTTTTTTTATAAAAACCTAAACCAATACCCCCCCTCCTTTACGGTTTTCATGGGGCCTAAATGGCCGCATGTTTTGTATTAATGAAGGACATGGTTTAGTGGATCTCTCCAAATTATACACTTTAACTTTGGATCACAATTAAAGTCCATAAACACATGTGTAAGACATCCTTACTTCTCGTTTCTCATAAACTCAAAACAAAACACTCTCACCTCACTCTCTCCTCTCTTGAAATCGGCCCAAACACCCCAACATCACCTTCACTCTTCAAAAATTCAAACACCTATTTCATACATGCATAGAGATGCATTGAAGATCTAAGATACTTGCAAGTGTAGAAGCATCCTTGGAGCTTAGATTCTTGGTGTTGGAGCTCACAATCTTCATCTTACTTCCTCTTTTACATCATCTTGTTTAAGTACAAGTAGTAAGCTTCTAAACTTGTGTTTAAGCTTCTAATATCATGTTAATCACCATAAGTACAAGTAATCATCTTAAAGCACATCTAAAACTACTTGAAACCTTAACGAAACCAAGATAAATCTAACATATTTATGTGTTATTTTGTGATTCTTGATGTTTGTTTAAGTAGTAGACTAGATCTTGCAAGTTTTTATTTAAAAGTATGATCTAAACACATACATGTTTAGATCTAGTAAGATCTACCAACAAAAATATTATGAACTTAATTTCATAATTAAAATGGTTTTATAAAACATATAAAGTATGGATTTTATATAAAAATCATGTTATGAAATGTTGTCACGAAAAAGTGTACAAAACTTTATATAAACTTGTTAAGAAAAATGAAGATAAACATGCTTTAAAATGTGATTTTTGAAATACACAAGATTACATACAAGTTCATAATATTTCTTATTGAGATTATGATTTATATTAATTATGTGATGTAACATCCGTCAAAAACCGGGTTAACCAAACCCGCTTCGTTTATTAACCGAACATTCAGTTAAAAATTTCGTTGCATATTTAATGCTCAAATTAATTTTAAACGATACATAATTAATAAGTATATTAGAATATAAAATTTATATTTGAAAATTTATTAAAATTAATGAAATAAAAATTAAATGCTGATGCCGGGTTTCGAACCCGGGTCAGCCGGGTAACCTCAAAGACTTAACACACAAACGTTCCACCACTCCGCCACTTGTGTTACTTGTTGAATTATTGAAACAATTAATACATATAATAAAACTGGAAATCGAATTCAATTACACAGCGCGCCCAAATCCGCAGACGCCGGAAAATACGACGATTTCGCCAATTATCGTCGGTTACTTTTGACTTAACGTGCGTATTAACGTCGCCATCGGTTATAACCGATGTCCAGTCCTGCGACATCAGTCATAACCGCCGGAGAACAATTGACCAATGAATCGAGACTAGAAACAGACCCAATTCAACTTGATTTTTCCCTATAAATGCACACCCTAGCCTCTGGTAATCTTTTCGCTCAAAATCGCACCGATTCTTGAATCAATTTCACTCGTCGGAATTCTCTGCAAGTCGCCGGAAAACCGAGACTTTCATCAACACGGTAAATACCTCGACTCCTTCTGTTTCATTCCATTGTTAGACCAATTCTAACATCACTCCATCACCCAGAATCAATTCCAGAAGACGTTGCCGAATTTCTGTACTCGCCGGAAAAATCGCTGGAATTTTCGAACTCACGCTGATAATCGGTATGATCAACTAAACCTCCTGTTAATCATTGTTTAGTAACTCAATTTCACATCTAATCAATCAAAACTGTTAATTGATCCTAACAGCCGAAGTTCACAAAACAGAGCCGACGAATTCCTTGCCGGAGTTCTGTGAAAGACACCTGTTCGGTACATCCTTTCCCCAAACCCTCTCCGTTCATTACCTTTCAATTTCTTATAATGTTCGTTAATCGAGTTAAACAAGAAACAGTTTGGTTAACCGTTGTCTGTGTTTTGAGCGAAGAAGACGAAGTCATTTATGTTTATAAGATTAATTAAAATCAATATTATGAACGGGTTAGACACACAGTCCAGCGGTGGTCTGTGTGCAAATAATACACACACGTCGCGAGTTCGATTCCTATCACAAGCCTAACCTCAGAAATAAAAATATTTTTTTTTTAAAACCGAACCGGGTTAACTCACAGTAAGATGTTAAGTATAATAAAAACCGGAATATTTACCAGGTTAGACACACAGTCCAGCGGTGGACTGTGTGCCAAACTAAACCACAGGTCCCGGGTTCGAGACCTGTGGAGATCACCGGGTTGATACAATTAAATCCTTTTTAAATAAATGATTTTCGGATTAAGTTAAATAGTATATAAATATAATTAAAAACAGAAATATTTCGGGTTAGACACGTAGCTCAGTTGGTAGAGCTGCGTGCACGCGTACGGGAGGTCACGGGTTCGAGTCTCACTCAGTGCAATAATATTCACAACCGAACCGGTCAACGGTCAACAGTCATGGTCAACGGTCAAAAGTCAACATTTTTTTATTTATTTATTTAATTTAAAAATCAATTAAAAATACTTAAAAATAACGTTTTTAAAGTTAGAAAATAGCCTTAAACTCACAAAAATATATCCAAAAATCCTATTTAAATTGTTAATAAAATCCACTTATTTACCGTACCTTTTCGTTATTAATTAGGTTAGTTATTCCTCGTCGATCAATCCTCTAAACTCGTGCGCATTCAACATCATCCACCGAACGCACCCAATGTGAGTGAATCTCTACAAATTCCCCGTTTTAATCACGTTTTTGGGGTGTATCATGTGTCTTATTATTTATTACATTTAAACTATTGTGCATCCATCATATTCATGATTAAATGTATATTCAACATGTATCATCTGGTTGTGTGATTATTGTTTAGATTAAATTTATCATTTTCAGTACATACATTATCATAGGCCGCCGCTCCCCATTACCTATGAGCGTTGAGCTGTTCCCCATTACCTATGAGCGTGAACGAGGCGTTGCCAACATACGATCGGCTCCGTTTGATTGAGCCTTGATCGCACATACATTTCATCATAGGCCGTCTGCTCCCCATTACCTATGAGCGTGAGCCGTTCCCCACTACCTATGAGCGTGAACGAGACGTTGCCAACATTTACATTATCATTCATGTTACATATTCATGCAAGGTGGTTTGTTATTGTATGCTATTTGTTTGTTATTGTATGTTTATTTACGTTTGTTCATATATGATTTTTGCACAATTTTTCCATATTAAATACAACAAGAAATAAGTACTAAATATTTTCTAACAAGGTTCACTCACCAACTTTTGTTGATCCAAAAACCATTTTTACACATGATACAGGTGGACAGGATGAAGCAAGGAACACATAGGAAAGTGCCTTAGAAGAAAAATAATGAAGTTTAGAAAGATGTATAGAACATGTTGTATTTGTATGATTTGATTGTATGATCTCCTTTAAATTGTAATAATAAATATGAAACATTATAATAAATGTCATGAGCTTTGGGTGAAAACCCAATCATGCCCCGATCACCTTTTCTGTTGCGGGTCGGGGTGTGACAGATTGGTATCAGAGCTTTTGACTATAGGGATATAGGATAGGTTATTAGACCCTTAGAGCCTATACTATAGTTGATTAGATTTTAATTGTTTATGTGGTTACATGCAAACTCATGATGTTTATTTCTTTCATATTTATTACATATACAAATGCATGCAAACACTTCCAATATTACATTTTGTGATACATAATGAATTATACTTACAGTCAAACATACATATTTACATACATATTCATCATACATATTTCAATGTTCACATATTCAATTCATCTTCATACTTCCGTTATTCAAGATTTTGTCGCATTTTTCATTTTTCAAATCTCATCAAAGTGAGTTCTACGACGGGCATGTAGTAACTGTAAGGGTACAAGTACCGGTAGTCGGAACGTCCTGTCTAGGTTGGCATTCGTATAAATCCAATATAACGGACCAGTTTGCCTACCTGGGGACTAACGATGAGAGTACAAAGGACCTATTAGGCCAAAGCATGCCACACCAAACGTCGTTCGAACTAATCCACTTTGAGGTGTCACTGTGTCCACACCTGGATACATTCCGAAAAAGTTTAAGTTAAATTTACTAGATTTTCTTAAACTAAAATGGATGATTTTATATATATATATATATATATATATATATATATATATGACAAAATATATATATCTAGATCACTTTACTCATGTGTATTAATTGTATGTATTTAGAAGATGTAGGGAAAATACATGACTTACAAAACACTTAAATTATGACAAGTATAAAAATATATAGTTATACATATATACACATAACCATATTTGATTACTTGGACATACAACAAGTACTAAATATAATATATCCTTGTAATAACATTTCAGATAAAACACACAAAAACGGACATAGTGCAGGGTTCAAATGAGAATAAATTTTTCGTAAGAAGAAAAAAAAAAGAAGCTTCAACCAATAAGAATGTTTTATTTTACTTCATTTAGTATTTGCATTTAATTTTAATATAAGGGTATATTTGTAAACTTCCATATATCATTAATTTCTAGTCTTTCTCTTTAATATCTAACTACATTAAATTTGTAACTTATTTTCAAAATATATATTTTTTCAAAAAAAATTAAAAAATTAATCGAAGTGTAGGACAAATTATTAGGTGTGTAGGATAAATTACGAGTTGTGGTAGGATAACTTTTTATGTATGTAGGCAAAAAAGTTAGTGTAGAGAAGATAGTTTTTATGAGTAATTAATTAATTAAAGATAGTAAAAATGAGATTGAAAGAAAAACTAATTAATATTTTACAATTTTACCATTTGTTCTTTTTCTTCTCAATTAAATTTTCGTTTTAAATGAACCTCCCATATATATTGGGGGAGGATCAAATAAGAAGAAAATTATTGAAAGAAGAAAAAGAAGAAACAACATATTGGTAAAATACTAAATCATTTATAACTTATCTCATTAATTTTTCTCTCATTAATTAATTAGTCAACTAATAATTAATTATCCTACATATAATCTACAAAACCTACACATATCAAAATTTTCCTACATATAAAATTTTATTCTATACATGTCGAAATTTATCCTACACACTTTGAAATATATCTACACAACTCGTAACTTATCCTACACACCTAGTAATTTATTCTACACTTTAAATTAAGCTGTTTTTTATTTGAAAAAAAGTACATAGAAAAGGAGTTACAAATTTAATTTACTTAGTTATTAAAGAGAAAGAATACAAATTAATAATCCATGTAAGTTTATCAATATACCCTTATATTAAAATTAAATGCAAATATTAAATGAAATAAATGAAGTATTCTTATTAGTTGAAATTTCTTCTTTTTTCTTCTTACAAAATATTTCTTCTCATATGAACCCTCCATTATATAATATATATATTAACCGACACGGTAAAAATATATATAAAAGTTGGACAATAAAAATTCACCTACACTTAAATTATATATATATATATGGTGAAAGATAAAACGAAAATCCATTTGAGTTGAGAAAACTCAAGAAAACCCTATGTAAATTTTTTTAAATAGGGGAATGTAACATTAGTGTACTTGAACATTTTTATAAAAAAGTAAAAAGCGCCTACTTGTTTTTTAAATGTTCAAAATTTGTATGTTACATTTTTCTAGAGATACATATTATGTAACATGAAATTTTTAACATTTTTTAAAAAATAAATTATTTGACTTTTTTTGTGTTTCTTATATAAAAATATTCAAATATATGTATGTTACATTTCCTATTTTTTAAAAAGAATAAAAATGTTACATGGGGTTTTTAAAAAGGTTTTTTGAGTTTTTTCTAGTCAAGTGGGTTTTTGTTTTATCCTTCCCCTATATATATATACACACACACACACTTTTACCGACGAAATCTAAAAATATATTACTTATAAGTATTCTATATATATATATATATTATCAATTATTAAATTTCGGAAAAGAAATATAAAAATAACTAAGTACAAGTATAAAAGTATACTTATATGTATAAATACGTATACTTACACATTTAGTAAAATACAAGTATTACAAGTAATATACATGTAAAATTATATACGTATAAATACGGTATAAATTCCTAATCTAAAAGTATACAAGAAGTATACATATATAGGTGTACGTATACGTATAAATACTTAAATACACAAAGTACGATGTACACAAACAGGAACTACATGTATACATTTATACTAGTACGATGCTAGAAATAATAATTTTTAACAAAATATATCTAACAAAAAGATATACAAAAATATATTTAGGAAACAAATATATATATATATATATATATATAGATAATAACGAACATACATATATACAAAGAGACAAATATATATATAAACAAAAGGATGAGTATATATATTGTGAGGATATATATATATGGATCATGAACTCAAACACTCGTGCGAAGCATGGAGGTATATGAAGGGCTAGGCCCGTTCATAAATAACAAAAGAATTATATATATATGAAATATATATATTAAGAACACTCGAATATACAAACTTATCAAAACATCGAAACAAATAAGGGTTCTAAACATTGAAACAAATACAAGTCTAAATTAAACATTCAAGATGAGTGACTTGTACAAAGTCAAGACATAGACCTTAGTGTTTCACAAGATTAGAACACTTGTGGGTTACGTCACGTACACAAAACCCGGGGATCGCTAGTTATTAGCACGTACATCTGTTTGCAATCAGGGCTGATATCACCCTGAAAGCGACAACTAACATTCCTAACAGAAAAGATTCCATAGATGTTAGAAACATCTTATGGAATTAACAACTGATTAAATATACTAAACATCTATTTTGACTAACACTGTCACATTAATAAAATTTGTTCTTTAAACCTCAGTTGACTAGTTCCAAACATTTGTTTAGGCCTAGCAGACGTTTGGTCTTCACCATTAGTTCTTTGTCTTTAACAAGGCTTTTGTGACAATTGTCACTTTTGGGATAATTCTGTACATTAAACAAGTGTATTACATGATATAATTATGTGTTTTGAACAATAAAAATGCGTGAATTGCATGACATCAATCTAGAAAGTGCACTGAATATATTACATGATGCATATTATTTGTTTAGTGGTTACCATTTAAAAACTGCTTGAAACAGTGCGTCGGAAACAATTATTAGACTAGCTGTGGCAGCACAGTTTTAGTACGCAGTTAAACTGTAGATTTAGGACTTAGATGAGAGTCCAACGCAAACTGTATATTAAACCCCATGTGGGAAAACAAGGATTAATGCCAACACTTTCCGGAAACTATACGTGCACCGAAAACTATCCGAAATATACACTAAATAGCAATTCAGCAAAAATTCAGCAAACACAAGCTTATGTAATATGCAGAAATATTGTTAGACATCATGCACTGCTTAAAAGACATTGAAAGTATCAAGTTGGCACAAAAACATATCATATCACATAAGTCTTGAAAGTTAACTTTTTAACGAACCGACAACGAAACGAACACCCGGACACAAGCTGAAACATCATATGAACTAGTTAACAATAATTTTACATCATACAACTAGTTAAAAGCATTAAACATATTGTTTTGATTGAAAATCCCAAAAATCCCTGCTAGTTACTTAAACTCCCGTTTAAAGACCCGATAACGAACCTAGCACCCGTTAAGCAACCGAACACGAACTAGACGTAAAATATAAACTAGTTAATATTGTTTAACACTATTAAACTAGTATATGGCATTTTATACCTCAAAATATATCAAAAGTCCCTAATATGCATAACCCCCTAACTAAGTCCCCCTTAAATCCTAACTAATTACTTAACAAGAAAATGTAACCAAGTTACCTCCATCATCATCATCATCATCATATCTTTAAACGGCCACATGTGTGGCCCCCTCGACTCCAACAATCTTGTCCCCCTAATCTCAATTATGGGCTAGTGGTTAAACATAATACATGAAGAAAAAATTTTATAAGGAGACATTACTCTATCTTGCCCTCACAACCTCCTAACACAAAATTCAAACAACCAAACACCTTCATCTCCTCTACAACCTATGGCCACCATACACCACCACTCACTTCCATTCTCAAGCTCTAATCAAGGCAATCCAAGGTGATCCAAGGGTGTCTAAAGGCTAACTAAGAAGGTGCTAAGCATTGGAAGTTCAAGGACCTCTCTTGTGAGCTTTTATCCACCGACTTTGCATCATCTTCTTCAAGTTGTTCATCTTGCCACTTCCCTAGCCACAAGAGCTAGTAGTGAGCCTTCTAATCTTTCATTTGATGTCTTATTACTAGTATTTGATAATATATAAGTTACACCATGCAAAAGTATCAACTTTCAAAGATGAACATATGAAAACAAAGCTATCTTGAAGTTGTAATAAAAATGTAGATGTTTATTTTGTGCTATGGACCATGTCCATCATATGTACACCTACTAGAAGCTTAAATCTAACAAGTGTACACATGGATCTTACAAGATCCATGATCAAAATAATGATGAACTTGTTATAACAAAATAAATGGACTCTTTAAAGTAGATGAAATGGTTTGTCATATTTTTAAAGGATGGTTGATCAAGTGGTTAAAATGATAAGAGTCTTGACAAACATGTTTTAAGAAAGTGGATGAACTTAAAAATGTGTTTAAAGAAACCTATGGTATTTCCTAAAAATATATACAAACATGATGTTAAAAATGATTTTAACAAAGATAGTGATTAATAGCAACTAAACCCATTTTTAAGATGTATGAACATCTTAATCATAAAAAAAGACTACATGTTTTGGTAAAGTTTCAAGTTCATCATGATCAAAAGATGCATAAATATGTTAAAGAATCATTGTTGAAATTGTGATGAGTAAATTGATGGATTTTGAAGCTTAACACATATTTTAAAAACATGGGAAACCTCCTAAATTAGGGGAAACTATGGCGAAATTTTTATAAAATTAAACACTTAGAAAAATATATGGTTATAAAGTTCTTACAAGTAAACTTGTTTAAAAACCATAAACATAAAAATCCCCATGTTTTTGTATAAAATATAAGTTCAAGAAGTCATAATTGTTATAAAGACAAAAATGGGTATAAATATATATTTTTTTGGAAAAATATATATTTAGTGATCATAAAAATCACAAGTTATGTGTCTATTGTTTGTATTACATATGTATATAGTTAGGAACTTGAAAAATAAATCATACAAATAAATACACAATGATTGGCAAGTAAAGAATTACAAAATATATATATACCTATCCATAACCATACATGGAAAACAAATATGGACTATTCGGACGATCGGACTATATATGAATTATGGACTAAAAATATATAATATATCGAAGCTTGGTAAGTAATATTTTCAAAAACTGAACAAGAGACAAAATATATATTTTTACAAGTATATAAACTATATCGTATTTCGCCAATATTAAAAACATATTATTTTCGAGGTGTATAAAAATATATACTTCATAAACCTCCTAAAAATATATAAATACATTATTTTTGGTGGAAACTAAAATATATATTTTTCTACAACTAATCGCAAAAATAAATATTATTTGGATATATACACTTACCGAGCATAATAATACATATACTAATTTGAATATATCTTAAAGTTATATAATTTAAGAATACACAAAAGTGAGGGGGTAATAAATACAAGAAATATACGTATTCTCATGCGTACAAATACATGCCAATATATACCATTAGTATTTGATGAAAATACCATTATACAAGTATTATACTTAACCATGAGAATACGAATGCAAATACACACAATACAAGTATACCTATACTTTGGGGGAAATACACATGTATAATACTTGACAATTATTAAACATGGATAAGTAGACCATGAAACCAAGGAAATAATTATATATATCAAGACACGTTAAAAGTAAATTATTTTTAACAAACCCATCATAAACAAAATGATATATATAAAACGGTGCATACAAATAATACACGTTAAAATATAATATTTTAACTAACACATTGATCTTGGAATATTATATAATTAAGAAGAATTATATAAGGAGCATATCCGACGATGGTATTGCCGAGGCAAACGGGTAGAACCCAATAATGTGAAGACATGAAACATATACATCTTATTCGTGCGAGGCACGGAGGCTAACGGGCTAGGCCCATACATGAAACACTGGAGATGCAAGGATATATATATATATATATTATATATGACGAAATATATATATTGGCATCATGCACCGAGATCGCATCCTAGTGGAGCATCATACATTGAAAATACATCCAAATGAAACAAAACACTGAACAAGTCTTAACAAATATTTAAGACAAGAAACATGAACATGGATCATCAAAGACCGAAGTGTCTAACGAAACCTAACACGATTGTAGGTTGTAGTACGAAATCAAAGAAAGGTACTTGAGTTAATCAGTGAGAACAAGAAGCAAAACAATGAGTTTATGTCCCCCTTATCATCTTAAATGTTTTACTGTTTACAACTATTGGGGGAAATACATGTTCAAGGGTATGATAAGCTAGGGAATAATCCAACTTAGAGCATGTGTGAATACGGTGGAACTTAAGCACCATTACTCTTGTTTCAGACTACGGTACAAAGGTTAGATCTAGCGGGTGTTGGTGAGCCCCACTCTTGGTCATGGACCCACACAGAAGAGTGCATTTGTTGTCCCAGTCGAGGTTAATCGACAGAAATCCTCTAGGTTTGGATGCTTCCTATGTTGTCGCACATATTAATGTCCTTGCAAAACATTAATGATCAACGATTTTATTGACGCTTTACATACCGGGTTTTGATACAAATATTTCATTATATTTTATGGATATAACTCATACAGTTAAAACACATGAACTCGCTAACTTTTGTTGATTTTCAACTTAACATGTATTTCAGGTAATTAGTGGATCTATGCAGAAGGATGCAAATCAAGAAACAAGTATCAAGTCTCCAATGCCACATTTTGAAGGATTTGCCCAGTATATCCCGTCTACCTACAGTGATATAAGGGACAAAACCTTAGTATTTAAATTCTTGCATTTTGGTTATTTAACAATTTGACAATTTAATGGTTTGTAACAATATACATAACCTATGTTGCGTTTTGAAACAATTTCAGTAATGGCATTTGGAGGTTGTTTTGTTCATATAGTATGTTCACTTATGTTTTATGCAATGAGAATCAATCAGATCACACTGCGCGCTTCCGCCTATGAGCGGGTGTGACAGATTGATACCAATCAGATGATATCAAAGCCAGGGCCGGACCGGTGGTGCCAAGTCCCGCGAGGACGCTGGACCACTTAAGGGGGGTGTATTGTGACATCCCACATCGGTTGTGAAGGGGAACAAAGGCTTCCTTATAAGGGGTTGAATACCTTCACCATCATGACACGTTTTAAAACCATGAGGAGCAGGCGCTGAGTGCGTGCTGGCTGCCAAAGCGGACAATATCATGGTGCGGTTACGCTGGGCTGTTACAGCTTGGCCTTTGAATAGATGTTTCTTCTTCTCCATCAGTGCTTTCCAGTCTTCAACATTGTTTTGTAATCTTCAAACAAAATTTTTGTTAATGTTCAAGATTCACTATCTTTGGGGAGAGCTGTAGATCTTTACTTGTTTATTTCTTGACCAAAATAATATGTTTTGACTTTTGATATCATCTGTTCTTTTGTAGGTCCAACAATCTTCCCCTAGAACAGATGATGCCAAAACTCAGCTTTATTGATCAACTTTTGATCCTCATCAACTTCTCTCTAATTTGCTCTTTGAAATCGAGTTCAAACTTATCTTTTTGGTCCCTTTCAAGTTCAAGACCCAATAGGTCTTGTTGATCTTCATTTTTAGCCCAAAAGCACTAGTCATGGAGATCTCTTCAACTTCTCCGTTAGCCCTGAGCAAAGTCAATTCATGTTCGCCTTATCAGACTTCCATATTAGAATTTTGAGGCTCAATGGATTTCCTGGGCCAAAAGGTATTGGTGATGAAGGTTTGCCCAAGATTTTCTCGATGAGATCTTCCGGATTTGTAGCTGGGTGACCATAAATGACATCATTCCTGATCCCTTCCTTTCTATATTCGCACTTGTATTCACACCAATGATAACACACAGTTACAATGGTTACAAATGCTCAAAAGTCTACTAAGTCTACCTACCTACACACACATATATATACAGGCTAGACGCTGTTTCCGGACACAAAAACCATGTCTAGAAATATTCACACTAATACGGAAATATCTATGTATCAGGGTTTAACATATTAGTGTATATATTGAAAGCATTTCTAGACATACATCATGGAAAGAAACATTCCCTAATGTTTACAAAGGTGTCCGGAAATATTGCATTTCCTAACCAGCTAACACTTCACCAAATATACAAAATATTTTTAAGTGTTAAATCTCTGATGCGTTCATCACCGGCTAGTGCCCTTACATAAACATAAAAGATAAGTATCAAACTCAGTGAGATACATCAGTTCCTCATTAACACTACAAAATATCGCTAAAATGAAACCTAGTGACACCATAAGCCAACTCTAAGTACTCGCATACAATCACTATATTCTTCCATTCGGCCATTCTAAAACTGCAAAAAGTCCATAGTTATATTTACAAATTTGGTCATACATAACATGTAAAAGATGAGTCTTTATGGCATATGAGGATGCTTAGAACCTAAACTATCTTCAACTTCTTCCACAAACTTGTAAGAAAACTTCAACTTAATAGATTTTGTTGCTTTAGCACTAGCCTAGTGTTTGGGGATTCTTAACAAACACCTGTCATGTCTTCCCTTCCTCACTTCTATAACTCGAGGTTCAACATTGAAAACTTCCATCAAATGCTCCTTGAGCAAGATGATGTCTTCTTCCTTCTCAAACCCCTCCATTTTCACCACTTTGAGCTTGCACAATCGCCCTTTTTGGACCTTGGTGGAGCACTCACGTCCACAGGGCTTCGAGTAGCTTCGGGTGACAATCTACGAATGCATTGTTGTGCATCAAAGAAAAGCCTTCTTAAAAGTATCAATAGTTAATTGTGTTTTGGAAATGAGATTGTAGGAAATTGAACTTACACTTATGAATAACCTCTTGAAAGAAGTGCAAAACTTCAAAAAATGAACTAATGATTTGATGTTATGATCTTCCATACAACTATCAATCCACCACAACTCCTCAAGTTTACTGAAATTGAAATGTTGCTCATTATGCTTTAGGACAACAATGGTCCAAATACTTCCTACAAGAAAGTATAAAAAGGCGGTTTACAATTTACAAGTCTACGTTAGGCTCAAAATCCTAAAGATATTTACCTGAAACATCCATCCATGAAGTGTAAGCACGCTTACATCTCGAATGGCTCGCAAGAGTGGATTATAGAGGTCGTGGATCAAGTGGTTGAACCCTGGACCCTTGAAATCTAACTTGACATCTTTCAAGTACATCAAATTTTCCAAAGAAAACCAACATAGAAACCCACTATAATGAAGAGAGTTGAGCTCCAATGCCTCCACATACACCGACTTAAGATCAACACAATCTAAAACACTTAAACTTGTAAGCTTAGCAAGCCCTTCAACTCTCAAAGACCTCAATCCATCACATTTCTCAATGATCAAAGTCTCAACGTACCGAAACTTGTTGATCAAAGAAGAAACTAATTCACAACTTAGATAGTCAACAGAAGTCAATTTAAGGGTCGTGACAGAAAACGGATAAGGAGAAGAATGTGACAAATCCATGGTGTTCAACACAATCTCCCACCCAAATTGCCTTGGAAATTCTTGATATCCTTTAGAAAAATCAAGATTCAGTTTTCTGTTCAACTCAAGTGAGGCCGTAATGAACAAACCTTTACTATAATGGACTTCAAGTTTTCTGGGCATTTTTAGAGGATTATTTTCATCAAAACCATCAAAACCAACCAGAAAATCACCAATTACCGATTCAAAATCTTGAGTATTGAATGTTGCTCCTCCATGTTTGATGCAAGGTCTGTTCCATAACCCTGTAAAGAGAGCTACAGCTTTTGATCCAGAATCCAAAGGGTGAATTGTGAGAATTTGTCTAAGAAGTTCGTCTGGTAGTTTACTAATATAGTCTTCATCTATCTCTGACCTGCAAATTCTCCATTATATCACTGAAAAGCCCATTGACCACAATTTGAGATATTAAAAAAACTCACCTTCTGTGATCATCAGTGACACGGTTTGATCCTTGTTCCATGTATGGGTTGGAATTTAGAAAGTTTTTGTTGATGAAGCTTCTATCAAAGAATTTTTTGAGATAGAATAAAACTTGGGGAACAAAGTCTGACCAGGATGAAGATTGAGATGATGACGACAATAGTTTATTGATTTTTGTTTTTTAAACTTGTAAATATATAGTTTAAATATAAACATAAAGCTTGATATTTCGGAACTTTACATGAAACCTTGCATGTTGACTTTTTTGGTCTTTATAGTAGATTTCAAACTTTACTCAGAACATACATCAAACTTTACTGAGAATATATGAGAAGTCTATGAAAATGTTTGGACTTTTGAAAGGTTTGTCATTTGTGATTTTTGTCAGAGTGAGAATCTTTTAATATTTTACATGGTAAATTTAAATGTGATACTTTAAGACGAGTTATGTAAATGTGTATGTTTTTGCCCCTCACTAATTTTTTACTTACAACATAGTTGTAAAAATCGTTACGTGCTTTCAGGTCGGTTAACTGAATAATTATGAGTGCTCGGCCTAGGCGAAGAGTACTCGGACATGTTATTTTATAAAGAAATTAGTTTTAGAAAAAATATATATATCAAATATCATAAGTTTACTAATATCTATAACAAAATACGAGAATATCAATATAAATAAAAAAATACATGTTCAAATAGTAAAGTATTTTAAAAATTGATACCCATTCCATGAAATATAATAATTATTCTTTAGTATTATAGACATAAGAATGATGTTTTTTACGTCGAACTCAGCGCGGGTTGACCAACTAGATCCGATTATGACCTAGGTTAATCATGTTTGATCGATTCCGAATAATTAGACGGAGATGAAGAAAATCGCATTGGTATCCTATCTTGTAGTGATTACTTGACAAGTACTCAACCTTCGAGACTTTGTTTTACAATATTGCCTACAAGTATATTATTTGTTTCTAGTAGTTTTCTACTACAACTGTTGTATATGCTTGTATGTACAGGCGGACCTAATAAGTAGTGGCGGATGCACATGTATTGTAGGGTTGGTATAGTCTAGACGCTAAGAAACGCTAAAAATAGAAACCAAAAATAGAAACCAAGTAATTCATAGGAAAAATTAATCAACCTAAAACAATTGCCTTATTTGATGCAGAGTGAGGCACTAGTGGACAATGATAAGAAACTTCGGAAAACTTGGTTTGATCTTTGAGCCAAACGGGCTTTATCGATAATTTTACTGTCGTGCTTACGGGCGGGTGGGTTATCGGGTTTTTCTCGGAACTAGTGGTGAATTGGGGTTACTCTCGGAGTACTCCGTTTGATCCAGTGGGTGCCCTGAAAATGCTCGGGGTTGATTCTGTTGGCCGTTAAAAAAAAAGTAATTTGTCTTATGTTTTCTAATATTCACACTTACGTTGACCCGATTTTTGTTTTTTTAAGCAGGTGGGCCTGTTTAGCACTTTGGTAATTTTTTGCACACTGACTAATTTAGGCATTTAGCAGTTCTTTGTTGAAGAAAAAATGGCATCGGCATTCTCAGTTGTTGAACAAGAGTCTCACCGGGGGGATGAAGACCACGACAAAAGGTTATTTGTGTGTTCTGTAAGTTTCTTAAATTTCATAAATAGCATCAATAAAAACTCCAAACCATGATCTTTCGGAGTTTACATGGAACCTTGCTAGTTGACTTTGTTCGTCTCGTATATATTAAGACGATATTTTCTTGTAAGTTTCAAAGTTTGTTAAGAATCACGATGAAAAGAAAGATCTATAAAGTTCATTGACATTTTCGAAGTCTTTTCATTTGAAATTTTCTATTTTATACTATTTTGTCTGGTTATTCAAATTATTGTACATTCTCTTGCATATGTTACGAAGGCCATGCACTCTTTTAATACTGGGCCAGCCCAGTTAAGCAAGCCTAAACTGCCTTACATCAATAATACTTAAATATTCTTCTTGCTCAGATTTAAACTCTCTAAGCAAATGTCTTAACTAAATGAGCTACCTCATATTAGCTCTATATGTTATATAGTTAACTTAGAAAAACTTTAGTCACCAACTAGATGAAAGACTTTTCGTTGTTTTCTCGAACCAAATTGTTTTTGTTTGAATTCAATAAAATAAAATGAAAGAAAATGTTAAATTAAATACGCATTGTGTAATTGAATAGTTAATCCAGGTTTAATCTTAAAGTATCAAAATAATGAAAAATCCGAGGTAAAGTTTTTAGGTAATGTGTTTAAGAACATTTATTCTATCCACTTAAATTGGTTATGTATTAAAAACACTATTATATAGTAATAGTGTAGAGATGCTAATAAGGGGCTAACTATTTGGTAGAATCTTATATCTTAGTAGAAGTTTCTGGGTTTAGTTCCAAGCAAAAAGTAAATTAAATTTTTTTTAATGTAATTTAGGAATATGTAAGTATTGAAATTTAGATAAAGGGAGATAAAAATGTAGTGTACATATTTAAAAAAATTGTAACTCATTTATTATATTGGTTCGTTTTATAGTTATTCTTACTTTTAATTAAACTAATAATAATAGTTTGTTTCCGTATGCCACTTTGATAATTTTACGAGAAAGAATCAATTAAATTACTAATGTGAAATTTTATGTTTTTATAATTATTATTTGTAGGATAAATATCCCTAAATAGTAATGCATGTTCTTAGACGATTAGTTCATTTTGGTATTATAGTTTCCATAATGGATTATGGTTTCTTCTTTCGATTTGAACACATAAAATATGTTAGTAAATATTAGTTTTATTATGGCTTAACCGAAATCAAAATATGAGATCCAATTGTTTTCAACACATACATCTATAGGTTTAACTAGTACTCTTACTTTGGGATTTTTTGTGGACACCAGTTCAGTAAATTATGATAAAAGTATGATCGATACTTAGTATAACAACCGAAAAAGAAAAAAATATAAAAAACCCTAATATCAGCACATGTTTTACATTGATCGAAACCCATAAAAATGAATATGGTAATGGTTGCACTTGTACCCGTACGGTACCGATATTGTCGGGTCGAAATCAATTCGGTTCACCACAACACATGTATATTACGGTATCGATATTGTTGGGTCAAAATCGATTTGGTTTGTCACGGCTCAGATATATTACGGACACTAACTATAACTTAAGATACAGAAAAAATATTGATTGTTCAGCCTAAATCGATTCGGCCTCAATAAGCGACGGGAAGTCAGTTAGTTTCGGTCCTGGATGTAAATTTGAAAAAAAAAAACTAAATACGAGATAGTTTATTAAGATGTAAGTTTGTGCTTTGAACATTTTAAATTACTATTCAAAACTCGGTTTTGAAAAAAAATCTATATTAACACGTAAACAAAAACAAACACACCGCAATAGCATACTCAGAATTTTATAAAATAAAGTATCTTAAAAATTATAAGAGAAAAACAAAGTAAGCTTAAAATCAATTTTAATAATAATAACGTAATAAACATTGAATGTCAAAAATATACATACCAATAATTAAAGCACCATTCATCATCCCTAAATTTCCTATATAGGTAATACATGTATAGGGTGAGAGTCGACTATAAAATGAAATTTTTCTACAAAGTGTAAGAAGCAATATATAAAGCACATGTAGCATTTTTATTATTTTGCAATATGGGTAGATTAGGAATTGTGTAATTATGTTAATTATGAAATATATAATCCAACATGATTACGTGAGATTTTCATGGAAACTCTAATTATAATTCGATCCTAAAACACATAACAATCTTCAGTTACTTTATCAACATATTGATCCATAAAATTAAGGATAAAATATATGGGAGTTTTTTTTTTACTTTAGACGTCTAGTTCAGTTATTGACTTGACTGTGGAAATGGTAAGTTTAGTGTATGTGGTACCAGTATTTATTTATTGAGATGGTGTTTTATTATTTCAGATTTAATTAATATTGTGTTATATATATTTTGTATTGATTAAAAGGTTTATTATATTTTGTAAAAGAGAAAACACACCATTCAAACTATAAAACAAATCATTCCTTAAAACAGAGCATCCAAACTTTCAAAGACATATCATCACCCAAATACCCTATTACAACACACACTGGGACAGACCTAGCTTGTTAATAGGGTAGCCTTCGCTACTCCTTGACGTTCCGGCGGTAATGGAAATTTTAAAAAAATTGACGTTTTTTCGATTTCGTTACCTTTTTTTAAACGTTTCCTGTAAGGATTTTCTAGATCTGACACTGATAAAACATACCATTCCTAAAAACAGATCATCTAAACTTTAAAAGATATATAATTCAAACTATAAACCAGCATGTCATATAAAACACACATTTTCTGGTAAAATAGACCAACTAGTTAGAACGAATATATATATATATATATATATATAATACTCATATTAAAGATAAAAAATGCTTGTTTTATTGGTGTGATTTTTTCAAACAATTTATGTATAAAAATTTATTGACGTTTAAAAATGATGGGGGAGGGTAAATGTGACTTGCAAGTGTGTTTCAGGAATTTAAAACATAAAAAATTTACCTTTATATCATTAATCCAATAAATTAACCAATAACTATCTGTAGGTTGTAACAAACCTATTACAATAATGTGACCAATTTAATATCAACCATTAATATAACTCATTCAATGGCTCACAACACTTCATAGACTTTCTAGACAAAACACACTTACTAAGGGTGTAAGGGGCACTCCCCAAATGAGGAGTGGTAAACTTTTTTTTACCCAATAATATCATGTCATATCAACTTTCTCATTCACTTCTCAATTTGCACTTAAACATTAGACGTGCTCAAACACATAAAGAGTAGTTAACATTTAAAAAAATAATAATAAATAAAAAATTTATGATTGGTTGAAAAAGAGGTGGTACCCACCATTAACCCTCTCTCTCCCCTCTATCTCTTTTCTTCTCATTCAATGAATACTCACCGATATCAACACTTCATTTCACCAATTTTTCAACATGTACAAGTATTTCAAGCACGTGATACAAACATTTAACACATATAACTATTTTAGAAACATGTTGAACACAATGGGCGGTTAATTATACAGATTCAATTTTTGAAATTCCTGCTTCTCATCTCCATACACACTTGTTTTCCATACCTAGGGTTTGCTCACGACCATCGTAAAAGTGAAAGATCTGGGAGAAATTAACAACCAGTAGCTGTTATCTCTTTTAAACCCTGATGCGAGGTTAGCAAATCACTTCTTCTATCATAATAACACCACCGATTCTGCATATTCTTCTTAAACTTCCTTTATAATCCATAAATTTTGAATTCAAATTTGTCTGCTGTGTTAGAATCGAGGCTTTGCTGCTGCTTGCTTAAGACAGAAGGACTGGGGATGTTGTGATATTCAACCGTTGGACCTACGATGGCGTTCAGGTTAATTTGTTTAGCAGAGATATGTATTCTTAGTTACATTTGTTAAGTTTTTGTTTGTAATTGTTTGTGTATGGTTTGTGTTTTGATATTATTTTTAGTTAAATTAGGTGGAAGTATCGTTTTAGAACTTGCTTGCATGTAGGTATTTTGATATTAAAAATTTATCTTTGTCTGAAATATGCGTTTCTTATGTATCTGCGTTAGAACATAGAATTGGTGTTTTGATTTGATACGTGTAATAAGTTGGTTTTATAAAAAAAAAAATCTATCAAATCGTAAGTGACCTCAAATGTGTGAATTTAGAATAAAGTCACACTATTTTTTTTGTATTTTTTTTATAATCTTAAGGTTAATCAAAAGATGAACTGTGGTCTTAATAAATATATTCTACTAGAACATCTCGTATTGTTATTGTTGTGTGTCTGTGTTTACTTTTATTTGCAAACTAATTTAAGTTTTCATCCTTTGAAAACAAGATTAAAACTTTCAATTAGTGAGTAATATACATATAATTATTGATTTTTGCAAGATAACTTCAGCTCATTTGATTTGAAACTAAGCTGATAAACATGTAATGCATAAATAAATCACCTGAATGTTGTTGGTTTTTGCAAACAAACATGTGAAATTTTAGCAAAATAGCATAGAAAGATCTCGAGGTATCCTGCAAGTATACATCTTGTTTTATTATTTTTGTAGTTCTTTATTTTAGCATGGTTTAGGTTGATTATGTTTGTAGCCACACTCTTCACCTCTAATAATAATATTATTATTATGCGTTATTATTATTATTATTAATAGCAATTATTATTATTATTATTATTAATTATTAATACTAGCAATTCTTAATGAGTAGTGATATTATGCTATTTTCTATTCTATTTTTCAAGCATTTATTTAATTTTACTGTTTTTGGTTTTGATATTTTTTTATTTATACAACTTTGTATTCTGACGATCTAAATTGATTCATACCGTTTAAATAATATTTGTGTCGGTACCGATGTTCATTTTTATCATTTCCGGTCGATGTAAACACATGTTGATTTCATTACTTATTGCATGTATGGTACCGATATTAAAACGAACTAAACCTATACCAATCCAATACTCACGATTACGTACCGCCGCAAAATACGGTTAAATACCCTAGTTTATTATTAGTTTGAATTAAACCCAAGCTACCTTGTCGAATTATGGATCTATATGGTATTCTAACATATCCAGTAAAATAAATATTAAACAAAAAGAAGAAGGTTATATGAATGATAATGACATTTATACAAATTTAATGTAAGGTATAGTTTCTGATAGTTGTCTAATATTTTTTTATTGGTTTAAAAAAATATGATTTTGTTCCTAACTAAAAGCTATGATTTTGCCCTGCATAAGACTATAATTTTACCACTATTCAAAATTACACTTTTACTATTATTTTAGATTTTGACATATTACTATTTTGCTCCTGCTTGGTACTCCGCCATTGGTTCAGAAAAAAATATACAATTTCACCCCAATTAAACTAAGATTTTGCCCCTGTTGCCTTGCACTTCCTCCTTCGTCCAACCGATTATGATTTTGTCCCGTTAAAATTTACAGTTTTGCCACTAGTTTTGTTTTTCTATCTCCTAGTCAAATTACGATTTTACCCTCAGTTTGAATTTATTGTTTTGTCATTGTTTTTTTTTCTACAATGAGGGGGAATAGTGTCAGGCAACCAAATTTCTCCATTCGTCCAGCCAAATTACGATTTTGCCCCGTTATATTTATTGTTTTACCATTGGTTTTATTTTGTTTTCCTCTCAGCCAAATTATGATTTTGACATCAGTTCAAATTTACAGTATTGCCATTATTTTTATTTTTTTCTTGTCTTATGATTTTGCCCTAGGTGTAAAATTATAGTCATCCTATGATTTTGATTTTTTTACAAAACTATGGTAGTGATTTATGTTAATTGGTTGACTCGGTGTACTTTTTTTTTCAGGCGGCTGCCTAGCACACGCTTATTTGTCTTTAAAAAAAAATACAATTTTGCCCCAATTTAAAATTATAGTGTTTTCATCGTTTTAGTTTTTATATAGCAAAAATATGTTAGTGTCTTATTTAAACTGGTTGACTCGATATAATTTTTTAGATCATGTTATGAATACAAGTAATCGAAACATAGACGTACATATTATGATAAAAAATATTTGGCTTATTGCCTCGCAACGGGGTGAAGCAAAACCTACTTTTTATAAAATGAAGCATGGCTTCATGAATAAACAAATAAAAATAGTAAAAGTATGGGAGTGGGAATGGTGAAAGATTTGGGGTATCAAAAGTCAAGAAATTTTGGATTGTTGGATAACCAGGTATCGTTTTTTTCTATAATGAGTTGACGTTAACCCGTACGTTGTGGCGGGACGTTAATTATGAATTTTTTTATTGGGTGTCTACGATCCGGCTTTGACGGTTTTAATTAATATCGTGACTAACCAAACCATTGATAACGGTTTTCTACCATAAAAACCTGAAACTAAACTGTACAAAATTAAAACCGAACCAAACCAAATCGTTATTAATGGTTTAGCTCTGATTTAGTCATACGGTTTTACATCTCCGACTACACTTCTAGTTTTCATGTATAATATGATTGTGGGTCCAAAAACTTGAACACATAAAGCATACAAAGCTAACTATTACATAAATTGTTGTTAACAAAATCTCAAAAAAAATATATAATCCATACAAAAAGCAGTAAGCGTCCATTAGTTTATTTAACAGGTGTGTTTGCATTTCTTTTATATGGTTAGGAAGATTCATTTGATAAGAAATTTAATGTGAGAAGAAAAAGAAGAGAGAGCATAACCGTAAAACATTAAATAGTTTATAACTTCTCTCATTAATTATGTTATCTCTAATTAATAAACCAAAAACATTTTATCCTACACATTTCCAAATTTTTCCTACATATGTATTACATTAAACGGAATCAACCCTACATACATATAAATTCACCCTGCACATTTCAAAATTTATCCTACACATACTAAAATTTATCTTACATATTTCGAAAATTGTTTTACACCATGAATTATTTTATCTTGAAAGAGTATATAAAAAAATGAGTTACAAGTTTAATTAATTAGCTAATTAATGACAATTATAGATTTACCTATATACCCTTTTTCATTAAATACACACATTAGATGAAATAAATGGAGAATTTCTATTAATTTAAAAGTTATTCTTTTTATTTTTACAAAATTTTCTTCTCATTTGAACTCTACACATCCAAGCTAACATATACAAACAAAACAAAAAGAGAATCTCATCAAATTCAAAAGAACAAAGATGAATAGGCATTATATTGCGATTGTATACAACACATGATCGTGTCATATATTGCGACGATGAATAGATTTTAACATGCATGTGTTTGTTAGATATGCTTTAACAGAAATAAAATATTGCTCTCGTAACCACTTTATTTGTTACATACGCATTAATATAAACAATAATAAAACAAAACGGTAAATAAAACACTATGATTCTGTCAACAACCACCGCTTTAACCCTAATCAATTTCATCCCGTTTACCTAAATTCCTTTCTGACTCCATTTTCCTATCGTAAATCGAAACCGTCCTTTATAGAAGTTATCAGACAAGTTCAACCAGGGGCGGACCTACCCATAGTCGTGGTCGATGATTACAAAGAATGAATTGGTTTAAGGGATACATGTTGATTAAGGGTTTGTTCAGTGATTTAAGGATACATGTTTAAAATGTTTGTTCAAAAATCAGTCCGGTTTTCATATTAGCAGATGTATGATGCTTACAAAAATTATTTTGGATTTCAAAGTGTTGTTTTGAACAAAACAGGGGATAGAGAAGTGAAAGAGATACATAAGGATGCAAGATTGTACAGAGTAAGAACGTACCTTTAGTGTCAAACTCGGAAGTTTTTGGATCAAAGATTTTGAAGGCTGCGGTAAAATGGGATGGCAAGATTGGGCGGTTAGGATGTCGGAAGAGGGAAACCAACGGTGTTGGTAAGAGATGACTTCATAGGGTTTATTTGTCTAACTATAAATTGTTGGTGAATCGGTGCTTAAAAAAGGAAACGTCACAACGCTTGCGTCAAAAAACGATGTATTAAGGGTGGAAGGGGCACTCCTCAAATGGGGAGTGGTAAAATCATGTCATATCAACTTCCCTATTCATTACTCAATTTGCACTCAAACACTAGGGGTGCTCAAACAGATCAAGAGTGGTAAACATTTAAAAAAATAATAATAAATAAAAAACTTGTGATTGGTTGAAAAGGGTAGGGCCCACCACTAACCCTCTCTCTCCCCCTCTATCTCTTCTCTTCTTGTTCGGTGAATACCCACCGATTTCAACACCTTCGTTTGAGTTATCAATCGCCGAAAGAGGGGTGGCGGCAGTGTCACCGATCGGTGAACCCACTCAAACACCCCACTCACGGATTACACACCTACCACCCTAAGGAAGAGACTCAAGTTGCTTTTTGTTTACAGGAGATTAATAGGATAAGTATCATTACAGATTATACGAATCTCTAAAACACTAATTTTTGAGATATAAGGTTTATATTTTTTAAATTTTATAATTTTTACATTTATACGTGTATTATATGTACATAAAAAATTATATATTTTACCTACATACATGTTGCATGTAATTTAATATACATATGTGTAGGTTGTACAAAAAGTGAATTTTAAGTGAATTTTTTTCATATTTTATTTCGAATTCTAATGAAAAAAAATAAATCTTACCCTTGTAACATTTTAATTTATTTTTAGCTTTTAGGATTGAAAAAATGGATGATTTTTTGTGTTCTGCCTGTTCTCGCAATATTTAGTGTTCTGTATAGAACATTCCTCGAGATTTATATATATATATATATATATATATATATATATATATATATATATATATATATATATATATATATATATATATGATCTTTATTTGAAACAAAAAAATAAATAAATGAGTGAAATAAACATAACCAACACAATTATGTTGAGGAAAAAAAATGGAGGGTAGTGGTCGACTGATTGTATGGGGTCTAGGGGTTGTAGATGGTGTCGCAAGGCGTCGGGTTAATTTGTGTGTGACTCGGTAATTTTTAAAACTTACTAATGCAAAATGTGACGCAATGGACTTTGCTATGCATATCATAACCTAATTTATAAAAATTAAGTCTAAAACGTATGTTTTAAACGAGTCGACGCCGACCCGTACATTACGACGGAATATTAATTATGAATGTGTTTAGGCAATCTAAATCCAATTTAAAAAAAATCGTATTATGGTGAGTGTGGGTTAGTTGGTTTAGACTTTTTCGTATTATGGCACCTGTGCAGTACAATTTAAAACAAAAGTTTTTTTTTTTGTATTTAAAATATAGCGAAAATTAATAAAAAAAATTCAAAACAAATGGTATGTTTTTTTAAAATTTTTTTAGTTAGTTTTTTGTTTTTCTCATTTAAACTAGCTTTTTCATGATTTATACCAATGCACATAATACCCATACTATCAAATAGTAATGACATCGTAAGTCCGCGATCATAGATCATGTGTTTGATTTTTTTAATAACAAGGAACAACGTGCCAACCACCGTGACACCGAGAGCTGTGACCAAGGTCAACTACTCGACCGCCGCCAGGCCCTTAGCTTTCCCATATGCGCGGAAACCCGATCTCCACCCACTCGAAGGCATGACAGTGGAATAACGGTAAAACCTCGCCTCCTATCCAAGATGAATCAACGCCACCCATATTCGCCCTTCACCTGGATGCCGCAGAAAATAATAGAAAGAGTAAAAGTCGAACCTGAGTCACAAGAAACACCAAATTTTCTCCGAACACTCCACCACTACCTATTGACAGATCATGTGTTTGATAAAGGGATGTTGGTTTTCGTATATACACATCTTTTATTCTTTCCTTTGATTTTGACCTTTACATACACTTTGTTTTTCTCGACTTTGTTTCTGAGAAAACTTACTCAGATTTTTCAAAGTGTATCACAATTTTGATTCAAACAAAAATTGATTTCGATGTATCCTGGTGATATCGAAAAATCTGAATTAATGCTTATGTGTTCAGTGTCTCCCACAGGAAGTGTGCCGCCTATGTTCTTCGTTTTTTTATTAGAGAATTCTGATTGTGATGTCTTTTCCTTAAATCAAAAATCAATGAGAAGCTTTGCTTTTGGTTTTGATTTGTATAAAACTGAAAAAAAAAAATTTTTGCTTGATTATGATTGCAAATTGAAGGCACGATTCAAAAACATGGGTGTGCAATGGATTTGATTTTCAAAAACAGGGACTGAGATTTTCGATGGTGGGTTGTGATTTATACGAGCATGGATCGTTGAAGGGGGGTGTCCCCTCTTGGTGTCGGTTCGGTATGTAAGTGGTTGTGGTTTTACAACGATGGATTGTTGAAGGGGTGTGTCTTTTGATTTTTTTACATGATGATGGATTATTGAAGGGGTGTGTCCCCTCTGGTGTCTTAAGTTGCTTTTTGTTATATAACGAGTTGACTTTAGCCTGTGCGTTGAAGCGGGATGTTGATTATAATTCTCTGTTATTGAGGGTTTGGCCTAGCGGTAGATGGAAAATCCTCTATGAGTTTAAATAGAAGGAGGTAATGGGTTCAACACTCCGAAAGTGTAACATTTAGCCGTTCAAAAAAAAAGATAATAGTTTTTCATTTGCTAAAATATAAGTTATTAAGATCCAAATTAAAAGATTGTTCATTCAAATATCGAATTCAATTAGGACACTTTAGGCATAATCCAAAATAACCATGATTACTTTACACAAGTGTTTGCATAAGACATGTGTTGATACATAAAGTTTGTACACAACTGACATCTATTTATGCATGAAGAATTGTTACCATTTAGGTATAATTATACACAAAGTTTATCAAATTAAGATTGTAGAGAAATTTAAGTATACAAAGAGGAACCGAGATCACGGTTTCATGCCAACTCTAAGAAAAACGATCAAGATTTCGGAACCGGGTTCACAGTTTCTCACGAAGCCTACTGTTTGGTATGAAACAGAATTCAAGTACACATATGGAACCCGGATAACAATTTGTCGCAAAGCCTACTCTTTCGTAAAAAAAATATGATCAAGATTTTGGAATCGGAATCATGGTTTCGCGCAAAGGATACCATTTGACGTTTGTTACTAAACAAATATGATCAAGATATAAAAGCGAATCAATCCTACCATCTTAGAATTGCAACATTTTTAAGATGATCGCTCTCAGTTGTTTGTATTCAAGTCCGTTCCTTTTGTCTCTCGATATCCTTCACAAATTATGATCAATTTTTTCCTTTTGTTTTTTTGAATATGAAGCAACTCAAGCAGTTCGTTCACGTATTTTTTGCTTGTTCTTTGGTTTCATGTCGATTGATTTCAGATTCGTTGCCCTCTGTTTCTTGATCGAAAATTTGAATCGATTGTTCTGTCCAATTGGATGATCAAAGATGATTGATTCTGGTTTGATTGTATCAAGCGAACGAGTCAATTATTACTTAATATTGATGACGAATTTCTGATTTGAATAGGATGAAGATCTGTGAATGATTAAGTTATTTTCATATAACTTACATATTGGAACCAGGATCACGATCACGGATAAGAAACACGGGTTGACAAATGTCTGTAAGAAACAATTGATCCTCTGGTTAAAGATACCGATATTCACTTTCAAATATATATATTATAACTTACATATCCGAAACCGAGATTACGGATAAGAAACACGGGATTACAAATAAAAAGTTTACATATGGGAACCAATATCACGCATAAGAAAACGGGATTAACTTACATATTGGAAACAGGGGTTCAAAAATCTATATAATACACATTTGATCAAAGTTTAAATTTTCTTTTTAAAGATGGAAAACCCATTCAAATAAGATTCCCACATATCGTAAAGCATCTATCCTTCAACATGTTCGTCAAGAAATTCAAGTACAAAAAAATCGAATCAATTAAAATCAAAGGAATGATGAAGAACTCTGACCAAATGGGGTAGCAGTTGCTATTATATTGATTAAATAATGCATCATATGGAGTAAATCCATCTGAGAAAGGTGTCGTTTATTATATTGATTAAAAAACACACCGCTCCAATTCATTGGAGAAAGTCGACCGTAATTAGGTAATGTTCTATCGATAACTTTTTGAACCGACGTGATTATTAAATAAAGGGTTGTAACCTAAGTTGGCGTTTATATATATAATATAATATAATAATAATAATTAAGCAAACAGGTATGTATGTATGCGTGGTTTTTTAAAAGTTGCAATTTTCATTTTATAGAATGGCAACCCAACTACCCAAGTTGTTTTCTATAGGGGGATATAATAAAATAAACAGGATGGAATTTGGCTACAAAATCCAGTTTTCCTAAAAAGTGTAAAAAAGTCATAGAACACCATAAAACACACTCAAAACCTACAAATAACATAGTATATTTGTGGGTTTTATGTTGTGTTTTGGATGATAAGGCTTTGATTATCGAATGACTAACATTAGTGTGTTTTATGTTGACTATCATGTTGTAACAAAACATTTCTAAGGCGTTATTAAACAAGATAGGTGTAGAAGCGAGCTGGTAACTAGACTGAATGATAAACCATACCGGACAAATTCTATATGTTACAATCGTGTTGATGTGTTCGTGTTTTAGCAGGTAGTTTGAATCAAGTATGTTTTCTTAGCTTAGCTTGTGGTATTTGGGTCTGTGGTAGTGATGTTGAGTGTTTTATGACTTCTTAAACTTTTTAAAAAATTTAAACTTTGTATCCAACTCTTAGCCTATATATAAAATTTCTACCCCCTATTCTCTACATCTCTCTCTACCCGTCTCACTATCTTTATATATATATATATATATATATATAGGATCCTATAAAAAAACTAAAAGTGTGATAAGTATAAGCGAGACTTTGGTGATGACATATGTCCCTATCTATTTTATTAGTTTAAGTGTAAGATGTTAGTTTAACCCATAATCCTAATTAAAGATCTAATCTTGTAACCGAATTCATCAGTTATTTTAGGAATTCATTTCATCAGTTATTTTAGGAATTTATCATCAGTTCGTATAAAACAGCGTACGAATTCCAAAAAACACCACAACTTGAATCGTAATACAGTCGTGGTGTTCTAACATCTGTAATGATTTTTGCAGGTATAAAACACCATACAAATTCCAAAAACACCATTAATTAAATCATAATACAGTCGTGGTGTTTTAACATTTAGAATGATTCTATTGCTATTCTAGATGTTAAAACACCATGACTATAGTCACAATACAATGTTACATACTTTAGATGTTAAAACACCATAACTTGAATCATAATTCATTATTTGCAATGCTATGGTGTCTTATTTACGTTCATGATGTTTTACTGTAAAATAAAACGCCTTGAATCACAATACAATTAAAACACAATTGTATAAACATAGAAAAAATACTATGGACTAAAACATCCAATCGAAACGTATTTTTTTTTCTCTACACAAGTATAACAATATTGTACTCATATTAAAAAAACACTCGTTATTATGCTGTAAACTTTTACGTATAAAAAGTTATTGACGTTTAAAAAAATGAGGGAACTTGCATGTGCATTGCATGTGAGTTTCTAAATTTATTAATGTTAAATTTACTTTTATACCCTTAATCTAGAAAATTAATTAATTTAATGATAAACATTATTTACAATTTTGTCATTATAATCTCAACCACTAGATTATATATCAAATGGTGTAGATTTCTTCTTACACTCCTCACAAAACACACATTTTTTACCATAACCCTACCCTATATATATATATATATAATGGGTAAAAACACTAAAGTATTCTTATGTGTTTAGATTTGACAGAAAAATTAACTGAGTTAGGGTCAAAGAACAAAACGTGTAGTATTTTAAAACATTAAGAACAACACTTACCAATTTTAAAGACAAAGGTCACCTCCTGAAATTTGGTATATATACATAAAAGAAATCATCAGTTTTTGTTCTCAAATATTATTTCATTTGTAAATTGATTATTTAAAATGTTTTTGTGGTTTATACCCCTTTTTATATAAAATTATGGTAATGCCAAACCGTGAAACCATAACGAAACCAAACCAAACCAAACCTTTAGTAACGATTTGGTTAGGTTATAACTTTCAGCATTTGGTTTTGGTTTTTTATTACCAAAAACCTTACTAATGGTTTGGTTCGCAGTTTGACTAAGAAACCATCCAAACCATCTCACAAAACACACCTTTTTTACCATAACCATATATATATATATATATATATATATATATATATATATATATATATATATATATATATATATATATATATATTGACTTCTTAGAGGTAATGCATGGATACAAAACATGAGACTGCTCTTCCCGTACAATCCTTGCTTCTTGACTCGATCTTCAACCCTTTACATTCCATAGTTATGTTAACTCGGTGCAACCTGCAATCACCACATACATTCACATTATCAATATCCGATGACAATATACATAGTATTAAACGTTCATAATTAAATGAATCTGTAACGCCCCAAAATTTGAATATTTATATTCGCCATATGTTCCATAAGCTATAGCATGAAATAAATCAAACTAGCTTCCGATACGAATAATTTATGATTAAGTTCCCTAGATTTGTGGCATGGAGTCGGTTAGCTAGTTATAAACAACATAACTAAATCTTGGATTTAATAGTGGAAATGAAGTTATGGTTAAATAGGAAAGAATGGCAAAGTTGAGGGACTAAACTTGACAAAATGGAATAAGTTGTATTTAAAGAAGAAGTTGGAATGTGTTAGTGGGTGTGTCGTGAATGAGCAGAGGAAGAGAAGGAGAAGATGTAAAAAACTCTCAAGAACAAGTGAAGAATTCACCAAATTGAAGAAGGTTGGCTTGGTGATCAAAATGCATGTGTAAGCATAAGCGTCATCTAGCTTCAACAAGTATATGGAACCATGTCAAAATGGATGGAAGCATGGAAGGCTAACGTGTCAAAAGGAAGCAAGGTAACGGATGCTAATATACGGACGCTAAGGTAAGTGACTTTCGATTTACTTCTTAGTAAGTATAGAGAGTTTTGATATTAGGATTGTGGGAATCATGTAAGATTAAGTAGTAAATGCGAGTATTAAGGTAAGTATCCTTTAAAGCGACCGAAAGTAGCGAACTATGTTGAAAACAACTTGGTGAAACTAAACGGCTCGAATTAATGCGCTTGAACCGTGTAACTGCGGTGTAATCCGTAAAAGTCCAGAACCCGGTCAAGGATTTTGGGTAAATCACGTAGACAAATGTTCTACGGTCAACTAGAAACGGGTCCCAAGTGAACAAATGAATATCAAAGAAATTATTTAGTTTTTGAACAAAAAGGGTAAAAATGGAAATTCAGCAACTCGGTATCGTAACCTACGGTTGCCAGCCGTAGGCTACGGTAGGCAGTGAAATGGAAATTCAGCAGCTCTATACCGTAACCTACGGTTGCCAGCCGTAGGCTATGGTAGGCACTTGCTGCCTTTCTGATATTTGTTAGGCCGTAAGCTACGGTCACCCAGCCGTAGCTTACGGCGGGCGTTGTTGTTAAAATTTTATTTTTTTGTTTAGATGTTCACGTTTTATGCGTTACGTTATGAAGTTCGTACAACTAATGCATTTGATAATATATGAGATGTTAAGTGCATTATTGAAGTTCTGGAATGCAGGATCAATTTAGATGTTGTAATTAAGATTGTTTGTACTTACGCATACATCAAGTGGGATGATCTTGTAAAGAATAGTCGGGCCAGATAAGATGTATGCATGTTAATAAATCTATTGCTTTCCAAGTAAGTGACATTTGTATAAAGATAAGCATGGTGTTAATCTATATATGAATGATGACGACACTAACTGGGTCGTCTATAAGAATAAAATAAAAGTGCAGGTATGTAAGAGTTGGGCTTTTAGAGAATGGAGGTCCAGTGTAAAAGAACGAATTCAGAAGAAAATATTAATGGAGTAGTAAACAGACTTAGATTGCCACGTGGTTACTGATTATTCATATATTTAATGTTTTATGTATCACGTTACCATGTTCTAATGTGTTAGTTATATATATGGTGGCTGCATGTTATTCGGGTCATTATGATCATCCTAATGGACAAGTGGACGAGGATCGAGTCTAAGATTATGGATTGTACGAAGAAGGGGTCATGTGGTTTGTATTCATATATTCTAAGAGTCTTGTTAACTAAGAATGAACGATGTATTAATTTAAGAAATCGTTATAAAACAGCTTTTCAAGTATGATAGAACAGTTATAAAGAAAGAAATTTCGAGTCGTATTTTCCGCTGCGTCTCTTTTGGTTAAAATATGTTTAGGGTGTTACAGAATCACTCCCTATTCTTTCTATTCATGAAATCCTTTCGATTATCGTTCCATGTATGATCTTGCATTCCAATTGTCAATCTTCAAAGATCAACATAAATAAACCTGCACTTTCCATTCATTCTCAGAGCAATAACTAGTAACGTTAATGCTCATACGTATTGAAGTCGTGTACATACATACAGGCCCTTATTGTAACACCCTGTAAAATCGTGTCCAATAGTATAGTGACATGTGTTGTATTTTTAAATATAGTCTGCTAAAGACCAATAAGGACTAAAGACGTCAACATGCTCAATCTGACCCTCTGAGTGACGATCCGATGTCAACATGCATAAATAACAGCCTCTGAGTGACTAATATGTCAACATGCTTAAATCATTAGCCTCTGAGTGACTGATATGTCAACATGCTTGAAATTTGGCCTCTGAGTGACTGATATGTAAACATGCCCAGCCTCTGAGTGACATCGGGATCAACATGCTTATCATAAGCCTCTGAGTGATCCTTTGTGAAGTCCTAAACTCTCATACGTGCCATTTGTTGGACGAGAGAGTTCAATTTTGTAAATATGTGAAAGTTGGATAATGGAGGGATTAAAAGTGTCAACATGTTAATTTATACCTCTGAGTGACCTTTTAACGAACCGAGAGCTCGACAATGTCCGAGCATAATCCCGGTATGCCAAGTATTGGCTACGGAGGGCTAAAAGTGCCAAAAGGTGTTTAAAAAGGTTTTTAGAAGCTTTAATAAGTTAAGGGGTTAAAAGTGTCAAACTTTGAAACTGGCCAAAGGGCGGCCGCGGGCCGCAAGAGACCAGCCTGGGTCTCTCGCGGGGCGCCAGAACAGGTCTGCTGCAGAAAGTTTTGTTTGGCAGCCAAGCAAAGCTCCAAAACCATTTAATTCGAAACCATGTACCTGTAATCAGCTATGCCACGTTTTGGGACGCTTGTAAGCTTCCTCTTACACCCCTAAACACCTGGCTTCACCTCCTTTGAGCTCTCCAACTATAAATAGGTGTTCAAGTGCTTTATTCCAACTTGCACCTTTCTAAATCATAACTCTTCTCCCTCCTCTGGAAGTTCCTAGCTGAAAGAAGCATCCAACTTAGTCTCTTGCATTGTAGGAACCTCTTCTAAGTGTTCCTTGCTCTTGCATTTCGTTTATAGGCTTTTATAGCCAAAAGTCAAGCGTTTACGGCAAACACTTTGACTTTCGGTTAAGACCATTATAGTCCAGCTATTGTTCGAAATAAATATGGCTAAGTGATTGTAATAAGGTAGGTGTTAGTTCCTATTAGAGCACCTCCTGAAGATCACGTTTGCTAGACCAATTGACGGGTCAAAGTTATGATATTAAAAAGTCAAACAGGCCATTTTTCGGAAAAATCATAAATTGATCTTATATATGTTATGAAACCAATTTTGACACTTAAACAAGTTGGTAATAATAGTTAGAACATGTAAGAACATGTTCGGCTCGTCAATTTCAGTTCTAGGGTCGGTTCACAACCGAAAGTCGTGAAGTTTGACTTCTACTTTGACTTTCGATTCTGACCCGATTTACATTAGTTACTTACTGATCTAAAGTTGCATTATGATCATAATATAATGTAGCATAACCCTCTGAGGTTATATTACATGATCATAATCAGAATCCAAGTTTATGCGCAAGTTCCATAATTATGCCAACTTTGACAAAAATGCCCTTTTTACATAAATCAAGGTTTTAATGATAATGAACTTTAAAATGGGTTTCCTACTGATGTAATATTATAAGTAGGAATATTTGGGATGTTAAACCAAGTTATAAACTGAGTTTTCAAGCAGGTCCTTAAACTATGTCTATAAATGATGGTTTTAGCCCTTGTGGCTCATAAAATAGTTTTAATCAAATCTTTTCAAGGTAAATCATTTACTTACTAATATGTTATATTAAATAATATATTTTAAACATTTTAATCTGACCCTAATGAGCGTCGTTTTACGACATAAGCGTCGTTTCGGCGCATAGTATGGTTTTAAACCATATTAATGGACCAAGAATTATGACCTACTGATTTTAAAACTCATTTTAAACATATTACAGAGGTACATGTTATAAACTCAGAGTCCCAAATAATTTATAAACTATGTGTAAAATGACAAAAATGCCCATTCGGTGTATAGTTTGGTCATAAAAGATAAAATATGCATATTATTGATATCCTACTGATATCATATCATAAATAAAATATTTTTCCAGAATACTCATGATCATAAACTTAAAATATATTCAAGTTCCTTTTTATACGGTATATAATTACCGCCCTTATGAGGCATAGTTTTGTTTTAAAACCTTAACGGGCATATAAGTTAATATCCTACTAATATCTTAACTTATTTCAAATATAATGGCATATAGAACTTGTCCATGACTTATCCGGTTACCCGATATCGCTAATATGCGCACAGTTACATATATGTAACTATTTTACGGAAGTTAACCGAAACGGGTTTAACCTTGTCATTTAAGCCTCAAAATCTAGAATGTTAATAGTTTACCCATATTAAACAAGTCAAGGTACTTGTTGAGATTAAACTACATTCTATCCAATCATCGTTTAATCTAGCGTCATACGTTTTGATCAAGTACGCTAGTCGGTCTAAGTCTATGACTTAAATAAAGACCGTTAGTATTTAATTGGTTAGTTTATGCCATAATTCAGACTAGAGACTTGCCGCTAAATGCTATCTGCACTTGGTCCTTTTTGTGTACGGTCGAGTTATTAAAAATTAAAAGAAGACTAGCTCAGGTAAATACTCTCGACTTATTTCCCCTATACGGGCTTGGGTTACGGTAAATTATTACCGCTTGGTCGGAAATGAGATTCAATCGAACACCGGTTCGGAGATAATAAATCTGCATATTCTGTTTTAATCAGTTTTGTTTGATAATTTAAATATAGTCCTGGATATCCTCGGCTCATTACAATCGAAATGATCACGACCTTAGCACAGGTGTAGGCATACACCCGATAGATGCTCAATTATGCATTCCCACAAGGTTGGGAGGAATTGACTCCTTCGTGAGTCCAAGTGGTGTGTACGTTAATTGTGTCTCGGTTTTCGTGCCGAGCCCCGTATGTTTGACAAACATGTGAATCTGTTAACAAGGTTGGAAGGTCAATTAACCCAAGTTATAAAAGATTTTGTGCTGATATGCACTTAAAACATTTTCGAAATGTTTTTAAAATGAGTCAGTTGGGTGTATTTACCAGCGAAAGCTGACGTATTTTCAAAAGACTAATCTGCAGGTACAATACGAAAATATGCCGAAAGTGCTTGGTAGTGATAGAGGATCTTGCAAATCCTAAATCTGCCCAAAGTCTGTTTTGTATTCTTTCCATGTACAATTTACGATCCGCCTGTGGATCTTTTATTACGAGCCTGTATATTATTTTGTATTTTCGAACATTCGGTTTGTAATAGTAATTTTACTCCAAGACTTCCGCTGTGCCGTATTTAATTGACTATGATGATTATCAACTGACGTCACGATACTCCCCACCCGGGCCCACCGGTGCATGGATTTCGGGGTTGGAAATCTGGGGTGTGACACTTATTTACCCATAAATTATACTAACATGTAATTTAGCCACACACACATACATACATGCTTACATACTTATTCATATCAGGTAATCAGTAAAACAATTCAATAAGTTCACATAACTCCCTATTGGTTATTTTCATCGTTCGAGGTTCATTTGGGGTTATAGAACAGATTTTAGGAGATATGGAACTCACAATACGAATAACCAACAAAAACAACATATCAAGTTTGTTGGAGGCGTCGGCGACACCCTCCTATAGCGTCGGCGACGCCATCTAGAATATTGCGTCGGAACTAATGTTGCGTGGACAGTAGGTTACTGCGTCGGAGAATGGGGCAGCGTCGGCGACGGCTAGGGTGGCCGTCGGCGACGCCCCCTCTGTGTTACCGACGCTGTTCCTTCTTGTTTAAGCTTACGTAACCCGTTTCCGATTCCCGTTCCAACCCGGACTGACTCATAATGTCCCGTAACATCCCATAACATTCCGTAAGCTTCCCGTATTATTTTTAACACTTAACCACATGCCCATTTAAAAAAATTATGCTTTTCTCATTCTTTCTTGATTTTGACCCGTTTGATTAATTCGAGTTAAGCTCGACATAACTAATTATTACGGCCCGCTATATATTACTTTCCTTAGTACCATGATTATTTAAATATTCTTGCATAACTCTCCTACCATAATTAGTCAAGACTCACACCTTACACATTCTTTCTACATTTTGACCCGTTCACTTTTATTATGAATTTCGAACGTAAACGACATCCTATGACTCATCACAACAATGCGCACCTTAATTCTTACTCTTATCCGTTATTCCTTACACAATCCCCTGAATTCAACATAGCAATATTTGTTTACAAAAGAAGAAGTGATTTCGGAAATCACTTACCTGGAGCGTCCGTTTTATACTTGCTTCCTCGCATCCTTTCTGTTAGCCTTCCATACTTCCACCCACCTTGACATGATCCTATACCTTCATGTCATTATGCTTTCAATATTATTAAACCAAGCCACATTCTAAATTACATTCGTATCACTTTTATGTTGTCATTTCAACATATTCTAATACGATTGCTTGCTAGTGAGTTCGAATATCTCATAACTAACACAATTTCACTTATTGAATTACATCAAGCATACATTTAAACACATGGGGGACATACCACGCACTAAGCTCCTAGCACAAGCTTTTAATGCACGTATTCAACCAATTCATATGAAAATCATAGATTACATCATATCTTACATTCCATTCATGTTCGTCAAGTGGTTACATGCAAATTCACTTACAATCCTCTACTAGACATTTTATCGAACACTTGGCGTACGAACCATATCTAAGGCACAATGTACAAGTAATTTATGCCTACCTTCCTTGTTCATAACATCAAGCATCATGAACATTTTTCTAGTCATAGATTGCACATGCAATACCATTAGACCATCCATAGAACACCATCAACTTCCTAATTTTCGTATAAGAAATTTGTTATAAACTGTTTGTTTTCAAAACTTTAGTTCCCGACTTCTGATCGGAATTTCCTTCGGAGGTATTAAAGATCCATATATCAGAAAACTACAGTCAAAATTTCAGCTCAATCTAACGGTCGGATCTTTGGGAAAATCGATTATACTAAGCTGTATTTTAACTAAAACGGGAATACGAACTGCTATGAAAATGGGTTTCAAAGTCATACTTAAACATCTCTATTTCTTATTTTCACCGTTTAAAATGATCATCTATATGTTGTGAACCATGTATAAAAAAATCAAGACGTTCAGCAGTCGGATTTTGCGAATTGTTCGGTTCTTTGTAACTGGGTTATTGGATAACATTCTGGACAGATTTGATTTATACACTTTTAACAACTTTAACCAAGGATTTAGAGAAATCGGGGCTTATCATCACATTCGTAGCACCGATAAATGGTTCCAGGTTGTAAACCACATCTCTGACCACCTCCGGCCACCACCGGCCACCGCGAATCGCCGCTAACCGCCATCGCCGACCACCCCTCTTTCTCTAGTTCTCACACTCTCTCTCTTGTTTCTCTCTTTAACTTGAGAGAAATTCTTCCCAAAATGAGCCATAAGGGGCTTTATATACACTAAACTTTGGATATTTACATAATTCTCCCCTCATGTTTGATTTTTACGACAATGTCCCGTCAAGTTATGGCGAGTCACAATATAAGGTAGGCGTATATCCCTGAACCGAACTCGTCATATTTATCGACATATATTACTAAAATACATTCCGTTACAATATGCTGATACTCAGCAAATTATTTTTCCCTTATAAATAATTAACAACGAATTATAAAGTATATTGCATAACTTCATCTATATGGTAACCACACTAATGTGATATATATATATATATATATATATATATATATATATATATATATATATAAAATAGCTTTTCAAATTTATTTTTTGTTTTGTTTGTTAAAACATTTATATATAAATGGGTAAAAACACTAAAGTATCCTTATGTGTTCAGATTTGACAAAAAAATTAACTGAGTTAGGGTCAAAGAACAAAACGTGTAGTATTTTAGAACATTAAGTACAACACTTATCAATTTTAAAGACAAAGGACACCTCCTGAAATTTGATATATATACATAAAAGAAATCATCAGTTTTTGTTCTCAAATATTATTTCATTTGTAAATTGATTATTTAAAATGTTTTTGTGGTTTATACCCCTTTTATATAAAATTCTGGTAATGCCAAACCTGAAACCATAACGAAGCCAAACTAAACCGTTAGTAACGATTTGGTTAGGTTATAACTTTCAGCATTCGGTTTCGGTTTTTTATTACCAAAAACCTTACTAATGGTTTGGTTCGCAGTTTGACTAAGAAACCATCCAAACCGGATCATGAACACCTCTACGTTTAGCCCCCCCCCCCCCCCAAACACACAAAAATTGCCTAAGTTTGAAGAGAATAATACATGTGTTGCGTATAGGTTACGTGTTGGCTTATACGCGTTATATAGGACCAACCACTTGATCAGGATTGATTTTGAGTTAACTCTATATGTCGTGTATAAGCCTATACGAGACGATGTGGTGTTGAATTAGATTTGGTTGGATGTGTGAATAGTTTTCCCCTATATTATTATGTGTATAATTGATAAACTTCTTAGCTACAATAAAATTTGTACTTTTGTGATTTTTATCTTGTGATTTTTTTTCATCTTTCCTTTCTCTTTTTATTTTTTGGTTTTTCTTTTTAAGTTTCAATCGAACATGTTGTGTAACAAAACGAATGGTATAATACTCACCGAACAAAGTTAGTACCGAAATTAATGTTCATTTTTATTTTTTCGATTGATGTAAACAAATCTCGGTATTTTTTTGGTTGTATCATGACTTTTTTTGTTTCTCTTTCAGTAAATGTCGGTATTTTAATGAACCAAAACAATATCAAACGAATTCCTGCCATTAACGTTATTTTACTATTGCGTCTACGTTTCCATTAAAAATTGGATCGTCCCGCCGCAGAGCACGGGTGTAACCCAAGTTAAAACCTATTAAGTGTTTTAGTAGGTTTTCAAAACACATTTTAAAAATAATAATAATAATTTCTTCACTCTCTCAATGTTTAATTAGTAATAAAAAATTCATTAGGATACATTAATAGTAGCACCTTATATGAAGTTGAGGGTTAACGGGTATTTTATGTTAACAAAGTAAGCCTGTTGAAGGAAGACAAACTAGTAAGCCTGTTGTTGAAGAAAGACTAGTGAGTACATTATTTTATTAATAAAATATTTAAAATAAAAGTCACGAAACAAATTAAAATACATCATTGAAAGAAGAAATGAGAGAAAATTATTATAGTTAAAATCTAAAAATCTAGATATTTTCAATCTGCTACTTATGTTATGTTATAGTGTTGTGATTAAAAGAAATTATTTTTTATAAAAAGATTAAGATTAAATTCTTGATTGGAAGGTGTAAGTATATAAGAGAAAATTATCATATAAAAGAATATATATATATATATAATATTCAACCTTGACTCTCTAGAATCCGTACAAGTCCATGTGTTGAATTTTGGCGGCTCCAAGATTTTATGGTTCAAATTTGTCAGGCTTACATGGTAATTACATGGTAATGACGTCTGAGTGGGCCCTAACAACTCACACCTTTTTCATTTTCTTACCATTATTCTCTGACTTCTACATTTTACTCCCCTTAATCTTTTTTATTCACGTTCATCGTTCTCACAAGCAACTACGTGTCACTTTACTCAACCACACTCTTAGGTCTAACTTAAAGAGGTCAACTCTTGTCACCTATAAATACCCCATCCCTCAACCATCTCTTACTTCATTCGAATTCACTTTCACTTGATACAAAACTACACCTTTTGTTTTCACACAAGAAAGCTTCTACCCTTAAGGTTTATCTTTGAATTCGATACCTGAAATACTTTGTGTTATTTTGAGAAATGATGTATCTACAGATGATGAAGAGATCAAGAGAAGCTGAGCTAGACATGACCATAACCAACATGGCTAACTGCTTGATGCTACTTTCAAGGGGCCCATCTAACAAAGAATCATATGACAACACGCCTGGTCGAGTCTTTGAGTGTAAAACATGTAACCGTCAATTCCCATCTTTCCAAGCGCTAGGTGGCCATAGGGCTAGCCACAAGAAGCCGCGGCTTAATCCTGATGGTGACTTAAGTCATGGCACCAACTTGGTGCCTATGAAGCCTAAGTCACATGAGTGCTCAATATGCGGACTAGAGTTTTCCATAGGGCAAGCTTTAGGCGGACACATGCGAAGACATAGGGCGACGACAACAAATGAGAACTCATCTTTTGTACCGATGGCTTCATATACTCCTGTAGTGAAAAAGGTGAACCATCGAAGGGTTTTCAGCTTGGATTTGAACTTAACACCTTCGGAGAACGATTTAGAGTTTCGGTTGGGAATTGAGTTATGCTTATGAAGCGATTTTGACGTAATTGTTATCACTAAATCAAACGTTACTCCTTCATTTTTCCTTTTTGTATATGTAAATTAAATACAGATTTTTACTTTGAGATGGCGTGTTGATTATTAAATTTATTATTAATTATACTTGATGATAATATGAATAATGTTTTAGTATTGCAACAAGATTTCATATAACATGGGAGATGATGGGCATATATTATTGCATTTGGAATAATGACTTATTTTTAGCTTAATAGTTAACCTTTAAATATATATTAAGTTAAAAAGTCAATTAGAGTTAAATTATGAATGAGCGGAAGCTTAGTATCATTATTATTTTTTTAATCATATTATTCACTTTTAAGGTTATTTCAAAACGTTTTATTTGTAATACCACTTTTTTTCATATAATGCTACAGAACATTCAAAGAAAAGTTGGAATGATACGACACATCTACCTCAAGGAAAGAACTGATGAATCCGTCACCAATAAAAAGATAAACTTCAACAATAAATCGTTGAAAAACGATACATATAACGTGTATGCGTTAACAACAATTAAGATTTTATCTCTATTAACACGCTAATCAAACTTAATTTAGTGAAGACTTATTTGACCAACTTATAAAGACTATCTAACCCATTCTGATAGCTAACAACATAGGTTTAGAGACGGAAACCTGACACTATTTTCTTTTCATTTTTCCGCAAACGAAATCATTGTATTAAGACATACCTATTAGAAAGGATTAATGGTTGATATTACATCCAACTACTAATTAAATTTTATTAAATAAATAATATTTTATCAGTTTTTAAAAGGTATGGCATGTTAAGGTGTAACAAGTCCCTATTAGCTGAGTTAAAGAAGCTCCAAAATCATTCAATGGTACAGCTAAAAAGTCAATGTAGCCCCTGGTCTATGTTTGAATTATTGGTTTTTTTATGTTCTTTCAAATGCATATAATGTAGACTGTTATCTCCTAACTTAATGACTTTGTTGATACATTAAGAAGAGAACCAAATCACATGCCATTATTGAACCCATGTTTTTGATGAACACACTAATTAACAATATATCAAAGTGTGGTACCTTGTCATAATTATAAGATCTTGTCAAATACGTCCATGATGTGGTACAAATCTTTACACGTATATGTTGATAATGTGGCACAAATCCGTACGCATTCATGATAGCGCTATGTTCAAGAGTGTTTGTTCACCTAATTATTATGCCTTAACATGTGTCGTTGTGCTTCACGCGGCTTTTGTTTTCTTGATAATGACAACTCCAAGATCTCGCAATCGTTAATTATAGTTGGTACGTTGTACTTTGTCATTGTACTTTATACTTATCTTCTACGTTGCCTGACTTTTATCCCTATGGTTACAGACTTATTTGGGCATATGAAATATGATTTAGAGTTTTGGAACAATCGTTAAACATATAGCTGGCATCAAGTGAAACTGATTATATATACAAAACATCATTTTTCTACATTCATCTAATAAAAATAAAGTTACTGAGGTGGGGAGTCATGTTTCTCTTCTCACATCCCTTGCATTCCCTCTTAAACAAATCAATAGCCTGTTAGTGTTTTTTCATTCCATCCACTAGTGAAATGTCCATCTTTCACTTCAAACATTCAAAATAAACAAATACTATAAAAAGATAATCACAATAAATAAAACACATCACATTAAAAGAAAATATTACTAGTTTTAGCCATCTTTGTTAAAAGCTGATTGTTACGTTAAAAGCAAACAGTTGAAGACTCATCTGAGCTCGATGATGAAAATTAATAAGTTTTTAACAAATATATTGGTGATATTGTATGAGAAAGGGTGTAAAATTGTATGAGAAAATGGTTTGAAAGGTTATAAGGTTAAATGTGGTTTTTATAAATAAATTTATTACTACAATTATTTCTTTTTTTCAAATAAACGACTGCTTTTCGGCTTCTTCCCGACTGGCAATCAACCCTTGGGTTGGTCCAAACGGAAACGTTAGTAGGCGGGGGCAAAAAATCAAAATAACCGGACTGTAACAAAAAACCAAACCGAAACAAAAACTGACGGTTTGGTTTTTGGATTTTTAATAATAAAAAGTTCGGTTTGGTTTTTGGATAACCATTTTTAATAACCAAAAAAAAAAAAACTAAATCGATAAGTTACAATAGTAGGCCTAGTCCATATATTTTTATGTTTAAATAATTTAAATGTTTAACCCATGCTAGTAGAAATTATTAATTTTATTATTACATATTATCTATTTATAATAAAAACATTAACATGTTTATTTATAATTGAAATGATATATTTATTACTTACAACAGATAACAAAATTTAATATAAATATTAAATAATCTTTAAAGTATTATAAAGAGTTAATTACACAGATGTACCATGTTGTTTATTGATAGTTTTGCATTTGGGTACTAAATCTTTTTAACAGATATAGGTTCTATGGTTTCGATTTTGTAACACCGTTAGTATAGATATAGGTTCTATGGTTTCAATTAAATCCAGGAGTTGGAGCTACAACAACCACCGGCAAAGGCGGAGTCGCTACAGACATGGGCTACGACAGTGAAGTTTGATTATCACTACTCGATTCAGGAGGCGGTGGAGCGAGATTCGAACTCGTACGAAACTGCGGCAACAACGGAGGATTGAGATCGGAAGGATTGGAGGCACCAGAATCAAGAGTGGAGGTGATCGGAAACTCATCAGCAGCGGGGTTTCAAAGGGTATAATTGTTAGGTTTAATGGTGTTTTCAAAGGGGTTTCAAAACATATATTAAAATATATTATTTAATTAGCACATCTGTTTCAATTTACTAAAATAAAAGCGGCATATTGTAAAAGATGTAATAGCATAACCAATGGGTTTACACCGGTGTAATTTAGTAGGTAAATATAATGGTTTTTTCCAAAGGGTTTTAAAAGATGTATTAAAATATATGATTTATTTAGCACCGCTACTTTACTCTATTAAATAAAACTATTCATAGAGATTTCGAGTCAAGTATTATCTATAGTTTGTTTAAATGTTTATTGTACAGATGTCATATACTATAGTTATTTTACACCGCTGTAATTAATGTTTTTTTTCTTTTTAGTAATGCTAATATGTTGGCTCAGTTCGGGTTTGATGGATTAAGAAACCGGGCTACAGAATCCTTTAAGGAAGGTTCCTTTCATATATGTGATGGGGTGAATGTTTTTAGCAAGGAATGATGTGAACCATCGTTTAGTTTTATCTTAGGGTGAATATGGATGGTTTTGCAGACTGTAAAAAGTTATCGTAAGTGGATGAATAGTTGTCCATTGGGTTTCTAGTAAAAGGTTTTGGTATTTGGTATTTCAAAGAATCACTCAAGTAAACTAGAAAAAAATAATAGAAATGACTACATATTTCTTCAAACCGAGATATCTATATTCTTAAAGCAATTTCACACCACTCTTCTTAAAGCAATTCTACTTCCTAAGAATAATTGAGCAACGAATATTATACTTTATCAACACTTTAGGGTGATGATAAATCAATTGAACCTATAGAGTTTTCAAGGATTTCATATTTCTAGAAGTTATAATGCCCAGTACCAACATATTATCTAGTAATTTAGTATAAGGGAAACAAAGTTTCAGGATGTGAATCGTAACTTTCTTGTCACTATTGTATTGACGTTCTAATTAGTCACAATGATTCGTTGGTAACCATCACCTTTGACAGCCACAAATATTTATAGGCACGCATGACTAAGGGGCTGTTTATTTACCTCTTAATGAAGCTTTTAATGGTTCAGACTTCTTACTGGTTCAGCAGTTAATGGTTTAGACATTTGTCTCTAAATGTTTAAGATTTATACTGAGTCTAAATGGTTAAGACCTTTAATCTGAATTTATCAGACATTTGCCTCTGAATGTTTAAACATTATACTGACTATTAATGGTTCAGACCTCTTACTGGTTAAGAACTTAATGGTTCAGACCTCTTACTAATTCAATACTTAACCATTCAGAAGTTGCCAAACAACCCCTAATATGAATTGGCGCATTCTATTTTTCTCTTCTCTGTTTTGCCTAAGACTTGATACAAGAATGCACACTTGCTTTTGAAATCTAAAATATAATCCCAACTCCCAACAACCCCGACAATTTTCCTTATCTACTTGGCTTAGAAAAAGACACTAACAACTAAATAATCCTGATTGCAAAACCATACATAGTGAAAACGCTTAAGTATAATTAGGGTAAATTTGATTGAATCAAAGTAACTTAATTACCTTCTTTTATATGCTAGACGAAAATGCTTCATCACATAAGCAATTTGACCGACCTTGAGTTTATATCTTGATTTTCAAAATGCTTTAGAGACAAGCCCTTTATCTCATAGCAAGTGCCCGCATTTCAATATTTAGATTTTTTTAACAACATTTGAAACTAACTCCAATACCCAAGTAAGTCTTCCTGAGTTGGAATTCCAACCGTCTATACTGATTTTGACGCTCCAAGCTCGACTCACCAAGGAACACCATTAAGGAGAGGAAACTCACCACCGTGAGAAACTCCCTTATAGGGTTATCTAGATATGTTTACATTATCAAAAGAGTTACCATATCTAAAACACCCTACATGAAAACGATTATATTTCAGTTACCTAATTTAGAGTTAACTTTCGTTTTGCTTCATGTGATTTGATCATTTTAACGGTTTTGTCCCAGTAGTTCAAAAATTGCTATTTTCCTCCCTATAGTTGGTACTTTTACTCTAATATGCTCCCCAACCTTAACTCCATCTAAAATATATGTTAACCAGAAGGGTAGATTAGTAATTTTATATGTGTATATATATTATATGAGTAAAAGTACCAACTATAGGTAGGAAAATGCCATGTTTTAGATTATTAAGGGAAAACCATTAAAAAATATCAAACCACAGGGAGTAAATCGGAATTTAACTCCTAACTTATTTAACTTCTTTAGCATTAGGATTCCGTCTGTAATTATTCTTTTAATGATAATTTAATGCCCAACGATCCTCCAACATTATATAACATTGTCATAGAAGAAAAGGTGTCTTAACAACATTGTTGTCACACCCCGACCCGCAGCGGAAAAGGTGATCGGGCATGATTGGGTTATCATCAAAGCTCATGACATTTATTATAACGTTTCATATTCATTATTACAATTTAATGGGAAATATACAATCATAATTACATCATGTCCTAAACATCATTCTAGATTTCATTGCTTTCTTCTAAGGCATTTCCTATGTTTTCCTTGCTTCATCTTGTTCACCTGTATCATGTGTAAAAATGGTTTTTGGATCAACAACAAGTTGGCGAGTGAATCCTATGAAAAATATTTGAACAAGTTTATTGAATTGATTATAAAATAAAGTGCACAACCACATATGAGTAAATATAGATGTAAACTTATTCACAAAACACTTAATCATTAGATAATGCACACACGTACAATAATAGATTGTTTTGAGGCACGCGTTGCTCAACTCGTCACCCACGAGGAACTGATGGGCCTAATGAATGATTTGCATATAACTTGACAATATGAAATACATAACTACAAACAATATATACATTCTAAGTTTAGATCACAATATGGTATGGCACAAGTTTAAATAAACGAGTTAATTTTAGTGACACATGACACACCCCAAAACGTGTAATTAAAAAGGGGAGTTGTAAGATTCACTCACATTGGGTGCGTTCGGTTGATGACGTTGAATGCGCACGAAGTTTGATTTAACCACGAGTGAAACTAACCTAGATAATAACATAATGGTTTGGTAAATAAGCGGATTTTATTAATCAACTTTAGTAGGATTATTGGATATATTTTTGTGAGTTTAAGGCTATTTTCTAACTTTAAAAATGTTATTTTTAAGTATTTTTAATTGATTTTTAAATAAAATAAATAAATAAAAATAATAAAAAAATGTTGACTTTTTGACCGTTGACTTGTTGACCGTTGACCTGTTGACCGGTTTGATTGTGTTATTATGTGCGCTGAGTGAGGTTCGAACTCGTGACCTCCCGTATGCGTGCACGCAGCTCTACCAACTGAGCTACGTGTCTAACCCGAAATATTTCTGTTTTTAATTATATTTATATACTAATTGAATTAATCCGAAAATCATTTATTTTAAAAACAATTTTAATGCAAGACTCGGTGCTCGCCACAGGTCTCGAACCCGGGACCTGTGGTTTAGTTTGACACACAGTCCACCGCTGGACTGTGTGTCTAACTTGGTAAATAATCTGATTTTTATTATACTTATATACAAACTAGATCATTTCATTTCTGCCTTATATAAAAAGTTTGATAATTGCCAGAACCGGTGCGGTAGTCTGGACTCGAACTCGCGATGTGTGATTTAAACGTTCACACAGTCCACCGCTGGACTGTGTGTCTACCTTGGTTATTATTCCGGTTTTTATTAAACTTAACATCTATTTGCAGTGAATCCGGTTCAGTTTAAAAAAAGAACATTTTTATTAAGGCGAGTGTGCGCGTAACAAGAATCGAACTCGAGACGTATGCGTGTTTATTTGCACACAGTCCACCGCTGGACTGTGTGTCTAACCCGAGATATATCTTGATTTAAATTAAACATATATGCAACTGAAAACTTCATCTTCTTCGTTAAACTTAACCAGAATCGGTGTCCGACTGGTTCGACTAATCAAGTTCTTTAGTGTGTTGTGATTAATTACATGTGAGATTAATAAAAAGAATGAGAGATATTAGGTATAAGATATACCGACAGAGGTCCCCTGTTTCGCCGGCGAGTTTTCCGATTACAGCAGGTTATTCCGGCGACGTGTATTTTGCGGCAGAGTGTCTTCAGGAAGCTTGAGGTGAGTGTGGGTGGCTTCGGTATGAACTCTAGGTGTTCTGTTTTTAGAGTGATGCACAGAGGTGAAAGGGTTCGGTTTTCCGGCGAGTTGCAGAAGTTTTCCGGCGAGTGAAATTACGTCGAGAAAGGGTGTGATTGTGAGCGAAAAGGCTAACAGAAGTTAGAGGGTGTATTTATAGGGCAGAACATTGACGAATTTGGTCCGTTTTCCGTCTTGATTCGTCGGTTAATAATTTTCCGGCGGTTATGACTTGTGTCGCGGACTGGACATCGGTTATAACCGACGTCGTTGTTAATGTTTACGTTGAGTCAAAGGTAACCGACGGTGATTGACGAAATCGTCGGATTTTCCGGCGTCAGCGGATTTGGGCGCGCTGTTGACTGGGTTTGATTTCTGTTTCATTATTTGAATTAATTGTTTGGATATATTACTAAATAACACAAGTGGCGCAGTGGTTGGATCGTTGGAAGTTAAGGCGTTGTTGACCAGGTTGACCCGGCTGACCCGGGTTCGAAACACAGCAGCCTTGTTTTATTTTTAAACCACTATTTTTAATACTTTTCAAATATAAATTATATATTCCAATATACTTATTAATTGTGTATCGTTTAAAATTAATTTGGGCATTAAATACGCAACGAAATTTTTAACTGATTGTTCGGTTAATAAACGGAGCGGGTTTGGTAAATCCGATTTCTGACGGATGTTACAGTATCCCCTACTTTTTAGAAATTTCGTCCCAAAATTTAAGTAGTGATATATTTGTCTAAAATGATGGTGTTTAGTTTGACAGTTACATACTTAGAAAAAGAGTAAGAGTTTAAATTTTTGTTTGAGGCGGTAACGTCCCTTGTAAGGATTAAGTACCCTGCTACAGGAATCGCTTTTTGTTGCCTACGGTAAAAATATTGATAAGCGGAGTTGATTCACTAAGTATGATTTCATGCGTAAGAGTTTTGATATGTTTGGAAAGATAAGGTCATATCCTAAAACAAAATTTCTAATACTACAACCTACATGGAACTTCTCATAACCGCCTGATAATGCCTCTGATCCTTTGGCAAGAATACTTATATATAGGAAGTACCAGCGGCGTATCCACCATATTCTTGTCAAATTTTCATTGGTTTTATCAGTAAGTTATGATTGGTTCTATGATGTAACTCTAGAACATAAATAAACACCACAACCAATGTACCAAGAAATTACTAAATCCTACATGGAACTTCTCATAACCGCCTGACAATGCCTCTGATCATTTAGCAAGAATACTTATATATAGGAAGTACCAGCGGCGTATCCACCATATTCTTGTCAAATTTTCATTGGTTTTATCAGTAAGTTATGATTGGTTCTATGATGTAACTCTAGAACATAAATAAATACAACAACCAGAGCTTGAGTCCTTGAATGATGACAATACCTCTCTCGTTTGTTATGATGGAGAGGTTAGTCTATGTAGAAAATGGAACACAATCCAATTTCTTTAAATGACGAGTTGATATGAATGTTAAATCAGTGAGTGTAAAACAAATTTCAACCAAACATTACTAAATCCTACATGGAACTTCTCATAACCGCCTGATAATGCATCTGATCCTTTGACAAGAATACTTATATATAGGAAGTACCAGCGGCGTATCCACCATATTCCTGTCAAATTTTCATTGGCTTTATCCGTAAGTTATGATTAGTTCTATGTGACTCTAAAACATAAATAAACACAACAAACAATGCCTGCGTCATAATTCTGATAGTATACATGTTTGAAAGATGACAGTCCCTCTCTCGTTTGTTATGATGGAGAGGTTAGTCTATGTAGAAGTGAGACACAGCCCAACTTCTTTAAATAATGAGATTGAAATACGTTAAGATGTATGCTGGTATGAATGTTGAATCATTGAGTATAAAACAAAACTGGATTAATAATTTGCATTAAAATCCTTTGATAAATTTCCAATTTAAAATTGAGACACGTGAGAATTGAGATAACATAGAGGAAATATAAAACTAAGCAGTTGGAGTTGAATCTTGATTGTTGGTGAAGGGGACTAGTTAAGTGTTTTCGTTTGGGCCGTCATTATCTTCAACCGGATTGGCGTTGATGTTGAAAACTCTTCCTCTTGCTGGTGGCCTAGTGGTTGGGTTTTCTTGTTTTGCTTGGTTAACTGGGTTTGCTTGAGCTTGGGCGTTTGTGATGTTAACCAATTGAGGGCACGTGTTTCTAAAGTGGGTAGGGTCGCCACAATTGAAACAAGCTCGAACATATGGGAACATGGGGTACTGGGGTTGTTGATATGTTTGGATCATGTTTTGAGTAGGGGGTGAGGTTTGGTTTTGAGAGGTGTGGCAAACTTTGCTCAAATGACCATAGCGTCCACAATTCGCACATAGTCGACAAAGTACGGTAGATGGATGGTGATAAAAACATGTGTTATATCGAGGGTGAGGTCCAAGGTAAGGTTTCTTATTTGGGTAGGTTGAGTTGGGTGCTACTTGAGTGATTGGGATAGCTTGGAGGGGTACGGCTTGTAAGGCTGGTTGGTTGCGTTGGGTGACAGCGAAAAGTTGCTCGTCTCGTTTTCTCTTAGAAATGGGTTGAGAAGGGGATTCGGTTTGGGTATAGTTGGAGGTTTCAGTCAATGCTTTATCCTTCTTCTTTCCTCCTTGAAGTTTTTATTCCAGATTCGGTTCTCGGTGAGCTCTGTAGCTAACTCCATTGCTGCTTCCAAGGTTGCAGGTGTGGCACTTATTACAGAGTCTTGAATCTTTGAAGGAAGACCTTGAATGTGCTCGATCAAACGGTAGTGGGGAGTGAACAAGTTGGAACCATTTGATTCAACTCGAGGATCTCTTGTTGTACGTGGTGTGGTCACCTTCCTTTTGTTTCAACGAATAGAACTCATCCTCTAATTTCTTGATTTCGCTCCTTGGGCAAAACCGTCTTATCATGATTTCTTTCAACTCTTCCCAAGTCAAAGTCATAACATCTTCAACACCTCGTTTGGCCTTCTCTGTATTCCACCAAGTAAGTGCTATTCCAAATAAACGACCAGTAGCATATCGCACTTTGCGATCATCGGGGCAATCACAAGTTAGAAAAATGTTTTCCATTTCTTCAAACCAATAGAGAAGAGCGGTGACACATTCAGTCCCTTCGTATTTTGTAGGGTCGCAGGATTTGAAATGCTTGTAGGTGCATTTAGTGGTATTTGGGGAAGGGTTGATAACATTTTGATCCTCTTGGTTGACAGGATTAGCGGTAAGAGCTTGTTGGACTTGAATTACAATGTTGGGTATTACGGCAGCCATTTGTTGAGCGATTAAGGCAGCCATGCGCTCACGGGCTTTTCTTGATCTCATCTTCCTACGAGCGAGGCTAGAAGACATCTACAAGGAATACATATCAAGAGTATGAGTTGGATGCTTTTGGGATCATGTGTCTTATTTAGGAATGAACATTCATAAAATAAACATAGCAAAATAAATCTACTACATCCATAGGATGTCTTAGGCTTTGCTCGTAATTGGGCCTTGCATGCCGCCATACTTCACCTTCGTAATCATGTGGGCCCCCATGATTACCGAGTTTTTCATATGGTTCGCATGGGTTAGCCTGGTTACGTACACTAAAACCCGGAGAAAATCGAGAAATATGTAACGTATGATATTCGGAATGTGTCCAGGTGTGGACACGGTGACACCTCAAAGTGGGGTTAGTTCGAACGACGTTTGGTGTGGCATGCTTTGGCCTAATAGGTCCTTCGTACTCTCATCGTTAGTCCCCAGGTAGGCAAACTGGTCCGTTATATTGGATTTATACGAATGCCAACCTAGACAGGACGTTCCGACTACCGGTACTTGTACCCTTACAGTTACTACATGCCCGTCGCAGAACTCACTTTGATGAGATTTAAAAAAATGAAAAATGCGACAAAATCTTGAATAACGGAAGTATGAATATGATTTGAATATGTGAATATTGTAACATGTATGATGAATATGTATGTAAGTATGTATGTTTGACTGCAAGTATAATTCACTATGTATCACAAATTGTAATATTGGAAATGTTTGCATGCATTTGTGTATGTAATAAATATGAAACAAATAAATATCATAAGTTTGCATGTAACCACATAAACAATTAAAATCTAGTCAACTATAGTATAGGCTCTAAGGGTCTAATAACCTATCCTATATCCCTATAGTCATGGCTCTGATACCAATCTGTCACACCACGACCCGCAGCGGAAAAGGTGATCGGGGCATGATTGGGTTATCATCAAAGCTCATGACATTTATTATAACGTTTCATATTCATTATTACAATTTAATGGGAAATATACAATCATAATTACATCATGTCCTAAACATCATTCTAGATTTCATTGCTTTCTTCTAAGGCATTTCCTATGTTTTCCTTGCTTCATCCTGTTCACCTGTATCATGTGTAAAAATGGTTTTTGGATCAACAACAAGTTGGCGAGTGAATCCTATGAAAAATATTTGAACAAGTTTATTGAATTGATTATAAAATAAAGTGCACAACCACATATGAGTAAATATAGATGTAAACTTATTCACAAAACACTTAATCATTAGATAATGCACACACGTACAATAATAGATTGTTTTGAGGCACGCGTTGCTCAACTCGTCACCCACGAGGAACTGATGGGCCTAATGAATGATTTGCATATAACTTGACAATATGAAATACATAACTACAAACAATATATACATTCTAAGTTTAGATCACAATATGGTATGGCACAAGTTTAAATAAACGAGTTAATTTTAGTGACACATGACACACCCCAAAACGTGTAATTAAAAAGGGGAGTTGTAAGATTCACTCACATTGGGTGCGTTCGGTTGATGACGTTGAATGCGCACGAAGTTTGATTTAACCACGAGTGAAACTAACCTAGATAATAACATAATGGTTTGGTAAATAAACGGATTTTATTAATCAACTTTAGTAGGATTATTGGATATATTTTTGTGAGTTTAAGGCTATTTTCTAACTTTAAAAATGTTATTTTTAAGTATTTTTAATTGATTTTTAAATAAAATAAATAAATAAAAATAATAAAAAAATGTTGACTTTTTGACCGTTGACTTGTTGACCGTTGACCTGTTGACCGGTTTGATTGTGTTATTATGTGCGCTGAGTGAGGTTCGAACTCGTGACCTCCCGTATGCGTGCACGCAGCTCTACCAACTGAGCTACGTGTCTAACCCGAAATATTTCTGTTTTTAATTATATTTATATACTAATTGAATTAATCCGAAAATCATTTATTTTAAAAACGATTTTAATGCAAGACTCGGTGCTCGCCACAGGTCTCGAACCCGGGACCTGTGGTTTAGTTTGACACACAGTCCACCGCTGGACTGTGTGTCTAACTTGGTAAATAATCTGATTTTTATTATACTTATATACAAACTAGATCATTTCATTTCTGCCTTATATAAAAAGTTTGATAATTGCCAGAACCGATGCGGTAGTCTGGACTCGAACTCGCGACGTGTGATTTAAACGTTCACACAGTCCACCGCTGGACTGTGTGTCTACCTTGGTTATTATTCCGGTTTTTATTAAACTTAACATCTATTTGCAGTGAATCCGGTTCAGTTTAAAAAAAGAACATTTTTATTAAGGCGAGTGTGCGCGGAACAAGAATCGAACTCGGGACGTATGCGTGTTTATTTGCACACAGTCCACCGCTGGACTGTGTGTCTAACCCGAGATATATCTTGATTTAAATTAAACATATATGCAACTGAAAACTTCATCTTCTTCGTTAAACTTAACCAGAATCGGTGTCCGACTGGTTCGACGATTTAATCAAGTTCTTTAGTGTGTTGTGATTAATTACATGTGAGATTAATAAAAAGAATGAGAGATATTAGGTATAAGATATACCGACAGAGGTCCCCTGTTTCGCCGGCGAGTTTTCCGATTACAGCAGGTTATTCTGGCGACGTGTATTTTGCGGCAGAGTGTCTTCAGGAAGCTTGAGGTGAGTGTGGGTGGCTTCGGTATGAACTCTAGGTGTTCTGTTTTTAGAGTGATGCACAGAGGTGAAAGGGTTCGGTTTTCCGGCGAGTTGCAGAAGTTTTCCGGCGAGTGAAATTACGTCGAGAAAGGGTGTGATTGTGAGCGAAAAGGCTAACAGAAGTTAGAGGGTGTATTTATAGGGCAGAACATTGACGAATTTGGTCCGTTTTCCGTCTTGATTCGTCGGTTAATAATTTTCCGGCGGTTATGACTTGTGTCGCGGACTGGACATCGGTTATAACCGACGTCGTTGTTAATGTTTACGTTGAGTCAAAGGTAACCAACGGTGATTGACGAAATCGTCGGATTTTCCGGCGTCAGCGGATTTGGGCGCGCTGTTGACTGGGTTTGATTTCTGTTTCATTATTTGAATTAATTGTTTGGATATATTACTAAAGAACACAAGTGGCGCAGTGGTTGGATGGTTGGAAGTTAAGGCGTTGTTGACCAGGTTGACCCGGCTGACCCGGGTTCGAAACACGGCAGCCTTGTTTTATTTTTAAACCACTATTTTTAATACTTTTTCAAATATAAATTATATATTCCAATATACTTATTAATTATGTATCGTTTAAAATTAATTCGGGCATTAAATACGCAACGAAATTTTTAACTGATTGTTCGGTTAATAAACAGAGCGGGTTTGGTAAATCCGATTTCTGACGGATGTTACAATTGTCATGGAGATAGTGTGGGCTCGGAACAAGCACCTAAGCACGAGCTTCATACCAACCACTGATTGACTGGTCATGGACAATGCACCATCTCTAGGATGACTTTTCTCTAAGTTACTGTCCAAGAAACCCTCCTCTAAAAAGGATCCTAAGGCTACACCGCAACACAAAGGGAAATTTGCAACAGAACAAATCTCGGTCGCAAATAGTTTTTTCGTTAATTATTGCGATGGATGTTATATATTATTGCTATTATAAATTGTTAACGACAGTATCCATCTCTAGATTAGTGAAGAATTTGAGATTATGACAGATTTGTAACAGACTACCTTTAGTGACTTGTATATTTATTATTTTTTTATATTATTCATTCACCAGTGGTAAAAATCGCAATTTTATTATGTTTTTAATGTTTATAGAAAACTGAAAACGACAAATTTTAAAGTAATGGATAGTTCCTGTGGCGAACTAGCAACGAATGAGACTCTATAATGTTTTTTTTTAATTTGCGATAAGTTAGATTCTTTAGGCGAACTAGCGACGAATCTTTTGGCTTGTAATTACGCCTTTTTGCAGTAATGATAAGTCCCTTATCTTTCACCATCTATTGATATTAAGGGCTAATATCATTTCCATATGTAATTTTCATCGTCTATACTTAATAATTAACCAAAGTTTAACCCGATGTTGAGATATACGTATAGTTTCTAATTCAATACTTATGGTTTTCTGTATTTACTTTTTCATGCTACAACGAGATCAATATTCACCAGGACACCAATCCGTATACTTAGTACCAAACTGAAACAGAAAAACTAGTTATTATTATGAAAACATACGTGTATGCAAAGTGGTTTCTTACTTGGTAAAACTTTCGATATATATAATGCATGATATATATAATATCTTGAATATGAGGGATGAGTCTTAAAGCTGTATCTTTTTATCAACATAATAAGCGGTTATGATTCTCATAACTTTGTTGTATAAAGCTATTAAAGCTTAGTGACCTACGTTGTGGCTTAATTTATGCTCCCCACTCCATAACATCTTTATTTTCGCCTATGCACCATGTTTGCAAACGTTCGTTGCTTTAATAAAAAGGTTACTTCTTAGACTCTAAAGTGGCCATAACCTTATTCCTTTGACCAAAAAGCGTCACTTATAATATAGTTTTAAATGCGATGATTGTTATTATTGAAATATGATGATACCTAAAATATCTTCGCAGTGAGGTTGATTCCACAACATGGGTTTTTGTACAGACAATGACGGTTACACGTACATTGTGTGTTTAAATTATAAATTGCAAGCCCTTTTAATAAAAAGCAGTACTTAAGGTTCATACTTTATTTTCTTAATATTGTAAATTCATATAATAAAATATATAACTTATTTTAAATTCGTTATAAATTTATATGCTTTATTTTAAACTATTTATCCATAATCTTTTTTGTAATTTGGTTTGATCGATTTGAAAAGTCAGATTAACAAATTAGTAAGACGGCCGGTTCAATGGCCAGTCCGATTATATCTACTTGTTTCATATCGGAATTAAAAACTACCATATGGTATAAAATATATTTTATCAGTCGCAGTAGTAAAAAAAATTGATCAAGGCAGGAATAGCAATGAAATCCCATTTGCTACATAATCCCCACAGTTTGGGACATGATTGGTGAAATACAATTTACTATGCAGCTATTAGTTTTAAGGATCGCTTAGAAATTAATTTAGGGAACAAATGTTTTTTTTTACGACCAAATGTAGCTACCAAAATTTCCCTCTCAAAGATAGTGACTGGTTTTACAACCGAATGTATTGCAACGCTTATGTGACGTGCCCCTTTTAGCAACCTCTTTTGGACTGTGCCAGTGTTTTGCAACCAATTTTGCAACACTGCTTTTAGCGACCAAACAAGTTAGATATATTATTAACTCGCAAAAAATCTTAAAAAAGCTGTAATGTGTCACTTGAGCCAATGTAAGACTACCATTGAACCGTGATCAACCAATATTAACACTAAATTGATAAATTATTACGATGGCAACCTATTATTATATCCATATATGACCAATTTTTTTTATTTGAACGACAAATTTAAATTACTACGAACCACTAAAGTATCAACGTATCACTAGTGGAACAATCCAATCATATCCATCTCCACTAATTTTAAATTTTTATCTATCTTTTGCTAACGTCTTTGAGACCAAAACCTATTAACTTTTTATTATATTAAATTAAATAAAATTATCGTTATTAATTTTACATTTTAGCCTTCTTCTTTACTGTGATATATTTCAAGTGAATATTGCAACTGACTTTATTATGGGTTTTTTGTTTTGTTGAATCAAAACTAGTAATTAATTTGTAAACAAATTTTATTTTTGTTTTTATTTTATTTTTAAAAGTATATATATTGCATGGGACGTGTTTTTATGATCGGTTTTTTTCTTTTACAAGTAAAAAAAAAATACTGTGACTGGATTCTTTTTTTTATATACATATTAGGGATGCTTTTTATGTTTTTTTAACGGTCAAAGTTAGGTTATCTGAGGTAACCCAATAGCAAAAAGTGTTTTTATACTCTCACGACTGCTAGCAGCGCTGGTGTAGCCCAAGCTCACCATAACCAGTTCTAAGAAAAACTTGGCGCCTGAACTAAAGGCCTACCGCATAGAACCCGATTAGGATTGAAGAATTTGAGACCTCTGGTTTCAAACCTAAATCTTCCTTCCTCTTACATGTTAATTGAATTATAGCTTATTAGCACATGTTTTCTATGCTACGATTTCTTGTTACGTTTTTTTCTTTTGTTTAATATTGTTTATAATCGATTTTAGCGGCCTGCCTTTTATTTGCATTGTTTTTAGTAAAAGTTGTGCCCCTCTTTAGGCCAACGATTGGCTTTTTTTTTATTTAAACTAGTTTTTGCCTTGTTTGCGTTGCGGGGCAATAACTCAAATATTTTTCTTTTATAATATGTAGGTTTCTACTTCGTTTACTTGTACATACTACTTATAATACGATTTAAAGAAAATTATATCGAGTTAACCAATTAAAATAAAATACTATCATAGTCTTGTTATAAAAAAACCAAAACAATAGAAACACTATAGTTTTAAATTGAGGGCAAAATTGTATTTTTTCCAGGACGAATAAACGTGTGCCAGACAGCCGATTGACACGAATAAAAATGAACGTGGGCAAAATTGTCATATGTTTTAATTTGTTTATCTTATGTTTGCCTCTTAAATTATGCAACACCTTGCGATGTTATGAATTAGAATTAGTAAATGGTTTTATCACTCTGCGATGTAACATGTAATAAGGACATGTAATAAGTTGGATTATCCATTGAACGTTAGAAATGACACTCATTTAATAAATGTTGTAAAACTTTACCTCTTAATCACCTCTTTATGTTACTTAATAAATGCAGTACACTTACAACGGGTAAAATCCTAGTCAGTATTAACTAGCAACTTTGTAATAGTATTGTACTAAGTCGTAGTACAAGTCCTAAAAGCATCCAATCAAGGTTTTTGTTTGTGTTTCAAATAATATTTTATTTATCATTTAATTTGATTTTTTCTTTAATAGTTTTTATTATTTTTATCAATATTCCAATATAAATTTTATTTAAAATAGAGTTTTATTCAAAATAAGATATTTTTTGTATCATAAACTACACCGAAAAAACCTGTACCGAACCGTACTGCATAATCAAATTTGGTACCAATGGCGTTCTCAGTTCGGTACCACTTTGGTACGATACGGTATTTTATCTAGGGATGTGAATTTCTGACAGGATCCGAAAACATGACATAAACCTAACACGAAATTTGTGGGTTTAGGTTTTGTCTAAACGGGTTTGGTACCAATTTTTATACTTTATACGTCAAGTATGGTTTGTATATTAATTTGCCCCTAGCGGCGGATCCAGGGGGTTCATGGGTTCCAAGGAACCACCTCGGTTTGGAAAAATGGAAAAATAAGGTGGAAATGATTTGAGAAAAATTAATGAGATTCTACCAAAAGGAACCCACTGGAAAAAAATTATGAATTCGACACTGTTTACCCCTTCGCATAATTAATTACTTTTATATTATTCAGATTTAAACATATTTACCTAGGCTACGTAACATTTATTTGCTAACATTTGTGTGATTAATATATAAAGCTTGGCATGTAACTATGTAACATATTGTGTGATTAATATATAATAAAGCTTGGCATGTAACATAATATAGTGTTCTCAGGTAAACCTGAAGTATGCTTTTTTTTTTCTTTTCTGTTGATTTTGCAAAAACGTTGGGACCTCGTTTCCTTTATTTTCAGAAAGTTTTACTTTCTGAAAAAATTGACGGGTTTGTCTTTTTCATTTCTTGAAAAATAGTAGGTTATTATCTGCGATTCGTGACGTGTTCAAAATGTAGATGAAAATATGTAAAATGTGAACATAATGATTAAAAACCACAACATTATATTCAAAAGTCAGGGAAATGTTATATCATTGTATACAAAAGCCAAGTTATTCAAACATAACTTACCCCAAAAGTTATTTAATGTTAAACACGGTGGCCGCGGATTACAGTGGGTCGGTTTAAACGTAGATAGAAAAACACGTAATAATGGTGTATTTAGATATGAGTGTTGAGCAGTTTGAAAAACCGAATGGTATAAATTTTTTTTTTAAAATGATAGGTTTAAAAACAATGTTACAGCATTGAAACGTAGATAAATATAAGAGTTAAATGCCATTTTAGTCCATGTCGTTTGGTTTATTTTGCCAGTTTAGTTCAAATGTATCATTTTTTGCTTATGGGTCCAAAAAGATTTCACCGTTACCATTTTAGTCCACTGGGTTAACTTCATCTATTTTTTCTGTTAACGAGAAGAACAATTCGGTCATTTTATATGCAATTCTGTTAACTAGAAGGGCAATTCTGTCATATAAAATTACTGAATTACCCTTCTCGTTAACATAGAAAATGGATAAAGTAACATAGTGGACTAAAATGGCAACGGTGAAACCTTTTTTTGACCCATATGCGAAAATGAAACCTTTGTACTAAACTAGTAAAATGGCCCAAACCATAAGGACTAAAATGGCATTTAACTCTAAATATAACTTGTGTGGGATGCTGGTAAAAAAGATGAAACCCATAAATAAATAACGTAACTGGAAATTCATTAAACACAAAAATGATAACATTATTAAAGTTTAAAGATTATAGTGTTAATAAGTTAAAGAAAATGAAAAATAAAGTAAAAACATAACTATGTAAAAACTTTAGGGACTAAATGTTAAACTAACTAAAGATAAAGATCGTATGATCTAAATGAAAGTTAGGTTATGGTGGTCAAATTCAAAAATAAAAAAATGTATGTGACAAAAATAAAAAAATTATAAAGTTAATTGTACCTATTGAATTCATTTAATATATATATATATTGAAGAGTTCAAGAAAGTTTTTTTAAGAATAAAAAGAATAACTTTTGAACCAATAGAAATTCTTCAATTACTTCATTTAACGTGTGTATTTAATATTATGAAATATGACATATAGGTAAATCTGTAATTGTCATTAATTAGCTAATTAATTAAACTTTTAACTCATTTTTTTATATACTCTTTCAAGATAAAATTATTTATGGTGTAGGACAATTTTCGACATTTGTAGGATAAATTTTAGTATGTGTAAGATAAATTTTGAAATGTGTAGGGTAAATTTACAACATATGTGTAGGTTAAATTCCGGTAAATGTAAGACATATGTAGGATAAATTTTGAAATGTGTAGGATAAAGTGATTTTTCATTATTAATGAGAAATAACATAATTAATAAGATGAGTTATAAACTATTTAATGTTTTACCATTATGCTCTTTCTTCTTTTTCTTCTCACATTAAATTTCTTCTGAAATGAACCTTCCCATATATATATATATATATATGTATATATAATTTCATGTTATATTTATAATTTAAAAAATGTGTTGCGGACCAAGATTAATATAAACAAATATTATATATATGGTTTGAATTTTCGGTTTTATATAAAAAGGTAACTCGGAAGTAGTTTTGGTACAAAAGATTGAGATGCAGAATGGAATGGATTTTGGAGAAGGAATGTAGAAAAGTGTGTTTGATTCTTCAATAGAATGGAATTGACCATTACACAAGACATTTCATTCCTTCAAAATCATTTCATTGACCCCATGTTTTTTTCATTCTATTCCCTTTTTATCATTTATTAACACCATAACCAAGTACCGTCGCCACCACCTACCACAACCACCTTCCACCGTCGTTATTGTCACCCGCCACCGTAGTTCACCACCGTCAGCCACCGCCACCCACCACTACCACCACAACCTACCGCTAACGTTCACCATCCTTGTCGCCACCTACCCACCACCTACCCACCACTTACACCACCCGCCACCGCCACCCACCTTTGTCGTCGCCACCTACTACTACCACCAGCGACGGCCACTACCGCCACCCACCGCCACAACCCACCACCGGCGATCACTGCCCCAGCCGCCACCCACCCACCGTTGTCGCCACCCACCGCCGTCACCACCACCGCCATCTATCACCACCCACCATTACTGCCACTGATCACCACCCACAATCGCCACTCACTACGATTTTATTCATTCGTCTTTAATTTTTTTACGAAACAACACAAAGTAATGATTCGTTTCATTCCAGCATGGTAACCAAACAAGACATGAGATGGCAATAATCGATTCGATTACCTCGTACATTCCATTATACCTTGTCCATTTCATTCCATCATTCATTACGTTACCCATTAGTGTTTTTGTATACATGGTAGGTTAATTCATGGCATCTCTAAATTCTTCACCCTATGATTATACAATATAACAATTTACGTCGGGTCTTAGGAACAGTGCCGGTTTTCAAGTTTCCCTGACCTGCAATTTTCCGGTCATTCGCTTTATGTTGATGAACCTCTTTATTTACCCACTACGTTGACCCATCTTCTTCCAGCATTAGAGAGACAGTGGAAAGTGAGGGGCCGGTCACGGTGGTTTCATGACGCCAATGACCGTCATTCCGGCGCGTGAGCCGGCTCCATTTCATAGTTTGAAGATAGGCAGGGAAGCCACATGTGGTGGTGGTTTGTGCATCCGAGGGGCGGTGATCGGGTCCAACGGCATTACAGCTCGCACGCTGGCATCAGCAGTACTAACGTTGACGACAACATCTATGATGACTGTGGTGGCGGTAGTTAAGATCTGATTAGGTTTTGATGGTAGCCCTTGGTGGCGTTACACGAGTAGCGACGAGGGATGTTATTTTGGAGGTTTGCATCGCTTCGCCAGTGACCACGATCAAGCGCCTAGTTTCATATTAAAGTATGTGAAGGAAGTATGTTAGTGGAGGGGTATGGTACCAAAAATTCTGCGCCTGCGCAAGGTACCATACCCTCATACTGATAACAGATCACAAGAATAACCTTGCGCGCAACGCACAACGGTACGCCATTATTGAAACCAACAGGTTGCCTAACAAACCTTGCGCACCCTGCGCAACGACAAGCTAAACCTGGAAGCGCAAGCCCTGACCCTGCGCAGATTGAACAAACCTCTAGCCGCGAAGTCCCGAAACCTTGCACAAGGACAAGACAAACGAGAGCAACTCAATCTTGAGAACAAAAGGACTTGATCCCTACAAATCCACGCTAGCCAAAAACCACTGATAAGGCCACGCGGAAGGGAGAAGCGCAAAGAGGCTTTGACCAAGTACAAGGGTACAAAGTGGCAGAACTGTGACCTAATAATCGCACGGCAGGTTATGCCAGACCACGTCACATGATAAACAGTCATGCAGAGGAAAGACTATACGCAAGGAAGTACATGTGGTACCAACCAACTCACGCCAGCGACTGTCACACGATCTCCACTACCGGCTGATGACAAGTCCGACAACAAGGACACTTGCCAGGACACGTGGCTCCATTCACCATGCGCCAAGCGCACCTCCTATCAGAGACCATCAACGGTCGTCGCAGAGGAGACAGAATGGATATTCCTTGTTGTCAGTTCCAGGCCCAAGGCCCATCAGCCCATCTCCTACACACATCTCTTCGGATATAAAATAAGGATCACACCACAAGGTAACACACGCTGTTTGAGCTCACTCACTAATTACTTACTTATTACTTTGCAAATCCTCGATACTTATTCTCACGCCGGAGTGTGGTCACGGAGAAAACCCTCCCCTTTTCTCCCGTGATGAAGCTAACGACGTTTCTAGTTTTGCAGCGAGCTTGAAGCAAGATCATTCTGATGAGCAAACGAGAGATAACCTTTTATGCATAGACTCTGAGCCATAACCCAGATTTCTCCGGATACCCTTGGTTAATCAGTGTTTCTTCATTGGCGCCATCCGATTTTTTCTTGACTCGCACATCTGTCTCTCGTTCGTTTTCTCTAAAATCTCATTTTCAAATAGCTGACATCCTATCAAGTGTACCACGAGGTCCTCGGGCCGAGGGCAAGAACCTAGTTCATGCCCCTCGAACTGACGTACAAGTGAAAGAAGGCTCTTCCGGAAACGACTGTGTTCACCACATATCCTGGTGACTCCCGGAATTCAAGTGGAAACTCCCTTTGTGCCAATCACATCAATTTTACCTCCGAGTGAAACTCCGATGTCTTGGTACATCAAATCTTAGACGGCCCTGAATGTCGTTTATGCGCAACTCTGTGCGCAAACTAATACATCTGCTGCACCGGCGCAACCGCCCACAACTCACGTGCATGCCTAGCCTGCACAGCGAGTACTAAGTTACGACTCGCCGGCCAGAGCGAGTGTTCCATCACACCTCCGTACCAGGGAAACAGAGTATTCCCAGTCGCTGCCAACGTATGAGTCAAACACTCATAGGCGAGCGTCTATTCATTCATGGCTGGGCCTGCACCCACTAGAAAGGCGGGACACCCAGCGTGAAGAAGTAGATAGAACATATGGCGAGGGTGACAGCGCCAACGTGTTCCACCGGCTGCCTAAAGATCACGCCGCATACAAGCCTACGCCACGGGCTGTGTACAACCCGGAGGCGGAGTATAACTACAACCTGATCTACAGGCCAGCTGAAGCAGCTAAACACTCGAAGTTCGTGAAGGAAATCGCGCTCGCTCCACTAGAACGTGCGAAACTACCCTCCAATGTGGGAAAGTTCAATGGGTTGACAGACCCAGATGACCACATGCGCTTGTTCACTGACGCGGGTCTCATCGGAGGTTGGACGCTGCCATGTGGAATCACCTTTTTGTCCAAACTCTTATAGGTGCTGAGCGCCTATGGTTTGACAACTTACCCACGGGTAAGCTCACCTCATGGAATGATTTCAAAGACAAGTTCCTGACTCATTTCAGCCAACAAAGACGGTATGTTCGAGATTCTTCTGACGTCATGAATATCTGGCGGCGGGATGATGAAAGTCTAGAGATTTCGTCACCCGCTACAACAAGGAGGTGTTGGAGATCGGAGACGTGCACGAAGACATGATTCGTGCACAATTTAAATATGCTGTCCGTTACGACGAGATGATAAAGGTTTTGTCAGGAACTTCTAGCCTCCCAAAAAGCTGGGAGAAACTAATGGCAGTTGTAAGGCCCTATCTTACTTTGCTGAATTTCCATTTAAAAATTTCATTTAAACGAGTAAATGCGAATGTACATCTACACATATATTTTTTTATAAAACTTCCTAACATTTTAACATGTTATCATTGATTTGTTTCGAAACAATAAAACCAGTTGCCGGAGCTTCATCTTTGATCGTGTTCGGTTCTTCGTAATGCTTAGTCCTCCTCCGGTGCTCATCTTCATCACCTATATTTCTTATGAAATATGTTAGTTATAGATAGATTATAACACAATCGATTAAACCCAAGGGTTTGAAACAATAAAAACAAGATCTTGATTTCTGATCCCACCGTAAGCTACAGCTGGCCACCGTAGCTTACGGTCCAGTCTTACGGCCCAGACCTTCTGTCTTACGTTCCCAACCTTCTGTACCATTACAGCAGCTGCCTACCGTAAGCTACGATAGACCACCGTAGCTTACGGTGGCTTGCTGCAGATTTTCTCTTGTTTGCCATTTAGTTACGGAAACTTCCATAACTCATTCAATATTAATCTGTTTTACTTGAAACTTGTTTCTAATTGTCCGTAAATTGTTTTCTTACATATTTAACCCGAAATCCTTGACCCGGATACTTATTCCCTATGACTTAAGCATTTATTTCCGGTTTATATTCTTATTTCTGATTTTTTGCCCATTATGCCCTTTAACCCCCTTTGGACCAAACTATACATTGATGCGTCCAATTCGGTATGCATTAACATTTCATTATTACCCGTATAATTGTCTTAGCAAAAACATCGCCTTATTCAACTAGACTTTTATTTATTTGTTATTTTGACCCGTTTGGTTGTTTTAGCGTAATCCAACGCTTATTTCGACCAAACCTTACCTATCTTTTTATATCCACACTAGGATATCTATCTATTTCCCACCACAACTTTATTTGTGATGAATTTATTATCATAAATCCATTTTGTCCAATTTCTGCCCTTTTGGTTCGACCGATTTCGGAAAAGACCATTTAAAGACATCAAACCAAAAAGGGTTATGCTTTTCGCTTTTATGTTACTGAAAGGGTCTAATATATTATAAAACTCAATTTTAAACTAATCTTAGAGTCGTTTGCTTATTTCACCACTCGAGGGCATTTTGGTCAACTTAGTCTCTTCTTTTACGACGAAGGACTTACAATATCATGTTTTGACCAAAACGAACGTTTAACCATAAACTATGTAAAAATCATTATCTTCTTAAGAACATAAGGTTGACGGATTAGATCATTGGATTTACCTTACCTTAGGTAATCCATTATTCATTTATGACTCATTTAACTCTCATCGGACCTTTAAGTCCTTGTTGAGAGTTTTGACCCGTTACACGTACCTGGCTCGACTCATACAATAATTAGTTCAAATATCATGCTCTGTTCTTTCTAAGAACACAAAAATTTAACAAGCGATATTAGTCATCATTGTCAAATGGTGATACTATCACCATTTGACCCTTTCGGTATAAATAACCGTTGGTCATCATGATATGGCACTTATTTACCATCTCACCTATTTAACCCATTTTGTTTTACACTATATGATCATATTGCTTAAAAATTATCTATTAATTCGCTTGACCCATTATGACTTACGCCATATCGTGTCCTTTTCAAAACTCCTTATTTAGTCGCCATCACGTGACTAATTTACCGTTTTACCCTTTTTACCATAAATCATGGTTTAATACCATATTCACTTGTTCCAACTCGTATCTGTCCGTATTGGAACTTTTATATTTCGGAATCTCGTTCCAAATACCCAAAACGCTTTATTCAACTACATAAGTAATTATACTATTTTAAAGATGTAAGCTTTACTTACCTTGAAGTCCGGTTATCCCTTTTCCCGCGTACTCGATCCGTTTGACTTGCTCCAAGCTTCCTCCTAGCTTGTAAAGCGTCAAACTATCATTTATCATTCGATCTTAGTATAGGTCAGTTTGACTCTTAAAAGTCAACTGCCCATTTACGCATACAAATTCATGAATAAGTTTAACAACTTATTTAAGTATTTCGTTAATTACCCGGTAAGCGCTATTCTTAGGCTACCATTATAGCTACTTTTTCCAGACTAAGTTCATGTCGTTTTTTTCACTTAACAAATTCAAGCGATTGTTAACATCAAGTTAACTTAGCTTTTGATTAACAATGCTAATTTACCCGTTAGCTATGTTTTCATCTTTATGTGGCAATCCATTTCATCATATTATTAGACATTCATTCGAATACCTAAAATTACCAGATTTTACACATTAACTAGTTGACAACATGGTCTTTTACACTTATTATTATTAACTTACAACTATTTCAACATTTCATACCAAACCATTCCATAGCAAGTATGAATGTGTATTCAACTCATAATTTGTTCAAGTATCACCTACCATTATCATGCATGATGATTCTAAGCATGGATATATCATCAACTTCATCATATTATTAATATCCACTTCATAATCTGCTTGTTAATCACTAACATATAATCTTATATCCAATTGTGCATAATTTCTTTAAGTTTAACGAAATAAATACACATACACTTAATTTCATCTTTGGATCATAATCCAATTATCTAATTGCAAGTAATCAACATGTCTCAAGTTATGATTTTCACCAAATCTAAGTTTTGAGACGTACCTTATGATTCCCTAATCAAGGTGATCAATGACTCATGTTCATACACCAATTTGGGTCTTGAATTGATCTACAATTTTGGTGGATTAGGGCTGAACAAGGGTTTGCCCTTGTTCTTCTCCTGATGGTCGACCAACACACACACACTAAGTGTGTGTTGTGTTTAAACTTTTTGTTTTTAAAACACAAGTATCCTTTTTACGCAGCTTTGGTCCATCAAGTTTAGTTTCGATTAATATCAAGTTACAACTCATTGTTTGGTTACTTGTATGCATGTTTTTAACTAGGTTTATTTGTTTCTAGTTATTTTGTTTATGGTTTCACTTTCACCACTAACGATCTTTTACCCATTCTTTAATATTAACGTGGTTTGATTACCAAACCCGTTTTTAGGGTGTTACAAATCTACTCCCTTAAAGAGGTTTCGTTCCCGAAACCTTTCTTACGTAGTTCCTTGGGTTCAACCCAATGGACTTGGTTTCGTTTTCAACTGAGTATTTCTCATATTTTAATTATTCAAAAATTCTTACCAGGAAGGTATGGCAGTGCCTTTTAGGTTCCAAGGTGCATGCGCCCTTCATGTGTAAGGCCTCATGTGCCATTTCTTTCATCTTGTATCCCTTTTCTTTACTTGATCGAGTCGTTATTCCCCACTCGGTCATATGCATCTGTCAACATGCTTATTCCACGCAAACCTTATACTGATAAGCGCATTCAACAAATTTTAAATTTAATTTTTGATCTTGACCGATCTTGTCGGTTAGACTTATTAGTCACCAGCCACCTTAACCTCATAATTTAGGTACCCTCATATTGCCTTCGCAAGGCTTTTACAAACTTTCAAGACCCTAGTCTCATAGCTCGTGTTACAAGGTGATCACATACCATGTTACATATACATATACATATACATATACATATATATATACATATATATATATATATATGTATATATATATATATGTATGTATGTATGTATGTATGTATGTATGTATGTATGTATGTACCGTGATTGCATCACGTCATGTTAAATTTTATATCCATCTTTTTCGTTTTCGAAAATTTACTTTTCGAAATCATCATCATATATATATATATGTATATATATATATATATATATATATATGTATGTATGTATGTATGTATATACCGTGATTGCATCACGTCATGTTAAATTTTATATCCATCTTTTTCGTTTTCGAAAATTTACTTTTCGAAATCATCATCTCACACCTACGGGTGTCAAGAATTTACTCTTCAACTCATGTCAATTACTTGCATCAAGTAATTGGTAATCTAGTATTTCTTCTTTTTACTGTTTTCGTTTCACGCGGGAAATTATAAATAATTTCCTCACTTTATTTAATAGGCCCGTAGTCCCTTTTTACTCAGCCTCATAAGCCATTTCTTAAACTTTCTCTCTCTTCTTTTCTTTTACTTAGCCTCCTAAAGTGAGGTCTTTTAATGCATCATTCCTCTTGATTCGTGATCCCAAGGTCATTTTGACCCTATAGATCATTACACTATTCGTAACCCGAAGGTCGTGGTGATCCTTTAGATCATCTTTTTACCCGTATCGTTCTTTAAGTATATTTGGTGTCAATGCACCTCTTTTGTACTTGAAAGGAAAAATTATTTACGTTATCCTTTCTTTATCCGCCAAATCATGGCTCCCTTTTGCCATGAAGGCTAATTTATTTTACTTCAATTATAGTCCTCAGACCATGTTTCATCCGGTTTGTTAACAATTTTTTTGACACCGCAAGTCTTTTACGAATCACATTCGCTCGTCAGATCTATTTGTCGTCTAATGATCATTTGCGTCTAAGCTTAGCGCAAGATCAAATGGCATTGACAACTCGTCACCACCGAGTCACAACTACCATCTTTAGTGGCAACCACAACATTTTGTGTATTTTCTCCCAAACATTTATTCAGATCAGACACTGTCTGTTGATAGCCGTGCGCGTCTGCGCGATCGTAGTCCATGACTATATCATTTTTCGTTCGGACAATTCTTCGGACTCTATGACCTCATGTGTCGGTTTGTCTCACCTTTACCGTTATCTGGTTTAAGCCTATATCGCTTTACAACCCGTTACTCGAGTTCTTTTATCTTAATGTTTTTAACGTTCCCGTCATCCATTTTACGTCTTCATTTATATTCATTCACGACCCATTTTATGGGTTCATTTCTATTTCACGCTCCCATTATTTGGTTTGCGTCTACAGTATATTTAATCATGTCCCATTACCCGGGATCATTATTCTTTTGCTTTAACGCTCCCGTTACCCGGTTTGCGTTTACTTTCAAATTCAATCACTATACTTCTTTTGACTTGTTTGGCTTGCTCGTGTGAAATCCGTCACTTATGAGCGACCGAATCTAATTCTTTATTTATCCCGTTTGATTTGTTCTTGTGAGATTCATCACTTATGAGCTGTCAGACTTTATTCATTATCCAACCCGTTTGACTTGTTCGTGTGAAATACATCACTTTTGAACCATCAAACTTTATTCTTTATTCAACCCGTTTGACTTGTTCGTGTGAAATCCATCACTTCTGAACAGTCAAACTTTATCCTCTATCCAATCCGTTTGACTTGTTCGTGTGAAATCCATAACTTCTGAACAGTCAAACTCTATTCATTATTTAATCCGTTTGACTTGTTCTTTTGAGATCCATCACTTCTGAACAGTCAAACTCTATTCTTTAATTAATCCGTTTGACTTGTTCGTGTGAGATCCATCACTTCTGAACAACTCTATTCTTTATTTAATCCGTTTGACTTGTTCGTGTGAATCTATCACTTCTGAACAGTCAACTTTATTCTTTATTTAATCCGTTTGACTTGTTCGTGTGAAATCCATCACTTCTGAACAGTCAAACTTTATTCTTTATTCAACTTGTTTGTCAGCAAGATGTTAACTGACCCGGAGACAAGATATCCAATGATGGAGAAGCTTTCTTAGCTTTAGTCCACGCATCCCGCAGGTTGCGTCGGTATTTTTTGGCCACGTGATCACGGTTCTCACGAACTATCACTTAGGCTAAGTTTTTTCTAAACCAGACGTATCCGGCCGTCTGGCGAAATGGGCGATCGAGCTTGGTGGACACAATATTGTGTAAAAACCACGCCCAGCTATTAAAGGTCACATACTAGCCGATTTTGTCACGAGAGTGCCGAGTAATAGAGAGCAAGAGTGTGAAGTTGTATAGAATCCAGTGCCTGTCACAGACGATCGCGCATGGATACTTCACACTGACAGCGCATCCAATGATGATGGCGTAGGGGCGGGTCTCCGTCTAATAAGCCCTTATAACCAGGAGTTCACCTACACTATCAGATTGGACTTCAAAAGCACAAATAACGAAGCCGAATATGAAGCGTTTTTGGCAGGCCTTCGGTTAGCTATCAAAATAGGGGCTAAGAATTTGGAAGCGCACATCGGCTCTCTTTTGGTCGCAGGACAGATCAATGGCCTGTACGATGCAAAGGGTGAAACGATGGCCCTGTATCTTAAACAGGCGCAGTCATTAATAACCAAATTCCAAAGTTTCAAAATAACCCACATTAACCGAAGCGAGAATAAACATCCCGATGCGCTCAGCAAACTGGCTACTACAAGCTTCAAACACCTCGCGCGAGAAGTGCACATCGAGGTGCTCAAGAACCCTTCAGTTCCCTTGTATCAAGTAAACGTCATAGAAATGGGAAATCCTTCCTGGATGTCTCCCATCATCATGCTCTTGCAGTCTGGGATCCTCCCAGAAAACTAGGGTCTAGAACAGGGCACTGAACTAAGAAATGGCTGACAGAATCCTTTACCGGAAGTCATAACTTGGACCACTCCTCCGTTGCGTTGACCCGCAAGACGCGCAATACTTGATCCGCAAAATACACAAAGGGTTACGCGGAATTCATGCCGGTCCGTGCATGGTAGTCACGAAGATCATGAATGCTGGCTACTATTTACCCGACATGCACTTAGATGCAGTCAAAACGCTGCGGAAATGTGCATCATGTCAGCAACACGCGCCTAAGACGTTGCACCCCAAAAATCCCTTGATCCCAGTGACAACAGCACGGTTGTTAGGTCCTAGAAGTGTGAGACTGAAGCATCAAATATACGCAATGGTCTATGGTAGCTAACTGGGCTTAATTGGGTTAGTTTGTGTTAGGTTTGGACCTTTATAGGTCATTTGGGCATGCCATAGGCCATGTGGGCCAGGCAAGCCAATAGGCAAGCCCATTAGGGTTATGCCTTACCCTTGGTACCAGACAGTTTTGCTTGTTCACGTAATAGAATCGTGTGCAAGGTGTTAAAGTGATTTCACATTGTTCTTCATTGTTTTGATATTTTCTGAATCATCATCAAGTTTGGATTCCGCCCATCCTTGGTGATTGTGTGATATTAGTGTTAGATCCAAATTATCGGGACTTACAAGTGGTATCAGAGCTTGGTCAATGGTTCCCCGTGTGTAGTCATGAGCAAGCAGATGCTCTGTAAGAGTAGCGTACCATGCGTGAGGCGCTTGATGCAACCCATACAAAGCTTTTTCGAGTTTGTAAGCATAATCTGGCTTGTCAGGATCAGTAAAGTCCGGTGATTGTGCCACGTTGATTTCCTCTTTCACCTTGCCGTATAGAAACGCAGTCTTGACATCCATTTGATAGACAGTAAAATCCATGTAAGATGCATATGCCAAGAAGATACGTATAGCCTGCAAGCGCGCGACAGGTGCATAGACCTCATCATAATCTAATCCTTCAATCTGTCGAAACCCTTGAACTACCAGTCTAGCTTTATTCCGAACGATAACTCTAGTGTCATCCTGCTTGTTGCGAGCACGTTTACCTTGAGGCAGCTTCACCAATTGCAAGACACCAAGCTTCTCAAAGTAATTGAGTTCCTCGTGCATGGCATCCACCCAGCCTGGTTCCTGCAAAGCAACATCAATACTTTTAGGTTCAATTTGGGAAATGAAGCAAGAATAAAGACATGTATTGATATCCCCGGATTGGCTGCGGGTTCGAACAACAGCGTTGACAGGACCAATGATATTCTCAACGGGGTGATCACGCTGTAAACGCTGCGGTATTGGTGTAGCGGGAACAAGAACATCTGTTTACAAGTTGGTGACACTAGCTGAAGCGACTCCAGATGTCTCCCCCTCAACAGAGGCACCAGTAGAAGTATGTGCTGAGGAATCCACCGAGCAGTCGAGTGGAGTAGGCTCAGGAAACAATGAGGAACCCAAAACATCGGGAGTAAGAGCTTCATGTGTTGTAGGAGGCGCTGGATCAGAAACCACAACTTCAGGAGGATCCGTCTGAGCAGGCGAAATGATAGTTGGTTCTGGAGAATGCGAAACGGTGGGAGAAGACGTGATAGCTTCATTAAATCCAGGAGGATCGACACTCAGCTGCTTTAAAGTCTCATGAAGCTCGGCATCATCAGCATCGTCTTCAGAAGAAATGGGCACCGTTGGAAGGGCAGAATTCGAATTGTTACCTGCAGGCACATTGGAAGACACATCAAAATGATTAAATAAAGTGGAGTAGTCATACAATCAGTCAGGACCAATGCGTGTGTCCTTGGGATTTTCCTCCAGCCAACCCACATTATAGGTTTCTACTACCATCTTCTTGATCTTGTTATAAACGCGATATGACTTACATTTAGAATAGCCAATGAAAATGCAAGGATCCCCGCGTGCTTCAAACTTTCCTTTAGCATCCATGAGCAGGAGAACATAAGGGCATCCGAATTTTCGGAAATGCTTGACTGAAGGTTTGCGACCTTCAACCACTTCGTATGGAGTCTTCATGTGGCGTTTATTGATCAGGGCATGATTCTGAATATAGCATGTAGTATTGATTGCTTCTGCCCAGAAGATAAGAGGTAGCTCAGATTCAACCAGCATAATGCGTGTAGCTTCAATGAGTGTGCGATTTCTGCGTTCTGCAACCCCATTTTGTTGTGGGGTTCTGGCTGCACTGAACTGTCTGTCAATTCCTTTGGAGGAGTAGAAAGAGTTTAAGGTAATATTCTTAAACTCTGTCCCATTATCACACCGAATAGCCTTCACCGAAGAATCTGTCAGATTTTCCATAAGTGACAAATTCTTTGACTAACTCAGCAGTTTCACTTTTATGTGTGAGAAAGAAAACCCAGGTGAATCGAGAGTAGTCATCAATAAAAACAAGAAAGTAAGCCTTCGCACCAATGTTGCGTATGTCTGTTGGACCGAAGAGATCCATATGTAGCAGTTCTAAGACTTGAGAAGTGGAGGGAACAACTTTAATTTTGTGCGGCTGTTGATGTTGTTTCCCACGCGCTTCACATTTTTCGATCAGCATGAAGTCACGAACTGGTAGATCTCTGACTAAACCACCTTTTGTAAGACGATTTAAATTCTTCATGTTGATGTGATCCAGTCTGCAATGCCATAGGATGGCGTCATGTTCGGCTGTCAAAGAGAATAAGCAAGTGAGCTTGTCAGAAGGAGCCTGGTTCATATCAATAACATATGCATTGCCTTTACGTGCAGCTTTAAGAAGAATCCAATCATCTGGAATAATTAAACCCGGTTTTAGCACATAACATCCTTTCTTGGTGAAGAGAACATCCAGATGATTGTCACAGAGTTGAGACACACTCAACAGACTGTGCTTCAATTCTGGTACGTAATTGACATTCTTAAAGCTGAGGGCTCTATTGCAAACAGTTCCTCTCATGGCGATTTTCCCTGTTTCTCCACCTGCGAGGGAAACAAACCCGCTATCAAAAAACTGAATGTCATTCATCTGCGAGATGTCTCCTGTCATGTACCTGGAACAGCCACTATCAATGTACCATAATCGAACAAGAGCGCGCCAGAGCTGTTCCTACACATTTCAACAGGTTTTAGTTAGAAACGGGAACCCAGGCCATAGAAGATCTGGGCTTGCCATTAGCATCAACATAAGTAACCTCACGAAAGATCAAATTAGTTGAGGATGAGGTTGATGATGCTTTTGATTTATTAGACATGGGGGTAGCAGACTGATTCTTGGCCACTGACTTAGGCCTCCAGGTTACCGAATCAGTTCTCTGCACATTTCTTGGAGTGCTATAGGGATTCTGGGAAACTGAAGGTCTCAAGGGTTTGAAAGATTGTTTCTTGGCCAAGTTCCAGTCTTGATCAGAAGAGTTAGTCACAAATCGAGCCTCAGATGGGCGATTAGGCATAGTCTTTTGATGTCTGGAATACAAAGTTTTGAAAGATGTAAAGGTCTTTTGACAATTTCGAGCAATGTGCCCGGGAGATCCACAATTGAAACAGGTCTGCTCTTCTGGAAGAAAATAGTCCGTTCATCTTGGGAAATTCTAGGCAATTTGTCTGTCAGTTTCTTGCTGTCGGGTACCAACTGCTGATGCACGGTCTTGGTCTTGACGGTGTCCTGCACACAACCATCAGCACACTTGTTAGTTTTGTAATTTGAATTGAAGGTTTTTGAACATGGAGATTTTGGCAAAATTTTAACTGATATCTGTTCAACTGGTTGCTTAACAGATTCAGTTTGCGACTGCTGAGTTAATTCCTCAGTTTGATGAGAAGACTCAGCAGTTGCCATTTCAGTTTTTGTAGACGCCTGTTTTGTTTTCTTATTTTTAGATCGGCGTGTTATCCGCTTCTTAGTCTTACTCTTCAAATCACACTTCGTGACAGATTCTGTAGAGGACACGAGTGGCTTTACAGGGACATCCTGTTCTGAAATTTCAGAAGATGACTGTGGAATTTCACAATTTGAAAAGTTTGAGATTCCGATTCAAATTCAGTTTTAAGATTCTCATTTGAATCATGAGGAAATATGTGTTCATCTTCTGTCATTTCAGAATCAGTCTCCTGTGTTGAGTCACCCGAGTCTTCAAGAATTATGTCACTATCAACTTTTACAGAATTGGTTGGTTGGTCTATTTTCACACTGTCAACCTTAGGAGATGCATCAACAGACGCGGCCTCTAGAGACGAACTTTCGGTATCCTCAGCTGAAACGGATGAAACCGAATCATCTGTTGATGTAGAACCTGCAGCTAAATTCATTTTCTCATCACACAAGTTATCACAGTTGTTAGCATCAATCAAAACATTAGTGCTTGAAGAAAAACCATAATTAAAACTGTCTAAATTCTCAACACAACCAACACTGTTTGAGCATGTAAATTGTTCAGCAAGAAATTGATTTAAAATGTCAAAAGCAGGCTTATAAAATGCATAATCAGTAGCTGAATTGTCTGAATTTGTATTCAGACATTCTTCTTGATCACCCTCAGTGATATCCTCAACTAAAATCTCTTCTGCACATGAGTTAGACACATTAGTATCGTTCACAAATTCAGTTTGAGTATCAGAAGATTCTTTTCCGTTAGATTCTGTGGAGGATGCGGATGTTTTTGCCTCAGGCACTTCTTTCTCCAATCCATCTGTACTTCCAGAGGGATGATTACAAGTTTCACTAGAAAGTGGTGTAGAAGCCACAAAGACATCATCCCTCTTGAGTTCAGTGGGTTTGGAGAACTTTGGGCAATAGGGCGTCCATGGTTTTGATAAATAATCTGAAGGTTTACCATACATCACATTTTCTGCATTTTCTACCTCTTCCTCATATTCAGGCATTCTAGTATAGTTATGATTATATGGTGGAGGCGCCCTATTGTACCCAAGGCCTTTGGTAAAGTTCTTTTGATAATTAAGCTGGAGGTCACATAAGTCCTTGACAAGTTTGCTGGAAGTTTCAAATTTCTTAATGTTTATTTCATTTTCATGAAGCTTCCCTATAAAGGAATTCAGCTTGGCTAAGGCTGCTTGAAGTTTTACGTCCTTTTCAGCTAGTTTTAGCTTGTAGTCGTACACCCAACATTGCTGTTGGTTCAATCTAGCTTTAGCTGAGCCACATCCTGTTTCTGAGCTTCGAACTTCTCCATAAGAAGCTTGTTCTTATGTTTAAGGGTGATGTTCTGCGACGCAGCTAGTTGATATTCAGCCACTAGAGTTGAATTGTGGGCGCGCATTTGTGATAATTTAAAATGAAAACTATCAGAACAGAGAATTCAATTTACCGTTTCCGAAAGATCGGGCGTCTCAGTTGTCTGCGCCATCATGCAGTGGTTGCTGTTCTTGGATAGATTCAATGTTTCCATTTGAGCTGCAGCATCTGCCCAGTTGAAACCCTCATGCTGTTGGGCCACCAGTGCTGTGGACTTCCCGCCTGAGCTGCTTGATAGACTTGTAGTTGACTTGGAAGGAGAGACGGGAAACAGCTGTCTGTCACCGCTCTGTATATCAGCGACCCTGGATGATACATACCCTGACGGTGGCTTCTTGCATTCCCTAGCGAAGTGTCCTGGTTCATGACATCAGTAACATCTAAGTTTGTCCTTGGTGAGACCAGTCTTCAAATTTGACAAGGGTTGCCTTCCATATTTCTTCAGAAACTTTATAACCCGAAAAGCAGCCATTGCTAAATTCCAAGAGACATCGTTCTTGTCCAGGTCCTCTTCCATGATCTGATTAACTTCGGTTGGAAGAGATGGAGGGGTCAGATCACCTGCCAGGAAGGCGTTTAAACTTTTGATCATTTATGCCGCAATAGCCAGTTTCTCCTCGTTTTCTTTAGTGAGAAACGCAGAGTTGGACGCCGGTTGAGCAGTTGCAGGCACTAGTGCAGCAGCTTGAGGATTGTTGCCTTGTTGCACGGTTTGAGGAATTGCAGGACTGAATACCATGTTGGGATACTGAGCATGGTACTGTGTGTGAACTTGTGCAGCTGAAACCATTGTAGGATTCTGAGATTGAAGACCATACACGTACTAATTGTTCTGAGGCGTGGCTATAGGACTATAAACCACGTTTGATCCACCCGGTGCTTGTGCATTTCCTTGCAGAGGACTATAAATGAGATTCTGTGACATTAAAGTCGCGTTCTGCCCTGTCATCCCTGCGGCCATCAAACTGCTTTGATGGTTGATTTCCCTCTACTTGTTGTCAATCTCACATGATTTTATAGTAGCTATCATCTCAGTGAGAGTGACATCATTCAAGTTCTTCGTCTTTTTGATCATGCCCACGTCTGCATCCCAACTCTTGGGCAGTGAATTCAATAACTGTCTGTTCATGGCAATGTTGGTGAGGGTGATCTCAGCTGAAATCTTCTGGGAATCCAGCTTGACATAGCGACGTATCTGGTTTTCAATAGTTTCCCCATAGATGTGTAAACTACGGTTCTTGGACCATTCATGATGCATCTCCACACCCCGGGCTCTTTAGCCTTGCAGTATTGTTCAAAACGGAACTTCTACTTGTAGTATTCATCCCCATACAATAGATGTGGCACTTTGGTGGAAGTGTCAATTACTTGATCTAGCTGTTGATGGAGAGCCAGTGTTTGTGATTGCAGGGCAGCCAGAGTGGCTTTTGTCAGATCTTGAGCGGTCATGAATCTAGCCATCATAATTAAATTAATTAAAAATTTACCAAATCGATTTAAAGGTTAATTAATTTTAAGTGTTTCTGATGAACAGTACTGAATCCGAAATGGTCAATCCTGTAGACAATGATGGTCAAACCCGGAACCCGTATCTAATCCGAAATGGCAATGCTGAAGTCAATGATGGTCAACCTAGAAAGAATCTAATCCAAAATGGCAATCCTGAAGTCAAAGATGGTCAACCCGGAAAGATTATCTTAATTGATGAGTAATCCGGACTAAAGAATCCGGATTGAGTAATCCGGATTGATGAATCCGACTTGAAAAACCCGACTTGAAAGATCCGAAATGGAAAACCCGAAATGAGATGGATCCGGAACAGTGATCCTTATCCGTAACAGTGAACCCGCCTTTTCTGCAACTGAATTTCGAGATCCAAGGAATTCAAAAACCGCAACAGTAACTCAGATTGCAATCCGGATTGAGCAACAGTCCGGGATCAATCCGAGATGGATGATCACCTTCGTGTTCTTCGGAATCCGGAACAATGGTCGATCTGAATTGTGAGAACCTTCTTCGTGTTCTTCGGAATCTGGAACAGTACCAGATCCGAATTCTTCAAAGATTCTTTGAGTTCTTCGTAACAGTAGCCTTCTGACGATGAATAGTGATCCAGAACAGAAAACCGATCCAAACAGCAGCAACGAACTACAAAAACTTCTTCAATCAGCAATACCCGGAGCCTGTATTTTAACAACATGCTCTGATACCAATTGTAAGTCCCGTAAACGGATCAAACAGGTATCACTAACCTAATCAGTAGCGGAGTTATGATTAGGAAGAAGAACAACTTGAATAACTTTGAATAATTCTAACTTGCATACACCAAAGAACAAACCGGTTGCACGGTCAGACTCGGGTGATTTTTAGGGCAAAAAAAAGGCACGGAAATTCCTAAAATCACTATCGGACAGTATATATCATTGGAATCGTATCGTCGAGACGAGTCTAACGGTACATTTTGGTTAAAATAGTTTTCAGACATTTTTTATCGTGTTTACCGGTCCAGTTTCGATAATCAGAAGATGTTTGCAGCCCAAACTCAGCACTCGAGCCTGCGGGATGAAGTGAAGGAAAAACTGAATGAGTTTATCAGAGACTACAATGTTGATCCGGTTGCTAACTATGTGAAGCGTTTGCTTGAATGTGGGAGCCGTAAAGATGAAGTAAGAAATGCGATGGATAGCTTCTTGAGTGATGATAAAGACTCCTTTGTTTCTTGGTTGTGGGATCATTTACAATCAAACCAAGATCTCAAAGATCTATATGTAAAATCAACTGAGTCTATTTTTGAAGGAGTATCTGAGCAGAAACCTCAAGCCCAGCAAGCAGCAATCAGCAGCCCAGTTCCCCAAACTCGACCTCAAGCCCAAACTAACATGGACAAATCTAGCTCGCCCATTAACACAGTCAACTATCTTTTGTGTACTGAACCTTGCAGGAATAGGGTTGCTCAGCTCAGGGCTCTTAATTCCAAAATGACTGATGAATACAACCATTCAGTGGCTCAGTGCATAAGCCTTCGAGAAAGTAACAAGTTACTTAAAGAAAAGGTTGAAGCTCAAAAGAAAGACATAGCTCAGCTCCACCTGGACGTCAATCAACAAAAATGTTGGGTCCATGATTGCAAAACCAAATTAGATTCAAAAACCATGGAATGCGACTTGGTAAGAGTTGAGCTGGGATTTCTTACTGGAAAATATTAACAAAATGAAGTTAATATAAAGAAGTTTGATACATCCAGCAAGCTTGTTCAAGACGTGTGCAATGTGCAGCTGGCATATAAGGGGAACAAAGGGAAGGGGTTGGGATTCAATCAGGTTGCCCACCGTATAATCACAACTACACAACAATGCCTGAAACCGACGAAGATAGTGAGAAAGCACAACATATGGTGTACGGAAAACCCAATGATTATACGCCAGATGCACGGGAACCATCTGGTGCTGTTGACTCTTCAAATGATTCAGCTGACGTGAACAAGGCTCCAAGTGCGCAAACTGAATAGTCTGAACCTTATGCTTCTGATGAAAAGGTTCATAGCAAGCTAAAAGAGCAGAAACGAGAAAATCGGAGACAAAGAAAGCAGAAGTCCAAACGTCAAGGACAATCAAGCTCTCCAAAATCATCAGTAGGCAGAAATAGCCCTCAAAAGGCTAATGTTGTGAAAAAAGCTTTTGTTAAGCCGGTCATAAAGGTAAATGTGAAAAATATGCCTTTGACCGTGCTAGCAAAGCTTTTGGAAAGGTTGGGGAGATTTCTGAACAAGACTTGCAGTCTAAACAAAAGAAGAAGAATCAAAAGAAATCTCCACAACAAAAGAAGGCCCTTGCAAACGACAAGTACAAACATCCAAATTCATCTTGTCTACAAGAAACGTGCAAGGAAATCAAGAACAGAAGGGATCAGTTCATCCTTCAAGGCCCGCACGAGCAAATCAAGCTGATCAGAATGCTTTACATGTGAAAAGACAAACGTGCTTCAATTGCGGCATTCCTGGTCACATCACTCAAAATTTTACACGTGGTCCCATGTTCCGTGTCATGCTAAAAATCAGAAGGTTACACCAAAGAATAACAATCATTCCAAGTCGATGAAGGTATCATCACCTAAGGCAATGAAGAATGTGAATTCCAAGGTTAAGCCATCTGAGGGGGATTGGAATGTTGCCAAAAACAAACGCAAGGCTGTTCAGACACAAAAATCTTTTTTTCTAAAATGACTAAACCCGAAACAGCCAAAGTAGCTCAATCAAAGGCAACTACCGTGTTTGTTAAACTGAAACAGATTTGGAAACCCAAACCCAAATCCAAATCAGCAGCAGCATCACCAATCCTCGAAACAAAAGGGACTTATGTCTTAAAGAAGTATCTTATTTTGATGCTTCAGGGAAACCCAGGACCACGATGGCCTGGGTCCCACTGTCTTACTAATCTCCTTATTTTTCAGGAACAACCAAGGAGGAGCTGTTGACAATCTCTGGAATGTTGGCAGCGGTTGTTCCAGGGACATGAAGGATAACATCCCACTGCTGCAAAAAAGGTTCAATATTCTGATGTTTCCTTGGAGGAGATGAGGTAAAAAAGGTCAGCGAAAAGGTACAAATTTGAATTTCGTGCTTTAATTTTAAAATTGATTAGTTTTTCATCTAATGACAGAACGATTAAGCAAAAAGAACAAAAATATTTTCTTTTTCTTTTTGTTTAAAACTTTGTGCATATGTTTTCTTTATTAGGTAAATTTGTGCATAAAGTATGATGCACAAATTTAGGGGGGAAGAGGGCAATATATGTATATATGTATTGTTTGAGGGGGAGAAAATTAGAAAAATACACAAAAATTTTTTGAAAAACAGAAAAATAAAAACATTATTTGAAAAACAGAAAAATATAAAAATAAAAAGTAATGGGAAATGAAATGAATATTCGTGATAAAGGGCGTGACTGACACATGTAAGGTGTCGTACCTGAAAAGCCTAGGATCTAATATGATATGTCGGTAGGCTTTACGCTCAAAGTGATTAAAAGATACTAAGTGATATAAATATAACAAACTATGTATCTTGTGGGTAACATACCATCGGCGTATGCATTTTATGGTCTTAAATCCTGTGTTGATAGCCAACATCTGAGGTTTCGGGTCTTTATGCTGTTGAGTCATCCGGGAATATCTTGGCTGCCCTTGTGTTGCATCCAGATTATATGCAGACCTAGGCACAGTCAGGATATTCTTAAAAGATCCATAATTAAGAGGCCAAAACCTTAAAAGAAAGGAAATCTCATCACGAGAAAATTCCATGTGCTTGAAAAGTTAAACATTCCACATAAGGTATATGCCTAACCCTCGTCAGATACTATTGGTCACTCTGCTGTACAAAAGTACTGACCTGTTCACCTATAGTCTGACGTTATAAAAGATAAAGGATGATCCCAGTATACTCACCTGCTATGATGAATCGTTGTGCTTACCTTGATCGCGACGCACGAATATTATAGTATAATACTACCTTAAGCATATCACGAAGTTGAAAAATGAAAGTTGAGCATTAAAGTTTAAGTGGACAAATATATTGGCAATCGAATAGACCAGTCTGCATAAGTTCGCACCGAAAAGTATTCCTTGGTCCGCTTGAAAACGATTTTGATCCCATTGCAATTGTACAATTGTAACCATTAAGTTAGTTTCTTTGTTTTATTTGTGTTTCTGTTTATATTATTATATTTTAAAATTTTTAAAAAAATTAGGAAATACAAAAAAAACCAAAAATAGAGTGCTTTATTTGTTTTATTAAAAATTATTAACCGTTCTTGAAGATTTGGCTAATCATCAAAGGATGAAAGATTTTTGAATTTCGATCCGAGTACAAGTACTTGGATGTACCAAGTGTTCATGTGGTACTCTCCCTATTGCATAAGAATGTTTGCTTATAAATTTATGAGAATTGTGCAGATCTTGATTTAGATCAAGAAACAGGGATTGCTGGACATTGAGATGCTGTTAGTTGTCGACAAAAGCATGAAGCATCACAACAGCAAAGTGTACCTGAGTCAGAAGAACCAGATGCTAGTCATCGTCTGACAGTGATAGTACATTTGAAGAAGTACCTGAGAACCTGCTTGCTTGAAAGAGAAAGATTGAAGAAGAAAAGAGCAGCTGAGATTCCTCCTCTCACATTCTTTTTGACAAAGATGTTTCAATCAAACCTAATCGAGATCCTGATATGAAGCTAACCATAACATCTGAAGAAAAATACTTGGTGCTGAGAGTTCGTTGAAGAGTGAGGTCCTAAAAGTATGAGACTGACTTCCACAACACTTACAGCATAGCGACAACCATAGATTCTATTGAAGACGTTGCTGAATTTGCACTATCAAGACAATTTGATGCATCAGTCTAGGGGGAGATTGTTAGGTCCTAGAAGTGGAGACTGAAGCATCAAATATACACAACGGTCTATGGTAGCTAACTGGGTTACTTTGTGTTAGGTTTGGACCTTTATACGTCATTTGGGCATGCCATAGGCCATGTGGGCCAGGCAAGCCCATAGGCAAGCCCATTAGGGTTATGCCTTACCCTTGGTATATAAGCTAAGCTTATGTCATTTCCTAGAGTTAGACACTTTTAGGTTTTCTCTGGAGAACTTTCATCTTGTACCAGACGGTTTTGCTTGTTCAAGTAATAGAATCGTGTGCAAGGTGTTATAAGTGATTTCGCATTGTTCTTCATTGTTTCGATCTTTTCTAAATCATCATCAAGTTTGGATTCCGCCCATCCTTGGTGATTGTGTGATATCAGTGTTAGATCCGGATTATCGGGACTTACAATGGCCCTTCCAACAATGGGCAATCCATATGGTGGGACCTTTCCCTGATGCCCCAGATGCTGTAAAGTTCATAATCGTAGCCGTCAATTACTTTACCAAGTGGGTAGAAGCAAAGCCCCTCGCATCCACCATAGCTATAGTAGTTCAAAATTCATTTAGGAGCACATCATTTGCCGCTTTGGGTTACCCCTGCGCGTTATCAGTGACAACGACCCCAATTTTGCTGCTGAAGAGCTACAATGGTGGATAAAGGAAATGCATATCGAGCATGTGTTCACCTCGGTCGCGCATCCCCAAGGGAACGACCAGGTGGAAAGCATAAACAAAAGTATAGTTGAAAATATCAAGACGAGACTGGGGACAGCGCGGAGTGGTTGGGTAGATGAGTTGCCAAGTATCCCTTGGGCTCATCGAACCATGCCAAAAACCAACACTGGCGAGACACCATTCAGTCTGGTTTATGGAACAGGGGCAGTTATTCGCGGATGCTCGCTATGCAATGCAAAAATAATGAAGAAGAGCCCAGACTCGACTTGGACCTCCTATAAAAAGGTGTGAAAACGCTGCAATCAATGAAGCAAAATACAAGTCCAAGCTTGAAAAATATTACAATGCGCGAGTCCACATTTGTACCTTCCTACCTGGCGATTTCGTTTTGAGAGACAATGAAGCGTCCAATGTTGAAAGTCCTGGAAAACTCACGCCTAAATGGGAAGGCCCATACATAATCCATGAAGTCCTAGGAAAGGGTGCATACACCCTCAAACGTTTGGACGACGCAAACATTCCTAGAACCTGGAATGCGCAATAGCTAAGGCGGTGCTACATGTAGTCTAAGCTTGTTCAAATGTCAAGGCTTCACGACTCATCAATGTTTGCGCAGCAAATTAGCAAACCTATGATCTAATTTTGTCAATTCTGTACATGGCTCTTATGCCTTATTGTTAATACAAGACAATGGATGCATGGTTTTTATTACTTAGACTTTTTGTTACAAATGCGCGAAAACACTTTGGGTATACACGAAAACACCATGGTACAACATGACTCGTGAACAGAAATCACTACCTATTGTATATGCATGGGATGTGACGTTCATACATGAGTTCATTATCAGTTTTATTCGCTCTACCTATGCAAAGTAGTTATGTTCACGCAAGTAAGGTAACTTCAAAAAAACATGCATTTCATAGAAATAAAATTACAATTAAAAAGCATGGCGCGCAATTACATTCAAGTAAAATGTTCACAAGCCTACAAATACTCAACACTATCTTATCCTTCACCCTCTTCAACTTCCGCAACATCATGAAATATGTCTTTTAAGCTATCCACATAATCATCATGCTGGAGCGCCTCGCTCACTAAATCCATCACCGGAAGTTGAAGACAATCATACTCTCGCTTCGCCTTGGAGAAGGCTGCAGCAGTATCGAGCCCACGAGTGGAAGCGCGACTTGTATCCAATTGAACGTCCAATGCACGAGTCACATGGTGTGCCACTCGGCGTAGCCCTGCACGTATCCATCATGGCGTGTTGTGACCATTAGCTTGGCCACAACACTGTTCAACTCTACCGAGTTCAGGATAGAGTTTGCGATCTACACAATGCAAGGGAAATATAATGAGAATCAAGATAAAGTCATCAAAATAAAAACGGAGAACTTACATTGACAACTCCATGCTGTTGCATCCAGAACATGTTGTTTGTCAGCGGCTCCAACACACTCTATCTGGTGGCGCGGGCAGCCTCAGAATTTTTCAATTTTTCCTCGCCCGCACCCACCTTTGCTTCCGCCAAGCGCAACTTCTCTAGATCCTCCAAGTTCCTGTGCTGCGTTTTGTCTTTTTCGACCAAGACAACTTAGAGATCTTTCTTTGCACTCTCTAGTGCCGCACAAGCCTCCACCTGATCACGCAATAATAAGGTTAGTCTAGAAATCTATTGATCCTGTAAAATAAGAAAGGCAGTTCTTACCTCCTTCTGCTCGCTCCGCTCGTGGTGCGACCTCGCCTCTTCGGCCGCAGCGGCAGCCACCTCATTCTACATCTTTAAGCGCTCTACCTCCATGCAGTTTCACCATCTCACCCCTTAATGATTTTTTCTCATTGTTGTCCCTCTCGCAGGCCTCCCTCCAAAACTTGCACTCCTCAGCAAGTGTGGCAGCGGAGCCTTCTGCCTTCTTCTTCCACCCCAGCACAGACCATTATTCGGTCCGTTGAGCTTCGACAAATTTGGCTCTCTCTGCCTCGCGCTCTAGTTTTTGCGCAGCCACTTGGGCTCGCTCCTGGAACATTTCTTTCTTCGCAGCCTCGAACCTCTCTTGGTCACGATGCATGCTGCGCCACTCCTTATGATTTTATGAGTGTTGGAGGCAGAGCTGGCAACAAGCTGGAGGTATGTGCGGTATGTCTGTTCATAAGTTTTTTCCCGCATGCACGTATTTCCGCTGGAGGAAGACACCCTCGAACCACTCGCGTCACGCATGCTAGTGGCTAAACTTCTCTCCTTGTCCCAACTTCCACACAGGGATGTGGATCTCATCAGCGCGGCCTTTAGAATAAGACCTATAGTAATAGTCACCTGGGTCTCATCCGGGAGAATTGGGGACCCTTCATCAGAAGGGCGCTCCTCAGATCCCCCAGCTTCAAGCCTGGGCGCTGGCTCTGCTGCGTGAGCACCCCGAGGCGCATCCTTAACCCCTTCACCAACTTCAACCACAACTTCTTCCATCACTTCTCCAGGCACAACGACCTCTACACCACCTACCCCTTCGCCGCCCCGGCACTAGTCTCCCCACCCTTTACACTTGACGCTTGCGCCGTCTCAAACATGGGTGGGGGCATAGGGATCTCAACTGGCGCGGCCGGAGTAGACGGAGGGACAAAAGCTGTCTCACCCTTCCCTGCATGATAATGGAAAGTTAAACAAGTGAAACAGGAAGAAAAATGAAGCACAAAAGGTTTACCTGGGGAAAGCTTAGCGGCAAGCGCATCCAAATTTTCACGCTTCCCTATAATCTTCTTCCGCGCAGCCTTTTTGGGAGGTTGCGTGGTGGTATCGCTCTTAGGAGCCCTCTTCCTGTTGAGCGGCTCAAGGCTCGACTCCACATCAATGGGGTCCTCCGGATCAGCAACCGGAATCTCCGCCATCTCTTGTGGCTCCGGTTTCGGCTTCCTCAGACCTATAGGAGCAAGAGCCTCCAAGGAATCAGAGACTACTACATAGTCATTCCAAGTGTCTGGCACAGAACACGTACCTTTGGACGGGTCTTCTCTGGGCTGCCGACTTCTTCGCGGCCACAACGCTTAGCCCCGCGCGCTTTTTCTTCTTGGAGTCTTGGCTAACGCTCAAGTTCTTTACCGCGCCTGCATCAAGGTGCAACATAGTAAGCAATATAAAAAGATGTGCAAATAAACAATGAAGGCTTACCACTCTCAGGTGTAGGGGCCGCCAAATCTGCGCTCCTTGGCAGTTCAAAATTCCCAAGAATCTAGAAGTACCAGGTGGGCTCCTCTGGGCAGAGGGGGCCATTCTCCATCCGCCCCTCTCCCTTTGGAAGGCCGCTTATTATAGCGCCACCCCTGCAAAAGCGCACACAATGTTAGTTCGCGCACAAGAAGACATAATGAAATAATAAACTAAGAGTACTTACTCTTATCCTCCTCCATATAGACCGGCTTCTCCAACGGTCGGGCTTCCAAAGAAGGCTCATACCCGCAGCCACCAATGCCCTCTTCGGAAATTGCACCGCTGGGATCTCCTTGATCTCCTGGTACCAAGACTCCTCCGCCGGTATTGAGGACGTCTCAACTGGAATCTCCTCCGCCCCCCAGAAGTGCATCAGGAGGGCAATCACGCCGGCTTTTACAAAGAAGAACTTCTGCTTCCAATCATGGTAGGACTTCGGCGGAGAGTGAAAGATCTTCTTCATCTGAATCCTGTGTTAAAAAGAATAGAAGCCTAGAGAGCAGTGTAACTGGTAGAACACCCTGAACCGGTTAACGGTTGGGTGAATACCCATCGGTCGGCACAAAAACTCAAAATGTTTTATTCGCACCATTCCATTGGATTGAGTTGGGAGATGTGGAAGTGGTAGTGGTCAAGAATGTTAAGAAAAACTTTTTCGCCAGCAACCGGAAGTTGCCATCGGCAAAGAAATCAAAAAACAGGGTGATATAGCCTGCAGGAGCATCGGTGACGGTATCACCCTCGGAAGGATACCAGGAATCCTAGTCCTTCGGGAATCGGAAACCAGAGACCAATCGTTGGAAACTGCCGGCCGACCACTACAGCGCCGACATCGAAGTAGATGCCTCCATCGTATTAACACTCTCTGGTCCACGGGTAGTCATATCAATCGCCGGAGAGAAATAAGAAAGGAGATTTCAGAGAAAACAAGATAAAGATTTGAAAGCGTGCTTGTAACCCTAGAGGGATCGTCTATTTATACCTATCGCATTTAATGCGATGGGGAAGCGTGACGCATCCGTAGGCCCAACAACCAATCCGCGTCCGAGGCGTGGAGGGCAAGTGGGTAACTGACAGTCGCCACGCGCGCGTGGCAGGTACTTTCTCTGCCACTCATTAATGAAAAAGAGGTTGCACTATTGACAGCATGCTGCAACCATCAGACGTCACGTCCGCCTCACCTTTTCTTCACCAACTCTCCTGCAACATCAGCATGATAAAAATTCAAATTTCAAAGACCTCATCATGAAAAAGGTTTCCCTCACACAAAGGTTTTCTTCATCCCTTATTGAATTCTTGTCGTTGAAAAAAGCACACATACATGAATTCTTATAGTCCAGCACTCCACCTACTTGCCAAAATGCACATAGGAGCACCACTGGACTGGGGGGACTTGGAGGGGCATGGTACCAAAAAATCTGCGCCTGCGCAAGGTGCCATACCCTCATATTGTTAACAGATCACGAGAATAACCTTGCGCACAACACGCAACGGTACATCATTCTTGAAACCAACAGGTTGCCTAACAAACCTTGCGCACCTTGCACAACGGCAAGTTAAAGCTGGAAGCACAGACCCCTGACCCTGCGCGGATTGAACAAACCTCTAGCCGCGAAGTCCCGAAACCTTGCACAAGGCCAAGACAAACGAGAGGAACTCAGTCTTAAGAACAAAAGGACTTGATCCCTACGAATCCGCGATGGCCAAAAAGCATTGATAAGGCCAGGCGGACAAGGGAAGCGCAAAGAGGCTTTGACCAAGTACAAAGGTACAAAGTGGCAGAACTGTGACCCAATAATCGTTTGACAGGTTGTGCCAGACCACGTCGCATGATAAACAGTCATGCAGAGGACAGACTATACGCAAGGACGTACACGTGGCACCAATCAACTCACGCCAGCGACTGTCACACGATCTCCACTACCGGCTGATGACAGGTCCGATAACAAGGACAACTGCCAGAACACGTGGCTCCATTCACCATGCACCAAGCGCACCTCCTGCCAGAGACCATCAACGGTCGTCGGAGAGGAGACAGAATGGATGTTCCTGGTTGTCGGTTTCAGGCCCATCAACCCATCTCCTATACACTTCTCTTCGGCTATAAAATAAGGATCACACCACAAGGTAACACATGCTGTTTTGAGCTCACTCACTAATTACTTGCTTATTACTTTGCAAATCCTCGATACTTATTCTCACGCTGGAGTGTGGTCACGGAGAAAACCCTCCCCCTTTCTCCCGTGACGATGCTAATGGCGTTTCTAGTCTTACAGCGAGCTTGAAACAAGATCATTCTGATGAGCAAACGAGAGATAACCTTTTATGCAGAGACTCTGAGCCATAACACAGATATCTCCGGATACCCTTGGTTAATCAATGTTTCTTCGGTTAGGATTACACATGGCTATGACATCTTATATCAAAATATTAACGCATCAAACTATTACATTTATTAGATTGTAAATATCTTAATGGGCCTTTGTGTTTATTTAAGATATACCCGTTTTTAATATTTTTTAACGGCCAACAAATACCATACGAGCCTGGTTATCCGGGTAATCCATTGGCGAAAGACTACACACGCACTATGAAAACTGATAACGTTGGTGTCAAGTCCCACCCATCATTCCAAAGGAAACCCACAGTCTGAAAACCAACTGGAATAAAACTCCGGCCCATCTGGAAAATATTACTTCAAGTAAGACTCCAACCCAAGACCTCAAATTGGAAGGCCATGGGGTTACCCCTCTTTTAATATAGTATCAGTTTTGCAATTAGTTTAATGTTTACTTATATTCGTATCATTATGAAGCAAAAAACTGCACATTTGTGCCCTCCTCAGTCGCAAAGCGATTTTGGCGACTGAAAAGGTTATCGCCCAAATCTTCACGGGTAATGTGTTTTGCAACCAGAATTACGTATGGTGGTTTTTTCTGAATGATCAATTTCCGACCGCTTGTGTTGTGACCGGTTTGCTACCGTCTCATGTTTGCTATCGGCTTGCAACCGCTTCTTTTGCGACTTGTTAATTGTGAAAAATAATTAGTACCTTAATCTTGTTGTTACATGGATTTTTTTCTGCTTTCTTTATGCATCATGATCAGCTTAACAATGTACCACTTTTTCAGTGTGGATGCTTGTACAATTGTGTGTAGGCAAACACCATAACCAAAAGTAGACATATTGAGCATTTTAGATAGGTGGGGACGTGGGGTCCTTTTACTTGACCGACCCACGTCCAAAATTTTGATTAATAGATGTATTCAGTATCGTTTTATTGTAGTTTGACTCCTCATATTACTGCGGTATAGTAGTAAAAGGTAATTTAAAAAAAACAGTAACATTATCCAGAGATCAGAAATTGCTTGCAATATATTTCATTGAAAAACTTCTGAAGGGAAGTGAAAGGCCAATATTACAACTTGATTTGCAATCAACTAATTAATCATCACTCTATTTACCATTAATTTTAGTCGGTGGTATTGCTATCGCCACAGCATCGATATCCTGCTTTCCAAATATTGTGCCACTAATTGTCATGGGTATCTCTTGATGGTCCACTGGAGGAAGCTCATTAAGGTCACATTTGGAAGTTGACTGACTTTCATCCTTGCTCTTGCCCCATATCACCAAGTATAGTCCAGTAACAATCACAACTGCACCAACAACCCTGCAAAATCAACATTCACTTTGTTGGTTATTTACATACATAACTCAAGTGTCCTTTTGTTGTTAAGAAAAAGGTTTTCTCTGGCCAGGGGTCTGAGCGGGAGCAGTCTCTCTATCTTCTGAGATAGAGAAAACTTTTACCCTCATCCCACCCACCCTTCCCAAACCCCACTGATAGTCATGCTATCAGTGGGATTATACTGGGTATGCTTTTTTAGAGTTAATAACAAGTAAGGCAATTGTTTGTCGATTTGGTACAAGGTTGATGCCGATATACCTTCCTAAGTTTAAACTTTCAGCCAACACAATGGATCCTAAAACAGCAACAATAACCATGCATAGAGGGTTAAAAGAAGTGACAAAAACTGGCCCTTTTGCCTTCATGACTATTCCAGAAAGATAGTAACCCAATCCGGAACAGATCACACCCTGTATTTAAACACAATCAGAGATCATATATAAAATTTAATTAAGTAATCTTTTAATTAGCATATACGTATAAATTGTTTTCGCAAGTTTCTTACACCGTAGACCATAGTCACAAGTCCAGCATCCAATTGTAACTTCCAGGCTTCATTGTTACCCTTTTCAGCTATTACAGTCACTATACCCCCTTGCTATGCCCCGGCTGCACATATTAGTGTTGTAAGAGAGCTCTGCAGTATATGATTTCAATGTGATTGCCTGTGAAAAAAACAAAGGTCATTTGTTTAGCGATTTAGTTACTAATGTTAGTAGCAATAATCATGTGATACACGTAATTAGAGGTGGCAATTTTGATCCGTTTAGGTCATGCGTATACTAGAAAAAAGTAACTGGATTGGAGCTCTATTTGAAAGCAAGCTGACTGACTAGCTCATTTCGAGCTCTATTTGAAACCAAGTCTAGTGGGATTTGTGGCCTCTTTTGAGTTCGGGAAACATCAAACCTGGACAATGTAAAAGCAGCTCCATGACAAGCAGCCGGCTATGACCATCATCGAGCCCTTGATATTGTCTCCAGGGCTCACATGGGTTGTAGACTGTTGCTGATGCGCAGTGGTTGAATCCTTGGTCCATGGCAAACCAATTGTTGGCCCCACAACAATGGTCATTATCACTGCTCCCCCTACGGTCATTAGTGTCCCAACTATCTTCCCAATGCTATGTATTTTCTTAATATTGACCTTCTCCGATCTGCCCAAAATAACAACTGGTTTATAGCATGGGGAAAATAAAGAGGGACCATTTTTGTACAAGTAAAAAGGTTGATGGGTATAAAATGTAAAATATGTGTTTCCCACTTAGGTGATATTGCAATGTATACACTAGTGTTTATGTGAACATGTAGAGTGTAGAAACATTACCTGCATACCCAAGCCATGAGAAACGTCATGGCAGGGATTATGTTGGTCATCGCAACCGCAAAAGTTGCGGTTGTATACTTCATCCCCGCGTAATATAAGTTTTGGTCGACGACCGGCCTATATAAAAAAATATATGAAAAATGCTTAACATCAAGAAAACATTTGCCAAGTGAGTTTATTATTTATTATACTCGCTATTATTTTTTATTTACAAATTATTTTAATTTGTTTGTTGGTCGCTACTCTATATGTGGTCTGAGTATTAGAATAATTATTAACATTCTATTATCTTGTAATTCAACAACACTTCTATATAGGTATATGTATATATATTTAAGAAGATAAATATCGGTTGATCAATATATCAACAACCCTAAATCCAACATTATTAGGCGCAAGAGAGCGAGAAACATACTCTAAAAAGCCTAGCAGCATTATCTTGAGGAAGATTGAAATGTCACTTTTGGCCTCCCTTTCCTGTGACTTACAACATTGTCAAATATATGTGTGTATATAGAGAGAGGATGAGAAATCTAGAGTGATAAAGCTGACCTTTCGAAGATGAGAGCGAATGGAGCAATAACAAGCGCTGCGATGAGGTTTCGATACGTAGCAAAAGTATAGTGATTCATGCCATGGTTAAGAGCAGCTTTGGCAATTATGACCAAACCTGCATTCACAAATTGCAAGAATATGACATACAAATAAGGCTTTAGTGTTTCAAACTGCATGTTGTTTTGATGTTCTTGAACTCTATGTTTGAGTTAATTTGTGTGTGTTTTGGGTGAGCAGAAGTGAATGGGCTACTAGGGTATATATAGTATGGTAGTAGGCTCATGCATCTGCATGTCATGAGTAAGATAAGCAATTGAGTACAATCATCTCTCTATACACAAGTTCCACAACTCCACTGTCACTAATGGAATGAAGGATAGATACCCATTTAATTACTTTATTATTTTAAAAGTTCCCACCACTTGTATATGCAAATAGTAAAGCCAATCAATCAAAGTGATCTTTTCATAAAACAAGGGTGATATCATATTGTATCTTTTATCATTTCCCACTAAGATGTATTGGCGAACATACTCTCTAGTTTTGTACGTTTAGTCACATAAACAATATTCTGTTTCCAAACAACAACATATACGTTTAACCGGACAAGACATGCGTCTAGATGTATATGTTTGAGTCGTATAGACCATATGGTGTGAAGGGGCCTGGAAATTGAGCGTTATTCGACACGTGGAGGACATGTCAACGCCCGTCAGAAATGGGGCGTGGTGCCAAAACGGGGGTATGGGAGGGACGTGAAAGCGTAGCGTTATTCGCCACGTGGCACACATTTTTATTGTAAATCATATTTAAAAAATTATATAAAATCCATTCAATTTAAAAAAACAATAATAGTATTTAAACTACTGAAATTAATAATTTAAACATTACATAATTTAAAAAAACATAAATAATTAAAAAATCACGCAAAGTAAAATAAAAAATTACATAATTAAAATAAAACCTAAAAATTAAACATTACTACATAGAAAATCTATTAATTTGCCACGACTCACATAGTGCGATATCTTCTTCTTTGGTTCAAGGAATTGTTGTCATTTTCGGTTTTTTAAGTGGAAATGGGTAGAAAGTTTATATAATTTTTGATGAAATGTGAGAGTTTGTAAAAAAAATAGGAGTGGGTGGTTTATATAGGGGAAAATTTTAATTTTTAAAAAGTAAAGTTTTTAAAGTTTTAAAAACTTACCATTTGGGGTCAAACACCTAATATCCACGCCAAATTAGAACGTGCCACGTCAATGCGAATTTGATCTCCACGTCTGTGGAATTTTCCTGGCCAAAGGAGCCACACTGTCCCAACGTTGTGGGCGGGCTTGTGTGCAAGGCGTTGACAAACATCAACGTTGATTTTAAACACCCACATCGTGTGGTCTAAATTATATTTGTATCACTGGTGTATCTATGGCAACTACGTGTTTAAAGTTTTGAGACTTAGTTTCAAGCTTTAGATAATTAGTTTCTATAGTTAGACTACGGGTTTAGATTAAGGTTAAAAAAACAGTAGTTTTTATTTTCTAAACATGTATAACTTTGCTCAAACTAACACTAGAATGCCTAATATGGCAAAATAAAATCAAAACTATTGGTGATAATATCTCTATTATTTAATATTTTGTATTTGTGGATAAACAACAATGCTCTTGTTATGGAAGGTCCCTTTCATTCCCCTTATGTATATTTTTTTCTTGTCATTGTTTTTAAAATGTATACCACTATTGCTACTTATCTACATGCTTTCCGATAAGATTACGATGGTCGTGTAAAGATACTGAAAAAGGGAAATTTCATTTACACTCCCTAGTTATTTTCACTTTACAAAACGAAGCCTCCGAATTTCATACACGTGACAAAATCCCCTAAAGGGAAAATATCAAAATTGTATATGTATAACACTTGCAAACTACCTTGAATTACCATGAATCCTGAATCTGCACATCGAACCTTATTGATCTTTAACCACAGCCTGATGAGTACGAATTAAAAACGTGATGATGAAATCGTCAACAAAACCACAATAAAGACTATTATGGTTTTCATACAAAAAAATTAAGTGAAAAATGTCTTATTATGTTGTAGTTTTCATACGCTATAAAGATTATTCTTTACAAGATAAGAATTCAAGTATAAGTCCTTAATCATCACCAGACCCACGAAGGTGAAACTTTCAATTAGTTATCATCAAAGTATCGGCTCATAGTCCTGTACTTGGTGACCGATTTCAGTCAGTTAAGAGAGGCTAGCTAGTTGGACATGTCATCTCATTTTTATATTTACATAATAACATCTACTAGTTTAGTGTTCATTTCTTTACGGGAATGGTAATCGTCATGCACATCCACTTTCATTTTACCCCACTTCCAACAAACAATGCCAATGGCACATTTTTGATTCACTTGTATTGATATAACTAATAAAAATCAAAATAACTAATAGCATAATGTGTATTTTGTAGGGATAAAAATGCAACTTGGAAGAATTCTTGTAAATGTTAGCCTTTAACATGAATTGGATACAAAGAAAAGTGTTTCAAAACTTTCAATCACGGAAAGAAAAAACCTAGAGGGTATGCATAGACAAGCATTGGTCAAACTTTCAATCACAGAAAAGAAAAAACCTAGAGGGTATGCATAGACAAGCATTGGTCAAAAAAGGTGGTTGAAATTTTTAAAAGTGCCGATTCAACATTCCGGCAACCCAACGATCATTGGCAATTAATACGTCACTAAAAGGCCATCATTGTTCATTAGAAATTGAGATTTGTCCAATTATAGAATCCTATCCAATAATGCTTTAACATAAATAACTAGTAGTATACCTGTCCGATGGACGGGTTTTTTTAGTGTCGTAATGACAAGCGGTTATTATTTATGATATGAACTCATCAAATAATTAAGAAAAACACCAGATTGCATTGACTCTTTAAGTAAACCACTGAACTAAATACTCAAACATAAAAACATCAATAGTGAGCTGAAATAAAACACAATGTAACAATATGCAACAAACAAAAGCGTGTGTAATGTTTCATAAAACGCCCATGCTCCGTCTTGACATCTTCCTGCTTCAAAAAGCAAGCTCCTGAACAAAAAATAGTAGCTAGGTGTTGTGCATTATGATTGATAACAATTTGACACTTTAAAAGAAATGAAAATCACAAAGGTTGCTTGGCATCCCAATACAACCCACAATGTGTAATTAGATAATTACCATATAAACAGAAAATTAAATACAAGACATAAAACAGGAAAGAATACCATGTCTAGGATATTATAAAGTTCTATGCCACTACATATCTAACATGCATTTCATCGAACAACGTGCGTATTCTGAACGCCCTTCATTCATATACTTCATATAGTGTAAGACATGGGTCACAATTTTATAATAAAAATTATAAATAAATATAAAAATTGTAAAGATACTCTTTTTACATAATTTTGGGAAATTGTAGTACCCATACCGTGTATAAATCATACAAAATTAAATATGAAATACAACATATTTAAACAAATCGATTCAAATCGATGTCTTCAACAAGAGCCTTAACTGCGTCTTCTTGTATGGTCTGTTGTGTAGACTTCAACGAACTCTTGATTCGTGTCTCCTTGTATGATCCTTTGTGTGGGTTTCAACAAGGTCTTGAACCACATCTTCTTATACAATAATTTCCTACAAAATGAACAAACAAGTGTTGACGGTTGTGGCTGAGGCTCGTGTTCAACATGCTTCCCTTAAAACAAATTCGCGCCTCTACTAAAGATGACGCGTCTGTCTCCCAGGGTACAACAGCCGGAGCAGTCTGTACTGCCAAAAATGGCAACGCGCTCGAGGTTATACCGGATAAAATTATAGTGTTGGAACTTATGGAAAAATAATGATATGAAGGAGATGAAATTGAGCAGATAAAATTATCTCTCTAAGTACCCAACACATGGGTATACAAGTATCTCTTCTTTTCCAAGAACTCTTCATGAATTCATATGTTTTCTTGTATTACTTCTTTAGTATTTTTCTAGCATTTCTCTATCTCAAAATGAGGCACATAGCCTACTATATTTACAAGAGTTGAGAATAAGTGAAACGTCTCACTTAATTAGTTATTTTATTAGAGACATAAACTCTAATAATTACAAATAAATTGATATAAAAACTCTACTCAAGAGTTTAATATATTCACCATATGAAGAGTTTAATTAGTAATTATAATTTTACTACATTAATATCCATTCACACTACAATTTCCAACAATCCCCCATATAAATGGAGATCGTTCAAAACACATAAAATTTCCAATGGAACCTCGATAGTTGAGTATTGTCGGATAAGTAGGTGTTCCCTTTGAACTTTCCGTTGTGAAGCATACTTAGTCTCCTAGCGGTTTGTAGACGCGATGTCCTTCACACAATACTCTCCTTAGCCGGGTCATCCCCTCATAGTTGTGTCCAATAATGGTCGTGGAACACTTTCCTGGTTCTGCGAGAGCTCTAGGAATCGTGCCCCCAATTCCATTCGAAGCGACCCCCTTCTCTCTAACATAGGTGATTCTCCTTAAATTATTAAAAGCATCATGGTTACCATGATTACGCAAAATCATTTACCACATAATATGCTTAGCCTCGCAATTTGTCACTGAATTCCATAGGAATGAACTAGGACGTATTTAAACACCCATTTTATCGTTTAGGGGGTATATTTAACCACATATACTAGCTTATGCATATCAGCTATGCCCCCACAGTGATCACCCTTAAGCATATGAATTCATTGTCCTATTGAACTTAGATCTTGGGATCTCTAATCAACTAAGTTAGGATTCCTTCACACACCCTTTTTCCATGGGCGTTAGTGTAACATTAATGTAAAACGGGTTTTAAAACTCGCTTCGATTAATAATCAAATATTCAGTTAAAAGTTCGTTGCGTATTTATTAGTGCCGATTATTTTAAATATTTCATAATTAATAAATATTGTAGAAATTAAAAGCCATAATTAATAAATAATAATAAGTAAATTAAAATAAACTCTAAAAAAAAGAGAGGACAACCGGAATCGAACCCGGGTTCTCCCACATAAACACACCGAATCACCACTAGACCACACACACATGTTGTGTAGTTCTAGAAACAAAATAAAACTTAAATAAAACTTACGAGTCATCTGCAAGACCAAATCGGCAACTCCGAAACTGATTCAAGTTATTCCTTGAATTGTAACAGCTAAACCTGTAATCACGTGAATGTAACCAATGATTTACTTAAATGACAACTTCAATTCAAGGTTTCACCAATTTAATCAGTTGTAAATCATGGACCGTAATGTTTGTTCGAAACCGAAAATTTAACTCGAATGGGTAGTGTTTTAATACCCCTGTGTGACCCTTTCAAACCCGCTCACACTCTCAAATCAACACTCACATCTCTCTGCTCAAATTTCTTGATCGTCGGAAAGCATTGTTCTCGCCGGAAAATCTCGTCGGAAAAAAACAAGATCATCTTCTTGTCGGTAAATTGCTTTGCATTTTCCTCTGTGTTTCATATTATATTTTGTTTTAACTCAAATCGTTTAAAAGAAACTAACAAAACACACCTAAGTTTGGATTTTTCAAATCTGGGTTTGATGAAACGAAGAGGATGAAGTTAGTCCGTGTATATATAATTAAAAACGGGTTTTAGTCGGGTTAGATACACAGTCCAGTGGTGGACTGTGTGCAAACACGAAGCATACGTCTCCGGTTCGAGTCTGGCATGTCCGATTTTCTGAGATGAAATCTTTTTGTTTAAAACTGAAGTAGAACATTAATCAACAAGTATATAAATGTAATATAAAGTCAAGTTCCATCGGGTTAGACACCCAGCCCAGTTGGTTGGGCTGGGTGCAAATCACATTTAAGGTCTCGGGTTCGAGACTTTCAGTGCACGCCGGTTCAAGGATTTTAAATCCTTTTTAGATTATGTAATTTCTGAATTAATATAAAATGAATATAAGAATAATTAAAACCAAAATCCTAACGGGTTAGACATGTAGCTCAGTTGGAAGACTTGCGTGCACGTAACCGAGAGGTCACGAGTTCGAGCCTCACCACACGCATCCAAATTCCTTCACAGAACCGGTCAGGTCCCACTGTCAGACCTGACAACATTTATTTTATTTTATTTTATTTTTATTTATTTATTTATTTATAATACTAATATTTATATACTTTAGTTAAAAATTCATTAAAAACACATAAAAACATGATTTTTGTAGGTCTAAAATATCAACAAAAAACACAAAAATATAACTTAAAAATCCAACAAAAGTTTTAATCAAAATATTAATTTGTTATATTTATTGAATTATCGTACTATTATTTTAGGTTAGTTTTCGTTCGTCGATCAAACCCACAACTCGTGCGCACTCATCTTCAACCAAGAATAAGCACCCACTGTGAGTGAATTCTTACAAATTCCCCTTTTTATTCATGTTTTGCGGTGTATCATGTGTCGTTTATACATTTCGTTTATTCAAACACTTGTGCTATTACCATCGTATGATCTAACGTGGGATGTAAATGTTATTTGTTGTATTGTGTCTTTACATTTTTGTCAAGTTGCGTGCAAATCATTCATTAGGCCCATCAGTTCCTCGTTGGAGACGAGTTGAGCATCAGGTGGTTCATTAGATCGGTTCCGTTTGATTGAGCCTTGATCTCATTGTTCATCATTTGATGTGTGTGTGTGCATTAATTGATATTATGTGTTTTGTGATTAAGTTTACATATACGTATACTCATATGTGGTTATGCTCATTTTTATAAACAATATAACAAATTCGTTCAAATGTTTTTATAAGATTCACTCGCCAACTTTTGTTGACCCAAAAACCATTTTTTTACACATAATACAGGTGAACAGGTTGAAGCAAGGAACACATAGGAATTTGCCTTAGAAGAAAATTAAAGAGTTCATAAATGTCGTGTTTAGAACATGTTGTGTTTGCATGTTTGATGTAATCTCTCTTTTATATTGGAATTTAATAAATATGAAACTTTATAGTAAATGTCATGAGCTTTGATGAAAACCCAATCATGCCCCGACTACCATTTCCGCTGCGGGTCAGGGTGTGACAGATTGGTATAAGAGCTTTTGATTATAGGGATATGGGATAGGTTATTAGACCCTTAGAGCCTATACTATAGTTGATTAGATTTTAATTGCTTATGTGGTTACATCCAAACTCATGATGTTTATTTGTTTCATATTTATTACACACACAAATGCATGCAAACACTTCCACTAATATTTTGTGTGATACTTAATGAGTTATACTTGTTGTCAAACATAACATGCTTAAAGTGCCGGGAGGGGTAGTGTACATTGAGTCGGTCCTAGTTTAGCTTGCGCTTTGGTCATGGGTTTACTTATGTGCGTGTACAAGCACAAGATAACTCGCCCGTACTCAATCTCCATTCGGGCGAGTTTTTGGTCTATAACTTATGCTTTTGTAAACGGTAACCCAGTTTTTCTTAAAATTGTTTTCGGATTCAGCCGCGAACGTAATCCTATACGACCTTTTCCAACTTTATTAAAAAAAATCTTTGATAAAAAAACTCTAAGACTTTTAGTTTTATAACGGTATTCCTTATACTATTATCGGCGGTTTCGGCTTCTCTAACATATGAAGTGTTTTAGCTTAAAGGAACCTAAAAACCAGAAGAGCCTACTCACAAATCCCAAATTAGACACTTGTTTAACTTATTTACATATACATTCATCACACACGTTTCATTAATCACCTATTCAAATAATTCTCATGTTTTCTATATTCAAGAATTTGTGGTGTTTTTGTTTTTCAAATCCCATCAAAGTAAGTTCTACGACGGGCATGTAGTAACCGGAAGGGTACAAGTACCGGTAGTCGAAACATCCTGTCTAGGTTGGCATTCGTATAAATCCAATATAATGGACTAGTTTGCCTACCGGGGGACTAACGATGAGAGTACGAAGGACCTATTAGGCCAAAGCATGCCACATCAAACGTTGTTCGAACTAACCCCACGTTGAGTTGTCATTCTGTATATACCAGGACACCCTCCGACCTTATACTTTGCAATCATGCTTTACGATTTTCATTCGGGTGGTGCAAGTGATAACAGGCCAACACCAATGTGAACCCTACAAGAGCCAGTAGTCATGGGGGGCCACATGACTACCAAGGCCAAGTATGGGGACATATTGGGGCCCAAACATGAGCAAAGCCCAAGACATCCTATGGATGTAGTTAATTTCTTGTTTTCATTTATTTTGAATGATGCTTTCACCTTCTACGACACATGACACCTAAAAACGTTCAATTCTTAATCTCGTACGCATTTCCTGTATATGTCATTTTGACACTCTCGTAGAGGTAGGGGATCAGAAAGATCCAGCGAGCGCATGGCTGCCCAAATCGCTCAACAAATGGTCGCTGTAATTCCCAACATCGTAGTTCAAGTCCAACAAGCTCTTGCCGCTAATCCCACCAACCCAATCAACCAAGAAGATCAAAACGTTGTCAACCCTCCCCCAAATACCACTAAATGCACCTACAAGCATTTCAAATCCTGCGATCCCCCAAAATACGAAGGGACTAAAGGTGCACCGCTCTCCTCCATTGGTTTGAGGAGATGGAAAACACTTTTCTCAATTGCGACTGCCCCGATGATCGCAAGGTGCGATATGCTACCGGTCCTTTGTTCGGAGTAGCGCTTACATGGTGGAACACAAGCGAGGTGCTGAGGATGCTATGACTTTGACTTGGGAAAAGTTGAGGGAGATCATGACAAGACACTTCTGTCCAAGAAGCGAAATCAATAAATTAGAAGATGAGTTCTACTCTTTGAAACAAAAGGAGGGGGACCACACCACATATGACAAAAGATTCCTTGAGTTGAATCAGATGATCCCCAACTTGTTCACTCCCCTCTACCATTTGATTGAACACTACGTTCAGGGTCTTCCTTCAAATATTCAGGACCCTGTAATAAGTACCACCCCTGCAACTTTGGAAGCAGCAATGGAGTTAGCTACAGAGCTCACCGAAAACCATATTAGGAATGGAGACTTCAAGGAAGAGAAGAAGAAGGATGAAGTACCAACCGATACCTCAAACTCAATCCAAACTGAATCCTCTTCCCAACCCAATACTAAGAGAAAGCGAGATGGGCAAAATTTTGTTGTCACTGAAATCAGTCAACCAGCTCCACAAGCCGTACCACTCCAAGCTATCCCAATCACTCAAGTAGCACCCAACTCTACTTACCCAAATAAGAAACCCTACATTGGACCTCACCCTCAATGCAACACTTGCTTTTATCACCATCAACCTACCATACCCTATCAACTATGTGCTAATTGTGGGCGTTATGGTCATTTGAGCAAAACTTGTCGTACTCCTCAAAATGAAGCTCCACCCTCTGCCCAAAACATGATCCAACCCTATCAACAACCTCAATACCCGATAGTTCCATATGTTCGAGCTTGCTTTAATTGTGGCGACCCTACCCATTTTAGAAACGCGTGCCCTAGATTAGTTAACATCATTAACGCTCAAGCCCAAGCGAACCCATTTAACCAAGCAAATCAAGCAAACCCAGCACCACCAGCGAGAGGAAGAGCCTACAACATCAACGTTAATCCGATTGAAGCCAATAACAGTGTGAACGAACAACCCAACTAGCCTTCCACTACCAAGAGTCAAGAGTTAACTCCAACCGTCTAGTTTTAATGTTTTCTTTAAATCTCAATCTTTGTATATCCCTGTTTTAATTTGGGAATTTATGAAACCAAGAATTTTAATGCAAATTGATATTATTGTTTTATTTCATATCTTTACTCATTGATTTAATTTTTCATATAATCATACATCACGACGCATCTCGTTCTCATCATTTAAAGAAGTTGGGTCGTGTCTCACTTTTTCATAGACTGACCCCTTCATCATAACAAACGGGAGAGGTATCGTCGTCATTCAGTCATGTATTCTTTTAGATTTGAGACTCAAACTTTGGCTGTTGTGTTTGTTTATGTTTTGTAGATTTTAGAGTCACATAGAACTAATCATAACTTACTGAAAAAGCCAATGAAAATTTGACAAGAATATGGTGGATACGCCGCTGGTATTTCCTATATATAAGTATTCTTGTCAAAGGATCAAAAGCATTGTCAGACGGTTATGAGAAGTTCCGTGTAGGTTTTAATATTGTCATGGTTGAAGTTTTTGTTTTGTGATATAACTTTCTCTTATCAACGCATCAATTCCCTCAAAACTCTTATGCATGAGATCATATCCAGCCAATCAACTCTGTGTATCAACGCTTCTCATCTTAGGCATCAAAAAGCGATTCCTGTAGCAGTGTATTCAACCCTTACTAGGAACGTTACCGCCTCAATCAAAATTTAAAGCCTCACACTCCTCTAGTTATATAAACGTCAAAGTCCAAGCATCATACCTCTCTTTTTTGTGAAGAGATATTCAGATTTTAGTCAGAGTACGTTGAGAGTCGAACACAAAAAATCAATACGTGAAAAACACCCGCATCTTTCCCCTATTACAACTTCTACCTAAATTTCGTGGCGAAATTACTAAAAGTAGGGGATACTGTAACATTCATGTAAAACGGGTTTCAAAACTCGCTCCGATTAATAATCAAATATTCAGTTAAAAGTTTGTTGCGTATTTATTAGTGTCGATTATTTTAAATATTTCATAATTAATAAATATTGTAGAAATTAAAAGCCATAATTAATAAATAATAAGTAAATTAAAATAAACTCTAAAAAAAGAGAGGACATCCGGAATCGAACCCGGGTTCTCCCACATAAACACACACCGAATCACCACTAGACCACACACACATGTTGTGTAGTTCTAGAAACAAAATAAAACTTAAATAAAACTTACGAGTCATCTGCAAGACCAAATCGGCAACTCCAAAACTGATTCAAGTTATTCCTTGAATAGTAACGGCTAAACCTGTAATCCGTGAATGTAACCAATGATTTACTTAAATGACAACTTCAATTCAAGGTTTCACCAATTTAATCAGTCGTAAATCATGGACCGTAATGTTTGTTCGAAACCGAAAATTTAACTCGAATGGGTAGTGTATAAATACCCCTGTTTGACCCTTTCAAACTCGCTCACACTCTCAAATCAACACCCGCATCTCTCTGCTCAAATTTCTTGATCATCGAAAAGCATTGTTCTCGCCGGAAAATCTCGTCGGAAAAAAACAAGATCATCTTCTTGTCGGTAAATTGCTTTACGTTTTCCTCTGTGTTTCATATTATATTTTGTTTTAACTCAAATCGTTAAAAGAAACTAACTAAACACACCTAAGTTTGGATTTTTCAAATCTGGGTTTGATGAAACGAAGAGGATGAAGTTAGTCCGTGTATATATAATTAAAAACGGGTTTTAGTCGGGTTAGACACACAGTCCAGTGGTGGACTATGTGCAAACACGAAGCATACGTCCCCGGTTCGAGTCTGGCATGTCTGATTTTCTGAGATGAAATCTTTTTGTTTAAAACTGAAGTAGAACATTAATCAACAAGTATATAAATGTAATATAAAGTCAAGTTCCATCGGGTTAGACACCTAGCCCAGTTGGTTGGGCTGGGTGCAAATCACATTTAAGGTCTCGGGTTTGAGACTTTCAGTGCACGCCGGTTCAAGGATTTTAAATCCTTTTTAGATTATGTAATTTCTGAATTAATATAAAATGAATATAAGAATAATTAAAACCAAGATCCTAACGGGTTAGACACGTAGCTCAGTTGGAAGACTTGCGTGCACGCAACCGAGAGGTCACGAGTTCGAGCCTCACCACACGCATCCAAATTCCTTCACAGAACCGGTCAGGTCCCACTGTCAGACCTGACAACATTTATTTTATTTTATTTTATTTTTATTTATTTATTTATTTATAATACTAATATTTATATACTTTAGTTAAAAATTCATTAAAAACACATAAAAACATGATTTTTGTAGGTCTAAAATATCAACAAAAAACACAAAAATATAACTTAAAAATCTAACAGAAGTTTTAATCAAAATATTAATTGGTTATATTTATTGAATTATCGTACTATTATTTTAGGTTAGTTTTCGTTCGTCGATCAAACCCACAACTCGTGCGCACTCATCTTCAACCAAGAATAAGCACCCACTGTGAGTGAATTCTTACAAATTCCCCTTTTTATTCATGTTTTACGGTGTATCATGTGTCGTTTATACATTTCGTTTATTCAAACACTTGTGCTATTACCATCGTATGATCTAACGTGGGATGTAAATGTTATTTGTTGTATTGCGTCTTTACATTTTTGTCAAGTTGCATGCAAATCATTCATTAGGCCCATCATTTCCTCGTTGGAGAGGAGTTGAGCATTAGGTGCCTCATTAGATCGGTTTCGTTTGATTGAGCCTTGATCTCATTGTTCATCATTTGATGTGTGTGTGTGCATTAATTGATATTATGTGTTTTGTAATTAAATTTACATATACGTATACTCATATGTGGTTATGCTCATTTTTATAACCAATATAACAAATTCGTTCAAATGTTTTTATAAGATTCACTCGCCAACTTTTGTTGACCCAAAAACCATTTTTTACACACGATACAGGTGAACAGGTTGAAGCAAGGAACACATAGGAATTTGCCTTAGAAGAAAAATAAAGAGTTCATAAATGTCGTGTTTAGAACATGTTGTGTTTGCATGTTTGATGTAATTTCTATTTTATATTGGAATTTAATAAATATGAAACTTTATAGTAAATGTCATGAGCTTTGATGAAAACCCAATCATGCCCTGACTACCATTTCCGATGCGGGTCAGGGTGTGACAGATTGGTATCAGAGCTTTTGACTATAGGGATATGGGATAGGTTATTAGACCCTTAGAGCCTATACTATAGTTGATAAGATTTTAATTGCTTATGTGGTTACATGCAAACTCATGATGTTTATTTGTTTCATATTTATTACACACACAAATGCATGCAAACACTTCCACTAACATTTTGTGTGATACTTAATGAGTTATACTTGTTGTCAAACATAACATGCTTACATATACATTCATCACGCACGTTTCAGTCCTCACATATTCAAATCATTCTCTTGTTTTCTTTATTCAAGAATTTGTGGTGTTTTTGTTTTTCAAATTCCATCAAAGTAAGTTCTACGACGGTCATGTAGTAACTGGAAGGGTACAAGTACCAGTAGTCAAAACATCCTGTCTAGGTTGGCATTCGTATAAATATAATATAACGGACTAGTTTGCCTACCTGGGGACTAACGATGAGAGTACGCAGGACCTATTAGGCCAAAGCATGCCACACCAAACGTCGTTCGAACTAACCCCACTTTTAGTTGTCATTGTGTCTAAACCAGGACACCCTCTTTGACATCTCGGAAAATCAGGTATCATTCTTATTTTATTCCTTGTAATTATTCGACTCCATCTTTTATATGTGCTTGTTAAAAACCCGAACCTGAAACCGAGCCCCCTATCCCTTGCGCAAACCAAGCCCAACCGCCACCCACACCCCCTTGCGGCCCAAACCCCTTGCGGTTAAACCAAACCACCCCCCTTTGGTCCCTTATGTATACGTATGTATGCATGAAGGGTTTAGAGCATTCACAAACCCTACTTCTTGATTTCTGTGTGCGACGACATAAGAGAACCAGCAGCCCCCCCTCGCAAATCAGCCCCTTCGATCGTGTCTTCTTCCTCTCTAGTTCTTTCTCTTCGCCCCAAGGTTAGTGTGATTGTTAGTTTGCGGTTTAGGGTGTTTTTGTGGATACATGGTTGTGTTCTTGTGTCGTTTATGGTAAATATTCATTGATTTCATGATAAGTTTCGGGTGAAATACTACTGCTTGAGATATTCGATGACATGCTTGTATACATGAGTGTTGGCTGCGTTCGTGATGATGTTTAGGGTGTTATTCACCTAGGGTTTGTGTGAATCTTGATGTGCTAGATGATATTTGATTAGTTAACCTGCTGTTAATCGATACAACTAAGTGTCATGGTCGTTTAAACTTGTTCTAGTATTATAAAATCGAAAACAGAAAGCTGATTAACGTTTACAGCCAACTTCAGTTGGCTGTAAACTGATCGTTATTTATCAAAAAGTTGTTTTCTGAAGCCTAAAATGTGTATTTTTGAAAACTCTTGAAATGGCGCCGGATTCGTATTTTTCTGAGGTCGTTTGCTATTTTTAAATGATCATTTTGTGCAGCAGCTGAAGCTGCGTAATTTATGCAGAATTTTCAGGGTGTTTATCGAGTCGTATCTTATAGTCTGTATGGGGTTAGGTCACGAAATCTGTACAGTAACTGGATACGGGAGTTTTCGAAAATCTTCCACTAGAATTTTGTTAATCGGATGAACGATAATTTTTAAATGATTTTTCTCGTGGACTGCAGTCAGAAAGCGACAAATCTGACTGCAGCCTAGTATATAAATTTTTATAAATAATTGGTAAAGATTTAGGATTTGAAAATTTTACACTAAATTTTACAAGCCAATTGGCACTTTCTATAAAAGGATTGGAATTTGTGGAACCTGGGAACTATTTTATAAAAATTACTGAAAACAGCCCAGTTTGAGTGTACAAGCTGAATCATGATAATTTGCGTTTATGTGTATCTAAGTGTTGCATGTTCTACCTAAGAATGAACGAGCCTGTTATTATCAATAGACATTATTTGAAAATGTCGTATGCTATACATATATAAATCGTCAACGTAATTGCCTGAAACGTGTTAAGTTAATTTCATTACTTTATGTGTAGTTCTTGAACACGCTAAATTAAGTGGTAATCATAATAGGACGTGATTGAACCACTTTGACTCTATTTCCGTAAAAGTCTAACCGAGCAATTTAAGGTGAGTTCACGGCCCCTATTTCTTTAAACGTTTTCAAAACACAGGGGGAGAAAACATGTACACGTTACAGTGATATATAAGTTGATTATATTACGGTACAGAAACGTCCTTCTACTTAAAACATATACACGTTACAATGGTGTATGAGTGGCATACATCATGGTATAGTAACGCATCTTTACTTAGAGTTATGTTATACGGGTATGGTCACAAGGAAGCATATATAACATGTCAGTCCCCTTAACACTTACGATGCCGTTGGTATTGGATTATAGCGAGGGAATTTTTACTAGTACTACTGGGCCCGACAAGCCCAACTCGAACTGGTCGCGCCAGTTAGACCGAACGTTGATGGTCACGAGTGTGGAATTTGCCTAACTTTTTAACCATGGTTGGTGATAGGCCTGGCACAACAGGTGCAACAACGTCAGCTTCGGATCGAACACTTTGTTGACATGATCTAGGCTAGCTACCTAAACATATAACATGAACTACTAAACTACTTAACATTAATCTGATTCGGGTTGGATCAGGGAAACTTATGAAACATTGGTTCGGGGTTGAACCAGTGGGGAAAAAAACTTATGATTAAAATTGTGAACTAAAACCTGTGAACTAACTCTTCATAAATTGTTGACACTTGTTCTTCTTTGCATGTTTTCTCAGGCTACTAAGGTATCATTTCCGCATAGGAGCACGGCACGAGCATGAAAAACTATTTCTTTTAACCGCTTTGCTTTTTACTTTTTAAGTATTTTGGTTTGGGCGTTTGTTTTGGCGCACACTTTATTTACATTTACATTCGCTTCCGCATTTATTAAACTGCATGGTTGGATTTGTTTAAACGTATATTTTCGCATATAGAGTCATTCTATATGACTAGTGTCTTGGATCCTGGTTTGCCACGCGCCTCGCGGTAAAACCCCGTACGTGGATTTTTGAGGGTGTGACAGATTGGTATCAGAGCCACTGGTTATAGAGAATTAAGTTTGCATACACTAGTAAACCTACACTATAGCCATAAACTTGACACTAGTATGAAACTACCGCGAATGCTTAAATTTCATGCCTTATTTTATTTACTTTGTTTTGGTATGTTCTATGTCTTATTCTTTCGCTTTGATAGGCATGTCTAACTCGCATGACTCGTCTGACCCTAGTGAGGAACAAGGCGATGCCCCGCCTTCACCTATGTCTCCCATCTTCTCGGGAAGACTCAAGGCCGCTCTCACTCGTCGTCTCACGCAATTCGAGCCCTTCATCGTCAGACCCAGTTTGGGGAATGACGACTGGAGCTAGTATCCATATCACATCCAGAACTACATAGTGGATGAGAACGTTCCACCTGTAGTTTTGGAGGATTCCTATGATGTTGACATGGAGGTCTATGGTACCTTGCCCCCTCTCGGCTATCCTATAAAGGAGGCCTTTGCTGGATTCGTGGCCGCCACGGAGAGTGAATTTAAGTACATGCGTGAGGTGGCTGGGACTATAACAGACCTCATCGTGAGCAATAACTCATTGAAACAGGAACTAGAACGGGTGAAACAGGAGCTCGCACGGGTCAGGGCAACCCAGCAAACTGAAGCCGCTAAAACAAGTAACCTTAGAGAGATTAGCGGAGTGATGGCCGAACAGGTCGTGGACCTCACAGAGAGGATGAGTTTAGCCGAGGACAGGATCATTGAGATTGGGTTGGCAAATGAGCCGGAGGAAGAAGCACCAGAGGAGATCCCTGAGGAGCCTGAGGAGGCAGCAACAAATGAAGACGAGGATATGGGGGACGAAGACGTTGAGGATTAGATTTATTTCTCGTTTATCATGACATTTCTTTATTTCCTTGTTTGAACTTAGTAATCGTTTGGGAATTTCCTTTGACATTTGGATTTATATACATAATATTTGGTTTAATACATTGTGGTGAATTGCAATATATTTTTAATCAAATGTTTGGTTTGAATGTTATAAGTGATGGGTTGTACCAATTCTTATTACATTATTCTTAAAATTCTATGATGAAATATGTGATACATTTTCTCATGTATTCGTGTATCTGTGGTCAAAAACAGAATATCTGCTCGCGGTGGTGGAGCTCGCGGTGGTGGCGCTCGTGGTGGTGGCCGCGGAAACATCACAATGACACATGCAGAACTGGCTGCGCTCATCCAGGAGCAGGTTACTGCGGCGTTGGCAGCCCAAAATCCGAATCCAAACAATAATCAGAATCTGGGAGGTAACCCTCATTCGATTCTACATTCATTTCACTCCACGTATGCTAGCGTATTCAACCGTCCTTTAAATCACCTTCTTCTAAATCTCTTACTTCCAAACTTGTGGATGTAGGTATGGGCCCTAACCCGTACAAGATGTTCATCGATGCTAAGCCCACCAAATTCACTGGGAAGGAAGGGCCAATCGGGCTAGTCAGATGGCTTGAAAAATCAGAATCTATCTTTGCAATGTGTGACTGCTTACCTGAGAACAGAGTCAAATTCGCGGCTTCGACTCTAGAAGATGCGGCTCTCACCTGGTGGAATGCGCGGGTCCAGGTTCTTGGACTCGATGTGGCCAACGCAATGGGTTGGGACGAGTTCAAGAATCTTATCAAGGAACTATACTGCCCCCGGGATCGTATCCACCAATTGGAGCAAGATCTTTGGGTTATGAAGATGGAAGGGTCGGAAATTGAAACCTACACCACAAAGCACTATGACCTGGTCTCCTTGTGTCCCGAGGCTAGGCCAGTGTACAAACAAATAGAGCTTTACATCAAGGGATTGGCTCCAGAGATTAAAGGCATGGTTGAGTCAAGCAACCCCGTTACAGTTCAGCAGGCCGTGCGGCTGGCGCAGAAACTGACAGGCACTGCAGTAGAAGAGGTAAACTGCCGAAGAGGGGTGCAGCTGGGAACGCCCCAGAAAACAAAACGCAAGTGGGAGGATGGATCTTCGAAACAAGCATCAACTGGATAAGCGCAGTAGGGCTCTCAGAAACGTTTCAGCAACAGTAACCGCAACTTCAATAACAACAACCAGCAGTCTAGTAACAACACCAACAGTCAGGATCAGAGTGGGTATGCTGGAAAGAAACCTCTGTGCAACGAATGTAACCGTCATCATTTCGGGCAGTGCGGTGGTTGTCAGCGATGTGGTAGGGGAGGCCACACTGCTAAGGACTGCAGGGTAAACCTTAACTCGAAGCAAAACACTAATCAGACCCAGCAGCCACCGGGAGTCATCAGGTCATGATATCAGTGTGGTGGTACTGATCATTTCAAGAAAGATTGGCCACAGCTGAACAAGGGAAACATTGGTGGAAATCAGAACCAGAATCAGAACAATAATAACAATAATGCTGGTGGAAGTGGTGGAGCTAAGGGTCGTGCAGTCACATTGGGAAAAGGTGAGGCTCGTAATGATTCTAAAGTGGTTACTGGTAAATTTCCTTTAAACAACAGTTTTGCTCACATTTTATTCGATAGCGGTGCGGATAGGAGTTTTATTTCCGAGTCGTTTAGAAAACTATTGGACATTAACCCTGCTGAATTAGAGGTCAAATACCTGGTAGAGTTAGCCAATGGAAAATCGGTAGATATAACCCACATCGCCTACGGATGTCAGCTACAATGGCTGGCCATCTATTCACCATCGATCTCATGCCAACCACACTTGGTATCTTTGACGTTGTAGTTGGCATGGATTGGTTATCTGAAAATCGAGCGGAAATCTTATGTCACGAAAAGCTATTCGCATACCTCATTCAAACGGCGAGATCCTAACCATTCATCGCGAGAAGGGTGGTGTAGTAACCAACATCATTTCCTTCATGAAAGCTCAAAAGTACCTACGACAGAAAAACTCGTACGCAATCTTAGGCAATGTCACCGAACAACCAAGCGACGAGAGGAAAGTTGAAGATTTCCCTATCGTACGTGAATTTCCCGACGTCTTCCGTGAAGACTTGCCTGGTTTACCCCCACATAGGCAGGTCGAATTCGAAATTCAGCTAGCAAAACATGCTGTACCAATCGCCAAGGCTCCGTACCGATTAGCTCCATCTGAACTTCAAGAACTTTCTAATCAACTTCAGGAGCTCTTAGATAAAGACTTTATCCGTCCGAGCTCATCACCATGGGGAGCTCCGGTCCTTTTTGTCAAGAAGAAGGATGGAACTTTCCGTATGTGTATTGATTAAAGAGAGCTCAACAAAGTTACTATCAAAAACCGATACCCCTTATCCCGAATCGATGACCTGTTTGACCAGCTCCAAGGGTCAAGTTACTATTCCAAAATCGATCTAAGGTCGGGATACCATCAGTTGCGTGTACGAGAGGAAGACATCCCCAAGACCGCATTTCGCACTCGTTATGGCCACTTTGAATTTTTGGTTATGCCATTCGGACTAACAAACGCACCTATAGTATTCATGGACCTCATGAACCGTGTTTGTAAGCCTTATCTAGACAAATTCGTAATCGTATTCATTGATGACATACTGGTGTACTCTAAGACTAAAGAGGAACATGAACAGCATATGCGTTTAATGTTGGAACTTCTGCGACAGGAACAACTCTATGCCAAGTTTTCAAGTGCGACTTCTGGATTCGAGAAGTCCAATTCCTTGGGCATATAGTGAACGAAAAAGGTATCCACGTTGACCCGGCAAAGATTGAAGCCATCAAAAGTTGGGAGGCACCGAAAACTCCAACAGAAGTAAGACAATTTCTTGGTTTGGCAGGCTACTATCGACGCTTTATTGAGAGTTTTTCAAAGATCGCTCAACCTCTTACATCTCTAACCCAGAAAGGAACCAAGTATATCTGGGGCGACAAACAGGAGGAAGCATTCTAGGTGCTGAAGCAGAAGCTTTGTAGTGCGCCTATCTTGTCCCTACCTGAGGGGATCGAAGACTTTGTAGTGTACTGTGACGCTTCCATTCAGGGACTTGGATGTGTGCTCATGCAACGCGATAAGGTCATTACTTATGCATCTCGGCAATTGAAAGTACATGAGAAGAACTACACAACGCACGACTTAGAGTTAGGAGCCGTGGTGTTCGCTTTAAAAATCTGGAGGCACTATCTCTATGGAACCAAGTGTACCATCTACACCAACCACAAAAGCCTTCAACACATTTTCGATCAAAAAGAGTTCAACATGCGACAGCGCCGTTGGCTCAAACTTTTGAATGACTACGAATGTGCCATCCAGTACCATCCAGGTAAGGCTAATGTAGTAGCCGACGCTCTTAGTAGGAAAGAGCACGAGAAGCCTCGACGAGTTGGGTCCTTACAACTTACGATACACTCTAACCTACCCGAACAAATTCGCAACGCTCAGTTGGATGCAGTCAAACCCGAAAATCTGGAAGCTGAGAAATTACGCAAGATGGAACGTGATTGGGAAACCAAACCGGATGGAACTCGTTACTTTCTTAGTCAGATATGGGTGCCCCTCTACGGAAACTTGAGGGAACTCATAATGAACGAAGCTCACAAATCAAGGTACTCTGTTCATCCAGGATCAAATAAGATGTACCAAGATCTCAAAACAACTTACTGGTGGCCGAACATGAAGGCTGAAATAGCCACCTACGTAAGCAAATATCTAACCTGTGCAAAGGTCAAGGTAGAATACCAAAAATCCTCGGGGCTATTACAACAGCCTGAGATTCCCGTTTGGAAATGGAACAAATCGCCTTGGACTTTATCACAGGTCTACCTAGGACACCCAGTGGAAAAGATACAATTTGGGTGATTATCGACCGACTAACCGAATCGGCTCACTTCTTAGCAATCAAGGAAACCGACAAGTTCGACACCCTTGCAGCGCTGTACATGAAGGAAATAGTAGCCCGGCACGGAGTGCCAATATCCATCATATCTGACCGTGATTCACGCTTTACTTCTCATCTGTGGCAATCAGCACAGAAATCCTTGGGATCACGTGTTGACTTGAGCACAGCATACCATCCTCAGACTGATGGTCAAAGTGAACGTACCATTCAGACTCTCAAAGACATGCTTAGAGCGTGTGTAATCGACTTTGGTAAGGGCTAGGAGAAGCACCTACCTTTGGTGGAGTTTTCCTATAACAACAGTTATCACACGAGCATCCAAACAGCACCATTCGAGGCGTTGTATGGACGAAAGTGTCGCTCGCCTGTTTGTTGGGCGGAAGTTGGTGATAGTCAAATCACTGGTCCAGAGTTGGTTCTGGAAGCAACTAAAAAGATAGTGCAAATTCGAAACCGTATGGCGGCTGCTCGAGATCGCCAAAAGAGCTATGCCGATCAGCGATGTAAACCGTTAGCATTTCAAGTAGGCGACCGGGTCCTACTGAAGGTATCACCTTGGAAGGGCGTGATTCGTTTTGGCAAAAGAGGGAAACTAAACCCGCGATATGTTGGTCCGTTTGAAATAACAAAGAAAATCGGCCAAGTAGCTTATGAGTTGAACCTTCCTGGTGAGCTCAGTGGAGTTCACAACGTTTTTCATGTCTCAAATCTGAAGAAGTGTCTGTCAGATGAAACGTTAGCCGTCCCACTGGATGAGATCCATGTGGGTGAACAATTGCGGTTCATTGAAGAACCAATCGAAATTATGGACCGATAGGTCAAAACACGGAGACATAATAAAATACCAATTGTCAAGGTTCGTTGGAACTCTAAGCGTGGACCGGAGTACACTTGGGAAAGAGAGGATCAAATGAAAGACAAATATCCTCACCTTTTTGCAACTGAAGCACGAGAACCAAGTGACACGAACTGAATTTCGGGGCGAAATTCTCGTAACAGGGGGAGAATGTGACAACTCGGAAATCCTACAACAACTTTCAAACCCTTGCTCAACTTTCACACTTTTACTCACTCAATTTTCGGGACGAAAATTCCTTCAACTTGGGGATAATGTGACATCTCGGGAAATCAGGTATCATTCTGATTCGATTCCTTGTAATTATTCGACTCCATCTTTTATATATATATATATATATATATTCTACCTTTTTAATAGCGTCGCAAATATTTAACGTGTCATAATGTGCTTGTTAAAAACCCGAACCTGAAACCGAGCCCCCTACCCTTGCGCAAACCAAGCCCAACCCGCCACCCACACCCCCTTGCGACCCAAACCCCTTGCGGCCCAAACTCCTTACGGCCCAAGTTAAACCAACCCCCCCCCCCTTTGGTCCCTTATGTATACGTATGTATGTATGAAGGTTTTAGAGCATTCACAAACCCTACTTCTTGATTTCTGTGTGCAACGGCAGAAGATAACCAGTAGCCCCCCCCCCTCGCAAATCAGTCCCTTCGATCGTGTCTTCTTCCTCTCTAGTTTTTTCTCTCCGCCCTAAGGTTAGTGTGATTGTTAGTTTGCGGTTTAGGGTGTTATTGTGGATACATGGCTGTGTTCTTGTGTCGTTTATGGTAAATATTCACTGATTTCATGATAAGTTTCGGGTGAAATACTACTGCTTGAGATATTCGATGACATGCTTTTATACATGAGTGTTGGCTGCTTTCGTGATGATGTTTAGGGTGTTATTCACCTAGGGTTTCTGTGGATCTTGATGTGCTAGATTATATTTGATAAGTTAACCTGCTGTTAATCGATACAACTAAGTGTCATGGTCGTTTAAACTTGTTCTAGTATTATAAAATCGAAAACAGAAAGCTGATTAACATTTATAGCCAACTTCAGTTGGCTGTAAACTGATTGTTATTTATTGAAAAGTTGTTTTTCTGAAGCCTAAAACGTGAATTTGGAAAAACCCTTCAAATGGCGCCAGATTCGTATATTTCTGAGGTAGTTTGCTATTTTTAAATGATCATTTAGTGCAGCAGCTGATGCTGCGTAATTTCTGCAGAATTTGCTGGTTGTTTATCGAGTCGTATCTCATAGTCTGTATGGGGTTAGATCATGAAATCTGTACAGTAACTGGAGACAGGAGTTTCCGAAAATCTCCCACTGGAATTTTGTTAATCGGATGAACGATGATTTTTAAATGATTTTTCTCGTGGACTGCAGTCAGAAAGCGACGAATCTGACTGCAGCCTAGTATATAAATTTTTATAAATAATTGATAAAGATTTAGGATTTAAAAATTTTACACTAAATTTTTCAGGCTAATGGGCACCTTCTGTAAAAAGATTGGAATTTGTGGAACACGGTAACTATTTTATAAAAATTCCTGAAAACAACCCAGATTGAGTGTACAAGCTGAATCATGATAATTTGCGTTTATGTGTATCTAAGTGTTGCATGTGCTACCTAAGAATGAACGAGCCTGTTATTATCAAGTTAGACATTATTTGAAAGTGTCGTATGCTATACATATATAAATCGTCAACGTAATTGCCTGAAACGTGTTAAGTTAATTTCATTACTTTATGTGTAGTTCTTGAACACGCTAATGAATTAAGTGGTAATCATAATAGGACGTGATTGAACCACTTTGACTCTATTTCCGTAAAAGTCTAACCGAGCAATTTAAGGTGAGTTCACGGCCCCTATTTCTTTAACGTTTACAAAACACAGGGGGAGAAAACATGTACACGTTACAGTGATATATGGGTTGATTATATTACGGTACAGTAACGTCCTTCTACTTAACACATATACACATTACAGTGGTGTATGAGTGGCATACATTACGGTACAGTAATGCATCTTTACTCAGAGTTATGTTATACGGATATGGTCACAAGGAAGCATATATCACATGTCAGTCCCCCAAACACTTACGATGCCGTTAGTATTGGATTATAGCGAGAGAATTTTTAGTAGTACTACTGGGCCCGACAAGCCCCACTCGAACTGGTCGCGCCAGTTAGACCCAACGTTGATGGTCACGAGTGTAGAATTTGCCTAACTTTTTAGCCATGGTTGGTGATAGGCATGACACAACAGGGGCAACAACGTCAGCTTCGGATCGAACACTTTGTTGACATGACCTAGGCTAGCTACCTAAACATATAACATGAACTGCTAAACTACTTAACATTAATCTGATTCGGGTTGGATCAGGGAAACTTATGAGACATTGGTTCGGGGTTGAACCAGTGGGGAAAAAAACTTATGATTAAAATTGTGAACTAAATCCTGTGAACTCACACTTCATAAATTGTTGACACTTGTTCTTCTCTGCATGTTTTCTCATGTTATTAAGGTATCATTTCCGCATAGGAGCACGACACGAGCATGAAAAACTATTTCTTTTAACCGCTTTGCATTTTACATTTTAAGTATTTTGGTTTGGGCGTTTATTAAACTGCATGGTTGGATTTGTTTAAACGTATATTTTCGCATATAGAGTCATTCTATATGACTAGTTTCTTGGATCCTGGTTTGTCACGCGCCTCGCGGTAAAACCACGCAAGTGGATTTTTGAGGGTGTGACACCCTCCGACCTTATACTTTGCAATCATGCTTTACAATTTTCATTCAGGTGGTGCAAGTGATAACAGGCTAACACTAATGTGAACCCCACAAGAGCCCAGTAGTCATGGGGGGCCACATGACTACCAAGGCCAAGTATGGGGACATATGGGGGCCCAAACATGAGCAAAGCCCAAGACATCCTATGGATGTAGTTAATTTCTTGTTTTCATTTATTTTGAATGATGCTTTCACCTTCTACGACACATGACACCTAAAAACGTTCAATTCTTAATCTCGTACGCATTTCCTGTAGATGTCATCTTGACACTCTCGTAGAGGTAGGGGATCAGAAAGATCCAGCGAGCGCATGGCTGCCCAAATCGCTCAACAAATGGTCGCTGTAATTCCCAAAATCGTAGTTCAAGTCCAACAAGCTCTTGCCGCTAATCCCACCAACCCAATCAACCAAGAAGATTTATAAAACATGACCATTGAGATTTAGAAATCACAAATTAAAGTTAGTGATAAATCTCATACAACAACACCATCACTTTATGGTGATTTAATTCTTGAAACCAATCAAACATCAACTTCAATGTATGTCTTTTTATTTCTAAACCATGCAAAGCATTAATGTGTTTACATTCACTAAAATCAATTATACAACAAATTACTTATATAAAATGTTTACATAAAACATTTCAAAGCATTTGTATATTAACCATTTTTAACAATCATGTTAAAATGGAAAAAAAATCTAACGCACACGTTAGAAGTATTAACATTTCCACTAAATGTTAATTCGACTTGTTATAAATACATATATGGTTCATGTAAATAAGTCATTTGTAATACATATGTTTAAAAATAAACAACTAAAAATTGCTAACAAACAAACACTTTTTATGAACCGTTTCTAACACGCATGTTAGAAGACAAATGATTAAAAAAATCATTTGTAATTTTTTTTAAACTGTATCAAACACTTTTCATGAACCGTTTCTAACACGCATGTTAGAAGATAAATGATTACAAAAATTATTTTTTTATAAACTGTTTCTAACAGTTTTGTTAGAAATAAACAATTACAAAAATTGTTATAAATCTTATCAATAAAAATGTTCTAACATATTTGTCAGAAGTAAATGATGATAATAACCATTATCATACCAATAGGTTCTAACAAGCTCGTTAGAAATAAACGATTACAGAAATCGTTATAAAACATATCAGTTTGTATAAAGAACCCAAGCCTAACTTGCTCGTGTAGAAATAAATGATTAAAAAATATTATAAGGCTTATTTGTTCATATAAATCCATGGGTGGATGAAGAGTCTACTTTAAGAGACATAAAACTCTTATTTAAAGACATGAAAATTCTACTCAAGAGACTTTAACGTTTACAAAAAATGTATGGTTTACACCCATAATTTCGGTCTAACACACAAGTTAGAGAAATTTAACGTTTACAAAAAAACGTATGGTTTACACTAATAAACCCGTTCTAACACAGAGGTTAGAAAAAATTAATGATTCCATAATCGTTTCAAAACCAAATGATTAAACCAAACTATTCGTTTTGTACCACGGTATAGGATTTAAGATTATAACTCAATCTCAATAAATCCAAACACAACAAATTGTACTACATACATATTTCCCAAAAAAAATATTTATAAGATCATAATCTCTAAAAAATATTTATTTTTATTATAAATTATTTCATGAACCCAAATTCCTTATAAATAAAGTTTTAAAAATGTAGAAACAATCTCACGAAATTTGTTTTGAGTTTGTAGGACATGGGTCACAATTTTATAATAAAAATATATAAATAAATATAAAAATTGTAAAGATACTCTCTTTACATAATGTTGGGAAATTGTAGTACCCGTACCGTGTATAAATCATACAAAATTAAATATAAAATACAACATATTTAAATAAATCGATTCAAATCGATGTCTTCAACAAGAGCCTTAACTGCATCTTCTTGTATGGTCTGTTGTGTAGTTTTCAACGAACTCTTGAATCGTGTCTCCTTGTATGATCCTTTGTGTGGGTTTCAACAAGGTCTTGAACCACATCTTTTTATACAATAATTTTCTACAAAATGAAAAAACAAGTGTTGACGGTTGTGGTTGTGGCACGTGTTCAACACACTTCCCTTAAAACAGATTTCACACCTCTACTAAAGATGATGCGTCTATCTCCCAAAGTACAACAGCCGAAGCAGTCTGTACTGCCAGAAATGACCACGAGCCCGAGGTTACACCGGATAAAATTATAGTGTTGGAACTTGTGGAAAACTAATGATATGAATGAGATGAAATTGAGTAGATAAAATTAACTCTCTAAGTACCCAACACATGGGTATACAAGCATCTCTTCTTTTCCAAGAACTCTCTATGAATTCATATATTTTCTTGTATTACTTCTTTTTTATTTTTCTAGCATTTCTCTATCTCAAAATAAGGCACATAGCCTACTATATTTACAAGAGTTGAGAATAAGTGAAAAGTCTCACTTAATTAGTTATTTTATTAGAGACATAAATTCTAATAATAATAAATAAATTGACATAAAACTCTACTCAAGAGTTTAATATTTAATTCACCATATGAAGAGTTTAATTAGTAATTACAGTTTTACTAAATTATAATTTCACTAAATTAATATCCATTCACACTACAAAAATTTTCAACACGTACCCTGTGATCAGGCCACAAATGAACATAAGTTTCATACCTATATTTCAATTAAAGAACATAAAAAATATATAAAGTGTTAACTCCCATTCTGCAACTTAATAATAGATTATCTATAACCATAAAGCAAAGTGATGTATAAAATATCCATGGGACTATCTTACCCAATAATTTAGTGTTTACATTAAATAAATAAATATATACGAAGTATTAGTCATATATTTGTAGTGGTAGAGGTGAACCTGAGTGAAGCAAAGCGGTCAATGAGCTCCTCAGGTCACATATTATGGCAACTCTAAAACACACTAATAAACCATAGGTCACATATTATGGCAAATCTAAAACACACTAATAAACCATTTAAAATGATAATAGATGGAGAATAGGCATGATTCCTCAAACCAGAATTCGTAATAAGCATGAACTTGAGATTACTTATGATGGAAGATGGATTAGGATTCATACCACAAAAATATCTAATCGATCTCTTAGAGAGAAGCACACACTTCTCCTTCGATCCTTCGTATTCAATTCTTAACCCTAGATCTTCCAAGAGAGTTAACCATTCACGTTGGAAGCTCAACATCGCTTAACAACCTGTTGCACCAAAACGCTAGTAACAAAATCAAACAGTAAAATTCGTATCTGAAACTAATTGATTCAATATAAAGATGAATGTTTTGATGGAGATACCTATGACTTCAAATCAGTGATTGAACAACCAAGAAATAAGGCTTGATGGAGGATCTAGCAGTTTAGGGTTTTCAATGTGTGTAACTATGATATGTCCCTTCAGATGTTGCTTTTTATGGTGTTGATGACGATTGAACTGGGAAAGAATGGAGGAAGACGTGGAGAGTAGTCATAGACAGTTCCTTGAATTATGCCCTAAAAAGTGGTAACTGCAAGAGCTTAGAGTAACTGGCAATAAATGCCCAAAAAGCGGTTGAAATAGAGAGTTTACACGGTCAAGATTTGTTGTCAGAAATATCCAACATCTAATGATGATTTCAAATTCAGTTTGAGTGTTCGATGTCTATTGTAACACCTTGTAAAATCGTGTCCAATAGTATAGTGACACGCGTCGTATTTTTTTAAGTCTATTAAAGACTAATAGAGACTAAAGGTGTCAACATGCTCAAACTGAGCCTCTGAGTGACCTTCTGATGTCAACATGCATAAACCAAGCCTCTAGGTGACCATTGTATCAACATACTTAAACTTTAGCCTCTGAGTGACCGTTGTGTCAACATGCTTAAACATTAGCCTCTAAGTGATCGTTGTGACAACATGCTTAAACTTGGCCTCTAAGTGACCGTTGTGTCAACATGCCCAGCCTCTGAGTGACATCAGAGTCAACATGCTTATAATGAGCCTCTGAGTGATCCTTTACGAATCCTAACTCTCATATGTCCCATTTGTTGGACGAGAGGGATCAAATCCGTTAAAACGTAAAATTTGGATAATGGAGGGGTTAAAGTGTCAACATGTTAATTTATTTCTCTGAAGGAACTTTTAACAAACCGAGAGCTCGACAATGTCCGGGCATACTCCTGGGTACGCCAAATATTGGTTACAGAGGGTTAAATATGCTATAAAGGTGTTTAGGAGGTTTTATAAGTTGAAGGACTAAATGTGACAAACTTTGAAACTGGCCATGGAGCGCTCGCGGGGCGCGAGAGGCATGGGCCTGGCCTCTCGCGGGGTGCGAGAGGCCTGTGTCTGTAGAAAATTTGCTTGGCCTCCACACATAAGACCAAAAACCATTTGATTCGAAACTAGGGACTTCCAAACTGCTTGTCACGTTTTAGGACACGTGTAAGCTCCCTCTAACACCCCTTCACACCTGACATCACCTCCTTCAAGCTCTCCAACTATATTTAGGTGCAATGCTTCACCATTTGAACTTGCACCTTTCTCATTCTTCACTCTATCTCCCTTCTCTGGAAGTTTCTGACTGAATAAAGCATCCAACTTAGTTCTATTGCATCCTAGGAATCACTTGTAAGTGTTCCTTTCTCTTGCATTTTCGTTTATAGGCTTTTATAGCCAAAAGTCAAGCGTTTTACGGAAAACGCCTTGACTTTCGGTTAAGACCATTATGGTCCAACCATTGTTCGTAACGAACATGGCTAAGTGATCATAATAAGGTAGGTGTTAATTCCTATAAAGGGCACCTCCTGAAGATCACGTTTGCTAGACCAATTGACGGGTCAAAGTTATAATATTAAAAAGTCAAACAGACCATTTTTCGGAAACATTATAATTTGAGCATATATATGTTATGAAACATGTTTTGACACTTGACAAGTTGGTAACAATTATTAGAACATGTAAGAACATATTCGGCTCGTCAATTTCAGTTCTAGGGTCGGTTCGCAACCGAAAGTCGCGAAGTTTGACTTCTGCTTTAACTTTCAATTCTGACCCGATTTAAATTAGTTAGCTACTAATCTAAGGTTGCATTATGATCGTAATATAATGTGGCATAACCCCATGAGGTTATATTACAAGATCATAATCAGAATCTGAGTTTATGCACAAAGTTCCATAATTATGTCATTTTGACAAAAATGCCCTTTTTATGTAAAATAAGGTTTAATCGATAATGAACTTGAAAATGAATTACCTACTGATGTAATATCATAAGTAGGATTATTTGGGATGTCAAATCATATTATAAACTTAGTTTATGAACAAGTCCTTATATTACGTTGATAAATGACGATAACGCACTTGTGGCTCATAAAACGGTTTTAATCATACCTTTTCATATCAAACCTTTTACCTATTGATATGTTATATTATATAACATATCTAAAACATATAAACCTGATTTTAACATCAGTTTTCATTAAACATCGCACAAATCGTCATTTTACGACATAAGCACCATTTCGGCGCATAATATGGTATTAAACCATAATTACCAACCAAGACTTGTTATCTACTGATTTTAAAAACTTATTTTAAATATTTTTACAGTAGGTATATGATATGAACTCAGGAATTCCAAATAATTTATAAAACTATGTGTAAAATGACCAAAATGCCCCTTAGGTGCATAGTTTTGGTCATAAATGATAAATTACACGTATTATCATGTTCCTCCTGATATTATATCATAAATAAATTATTTTTCCAGAATACTTATGGTCATAACATTAAATTATATTCAAGTTCCTTTTATACGACATATAATTATCGAAACGCCCTTATGAGGATTTTAAAATCTTAACGGGCATATAAGTTGATATCTACTGATATTACAACTTATTTAAAGTATAATGGCATATAGAACTTGTCCATGACTTATCCGGTTACCCAATATCGCTGATATGCGTACGATTAAGTATATGTAACTAGTTTACGGAAATTAACCGAAACGGGTTAACCTTGTCATTTAAGTTTCAAAATCCATAATGTTTATGGTTTATCGATATTACACAAGTCAAAGTACTTGTTGGGATTAAACTACATTCTATCCAATCATCGTTTAATCTAGCGTTACACATTTTGATCCTGTATGCTACTCGGTCTAAGTCTATGACTTAAAATAAGTCCGTTAGTATTTAATTGGTTAGCTTAGGCCATAATCCAGACTAGAGCCTTCCGGTAAATGCTATCTGCACTTAGCTCATTTTGTGTATGGCTGAGTTATTAAATCATGCGTTTAAACGAAGACTAGCTCAGGTAAATACTCTAAACTTATTTCCCCTATACGGGCTTGGGTTACGGTAAACTATTACCGCTTGGTCGGAAATGAGATCAATCGAATGCCGGATTGTGGCTAGTAAATCCGCATATTCCGTTTTAATCAGTTTTCTTTGATAACTTAAACATTGGGGGTTAACTACCGTGTCCTGGATATCTTCGGCTCATTACATTAGATAATGCCCACGACCTAAGCGCGGGGTGTAGGCATACACCTGATAGACGCTCATGCTAAAAACGTACCCACAAAGTTGGGGATAACTCCTTCGTGAGTTCTTAAGTGGTGTGTACGTTAATCATGTCTCGGTTTTTGTACTGGGTCCTGTATGTATGGACAAACAAGTGAATCTGTTAACAAGGTTACAAAGTAACTTTCCCCAGTTATAAAAGGTTTTGTGCCAATGTGTACTTAAAACATTTTTAAAATGTTTTCAAAATGAGTCAGTTGGGTGTATTTACCAGTGAAAACTGGCGTATTTTCAAAAGACTAGGCCTGAAGGTACAACACGAAAATAGGCTGGAAGCTGCTAGGTAGTGATAAGAGGATCTTGCAAATCCTAGATCTGCCCAAAGTCTTTATACACTTTTGTACAATTTGCGATCAACCTGTGGATCTTCTATTACGAATCGTCTGTATATTATTTTGTATTTTGAACATTTGGTTTGTAATAGTAATTTTACTCCAAGACTTCCGATGTGCTATGTTTAATTGACTAAGATGATATCAACTTACATCATGATATTCCACACCCATGCCGACCGGTGTTTGGATTGGCTGTGGAAATCCAGGGTGTGCTAGGTTGGTATCAGAGCCAACGTTTTAGAGAATTAAACACTAGCCTTCTTGTGTTTAGTCTCAAACTTACACAAGCACATTCCTTAGACTTTTGAGTCTAGGCTTTGACCTGGGATTACTCATCTCATTATTAAGTTATTAGTATTGTTTTTTATTTGATTTTTAACAGGGAAATGCCACCAAGAGTACGAGGAAGAGGTAAAGGACCAATGAGAGGAGGACCATCTGGACACATTCCTTCTCAACCCCATCACTCGAACCCTTATGAGGATTCGGGGGATTCATGGCCCCTATCACGACATTCACCTACCCATACCCGAAGTTTGTACCATTCGTATCATTCGCACCAATCACACCACTCTCGTCATTCATATCACGATGAGTTTAACACAAACCATTACTTTAACACACCCCCAACCGACCAAAATCAGTTAGACCAACCCAACCCAATGGACGAGGACTCCAACCCAGAGATGCCGCCGTCAGGATCACACACCCATCCCATAGAGATATCTAGCGATTCAAACTCTTACGCCGGATCGTTATACCAAGGTCCTAATGAATGGGACCAATATTGGAACCAATTTACTTTCGTTAACACTCCTTCCCATCACTTGTAACATCCGTTAAAAAACGGGTTTTCAAAACCCGCTTCGTTTATTAATCGAATAGTCAGTTTCAAATTTCCGTTGCTTATTTAATGCTCATTTTAATTTTAAACAATACATAACTAATAAACATTTTAGAATATGGAAACTAAAATTGTTAAAAATTAAAAATAAAGTAAATAAAAATGAAATTTGGCTGCCGGGTTTCGAACCCGGGTCAGCCGGAAGACACAACCATCACCCAAATTAACCACTCCGCCACTTGGTGTTTTTGTGTAATCAAGGAAACAAATAAAACCTTAAGTTCACCCGTGAATCTATCTGTTTGCGCCAAAACTGAAACCGATCATCGGCTTTCAACTATCCAAAGACGTTTGAGTGATCGTGGGTTACTGATTATAACCGATAAAACCATTACAACCCACGTTCTTAATCAATTCAATCTTTATTGAACTCGACTCATATGATTTTCGAGTTTAATAACCGAAATCATTTACCTCCAATTTACACCGGTAATATCATTGTCTCGCAACTCAGAAACACTCACAGAATCTTCAATTTCACTTTCGCTCTAATTTCTGTTCGTCGAAAACGCTTTCTGATATCGCCGGACTTTCGCCAGAAAACCGTGACATTCATCGAATCGGTAAATTTATCAATTCTTTCATCTTCTATCCATTGTTAGACTTTTACTAACTCAAATCCTTTAATCAGAATCGGTCCCAGACGACGTTGTCGGATAATCTGCAACCGCTGGAAAATCTCTGAAAATTCCGAAATCGCGGTGAATCGGGACAAACATCTAAACTCCCTGATAATTCTTGTTTAGTCATTTAATTTCACAATTAGTTAATCAAAACTGTTAATTGGTCCGCTCAGACGGAATTCATAAAACAGAGCCGACAACTTTGCCGGAGTTCTGAGAAAAATCATCTTTCCGGTACATTCATTTCCAAAACCTTCCTTGTCCATTACATTTTAATCATTTATATGCTCGTTAATCGAATTAATCAAGAACTGTCGAATATCGTTGTCTGTGTCTTTGAACGAAGAAGATGAAGTCGCACAATAAGTATAAGGTTAATTAAAACAAGATATAAAACCGGGTTAGACACACAGTCCAGCGGTGGACTGTGTGCAAACACTAGCGCACGTCACGAGTTCGAATATTACAAACGCACCGGCTTTCCGCATTAAAACCAACTTTTTTGTTACTGAATTAGAGTAGGACCCAGGATGTTCTTAAGATTAATTTAAATTGTAAGTTTAACAGATAAGTCACACAGCCCAACTTGTTGGGCTGTGCGCTAACAAACCAAGGGACCCGAGTTCGATTCGGTTTCCCTGCAACCGGTTCAATCATTTAAATTCTTTTAGTATAAATCGAATAAATTAAAACATTTAATTAGTATATATATATATATATATATAATTAAAACTTAGAATATTTCGGGTTAGACACGTAGCTCAGTTGGTAGAGCTGCGTGCACGCGTACGGGAGGTCACAAGTTCGAACCTCACTCAGCGCAAACAAACACAAGTCCGAACCAGTCAACAGTCAAAGTCAATGGTCAACGGTCAACGGTCAACCCAAAAAGTCAACATTTTTTTATATTTTTATTTATTTATTTAATTTAAAAATCAATTAAAAATACTTAAAAATAATATTTTTAAAGTTAGAAAAATGACCTTAAACTCACAAAAATAAATCTAAACTCGTGCGCATTCAACATCATCAAACGAACTCACCCAATGTGAGTAAATCTCTACAAATTCCCCGTTTTAATCACTTTTTGGGGTGTATCGTGTGTCTTATTATTTAATACATTTAAACACTTGTGCATCGATCATATCCATGATCAAATGTGTATTCAATATGTATCAACTGTTTGTGTGGTTAATGTTTAGATTAAATTTATCATTTTCAGTACATACATCATCATAGGCCGTCTGTTCCCCATTACCTATGAGCGGAACCGTTCCCCATTACCTATGAGCGGAACGTGGCGTTGCCAACATACGATCGGCTCCGTTTGATTGAGCCTTGATCGCACATACATCATCATAGGTCGTCCGTTCCCCATTACCTATGAGCGGAGCGTGACGTTGCCAACATATACATTATCATTCATGTCATATACTCATGCAAGGTGGTTTGTTATTGTATGTTTATTTACGTTTGCTCACATATGATTATTGCACAATTTTTCCATATTAAATATAACAAGAAATCAATAATAAATGTTTTCTAACAAGGTTCACTCGTCAACTTTTGTTGACCCAAAAACCCCTCATTTTTACACATGATACAAGTGATCCAGTTGCAGCAAGAAACATATAGGACGGCTAGAAGAATAAATCAGTTTAGATTTTGGATTGTTTATTTAATTTTCCTTTCCTTGTATTGTATGAATTTGACTTGAATATTTGAGATGTAATTTGAATTTAATAAATATGAAACATATTAGTAAACATCATAAGCTTTGGTGATAACCCAATTATGCCCCGACTCTTATTCCGCTGCAGGTCGGGGTGTGACAGATTGGTATCAGAGCCATGACTATAGGGATATAGGATAGGTTATTAGACCCTTAGAGCCTATACTATAGTTGATTAGAATTATTTAAATTGTTTATGTTTTACATACAAAATTCATGATGTTTATATACTTTATGTTTATTGTTACATTCAAGGTTATGCAAACATGTTCATAAGTACATATTACTATACAATGCTCATCATGAATCATATCCTCATAACATATCATATCCATGAGAGCACATACCACACAATTTCCATGATTTTTGCAACGATTTTTGTATTTTTTCAAGTCACATCAAAGTGAGTTCTCATGACGGGCATGTAGTAACTGGAAGGGTACAAGTACCGGTAGTCGGAACGTCCTGTCTAGGCTTGGCATTCGTATAAATCCAAAATAAAGGACCAGTTTGCCTACCTGGGGACTAACGATGAGAGTACGAAGGACCTATTAGGCCAAAGCATGCTATACCAAACGTCGTGTGAGCTAACCCCACTTTGAGTTGTCATTGTGTCTACACCTGGACACCCTCCGACCATACATCTCGCAAACATATTTCATGGTTTTCATTCGGGTGATGCAAGTGTTAAACCGCCAACACCAATGTGAATCCTACTAAGCCAATAGTCATGGGGGCCCACATGACTATACAGGTGAAGGTATGGGGGACATTGGAGGCCCAAACATGAGCAAACCCAAGACATCCTATGGATGTAGTTGCATTATTGATGTTTATGTTATTTTTTTTTAAAACGACACATGACACCTAAAAAGACTCCTTAAACTCACAATCTTCTTATGAATGTTCCTGTAGATGTCGGCTAGGCAGCAACGTGGAGGTAGAAGGTCAGGAAGGTCAAACGAACGCTTGGCCACCCATATCCCAAAACAAATGGCTGCGGTGCTTCCTGACATCGTAATTCAAGTCCAACAAGCTCTCGCCACAAATCCCATCAATCCTCCCCATCAAGAAGACCAGAACGTCGACAACCCTCCCTCCAAAAAGTGCTCTTACAAACACTTCAAGTCTTGCGATCCCCCGAAATTTGAAGGGACCGAAGGTGTCACTGCTCTCCTCCACTGGTTTGAGGAAATGGAAAACACCTTCCTCAATTGCGATTGTCCCGAGGATCGCAAGGTACGTTACGCAACCGGGAGACTATTTGGAGTAGCTCTTACCTGGTGGAATACAGAAAAAGGTAAGAGGGGAATCGAAGATGCAATAGCCTTAACATGGGAGGAGTTAAGGGAAATCATGACGAGACGCTTCTGTCCAAGAAGCGAGATCAAAAAGTTAGAGGATGAATTCCACTCGTTAAAGCAAAAGGAAGGAGATCATACTTCCTACAACAAAAGGTTTCTAGAGTTGAACCAAATGATCCCCAACTTGTTCACCCCAGTATACCGCTTAGTCGAACACTATATTCGAGGCCTCCCCTCGAAAATTCAAGACTCAGTTCTAAGCACTTCGCCGGCAACACTTGAAGCTGCTATGGAACTAGCAACTGAGCTTACCGAGAATCGTATCCGTAACGGTAAATTTAAGGACGAGAAAAAGAAAGCCCCCATTGAGGGCCAAACTTCAAACCATTCCACCTCCTCCTCAAAGTTTGCTAGTAAGAGGAATCGAAACACCAGAAACTTTGCTGTCACACAAACAAATTTCCCTATCCCTGCTGCACCCATCACTCAAGTTGCCCCCTCACCTACACCATATAAAAATCCATACTCCAGCCCATACCCAAAATGCAACCGTTGCCAATACCATCACTTTCCTGATCATCCCTGCCAACATTGCACCGGCTGTGGCCGCGCAGGTCACACCATTCAAACCTGTCGCGCGCTTCAGCGAACGAACCGCAATCAACCCTCAACCCAAACCCACCATCAGATAGTGGGTCAAGCCCAACAACCTTTACTCCTACCACCTGCCCAACATGTAGCCCAATCCTACTACCAACCCAACTATCCCATGATGCAACCTATGCGGGCTTGTTAGAACTGTGGAGACCCGAACCACTTCAGGAACACCTGTCCACGCTTGGTGAACATCATCCATGCCCAAGCTCAAGCTAATCAAGTAAACCAGGCTAACCAAGCTCCTCCACCTGCAAGAGGAAGAGCTTTCAACATCAACGCAAATCAAGCTAGGGCTGACAACAATGTGGTTAACGGTACGTTTCTCATCAATGGTAGTTATGCATCCATGTTATTTGATACTGGCGCGGATAAGAATTTTGTGTCCTTAGAATTTGAACCCATCCTCAACCAAACTCGTGATAAACTCATGAAATCCATAACGGTAGAAGTTGCTGACGGAAAACCGGTCACATTAAACTCTATTATATGCAATTGTACTCTCACCCTAAACGATCACGATTTTCCAGTTGACCTCATACCTATGAAGTTGGGAAGTTTCGACATTATAATTGGTATGGACTGGCTCAGCCAACATCATGCTGAAGTTGTATGCCGCGAAAAGTTTATTCGCATTCCTCTTGCAAACGGTCAGACTCTACGAATCTTTGGAGAAACCCCTTCGAAAGGACTCAAATTAATGTCCTGTCTTCAAGCCCGAAAATATCTCCGCAAGAATTATGTCGCATTCCTAACTCATGTCGTCAAAAAGGGAATCAAGGAGAAGAAACTCGAAGACATCCCAGTAGTAAAAGATTTTCCGCAATTTTTTCCTGACAACATTTCAGGACTTCCTCCCGTGAGAGAAGTCGAATTCCGCATTGATCTTATACCTGGAGCTACATCTATTGCAAAATCTCCTTATAGGTTAGCCCCATCCGAAATGCAAGAGCTAGCGAGTCAACTGCAAGAGCTGACTGACAAAGGATTTATACGTCCTAGCTCATCGCCTTGGGGTGCACCTGTCCTTTTTGTGAAGAAGAAAGATGGAACGTTTCGCATGTGTATCGACTACTGAGAACTCAACAAGTTAACGGTCAAGAACCGCTACCCATTACCTCGCATCGATGATCTTCTTGACCAACTTCAAAGCGCCACCTGTTTTTCAAAAATCGACCTTCGTTCTGGTTATTATCAACTAAGAGTACATGAAGAAGACGTCCCAAAGACCACCTTCCGAACTCGTTATGGTCATTATGAATTCATGGTCATGCCATTTGGTTTAACCAACGCCCCAGCTGTCTTCATGGATCTAATGAGCAGAGTCTGCAAACCTTATCTCGACCGTTTTGTTATAGTCTTCATCGACGACATCCTCATCTACTCAAAGTCTAAGTCTGATCATGAATGACACCTTCGACTCATCCTTACACTCTTAAGGACAGAAAAGCTGTACGCTAAGTTTTCGAAATGTGAATTCTGGTTAAGGGAAGTACAATTCCTTGGACACGTCGTCAATGACAAGGGAATTCATGTTGATCCCTCAAACATCAAGGAAGTACAGGAATGGCAAGCGCCACGTACACCTACCGAAGTAAGATCATTTCTTGGTTTGGCTGGTTATTATCGCCGTTTCATTGCAAATTTCTCCCGTATTGCTGTACCACTCACGGCTTTGACTCATAAAGGAAAGCCCTTCATATGGGGACCCAAACAAGAAGAAGCCTTCCAAACCCTTAAGCAAAAGCTTTGTGACGCACCTATCCTCACACTTCCTGAAGGTTGTGATGACTTCGTGGTTTATTGCGACGCGTCAGGGCAGGGACTAGGCTGTGTACTGATGCAAAGAGGAAAGGTGATAACTTATGCTTCTAGACAACTCAAAATTCATGAGAAGAATTACACCACCCACGACCTGGAACTTGGAGCCGTTGTGTTCGCTCTTAAGATATGGAGACATTACCTCTACGGTACTAAGTGTATATACACTGACCACAAGAGTCTTCAACATATCTTCAACCAAAAGGAGTTGAACATGAGGCAACGAAGATGGGTCGAACTTCTTAATGACTACGACTGTGAAATTCGGTATCATCCTAGCAAGGCAAACGTGGTGGCCGATGCGCTCAGTCGAAAGGGTTATGCGAACTCCATTCGTCTTCTATGTTCGCAAATCATAACCGACATCAAAGATCAAATCCGAGAAGCTCAACATGTTTCTATAACAGAAAAAGACGTACGCAATGAGCTGTCTTGTGGAGCAGAACTTAAAATCGAAACTAAATCCGACGGTATTCTGTACTATCTAGATCGCATATGGATCCCAGATCACAATAACCTTCGTGATTTCCTTATGAATGAGACGCACAAAACACGATACTCTGTACACCCAGGAGCCGACAAGATGTATCAAGACCTTTGATACACCTACTGGTGGCCTGGCATGAAGAAAGATATCGCTGTTTTTGTTTCCAAGTGCCTTACATGTTCCAAAGTGAAAGCTGAACATCAAAGACCCTCAGGACTTCTAGTCCAACCCGAAATACCTGTATGGAAGTGGGAAAACATAACTATGGATTTCATTACCGGGTTACCTCGCACCTCCAGTGGGTATGACACTATATGGGTAATCATTGATCGTCTTACAAAATCAGCTCATTTCATTCCGATTCGCGAGGACTTCAAGAACGAGAAGTTAGCTCGTATCTACATCAGCGAGATCGTAAGCCGTCATGGTGTACCTTTAAGCATTATTTCAGATCGTGATGGTCGTTTCACTTCACGAACATGGCAAGCCGTACAAGCCGCTTTAGGTACACGATTAGACCTCAGTACCGCTTATCATCCTCAAACTGATGGACAATCTGAACGCACCATCCAAACTCTTGAAGATATGCTTCGAGCATGTGTCATAGACTTCAAGGGAAATTGGGACGCTCATCTACCATTAGTTGAATTTTCGTACAACAACATCTATCATTCAAGTATTGGCATGGCACCTTTCGAAGCTTTATATGGTCGTAAGTGCCGATCTCCAGTATGTTGGCACGAAATTGGAGAAGCTCAAATCACCGGTCCAGAATTGATTCAAGAAACCAAGGGACCCGAGTTCGATTCGGTTTCCCTGCAACCGGTTCAATCATTTAAATTCTTTTAGTATAAATCGAATAAATTAAAACATTTAATATATATATATATAATTAAAACTTAGAATATTTCGGGTTAGACACGTAGCTCAGTTGGTAGAGCTGCGTGCACGTGTACGGGAGGTCACAAGTTCGAACCTCACTCAGCGCAAACAAACACAAGTCCGAACCGGTCAACAGTCAAAGTCAATGGTCAACGGTCAACCCAAAAGTCAACTTTTTTTTATATTTTTATTTATTTATATAATTTAAAAATCAATTAAAAATACTTAAAAATAATATTTTTAAAGTTAGAAAATGACCTTAAACTCACAAAAATAAATCTAAAAACCCTATTAAAATTGTTAATAAAATACACTTATTTACCGTACCTTTTCGTTATTATTTAGGTTAGTTATTCCTCGTCAATTAACCCTCTAAACTCGTGCGCATTCAACATCATCAAACGAACTCACCCAATGTGAGTAAATCTCTACAAATTCCCCGTTTTAATCACTTTTTGGGGTGTATCGTGTGTCTTATTATTTAATACATTTAAACACTTGTGCATCGATCATATCCATGATCAAATGTGTATTCAATATGTATCAACTGTTTGTGTGGTTAATGTTTAGATTAAATTTATCATTTTCAGTACATACATCATCATAGGCCGTCTGTTCCCCATTTCCTATGAGCGGAACCGTTCCCCATTACCTATGAGCGGAACGTGGCATTGCCAACATATGATCGGCTCCGTTTGATTGAGCCTTGATCGCACATACGTCATCATAGGCCGTCCGTTCCCCATTACCTATGAGCGGAGCGTGACGTTGCCAACATATACATTATCATTCATGTCATATACTCATGCAAGGTGGTTTGTTATTGTATGTTTATTTACGTTTGCTCACATATGATTATTGCACAATTTTTCCATATTAAATATAACAAGAAATCAATAATAAATGTTTTCTAACAAGGTTCACTCGCCAACTTTTGTTGACCCGAAAACCCCCATTTTTACCCATGATACAGGTGATCCAGTTGCAGCAAGAAACATATAGGACGGCTAGAAGAATAAATCAGTTTAGATTTTGGATTGTTTATTTAATTTTCCTTTCCTTGTATTGTATGAATTTGACTTGAATATTTGAGATGTAATTTGAATTTAATAAATATGAAACATATTAGTAAACATCATGAGCTTTGGTGATAACCCAATTATGCCCCGAATCTTATTCCGCTGCGGGTCGGGGTGTGACATCACTCCCCAACACCTCTTGAACAAGAAGATGTTCACATGGAACCGGTGGAACAACCTCAGCCGCCACCTGAGCCACCAAGAAGGAAAAGAGGAGCGCGTATGACGTTACGTGCAGGTCAACGGTCGGGTTCGCTGCCACTGTTACCCAAAACTTACCCAACCATCCACGAGGACCCATAAATGGGTGGACCCTATAATACTTCACCTGTGGTGGAACCAACACCATCACTAGTGGTTCAACCACCACCATCGGGTTATAATAACCCTATCCCAACATATCCGAATACATCTGGATATGATCCCGTTAACCCATCTACGCCAGTAGATTACCAAGCATTGTCGCATGACCCTTACATGCAAGCGGTCATGTATAACACACTTTAGCCGTCTCCTTTCTACCTACTTATCCACATACTGGATATCCAAGTTATGGGTACAAGTATCCTGTTATGCCATAAGCACAACCGCAACCTTCACCGCCACTCGAGGCCATCAATGAGGCCTTGGAACGAATGAAGGAGATGCAACAACAAGAGGAGAAAACGGAGAAGAAGACGAATAAATTCTTCAAGAAACTCTCCAAGTTGGTTAAGGGAAAGAAGGACGAGTGAAGTCTCATTTATTTATATATTTAGTCCCTGCGAAGACATTGTTAGTTCTTTAGTCCCTGCGTGGACACTTTTATGTCTTTTAAGTCCTTGCCTGGACAGTTGTTTCATTTATTATTTCTAGTATTGTACTTCCTTATTGGCATTTAACGAATTATTTTGGAATTAATATATATGTATTCATCCTCTTCAAGCGAACGTCTCGATTTTACTCGAAATTTATGCTCTGCTATATAATTCCAAAAGATCTTAATGGTTTTGATTTGCCAAGCGGTGCAGACCACATATTTGGCCAGCTTATAAATGATAGTTAAGGATAAAAGGGCCTTCTATCATGATAGTTAAGGGGAGTTATCCTTCTATCCAGAGGTGGTGGACTAGGTTCAAGTCTCCAAGTCGTTAAGGTCAATGCGACCGGGACTATTAATCAACCATTAAGGTCCTCTTATGTTAACATTCAGGAATGTTCATACTCCTAGTAGTGTGACTTGAAGAACCACACTAGTCGTCTAGGTAAAAGGACTACGTCCTGACCTATTATATAGCCTTTGTAATCAATGTGATCCCGGCTAATGTCATCAATGTGATGACAGGCCAACGTGCCATAGTTTACATCCATTAGTGATGTAGGCCAAAGTGCCATAGGCCAACATGCCATATTTTGTCTATTAGTGACAATCCAAAGTTTCATATTTTGTCCATTAGTGACATGCCAAAGTGTTGTCCATTTGTGACAGGCCAAAGTGCCATATTTTGTCCATTAGTGACAGGCCAAAGTGCCATATTTTGTCCATTAGTGACAGGCCAACGTGCCATATTTTATGTCCATTAGTGACAGGCCACCATGCTATATTTTATGTCCACTAGTGACAGGCCACCATGCTATATTTTATGTCCACTAGTGACAGGCCAACATGCCATATTTTTATGTCCATTAGTGACAAGCCAACGTGCCATATTATATGTCCATTAGTGACAGACCAACGTGCCATATTATTATGTTTATTAGTGACAACCCTATGAGCTACATATAATTGTCAAGTGACAATGATAGTTGTGACATTACAATCCACTTTCTAATACATATGGACTATGTCCAAATTATAATTTGCCTCTGATGGTCCTTTTTGAGACCTAGGCCAAATATAGATATGATAAGCCTAAGAGTTGTGATTTTATTCACACTAGCTTGATTAGGTGATGGATTTGTATATCCAATGTTTAAAGCCAATATGGTTATTAATACCAGGGTAAGAGAAGTTTTATTTGGTGATTAGAACCAAAGCTTCAAGAATGGCAAACTTGGACGAGGCACAAAGTATCCATCGAGAGATTAGCTCTAAAAAAGCCGAAAACATAGCCATTGATAATGATAACTTCCAAGCTCGCATTGATGCAGCTGTGGGAAAAGCCATGGAGAAATTTAAAGAATTGAGCACTACTTGCTCCAAACCCTTATCAATCCCACCATCCTCAGCTCGTAAGGAGAACTCAGTTCACTCTTCAAATGCAAAGAGTGAACTAAAGAAACTAGAAATTACTGATAGGTCTCGTTCTTCTAAAGAGGGATGTACCTATAAATACTTTGTCTCCTGTAAGCCCCGAGATTTTAATGGGGAAAAGGAGCAGTAGAAGCCGTGAAATGGCTGGATGAAATGGAAACGATAGTAGATATCAGCGGTTGTGCTGATAAGGATGTGGTTAAGTATGTATCACAGTCCTTCAAGGGCGATGCCCTGATTTGGTGGAAGGCTATGATCCAATCAACAGGTAAGGTACACTTGTTCAACTTGGGATGGTCCAAGTTTGTAGATCTTGCAAAGGAAACATATTGTCCACCTCATGAGGTGGAAAATATAGAGTCAGACTTCTTGACTCGCACAATGAAAAACCTAGACTGTCGGAATATGCTTCTGACTTCAATTCCATGTCTAGATTAGTTTCCTATTTAATTACCCCAGAACCCAAACGCATTGCACGTTTCATTCATGGGTTAGCGCCTGAGATAAAAGGCATGGTAAAGGCTGCTCAGCCTAGTACCTATAGATCTGCTATTGACCTATGTCTCTCTCTCAGCCTAGATTTGGTGAGGCAAAAGTCTATTAAAGCTGAGACTGGCGGGAAAAGAAAGAGAAAGAATGATAACTCCCAAAGATTTAATAAGAAGAATAAGGGGAGACTTGGGTTCAAAAAGAACCAAGATAAGTCAGGCGTAACATCGACATGTAAAAACTGTAACCGTAAGCATTGGGGACAATGTAGTATTGATCCACAAGCTAGACCCTGTGGTATCTGTAAGAAAAAGGGGCATAAGACCCTGGAGTGCAAGGATCTTAAGAATGCCATCTGCTACAGCTGTAATGAAAAGTGACATATTAAGTTTAACTGCCCTAAGAACCCCAAAAATAACAATGCAAAGCCAGGAGAGGCTAAGAAAGGGAATGCGCGTGCCTTCCAGATGAATGTCAGGGAGGCCGTTAATGACAATAACGTCATAACAGGTACATTCCTCATCAATGATGTTTATGCTAGAGTTTCTTTTTATTCGGGTGCAGATGATCTTTTGTAGACCATAAGTTTAGTAAACTATTAAACTTGCCTATAAGAATTCTAGACATAACCTATGAGGTAGAACTTGCTGATTGAACTTTAGAAACAACATCTTCTATTCTTGATGGATGTTCTATATCCATTAAGAATCATTTCATTCCTATCTCTCTTTTTCCAATGAAATTGGCGGGGTTCGATGTAGTCTTAGGCATGAATTGGTTATCCCATAACCAAGCCCGTATTGCCTGTGATAAGAAACTCAAATAAAAACCCCATCTGGTGAAATGATCACCATTCTAAGAGATTCACACTATGGATTGCCAGACAAAATGTTGTTACGTAAGGCAGCCAGGTGTCTGAGAAAAGGTTGTGTCATTTACCTAGCACAAGTAACTATCAACAAGCCTAAGCCAAATATTGAAGACCTTCCAGTTATCTCGGAGTATTCCGATATTTTCCCCGAAGAATTACCAGGCCTACCTCCAGATAAGCAAGTGGAGTTTAGAATTGATATCATGCCTGGATCATGTCACACCCCGACCCGCAGCGGAATAAGAGTCGGGGCATAATTGGGTTATCACCAAAGCTCATGATGTTTACTAAAATGTTTCATATTTATTAAATTCAAATTACAACTTCAATATTTCAAATAAGTCCATACAATTACAAGGAAAAAGTAACTAAATAAACAATCCAAAGCCTAAACTGATTTTTTCTTCTAGGTCGTCCTATATGTTTCTTGCTGCAACTGGATCACCTGTATCATGTGTAAAAATTGGGGTTTTTGGGTCAACAAAAGTTGGCGAGTGAACCTTGTTAGAAAACATTTATTATTGATTTCTTGTTATATTTAATATGGAAAAATTGTGCAATAATCATATGTGAGCAAACGTAAATAAACATACAATAACAAACCACCTCGCATGAGTATATGACATGAATGATAATGTATATGTTGGCAACGTCACGTTCCGCTCATAGGTAATGGGGAACGGACGGCCTATGATGATGTATGTGCGATCAAGGCTCAATCCAATGGAGCCGATCGTATGTTGGCAACGCCACGTTCCGCTCATAGGTAATGGGGAACGGTTCCGCTCATAGGTAATGGGGAACAGACGAGCCTATGATGATGTATGTACTGAAAATGATAAATTTAATCTAAACATTAACCACACAAACACTTGATACATATTGGATACACATTTGATCATGGATATGATGGATGCACAAGTGTTTAAATGTAATAAATAATAAGACACATGATACACCCCAAAATGTGATTAAAATGGGGAATTTGTAGAGATTCACTCACATTGGGTGCGTTCGTTTGATGATGTTGAATGCGCACGAGTTTAGAGGGTTGATTGACGAGGAATAACTAACCTAAATAATAACGAAAAGGTACGGTAAATAAGTGGATTTTATTAACAATTTTAATGGGATTTTTATATTTATTTTTGTGAGTTTAAGGTCATTTTCTAACTTTAAAAAATAATATTTTTAAGTATTTTTAATTGATTTTTAAATTAAATAAATAAATAAAAATATAAAAAAAATGTTGACTTTTTGGGTTGACCGTTGACCGGTCCGTTGACCGGACCGTTGACCAGTCGGACTGTGGTGTAAGTGCACTGAGTGAGGTTCGAACTTGTGACCTTCCGTACGCGTGCACGCAGCTCTACCAACTGAGCTACGTGTCTAACCCGAAATATTCTATGTTTTAATTATATATATACTAATTAAATGTTTAATTTATTCGGTTTATATTAAAAGAATTTAAATGGTTGAACCGGTTTGCAGGGAGCCGGATCGAACTCGGGTCCTTCGGTTTGTAAGCGCACAGCCCAACCAGTTGGGCTATGTGACTTATCTGTCAAACTTACAGTTTTTATTAATCTTAAAAACATCTTGGGTCCTACTCTGATTCAGTAACAAAAAAATTGATTTTAATTCGGAAAGCCGGTGCGTTTGTAAGATTCGAACTCGTGACGTGCGCTATGTGTTTACACACAGTCCACCGCTGGACTGTGTGTCTAACCTGGTTTAATATTCAATTTATATAATACTTATACACAACGTCGACTTCGTCTTCTTCGTTCAAAGACACAGACAATTGATATTCGACTGTTCTTGTTTAATTCGATTAACGAAACTTATAAATTATTGAAATGTAATGGATAGAGAGGGTTTTGGAAATGAATGTACCGAAACAGATGTTTTTCTCAGAACTCCGGCAAAGTCGTCGGCTCTGTTTGATGAATTCCGTCTGAGCGGACCAATTAACAGTTTTGATTAACTAATTGTGAAATTAAGTGACTAAACAAGAATTATCAGAGAGTTTAGATGTTTGTACCGATTCACAGCGTGATTTCGGAATTTTCAGAGATTTTCCGGCGGGTGCAGATTATCCGACAACGTCGTCTGGGACCGATTCTGATTGAAGGATTTGAGTTAGTAAAAGTCTAACAATGGATTGAAAATGAAAGACTCAAGAAAATTACCGATTTGATGAATGTCACGGTTTTCCGACGAAAGTCCGGCGATATCAGATAACGTTTCCGACGAACAGAAATTAGAGCGAAAGTGAAATTGAAGGTTCTGTGAGTGTTTCCGAATTATGAGACGATGATATTGTTAGTGCAAATTGAAAGTAAATTTCATTTCGGTTTTAACTTCCGAAAATCATATGAATCGAAGCAATTTAAGACTGAATTGATTAGAACGTGGGTTGCAAATGATTTATCGGTTATAACCAGTAACTCGCGATCACTCAACAGTCTGGATAGTTGAAAGCCGATTATCGGTTTCAGTTTTGGCGCAAATAGATGAGTTCACGAGTAGAAGTTAAGTTTTATTTGTTTCATTGATTACACAAAAGAACCAAGTGGCGGAGTGGTTTAGTGTTTGTGTGATAAGTGAGCCGGCTGACCCGGGTTCGAAACCCGGCAGCGGCATTTATTTTTTTCTTCAACCGATTTTATGGTTTATTAATTATAGTTTATAAATTCTAATATATTTATTAATTATGTATTGTTTAAAATTAAAAATAGCATTAAATAAGCAACGAAAATTTGAAACTGACTGTTCGATTAATAAACGAAGCGGGTTTTGAAAACCCGTTTTTCGACGGATGTTACAGTATCCCGTACTTTTAGAAATTTCGTCCCGAAATTTAAGTAGTAGGGGTAACAGGAAAAAGATGCGGGTATTTTTCGCGCATTGAGTCTTCACGTTCCCAAGTATCTTTGGAGAAACCCCTTCGAAAGGACTCAAATTAATGTCCTGTCTTCAAGCCCGAAAATATCTCCGCAAGAACTATGTCGCATTCCTAACTCACGTCGTCAAGAAGGGAAACAAGGAGAAGAAACTCGAAGATATACCAGTAGTGAAAGAATTCCCACAAGTCTTTCCCGACGACATCTCAGGACTCCCTCCTGTGAGAGAAGTCGAATTCTGCATCGATCTTGTACCTGGCACTACACCAGTCGCAAAATCTCCTTATAGGTTAGCCCCATCCGAAATGCAAGAGCTGGCCAGTCAACTGCAAGAGCTGACTGACAAAGGATTCATACGTCCTAGCTCATCGCCTTGGGGTGCACCTGTTCTTTTTGTGAAGAAGAAAGATGGAACGTTTCGCATGTGTATCGACCACAGAGAACTCAACAAGTTAACGGTCAAGAACCGCTACCCATTACCTCGCATCGATGACCTCCTAGATCAACTTCAAGGTGCCACCTGCTTTTCAAAAATCGACCTTCGTTCTGGTTATCATCAACTCAGAGTACATGAAGAAGACGTCCCAAAGACCGCCTTCCGGACTCGTTATGGTCATTACGAATTCATGGTCATGCCATTCGGTTTAACCAACGCCCCAGCTGTCTTCATGGATCTAATGAATAGGGTATGCAAACCCTACCTCGACCGCTTTGTCATAGTCTTCATCGACGACATCCTCATCTACTCCAAGTCTAAATCCGATCATGAACGACACCTGCGACTCATCCTTACACTCTTAAGGACTGAAAAGCTCTACGCTAAGTTCTCCAAATGCGAATTCTGGTTAAGAGAAGTACAATTCCTTGGACATGTCGTTAATGACAAGGGAATATATGTCGATCCTTCGAAAATCAAGGCAGTACAGGAATGGCAAGCGCCATGTACCCCTACCGAAGTAAGGTCATTTCTTGGTTTGGCTGGTTACTATCGCCGTTTCATTGCCAATTTTTCCCGTATTGCTATACCACTCACGGCCTTGACTCATAAAGGAAAACCCTTCATATGGGGACCTAAACAAGAAGAGGCCTTCCAAACTCTAAAGCAGAAACTTTGTGACGCACCTATCCTCACACTTCCTGAAGGTTGCGATGACTTTGTAGTATATTGCGACGCATCAGGGCAAGGGCTAGGCTGTGTATTAATGCAAAGAGGAAAAGTGATAGCCTATGCTTCTAGGCAACTCAAGGTTCATGAGAAGAACTACACCACCCACGACCTGGAACTTGGAGCCATTGTGTTCGCTTCAAGATATGGAGACATTAACTCTACGGTACCAAGTGTGAAATATACACTGACCACAAAAGTCTCCAACATATCTTCAACCAAAAGGAGTTGAATATGAGGCAACGAAGATGGATCGAACTTCTTAACGACTACGACTGTGAAATTCGATATCATCCTGGAAAGGCAAATGTGGTGGCTGATGCACTCAGTCGAAAGGGTTATGCGAACTCCATTCGTCTTCTATGTTCGCAAATCATAACCGACATCAAAGATCGAATCCGAGCAGCTCAACATGTTTCTAATAACCGAAAATGACGTTCGCGATGAGCTGTCATGAGGAGCTGAACTAAAAATCGAAACCAAATCCGACGGTATTCTATACTATTTAAATCGCATATGGATTCCTGATCGCGACAACCTTCGTGATTTCCTCATGAATGAAGCGCACAAAACACGATACTCTGTACACCCAGGAGCCGACAAGATGTATCAAGACCTACGATACACCTACTGGTGGCCTGGCATGAAAAAGGATATCGTTGTTTTTGTTTCCAAGTGCCTTACCTGTTCCAAAGTAAAAGCTGAACATCAAAGACCTTCAGGACTTCTAGTCCAACCCGAAATACCTATGTGGAAGTGGGAAAACATAACTATGGATTTCATTACCGGGTTACCTCGCACCTCCAGTGGGTATGACACTATATGGGTAATCATTGATCGTCTTACAAAATCAGCTCACTTCATTCCGATCCGCGAGGACTTCAAGAACGAGAAGTTAGCTCGTATTTACATCAGTGAGATCGTAAGCCGTCATGGTGTACCTTTAAGCATCATTTCAGACCGTGATGGTCGTTTCACTTCACGAACATGGCGAGCTGTACAAACCGCCTTGGGTACACGATTAGACCTCAGTACCGCTTTTCATCCTCAAACTGATGGACAATCTAAACGCACATCCAAACTCTTGAAGACACGCTTCGAGCATGTTTCATAGACTTCAAGGGAAATTGGGACGCTCACCTACCATTGGTTGAATTTTCGTACAACAATAGTTATCATTCAAGTATCGGCACTCCTTTCGAAGCGTTATATGGTCGGTAAGTGCCGATCTCCAGTTGTTGGCGACGAAATTGGGGGAAGCACAATCACCGGTCCAGAAATTAATTCAAGAAAACATACAGACATGATCCTATCAATTCGAAACAATCTTCTCGCGGTACAAAGTCGTCAAAAGAGTTATGCAGTATCAAAACGACGGAATGCCCTTAGAGTTTAACATTGTGGTGTTCATGTACTTTTTACAATAGTTTATCACCGTGGAAGGGGTGGTTGTTTTGGCCAGAAGGGCAAGCTTGCACCTAGCTAGTAGGACCTTTCAAGATACTCGAAAGAGTTGGACTGTAGCATACAAGCTTGAATAACAGAGAACTCACTGAATTCATCCCAATTCCACGTATCAAACTTGAAAAAAGTGCCTCGACGATGAGAACCTCCCTATGCTCTAGAAGGACATTAAATCGATGATATCGTTGCAGCTTCATTGAACAGCAGTTGAAAGAACTCATGGACTTCGGAGGAGAAGCGCTTAAGCGAAGTCGTATTCATTGTCAGGGGTTCGTTGGGAGTCGAAACGAGGACTGAGTATATTGGGAACGTGAAGACGCAATGCCGCGAGAATACCGGCATCTTTTTCATGTTACCACAAATACTTAATTTTAGGACGGAATTTCTAAAAGTGGGGATATGATAACATTCGTGGGAAAAGGGTTTTAAAGCTTGTTTTTAACGATATCGATAACTTATTTCAATGCACATAATTGCCTCAATTAATTTTAAATGATACATAATTAATAAAATATATTATTAATTAAAATTACTTGATAATTAATAAGTACTAATAAATATGTGCATAAAAAAATAAAATGCGGCTGCGGGTTTCGAAAACGGGTCGCATAAGAATCAATCACACAAACACGCTCGCACTTGCCTTCTTTGTGACTATAATGAACAAATAATATTACGATTGACAATCCGAATTCAAACGGAGTGTCACCGCGCTCAGGAACTCACAGTCACCGGGGAATCACGCCAATCCGCGTGAGTTCACGAGTAGAAGTTAAGTTTTATTTGTTTCATTGATTACACAAAAGAACCAAGTGGCGGAGTGGTTTAGTGTTTGTGTGATAAGTGAGCCGGCTGACCCGGGTTCGAAACCCGGCAGCGGCATTTATTTTTTTCTTCAACCGATTTTATGGTTTATTAATTATAGTTTATAAATTCTAATATATTTATTAATTATGTATTGTTTAAAATTAAAAATAGCATTAAATAAGCAACGAAAATTTGAAACTGACTGTTCGATTAATAAACGAAGCGGGTTTTGAAAACCCGTTTTTCGACGGATGTTACAGTATCCCGTACTTTTAGAAATTTCGTCCCGAAATTTAAGTAGTAGTGGTAACAGGAAAAAGATGCGGGTATTTTTCGCGCATTGAGTCTTCACGTTCCCAAGTATCTTTGGAGAAACCCCTTCGAAAGGACTCAAATTAATGTCCTGTCTTCAAGCCCGAAAATATCTCCGCAAGAACTATGTCGCATTCCTAACTCACGTCGTCAAGAAGGGAAACAAGGAGAAGAAACTCGAAGATATACCAGTAGTGAAAGAATTCCCACAAGTCTTTCCCGACGACATCTCAGGACTCCCTCCTGTGAGAGAAGTCGAATTCTGCATCGATCTTGTACCTGGCACTACACCAGTCGCAAAATCTCCTTATAGGTTAGCCCCATCCGAAATGCAAGAGCTGGCCAGTCAACTGCAAGAGCTGACTGACAAAGGATTCATACGTCCTAGCTCATCGCCTTGGGGTGCACCTGTTCTTTTTGTGAAGAAGAAAGATGGAACGTTTCGCATGTGTATCGACCACAGAGAACTCAACAAGTTAACGGTCAAGAACCGCTACCCATTACCTCGCATCGATGACCTCCTAGATCAACTTCAAGGTGCCACCTGCTTTTCAAAAATCGACCTTCGTTCTGGTTATCATCAACTCAGAGTACATGAAGAAGACGTCCCAAAGACCGCCTTCCGGACTCGTTATGGTCATTACGAATTCATGGTCATGCCATTCGGTTTAACCAACGCCCCAGCTGTCTTCATGGATCTAATGAATAGGGTATGCAAACCCTACCTCGACCGCTTTGTCATAGTCTTCATCGACGACATCCTCATCTACTCCAAGTCTAAATCCGATCATGAACGACACCTGCGACTCATCCTTACACTCTTAAGGACTGAAAAGCTCTACGCTAAGTTCTCCAAATGCGAATTCTGGTTAAGAGAAGTACAATTCCTTGGACATGTCGTTAATGACAAGGGAATATATGTCGATCCTTCGAAAATCAAGGCAGTACAGGAATGGCAAGCGCCATGTACCCCTACCGAAGTAAGGTCATTTCTTGGTTTGGCTGGTTACTATCGCCGTTTCATTGCCAATTTTTCCCGTATTGCTATACCACTCACGGCCTTGACTCATAAAGGAAAACCCTTCATATGGGGACCTAAACAAGAAGAGGCCTTCCAAACTCTAAAGCAGAAACTTTGTGACGCACCTATCCTCACACTTCCTGAAGGTTGCGATGACTTTGTAGTATATTGCGACGCATCAGGGCAAGGGCTAGGCTGTGTATTAATGCAAAGAGGAAAAGTGATAGCCTATGCTTCTAGGCAACTCAAGGTTCATGAGAAGAACTACACCACCCACGACCTGGAACTTGGAGCCATTGTGTTCGCTCTCAAGATATGGAGACATTAACTCTACGGTACCAAGTGTGAAATATACACTGACCACAAAAGTCTCCAACATATCTTCAACCAAAAGGAGTTGAATATGAGGCAACGAAGATGGATCGAACTTCTTAACGACTACGACTGTGAAATTCGATATCATCCTGGAAAGGCAAATGTGGTGGCTGATGCACTCAGTCGAAAGGGTTATGCGAACTCCATTCGTCTTCTATGTTCGCAAATCATAACCGACATCAAAGATCGAATCCGAGCAGCTCAACATGTTTCTATAACCGAAAATGACGTTCGCGATGAGCTGTCATGAGGAGCTGAACTAAAAATCGAAACCAAATCCGACGGTATTCTATACTATTTAAATCGCATATGGATTCCTGATCGCGACAACCTTCGTGATTTCCTCATGAATGAAGCGCACAAAACACGATACTCTGTACACCCAGGAGCCGACAAGATGTATCAAGACCTACGATACACCTACTGGTGGCCTGGCATGAAAAAGGATATCGTTGTTTTTGTTTCCAAGTGCCTTACCTGTTCCAAAGTAAAAGCTGAACATCAAAGACCTTCAGGACTTCTAGTCCAACCCGAAATACCTATGTGGAAGTGGGAAAACATAACTATGGATTTCATTACCGGGTTACCTCGCACCTCCAGTGGGTATGACACTATATGGGTAATCATTGATCGTCTTACAAAATCAGCTCACTTCATTCCGATCCGCGAGGACTTCAAGAACGAGAAGTTAGCTCGTATTTACATCAGTGAGATCGTAAGCCGTCATGGTGTACCTTTAAGCATCATTTCAGACCGTGATGGTCGTTTCACTTCACGAACATGGCGAGCTGTACAAACCGCCTTGGGTACACGATTAGACCTCAGTACCGCTTTTCATCCTCAAACTGATGGACAATCTAAACGCACCATCCAAACTCTTGAAGACACGCTTCGAGCATGTTTCATAGACTTCAAGGGAAATTGGGACGCTCACCTACCATTGGTTGAATTTTCGTACAACAATAGTTATCATTCAAGTATCGGCATGGCTCCTTTCGAAGCGTTATATGGTCGTAAGTGCCGATCTCCAGTATGTTGGCACGAAATTGGGGAAGCACAAATCACCGGTCCAGAATTAATTCAAGAAACAACAGACAAGATCCATCAAATTCGAAACAATCTTCTAGCGGTACAAAGTCGTCAAAAGAGTTATGCAGACAAACGACGAAAGCCCTTAGAGTTTAACATTGGTGATCAAGTACTTTTAAAAGTATCACCGTGGAAGGGAGTGGTTCGTTTTGGCCAGAAGGGCAAGCTAGCACCACGCTACGTAGGACCTTTCAAGATACTCGAAAGAGTAGGACCTGTAGCATACAAGCTTGACCTAACAGAAGAACTCAACAGAATTCATCCCACATTCCACGTATCAAACTTGAAAAAGTGCCTCGCCGATGAGAACCTCCATATTCCTCTAGAAGACATTCAGATCGATGAATCTATGCACTTCATTGAAAGACCAGTAGAAATCATGGACTTCGGAGAGAAGCGCTTAAGCGAAGTCGTATTCCAATTGTCAGGGTACGTTGGGAGTCGAAACGAGGACCTGAGTTTACTTGGGAACGTGAAGACTCAATGCGCGAGAAATACCCGCATCTTTTTCATGTTACCACAACTACTTAAATTTCAGGACGGAATTTCTAAAAGTGGGGGATACTGTAACATTCGTGAAAAACGGGTTTTCCAAACCCGCTTCGTTTATTAATCGAATATCCAGTTATAATTTTTCAATGCACATTTATTGCTCAAATTAATTTTAAATGATACATAATTAATAAATATATTATAATTAAAAACTATAATTGATAATTAATAATTAATAATAAATAGTGAATAAAAAAATAAAATGCGGCTGCCGGGTTTCGAACCCGGGTCGCCCATAAGATCAATCACACAACACACCGCTCCGCCACTTGCCTTCTTTGTGAATATTATGAAACAAATAATACTTAAGATGAAATCCGAATTCAAAACCGGAGTGTCACCGCGCTCAGAACTCACAGTCACCGGGAAATCCGGCAATCCGCGACTTTGGCCAATTTCCTTTTGACCAAAACACGCTAACCGACTAAGACATCGGTTATAACCGATGTCTGACCCTTGATTTTAGTCATAACCGCCGGAGAAACCTTGACCACGAATCAAGACCAAATTCGGACTCAATACATTATGTTTCTTCGCTATAAATACCCACCCAAACCTCTGGTAACCTTTTCGCTCAAAATCGCTCAATCTCTCGAAGCTTTAGCACTCGCCAGAGATATTCTGCATTCGCCGGACTTTCACCGGAAAACCGAGACTTACTTGAAATCGGTAAAATTCTTGACTCTTTTGTTTGTAATCCATAATTCGACATGTATTAACTTCAATCCTCCAACCAGAATCTGTCCCAGACTACGCTGCCGGGAAATCCCACAATCGCCGGAATTTCACTGAAACATCAAAGTCTCTCTGTCGATCGGTATAATCATCTAAAAACTCTTGATATCTCTTACTCAGTAACTTAATTTCATAACACAAGAAACTAAACTGTCAAACATTTCACTCAGCCGAGAGTCACAAATCAGAGCCGACGACTCCTGCCGGAAATCTGAATTAAACGCACTGTGTTGGTACATTCTGTTCTTTAATCTCGTTAACTATTACATTCCAACCAATTATAAGTTTTGATAATCGAATTAAACAAAACAGTCGGATCCCACTGATCTGAGTTTTTGTAAACGAAGAAGATGAAGTCGAGAATAAGTATAAGTATAATTAAAATCACATATTCAAACGGGTTAGACACACAGTCCAGCGGTGGACTGTGTGCGCAAACAACACACACGTCACGAGTTCAAATCGCACAACGTACCGACTTTCAGAAATAAAACCAATATTTTTAGAACTGGATCAGAACATGTCACAGTATGTTTATAAGAGTAATATAATCCGTGAATTAATCAGATTAGACACACAGCCCAACTGGTTGGGCTGTGCGCATACGAACCGAAGGACCCGAGTTCGACTCCGGGTCCCTGCAACCGGTTCGGCCATATAAATCCTTTTTAATAAAAACCAAATAAATTTAAACTTAATTAGTATATAAATATAATTAAAACAGAGAATATTTCGGGTTAGACACGTAGCTCAGTTGGTAGAGCTGCGTGCACGCGTACGAGAGGTCCCGGGTTCGAACCTCACTTAGCGTACAATTAACCACAGTCCGACCGGTCAACGTCAACGGTCAAAAAGTCAAAATTTTTATTTCTTTTTATTTATTTATTTATTTTAATTTAAAAATCAATTAAAAATACTTAAAAACAATATTTTTAAAGTTAGAAAATGTCCTTAAACTCACAAAAATAAATCTAAAAATCCATTTATTTACCGAACCATTTCGTTATTATTTTTAGGTTAGTTTTCTCGTCGATCACATCCCAAAACTCGTGCGCATCCAACCTCATCAAAGAACGCACCCAATATGAGTGAATCTCTACAAATTCCCCGTTTTAATCACATTTTGGGGTGTATCATGTGTCGTTTAATTCCTTATTATATTTAAACACTTGTGCATCTATCATATCCGTGATCAACTGTATATGTATCAATTGTTGTGTGAATTATGTTAGATTGAAGTTATCATTTTCAGTACATGCATTTCATTAGGCCCATCAGCTCCCCGTGGGATACGGGTTGAGTATCAAGTGCCTCATTCGATCGGCTCCGTTTGATTGAGCCTTGATCTCACATACATCATCATTCATGTCATTCGATCGGCTCCGTTTGATTGAGCCTTGATCTCAAATACATCATCATTTATGTCATTTACTCATCCAATGTAGTTTGTGTTTTGTTATATACATATGTTTGCTCACATGTGATTATTGCACAACTTTTCAATATTAAACACAACAAGAAAATTTATAACAATGTTTCTCAAGGTTCACTCGCCAACTTTTGTTGACCCAAAATATCCCCCGTTTTACAGATGATACAGGTGATCCAGTTGAGGCAAGAAACACATAGGAAGGCTTAGAAGAATAAATCAGTTTAAGCTTTTGATTGTTTTACTCTGTTTCATTTTCCTTGTAATTGTATGGATTTGATTTGAATATTTAAGTTGTAATTTGAATTTAATAAATATGAAACATTTTATTAAACATCATGAGCTTTGGTGATAACCCAATTATGCCCCGACTCTTATTCCGCTGCGGGTCGGGGTGTGACATTAGGTCATTGTGGATAGGCTGATTAAGTCAGCGCATTTCTTGCCAATTAAGGAAACGTATAATTCTGACAAATTGGCTCAGTTGTATGTGGACAAGATTGTGTCCCTACACGGTGTGCTGGTATCTATTGTATCTGATAGAGATACTAGATATACCTCTCATTTTTGGAAAAGTTTCCAACAATCTTTAGGCAAAAGATTGAATTTTAGTACGGCTTACCACCCGCAGGCGGATGGACAAAGTGAGCGTACTATTCAAACCTTGGAAGACATGCTTAGAGCATGTGTGATTGATCTAGGTGGAAGTTGGGATGACCACGTGCCCCTAATAGAATTCTCCTATAATAATAGTTATCATACAAGCATCAAGGCTGCTCCTTTCGAGGCCTTGTATGGGAGAAAATGTCGAAGCCCGTGTGCTGGGCAGAAGCTGGGGAAGCCCAACTATCAGGACCAGAGATTGTCTTGGAGACCACGGATAAGATTGTGCAAATCCGTGATAGACTCAAAGATGCCCGAGATAGGCAGAAGAGCCATGCTGACAAAAGGAGTAAACCTCTTAAGTTCCAAGTAGGGGACAAAGTCATGCTAAAAGTATCACCATTGAAAGGTGTAATGAGATTTGGAAAGAAGGGCAAATTAAGCCCAAGATATATAGGACCATTCGAGATAATCGAATGTGTCGGCGATGTAGCTTATAAGCTTAAGCTGCCCGAGGAGCTTAGTGGAATACATGATGTGTTCCACATCAGTAACCTTAAGAAATGTCTAGCCGATGAGTCGCTAGCAATGTCACATCATGATGTGCAAATTGATAAAAACCTGAGGTTCGTTGAGAAATCAATTTCGATAGAGGATCGACAGGTTAAGAAACTCCGAATGAAAAAGATACTTATAGTAAAGGTTACGTGGGATGCCCTTAGAGGTCCCGAATATACATGGGAGGTTGAGTCCACTATGCGACAAAAGTACCCTCATCTTTTTGAATAATCTCAAGGTCGAGATTTCTTTTAAGGGGGTGAGGATGTAACAACCCGTAAAATCGTGTCCAATAGTATAGTGACACGCGTCGTATTTTTTTAAGTCTATTAAAGACTAATAGGGACTAAAGATGTCAACATGCTCAAATAGAGCCTCTAAGTGACCTTCTGATGTCAACATGCATAAACCAAGTCTCTGAGTGACCGTTGTGTCAACATGCTAAAACAGTAGCCTCTGAGTGACCGTTGTGTCAACATGCTTAAACATTAGCCTCTGAGTGACCGTTGTGTCAACATGCTTAAACTTGGCCTCTAAGTGACCGTTGTGTCAACATGCCCAGCCTCTGAGTGACATCGGAGTCAACATGCTTATAATGAGCCTCTGAGTGATCCTTTACGAATCCTAACTCTCATATGTCCCATTTGTTGGACGAGAGGGATCAAATCCGTTAAAACGTAAAATTTGGATAATGGAGGGGTTAAAAGTGTCAACATGTTAATTTATACCTCTGAGTGACCTTTTAACGAACCGAGAGCTCGAAAATGTCCGGGCATACTCCCGGGTACGCCAAATATTGGTTACGGAGGACTAAATATGCTATAAAGGTGTTGTAGGAGGTTTTATAAGTTGAAGGACTAAATGTGACAAACTTTGAAACTGGCCATGGGGCGCTCGCGGGGCGCGAAAGGCCTATGTCTGCAGAAAATTTGCTTAGCCTCCACACATAAGACCAAAAACCATTTGATTCCAAACTAGGGACTTCCAAACTGCCACCCCTTAACACTTGGCATCACCTCCTTCAAGCTCTCCAACTATAGATAGGTGCAATGCTTCACCATTTGAACTTGCACCTTTCTCATTCTTCACTCTATCTCCCTCCTCTAGAAGTTCCTGACTGAATGGAGTATCCAACTTAGTTCTATTGCATCATATGAATCACTTGTAAGTGTTCCTTTCTCTTGCATTTTCGTTTATAGGCTTTTATAGCCAAAAGTCAAGCGTTTTACGGAAAACGCCTTGACTTTCGGTTAAGACCATTATGGTCCAACCATTGTTCATAACGAGCATGGCTAAGTGATCGTAATAAGGTATGTGTTAATCCCTATAAAGGGCACCTCCTGAAGATCACGTTTACTAGACCAATTGACAGTTAAAGTTATAATATTAAAAAGTCAAACATGCCAGTTTTCGGAAACATTATAATTTGAGCTTATATATGTTATGAAACATGTTTTGACACTTAAACAAGTTGGTAATAATTATTAGAACATGTTTGGCTCGTCAATTTCAGTTCTAGGGTCGGTTCACAACCGAAAGTCGCGAAGTTTGACTTATTTTTTGACTTTTGATTCTGACCCGATTTAGATTAGTTAGTTACTGATCTAAGGTTGCATTATGATCGTACTATAATATAGCATAATGTTATATTACAAGATCATAATCAAAATCTGAGTTTATGCACAAAGTTCCATAAGTATGTCATTTTGACAAAAATGCCCTTTTATGTAAAATAAGGTTTAATCGATAATGAACTTGAAAATGAATTACCTACTAATGTAATATCATAAGTAGGATTATTTGGGATGTCAAATTAGATTATAAAATGAGTTTATGAACAAGTCCTTATATTATGTCGATAAATGACGATAACGCCCTTGTAAATCCGCATATGTGGCTAGTAAATCTGCATATTCCGTTTTAATTAGTTTTGTTTGATAACTTAAACATCGAGGGTTAACTACCGTGTCCTGGATATCCTCGGCTAATTACATTAGATAATGAACACGACCTAAGCACGAGGTGTAGGCATACACATGACAGACGCTCATGCTAAAAACTTACCACAAAGTTGGGGATAACTCCTTCGTGAATTCTTAAGTGGTGTGTATGTTAATCATGTCTCGGTTTTCACACTGGGCCCTGTATTTATGGACAAACAAGTGAATCTGTTAACAAGGTTACAAAATAACTTTCCCAATTTATAAAAGATTTTGTGCCAATATACACTTCAAATATTTTTAAAATGTTTTCAAAATGAGTCAATTGGGTGTATTTACAAGTGAAAGCTGACGTATTTTCAAAAGACTAAGCCTGCAGGTACAATACGAAAATAGACTGGAAGCTGCTCAGTAATGATAAGAGGATCTTGCAAATCCTAGATCTGCCCAAAGTCTGTTATACACTTTTGTGCAATTTGCGATCCGCCTATGGATCTTATATTACGAGCCGTCTGTATATTATTTTGTATTTAGAACATTTGGTTTGTAGTAGTAATTTTACTCCAAGACTTCCGCTGTGCTGTGTTTAATTGACTATGATGATATCAACTTACGTTACGATATTTCCCACCCGGGCCCACCGGTGTTTGGATTGGCTGTGAAAATCCAGGGTGTGACTTCTATATAATATATATAATATGACATTTGGAGGTAACAAAATATCCAGATCATGTATAATGGATAATACTGGACTTATTGATTCAGAAACTATATATACCAATGTCCACGCAAGGGATAATTTAGACGTACAGAGGTTAATGCGCACTATTGGATACTAGGTTTTTTATTATATATGAGCACGTCGTCTATTTTTCTACTAATCCAAGAGGCAGCCGCTTGCTAGCCTTAACACACCACCACACGACTATGGTCGCTGGTTGTCGACTTACCTCCAGCAGATCATCTTTATCATTTGGGGAACCAAGAACCAACGAACTGCATCTGCGTAAAGCCAACAACATTTGGTGATAATTCTTTTTGAAGATCAATGGCATTACGAGTCGGTCGTGTCAAATTCAGCCTCACATCTACTTGCTTTTGAAGATCAGGACTACGGTCCGTAGCTATTTTTTTTAAGACTATGGATGGCATAATAAAGCAAACTATGGGTAGGACAATCAAAAATATTGATGGCAACATGAAGTACAATATGCATTTGTTGACAAAGTCTGGATTTTAGAGTCAACCAAAGCATGTTTATTTTATATTATTGTTTTGTATGTTTTTTTTCCAGTCTTGGGGTCCGGTTTACTGATGTTGTAACCACGGGAGAGTATTGGATTTAGGTATCTAGGGTTTACATTCTTTTCTCTTTCTCTGTATATTGATTGCATTATTCAGTAATAATCAATTTAGTCTTTTACAAAGAGATTTAGAACTCAACGTGTAGTCAACACAAACTTTAAATGAGTTACATAGATGTGCATCGACTCATCCCAAAACGAACTAAACCAGAAAAATAGAGTCACCAATGTAATAAATTACACAAACTATTTAAAAAAGATCTTTTTCAATACGAATATAATATAACAAGACTAATATCAAATTAAAGAACGTAAATTCTGAATTTTAGGATATAATTTGCTTTTATAATACTTGAAGTATATTAAAAATATTCGAGATGTAAAAAATGATAAAACTTCTTTTCTTTTAATTACATTAATAGTAATCGTGTAACTACATTTTACAAAATAAAAAAAAAAAAAGGCAACCAATACATAGTAACATTTTCTATGATTCTACCCAAAAATATATAATAAATAAACAGATAGAATAATTGTTCTAGTGGAAATAGACGTTTGTAAATTATAACAAGCAGTTCCCGCACGCCACATATTCAAACACAAGATACATCCGATGTTAATCCACTCAATTTTTTAGTGTAAAGTTATTTTTATTAATTAATCAGATTACACCAAATAACCTAAATTACTTAATTAACACTAATAAAGTCGTTCTGAATATCATTGCTTCCGTGAATATTCTTCCTCTGTTAGCACTTAGTTCCACTATATTTTCTATGGGCTCTAAAAGCACCAATTAGAGTTTACCATTTGACGTTTTATATTAATTATAACATGTTTTGTTGTCGCTACAAACACTACAAAACAAAAGGCTTTCAACAATGGACCATTAGATTGGAAGCCCCTTGGAAAAAGTGGGTGTTATCGGTAATCCATTAGTGATAGTTCGTCAGAATCACCGAGGTGACCTATTTGTGGTTTAGACTATATGTTAGTACTCAGGCATTATCCAAGGATGTTTATAGACTTTGTTTATATATCATATTATATCTTAGTCTCGTTAGGGTAGTGTTGTCGTCGTTAAGGGTTGTTTTCTGGTATTGAGAGATTGTGGTTTACATTGGTGGATTTATTTTGCTACGGTTTAAAAGTTGGAAAAGTGGCCCTCATACCCTATATTCTCCATCTCTATCCCTTATGTGACCATTTTTGTACGGAAGTGTATAATTTATTTTAGTGTAGTATGAGTGGAATTGTTGTGAACTAGAAATGTAATCGGTCGTGATGCGGCGGGGGCTAGATTTATATTGATATTCAGTCGGTTGTTATCGAGTCACATCGATTTAGTTAATTATATAAGCTAGAGCAAAACTGATGTCACGCACTTTGCTGGTACAAGGAGAGCTAACGCCATGTAAAATCTTGTACCTGATGCAATGAAAATGGCCAATTACTATTCCCGTACTTCTCTTTTAAATAGAGAAAGAACTGAAAATGTTGGCAGCCTGCGGCATTGAAGACCAGTACTTGGCAGAAGCCTTGAACTCTTCGCAACACAAAAAATCCAGAAATTAGCCTATTACCTTTGCTTGTTGTTTCTGGTTACAGCAACATAACTTCCTTTTTATGGTTAACTAATAACATTTTAAACTTACGAAATAACTGAAGATAATAAAAGACCAAAGTTATTGAAAAAAAGAACCCTAAAAGGGAAGAATTAGCCAAAAAGGACTCACTTTTCCCGTATCTGATTCTTCTTTAGCATGCTATTACTTCATTTGGATATAGAGTATTTTATCCTTTACTCCAACAAACCACCTCGATTTCAAATTGCTTCTTTTAATCTTTCATAAATCGAGTGTCCACCTAACTTGATCAATTAATTAACAATTATCATAACACGGTGACATAATTCAAGTAATATATTACTAAGGATAGCATTGTGTGTTGCTATGGAAAGCACTGGCATATTATATTTTGTAATACATGAAAGGACAAATGATATAAAGAAAACAACAAATAATTATCCAAGTGACTGAAATGAATACTAACTCACTAAAAAACATATGAAATATTCATATTTATCATAGTTGTATTAGACTTCATACCTTCTTCGTTTGCAAGTTCTTTCCAAGCACTTAAGTTTGAATCTTTTATGCTCGCCTGATCACCGTAAACAAATAATAAACCAAACAAAGTTGTCATAATATAAAGAAAACATTCGACTCGTCTTCTGTTTTGACGTACAAATGTTGAAGAACTTACCATCACCTGTCCCATGAACTTCATTAGGTTTCATTGCATATCAGGTTCTTTTATAAAAGCCCCCTCTTGTAAAAATGGTTGTTGGGTGGCCTGCTAGACCTAGAACTTACCATCATATTGTCCCTTTCTTTTGTCTGGCCCAGTTCTTATCAACGGTGCAGCTTCGGGCAAGACCTGCAACCAAACAATAAGCTTATAAATAATTACTCACTTAACATACGTTTATAGTCATGAGCTAACATACAAACATTTGATTTAGTTTTGGCAAACGGTTCTTAGAGAGCTAAGTGTGCTAATAACTTGTTTAAAGGTTCGAGCCCATGCATCTCTATGACTTAAAAAGTTGGAGGACAAGTTAACATTCTTTTTATGGTAGCAGGGATTGAAGAATGTTCATATTCTGAATTTGGTGTTGGTCCTTTTGGGCTACTTATTGCTACATAACACATATAACACCATTTAAGCACATAAAACATCACTGGAATAAAAAAAATCTTAAATCTTTATACAATGACAAAAATCTTGAATTTTACCCGTGCCTTTCTTGATCCAAGGAGACAACATTGGACCATGTTCCCAAATCGAAATTATATTATCAAAACCACAATCCTAAAGATGCGACAAAAACCTCATACAAAAATCTAGTAAAACACAAAGAAATTAGTCAAAAAAACAAATGAACCCCATTCATTGTCAAAACAGAAATGGTAAACACATATTGTACACAAAAGTAACCACCAAAACACAATTAAACCAAACATACATAGAAATTAAAAAGAGGATAAGGGAAAAATACACATACAACCAATGTAACGACTGCCGAACAACCAAAATCCTAAAGATGCAACAAAAACAAACAACTTAATACAAAGATAAGTAAAATGCAAAAAACCAATCGAAAAACAAATGAACCCCATTCAATTTAACCAAATGGAAATGGAAATTAAACATACCAGATTGATGCAGACGAATAGAAAAGCTATCAGCTAAACCTGTTACAGGAAAGAAACCAAAATAAACACGACACGCAGATTCCAAATAAATAGAAATGACCGATTACTCACCGAAGAAGAAAGACAAACGTTGAACGTTAGCAAACTGTCGGAACCCTAGTTAAAACACAAACACTTGAAACCAAAGAACAACAAACTGACATCCAACTAACCTGAAAAACATAAATTACACCGGGCTATAACCGATCACCATCGTCAATAAACGCCGACGGACGAACAAGCCACCGGAGAAGGTTGATTTCTGCCTTGTCCATCTCATCTCACGTCCACCCGACGTGGTTCGAAGAACCCCTTCTGTCTTCAGTACATATTATACTTGTATCTCTTGCATAAATTTGTTTTATGCTGATGCTTGCTGTACCTTTTGTATAAATAACAATGAAATACGAAGTTTTGTTGTAAGCCTAACCTTGTAAATTAAAATATGTACATTGATGAAAAATGGCAATGAAACTGGTAACCAATAAGCATGCCAAAATTCCCTAACAACATAGCACTCTCATCTGCCAACAACACCATTATTCACTCTGATCTTTCTCATCACCAATGACGGTCTTTGCATCACTCACACTCTACTCTTTATATTTTTTAATTACTTTTCATATAGCAAAAATTATGAATGCATGGTTATCTGTTATATCACACCAACTCAAGAACCCCCATCAGTTTCTAACTTTCATAATAGAACTAAAAGTAAAATAAATAAAAAAACACTATGTAAGAACCCTAATTCTTCAAATGTGAACTCCATAATACTTCAAAATCAATATAGAATCAACATAGACAGTTCAAACCTCCACAAAATCAAACCCAAAGAATTTATGAAGATCATTTTATATATGTAAACCACAACAGCCACAAAATCAAACCTTGGCCTCTGCAAATGCAATATAAGCAGCAAATTAACAAATCCCATACCTAGGTGAACGTTGGAGGCGCTCCGGTGAATGGCTAGGAACTCTGATGGTGTTCATGTGGCGGCAGGGAACTTCGGTGGTGTTCGTGCGGCGGCAGGGAACTCCGGTGGTGGTGTTCGGTAGCGGCAGGTGTTTGTGCGATGGTTCAAACCACATCACCTTCACCATCGCACTTCTCTCTCTAATCCCTCTCTAACTCTGTCTCCATCTCTCTCTAGGGTTTGGTGTTCGTGCGGCGGCAGGGAACTCCGGTGGTGGTGTTCGTAGCGGCAGGTGTTTGTGCGATGGTTCAAACCACATCACCTTCACCATCGCACTTCTCTCTCTAATCCCTCTCTAACTCTGTCTCCATCTCTCTCTAGGGTTTGGTGTTGTGTGGGCATGAAAACAAAAAAAAGAAGAAAAACAGATAGATGATAAATAAATGAAAAGACAGGAATTATACATCAACAATTTGTACATACAACATCACAAAGCACAAACTATAAACTAAGCACAAAGTACAACCTCTATACACAAACATGTTCAAAAAATATAATGTTATATAATATCCTAATAAATGCATGCTATATCTCTTTATGTAATGATTGTGGTTAAAAAATCTATTTATTGAAGAATAAATGTTATTATGTAGTTTCAAATTCAAATAAATTAGAAAGTTTGACCTTTATAAATATATTATCTTTTTTATTTTGAAAATTTTATAATGTTTTTTTCCTTTTCACTAAAAAGAGTTAATTATGATTTAATTAAAATTTCTATTTTTGAAAACGATCATTCTGCCTTTTTAGAGCATTTTACATCTAATCCACCATCTTGAACCTTATGATTTAATTAAAATTTACTATTTTTTAAAATTTATCTATTGTTTTAAAAAACCTTCTAACATCCAACTCCGCATACCTATCTTATATTTCATTTTTTTTTTTGTTTCTTCTTCTTTCTCTTCATTTACAATTCAAACTAACTAAATCTATAATTTTTTTTTATTATATTTTCTTCTAATACTGATTCTAATAGCTTTTTTTATAGACTTTATACTACTAATTATTATCTTTGAGTTAATCGGGTCAGGTACTTTGAATACTACTTATATCATCATAAATCAACAAAGTCAAATGTGTGATCTGTACTATCTGACCCATAACCAATTTTTTTCCAAAATCACTACTTTTTTAAATTTATCTCATATTTTAAAAAACTTTCCACGTCCAACTCTCCATGTCTATTTCTATATTCTTTCTTTTATTGTTTCTACTCTTTCTTTCATTTACAGTGCTAACTACAATCTATTTTTTCTTATTATATTTTCTTCTAATATTGATTCTAATAGATTTTTTATAGAAGGTATACTACTAATTATTATCTTTCGGTTAGATCGGGTCGGATTACTTTGAATACTACTTATATCATCATAAACTAACAAAGTCAAATGTGTGATCTGTACTATATCTGACCCATAACCAATTTTTTTCAAACTCAATGGCAATCCCCAGGTATGATTTTGAGAAGCAACACTAGGATTACAAGTCTTACTAGCCACCGTAATTGCTGCAACAAATACCTTCTCTTCTTGACGACCAAATTAGCAAATTGAAAGTTTAAACCAACCTTACATAACAGTTTAACAAAAGAAAAAAGGAAACAACACATCAACATGTGAAGAACAGTTTTTTCATCTTTTTTTATAACATGTTATAAAATTCTGCAGCGTTAATTCAACAAAAAACGGCAACAAAACAACAGTTTTTATACATGAAAAGTTATTGCAGAGTCTTTTTAGAATTTAGGGTTAGGGAAATGAAATAGGGGATAGGATGGAGTGAATATTCAGAAGAATTTTTTAAATTTTAGAGGTAGGGTTTGATATGGTTAACTCCCAAAGACGAGCTTGTTATTGGGTTTTGCTAGGTATTCACTGTTAAGGACGAACTCTTGAAACAATATAATAGTTAGACGTTGGTAAAGCTAATTTGTAATAAATAAAGAGATGTTTGCCTTGTTCAAATCTCGTAACCATGTCTCGTGATGAGGATGAACACCGGACATGACCTCATCCTGATTAAAAATTAGCAGCCTTGTCTCGTAAGAAGAATCAACGTCAGACCCGTCTTAAAACAATGGTATTATAAGTATTTTGTAAACAAGAGAACAACTAAGTGTATATATGTTATACTAGATTGCTTTCTGCCACCAATAACTTGTTAGAATCTTCGCCAAAAGCGTAGTTGCTTTCCGAAAATGGCATCGCTATTGATTAATATTGACTTAAAACAATGAAATGAAAGAAACTTTGATCTTGATCTGTCTATCCAAAAACCTTGGGTATGAATTGAAAGAATGAAGAAATCACGAAGGAAGAAATGAATCGTTGAATGAAAGCGAGCGTCAAATGATACGTGGTTTGAATGTATAATAATTTGAGGAATCTCACGTCCCGTCAACTCACGTCGAACGTAAAACTTGAATTGCACTTTGACACGTATAGGCCTCGTATAACTCTATACGGAGCATGTAGAGTACAAGGTTACAATTTGCAAAGACAGACAAATGGTGTCAGACCTGTCTATCACAATCCTATACGCCTCATATAACACTATACACGACGTATAGGGTACAAGGTTACAGTATTCAAAGACAGACAGCTGGTATTAGAGTTGTCTGTGATATCCTATACGTCACGTATAGTGCTATATTTGTCATATAGTTGACTTCGTATACCTCATGTATTGGCGTGTAGGAATGTAATTTAAAATCTTTAACAGAGTTATCTATCTTAGATTTTTGTAAAAGTTATATGCATCGTATAGAGCTATACAAAACATATTAGGGTTTTCAAGTAATGCACCCTAATAAAATATAGTACACAAGAAGATTAAATATAAACCTTTCTAAATTTTTCTAATGATTTATTTGGATAGATAGACAGACAAATAGGTTATATAGTCAATTATGACAAAAATCATTAATTTAGATAGATAGATAGACACATAGGTTATATGAATAATGCGAAAAATCTATTAGTCATGTAGGAACTGATACAGAACACATTCGAACCCCAGTTGTTTATGATTGCAATCTTCTAGTATCCCCTAACCGGCTGAGCTACACCTCTAGGATATAGATTATATAGTCAACTATGACTAAAATCATTTTTATACTTAAATGTGTTGTTTACTTTGTATTTTGCATTATTTTACAGCAACGTGATTTATTAACCACTTAAATTAGACATACATCATCAAAAAGTTCTATTTACTTTACCAATAATACATTATTTAAGAAAAATATAAATATGAAAGGATAAAGTTATTTATAAAGATATAGGTGGTGTTGTTCAATATAATTAGTTATTATTAAAGATACATATGGTATGGTATAGTTTAATTCTCAGTTTTCATACTTGAAAACGTAAGTTTTAATTAAATAATTATGCTTAGAGGTAACCTTTATTGGTGTTCATTTCACACAACCATAAAAATAGTTTCTATTAACTTAATGACTACAAATGTGTTTGATGATCACTTGTTAAGTAACAAAATCAAGATCTAACTTTATTGATGTTCATTTCACACAAGTTGATCACAACTGATATATATATATATATATATATATATATATATATATATATATATATATATAATATATATATATATATATATATATATATATATATATATATATATTTTAGAGGTTCATATAAGAAAATATAAAAGTGTGAGAAGGATAAGAAATATTTGGGAGGTGACACGTGATCCCTTTTTATTTTGGTAGTTTAAGGGTATAAGTATAATTTAATTAATAAAATCTAATTATGGAATAACTATATGTAACCGATTTTTGGCAGTTATTGTAGGGATTTTTGATTTTGAAGGCATACATCTTATAAAGAAATAACACTCTAACTCATAAAAACACTACGGCATGTATATTGAAGGCACACATCTTATAAAAACACCCTAACATTGAATATAACAGAAATAACACCCTAATAAATCAAAGACCTTTGTCCTCACATTAAATATAACAGGAATAACACCTAACTCATAAAAACACCACAGCATGTATATTGAAGGTATACATCTTACGAAAAACAGAAATATAACAGAAATAACACCCTACAATTAAAACATCATTGTATTAATATAGAAAAAATACAATGGACTAAAACATCCAAGCGAGACATAATTTTTTTCTCTACATAAGTATATCAATATGGTACTCATATTAAAGATAAAAAAACACTCGTTATTATGGTGTAATTTAAAAAAAACAGTTACGAATAAAAAGTTATTGATGTTTAAAAAAGAATGAGGAACTTACATGTGCATTAATGTTAGTTTCTTAATTTAAAAATGTTAAATTTACCTTTATACCTTCAATCTAGAAAATTAATTAGTTTAATAGTCAACACTATTTACAAGATTGACATCAATATCTCGACCATTAGATTAAATATCTAATGATTTAGATTCTCTCTTATCCTTCTCACACTTTTATATTTTCTCAATAACCTCACCCTATATATATATATATATATATATAAAACCATAACCATTAGTTTTCCTAACAGAGAATTGTCGCACATTGATTTTCCGGTGGGCCCGTACTTAGGGTTTATGCATGACGGTCGAATAATAGTATCATAATTGGCAGCGGAAGTAAAGAATGATAAAGTACAAGTATAAAAACATGAATTTATATTAAATAAAATTTATAACATTATGTTTGGTATAAGTATCCCACAAGGCAGAATCAAACAAAAGAACTTTAGACATCATAGATCTTTAACTATGGAGTCACAAATTTCAACGCTTTACGGCGGAACCGTATCCAGCCTACTCCTACTATTGAGGTTCCCCACCTGCGGTCAATCTTTATAAATACATTAGTCTTCACTGGTAAATATTATTAACCAACTCTTTTAAAAATCATTTGATATATAAATGAAAACCATTTGGTAATCATTTGTTATACCTGGGATAGATTTCTTGTCACTAGGTTTACATGCTTGTCAATACATTCGGGGACCGGAAATCAAATATCGGTAGATGATCAATATACACACCATTTCAATTATGCGTCTATCAAGTCTATGCCTACACCCCACGCTTCTTTATGGTCATTACAATTAATAAGTCGGGACGCCCGGGCACGGTACTATTAAGCCCCATCTATTTAATGTTATTCAAGCAAAACGAATTAAACCGGGTTCTTACATTTATGAAAACATTTGTCCATTTTGCAATACTCGCTCTAAGTAGATAGTGCCATATCCCAAGTTTTATAAACAAAATAAGCTAAAAAGTATTTACATGTGCTAGTTGTACTTCTCATAGTGTATTTAGTTCTCTTTGCACAACCGTATTCAAAGTTTATTAATCTATGTGTGATTATCTTGAGGGTTCTATAGTCTGGAATGAATAGAATTATTATCTGTTAGAATGTTTACGAGTCATTGGTAAATCTTTTGACTTTGATCGATTAACTTAAAATTATGCCCGGTTCCGCTAGATTAATAGTTAACCAGTTAGATTGTGGTTTATACCCATACAAGTGAGAAGTCTCGTGTGATATGGGTTATTTAACCAAACATTATGATTTGGAAAGATTTTGAAAAGGTTTAACCCAATACACCTAGTTTATATGGTTTATGTTATTACTGGTCGTGTGGGTAGATACGACTACTTAAATGGTTTATGCCATTTTAACCTTATTCTTTGACTATCTATGAAAGAATGACCCATAGTCAATTAATCCAATCATATAAACATGCCAAGTTGAATTATTTCAAAGGGTTGTTTAAATCCGCCCTAATGGACCTCTTATCATAATTCAATACATCCTTTATTACTAATTGAGATAACTCGATTCTCGCTTTTAGTGATGTAGTTGATCTAATGAAGTTAGGGCTCGATTGGTTATGTTGTTCGTTGATTTACCTAATTTCTAACAATTTTATATTTTCTATTTTTATTAATTTTAGATGTGGAATAACACGAAAATGGCTACGGATGAAGAAATAGAAAGACATTGAAGGATTTGATGTCGATTTTATTTGATAGATTGGGTATTCCTTAGTTTAAATACCGTTTTTTATAGATATTAATATAGTTTTGAATAGATTAAGTGATGAATTGTTATTTTACCCATTAATGGTGTAGACTTCGTATTGGGTTGATTTGAGCTTTTGTTCGGATTTGACTATATATAAGGATTGATTGTTTGGTATTTGTACTTGCAGATTAGTTTTTTTGCTGCATATTATTTTATTTATTTGTTTGGAATTTGACTGCATATTTTTTACATGCTTCATCTAATACTAACTGAAAATTGTTCTAAAACTATAAAATGGTTTTAAGTCGCGATTTAAAATACAGACTAAAAACTTTTTCCTAAAAGATATTAACAACTTTTAAGTCACGGCTGGTTATTTTAAGACGGGGTTCAACAAACCGCGTCTGATAAACAACACAATTTTAGAAACGACATTTTAGATCACGGTTCAAAACCGCAACTAAAAACTATTTTAACTCCGTCTAATACTTACTTTTTTACCAGTAATTCTATTTTCTCGTACATTCCATTAAATAGTCGGGTATAAACTCCACTAAGACTCAGTATGGTGATGGTCTTTGATCTTATTGGTAAATAACGGACTTCTAGATCATCATAATAATGAGGTTAGAAATGAATGCTGACATGATCAATATTTTTATTCTTTTTAAATCTGATGAATGATATTTTATGTAGTGATTTCATAGGAAGATTCCATTAAGTTCTTAACTTGTGGTCACAAAAATTTTATTTTCCCTTAACGATGGAAAGTTTGATTTTAATTTGCAAACATGTTATAATAATATTTTTATTTGGTTTTTTGAATTAATACTTTAAGCAATCCAATCAAATATCGGTTCTTAAATTTGATATAAAAAAATATAATGAGTTGTTTCTTCTATAAAACTCTTCCGTCACAAATTATATCAGGGCAATATGCATGGGCATTTTAACTCGCGAAAATGAGACCTATTTTCATAAGGTAATAGTGAAGTTTGTGCCAAGCATAAATTCATCTTGTAAACCCTAACTAAGGTAGATTATAACTTAAAAAAAGATGTTTATAATTCACAACTATATAACTAGTTATACTTAAGCTCGTCACATGGCCAATCAAACCTATAGTTCGGATTGTTTAACTCGTAACGATACTCCACTCCGATTTCACTAATCGTTTTCGCTAAATGGATTCAATTTTTGAGAAATCTCAATTTTCATGTGGATTTTTTATATCATACAAATGAACAAATTAAAATACGAGAAAATTATGCAGGTAGAACAGGATTCACCCGAAACCATCAAGTGACGATTTCTTGTTATCTTCGACCTGTATCTAATACAACTGGAAAAACGATGAAGATGGAACATGTAGATTTACTACGTTCCCAAAAATTTGTTAATTCACAAATCAAACATCAGATATGTGAAGCTTTACTCGTAATTTATAGGGCCAATAGTGATATTTTTTTGGTATATGGTAGGGCCGCCCATGATCCACCATTGACTAGGAACTTTTGAAATCCTTGTTAGACCTAAACCCTAGAGGAAAAACTAGAACCGTCATAGAGTAAACATAAAGCTAAACACAATATCTAGGACAAATTCATCAAGGGCTAAGATTAGAGGGGGTTTAAATGAGAAATGAACCATAAAATAAAATACTCAAAAGGGCATTATTGTAAAAATATATTTAAAAAAACCCAATAACTTTGCATAATCCGTCAGCCCAAAAATCACTTTCATCCTCATGGAATCAAACACCCAATTCTCTGCAACTGATATCTGACACCAGAGACAAGGTTGGCGCTGAAGAGAACTAAACCAAAAGTCAATGTTGATATCATACGTTTTATCTGCAATTGATTTCTGATTCTCTGAATGTTCTTTGTGTTTGTAGCTATTGCTTTTCCATTCATTCATCTTTCAATCTACAAGGTATTTGATTGTTGTTTTGTTATTGATTGAAGGAATTTGGTGTTCTTTTGTTTTATTTGATGCATGTTGGTTTGGATCTTGTTGTGAGTTGAGAGTTATGTGAGGATGTAAGAGGGGTATTTGGTTTTGAGTAGTTGCACATAAGGTGTTCGATAAAATGTTTAAGTGTGTGTTGTCTTGATTTTGTTGGGTTATCTTTGTTTGAGTAGTTGCATATGAGGTGTTTAAGTAAAGGTCTAAATGTCTATCACATTGATTTCGTTGAATTACTTATGTTTGATATTTTCATATAAGGTGTTTGAATAAGGGGTTAAGGTCTAAGTGTTTATTGGGTTGATTTTGTTGAATCACTTTTGTTTAAGTAGTTGTAGATGAGGTGTTTAGTGAAATGTCTATGTGTATGTTAGAATTTAACCAGATATATCTTGTAAGTGTATATTATAACTTATCGAGATTATTGATGGTATATTAGTAAAAGTTGTGAGACCTATCAAAAGGACTATGTTTGAATATGGATTTTGACAAAACTGTTGGAATCACATTGCTTGTTGTTTCGTGATACTTGGACTTATTCAAGGACATAAACTATTTTCTCAAGTTGTTTCATCTATATATGTAGGTTTATAAAGATGTACATTATCATGCTTAAGCTTAAAAAATCTTTAAACATACGTAAATTATCATTGTTAATATTATGTTTGTGTAATAAAGCAATTTACACATGTGTAAATCATCTTAGTTCCTATTGCATATGTGTAATTAAGCAATTTACACGTGTAAATAAGTTGTTTACACATGTGTAAGTAAGCTATATAAAAATGTGTATATCATCTTAGTTAGTATTGAATTCGTCTAATTAAACAATTTACACATGTGTAAATAAGATGTTTGTAGATGTGTAAGTATGTTGTTTCTGCATGTGTCAGAAAGAAATTATATAAACTGCTACTTACACATATTAAAAATGTTTTTTAATTACATTTAACTAAGAATTTACACATGTAAAAAACACTTACACATGTGTAAAACAAACACTTACACGTGTAAAATAGAAACTTACACATGTGTAAAATAGAAAAATTGTAATACAAATTTACACATGTTTAACTAAGAATTTACACATGTATAAAACGAAAAACTTACACATGTGTAAATCAGAATGTTTATTTGTTTATAATGACATGTAAAAGCAATGACTTAAATATTGTTTTGGGGATGTGAAAATCAGGTTGGTTTTAGTCTTTGCTAATGATATTTTTCGATGTATAGTTGTTTGGAGTTTGGTCAGGTTGAGAAATGAGGATAATGTTGCTACTTTTTTGAATTCAAGGTTTTTGGGAAGCTCAAGATGGACTCTTGGATGTTATGCTTTGGATGTTATTTTAATGCCTTAGTCATATCTGATTGTTTTTGTTTTTTGGAATGTTTAGGTTGTTTGAAACTTGATTGTATAGATTTATTTTTTATGTTGAACTTAGGCCGAGTGTGGCTATAAGTATAGAATAGGTTGTTCTTTTATTTCTAGTTTAGCTCATGGTTGAAGCCTTATTAGGTTCTAATTGTTAGACCGCAGCTAATGGTTTGGAGTTGGTGTCTTCCTTGGGATATATCTCGGGAAGCCCAATGTCCGTATGTTGTAAATATATGTTGTTATCATCAAAATCTACCGGGCTGCTATCCCCTTTTACATAATATACTATCTTGTTTAATTCACAGTTTACACATGTGTAAATGAGCTACAAAAGTGTGAAATAGAAACAATTAATTGATAGGGAAGAGTTCACACATGTGTAAATGAGTAGAAAATGTGTAAACATAAGGCAATTAAGTGACCACGAAACTGTTTACACATGTGTAATTGATCTGAAAATGTGTAAAATGTAAACAATTAAGTGACCACCGAATAGTTTACACATGTGTAATTGAGCTGAAAATGTGTAAAACAGAACCAAATAAGTGACAAAGAACAATTTACACATGTCTAATAAAGCTGAAAATGTGTAAAAACCAGATTACATATGTGACAATGGACAGTTTACACATGTGTAATTCCGCTGCACATATGTAAAATATACACACATATGTGGCAGTTACCAGTTTACACATATGTAATTCAAACGCACATATGTAAAACAAACACATACGTGATGGAAAATAGTTTACACATGTGTAATTCAGTTGCACAAATAACCAATTAGACTACTCCACAAAAAGATAAATGCACATGCAAGTAGATTCATCCCTCAAACTTGAACATACGTATGAAATCTAAACCATCCTTTTTCTACTCCACAATATTGGAACAACGACATGACAAAATACAAAAAGATGTAAAATCCACCAACATAACAAACATAATGCATAAGTATTAATTACATCAAATTAATAACGCGTACATAGTTACGTCCAGTTGCTTGATTAGTTGTATTGATAGGCTACACCTTCATTCTTATCGCCATTGGAAGAGTAATACAAAAGAGTTGGTCCACTGAAGTCACCACATGACCCTTATTGCTAGTGTTAATACTACAGCCGCTCCGCTGGATTTCTTTTGTCTCCTTTCTTTGTCGTAGATGTAGACAACGAGAACACCAATGGTATCTCAAAGTTGTTCCTTATTTTTTTACCCTCTTAGTCGCTCACCACAGCGTCATAAACACGTGTTGCCTACTCATATTATACGTCCCTAGCTAGTGCCTGCACCAACCAATCCTGAACATTAATCGAACGTTACATATGTGTAAAACAAATGAATAGAATAAACAACATATTTGATGAATCTATAAACACCAATATATCCAGTAGATCAGTTACATGAACAGATTTCACACAATGTATGAATGCAAAATTTTTAAAAAAGATAAAATAAAGATATTTAAACACTAATATGGTTTTTGATTATCCAAAACTAATCAATTGCTTATAATCATATGGTATAGACAAATCAAGCTAAAAGTACTTGTAAACATAAGGAACCCAAAACTTCATTTTTATGCTTTGTTTTACTTACAGTCAAAGAAAAATCCAATCTTTAGTCATCCTACTCTTAGTTATATTCCCTAAACTAAGTCTTAATCCAACAACAAAAGTTTGCAAAGATTAAACTTCACTATAAAATGTAATTTACTAATTCACTTCCAAGTCATCAACCCATAATGTTCTCTAAAAGCTTAACTTTATGAAGAAAAACACATAATAGGTACATCTTATATACATCACCACTTGATATGAAGTTAGAGAGCCATCATCTCTGACATACAATACTGAAATAGAAACTATACATAACAAAGAGAGATATGAAGTTAAATACAAAACCCTAATTCCAATAAACAACCATACGCATAATCAACTGAAAAGAATGTTGCAAAATCTCTACTAATTATCCAATTCATATTCGAAAACAATTTGAAACAACAAATGGGGAGAGGAAGAACAGTAACACAATTAAAATTAATGATTTTAAATGTTAATTAACTGAGATCTGTAATGAAAACATGACAGAGTACTTCAAATCAAGACTAAGATTGATTTAAAAACAAAAGATTATCTAGAACATAACTGAATCTACATAAATCATATGGATCCAAAATCGTTAAGGTTAAAGGTCGTATGGATCTAGAATAGGTTAAATTAAGATTGAGATTGATACGAAAACAAAAAAATAGCAAGAACATACCTGAATATGCAGAAAATCATATGGATCTAGGATCGATTGAAGAATGGTTAAAGGTTATGTGGAACAGAATTGATTGAAGATACGCATTGATATAAGAACAGGGGAAATGTTGTGAATGGTTCAGCTATGACCAATTACCACTTTACCATTTTAATTAAAACACAAGAGAAATAAATGAGTGGCTGAGATTTGTTCTCATGGTTCTCACAAAAGATGAGTGTTCTCATTTAAACTCTCCCATATATATATATATATGAAACTAGTAAAATTAACCACACTACGTGCCGGAAACTCAGTCAGTATCGGTTGAGAAAATCCAAGACGAAAATGTTCTGACATACCAAAGAAGATGGCAATACGTGTTTTACATCGGGCGAAAACTATAAAGACTAATATACTTAACCATTTCGATAGCATCGATATTGGAGAAATAAGCCAACTTAAGTCTTAATCATCATCCATTAGTCATTGCATCCTTAGCCGTTATTTATTACAAATTAAAATTTAATTGTACGGAAAAAAACCCTAAAGATGTGTTAACAAAGCAACACAAGGAAAAGTGTGAAGGCTAATACATGATGATTAGCCCCAATTTGTTGAACTAATACATTGGCAAAACAAACAAAAACGTTGTAGACAAAACTCAAACCTTTGCAAAAAGAAACCCAAAAAAAATGTAATTTACCATTAAACCCCAAGAGACCACCATGTGTACACTTAAAAGAAATTCTATATAGCACATCGGTTTAGATAGAGAAACAATAAATAAAAACAACCAATAAGAAGTATTTATTGTAGACCAACTTGTTAAATGGTGGTATATATAATATAATGAACATATCTAACAATAACCTGAACCTTTATAAAAACTTATGAAACAATTAAGGTTTGAGATTAAGGGTGTAAATCAGCCAAACCATTTGTGATCAATTAAAAATCGACATTCTAAAAGCTCGAATTGAGTTGAAGTTTAACAAGGTCGAGGCCAGGAGGCCTAAAAATAAGCATGTTTGATAAACGAGTTTAAGCTCAAACTTCACCTATGCACTTAAATAAACATATTATTTATATAACTTTTATTTGATATATTATTTATATAATTATACAATGATTTTAGTATATGTAAATTTTAATAAAATAATTAAATAATTTATATTTTTTTATATATAAATTTATAACTAAATTAAAAATATATAAAATTATAAATGTGTATAACAAATAAATAATAAACGAACTAAACTACAGCTGAAAAACTATTTACAAGTCAAACTTAAATTTGAATACTAGAGCTTGAAATGAAATCATTCTCGGCCTCAAGTTCCACCTCTTGTAAATTAAACGAGTAAAACTCTAAGCCTAGACTCGTTTATACCCTTCAAGATGACATGTTACGGGGACAAGCTAAGTTGGCAAACATCTAGACACGTACGTCATATTTTTTACACATCAAAATAATTAAATATAAAAATAATATATCTCTGGTTTTGCTAAAATGTATGTATCTCAAATTAATCGACTTGACCCTCTTAGTAAAATTGATGAATATATGAACCAAAAAAACATTACAAATATTTCCTAATATAATTTTCGTGTAGTAAACTAGAAACGGGCTATATTAAAAAGATAAAGAAAATAAAACGAGTCCTATGCTAGGTGCGTTCTCTCATCAAGCTATTTGAGTTTTTTTAAATTTATTTGAATTCTAACCAAATTCAAATCAGAATTCAAAAAACCTAGTTGAATTCTAACTGATGTTGGAAACCAAAGTACAAAAAAATAATGTATTTATCTTACTTTTAACAAACCATAACAAACTATTCCAAATAATGACACATATGGATACCACATCATCCCTTAAAAATTAAAAATCGTTTTTAACCAAAGCTGATCTTTTTTATTTTTTAAATTGGGTTAATGTACAACTTTCTTATTTATAAATCTCTACCATAACATCCGTCCTTACTTCATTATCTTTAAGTTGAAACTAATACTTTTTGTTAGATTGCATTTGTTAAACATTCTCACAAACTTTGTTTATTTTTTTAGATTACATCTGTTAAACATCTCCCACACACTTCGTCCTTATTTCAAATTTATCTTTAATTTATGATTTATAATAATAATGATATATTTGAATTAAACTTACAAAAAAAAATTATATTGTATTGATAATAGTAGTAGTAATAATAATAATAATAATAATAATAATAATAATATTTTTAATTAAATTATCAAAAAATAAAGATTTTACAAATTTATAAGTATTATGATAGACACAATTATATGTTGGATGGACGGTGTATAGACGAATAGGTGAAATGTTGAATTAAACTTATGTAGTTTTAACAAACCTACAATAAGTAATTCGAACAAACAACAAACCTAAGAAATTGAATTTTCAAATTTATCTTTAATATATGATTATAATGATAGCGATATATTTAAATTAAACTTACCAAAAAAACACTTTATAGTATATTTATAATAATAATATTTCTATTTAAATAACTAAAAAGATAAAGAATCTACGAATTTATAAGTATTATGATAGACAAGATTATATGTTTAAAAGAAACTTTTAATTACTATGATGAATGATCAAATATAAACTCAATCATGAGTTTAAATATATTTCATATTTGAATCATATAACGTGATTAATCATTTAATCTATTTTATTTGAAAATTATAAATTATCAGTACAGATTAACAATTTATTAATATAGCAACAGTTTTTTTTTTTGAAATTATGTGTTATCTAAATATTGTTTCAATTTTAAATTATACAATGTAAAAATAATTAAGAATATGCCTAAAGAAATTCGGACAACCTCTTTTATTTAATTAAAACTTTTCTTTCCAATTTTATATATATATATATATTGGAGGATTCAAATAAGAAGAAATTTTTTATAAGAATAAAAAAGAAGAATTTTCAACCAATAAAAATGTTGCATTTTACTTCATTTAATTATTGTATTTAATATTAGTGTAAGGGTATATTGATAAACTTAGATAGATCATTAATTGCTAGTCTTTCTTTTTAATAGTTAATTACATTAAATTTGTACTTATTTTCAAAAAAACTATGTTTTTAAATAAGAAAAAAATTAATTTAAAGTGTAAGATAAATTACAAGGTGTGTAGGAGTAATTACGAGCTGTGTAGGATAATTTCAATATATGTGGTATAAATTTCAAAATGTATATGATAAACTTTAAAAGTATAAGATAAATTTTGATGTGTGTAGGAAAAAAAATTTAGTATAAGCGATGATAGTCTTTATTACTAATTAATTAATTAAAGATAATAATAAATTAGATAAGAAAAAAACTATTTAATGTTTTACAATTGTACCTTTATTCTTTTTCTTCTCAATTTAATTTTATTTCTAAATAAACCTCCCCTATATATATATATATTATAGAAATGAGATCAGGAGAAAACGCCTAGAAATGTGAAAACGATGAGTAGGATTTTCAGCCACAAGATCTTTAAATTTGTGGCTAAGATTGATGCGGTATCATTTTTTGTTAATAATAGGAACTTTAGCACTACCAAGAGTGGTAATTTGAGAAAATCCAGACAAGGGTGCACATGCTAATCATATGCCATTTCCCCCCGTCATATTTAAATGCCAATAACCTTTTATACATTATTATTTTTTTTAAATTACACCATAAAATTCGGCGTTTTTTATCTTTCCACCGAGTATATTATTGATATATTTTTTGAAAAATAAATGAACTGGGTTTTTTATGGCGTTTTGAACTTTGTTTTATGGCGTTTTGAACTTTGTTTTTTTATGGTGTTTTGAACTGTGTTTTCATGTTTTTATGGCGTTTTCGATTAGTTTTTATGGCGTTTTCTGAACTAAGTTTTTTATATCGTTTTCAACTGGGTTCTCATGGTTTTTTCTTCTGAATTTGAGTGTTTTATGGCGTTTTCAACTGGGTATTTTCGTGGCCTTTTTTCTGAACTGGATGTTTTATGGCGTCTTTATTTGAACATCCAGTTATATAATTTTTGTATTTCAAAATTATAGCAATAGTATACTCATTGGAAAGATAATAAAACACTCGGTTTTATGGTGTAATTTTTTTTAAAAAATAATCACGTATAAAAAAGTTACATAAGTTTAAAAAAGAGGTTGGAATGTGCATGTAACTTAAATGTTGATCAGACCAGGCTAGAGTACTTACCCTTGAATATCGCTTCCTCCCTAATCAAATATGTTACTTAAAATGTTATATTAATACACATCAAATTGTAAAGCATTCAATGCCAAATAATCAAATATATACTTAAAAACATTTATATATAAACTAGTGAAGTGGGCAGGCATCACAACACTTGGTTTGTGATTTTGTTGGTGTGAATGAGATGTTTTAGTTCGGTTTTGAATCATAACCATAACTAAAACTAAAATGGTTATTCCAAAAGTGATCGGTTTCAATTATTTCATGTACCTTATTTCCATTTACTAAATTATTCGAAATAAAAAAGCATAGTTAATTACATTCTCATTAACTCTTAAAATAATATAGATAAAAAATTGATTTACATCTTGTTTATGCTTGCGCTGTGCATATATAATATATATATATATATATATATATATATATATATATATATATATATATATGTGGATCCTGTGGGGCATAAAATGATAGTCGAAAGACAAAAAGGTACATGAACTAACCAGCCGTTGTCCTGATTGTTGAATGTTATGTGGCTTATGTCCAACGCTTGATGCACAACTACTATCAAGCCGGGGGGAGGGGGTCTCACTAGAAGCAACATCTCTATTCCTACGGAGTAAAGTTAAGGTTGTCTACGTCTTACCCTTCTCAGATTTTACCTTAGTTTTGTTATTGATGGGATTTATTGAGTATAATGATGATGATAAAGATGCCAAAAGTAATTTGATAATTAGAATGTGGATGTGTGAAGCTTGCTTAAGTTAAACATACCTGTTAACTTTGTAATACATCTACTTCTCTAGATTAATTAACTCTTCTATGCAATCCCAATTACAATCTCTAAGATATGCAGATACCAATAATTGTATGTATGAGTAAAATGAAACATGGCTACTGTGGCTCCCATCGATTATATTTGTCTAAGTGACTGTCTATATATTTGTTAGTCAATGATTAAAAATATTACAGACATATCCAGTTTTCATTATATTTAAGCATAATTGTAAACCTGAAATATATAATTTAGTCTCTTTTACCTAATAAAAAACGAACCAGATCAGCAACGCCCTTGTTGTCCAATATGGTACCTGAAAAAAACACACCAATAAATACCCTAGTTAATTCAGCAAGAGCAGCAGTGAACAAAACACGTAATTAAAATTTCTAAGTTCTAGTATTCTTTTTTGTTTATATGTTAACACTAAACAACCCTTACACCAAAGGTATACTATAGTTTCTTAATTTTGTTAACTTTACCAAGAAAACTAAAGGGATAAAAGAGATGAATGCATGCTGAAGAAACTTATACTTAAGATACCTCGTGATTTGTAACTATATTTGTAATCTAGAAGCAATGGTATGACCGTTTATGATAAACTACCCAAATTAGAAGCAATAGTAACTATATTTGTAATGTAGAAGCAATAGTTTGGTTTCAACAAGCTTGGAGACAGGGAAAGCAATAAATGTAGATACTGGTGACCAATAATATTTCATACAGATAAAATAAAACTTATTATAATTACTATCGTAAAAGAAACATGTTAAAAAATTTGAAATAAAAGATGAAATACTATTTTTTGATACAAAACCACAACTTGTAAGATATATAATAGAATACAAAATACTAATAAGGTGCACACGGAATACTTCAATCTAATAGCATTTAAATTTTAAAATTTTTCGTTCTCAAGTTAGGAGAGTGAATTTTCTCATGTACATGCCTGCGAAGTCTTAAAAAACTTTGTTGAATATGTTAGTGCATTTATGTAAAAGTAGGACTGTTGATGTATGCAGTCATTATATTATTTCTTATTCAAAAAGCTAACATAACTGTTATCATTAATCCTTAATCAATCTCCTCGGTGAAGGAGGCGAACGATTCAATCCCCCGCATTTGAAACGCCCGACAGAGGATTCAATTTCCCCATTCATACGCCAGTGAAGGAAGTGGACGATTCAATCGCGGGTGAAGTAGGTATAGATGATAGGGAGCATCTCAAAAGGTATGGTTAAATTACCATATTATGCACAAGAGATCAATTAGTAGGTAGTATAGATACATAGTTTCAAGATCAATAAAGACAGGAAGATAAAATACTTTATAATAATTACCAACAATAATTAAGAGATCGAATAAAGTAAGTAAACCTACATACAGAAATGAGAAAGTTCAACTTTGATAGCCTTCTTAATGTAAATGAAATAGGCCAAGAAAAACTGTTGAGGCAAAGATATAAGCTTGCTAAATTTGTTTGAGCCACAAATGCTATTATTGTAAAGTTACTGTGGAATTCTTAACTCAGAAAACAGAATGATATAAAGCTACTTTTATTTTTATATTGATCATAAGTTGATTAAATTGACTTAGAAGTAATGCAATTTCGAGGGGCCAGTTTGCTAATCACGGAAGCTTCAAACTTGTAATCAAAAAAGAATTGAATTAGCTTATCACCAACAATCATCAAGACAACTTATTGAATAGGTCTTTAATGTTCTAACAGAAATCATTAGATCATTGATCAACCGATTAACAATAACAACTTACAATCTGTAATGTTCTAGTGTTCACCAGAAGTTAACAAAGTAATAAACCATAACGATTAAAATAGCAAACATCATAATCGAAGTAGCATGAATATTTTAAAATTGATTATATTATAGTAACAAACTCTAGAGAAGTTAGTTTTTTACCTTAGAAAGCGAAGAAGCCACAACTGAAATTGGCATAGCAGGCAATAATTAATAATCAGAACATTTGAAGAATCAAGAACTCAATCAATCAATCATTAGCATATTAGCATCAGAACATTAAGTGTCAAAGAACAAACCTTAAATGGAGGTCTGGTCTCGAAAAAGAACCAGACTGTCAATTGATCTCCCTAGTTGAATTTGATGAAACTTTATCCAACAGAACATAATTGGTTTCAGTGGTACAATAGGAAGAAGCACGATATTTAGAAGGTCGTGAAATAAATGACATGCCTCCCCATTTTCTTAACCCATTTTGCGTCTAGTGTATTTGGTAATATATATATAGTGGAGAGTTAAATGAGAAGAAAAATTTTGTAAGAATAAAAAAATAATTTTTAAACCAATAGAAATTCTCAATTTACTTCATTTAATGTGTGTATTTAATATTATGAAAAATGGCATATAAGTAAATCAATAATTGTCATTAATTAGCTAATTAATTAAACTTGTAACTCATTTTTTAATATACGTTTTCAAGATAAAATAATTTATAGTGAAGAACAATTTTTAACATGTATGAGATAAATTTTAGTATGTGTAGAATAAATTTTGAAATGTGTAGGGTAAATTTACATGTGTGTAGGGTAAATTCCGATAAGTATAAAATATATGTAGGATAAATTTTGAAATGTGTAGGATAAAATGTTTTTGTTTTATTAATAAGAGATAACGTAATTAATGAGAGGTGTTATAAACTATTTAATGTTTTAAGTTATGTCATTTCTTCTTTTTCTTCTCACATTAAATTTCTTATCACATTAAATTTTCTTCTCGAATGAACATTCCCCTATATATATTAAACCTTTAGGGTTTATTTTAATTAGAAAGACAATTTTGCCCCCTTACCAATCTAATTAAGTATTGTATCATAAGCATTATAGATTGTAATTACTTAATTTTGATGATGCGGGAAATTTAAGCAAGATACATCGAACATAATGTTGAAACCTTAAGTGTTATCAACATTAATAGAGATATTTTAATGGGACATCTTCTGGATTTAATTAAGATATAGAAAACACACCAAACCAATTCCTTTTACTCTCTTTGGGTATTCAATCTCTCACAGTCACGAAAACCAAAATATGATTCTTGTACAAACTACCAAGTTTAATGCGTTCAAACATTTGATAATACCGAACAAATAGTTTATTACGACTCTTGGTAGAATCCGTGCAATTCCCAATTTTAATTCACAGTTCATACTCGATTAATACAACAAACAACAAACTATTTCGTCATGCTTCAGCTTAATTTGTTTATGATATGTCAAGCAAGTTTGCAAGTTGGAGAAGTCTAAAGTGCAAGATTTTAGGCATTGGAGGTAGAAGATGCACCTCCTATTAACAACTTTGAAAGTTATTTATGTTCTCTCAACCTCATTTTCAGAAGAAGTGGAAAACGAGACTACTGATCAAAAAAGGAGAAAACTCATGTGGGATAACGATGATTACATTTGAAGCGGTCACATACTGAATGAGATATCGCACTCTTTGATGTATATACCAAAACGCCGAATCCGCAAAGCAACTTTGGGACTCACTTGAATCAACATATATGGCGGAGGACAAATCAAGTAAGAAATTGGTAACACCCTAACCGATGACAGGCGTCACGCGAATAGATTGTTCAAAGCATATGGTCACTACTTAAAAGTTGAAATATATATTAATCTTAATTTACGTATCCAACCAACAACTTGTTCACAAATACAAAAGAAAAATATTCCGTATTAAATTAAAACTAGGTCCAACAGCATACGTAAGCGTGGCAAATCTTGGAAATATAACATCAAACTTTATAACATGAAACATACGTAAAATCAAGTGTCAAAAACAAATAGTTGGTGAGCAACATAGGTGTAATATAGATACTAGTTAACATTGTTTAACAATATCAAAAGCTAACTTGTGAAAACAAGTATGGAAAACACAAGGGGCACCCGTGTCATATCATAGGGTGGGGTGCACCTCGCACAACAAACATGGAAAAACAAAGTGCACCAACCACTCAACAATTGATAGTTCGTTATCCCTAGTTCAATATGGGGATGGGTGGTATGGTGTTTCAATCATCCGTGTCATCTAATAGGGTGGGTTCATCAACCTATAACATTATAATCTACTACAGTTGGAAACTTAAAAATTGGCAATAGTTTAACAAACATGTCTAAGACAGGTAGCATAACGAATAACACACAATACATAGTTGTGAATTGTAATAGTTCAAAAGTAGTAGATCCAAATAATTGAAAGTGTATATGGACACATGATTCACCCCAAAAGTTAAAAATGAAAAAAGGGCTATGTAAACTCACCTTAGGTAGAAAAATGATCATACGAAGTTGTTGTTGTTGATGATGTTGGGAGAATTCCAAGGAATTATCCTATGTAGTTTCAAAATAATGCTAGTTTGATGGATAAGACTTAAATTAAAGACTAGCGTATTCTAAGATTAAGGACTTGTATTTAATTTTATTTTGGAGTCCCAAGCCCCTAAAAGAGATGTCTTCTAATACCTTCAAGGGTGTTCAACACGGAAGCTCAAGCCTTAAAAACTTAAAAGAAATACGCAGGAAGGCTTCCCAAAACATAATTTAAAAGGGTGAGTCTTTCGGTTTCGCTTTCCAACTCCAAAGTCTGGATTGGAACCTGTCAATAATAGGATTCCAGGAGACAACTCAGCTCATCTTAGCCCCAACTGGAAGACCTAGATAGATAAACGGGAAGAACCCTGGCTTACACGAGTGCATGGAAGCCATAAGAGAGACTTCATCAGCCGATAACCCTACTCCAAAAAGAATGCTCTTCCCCATATTGATTTTGAGACCCGTAAAAGAGAGAAAATCCTAAGGATCCTATTCAAAGCATTAATATTAGCCTCCGACCATACTCCAAGGAAGACAACATCTTCTGCGAAAAACAAGTGCGATAATAAAGAGCCATCAACGGGTAATTGCACCCCTTCAAAGACCCCTATAGATAAAGCTTTGGCGACCAGTTTGTTGAGGATTTCCATAGCAAAGAGGAAAAGAGGGGGAGGGATAAGGGATCTCCTTGTCGAAGGCCTCTATCTATGTCGAATTAAGAAATAGGCAAACGTTGACCATGACCGAAGCTCTTCAAAAGAATAAGATACCTAGTATCTAGTTCTTGAACCTCGCACATATGGTTTAATACCGTTAACAAGCATTTCCAGTGAAGGTTGTCGTAAGCCTTCTCGGAATCCTCTTTAATATGAAGAATTTTTGTCTGGATTTTCGACCCCAAGAAACAACTTCATTAAGAATGAAGAGCCTATTAAGAATGTGCCTCTCCCCAACTAAATTCGTTTAAACCAGCAAGATGAGATGGTCCAGGTAAGGTTTTAACATGTTAAGCAAGGCTATACTTACCACTTTTTGGATGATCCTGACAAGAGAAATAGAGCAGAAGTCCCTCGATTCCTGAGGATCCTTCTTCTTCGGAATAAGAGCCAAAAAGGAGGACCCCTCACATTTCAGGATAGACCCATGAATAAAGAAATGACTGAAAAAAATCAAGATAGTTGTTTTCCAAGAGATGCCAGTAATGTTTAACGAACTCAGTAGTAAATCCATCGAGACCTGGTGATTTGTCTAGACCACAATCCCATAAAGCCTTTTTTATTTCTTCAGCTTGAAACTCGGCTACAAGCGAAGGGATAATGTCATGAGCTTTGTTAGTCTTTTGTCCTTCTGGGCGTTATGAATAAGACATGTTGTAAACTGATAAGATATAAATGTGCTGTAAATTGGCTATGATGTGTATAATTTGCGTTTATTTAACTAAGAAGACTTATAAAAGCAATAGGTTAACCACAATTCCTAAATAAGTGATCTGCTATGGTTTTTAAGTTTTTATATTTCACGTTGTTTACAATTAGTATTTAAGTTGGCGATGACAAATTGGTTATTAAGATACTTAACGACTAAATATGCATCATAAAAGCTTACGGACGCAGTGTAGTACACGAGCCTTTATGCATTGCTGAAGCTTCTTGGTGGCTGGGGGTGTCGTGGCCCCACCTGATTTTTCACTTGTAGTGCTAACTTTACCAAAAAAATTTCCAAAAAAAATGTAGTGTAAAATATTGAATTTTTAAAAGTCCGGCCCCCATTGATTCGAATTTTGAGAGTTCGGCCCACACTAATTTTTCGTTCAAGCTCCGCCACTGCCTTTACGTCTTAAGAACATACTTTTTAACATTCTTATCGCCGTTAGTTGCTTATTAATAAAATCGAATTTCTATTTAAATATATAGGTTTAAAATGCCTGCTTCCAACGGTGGCATAAGTCTGTTTGAAGAGCTCAAACATGCCTTGGAGGATGTGGTAGAATCGGATAACCGAACGCGTTAGAAAATTTTTGTAAAAAACAAGCGGAATTGCGATTCGTAATAGACGCACTTTATGCGCATTACGGTTTCCTAATAAGGGTGATAATAATTAGTAAGTTAACCTATATAACTATGTTATAACATTGACATGAATTGTGTATAGTATAAATTAATAGTCAATGTTACTATGTATTTCATTTGGTTCATCATTAGGTTTCTAGTTTTAAAATTAACTAGGTTATTTGCCTGCGCGTTGCGGTACTGCGTTATCACGGGCAATCGATGGGTATTGATTTGATTCGTTGCAGTACTGGTATGATACATGTACTCTGTATATAAATCAACACGTGTTTTACATCGGCCGGAAACGATAAAAATGACCACCTTCACCGTTACCGGCTCCGATGTTGTTCGCTAGATACCAATTGGTTCAGATCATCACGAAACTAGTACCGATATTCATATATCATCGTTGAAAAAGTTGTATGAATGAAAAATTATCAAAACCGGATATCATTAACATGAAAAAAGTTATCGGTATCGATATTTTTTGGGTATGGTACTGTCACGTATGATAGCGATACCGAATCAATTTATTAAAAGTAAAAGCAATTATATTGCGATGTTAGTTAGAAATACGATTACCAAATATAATTAAAAGATGATAAAAGAATCATATTAATATTGATATGTGTTGTCCTTGTTATTAAAAAAAATAAAAAGAATACATATTAAATATTGATGCTTATTATTAATAATAATTAAAATATCAATGTTTTATCATTCATGCTAAGTTTCTATTGATATGTATATATTATTATTAATATTAATAATAATTAAAATATCAATGTTTCACTATTCATGCTAAGTTTCTATTGATACATATTGATGTTAATCCTTGTTATTAAAAAGAATATACATTAAATATTGATGCTTATTATTAATATTAATATTAATAATAATTAATAATACTTAAAATATCAATATCAATGTTTTACTATTCATGCTAAGTTTCTATTAATATTTATAATAATTATTATTATAATTATAATATAATTATAATATAATATGATATAATAGTGTATATATTTCGTGGGTTAACATAGTGAAACAATATTATATATCATACAAAATCTAATTGAGTGAATGTTGAAAACATGTGCATAAATAACTCATGTTAACATTTGTAAATCGAAAATACCACAGTATGATTACAGACCACTCCAAGGTACAACAAAAAAAGCAGAAAGTACTACAAGCACAAGCTAAAGCACATCACACAAACTTAAAAGAGAATGTAACGGTCTATGGTGTCGTGAGATACACATTAACATGGACAATGGTTTCAACACCATCAGTTGTGTGTTCATCCACCTGAGGAAGAGTTTCAATGGTCGCATACCCTTTGGCCTCCTCGTACTTCCCGGTCCCACCGATAACCGCGATGTGCGATATCTCCGAAGCGGTCCGATGGACCCCGAAAAAGCTTATTGTATCATCCACCTCATGGTCACTACCATGAAATAGTGTTGTGAGTGCAAATGTGTGACTGCTCCCATCCATTGAGCTTGCAAGGTAGAAACCTTGGCCTTGGCCTAGGACACCCGTACCAAGCTCGTGTCCTTCGGTTATTTCATTGTCGATAACGGTGATTGACCCGAACATGAGTTGTTGGAGTGTTATGCCAGCGGGAAGCTGACCGGCTGCGACGAATGGTAGGTTTTTTCCGCCGTTTACAACGTTGTTGTTCCCCGTGTTTTGGAGGACCGTGTTGGAGTTGGGGTTGTTTAGGCTGTTGCCGTTGAAACCGGCTAAAAATGGTACATTGTTGTTATTCACTATGCCGTTAATGTTGTTTAATGGCACGCCACCAGTGATCGGAAAGACTTGGCTGTTTGGCATGGAGAAAGGAACTGCGTTAGCGCTTGAAGTCGCTACAATTCCGGTTACCACCCTACTTGTAGCATGAGACCCTCCTAGAACATCATGCATAAAGAAACTAAAGTCGGGTGTTCCCCACCAATACCAACCCCACCGCTCCCTGTTGCACCTGACCCTCCGATCGGTGTAGCACCTGACCCTCCTTTAGGTGTTACACCAACCGGGGCGACCACTGGGGCAACAGGTGCTCCTTTAGTAGGTAGCGCAGTGGTGGGACCTACTACTGGTGGTGCAGGTGCAACAGTGGCAGGAATTTGACCACTTGGTAATGTAGGGGTTGGATCTTCCACAGGGGTGTCATCCTCGTCTATCGGACCACTTGTATCAGGTTCATTGGTTGACAACGGGGCCACAGGCGTTACGTCGCTCTTCGTGTCTAGTAGGACGCGTGTCCCCTTAGAACATTCTAGAGAAATGGCTAGCAAAAAGATGCAGATGGTGGCTTTGAAAATTGTAGAGGTGGATACCATATTGTCAATGCTGGTGTTATTTATCTTTATGGTTGGTGGGAAATGCTATTGATGATGAATGGAGGGTGCATGCACGTATCAACATATATAGTGATGATTCATCTAATATGGAGTTGATGAGATTGATGGAGTTGTTTGGGTGCGAGGTTGTTTGGTTAAACAACTACCTTAAAGTTAGTGTTTTGGGTGTATTTCAACAGCTCAAAACAATTTATGTTTTGTTGCATCGGAAAAAGAAAATAACATGATTTTTGTACGTAGAGCATGTTTATATTCATGTTTAGGCAAAATAAATTGCGTGTTATTTTTTTTATATATATTTTCAGTCTGAATATAAAACGGATATTTATGTTTTACTATAAGTTAAAAATGTGAAATTGAAATCATATTTAAGATTGTCACGTCGTTAGATGGTCCGTGGTCGAGTAACTGAGCTAAATAACGCAATTTCTCTTTTTTTCACTAAATAAATAAAATCTTTGTATGTGAGATAGCAGATGATAATCAGGTTAGGATGAGTTTTCGGTATTCTGAGACCATATTCGATTGTTAGATTGTATCACATACACGTTCTCATATTTGTTGATAGTTGATATACTCATTATTCTGGTTCATTGGTTTTTCAGTCATCGTTTATGATCTTAGATGGCTAAAAAATATTGTTTTGAAATTTTTATCATCCAAAATACATTCTAAAAACCGAAATATGAAACATTGAATTGCAATTCCATAATTTTGTTTTTGACTTTGATAAATGTTTTTAAGATTCTATCTGCTTGAAGTTATTTGATTTTTCATTTAGCGACCTATCATATTTGATAAAAGAATAATCCTCCCTATTATATTAAATGATTCTAAAATATACCACAGTCATTCTTTAACATTTATATTTTATAATAATTTAAATTTAAAAATTAATTTTAACTCCTACAATACAGAATATACATGTTAGATCATTACATAATTTCTATCTCTACACTTAGGGGTGGTCCCACCCTATGGCGTGGGTGGGCGGTCATACCCCTTGAAAAAAAATTTAGAGCTATTTTTCGCGAAAGTTTCTAACTGCACCCCTTGGAAAATTCCAACTACATCCCTTGGAAATTTTCATTCGCACCTTTAAGAGAAAAATGTTAGAAATTTATATAAAAAAATTGTGAACAGGGATTGAAACCCGATCAAATTATTTAAACAAGTTACCCACTAACCCCTTTAATAAAACTTAAATTCAATCCATCAACCCCAATAACTTAATACCCATTCAAGCCCAAACCAACTACTAGTTTAATTAAACAAAATCAGTCCACTTAATAAAAAAACCCAAATCGCTGCCTGCGACTCCCTCCCTCCCTCTGCCTCACTTCAGTGCCCAGCGACAGCATAATTTCGGCCGGCGACTGCAAAATTCCGGCTTCAAATTGGTTAATTCCGACCGCCCCTGACAGGTACATGTTTTGTTTTTTTTTTGTTATTTTGATGTTTATGTGTATTTGTTCAAGACTCATGAGATAATAGGATTTTAGGATGGGTTAAAAAGGTAAAAATTTTATGTATTTTGATGTATTTATTGGTTGTTCTAGTCTATAGTAGGGTGGTTTTGTTGATTATATGATTATAGGCTATGGTTGAGCACTTGAAGATCCTTGTTTATTTTGTATGTGATAGGATTAGGAAGGAACCATGAGTAGGGAAGTTATGGCGTGATTTCTCAAGGGGAAAGGGGTTGAACCACTTTTTTGGCCGGATTCTTCTAATTAAAGACCAATGGATGTTTTTTTGAACTTTGATGCCTTTTTGTTGTTACGTTACTTTACTTACTTATGATGTTTTTTATGATGTTTACTTGAAACTTTGTTTGTTAATATGATAAAAAGTTAGGAACTAGGGTTTGATTGTTTGAAAATTGAAATTGAACCGACCTGACCCGCTATGAAACTTTGTTTTTTTATGTTTACTTGTTTTACATGACCCGACCCGATTCGACCCACTATGAACCGAATTTTTTTTATATAGCTACGGATCTAAAATCTTTAAAAAATTTTCGCACCTAGGAAAAAAATCATGTGTCCGCCACTGTCTATACCTAATAAATAAAAATCTTAGAGGACACATGATACAATTTTAGGCAATCTTATTTTTTTTATTCGTCTAAACCACGCATCAACTTACACACGGATCCTTATCCATGGAATTTACCTGATTTCTTTTCAATATTACATTTAATACATTCTATATTTCGTTTTTATAGTAAAATTTTAATTGACCGTTATTTTGTTTCTTATTTTTCCGTTGTTGTCTTTTATGAACACACATATTTAAAGTAATAAAAATAAAACCAAGTTTTACTAATTCAAGTCATGTAATACACGGGATTCTAACCTAGTAATTAATAACAAATTATCCTGCTTTTATCATCACCATCATAATTTACAATGTACATAGTCTAAATTTGGATACAAAAGGTTTTTATCCAAGTACGATCAAGTTGTATATATTATGATGTTAATCAATGGTTGTATATATAGTGGTGGTAATCCTCGAGTCCTAAATATGGACAAATATGTTGATTTTGAAGTAAAATTAAAGTATGTAAGTTAGTTATAAAAATATATTTAAATAAACAACAATCTGTTATACATCCTAATTATTAAAAATGTTTTATGAGGATTACTTGCACCGTTTTTAATATCTTCTGTCGTATTCTCATCTATTCACATAGAGTCGGTCATGTTGGACTTAAAAAAACATATTATATTCAAAAGCTAAAAGATTACCTCCTAATCAAGAAATAAACAGTTGATAAAGCATTCTCTTCCCAAATATAGTGAATCTTAAACACGAATTAGAACATCTGTTGACGACATCAAATATCTGTTGAAGCCTTCGAACCACTGTTGAAGAAGAAGAAATTGTTGTTTAAGGCCAAAGCTCTACTAAAGCAAAGCACTAATCATGAAGACCAAACATAAAATCTTATGTTAATATAATATAATACATTAAAATCATAAAATCTTATGTTAATTTCCCTTTTTAAGTTATAATTATAGCATAAAATACACACTCAATGTAATTTATGACATAAACATATTGTAAAAAAAATATAATAGAATAGAAATGGGTTAAACGGTCCGTCAACCCACCAACCCAAATGGGTTGACCTTAAACCTCACCCGTTTAGCTAAACAGGTTCGCGGGTTCAACCTGAAACTGACCCGAGCCCATTTAGACTAAACCCAAACCCACGAACGTGTTAGGTTCGTATCATGTTTTCGGATCATGTCAGAAATTTACACACTAGATGGGCTGGTTTAGAAATTTGACGGTTTAGACTAAAAAAAACTATAAAATCCCGGGCTATGTATTTTCTACTTCTAGACTTGGGTCTTCAGTTCAAAATGGGCTTTCATTTGCTGCTCAAGTCCTTAGTGGCTAAGGCTTAAGCCATGATGTTAAATCTATTAGTGTGTTTCATTGTTTGTTGCTGTTGCTGGATTATAATATAAAATGCAAAAATGTCCCAAGTTCATTCTCTTCAGTCACTTCTTTTGTTTTTTTAAACCCCACTTTGCATCTTGTGTTAAATTTTATATAAAAAGAATAGTATTAATAAATACCACACTAACCAATCTTGTACCTGGTGGTGTCTCCTCGAATTGTTGACAGGTTGAGTTTCATAATGAATAAAAGGTGATTCAAATGCAGGATTAATAAAAACCAGTAAGTAAGGTTGTATTCGGCCAAAAGTCTCATCCCTAGTTTGTGTCTCATCCAGGCCTGTTTAGACTAGTTTTTGGCTGGTTCAGGTTAGTTTTTGCTCCTCAGTGGACTGAGGCGCTCGCCTGCGCCTGATCACATATCTCGCTTACATGTGTTAAGAGGCGCCTAGCTAGGTGTTCACCTTGTGTGCTTTAGACTACATAGCAAACAATACACAGGAAAATTTTAAATAATGTTATCATGTAGTGTTTTGAGTTTGATAGGGCATTTGTCACCATGAGATTTTGGCTAGCATTGTAATGTGGCCTCTAACAAATGCTTTTCAGTTTTACATTTGAATTATGCAAAAATGCAATCAATTACATCATATCATCTTAGTTTAGGCTGATTATACAACATCTGCTTTTCAATCTGTTGCTATTGGTAGACAGGACGAAAATAATTCGTCGAGTATGATGGCATTATCGCTTCAGGTGTGTGTTTGGTGTTGGCATCACATAATGAACATGACGAGAAGTATGCAACCGAAGGGCGATGCCCTGCATGTCGGGTACCTTATGATAAGGTTGCAATACATTCCGAAATCTGTATTTTTTTACTGCTACTCCCTGTAGCAAATGCTCTTTTTACTGCTAGAATCTTAGCAATAGTTTAAGTCGAAAACAGAAGGAATCAAAGCGAAAGTCCAAATGAAGGAACAAAGAACCTTAGTAATGTTTGAGTAATTCAGTAAAATATGGCGTATATCATTGGACTCTGCCTCTTGATCTTGCTGATGAAGATGTATGCACCTTTTAACCTTTTCTATTTTTAGTTATGTAAGTTCAATTTTTTTCTAGATTAGCCCTTATGGTTCAAACCTGAGCCAAGGCAGATTTATCCAGACCCATTGCAATCGATGGTCTAATTTGTTCAAATACTGGGCATCATGTGAAGTGCAGATATTAAAACAAAGGTTTAGATTTGGTTTTGTGGGCATTGTTTAATAAATTTCTATTTTTTTTTGTTTCAAATAGTAGCATCTAAGGCACAAAACTTGACACCACCAGGATTTTCCATGACCATTAATCCCCCACCTGCAGAGACCTGAACAGGCTGTTGCTGACAGCTTTGGTAAGCAATCTCTTTGCACTTAAATATGTTATTCAATGCTCTGTATGACCACAAACTATACTTCATTGATTCACTTCGTTCTGTCAATTTTCCATTCAACATCTCGTATTTTAACTAAAGTTATATAAAAGTCTGATATCATCAGAATGAATTAGTATATGATGTGTATTTTATGCCTCATAAATAGTCAAACACTTGTTCTAGATTAGGTGCCGAGTTGGATAAAAAATTGTAATTTGAAAATTACATATATGGATATAGTTGTATATATGCATGACCACATCCACAACTAAAGTCAGTTACGCTGTTCAAATGCATCTCGATATCACCCTAACTGACAGTGCTATGTTCAGGATATCGAGGTTGGACCAACACTCGTTATCATTCACCATTGTTGGGAAATCCAAGCACCATCAGTATCAATCATGCTACAATAGGTGGTGGAGGCAGATCATTAACAAACGGGTTGACCATCTAACCAGAGCTACGTCTTTATTTAACAGCCAATGTTTGGAGGAGATGAGTATCAAGTATCAACAACAGTGTGTTACTACATGAAAACTACTAAATGATATATTTTTTCATACAACTTTGATAAGCAAGTTCCAAAGAACATATCCAGTTTATTTTGTATTGTAGTCTATACACACAAAACAAAGGTAGAAATGATAGATGGCAGTGAGTTTTGGCTTTAACCAATATGATTATTAGTGTAGAATCCTGATGATGCTGCTGCTGCGGCTGTATTGTAAGAAACTTGAATTGGATGAGTCACACCCTGGCTTCTCCTCATTTGTGTTTGCATTTGCATTTGCATTTGCCATGTTGAGTTTGAGACTCCAGATGCTTGTGCAGAAAGAACACTTGTAGATCCATTTGCTTTCGCAACTTCCTGAAACAAGAAACATGTACTTGAAAAATCACTTCAACCGTTGAAACCGTCCAAACTGAAGCAAATCGGCTAGTTCGGTTGGTCTATATCTATTATTTTTTTTAGAATATGTATCTCCACAATGTCATGAACTATCTTTATCGACCCAATCTAGTCAACTGTATTGCTGTTTTTTTAAACCGTAGGTAGGTATTTTTGACTGGATTTTTTTGTCAAAATCAGTCACATTCTACTATGAACACCACATATCGGTCTAATTTGGTTCGGGCCCAAATCAAAAGTCTTTTACAATATCTTGAGGCGAAGCCTGTACTGGTCTCATGTGGATAGATCTTATAAGCATAGAATAATTACCTCAAAATTTGGTGTAAAACCAGAATACATGTTAGGCCATAGCGGATAGTGATTGGATACAGCTGTTTGTCCACCAGTAATAGCTTGAGGACGCGCCTCAAATACCTTAAGTCTTTTCTCTGAAGGTAAGTCACAAGATTTAAAGCAGATATCCACCTTCTGAACATCGTTTTCCTCCTTTTGACTGTCATTTGCGGTTGACACACAGAGGTTTAGATCCAGATTATCACCAATCCCTGAAAGCAATTAACGTGAATCAGAGATCAACGCAAAAGAAAGACGAAACAACTTATGTATACCTTGATTCATGGCTTCCATACTTATATCCGCCCCGTAGATGCTCGGCTCAAAGTTGGTCACAGCTTCCCTGCCATTACATTTAATGGCAGCTTTGTCATAAGCCCTGAATTCAGGAAAACACAAATTGCAGATATTGTTGGTTGATGATCTGAAATGTCTTTAAACACATTAAGTTTCAAGGATTATGTGATTGTAGAATTACAAAAACCTTGCAGCTTCCACTTCATTGTCGAATAATCCAAGGTATACATACCTGCAAACCAAGCTTGTAGATAAAAAACTGTCCTAACCACAATTACTATAAGTAAACTACTGCTACATCAAGTATGTATCTCATCTATCAAGCATCAAGGTCGTGAATGATTCCTTACTTTTTACCTAGAAGCTGACCCATACGTGCCTCCCATCTGCCACATTTATGAAGAGTCACTCCTCGATATTTCGAGCTTCCTCTAGAGAATCCGGTGCTCTGCCTGCGCAATATATGAATGAATTCTTCTTTTGAAAGATTCTTCGCCTGTTGCATAACAAAAACCGTACATCAATCAAGAAAGTTAACAGCCAATCAGACACAAAGTATATAATCAAATTCTCATCCCACCTGTGTCATATCTTCCTCATATTCTTTTACATGAAAATTGATATCCGCATCGATTCCCCGGAACTTAATAGCAGCACGGTCATACGCTCTGAATCACAACCACTCAATAAGTCAAAACCACATTTAGGAAACAAAAAATATATAAGAGTTACAATTTTTTTTCAAACAAAACTCTAACCTAGCTGCAGCAAGGGCGGTATCAAATCCACCTGTAGTCAGTATTCAGTCAATTAATGCTGTTAATGAACTATACAGTATACACAAAACTGCATGTTTGAACAATAATACAAAAAAGATCATGAATAGTACTTACCTAAATACACTTGTTTCCCACAATCCCTAAAGAGTCACAACAGAAAAATATTCAATCAGTTGTAATCAAACACTACAACAACAGACTCAAAACACTGCAAAATCGAATAACAAACACAGATATATGATGCATATGTGACGTTCTGATTGTACATATTTCCAATTTATTAGTTTCTAATAACTACTTATTTTTTTCTAACTACAAACTAACATACTCCTAAACACTCTTATACTGCTCATAAGTACATAATTATTAAAAATTAGAAAGCAAGTGCATCATACCAGATATGTGATTCCCAACGACCAGTCCGCCGATAAAACGTCACACCACGATACTGTGAGCTTCGAGACCTCGGTCCACGTCGACTTTTCTTCGCCTGCTGCAGCGGCGGCACCGGCAGATTCTGCAACGCCTGAGCAGGCTCCGGAACCTTCAGATTTAACCAGTGCGATCCTAACAACGACGTTCCAACCTGCGCCGACGATACTGATCGAGAACCTAACTCCTCTTCATCAATCTCAACCGGAAAAAACTGCCTCGTAATCAAACCACACTCCGATCTATCCGAAACTCCTTCCACTACTTTTCCTAACCGATCAACAACACTAAACCGATACGAACACCTCTCAACATTATACAACATCTCGTCATCATCAACACCAGCAGCATTGACCACAGGAGGATCATCTTCAGCGTTTAATACATCCGATGAAACCGAATCCGATTGACGATCTTCCAGAACATTCTTCTCAGTTTCAAACTCAAACGTATCGCGAGTTTCACCAAATTCATCAACCGATACTACAAAATCAACATTGAGATCCAGCATCTTCAGTACAATCAATACACGAACAGATTTCAAATCCGAGCTGTATCTATAGCTCGATTACAACATCGAATCTGTCACTTTTGAGCATTTCGGATTCGTGAGAACTAGTTTTCGATCGAATCAGAATAAAACACATAGTAGAAGGTGTATAACTGTGTGTGATATAGAGAGAGAGTTGAGATCTAATATACAGAAGCAGATATTTTTGAGAGTACCGGAAATGTAACAAACTTTTTAACATACACACATAGAGAAACACGTTTAAGTGTGTGTAAACTGTAACGATAACAATGGGGAAAACTGGAAGTCAAAGAGAGATTGTTGGTTTTCGAATGAGAGAATAATGATGGTGATAGCGTCAGAGATATGTATATATAGAAAACGACAGCGTTTTAGTATTTGTTAAGAAAAGCTTAATTTGGGTTTTTCTGACTTTTATTTAGTTTTCTAGTTGTGGCAACTTGCAATTGTTAATATCTTATTTATGGAAAGTAAATGCAACGATTTATTTTGAGTTTAATTGAGTGTCTTGAGATAATGCATTTTAATGTGGTATTGAAATAAATTAAGATTTAACATATGGAATTTGGAATTTGTATGAGACTATAAGTAGTGAAATCATAATCAAACTCATATAGGCTGATTTCATTGTCTATGGTATAAGCCTTTCTGGTATGGAGACAGATTCGATGCTGTAGACTTTCAGTCGTTACTACACTCACGTCCCCGTCCTTTACCCTCATCAAAGTGGTGTTTAGTGCCTCCCATTGTTGATGTGGCCATGAACGCTTCCTTGGTTTGTGTCTATTTTTAGAGCATCCACAATATATAAAAAAAAACCAGACTTCCACATATCGACACCTCAGCCCACATCAGATTTACGTTATAAATACTCACTTTCCCACAATGTATAAACCTCTATAAACTTCACATTATCACACACTTTTACTACATTTCATATATCTCAACAAATCCTAAAATTACATAAAAATCTATAGAAAACGATAAAAATATCCAATAAATAAATCAAATAACAAGAGGCCCAAATTTTTTGGTCGGCTTACGATGCCCAATCTGCCATGCCTACACTCATGATTGCAAACAATAGTTTCCATATGAAAGTCCCCACCAAGATACAGATTAGGGGTGGGGGTTAGGTCCAATTGACAAAGCCATTTGAGTTAGCGTGTAGCGCCCTTTGAAGTCAAGGGTTCAAGCCCCATCTAAGGTGGCTTTGGTGTATTAAGTCATTAAAAAAAGATACAGATCAGGTCTACACCACCCATTTTTTTTCAAAATCACCACACAGGTCTGGACCGATTTGTTAAAAATCATCACATCATCAAACCAAGAACAAGAACACATCCAAAAAATCATCAAAACAAGTCTGGATAGTCATCATCAACAGACAACAGATCATAAAAGAGAAGTCTGAATAGATCCAAACAAGTGCATTCACAAATGTGCTAATAATTCAAAGAACGGAAGCTTCAACCAATCACCAAGAGCTCATTCTTTGATCGGAAGCTCAACCGACGATCGGGAGCCACCATCACAACGATTGGAATATCATGCAACATATCTGAAGAAGAGAAACATATCCAAGCATCGCAAAACCCTAGCCATGTGGGAGATGAAGATATAGCCATTGGAGTGAAGAGACCCAACGTCACGTTTGAAATCTAGTCCGGAATTCCAGACTTTTAAGTAGATCCGAAATTGTGAGTTTTGAGCACGTTGTAGGTGCTTTTAGAGAGAAATTTGCACAAAATGATCATTAACAATCTTAGTGAAAAGCGAAGTGGTTATGGATACCTTATAAGCCAAGCAAAACGAGCAGTTAGGCTTGGTCGTCAAGTCAAACTGGTCCAGGTTCAACTAGGCTCAGGTCAGAACTAGTTTCGGTGAAAATAAATTCGGGCAAAACGGAACATTAAAAAATATCATTTTAGTTTGGGTCAAAACATGGTCACACTTAAATCAGGTTAATTTGAAATGAGTCATTTTAGCTTTGTAAAAGGTCTAGCAAGAGCTCGGAGCTTGGAATTAATAAACGATATAGCAAATGCATGCATTATACTACAAATTATGACTATAAAGGATAAATGTTATGTAGTATCTAAATGGTCTGGTGGTGGTGGTGGTGGTGATGATGGTGGTGGTGGTGGTGGTGACAAAGAACTATCAAATTATGAACATAACCTACAATGAATCTGAATGGTACTTGAAACTTTCAATAGTTTACATCATAGGTAAGCACTTCATGCACTTTGATCCAATTTGGTGGAACGTATCTGATCTCTTAAGCAACAATTATATTTGTGTTATGTAATAACCTATATCATTTATTAATTTAATTAAATAAGGTAAATTTTCAAATATTACGAAACTTTTGAATTTGAAATTCTAAACTTTCCCCCAATTCTGATATTTGATTATATTGTTAACTAATATTTTATTTTAAATAATATGAATTTAAAAAACAAATTATATATAACATAAAAAATAAGAAGTTGAACATTAATTATTTTTGTTAATATTTTATTCGTTATCCATTAATATTTCGGTGCTGCTTTTCTTTTTTTGTTTTCTAAATTTCAATTTATTATTTTATTACTATAACCAATTTATTACTATATTTTTATATATAACATAAAAGATAAGAAGTTGAACAATAACTATTAATATTATATTTGTTATCCATTAATATTTCGATGCTTCTTTGCTTTTTTTGTTTTTCTAAATTCCAATTTATTAATTTATTACTACAACTAACGTAGTACTAATTATTTTTTTTTAATATACGATGTTCTTTAGAATTCTAAGTGTGGAGTTACAATATGTCTGTGTTTGTTTACGATTTGATGTAAAATTTTTTTGGAATTGACTTTTCAATCATTTTCCCTTTCGGCGATAATGTGACAAACAAGAATAATACCAATCGAATTTCCTACATATGACGAACTGAAAGGATACCTACTAACTTACCTTTGCATTGCGCGGATGAAAAAAAAAAGTTGCCCACGTCGAAGCGTCGACTTTTTACCAACCTAGTTTATTATAATAAATGAGTTTCTATTAGAACAAATTAAAATTTTGGTGACAATGCGTATATTATTAGGCGTGTTTTAGCCTTTACCACTGAAGATGAAACAATAGTTTTTGACGTATAAATATTTTTTGGTGTAACAACTCTATGGACATGATTTTCGGCGTTTTAGCCCTTGCTACTGTGGTGATGCTTTTATTAAAAAGAAATAAATGAAGAAAGAAGACGTGTTATAATTCAATCATTTCTCGTATACACACCCTCTAATATATAATGCTAATAATAAAATATTTACTTATCATTTAGAAGGTGTTTGAGATTAAGTTTTGAAATGACTTGTTGACTCAATAAGTTGTTTCAGAAAACAATATTTGATACTTTTTCAAATGACTTATTGGCTTCAATAAGTTAATAAGTCATTTCTCAACTCAATCTCAAACACCCTCTTAGTATGTGTTTTCATACACACTTTTTTTAATAGTTGTGTAAAGATTGAAGAATTGCATTTGATTTAAAAGGTAACCGTTACCTATCATAATAATTTGAATTTGTCGTGTGTTGGCGATTACCAGTAATATGCTATTACTGATGAACCAACACACCAGAGTCACAGCCGATGATACATTTAGGGTTACACAAGAAAAGGTAAGTAGGAAAAATTAGTTGAATATCAACTATGATTTTGTAGTTCAACATGGTATGTATTAGGAATGTCATGATATAATGATATGGCATGCCTATGTATGTCCTCATTGTGCATGTGACTTCCGATCGAAGTCGATGGAAACTTATGGTCACCAAGTCATGGTTGTAGCTTGCACATCATGACCATTGATGTTTGATGCAATTTGTAGAACGATGAGGGATATCTTTACATATCTTGCTTGGGCTACACGCAGTACCCCTTAAATTAGACTTTTTAGTGGGTCTTGAGGGACATTTTCCTGCATGTTGATGCAACTATCTTCCAATAAAAGAGAAATATGATCGAGAAAGAGAGATAGAGAAAAAACAAATGCTAAAGAAATAAAGATAGATTGTTCTTAATCATTTATTACTCTAGAGAAGTGTTTTAATTTTTCAATAGGTTTAAAAGAGATTCCTTCTTTTCCTTGCATCTAAATTGGTAGCCCTAACGATATTATAACTATGGATACTTAAAGATTAAAGGGTTGAGAGCAGGGGCGGATCCAGTGGGTTTCTGGTTCCGAGAAACCTCATCGGTTTGGAAAAAAATGAAAAAATTTAGTAGAAACCTCGTATGATTTGGAAAAAAATTAGATAGAATTAGTGATAATTTACAAAAAGGAATCCTCTAGAAAAAAAAATATGAATCCACCAATGGTTGAGAGCTAGCACTCTATTATAGCTCATGATCTTTGTTCGGTTGTGAACTTGCTTTCAATACCATCCATACACCAAGTGAGTTTGCATTCTACAACAACTAGATTGCTTTAAAAGGTTGAATTGTGACCCCATATGATGTTCCATAGTTTCCTTAAATCCATGGATACATATATGCTTGTTCTGGAAGTATTAAAATTTTTGTAAAGTTTATGCTTATGTTGCTTTCATGAATCCTTTTAACAAACCCTGGCAACATTGATGTTGCTAACCAAGAAGATGGCATTGTCAATTTTCATCGTGAAACGACATGGATTTTAAGTTAATTAAAGCAAAATAAACAAGCTTTATAACATTAAACCTATTGTTTGTCGGATAATCCTTTTATATGTCTGCTTCTCATTCTTTATCTTTGTTATTCATTGTTCCCGGTGATACCAGGAACAACGTAGTGACAATTGGTTTTGTCCTTTTTAAGGGTGCGTAAATAACTTGTTTCATAAATTCTGGGAATAATGGATTTTAATAATCCCAACAATTACCCGTTGGCTGGCAACAGTCCCAACATAAAAAATTCCCGTTGGCGGTCCCATCTTTTCACATATTGGCCTTCAATGAACCCTGACTAACAGAACCCTAACGCCGTTAGTCTCTTGTCGTCGGAAAAACGTTTTTGATGTTGAGACTGTTCCCAACCAACAGGCAATAGTTGATATTATTAAAATACATTATCCTTGAATTCTATTCAAGCATTTGCAAGGAGCCCAGTTGATTTTCATATACCAAGTTACAATTTCTAATGCATGCAAGAAACAATAACCTTAAGTTTATAACTTTAGTACTCATTATCACTATTGCAAGGTCGACTGTGATTATGGAAGGTGGAAAACTTAATTTTGAATCTGTTTGGTTTATTGTGTTTTTAGCTCATAAAATTATTTATATTATAAAAGAGAAAATTGGAATGCAATATTTATTTTTATTTATTTCATAAATACATACATGCATGTTAATGTGAGATTAGTCCACCTGACAGAGACACGTACATTTTAATGAGTAAGTTTTGCCATTAGAAAAACGATATATGCATTCAAGGTCAAGTTTCGTGGTTGTAGGTGTGGAGAACTAATAATATTGTAGGGCTTCAAGATTGGATGGCATGTGATATCATTGGATACTAGACTCATAGAACCAGTGGGTAGATGCTACTTGTCAAATGAAAAAAATATGGACCACGGATCCACTGTTTAGCTTTTGAGTCAGAATTCGACACGTGGCTGCCATTGGAGTATTGGACGTCAACATATATGGTTGGAAAATTGAACATGTGGTTAGATTGTGCGGTAATAGCATTATTAACTTGACTTGGCACTTGTTTCGCTATGATTATGTGTTTCAAATCTCAGGTATTATTAGTGTGATATGTCACTTTATGTAATTCAAAATTTTATATGAGATTAATAAAATTTTAGATCAAGTTATGACATAAGCTTGGTCAAACGGACGGATTGAGTTGGGTCATCTAGCTAGTTAAACTAGGTTTGAGTCAAAATAGATTGTTTTAGAAGGGTATCATTTTGATTCGGGTCAAAATAAGTTTTGAGTAAAATAGGATGGAGTTAAAATGGGTTTTAGTGTTTATATAAAATTTTGATTTTGCGAAAACTAGTGAAGAACACAAGCAAAGGAACTAGTTTGTCGGTAGCATGTCGCTGTTGAAGTAGCGGTTGTAGTTGTAATGGAAGAGGTGGCGGCAGCAAAAATAGTTGTGGTGGTGACTAGTGCATGTTCGTATTCATATAGTATAATTTGAATAACCCAAATTAACCCATGAAGCTAAAAATGACTCAAATCAATACAACTATTGAAGAATGAGTAATGATTATTAGGTGTAAATACATGTCATAAGGCATGACGTGAACATTTGCATGTGCAAATCTAATCGTAGGCATATCCGATGACAGAACTCAAAAGTTAATGATAGATTTTATAATTTATACATAAATCCTAGATTTTACTTAACAAAGTTGATAGTAATCACTTATTGAAAATGTTACTAACTTGTAAAAAATGTGTTGGTTGGCTTACATATTTTTACAAAGTCAACTTTTGGAATCAGTTTGCTCAGATATTATTCACTAACGTTGTGTTCCCTAATTTACTAATGAAAGTGGAATTTTTTTGCGTTTTGGAGTTTTTTTAAAGGACGGAAGTGAAAGGAAAACAAATATAAGGTTTTACTATTTTACCATCTCATTTAACCTATTATAAAACCGAATAATGGTATAATTATAAAATTCTACCTATATTTTCTCTTCCTTTTAACTGGGGAACACATAAAATCCATACTTTCTTTTCCTTCCCTTTCGAACTCAAGAACACAAAAAGAGATTATATCTTTATCTTTCATTCCCTTCCCTTTCTTTTCTCTCCTAAATTTTCTTTCTCTTCTTTTCTATCCTTTAGTAAACTTGGAAATACAACCTAAGGTAACACGTGGAGTTAGTTCAAAGCTTACTTCAAAAGTTGACTTTCAAAGCAAATGATCAAAGGTTGAACTTCCAAATTTGACAACTCTTTTGGTCAAATTAAAATGGGGATTAAGGGTAACACCTACCCCAAATGCACCAACTAATTCATTTGTCCTTGGGAGTGACAAGATATAAAATTAATCTGGACAATTCACGAAAACGAGAAATGTATTCCCTGTGTTTTGTGTCGATTATCTCCAATTTTAGGAACTCGGCCCCTAACCTCTAAACTTCATTGACCGAGAAAGATTTCTCGAACATCAACTTGTTGAACTCCTTCTAACCAAGTGATATAAACCAACTCATGGCCTCGAGTCTTTAGTGTTGTATCCACTAAAAGAAGGCATCGCCTTTAAGCGATTGAGATGCGAACTTCTGATCACATTGACTGGTATCCAACACGGTCTTAGCCTCCTCCAACCATTGAATCGCATAAGTAATTCTTTTGTTTCCATAAAAACCAAAGGTTTGCAAGTTATGTAAGTCCTATAAATGTACCCCTTCTTTCCGCAACAACATACTTCTTCTCGGCAGTATACTTCTTTTTCTCAGTTCCTTCCTTGTGAGGCTTTCTTGCGTTGCTTCTGTTGCTACGAGAGCTCTCTCTTTGTTGGTGTGTGGATGGATGAGAAGTGGCTTTTAAGGATGTACTAGAATGTACTCACACTTGTTTAGATTAGTAATGAAAGCAGTCATCACCTTCTCAACATTGGCAACAATACGTCGATCAAGATCATTGTTGGTCCTAGATTCATCTAATGATAAATGAAGCGATTAATGATTTCAATAAAACAATTAAACAAATGTTTTATGCAGAATAAGAAATCAAGACTTGACAACCATGTCTTATAAAATTTTCGTGTGTTACTCAATTTGTAAAGTGTTTCACAAAAATGAATAATAATGGTTTTTGCTAGTTATGATACACAAAAATTCTACCCAGTTGGAACAATTAAGTTCTGAGTTGTCGGTGATGGATAAAAGAAAGGATATTTCTAAACCGATTGAATGCTTTTGTTCAAATTAGTTGCCTTTCTTCTCATTTGTATTGCTATTTATAGGGATGTTCAAATGATGTTTATTGATCTTAATGACTAGTAGTCATGTCACACCCTGACCCGCAGTGGATATGGTAGTCGGGGCATGATTGGGTTTTCATCAAAGCTCATGACATTTACTATAATAAAGTTTCATATTTATTATTTCAAATTAAAAGGAGAAATTCCAACAAACACATAAACCATACAAGCACAAAATGTTCTAAACATGACATTCAAGTAACGCTTTATTTTTCTTCTAAGGCCCAATCCTATGTGTTCCTTGGTTCAACCTGTTCACCTGTATCATGTGTAAAAATATAGATTTGAGTCAACAAAAGTTGGCGAGTGAATCCCGTTTAAACATTAGAAAGAAATGATATGTTGATTAATTTAATAAAAATATGCATAAACCAAATATGAGCAAACGTATATGTAAATAATCCACAAACCACATAATCATCTATCGATGTACATGTGAGCACGATAAGCAATGTGCTGTGAGATCAAGGCTCAATCAAACGGAGCCGATCTAATTAGGCAACGCGATGCTCTACCCATATGAAACGGGAAACTGATGGGCCTAATGTGAAAGCTTGACTGAAATGAGAAAGTATAACCACAATAACAATAAACCAAATATCACATAGCACGTTAGTTCATATAATGGTAGTAGCACAAGTGTTTGAATAAACGATATAAATAAACGACACATGATACACCCCAAAACATGAATAAAAAGGGGAAGTTTGTAGGAATTCATTCACATTGGGTGCGTTCTTGATTTGATAACGAGCGCGCACGATTTAAAGATTCCAACCGACAAGAAAAACTAACCTAAATATTCATGTAATAAGTCGGTAAATATATTAGAATTAGTATTATTAGTTAATAAATTTTATTAGACTTTTTAGGTAATTATTATTGCATTTATTACTAATTTTTATTCTTAAAAGGACTCATTTTTATTATATATTTTTATGATTTTTGGAGAAAAATAAAGAGAAAGGTTAATTAAAAAATATATACCCCTTTTAGGGGTCGAACCGGTCATAGATAGGCAGCGTGTGAGATTCGAACGTGTGACCTCTCGTACTGGTGCATGCAGCTCTACCAACTGAGCGACGTGTCAAACCCGAAATATATTGAAATTTAATTATATATATGCACAAACTGAGATAATTCTTTTTTTTTTCTAATTAATTAAAAATGTTTGTAAATTAAACGAATCGTGCATATAACCGGACTCGAACCTGCAACGTGTGCTTCGTGTTGCACACAGCCCGACCAATTGGGCTTTGTGTCTAACCCGAAGGATATATGATTTTTATACACTTACTGAATCTTAATATATATAAGTATTAAATAGGGTTGGTATAATATATGAAATCGGAACCGTGTGTGAGACTCGAACCCGGGTCTGCTTGTTTAAAATGCACACAGTCCACCACTGGACTGTGTGTCTAACCCGGTATAATTACCGATTTTGAATCCATTTAAACACTTCTTCAACTTTATCTTCTTCAATTCATATAACTAGTTTGATAACCCGGTTGTTAATCAAATAATACTTATTGGGTTAATTGATTTACTTCTACGAATAATAAGAATAAATAAATAAAGAGGTTCAAGTGTGTTAATACTGAAACGAAGTGATCTTGGATTCCTCCGATGAGATTCCGACGACGAGATAAGTGTTTCGGCAAGTGTTAGTTTGAAGCAGGAAGTGTGTAGAGAGTGGGGGCGAGTTCTAAAAGAATTCTAAGGTCACTATTTATAGGCAAAAGCTGGTTTTAGGTTAAGTTTCGGCGTCAACTGATTTCGGTCAAATTTTAATTACCATCATGATTACATAACCGATTTTAATCATGGCTGACCCAATGATTTCGCTTAACACACAATTTAGAAACGTTTCTTCAGTTGAAATCGAACATGAAACGGAGATTTGAAGATGGATTGGAGGTTACAACCGTTACAGGCGGTTGTTTTGAAATTGATTGCAGGGGTTGTTTCAATATAAAATTAGTTGATTTGGGTTTATTTCAGATATGTGTGTGTAGTGTAGTGTGTTGTGTGTGTTTGTTGGGTGGAGACCCGGGTTCGATACCCGCAGTCTACACTTTTTGGTTATTTTATTTTTATTATTTATATTTTATTAATTACATTATTATTCTAACTTTATTATTTTATTTGTTATTTAATACTATTAACAATATAACGAGATTTAAACTTTTAACATAAATGCATAACGAACATCATACGTATGTTTGAATTACAAAAAAATGGAGCGGGTTTTAGAACCCGTTTATGACAAATGTTACAGTATCCCCTACTTTTAGAAATTTCGTCCCAAAATTTAAGTAGTGTTAGGTTTGTCTTGGAAGAGATGAGGGTATTTTTTTTCGCGCATTGAGTCTTCGCGTTCCCAAGTAGACTAGGGTCCTCGTTTTGACTCCCAACGCACCCTGACTATCGGAATTCGACTTCGTCTTAAACGCTTGTCACAAAAGTCCATGATTTCTACAGGTTGCTCTACGAAATTCATCGATTCATCAAACTGAATATCTTCCAACGGTATATAAAGGTTTCCATCGGCAAGGCACTTTTTCAACTTGAATACATGGAACGTGGGATGAATCTTGCTGAGTTCTTTTGGTAGGTCAAGCTTGTATGCTACAAGACCCACTCTTTCAAGTATTTTAAAAGGTCCAACATAGCACGGTGCTAGGGTCTAAGTGAGTGCCTAACGCTTATTGCACGGCTTGCCATGTTCGGGAAGTAAAACGCCCATCTCGATCTGAGATGACGCTAAGGTTATACATAACCAGGTGAGTGTGATGTTTAAATTTTCAATTGAGGCGGTAACGTTCCTATTAAGGGTTTAATACCCTGTTACAGGAATCGCTTTTTGATGCCTGAGGCGCAGAAGTGAAAAGAGTTGTAATTCGGAGATGACTAACTAGATATGGTCCCATGATAAAGGGTTTTGAGAAAATCGAAGCGTCGAAAAGATAAAGTTACATCACAAAACGAAGTCTTCAACCACAGCGTCATCCAAATTAAGATTTATACTACCCACACGGAACTTCTCATAACCGTCTAACTATGCTTTTCATCACCTGACAAGAATACTTATATATAGGAAGTACCTGCGGCGTATCCACCATATCCTTGTCAAATTTTCATTGGCTTTGTTGTAACATCCGTTGAAAAACGGGTTTTCCAAACCCGCTTCGTTTATTAATCAAATAATCAGTTTCAAATTTTTGTTGCTCGTTTAATGCTTATTTTAATTTTAAACAATACATAACTAATAAACATTTTAGAATATGGAAATTAAAATTCTTATAAAATAAAAATAAAGCAATTAAAAATAAAAAAGGGCTGTCGGGTTTCGAACCCGGGTCAGCCGGAAGACCTTAACATCAAACACTTAACCACTCCGCCACGTGATGTCTTTGTGTAATCTAAGAAACAAATAAAACATAAGTTCACCCGTGAATCGATCTGTTTGCGCCAAAACTGAAACCGGTAATCGGCTTTCAATTTCCCAGACGTTTGAGTGATCCTGAATATCTGATTATAACCGATGCAACCATTACAACCCACGTTCTTAATCAAATTCAGTCTTAATTGTTTCGATTCATATGATTTGGGAGTTAGAAACCGAAATCTTTTACTTCCTGAATTACTCTATCAATATCATCATCTCGCGACTCAAAAACACTCACAGAACCCCCAATTTCACTTTCGCTCTATTTTCAGTTCGTCGGAAACGTTTTCTGATATTACCGGACTTTCGCCGGAAAACCGTGTCTTTCATCAAAACGGTAAATATCTCAATTCTTTCATCTTCTACCTGTTGTTAGACTTTTACTGACTCAAACCTTTCAATCAGAATCGGTTCCAGACGACGATACCGGATAATCTGCAATCGCCGGAAAACTTCTGAAAATTTCTAAATCACGCTGTGAATCGGTATGAGCATCCAAACTCTCTGATAACTCTTGTTTAGTCATTCAATTCCACAATTAGTTAATCAAAACTGTTAATTGGTCCGCTCAGACGGAGTTCATAAAACAGAGCCGACGACTTTGCCGGAGTTCTGAGAAAAGTCATCATTCCGGTACGTTTATTCCCAAAACCTTCCCTGTCCATTTCATTTTAATCAATTATATGTTCGTCAATCAAATTAAACAAGAACAGTAGAACGAATCGTTGTCTGTGTTGTTGTAACGAAGAAGATGAAGCTTAGACTGTGTATATACTTAATATAAATCGGGTTATATCTCGGGTTAGACATACAGTCCAGCGGTGGACTGTGTGCATTTGAATCATAGAGTCCCGGGTTCGAGTCTGTCCTTGTTTAGATTCGCCACAATATTCAGACTTTTTATAAAACCCAAATACGGAAACTTCCAGTTAGTATATAAGAGAAATAAAAACAAGTGTTATAACTAGGTTAGACACACAGTCCAGCGGTGGACTGTGTGCAACGTTAAACAACAGGTCCCGGGTTCGAGACCTGTTATGCGCACCAGTTCGATAGAATTAAAATCCTTTTTAAAATAAATGAATTTTGAATAAATTAAATAGTATATAAATATAATTAAAAACAGAAATATTTCGGGTTAGACACGTAGCTCAGTTGGTAGAGCTGCGTGCACGCGTACGGGAGGTCACAAGTTCGAACCTCACTCAGTGCAAACAAATACACGACCGAACCGGTCAACAAGTCAAAGTCAATAGTCAACGGTCAACCCAAAAAGTCAACATTTTTTTTTTGTGTTTTTATTTATTTATTTAATTTAAAAATCAATTAAAAATACTTAAAAATAATGTTTTTAAAGTTAGAAAATAGCCTTAAACTCACAAAAATATATCCAAAAATCCTATTAAAACTGTTAATAAAATCCACTTATTTACCGTACCTTTTCGTTATTATTTAGGTTAGTTATTCCTCGTCGATCAATCCTCTAAACTCGTGCGCATTCAACATCATCAAACGAACGCACCCAATGTGAGTGAATCTCTACAAATTCCCCGTTTTAATCACGTTTTTTGGGGTGTATCATGTGTCTTATTATTTACTACATTTAAACACTTGTGCATCCATCATATCCATGATCAAATGTGTAATCAATATGTATCAACTGTTTGTGTGGTTAATGTTTAGATTAAATTTATCATTTTCAGTACATACATCATCATAGGCCGCCGCTCCCCATTACCTATGAGCGTGAGCCGTTCCCCATTACCTATGAGCGTGAACGAGGCGTTGCCAACATACGATCGGCTCCGTTTGATTGAGCCTTGATCGCACATACATTCATCATAGGCCGTCTGTTCCCCATTACCTATGAGCGGAACCGTTCCCCATTACCTATGAGCGCGAACGTGACGTTGCCAACATTTACATTATCATTCATGTCATATATTCATGCAAGGTGGTTTGTTATTGTATGTTATTGTTTGTTATTGTATGTTATTGTATGATTATTTACGTTTGCTCACATATGATTATTGCACAATTTTTCCAGATTAATTATAACAAGAAATCAATAATAAATGTTTTCTAACAAGGTTCACTCTCCAACTTTTGTTGACCCATAAAACCCCCATTTTTTACACATGATGCATGTGATCCAGTTGCAGCAAGAAACATATAGGATGGCTTAGAAGAATAAATCGGTTTAGACTTTGGATTGTTTATTTAGTTACTTTTCTTTGTAATTGTATGAACTTGTTTGGAATATTGAGGATGTAATTTTGAATTTAATAAATATGAAACATATTAGTAAACATCATGAGCTTTGGTGATAACCCAATTATGCCCCGACTCTTATTCCGCTGCGGGTCGGGGTGTGACATTTGTCATCAAGTCACGATCAGTTCTATGTGACTCGTCCTAAAATCTACAAAACATAAACAAACACAACAGCTAATGCTTGAGTCTCAAATCTGAGGGATACAAGACTGAATGATGGTGGCACCTCTCTTGTGTATTATGAGGAAGTGGTCAGTCTATGAAAAAGTGAGACACGATACAACTTCTTTAAGTGATGAGACGAGGTTCGTCGTGATGATGACATGAATTTTAATCGATAAATAGAGACATGTAATGAAAAACTTGTCATAACGTGATATAAATTGCTTGATGGCGTAAATAAAATTTTTATAAATTATTACCCAAATTGAAAACAATGGTAACTTTAATATTCATAACAAGAAATGGTAACTTATTTAAACTTGGATTGAGAATAAAATAAACAAATGAAGTAGAGTCTTGAGTCTTCAGGATGGGAGGAAGACTAGTTAGATTGCTCGTTTGCACCGGCGTTAACCTCAACTGGGTTTGCGTTGATGTTGTAGGCTCTCCCTCTTGCTGGTGGAGGTGCTGGGTTTGCCTGGTTCACTTGGTTAACTGGGTTTGCTTGGGCTTGAGCGTTAATGATATTAACCAACCTAGGGCACGTGTTTCTAAAGTGGGTAGGGTCACCACAATTAAAGCAAGCTCGAACATATGGAACCATGGGATATTGAGGTTGTTGATAGGGTTGGATCATGTTTTGAGCGGGGAGTGGAGCTTGGTTTTGAGAAGTACGACAAGTGTTACTCAGATGACCGTAACGCCCACAATTGGCACACAGTCGGCAAGGTAAGGTGTGCATTGAGGGTGGGGACCAGTGTAGGGTTTCTTGTTTGGGTATGCTGGGTTGGGTGCCACTTGGGTGATTGGAATGGATTGAAGGGGTTCGGCTTGTGAAGTTGATTGACTGGTTTGAGTGACAGCAAAATTTTTCCCGTTTCGCTTTCTCTTGGCAGTGATTTGAGAAGAGGTTTCAGCTTGAGTTGGATTAGGGGTTTCGATTGATGTTTTGCTACCTGCATCCTTCTTCTTCTTGTCCTTGAAATCCCCATTCTTGATATGATTTTCCGTGAGCTCAGTAGCTAGCTCCATTGCTGCTTCCAGGGTTGCAGGCACAGTATTCATCATAGAATCCTGAATCTTCGAAGGAAGACCCCGAATGTAATGCTTGATCAGGCGGTAAAGAGGAGTAAATAGATTCGGAACCATTTGAGTCAACTCAAGAAACTTTTGTTATAGGTTATATGGTCTCCCTTGTTTTGTTTTAGGATATAGAACTCATCTTCCAGCTTCTTAATTTAACTTCTTGGGCAAAAACGTCTTGCCATGAGTTCCCTCAGTTGTTTCCAAGTTAGGGCTACTGCGGCTTCGGCGCCTCTTCTGCCATTTTCGGCATTCCACCAAGTGAGTGTTACCCCAAATAGACGACCAGTAGCATAACGAACCTTATGGTCATTGGGACAGTCACAATTTAGAAAAGTACTCTCCATCTCTTCAAACCACCGAAGGAGAGCAGTGACCCCTTCAGTCCCTTCGTACTTTGGAGGGTCACATGAATTGAAGTGCTTGTAGGTGCACTTAGTGGTGTTGGGGGGAGGGTTGGCAGCATTTTGACCCTCTTGATTGATTGGATTGACAGGATTAGCGGCGAGGGCTTGTGGGACTTGAATTACAATATCGGGAATCATGGCAGCCATTTGTTGAGATATTTGAGCAGCCATACGTTCGCCGGATTTTCCTGATCTCCTACCTCTACGAGAGTGCCTAGAAGACATCTATAGGAAATACGTAACGAGATTATGAGTTTGGCGTATAGGTGTCATGTGTCGCATTTAGAAATTAGCATCCACGAAACAAATGAAAAAAAAAAATACTACATCCATAGGATGTCTTGGGCCTTGCTCGTGTTTGGGCCCCCATATGTCCCCCATACTTGGCCTAGGTGGTCATGTGGGCCCCTATGACTACTAAGCTTCGTAGGGTTCACATTGGTTTTGGCCTGTTAACACTTGCACCACCCGAATAAAAATCGTAAAACATGATTGAGAAATATAAGGTCGGAAGGTGTCCTGGTGTAGACATAGTGACAACTCAAAGTGGGGTTAGTTCACACAACGTTTGAAGTGGCATGCTTGTGCCAAATAGGTCCTTCATACTCTCATCGTTAGTCCCCAGGTAGGCATACTGGTCCATTATATTGGATTTATACGAATGCCAATCCTAGACAGGACGTTTCGACTACTGGTACTTGTACCCTTCCAGTTACTACATGCCCGTCGTAGAACTCACTTTGATGAGATTGAAAAATGAAAACATCACAAAATTTTGAGAAAAGAGATATTCAAATATGTGAAAACTGAGTCGTGCGTGATGCGTATATACGTAAGCATGTAATGTTAACAATATGTATATCACATTGAATATCACACAAAATCATACCGTAGTGGGAGTGCTTGCATGTATTTGTGTGTGAGATAAATGTAAAACAATTAAACATCATGAGTTTGCATGTAACCAATTAACACGTAAGCAATTAAAATCTAACCGACTATAGTATAAACTCTAAGGGTCTAATAACCTATCTTATATCCCTATAGTCAAAAGCTCTTATACCAATCTGTCATACCCTGACCCGCAGCGGATATAGTAGTCGGGGCATGATTGGGTTTTCATCAAAGCTCATGACATTTACTATAATAAAGTTTCATATTTATTATTTCAAATTAAAAGGAGAAATTCCAACAAACACATAAACCATACAAGCACAAAATGTTCTAAACATGACATTCAAGTAACGCTTTATTTTTCTTCTAAGGCCCAATCCTATGTGTTCCTTACTTCAACATGTTCACCTGTATCATGTGTAAAAATAGAGATTTGGGTCAACAAAAGTTGGCGAGTGAATCCCGTTTAAACATTAGAAAGAAATGATATGTTGATTAATATAATAAAAATGTGCATAAACCAAATATGAGCAAACATATATGTAAACAATCCCCAAACCACATAATCATCTAGCGATGTACATGTGAGCACGATAAGCGATGTGCTGTGAGATCAAGGCTCAATCAAACGGAGCCGATCTAATTAGGCAACGCGATGCTCTACCCATATGAAACGGGAAACTGATGGGCCTAATGTGAAAGCTTGTCTGAAATGAGAAAGTATAACCACAAATAACAATAAACCAAATATCACATAGCACGTTAGTTCATATAATGGTAGTAGCGCAAGTGTTTGAATAAACGATATAAATAAACGACACTTGATACACCCCAAAACATGAATAAAAAGGGGAAGTTTGTAGGAATTCACTCACAGTAGGTGCGTTCTTGATTTGATAACGAGGCGCACCGATTTAAAGATTCCAACCGACGAGAAAAACTAACCTACATATTCACGTAATAATTCGGTAAATATATTAGAATTAGTATTTTTATTTAATAAATTTTATTAGACTTTTTAGGTAATTTTTATTGCATTTATTACTAATTTTTATGCTTAAAAGGACTCATTTTTATTATATATTTTGATGGTTTTTGGAGAAAAAATAAAGAGAAAGGTTAATTAAAAAAATATATAACCCTTTTAGGGGTCGAACCGGTCATAGATAGGCAGCGTGTGAGATTCGAACGTGTGACCTCTCGTATACGTGCACGCAACTCAACCAACTGAGCTACGTGTCTAACCAAAAATATATTGAAATTTAATTACATATATACACAAACTGAGATAAAAATTTTTTCTAATTAATTACCAAGGTTTGTAAATTAAACGAATCGTGCATATAACCGGACTCGAACCTGCAACGTGGGCTTCATGTTGCACACAGCCCGACCAATTAGGCTGTGTTTCTAACCCGAAGGATATATGATTTTTATTAAATTTATACACTTACTAAATCTTAATATATATAAGTATTAAGAAGGGTTGGTATAATATATGAAATCGGAACCGTGTGTAAGACTCGAACTCGGGTCTGCTTGTTTAAAATGCACACAATCCAACACTGGATTGTGTGTCTAACCCGGTATAATTACCGATTTTGAATCCATTTAAACACTTCTTCAACTTTATCTTCTTCAATTTATATAACCAGTTTGATAACCCGGTTGTTAATCCAATAATACTTATTGGATTAATTGATTTACTTCTACGAATAACAAGAATAAATAAAAATAAAAGGTTCAAGTGTGTTTATACCGAAACGAAGTGATCTTGGATTCCTCCTGTGAGATTCGGCGACGAGATAAGTTTTCCTGCAAGTGTTAGTTTGAAGCAGGAAGTGTGCAGAGAGTGGGGGCGAGTTCTAAACGAATTCTAAGGTCACTATTTATAGGCAAACGCTAGTTTGAGGTTAAGTTTCGGTTTCAACTGATTTCTGTCAAATTTTAATTGACATCATGATTACATAACCGATTTGAATCATTGCTGACCCAATGATTTCGCTTACCACACAATTTAGAAACGTTTCTTCTGTTGAAATCGAACATGAAACGGAGATTTGAAGATGGATTGGAAGTTACAGCCGTTACATGCGGTTGTTTTGAAATTGATTTCATGGGGTTGTTTCAATATAAAATTTAGTTGATTTGGGTTTATTTCAGATATGTGTGTGTAATGTAGTGGTGTGTTGTGTGTGTTGGTTGGGTAGAGACCCGGGTTCGATACCCGCAGGCTACACTTTTTGGTTATTTTATTTTTATTATTTATATTTTATTTATTACATTATTATTCTAACTTTATTATTTTATTTGTTATTTAATACTATTAACAATATAACGAAATTTAAACTTTTAACATAAATGCGTAACGAACATCATACGTATGTTTGAATTACAAAAAAATGGAGCGGGTTTTAGAACCCGTTTTATGACAAATGTTACAGAACTTTTATCCCTTCGATGTTTGCGCACAGCTTGCCAACTTGAACTTACTTTATATAGTTTCTAGAAGGCATACACTTGGGTTATTCCATAACCATTGAGACTCCACTTGTACTGATGTTATTTCTTCTTGAATCACGTGTTTTTGTGTATACTTATTTACATAACTTTGGTTGTAAGCTTTGTGATTCAGTTGTTGCTGTTGATAATACTTCAGTCCTACTAAAGTTCAGTTCAATTTTCTGACCCTGCTATAGTGCTTTAGTTGTAGTTGTTTGGTCATCAGTTGCATGTTGCTGAAGACTTCAGCTGCAGGCAGAAATACTTCAGCCGCATGTGTATATATACTTCAGCGGCGATTAGACACTTCTTGTTGAGATCAACTAAACTTGTTCTTTAATTAGTTGTAAATAGTTTGTTGGAGATTTCTTTAAATACTTATCTAAAGATGGACTAATAATCATCACCCATGTTCGAATTGTGAATAAAGTGTGATTCAGATTCCGCATGCATAGAAGGAATAGGAGCTATAACCACGATTTTGGCTAACTTTCTTGTGAGTGGCTTTTGCGGGGCCCTCAGTATTAGTAAAGTTCTTAGGTGGCCGTTCACCTTTTCCTGACATTATGGAAAGAATAAAAACATAATCTTAGTTGGCTCTATACATAAAAGTAAGCACCTAAGAAATGAAACAAAACTACAATAATATTTTTTTATTAAATAAAGTTTACGTGTCTCATACTAAGCACTAACATACAAGATTGTAGAATATAAATATAACGAAGGTACAAAGAAAGGAAATAACAACAAGCTAGGTCTACGCCATACTCCTTCCCCAACGGAGTAGTTGCCTCCCAATGCATCTAATACTCCTCTTATACCGGTTGTTTCACTTCTTTGCCCTCTCAAAACTATGTTCTGTCTCCTCAGGCTCACGGAGTGCATGTTGCACATATTCATCGGCGTCTTAGTCAATGGCATCTGATGTGTAGTTTGTGGTGGTGGTTCTGATAGGTCTTCCATCATGTTTTATATGTATAGGTTACATTAAACATGATAGCACAATCCAATGGGTTCTCATGCGTCACTAGTTTGCCATCTTCCTGGATGTCATTGTAACGCTCGTTAGGCGCATGGCTAGTGGATGTTCTAAATCGGCACATGCATCCTGGTTGAACAGTCTTCTCTGATACCAAAATGTCACACCACGTATTTCAGTGGGCTTGGAAGGTACCAGGGTGTCACTCCCTGAGAAAACAGGTCAAAATGTGACCAATTGTATCAAGCAATTACTCAACGAAAGTTTAAAACGTATCATAGATAGACACTACTAGATTGTAACATCATTTGTCATCATCAAACTATTGTCTTAACATAAGATTTCATAGCTTCCTAGATAGAAATCAAAATAACTATCAACAAGTGGGATCTATAAAGTCCCGGGGGTGTATTATTAAAGTTAATCATGTGAAATTAACTTTTATAATTAATCCACTTTTAAATACCCAATTATAAAGCTAATTTGTTAATGGGAAAGTTGATAACAAAAAAGTGATTAAACTTCCTAGCAATTTAATTTCTCATAACAAAAGTACTTCACTTTATAATTTATATATTGATGAATGGAACTCCGAGATTTGTCTCAAAAATTTTAAAACAAACTACTGTTTATTTTGATGTATATTAAAAATACTACTAAACAAAAGGACAAACAAAAAGGCATAATATATGTTATAAATAAACTATATTATGGTGACTATCCACTATCTAAATCTCATTTTTTTCATGTCTTTTGTATTAATGTAAGAATACTACATATTGTCACGCCTGGATTCTATAGCCAATCCAAACATCGGTGGGCCCGGGTGGGGAAATCATCGTAGTCAATTAAACACAGCACAACGGAAGTCTTGAAGTTAAATTACTATTACAAACCAAATGTTCAAAGTACGAAAAATAATATACAGACAGCTTGTAATAGAAGATCCACATGCGGATCGTAAATTGTACAAAAATGTATAGCAGACTTTAGGGGAGATATAAGGATTTGCAAGATCCTCTTATATCACTACCAAACAGCTTCCAGCCTATTTCGTATTGTACCTGAAAGCTTAGTCTTTTGAAAATACGTCAGATTTCGCTGGTAAATACACCCAACTAACTCATTTTGAAAACATTTGAAAAATGATTTTAAGTGCACATGGCACAAAATCTTTTATAACTTAGGAAAGTAACTTTGTAACCTTGTTAACAGATTCACATGTTTGTCCATACATGCAGGGCCCAGTATGGAAACCGAGACATATTAGCGTACTCACCACTTAAGAACTCACGAAGGAGTTATCCCCAACTTTGTGGGTAAAGTTTTTAGCATGAGCGTCTGTCAGGTGTATGCCTACACCCCGCGCTTAGGTCGTGGCCATTGTCTAATGTAATAAGCCGAGGATATCCAGGACACGGTAGTTAACCCCCGATGTTTAAGTTATCAAACAAACTGATTAAAACGGAATATACAGATTTACTAGCCACAATCCGGCATTCGATAGATCCCATTTCCGACCAAGCGGTAATAGTTTACCGTAACCCAAGCCCATATAGGGGAAATAAGTCGAGAGTATTTACCTGAGCTAGTCTTGGCTTAAATGCAAGATTTAATATTTCATCCGTATACATAAAGAACTAAGTGCAGATAGCATTTACCGGAAGGATCTATTCCAGATTATGGTATAAGCTAACCAATTAAATGCTAACGGTCTTATATAAGTCATAGACTTAGACCGACTAGCGTACATGATCAATAACGGTAAAGTACGCTAGATTAAGCGATCACCGGATAGAATGTAGTTTAAATCCACAAGTACTTTGACTTGTATAATATGGGTAAACCATAAACATTCTGGATTTAGACTTAAATGACAAGGTTAAACCCGTTTCGGCTAAACTCCGTAAACTAGTTACATATACTTAACCGTACGCATATCAGCAATATTGAGTAACCGGATAAGTCATGGACAAGTTCTATATGCCATTATATTTTAAATAAGTTGTAATATCAGTAAGATATCAACATACATGCCCGTTAAGGTTTTAAAACGAAGTTATGCCTCATAAGGGCGTTTCGGTAATTATATACCATATAAAAGGAACTTGAATATATTTTAGTGTTATGATCATAAGTATTCTTGAAAAATAATTAATTTATGATATAATGTCAGCAGGAACATGATAATATGTGTAATTTATCATTTATGACCAAACTAAGCACCATAGGGGCATTTTGGTCATTTTACACATAGTTTTATAATTTTATTTGGGATTCTGTGTTTATATCATATACCTACTGTAAAAGTATTTTAAATAAGTTTTAAAATCAGAAGGTAACAAGTCTTGGTTGATAAATATGGTTTAACACCTTACGATGCGCGAAACAGCGCTTATGTCGTAAAATGACGATTCATGCGAAGTTTAGTAAAAACTGATGTTAAGATCAAGTTTAATTGCTTTATATATGTTATTTAATATGACACATCAGTAGGTAAAAGATTGATATAAAAAGGTATGATTAAAACCATTTTATGTGCCAAAGGGTGTTATCGTCATTTATCGACATAATGCAGGAACTTGTACGTAAATTCAGTATACAATCTGTTTTGATATCCCAAATAATTTTACTTATGATTTTACCTCAGTAGGAAACTTATTTTCAAGTTCGTTATCGATTAAACCTCATTTTCTGTAAAAGGTCATTTTAGTCAAAATGGCATAATTACGGAACTTGTGCATAAACTCATATTCTAATTATGATCTTGTAATATAACCTCAGGGGGTTATGCTACATTATTTTACGATCATAATGCAACCTTAGATCAGTAGCTAACTAATCTAAATCGGGTCAGAATCGAAAGCCAAAGCAGAAGTCAAACTTTGTGACTTTCGGTTGCGAACCGACCTTAGAACTGAAATTGACGAGCCGAACATGTTCTCACATGTTCTAATAATTATACCAACTTGTTTAAGTGTCAAAACATGTTTCATAACATGTATAAGCTCATATTATAATATTTCCGAAAAATGGTCTGTTTGACTTTTTAATATTAAAACTTTGACCCGTCAATTGGTCTAGCAAACGTGATCTTTAGGAGGTGCCCTTAATAAGGATTAACACATACCTTATTACGATCACTTAGCCATGTTGGTTACAAACAATGGCTGGGCCATAATGGTCTTAACCGAAAGTCAAGGCGTTTTCTGTAAAAGGCGTGACTTTTAGCTATAAAAGCCTATAAACGAAAATGCAAGAGAAAGGAACACTTACAGGTGAATCCTAGGATGAAATAGAACTAAGTTGGATGCTCCTTTCAGTTATGAACTTTCAGAGGAGGGAGATAGAATGAGAATGAGAAAGGTGCAAGTTCAAATGGTGAACCTTAGCACCTATTTATAGTTGGAGAGCTCGAATGAGGTGATGGCAGGTGTTAATGTTAGAGGGAGCTTACAAGTGTCCTAAAATGTGGCGTAGCAGTTTGGAAGCCCATAGTTTCGAATCAAATGGTTTTGGGCAACATGTGTGGAGGCCAAGGCAATTTTCTGCAGATACAGGTCTCTGGCAGGCCGCGAGAGGCCAGGCATGTGCCTCTCGCGCCCCGCGAGCGCCTCATAGTCACTTTCATAGTTTGTCACATTCAGCCTCTCAACTTATAAAACCTCCTAAAATACCTTTATAGCATATTTAGCCCTCCGTAACCAATATTTAGCGTACCCGGGAGTATGCTCGAACATAGTCAAGCTCTCAGTTCGTTAAATGGTCACTCAGAGGTATAAATTACCATGTTGACACTTTTAACCCCTCCATTATCCAACTTTCACATATTTACAGAATTAATCCCTCTCGTCTAACAAGTGGCACGTATGAGAGTTAGGACTCCATAAAGGATCACTCATTTAAGCATGTTGACACTAATGGTCACTCAGAGGCTAAGTTTTAAGCATGTTGACACTAATGGTCACTCGGAGGCTTGGTTTAAGCATGTTGACATCAGAAGGTCACTCAGAGACTTAGTTTGAGCATGTTAACACTTTTAGTCCTTATTATTCTTTAGTAGACTTATTATAAAAGTAATGACACGTGTCACTATTTTACTGGACACGATTTTACTATGTGTTACATATATAGAGGTTCTTTATATTGCATATTTACATCTCAATGAATGATAATTCTCTATTCTATCTTTCTGTTTGTGTTCCTTTGATACGTGTTCTTATGTTCATATACTAGTCGCTAGTAGACCGTTGTTTCACAACACGTTATCAGCACGAAAGTGCTTTTTCTCCAAAACCCTGTTTTTTTGAAACCAATGTCGGCCATTTTTTTGAAACCGCCATCGCTCTATTTTGGTCGACAACTACCAACCAATGAAATAACTTATATCTCCGGGTTAAATTGCTTCGGATGTCAAGCTCTCTTATAGATCTGTTTTCCGCCGAATTCATAAGGTATCATTGATTCGAAAGGTAACCTTTATATAAAAGTGTTACAGTGTTTTGATCTGCAATACTAGGAAGATCTACTCCCCACCAATATTTTATATTAAGTTATTTATAATAGTTTTAAACTATCACTTTAGGTATCATTTATTATCTGTTGGTTACGGTAGTAGTAAGAAACCAAAAGTTAACTGATCCACTTCTTAAAATATATTAATAAGGTTATTTATTAAAAAAATTAATGTTTTGAATAAATCCATATATGAGTTTTAAAAATAAGTACATGAAACGGTTTGGGTTGGAAATTGTTATGAACTTATTGATTGTATATGCAATAATATGGGTTGATATAGATTTGTAATTATAATTAAATGTACAATTATTTAATTGATATCCAACAAGCATGCTTATTATTAATAATCTTTGTATAAATGTGTAGATATGATATGTATTATAGTATGTATATTGAATATTATCATATGTGGAGGATTTGATATTCCTAAGAGTTTGTCAAAGTGAAGGTTTATTTATTATTTGAGAACATTGCTAGGATATACCTGTTTATCTGTTAATAATATATTCCTTTAGTGTTAGTTTTTTTTACATCCGTTTACAGTAATATTATATGGATCATAATAGAAGGTATGATGCATTTAGATTTAGTTTATGTTTATTTTCGTGTATATAGATGATTAATCGGTAGTATTTTACAAAAGTAAATATAGTATATAGTAGAAGAACTGTGAATCTTGTGATGCTAATAAACCTAAGACGTTTGTTGATTAAAAGGTTTATTATCTACATGTTTTAGAGTTAATAAAATACATTTGTCTTTGCACTACAATAATAGTATGCATTTGTAAGATGGTGTCGACTAAATGCACAGTCTTTGCAGTATATTTTCTATATGTATGATTATTTTGATTGCTTATTGAAATTGAATTGACAATTTTTTCCTACCATATGTTATAAAAACACCAGGAGGACTTGATAAAGATTTTTGGTTATTTTTCAAATTAAAGTAAAAATATTATACAAGATATACTTTTAGCTAGGTATACACTTGTACCGTGATAGGTGAATTCATATAATATTAGATAGGCTCAATCTATTCACACACCCCTACTGCCTATTTGGACACCCTTGGGCCCTAGACGGGTCGTCTAGGTCTAAACGCCCTGTATAGCACTCATTTTGAGGAGTCAGCAAGTACCTGGCAGGGCCCATAGATTTTAGTGTTTAGACGGGCCGTCTGGACCTAGACGACCCATCTAGGATGTTGTGTTTTTTTTGTTGGAAAAGGGGTGTTTTTGTGGGAGATTGAAAAAATAGTGTTTTGGTGAGGTAAATTGGTTGTTGTTGGAGGTTGATTTTTTTCGGTTGTAATTTTAGGTTTTTAAAAAGTTTTGTTTGTTGTACAAAAAGTGAGTTATGTTTTTTCAATCGTTTATATATATAATTGTTTTTACATTATATTTTTTCAAAAAAATATAATACGAAAATTTAATACTGTTTTCAACATTTTAAGATGAATGCAACAAGTGTATGTGGTTTCCGTATTACATTTCAATGTCGATTTAACACAAACAATCATCAAGTAACCGAATAACTGAAACAAAGTTAAATATAACATAAATTTGTACAACCAAAACAATATTTATCCGTACAGCTGAAAAGTAAATACAAAATGTTTATGCATACGAGTCGGCCTCGGAGTCGGGATCGGGATTTCGCATCTACGGCTGCTGCTGCTGATGTGGTGCTCGAGGTGGTGGGAGCGGTATGGGAGGTAACTCGTCTCTCTCACGTCTATCCTGCATCTCCCGAACTACCCAGCCCATGAGATCCATAAGCTTGTCGACGTCGGCTCGTAAGCGCGGATATGCCGCAACCCCCGGGGCATGACCTGGAAGGACGTGCTGCGGAAACTGGGGCACCCCGTGAGGTGGTGGTGGCGGTGCCGGTCCGTCAACATCAACCGGAGGGTCCTGGACTACCGCTGCCTCATCTGCCGGTGAATGGACTGGAGCGAAGTGATCGGCAGCGGCTCCGGAATCCATGGCTCACTTTCGCGGGTTTTAAACCGCTCGCCTAGTATGCCGAAACTCTTCACCAGCCTCATCCCCCGCAAGGTCAGAAAACCCATCCGCATGGACGGTATGGCCGGCTGCAAGTGCGGGTCCAACTCCGGCACAAGACCCAACGACCGGGCGATGACGGTGACGTACACCCCGCCGTATAAAAAGCCGTGCTCCTGCCGGTGGTGGGCGGAGGCAAAGTACTGGACGAGACCGTGCGCAAGTGCGCACAGCCTCCTGTACAAAAGGCAATAGAAAAAAACAAGTCGGTGCTCGTACACCACTCACGGCTTTGTCCGCGAGCGGTAATAGACGTAGTGAGCATCCGATGTAGATACCTGCACATTATGTTAGCGAAAAACGGAAATTAATTCATAGCAAAAATAATCAAACAATTAATGTAATAAACGTACGTACCTGTACAGCGGGTCGGCAACGTGAGAAATCCTCCCCTTCGCCCTGACATGCTCCCAAGTGTCAGGGCTTGCGTCCACCTCCCAAAAGCCCAAATGAGTGGCTTTATCCACCACCACAAGCCCCTCCGTATATACATCGGTGGCAATCTCCTCCTGCAGGTATATGCCGCTATGAACGGTAAACTCTGCAAGCGTCATCGAACGCCACACACCGGCCAGCCTAAATGAAACCTCCGGTGGAGGGGGAGGACCTTGTGGCTATGGAGGCGACTGGTCGACCCGTGGAGGGTGGAACGTGAAGGTGGACAGAAACTTGACGAGCAGCTCCCTGTAAGTCGCCGTGCCAGCCAGGTCAAACAGCCGGTGCCACGAGGAATCAACGGGAATGAAGAATCGAAGTCTGGGCGTCTCCCCGATTGCCTCGATCGCGTCCCAGTCGACTGCCGAGTGCGATCCGACCTGCATCCAGCGTAGCTTGCCTCAAAATCGGGCGCCTTGATGTCGGGCGGGAACTCAAGGTATGGATGGTCGTGGAGCGGATCCACCGGCGCTGCCGGGGCCCGTCGCGGACCATGCGGATGTGGGTCCCCGTGTATCGGATCTCCAATCTTGTCCATAACTAATCTGCGATTGTATAATACAATTTAACACGAATAAAAGAATAAATTATAGAAGAAAAATAATTCAAGGTCGTCTACCGGGGTCATCTAGGTCTAGACGCCCCGTTTTGTTCATCGGAACTCCCAAACAGAACACCCTAACAGCGCATAAACCCCAAAATCTTTTAAATTCACAACCAACCTACATTCTAAATACATAACACATTAAAATGTATTGAAGTATAGTTGAAAATACTCACCAGAGAAGCTTGATTTCGCAAAAATACGGCCCAGAATACGGTAGAATACGGATGGATACGTATGTGTGTGTGGGGTTGAGTGTGTTTGTGTTTGTGTCGTATATCTTTGATCGTCTAGGCGGTCAGACATATACGAGGCCTAGATGGTTCGTCTAGGCCTAGACGACCCATATGGTATAAACGCTAAATTATCATTTTACTACTGAACTGCCGCCCGTCTAGGCCTAATTAAGAGGCAAAATGGTTATTAACCAGCTGAGTGTTTTATAGCTCAGCGTGGTTAATTACCATTTTACCCCTGAATTAGGCCTAGACTGGCGGCAGTTCAGGGGTAAAATGGTAATTTACATTTTCAATTTAAAATTCAAAAATTTTCAGGGATAAAGATCACGCCTGCGCTGTACGTGGCGTCTAGGTCTAGACGACCCGTCTAGACCCTGACCTTATGACCGTTTTGCCCCTAGTTTTGGCCTAGACGGCCAAGAAATCGGGGTTGAGTGGTCTTATTGCTAGACCAAAACGTCTAGGTCTAGACGACCCGTATATATACATTTAAATTTTTTTTGGTATAACTAATAGTATTTAATTACTTAATTTGAATTTTGATATAAGCCGACATTCTACCAGTACACCAAAGGCACGACAACTAAACCATACAAAGCCTATCTAAAAACCAACAAACTCCGGGTATTGACAAACATACGGCAATTATACTCTCCGAGCTCGCACGTCCCACCTTCGCCACCGGCAGTACCGACAGTTCATCGTCTGTCGGTGCCGACGGTGGGACGTGAGAGCTCGGAGAGTATAATTGCTGTTGTTTCTCAATACCCAGAGTTTGTTGGTTTTTAGATGGCCTTTGTATGGTTTTTTTTAAACCGCACAAAGCCTATCTAAAAACCAACAAACTCCGGGTATTGACCAACAATTATACTTTCCGAGCTCTCACGTCCCACCGTCGCCACCGGCAGTATCGACATTTCGTCGTCTGCTGGTGCCGACGGTTGGACGTGAGAGCTCAGAGAGTATAATTGATGTTGTTTATCAATACCCAGAGTTTGTTGGTTTTTAGATGGGCTTTGTATCTAAAAACCAACAAACTCGAGTATTGACAAACAGCCGGTAATCATAGTATCCGAGCTCTCATGCCCAACCGTCGCCACGGGCAGTATTGACATTTCGTCATCTGCCGGTGCCGACGGTTGGACGTGAGAGCTCGGAGAGTATAATTATCCTCTGTTTGTCAATACCTGGAGTTTGTTGTTTTTAGATACAAAGCTTTGTATGGTTTAATTGCTGTGCCTTGGGTGTACTGAAAGAATGTCGGCTTATATCAAAGTTCAAATTAAGTAAATAAAATCCTATTAGTTATATCAAAAGTTTTTTATTGTATTAAAAAATCTTTGTATTATTTATACAAATAAATCATATTAAACATAAAAAAGATCGAGCCATTGTTCTTGCTTTCTTGACCGTGGTTGACCAGGACTAATCATCAGACGATGACTAAGACTCGTTAGGTGCTGTAGAAACACCTGAAATAAGTTCAACAACATATCACTATGTTAAACCACAACACACTCTATTACGCAAACAAAAACCATATATATTTAAAAAATGACAGTGTTTCTCATTTCCTGCATTTACTCCTCGAGTTTCCCTTCGGTTACAGTCTTCGATTCAGCATAAGACACTCTTTGACGTGTAGTCGATTGAGATACAAATTTGCACGCTGGAAACCGTCCCTCCAATACCTTTTTCCAAAATATATAAGGCTGATCTCCATCGGGTAAATATGTTTTTAACTCACTATGAAACCTCAGGCGCTTCTCAAACCATCTCCGCGAGATACGGATTGTCTGCGTATGGGGTGCCTCACCACCATATCCTCCACCATCACGGGTAATGTCTTGTACATTAGACACAACCTCCTCTTGGTCGTTAGAATTGGGAACACCGCTCTCCCCCTAACAACGATATCACCGTTAGTAAATAATTACATTAACAACTAGTTTAACCTAATAACTGTTACCGTATTGACTTGAGGCACCGATGACCCGTTCCAGTTTAATGACATTTCACCACCTTTGGATGATATCAGATGAATACAAGCCAATGTTCATGACAAACAGAATTATGACGACGAATTGAAAGTTTTATGCGACATCAAATGCTCTGCATGGGTCTATTTAACAAAGAAATAGACGCCCCGTCTAACGCCTACGCGGGGCGTATCACTTTACTACTTTACCAACATGCATTGAATGATATCAGATGAAGTAATATAAGCCAAAGAAGAAGTCGGAGATAATTCCGACGACGAATCCAAAAATTTATGCGACACAAATGCTCTGCATGGCTCTATTTAAGAGCGATATATACACCTCGTCTACGCCTAAATGGGGCGTATCACTTTGCAACTTGGCTGACATGCATGCAGAGCATAACCTTCAAGACGGGTCGTCTAGCTCTAGACGCCCCGTCTTGGCCTGGTCGTCTTCTACTCCGTCTATTGCTAGACGACCCGTCTGATGTGATTGATTTGACGTTGTACGGTGCAGGAATGTGGTCGGAGAAAAAAAACCCTAGACGCCCCGTCTAGATCTAGACGACCCGTCTAAAGGGTGTCTAAATAGGCAAGTGGGTGTGTGAATATGTAGACCCTATTAGATAACTTATTCGCGATGCACTGTTACCTATAAACAAATTTGTTCGCAAGATAATTGTGTTAAATGGTGGTATCTTTTTCTAATCATACTTATACTAACCATATAATTATTGTTATTGCTAATATTGTCTTGATCATATATAAGTGTATTCATTTGGGTGAATTTAATTGAATGGAAAAAGTTAGTATGATTAAGATACATGTTTCGTAGTTTTGAAATTTGTTTACAAATAAAATAGGAGAACTTTAAAATTTTGAAACAGTGTTAATGGAGTAAGAAGGAAAAAAAGTAAAGAAAAAAGGAATTAGAAGTTGTCAAAAAAGATAAAAGGAAGGGTTGTTTAGCTATTTTGTTGAGTTTTTAGTGGGCCTGAACATTATTCCTAATTATTTATGTCTAGCCACTACTGAGCTTTCATGTAAATTTTTATTAGTTGAATGAGTAGTTTTGATTGATGGTTTACTACACAACTATATAAGTCAGTATTTTCCTACACATATTTTAGTTTCCTATAAATTAGCTATGTGACAAATGCATATTTGTAAATAAATTACTAAATGTTGAGAACTTGAAAGCAACATTTGTTTAAGTTTCAAAGTGACAAATATATTGTTTTTATATAATGACATGCTATAAGGTCATGTATTGTATGATTTGTTGCTATCTATACCTTGTATTCTATATGTTATCACTTTTTTGCATCGATAATACCGAATAGAACGACTAAACAAAGTTGCGGTTTATTGTCATTCTCATGAAAAAGTAGAAATATGCTTCGATTTGACACCCAAAGTGTCATACTCCTTGTATCTCATTATCATGTATAGCAGAAATATTATATGACTCGGACATATAATTACTTCTCAATTGACGTTATACGAAGAGAAGTTCATTTATAAGGGAAATCGGATAAAACAAATTTTGTTTGTCAAACCTCAAATATACTCTTGAAGTAGCAATATCATTTAAAGGGTATGAACGGTTTGAAACGACTGTATATCTATATGTTCGAGAAAATAATGGAAAACCGTAAAATTGTATGGTTTTACTCTGATTCATGAAGTGAATATATATTGATCATTATAATCATGGGCATCATTGAGAAAATTGTAATGATGATCATATTAATAATGAGATTGACCATTAGAAGTGCAACAGTCATCATGTTAATAAGAGATCAAACTATCAGAAATTTAGCCAAGCTAATAATGAGATCGAATATCAGTATTATAATGATAGTCATGAGAAGATCGACCACCAAAAGTGGTAAACTAGTGATTACATAACACGATGGTTTGAACTTTGAAGTTATAATACATTCTTTTATATCTCATGTTTTGTATTACATATGTGCAAGTAATACATATACAATATCATAAACCATAAGTTTATGGATCTTAATTATATGTTGGCGTGACCGTTAGACCACACCGAGCCAATGATTATGTGAAACTTAATGAATAACCAGAAGATTCTTCCTGATAATTAAACATGTCATAGTTGCTCTCCACAAAAGTTAATTATTTACCAACCAAAGTATGGTGTGAATCTCTAAAATATTATGAATGAACGAAGTATGTATAAATCCAAACATGATACCGTTTAGTGTTTTAACTCGATGCATCTTCTAAATGGTTATCAAATTTACAACTTGAAGTTGTGTGCAACTTAGCTAATGAGATAGCAAGCATATTATTCCAGATTATCATATTTATGGTGGTTATAACATTGAATTTAATTTCCTTGTTACCAATGATTATTGGAATAAGTATTGGACTTTCTAAATGCTTAAGACACAAATTGCTTTTGTTGAAGATGTAAACGTCTACAAACTGATTGCAAAGCCAATAATCAAGAGAGCAAAAGTTCATATTTGAGCACATGTGATTTTACATGCGGTAACATTATTTCACATCAAGCCAACATGTTGTAATAGTTTCTCCCCATTATAATTGGTTTTGGTCAGGAACCAAATATTTCCCACCAAACTTTTGTTGTGCGGTATATATTGGAATTGATCCACCACAACGCATAAAGATTGGAACTCATATAATGTTGGGAAATATATGTTGGGTGAAAATACTATTTATGATTACATACTTAGAGCAATTAACGAGAGATTTATTTATAGCTTGTTAGATCTTACTTTAAGTAAATTAACATTCCTAACATTAGAGGGAGATTAATGGCAGTTGGAGAAGAAATGAATATTCATGAATTATCATTAATCCTCAAACTAAATTAGGTGAACAAGAAGTTCAAAAGATAACATATACCTAGATTAAAGAATTAATTACCATACATATTCAACTGCTAATGCTCCAATTAAGATAAGTGTCCTAGAAGGACAGACCATATATTAATGAGTCTATTGCACGCCTGAAGTGTGGTAGACTAGTCGATTCAAGAAAATAAAAATTCCTCGAAAAATTGGAGCAAGTAATGAAGAAGATGATCAAGTCGAGGTTATAGTAAAAAGGTCTCTTGAAGAGACATTAGACATGATGGTTCCAGAAGAACCTCAGGTACCTGAAAATAAAGAGCTCTTAGTAAATTATATCATGTCTAGAAGTGTATGGAATCGAAAGAAATCGATGACGTTATACTTTTGTATATATAGCGCTTGAAATGATGAAATTACGAGGATCATGATTTAAGATCTACCTATGAATGAAAACACATAAAGGATTGGCCAAAATGGAAAGCCGCAAATAAGGCAGAATTGAATTCTCTAATGAAATTGAAAGTTTCTGGACCAACAGTCCATACAACTAAAGTTGTAAAATATGTTGGATAAAAATAGGTCTTTTATGCGATTCACGTGAAATCAAATTAAGTGAAATAAGGCAAAACTGGTGGCACAAAGATTTTCGCAAAGCCCCATGATTGATTATAAAGATGCACACTTTCTAATAGTGGAGGCAATGACTTTCCAATATTTTATTCGTCTGGTAATATAAAGAAAGAATTGATATACGTCTTATGAATTTTATGTAACACATGATACTGAAAGTTTACATAAAAGTCCCTGAAGGATTTAAATTATCAAACTCATGTAAAGTAAGTTCTCGAGAAGACTATGATTCAGATTTGCATACATTATCGGTGTATATATAGGCTAAATATAACTACAACTCTTGATGAGTTTACTAAAGCAGTCGAGTACTTAAAAGGTAATATTAAAATATCTTAAGGATGTAATTCTTGTGCACTAATAAACATACATAAAAAACTTGTACCCGGTGATTATAATATCTCAATGTACAACATATAAGCAAGGTGTAATATGGATTTTATCAATAAGCAAGTGTTCAAGCCATCTTTGCATATGATATAAAATCAATGAGAAAGTTTACGTGATGGAACTCCTAAAGAGTGTATGCACATACATAATTATTCAAAGTAGAAAAAAGTATGTGGATGATTATAAATGCCTAAAGCTCAAAACCTTGGCAATGTATTTTTATAAAGTGAAGAAAAGATTTATATGGACTAATATAGTAGAGTCGAATGTGGTATAATCGACTTGTTGCTAAGCTTAAAAAAGGAGAAATACATATGGTGTAGTTGGTCCATTTGTTCTCATTAAAAGAACATTATGATGTTTACAAGTATTATTGTATATGTTGATAATGTCATTAAAGATGACATATCAAAATGGGCTCAAATATTTAAACTAAGAATTTGCAAATTAAAGATGGTGGCAAATTTATGGCTCAATATGTAGAATGTGTTTTTGTATTATTATCCATAAATCATAATACATCTAGAAAATGGTGGGACATTTTCATATGCACAAAGCTTATGGTATAAGTACATTTAATGATGTCTAAATAGTTGATATAGAAAATGACTCTTATCATCTCTAATTAAAGAAGCATATATCCTTGGTCTAGAAGTACCATAGTTAAATTCGAATTGTATTAGTATATCTTGCTAGTATATATACCCAGACATATGCCAGGAAATTCATTGACAAGATATAACTCGTGTACAGTGAGGAGATAATGTAATGTAATGGGTAAAACATTTATTTTTATACCCTTAAGGTACAAAAGATATGGATTCATATTTTCCTAACCTATCAACAAGTTTGGTTAGTTTTGTAAATGCAGAGAATGTAGCAAAACAGATTCATGGATCTTATGCTATCTACTTATAAGAGGAAGTAATTAAAGTTTCACATGAAGATCATACATCAGTGTTCATTGAAGGATTTCCCAATATTGGATCAAGCGACATATCAAGCTGCATATCAATGGATTACAAAGTTTTGAGCAACTTTCAAAGAAGCCCGGCACGAGCCACTTATAGGATACATGTAAAAATGAGGAGGGAGCATTATACAAGTTACACTATTTTTCCCTTAGCTTAGGTTTTGTCCCATTAGGTTTTCCTAGCAATGTTTTTTACGAGGCAACACCACCAAACGTATAATATATTATTTTCTTTTATCAAGTGGATAGTCAAGGGGAAGTGTTATAAATAAACTATATTATGGTGACTATCCACTTTCTAACTCCCGGTTCTTCGTGTCTTTTGTATTAATGTAAGAACACTATATATAGAGGTTCTTTGTATTGCATATTTATATCTCAATGAATGATAATTCTCTATTCTATCTTTCTCTTTATGTTCCTTTGATACTTGTTCTTATGTTCATATACTAGTCTCTAGTAACACTATACCACTTATTCATTTTTGAAAGAAAAACATTTTCCCTTCTAATAAAGAAATACGTTTTTAGGTCAAGAGTGTAAATTTGACTTTTATCTAGAAGATTAAACACATTTTCTTTGACTTTTTATCAAATCATAAACTGCCACCTAGGCTAGAAATTTTTTTCCAAAAATGTAGCGGATAAGGTAGCTTTGGCCGTTGAAAGTACGCTAGTACTTTCCTTTTTAAACACACATATGTGGTTCTCTCTGCTTTTAGATTTGTACCATGTGTGATCGTATTGTGTATTCAATCATTACAATATTAGCAATTTAAAAAATAAATAATTATTTATATAAAGTTCAAAGACAAAAGGGTATTTTTGTCTTGCGAAATCAGTGTGTTTACATAATACTTGTTGGTAATCTAACAAATAAGGTTACCCACGGCCGGTTGCGGACAAAACCGGTATGTTTTACCTTTACCCATAGAAAAAAATGGCCTGTTAAAATATATTTTTTCAAATAATATACATAAGAAAGCTTAAATACATATATAATTATTTTTATTTTGGGTTTCTAGGAAGAGCGGGCCCTAGGATGTTTCCACCCTGACCTCCTCTAGGCCGTCTCTGTCTATAGATTACGTACGAACTTTACCATCGGTGATTCTTATTTGTTTTATAATTTAGGTTGACGAGGGTAGAGAGAAAATTGTTATGGATCAAGTCAGATGGCATTTTGAAACATTGCCTAATGAGAGGTCCAAAGGTGTGTGTGGTGGCCAATCAAACTTCATCATCCATTGCTAGTTGAGATCCACAGATGAGAACACGGCATGTGTGACTATAGTCTATGGTGATGTTATTTCAAATTAATGAATATAAAACTTTAGCTTTTATGATATAATTTGTTTGGCAAATTAGATTTTATTATCTAAACTATGATATATTGGCTACTAATAACTCATACTATTAATTTGGCTAATTGAACTCTTTAACATTTATATTTGTTGTCAAAGATAATTCCGCTATAATGAATGTATAAGTGCCACTTAACAATTATGTACATCTTGAATGGATGTGGGAAACGGGTAGATCTCAAAACAAGTTTGGAAATCATTTTACCACATTAAATAGTTTATGATATTTGGAAAGTGATTGTTGGTTGGTCTACCCAAACCTTTTCCATGGGTTTCTCTATTTTTCTTTATTAAACTGTGGTTGATTTTGGCAATAAAATGATAGTTATGACTGATATTAGTCAAACTGTAAGTATGAATTATCATTAACAATTGAGTCACAACTTGAATTACTAAGATCTATTTTGGCAAAAAAAAAATAAAAATCCAACTAGATGCCAAGCCATCATCGCAGCCGGAGTTACTACTCTGTTATAGTCAGATTGTCCTTAACAAAAAAATAATAATAAAAGTTTAGAATGTCATTTGTCAAATTGCGAGTATGGGTTATTATCGAACAACGAGTTATGGTTTAAATTATTATAATATAATTAGCATATATTTTAATCAGTAATTTATTGGTGTAGATATACTTCAAGATGAATAAAACATATATTTTAACCGTACATTAGAGAAATATATCATAGAAATTAGTAATCTTATTCAAAGGTTTTCAAAGTTTGATGATGTTATTTCAAAGGGAAGAATAATGAATAGAAAGTGAGACATCCCTTTTGTAAAGAATGTATGATTTCTTAAAAAAACTAAAAGTATTATTGATGTGATTTACATAAAGCATTCGAATGATTACATGTCTCTTACTAACAAGCATACTAGTACAAATTTTTATTTTAAAAAATATATAATTCCATTATAAAATCCTATTAAATTTATTTTTTTAGGAAATTGCTTTTGTGAAATAGCAATTTCCAACATCTTTCAACCACCAAACGCCAATTACATTCAAGTGGAGGGGCACAAGGATTATAAATGTTGGGAAAAGAATTAAAAAGCTTAATAATAATTGTAGGGTGAAATTGAATGACAAGAACAAGACCATATCTATCAATGCCATCTCCACCAAACACCATAATCATTAAACTAAACAAATATAGGCCATTCGAGGCTTATCCCTCCACCCATGGAGACACATATAAAAAACTATAAACAATCACAATTATTGGTGGGTCCCATAGATTTTTGTTAACTTTGTAATATTTTTAAAATAAATAATTAAAACACTTTTAGATTGTTAAGATATCTACATAATTCTTGCATTTTTTATTAATAAAGGAGACCAAATTGGAGTGTATTAAGTTTTAAATTGTTCATAATTATCTTTTTAATTTAAAGATAAAAGAGTCATTATTCATAACCAACAACAAAACATAAACGTTTTATTGGTTTTTAATGGGAATAGATACCCTTTAAAATCTACTCTTAAAATCTATTTATTCTCATTATATGAGACTTGAAGCCACATATTTATGTTTTCTATGATTTTCATGTGTATGTGTAATAATCTGTGAATTGAGGAAACAAAAAAATAGTTTAGTGGATGTCACGTGCCATTCACAAATTGGCCCACCGCCCACCTCTACTAATTATGTTAGCCGCTGCCACATCATCCAATCACCTACAAAAACTATTAATGGGAGTTGCTTAAATGTATGTTTTAAATGTGTGTATATAACATGTAAATATATTAAAGAGTAAACTTCTTATTCGTAGTAAGAAGGAAAAAGTAATAATACTATAAAAATGATATTAGATCAAAATCATGTTAATCTTCAAGAATTGTCAAATAAGAAATTTATATGTTAACAATTAATTTATCTATTCTTGGATGGAATATATATATATATATATATATATATATATATATATATATATATATATATATATATATATATATATATATTATAGAGTAAAATGTCTGGATAGTAACTTTGGTTTGATAAAATTTCACCTTTAGTTTCTAATTTTTTAAAATTACATTACTCTTAAAAAGATACATCAATTGTGAGTTAAAAGAAAATACTGAAAAATAAGTTGGACCCACAATTAAATAAAAAACAAATTAAAATCTCAATCTCTCTCAATCCTTTAACGGTCATCTTCCAAATCTCCGGTGACAAGATTCCGGCCACTAATAAATTATGATAGTACAAATCGAAAAAAGAAACTTGATGTCCATCTTCTTCACTTCACAGTCTTGTTTAAAATGAAATAAGATTAAATTAAAAAGTTTGAAAGGGATTAAAGTTCATCAATGTTATATGATTTTTATTGGACAAATTTGATATCTTCAATTAAAGATGATAAAAATTTGGGAAACAAAATGGTCATAAAGCTACAATCATATCCGGTTATTTTTGTACCACACACAAATTTTCTAGGATTAAATCACAAGATGCCCCCATCAGATCGTTTTCTCCACCAAAAACAGAGTCGCCGGTGACTCCACTTCCACAACCAAAACCCAAGTTGCTCAAATCAAAACAAAAGAGGTACTGACGTCGGAGACTGCCGGCACCTGTCACCATCGTTCACTTTCCCTTTAACCCCCAACTGCTACCACCTTCGCACCACAATCCGATTCCACCTCCAATCACCAACACCGTCTGCAACCCGATTCCACCTTCGTCGCCTCACATCCACCATATCCTGTTACAACCCACCACAAGAAACCTCCACTGAAAGAAAACCCTAACCACCGTTTACTACACCATCCCACCACCAATTTCCTTCCACGGCCATCATCCTCTATCACCGTCGTCAATTTGCGGCTAGAGAGAAGGAGAGCAGGGACATAGATCTGGGATTGGCTTGTTATATTGCTTTTATAGTAAGTGGGCCCATAAATAAATATATTTAGTTAATCCTTAATTATTTATATTGTTTAAATATAAAAGGGTAATTTTATCATTTCACCCCTACTTAACGTCACAAACTAACGGTCATCCACTTCAAAGACTATCTGTGTAACAATCGAGCAAACCATAGAGAGCAAGAGTGTAATTTCAAAAAATTGAGACTAAAGGTTAAATTTTACCAAACCACATAGACTATCCAGACGTTTTACTCTAATTTTTAATAGTATCATCACTTTTTCCTCCAAATACTAATGATTTATATATATAATTAACCTTTAAATTATTTTTATAGTATCATTATAGTTGGGTTAAAAAATTAGAAAAGTTAAACAAATAAATAGATTCATCAAAATGCCCCTCTTTTAACATTAATTTTTAACAGGGTTAGAAAAATGAATGAACCTGATAACGGTTATAAAGCCTCAATGGTCTAGTTAAGGAAAAAAAAATAACTATTAATTCCTAAAATGGATGGAGGTTAGTTTTCAGTGTTAAGTGGGTGTGAATTGACTAAAATGCACTTGACATAACAAACGCCACCATCCACCGCCCCACCTGCCTCCATCGCCCCCATTAGCTACCATCGCTGTTCACCATCTCCACCACAATTCAACACCACCAGAAGAAACCTAACCCAACCCATCAACAACCACCACTTGCCAAACACCCCACGTCCCAAACAGCCCCACCTCCAACTACACACCCTTCATTGAATTACAAAAATCATTTGCATAAATTCCAACTTGAAACCATTTCACCCAAAATTCACTTAATCAGATACAAATTTCATATCTACAAACCTTAGAAACCAAATTCCTCAAAACCATTAGAAGTTTCATTTTGTAACAAAACAACCAAGATTCATGTAATCAAATCATAGTTCACTCAGATTGCTTTAAGAAAAGCTATAGTTTGAAACGAACAGAGGTATTTGGCGGGGGGTAGTTGTGGTGGCGTAATGGCGGTGGAGGTGGAACCGGTGGAGGTGAACGGTGGTGGTGGAGGTGATAGTGATGGAGGTGGAACCGGTGGTGGATGTGATCATGATGGAGGTAGAACCGGTGGTGGTTGTGGCAGTGGTGGTAGCGAGTGGTGATGGCGGCAGTGGAGGTGATGGTACGAGAGAGAAGTCGGTAAGTATGTCTATTTACGTATATATGTTTATAAGAAGAGGGTCCTATAAATACATATTTATTTAATAATTAATTTATTTCTTTTGTTTATGATAAGGCATTTTAGTTCTTTCACACCCACTTAACACTAAAAATTAATCTTCATCCGCTTCAGGGACTATCCGAAAACGAATTTGCAAAACTTGAAGACTATACCTATAATTTTAAAAATACAGGGACCAGAGGTGAAATTTGAACAAAAGGGACTATCTGAAGACTTTTTTATTAAAAATAATAGATATTTTTAGTTTTGCACTAAAAAGTTTTATACTCTCTTTTTCTTGAAAATGAATTGTGACATGATTGACGGGAAGTATCATCCACAATGTGTTATCATAAAATCCCTCAAAAAATAAAAAGGGAAATGCTTGAAAGGTGACATTTACCCAAAAGCGTATGATATTCCGATTCTTTCAATCATACAATCAATTGTTATCGTACCTTTTGTTATATAGTTATTGGATCAATAACTTTTAGAATCTATCCCTTCATGAAAACCTAAATTTTCCTACAACAGATGTTCATTTTCTGGAATTTAGGCATGCTTAAGAGAATATTAAATTATATAAGTGTACGTTTCTTTATTTTAAAGTCACGTGAATATATTTTGCAATCTAATTATCATCCCCTCGGTTACAAAGATTAAAAATACGGTGCTTGAGTTAAACTAGCATTATGGATTTTGCCAATTGTATTTATATGCTTTTAGGACATACTTGTTAGTTCAAGTTATGAATTTAATAACTTTTTTACTAACTGTCCTTTAATCCTATTTCTAAATTTGTATATTGATACCGTTAGGTCACAACTCTTTGATGGATTTAATACCTAAACTATGTAAAATTGCTTTGGTGCTAAAGTTATCATACTTCATGATTCCTAGGATGTTATATTTTTAATCTATTTAGAAACTCATCACAAAAGAAAAAGACAACCCTAGCAACCTAGTTATTCAAGAACCTAACCCAGTCATCCTACCCATCTCAAATAAGAACGCTACCGAAATATATTGAACCCATTACTTGGATTATATTGTGGTTCCAAAATGACACTCTGTGGACCACCTGATAAGCTCATAAGCCTATACGCGTTGTTATGGAATTCGGGCAGAGGAGGGTGAAGGTTGACTAAATGGGTCTGGTGTATACAATGTCACTTGATTCTGGTTAGAATCATATGGTTTGTACACTTACTAGCTTCCACTGTTCATCCCCTAAAAAACATATAGCATGTATGACAATATGAGGTTTTGAATTTCGTTGGACTAGAAATTTAGAATTTTGGTTTTAGGTTTAATCGCAAAGAACATGAAGATTTTGGTGGTGTGAGTTTGATTTACAAAAGAACAAGAGTGTATTACGTGGATGGTCATGTGGTATATTAAACTTTCACTTTTGATTACGTGTGTTATTTCAGTTTTCACTAAACCGTCTTTTCTTCACCACTTGTTGGTGATCAAGCTTGTTGCTTTGGTGGGATTCGTCACTCATCCACAATTGAAGGTTCAAAAATGCTTTGATGACCCCGTCTTTGTGTCGGTTATTCAATTTGATAAACAATCTAATGGATTCCATCTCTATAACTCAATTTGGCAACAACATTACCAAACTCTCATGCTTAGAACATTAAAAGTTCGTAACCGAAATATGAAGAGCTTTGAGAAATCGTGTGAACTGTATTCGCTTCCCCCGAATTGCCCCCACAAGTTAAAATTAAGAACCAAAGAATCATTTGATTGATCGGAGTTTTAATCCTATTATAGATGAAGGTATTTCTAAGAGTTAACCCCAGGTGTTAGTGGTTAGAGAATTAGAGGCGTCGTTGGACGGGTGATGGAGATAGAGAGGTTGTGACCCACAAACATTGTTTTAACTTTTTTTTTGTATTTTAGTATTTAAATAAAGAGTATAATGGTTATAGAAAAACAATAAAAGTAAATTTAAATTCAGAAGATCAATTAACTTAAGAAGATCATGTGTTACACTTGAGCAAATAGTTAGGATCACCTGCTTAATTTCTAAAAATAAAACGTAAAGAGTGAAATTTTAGTTATTCTATTTTTAAGCTTTATAATTCAGGGTTGAGAAAGTTAATTTACGTAAAAAAAGTTGTATTAATGATATACATTAAATAAATTTAGTAGTCGGCTTCGTTTGAAAAGAAAAACTAAAGCAAAGGCAAATAAGAGTATCTTGCAAACATATGTGTAGCAATTTCCCCAATATATATATAAATACGACAAAAATGGAGCTTTACTAATTTCTAAAATATATTTATTTAAGTTATAACTTATAAAATGTAAATATTAAAACAAAAATATAGCTAAGCAGAATATAATAAAAAGTCTAGTCCCTTAAAGAATTTCCAGCAACGAGTCTACTATCCCGACATTCAAAAAAGTAAAATAGTTTAGTGGGCCTGTTAAAAGTGAAAATAACGAGATGGGCCCAGAGAATAATCCATTAAAAAAATACAAGGGGTACGAGGTTCTTATGGTCTGTATTTTGGGCGACGTGGTCACTACTGCACCTTTTATATCTTCACTAAACTAATAAAAAATGTTTCTGTTTCTTTCAACATTAATTTTAATTAAATAAATACATTACTGAAGCAACTTGCAAAATGCCTTTATTCTTTTGGCCCATTTCAGTAGAGGCCCAACTTAGAAGAGATCCAGCCCATACCAGAACGAATGAAGGTCTTTAATGGCAAACCCAAGTTTACTCTTTTTATGTAAACAAGTATTTAATATGAGGTTATTTAAAGTAAAAAACCATAAAAGTTGTATAATCATTTGCATGTAGTGTTGGAGAAAATAGATGCATAAATGTATTACTAATTGAAATAATTCGATGAGCCAGTTACAACGTTGTTTGAATGAGCTCAATCGGAATTCGACCCAGTTTCCTACACTTTCTAGGTTTATAACATTTTGTACCGCATCCTTACCCTAAAATTAATTATGTGTTAAACAACACTTGGTGAATATGTGTTGTATGGATGCTAACACTCTTCAACCGGTTTTTTTAGCTTTCAGTACGGATAACCAAGTATTATACTTGGTTATTAATCTGCCCCTCATGTGCACAGAAAAAAATTATGCACAAGATTGTTTGAAAGTTAAGGAAAGACCCAAACATTGTTGAGGATTTTGTTAATTTAGACCAACTTGCAACATGCAATTCAAATAACTTATCGTTACATAATTCAATAAGGTTTTATTATTTCTAATCGTTAAAATTTTTAAAAATATTTAAGAGAAGCTACAAGCATTTTGACGAAATTCTGAGAAAAATTTTAAACGTGAATGCGAGTCAAGTTGTGTAGGTTTTTTAGATTACTTGTTTAGCATACGTTTTTAATGTTAGTTTTTAAACACATGCTTATTTTGTTGATTCTTTAGCTTTTAAAAACAAATGTTTTTTATTTATAACTAGTGGGTTACACCACCGCTCTGTGACGGGGCGACCCAATTTTTAATGGAAAAATAGACCCAATAATAAAAATAACGTTAATGGCAAGAATTCATTTGATATTGGTTCGGTTCATTAAGATACCGACATTTACCGAAAGAGAAACAAAAAAAAGTCATGATAAGACCAAAAAAATACCGAGATGTATTTACAACGTTCGAAACAATAAAAATGAATATCAATTTCAGTACTGACGTTGTTGGTCAGTATTAGACTGTTCGTTTTGTTACATGCACAAAATCAGGTTCGATTGAAACTTAAAAAAGAAAAAGGGAAGATGGAAAAAAATTCACAAAGACAAAAGTCATAAAAAGACAAAAATTACTGTAGTTAAAAAGTTTTAAAATTATATATATATATATATATATATATATATTATAATAATACCTACTTTTTATTTTATATATACACGTTTACTTGTTAGCTTTTGAATAATTATATTACGTTAATTTCTTACTTCTTTTTAGTTGAACTTAGTGCGAAAAAAACTATTTTGGGCAACCCATTTTGTTTTATATTGTAAAAATACCAAAGAAAATGAAAAAAAAACTTTTTTTTCGGAACAACAAATATTTATCAACAAAAACGCATCTAGCAAGAAACTAGATACGAAGAATTACATCGATGTATCTAAAATAGAAAAATCAAAGTTACATTAGAAATCTTAATGTAAAGAGAATCTTCCTAGAAACACAACGATGTGTGGAGATGTTGGACCATGAGGAGATATTCCTCTGTACTTCCACAACTAATGGCACAAGCATGAAGCAAATGTTTGTTGGACTTTTAACACTTGTGTTGTACCAGCCCAAGTCTTTTAATTCAAACTGACCAAACAAGCATTTTGGCCCAATCCTTAAATCTTGACAAATAACATTTATTGAAAAAAATGGGATATCAATTGAAGGAGTAGGGATGACAAACAAAATCAAAAATCGAATCCAAAAAATTTGGGAAGGGGAATGAATATGCGATCGGTATAAGATATGCACTTGAAAATCTCAACAAGCATTTTGTAACAAACTAACTGATATACCCATTAAATATCCAACATGCAATTAACCGATTGATACCCAACATAATTGATCACGGGACTAGACCTAGCGATACATGTGACATTGAACATTGCCATCTTGTGAAGTAGCACCCCAACAGTACCCTCCGACACACTCCAACCAAGAGCGACCCACCACTAATAATCCAAAACTAAACCCTCCACCCGCCACAAATAATACAAAACTGAACAATCTCCATTTGATCACAATCATGTAGTTGGTTTTCGCATAATCAATCCGACATGAATATATTTGTGGGTCGAATATGATTTATCTTTACCTATTCATAAAGTTTAGCTTAGTTAAATATAAAATAAATGCATAATGTGAGGTTCAAAGGGGAAAACTAAAAAAGTAAGCAACCGGGAAATAGTGCATTTAATATGTTCAATATGTCATAAAAATTCAATTTAAAATGTTAAAAGTTATTTTTTTTGAAGTTTTTGTATATAAATATGTGTAGAGGCCATTCCAATAAAAAATCATTTTAGTATTTTTTTTTTTACCTTTTTAACTGTTTTTAAGCATTTTCTTAGTTTTTAATTTTCTTTTTATTAAAAAGACTTCTACATGTAGTTATATGCAAAAGCTCTAATTTTTTTTGAAAAAAATTAATTTTTAACATGTTAAATGAACTGATTCGCGCTTCTCCATTATTTTAGTAAAAACGAATTGGTGGTATTTTCAGCCTTTTTACACCACTGTAAAAAGCTGCTGATCAGCACCCACTGTAAGGGTATCTTTTACGGTGGTGTAAATCAACAAAAACACTTTTTTTTTGAAAAGTTGCTTGTTTTTTAGGATTTTGGTAAATTTTTTTGAAAAAGCCTTCTTTTTGGCCAAGTGCTGTATCTCAAAGTTCTCACAACTCATATGAGTTTTTATTTTATGCTAACCCTATATATATATAGGGTAAGGATAGTATATAAAGGGCCTAAAGTGTGAGAAGTGTTTTAAACCATTAGATCTTTGATCTAATGGTTGAGATTAATAGGGACCAAATTGTAAATTATGTTTTAATTAGGGTTGATTTGAAAATTGTAGGGATAATAATGTCCTTTTATATGTTTTAAATAAGGCAACCTCTCCTAAATTCCAGTGATCATTCTCCTTAATTCTAGCGATCCTTGTTCATCTTTATTCTACGAATCTGACTAGAAAATATAATACTATACATCCATCATCGACCTGCTACAGAAATCCATCGTAGACCTGTTACAAAGAAAATAACATTATACATCCATCATAGACCTGTTACAGAAAATATAACACTATATAACACTGTATAAAAACTTTCATTATGCAACCAACACTATATAACACTCTATAAAACCTTCATTCTGCGATCTTCATAATATATAATTGATGAATGATAACTCACATAATCTTAATGGATCTTAAAAAAACACAAATTCGTATTCCTATAATAATGGGTGGCGGTTATGGAAGGTTATCAATTAATTGAATCAATGAGAAAATTATTTGTTTACCCTTTTGAATTAATTTAGATTGAGGACACATGTCATCTCCACAATATTTCTCACACTTCTCACACTTTGGGCCATTTTACAGGATCCTCTAGCTATATATATATATATATATATATATATATACATACATACATACATACATACATACATACATACACACATACACACATATGAGTTGGCTACAAAGTTCGTTTTTCCTACAACGTGTAAAAAGTCAGAAAACACCGTAATGTCAACCATAAAACGCACTCAAAACTCACAAATAACATAGTGAAGATTACTAAAACACCATATTTGTGGGTTTTGTGTTTTGTTTTGGATGATAAGGCTTTGATTATCGAATGACTAACATTAGTGTGTTTTATGTTGATTATCATGTTGTGTTTTATATTCATAGTTGTATAATGGTGTGTATGAAGTTTTTTTAGGACTATTAGGGTTTGGATATTGTGTTTCAGTGATTTTTACTATGTTATTTGTGGGTTTTGAGTGTGTTTTTGGCTGAAATTGTGGTATTTTTGTGACTTTGTACACTTTGTAGGAAAAATGAACTTTGTAACCGAATCCCACCTTATATATATATGTATGTATGTATGTATGTATGTATGTATGTATGTATGTATGTATGTATGCATATATATGGTGAGGTTCGTGTAAAAAAATGTGGTTTTGTGAGAAGTGTTTTACGCCATTAGATCTTGTAGTTATCGATTGAGATAAAAAAGAGCTTAAAATGTAAATTATGTTTTTTTACTAATTTGGCTAGATTAGGGGTAATAGTGTCTTTTTATATTGTATTCTTTAAATAAGAAACTGCCATCAACTTCAATACACATGCAAGTTACACCCTTTGAATGTTAATAACTTTTTATACGTAACCTTTTTAAAAAAAAATTATAACATAATAACGAGTTTTTTTATCTTTAATACAAGTATCATATTGCTATACTTATATAGAGAAAAAAATTTACGTATAACATGATATGAAGCCTACTGGAATGCAGGTTTAAAACACCATACGGAGAACATCTACTAGAATGCAGGTGTAATATACCATGAATGCAGGTGTAAAACACCATATGAAGAACAAGTACCGAAATGCAAGCGTAAAACACCATGAATGCAGGTTTAAAATACCATACAAAGAAGATCTACTGGAATTGTAGGTGTAAACACTACACATAATGTCGATGAATATGATGGAGATCAATTATTGATCATAAGAATATCACCTAAAAAAATAAAACTTTATCTCTTAAAATTACTCCTAAAGCGGTTGGTTACATGAGGTTTTATCTTTTAATTAGTGTTTTGAAATTAATTGAATTTTGCATGAAATGACCCAAATACCCTTAATCTCAATATTTAATTAATGCAACATGTCATTACCAACTTCTTACATGCTTGCCACGCTTTACAGGATCCTTAATCTATATATATATAGGATCTGGTTCAATTAAGAACTACCACGAGTTGTGATAACCATGAGGACTTCTACTTTCCGTGCGAGTTGGGCCACCATTTTTTGCATAAACGTAGATGAAAATGTTATAAACACATCTGTAAAAACAAAAAAGCAAAAGAAATTTGTCGAGTCGCTAGTTACGCCCGATTTAAATTTTATTTACGCTTGATGTAAATTTTATTTATGGTGATGTAATTTTTTTACATCCGATGTAAATTTTTTGCATGCAACGGTTTTTTTATTTCTTATTTTTTCGCTCGAACAAGTGTCTATTTAAAGATTTTTAAGAAAAAAATTTGAAAAAAAGTTCTGTAAGGTCTAGTTCTCATGGTTCGCACAACTTAAAGTGGTTCTCATATATATATATATATATATATATATATATATATATATATATGAATGACCTGGCAAACGTGTTGGGTTGGGTCAGGTCATCGGTCAAAACGGGTTCGGGTCAAAACTGGTCAATCATAAAAAGGGTTATTTCGGTTCGGGTCGAAACGGGTCCGGTTAAAACGGGTTTCAGGTCAGGTCAGTTTTTTTATGATGATGACTAATATCTAATTCAGTGAGGTAAAAAAGTTATTTAATTATAGTTTGTAAGCAGACATATTCCAAAACCGATAACTCACTCTTCGTTGTCAAAACTAAGTAATTTTGGTAGTGAACAAGACAAACTGACAGTTATACAATGCATTTAGATGCAACTTTGGTGAATCAAACTTCGTTCCGTTGTCTTGAGTATCAGAAATATGTTATACTAAACACTAAGACCAAAAAAACTTCAATCACATATGTATCAGTTGAACACATAAAGTTTTTGAAACATTTAGAAAAAAATAAAAAATCAGCCCTTTAAATCATCAAATTTTCTTTAAACAATGACCATATATTCAATCAACCTTTTAAATCATCATCATAAGAGAAAAAGAAATTACAGCTTCAACATCAAACTTATAAAACATCCATCACAGATTTATAAATTAAACACAGTTTCTGAAACATTTACAACAAAAAAGCTATTCATCTATCAAATTCCAAAACAACTCCACAAAATCAAACAAATTCACAACAAAATTTAAAACATTTACACAGAAGCACACACACTCACTTTAAACATATTCCAGTATTTTCATTTGCCAGCAATCTAAAATCCATTAAAAGTTGTTCGTTGAAACAACATATATCTTTTACAATAGAAGCACACATACTCACTTTTGACTATAAAACGACGCTGATAAAGTGATGATGATACCTTCACCGGAAAAGATGTTGTTGCTGATGAAGATGCCAGCGGGGGGTGGGGGGGTTTGTGGCGGAGGAGACGGCGGAGAGGATGGAGATTGGGGCGTCGGCGTCGCTGATGAGTGATGACTAAAATTCTCATACGAGTATTGACCCGTAGATACCATTTTTGTTTTTTTTAATTAACCCATTTTAACCCTTTGATTTAAATTACTTTACTTAAACCCATCCATAATATCTTTTATATATATATATATATATATATATATATATATTGGAGAGTTCAAATGAGAAGAAAAATTTTGTAAGAATAAAAATAATAACTTTTAAACTAATAGAAATTCTCCATTTACTTCATTTAATGTGTGTATTTAATATTATGAAAAAGGGCGTATAGGCAAATCTATAGTTGTCATTAATTAGCTAATTAATTAAACTTGTAACTCATTTTTTTCATATACTCTTTCAAGATAAAATAATTTATGGTGTAGGACAATTTTTGATATGTGTAGGATAAATTTTAGTATGTGTAAGATAAATTTTGAAATGTGTAGGGTAAATTTACATGTGTGTAGGGTAAATTCCGGTAAATATAAGACATATGTAGGATAAATTTTGAACTATGTAGGATAAAATGTTTTTACTTTATTAATGAGAGATAACATAATTAATGAGAGTAGTTATAAAATATTTAATGTTTTATTATTATGTCATTTCTTCTTTTTCTTCTTACATTAATTTTTTCTCAAATGAACATTCCCCTATATATATATATATAGGTTTAGGATCTTGTAAAAAAGATGAAATTTGTGAGAAGGATAAGAAAGAACATGACACATGTCATTATTTAATTTATTAGGATAAAGACAATTAAGTAATTTAACAAAAAACCTAATTATAGATAAAATTCAAAAACCTACATAAAAAGCACATGCAACTTCCCACCGTCTTTTTTAAACGTCAATAACTTTTTATACGTAACTTTTTTTTTAAAAAAAAATTACACCATAATAACGAGTGTTTTTTTATCTTTAATATGAGTACCATATTGCTATACTTATATGCAAAAAAATTACGTTTCCATCGTATGTTTTAGTCCATGGTGTTTTCTTTATATTGTTTTAATTGTATAGTGATTAAATGCATTGTGTTTTACGTTAAAACACCATGAACGTGTCTAAAACACCATAACATTGCAAATACCATTTACGTTCAATCTTTCAATCTCATTTTCTATGGTGTTTTATTTTTAGGATTTCAAAACAGATTATGGTGTCTTGTAAAAGGAAAAAAATAGCTCGTTGAATTTAATGATATTTTTTATTGCTAATGGAATGGTTCTTTGTATACTTGTACGGTATCTTGTTTTCTATGATGTTTTATTTTAGTTTCATGGTGTTTCGGTATAAGAAAATGGTAGTTTGCTGAATACAATGGTATTTGCAATGTTATGGTGTCTTATATATGTTCATGGTGTTTTACTGTAAAATACAACACCTTGAATCACTATATAACTAAAACAAAATAGACAAAACACCATGGACTAAAACATCTGATCAAAACGTAATTTTTTTTCTCTACATAAGTGTAGCAATAGGGTACTTATATTAAAGATAAAAAACATTTTTTTTAAAAAGTTACGTATAAAAAGTTATTGATGTTTAAAAAAGACGGGGGAACTTGCATATGCATTGCATGTGGGTTTTTGAATTTAAAAAGTTCAAATTTACTTTTATACCCTTAATCTAGAAAATTAATTACTTTAAGGGTAAACATTATAATCTCAACTATTAGATTATATATCAAAGGGTGTGGATTCTTTCTTACACTTCTCACAAAACACACCCTTTTTACAATAACCCTGCCGTCTATATATACATACATATATATCATATAATCTCAACCATTAGATTATATATCAAAGGGTGTGGATTCTTTCTTACACTTCTCACAAAACACACATTTTTTTACAATAACCCTACCGTCTATATATATATATATATATATATATAGGGGAAGATTATCTTGAGAACGCTAAATATTGCGAGAACCGTGAGAACGAGTGAGAAAATGAATCAAAACCATTTGTTTAATATAAGCATCATTTTAATTTAAATACAATATCAAATAATTCATTTCTCCTCTCAAAATCACGCTTATTAGATTTTTTACACATGTGCAAATTTTCTTTATTTTCGATTCACATAAATTTAAATGTGTAAATTAAATTTCTAGAATTGTATTCAAATAATAATAACAAATGCAAAAAGAAATTTTGAATTTCACTTGTTTTTATCAAGTTCTAGTGGTTTTTTCGTTCGTTCTCACGGTTTTTACAATATTTAGCATTCTCATTTAAACCCTTCCCTATACACACACACACACACACACATATATATATATACACACATACAGGGTGAGGATTTAGGGAAAACGCCTAAAAGTTTGAAAACGGTGAGAACGCCCCTCATCCGTTGGACAAAACAATCTAGGGATTAGAATGGTAAACATCAACTTTATTACTTAGACGTGTTTCATTAAGGTTAAAAGCGTCTTTTTACTGCTCTAATACAAAACGCCACACTAATGAGCAAAATGCCATTCAAAATTCCTGCGTTAACCTACATTCCATAGACACTCACTTCCAGATGATGAAACGACATATTTATCTAAAATGTCATTTATACAAAACACTAAAACTTAATGATAAAACGCGTTGCAGATTTAACAAATAGATGTGAACAAACAGTAACTGAAAGTTAATTATTAACATTTATTACAAAAAATTCACTACTAAACTACGCGCCAAAAACATCATTATATAAACGGTGTTACCATCACTTCAATTGATAATACTAAAAACGCCATCCTTAACCAAAACGCCAAATTTCAAAAACAAAAAACTCTAAGAGGAAGAAAAATGGCAACCATCGTTTCATGGAGATACACCCTCAAAATAAGAAGATTCATAATCCGTTTTGACAACAGAAGAAGAGTGTTTGTTAAAACAATTAAAGCCATATTGAACTTGGAAGAAGGAGTAAAGAGGAGGATCCTAGCACTTGGCGTCCCTTTTGATAACCATTGTGATAAAACACATATGGTTATAAGAAGATTAGCCAGAAAATTCGACCAAACAAAGTAAATGCAAAAATGGTCCCAGTCATCAGATCATGGTGTTTTGACGAAAACACTGACATAGTCAACGTTATATGTGACAACGAGAAGAAGGAAGACTACATGCTTGAAAACATCATGACCAAGTAGGGTCTTTATTGGGCCTTTATTTAAAATGAATAGTATATATAAAAAAAGTGCAAAAACAGAAGTTGTCGAAATTTAGTTAAGTTCTTTTTTTTTTCTTAATACAAACTTAAAATAGGATGCCAAAAAATAGAAGTTTTAAAAAGGTTGTCCATCCAAAATAACCAGAATAAAAGATTCATATGAAATACCTAAACGAAGTTTTAAAAGTTGTATAGCATCCAAAGCTTAGGATAAAAAACATATAGATAACAGAAAGCCAAACAATTTAATTTCAAAGTTTAAATATAACTATTTTTGGGCCAACTAAATCACCAGAGAAACACTATGTCAAAAACGACCTATAAAACCAAACTGATGACTGGTTTGCGCTAGCGATCTTTCGTGGTTTATAACCAAACTATGAATGTTCCTAATTTTAAGCCAGTAAGAAATTGTCACCCTAATGTATACCAAGGGTTTATAAAATAAAAATTAAATATCTTTTTCGAAACCGTATGTCATGATCCTCTTCTTTTATTAAAAATGAAAAGAAAAAAATTAATAGATAAAAAAAACTAATAAAAACATTACTCACTTGTGTAACCTCTTTCCTGCATGGTATCACCACCTTTTCAGCCTCCATTTTTATCCTTTTCAGTAGTAGAACTAATTGAGAAAACACACACAAAAAATATATATCAGAAAAAAGACACATTTGAATGATTAAACAATAACAATTTATGATTCTTGACAATAAAACAACATAAACCTTAGATTACCGTCTACAAACAAAAAATAAACAAGAAATTACTGACAAAAATACAGCTAAAATCAAAAGATCTTTGTAAGAAAATGTTGATCGAAAACAAATGGGTTCGTTCACTGACTACATGGCATTGTAGTGACTGGAATTGAGTGTGCTAACATGCGCTGCATCACCCATATGTTTAACGTGAGCATTGAATGTATAAAAAGTTACTAATTTAAACGAAAAGATTGTTATTTTTTAATATATATTATTTTTTTTTATAAAAAATCGACTAGTTTTATAAAAGTAATATTATCGTGTGATTGAATTAATAAATTTTACTTTTATAAATAAAATAAAAGGAAGAGAGCTAATGCGGAAAAGGAGATGCATCCCCTTTTTTATAAATTTTAAATATATGGTCTTGAAGATTTTAATTTTAAAGGAAAGGAGGTAAAAAATCTAAAAATATAAGTATTTCGAAAAATTTATTAGTATTATTTATAAAAAAAATCTTTGTGTATTGCGATTTAATTAAAAATATATAACGCGGATTGAGAGTGATCACCAAAGTGCGGGTTTCATCCATATTTTGGTGAGATCGTCTCGTTTTTTAGTATGAGTGTCTTCAAGTGTGTAAGTGTCTTAGGAAAGACACGTTGCATATTTATTAAGACAAAAGAAACAGGAAGAAGCAAATAGGAAGAATTAACATTTTAAGCATGAATCAAGAAAGGTCAAGTTGGTCACTTAAACTATAGACTAGCTCGAACATGACAATTCTACCTAATTCCCTATAGTTATGGCTTTGATACCAATCTGTCACACCCCAATCGATGGCGGAAACATCGGAGTGAGACGAACGAGATTGCTCGAAATATCATAACACTAATTGTGACAATATTTAAATTAAACAACCCATTTCATTTCATTCCATTCCTAAAATTGACAAGTACAACATAATTCGAATACAAAATAACAACAAATGAGACAAGTTCAGCAAAGCATAATAATTAACTTAGCATTCTAAGCGCGTTTCTATGCTGATCCTACTAAGTTTCGTCATATCAATCTCATCAACCTGCAACATGTTAAAAAGTATAGTTCAATAACAAAGTATTGGCAAGTACACAAGTTTGATATCATAGCATAAGTAGTAAAAACGTTTAAACAAATCCACATGATAAGCTAGTATACATGATTAATGTAAACAAGGCATGTGAACTAAAAGTCAATCCTTTAGTGTACCACATAATAGATTTAAAACTTAACATTGACCACAAGAATACGGGCGGTGCGTTACTCCTATAGCGCTATACATGTTAAGGGAGGCTTGATCGAAGTTAATGACATTTAGTATCACATAAGAATGTTTTAAGTAAACAATTCAAGTATCACATAACTATAGCATGTATGATGGATTGTTTGTGTGATTTCATAGCATAAAAATGTGATTCAGTGTGTTTATGATAGATTAACATGTTGCACCCAAAAGTGTAAAGCGTAAAAAGGGTGTTCAAGTGTACTCACGGTTTTGCAAAATTAATTCCGTGAAATCGTTTAGGTTGATTAGGGGGACGAACACCGAGTTATCTTACACAAGGAAACGTAGGTGTGTGAGTATTGGAATGACGATGGAGTTTGGTAATTTTAGAAATTTAAAGTATGCAAAAAGTATGTATAGTCGAAAGTATTTATCTAGACGTTAACACTCGGTTTTGACACTATAAGCCCCGCAGGGTGTTTGTGTTTTTATGGGTCATGCTCAATAGAATCGTAAGATGGTTAGGTCTTAGATAAAATAACCTAATAGTAGGACAAGTAACCATATGGTCATCGTCAAAGGTACGGTTATATATATTATTTACATATATAGTTTACATATTTTATTACAAGTTTATCATATTATAAATCATAGATTTCATATAAGTCATGGATGTCATAGAAGTCATGCATGGAGGTAGGAGGATAACTATCCTAAACCTTTTTGGTAAGATTCACCAATACACAAATTGCCACAAGGACAATCCGGATGGTCATGAATAAAGTACTTCAATAAGCTAAGCTTCGAACCGAATAAGCAAGCTAGGTGCGTGCATCCCGAACATGGCAATGTTTGGGGACGTGTCGTAGCCTCGTTACTCAAGTGAAGGTGAACCGTAGCTGAATGGATAGAAATCATCAAGTGAGGGGTGGATTGAAAAGTTGGATAACCAAGGCCTGCATGTAATCACACCTTCACCAAACACAAGCTTGTAAGCTTGGATGGGTCAACACTTGTGGGTTTAAAACCCTAGTAAAAACCACAAGTTTAGAGGCATGTTATACCTCTTGATTTGTATGGAACAACTCTAGCTAGCTCACTAACCATAAACTTGATTAGTGGCACAAGTAGCATAGAGTTGTTAAGATTAAAACAAGTTCAAGAAAAGTTTATAAGTTTAACTTCCAAAACAGAAAGTTTGGCCCTAAAGATGGTATTGTTCCACCTTGGTTTTCCATGGAAAACCTATGGTAACATCTAATGGGGCTTAGCAAACATTGTTGAGGAAGAAAACATGAATAAAACTTTAAACTTTTAAAGTTTGAAAAGATAAAAATGGGCAGAAAGTTTAACACATTTTTGGACCCCAAAATAGTGAGGTTTCACCTTAGTTTGCACAAGAAAACTTGTGAGAACCTTCTTAGAGGTTATCCAAGAGTGTTAGAAGAAGAAACAAGGTTTAAACAAAGAAAGAAGTGAGTTGAAACTCACTTGCAAGCTGAAGTGTTTCAGCAGAAAGTTCTGAATTTTGAGAGGATTTTTGAAGTGTTTGGAGGCATGTAAAAGTGGGAAATAGACGGGGGGATGCTTGTTTATATAGAGGAGAGATTAGGGTTTAAGTTAGGGTTGCATTTAATGTAATTAGGTGAGCTTTTGAATTGAAACAAGGAGGGAAACAAGACTTGGCAGCTTGCGGCCGCTAGCTGCCTTTTCTCTTTTTATTTATTTTTTGTTATCTAATTTATATAAAGGGTTTTAATTGTTATTTAAATTATGTATTTTATATATAAACCAAGTGTGAAGTGTTTTTGGAAGATTATAACATGATTAAAGGTGTTACATATCCATAAACATGTCTTGCAAATAATTAACATAAGCGTGACAAGAATCATGGTGCCAAAAGTCTATGAATTTTGTGTTTAACTTGTTGATTACTTGCTTGATTTGAAACGTTTAACCTTCATGACTACATGATAAGAATTGCAAGTTGATTCGAAGCTATATATTGCGTAACGAATGCGTGTATGATCATAGATATAAATGCGTATAAAGGTTGCGAATTGCGTATAATTGATCAACTTGAATACAATCAAAGCCTTGGATTTACAATTATTCGGAAATAAATACGATTACAAGGTTTGGACTTTCCAATTATAGAAACACGAAACAAACTTACTAAAAACGGAAAGTTAAAAAAGTGAAGCGTTACAAATTAATCAATAGAGAGAATTGATCTTTTACAAATAACATTATACAATTTTCATTTTAGTTTTAATAATAAATAAATGGTTCTTTTGTGATTTTGCATTGATCCCCCCTCTATATCTATATATGTCTTTTTTTTTCTATACGTTATTGATCTTTGAAGAGACAAAACCAAAAAAGAAAAATATGTAGTTTGTGAGATAGATATACGGAGGTCGGTTAACGTATAAGACCACTTTATCGTGCGATGCGTACGTTACCACCAATATAACGTGTGTAATTAGGTTAATCCAACCTATGCGTAATAATGCAAATAACGTGTGTAATTAGGATTTAACCCTACCAATGCTTAATTATGCAAATAATGTGCGTAATTAGGACTTAACGCTACCGATGCGTAGTTATACCCAAAACGTGCGTAATTATGTGTTGTAACGTGCGTAATTATCCACTGTTAATTACTACTGTGCCACCTCGTTCAATTGAAGGCCTAGAGTGGATCAAATGTGTGGTTGAGATGCTCGCTTACGCATCGCACGATAAGGTGGTCTTTTATTTTAAACTTTCTCTACGTATATGATATATGTACTCTTGTTAGGTACATATATGTAACTTCACGAACTACATATTTTTTATTTGTTTTTATACAATATTAACATTTTAATTAAAAGAAATGAAAAAGAAAATCTTGGTTGATGGTGGTTTTCTAGCGGTTTTCAACTTTTTAATAGTTTTCTCATGAACATACATATATACACACACAAAACTTATCAGATCGCTATTTTCTGTTTGTTGTATGAGCTAAATAATCAAAGAACACCAACTCCAATCAAGGGGCGACCCAAGCCTACCATGACAGAAATTCACTTGCATATATTTGGGGATTTTGGTTAAGTTTTCGGGTGGCACAAAAAGGTTAAGATTATTTTTGTGTTTATCGGGCAAAAGATTACTTATCCTAAACCATCCTACATCCGTTAACCAAGCTTATGCGTTTGCCAAACTTATAGAAGACAAACCGACCATATCCGGCGCTACCTTGCCACACCCACCACAGACCCAACGTTTGTTGAACGCCCATTCCACATCGCCGCACGCACTAACCCTCAAAAAGTTAACCCCCATGAAGACAGTTTGGGCCACTTTCGACCCATTTGACCTGTTTCCATTCAGGCTAGTTTTATTAATGTTTAAACCCATTAGGGATATAACATAACCTTAAATTGTCACATTAACACAACTATCCTCCACACTACAACATATACATACATACACATATATATATGTATATATATATATATAATATGTGTGTGTTGTCAAATAGCCCTTTGGGGCATGGGCGCATCGCCTTGCGTGTTTGACAACTATGATATATCTATATAGATAAATAGAGAGATATACATGCTAGGAAGAAAGGTTAATCTATCACCTAGGCATCTACTGATCGATCAAAATAAGCCGGCTGGAATCCCACAATATCCTTGTTTTACCAAGGATCACTTTCGCCTGAAAAAATGTGAACATGACATCAGTTGGGTGCGGGAGCGGGCTGCAGTCCCACACCTCAAGATCCGTAACATCCACCACACATAGCTTTAATTCATCCAAATCCTTTTCAAACCATACACCTCTGGTTTGATGTATCTTTCCTCTTCCAATCACCTCCCCTTCAGTATCTGTGAACATAACATTTTGCCCAACCTTACGTTCAAAACGATTTGTGGGGACCGCAACAACGTCTTGGGTGGGTTCTGTCACAGCTTCATCCCCACCCGAATGTAAGCGAGCATCCATAGCAGCTTCGCGGGCTCGTTTGGCCTTGCGGTTACTCAACCTGTTGGTATATGCATGGGTTGATTTGGGTTATGCTTTATCTCTAATGGGTAACGATGCGTAAAACTAAAAACAAAATAGCTAAAAAGAAAACGGGTCGAATGGGTTGGAGTTGGTCAAAGTGCATTACTAATGAATAGCAGTATCAGTTATATTGAATCAGTTTATTTACAATAGCATAGTTCATCAAATAACTAAATATAACATAGTTCATAAAAAGCAATGATAAAATTAGGCTCATCAATAGTAAAATAAGACAGTTCAACAATAAAAAAAGACAAATTGGACTTAAATAATCTAACCAGGCTGTTTTGGCCAATAATTATCCAACTGAGTTTATTCTCACTAGTGGTTAAAAATAACTTAACGGAGTTAAGTTTATTTTTTTCGAATTACAAACCGATGTTTTAGGGCATTTGATCAGAACAAGAATACGAGTCGATTAATGTAAAACTTATCACAAAACGATGCTTCAAACGGCTTGATGTTTGTTAATTGGAAGTTTAAACACCCGACTTCAAGCACCATTTTCGTCATTTAGAGCACTGTTCCAAAGTAAATTTTACATCAATCGACTCGTATCCTCGTTATGATCAAAAGCCCTAAAACATGAGTTTGTAATTCAGAAAAAATTAACATCGTTATGTTTTTTTAACGGTAGACCATTATTCAAACGAAATTAAAAAGGTTGGACGACTAGCGGAAATAAACTCAGTTGGAATTATTATTGGATTATTATTAACCAAAAACAGCTAGATTGGATTATTTAAATCCAATTTGCCATAAAAAACAGCATAATTCAAAACATCTCCGATCGTCAAATTAGGTTCAACAATTTCTAACTTACGAAATTTAAAACCCTAGGAAACACAAATTTATTTTTTAGTCAACAAAAATAAAAATCTTAAAAACCCTAGAAAACAAAGGGCAGTCACAAATACAAAAACAAATATAAAAACATAGGGTGGAGATGAAACTAACCTTGGATCACAAACTTCGAAAGTTAAATAAAAAGAAAAAAAACCCTTTCTTTAGTGATGAATAGTATTAATGGAACGATGGCTGCTATAATATCGATTGAGTGTGTTTTTTTGTGACAATTCAACTCAAGTTGGGGTATGGGGAAGTCAAGTAACTCACGTTACTTGGGAAATTTGGGGTGGGCCTAAATCAAATATGGGTTTAATTAAATGGGTATATAAGCCTTTAGCTATGGGCTGGACCGTACCCTATCTTAGCCATCAATCCGCCACTTTCTACATTATTAATTAATGAGATAACATATGACGAAAAATTTTAAATCGCATTTGACATATTAACTGTCTATTAAAAAAATTTTTGGACAGGAGGATTTTGGGTCAACCCAACCCGTGAAAAAGTTACCCCTTTTGACCCGTTGCCCAACCCAACTGATCCGTTCTTTTTTCATCTATACAAAATTCAGTATACTTCGTATTCTTGACTACCACAATATGATATTCTATTAAATATAATTAGGAAAAGCTTTCTTACCAATTCTTTGATTGGGTTGGGGCAACGTTTCGATCCCCACTAATTTCACCTAAATCTATCCTTCTGCTTCTTCTTCTTCTTTTCTTAATCGGAAGTGTTACGGATGGGCTTTGAGGTGTAGGTGATGGGCGTTGGATGTTGTTATGATCATCCTAAAAATGAGAGAAACCATTACAATCATATTAGTAATGAAGTTTAAAAAATAACTAAACAATCTTTTGTCTTCTGTAGTTGGAAAAAACACATCGGTCGATCATGATGAGTAACAAATCAGTGGGTAATATTATGTATCGGTAGATCACAACAGGTTGGTCTTTTTGTCAAAAATGTATGTTTATCTTATAGATAGTGTGTCACATATGATTAGTAAGTCTATACTAATTCAAGAAAAATTAAACTTTTAGAATAATATCATTTAAGAGGTTTTATGTAAAGTATTATGGGTGACTTTCAACCCGTTTTTTAGTAAAAAAAAGTTATTTACGCTTCTGACCCATTAGAGATTATAAGCAACCCGAATCAACACATTCACAAGATAATGGGTTGAAATGGCAAACTTAGATTAATGGACAAATTAGCATAATTGTTTAACAGTGACCCATAGCATACTCAAGCATGTTTCATTTTAACAAACGCATGATTATAGTAGTAATTATATTGTAATCATATTTAATGTATAAATTATCGATGAATGTCAAGAGTGTTGATGGATCAACCCAACCATAACTACCCAATAAACAGACGAAATATGAATTACTTTTACCTTGACTCTGTGGCTAGCGGATTCTTGAGCCGCAGGTGGTTTCTCCAGTTGACTAATGAACCGCCTAAATAAACAAGATAAAAATGAATAAATCAAGTATCCTGGGTCAAATACACGTGTGTGCTCTGAGATCGTTCATAAGTTAATATTTCAGTTCAAGTATCACTGATACATAAATAACCATCAGTCAGTTGAATTATACGTATAATGCATACAACTGCATAAATTGTTTATTTAAAGATTTAAATTATGATTATAATAATATTGTTTTTCTAATCATAGTTAACATATTAGTTCATAAAAAGTTACTTAAACTGACCAAAAAAATTCACCTGAGAACATTCACATTTTCCTCCTGTAGATAATTAGGCGTCATAGATTCTGCATGAGCCAACAAGGTTGCTGCAACAAACAGATGTTATATAAACAAACCACATTTGTTTCTTATAAGGATGGCATAAATATATACGTCTAATGGATTGATTGGGTGTATTTATCTCAAATGAGCCAACTAAAAAATAGCTAAAAGGGCAACAGGTCAAACAGATTGAAGCCGCCAAGCATCTATATTTTAAACATTTGACCCTCTAAATTGTTTTATTCAAAAATTTAGATTACTTTTGAAATAATATCGTTTTCATGCTTACAAACTAACACTTCAAGTTCTTTATATAGAATATTATAATGCACAAGAAAGTGTTTATGGGTCAACCGACCCGGCCAGTAGTGAAAAGTGACCCGTTACCCAACCCACCCATCTTGGCATCTCTAACTTCTTATCAGTTGAAGGAAGTGTTAAAATCGAAACACATACATAGGTTTCTTCTTGCGGCATCTGTTCTTTCAGCAGCACCACCAGGTAACTGAGAAGACTCCGTTTGCAAGCACTCGAGAAACTCATTGATAAAGCGAGCATTGTCCTCTGCACAAAGAGAGTTATTGGTCAAGAACATGCTAAATCATTCTAATCAGAATATATGGCATACTAATCCTTTAGAAAAGAATCGGTACCAAAAGTACATGTTTTGACCCGTTATATGTTTTGACCGTTAACAAATGCATATACTGATGAAGTATTTTTTTCATAAAGTTGTGCTCACATGTAAAAATCGGCTAGATAATTTACCTTGGGATAGATCGGGGTAAGAACATGCGAGATTGGTTAGAACTTGGACCAGTAACGATGACCTCTGAATCGCGTATGGCGTTTGAGGAGCCTGACAGTTACTCCAAGTAGAATGTTGGACGTTGAGTTCTGAGGTCAAACCCAAAACATGTCCAGCTGCTAATGTGGGATTAAAATCCACAACAATCTCCTCTTCAGCAGGCTCATGATCATAGGAACACCAGGTAGATAAGAACTCTCTTTGAGGCTGTGAAAGCACTCGGGTCAAAAGTTCCATCTGCATGGATGTACAACAACAGTTACAAATTCGACAAAGTTGGTTTGGGTCAAAACGGGTCAGATTGCCTGACGTGCAAACATAGTATTAACTTTTATTCCACTTTTTAAGATTCTGTATTAGTACCAAAAAGTCCGACCCCTTTTTTTACAAGTTTCAAATTGTGAAAACATGAAGCAAACTGAGGGAAGTTATATCAATCATAAGTGATCACACAAATAAGTAGGGCTGCAAACGAACACGGACATAACTTGTTTCTGTTCGTTTGTTGAAATATATGTGTTCATGAACTGTTCATGAACACTTACCAAAAGAGATTTTATGCCCATGTTTGTTCGTTAAGCAAACGAAAGTGTCGGTGTTCATGAACACAAATGAGCGGTCGTGAATACAAATCGAAACAAACAAACACAAATAAGCGTTCATGAACATAAACTAAGTATTTAAATAAAATATATAAAGTAAAAACACTACTGAACTATCCAACATAAACACACACGTTACGGAACGTTCACAAACATAAACGAATGAACACAGCCTCTGTTCGTATTCGTTCATTTAGCTAAACAAAAGAACTTTCTTGTTCTTGTTCATTCGTTCATTAAACGGACGAACACAAACGAACTTCCTGCTGAATGGTTCGCGAATAGTTCGCTGAACACTCCTTTGCAGCTCTACAAATAAGTAAACATATCTATAAAAGCTTACCAAGTTACGAACTATGAAGGTTTTGAATCTAGAAGCACCAGAGAATATTTCTGTTAGCTTCATTGCATTTATTTGCAACAGTCCCCATTTTTGGCTTTTGAAATCCCCATCACACATGATATTTAGCACTTCAATCACCTAAAGAAGTTTGTATATGTATAAGCAGAATGCCCACTAATAATTTTCAAAAAACCTAAACTATAAGAGATTTGAAAAGTTAACCTTCAAAACTGTTGCCTGAGCAAAACCCTTGCTTTGAGGGGCGCTGGAAGCCATATTCAAGAAAGATGAGCTTTCTGCTCGACAAAGAAGTAGCATCTGGAGAAAGAATCTGAAAGTAACTAAAAAAGCATTGAACAAAATAAAACATGATACAATAATGTCTACCGTGATTGGGCTTACGACAGATAAAACTTTTGATTTAAGCCTATTAACCACACGTTCAAGAATTGGATCATCATGCTCTGGAAGGTTTAAGGTGTCTTGAACCAACCGAAAAACAGCACCTCCTCCACATAGCTCCTGGAGAACAACAGAATACAAATAATCAGTGTTAAATATATTGGAAAAACGTTTATTGTGCTCAGAAAATATTTTTTTTATTTAAATAATTTAGGATGCTCTAAGCATTGAGAAAAAAAAACTTTGGCCAACCCTTTGACCCATTTGACTTGTTTCCTTATAAGCTATTATTTTATTTGACCTTAGTTTCAACGAGGCGCTCCCGAAATAACAGTTGTTTGCATAGTGATTGAATAAACTGCACAGAAATTCACAAAGATGGAAGAGACAGTAGACTTCATCATGGGATTGCATGCGAGAGTTAATACGCTGTGTTGTCGGCTTCGCTTGAAGAAGATTAATAATAGCACGCACAGCAGTAAGAGCTGCTATTGTGAAGTCAATAACCTGACAAACAAATGTAATCATCAGCCACCCATTTCAACAAAAGATTTCACTACAAAAAGCTATAATGCAGATATAAAGATTTTAACAGCCTGTGTCACCTCAGGATGTGCAAGTAGAACATCAGCGATGTCTTTCCACTCTGACGAAATGAAGGCTTTAAGTAGATACATAGTATTAGACAACAGCGCTGAGTACAGGACCATTTGGCTTAAACCATTAATTTTCTGGAACACCAAAGTTATGTTTCAGTTCTACTTAACAAAAAAATTTTGAAAAAAGGTAAAAAAAATATGCAAAGAAAAGAGTTAAACCTTTCCTAACAGACTAAGAACACGAATCATGTTAAATATGGAATTAAGCATCTCGTGTTGTACAGCCATATCTTCAACAAAAACCTACAACAGGAAAAATCAATCACTGAAATGAAAAGGACAAAAGATTTAAGAAAATAGCAGATGAAAATAAGTAAAATAAGTACAATTATTTCCTACTGCATCTAAACTTGTCTCACATGCACGTACTTTTGAAACTAACTAAATAAGTACGTGCATTCTAGCCAAGTTTAGGGACTTTGATCTACCAAAATTGGTTGATGGACTTTTTCGTATATTTTTACAAGTTAAAGACTTCAAAAAGTACCAAAATCAACTAGCGATACTTTCTCCTACAAAATAAGAAAGCATGTTTGTTTCCGTGGTATTTACCCGTTTAGAAAAATGATAAATTGAAAAATAAGTTTACTAACCCGCACAAGTGTTGAGTGGTGGGATGCAATATCACATAGAGTATGCAATAATTTTAAACCACTTAGCAAACATTTGAAATGCTGCTCATCTGGCTTAAGTGATGATACAGTATCTTTCATTACGTGCTGGACAAGAGGTCTTCCTAGATTTTCCACCTTTATCTGAAACATCAAGACGTAAATCACATTTACAAATAGACAGTATCAAAATTTTATGAATAACTAAATAATATAAATGATTATAGTTATAATTATAATAAAATCTACCAACCTCAAAAGATGATCCATTTATAGTATATTTAATGATACCATTTTTGGCATCTCTTATTAGCTTGCCAAGATCCTTAGAACTTAAAACATGAAGCTTTTTGACAGCAGAAATTAAATCAAGTTGCCGCATATCAAAAGTATTCTACAAGTCAGAATATGTGAACATCAGTGAGTTAGATGGACTGAAAATAGAAAACTATGACAATTTGAAAACGAACTGAACAGTCACATCACTAACATAAGTAATATAAATCAAGTGTCACGAGCCTATAATCGCAATAATTTTGAATAAGAATCTATTTTTTCTGTCCTATCGTATAACCGTGATTATGTATAATCTCCGTACTTTAAACTCACAAGACAAATCATATATCCACCTAAAGTTGCTCCTAATAGGTGAGTGTGAAAAGAGTGAGAGATGTAACTTACAAGGAAATGTTTGGATTTGTGTTTTGAAAGTGATTATATGATACTAATTTAAGAGTTAATGATAATCAAACAATCAATTGTAATATGATGATCCATTGATGCTTAAATGGTTGGAAAATTATGATTTTAGCATACCAATAGATAAAATGGTCAAAAGAGACGTTATATGTGAAAAAAGTAGCAATAATAAAATAAATGAGTTCCGAGAACAAAATCCAAACATCCCTATATTCATCATGTTCACAGTCCGGGCTTTGATGGTTTTTAAATTAAATTGTGAGCCAAACAGGTAACGAATTTTGATAATTCTATATTGAACCACACCATTACTAAGGTTTAGCTTTGGTTTCTTTTCATGTTTGGACGTATTGAGCCGCCTTTATGGTATAACATATTCCACTTCAAAGTTTAAGTATAATTTTTTTTTGCCAACTAAATCACCAGATAAGGACCCTATCAAAAACGACCTATAAAACCCAACTGGTGACCGGTTAACGCTTGCGATCTTTCATGGTTTATAACCGAACTATGAACGTTCCTAATTTTAACCCAGTAAGAAATTGTCACCCAGATGTATACCAAGGGTTTTATAAAAAAAAAAAAAAATACATATCTTTTTCGAAACCGTATGTCATGATCCTCTTCTTTTATTGAAAATAAAAAAATCATTAATAGATAAACAAACTAATAAAAACATTACTCACTTGTGTAACCTCTTTCCTGCATTGTACCAGCACCTTTTCAGCCACCATTTTTATCTTTTTTCGTAGTAGAACTGAAGAGAAAAAACACAAAAAAAATATCAGAAAAAAGACACATTTGAATGATTAAACAATAACAATTTATGATTCTTGACAATAAAATAACATAAACCCTAGATTACCGTCTACAAACAAAAAATAAACAAGAAATTACTGACAAAAATATAGCCAAAATCAAAATATCTTTGTAAGAAAATGTTTATCGAAAACAAATGGGTTCCTCCACTGATTACAAGGCATTAGAGTGACTGGAATTGAGTGTGCTAACTTGCGCTACATCACCCATATGTTTAACGTGAGCATTGAATGAACAAAAAGTTACTAATTTAAATGAAAAGGTTGTTATTTTTAATATACATTATTTTTTTATAAAAAATCGGCTAATTTTATAAAAATAATTTGTATAGCGTGATTGAGTTAATAAATTTTACTTTTATAAATAAAATAAAAGGAAGAGAGATAATGAGGAAAAGGAGATGTATCCCTTTTTGATAAATTTTAAATCTATGGTCTTGAGGATTTTTATTTTAAAGGAAAGGAGGTTGAAAAATTAAAATATAAGTATTTTGAAAAATATTTTAGCATTTAATAAATATTCTTTGTGTATTGCGATTTAACTAAAAGTTTTATTTTATTTTATAAAACGGACGTAGCAAGGTAAGGAGGAAAGGGGGATGTATAGAGACATGTATCTGGCAAGTTTTGAATATGCGACTTTATATTCAAATCACGATCGTAACCTAATGAACAAATATATTTAATATATTTATACCGATTTCGTAATTTCAAAATCCATCAAACAAACAGATCATGAATAATTAATTATTAATTATTATTGAATATTTTATAGTTAGATTTTGATCCTTGATAAGAAAAATCGATTTGAGAATTAAAATAAGAAAATAATTATACAAAATTAATTGTTGATATAAGAGTACAAATAATAGCTATTGAACTTGTTCGATGTATTCTTGAGTCGGAACAACACATACCCAAACATGCATCGATCAATTTTTGTTATGTTAAAAACCTAGATTTGATCAATTGAGTTCCAATTGTTTGCCCTTTATGAACAATAAAAAAATATTTAGTGAAACTGAATATACAAGGACACAAACTAGTGCATGATAATCGTATTTAGAAATTGAGTAACTACCACACCTTGATCTTTGAAGTCGACTCAGTCTGTTTATGATTCCTTGTTAATGTCGATTTTCAGCACACTTTTAGATCTGTGGTTGGATTGAAGATTCTGAATGTATGAAAGCCGGAATAGCTTTGATATACCTTCCCTTTAGAGGAGTGTCGAGAGTGAGAATTGGGTGTGTTTTCCAATGATGTGATTTGATATAAAGGGTTAGTGTAATTAGATTCATTTCACATTGAAAAATTACGAAATATGACGTGCACACAAGACTCCTCGGATTTATTTAGTATTCTATTTTGATAGAAAGATGAATTGAAATCCTTTTAACGAAAATCTTTTGATTGAAAGTAACATTTAAGTCATGGTATTATGCATGTGGTAACGCTTTAACAAATATTTTAAACAACAAATAATGATTTATACAATGTGAGTAGTGAGTAGAGTCTAGTATTAAAGGTACACGATATATGTTGTGACTATTCCACAAACAACGTGAATTGTAGGTACCAAAATATAAAACGAGTTGATTACACAGATATTTCTTATGATTTATTGAAAGTAACATCTTTAAGTACTAACTTATTTTTTAACAGGTTCTATGGTTTCAGTTTTGTAACACATTTGAGTATTAAAACTATATGATGTGTTAATTTTCCTGTTAAATAAGTGTAAAATGACTAATATACCCTTATATATTTGTTTCAATTAGAACTCAAAGGTCTTACCTTTAATAAACCACAAAGACCATTTGTTTAATTAACTCTAATAAATATGGAAACTTTTATATTTGTAAAAAATAATATTATGTAATACGCTACATAAAAATATTTAATAGTTATATATCTAAAATTAATATATATACAATTACCAAAAGTTGCACAAAACGTCCTTTAAGTTTCACCATTCTTGTTGGTTTCAGCCTTAATCTTTAAAAGTTGCCAAAACCACCCTTTAAGATTAATTTTGTTGCAGGTTTCATCCTTTATCACTAACCCAGTTACTAATCCATGTTAAATGGCCTCACGTGCATAGCATGTGAGGGTAAAACCGTCTTTTCATCTCTCTTACCTTAATAAAACTATAATTAAACATTAAATAAAAAGAATAATTTATGAAGTAGGCCCCACTTTTTTTACTTAAATATAAAATTTAAGCCCTGTCCTACCCCCACCCCACCCCAACCCATCTTCTTCTTCCATTTACCACCACCACCACCAAAAATGACTACCTTCAAAATCGAAAAAGGGGAAAAGTCAGCACTCACTCACCACTCGAGAAACCGAAATATCACCACAAACCCACTACCACTTTCAGTCAAACGCCGATTCAACAACACGAGTGATTCAAGCAAATCTAGCAAACACCATACAATAATCTCAACAAATTCTGCAACGAGTACAAATCCGTATACAGATAAGCTTGCCATAGTTATAGCATCTCAAACACCGTCCCAATGTCATATTATCATCTGATTCATCGTCTCCCTCACACCTTTAACCTACACATACACAATAACAAATCCAATTCATATAAATGATAACAACAACAACAAACATTCAACTAGCCAAACACAACTCAATTAACTCTCACACCTTATCAAACTTCTTCGCCTCGAATGTCTTCAAACACGACGCCTTATACTCCGGCAACAAATCCTTCTCCACAACAGCCAACACCTCCAATACCTCAGCCGCCCCCTTCCTCACCGCCCAATCCTCACTCTTCGCCACAAAATCCATCATAATCTCCACCAAACTCTTCACAATGACCGGGCCGGAAGCCGCACCGACTCTAACAACACTAACAACCACCCTCAACAATGCAGCCTTCGCCTTAAAACAATTACTCTTCAACAACTTCTCAATCTTCGGCAACAACCGCCTTAAGTAAGCCGTGTCCGGCTCCGGCGCGCCGTTGATAGCCGACGCCAGACACAGAGCCACGTCGATCTGTGCGTTTAGATCCTGCTCGGTAACTAACGCGTCAACAAACGGTTTCGCAACGGAAATGAACGGCGGTTTGGTGACGTGAGCAGCGATGGAGGCGGTGGCGCCGACGCAGGCGGTGGCGCCGACGCAGGCGGTACGGACGACGGTGTCTGGATCACGTAACCGGCGGACGACGGCGGAGAGGAGTTTTGATAAGTGAGGTGATAATATGTTGCCGTGGGTTTCGGATAAGGTGGAGATTAAACGAATTGTGAGCCCACTTACTTTTTTAATGGCCCATCAGTTTTATTGTTGAAAAGACGGTTTTACCCTCACATGCTATGCATGTGAGGCCATTTAACATGGATTAGTAACTGGGTTAGTGATAAAGGATGAAACCTGCAACAAAATTAATCTTAAAGGCAGGTTTTGGCAACTTTTAAAGATTAAGGCTGAAACCAGCAAGATTGGTGAAACTTAAAGGACGTTTTGTGCAATTTACTCTAACTAATATACAAAAAGAATTAAAGTAAATTACGGTTTTGTTCCCTGTGGTTTAGTGCTTTGTGCTATATTTTACAAAATTCAAAAGTCTTGCAATTTACATACCAATGTTTCTATTTTATTGCAATCTAAGTCCACTACACTAACTCCATCCACATTCATGTTAAATTCAGGTCATATGGTGACATGTGCGAAGCATTTTGGTAATTAACCATCTCAATTAAAAGAAAACAAATATTATTTAAGTCTAAATTCAATAAATTGTTACCATAAACTGAATTCCTTTGATTCACTTACAAACTTGTGTTCATGTGTTTGCTATTTTGCGCAGCAACTTCTCAGCTAAGCCAAAGAAAAATCAAACTAATTTAGTTTTCTTTTTATAACATTTATCAGCATAAGAACATAATTCTTTAAGTAGAGAACCTCTACCGTAGGAGGAAAATCTTGTAGAGGGGCTCAAAGTAAAAACAAGTCATGACATGTTTTGTAAATAAAAAGAAATATTTTACTTTAATGCACTTACTAGGTTAGGCCGCATGTATTACACTTCGTATATTATACGAGTTGTATAAATATAATTTTATATAATAATTTATACAAAAAATATGTCTTTTTTTAAAAAAGAGTTAATTGCCATTTTCGTCCTCATGGTTTGTTCACTTTTGTCATTTCAGTCCAATTTTAAAAAATGCACCAGTTTCCTGTTTCCTCCCTGATATACTGGAAATGTGTCATTTTAGTCCAAAAATTAAAACCCAGTTAAGTCAGACAGGTTTAACAAATGGTACTTTTGTCCTTTCATAAAATAAGGTAAAATAAAAGAACTATGAAAGAACAAAAATACCCTTCATTAAAACTTGTCTGACTTCACTGGGTTTTAATTTTTGGAGAGAAGTGGCACGTTTCCAGTATGTTAGGAAGGAAACTAAACTGGTGCATTGTTGAAAATTGGACTGAAATGGTAAAAGTGAACAAACCATAGGGACGAAAATGGTAGTTAACTCTTTAAACTCGTATATTGCACGGGTTAAATAACATATAATGTCATACGATAACACAAACAGTCGTCAAGATTTATCTTTTAAAAATGAACATTCCAAGCCATTATAGCGATGCGTCTAAAAATACTTACAATTTGATAAAAGCGTATACACGACCTTGAATAATTATTTAATTCTAGTAAAAAAAGACATTAATACAATTATTAAGTATATATAAAACGGAAACATTTAATTGCTAATTTACCATAATTTCAGTCACCGAACTTCAAAGTGTGTGTGTATATATATATATATATCTACTCATAATATCTAAATTTTTGTTTAAAATTATTATTATTGTTATCATAATAAAAAAGAATGTTTATACTTATCTTAATTTTTGTTTAAATTATTTATAGATAAACAAATATTTATTTTTATCTAATATTTTTATTTAAAATTATTATTATTATTATTATTATTTAATTAATATGAGAGATAAATAGGAAAATAAGATGAGAATGCACCAGATGAAACTCACATCTGTCTAAATTTTTTTTTCATTTCTTAGTATAAGAAGATTGTAATAGTAATGTTTACGCCATTAAATATGTTTTGAAACAGTAATTACTGTGAAAAAGTATTATGACTATTGTTTTAAATCTACAACTAATAATAGATCAGCTGTTAAAGGCGTTTAAAATCTACAACTCATAATAGATCAACTGTTAAAGGCTATGTTACTTGTAAGGTTTGTTTTACAGTTCTCATTATAGTTTGGATTATGCTTATCAACATACCCCACAAATGCTTATGTGACAAACATTTAATAGCAAGGTGTATTGAGTTAGATTAGTGGATTTAAATTGCAATAAAATGGAAATCTTGACATGTAAATTGCAAGAATTTTGAATTTTGTAAGATGTAGAAATAAGCACTAAACCATAGGAACCAAAACCGCAATTTACTCAAAGAATTATGATAAATATAAAACTCATCCATATTATCTTTAATATAAAATATAACACACACATCATTATTATTTATTATATTCGGACCTACAAACTTTTGTTACGATTCTTTTTTAGCTTAGTTTATATATTATATATATATATATATATATATATATATATATTGTTCTTTGTTTAGTTTAGTTAATATTATATTATATAAATATTATGTTATGTTTTATGTTGTGGTATAATATATGTGTAAAGTTCAATACAAATAATATCCTTAACATAAGAAGTGAAGGAAGCCTTTTTTTTTATCTAAATTAAGTATGATGTTTAATTGCAAGATGTAACATTATGATTTTTTTTTAAATTTTGTGACTAAAATACATGCTTAATAAGATGAGAAAATAATTCCAAAAAAAAATCCTCCTTTACTTCTCACATAATATAACATAATATGATATAATGTAATATTGCCTAAACTAAACAAAGAATGTAATACCTATTATAACATGACATAACATATCATAGCATAACATAATATAACACAACATAATATTTATATAATATGATATTATTTAAACAAAACAAAAAATTGTAATAAAAATTTGTTGGTATGAATATAGTAAAAGAGAGAAAAATGTGTGTGTATTATATTTGAGATAATATGCATGATTTTTATATTTATCATATTTCTTTTTTAAAATAGGTATATAAAAATTATTAAAAAAACTAAATATTGTCCTTACTACAGTGTTTTTTGTCTCGTAATAGAAGTTTAGTAATTGTATGTATATGAATTTTAAAAATATACCTTTTAAATATTTTTATGTAGCATATTTTATCTTATTCCTTTTTACAAATATAATGAGCTTTTATAGTTTTTTAGAGTTAATTACATAGATAGTCCTTGTGGTTTATTGAATATAACACATTTAGATACTAACAGAGAATTATATAAGGGTATTTTAGTTTTACACCGATTTAACAGAAAAATTAACGGCAATTAGCCTTAACTCAAAAGTGTCACAATATCGAAACCATAGAACCGGAACCTATTAAAAAAATAAATTAATACTCAAATGTGTTATTCTCAATAAGCCATAAGGACCATCTGTGTAATTAACTCATATAAAAATAACAAGTACTTTAATTAATTATATTTCTATTATATTATATAAACAAATGACCAGAGGAGGCTTTGTGTTGGACTGAGAGGACGAGATTGTCATTTCGGCCAGAGGAGGCTTTGTGTAACCCAAAGGCGACTTAACAAGATGTGATCAAAAGAAAAGAAGCATGCCTTGTAAACCTTTTAGACATGTCACTCTTCTTTATGTATAGCAAACACGTAAATGTTCCAACTCGTCATGCTTCTATTAGCTTATCATATCATATATGTCCCAAACACTTGTACATACATGTCATATTCATATATGATTCTTATTGATATTGTGACCAATACAAAATATATGACATGACGACATTGAAAAAACACACTATTTGATAGGCTAACACACAAGTAGCAAACTGATACCAATTACATGTGATTTTAATTGGGTAAATTAATTTCTTGGTGAACAGGAAGTCGATGGTGGTAGATGAATCTGAAGCTGACGAACAGTTTAGTCTAGTCTGATGGTGCACCTACAGAACATAAACTTTTAGGGCAAAGGGACCGGTGGAGCTAGCTAGGTGATGGCACATACAACTTTTCAGTCGCAGTGGTCAAGCGGGTGCTTTACAAGGAAATGCAGATCGGTCCTACTAAAGTTTATGCTTGGGATTATTGGATTCCTCACAGGGTTAACTTGTTAGGATGACGAGCAAGCATTAACAGGCTTCCGACATGCGATGAGCTCATTTAAAGGAGTATTATTATAGGTCCAAATTGCTGATGTTTATGTTCAGATGCAGCGAAATCTGTTGATCACTTATTCACGACTCGTTGTGTTGCGACAATAGTGTGGCAAAATATAAGCTCGTTGTGCCCCGTACCCTGTTTTTTGATATCACGACAAAAGATTTATTCGACATCTGAGGTGTGAAAAGTGTATTAAATAAATATTTCTGCAAGTTTTAAAACTTGGACTTAACAAATAAACCACACATGTACGACAAGTGTAACGGTTGCGTTGTAGTATATTCGATAAGACCGGATGTCGAACCCTAGAGACTTTATTTCTAAGCACGTTTAAAGACTAATCTTTACCAAATACACGCCGATTTTAATTATATATTTTTGGGGTTTTTATTTAACTAACTATTAACTACTAAATTAACTAAGAAAACCGAACGAATACTATGAACGGATAACTGGGTTGAAATCAGAGGTAGGAAAGCAACTACCTAGGCGTAGGATCCAACTAGTAAACTCGCACACTCTTGGAAAATTGGATATTAACCGTTTTTCTATAGATACGACCAATAAGGATTTGCTAAATGACATCAACGAATACTATTGTAGTTGCATATTCAGCATTCGACATCAACAGACAAGGGGGGTTTTGTTAGTGTAGTTTTGTGTCCGTTGCTCGTGCGAATAGACTAGATTACATTTTAAGCTGATTATGTAATAGTTAGTGAACGGTTTTAAACGAATGTGTTTAGACCTATTCGTTTGAAGTGGTCAAACGAAAGGGTTTTTCATTTAACTTTGTATGTTTGCAAGTGAGACAAGTAGGTTGTTGTGTGACTATTGGAGATGTTGTTTGAAATTTTCAAAAGACATGGGATGTTGTCTGGAATTTCCACATGACATGGGATGTTGTTCAGAATTTCCAAGTGACATGGGTATATTATTTGGAATCTCCATCTCCTATATATACTTGTTTTGGTGTCACTTGCAACCAATGGTTTTGAGATTTGGGGGAGAGACTCTCCCAGTTTCCATGATGTATTTTCTTTCGGTTTACGATGGCTTATCTTTTGTCAGTTTGTAACGTTATGATGTCCGAATAAATACAAGAAAATGTTTATCTTATCTCTAGCCTACCGTCTATGAACTTAATCATTCACTAGTTATGGTTAACGGTCCTAACCGGAATTTCATAAAATATTGTCGTGGGTTAACTATGAGAAGAAAAATGGTTTATTATTAATGAAATGGGTAAACCTTTTTAAGAATTTTTTATGGGTACATATGAAATTTAAAGGTTAAAATGGGTAAATTTGATAATTTAAAGTTTGATAAAAATAAAACAAAAATAAAGGGTAGAACAATATATTCCATTTTTTCTTAATATAACAAGTATATGATATTTCATCATCGTCTTTTAGAAACCCATTCCGACATGTTTGTCAAAATGGAACTGTCATCCATTACGTATTCCACACAAAAGCCTACCTACATTCTAAAATGTTGCAAACATGTATCAATAGATGCCAAATAAGAAACTCTTTTGCACAAACGGGCAAAAACAAAATTAAAGTCAAATGATCTAATGCGCTATAAACCATATTGCTTGTTATCTTATAATCCATAAAAAAAACATCAAGTTATTATATATATATATATAAATATACATTTTACAATACATATCACCAAACTACTTCATACATCATGTATTACTTATAGTTTTTCTTTACTAGATAAATTAAATAAACAAATCTTATAGTTCATTATAAAATAAAATGAGAATTTCAATTATCTAAAATAGAATAAATAAATAAAAACATACTAGATTTTCTTTAATAGTTGTACACAATCGGGACGTTTAAATGTGACAACATCAATTTTAAACAATGTATATAACTCAGTCATCTAAACAAAGTTGCCATTAAAAAAAATCCAAACAAAGTTGTAGGTCAAAATTAATGCCTCTTATCAGTTATAAAACCAGATCATGCTGGTTAGGTGATTGGACAAAAACTGATTTTTGTTTTTCAGTGATCTAAAAATATTCTATCTATCACAAATACAATTTGGGTGACTTTCAACCTATTTTCTTTGTAGCTAACTTTTTTAAGTTTTACCCATTAAGAAAAGAAAAAGAACTTGAATCCACACATTCATAGGTAAACATGTAAAATTACCACATCTACAATATGTGCACACATAAATTCATAAAAAGGTTAATCTGTCATCAAGGCAACTACTGCTGGATCAAGACAAGTTGGCTGGAATTCCACAACATTTTTATTTCACAAGGAGCCAATTGAGCCTCAGAAAATGTGGTACCCCCATTAGTTGGGTGTGGGGGTTGCTTGTTAGCCGGCACCTTGAGTTCTTCAATACCTATCACATACGAACTTGATTCCTCCATATTTTTTCCAGACCGTACACCTTTGACTAGATGTATGGTTCCTTTTCCAACCTCTTCTCCTTTATCGTCCGTAAGTATAACATGTTATCCGACCTTGAATTTAAAACGCTTTTTGGGGACCACAACTGTATCTTTGGTTCTTGAAACTGATCTCCTGCGATCTTTCCTGTGGATGAGTTGGGATGCAGATGGAGACGGGTCATAATCTTCATCCAAAAGATGGTGAATTTGGGTCTGGCCCTGACCCAGTTTCTTTTTCAGGCAAAGCGTTGTCGTCATCGGAATGTACGCGAGCAGCCTTAGCAGCTGGACGTGCTAGTTTGCCCTTACGGTTAATTAACCTGTTAAGACGTAAAACAAGAAAGACAACTAGTGAATAGCATGGGTTGAGTTGGGTTGGGTTGGGTTATGTTTTATCTATAGTGGGTTGAAGGTGTAATCAAACTGGTCAAGGTTGCTCAAAGTGTATTACTAGTGAATAGCACTCCTAAATCCCTTTAGTACAAAAAAAATATATTATTATTGAACTAAGAGATGATTGAAAACTTTAAATCACATTTGACACATTAGCTGTCTATTAAGAATATAAAATTTTAGATTAAAATTGTTTCGGTTCAACCCAGCCAGTGATAAAAAAGTTTATCCCTTTTGACCTGTTTTCCAAGCCAACTGACCGGTCCATTTTTCCGCCCATACATTATTCAGTGTATTTCAGATACCTGACCACGCTATTTACGTTGTTATTCCATGATGATCTCGGCCTTCACCGGGATTCCATCACAGAGCGCCCCGACCAGCCTAATATGCTAATAGTGCAATGGAGATGGCCAGCCTAATAGGCTGATAGTGCATTGGAGAATATAGATGTTCTGGAAGATGACTGAGGTTAGGAAAATGATGTTTTAAAATATGAATATATATGATTAGTGATGATGTGAAATGTGACTAATTTCAAGATGTTATTATTGTAATTATGGACCCATTTATTTTCAATAAACTTATCTAGCCAAGATTCTCTCATACACGTACACACGCTTGTCTGTCTTTGTCTTTGTCTTTCTTCTCTCTACTTGTCTCTATCTATATATACATGCATACATAAAACCATCATTGTTCATCTTCAAAATCTTGAAGTAGAAAATGGAGAGCAAAGGGAAGAGTGAACAGAAGAAAGAGAAAAACACTATTCCACCAAGGAGGGGTCAAATTAAAGAGAAGATAGTTGAGAGAGAAATTTCTCAACATGACACTTGGTGGAGGAGGGATCATAAGTAAGAATCAAGTCTCTTCATCTTCACATGATTACATTGTTGTCCGTCCAACTAAGATGGTGAAATATATTTGATTATTTTATACGATGCGTGAATCAGGTTACGAGTTTCTTTGTAAATTTAACTAAGATATGTTAAAAGCGAATGGTGACATTTCGGGATTTATTCTTTTCATTGAAGAAATTATACACCTAATGTGATTGTAATGTTCTACACTTGTAGGATTGATGGAATGATGATTGAGACAAACTCTTGGTGCATGTAATGATGACGTTATCACTCGATTCACTTAGGTTTGGTGTTTATTTCACTTTGTCAAAATGAGATGTATCTAGATCATATGTATTGGTGAAAAATGATAATGTGTCCATTGTAGACTTGTTTTGTTTATGATCCAACAATCATCATTATTATAAAGTTATAACCCAATAGCATCCTATTTCTTGTGTTTTATAGTTATTTATGAATCACTGAAATGTGAGGAAAAAAAAGATGGTCAAATAAGTTCAAAATATCCAATATCCTTGAGGGCAAATATGTCATTCTAAATTTAATGCTGACATCATCACAAAATGACATAAGTTTCTAGAATCAATTTCACATATAAACTGGCAAAAGATATTAAACATTTAAACTTCATGATCTTTAAGAGAAAACAAACTGTATTAAAATGTAATGAAATTTACCAAAAACTGATATTGTATATCACAATAAGATGTCATCTTATGTAAATCTATTCTTCAAGCGATTAGATGTTGGCAAGCACCAGTTTTGACCATGGAGAATTTTTTTTATTATATCAGTACTTTTTAATTTTTTTACTTAAAGAACAAAATATACACTAGCAATGACTAGATCCAAGAATATTCAACCGGGTGGTCAGAATAAAAATATAGATTAGCAAATGATATGATGTTTATATTCGTTTCAAATACTCCTATCGACAACAATTTAGAAGTCAAAGTACACGCAAAGACACGTATCATCCTGTTAACAATATGGCGATTTGGATTCGTGTTACATCCTAAATTTCTCAAAAATATGTTATTCCATAGTGTTGTTACTTATTACAGTATTGTTTAAAAAAGTGTAAAGTTTTCCTTTTATTTATTTATAAATAAATTATGAATTACAATATTAGTTATTTGAAGCTATCAAAACTCGTATGGATGTGTTACAGCACCAAAACTAAATTCAGTCGATTCATTGTTATTAACATGGATGATAGTAAGCGAACACGATGACATTTCGGAAAACCACACCAAAAACCCTAATCCGCCACCGATTTTGAATTTTTTTCCAGCGACAACCACTTCAGGCGAGTCACATTACACCTACACCTAGAGGGAATTTGAAACCCCAAGTTCCATTTGAGAAGCAAGCTTAATGATGTGATAACCATTAGATACACCCTCACATTATTATATATAACATTTTGAATCCTTCTTTCCTAAACAAATTTCCCTTAATTACATCTACAAGATGTGGCTACAAAAAAAACATACTATGCGTCAACCTGCATACCATACATAAGACAATTTGAGTCAACCTACAAGAAAACGACAACATTCAATACCCTTATCAATAATTATATTTGGCTGGCAGTGGGCCAACAGACACCGGAGCACCTCTAGTTCCGAGTAGAACCGTGATTTTGTCAAGCAACAGAGGAAATGAGCTTAAACATGTTCATTTCAAAATTACACACGAGGAATCCCAGAAAAGGAGAAATTTAAGAAAATAGTTTTGATACAAATATGTAGCCACATAACTTTAGTGCATAGAGCAAAACAAAGTTGCCATTAAAAAAAATCCAAACAAAGTTGTAGGTCAAAATTAATGCCTCTTATCAGTTATAAAACTAGATCATGCTGGTTAGGTGATTGGACAAAAACTGATTTTTGTTTTCCAATGATCTAAAAATATTCTATCTATCACAAATACAATTTGGGTGACTTTCAACCAATTTTATTTGTAGCTAACTTTTTTAAGTTTTACCCATTAGGAAAAGAAAAAGAACTTGAATCCACACATTCATAGGTAAACATGTAAAATTACCACATCTACAATATGTGCACACATACATGCATAAAAAGGTTAATCTGTCATCAAGGCAACTACTGCTGGATAAAGACAAGTTGGCTGGAATTCCACAACATTTTTATTTCACAAGGAGCCAATTGAGCCTCAGAAAATGTGGTACCCACATCCGTTGGGTGTGGCGGTTGCTTGTTAGCCGGCTCCTTGAGTTCTTCGACACCTATCACATACGAACTTGATTCCTCCAAATTTTTGCCAGACCATACACCTTTGACTAGATGTATGGTTTCTTTTCCAACCTCTTCTCCTTTATCGTCCGTAAGTATAACATGTTGTCCGACCTTGAATTTAAAACGCTTTTTGGGGACCACAACTGTATCTTTGGTTCTTGAAACTGATCTCCTTCGATCTTTCCTGTGGATGAGTTGGGATGCAGATGGAGACGGGTCATAATCTTCATCCAAAAGATGGTGAATTTGGGTCTGGCCCTGACCCAGTTTCTTTTTCAGGCAAAGCGTTGTCGTCATCGGAATGTACGCGAGCAGCCTTAGCAGCTGGACGTGCTAGTTTGCCCTTACGGTTAATTAACCTGTTAAGACGTAAAACAAGAAAGACAACTAGTGAATAGCATGGGTTGAGTTGGGTTGGGTTGGGTTATGTTTTATCTATAGTGGGTTGAAGGTGTAATCAAACTGGTCAAGGTTGCTCAAAGTGTATTACTAGTGAATAGCACTCCTAAATCCCTTTAGTACAAAAAAAATATATTATTATTGACCTAAGAGATGATTGAAAACTTTAAATCACATTTGACACATTAGTTGTCTATTAAGAATATAAAATTTTAGATTAAAATTGTTTCGGTTCAACCCAGCCAGTGATAAAAAAAGTTTATCCCTTTTGACCTGTTTTCCAACCCAACTGACCGGTCCATTTTTCCGCCCATACATTATTCAGTGTATTTCAGATACCTGACCACGCTATTTACGTTGTTATTCCATGATGATCTCGGCCTTCACCGGGATTCCATCACAGAGCGCCCCGACCAGCCTAATATGCTAATAGTGCAATGGAGATGGCCAGCCTAATAGGCTGATAGTGCATTGGAGAATATAGATGTTCTGGAAGATGACTGAGGTTAGGAAAATGATGTTTTAAAATATGAATATATATGATTAGTGATGATGTGAAATGTGACTAATTTCAAGATGTTATTATTGTAATTATGGACCCATTTATTTTCAATAAACTTATCTAGTCAAGATTCTCTCATACACGTACACACGCTTGTCTGTCTTTGTCTTTGTCTTTCTTCTCTCCACTTGTCTCTATCTATATATACATGCATACATAAAACCATCATTGTTCATCTTCAAAATCTTGAAGTAGAAAATGGAGAGCAAAGGGAAGAGTGAACAGAAGAAAGAGAAAAACACTATTCCACCAAGGAGGGGTCAAATTAAAGAGAAGATAGTTGAGTGAAAAATTTCTCAACATGACACTTGGTGGAGGAGGGATCATAAGTAAGAATCAAGTCTCTTCATCTTCACATGATTACATTGTTGTCCCTCCAACTAAGATGGTGAAAGGTGTGTAATATATATTTGATTATTTTATACGATGCGTGAATCAGGTTACGAGTTTCTTTGTAAATTTAACTAAGATATGTTAAAAGCGAATAGTGACATTTCGGGATTTATTCTTTTCATTGAAGAAATTATACACCTAATGTGATTGTAATGTTCTACACTTGTAGGATTGATGGAATGATGATTGAGACAAACTCTTGGTGCATGTAATGATGACGTTATCACTCGATTCACTTAGGTTTGGTGTTTATTTCACTTTGTCAAAATGAGATGTATCTAGATCATATGTATTGGTGAAAAATGATAATGTGTCCATTGTAGACTTGTTTTGTTTATGATCCAACAATCATCATTATTATAAAGTTATAACCCAATAGCATCCTATTTCTTGTGTTTTATAGTTATTTATGAATCACTGAAATGTGAGGAAAAAAAAGATGGTCAAATAGTTAAAAATATCCAATATCCAATATCCTTGAGGGCAAATATGTCATTCTAAATTTAATGCTGACATCATCACAAAATGACATAAGTTTCTAGAATCAATTTCACATATAAACTGGCAAAAGATATTAAACATTTAAACTTCATGATCTTTAAGAGAAAACAAACTGTATTAAAATGTAATGAAATTTACCAAAAACTGATATTGTATATCACAATAAGATGTCATCTTATGTAAATCTATTCTTCAAGCGATTAGATGTTGGCAAGCACCAGTTTTGACCATGGAGAATTTTTTTTATTATATCAGTACTTTTTAATATTATTTACGTAAAGAACAAAATATTCACTAGCAATGACTAGATACAAGAATATTCAACCGGGTGGTCAGAATAAAAATATAGATTAGCAAATGATATGATGTTTATATCCGTTTCAAATACTCTATCGACAACAATTTAGAAGCCAAAGTACACGCAAAGACATGTATCATCCGGTTAACAATATGGCGATTTGGATTCGTGTTACACCCTAAATTTCTCAAAAATATGTTATTCCATAGTGTTGTTACTTATTACAGTATCGTTTAAAAAGTGTAAAGTTTTCCTTTTATTTATTTAGAAATAAATTGTGAATTACAATATTAGTGATTTGAAGCTATCAAAACTCGTATGGATGTGTTACAGCACCAAAACTAAATTCAGTCGATTCATTGTCATTAACATGGATGATAGTAAGCGAACACGATGACATTTCGGAAAACCACACCAAAAACCCTAATCCGCCACCGATTTTGAATTTTTTTCCAGCGACAACCACTTCAGGCGAGTCACATTACACCTAGAGGGAATTTGAAACCCCAAGTTCCATTTGAGAAGCAAGCTTAATGATGTGATAACCATTAGATACACCCTCACATTATTATATATAACATTTTGAATCCTTCTTTCCTAAACAAATTTCCCTTAATTACATCTACAAGATGTGGCTACAAAAAAAACATACTATGCGTCAACCTGCATACCATACATAAGACAATTTGGGTCAACCTACAAGAAAACGACAACATTCAATACCCTTATCAATAATTATATTTGGCTGGCAGTGGGCCAACAGACACCGGAGCACCTCTAGTTCCGAGTAGAACCGTGATTTTGTCAAGCAACAGAGGAAATGAGCTTAAACATGTTCATTTCAAAATTACACACGAGGAATCCCAGAAAAGGAGAAATTTAAGAAAATAGTTTTGATACAAATATGTAGCCACATAACTTTAGTGCATAGAGCAAAACAAAGTTGCCATTAAAAAAAATCCAAACAAAGTTGTAGGTCAAAATTAATGCTTCTTATCAGTTATAAAACTAGATCATGCTGGTTATGTGATTGGACAAAAACTGATTTTTGTTTTTCAATGATCTAAAAATATTCTATCTATCACAAATACAATTTAGGTGACTTTCAACCAATTTTCTTTGTAGCTAACTTTTTTAAGTTTTACCCATTAGGAAAAGAAAAAGAACTTGAATCCACACATTCATAGGTAAACATGTAAAATTACCACATCTACAATATGTGCACACATACATGCATAAAAAGGTTAATCTGTCATCAAGGCAACTACTGCTGGATCAAGACAAGTTGGCTGGAATTCCACAACATTTTTATTTCACAAGGAGCCAATTGAGCCTCAGAAAATGTGGTACCCACATCCATTGGGTGTGGCGGTTGCTTGTTAGCCGGCTCCTTGAGTTCTTCAACACCTATCACATACGAACTTGATTCCTCCAAATTTTTTCCAGACCATACACCTTTGACTAGATGTATGGTTTCTTTTCCAACCTCTTCTCCTTTATCGTCCGTAAGTATAACATGTTGTCCGACCTTGAATTTAAAACGCTTTTTGGGGACCACAACTGTATCTTTGGTTCTTGAAACTGATCTCCTTCGATCTTTCCTGTGGATGAGTTGGGATGCAGATGGAGATGGGTCATAATCTTCATCCAAAAGATGGTGAATTTGGGTCTGGCCCTGACCCAGTTTCTTTTTCAGGCAAAGCGTTGTCGTCATCGGAATGTACGCGAGCAGCCTTAGCAGCTGGACGTGCTAGTTTGCCCTTACGGTTAATTAACCTGTTAAGACGTAAAACAAGAAAGACAACTAGTGAATAGCATGGGTTGAGTTGGGTTGGGTTGGGTTATGTTTTTTATCTATAGTGGGTTGAAGGTGTAATCAAACTGGTCAAGGTTGCTCAAAGTGTATTACTAGTGAATAGCACTCCGAAATCCCTTTAGTACAAAAAAAAATATATTATTATTGAGCTAAGAGATGATTGAAAACTTTAAATCACATTTGACACATTAGCTGTCTATTAAGAATATAAAATTTGGATTAAAATTGTTTCGGTTCAACCCAGCCAGTGATAAAAAAAGTTTATCCCTTTTGACCTGTTTTCCAACCCAACTGACCGGTCCATTTTTCCGCCCATACATTATTCAGTGTATTTCAGATACCTGACCACGCTATTTACGTTGTTATTCCATGATGATCTCGGCCTTCACCGGGATTCCATCACAGAGCGCCCCGACAAGCCTAATATGCTAATAGTGCAATGGAGATGGCCAGCCTAATAGGCTGATAGTGCATTGGAGAATTTAGATGTTCTGGAAGATGACTGAGGTTAGGAAAATGATGTTTTAAAATATGAATATATATGATTAGTGATGATGTGAAATGTGACTAATTTCAAGATGTTATTATTGTAATTATGGACCCGTTTATTTTCAATAAACTTATCTAGTCAAGATTCTCTCATACACGTACACACGCTTGTCTGTCTTTGTCTTTATCTTTCTTCTCTCTACTTGTCTCTATCTATATATACATGCATACATAAAACCATCATTGTTCATCTTCAAAATCTTGAAGTAGAAAATGGAGAGCAAAGGGAAGAGTGAACAGAAGAAAGAGAAAAACACTATTCCACCAAGGAGGGGTCAAATTAAAGAGAAGATAGTTGAGAGAGAAATTTCTCAACATGACACTTGGTGGAGGAGGGATCATAAGTAAGAATCAAGTCTCTTCATCTTCACATGATTACATTGTTGTCCCTCCAACTAAGATGGTGAAAGGTGTGTAATATATATTTGATTATTTTATACGATGCGTGAATCAGGTTATGAGTTTCTTTGTAAATTTAACTAAGATATGTTAAAAGCGAATGGTGACATTTCGGGATTTATTCTTTTCATTGAAGAAATTATACACCTAATGTGATTGTAATGTTCTACACTTGTAGGATTGATGGAATGATGATTGAGACAAACTCTTGGTGCATGTAATGATGACGTTATCACTCGATTCACTTAGGTTTGGTGTTTATTTCACTTTGTCAAAATGAGATGTATCTAGATCATATGTATTGGTGAAAAATGATAATGTGTCCATTGTAGACTTGTTTTGTTTATGATCCAACAATCATCATTATTATAAAGTTATAACCCAGTAGCATCCTATTTCTTGTGTTTTATAGTAATTTATGAATCATTGAAATGTGAGGAAAAAAAAGATGGTCAAATAAGTTAAAAATATCCAATATCCAATATCCTTGAGGGCAAATATGTCATTCTAAATTTAATGCTGACATCATCACAAAATGACATAAGTTTCTAGAATCAATTTCACATATAAACTGGCAAAAGATATTAAACATTTAAACTTCATGATCTTAAGAGAAAACAAACTGTATTAAAATGTAATGAAATTTACCAAAAAATGATATTGTATATCACAATAAGATGTCATCTTATGTAAATCTATACTTCAAGCGATTAGATGTTGGCAAGCACCAGTTTTGACCATGGAGAATTTTTTTTTATTATTTCAGTACTTTTTAATATTAATTACTTAAAAGAACAAAATATACATTAGCAATGACTAGATCCAAGAATATTCAACCGGGTGGTCAGAATAAAAATATAGATTAGCAAATAATATGGTGTTTATATTCGTTTCAAATACTCTATCGACAACAATTTAGAAGTCAAAGTACACGCAAAGACATGTATCATCCTGTTAACAACAAATTTGGCGATTTGGATTCGTGTTGCATCCTAAATTTGTCAAAAATTTGTTATTCCATAGTGTTGTTACTTAGTACAGTATCATTTAAAAAAGTGTAAAGTTTTCCTTTTATTTATATAGAAATAAATTATGAATTACAATATTAGTGATTTTTAGCTATCAAACCTCGTATGGGTGTGTTACAGCACCAAAACTAAATTCAGTCAATTCATTGTTATTAACATGGATGATAGTAAGCGAACACAATGACCTTTCAAAAGACCACACCAAAAACCCTAATCCGCCACCGATTTTGATTTTTTTCCAGCAACAACCACTTCAGGCGAGTCACATTACACTTAGAGGGAATTTGAAACCCCAAGTTCCATTTGAGAAGCAAGCTTAATGATGTGATAACCATTAGATACACCCTCACATTATTATATATACATTTTAAATCCTTCTTTTCTAAACAAATTTCCCTTAATTACATCTACAAGATGTGGCTACAAAAAAAACATACTATGCGTCAACCCTGCATACCATACATAAGACAATTTGAGTCAACCTACAAGAAAACGACAACATTGAATACCTTTATCAATAATTATATTTGGCTGCCAGTGGGCCAACAGAACCCGAGCACCTCTAGTTCCGAGTAGAACCGTGAATTTGTCAAGCAACACAGGAAAGGAGCTTAAACATGAACATTTCAAAATTACACACGAGGAATCCCAGAAAAGGAGAAATTTAAGAAAATAGTTTTGATACAAATATGTAGCCACATAACTTTAGTGCATAGAGCAAAACCTCTAAAACTGAATGTCCAAACTGAGTTCGGTTCATAACAAGCATGGAAACAAAATTCAAAACTTGCATTCTACAATCTGATTATATTGCACGGAAGAAACGAGAAAATCCAATAAACCCTGAATTACCTCCATGATTATCGTGACGGGATGATGATTTCTTTAAAATTAGACTGAGTTTCTCCTTGTGAGTGATTGTGATTCCGTCAATATGAGGTTTAATTTACGGGTTCCTTGATTTGAATAGATGTTTTTGCCAAGCTTGCTTCAAGTTCATTCAACTCATCCATATCCAGATCATCATCGTCATCGTCGTCATCAACATTGATCTCAGAATTTCTGTCTTCAGAAGCAGCAGCCACATTTGTTGATGTACTTGGTCCTCCTGAAGATGAATTTTCTTGTGCCTGAAATGCCAAAATCAGTCTAATTTCAACTAAAGGAAAGAAAGAAAACAGCTCGATCAATGTAATACAACGTAAACGAGTCAAGCTAGGGTTCCGGATAATCGGGAATCCCAACACAAAATTTTTAGCCACACAACAACATAACAGGTATACCGGATACGGGGAAACCAGTGAACCCGACAGGTAAAGAATAACGTGTACCTGACGGAAGTGAACAAAATTTTACAATCGGTAGGCGTGTAAACGAGTCAAGCACTCATGAGCTACTCAAGATCGGCTCCCTAAAGATCGCATCGATTCAAGCTTAAACAAGCTCGAGCCTTAATACAACAAGCATGTTTATAAACGAGCCAAAACCCGAGCTTCAGTTATCAAGCTCAAGTTGGCTCGTAACCTACTATTTACGTATTATTAGTTATTATATTACAAATATATTTAAATAGTTATTATGAAACATATAATTGTGATAAAAATTACTAAATAATTTATATCATTTTATAAAAACAAATCGTAATCATATATATATATATATATATATATATATATATATATTATATATATATATAATATTGCGCCGAGCCCAAGCATGAAAAACTACTCACGAACGAGCTCTAGCTTTTAAAATAGAGCTTGAAACGAGCTGATCTTGAGCTCGGCTCATTTACCCCCTACAATCGGGTATAGAACAGATATTACCAACCACCGTCCCATACCCGATTCACTGCCATCAGCCGACTTTCCAGCAACACTTACCCACATATTTGATTTTAGCAAAACCAAACCAGTCAAGTCACTTCCATATATCAGGTGGGGAACATCAAGGTACCTTCTCAGCGGTATTATCAGGTTCTTCTTCTCTGTTATACTTCTCATATGCCTCAGCATCATCCACAAACACGCTGGCATCAGAAAGAAACAACTCCCGCCCACTGCAACATAAAAATAGAAAAGAAACTTGAGAAAAGAAGAATCTCAAGAAATATCCATATCTTTTTTATTAAATGATTTGGGAGATTTTAATATTTTATGGGTGATTTTAAATCCATTTCCCATGAGCTATTCTACCCGTTTTAGATAGAACGCATACAAACGAACACATTATTAAGTAAATGGGTCATAATAGCCACACACAGACAAACCTCATCCTGTCATTCTTAGCCCGTTCGGCTCTCTGTGCAGCCAAGCCAGCTTCTTTTTCATCCACTTTCTTCTTCTTCCATTGCATAAAAAGATCAGTAGTCATAGGAGTTGTTGTTTTTACCTTAGAACGCTGCACATCAAAAATAATACGCGATGGTGAGACTTATTGGGCCAATAGAGAAATTACTAAAGCAGATAAAGGTTAAGAAGTGTAAATATTAGGTACTTAAACAGAAGGCAAAAAAATTGCTACTTAGAGCATTCACAATTAAGTCCCCAACCCCATTCATATTATTTACACCGAAAATACATGTTTATTCATAAAAATTGCTCATCTTTTGAAATCCCTTCATATCCGACTCCCCATATATATTCATAATCAATTAAATATAATACTTTTTTCACTCACAAACACATTAAAATAATAGGATTGGGGATGAATGTTGGGGGTTCACTTTGATTTCCCATATAATTTGGGGTATGGGGACTCCAATGTAGGAGTAAAAATGAACTAAATATCATATTTTCCTTATAAGTTTGGTATGGAGAAAGGGAAAGGGATGGGGACTAAAAAGTTAAAGAGTTAACTGCATACATAGGTAATCAACAAGGGCGGTCCTAGGTACTTTTGCCTATGGGTTGTGTTCTGAATTTTTAATAGACCTTATATATAACAAAACTAGAGTAGACACATTAATTTAATGTGAGATGAACCCATTAAACGATAACCAAAGTGGTTCAGTGAGAAAGGCGTTTGTTTACAACCAAAAAGTATCTGGTTTGAGCCTGCTCGCCGTCACATTTTTTAAGTTTTTTTTATTTAAATCCATTTTAGGGTTCCAAACTAAAACCCAATTCACGCATTCAGTTACTGCAAGCATCCAGCAAGAGAGAACCAACTCAACCAAGCATTGACAGAACCACCCAACCCAGCCATTGAGCCCGAAAAGGGCATGACGCATGACTTACTTGAAGTTATATTTAAGATTTCGGAACCAGTAAATCAAGGGTTTGGCTAAATGATTATTTCTTACTTGACTTTAAACAAAAATAATCAGGTGTCTTGTAGTTCATGTTAAACTAACAAATTTGGTCTTCACTAGTCAAACATTTCAGCCATTCCTTATACATGGTTGATGGTCTCCCTGCTACTAATCTTTTAACTTTAGGTAGGAATCCAGAATTATACAGTAACTCGTAAAGACCATAGTATTTATATTATCTATTTTTCAATTTCTAATATGTTCTTGTTATTATTATATCGTACTTCTATTATGTAATGAATCTTACCCGACCTGAAAATTTTTATGTCCGGTTCCATATAATTGGAGCATTTAAAAATTTCTGGATCCGCCACTGGTAATCAACTCCGGTCTAGATTCTGTTTTGGGTAACCATCTTTCTTTTACCAAAAAAAAACATTGAACTTTCATAACGTCAAAATTTTAAGATCATATGTACAGGTTTCCATGCTAACTAAATGATGACTTGGCAAATTATGCGACAGTAAGTTTGACTTTGTTGACTTTTTTTAACTTAGTTACCTTTATATTCAGTTAACCCATAGGAAAACAAAAACTACTTAAAAGAGTTAAAGCAATAATCACCTGATCCTCAATCTCATCCTCGATAGCTAGCTTGTTAGCCTCTTCCTCTAAAAGTGCCTTCATTTGGGATTTCAAGACGTATCCCGGAGGGAGAGCGTGTCTATAATGACACTCTTTATTACCTTTTGGACAAACCCAGAACCAACCGTATTGCTTTTTCTCCACTGCATCAAGGAAGTGTTTGCAAACCTACATAAGAAAACAATGAGACAAATGAGAAGTTGCTACATCCACTGCCAAAAAAACCCAAAAATATAACATACACACACACATTACATGTATATATATAGTTATATAAGATATAAATACCTCTGCCACACATTCAACAACAAAATATAAAATGTAGGGCTGCAAACGAAGTAATGAACCGTACTTTCAACGAACAGTTGATTAATAAATGAACGAACACGAACAAGAAATTTCGTTCGTTTAGTTAAATGAACGAACATGAACAGAGGTAGTGTTCGTTCATTTATGTCCGTGAACATTCGGTAACGTGTTCGTTTGTTTTCGATAGTTCATTACTTCATTAGTGTTTTTAAGTTATATTTTTATTTAAATACTTCAAATTCCGACGAATAAATATTTAATAAGTATCAGTGTATTATATATTCAGTTCATGAACATTTGTTTGTGTTCGCTTGTTTTCATTTGTGTTAATGAACATTAGTTTGTGTTCGTGAACGTTCCTTTACGTTGGTTACCTAAAATTAACAAACTAACACGTTCATTTCCAACGAACAAACACGAACAGAAAATCTCGCTCGGTAAGTGTTCATGAACAGTTCGTGAACACATATATTTCCTTAACAAACGAACAAGAACAACGTCTTGTTCGTGTTCATTCGGTTCATTTGCAGCCTAATAAAATGCATATACAACATAAGCAGATCAAAGAAATAAAAATATGAAGGGTTAGAAAATAACAGATAAGAAGGTATACAATGTCGGTTGGTTTATTTTGGTTATAGTCTTTTCCGTTTGACGCCACAACTTTTTCCAACGTCTCTAGATCCCAGTCCTCCATTGTTTCTAAGATTTCACAAGAAGAAACGATTATCCTCCATATAAATCATATGAAGAATAAAGTAACCAACCAATAGAATGAAAGAACAAAAACGTTGATGCATCACCTCCATCGCGCTTATCACTGAAAATGTCAATCTTCTCACCTTTCCTCTGTACATTCAAATCATGAGAAAACTTACATTTGAAGCCTTTTGCACACTGACCAGCCTTGAAAAACTCGCATAATATAGACTTGGGATCCACCCCTGATCATAACCGCAGCACATGAGATGATAAAACCATTTTGGCAAACAAAAGTTTGATTGCTACACGTTTTCAATTGCTATCATAGTAATATAACAAAAGATACTAACATTTCCAGCTTTTATGTTAAACCAGCCAGTCAACAAAATAGATAGCTTTAAGCTATAATTGGAACAAGTTTACAAATATAGATGCTATTGACCATAAATTCGAGGAAGTATTAAGCTTCCGTAGGATTGGTTAATGACAAACATACATATTGATGTATCAATGTGCATACCAGCATATGCATTGCATAGCAAGATGCGATAAAAAAACCACATATGTTCAAAAACTGATTATGATATTCTATAATGTACAAACATAATCTTGCAATCCATAGGTCATATACAAATCCATGCATGGAAAACCTATTATGAAAAACCAATTCCCAAGCTATAAAAACGAAAACCTAATGCCTTGCATATGTATGATTGGTGAAAATTTTAATTCAAACGTGAAAATATCGTCTCACCGAGATATGAGCATTCTAAAACTCATTTTGATGTGAAACTTAGTACCTTCAAGTCAATTTGGATTCAGTCTACAATCCAAATTATTATGTTCCCAGTAACAGTTACAAAGTTAACGGTAGCTAACAAATTAAGATTTTATCTAAAACATGCAAAACCATAATCAATCCTAAGATTGAAACATAAACTACCTGACAAAATGTAAATGTCATTGCAAATCAAATCAGATGAGAATTCACAGGGCAGAGAGTCATCTCATGGAGAGGATCATCGTATGACAAAACTATCATGAATAGCATAATGTCATAGGATATAGTCAACATGAAAAATATTTAATTCAAACATGAAAATAGCATAGAGTCATCTCACTGAGATCCAAACATTATAAAACTCACTATAATGTAAAACATAGTACCTCTCTAACAAAATCTGATTTAGTCTAAAATCCAAATTATAATGTTCCCAATAACGGTTACAAAGTTAAAATTAGCACATTATGAATTATCCAAGATATGCAAAACCCTAACCAACTGTAAGATATACAAAAATGTCTAATTCAAACAGCTAAAAGTCATTCGAACATTCTAAAACTCTCTACAACGTAATACATTCCGTCATCTAGACTGAAGTTTAATTTACTCTACAATCCAAATCATGATACAAACCTAAATGTAGCAACTTATCTAAACATATGGCAAAACCCTACCAACCATCAAATAAGTGAAAACGTTAAATTCAACCATCTCACGGTGATCCAAACATTCCGTAAAACATTCTCCCGAAACTTAATTGAGTCCACAATCCAAAACATGACACAACTTAAAAGTAGCAAATTATCTAGACTATGCAAAACCCTAACCAACTAAATATTATTATAAACATAAACATCAAGACAATAATAACAACCAATAGAAAACCTACCAACAGGTACTTTAGGTTGAACAACAGCAATCTTAAACAAATCATTCAGCTCCTTCTCTCTAGCTTTCTCTTCCTCCTTCTTTTTCTACAAATCAAAAAGACAAAACATAATCAACAGAACACATATAACCAATACAAAGCATAATCAATAGAAAACCCTAATGAATACCTTTGCAGCGAGTTTTGATGGATCAGGTTTGGGGATAACATTCTGCTGAAGCGATTGAACATATTTCTGAACGTTTTTGCTCTTGTTCTTGTTCTTGAGCCCAAATGTCTTGTCTTCTACGATTTTTTGCTTCTTTGCTACTTCTGCTTTGGATTGTTTTGGAGGCATTTTGCAGAGCGATTGATGTGTGTTTCGGTGTTTAGTGATTGAAGCGAGAGGATTGGATTGATGATTGAACAATTGGATGTTGAGTGAAGAGATTTTAGGGTTTTATTGGGTGCAGATAGAGGTTAGAGTGGAGATGACTGCCGAAGGAGTCGTCTGTTTACTAGTTACTCATATGTGTAATTAATTCATATTTTACTACCGTGCTATTAATTCATATTTTACTACGCTGCTATTTGGTTTTCTAGTGGTAAAATGTGTGAGGTTTGTGACATACTTAAAAAGAATAGATGTACCAAACTATTTGTGTTTTAACGTATATAGATTTCTAAAATAAACTAGTGGTGTATTGATGGTAGTGGTGGTGGGTAGTGGGCGGTGGTGGTGGTGGACGGTGACGGTGTTTAACGTTCTGCTGACCTTAGAAGTGGTTGGGCAAAGTCTGCACCAAGAAATGTTGTACAAATCGAGATAAATCGGATTAGTAAAAAATCGGTGCATATGTTTGAAAAACTACATATAAAAAACTTCAATCCGATCAACCATTGGTCACTACCCCACCAGTCTGGGTATATTACGATTTTACCCACAGTTCAAAATTATGAATTTGCCTCCTGTTCAAAGTTACGATTTTACCACTGGTTAAAAAATACAGTATTGTCATCGCTTTAACTTTTGGCAAATTATGATTTTACCGCAACCCAAAATTATAATTTATTAAAAATTACAATATTGCCATCATTTTAGTTTTTATATAAAAGGTGTGTGGGAGAATAGTGACAGGCCGCTGTATGACACTCCCCCATTGGCCTGGGTATGTTACGATTTTACCCCCAGTTAATTTGCCCCTATTCAAAATTACGATACTTCCCCGCTTGAAAATTATAGTATTGCATTGCTTTAGCTTTTGGCAAATTACGATTTTACCTCAGTCAAAAATTACAATTTTGTCTTTAATTCAAAATTACAGTATTGCCATCGTTTTAGTTTTTTAAGAAAAACTATACATGTGTTTTGTTTTAATTGGTTGACTTGATTAAAAAATCGTGTTAAAGAGCCGCCTAGCACTCGCTCATTAAACCTGACAAATCACAGTTTTGCTCTAAGCTCAAAATTACGGTCTTGCCATCGGTTTTAGCTATTTTTTCTAACAAATTTATGGTAGTGTTTTTTTAATTGTTTGAGAAATATTCGGCCTACCGCCCCGTGATACGGGTCTCGCATCAACTAGTTGTATATAAACATAAAAGAATATTTCTTTTTGGGCCTCAAAAAATATCGAGCCATGTTAAATGACACAATCTTATGGGCCGGCCCTGACCTTAAGATATTACAAAGTCGTAAACTATTGTTGCAAGATTCATATTTATTGCAAAATATTAACATTTACTTTGGGTTATAAAGTGGCAAAACTGTAGGGTCTTTTGTAAAACGTATAATTCACATTTTGAAATGTATTACTAGAACATTTGAAGAACAGTACAAGTTTGGTTTTACACCAGAAGAATAATTCAAAACAAGCTTAAACAAAGTCCAAAAGCTCTTTATACAAAATATATTTTAAATATCAAGATTGAACACGTGGACTGTGAGATGAACAAATACGTGAAAAATATTCTTAGACACATTTCATATCATAACAAATAGTAATTTATGTGAAAGCGAATAAGCCACACATGGTGGAGTTTCAACTCTTAATGCATTATTGTTCATCATATACTCCCAAGTATATATATAATAACTAACTAGATTTGAATCCTCGTGTTGGAGGATTAGTTTTTTTAACATGACTTGACTTTTTGCAACTGTATATCGATCAAAATGTAAACCAACTTGAATTTATACCGACCTACATATAAAAATATAAACACGTAAAAGTCAAGTGGGTCAAATTAACATTTTACAAACTTTTTAAAAAGTTGAGAGAGCGTAAATATCAATACTAAAAGTTAAAGAGATCATTTTCAAAAGAAAAAAAAAAGATGTTTACCATTAAAATAATTAATTTTCTAGATTAAGAATATAAAGGTAAATTTAACATTTTTAAGTTTAGAAAGTCACATGTAATGTACATACAAGTTCCCCTTCTTTTTTAAGCGTCAATAACTTTTTATACCTAACTCTTTTTTTAAAAAAAAATTACACCATAATAACGAGTGTTTTTTTATCTTTAATATGAGTACCATATTGTTATGCTTATGTAGAGAAAAAAATTACGTTTCGATTGGATGTTTTAGTCCATGGTGTTTTTATAGTAAAACACCATGCACGTAAAAATAAGACACCATAACATTTGCAAATAATAACATGTTACCAGAAATAACACTATATAACAATATACATCCATCATAGACCTGCTACCAGAAAATATACAAACACTATATAACACTATACATCCACCGTAGACCTGTTACAGAGAAAATAACACTATACATCCGTCATAGACCTGTTACATGAAATATAACACTATATAACACTGTACAAACCTGTTAATGGGTGGCGGTTATGGAAGGTTATCAATTAATTGAGTTAATGAGAAAATTACTTGTTTACCCTTTTAAATTAATTTAGATTGAGGACACATGCCATCTCCACAATATTTCTCACACTTAAGATCTTTTTTACAAGATCCTTTACCAACCTATATATATAATAAGCTACTTAATAACTTAACTTAAATGAATAGTGATGAGTTGAATAGTCTGATCGAGTAGAATACCACATCAATGAAGTCTGTCGATAAGGTTGGAGGACAGTGGGTGGGTGTTGACCTGCAACCGCCCTTGCAGCCATGGTGACGTCATCATCTCACTACTCATGATGTGTAACACAATAATAATATGATGGTTGTAACGTAAAGCAGTTAAAAGATTCAAAGAATTAAAGATGATATAAATATCAAACTGATGAAAACGACTAACGTGGATTCCTCTTTTAAAAATGGAAAGCCCACTAAACGCAAGAACAAAAACCAGTTCAACTGTTTAGGCCCATCCCATTTACAATTTGAGACATGAGAGGCTAAGTCAAGAAGAAAATCCAACCTAATCACTACGGTAGTGATCAAACAATATTATTTATTATTTATTTAAGTTTAAACAAAAATATATTAGTTTATACATACACACACCTATATGGTTTTTGTTCTTTTCAAAACTTTTAAAAAAAATAATAACTTTAAGAACTCCTAACACATAATCATTTGTTTTAATTATATATATTTTGTTATGAATGAATCCATTATGTAATGACTTTCCACACGTATAACCCCTATCCATGAATGCATCCATTATGTAGTGACCTTCTACATATATAACATCTTTCTCTTATTTACTATTATACTAATGTGAGTGCCTATATATAATGACATTTGTATATGATGTTAGATGAATGAATAATAATTCTCCATGTTTTATTCTCTACATGATTTCATAGTCTAACTCTCATGTTTATATATATATATATATACATATATATATTAGTTGCTAATTGACCATTATTTCACAACACGTTATCAGCACGAACGTGATCTATGCGTTTTGTCACCCTTGGTATCCATTTTTCCTTGCCTTTGATGTGCATTATTTTCCAACTTAACTCAATCTCGCACGTTGAGAAAGCAACCCAATAATTATGCAACTATCTCTACTAATAAAGGTATGAATCTTCGTATGATTATTCATATTATATTTGATGATGATACATTAATCTTACTGGTGACACTTATTAATATACATATATAAACTTAAAACTGATCATTACTATAAATTCTAGAATGTAGTCTCATGATTGAACTCTTATCTATATATTTTTCCATTTGCTTTTAGAAGTTATTATATATATATTAGCATGTTGGTATTCATAAGGATTTAGATGTTACATCATAAATTATGACGTTACAATTGACTAGTTTATCTTTTTTTTCTAATACTCATTATTAATTGAATAACTATAGTTTTCGTTGACGACGACGATATTACGAATATTTATTTTATTTTTCTCTTTTACAAATGATCTTTTCTATTATTCTAAATTGGCTGGATTATCATTTAATCAGTTAATTTAATTATAATATATGTTGTTTGGACTCTTACAATCTAGTGATGCTCATCTACATATTCTTTGAGCCACCATAATCATACATTTATGCTTCTTTATTAACCTTGTTAAGTTGTAAATAAAATTGTTGAATTATTTTGATTTGAGAAAGTTAATTTGCAATCTAGAGAATATTATATGTGCTTTTAGAATCCATGAAAAACAATTAAATTAAATATTCAATATTAAACAGTATGGAACTCAATATTTTTAGACTAAACAATGCAATTGTATTAAGTATATATGCTTGTATTGGTGGTAATATATACATGATGTATGTACTAGATTTTCATTTTGTATAGTTTATAATTTAAATGGATATGAATTCTGTAATTAATTGTTTTCATTAGTCATTGTTAATACATAGCATGCCAAAAGACTTTTACATAATTAGATATAAATGAGTTATGTTTATAAACATCAATTGATTTAGTTTTAAATAAACTATACAACTTATAATGCAATATATTATTATTATTTTTATAACATGATTATGCAAATATCGTTTGGTACTTATACTAAGGTTAATGCTATAACAAATTTTGCATATAAGAAATTCATATAATAGATTAAGATTGCTAGACATCATTAGTTGTTTTTAGATAAACATTTTCTAGCGATGTCGGTACCTCTCATGCATTCATTATGCCATGTCATAATGTTTAACAATATATTTGCATATTAACTATTACTATTGCTAGTATAAAATGGTGATTATTGGTATTGCTTCATATGTACAATGTACAGATTGCTTATATAATGTCATCAGTTGTTTAAATATCAATATTTGAGAAGAAAAAAATGAGTATGTTATGTAATTCATCAGTATTACAGTTTTCAAATAAAATTTTCAAATATAAGTAATAAATGATCTGAGAACTTGAAAGAGATATATGTTTAAGTTTTAAAGTAAGTGTTCAAAATATATAAGATATTATGTTTGGTTATACCATAATAAGTTATTACATAAATTATATGCGTTTGCTTATTAGTGATAAAAAGGTTTATACCTTGTATTCTATATGCTATCACTTCTTTGCATTGATAATACCGAATAGAACGACTAAACCAAAGTTGTGGTTTATTGTCATTCTCATGAAAAAAGTAGAAATATGCTTCGATTTGACACCCAAAGTGTCATACTCCTTGTATCTCATTATCAAGTGTAAAAGAAATATTATATGACTCAGACATATAATTACTTATTGACGTTATACGAAGAGAAGTTTATTTATAAGGGAAATTGGATAAAATAAATTTTGTTTGTCAAACCTCAAATATACTCCTGAAGTAGCAATATCATTTAAAGGGTATAAACGGTTTGAAATGACTGTATATTTATATGTTCGAGAAAATAACGGAAAACCGTAAAAATTGTATGGTTTTACTCTGATGCATGAAGTGAATATATATTGATCATTGGCATCATTGAGAAAGTTGTAATCATTATCATATTAATAATGAGATTGACCATCAGAAGTGCAACAATCATCATGTTAATAAGAGATCAAACTATCAGAAATTATAAGATAGCCAAGCTAATAATGAGATCGAATATCAGTATTATAATGATAGTCATGATGAGATCGACCACCAAAAGTGGTAAACTAGTGATTACATAACACGATGGTTTGAACTTTGAAGTTATAATACATTCTTTCATATCTTATGTTTTGTATTACATACGTGCAAGTAATACATATACAATATCATAAACCATAAGTTTATGGATCATCATTATTTACTTTATTGGTATGACCGGTTAGACCACACCGAGTCAATGATGATGTGAAATATAATGAAGAACTTGAAGATTCTTCTTTGATAGCATATTATGTTTGCTCTTAAGGGAAATTATTTATTTGCCAATTAATGGTATAGGTCCATAAAATATTATGTAATGAATGAAGGATGTATATATCCAAACATGATACCATTTAGTGTTTTAAATCGATGCATCGTCTAAATGGTCATCAAATTTACAACTTGAAGTTGTGTGTAGCTTATCTAATGAGATAGCAAGCATATTATTCCATATCATCATATTTATGGTGGTTATAACATTGAATATAGTATCCATGTTACTAATGATTATTTGAATAAGTATTGAACTTTCTAAATGCTTAAGACACAAATTGTTTTTGTTGAAGACAATGATCAAACGTCTACAAATTGATTGCAAAGCCAATAATCAAGAGAGCAAAAGTTCATACTTGAGCACATGTGATTTTACATGCAGTAACATTATTTCACATCAAGCCAACATGTTGTAATAGTTTCTCCCCATTATAGTTGGTTTTGGTCAGGAACCAAATATTTCCCATCAAACTTTTTATTGTGCAGTATACATTGGAATTGATCCACCACAACGCATAAAGATTGAAACTCAAATAATGTTGGGAATATATGTTGGATGAAAATACTATTTATGATTACATACTTAGAGCAATTAACGAGAAATTTATTTATGGCTTGTTAAATCTTACTTTAAGTAAATTAACATTTTCAACATTAGGGGGAGATTAATGGCAGTTGAAAAAGGAATGGGTATGCATGAATTATCATTGATCCTCAAACTAAATTGTGTGAACAAGAAGTTCAAAAGATAATTCGTTACCTAGATTAAAGAATCAATCACCAGACATGTTAACTGACCTAAATACAGTGACTAAGTAAGTCACGTAGTCAACTGCTAATGCTCCAATTAAGTTAATTGTCCTAGTAGGACAAACCATATATTAATGAGTCTATTGCACGCCTGAAGCGTGGTAGACTAGTCGATTCCAAGAAAATAAAAATTCCTCGAAAAATTGGAGCAAGTAATGAAGAAGATGGTCAAGTCGAGGTTATAGTAAAAAAAGTTTCTTGAAGAGACATTAGACATGATGTTTCTGGAAGAACCTCAGGTACCTGAAAATAAATAGCTCTTAGTAAATTATATCATGTCTAGAAGTGTATGAAATCGAAACAAAATCGACGTCGTTATACTTTTGTATATATAGCACTTGAAAAGATGAAATGATGAGGATCAAGATTTAAAATCTGCCTATGAATAAATACAAAGAAATGATTGGCCAAAATGGAACGACGCAAATGAGGCAGAGTTGAATTTACTATTGAAATGGAAAGCTCACGGGCCAGTAGTCCATAAAAAAAGTTGTAAAATATATTTAATATAATTAGGTTTTTTATGTGGATCAACAATTGATGGCACAAGGATTTCGTAAAGACCTATGATTAATTATGAGGAGACGTACTCTCCAATGGTGGATGCAATAGCTTTCCAGTATTTAATTAGTCTGGTAATATAAAGAGAGAATTGATATGCGTCTTATAAATGTTATGTATCATTTAGATACTAAAGTTTACATGCAAGTCCTTGAAGGATTTAAATTATGTAATTCATATAAAGTAAGTTCTCGAGAACAATATGATCGTTGTATACAGATTCATTTTTATATATGATTGAACTCTTGATGAGTTTCTTAAAGCAATTGAGTTCTTTAAAGGTGAATCAAAACATCTTAACGATGTAATTCTTGTGCACCAATAAACATACATTGAAAACTTGTACCCAGTGATTGTGATATCTTAATAAATAGTGTACACGCATGGTACAATATGGATTTTGGAGATAAAAGCAAGTGTTCATGACACTTTTACATGATATAGATATCTATGTGTTAAATGGGCAAATTTATATAGCAAAACTCTTGAAGAGTGAAAGCACATGCATATATGGATAAGATGGAACGAATTCCCTCATGGATTGATAATGCTAGAAGCATTGATTTCAAAACCTCAAGAACATACTATATAAAGTTGACAAAATATGTGTGGACTAAAATAGTCGAGTCAAATATGATATAATTGACTCACCAGTGAGCTCGAAAACGAGAAATACATATGGTGAAGTTGGTCCATTTGTTTTCATTAAAAGAACGATATGAGGTTTACAAGTATTGCAATATATGTTGATGATGTCATTGAATCTCCAGAAGAGAAAAAAAAGAGCTCAAACATTTAAGCAAGAATTTGCAACTGAAATACAATATTGCAAATTTATGGCTCGATACGTAGGACATACGTTTATATTATAATCCATCAATCATAATACATCTAGAAAATGTTGGACATTTTCATATGGACAAAGCTTTTGGTGTAAGTACATTTAATGATGTTCAAATATTTGATATAGATAAAAATGACTTTTATCATCTTCTATCAAAGAAGCAAAGATCCTTGGTCATGAAGTACCATAATTCAATACAAATTGTATTAATATATCTTGCTAGCTATACACGAACATATACCATTAAATTTATTGGCAAGATTTAACTTGTGTACGACGAGGAGATCGTGTAATGAGTAAAACATTTATTTTCTATACCCTTAAGGTACGATAGGTATGGGTTCATATTTACTAACCCATCAACAAGTTTGGTTAGTTTTGTAAATGTAGGGATTATAACAAAACACATTCATGGATCTTATGGTATCTACTTACAAGAGGAGGTAATTAAAGTTTTACATGAAGATCATACATCAAGTTCATTAATAGATTGCACATCAAGCGATAAATCACTCACTACAAAAGTTTTTCAACAACTTTCATAGAAGATTGAAACTTGTTACTTGAAATGATACATATTATATTGAGGGGGAGACAATACGCGTTGCACTCTTTTTCCCTTAGCTGAGGTTTTGTCCCACTAGGTTTTCCTAGCAAGGTTTTTAATGAGGCAACATCATTAGTCGTATTAAAGAATAGGATTCCATCATGTGGATAGTCAAGGGGAAGCGTTATGAATGCATCCAGTATGTAGTGACTTTCCACATGTATAACCCCTATCTATGAATGCATCCATTATGTAGTGACCTTCTACATGTATAACCCATTTCTCTTATTTACTATTGTACTAATGTGAGTGCCTATATATAATGGCATTTGTATATGATGTTAGATGAATGAATAAGAATTCTCCATGTTCTATTCTCTACATGATTTCATAGTCTAAGTCTCATGTTTATACATATATGTATTAGTTGCTAATAGACCATTATTTCACAACATATTTAATATTATCTACAATTAGTTTTATCATTTATTATATGTAATTTTGTGATTAGATATATGTAACCATAAGTTTATATATAGAGTAAACTTCTGTTTTGCTTCATATGATTTGGTCATTTTAACGGTTTTATCCAAGTCTTTTAAAAATAGTCATTTTACTCCCTGATCTATTTATCTTATCTTTATTTTACTTCACGCCCTAAATGGCATCCATTTGCCACGTTAAAAACAGTCACATGCCCCTCACATGAGGGGCATTTTAGTTTTTTCCCATATTTTAAATATTTTATTATATATAATTATACATATATAAAACATATATAGCCTCTCTTCTCTATTTCTCTACATGCTTTCTATCCTTTATAAATCAGCTTCACCATCTACAACCTCCCCACCAACAACCACCATCCTGCACCACCATCACCTACCGACCACCATTAACCACCACCTGCCGACACCACCCACCACACCACTAACCATCTGCTCCTCCTCATCTGGCTGCTGAACAATCCTATCAAACGCTCGCACAAACGAAAAACAAAAAACAACAATCAACATGCACAATATCCAACCCCGGAAGCTCACAAGCCTTAATTGACATCGGAATATGCCCACTAATCTCAAGCACGACAATGGGTCAGATTCAATTATCTTAACCTACTACAATCTCAACTTAACCAAACCCGAACAAACCAAAAACCTACCAAACTTAAACACGAAAACGAGTCGGATTCAATTATCAACGTGGTTCATGTGGAAACCCTAGTCGCCCCTTACCCCTTTTCAGTTCTGAATCGATTTTTGTTCTAGTTTGAAGATTGAAGATGAAGCTTACCTAGTTTGGTGATATTAGCGGCAGATGACGATGGTCCGACAGATAGTTTGTTAACCGGTGACAAGATTAGTCGGAGTTTATGGTGGCAGCGGTGGGATACCACCAACACTTCTGTAACGCTCCGTATTTTCGCGTTATTTAATGATTATTCCTTTATTTATCCAACATTATTTATTCAAATTATTTAATCATTTAATGATTTAATTATATTTATTTATTCATTTATTTAATTATCTATTTGATTATTTAATCCATTTTGCTTATTTAAACACTTACTTATAATCTAAATTAAACTTTTAAACTAACCTAGTTAAGTTTAAAGTTATCTAATATAAGAAATTGGATTAACTTAATTACTAAGTTAACAATTAAGGGGCTTTTGTGCCATTAACATAAAGTTAACTATGGGGGACTGTTTTGGTATTTTTAAAAGCTTAAAAACATGAAAGGCACAAAAAGGGTGTGGCCGGGTTTCGAACTCGCGCCACCCCTCTCACAAGCGCATACACCAACCGGTCGGACAAAGATACTCATTCGTTATCGACCCGGAATCTATAAATACACTCATTGTTTTCGAACTAAACTTATTTTTGCCGCCTAAGAGATTTCGACTTCCAATTGCATCTTAGCTGTTGTTTCCATGTCCACGTCAACCTGATTTTTCGTAATGAACCATAATCAATCCTTACCATATTATAACCAATCATGAACCCAACACGTTTTTGGTCTCGATTCATCATTCAGAACTCTATATAAACCGGGTCCTCTCCTTGTTTCGTTGCACGTTCAACCTCACCTCATTTCTCTCGCACAAACACTCACTGATTTCTCTCACTCGTTCACCCTCGGTCGCCGGATACCTACCATTCTCGCTGGAGCTTAACGAAGAATACAACCGGAATTCCGCCAGAGTTTACGGAACCCACATTGTTTCGGTATCGCGACGGAGCTCGTCCCTCGTTTGGTATATCCCTATCTCCCATTCTTTTAATTTGAGTTCATACTTCATGACTGTAATATAGCTGTACATACCTATATATATATATATTTATAACCCGTGTTTTTAAAAAAAATGATGATGAAGAAGACGAAGATAAATCGTGTATAAGATTATTTAAAAACTTAAATGTAACACCAAACTGGGCTATAGCCCGGTGGTGTTGATGCTTGGTTGTTACCCGAGTTACCTGGGTTCGATTCTGGTCTTACCCGATTTCCTCGCTATTGTTGCTGTGTTGTCTGTCTGGCTTGTTGTTGGGCCGGCCCAAAGGGCCAGTTTTTTTTTTTTTTATCAATTTTGTTTTGTTTTCATTTTGGGGCTGAACCATTTTGGATTGTCTTTAAACAGTTTATAACCTTCATCTTTTGTAAACATTAGTAAATCTACTAATAATCTTATATCATTAAATCATTATTATATATTATTAAAATTATTATAAATATAAGTCCTTATTATTAAATTTATTATTTTTGTCTATTAAACACTGATATTATGTTTTTACTTTAGATGGTGATATTTTTTTAAATTTTGTCAAAAGTATTGTTAATGCAAATATTATTATTACTAATCTCATTATTATAATTGTTATTATAAAATTTAGTATGGATATTATCGTTAATATTTTGTTAACAGGAAATAGTACTAAACTTATTGATAATATCATTACTTCACTAATAGTATTTTTACAACCAATATTAACGGCAAGACTCATTATTAGTAAATCAAGTATTATTACCTTGGGACTCGAATCAATATTGTTATCATCAAATCGTAATCATAAACGCATAAAACTAAAACGTCTCCTACCGTCTATAAACAACTCTCTACCATAACCCGTAATGAATTCATTATTCTATTCTAGGTTAAACTCTTTGTCGATCCTTTCCACTTTTACTCGTGCGATTATTCAAGAAACGTATACGCAATCTAAGGTGAGTGAATCTCTATAAATTCCCCGTTTCAATCACGTTTTAGGGTGTATCATGTGTCGTATCATTTCTTTATTTTATTTAAACACTTGTGCGTATATTATTTCGTGATCAAATGTGTATTGCTTGTAATGTGGTTTATATGTGGATTCATTTTATCAATTCAGTGCACTCATTTCATTAGGCCCATCAGTTTCTCGTGGGATACGGGTTGAGCATCAGGTGCCTCATTAGATCGGCTCCGTTTGATTGAGCCTTGATCTCAGATACATCATCATTCATGTCATATATTCATTAAATGTGGTTTGTGATGTGGTTACATATATGCTTGCTCACATGTGATTTATGCACAATTTTCTTTAATAAACATAATAAACAAGCATTTAAAGTTTTATCAAGGTTCACTCGCCAACTTTTGTTGACCCAAAATTTCCTCTGTTTTACACATGATACAGGTGATCAAGTTGAGGAAAGAAACACTTAGGATGGCCTAGAACAATAAACAAGTTATTTGCGTTGGAACAAACATTTAGATTTTTATTGTGTTTTGTATGAAGTTTCTGTTGGATATTGTAAATTTTAATTTGAATTTAATAAATATGAAACTTTTTAGTAAATATCATGAGCTTGGTGATAACCCAATCATGCTCTGACTTTTATTCCGCTACGGGTCGGGGTGTGATAGATTGGTATAAGAGCTTGTGACTATAGGGATATAGGATAGGTTATTAGACCTTTAGAGCCTATACTATAGTTGACTAGATTTAAATTGTCTATGTGTTAAATGCAAAATTCATGATGTTTATATGTTTCATGTTTATATTCACACACAACATTATGCAAACATTTTCATAAGTACATGTTAATATGCAATGCTCATCATAGATCATACCCTCATATCATATCATATCTATGGAAGCACACACTCACAATTTCACCATTTCCGTTATTTCTTTTCGAATGTTTTCATATTTTTTTTCAATTCAAATCAAAGTGAGTTTTCACGACGGGCATGTAGTAACTGGAAGGGTGCGAGTACTGGTAGTCGCAACGTCCTGTCTAGGCTTGGGAATCGTATAAATCCAAAATAAAGGACCAGTTTGCCTACCTGGGGACTAACGATGAGAGTACGAAGGACCTATTAGGCCAAAGCATGCTATACCAAACGTCGTGTGAACTAACCTCACTTTGAGCTGTCATTGTGCCCACACCTGGACACCCTCCGACCATGCATCTCGCAATCATGTTTTACGATTTTCATTCGGGTGGTGCGAGTGTTAACCCGCCGACACCAATGTGAATCCTACCAAGCCCAATAGTCATGGGTGCCCACATGACAACACAGGCAATGGTATGGGGGACATTTGGAGGCCCAAACATGAGCAAACCCAAGATATCATATGGATGTAGTTAAATTATTTTCAGTTATGTTGCTTTCATTCTTTTACGACACATGACACCTAGGAAATTCTTGAACTCACAATCTTCCTACATATATTCCTGTAGATGTCGGCTAGGCAATTACGTGGAGGTAGAAGGTCAGGAAAGTCAAATGAACGCTTGGCCATGCAAATTGCTAAACAAATGGCTGCAGTGCTTCCTGACATCGTGCTACAAGTTCAGCAAGCCCTCACCGCAAATCCCATCAACCCTCCCAACCAAGAAGACCAAAGCATCGTCAACCCTCCTCCCAAAACCCCAAGTGCACCTACAAACACTTCAAGTCTTGCGATCCCCCAAAATATGAAGGGACTGAAGGTGTCACCGCTCTCCTTCACTGGTTTGAGGAGATGGAAAACACCTTTCTCAACTGCGACTGTCCTGAGGACCGAAAGGTACGTTGCGTGACTGGTAGATTGTTTGGGGTAGCCCTTACCTGGTGGAACACGGAAAAGGGTAAGCGAGGTGTTGAAGATGCCATGGCCTTAACATGGGAAGATTTAAGGGAAATCATGACGAGACGCTTCTGTCCGAGAAGCGAAATCAAAAAGGTAGAAGACGAGTTTCAGGCATTGAAACAAAAGGGAGGTGACCACACTTCATACAATAAGAGATTTCTCGAGTTGAACCAGATGATCCCCAATATGTTCACCCCATTATACCGCCTAATCGAACATTACATTCGAGGTCTCCCCTCGAAAATCCAAGATTCGGTTTTAAGCACTTCGCCTGCAACATTCGAAGCCGCAATGGAGTTAGCTACGGAACTCACTGAAAATCGCATTCGAAATGGCAAATTTAATGATGAAAAGAAGAAAACACCCAGTGAGACCCCAACTCCAAACCACTCAGGTTCATCCTCGAAGTTTGCTGGTAAGAGGAAGCGAAATGGCAAGAACTTTGTTGTCACCCAAACCAACCATCCCATCACTGCTGCTCCAATCACGCAAGTCGCCCCTTCAGCCGCACCATTCAAAAGGCCATACACTGGCCCACACCCAAAGTGTAACCGTTGCCAATACCATCACACTCCTGAAAACCCTTGTCAACATTGCACAAGTTGTGGCCGTGCGGGTCACACCATCCAAACCTGCCGTACCCTTCAGCGATCGAACCGCAGTCAACCTCCAACCCAAACCTAAAATCAAATGGTGGGCCAAACCCAACAACCCTTACTTCTACCACCTGCACAACTCGCAGCCCAACCTTACTACAAACCCAACTACCCCATGATGCAACCCATGCGAGCCTGTTTCAATTGTGGGGACCCAAACCACTTCAGGAATGTAACATTCGTCAAAAAACGGGTTTTACCAAACCCGCTCCGTTTATTAACCGATCAATCAGTTAAAATTTTCGTTGCGAATTAAATGCCCAAAATAATTTTAATCGATACGTAATCAATTATTATATTGGAATATATAAGTTGTTTTTGAAAAACTGTTAAAAATCGCAAAATAAAAATGTTCTGTTTCTGCCGGGTTTCGAACCCGGGTCTGTACCGGTTCAACAAACAACTTATCACCCAGCCAATCAACCGCTCTGCCACTTTGATTTTCTGATAATAAAAGGAATCAATTAATTCAAATAATAAAGTGCGGAAGTCAAATTCAGTCAATTAGCGCCCAAATAGCAGTCGTCGGAAATCCCGACGACTTCGCCGATAATTTACGTTTCCGCTCAAGTTAACCGAAGAATTAACTCCCACGACGGTTATAACCGACGTCTGAACCCGCGACATCAGCCGTAACCGCCGGAGAACGGCTGACTTCGAATTGAGACCGAATTCAGACCCCATACATCTCGATACTACCCTATAAATTCACCCACAACTCACCAGAAACCTTTCACTCTCAAATCGCACCCTTTCTCGGCGAAAACTCACTCGCCGGAAAAGTCACCCACACCCTTTGTAAGCTTTCTGAAGATTCTCTGCTGCAAGACACTCGTCGCCGGAAGAGATTGCTGTCGCCGGAGTTCTGCCGGAAAACAGAGGAATTCAATCAGTATACCTCACGCTTAATTTCTTCATTCTTTTTATGTAATCCCACTTGTAATTAACCCTCTGTCACTAAAGAACATGTTTTAATCATCGAACCAGTCGATTTCCGATTCTGGTTAAAACCAGTGAAGAAGACGATGTTCGGTAATGTTAAGTATAATTAAAATCAAGTTATTTACCGGGTTAGACACACAGTCCAGCGGTGGACTGTGTGCACATTAAACGCAAAGGTCTTGAGTTCGAATATTTTTTCCACACACGCTGCCTTAATAAAAATTCCTTTTTTTGTAAACTGAACCGGATTGATTCATGTATATGTTAAGTATATTAATAACCGGAATAATAACCAAGTTAAACACACAGTCCAGCGGTGGACTGTGTGTATGTTTAATCAAAGCACACGAGTTCGAGTCCGGTCTTTTGCATCGACCCGGACAATTATTTTACCTTTTAAATAAGTCAGAAATGAAAACAAATAGTTTGTATTTAAGTATAATAAAAATTGGATTATATAACATGTTAAACACGCAGTCCAGCGGTGGACTGTGTGTTACACAAACCACAGGTCCCGGGTTCGAGACATGTGGAGCGCACCGTCCGATTCACTCAAATTGTTTTTAAATAAAAGGATTTTCTGTTTAAAATAGTTAATATATAAATATAATTAAAAACAGATATATAACGGGTTAGACACGTAGCTCAGTTGGTAGAGCTGCGTGCACGCGTACGGGAGGTCTCGGGTTCGAGCCTCACTCAGCGCACAACAATATGCACTCGAACCGGTCAACGGTCAGGTCAACGGTCAACGGTCAGAAAAAAATCAAATTTTTTTATTATTTTTATTTAATTATTTTAATTAAAAATCAATTAAAAATACTTAAAAATAACATTTTTAAGGTTAGAAAATAGCCTCAAACTCACAAAAATACACCCATCAAATCCTACTAAAATAGATTAATGAAATCCGTTTACTTACCAAACCATAATGCGATTTATCTAGGTTAATCTCACTCGTGGTTAAAACCACTTCGCGTGCATTCAACATCATCAACCGAACGCACCCACTGTGAGTGAATTCTTACAAATTCCCCTTTTTATTCATGTTTTGAGGTGTATCATGTGTCGCTTAAACTAATTCTCTTATGCAAACTCATGCTATACCATTATATGATCTAAACTAGAATGTAACTATTGTTGGTTGTGATGTATTACATATTGTCAAAGTTGTATGCAAATTATTTAGGCCCATCAGTTCCTCGTGGGAGACGAGTTGAACAACGCGTGCCTTAAAACTCATTCATTAGGGCCACCAGTTCGTAGAACAACGCGTGCCTCAAAACTCATTCATTAGGCCCATCAGTTCCTCGTGGGAGACGAGTTGAACAACGCGTGCCTCAAAACAATCATTTGATGTATGTGTGTGCAATATTCAATAATGTTTGTTGTGTGAATAAATTTACATCTACATTTACTCATATGTGGTTATGCACATTATTTATAATCAATTGGATAAACTTGTTCAAACGTTTTCCATAGGATTCACTCGCCAACTTTTTGTTGATCCAAAAACCCTTTTTACACATGATACAGGTGAACAGGTTGAAGCAAGGAAAACATAGGAAATGCCTTAGAAGAGAACAAAGGAGCTTAGATTGATAGTTAGAACATGTTGTATCATTTATTGTAAATTTCCATTAAATTGTATTAATGAATATGAAACGTATAATAAATGTCATGAGTTTTGATGATAACCCAATTATGCCCCGATCACCTTTTCCGCTGCGGGTCGGGGTGTGACAGATTGGTATCAGAGCCATGACTATAGGGATATAGGATAGGTTATTAGACCCTTAAAGCCTATACTATAGTCTGCCTAAATTTTAATTGACTAGGTGGTTACATACAAACTTGTGATATTTATTTGTTTCATATTTGTTTATATTACAGTCAAACATACATGCTTATATACATATTCGTTATACATATATCAATGTTCATATATTCAATTCATTTTCATACTCTCATTATTCAAGGATTTTGTTGCAATTTTCAAATCTCATCAAAGTAAGTTCTGCGACGGGCATGTAGTAACCGGAAGGGTACAAGTACCGGTAGTCGGGACGTCCTGTCTAGGTTGGCATTCGTATAAATCCAAAATAACGGACCAGTTTGCCTACCTGGGGACTAACGATGAGAGTACGACGGACCTATTAGGCCAAAGCATGCCACACCAAACGTCGTTCGAACTAACCTCACTTTGAGATGTCACCATGTCCATGCCTGGGCACATTCCGAATATCATACGTTACATATTTCTCGATTTTCTCCGGGTTTTAGTGTACGTAACCAAGCTAACACATGCGAACCATATGAAAAACCCGGTAATCATGGGGGCCGACGTGATTACGAAGGTGAAGTATGGCGGCATGCAAGGCCCAATTACGAGCAAAGCCCAAGACATCCAATGGATGTAGTAGAATTATTTTTCTATATTTATTTTATGAATGTTCATTCCCAAACACGACCCACGATCCCAAAAGCATCCAACTCATACTCTTGATATGTATTCCTTGTAGATGTCTTCTAGCCTCGCTCGTAGGAAAATGAGAGCAGGAAAAGCCCGTGAACGCATGGCTGCCCAAATCGCTCAGCAAATGGCGACCATAATACCCAACATCGTAGTTCAAGTTCAACAAGCCCTTACCGCTAATTCCGTCAACCCAACCCACCAAGAAGATCAAAACACTATCAATCCTTCAGTCACTAAATGCACCTACAAACATTTCAAATCCTGCGATCCTCCAAAATACGAAGGTACTGAAGGTGTCACCGCTCTTCTCCATTGGTTCGAAGAAATGGAGAACACTTTTCTAAATTACGATTGCCCCGATGATCGCAAAGTGCGTTATGCTACCGGTCGTTTACTTGGAACAGCACTCACATGGTGGAATACAGAGAAGACCAAACGAGGTGTTGAAGATACTATGACTTTGACTTGGGAAGAGTTGAAGGGAATCATGACAAGACGGTTTTGCCCAAGAAGCGAAATCAAGAAATTGGAGGATGAGTTCCATGCTTTGAATCAAAAGGAAGGCGACCACACCACATACAACAAGAGATTCCTTGAGTTAAATCAAATGGTTCCCAACTTGTTCACTCCCCTCTACCGCTTGATCGAGCACTACATTCGTGGTCTTCCATCAAAGATTCAAGACTCTGTAATAAGTACCTCGCCTGCAACTTTGGAAGCAGCAATGGAGCTAGCAACAGCGCTCACCGAGAACCGAATCCGGAACAAAGATTTTAAGGAGGAGAAGAAGAAGGATAAAGCATCAACCGAAACCTCAAACTCCACCCGAACCGAATCCTTTACACCACCCATTTCTAAGAGAAAACGAGATGGGCAAATCTTCGCCGTCACCCAACGCAACCCACCAGCTTCACAAGTTGTACCTCCCCAAACTATCCCAATCACTCAAGTAGCACCCAACTCAACTTACCCAAATAAGAAACCTTACATTGGACCTCACCCTCAATGCAACACCTGTTTCTATCACCATCCATCTACCTTACCCTGTCGACTATGTGCGAATTGTGGACGCTACGGTCATTTTAGCATGGTGAACATCATCCATGCCCAAGCTCAAGCAAACCCGGTAAACCAAGCTAACCAAGCTCCTCCACCTGCTAGAGGAAGAGCTTTCAATATCAACGCCAACCAAGCCAGGGCTAACAACAATGTGGTCAACGGTACGTTTCTCATCAATTGTAGTTATGCATCCATATTATTCGATACTGGTGCGGATAAGAGCTTTGTGTCTTTAGAATTCGAATCTATCCTCGACCAACCTCGTGATAATCTCATTGAATCTCTGACGGTGGAAGTTGCTGACGGAAAAACCCACTTCATTACATTCTATTATACGCGATTGTACTCTCACCCTAAATGATCACGATTTTTCAATTGATCTCATTCCTATGAAATTGGGAAGTTTCGATGTTATCGTCGGCATGGACTGGCTCAGCCAGCATCACGCTGAAGTGGTGTGCCATGAAAAGTTCATTCATATTCCTCTTGCCGACGGTCAGACACTACGCATCTTTGGGGAAACTCCTTCGAAAGGGCTCAAATTGATGTCCTGCCTTCAAGCCCGAAGTTATCTTCGCAAGAATTACGTCGCATTTCTAGCTCACGTCGTCAAGAAGGAAGGCAAAGAGAGGAAGCTCCAAGTTATTCCAATTGTGAAAGAATTCCCGCAAGTTTTTTCCCGATGACGTTTCAGGACTTCCTCCAGTGAGAGAAGTCGAATTTCGAATCGATCTTGTGCCTGGCGCTACACCGGTCGCAAAATCTCCTTATAGGTTAGCCCCATCCGAGATGCAAGAGCTGGCCAGTCAACTGCAAGAGCTGACTGACAAAGGATTCATACGTCCTAGCTCATCGCCTTGGGGTGCGCCTGTTCTTTTTGTGAAGAAGAAAGATGGAACATTTCGCATGTGCATTGATTATAAAGAACTCAACAAGTTGAAGGTTAAAAATCGCTATCCACTGCCTTGTATTGATGACATACTAGACCAACTTTAAGGCGCCACTTGTTTTTCCAAAATCGACCTTCGTTCTAGTTATCATCAGCTTAGAGTACACGAAGAAGATATTCCAAAAACTGCCTTCCGAACTCGTTATGGTCATTATGAGTTCATGGTTATGCCCTTCGGTTTAACCAACGCCCCCGCTGTCTTCATGGATTTAATGAATAGGGTATGCAAACCCTACCTCGACCGTTTCGTCATAGTCTTCATCGACGACATTCTTATCTACTCCAAGTCAAAATCCGATCATGAGCGACACCTTTGACTCATTCTTACACTCTTAAGGACTGAAAAGCTTTACGCTAAGTTCTCAAAATGCGAATTCTGGTTAGGAGAAGTACAATTCCTTGGTCATGTCGTCAATGACAAGGGGATTCATGTCGATCCTTCAAAAATCAAGGCAGTACAGGAATGGCAAGCGCCACGTACCCCTACCGAAGTTAGGTCATTTCTTGGCTTGGCTGGTTACTACCGACGCTTTATTGCCAATTTTTCCTGTATCGCCATTCCACTCATGGCCTTGACTCACAAAGGAAAATCCTTCATTTGGGGACCTAAGCAAGAGGAGGCCTTCCAAACTTTAAAGCAAAGGCTTTGTGACGCACCTATCCTTACACTCCCTGAGGGTTGCGATGACTTTGTGGTTTATTGCGACGCATCAGGGCAAGGACTAGGCTGTGTATTGATGCAAAGAGGAAAAGTGATAGCCTATGCCTCTAGGCAACTCAAAGTTCATGAGAAGAATTACACCACCCACGACCTGGAACTTGGAGCCGTTGTGTTTGCTCTCAAGATATCGAGACATTATCTCTACGTACCAAGTGTGAAATATACACTGACCACAAGAGTCTCCAACATATCTTCAACCAAAAAGAGTTGAATATGAGGCAACGAAGATGGGTTGAACTTCTCAACGATTACGACTGCGAGATTCAGTACCATCCTGGCAAGGCAAACGTGGTGGCCGATGCGCTCAGTCGAAAGGGATATGCGAACTCTATTTGTCTTCTATGTTCACAAATCATAACCGATATCAAAGATCGAATCCGGGTAGCTCAACATATCTCTGTAACGGAAAATGACGTACGCGATGAGCTGTCATGTGGAGCTGAACTCAAAATTGAAACCAAATCTGACGGTATTCTATATTATTTAAACCTCATATGGATTCCCGATCGCGACAACCTTCGTGATTTCCTCATGAATGAGGCACACAAAACACGATACTCTGTACACCCAGGAGCCGATAAGATGTATCAAGACCTACGATACACCTACTGGTGGCCTGGCATGAAAAAGGATATCGCTGTTTTTGTTTCCAAGTGCCTTACATGTTCCAAAGTGAAAGCTGAACATCAAAGACCTTCAGGACTTCTAGTCCAACCCGAAATACCTGTATGGAAGTGGGAAAACATAACCATGGACTTCATTACCGGGTTACCTCGCACCTCCAGTGGGTATGACACTATATGGGTAATAATCAATCGTCTTACAAAATCATCTCACTTCATTCCGATTCGTGAGGACTTCAAGAACGAGAAGTTAGCTCGTATCTACATCAGCGAGATCGTAAGCCGTCATGGTGTACCGTTAAGCATCATTTCAGACCGTGATGGTCGTTTCACTTCACGAACATGGCGAGCCGTACAAACCGCTTTGGGTACACGGTTAGACCTCAGTACCGCCTTTCACCCTCAAACTGATGGTCAATCTGAACGCACCATCCAAACCCTCGAAGACATGCTTCGAGCATGTGTCATCGACTTCAAAGGGAACTGGGACGCTCATCTACCGTTAGTCGAGTTTTCGTACAACAATAGCTATCATTCAAGTATCGGCATGGCTCCTTTCGAAGCTTTATATGGTCGTAAATGCCGATCTCCAATATGTTGGCACGAAATTGGTGAAGCGCAAATCACCAGACCTGAATTGATTCAAGAAACAACCGACAAAATCATTCAAATACGAAACAATCTTCTAGCGGCTCAAAGTCGTCAAAAGAGTTATGCTGACAAACGACGAAAGCCCTTGGAGTTTGACATTGGTGATCAAGTACTTTTAAAAGTATCACCGTGGAAGGGAGTGGTTCGTTTTTGCCAGAAACGCAAGCTAGCACCACGCTATGTAGGACATTTCAAGATACTCGAAAGTGTAGGTCCTGTAGCATACAAGCTTGACCTACCAGAAGAGCTCAACAGAATTCATCCCACGTTCCACGTATCAAACTTGAAAAAGTGCCTCGCCGACGAAAACCTCCATATTCCTCTAGAAGACATTCAAGTCGATGAATCAATGCACTTCGTTGAAAGACCAGTGGAAATCATGGATTTCGGTGAGAAGCGTTTAAGGCGAAGTCGTATTCCAATCGTCAGGGTGCGTTGGGAGTCAAAACGAGGACCCGAGTTTACTTGGGAACGTGAAGACTCAATGCGCGAAAAGTACCCGCATCTTTTTCCAGTTACAACTACTACTTAAATTTCGGGACGAAATTTCTAAAAGTATGGGAGACTGTAACGCTCCGTATTTTCGCGTTATTTAATTATTATTCCTTTATTTATCCAACATTATTTATTCAAATTATTTAATCATTTAATGATTTAATTATATTTATTTATTCATTTATTTAATTATCTATTTGATTATTTAATCCATTTTGCTTATTTAAACACTTACTTATAATCTAAATTAACCTTTTAAACTAACCTAGTTAAGTTTAAAGTTATCTAATATAAGAAATTGGATTAACTTAATTACTAAGTTAACAATTAAGGGGCTTTTGTGCCATTAACATAAAATTAACTATGGGGGACTGTTTTGGTATTTTTAAAAGCTTAAAAACATGAAAGGCACAAAAAGGGTGTGGCCGGGTTTCGAACTCGCGCCACCCCTCTCACAAGCGCATACACCAACCGGTCGGACAAAGATACTCATTCGTTATCGACCCGGAATCTATAAATACACTCATTGTTTTCGAACTAAACTTATTTTTGCCGCCTAAGAGATTTCGACTTCCAATTGCATCTTAGCTGTTGTTTCCATGTCCACGTCAACCTGATTTTTCGTAATGAACCATAATCAATCCTTACCATATTATAACCAATCATGAACCCAACACGTTTTTTGTCTCGATTAATCATTCAGAACTCTATATAAACCGGGTCCTCTCCTTGTTTCGTTGCACGTTCAACCTCACCTCATTTCTCTCGCACAAACACTCACTGATTTCTCTCACTCGTTCACCCTCGGTCGCCGGATACCTACCATCTCGCCGGAGCTTAACGAAGAATACAACCGGAATTCCGCCAAAGTTTACGGAACCCGCATTGTTTCGCTATCGGACGGAGCTCGTCCCTCGTTCGGTATATCCCTATCTCCCATTCTTTTAATTTGAGTTCATACTTCATGATTGTTATATAGCCGTACATACCTATATATATATATATATATATATATTTATAACCTGTGTTTTTAAAAAAAAAATGATGATGATGAAGACGAAGATAAATCGTGTATAAGATTATTTAAAAACTCAAATGTAACACCAAACTGGGCTATAGCCCAGTGGTGTTGATGCTTGGTTGTTACCCGAGTTACCCGGGTTCGATTCTGGTCTTACCCAATTCCTCGCTATTGTTGTTGTGTTGTCTGTCTGGCTTGTTGTTGGGCCGGCCCAAAGGGCCAGTTTTTTTTTTTTTTATCAATTTTGTTTTGTTTTCATTTTGGGGCTGAACCATTTTGGATTGTCTTTAAACAGTTTATAACCTTCATCTTTTGTAAACATTAGTAAATCTACTAATAATCTTATATCATTAAATCATTATTATATATTATTAAAATTATTATAAATATAAGTCCTTATTATTAAATTTATTATTTTTGTCTATTAAACACTGATATTGTGTTTTTACTTAAGATGGTGATATTTTTTTAAATTTTGTCGAAAGTATTGTTAATGCAAATATTATTATTACTAATCTCATTATTATAATTGTTATTATAAAATTTAGTATGGATATTATCGTTAATATTTTGTTAACAGGAAATAGTACTAAACTTATTGATAATATCATTACTTCACTAATAGTATTTTTACAACCAATATTAACGGCAAGACTCATTATTAGTAAATCAAGTATTATTACCTTGGGACTCGAATCAATATTGTTATCATCAAATCGTAATCATAAACGCATAAAACTAAAACGTCTCCTACCGTCTATAAACAACTCTCTACCATAACCCGTAATGAATTCATTATTCTATTCTAGGTTAAACTCTTTGTCGATCCTTTCCACTTTTACTCGTGCGATTATTCAAGAAACGTATACGCAATCTAAGGTGAGTGAATCTCTATAAATTCCCCGTTTCAATCACGTTTTAGGGTGTATCATGTGTCGTATCATTTCTTTATTTTATTTAAACACTTGTGCGTATATTATTTCGTGATCAAATGTGTATTGCTTGTAATGTGGTTTATATGTGGATTCATTTTATCAATTCAGTGCACTCATTTCATTAGGCCCATCAGTTCCTCGTGGGATACGGGTTGAGCATCAGGTGCCTCGTTAGATCGGCTCCGTTTGATTGAGCCTTGATCTCAGATACATCATCATTCATGTCATATATTCATTAAATGTGGTTTGTGATGTGGTTACATATATGCTTGCTCACATGTGATTTATGCACAATTTTCTTTAATATACATAATAGACAAGCATTTAGAAGTTTTATCAAGGTTCACTCGCCAACTTTTGTTGACCCAAAATTTCCTCTGTTTTACACATGATACAGGTGATCAAGTTGAGGAAAGAAACACTTAGGATGGCCTAGAACAATAAACAAGTTATTTGCGTTGGAACAAACATTTAGATTTTTATTGTGTTTTGTATGAAGTTTCTGTTGGATATTGTAAATTTTAATTTGAATTTAATAAATATGAAACTTCTTAGTAAATATCATGAGCTTTGGTGATAACCCAATCATACTCCGACTTTTATTCCGCTGCGGGTCGGGGTGTGACAACTTCTTTGATCGGTTCTGGTTTAGCCTTAAACCGCTATCATCGTTGATTCCAGTAGGCTGGTGGGATGGGCGGTGGTGGTCTCTCACGGCGGTGGTGGTGGTGGATGTTACAGAAGTTAGAGAGACAGGGATGATGAATTGGATTGAATTCTCTCAGGTTTATATATATAATTATATTTTTTTTGTTTTCAATATAAAAAAATTCAACAAAAAGACAAAACAAATGGATTTTAAAATCAATTTAAATACATATTTATTGAATTATCATAATGCCCTTATCTTTAACAAACATTTTAGACAAAGTTAGGGACAAGGAGTGAAATAGAGATTAGTTAAATGGATCCAGTAGTAAAATGGCTATAAATAAAACCGCTAAAACAACCAAACCACAGGTAATAAAATGGAAATTTACTCTTTTATATATATATGTATATATATGTGTGTATAATAACCAAATTACATATATGTGTACTAATCAATTTATAGCTACTTATGTATAAGTAATCATAAAATTGCATATAATATATGGAAAACTATCTTTAAATAATATTAAATATATAAAATAAATAAATAAAATGATTGCTCAATTCTCAAATTCGCAAACTTTTTTCAAAGTTATAAAATGCCCTCAAATTTATATATATAAAAGCTGATGAACAAATTATGATTTTCTTATTAGCTTTTTAATCAAATTTATATATATAAAAGCTGATGAACAAATTATGATTTTCTTATTAGCTTTTTAATTATTAAAGTATCTTATTACTTAAATTATTTTTGAGCACCTTCTTTTTTTATGGTTTATAATTTTTAAGATATGGTATTTTTTTTTAATTTATGAGTATGTTGTAAAGACATTCTATTTTTACCTTTGTATCAATATAAATAATAATATTGGCTTATATAAAATTTGTTACGATGAAAGCCAAAATCTAAAGGAAGCATTTTCCTTTTCTAATTGAATATAATAAAAAGTACTAGGAGTCCCCCCCCTCCTTCTAAAAGCTTCACTAACAATCACTCAAAACAACTGAAAAAGAACTATTGGGTCAAAGTGATGGAATGCTAAGTACAAAGTGCTGAAAAGATAAAAACTAGTTAATATGTCAGCAGCTAAAAGTGTTGAGTTAACAAGTCAACAATTGAAAATTAAGTGATGGTCAACAAGTCAACACATAAGACTAAAGTACTAGAAACCTAACGTGTTCGAATCATTCCAATAGTTTTGGTTTTCCATCTTTTTCCTTGTATTCTAGTAATTTCTATGAAAATGTTGCTTTAACTTAATTGTCCAGCAATTTTGCATGGCAATTACATCATTTAATAGGTTTTTAGGGTCATTTTCATAGTAACATACTAAAGTCACTAGCAGTTTTCTCCTCTTATAAGTAGAAAAGTGCACGATGTAATTAGATAACTCTTACATCTGAATATCCTTGATCAAAGAATTCAGAGAGAGAAGACCATAAGAAGTAAGAGTGAGTGCTCCTAGTGAAGGGGAGTGTCGTTGTACCTTGATTGTACTCAAAATCATTTGAATATATGAATCAGTTGACAATCATTTCCCAAATCCAGTTGTGTATTGAATGATGTGTTTATTATCGACTTGTATTGATTTTCTATGAATTATCAAACAATTTTTATACATAAACACACACTCTCAGATCCAGTAATTGGTATCAGAGCAAGGTTACACTGAATTGATTTTATCGTTGATTCATAAGACAAACCAACTATGTCTGTAAATGAACTGAAGGAACACATAATCGAACACATTTTTTTGTTCATGTTCGTCTATTAAGAAAACATAAGTGTTCGTGTTTATTTATGTTCGTTCGTTTAAAACCTAAATGAACAGACCAACTATGTCTGTAAATGAACTGAAGGAACACATAATCGAACACATTTTTTTGTTCATGTTCGGCTATTAAGAAAACATAAGTGTTCGTGTTTATTTATGTTCGTTCGTTTAAAACCTAAATGAACATAAACGAACACAAATGACCAAAAATGAACGAACATAAACGAACATAGATGAACAAATGTAAACGAACATAAACAAACACAAATGAACAAAAATGAACGAACATAAATGAACAAATATAAACGAAGACAAATGAACAAAAATAAACAAACATAATTAAATAAACATAACGAACACAAACGAACATAATTGAGCATGCAATGAACAAGTCTAATGCATCATAAGTGAACCAAAAACACATAAATCAAAAAATCCATGATGATTCTACCAAAAAAGCATAATGATTAATTGAAAAATCTTCCATCCACCATTCGTGTTTCATCCAAAAACCCATCATCCATGTCTAAACTTGTGATAAAAATACATAAAATAGGTAAGCTTAAATCAGAGATTTGGATTTACATAATATGTGTACAAAAGCAATAATTCAAGATACTTCACCCATTTCATATTTTTCATTACAACTCAATGTACATAATATCATCATTTTCCTACAATTATTAATCAAATTAAATATTAGTAATATACCAATATTAACAAACAAAATGTTTTATAGTTAAGAATAAGCAAATTACCTTGGTTTTCTTTTAATGTAATTAGTAGTAATGACGATACCAGTCAGCTCCACAAACAAGCATATCAACCATGTTTGTTCCAAGGCAAGGACGATGTGGGTTAATAACCCTCCCACCAGCATTAAAAGCTTATTAGAAGCAATAGTTATTATTGGAACAGATAACATATCAGCAGACATTTTGGACAAAATTCTATACTTAAGTATGTTCTCCTCCACCATCCCAATGCATAAAAACTTGCACTTGTCTAACAAATGTGCACTCCTTCATCTAAATTAGTGGCCAACTTTAACTTCACACGTTCAACAATATCAGCACTTCTAATATGCTAAGCATATTTAGGGCTACCCAATTTTAGACCCTTACTGAATCGAGAAGTCATGAAGCTAGATGAACTCTTAAAATAACTAGGTCCCATCCCACTTCCATTCACAATAGTTGCACCACTGGATTGAACAGTATTGAAATCTTTATGTGCCTCAACATACTCATTAAACAAATCGTCTAATGTGTCACGAATGACTTTAACTTCTTCACGAGCCTTATCTGCTGAATAAATTGTCTTGAAAGATAAATCAATTAGTTCTATTTTATATCTAGGATCCATAACAGCACTAATAGATATCAACAAATTAGAAGAACCTCAATATTTGTCAAATTTTTCTTTCATGTTACAAGCCATGGATTGCATGTAATCATTCTCCACCAAAGCTACATTATCCAATGCTTCTTTTATAACATATAACTATATAAGAAATAAATTAGAAGTTGGATACTCTTAACCTAAAAAATAAACAATTACTTATAATTAAAACTATATAACAAGGATCAAAAGATAAAGTGGTGTTAGCTTCTCGTTGAAAAGTGACAAGAATGAGCAAGCATCTTCGACTTTTTTCCAATCATTACCAGTCGGCAATATATTGTATGTACTTTCTCGATCGACATAGTTCTCAAAAACTTCTCTAAACTCCAAAGCCGTAGACAACATAACATATGTTGCATTCCACCGAGTAAAAAAGAGACAATTGTAACTCCTTGGTGAGCTCACTAAAAAGATACAATCGCCCAAGAGAGGCACTCACATGCCTCACACTCTCACGAACATCGCGAATTATTCCTTGAATTTCTGATAGACCATCTTGAACCAACAAGTTAATAATATGTGCACAACACCGCACATGAAACAACTTTCCATCAAGAGGAAGTTTCTTTTGTAGATTTAAAAGTTCCATCCACTTTCGAGCTACTACATCATTAGTTTTAGCATTATCAACAGTGAAAGTAGCCACCTTTATCTCAATATTCCAAGCTTTAAAACATTTGAACAAACAATCATAGATACATACTTCAGAATACGGCGGAGGCACATCTACAAAACTCAATATGCATTTGTGGATATCAAAATCCGAGTCTATAAATGTGACTACCATGTAATGAATATTTTGAATAGATGTCCACGTATCAGTTGTGATGCTCACGCGACTGACAATATTCAACAATTTTTGAATTCTTTTCTTTCCAAGCTCGTAACTAGATACACAATCTTGTCGAATTGTTGCACACGAGATCTTAACAAATTCCGGTTTAGCTTCCTTCATCATCACATTAAACAACTCATACTCAACAAAATTAAATGGCAATTCATGCACCATGATCATATGAGAAATAACCTCCTTCATCCTTGCATTGCTAAACTTCCAGTTTTGCACTATTGATGAAGAACCTAATGTTCAAGGAAAAGAAAAAAATCCAATAACCTAATGCTAATGACAGAGAAGGGAGGGAGGGTTGTGGTGCAACACCATTTGAGATGTGTAGTGGCGCGTGTTGGTCAGGTGGGACATGGTGTGATAGTCGGTTGTTGGTAACCGGTCAGGGCATGGAGGGGGAGGGATTCATACAATGAGAAAGAAAGAAAACATTGAATTTGGTGACTATTGCAATTTTTTAACTAAAAAAGTAAAATTAATTTTACATGTACTTTTTTTTCTAACAAGCATGAGTTCCATGGACAAAATGGTGACGGATGAGTGAACAATAGGTCTAAAACCCTAATCACGAAAGTTAATAACAAAAACTTAAATTTTAACATAGCACATAGACGATATGTATAATTCCCTCGTAGGTGAGTAACTGAATGATCAATAGTATAATGTATCATTGATATAACATTTGTAAACCAACTTTATCAACTGTGAAATTGAATATAAGGCAAAAAAATAAGAACATTTAAAAATCTTATTCAAACAACGAAACTAAACCGTTGACACACTCAATTAATCTGGTCATTTGAATTATTGTTTTCTTAACCGCAGTTAACAACAATTTCCATACTATTAATTTACAACATTTTTGTGCTTTATGATGTTGTACCCATGCTCAGGGGTTTTTTAAAAAAATAATTTTTCACTTCTAACCTAAAACTTTTGATCTTTTACAATTTAACCCCAACATTTTTTACTTTCAACTTTGGTCCCTCATACTTTTCATATTTGCAATTTTTTTGTTTCATTCTAAATTTTGCGAGTTAACACACCACAACGTGCGTGTGGGGTTCGATGTTTTTTCGTCTATCTTTTCCCATTTGACACTTGACAGGTCCATCGCAACGTGTCTCTGTTTCCCCTTTGGAAAGGTTGTCGCAACGCGCGGGTACTAGATGAACTTCGTTATGTTTTCTATGTTTAACGTTTCGGTCTAATTTCTTCATATTAACACGCTGCAACAGGTGTGCATGGTTCAACGATTTTACGTCTGTTTTTGTTAGGTTTTATTTTTTCCTTTTTAATTTATTTTTTTTCAAGCTTTTCCGGTGTTGGTGATCATTGATAATGATGTGGCATTAATGCTATTTAGTATAGTTTTACGTTCTCACCCCAACACAAGGATTCTTAATACTAGTTATATAAAAGTTTTAATGAACCCTACCGAATGAGAAGGGAAAGCTTCAAATCAAAATAAAAGGTCACAATGGCCTTGAAAAAACAGTGGCTACAATTGCTTGGGATATGTTCCATTTGTTGTTTCCATCAAAAAAGCGTGGCTCATAACAAAAGGTGAACAAGGCTCCACCACTAATCTTCTTAAAAAGCATTAGATGCAGTAACGAATGTAGAAAATAGGAATAAATAATATTCAAAGTTTTCTCAACAATAATATCATCCTAGTTGTTGTACTAGTGGATTGGACAAGATGATAAAAAAGGTTAAAAAAGAAAAAATCATACTAAAAATATTTATTGAGTATACTTATATTTTTAACAAAGTTTTAGTTATAAAACTAGAAGAAAAATAGCTAATGAACCAAATCCAATTTTACAAAGCGTCAAAATTGTTTTTAAATACATAAGAACATGAACTCCAAAGAAGAGGATGTTATGATTTTCCGCAATTAAAACACAGATATAAAAAAAATATAAGACGTGAGATTTTGACGAATTGTGAAATACATTATATACATGATATTATTTTATTAGAAATCATATTTTGGGTGAGTTGTATATATTTAACGTAGCAGCGGATCTAGAAAAAAAATCAGGAGTATCACCATACTCGGAGTATCCGATACATAATTTTTTTTTGCACAACGCCAAAAAAGTTGAAGAGTATCCTAAAACCCCCTAGCTCCCATGTAAGTCTACCCCTGGTTGGTGCATATTGAATTAACGATTCATTCAATTTATACATAATAGAGTAACATGAACATTGACGTTAACATATTTGTGATTTTCTTTTTAACCGGATTAAATATTAATAATTTTGATGTATTTTTTTATATAATAAGTTATATAATATAACTAAATCTCTATTGCTGTAATAAGAACAAAATTATTTCTAATAAAATACTTTGGGTTGATTTTGATTAAGAAGGTAGGACTATTTTATAAATGCTTAATCTAGAAATCTTTAAGATGTCATATACTATAAATCTATGTACTTTTAATTAAATAATAGTTTTTATTTTTTACACTTAAAAAACTAATTCTTTATTTGTTTTATCGATTAAAACTAGTTCTTTATTTTATTTTATTTTAATATATAACAAAAGAGAATGTGAGCATATATTATTTGTTTATTCTTTTTAATTGGTTTTAATAGTTTAATAATTAACCATGTATATTATTTGTTTCTTAATAGTTTAATAATTAAGCACTATAAGACTATAACAATATTGTTTTTTTATAATTAATTTACTAGTCTCACGTAAACTATAAGAGCTAATATGTAGACATAATATTATATTATTTTATACAATGAAATTAGATGCAAATTATAAGGACCATTCATGTATATTTAGTAAACAATATGGACTAAATGCATTATAAAGTATTCTTAGATAAATAATAGTTTTTATCTTTCATACTTAAAAAACTAATTATTCATTTGTATTATCGATTAAAAATATACGTTTTTTGATGTAATGCCTTATTATAAAGTCTCACATAAACTATATGAGGTACTATGTAGACATAATTATATTATTTTATACAACGCAACTAGATGCGAATCATAAGGATCATTCATGTACTTTTGATAAAAATTGAGGACTAAATGTATTATAAAGTGCAAACCATAGGAACTATCCATGTACTTTTGTAAAAATAGAGATTAAATTCAAATATTGATCAACCATATGGATCATTCGTGTAATTTACTAATATTTTTTTTATTGCTTTAGGCACTTGGTGAATTTTATTTTATTAATAACAAAAATAAATAGATATAACCTAAGGCCTTCGGTAATTACTTGAAAATTTTCCCCATTTTAGCATGAGTTAATATCACAAAAGTGAACATATTTTCTCATATTAATTACCTGAAAAATACATAAATCAAACTGTGGTATATTCATGATAAACACCGACTACTAGCACACTTGTTACGTATGTAAATGCTATATAAATTGGTTTTTTGTTCAAGTGAATATTTGTTGACATGAAACACTAGCTAAATAACATCTGTCAAATAGTTATTAATTAACAACAACATAACAATTTTTTTTGTTGAACCACAAAGTGAAGTTGGTCACCAATCGGTTCGGTCACAACAACGGCTGCCAAAAGGGTCATCACAACATCGATCTGAAATATGTTGATCACAAAATTGGTTGCTAATTTTAAGACATAGAATTTGGTCGCAAAAAATTTGACCGCGGAAATTAGTTGCGAGTGAGGTTTAAGCGAGCATCTCTTTTAGTAACTATAAATCTATAAAGTAAAAGGACAATATACAAGCACCCCTCTTCAAAGTAAATGACTCATACCAAATGTCGACTATAATATTCTTAATACAAGGTTGGAAAAGGCAATGGACCACAATCAATCAGTGGCGGATCTAGAAAATTTTCATAGAGGTAACGTTCTATAAAAAACTATAACGAAATCGAAAAAACGTCAAATTTTTCCAAAATTTACACTACCGCCGGAGCGCTACCCCTTCTATTAAGGTAGGTCCGCCCTTGCAATCAATAATATACACACACATATATATAATATTCTTTCAAAGATAGAACTACTATGTTTTATATATACTGAGAACTCAAATAAAAATATATTAGTTTTCTTTAGAAAAAAAAAGTAGTATTAAAAAAGTTATGTCGATGAAAATAATAGTCACCTCTACCCAATATTGGTGAGGAAAGATGTTGAATGATGGAGGGCACCATAAAATCCCTTTTGATCATCTAAATATGTGATGGTATGATATATAGTTATATACACATACATACATATTATATATATATATAGTATATGTATATATATATATAGAGAGAGTGAGAGAGAGAGTGAATGCCGAAGAAGATCGAAGTCCTTTTGGTCTTTCATCTAGGGGACCTTATGGTCTTACAAATAGAGGAAATGATTGGAAGCCGTTTGTCCCTATGTTTCACTAATACTAGCAAATGGCCTCTTGGCCACACAAATAATGCCAGAAGCTTTTGTTTGCGGCACCAAAATTTCAAGTGATCAAACTCCATGTGAAGTTATTCCTTTCAAATGCAAAATATATGCCTTATGATATCCACATAAACCTAATATGTTTTGATTCTTGAGGTAAACATAACCAATCACGTTTAATTGGCATAACACGATTATACATATGTTTTAAATGGCTATTTGAAGGTTGGTTATCTAATTCGGCCACATGATTTATGTCATGTTTCATAGTGAAAAGAGTAGTGTCCACGTAACTTTTTTAAGGGCGTGATCACCTTTAAAATAATGTATGTTCTTAATATATTAGTTCTTGCGTAAAACATGTAGGCTGACTGTTGACAAAACAATAGTTTAGAGTTATAAGTATCTCTCTAAGATAGTAAAGATCACTATTAATGTTCTTCTCATTAAACCAATCATTAACAAATATTCATTTCAAAAACTAGGTAGTAACAATGTTTAGCCAAGAATCATCATCCAAAACAGTAACAAGTTCATCAACATAATGCAAACATGTTCAAACCTATCAAAACACAAAGTTAAAGATAAATAACGACTATTTGCTAGAGTGAATATCACGAACCCACAATGTCAAAATCGAACTCGGCACCTTCTTTTAATCCAAAATCACCTACGGAACATCTAAAATTCATCTGGGATAAGTTCACCTCGTATTAGGGTTAATGGGGTGCTTAACTAGGGTTGAATTGTATTTTTTTCGTGCTGATCTGACACTCAGCTCGCGTCACGCGGCGTTTATATGGGATTCCCTCGTGTGACGCGACGCGTAACAGTTTCTAGAAAACAGTTTTCTTCGTAACTTATTCGATCAACTCTATTTTCTTCGTCGTTTTCGCCTATGTCTTCGTAATTCAATTCTCTATCATCTCATATTCTTAACTATCTATTTCCATTCAATGAGAATATTTCATGAAGCCCAATCAATCTCCTGTGCGATCGTTTCTTTTACGTTTTAGCTCGTTTTTGTTCTAGCTGCACACGAACACCTGTAAAACCACATACAACTAAGGACAATCCAAAACATACAAAAACAAACACAAATTAACTAGAATAATGTACAAAATAAAAGGGAAAAGATGTGTGTTTCACACCACATCGGGACCCACAAAGTTGATCACGGATCATGCCTCGGAAACTGGGAGTAACCAGTCACCAAGCCAGGCACGCCCTGTGTCTGGCCCCAGCCATCCTATAAATAGAGGCAATTTTCACCATTTTTCTTTGGGTTCAACTTCTCCATTACACATTTCTCTTGTACCCCACACTCTCTAATCATTGTAATCATTAGGAAAAACTAAAGAATCATTAGTGTAACCAAGCTTTTTATGATTTATATAACCTTTTCAAGTTTAGCAACATATAGTTCCATCGCCATTCTTGGCTAGATTCTTTAGGGTGTTTGGGGGAACTTACCCACTTGATGTTAAGTTAACTAAGGAAGATCTCGGAAAATGGACAACCATACATCGCCTAGATTTGTTTCAACTTCGAGCGAAAGAAAGTCTTTTTTCTTGTTCCTTTTTACACGTTTTATCTACATTTTCTTAAATAAAATAACCATGGTTAAGCAAATGAGGGACAATGTGCATTTTAAATGTTGGGAGGGAAATGCTGGTTGATAAAAACTTCATCTTTTTGCGAATTCTAAAATAAATGGTAAGTATATTTAAGACCTTTTGGTAAGTATATTTAAGACCTTAAGATAAAAAAGAATCATCAACTTTGATTTATATATAAAGCAGTAATAAAATTTATTTAAAGTTTATAATCAATTATAAAATCTTACTAATAGCATGTCCATTACATTTTTTTTATTTTAATACGAAAATATGTATAAATATTTTGGACAATAAACTTGGTAGGGGCAGGAGATTTTTAGGCAAATTAATTGGCGGGGAGGACCTATATAATTTTAAAATTTTCGGATGAAAAACCGGAAATACCCCCCTTCCCTTAAAAGCTACGTCACTGGATTTATTTAACATGGTAAATGCATTGTTTCCGATTCTCACTTTTTTAATGAATACCAATAAACCTCACACCATATATATATATATATATATATATATATATATATATAGGGTGAGGTTATTGTGAGAAAATTTAAAAGTGTGAGAATGATAAGAAAAAATCTAAACAATTAGATATTTAATCTAATAATTGAGATCATAGTAACAATTCTGTAAATAATGTTGACTATGGGTATAAAGGTAAATTTAATATTTTTAAATTAAGAAACTAACATTAATACACATGCAAAGATCCCCCCTTCTTTTTTAAACATCAATAACTTTTATACGAAACTCTTTTTTTAAAAAATAAATTACACCATAATAATGAGTGTTTTTTTATCTTTAATATGAGTACCATATTAATATACTTATGTAGAGTTATTTCTGTTTTTATATATTTAGGGTGTTAGATCTGTTTTGATTCTGATTAAAGTGTTGACTGGTGTTATATTAGGTGTTATTTCTGTTATATTCAATGTTAGGGTGTTCTTTATAAGATGTGTGCCTTCAATATAATTGTTGTGGTATTTTTATAAGTTATGGTGTTATTTTTGTTATATTTATGTTCTTTATAAGATGTATGCTTTCAATACACATGCTGTGGTGTTTTTATAAGTTAGGGTGTTTTTATGAGTTAGGGTGTTTTTATGAGTTATAATTCTGTTCTTTATAAGATGTATGCCTTCAATATGCATGTTGTCGTGCTTTTATGAGTTAGGGTGTTATTTAAAATTCAAAAATCCCTACAATAACTGCCAAAAATCGGTTGCATATATTCATTCCATAATTAGATTTTATTAGTTAAATTACACTTATACACTTAAACTATCAAAATAAAAAGAGACACATGTCACCTCCATAATCTTTCTTATCCTTCTCACACTTTTAAATTGTAACGCCCCAAAATCCATATTTCGACTATTGGGTGTATGTTTAAATGGTTTGGCATGGTTGGGTGACTAGGGAAACTTAACCTAGTTAAATGCAAAGTTAATTTTAAAAGTGTAAGAATTTGGTAGAGGTAAACTTGTAAACTAATAAAACTATAAGGGTTGGAAATGCACATCTAGAAAGATGTATTTATATAAATAAAAGAAAGAAAGAAATAAGAAAAAAAGGAGAAGGTGTTAGTGTGTGTGTGTGTAACGAGTTCAGAGGGAGAGAAAGAGAAACCATGCTCTCTTGAAGCTTTTATGGCACAATTCATCAAATTGGAAGGGAAATTGGTGATTTTGTGCATGCACGAGTCTTGATTTATGATCATCTAAGTCTACTAAACACTTGGTAAGTTGTGGCTTCTCATTTGATGATCTTTTTAGAAATGGGTTATAATCAAATCCGTAAATTGGTATGAAATTAAGCATGATTATGTGTTAAAATTGTCATATAGAACATGTGTTATGCATGTTTTTGATTAATTCGATGTTTGGAAGTAAAACCCATTTGGGATGATGAAGATGCTTGTCATCCATGTCTAATCCTATTACAAATTTGAGAGAGTTTATGCGGTGTGTGATCTTATGTGTTAGTTAGTTTAAAGAATAGTATGAAATTTGTTTGATTATAGTTGTGCTGATAAGATGAATGCAAGAAGTGGGAATCAAAGCATGAATGGGTTGTACATTATGCTTAGAAAGTGGTAAGCACACCAAGTATATGATGAAATGTCTTAATGAAGTTATGATGTGAAATTGTATGAAATGGCTTGACATATATGAATGAGATATGTTAATGATTTATTTAGTAGTAAACTAACTTGTAGAATGTGATAATGCCATGTTTGAAGATCATTAGAAAGGATGGAGTTGAAATGGTGTTGGGTTAGCTTAGTATGGGTTAAGATGTTAGTTGTGAAGATATGAAAAATGCTAGTGTGGATGGGTTGAAGTATATATGTATGTGTATGTGTACATAATTAAGAAATCATGTAGTTGTATATGTGATATAATACGAGTGTCGTGAATGATGATAAGTGAGTTGCGTGAATGTGGAACAAGGTGACTTTTAGTCTATGCCTTATGTATGTGTTATTTGGTTAATAAAAGGTCAAGTAATGTATGAATGGAAAGATATGAATGTTAATACGAATGAACATGTGCGCTAACAAGAATGTGATTGCGATGACATGAAAGTATAGGGATCATGTCAAGATGGATGGAAGCATGGAAGGCTAACGGATCAAAAGGGAGGCAAGGCAACGGATGCAAATTCGGATGCTAAGGTAAGTGATTTCCAGAATCACTTCTTCTTTTATAAACAAATATTGTTATGATCTAATGCGAGGGGTTGTGTAAGAAATTACGGATAAGGGCAAGAATCAGGGTATGTATTGTTGAGATAAGTTATAGGATGCTAACTACGTTCGGAAATTCATAATGGAAGTAAACGGGTCAAAATGTAGAATTATGTGTCGGGTGTGGGTTTTGGATGTCATGGTATGGAAATTATATAAGAATGTTTGTGTAATCACAGAACTAGAGAGTATTGTTATAGCGAGCCGTAAATAGTATCTATGTTGGAAATAACTTAGAATAGTCGAACGGGTCAAAAGAATTAAGTAAGAGACTTCCGATTCACTTCTCAGTAAGTATAGAGAGTTTTGATATTATGAATGTGGTGAATCATGTAAGATTATGTAGAAAATGCGAGTATTAAGGTAAGTAAATTTCTGAACTCATTTCGTAATTATGTATATTAAGATGTTTATATGTTCGAATAAACGAAACTAAGAGTGAATGCGTAATTTATAAGAATTAAGAATCCGGGTTAAGGATTTCAAGCTTAATATGTAGGTAAATAGTTTACAGACATATAGAAACAAGTTTCATGGGGAACGGATGAAAATCGGATGAGTTACGGAAGTTTTCGTAATTAAAACGACAAAGTTTGAAAAAGGCTGCAGAAACCCACCGTAAGCTACGGTGGCCTACCGTAGCTTACGGTAGGCAGCTGTTGATCAAGAACAGAAAGCCTTTACCGTAAAATAGAAGTCACAAACCGTAAGCTACGGTCTGGAGCCGTAGCTTACGGCGGGGACCGTAGCTTACGGCAGGAATGGGCGGCAATATATATTTCTTTGTTTGAGATTTGAAACATGTGGGAATGTAATTCAATGTACGTACTTACGTGAATGTGTGAGTCTTCAATATGTTAGAAGATATGTGATGTTAACTGTTGTTGTTGAGGATGATTTGTTACTAATTATTGTCTAAAGAATGAAATGAAAGTGAAGGTTTACTATTGATGACATTGAAAGATTTACATTTGGGATGCAAAATCTTACACGGAAAGATAAACGAAAAGAATTTCATAAAAAGAAAGAATATGGAGTGATATTTAATAACGAATGTTTAATACTATGAATGCAGTCACCAAATATTAATAATGCAAATGTATGTGGTGGTTGTAGGTTGTACGTAATTAACTTTACTATGGAATCTAAAGGGTGAAAGATCGAGTCGAAGAGCAAGGAATGTACGGGAAGAGCGGTCTCATGGCTTGTATTATGTATTACATTTAGCAAGTCAATCAAAAATGACTGTAGTAAATCTTATCAAGAAATTGTTCAATAATTTATAAATGAATCTCAAGTAAGTCAAATAGTCAAATAAGAAAGAATTTTTGAGTCGGTATTTTCCGCTGCGTCGTTTTGGGTCAAAACGCGTTTAGGGTGTTACAAGTTGGTATCAGAGCCATGGTTTGAGTGAAATCAAGTGCAAGAAGGTAAGTACTTGAACTCAAACCTGTGTGCTCTTGTGATTAAGGACCCGTACAATCCAAGACTCGATCAAGATCCAAATGTGTAAATGAATGTAAGCATGTATATATGTATTCATATAGAGAAACTAATTGAATTATATATATGTAATGTAATGAGGAGAATGATTCGAAAATGCGGTCTAGGATGAATGACAAAGCATGTAATTAGACAGTTGGAACCCAGGACACAATATTAATGTATATATGGGTACCGGTTTCGAAGGAAAAAGGAAGAATCTCCTTGGGGAGGGTAAATATTAAACAAAAGACAATAATACTGTCTTGTTAAGGTTTTAAAGATGTTGCACGAACTGAAAACCCATTTCTTCGTACATAAGATGATGACTATCATGAAGGCACGATACTAGCATGTGGATTGCGCACCTGGCCAGTACGCAAGAAGCATACGACAATCGTGAAAGCATGATAATCAACGCATGTATGTCCGATAGAGTTGGGAATAAGTTTGACGTGTGGGTGAAAAGAATTGTTAGACTCTCAAAAAGTGGAGGGCAATGTATAAGAAAGAAAATGTTTGAATCCGTAAGTAAGTACGGATCAAACAAGTAAGAATGTATAATGAGAATGAAAATGTTCGAATCCGTAAGTAAGTTCGGACCAAACAGGTAAAAATGTATGATAAGAATGAATCGTTTGGAACTGTAAGCTCGAAACAAACAAGTAAACATTCCTTAAAGCAGATAATATTCAAGATATGTTTTAAATCTGCATATATATATATATATATATATATATATATATATATATATATATTATACACGCACACACATGCAAATATGTTTGTATACAAGAATGGTTAAAAGGGACAAACGAGTCATGCGGGTCAAATGGTGCTCGCCATTTGAACCTGGTATTAAATGTTTTGGTTGTCAAGTTTTATGCTTGTAGGTAAGCGTAATGGGTGTGCCTTGCCATAAATTAAAAGGAAATGACCATTGAAAGGTGTGGATAATGAGTCAATGGTTTTGGACTTGCATCAGGTATGTATAAAAAGTTATGCATTCGGTAGGAGCTTATGGCTAGACTATAGAAGGATGTGTCAAATTTGGGTAATAAATTAGCCCAAGTGGAATGTACTAACGGATTTAACATAAAAGGAAGCAAAGCATGAGTGAAAGATTAATATCCGCAGGCAAATACGGATCTAACACACAAGAGTAATTTGTAAGAATGAGAAGATTGGAATTCTTAAGTAAGTAAGTAAGAACAAAACACGATATAAAACATAAATAAGAATGTATTATTAGTTTAACTTCCTGAAAAGTCAAAGAAGTTGGGATGATTAATTATAAGGCAAGTAATTGTAAAATAGCATGAAGGGTTGGATGCATGAAGTAAGCATAACCCTTTGAGAATTTATTGTAGTATTGAGAAAAGTTTAATTGAAGGAAAGAAATATTGGATAAACTACATGTTGCGCATGTTAACAAATAACACACGAGAGTTAAAAATTGAACGACGGGCTAGGACCCGGATGAACGACACAAGTAATTACAAGGAAAGAAGACTTTCTCATGAAATGCTAAAACCGTGTTCTAGAGTATGCTTGATTTAGAAAGAAGTACAAATGTGTACTTCAATACATGTACGATAAGTAGAAGTGCCAGTTTCACCTTGAAAAGTCATAGTGCTGAAAGTTAGCGAAATAAATAACAAAATGAAAGAATCGTATGCAGAAATGGTATGTGTGATATGTTATAGCATACACGTAAGAAATTTGTATAAGAATTGTAGGTGCTTAAACACCGAGAAGAATAAATACTTGAAAAGAATGTATTAATAGCAAGTACAGTTAAGAAGTGCTACCGTTAATGCTGGGCTTGTTGGCCATGTTCATGTAAACAAGACATTGTTGAACAGATGAGCATAGCAGAAGCTCAACAAATGAATGGATGCGATCAATCCAAGTAACGTATAAACTCATGAAGAATTAGGTCGATTCGGATCATAGACTATTGGTTATGCAATGGAATCAAGGATTGTAAAATGCTTAGCTCGCAACTATGAATAAGAATTAGTATAAGTAATGATAGTAGCTGTAGAATGACGACTAATCCTTGACGAGTACGAATAAATAGAATACTTGAACTCAAACCGAAAGCTCACGCAAATGTGTGTTCGTTCCAAGACGCAATACAAGAATGTTATGATGGTTACAAAAGATTACGGTACTTCAAGAAATCATTTCGGGATAGAACGGTACTAGAAAATGGATTTCTTAAGCTGTTTGAGCTGAAACAGCGTTTGCAGACCAGAAAGGGCGTCAGCGATGGCCCCTCATAGTGTCAGCGACGCCACTCCTAACTTCCGACGCGTTAAACTACTGTCTACGCAAGTAATTCAACGACGCTCAGATCTAGACCCCGTCGGTGACGCAGTCTATGGTCGTCGCCGACGCCATACCCTAAAATACTTCGTTGATTTTGTTATTTTATTATGCCAAGGCTCCCAAACTCATTTTGGACCTTTGTTAAGCTTTAGAAAGGCACTATAATCCTGACAGAACAGCGGTTACAAGCTGGTTAACCTAAATATCAATGGTGAATGTATAAATAAATAGAAAGTTGCATGCATAGATGAAAGAATGTTTCTCTTAGTACTTCGAGAATGTTTGTGATAAGAATTAAGTGAACCTATAATTTATGGGAAAGGAATGTTGAAAGTATACATTTGAAATAAATTCAACGAATGAACCGCTAGTGATGGTATGTGCTAGGAACTAGCATTATAAAGTGGAGAAGACACTGATAAGAGCTCTGGTTAAGATTTCCGACTTTATGTGATTATGAAAGTAATTTTCGCTTGATTCAAGAACGTAGGAACAATGCGTACATTTACGTGTATGCATGAATAAAAGTTTTGCCAAGATCCCGAATGTATTCATGTTGTAGTAAGCATCATGAATAGATAAAAGGTAAAAGTAGAATTGGTCTAGCAGGATTGATAAAGGTTTCGTCGGGGACGAAACCTATTTTAAGAGGGGTAGGTTTGTAACGCCCCAAAATCCATATTCCGACTATTGGGTGTTATGTTTAAATGGTTTGGCATGGTTGGGTGACTAGGGAAACTTTGTGGTAGAGGTAAACTTGTAAACAAATAAAACCATAAGGGTTGGAAATGCACATCTAGAAAGATGTATTTATATAAATAAAAGAAAGAAAGAAATAAGAAAAAAAAGGAGAAGGTGCTAGTGTGTGTGTGTAACGAGTTCAGAGGGAGAGAAAGAGAAATTGTCACACCCCGACCCGCAGCGGAAAAGGGTGATCGGGGCATGATTGGATTTTTATCAAAGCCCATGACATTTATTATAATGTTTCATATTTATTATTACAATTTTAAAGAAGATGACACAATCAAATCATACAAGTACAACATGTCCTATACATCTTTCTAGACTTCATTATTTTTCTTCTAAGGCATTTTCCTATGTGTTCCTTGCTTCATCCTGTCCACCTGTATCATGTGTAAAAAATGGTTTTTGGGTCAACAAAAAGTTGGCGAGTGAACCTTGTTAGAAAACATTTATTATTGATTTCTTGTTGTATTTAATATGGAAAAATTGTGCAATAATCATATGTGAGCAAACGTAAATAATCATACAATAACATACAATAACAAACAATAACAAACAATAACAGACAATAACAAACAATAATAAACAATAACAAACAATAACAAACAATAACAAACAATAACAAACCACCTGGCATGAATATATGACATGAATGACAATGTATATGTTGGCAACGTCACGTTCACGCTCATAGGTAATGGGGAACAGACGACCTATGATGAAATGTATGTGCGATCAAGGCTCAATCAAACGGGGCCGATCGTATGTTGGCAACGCCTCGTTCACGCTCATAGGTAATGGGGAACGGCTCACGCTCATAGGTAATGGGGAGCGGCGGCCTATGATAATGTATGTACTGAAAATGATAAATTTAATCTAAACATTAACCACACAAACAGTTGATACATATTGAATACACATTTGATCATGGATATGATGGATGCACAATTGTTTAAATGTAATAAATAATAAGACACATGATACACCCCAAAAACGTGATTAAAACGGGGAATTTGTAGAGATTCACTCACAGTGGGTGCGTTTCTTGGATTGATGATGAATGCGCACGAATTCGGATTTAATCGGCAAGGGAACTAACCTAAATAATAACATAATAGTTCGATAAATAAATAAACTCTTATTTGAGATTAGTATTTTTAATTAGTGTTCTTAATGTGATTGTTAGGTTTATTTTTGTGAGTTCAAAGAAGTTTTCTAACTTTAAAAATATTATTTTTAAGTATTTTTAATTGATTTTTAATTAAAATATATAAATAAAAGAAAATAAAAAATTTTGACTTTTTGACCAGTTGACCGTTGACCAGTTGACTGTTGACCGTTTGACTGTTTGACCGGTTCGGACTTGCGTATGTATGCGCTGGGTGAGGCTCGAACCCGAGACCTCCCGTACGTGTGCACGCAGCTCTACCAACTGAGCTACGTGTCTAACCCGAAATATTTCTGTTTTTAATTATATTTATACACTATTTAATTTAATCAGAAATCATTTATTCTTAAAAAAGGATTTAATTATATCGGACCGGTGCACACAACAGGTCTCGAACCCAGGACCTGTTGTTTAGTGTCGCACACAGTCCACCGCTGGAATGTGTGTCTAACTTGGTTAATATACTGATTTTTATTATACTTAACATCTTACAGCGTGTTGATCCGGTTCGGTTTTAAAAAGAACATTTTTATTTCAGAGAGTGAGGTTGTGTCAAGGATCGAACTCGAGACGTGTGTTAATCGTTTGCACACAGTCCACCGCTGGACTGTGTGTCTAACCCGGTTTAATATCTGGTTTTAATTATACTTATACATAAGTTCGACTTCATCTTCCTCGTTCAAAGACACAGACAAAGATTATTCAACTGTTCTTGTTTGATTCGATTAACGAAATTTATAAGCAATTGAAATGTGATGGACAGAGAGGGTTTTGGGAATGAATGTACCGAAACAGATGTCTTTCTCAGAACTCCGGCAAGGATCGTCGGCTCTGTTTTGTGAACTCCGTCTGTTCGGATCAATTAACAGTTTTGATCGATTAGATGTGAAATTGAGTTACTAAATAATGATTATCAGAAGGGTTGAATGATTATACCGATTCACAGCGTGATTTTGGAAATTCCAGAGGTTTTCCGGCGAAAGCAGAATATTCCGGCTACGTCGTCTAGGATTGTTTCTGGTTGATGGATTGAAGTTAGTAATAGTCTAACAATGGATTGAAACCGAAAGAGTCGAGGTATTTACCGTTTTGATGTAAGTCTCGGTTTTCCGGTGACTTGCAGAGAATTCCGGCGATGTATTTCTTGCGACAGAGATTCTTCAGGGAGTTTAAGGTGAGTGTGGGTGATTTCGGTATGAGCTCTAAAAGTCTTATTTTAGAGTAAGCAGAAGGGATGAAATGAATTCGGTTTTCAGGCGATAACTTCCGGTTAACTTGCAGAGGATTCCGGCGACTTGCGGCGAGGTTTTCTGAGCGAGTTAGAGAGAGTAAGCTTGATAAACTCGCTAGCTCAAATGATGAATAAAGTATAACTCGGATTGAATTATATTTTCGGTTTCGAATTCCAAAATCATACGGTTATGGTTTTGACGATTTGAATGAGTGGCTTTAAGGTTTTTCAGTTATAACCGACGTTTATCATCAGTTACACTCGTTAAATCGTAAGGAAATCGTTAATTGAGCTTGATTGCGTTTTCGACAGTTACTGGTTTCCGCCCTTTTTGAATCGCAGGTTTGTTCCTTGTTTGTATATATCAATTAAATTGTTTGAATAAAAACCAATCAATGTGTGTAGCTCAGTGGTGTGTGTTGCGTGTGGGTTCGATGGATTCGAAACCCGGCGTCCGCAAATAATTTTTATTTCATTATTTATTATAAATTATTAATTATAGTTTTTAAATTATAATATATTTATTAATTATGTATCGTATAAAATTAACTTGAGCACTAAATACGCAACGAAAATTTTAACTGGATGTTCGGTTAATAAACAAAGCAGGGTTTGGTTAACCCGGTTTTTTACGGATGTCACAGAAACCATGCTCTCTTGAAGCTTTAATGGCACAATTCATCAAATTGGAAGGGAAATTGGTGATTTTGTGCATGCACGAGTCTTGATTTATGACCTTCTAATTCTACTAAACACTTGGTAAGTTGTGCATTCTCATTTGATGATCTTTTTAGAAATGGTTATAATCAAATCCGTAAATTGGTATGAAATTAAGCATGATTATGTGTTAAAATTATCATATAGAACATGTGTTATGCATGTTTATGATTAATTTGATGTTTGGAAGTAAAACCCATTTGGGATGATGAAGATGCTTGTCATCCATGTCTAATCCTATTACAAATTTGATGAGTTTATGCGGTGTGTGATCTTATGTGTTAGTTAGTTTAAAGAATAGTATGAAATTTGTTTGATTATAGTTGTGTTGATAAGATGAATGCAAGAAGTGGGAATCAAAGCATGAATGGGTTGTACATTATGCTTAGAAAGTGGTATGCACACCAAGTGTATGTTGAAATGTCTTAATGAAGTTAGGATGTGAAATTGTATGAAATGGCTTGACATATATGAATGAGATATGTTAATGATTTATTTAGTAGTAAACTAACTTGTAGAATGTGATAATGCCATGTTTGAAGATCATTAGAAAGGATGGAGTTGAAATGGTGTTGGGTTAGCTTAGTATGGGTTAAGATGTTAGTTGTGAAGATATGAAAAATGCTAGTGTGGATGGGTTGAAGTATATATGTATGTGTATGTGTACATAATTAAGAAATCATGTAGTTGTATATGTGATATAATACGAGTGTCGTGAATGATGATAAGTGAGTTGCGTGAATGTGGAACAAGGTGACTTTTAGTCTATGCCTTATGTATGTGTTATTTGGTTAATAAAAGGTCAAGTAAGAATGGAAAGATATGAATGTTAATACGAATGAACATGTGCGCTAACAAGAATGTGATTGCGATGACATGAAAGTATAGGGATCATGTCAAGATGGATGGAAGCATGGAAGGCTAACGGGTCAAAAGGGAGGCAAGGTAACGGATGCAAATTCGGACGCTAAGGTAAGTGATTTCCAGAATCACTTCTTCTTTTATAAACGAATATTGTTATGATCGAATGCAAGGGGTTATGTAAGAAATTACGGATAAAGGTAAGAATCAAGGTATGTATTGTTGAGATTATAGGATGCTAACTACGTTCGGAAATTCATAATGGAAGTAAACGGGTCAAAATGTAGAATTATGTGTCGGGTGTGGGTTTTGGATGTCATGGTATGGAAATCATATAAGAATGTTTGTGTAATCACAGAACTAGAGAAAGTATTGTTATAGCAAGCAGTAAATAGTAGCTATGTTGGAAATAACTTAGAATAGTCGAACGGGTCAAAAGAATCAAGTAAGAGACTTCCGATTCACTTCTCAGTAAGTATAGAGAGTTTTGATATTATGAATGTGGTGAATCATGTAAGATTATGTAGAAAATGCGAGTATTAAGGTAAGTAAATTTCTGAACTCATTTCGTAATTATGTACATTAAGATGTTTATATGTTCGAATAATCGAAACTAAGAGTGAATACGTAATTTATAAGAACTAAGAATCCGGGTTAAGGATTTCAAGCTAAATATGTAGGTAAATAGTTTACAAACATATAGAAACAAGTTTCATGGGAAACGGATGAAAATCGGATGAGTTACGGAAGTTTTCGTAAGTAAAACGGCAAAGTTTAAAAAAGGCTGCAGCAACCCACCGTAAGCTACGGTGGCCTACCGTAGCTTACGGTAGGCAGCTGTTGATCAAGAACAGAAAGCCTTGACCGTAAAACAGAAGTCACAAACCGTAAGCTACGGTCTGGAGCCGTAGCTTACGGCGGGGACCGTAGCTTACGGCGGGAATGGGCGGCAATATATATTTCTTTGTTTGAGATTTGAAACCTGTGGGAATGTAATTCAATGTATGTACTTACGTGAATGTGTGAGTCTTCAATATGTTAGAAGATATGTGATGTTAACTGTTGTTGTTGAGGATGATTTGTTACTAATTATTGTCTAAAGAATGAAATGAAAGTGAAGGTTTACTATTGATGACCTTGAAAGATTTACATTTGGGATGCAAAATCTTATATGGAAAGATAAACGAAAAGAATTTCTTAAAAAGAAAGAATATGGAGTGATATTTAATAACGAATGTTTAATACTATGAATGCAGTCACCAAATATTAATAATGCAAATGTATGTGGTGGTTGTAGGTTGTACGTAATTAATTTTACTATGGAATCTAAAGGGTGAAAGATCGAGTCGAAGAGCAAGGAATGTACGGGAAGAGCGGTCTCATGGCTTGTATTATGTATTACATTTAGCAAGTCAATCAAAAATGACTGTAGTAAATCTTTTCAAGAAATTGTTCAATAATTTATAAATGAATCTCAAGTAAGTCAAATAGTCAAATAAGAAAGAATTTTTTAGTCGGTATTTTCCGCTGCGTCGTTTTAGGTCAAAACGCGTTTAGGGTGTTACAAGTTGGTATCAGAGCCATGGTTTGAGTGAAATCAAGTACAAGAAGGTAAGTACTTGAACTCAAACATGTGTGCTCTTGTGATTAAGGACCCGTACAATCCAAGACTCGATAAAGATCCAAATGTGTAAATGAATGTAAGCATGTATATATGTATTCATATAGAGAAACTAATTGAATTATATATATGCAATGTCATGAGGAGAATGATTCGAAAATGCGGTCTAGGATGAATGACAAAGCATGTAATTAGACAGATGGACCCGAGGACACAATATTAATGTATATATGGGTACCGGTTGGAAGAATCTCCTTGGGGAGGGTAAATATTAAACAAAAGACTATAATACTGTCTTGTTAAGGTTTTAAAGATGTTGCACGAACTGAAAACCCATTTCTTCGTACATAAGACGATGACTATCATGAAGGCACGATACTAGCATGTGGATTGCGCACCTGGCCAGTACGCAAGAAGCATACGACAATCGTGAAAGCATGATAATCAACGCATGTATGTCCGATAGAGTTGGGAATAAGTTTAACGTGTGGGTGAAAAGAATTGTTAGACTCTCAAAAAGTGGAGGGCAATGTATATGAAATGAAATGTTTTAATCCGTAAGTAAGTACGAATCAAACAAGTAAGAATGTATAATGAGAATGAAAATGTTCGAATCCGTAAGTAAGTTCGGACCAAACAGGTAAGAATGTATGATAAGAATGAAAACGTTTGGAACTGTAAGCTCGAAACAAACAAGTAAACATTCCTTAAAGCAGATAATATACAAGATGTGTTTTAAATCTGCATATATATATATACACACACACACACATGCAAATATGTTTGTATACAGGAATGGTTAAAAGGGACAAACGAGTCATTCGGGTCAAATGGTGCTCGCCATTTGAACCTGGTATTAAATGTTTTGGTTGTCAAGTTTTATGCTTGTAGGTAAGCGTAATGGGTGTGCCTTGCCATAAATTAGAAGGAAATGACCATTGCAAGGTGTGGATAACGAGTCAATGGTTTTGGACTTGCATCAAGTATGTATAAAAAGTTATGCTTTCGGTAGGAGCTTATGGCTAGACTATAGAAAGATGTGTCAAATTTGGGTAATAAATTAGCCCAAGTGGAATGTACTAACGGATTTAACATAAAAGGAAGCAAAGCATGAGTGAAAGATTAATATCCGTAGGAAAATACGGATCTAACACACAAGAGTAATATGTAAGAATGAGAAGATTGGAATTCTTAAGTAAGTAAGTAAGAACAAAACACGATATAAAACATAAATAAGAATGTATTATTAGTTTAACTTCCTGAAAAGTCAACGAAGTTGGGATGATTAATTATAAGGCAAGTAATTGTAAAATAGCATGAAGGGTTGGATGCATGAAGTAAGCATAACCCTTTGAGAATTTATTGTAGTATTGAGAAAAGTTCAATTGAAGGAAAGAAATATTGGATAAACTACATGTTGCGCATGTTAACAAATAACACACGCGAGTTAAAAATTGAACGACGGGCTAGGACCCGGATGACGACATAAGTAATTACAAGGAAAGAAGACTTTCTCATGAAATGCTAAAACCATGTTCTAGAGTATGCTTGATTTAGAAAGAAGTACAAATGTGTACTTCAATACATGTACGATAAGTAGAAGTGCCAGTTTGACCTTGAAAAGTCATACTACTGAAAGTTAGCGAAATAAATAACAAAATGAAAGAATCGTATGCAGAAATGGTATGTGTGATATGTTATAGCATACACGTAAGAAATTTGTAAAAGAATTGTAGGTGCTTAAACACCAAGAAGAATAAATACTTGAAAAGAATGTATTAATAGCAAGTAGTTAAGAATTGCTACCTTTAATGCTGGGCTTGTTGGCCATGTTCATCTACACAAGACATTGTTGAACAGATAAGCATAGGCAGAAGCTCAACAAATGAATGGATTATAGTTGTGTTGATAAGATGAATGCAAGAAGTGGGAATCAAAGCATGAATGGGTTGTACATTATGCTTAGAAAGTGGTATGCATACCAAGTGTATGATGAAATGTCTTAATGAAGTTATGATGTGAAATTGTATGAAATGGCTTGACATATATGAATGAGATATGTTAATGATTTATTTAGTAGTAAACTAACTTGTAGAATGTGATAATGCCATATTTGAAGATCATTAGAAAGGATGGAGTTGAAATGGTGTTGGGTTAGCTTAGTATGGGTTAAGATGTTAGTTGTGAAGATATGAAAAATGCTAGTGTGGATGGGTTGAGTTATTATGTATGTGTATGTGTACATAATTAAGAAATCATGTAGTTGTATATGTGATATAATACGAGTGTCGTGAATGATGATAAGTGAGTTGCGTGAATGTGGAACAAGGTGACTTTTAGTCTATGCCTTATGTATGTGTTATTTGGTTAATAAAAGGTCAAGTAATGTATGAATGGAAAGATATGAATGTTAATACGAATGAACATGTGCGCTAACAAGAATGTGATTGCGATGACATGAAAGTATAGGGATCATGTCAAGATGGATGGAAGCATGGAAGGCTAACGGGTCAAAAGGGAGGCAAGGTAACGGATGCAAATTCGGACACTAAGGTAAGTGATTTCCAGAATCACTTCTTCTTTTATAAACGAATATTGCTATGATCGAATGCAAGGGGTTATGTAAGAAATTACGGATAAAGGTAAGAATCAAGGTATGTATTGTTGAGATTATAGGATGCTAACTACGTTCGGAAATTCATAATGGAAGTAAACGGGTCAAAATGTAGAATTATGTGTCGGGTGTGGGTTTTGGATGTCATGGTATGGAAATCATATAAGAATGTTTGTGTAATCACAGAACTAGAGAAAGTATTGTTATAGCAAGCAGTAAATAGTAGCTATGTTGGAAATAACTTAGAATAGTCGAACGGGTCAAAAGAATCAAGTAAGAGACTTCCGATTCACTTCTCAGTAAGTATAGAGAGTTTTGATATTATGAATGTGGTGAATCATGTAAGATTATGTAGAAAATGCGAGTATTAAGGTAAGTAAATTTCTGAACTCATTTCGTAATTATGTATATTAAGATGTTTATACGTTCGAATAATCGTAACTAAGAGTGAATGCGTAATTTATAAGAATTAAGAATCCGGGTTAAGGATTTCAAGCTAAATATGTAGGTAAATAATTTACAGACGTATAGAAACAAGTTTCATGGGAAACAGATGAAAACTGGATGAGTTACGAAAGTCTTCGTAACTAAAACGACAAAGTTTGAAAAAGGCTGCAGCAACCCACCGTAAGCTACGGTGGCCTACTGTAGCTTACGGTAGGCAGCTTATTGATCAAGAACACAAAGCCTTGACCGTAAAACAGAAGTCACAGACCGTAAGCTACGATCTGGAGCCGTAGCTTACGGCGGGGACCGTAGCTACGGCGGGAATGGGCGGCAATATATATTTCTTTGTTTGAGATTTGAAACCTGTGGGAATGTAATTCAATGAATGTACTTACGTGAATGTGTGAGTCTTCAATATGTTAGAAGATATGTGATGTTAACTGTTGTTGTTGAGGATGAATTTGTTACAAATTATTGTCTAAAGAATGAAATGAAAGTGCAGGTTTACTATTGATGACCTTGAAAGATTTACATTTGGGATGCAAAATCTTACATGGAAAGATTATCGAAAAGAATTTCATAAAAAGAAAGAATATGGAGTGATATTTAATAACGTATGTTTAATACTATGAATGCAGTCATCAAATATTAATAATGCAAATGTATGTGGTGGTTGTAGGTTGTACTTTACTATGGAATCTAAAGGGTGAAAGATCGAGTCGAAGAGCAAGGAATGTACGGAAGAGCGGTCTCATGGCTTGTATTATGTATTACATTTAGCAAGTCAATCAAAAATGACTGTAGTAAATCTTTTCAAGAAATTGTTCAATAATTTATAAATGAATCTCAAGTAAGTCAAATAGTCAAATAAGAAAGAATTTTTGAGTCGGTATTTTCCGCTGCGTCGTTTTGGGTCAAAACGCGTTTAGGGTGTTACATAAATTTTCTCACATGAAACTCTACCTATGTATATATATTCATCTTTATAAATTTCCTAGAGTAATTATATTGTCAAAACAACTAATTTTCATATATAATGTAGCGAAATTGTACGCTATTTTAGATAAACCAGTCTAGGGTTTGAGAGGTCGAGACTGAAGTGAATAAGGTTGTAGATGTTAGCTTTCTAAAAAATAATAATAATAAGTAATAAATAAAATAACACCTGTCTGAACAACTTTGTCGGTAACTAGATATTTCAATACATCCGTTGCACTCACTGAGGGGCATTTCGTAATTACACAACAAACGAAAAAGAGCACTTCAGTGGGCCCCTCGAAACCTTTAACTCATCTCACAACACGCCACGTGTCAACCCAAATCGGATCAAAAGTGATCCTACAAAACCAGAATCCGCCCGAAACATCTCTCAGCCCGTATATTGATCTCCCACGTGTCAAGTTTCCATCCCGTAATAATATCTTCTTCTACGATCTCTCTCGCTCTCTCTCTCTCTCTCTCTCTGTAGATTCGTGCTTTAACTTTTCAACACAACCTATCAAACCCTATTTATAAATCTTCACCTTCACTCCTTCTGTGAGTTCTTCAACAGTCTTTCATTGAAGAATTCCATCATAACGTTCATAATTTGACGACGATGAGCTCCAAATTTCACCCATTTTTGCGGATTTGAGCTTCGAGTCAAAGCTCGGTCGTTCGTGTCTCCGAAATCGACGGTAAATTTCATTATTCGTTCATAATGGAGTCATATTGAAGTGTTTGATGTCCTTTTTTTAGGTTTCTGTTGGGGAAATTGATGGATGAATGATGTGAGAAGTGTTTCGTGTTGATCTTGATGTGAATTTGTGTGTAACTGTTTATGAACTGATTGATTTCGTAGGTTTATGGTGGATTTATATGAGTTTAGATGAGTGTTAGGGTTTGTTCATGAGGTTTGAGTGTTATGAGTATCATGAAAGGTTAAAATTATCTTCGTAGTGTTTATTTTGATTAAAATTTTGTATAATTTAGTTTTATGCTGGACTTCTATGAATCTCAGATGAAGGTTTGAGTATTAGAGTATGAATATGATGAAAGGTTATTATTATTTTCCTAGGCTTCATTTTGATTAAATTTTATCGAACTTTTGAAAAAAAGGTGTTTTCGGTAGAAGATGATGAAACATGCATGAACTTGATTAGGTTTTTGATTGTTTACTTTCTTTTTAATTGTCATGAATTAGTTGCTTAAGGCATGACCTTTAGTTAAATGAACTTTATTATTATTGTTTTAGATTTTGTTTTATTGTCAGGAAGATGATGGATTTATCATCTGAGAAATCAAAACTTCGTTGTAAGAAATATTTCTACATGTAGTTTGATGATGAAATCTATATGTATATGTGATATGTTTAGTTATTTCGGATTAGTTCGTATTGAAGGTCGGAGATCTGAGGTCCTTTTCTCATTTGTACTATGATGAATTCATAACGCCAATCCTTGCATTATGCAACTATGGTTTTGGGGGCTTTTTTTTAATGTTTTCTAAGTCTCTCATGTTGTTTATGTAGGATCCTTTGAAGTGTTTCTTAAAGTTTCATCACTTGGAGAAAAACGTTCTGCTTCACTTTCCGACGAAGAAAGAACTTGCCTTGATTTCCCAAAATCTCTTTAAATACTGTTAATGAGGAGTGTTGGGGTGAACAAACATATCTTCCAGCACCTAAAGTGTTGGCAGAACTTAACCACCATAACCGGGTCAACTTGAAGGAAGTGAGAAATGGAGCCCCATTTGATGGGCAAGGAATGTATGTAGAAGATGAGTCCAGAGTTAATGAGGATTTGAATAGTATTAGGCCCACAAAGTTGGGCCAGCCCAATGGTGCTTTGCATGTACAACATCAACAACCTCAAGGCCCTGTGGTTCAGTGGGAGAGCTTTCTGCCTCTTAGATCTCTCAAGGTTCTTCTAGTTGAAAATGATGGTTCAACTCGTCATGTTGTTAGTGCTCTGCTCCGCAATTGCAGCTATGAAGGTTTGTTTATAACTATTTAACTTGCCGATAAATGCTTTTGGTACAATAATATAGCGAACCTTTTATAGTGTGCACGCAAATGAATGAATGATGATTCACTCACAGAGTCAATTTATCAAAATAAACTCATTACATGCGTCATATGTATGGTAATGCCTGTAGTTACTAGGACTTGGATTACGTTACTAGAACACATCATGCTGCTCGCTTTCTTGATCAACTTGTTACTACCTCTATTTGTATCTTCACTTTTATTAACCAAATATTAACTTTTTAAACATATATAATGCTAGTTACAGCTGTAGCAAATGGTCTAGAAGCATGGAAACTGTTGATTGATCTAAACAAGCAAATTGATCTTGTTTTAACCGAGGTAGTGATGCCATATTTATTGGGTATTGGTCTCTTATCCAAGATAATGAACCATGTTACTTGCAAGAATATCCCAGTGATAAGTGAGTGTATCTTTCCTGTTCATATTTCAGAAAACTCATTTTTTTATAAGGTTCTCATATATTTAAGTGTTGTGTTGTGTTTAATGAGTTTTACGTGCAGTGATGTCATCCAATGACTCAATGGGTATAGTCTTTAATTGTTTATCCAGAGGTGCAGTTGACTTTTTAGTCAAACCTATTCGCAAGAATGAGCTGAAAAATCTCTGGCAGCATGTGTGGAGGAAATGTCACAATGTGAGTTAATATAGTTTTTATGGTTTATGTTTCATTAACACACATACCAGTTTTTGGACTTCGGCTTCAGGTGTGTTCTGATTTCGTATGTGTACTGTATTTGAGCTACTACTACATCTCCCAATGCTCATTTGTCCATGCCTAATTTGAGAAAAAAAATAATTCGCTAATAATCTAAAAAAATGTTTCTTTTGTTTTGCTCTAATTTCTCATCTTTTCAGCAGTCTAGCGGTAGTGGGAGTGAGAGTGGCATACAGGATCATAAATCTATAAAATCGAGAAGCATTGAAGAGTCTGATGATGACAGTGGCAACAGTGATGACAATGATGAAGTAAGCATAGAGTTGAATGCTAAGGGTGGGAGCGACAACGGAAGTGAAACTCAGGTAATTTTTCAGTCTCTAGTTTCTTTTTACTCACTATTTAGTGTGTAAAGTATACTATGAATGCTGATTCTTATGATGAATTGTGCTGATTCTATATCAAGTAATTTGTATAAAAATTCAAGCATCTACTTCTTCACTTAATCGTACTGTTTCATTTGTGTTATTAAGAGTTCTTGGCCAAAGAGGGTTGTAGAAGTTGATAGCTCCCAAGCAAATGTTTTGTCTCGTGATATCACTTCTGCTCAAGTTGCAAGGCCTGAAACATCTAAACTCGGTAATAAATTAGTATTGCAAATTATTAGAGTTTAATTACCAAAAGGACAAACGAACATGACAGTGTTATATAATGCATATAAGTGTTCTGGCATGACATATTGGCAGTTTGGCACAATAGTATTTTTTTATCGTCGCTTTTGGAAAGAGTATCTGTCAAATTGTTAATAAAACGTAACAATTTTTTATCAACAAGTGGAACATATAAAGTGGATTCTCAAGTTTAATGCATCATAATAGTGTAGAGCTGGCAAATGAGTGGATCGAGCGATGTCGAAACGATTTCAGGTTAAATCCAAGTTGGAGAAGATTCAAATCAGCCTATTAGATAACCTTTTTTATATTTATTGGCTTTGACTCCTCTAGAAATTATCAGTTTTAATACTACAGTTACTACTTTTCACTACCTTTTTTGGTGCTTACAGAAGTTAATGACAAAATAGGTTAGATTTATTGTGTTAATTAGATTTAGAGTTACATTGGTGATTTTGTAGAAATTATTGAAATGGGAAAAGACTTGAAGATTGGAGTCCCTAAAAGTTCAAGTTTTGAGGTCGAAGACACAAACAAAAAGAAGATGGACAAGTTTAGTGAGTCAGACATGACGAAAGTTGGTTGTCAAAATGGTGCGCCAGGGACCGAAACCAAGACAAGTAATTCTCACAAGGAAACTCCAAAATCAAATCACTTGCTTAAAAGCATTAATATCGAAGATAAATCTATATATTATTCTAAGGAATCACCTGCTCTTGAGCTCAGTTTGAAGAGGACAAGAGACGCCGATGATGATGATGCCACTGCCCAAGGACGAAATATCTTAAGTCATTCCAATCATTCAGACTTCTCGAGGTATGTTATACTGTCATGTTTTTTTTTCTTTTTTTCGAGTTTCTAATGCTCATTGCTATGCAGATATAAAACGGTATCAAAGTTTAATCAAGTTCCAACTGGGAATGTTGACAGTTGCTCACCACCTAATATAAGTTTGGAAGCAGCGAAACCAAATAACATCCAATCTAATTCAAACGGAACCCCTAATAACCGTTCCAACGGCAGCAATGACATGGGGTCCACCACCACAATGCTTACACAACCAAACCAGACGACAAACAACTTCCCAACAGTTCCACCACTGTTGTTCATACTTCCCCCCTGCAACCACTCCTCCCTCGTGCCATTGACGGTGAACCAGTCAAGACCACCGTGGGGCAACCTAAGGCTCTCCATCGGAAGGTTCGAGTCTGCCACCATCACCACTACTACCACCACCATCACCACCATGTCCATCAGCAAGAGAAGATACTGGACACTGATGATTAATCTTTAAGAAACATGGTGTCTAACATCTTGACAGCTTCGGCTCCGCTTCTTGAAGGTGGCAAGATTGAAACGATAATGATGCTGCTAAAAATTTTAATGGTGGAGATGGTAGCGGAAGTGGGAGTGGGAGCGGGGATCAAGAACGCTTAGCTCGGCGAGCGGCTGCCCTTGACAAATTCCGCCAGAAGAAAAAACAACGATGCTTTGAGAAAAAGGTATTCATTTTCTTTGAAAACCATAATCAAATAATTAACTGTTGTAAATCTAAACACCTGTTTAACAACTGCATTTTCTTTGGTGGATATTAAGGTGCGGTACAAGAGCAAGATGAAGCTAGCAGATCAGAGACCACGTTTCGTGGGCAATTTGTTAGATTTGCGGTTCACGACGAGGATGCAGATTCGTAACAGTTGACTTTGACTTTGTTTCTGATATTAAATAAGTAAAGGAAGAATATGAAGGGTACATTTCAAGATACACAGGCCCGCGATGAATGATTTTAGAAAGATGAAACTTGACAGAAGCTAGAATTTACAGATGGTCCCATGTTTCTAGCAGTAAGATTTTTATTTCTTTTCCTCCCAAGACTTCTCAAAATAATGTTTTGGCGGTTCTTGTTCGTATGCAGTTTGCTGCTTTGATGTTCTTGAACCTTTGTCCAAGTTTATCTTCTTATACGCACAAGTTTCTGAACTTTTACTGTTTGAACCATTCAACTTGATCAGCAGTTGCAGGTCGATCGATTTAGCAAGAGTTGACTTATGACCCATCATATTATGTATGTATGTGTGTATATATGTTCTTCAAAAAATTAATACCTATGGTGCATCCTAATATCCTAGCTCACATCAACCTATGAGCTTCCTTCCCCTCTTAACCTTAATATTATACAAGGCAAGGTATGTAAACCTAACACTATATGGTATCTCTATAATCAATTTTGGAAGTCTACCTTCTTCTGGTGCATTGGCAGCTCCATGGAGTCTCGCCTGGAACAAAATGCTCTAGGTTGAGCCAAGTGTTTTACCACAGTGGGCCTTCGGGCAGTGGTTTCCTATGAAACGGTGGCGGGCCAGGTCACCAGCGATGTTCGCGAGCGTGGGTGACCTTTTGCCATTGGGTTTACCTGGGTGGTCGGGCTTTGTTGGTCATTCAAAAAATATTTTTTTGGAGGTCTCTCCTAGGACTACAATCTTGAGGTTGCTTTAACGATCCTTCCATGTAAGCAGCAGATCATGAGGTTGATATGATGAATAGTGATTCATATGAGACTTGGTTGTTTTACAACATTTTATGTCATTAGTGGGACTTTCAACCTCGCTCAAAGATGAAGTCTATTTATTGCTTGAATCGAAATACATTTGTATTAAATTTCCCCCAAATTGAGGATCTAATGTTGTATATTAGATTGTTAAAGCACTGGATCGATGACGAACATCAACATTGCATTTGATTCATGACGTGAAATAACATAAACATAAAAGATATATAAGAAGATGTAGGAGAAACTCATTCATTTCATTACAATCAACACAGATTACATACCGAACGCGTATACATCATCTTCTACAAGCTGCTTTAGATCATAAACATCTAAACCCTAGCTTTCTCTCTCTAACAGATAGTCTCTCTCTCTCTCTCTAGAATGTGCACACCCAGAAGGCTCTAAAAGATTGCACAAAGCTTACCCTAATCTAAGCTATACAACACATAAATATAGACTAAGGACTAAATCTGGACAAAACACATTGTCCGGGATACAACAAACAATATTGTCCGAGTTTAATACTAACAAACTCGGACTGAACAAGACAAGAAATCCCATCCGAATTTAACTTATAAATTTGGAATCCCCATTATACTAAAGCCTTCCGAGTTTAACGATTAAACCGGAATTACATGACTGACTCATAAACTCGGAATATTACAAGACTTGCAAACTCGGAACCCACTATTCCAAGTTTACCCTTGTAATCCGGAATCCTCATGCTTCAATATCTCTGACTTCATTGACTTCTTGACTTGGACTTTGCTTTGTTTGACCTGAACTGATAAAGCGATAGTTACCCGACAAGAACTACACTTACAGACTTCCCCTTAACTGTTACTATCAATTCTGTCTGACACTGATGTCTTAAGTCACCGGGTACTACAATTACAAACTCCCCCCTTGACTGATGATATCATGCATGCATTCAACTTTAGCTGAGGCTTGATCTTTCCGGTAGATCACAACGATCTTCAACCGTTCTAATAAAAGACTTGCTGACGATCACTTAAATGGCCGCTTTGAGAAACCCAAAGAATCCAACATTACGCACTGTCGATCCTTCCCCTTATACTTCTCCCGAATCAAATTAACACGAACCGAGCTACAACCGCATGTAAGAACATCATTCGATACATTAATCTTCAAACTAACTGGTAAAAGAACGAAACGTCGGATTTCCAATGCCCAACATCGAACACTTCAAATTCCGCAAAGACATGAAGTTTAGGAATGGCAATGGGCCGGTTTTAGGCCGGTTATTGGTAATCCCAAGCCCATACCCGATTGTAATTCTTTGGCCCGTACCCGGCCCGTTACCCGTCGGGTATTTGTCGGGTAATTACCCATCGGGTATCGGGCATACCCGCGGGTATCGGGTATACCCGTTAATTTCTTAAAAATACCCCGTCGGTACAAATGTGCAATTTTTACTATGATGTTTATATAATTTACAATTTTAATAACTATAACAAATGAAAACATTATTAAATACTTCCATATCATATTCATACTACATATACCAAACTAAATCAAAACGGTTACTTAATTAATTAATTGTATTAGGACCACCTAGTGGCATAAACATCGGGTGCTAGCTTCCATATCCAATATACATGCTCAAAAATAAGTTAGTTGTTCACTAAGCAGCTGCCAAATACATATCCACATATGAAATACTAGTTGTCTTCATATCCAAATATGTATTCAAAAAGGTAAGTTTACTTGTGATAGCCATATGTAGTCAAAAAGGTAAGTTCATTTGTGATAGCTATTGTAAGTACTGTCATGTGCTTGCTTTCCAAAAGTGAAGCTAAAATACCATTTCGTCACTCATCCCTTGAAACCTCTTTCTTACACTTAATGAGAAAAAGAGAAAAATACACTATTAAATAACTCATCACTAAGATAACATAAATGTAATAAAATCTTAAACTTGGAAGATATATTTACCTTGTCACCATCATCATAGTCATATTCAATTGTTTGACAATATGCTTCGTCGGTTTCTTTTGAACATGTTGCTGTGTGTAAAAAAAGCAACACAGTAAATATAAAAATAATCATTTCTATAAACATAATAAAATGAAATTACCTCTTATTTCATTTAACAACCAACTTTGAGCACACATCAATGCTTCCAATGTACTTGGATGAAGGCAACTACGATGCGGACTTACCAATCTACCACTTGTGCTAAAAGAAGACTCTGAGGCAACTGTTGTTATAGGTATTGCTAGTACATCTCGAGCTATCTTTTGTAGTATCGGATACTTCATACCATATGTTTTCCACCAAGTTAGTATATCAAGATCTACGTTCGGCGGACAAACTTTCTCTTCAAGATAATGGTCAAGCTCCAATATAACACTTCTTTAGCTTTTAAATGAATTTTTTATATCGAACAATATTAACTACACATGAATATAATAAATAAAAATGGTAAAAAAACCTCATACCTGATGAATTCTCCTCATCGACATATGATAAATAGTCGTCAAATAATCCACTTTCACTCTTAGCATTATTTGAAGTTGACGTGCCGTAACCGTGGTTCTTTGCATTCCCAAAACCTTTTTCTTTATAGTCTTCAAACAATTCATATATGAACTTTTTGTGTTTCTCAAGTTCAGTCTTTGCACCTTCGGAACCATAAAGTATTGGAAAACAATACTTCATAATTTTCAACTTGTAACGGGGATCTAAAATGGCTGCTACACCCATAAACCCATGTATATCTGACCAATATTTATCAAACTTAACAATCATTTTGTTGGCCATCTCCTTAATCACTTCTTCCTCATCTCGACCCCACTTGTCTAATGCAAATTTTATTTCATATACAGATTTGAAAAATATATTTGCTGTGGGATATTTTGTTCCGGAAAACAACTCGGTCACATCATGAAATACCTTTAACTTCTGACAAATAGTAGAAGCCAACTCCCAATCCTTCTCTGATGGCAAACTATTATATTGTGCATCTCGTAGTTTAAGGCGCTTGAAAACATCTTTGTAGATAATAGCAACAGTTAACATCAAGTATGTTGAATCCCAACGGGTTTTGCAATCAAGGGACAATTTTTTTGAGGATGGAATTGCCAAATGACGAGCTGCTTCTTCAAACCTTTCAAGTCGTTTTGGTGTTGCTGTCCAAAAACCAACACTATCCCTAATTCTCTCTATCCCGCCAGCAATAATTGACAACCCATCTTGGACGATTAGATTCAAAATGTGTGCACAACAACGCATCTGAAATAACTGCCCCCCTAAGATAAGATCACCCAGAGAGAGTTTATCTAGCAATAAGTGAATCAACAAATCATTTGTTGAACAGTTATCCACGGTTACTGTGGATACTTTTCTGTCAATGTTCCAATCACACAAGGACTCATACAAAACACCAGCAAGAACTTCAGCGGTATGAGGACAAGGAACATAAATAAACCTAGTGTAAATTCATAAAAATGAGTTAACACGATTAGTTGGACAAATTATATATAGATAAAAACAACACTATACCTGATTATACGGCTTTGCATTTTTCAGTTATCATCAACGAAATGAACAGTGATCGCCATAAAACCTTTTTTTTGATTGCTTGATGTCCACATGTCTGTGGTAATTGCGATTCTACTCGTATTCTTCTCCAAAATCCTATAATAAATAAATGTTAGTATGAATGTAACATAATAAAGATTTCATATAAAACATAAGGCATACATCATTGTCTTTTGTTTTTCATATTCAAAAATCTTCATTATGTCACTTTTGAGAGTATTTCGAGATGGAACCTTAAAATAAGGTTGAAGGCCACCCACAAACTTTCTAAACCCACGATGCTCAACCATAACAAGCGGATACTCATGCACAATTACCATCTCGGCGATATCTTTTCTCGACTTATCAGCATTAAAATTATAACAAGAAAGCTCTGACTGTCCCGATGTCTTTATCTGATTCGCTGACAACATTTGTTGGCGTATATCTTTATTTTTTTGTTTCTTACAAGTATCCATGTGAGCAAGTAAATGGCGTGTCCCGTTTGAGCTTCTAGCTCCTAATCGTTTCTTGCAATAATTGCACTCGGCCTTTAATTCACCGTTCACTTTCAACTTTGTGAAATGCTCCCATGCAGGCGAAGATGATTTCCTTTTTTTGTTAACTGGACCGTTGTCGTCATCAGCAGTTTCTCTAGAATCTTCATGAGTTCGTTTCCATTGATCTTGTGATTGATTTTTGGTTGTTTGTTGATCTTCTTGATTATGTTGATTACTATCAACATGTGTTTGTGTATTGGAACCATCACAATCCAAAATCCCTTCTCCTTCCTCATCCATATTACCTAAAAAAGAGTATGCAGTGGCCAACAAAAACTGCAGTTTAGCTTATTTCATTGCTGAACAAAAAGAAAAAAATTGTAGTAAAAGGGATTTTAGTGACTTCATGTGAAATTATGTATTTGGCATTTAATACGCTCAAAGGGATATCCATCATCATTATGATAGCATTAATTATTATAATTCATCATAATATATGCATTACATATTCTCGTGAACTTCATTTGCATATATGTATTTTGCATTTAATAGACTAAAAGGGATATTACATACATCATAATTGGTGCTATTAATGTTCCTAAGAGTATTAAACAAACATATATAGCACATAAAGTAATAATGACCCCATTAATCTCCATAACCTAAAATGTATTTAGAGAATTTCAAAGGCCAGAACTGACACACATTGAGTGTTATTAAAGTCTTTAGTGTGTATAGATTGAATATAACTAAACCTAAAATCTTGTATGTGTATGTTAAAATTCTTGAAGAAAAATAAGAGATCAAAATCTATGAATAAATCAACTAAGAAAATCACCAAAAGAATTCTACATAATAGAAAAAAGAAATTACCTTCACTGCGATAACAGAGATCTCGATCTGATAATGGTGTTGTAGCTTCTTGACCTTTTTTGTTATTGCTTTATGAGTAGAATATAATAAGATGATTCAATTTCAATAAAGTGGATATCTGGATGATGTATTTGACAAATTTGGTGGGAAAATCTGGATGCTAATCATCTATATCTTTTCTTTCTTGGAAATACAATTTTGAAAAGATGACAAAACTAGACCATAGTCCTATAGTAAATTAGTAATAAGTGCATGTAGTAAATTTATATACATGAAAATTTATAATATGATTATTTCGGGTAATATTCGGGTAAATGGGCCGGGTAACGGGCCGGGTAACGGGCGGTGTCCCTAAATCCCATACCCGTACCCGTACCCGAATTTTTTCCTTATTGAGCCCATACCCGGCCCATACCCATCGGGCTTCGGGTATACCTGACCCGTATGTTTTCAGGTTTCGGGTATACCCGTCAGGCTTGAGCTTTTTTGCCATCCCTAATGAAGTTTGATTTGATAAGTTAATAACAAACCAAACTCCAAAAAATGCACATCCACCATCTTGAATCAAATAAACAATATAATAAGTCAATGATATAATATTGGTTATATATTTTATGGCTTTTTCTAGTGAATTATGTACCAATTATTCTTAATTTCAACAAGTTAGATAACAACCCCCATTTTAACCAATTGCATTGTTTATTTTATTTTAGTTAATTAACTACACCTAATTATTAAACATTCTTATTGTTTAAGGGTATGTTTGATAAAAGTAGCAGGTGGTTATAAGTTGATGGCTGGTAGCTGGAAGCTGGTGGCTGGCTGAAGCTGGTAGCTGTAGCTTTTTAGATATATTTAGGTGTATGGTATAGTAGGTGGAGCTTTTAATAAAATGTATAAAATGATTAAAATAGACATAACTAAAAAGTTGATGCATTAAAAAGTTCATTATCTTTAAAGGTTAAAATAGTCATTTTTTTCCTAAAAGATTCTAGCTCCTTTTAAACGCTACTAGTAGGAGCGTTCAACCAAAAACTTCAAGCTTCAATCTCTTTCAACCAAATAAGTCTTTTTACTAAGTAGAAGTTTTTTCATGTCAAAAATACCATAAATATCTGCGAGACAATAAAGTTACGATAATGTAATAATAATCAAGTTATTTTACAACAAATAAAACTACTATAATTATAACAAAAATTTTATACTTTGTTTATTTAAAAAGGGACAACGTCAATTCATATTATTTATGGGTCATTAAAAATAATGTTGTAGTGATGTGACTAATGATATTTCACATGTTTTTCAAATATTATTTAAGATATATTTGACTATTTAATTATTAAATAATAATAATTTTGCGAGTCACTTTTCTTTTGGAATAATGAGTTTATAATGAAAAACAAATTAGTAAAAAATACGTTAATGAAAAAAAAATCCTAGAATTTTATTTTGTCTTCTTTTTAACTTAAAGAAAAATCAAATCTATTTCTTTAAAGAAAAGATATTAGAATTCTACCTTATGTTATTTTAATGATACCTCGAAACTTAATGTTGAAAGAGATGAGTTCTTTAACAAAGAAAAGATTTCAATCATTATGAGATTTTATTATTTTAGCACCAAAATGCTGACGTAAGCCCCTACGCTTTAGTGCTAATAATCCGAAAAATCATCAAAGTTGATAACAAAATTTACAAAGTAGCATTAATTTTACATGCGTCGGCTATGAAGGTGTCAAATTATTAAAGTGTGAGCTATAGAGGTGTCGGTTTATCTTAATTTGAGCTAGGAAAGTACTATATTATCAAAGTATGGACTATGAAGGAGCATTCGATAATGAAGATGTCAACTTATCAGAATGTGAGCTATGGAGATGCCCCTTGTCTGCTTGGGGGCTATAAAAAATGCTAAATTACCAGAGTGCGGGTTATGAGACTGTCGTTTCTGCTTATTCGTCATCTCATTGATTGTTTTGATTTTCCTATTTACCCTATCTATGAGCTCAGTATCGTACAAGTACCAAGTTCCGGCATCAAAAGTACCGCTTTCGAAAATTGCAAAAAAAGGTATCAGTACCAATACCAATACGGTATTCAATGGTAAAAAGCTAGTAAAATACCGAACTTGTATAGAAAGAACTCATGTCGAAAAAAAAAATAAATAGTTATACTAATACCGAAAGTGTTACGATTTAATACTCAGACCTGATACTATTTGTTCTTCCCTAATTTGCACAAATGTAAAAATGAAGAGTGTAAACTGCCATTTTGGTCCCTGAGGTTTGGGCAGTTTTGCTACTTTAGTCTAAATCTCAAACTTTTTACATCTAGGTCCCTGTGGTTTCAGTTTTATTGCCATTTTGGTCCAAAAGTGATATTTGTCTTCTAAAATCCTGCTATTTTATCCTTTTCCTTAGGGCAAAATGATCATTTTAAGCAGAGTTTGAGGTTTATTTATATATAATATATATTAATACTTAAAATGACTATTTTGCCCCTGAGGAATAGGACAAAATAGTAGGATTTTAGAAGACAAATATCATTTTTGGACCAAAATGACAATAAAACTAAAACCACAGGGACCCAGATGCAAAAGGTTTGAGATTTGAACCAAATTAGCAAAACTGCCCAAACCTTAGGGACCAAAATGACAGTTTACTCAAAAATGAATATGCATTTTATCAACTTTTTCAAAATGTATATGTTATTAATTTTTTCATGAACTTTAAAATCATCCCACCAATCAACGCCACCATGCCATCCAATCTCCTCAAATAAATCATCATATCCTCTATCCACCACCATCACCACCACCGGCGTCATCACTGGTGGCTCCGTCCGGCAACCGCCACCGGCAATGTGCTCGAGCTGGTGGAACACAACAGCCTGTGCCACCTCAGCGCACGATAGCAATAAGAAGAACAATAACAATATCAACCCTAATAACAAGAAGCTAGGGTTTCGCGGTCACAAAAATTTAACATATTCATCCAAAGGATTCAACGGTGGTGTTGTCACTATGGGATCCGTAAACAACGGTGACGGAGACGAGAAATTCACGACGGATAACCACTGCACCTCCGCCGTCATCGCCGCATTATTGCCGGAAAACCGCCGGAACGATAAACCTCCGGTTTGTAACCGAATTCCGGAGGATAAGTTGCTTACATTGCCTACGATCTTAACAATCGGACGCGTTGTGGCTATTCCTGTTATCGTCAGCAGTACGTCATCTTTCGTTTGATATATATGCGTTTTAACCTAGAGATCGTTTTAGATTGATTGACTTTTATGATTTTTGGATGTAGTTATTGTGAATTGTGTTTGGTAGGTATGAATTGTTATAAGTTATAGATAATAATATTCTTTTGATTTTAGGTTTTGTAGGTTTTAAACTTTGAACAATTGATGCATTTGGAAATGGCAGCATATTTAGGTTATATTTTGGCTGATTCAAGCATGATGTTAAGTTTTTGCGTATAGATTGTCGGTTTATTTTGCTTGCTGCATGTATTTTATAATGTATGTGAAAGTTTGTTACTCTAGTTTATGCTACCTGGAGACATTTTGTCGGCTAAATTAAGTTTTTGTTTCGTTCTGTTTTCTACACATATGGAAATATAGGATACTACAAGTATACAACATGTTAAATGCAAGAAATACGGTTTAAGGTGCAGCATTATGCTAATGGTTTTTCTGTGTTGTTATGATACATTATACATGATAATCTGTGAAAGTTATGAATGTCGAGACAAAGTACTTCTTAAATTTGGTATTCAAATGGATGCATGTTGCGATTTCCTTTCAATTGTTTGGATGCTCTGTTTGTATAGTTGGAAGTGGCGTGAAGTGTTTAACATCTGGAGTTTGGTCTTGTCTAGAGTGAAATAAACAGAAGTGAACACGAGATTACTGCTTGTTGCTTATCATATAGTGGATAATTTACAATTTCTATTGCTTTTATTGCTAGTTTGGTGATGCTAACAGACCTTTTTTTGTAATTTGATTAGCTTTTTATATGAATAGTTGGCTGGGGACAACTGCTACCACGGGCATCTTCATTGCTGCAGCAATTACAGATTGGCTCGATGGGTATCTTGCACGAAAAGTATGCATATATGTTTTGAACAGCTTTGAAATACATGGAACTTTAATTTCTGATATAGTTTGTCTCTTTTGATGCATTTTAGATGAACCTAGGAACTGCATTTGGTGCATTTTTAGATCCAGTGGCCGATAAGGTACGTCTTTATTTGTTCTTTCTTTGGACTAACTGTTGGTAGTATTCTTTTACTCTCATTTTCTTTGGATATATACGTTTTTTTTTCCAACAATCATTCTATCTTCTTTTGATTATTCATGCTTACTGTGTGCAGCTTCTGGTTGCTGCTACCTTGGTCTTGTTATGTACAAAACCTCCTGAAGCAGCTATACTTGGACAATGGCCGTGGTTATTGACTGTACCATCAATTGCAATAATTGGCAGAGAGGTAATTTTGAGCTTAACACACTGTTAATGCAGTTATGTTACAATAGAGGACATTTTAGGTGTATTATTTGGTTATCTTTTTCCTAATACCGTGCCCTTTCTTTCTGGAATTTACATACAAGTGCTTTGTCCTGTAGTTATAATAGTGATGTTTGCTAGAAAGTGTGCTTTTAGCTTAAAGCTGCCAAACACAATCTAATGCCCCTTAGTTTCTTAATAATTGTAATAGGGCGCATTGGAGTTTCTTTGTTCTTTATCTCTCTCTCTCGACTGATTGATGGGAGTTTAGCATTACAAAATGAAGTGCGTGATAGCCTATTTGTTTGTGTGTTGGCATTTGAAACATCTCACATGTATATGTGGTGCCAAATTTTGTTTTCTTTTTCACAATACTTATCATTAGGCATAAAGAAGCCCTTTCCGTCTTGTATGATCTTAAGATGAGGCGTCTGATATATGTGTCCATAAAGAGTTAATTTGGACCATTGAATACATTTAAATTGTCCAAAAACCTTGCTGCAGTTTCACCACTCATTGCCTCTATTGTTTCTTTTGCCAATTTGTTTGTGTTATGTTGACATGTTGAATGTAGGCTGTACACCTTTCCCAGTAGTTTTTCATAATTAATAATTTTGAACATGGTAAAGTCCCAAGTATTACACCCCATGCGTTCTTGAATTTGGTGTTCTATTCTGTTCCGACTATGTGATTTTTGAAACACACTCCTCTCAAATCTCAAGGAATAAGTCAAGAATGTTTTGTTAACATTGCGTCTTATTTGTTTGGTTTCATTTGTACTTGAAGGGGTGTCGTTCATTTTTATCTTCATCTATGAAATTAGACTTTAAGGTGCTTTTTTAGATGGTATGTTGGCAAGACCCATCGGAGGCGCTTGCAATGATACTTGTTATCATCCTCTGACCTGCTTGAAGTTGATTCAGCCACTTTTCAGTTTAAGCAGGCCAGATAGTTACACAATTAAATTAAATAAAAACTAAAAAGTAAAGATTTTTGATCTAGACTTGACAAGGTTTAGTCCGTTTGTCAAATATTAACTTGCGATTAATGGCTGCTTTAGGTTGACTTGCGATTAATGGCTGCTTTAGGTTGACATGCGAAATATAGCTGCCTTAGGTTGACTTGTGAAAAATGGTTGCTTTAGGCTGACTTAATCTGAACCAAAAATACCCCCTTTGCCCTCATCCCACCCTTCCCAGACTCTACCAATAGCTTTGCTGTGAGGTGAGTGGGATTTTACTGTTTGTATTCCCATGTGACCCAACCCAATCCCATCCTGATGTGTGGCCCTTGTCCCCACTTTGTTTAAAAGACTCGGGCTATATAATTAATTCACTAAAACCTGCCTGGCTTGCTATAAATTTTGTTAACATTTTATATATATCCTTTAGAACAGGAATTTGTCATAATTTTTCTGTTTACTGACTTACATGTTTCTTGATCTTAGGTTTAAATGTATGCAATTTTCGACTTGACACTTTATAAACATGTGGCTATTGTTCAAATATCGAAAATGCCCCTTTACCTGTGGACCAAAGTTAATGTACAATAGTTATAAATCTGCAAAAAGGTTGAAATGAATTAAAATCTTATCTTAAAACAGTAACTGTGTTGCTCCAAATTGGCAATAAAAGTTGTGTGATGTGGATCGCATATCTCTGACCTGAATCACAACTTTATCTTTTTTCTTTAGGGCATTTTTTTGATGAATTTTCTATGAAACATATAATTTTAGTAGAGCAATTTTACGCATTGGTGAATCTTGTCTCTGCTGTCATGGTTGTAATCCCTGCAACTTTTTTTTCTAAATTTATGTTAGCTTAAAAGAAGGTAATGATGACATGAACATTTTACACCGTATTGCAGATAACAATGTCTGCAGTTAGAGAATGGGCTGCTTCACAGGGTGGTAAACTTTCAGGGGTATGTTTCTGTACACATTTCTAAAAATAATAAATATATATTTACTATTATTATTATTATTAACTGATTTCAGGCTGTTGCTGTAAATAACTTGGGAAAGTGGAAAACAGCCACACAAATGACTTCCTTGACCATTCTTCTGGCAATTAGAGATTCGAGGTTTGTATGCAATCAAAGTTTTTTTTTTTCCTGAATTGCATCGTTTCTAAAGAAGCCCACATTTTGACTTTCTGGTCAACATACTTTTATAACTTCAAAAGACTAATTACTTCTGAACGGATTGATTCAAAGATTTGAATTGTTAATCATTATAAAAAAATGGCAAAAAGTGTTTTACGGGTCAAAATGTCAAACGACGTATTTATCCTGACAACACATATGCAGTTTTACAGAGGTGGGTTTACTGGGAGCATCTGGTGTTGCTTTACTGTATGTGTCGGCAGGGCTAGCTGTGTGGTCATTGGTTGTGTATATGAAGAAGATATCAAAAGTATTGCTGGTGTAGCGATTTTTTTTTCTTCTCTCCTTTAAAAAGGACAGCTGTTTTTTACAACACCCTTCAGACATGAAGCTGCTGTTTTTTTATATTTGCCGATACTATATATGTTATAGATTTCATCTTGTAGTCCAACTATAGATTTGTCGTCCTCGTGTTTGTGGTAGGAGGAAAACAACATTTTATAGAGCGAATAATTATTAATTTTCTGGGACGGGAGGCTCACCGACCCTTTGATACAATGTATACGTTTATTATTATTTGGTACAACTTAGGGCCATGTTGATAGCTGGACGTTAGGAATACATGAACAAATGATAAGTGTTTGAAAAAGGGATGATAATGGCTTGGGTTTTGGCATTCTTTGTTTTATCCCTGATTGTGAAGTTAAATCTCAAACCTGAGCCTGTTTGATAATCATGATACAGTATCTAAAAAAACTTAAAATCATATAGTAAATCAACAGATTTTGTCAAAGGAGAAATAAGCTACAATGTTGATTAAACCTAGGGCTTTAACACATAAATCATAAACCTAGGGCTTTAAATTATGACAAAGCATGAAATTCACTAGGTTTGGGCTTAGATCAGTTTTGGGTCGAACCTGCTAACACATTTGGCTAAACAGTTACGGTTTGGCAGCTGGCGGGTTCAAGGGTTGACTTGTTTAACCCGTTTATTTTTACATTTAAAAAAAACGTGTTTATGTGATGCTTAACTGTTTGGGCATTTTATGCCTATAAATTAAAAGATAAAAAGAGAAATAAGCATCAGTTTTCATGGCTTAAAACTGTTCGGGTTCGACCTGCCAACCTGCAAGCACAATCCATTTAGCACCCCTACATAAACCTGAACTGCTACAATGCTGATACCCAAACTTGTATAACAAATTACCTTCAGGATTGATGACTGTAAGGCCTTTGGTTCCATTGGGTAGAGACGGTTCATCACCATCTGACGACGATATATTCTATGGTTGTACTGAAATGGTCCTATAACGGGTCGCAACATAACTAGACCCATTACATGCATAATAATATTACTGGTGTTAACCCATTACCCAACTTGTCCACACCTGTCTACCGTTCCACCTAATAGCATTGTATAAAAAGAACTGGCTTGAATTGTGCTTATGCATTTGAAAAGGTTTTTATTTTTTATTTTTCCAGAATCCTTAACTTGTATTAGACTTTCAAAAAATGATAATGGCCGTGTATGAATATTATACCATGAAAGGAAAAAATCATAATAAAGGTAAACAAGCCAGTTAAACCTGGTTTTTCAAATTGTGAACAGGACCGTATAAATCTCAAACTGGCCGACCAACCAACTTGCTTCCGTTTAACACACTTGTCTAAACGTGTCAAACGAGTAGTAATCATGTTGTAAACGTGTTAATCAAGTTGGTGGGTTGTAAAAAAGGGTAAAAAGACGAGTCATAAACACATTAGTAGGTTGACATGTTTAACTAAACAGGTTAAACTGGTCAATCCAAGCTCATCCCATTTAACTAAATAGTTCAAACCAAACACGACCGCTTTTTTAAACGTGTTAGATATAACACCTGATTATTTTCATATAAAAGTCACTAATTTGCATTATACATCTCTTGCAGAGATCCCAAAAATGCAAGACAAACCTCAGATCTTAAAAACAATATGGAAGCAATCCACAAATAAAATAGAACTAAGGATGTTCGGTTTATTCAGTTATGTTTTTTGTTCAGTTGTAACCGAGAACAAAACCAAATAAAAAAATGTTTAACCGAGGTACGTTGAAAACCGAATTATCCGATTAAAACCAAATCTCAATGGTCGACTTACTCCTCACAACATCAACAACCACATCACTTAATCAACACGGATTTAAGTTAAAAAAATTAACGATCCAAGTAATCTGTGCCACAATATTGTCCGCTTTGCTACCTATTGGTGCGTCTCGATAGATAAGGTTTCCACCCTCTTACATCTCCAACCCTTTTAGGGAGCTCAACATCCTCGTTGGCACCCCGGCTCTGTTTTTTTTGGACAGCAAAGAATATTATTCATCTCCAAAAGATATATACATTGCAGCTTTCTAGCCAGTGACTAAATAAACTACAAAAACCCACATGTCTACAGTAGACTTCTCACCAAACAGTACGCGTTAATCAATCATTTGGAATGTTGAAAGTTCTCCAGTTCTCCCATTCTAACGCCAATCGCTTGTTCCGGCTTTTGACCCAGTTGAACAAGGTCATTTTTATCTCATCCAGCAACCTATCCAACTGCCGCCTTTTGCCTGAAAATCATTTCGTTGCGCCTTTTCCATAGGATCCAGCAGATTGTTAAAATTACAGTCTGCACAGCCCGTTTCTTGTTCCCTTTGAGCCCGGCTTTTTTTTGTGAATATGCAATAAGCCTTTAAAGGAGAAAGCAAAAATCTGAGGGATCAAGCACCAATCGCTAACCATGCTCCATATAACTTGTTGCCACATGGCATGAATGAGATGAATAGATGGGTCACCGTCTAAGTCAATTCATTCCATAACCTGCAGTTCGTAACCTTGATATATGTTCCTTTTACTCAGCAAGCAAATAGGTTAACTTTTCTTGGGATCCACTTTGTCGGTTCGAAAGGAAAATAAGGGACATTGCACTGGACCAGCAGTGTTTTGCAAGTATTAACTGAGAAGATGCCACTGGGGTCCGGATCCCAGACCCATTTATCAGGAGACCCATTTAGTACACCTCCCTTGATCAGTTTGTTGCCCTTGTGAAGTTCCAATAGTTCCGGTGTTAGCTTCCAATCCCAAACTCCTTCTGTGTTACTCTCCCTGTTATGTTTATGGTTTTATCTGACTCGAGAAACTGAGCTGGGAAAATGTCTTTTAAAGGCTGGTTGCCGTCCATATATCAATCCAAATTCGGATATTCGCCCCGGTTCTGTTAATAAGCTACACGGGCAATCTAACCGGTGATACTCTTTTAGCTTTCATTTTCAATGTCGATAAGCATTAATTAAATTAAAATCTAAATTACAAAAAGTAAAACAATTACTACTTTGCCATGAAGACAATGAAAGTATTAACATGAGGAAACTAATGTTATATTAAAAAAAGTATCTACCATCTCCCATGTAAAATCTTAAACAAAATCACAAAACCATTACAGATTACACTTCATAGTAATGTAATCACAAACAACAATAAGCCTGAAAACAACTCTCAAACAGGAACATCTGCTTCATGTTACTTGGGTTTTGAAAACTAACGCCGTCTTCGGTGCTTGCTGTTCTTGTGATCACGTTCACTGTCACTGCTTTCACTTGAACTCTCACTTTCCTCAGAGCTTGACGATTCAGATCCTGAGCTGGAAGAACCAGAATCGTCTGATTCAGAAGCAGGCTTCTGTTGCATAATAAGGCGAGGCATGTTCTTCAGGTACTCTCTCAAGTTTTCAGTAATTCCACCAAGCCCAATTGATGTAAAGAAGTTAATTGAGAACCGAGTGTTTTTAGGGTTGTCTCGCGGGAAAATAGACTCGAAATCCGCCTGCATGCTCGGGTCACTGAGGCGCTCGTTCAAGAGACGAATGCCAAGATGTTCGGACAACTCCTATACCACATAACATTAAAATCAACTTTAGCCGCTTGTAACAATAAATTCGTTTACACACAAAATCAATTTAAAAGTTTCTGTTTTCATGTGTTCAGAAGGATATTAATATTAGCAATGTCGGTAAGCATGCATACGCAATAAAATATACCAAGAAGGAAAATTCCAACTAGAAGTGCCATGATGGACAGTTCTGTTTTCGAATCCAGGTTCAGAACGGATCAGTTTTAAAACAGGTCAACAGAAAGGTGAGGTTGGGTTGACAAGTAAACACTTTTTATCTATTACCATTGCGTTAATTATGATCACGAAAATAATATTATTTCATAATCTACATAATTGTATAAAAACAATTTAGAGTAAAATGTCATTCTTGCCCCTGAGGTTTGGCCACTTTCGTCCAATAGTATGTTTTTTCGCATCTGGATCCAAAAACTTTTAAAGCTTGCCATTTTCATACGACTCGTTAACTCCATCCATTTTTTCGTTAAATAAGGGTTAGTTCCGTCTTTTTAGACAAAATAAAAACACTATTAACAAATAAATATCTACCCCTGTTGACTTTCTAGTTATACTTTTCTTATAAACATTAATAAATAAGTAAAAATACAAAAATACCCCTGACTTAAAGTTAAAAATGGATGGAGTTAACGTGTCGGATGAAAATGGCAAGATTTTCAACCTTTTGGAAAAGCAAACCTTTGGACAAAAGTGGTCAAACCTCAGGGACGAAAATGGCATTTTACTCGAACTTTTACTAGATTGTACAACATTGGTTCTGCAGCTAATTTTCGTTAAAGATAAAATACAACCCATTCATAAGAAACATGTCAAAATTCAAAATCAAATATCTGCACTCCAGTAATTTTTGGGTCATGTATTAAAGTAAGGTTACAGTATTGAAATTCAACTGTGATAATGATCAATCATTGACAGATAACACAAATAATGAAACGGGGAACAGATGCATGTAAAAACAGTTACCTGGAAGAGAATTTTGATAAAAATTCTGGAAGAGGAAGTCGTGTCCTCCTCGGTCAAACGAATATACGCCAAAACATGCCAAGGCAGAGCATCGGTCCCGAGTAGATGTGCGAAAAACTTGGCTACATTACGCAGCTTATTTGTCTCGAGCCGATGAATCATTGAGTACTGCTGCACAAAACATTTCTCAAAATTTTCTTGATGAACTTTGTTGATCATGCAAAACCTCTGGCCCAAAAGCCCATAGTAACGGAGATAAGTTCTCTCCTGACTGCAACACTCCAACAACATAATGCACAGTTCCATCTGCATATACACCAAATAGATACACTCCATAAGCTTTTAAAAATGCTTTACTTCAATAAATACTAGTATCAAGGACCCGTGCTTTTGCAGCGAGACCATTAAGCCGAACAAAACGTAAAAATGATGAATCACTAACTAAGTCGGCTTAAACCGTAAAAAATAGACATAGAAAAAATTGAACCACGCGCGCGTGTTGCAGCGTGTTAACTCGCAAAATTAAGAACGAACCATAAAATGACAAATTTGTAAAAGATATAAAATGTATGGGACCAAAGTTGAAAGTGGAAAAGTGTTGGGGTTAAAAACAAAAAATGTTTGTTACAAATATGTAAAAGATGAAAACTATGGAGGTTATGTAAAAAATGAAACCTATGGGGTTAAAACTGTAAAAGATAAAGAGTAAAAGGGTTAAAAGAAGAAGAAAATTGAAGAGTAAAATAATGTCAAAAAAAATGAATAGTGAATATATAGCTAATCTACATTTGTTAATCAATATATAGTTGATCTGAAAAATAACAGATTCACATACCTCCTGTCCTGGCTCGAGTTTGATTTTGAGAAGTTTATGACCGGCTTCCTCAAAATCAACACTAGACATAATTGTTAAGTATATGGTTCTTCGGAGGTTAACGAGATTTGTTTCGGTTTCATCTCGTATCCTCATTTGCTCTTCATCCCTTCTTCTGACGATTCATCTTCGTCATCATCGTCAGACTCCTCACCGCCTTTATCATCATCTTCATCTGAAGATTCGTCACCGAGAATTGTTTTCTTCAAATCTTCGTAGCGCTTTTCGTTTTCGAGAAAATCAGGATCCATCTTGAAAATATCTGAAATGCCCAATAATTAAAGTTACACACCAACATATTGAAAAACATGAAATTATTACAAATACTAAGGGTGCTAAACGGCTCGTGCTGGCGGGGTTCAACTCGACCCGAACTCGAAAATTTTAGACAAACCTGAACACGACCCGAATATTTGCGGGTTGACCCGAACAGAACCCGTTCAACCCGAATTTTTTATTTTTCCCCGCAAATTATTAAACTCAAATTTTACTACAAAAAGACATAAATGTATGTAATACAATTACATTTAAATTATAAAATTATGGCATAAAATACACACCCAACTTAATTTATGACATATATTGTAAAAAAATATAATATATATAATATAGATTGGTTAAGCGGGCCAACCCGCCAACCCAACCGGGTTGACCCAAACTCGGCCCGTTTAGCCTGAAACTGGCCCGAACCCGTTTAGACTGAACCCAAACCCGTGAATTTCGTGTTAGGTTCATGACGTGTTTTCGGGTAGTGTCAGAAATTTGCACCATTTGCACCCCTGACAAATACTATAAATATATCTTCATATACCAAGACTAATCTCTGGGTCGATCTTATCGAGAAGGGATACTTCATGTGTTAATTGATCTTCCAGCTCAACAAGATCCAACTCTGGACGTACAGCCGCATGGCCCTGCATTAATTAATGTGATCAGTAAGCAGGGAAAACTGGTAACATATTATTGTAACATGTCTACATAAAGAACACAAAATTAACCTGAAACTTGGCTTTTCGTAGTGCAAAGAGACCTTCAATCAAGAACTGCACCCTTTTATCTATCTCCCCCTCGTGAAGAATTCCACGAAAACGCTCAAAAATACCTGAATAACAACATAACATATAACTATAACAGCATAAAACACAGGTTCAGAACAATACAATATCAATTAAACAATAAAAATAAATTAATTATAACCAACTAAAATATTGTTGGGCAACTATAATAAAAAACACTATACTTTCTTTTTTTTTCTCTCACAAAAGTCACTCAACATTTTTTTGCACATAAAAAACACAATACTTTCTTTTTTTTTCTCACAAGAGTTGCCCAACAAGTTAAATCTAAATCTCTCACTGAATTCCCTTCATTAACTTCAAAATTTTGTTTATTCCACTTTTTTTCTATATACAATTAAAGAAAAACACAGACATATATAGAAACACAATATAAACCAAACAATTATACAACTTAAAAAAATTACCACTTTCTTTCTCAATCACACAAGTAAATCAATTATTACATACTCATTTAAATCTTTCATATGTATATAATTAACGTATACGGAAAAAAAAATACTCCCTCCGTCCCATTAAAAGTGTCATATTTTGAATTTTCAAAGTCTTTATTTTAAACTTTGACCTTAATTAATTTTGTTTGCGTTAAATAATACTTGATGAAAGTTATATGATTTGAGTGTGTTTTACAAGTGTTTTTATCGGGTTAATTTTCATCAAGTTTTGTATAACACAAAAAATATATAATTAAAGTCAAAGTTTATGAATAAAGACTTTGAAATTTCAAAATATGACACTTTTAATGGGACGGAGGGAGTAATAAATTAAACTCGGCTCTACCGCTCTATATGCTTCATATCATTTTCTAAATTGACATATGAAGTGACTTTTATGTGCAAAAAAGTATTGACTGACTTTTGTGAGAAAAAAACAGGAACTATAGTGTTTTTATGTGTGAAAAACAGATACTATAGTGTTTTTTATGATATTTGAAACAGCCAACATGATTATAATGAAGTGGTAAGTCCAACAATGCTAATAAGTAATAAAACAACCTAAAACCACGTTACGATTAAACAAAAAGAATGAAATTAATAGACGAACAACGAACTTATACTATTAGAAAACGGGTAAAAAACACTCACCATGCAACCCTTTGGGGGATAGATCCTGAAGTATCGATCCGCATTCAGTAACAAAACCAACAGCAACCTCCACACTATCATCAGTCGGATTTTCTAATAGAAGCGTCAGTAGTTCAAGAGCAATAAGTTCATGAACTACCTGCTGGTTCACCAAATGAGCTATAAACTTAACCGCTGCAAGTAATTGATGCTGCAAAAAAAAAAACAGAAAATGAAATCATATATCAGAAGACAAACAAAAATACTAAACTTAATATATATGTAGAATCTGATCTGCACCTTGTCATTGCGCTTATACGCCCTTTGAAGCTGCAAAATAATCCTTCTCAGCAGAAGGTCACCGACTTCGGGAAATTTGGTATTGACAACCGCAACGAGTGCTGCAAACACGTCTGTGAAACCAGGAGAGGCCATTTGCGACTTCATACAGGACCGACAAAAGAGACCTCTTCCCCTAATCAAATTTTCAGCAAACAACTCGGGGATGATATTCTTGATGTTTGTTGCATTGACCTTGTTGACCAACCCGTTTATACTCTTCCTTAACGCATCCCATGTCATCCTTTGATATTCCATGCTGCTTTTATCTTGGACTCCACTCATCATACGAGCTAACTTAAATGGTGGAATATACACCCCACCGGTTTTACCTAAATTGGTCATGTTTTCTTGCATTTCGGCCAGCTTTTGAAATCGTGGGCCTTCGTCCACATTCTCGGTTTCCCCGTTTTTATCGTTCTTTTTATTTGCCACATCATCACCTCTTCCCCTATCCCTCTTACTATCTCTTCTGTTCTTATACTTATCATCCTCATCATCACTCCTGTTCTTATAACGGTCGCGTCTCCTCCGGTCTTTACGATCATCCTCGTCATCGCTTCTTCTATCCTTACCCTTTCGTCCCCTCTTCCTATATTTACGATCCTCGTCATCACTCTCCTCCTCATCTCTTCTCCTCTTGTATTTATCATCCTCTTCATCCCTCTTACTCTTACGCATGTCCCTTCTCCTCCTGTCTTTACGATCATCTTCATTATCACTTTTATCCTTACCTTTTGTCCCTCGTTTCCTAATTTCACCTGCCTCATCATCACTCTCCTCCTCATCTCTTCTCCTCTTGTATTTAGCATCCTCTTCATCACTCTTACTCTTACGCATGTCCCTCCTACTCCTGTCTTCATGGTCATCTTCATCGTCACTTTTATCCTTACCTTTTGTCCCTCGTTTCCTAATTTCACCGTCTTCATCATCACTTATATCCTCATGCTTTCCTTTTATCCCCGTCTTTCTAATTTCACCATCTTCACCATCACTATTCTCCTCGTGCTTTTTAGCAACCTCTTTACGTCTTTTACTGTCTTCGCTCGTTTTCCTGTTGCTTCTGCCATCACCGTTATCTTCAACGCTCCTACTTCTTCTCCTCCTATCTTCGTTCCTCTTACTATTACGATATTCGTCATCACCCTTTAAAACCCTGCTCCGGCCTATTCTGGTCTCGTTATCATACTCTTCGTCATCACTTGTTTTTCGATCTCCGCCCCTGTCATTAACATATTCATCACCGTTCCTCCTATCCCTATTCCTGTCTCTTCTTCTCCTATCGTTACCATCTTCATCGTCACTTCTGTTCCTGTATCTATCTCTTCTACCAGTAACCTTTTCGGGATCAGATCTGTCCCTATCTCGGCCCCGCCTATCACCGTCTCTTCTTCTTCTGTAGTTATCTTCATCATCGCTCCTGTCTCTTTGCTGCTCCATTACTTGATCAAAGTACCTGTCACAAACAATAATGAAAAGCTGTTCAGTGATTCAAATTCAAGTAATGTAGCATGTCATAAATTAAGTCCATACCATACAATTTACTATCAATCGCCTACAGTCAGATTAAACCGTACAATGCAACCATATCTAAAAGTAACAAAACATTATTTCGTATTCAAATTCTAATAATTGCGCAACATTTCTGACGTAGCTACAACGATGTAGCCCGTCACCACACGACAACCGTAAAACTTGTACATCGAATTCTTAACAAACTTGTCAATATTTTCAAATTAAAAAAGAGACAAATCAACAGACTCATATGTTTTTCACTTTTTTAATCCAAGTGACACAAGCATAAACAAACATCAAACACCAACTATAATAAATCTCGATTCAACAAACATACTAAACAGTAACAAATCGAGACCCTAAATACGTTATCCTACAACTTCACAATAGCTTATCGAGAAACAAGAGACCTAACGAAACCACAGTGTTTTGTAAACAAACAAATCCAGAAGATCACAAACACCAAATAAAAAATCACTAGTGATAGACTATAACTATAGCAATAACTTAAGCTCACATAAACATACCAACAGATTCATATGCTGAAACACACATTTAAAAGATCAGGATTCAAACATTGTCAACAAGTAATAATACTAAACAGTGACAAATCTAAACCCTAAAAGTACGTTATTCTACGATTTGACAATAGATTTTATCATGAATCGAAAGACGTACCAAAATCATACTGCTTTCAATTGAATATAAACAAATCAATAAAACCCTAAGAAAACCAAAACGAATAAATAGATCATAGGTCGTGGATTTAGGTATATAGAACGTACCGGTGGATGAAATTCAGGCGATTTCGCAAGGTGAAAGAAGATCGAGAGAAGAATGGCCGACGTTTTTGAGTTTTTTGGGGTTTTGTTATTGTGTTTGTTTGTTTAGCACATCGGCCCAATCCAATAGCTATGAGCGTATGCCTAATTTTCAAACATGGCCCCTCTACTCAAATCTCCGTCTCTTATTATTTTTTATAAAATGACTAAAATACCCTTATTTTTATAAAATAAAAATAAATTTTATCAAAAATAAATTTATATACACATACATCTATATACTCTTTCCATCTTTATCTCTCTTCATCACTACTCTCCTATATCTCTTTTCTTCCCTATGAATACCAACCACCACCAAAACTTGTCTTTCCCGATTGCATTTGTGGCCACAAGAACCTTATGTGAAAACCCTTTTCGTTGCCTAAGAGTCCATAACCACCACTTAAGAGTCAATTGTCGCTTGAGAGTCCATAAACCCTCTATAAAATCCTAGTCGGCGTTAAATCACAATTGATCATCCCTTGTAGCATGATACCACATACATGTGTTTTTTTTCCTTGTCGATCTAGCCAAAGGCTACACCATTAGTGACTAGAAACCGTCGTTGAAACCTAGATACTGAAGAAAATGAAGAGAGATCGTGGTTGTTGATGACGAGACAAGTTCCCGTAACTACTTGTTGCCACTGGAGTTGTTGTAACCGTTGTCGTGGGTTGGGTTTTCGGCTTCTTTCCCTAAGGGTTGGGGTAAGTAGATGGAGAAAGAAAATAGTTTGAAAATATTTAAAATAATTTTGAATGACAGTTATTAAATATTTTTTAAAATTTACTAAATAATCCCATATTTTTTTAGAACTTGGATATCCGTTTGGATACTCAAATCCAAATCCAAAATTTCAGATATCGAAATTCATATTCAAATTCAAATATTGAAATCTACTATCCAAAAGTTTGGACATCAAAAAATCTGAATATTCAAATTTGAACACCCCTAAGTAATACCATACATAACGTAACTTTGTCACTACATTCTCTTATGTTTATCTGCATAAACCGAAAAAAGAGTCAAACATAGCTTGGCTTGGCTTGGCTTTTTCAGCTGGTAACAGATGCAACAGATCGAAAACAACATAAGTTATCAAAGGTGTTTATTTTTTAATTTGACATTGTCATCAAAAGGAAATTGGCGGCTGTGAACCTTCTGTAACATGCACCGGTCATCATCATACAAAACCAGTGGTGGTCATATGATTTATTTTCTACAGGGCAAACGAAGGGCTCTGATGTGTGAAAATGTGTGTATTAATTCAAATAAGTTTTGAAAAGGGATTCAGAAACCAACCACACACAAACGACAAACGAGAAGTATGTTGAATCCCACATTTGTCAGATACAAGCTAACTCAGGTTCCTGAATCCTTCAATATTGAAGTTGAACCTGCAAAGATAACTAAAAACCTAAGAGACTCCAAATACAAATAAACATATGAATCTCAGCTATCCATTACCCAAACTGTTAAACATATGAACCTAAGAGACTAATAACCTAGCAATCCTAACTTGTCTCTCGAGTTGTCAGAAAAGGATGCACATTATACCTAGTCGATTGTAAGTAATTTAGTTTAACTTGTATTATCTCTTATCACAAGCTCTAGACTGAAAACCTACTAACTAACGAACCTAGGATGATCTAAGTGATTCCAGACCATCTCAACAAGATCACCAAACAAAAATAATAAACTCAACCAAGACAAGCACACAAGTTCATAGACAAAAATACAACAGGAATACGCAAATCATCACACTTTAGTCATTAAATCAAAACCAAACATTAAAACATATATACATATTTCATTTCAACCTAGGTAGCATGAAAAGTTTAGTTACTAATGTTCAAAGTAACAGAAACAAAATCGAAATCAATCCCAAACATTGTAAAGATAATCATAAACAAACCAAATTGGTCTCCAATCTTCAAACCTCCCCTTCCAAGCCTTCAAAACTGCTCTCAAACGCTCCCCAGATCACCTCCTTGCTGTTATAATTCGTAGATAACGATTCATCCAAAACCAATGGCTGAAATAAGATAAAATCCTATTTTTTCAACTTTCGAAGGCCTTGCGAACCGAATGGGAAGGGCTATGCGATCTGCAATGTGTTTTTTTGGAAATTGCACGAATCAAAACCCCTTGCTGACTGCAAGGCACCACCTTTGCATTCCATATAACCCTCAGAAAAATCAGGTTTTCCTTTTTTTGTTTCTTCGACATGCCATCTCACGAACTCTTCAACTTTTCACTAATTTTTCGTTTCCTCGCACAAATTACTTGATTTTCGATGGAGGGATTTTGACCATTAGTATACATGTAAAATCAAGCATATTAGGCTCAACCAAACTCTTAAGGGGACGATCGGGATTTTTGCCTAGAACATTTTAACTTTTCAATGTCGTCCCTTGAGTTAACATACTTAGTTGCTTAATCCTCTTTTGTCCCTCACATTCCCTTAAATATTCTCTAAGTATTTGAGATGCATTATAACGTAGCCCATTCATCATTGATCCCAAATCGTGAGTGTGCCTTACAGAACCACGACTCGAGTTTCTTAAGTTGCGGTTGGGCCATGACTTAGGCCTTATAGCCAAATTACGGTTGGGCTTTGCTTCAGTTTAGTTGGATGCTTCATGTCACTCAAGTTTAATCTCCGATTGACCTCGAATGAGACACGATGTTGCTTGTGTCGTATTGTTTGGGTTGGCACCTAACTAGGTCTGTGCCGCGACTTGGCTTCAACTGCGGTATAAGGGGTGTTACCTCATTAGTATTCATACGATCCTTGGGTGAAATGCACGCTTAGCATGTAGCGTATGTTGGCGCCACGTGAAGAGTTATACCGATACTTCTTGATTTTTTTGTCAATCCTCATCTTAAACCACACTTTAGCAATGTATATATTGCCTTCCACCGCTACTGTCTAATACTCAAAGTAACATGTTTCATATAATCCTTATTGCTAAAATGAATATTTTAGGCGTAGACTATGTAAACAATTTTTTCACAAAACAATTTCCAATGTAGAAGTAGTGGAGGCCCATAGCACGTACATTAGTATGGCTGACCAAACATGCCTCAAACTTCAGGTAGGCCGAGGCACTCCACGGGTTGGCCATGCTGGCTTCGAACCTGCACCAGAACATTGCCGCTACCCTTGCGGGTATGGCCGAAGGGTTCTAGAAGCTAGTAGGGTAAGCCACGTGAGAGTTGTTGTTTCGATGCAATTGTTGACCGTTCCAAACATCATATGTCCGTTATTCAATTGAAAAAGATGTTTAATTCTTTTATTTATCTTTATAAATAACCATCTCATTCTCACTCAGATCTTAAACCATTTACACTCAAAATATCTTTCTCACTCAACCATTTTCACTCTATTCTCAATGGCTAATCACTCATATACAAAAACTTGGGTCTTTAATTTACCGTCCAACGATTACAAATACGATTTTTCAACCGATGGTAGTTTACTTTATTTCGTAGAGAAGCTAGAGGAAGTCGAAACGGGAGTCAGGACAACGTCTTCAGGTGTTCCAAAAAAAATCGTCAAACGTTATCGCGTACAAGGCAACAAAAATCTTATGAACGATTATGCTGTTGATGAACCAAAGTATGATCATGAAACATTTCGTTTGTGTTTTCGTATGTCGAAACGATTATTCCTAAAAATTGTTGGTGATGTGGAAGCACAATATCCTTGGTTTCAAGAGGGATTAGATGAGCGGTACAGAAAGAGTTTTATGGTGATACACAAAGTAACATCCGCCATTAAACAACTCGTGAGCAGTAATACTCTCGACAAGAATGACGAGTACTTACAAATGGTCAAAAGGACTTCCCGAGAGTGCCTACAATTTTTTTGCGATGTCGTTAATCAATTGTAGGGCGATGAGTACATGCATAGACCGACAAGCACCGATGTAGCTAATTTATACAAAAAACCACTAGGAAAAACACCACATTCCAGGGATGCTAGGGTGCATTGATTGTACGCATCTTGTGTGGAGGATGTGTCCCATAGAGTTACTAGGCCAGTATATGAGAGGTGATCATGAATACCCAACGGTCATGGTCGAAGAGGTTGCATCACAAGATTTATAGTTTTGGCATGCGTATTGTGGACCACCAGTTCATTAAACGACATCAATGTTCTCCAACAGTCTCCAATCTACCTCGCTGAACGGAATGGAACCACACCTAAGTGTCCATTTCAAGCAAACATGGATACTATTTAACCGATGAGATATACCTTACTTGGTCAACGTTTGTGAAAACGTTTCCATATCCTGTCGATCTGAATGAGAATTAGTTCAAGAAATTGTAAGAATGGGCAAAAAAAGACGTGAAGCGGGCTTTTGTTTCCCTAAAAGTAAAATGGGGCATAGTTAGGAGACCCATGCGTGCTATGACAATAGACAAGATTATTAGCGTGACATATATGTGCATGATGCTACATAGTATGATCTTAAAGGATGAAGGGCATGCGTTCTCACCTGTCCACATTAGGGATCCAGTCGTTAAACCTGTTTTTGACGATACAGTGCTTGAGGAGTTGATGGATAGTTATACGCATTATCGACTAAGAAATGATCTTCTCGTCCATCTTGCAACTCAAAATCTGTCGTACCTTGAGAAGAATAACGAGGAGTAATATGTTCTTTTTTTATTTTATTTTTTATTTTTATTAGTTTGTTTTGAATTATGAATTTTAATTTTAATTTAATGAAGTTTACTTTATATAACATTTTACTTTTTTTTTTAAATTCAAAAAAAGTTTATGGCATAGGCAGGTGTCGCCCATGTTTACTAGTTAATGGGTACTTTGAATAAAATTTGACATATCGAATTTGAGTGCCCCTTCCTCCCTCATAAGCACAAATGCATTTTTTGAATTTTGTTTTAGAGTAAATTGCGATTTTGGTCCCTGTGGTTTGGTGATTACTGCTATATTTTACAAAATTCAAATGTTTTGCAATTTATATACAAAGGTTTTTTTATTGCGATTTTGGTCCACCACACGGACTTCATCCAACTTATAGTTAAATCTTGGTTTCTTTTAATTTGTTGTCTAGATTTTAAGAAATAATTTGAATTTTGTAAAATATAGCAATAACCACTAAACCATAGGAATCAAAACCGCAATTTACTCTTTATTTTATGTGACTATCTCATGACGATAGTATCAGAATAGTTGGTTATTTAGATAGTCATAAATGAATCAACATAAATGTTAATGACCTATATCAATATTAAAACATGTTTACTTTAAATCTCAAATAAAAATTAATAGTCTAAAACTAAGAAGGTGTTTGAGATTGCTTATTTAACTCAAAAAGTTAGGGCTGACAACTTCATACAATAAGACCTGTTAGTTTTTGTGTTGTATTCGTGTTTACCTATTTCGTGTTCGTGGCTTAATAGGTAATGTATGTGTCTTAACAAGTTATGTTCGTGGCTTAAAAGGTCGTGTCAGACATGATATGCTAGCTCTAGACTCCACATACCACCCCTCTAGGGAGAGTTTGTGTATGTCTTAATAGGTTGTGTCCGTATCTTAATAGGCCATGCTCATGTCTTAACAAGTCGTACGATACACTTGTAAATTTTTTCTATCTTAACAAGTCGTGTTCGTGTAATCTGTTTATTATCAAGTTCCTGTTTGTGCTTGGAAAAACTGTCAAGATAAAATTTCGTGTCGTGTTTTACTTGTTTTGTGTTTATGTCTTATTGTGTTCGTGTCTTAACAAATTGTGTCTGACACAATATGCTAGCTCTACAAAAGTGCTTTTGTTTCAAAAGTGTTTATTGAGTTATAACTTTTTTCTAAAGAAGTTTTTAAAAAGTATATAGATTAGTTTTTATGGTTGAAAAATTCAATAAGTTAATAAGTTATTTTTTGAAAGTGTTTGGCTTAGATTTTTCGGATAAAAAACCAAAAAGGACATTCTTATATATTTATTTAAAACATTAACTACTTTTACATATAATATAACTTAACAACTTCTGAACAAATTATTATAATTTACAAAAATATATAAAATATGTAATATAAATTTCTTATATAAATTTTATAATTTCTTGATAAGGCTATATAATAACATTACGTTCATGCAAATTGCAAATAATAAAAAAACAAATTGATGTACTATGTATATATTATAGTATTATACATTTACATTTATACAGACATAATTTGGTAGGTAAAGTATAGTTTTATATGCATGTTTATTTAATATCTACTTACGGTTATAATTTTCACAACCTTTTGAAAATAAAGAATAAAAAAGTTTTGATTTAATCTAAACATAATTAGACTCGTCACTATTTAACCTGTTTTTCAGTTTTTTTCATACAAGTATACAACATAACTAGTGGCGAATTCAGGATTTTTTCCGGTCAGTTTTTTAGATACTCTAATATAATAGGACCGGATGTAAAAATGTTCGGGTCAGTCCAATGGTTCGAGTCGGGTAAAATTCATCACATAATAAAAATACGATAAAATTATAAAAAAACATGGTCATTAAAAATTCAAAAACATGCAATACATCTACAACAGTTCTTACAAATTAATAAAAAACCTATAATTGTTCCCTACGAGTTTTCATCTTTTGACAACGTTGCATTACATCTTCGACCGAAACTTGTTGAAAGAACTCCTTTTCGATGTAACAAATGCAAGCATCGTTCATATATCCATCACCCATCCTATTACGCAATTCCGTCTTCACATGGTTCATTGAAGAAAAACTTTTTTCAACACTAGCCGTTGCAACCGGTAGAACTAGTGACAACTTTATTAAACGATAAACCAACGGATAATCAATGTGTATGCTTGTTTCCACCATCCTTTTGGCAAGATCACTTACCCCGTTCAAGTTGTCAAACCGTCCATCCCTTTTCACATTACTAATGTAGTGACCGAGTTGATAGATAAGTTTGTCTTTCTCATCAAAAGTGAAATCATACGGATACATCTCTGCCTGTTTAGTTTATTAAAGGCACTAAAATTACAACGCGGACTCAACGAACTCATACACATAAGCAAATCAGTAGTTACCTTGTTAAAACGATTTCCAAGCTCTTGAATTTGCATATCGAGAACCGTGTTGAAATTATTATAACCCAGTCACGGCAAGTGAGAGGGTGATAATTATCCGGAGAATTATAACCCGGTCGCGGGGCACGACCGGCTGATGAATGTCAGAAAGTTCGTAAATTGATCAGGATGGTGAAAGTTAAGTATATTAATTAGAGTTTAACTCTAATTACCACATAATTGGACGAATTTTGGAGTTGGAGAGCAATATTCTGGAGATTGGGAGATTGTGTTTGAAGTTCAAGTTGTTGGGAATCATCAGGTTGAAAGAGAAGCTTAGAGATCAAAGCAAACACGGGTTATATTGCCAAATTTCTTAACTCTAGTTTACTTGTTTTTAATCTTGATGAATTCAGTTTTTAACCTTGTTTTAATCATGTTTAAGACTATGTTACTTGGCTAAATTCAGTATGCTACTTAGGTTGTGATTATTTTATTATGAAAGTTTGGATCTTTATTTGATTTAATAATGTTTTAATGGGATTTTTAATAAAGTAAAGAACTTTGATTACTTGATTTGGTGTATTTGCATGCTTTGAGTTATGTAAGACCCTATCTTACTTTACTGAATTTCTATTAATTTTTTTTGTATTTAAACATGTAATTGCGAATACAAGTTACTCAAATTTGCAGGTTTATTAAAACTTTTAAAACATATTTAAACAATTTAACATGTTAACAATGATTAGTTTTGCTATAATCAAAACCAAGTGCGGAAGTTTCGTCTTTGATCGTGTTCGGTTCTCCATATAGCTTGATCTCCCTCCGGTGCTCCAAACATCACCTATATTTCATATTTTATGAAATATGTTAGTTATAACAAATTATAACATAACCGAATAAACCCGAAGGCTTAAAACAATAAAAACAAAACTTTAGTTTTAGGCTCCACCGTAAGCTACGATGACCACCGTAGCTTACGGTTAAGCCTTACGGTCCTAGCTCACTGTCTTACGGTTAAGACCTCCAATTTCAACATAACAACTGCCCACCGTAAGCTACGGTAGGCCACCGTAGCCTACGGTGGCTTGCTGCAGATTTTCTCCTGTTTGCAGTTTAGTTACGGAAACTTCCGTAACTCATTCAGTATAAATCTGTTTTACTTGAAACTTGTTTCTAATCGTCCGTAAATTGTTTTCTTACATATTTAACCCGAAATCATTGACCCGGATTCTATTTCCTATGACTTATGCATTTATTTCCGATTTATACTCATACTTTCCGATTTTGCCCATTTTGCCCTTTAATCCCTTTTTGGACCAAACTATACATTTATACGCCCCATTTGGTATGCTTTAACATTCCCTTATTACCCGCATAGTTGCCTTAGCAAATACATTGCCCTATTCAACTAGACCTTTATTTATTTATTATTTTGACCCGTTTGGTTATTTTAGCATAATCCAACGTTTATTTCCACCAAACTTATCTATCTTATTATATCCACACTAAGATATCTATTTATTTCCCACCATAACTTTATTTGTGGTGAATTTATTATCGTAATTCATTTTGTCCAATTTCTGCCCTTTTTTATTCGACAGTTTACGGAAAAGCATTTAAAAGGCATTAAACCAAAAAGGCTTATGCTTTTCAATTTTTTACTACCGAAAGGGTCTATTATATTAATAAACTCATTTTTAAATTAACATTATAGTCGTTTACTTATTTTCATCACTCGAGGGCATTTTGTCAACTTAGTCTCTTCTTTTACGACGAATGACTTACCACAACATGTTTTGACAAATGAACATTTAACCATAATCTATATAAATCATTATGTTTTTAAGAACATAATGTTTACAGACTAGATTATTGGATTTACCTTACCTTAGGTAATCAATTATTCATTTATGACTCATTTAACTCTTATCGGACCTTTGAGTCCTTATTGAGAGTTTTGACCCGTTACACGTACCTGGCTCGGCTCATACAATGATTCGTTCAAATATCATGCTCTGTTCTTTCTAAGAACACCAAAAAAATTCAACAAGCGATATTGTCATCATTGTCAAATGGTGATACTATCACCATTTGACCCGTTCGGTATAAATAACCATTTGTCATTATGAGATGGCACTTATTTGCCATCTCACCTATTTAACCCATTTCGTTTTACACTATATGATCATATTGCTTAAAAACTATCTCTTAATTCACTTGACCCATTATGGCTTACGCAATATGGTATCCTTTTCAAGACTCCTTATTTAGTCGTCATCACGTGACTAATTTACCCTTTTACCCTTTTACCACAAATCATGGTTTAATACCGTATTCACTTGTTCCAACCCGTATCTGTCCGTATTGGAACTTTTATATTTCAGAATCTCGTTTCGAATACCCACAACGCTTTATTCAACTACATGAGCAATTTTACTATTTTAAAGATGTAAGCTTTACTTACCTTGAAGTCCGATTATGCCTTTTTCCGCATACTCGATCCGTTTGACCCGCTTCTTGTAACACCCCAAAAACGGGTTTGGTAATCAAATCATGTTAATATTAAAAAGTGGGTAAAAGACCGTTAGTGGTAAAAATAGACCCGTAAATAAAATAACAAGGAACAGATTAACCTAGTTAATAACATGTATATAATAGCAAGACAATGAGTTATATTCTCATTTATAATCAAAACTAAACTAAAGGGACCAAAGTTGGTAAAAAGGAAAGTAGTGTTTTAAAAAGGGAAATTAAAACACAACACACACTTAGTGTGTGTGTGAAACAACCAGGGAATGAACAAGAGAGCCAAACCCTTGTTCTTCAAAGAATCACCAAATTGAAAGAGGAATTGGACACCAAATCGATGCATGAACGCGTATCATCGATCACCTTGATTTGGGGATTATGAGGTATGTCTAAAAACTTAGATTGGTGAAAGTTATAATGTGAGACAAGTAGAATACTTACAATTAGATAGTTGGATTATGATCCAAAGATGAAATTAAGTGTATGTGTATGCTTGATTTCGTTAGACTTAAAGAATTATGCACCAGTTGATGTAAGATTCTTGTTAGTGATTAACAAGTAGATTATGAAGTAGGTTTTGATTATATGATGAAATTGATGATATATAAGTGTTCATGATCATCATACTTGTATGTATGTGTAAGATATTTGAACAAATTAGATGTTCGAATAAATGTTCATAAATGACTTGAAATGGGTTTTGATGATAAGATGAGATTGATGTTAAACACATGTTAATAGATGCTTAAAATCGTCATGTGTATATGAATGTTTAAAGTATTTGGCTAAGTTTAATGTTTGGGTAAATTCCATATATATGATGCAATGGGTTGTTTCATAGTGATGAAACAATCCCAAGTTCTTGCATAAGACTGATAGATTAGCAATCATGTGTTCTTGATTTGGGAAACATAACTTAAATGGTGGCCTAATAATAGCGCTTACCGGGTAATTAACGAAATGCATAAATGAGTTGTTAAACTTGTTCGTGGGTTTGTATGAGTAAATAGGCAGTTGACTTTTAAAAGTCAAACTGACTTATAACAAGATCGAATGATAATTTTGATATAAAATCCGTAAGGTGGAAAGTCGTGATAAATAATGACTAATCAACCATCTTGCGAATGATAAATGATAGTTTGATTCTGACAAGCTAGGTGGAGGCTTGGGAGGAAGCGGGTCAAACGGATCAAGTACGCGGAAAAGCATAATCGGATTTCAAGGTAAGTAAAGCTTACATCCTTAATATAGTAAATCTACTTATGTAATTGACTAAGAATAAGCGATTTGGTATTCGAAATGAGATATGAAATACAAGGTTCCGACGTGAATTGATACGGATCGGAACGAGTGAAAATGGTAATAAACCATATTTGATGATAAAAAGGATAAAACAGTAATTTAGTCATGTAATGACAATTAAACAAGGAATTCAGGAAAAAAGTTACCTTATGTTGTAAACCATAAGGAATAAAAAGAGTAAAATGGCAGTTCAGTCACGAGTTGACAAATAAATATCAAATTTTGAAATATGCCATAACGGATCGAACGAATTGAGAAACGAATTTAAGTAATATGATCATGCGGTGTAAACTGAAACGGATTAATGGTGAGATGGTAAGTAAATACCAACTCATAATGATAAAATGGTCATTTAGACCAAATGGGTCAAACGGTGTGGTCATCACCATTTGACAATAATATCTAATGAATGCTTGTCGAGTTTTGTGTTCACAGGGAAATGGCGTTAGGCTCGCGTCACTATTAATTAGTAATTAAATGGGACAAAGCTATGACTTGAGTTGGGTAAGTGTAATGAGTCAAACTCTTAATGAGAAGTTTAAGGTCCGAAGAGAGTAAAATGAGGCTTGGATGAACCTTGGATTACCTAAAGAGAGGTATGTTTAATAATTTAAATTCAAAACAATACGTTCTTATGAACATAGTGAAAATTTAATAGAATATGAGTTAAAGATGTTTGTTTGGCCAAAATATGCATTTAAATGTCCTTCCACGTAAAAAGGGCTAAAAACTTGACTAAAACGCCCTTGAATGATAAATTGACCAAACGACCTATGAGAGTAGTTTAAAAATGAGTTTTGTAAGAAGTATACTCTTGCGGTAGCGTAATAGTAAATGGCATAAACCGTTTTAGCTTAATGCCTCATAACAGACTTTTCTGTAAATTATCAAACCAAAGGGTAGAATTTGAAAATATATTCATTTCTATAACCCATCCATCACCAATATAGTGGTGGTGGAAAAATATATATATATATATATATATATATATATATATATATATATATATATATATATATATATATATATATATATATCTTAGTGGGGAATTGATAAAACAGAAAGTTTGGTTGTGTAAGTCCCGTGAACGGATCAAACATGTATCACTAACCTAATCCATAGCGGAAATTATGATTAGCAAGAAGAACAACTTGAATAACTTCAATAATTATAACTTGCATACACCAAAGATGTTAGATACAAGTTTTGCTACCAACTCTCTAACCCCTACTAAATGACCTAGCCCCTCTATATATAAACATCATAAAGCCCATAAGTACAACCCTAGGCCCATTAGGCACTAGGAAGCCCACACTAACCCCAAAAGACCAAATACACCATAAATGAATAAACCTTTAAAGCTCCAAGCCCAACATTCTCCCCCTAGGTTTCTTCATTTGTCCTTCGGTGCAGCATCCACACCTAAACGTCCAACAATAATACCAGCAACTGCAGCCATCCAATCTTTAGCACAGACCTCTTATAGCTCTGCAGTATGTATTTGATGAGAAGCAAGAATTTGTAAATCTTCATCATGAAAATTAACCAGATCCACCACATCGTTCACCCTAAACGCCTTCTCTTTTGTCACAATAGCAACACTTCCGACTTCAGATCGTACAACCAAAAGTTGAAGTTCTTCAGAATTCCCTTTGGAAAGGTAGGAGAAACTGGGATAACTAATTCTTTGTCCGTTGGCGGCCACATCACAGATTTGAACCTTTTGCTCGTGTGCGCATCGCGAACTCCCTTAGCTGCTCTCAAGTACGGTTCAGCAGTCTTCATACTCTTAAATCCGCTCCTAACCTCAAGTTCAAGCTTCTTAAAGAATTTACAACCTGGTCCACGCTCTGTAGTGTCGTCATCAGTGTATGGAGCTCTTAAAAGATCAGTCAGTGCAATTTTAGTCTAGGTCTCGAACTTCGACTCTTTCGAATAATATTCCCTGGTTCCATCCTGGCGCACGATGATCTACATGTTTTTAACATGATCATACATCCAACTCAGCACTTTCGACTTGTTTCCCACCTTACTATAATAACTGGATCCCAACTCCATCACATATCTCTCAGATTGATTGGTCGGATCTTTCAGCTGAAAATTCTCGTCCAAAGGATTGACGTTAACATTCTTCATCAACACCATTTGCTTCTTCTTCCTCTGATCTGCAGCACGTTTCTGACTGGCAGTGAACTTTCTACGTGGATCGCTTAAATAATCATCGAGACCGGCTTGACGTTCGACTGCCAACTGCTCAGCTGCCAACCTCTGTTCTTTAGTTTCTTCTGCCATACGCTGCTGTGCTGCACGATGTCTAGTTTCAACATTCATCAGATCATCGGTAGGATCACTAAACTCCCTGCCAAACTTGTTCTCCAGCTTGCCCCTTAAATCAAACACAATAGTCATAAGCATCGTGACATCTCCTTGCAGCTGATCGATAGTTTGATCTCGAACATCTAAGCATTTCTGCAGAGAGGCAATCAGAACATCCTTTAACATAACCTCTTGTTCCAGCACAACTACCCATTTCTTCAAATCAACTACATCCACTTCTGTATCATCGTCATCACTGTCCAATCCCCCAAACTCGAATGCCCTCTTCTCAGATCTACGCACATAATCGTCTGCAACATCATCAGAATAACCGACTCCACTACCACCCGCTTTCGAACCACCGACATCTGACGAACTACCTCCAATATTTGCAAAGCTGTGGCAGCAAGAATTGATACAACTGTGGACTGTGTAATGATAGGAGCGGTTTGCTGTGCAGAAATAATAGGCGTGTCAACCATTGATGTATGAACAACAAATTCATCAACAGTAACTCCAGCAATAGTGATCTTAGCAGCAGTAGATGTAATCAAATCAGAAGCAGCAATGGTAACAACAACGGGAACTTCAGGTGTACTAGATGAAATGCTCGGCCCAGTTCTTCGCCTCTTGATTAAAGGTACCTGATCTTCTTCGTCTTCATCATCTTCCTCAGTCTGAGCGGTTGGTGCAACAATAGACGGAATGTCAAGTGGGGAATCACCCTGTTTCTCTTGGATATCCTTCAATTCAGCGATCAAGGCTGCTAGGTTCTCAGACGACAACTTTGGTAGAACAGGAGTTAAAGTGGCATTGAACGCATCGAGATCATCCAGAAAGGCTTGCCCAACATCATCCTCATAATCGGTGACTAATCCTCTACTTCTATCTCCTTTTCTTTTGCCGGTATATCGTGTTCTTCAGCCACTATCGCGTTCAATGGAGGAGGAGGAGGTGGTGGAGCATGCAAACCAACAACTTCAGAAAAATTTCCAAACTTCTTCAGAGGAAAATGACCTACAAACACCGTCTTCGAGGTAGAGCGGTTCTTCTTCATTGTTGCAAAGATAGTAGGCCCCATTGGCTTCATATTCAGTAGACTAGCGTCTGTAGCATCCTTCGCTAAATCTGGATAATGGGCATCAAGTATCAGCTGGATAAAACGTGGGTATAACAGAAACATCCGTTTCTTGGACTGCTCTAGAATTTCTTCATGTTATCGAAGATATAACCAGAATAGTTATACTTCCAGTCCATGACTAATGAAACTATCGTAGATGTCTGTGCCTGATTTGGCTGATCCAGTCCGCCTTTGTTTTCCGACACACACTGCATGAACATGTGTATGAGTAACCTCCAGTATGCCGGAAACATCTTCTTCAACAGTGGCGGATAGGAACCCTCATATCCCATCTCCATGAGTACTGGCATCACCTTTTCTTTGACGTAAGTTGTTGGATCACTGAAGGTATCTGTCAGCTGTAGCACCTCCCTCACACAAGCTTCGTTCACCACAATCTCCTTCCCTTGAGTCTGCGAACGTATAAAAGGTCTACCATCTTCACCCCTTGGCTTAATATGTGCTCTTTTCCAGAATGAGTGGACTAGATCTCTGTATATCACAGGGTTAGCACGGAGGGCGTAAGCAATTCGACAAGTGTTGAGCCCCACTATCATCGCCTGAAATTCCTGAAAGAACTCAGCTGGCGGGTCTGAGAAATACCCGACCTGGTTGTGAAATTGTTCCTTAACCAGCATTACCACATCAAAAGCTTCTTCCACCATATCTGTTAAAAATCAGCAAAGTTAAAAACCAAGTAACGGAAGTAACCGAGTTTAACAATATAGCGGTTAAAACTAACTGGATAGGTCAAACAGAAATCAAGGTTCAAATTAATACTAGTTCAAATTAATTAAGGGTTCAACAGTTGACAAGGTCCAAAACTTCACTTCCGGATTATTGACAATTTAAAATGAATCCGGAATGAACCTTGTCATCAATCCGGATTGAAGAAGGTCAAATAACATGATCAAAGATACAATCTGAATTATGTATCTCGGATAGTAGATATGCATCCCGGATGAAGATCAATCTGAAATGATATCCGAGTTCATCATTTCGGATGAACACCAGTCCGGAATGTAATCTGAAATGCTTAGAATTTGAGATCAATCCGGAATGTAATCCGAAATGTATTAAATATTCATTAATTTCATCCTGAATACATATGTACCTAATCCAGAATGAGTTGTCCGAAATGCCTAATTCGAGAGAGAGAAAGTCAGAGAAGACAATCGTAATTCGGATGTTGGATAATCCAAAATGAGATCAGAGATACCAATATATATTTCCGAAATGGGCTTGGGCCTGGGATTTTGAATCCGGATTGGGCTTGTGACAGGCACAATCAGGAACAGTAACACAGTGGGCATGTCCGGAAAGATCCAAATGGGCCTTTCCGGAAAAGCCCAATCCGGAACAGTAACCCTTTTGTCCCAAGTGAGCCCAATTCGGAATAGTAACCCTTTTTGGCCCAAGTGAGCCCAATTCGGAACAGTAACATAATTTTCAGTTTTCAGACTTTAAACCAATTTCATTAGGCTGGCCCAAATCCCAAAGTACACTAGGCCAGTCCAATATCTCTTGACAGAAAAACATCCCACCAAAATTCATCAAGTAAACTAACCAAGCATCCAACCATCTTTTAACATTTCACAAGGAGAACTTATTAACACAGACATAAACAGTTAACACAACCTTGCTAAGGGATCAAATCATTTCAAACGCTAAGTAAGGAACATTTTTCAGTATGAGCAGGTTCAGTTGGTCTAAGCGATTGCCAATATACACCACTTAAATCTAAAACTCAACCCTTGTAGTTCAGGCATCATGTACGCTTAAGGTAATATTATACTAAGATACTCGTGTGTCCCATACCATGACGTACCCCCACGATCAAGGTAAGCACAATGGTTCATCGTAGCAGGTGAGTATACCGTGGTCATCCTTTATTGTACAACATCAGGCTATTGGTGAACAGGTCAGTACTTCCGTACAACAGAGAGACCAATAGTGACTGGCGAGGGTTAGGCAAATACCTTATGAGGTACGCAAGAACTTAGAAAGAAACTTTTGTTCTCTTAGGTTTTGGCCTTTCCATTTTGGCTCTTTTATAAAGATATCCTGACTGTGCCTAGGTCTGCATATAATCTGGATGCAACAGAAGGGCAGTCAAGATATGCCCGGATGACTCAACAGCATAAAGACCCGAAACCTCAGATGTTGGCTATCTATCAACGCAAGATTCAAGATCATAAAATTATACGCCTACAGTAAGTGACCCATTGAGAACAAAGTTTGTTATGTTTATATCATTTGACTTTCCCCATCCGGTAGAGTTTTAGACCTACCGACACATCACTTTTGATCCATATCTTTTCCGCTTCTATACCTTACATGTGTTAGTCAAACATTTTATCACGAAAATTCATTTCATTTCCCTATCCTGGCAAAACCGTTTTTTTAAGATTTCTCCCCCTAAATTTGTGCATGGAGATATGAACAAATTTATGAAGCAACGTAAAGAAAATAAAAACAGTAACAAACACGAAGATAGCAGATGCCTAGGTAGAAAACCGAATCATTTTGAGAAGATCCACAAGCACTTGAAAACGCGTGTTGCTAACGGGTTTCATGAACAAATCCGCCACATTTGCATCAGTGTGGATTTGCTCAAGCTTTACGAGACCCTTTTCATAGCAATCGCGGATAAAATGAACTTTAATGTCGATGTGCTTGGTTTTGTAGTGGAAAACAGGATTTTTAACTATTTGGATTGCGGCATCATTATCACAATAAATTGTTGTGTTTAGATAAGTCAAACTGTAATCCGCAAGCTGATGTTGCATCCATAAAACCTAGGAGCCGCAAGCAGAGGCTGATACGTATTCTGCTTCTACAATAGAAAGCGAAACCGTCTATTGCTTCTTGCATTGCCACAAAATTAAGCGATCTCCCAGAAATTGGCAACCAGCTAAAGTTGAGCGCATGTACCTATCTGTACCTCCAAGATTACTGTCAAAGAAAGCAAACAGTTCAAATTCAGAATTTTTAGGATACCAGAGGCCTAGTGATGGAGCCCCTTTGAGGTACCTAAAAATTCGTTTAACAACATGTAAATGAGAAAGTTTAGGAGTAGCCTGATAACGAGCACACTGGCAGACGGCAAACATGATATCTGGCCGACTAGCAGTGAGATACATTAGGGATCCAATCATTGAGCGGTACATGGTAGGATTAACATGCGTTCCTTCAACATCTTCATTTAGTAGAGGCCGTTCCGCAACAGGGGAAGCCATAGGCTTGGAATCTATAAGCTTGAATTTGGCAAGAACGTCGTTTACGTATTTTCCTTGATGAATGAGTATACCCTGTGGGCTCTGACGAACTTGAAGTCCTAAAATATGGTCATCTCCCCCAATGAGCTCATCTCAACTTTCTTCTTCATGATTTCTTCGAATTCGCGGCACAAACCATCATTGGTGGAACCAAAAATAATATCATCAACGTAGATTTGGACGAGGATAATGTCCTTATCAACGCGTTTGATAAACAGAGTTTGGTCAATGGTTCACTGTGTGTAGTCATGAGCAAGCAGATGCTCTGTAAGAGTAGCGTACCATGCGCGAGGCGCTTGATGCAACCCGTACAAAGCCTTGTCTAGTTTCTAGGCATAATCTGTCTTGTCAGGATCAGTAAAGCCCAGGGTTGTGCCACGTATATTTCCTCTTTCACCTTGCCGTATAAAAACACAGTCTTGACATCCATTTGATAGACAATAAAATCCATGTAAGATGCGTATGCCAAGAAGATACGTATAGCTTCCAAACGAGCAACAGGTGCATAGACCTCATTATAATCTAAACCTTCAATCTGTCGAAACCCCTGAACCACCAGTCTAGCTTTATTCCGAACGATAACTCCAGTGTCATCCTGGTTGTTGCGGAAAACCCAGCGAGTGCCAAGAGCACGCTTTCCCTGAGGCAGCTTCACCAATTGCCAAACACCAAGCTTTTCAAATTGATTTAGTTCCTCGGGCATGGCGTCAACCCAGCCTGGCTCCTGCAAGGCAACATCAATACTTTTAGGTTCAATTTGGGAAATAAAGCAAGAATAGAGACATGTATTGGTATCCCCAGATTGGCTGCGTGTGCGAACATCAGCGTTGACATGGCCAATGATATTCTCAACGGGGTGATCATGTTGTAAACGCTGCGGTATTGGGGTAGCGGGAACCAAAACATCTGTTTGCAAGTTGGTGATACTAGCTGAAGCAACTCCAGATGTCTCCCCTTCAACAGAGGCACCAGTAGAAGTATGTGGTGAGGAATCCACCGCACAATCGAGGGGAGTAGGCTCGGGAAACAAAGAGGATCCCAAAACATCAGGAGGAAGGCCTTCATTTGTCGTAGGAGGCTCTGGATCAGAAACCACATCTTCAGGAGGATTCGGCTGAGCATGCGAAGAGATAGGTGGGTCTTGAGAATGCGAAACTGTGGAGGAAGACGAGACAGTGTCATTGAATCCAGGAGGATCCACACTTAGCTGCTTTAAAGTCTCATTTAGCACGACAACGTGAGCATCGTCTTCAGGGGTAATGGGCACCGTTGGAAGGAGAGAATTCGAACTATTTTCTGTAGGCACATTAGAAGACACATCAGCATGATTAAATAAAGTGGAGTAGTCATACAACCAGTCGGGACCAATGCGTTTGTCCTTGGGATTTTCCTCCAGCCAACCCACATTGTAGGTTTCAACCACCATCTTCTTGATCTTGTTATAAACTCGATATGTCGTATTTCTAGAATAACCAACAAAAATGAAAGGATCCCCGCGTGCTTCAAACTTTCCTTTAGCGTCCATGAGCAGGAGTACACAAGGACATCCAAATTTGCTGAAATGCTTGACCGAAGGTTTGCGACCTTCAACCACTTCGTAGGGAGTCCTCATGGGGCGTTTTTTGATTAGGGCATGATTCTGAATATAGCAGGCAGTGTTAATTGCTTCAGCCCAGAAGATGAGAGGTAGCTCGGATTCAACCAGCATAGTGCATGCAGCCTCAATAAGTGTGTGATTTTTTACATTCTGCAACCCCATTTTGCTATGGCGTTCTAGCAGCACTGAACTGTCGGTCAATCCCCTTGGAGGAGCAGAAGGAGTTTAAGCTATGATTCTTAAACTCCGTCCCATTATCACACCATATAGCCTTCACCATAGAATGTGTCTGGTTTTCCATAAGCGTGACAAATTGTTTGACTAGCTCAGCGGTTTCACTTTTATGCTGCGGATGTCTATTGGAACGAAGAGATCCATATGGAGCAGTTCTAAGACTTGAGAAGTGGAGGGTATGGCTTTGGTTTTGTGCGGCTGGCGATGTTATTTCCCACGCGCACATGATTCACATTTTTCGATCTGCATGAAGTCACGAACTGGCAGATCTCTGACTAAACCCCGTTTTGCAAGACGATTCAAATTCTTCATGTTGATGTGACCCAGTCTGCAATGCCATAGCATGGCGTCATGTTCGGCTGTCGAAGAGAAAAGGCAAGTGAGCTTGTCAGAAGGAGTCTGGTTCATATCAATTACGTACGCGTTTCCATTTGGCGCAGCTTTCAGAAGAATCCAATCATCTGGAATGTTAAACCTGGTTTTAGAACATAACATCCTTTCATTGTAAAGAGAACATCCAGATGATTGTCGCAGAGTTGAGACACACTCAACAGACTGTGCTTCAATTCTGGTACATAATTGACATTCTTACAGCTCAGGGCTCCATTGCAAACAGTTCCTTTCATTGTGATTTTCCCTATTTTGCTACCTGCGAAGGAAACAAACCCGCCATCGGAAAACTGAATGTCATTCAATTGCGAGATGTCTCCTGTCATGTGCCTGGAACAGCTGCTATCAATATACCATAATCGAACAAGAGCGCGCTAGAGCTGTTTGTGCACAGTTCAACAGGTTTTAGTTAGAAACGGGAACCCAGGCCATGGAAGATCTGGGTTTGCCATTTGCCTCAACATAAGTGACCTCATGAAAAATCAAATTAGTTGAGGATGAGGTTGATGATGCTTTTGATTTATTAGACAAGAGGTTAGCAGACTGATTCTTGGCCACTAATTTGGGCCTCCAGGTTACCGAATCAGACCTCTGCACATTCCTAGGAGTGCTAGAGGGATTCTGGGAAACTGAAGGTCTCAAGGGTTTAACAGTTTGTTTCTTGGCCAAGTTCTAGTCTTGATCAGAAGACTTAGCCACAAATCTAGCCTCAGGTTGGCGATTAGGCATGGCCTTCTGATGTCTGGAATACAACGTTTTAAAAGAGGTAAAGGTCTTTTGACAATTTTGAGCAATGTGCCCGGGAGATCCACAATTGAAACAGGTCTGCCTCTTCTGGAAGAAAACAGTCCATTCAGCTTGGGAAATTCTGGGCAACTTGTATGTCAGTTTCTTGCTGGAGTTTACTGACGGCTGATGCACGGTCTTGGTCTTGACGGTGTCCTACGCATAACCATCAGTACACGTGTTAGTTTTGCTATTTGAATTGAAAGTTTTGGACATGGAGATTTTGGCAACAGTTTAACTGATATATGTTCAGCTGATCTCTTAACAGATTCAGCGTGCGACTGCTGAGTTAATTCCTCAGTTTGATGAGAAGACTCAGTAGTTGTCGTTTCAGCTTTTGTAGACACTTGTTTAGTTTTCTTCTTTTTCGATCAGCGTGTTCTCCTCTTTTTAGTCTTACTCTTCAAATCACACTTCGTGACAAATTCTGTGGAGGACACGAGTGGCTCTCCAGGGAAATCCTGTTCTGAAATTTCAGCAGATAACTGTGGAACCTCGCAATTTTGAGAAGTTTAAGGTTCTGATTCAAGGTCAGGTTTAAGATTTTCGTTTGAATCAATTGGAACAATGTGTTCATCGTCTGTCATTTCAGAATCAGTTCCTTGTGTTGAGTCGCCCAAGTCTTCTAGAATTTTGTCACCATCAACGTTGACAGAAACAGTTGGTTGGTCGTCCTTCACACTGTCAACCCTAGGAGAGGCATCAACAGATCCAGCCTTTGAAGATGAACATTCGATATCCTCAGTTGAAGCTGATGAAGCTGAATTATCTGTTGATGCAGACCCTGTAGCTAAATTCATTTTCTCATCACACAAGTTATCACAGTTATAGGCATTGTTTAAACCATTAGAATTTGATGAAAAACCGGAATTAAAACTGTCTAAATTCTCAACACAACCAACACTGTTTGAGCATGTAAATTGTTCAGCAAGAAATTGATTTAAAATGTCAAAAGCAGGTTTATAAAATGCATAATCATCAGCTGAATTGTCTGAATGTGTATTCAGACATTCCTCTTCATCACCCTGTGTGATATCCTCAACTAAAATTTCTTTTGCACATGAGTTAGACACATTAGTATCGTTCACAAAGTTAGTTTGAGCATCAGAAGATTCCTTTTCATTAGGTTTTGTGGAGGATGTGGATATTCTGCCTCAGGCACTTCTTTCTCGAATCCAACTGTACTTTCAGATGGATGATTACCAGTCTCACGAGGAAGTGATGTAGAAGCCACAAAAACATCATCCCTCTTGAGTTCATTGGGTTTGGAGAACTTTGGGTAATAGGGCGTCCATGGTTTGGATAGGTAATCTGACGGTTTACCATACATCATTTTTTCAGCATTTTCTATTTCTTCCTCAGATTCAGGCATTCTAGTATAGTTATGATTATATGGTGGAGGCGCCCTATTATACCCAAGGCCTTTAGTAAAGTTCTTTTGATAATTAAGCTGGAGGTCACATAAATCCTTGACTAGTATACTGGAAGTTTCAAATTTTTTTAATGTTTATTTCATTTTCGTGAAGCTTCCCTGTCAAGGAATTCAGCTTGGCTAAGGCTACTTGAAGTTCTACGTCCTTTTCAGCTAGTTTTAGCTTGTAGTCGTTGACCCAACATTGCCATTGCTTCAAGTCTAGCTTTAACTGAGCCACATCCTATTTCTGAGCTTCGACCTTCTCCATAAGAAGCTTGTTCTTATGTTTAAGGGCGATGTTCTATGACGCAGCTTGTTGATATTCAGCCACAAGAGTTGAATTGTGGACGCGCATTTGTGATAATTTAAAACGACAACTATCAGAACAAAGTATTGGATTTACCGTTTCCGAAAGATCGGGTGTCCTAGTTGTCTACGCCATCATGCAGTGGTTGCTGTTCTTGGATAGATTCAAGGTTTCCATTTGAGCTGCAGCATCTGCCCAGTTGAATCCCTCATGTTGTTGGGCCACCAGTGCTGTAGACTTCCCGCCTGAGCTACCTGATGGACTCGTAGTTGACTTGGAAGGAGAGACGGGAACCAGCTGTCTGTCACTGCTCTGTATATCAGCGACCCTGGATGATACATACCCTGTCGGTGGCTTCTTGCATTCCCTAGCGAAGTGTCCTGGTTCGTGACATCGGTAGCATCTAAGTTTGTCCTTTGTGAGACCAGTCTTCAGGTTTGACAAGGGTTGCCTTCCATACCTTTTCTGAAACTTGTTGACCCGAAAAGCAGCCATTGCTAAATTCCAGGAGACATCAATCTCGTCCAGGTCCTCCTCCATGATTTGATCAACTTCTGTTGGAAGAATAGATGGAGGGGTCAGATCGTCTGCCAGGAAGGCGTTTAAGCTTTTGATCATTGATGCAGCAATAGCCAGTTTCTCTTCGTTTTCGTTAGTGAGAAACGCAGAGTTGGGCGTGGGTTGAGCAGATCCAGGGACTGGTGCAGCAGTTTGAGGAATGACGCCTTGTTGCACTGTTTGAGGAGTTATAGGACTGAAAACCACGTTAGGATACTGAGCATGGTACTGTGTGTGAACTTGAGCAGCTGAAACCGTTGTAGGATTTCGAGATTGAAAACCATACACATACTGAGTGTTCTGAGGCGTGGCAATAGGATTGTACACCACATTCTATCCACTTGGTGCTTGTGTATTTCCTTGCAGAGGACTATAGACGAGATTCTGTGAAATTAAAGCCGCGTTCTGCCCTGTCATCCCTGCTGCCATCAAACTGCTTTGATGGTTGATCTCCCTCTGCTTGTTGTCAATTTCACATGATTTGATAGTAGCTATCATCTCAGTGAGAGTGACATCATTTAAGTTCTTTGTCTTTTTGATCATGCCCACGTCTGCATCCCAACTTTTGGGCAGTGAATTCAATAACTGTCGGTTCATGGCGTTGTTGGTGAGGTTGATCTCAGCTGAAATCATCTGGGAAACCAGCTTGACATAGCGACGTATCTGGTTTTCGATGGTTTTCCCATATATGTGATTGAATGAGCTAATTGCTAATTCAGCTGATTCACCCTACTTGCTTTCATGTCGGCATTTTCTTCGTAGAGATTTTTCAACTCACTCCAAACCTCCTTTGCATTTTTACAGTTTCTGAACGCGATAGAAATATTAGGTCCTAGAGCCATGGTTAGAGTTGCAGAAGCCTTCTCATCTTCCTCTACGATCTTGATGTCCTCTGGAGTCCATAAGTGCATGGCTTGGGAATTTTCGTTTCAGGATCTTGCTCTATGCTGTATACTATGGTTCTTGGACCATTCATGATGCATCTCCACACGCTGGGTTCTTTTGCCTTGCAGTACTGTTCGAAGCGAAACTTCCACTCGTAGTATTCATCTCCGTACAATAAACGGGGCACTTTGGTGGAAGTGCCAATCACCTGATCCAACTCTTGGTGGAGGGCTAATGTTTGCGATTGTAGTGCAGCCAGTGTGGCATTTGTTAGATCTTGTGCGGTCATGAATCCAGCCATTGAACTTTAATTAATTAAAAATTTACCAAATTGATTAAAGTTTAATTAATTTTAAATGATTCCGATGAACAGTACTGAATACGGAAAGGTCAAATCTGTGGTCAAAGATGGTCAACCCGGAAAGATTTTCCGAAATGGCAATCCTGAAGTCAAAGTTGGTCAACCCAGATAGATTATCCGAAATAAAGGGCAATCCGGACTAAAGAATCCGAAATGAATAATCCGGATCGCTGAGTCCGATTTGAAGATCCGAAATAGAAATCCAAGTAGAAATCCGAAATAAGAAGACCGAAATGCAGATCCGAAATCCAAATCCGAAACGGAGAATCCGAGATGAAGATCCAGAATAATCAACTCTGAATTTAAATCCGGAACGAAGAATCCGAAATGCCTGTCTTATCTTCTGAAAATCCGGAACAGTGATCCAATCCATAACAGTGGCCCCGCCTTTTCTGCAACCGAATTCCGGAATTCAAGGAAGTCAAATACCGCAACAGTAACTCGGATCACAATCTGGAACAAGCAACAGTCCGGGATCAATCCGAAATGGACGATCTCCTTCGTGTTCTTTGGAATCCCGAACAGTAGTAAATCCGAATTATGAGAACCTCCTTCATGTTCTTCGGAATCTGGAACAGTGCCAGATCCGAAATCTTCACAAATTCTTCGATTGCTTGACGATGAAAGGTTCTCGGAACACCATAACCATCAACGAGAACACCTCAAATCCGAACACACCAAAAACAGATCCAACCGAGCAGCACACCTTCAAAACTTTCAATCAGCTATACCATTAGAACAGAGGTCGATACCAATTGTAATCCGCTTGTTAAACGATCAAACAGGTTCACTTTTAAATTTTGTCGAAAAAGGGTTTTTCAAACCACTTCGTTTATTAATCGAATAATCAGTTTTATATTTGTTGTTATTAATGCTATGTTATTTAAACAATACATATATAAACATTAGATTAGAAATAAATTGTTAAAAAACAAAATTAAAACAACAAAAAATGAAAAAGGGCTGCCGGGTTTCGAACCCGGGTCAGCCGGAGGACCTTAACACCAAACACATAACCACTCCGCCACTTGATGCCTTTGTGAAATGTAGGAAACAAATAAAACATATGTTCACCTGAGAAACCACCTGTTTTCGCCAAAACTGAAACCGATATCGGCTTTCAACATTCCAGTCGATTGAGTGATTGTAATTCTTGATTATAACCGATAAACCGACATTCTTAATCAATTCAGCCTTGAATGAACTTGAATGCATGTGATGTTCGGTTTTAATAACCGAAAACATTCACTTCCTGAATTACTCCAACAATATCATCATCTCGCGACTTAATAACATTCACAGAACCTCTAATTTCACTTTTACTCTAATTTCTGATCGTCGGAATCGCTTTTTGAACTCGCCGGACTTTCGCCGGAAAACCGTGTCTTTCATCAAAACGGCAAGTTTCTCAATTCTTTCATCTTCTATCTGTTGTTAGGCTTTTGCTAACTCAAACCTTTCAATCAGAATCAATCCCAGACGACGATATCAGATAATCAACACTCGCCGGAAGTTTTCTGAAAATTTCTAGATTCCGCTGTGAAACGGTATAATCATTCAAACCTTCTGATAACTCTTGTTTAGTCATTCAATTTCACAATTTGGTTAATCAAAACTATTAATTGGCCCGTTCAGACGGAGTTCATAAAACAAAGCCGACGACTTCGCCGGAGTTCTGAGAAAGATCATTTTTCCGGTATGTTCATTCCCAAAACTTTCCCTGTCCATTTCATTTTAATCAATTATATGTTTGTCAATCGAATTAAACAAGATCAGTAGAGTAATCGTTGTCTGTGTTTTTGAACGAAGAAGATGAAGTCGAACTAATGTATAAGTATAATTAAAACAAGATATATAACCGGGTTAGACACACAGTCCAGCGGTGGACTGTGTGCAAACAACTATCACACGTCTCGAGTTCGATCCCTGACCCAACCTCACTCTCTGAAACAAAAATGCTCTTTTTAAAACCGAACCGGGTTAACTCACTGAAAGATGTTAAGTATCATAAAAACCAGAATATTAACCAGGTTAGACACACAGTCCAGCGGTGGACTGTGTGCAACGTTAATCCACAGGTCCCGGGTTCGAGACCTGATATGCACGCCGGTTCGATGGAATAAAAAATCCTTTTTAAAATAAATGAATTTTGGAATAAATTAAAATGTATATAAATATAATTAAAAACAGAAATATTTCGGGTTAGACACGTAGCTCAGTTGGTAGAGCTGCGTGCACGCGTACGGGAGGTCACGAGTTCGAACCTCACTCAGTGCAAACAATATAAACGACCGAACCGGTCAACAAGTCAAAGTCAAATGGTCAACGGTCAAACCCAAAAAAAGTCAACATTTTTTATAGTTTTATTTATTTATTTAATTTAAAAATCAATTAAAAATACTTAAAAATAATGTTTTTAAAGTTAGAAAATAACCTTAAACTCACAAAAATAAACCTAAAAAGACCTTATTAAAATTGTTATAAAATCCACTTATTTACTGTACCTTTTCGTTATCATTTAGGTTAGTTAATCCTCGTCGATCAACCCTCTAAACTCGTGCGCACTCATCATCTTCAACCGAACGCACCCAATGTGAGTGAATCTCTACAAATTCCCTGTTTTAATCACGTTTTTGGCGTGTATCATATGTCTTATTATTTATTACATTTAAACAATTGTGCATCCATCATATCCATGATCAAATGTGTATTCAATATGTATCAACTGTTTGTGTGGTTATTGTTTAGATTAAATTTATCATTTTCAGTACATACATTATCATAGGCCGCCGCTCCCCATTACATATGAGCGTTGAGCTGTTCCCCATTACCTATGAGCGTGAACGAGGCGTTGCCAACATAAGAACGGCTCCGTTTGACTGAGCCTTGATCGCACATACATTTATCATAGGCCGTCCGTTCCCCATTACCTATGAGCGTGAACGTGACGTTGCCAACATATACAGTATCATTCATGTTATATATTCATGCAAGTTGGTTTGTTATTGTATGTTATTATTATTGTTATTGTATGATTATTTACGTTTGCTCACATATGATTATTGCACAATTTTCCATAATAAATATAACAAGAAATCAATAATAAATGTTTTTCTAACAAGGTTCACTCGCCAACTTATGTTGACCCAAAAACCCCCATTTTTACACATGATACAGGTGATCCAGCTGCAGCAAGAAACATATAGGATGGCTTAGAAGAATAAACCGGTTTAGACTTTGGATTGTTTAGTTGGTTATCTTTCTTTGTAATTGTATGAACTTGTTTGGAATATTGAGGATGTAATTTTGAATTTAATAAATATGAAACATATTAGTAAACATCATGAGCTTTGGTGATAACCCAATTATGCCCCGACTCTTATTTCGCTGCGGGTCGGGGTGTGACATCACTAACCTAATCAATAGTGAAAATTACGATTAGGAAGAAGAACAACTTGAATAACTTCAATAATTATAACTTGCATACGCCAAAGATGTCAGATACAAGTTTTTGCAATCAACTCTCTAACCCCTACTAATGACCTAGCCCCTCTATTTATAAACATCATAAAGCCCATAAGTACAACCCTAGGCCCATTAGGCACTAGGAAGCCCACACTAACCCCAAAAGCCCAAATACACCATAAATGAATAAACCTTTAAAGCTCCAAGCCCAACAGGTTGAAATAAGCATTGAATTACGCTAAAACAACCAAACGGGTCAAAATAATTAATATATAAGGTTTTGTTGAATAAAGCGACGTATTTCACTAAGGCAACTATACGGATAATAGTGGAGTGTTAATGCATATCGAAATGGATGCGTAAATGTATAGTTTGGTTAAATGGGATTAAAGGGGTAAAATCGAAAAATATGAGCATAAATCAGGAATAAATGCATAGTTCATAAGAAATAATTACCCGGGTCAAGGATTTCGGGTTAAATATGTAAGAAAACATTTTATGGTTTTTAGAAACAAGTTTCAATGAGAAACGGATATAGATTTTAATAAGTTATTTCGTAATGAAAACGACAAAAACGAAAATTTTTGTGATAGCTCATCTTAAGCTACGGTGGTCAGCGGTAGCTTACCATAAGGAACCGATGAATGAAAATAGAAAGTTTAGTTATGCGAAAACGTTTCCGTAAGCCCCAGGTCGTGTTTTAAAGCGCGGGACTTGAAACGGGTAGAACGAACTAGCATAACAATACAGCAGCAAATATGCTGCAGAAGGCAGCATCACCGACGCCATATCTGGTCGTCGCCGACGCTACATAACTATCTGGTCGACGCCGACGTGAGTTTTAAAGGGGTGTCGCCAACGTGGCTTATAGCCGCCCCCGCCGCCACCTCAGAAACTGTGTTTTTCTGAGTTGAATATTTTATCAAGTTATTATGTTATGCTTTCGGTTATTTGCTATAGTACTAATATTAGTGCAAATTCCAGTTCCGGGAAATCGCAAGCACTTCCGGATGACGATCAAGGCCGATGAAGAATCGAACACGATCAAAGATCAAGCTTCCGTATTTGGTTTCTATGTTACGAAACTAATTAGTAAGGACATGTCAAAATGTTTAACGTAAATGAAGTTTTAATAAACGCCAAGATTTGAAGTGACGTGTAATCGCATTTACTCGTTTAAATGCGAAATTTTTATAGAAATTTCAATAGTATAAGACAGGGTCTTACACTTCTCTCCAAGCTTCCTCCTAGCTTGTCAAGCGTCAAACTACCTTTTATCATTTCGCAAGATGGTTAGATTGTCATTATTTATCAAGACTATCCATCTTACGGACTTTATATCGAAATCACCATTTGATCTTATTATAGGTCGGTTTGAATTTTGAAAGTTAACTACCTATTAACATACACGAATACGCAATTAAGTTTAACAACTCATTTAAACAACTTATCAAAGTCCCGGTAGTCATTATTCGTAAGCTACCATTTTAACTACTTTTCTCAACTAAGTTATATCAATTTCTTTCACTTAAACAAGTTCAAGCAATTGTTAACATAAGGTTAACTTAGCTTTCGATTATCAATACTAATTTATCCCTTCATTGTACTAGGACTAAGAGTTTTCATCTTTATGTAAAAACCCATTCCACCATATTACTTAGATATTCATCCGAATACTTAATATAATTAAGTTTTATATACAACTAGCATACAACTTGATCTCAAATACTTGCTAACATTATCTCTACATCTATTTCATCATTTTGTATAAAACCATTTCATAGCAAGTATGAATATGTACTCAAACTCATCAATTGTTCAAGTACATTTCTTATTATTACTATGCGTGATGATCCTAAAAATAGGTATATCATCAATCTTCATTATATTATCAAAACCCACTTCAATATCTACTTGTTAATTTCTTACAAGTGATCTTACATCAACTAGTGCATAATTTCTTTATATCTAACGAAATCAAGCATACACATACACTCAATTTCATCTTTGGATCATCATCCAACAATTTAATTGCAAGTAATCTACTTGTACTAATTTACAACTTTCACCAAATCAAGGTTTTAAGACATACCTTATGATCTCCTAATCGAGGTGATCAACAATTCATGTTCATGCACTGATTTGGGTCTCGAATTGATCTTCAATTTGATGGATTTAGCTTGAACTAGGGCTTCCCATGTTCTCCAGCCGTAGAACACACACACACATACACTAACTATGTGTGTTGTGTTTTAATTTTTGAGATTTTATAACATAAGTTCCCTTTTTGGCAGCCTTGGTCCCTCAAGTTTAGTTTTGATTAACAATGAGACTACAACTCATTGTTTGGTTACTTATATGCATGTTTTTAACTAGGTTTATTTGTTCCTAGTTATTTTGTTTATAGTTTAACTTTCACCGCTAACGATCTTTTACCCGTTCTTTAATATTAACGTGGTTTGATTACCAAACCCGTTTTGGGGTGTTACAAGTTAATTATTGATTAGTGATTGTTTTACATGAATCTTGTTGTATGTCTTCTATAGAATAGGTTTGTGTTGATTGTCGGGTCTTAATGGGTTCGGGTAATCGTTCGATAAAATTGGCCAATAAACCAGAAAAGCAATTAAGTAAAATATATATAATTAAATCTTAACATTATACTAAATTTAATTATTGACAAATAATAATTTACTGAATTAAATAGGTAAATTGCTAGAGTTAAGTTTTGAGAAAAACCCGGGTTTAGTTTACTTGCCATATCTGAGTCGGGTAAACCAAATCAAGAGTCATAGTTAGTCTAGGCTCCTCATTGAGAGATAGTTAGCTAATTTAGACACGTTATTAAAATATTAGATAACCGAAAGGAAATCTTATAAACCGGTAAACCCAACTACCTTTAGGATATCATAGGTGTCTTCCTGAAAAGGGTCGGGGGTCATGTTCGGTATTCCTTAGAGTTTAGTATTTCAAGATCCCGGTTCCATATCACATTATTAATCAATTAAGAGACCCATTCAATAGTAATAAGAAATCTAACCTAGGTAGCTATTCCGTCATCCTTGAATTAAACCTCCAACTAAATCATTCGTCTTGATTCGCTTAATTAAGTTAATATTAGTTTAATTCTAAATTTAGGATTTTTAGTAAACCCCCCAAATAAATGTATCAATTGTGTCTAGATAGATTCCTCAACGTAATTAGAGAGTCTCGTGGGTTCGATATCCGGACTTACTTAAGCTTTTCTACAATTGATCGGTCCACTTGCCGGTTAGTAGTTCAGTCGAGTTTAGGAGTCTAGAGTATAAATTTGAGTCTAGAATTAGGTTAATTTTAATTGTTTTTATTAGACTAATTTTAGAACATCAAGCTACAACAACAAGCTGAAGCTGGTGAGCAAAACAGTGAACATAATATGCCGAAGAATTTTCTTTTAAAATCAATGTTTTCAAACCATTAAACTCACCGGACATGTTGCTTGCACCGTCATATGCTTGGCCTCTAACCCTACCTAAACTCAAACTGCAAGCAAATAATTTATCAATTGCAGATTTGAGAGATAACACAGTTGTTTCTTTAACATGAACAATGCCAATAAATCGCTCCTTCACAAATCCTAATTTATCAACATATCTTAAAACCACAACCATTTGTTCCTTTTTTGAAATGTCCCTCGATTCATCAACTAATATGGAAAAGACATCATCACTAAGTTCTTCAAATATCTTCTTTAATACTTCTTCTACAAAACAATTACAAATATCTTTTTGGATTGATGGAGCCATCATTTGGTTATTCCCCGGGTATTTTTTAATATACCCTTACCAATTTCTTCATTGATTTCCCCCAACAGTTTTAAAAACTCTAAGAAATGTTCTTTATAGAGAGATCCTTCCGACTCATCATGACCCCGAAAAGGTAGTCCACCATTCAACAAACCTTCAGCAAGTATAACCGAAGTACTTAATCGGATTCTGTATTCTTTTTTTTGCTTATCAGTAAGTGGTGCAAAGCCCACGTTTACAACTTGAGCTTCGTTAAGTAAGTCTTTCCCTTTTTGAAATGCTTTGTTGTGAAACTATTGTATTTACCAACATGAGTATCAAATCTTGAGATCCTATACCAACATTGTACCCCTTCGCTCACAAATGCATCATTTTGTCCACTTTCTTTGAACAAGTAACAATATAAGCAATACGCTCTATCTGTTATGACACTGTATTCTAACCACTTTCTATGTTTACCATCATACCATTCTGGTTTAAAATGTTTTAATATACCACCAAAATCTGTTTGTGGAAAATTATGCCCTCTTGGTTGACATGGACCTCTAAGCAAATACGTTCATCTAATTTCATCTTTTTGACTTGGGTGATAAGATGAAATTGGTTTTCTTTCAGAAGGATCCCATGGAAGATCATTTAAATGTCTTTTTGAGGGTTTACTACTTAAAGATGACGATTCAAGGTTTGATGGTTGTCTTTGGAAAAAAATTATCAATTTTCTTCGTACCTAAATATCCAATTTAAGTTTCAACAAATTAACATCACTAATTGTCTAATTCATAATATTCACATAATCATTCAAGTTCAACAAACTAACAAAAACAAATTAACAATTACAATTTTCATATAATCATAACATATTAACAACACACTACACATATTCATAGAAAATAATGAAAGAAACTAAAGAAATTGTAAGTTTACCTTTCATTCTTTCAAGAAGGTATACCACTGAACTCGAAATGGCTTGGATGTTTGAAGGATTCAGAATGAATGTGAGTCGTTGGTTGTGAAATCGAAGTGTTCTTGAAGTTAAGAACCAACGTGCGAGCAGGAAAGAAAGGGTCTAATGGATTTTGTGAAATCGAAGTGTTCTTGAAGTTAAGAACCAACGTGCGAGCCAGTTTCACGAAGGATTTTGGATGAAATCTTAGTGAGGGTCTAATGGATTTTGGATGAATCTAAGGGATTTCAGATTTGGGTTGGCGTCTGATGTGCGACTGTGCGAGCAGGACTGCAGGAGAGTAGCAGGTATCAAAAAAACAGAATGGGGCGTTGATATAAAGTTATGAAAAAAACCTAGTTGTTTTTTAGATTAAAAAAAGCGCAAAAAATGAATCGGACAGGAGTCGAACCACTGACCTTTCGCTTAGAAGGAAGCGCTGTAACCATTCAGCTATCTTACAATTTCTTGAATGGGTTCATCGCAAATTTTATTAATGGGTGCATTCAAAATTTTCTATTACTATTTCTACTAATATTTTGAAACCGAGTGGGTTCGGGCGAACCCATAACCTTCAATGTAGATCCGCCCCTAAACATAACAATACTTATGGTACGTTTCTTAAATTTGTATTTCTAATCTAGAATAAGCAACTAGCAAAGGGTAAAGGGTGAGTGGATTGGTAGTAATATTAGGGTAAAGGATAGAGGTAGATTAGTAATTTTATATTTAAAAATTTAAAAAGCTATTTAAAAAGTCATGATTTTGTGGCTTTTGAAAAGCAACTTTTTACCTCTTAAAGCAAACTAAAGTAAAAAGCATTTCTATCATTACCAAACATTTTTTTTAATTTATTGACTTTTTGAAAAACGAGTAAGTCATTTTCAAACTCAATCCCAAACATCCTCTAAAACTTTAGCTTGAAAAAACCAAGCATTTTATAACCAATTAAAACAATAGTCGGCACCAACCACATTGCAGTGGTATGCGCCTCGCCTTTTAAGCTCCTGGTGCCTGTTCGATTTTTGCCGTTTATAAGGACAAACGGACAACTCACTCTCACTTCTTCACATAGGGGTTGATGTGGGTTGACAGCTTCCGTCGCGCATCATCTTAGTCTATGTCATTAACATTGTTGCATATTGCTTTTGTATAAAGTATTATGTGTATATTAATATTATGTTTGTGTCATATTCAGAATATGTAATTTCAGTATATTTCGTAATTAGCTTATATTATTATTATTATTAGTATTATTATTATTATTATTATTATTATTATTATTATTATTCTATCCATCACACCCAAAAATTAAAAATCCCACACGGTTTATATAACTTAGAAGTTTTAGATTAATAATATACAAGACCCGTATACTTATTTTAAGAGCCTTGTTACATATACAAACACTTCATGAAAACAAATTACTCAGCAATAAAAAGAAAAAAAAAACAAAGTTACACAACAGTCCATAAGATTGAACTTTATACTCTTTACCTCCTCTTATTCTTGCTTCCAAGCAACAAGCAGAAATAAAACAGAATCCTGAAGAAGAACCCCCAAGCTACCGTGATCCACAAGCAACCCCATTTGCTCAAATCAGTGATCCCTTGTTGCTTCAATATATCAACACCAGTGGTCAAACAAGTAGTACCACTGATGTTCACTCCTAATGACCGGCTCATACTTTGCAATAGTCGCGATTTTACGCTCTCATCAACGGCTGCTAGCGGGCTGTTATCGAAGATTTGAGTTCCTCGGATGAAGCATTTTACTAGATCGTCGAATTCGTTCTGTAAAACTGCTTCATACGGATATTTCACTAGAGATAAGTAGTGAAACCAGATCCAGTAACCGGGGATTCGATCACGAGTGATGAAGAATCCACTGAATAGGAGGAAGTATGCGAGAATCGCGACGACAATGGTGTACCCGAGCATGACGTGTGGGACTACGCCGGAGAGAAATGTGACGAATGAGCTACCGGCCCAGAACGAGGCTAGGATGACGAAGAAGTAGAAGATGAAGCCGGAGACACCACCCGCGAGTCCAACCGCCCAGAATGTGATGGCCGCGAATGCGAGTGAGAGGATAATGAGTGACGGGATTGCTACGAGTGAGTGGGAGAGGACGTACGATGAACGACGGTACGCGTTGTAGGCAGTTTCTCTCATGAAAATGTAGCGTTCTTGGAGAAAGACGGGTAGGGCGTCCGCGCATGTGTAGAATGTTGTGGACATGGCGAATGCGAAGAACCCTAATCGCTCTTGAACCCCTGGAAAAAGTTGAAGTGAAGTTAAAGATAAATCAAATAATAACATATTTATAAATATATAATAAATCAAGTAACAATAACCATAATAGATAAAAAAATTCGGCTAATAGTACCTCTTGGAGAATCATCCAGGTTCCAAAACACAGTGGCCAGGATGAAACCAGTGACTGTAACCGCGGCTAATCGAATACCGAATAGCTCGGGCATTCTTCGTGAATTGGTGAAAGATCTTTTTGATAAAACCGCCATTTCGATCCAGCGTGGATTGGCGAATGTTGGGACCATAGAGGTCGGGTTAGTGCCGTTGTTCGCTCCTGCACCGGACACTAGTTTGCCTCTTGATATGCTCGCGCTGATTGCTTCTTTTAGGGTTAATCCATGGGTAGGGGTTTCGCTGCCGGTGGTCATGGCGTCGCGAGATCGCTTCAGGTTTTGCCAGGCTTTGTTGAATTCGACGAGGCGTTTGGTTCCTCCGGGAGTTCCTTCGAGTTCTCGGATCAAATCGAGTGCGAATTCCGTCCGGTTTTCCTTATCCGGAATTGGGTGCCCAAAATCGGAGAAGAAAAGCGGGAGCTCTGCTGGAGAGCCATTGTAGACCGGTTGTCCACGGGAGAGAAACAACATGCGGTCGAGTAATCCGAGTAGACGGTAGCTCGGTTGGTGTATAGACATCATCACGATGCTACCGCTCTGCGCGATCCTTTGCAACACTTTGACCACCATGTACGCGCTTGTCGAGTCTAGCCCGGATGTCGGTTCGTCTAAAAACAAGATAATTGGATCATGAATGATATCAATTCCAATGGACACACGACGGCGTTCTCCACCAGAAACGCCTCTGTGCCCTTCGTCGCCAATAACAGTTTCGGCGGCGTTTCTAAGCCCTAATTGGTCAATTAGGGCTTGAACTCTTAGTCTTTTTTTCGACTTCGAGAATGTTCTCGGCAGACGAAACTCTGCCGCGAACATCAAAGTTTCTTCGACCGTTAACATCGGAAACAACAAATCGTCCTGCATCACATACGCCGAAATCACCTTGAGCAACCTAGACTCCAATTGCTCCCCATTCAACGTCACAGATCCTTTCAAGCTTCCTTTCGCAATCCTATTCGCTAAAGCATCAATCAACGTCGATTTCCCCGATCCACTCGCTCCCAACACCGCCACCAACTCGCCATCCCTCGCTTCACCGGAGATATCATTCAACAAAACCTTACTCCTAGAAAACATACCATCACTTCCAACCGAATCACCGCCTAACCGGTCCCCACGCCCGCCTAACCACCCTGGAAGCGCCATCTTGCTCCGAACCTTGACACTATAAGTCAGATTACTAAACTTTAAAACAAACGGTAACGCCCTCGGCTCGCTACTCGTCTCACTGATCATCTCCAAAACTTGATGCGCAGGCGTCTCTTCACCGTTCTCCTCCTTGCGAATATCGCCGACATACTTCAGAAGCTCGCCCAACGACGGAGATCCGGCCACCGGTCCATGTTGGTCATAAAACCCTAGATTGTCCACCACATTCTCCGCAACTACACGAGGCATGGTAGCAAACGACGCCGTTACACTGCCGGTAGCAAGGTTGCAAAGAGATCAAGGGTGGAGATTGAAGAACGTGTTTAGAGAGAATTGTTGTTTTGTTGTTGAGAATGAGAATGCATGGAGGGTGTGTTTATGGTGTATGGGTGAAGGAGGGTGGTCACCTACAACGCCTAATATATCAAAGTCAACACGATATGTGCAGATTAGGAAACCAGCACCGGGACACGTGGACGTTCTTACTTATTTAGTAAGCTATTTATAATTCATTTTTGGTTAACAATATTATAATAATGTGCGCTGATATTAATATACTTGAAAATGTGAATTTTTGGATAATACATGAAATAGATTTGTAGTGGCATTATAATATTACTGGGAGATCATAGGTTTTCTCGTGTGGAGGTATACAAAGCGAACCAAAATTACGCAATCACATTTTGGTAAATAATGTAATGTAATTCCTTTACAACAAATTTCACTATACCATAATACGCTATTTGTAAATTGTAACGTGATTTTATTATGATAGTAGAAGCTGTAAAGAAATTGTTATTACACTACAACGAAATAAAGTAGAGTAATAAAATTACACTACAGTTAGAAAATTATGTTATAGGTTATAAGTAGTGTAAATTTTTCTTTTTGCAATTTCAAAGGGAATCGTATTAATTATTTGCTAGTTCAAAAATTGTTATAGAATAATTACTCTACTTAGAGTTATTACAAAAATATGAATTTTCCCTTCATTGCGTATCCAAACACATATTATTAAAACCTTATTATGTGATTGATGTTTGTAAATACTTGAAACCAATTGAATTGTTCAAATCAAAACAAATTGGTAGCTTCGTTCATTTGAGATTTAAACAGGGTTCATGGTTTAGTATTTAAAAAAGCGTGTTTACGTTTCGATTAGTAGTTTTGAACTTGAAACTACACTTATAAACTGAGTAACTCTGTTGTTACCTATATTATTACTGTTATTATTCGTTGTTTAGTTATTATTGTTTAGTTTTATTTTATTTTATTAATAATATTTTTCAATTTTTTTAATATGCATATCTTTGATATTTATGAACTACGTCTTTATACTTTTTAGAATTTAGAATTTAATATCACCTACATATTTAAAAAAGATTAAAACTTAACCGCCAAAGCGAGATGTGTTGGCGTATAAGATTAAAATGTTAAATTTGGAAATTGGAATTAGGTGTGTGTGGTAAACTACTTTTGCATGTACATACGTATTTTGGTGGATAAGGGCGGTTTGGCTACTGTATGTTTACAACTAGTCAAAAGACAAAAGTCAGCACTTTTTGTAGGTTGCATCACGCCGGAACGACGAATATCGCTCCCCAAATGTATGGTCATAAATTACTTACTAGTTGTATATATATCCCAATGAGGTATGGCGAAAACTTGGCTTTGAGTTTGGGTTCACCATTGAGGGATAAAAAATCAAGCTCCTAGTTGGTACGAAGGGCATTAAGCACTAGATACAAAATGTACGAAAAACATAAGAAAAAAAAAAGCGGTAGCATTTTCGTAATTATTTGCTCGTAGAAAAAAACACGGAGTGGGAGGGTCGTGAAAGTGACATTTTTATAAATTTTTTTAATAAAAATAAAAAAAAACCAATTAAAATCAACCTAAAATCCACCAACAAATAAGAACCCTCCACCTCACCACAATAATTGCTTCCCACGCTAGTGGAGATCTCCCCACCCTTGCCACCACCTCACTGGAGATGTATGATCCCAAAAATCTTGCGCCCGTGCAAGAAACCATACCCTCAATGATCACATACTACAAGAATAACCTTGCGCGCAATGTGCAACAGTGCGCCATTCTTGAAACAAGCAGGTTGCCTAACAACTTTGCACGCAACGTGCAATGGTATAGCAACCTTGATACTAGCAGGTCACACAACGAACCTTGCGCACACTGCGCAACGGCAAGTTAGACCTGGAAATGCAGGTCACACAACGAACCTTGTGCACATTGCGCAACGGCAAGTTAGACCTGGAAATACAGGTTACACAATGAACCTTGCGCACACTGCGCAACGACAAATTAGACCTAGAAGCGCAGGACCCTTGACCGTGCGTGGATCAAACAACCCTCTAGCCGCGAAGTCTTAAAAGCTTGCATAAGGCCAAGACCAACATGAGAGCAACTCATAGTCTTGAGAACAAAAAGACTTAATCCCTAAACTCTGCGCTGGACAGAAAGCACTGACAGCCGCGCAGAAGGGAAAAGCGCAAAGACGCGTTGACTACATACCAGGGTACAAAGTGGCAGAGTTGTGACCCAATGGTCGCTCGGCAGGTTGTGTCAGATTGCGTCGCATGAACAGTAATGCAGGGGACAGACTGTGCACCAACCAAACTCACGCCAGTGACTGTCACACATACTCCACTTTCGACTGATGACAAGCCTGACACCAGGGACAACGGCCATGACACGTGGCTCCATTCAACATCCGACAAAGCACACCTCCTGCCAGAGATCATTAATGATCGTTGCAGAGGAGACAGAACAGATATCCCCGGTCGTCTGGGTCGGGCCCAAGGCCCATCAGCCCATCTTCTAAACACACCTATCTTCGGCTAAAAATAAGGATCAGACCACAAGGTAATCCATCTACAATCATCTACCTCCACTTACATGCTTTCTAGCTAACTTGCTGATTACTTTGCAATATCAAATACTTATTCTCATGCCGGAGTGTGGTCACAGAGAAAACCCTCCCCCTTTCTCTCGTGACGAGGCTAACAGCGTTGCTAGTTTTGCAGATTAACTCGAAGTGAGATCACCCAGAAGAGCGAACGAGAGACAACCTTTTATGCAGAAATATTGAGCTTAACCCAGATATTCCCGAATATTCATTATGGTTGACTGGTGTTCCTTCAACCACAAAACGGTGTTCCTGACGTAAAAGTGTTGCCATGTCACCATAACACACACCGTGCGATCTTAAGTACTAAATTAAATATGTTACCGATGTTTTTTTATTTCTGTTTGTTAAGTACATGTATGTAAATGTATAAGATTGGTAGATTATCAAGCTTTTATCTCGAAACTCCATCTTAAACTACCTCAAAGTCAATAGTAAATATAAATTATTTATATACTATATATAGTTTATAAACTTCTTACCCATAGTGATTTTTTTCTTTTGTAATTTTTGTTTTTTTTAATTTTTTCATCTTTTCTTTTTTTTTCTTATTTTTTAGTTTTTTTTTTTTTTTTTTTAAGTTTTAATTGAACTTGGTGTTGTACATGTAACAAAAAAAACGGTCTAATATTGACAGGATAATGTTAGTACCGAAATTCATATTCCTTTTTTTTATTGTTTTGATCGAAGTAAACATATCTCGGTATTTTTTTGGTAGTATCATTACTTATTTTGTTTCTCTTTTGGTAAGTGTCAGTATTGTAATAAAACGAACCAATATCAAACAAATTTCTGCCATTAACGTTATTTTACTATTCCGTTTACGTTTAGATTAAAAATTGGGTCGCCCCGTCGCAGAGCGCGGGAATAACCCACTAGTTATTATTATTATATATAGATCAAGTTGTTAGTTGCAATAACTTGATTTTTTTGTCTTTTTGTGAATTTCAACTTCAACTTTTATTTTTTTAATCTATTTATGAATTTAACCCCTCAATTTTTAATATTGACACATAAACCCTTTAAAATTTCTAAAAACTTTGTAACATGTCATTTTGACCTTCTCGAGTTTTACGTGATTATGTTTATGTACACGTTGGATATATATTCATGTTGTTTTACATTTCAACGTAATTTTTATCGAAAATGAGTCTTGTCAAATATAATATATTTTTGTGTTTATTTTTATGGACGTTTTCAGTTCTACATTTTGACATAAGGTCAATATAATACATTTTCATTATACTTAATAAATTCGAGTTACTTTACGTTCCATGAGTCATGTCAAATGTAATACATTTTTGTGCTTATTTTTAGGAACGTTTTCCGTTGATCTACCATTTGATCGGTTAGAAATTACAAAAAATATCAGTACGCTCAAATCATGTTAAAAAAATATCCCACAACACAAGGGAATCAATTATAGTTTTAAGAATTATTTAGTTTTAATAATCTCAATTTTTCTAACAAATTTAAATATTATGCTAATGTATTAGAAATGGTTTATGTAACGAGGTGGGTATCACATTATATCATACCCATTCTAAACTAATTAATTTTTTGAATCAATCTCGTACCTAGATGTTCGTCTCGCGTATTTTGGATTTCATATTTTTTCTTCAGGTTCAGGGTCGGTTATCAATTGCCATCACTAAAGCTATGGATCACATCTCAAATCTAGTTTGCTTATTTGAGTATGGGCCTTTTAAATGTTGTGGAGTTATTTAAGCTATTGAATTGATCTCAGATATGTTGGAATAGTATCTCCAAGTGATGAAATTCGACAACATTGCTATAGAGCAAGGGCACAACTTATAAGGGGTCAGGGGGTGCTCTGATCTCTGTTGATGTTTCGGTTAGTGGTGTTAATTTTTGGATTTTTTGTTCGAAAATTTTATAAGTATAGAGGTCGGCTCCCAACAATTATTTACTTAAAAACTCCCGGCCCTTATCAATTTTCTTGTCAAGAAAACTTATACAGATCGTCGTATTGAGTTATAAAAAATGTGAACGTGGCGATTAGTAAATTTTATTACTTTTTTTAAACTTGAAGTGGGCTTTTAATAAAGTTTGAAACTAGTTTTTTTACAAATGAATCTTGAGGGTTGTTTGACCCGAGCCAAACACATAACCCAAAACATAGTGATAGAAAAACTGTTTTTGGCTCCCATGTTTTTCGGCCCCCACGAAATTTTTGTTAAGCTCTGCTACTGCTATCGAGGTACAATTTAAGGGTTACAACGAGAGCAACAATGTATATGATTTGTTTAGGCTCAATCTATACACACACCCCTGTTGTCTATTTGGACACCCTTGAGCCATAGACGGGTCGTCTAGGCCTAGACGCCCTGTCTAGGAACTGATTTTAGGGGTCAGCAGGTGCATGGCAGGACTCATAAATTTATGTGTTTAGACGGGCCGTCTAGACCTAGACGACCCGTCTACGACCTTGGTTTTTTATTAGTTGGGAAAGGGGTGTTTTGGTGGTGTAGATTGGTTATTGTTGGAGGTTGAAAAAATGGTGTTTTGGTGGAGTAAATTGGTTGTTGTTGGAGGCTGATTTATTTTTTTGGTGGTGTAATTTTAGATTTTTAAAAAGTTTTGTTTATTGTATAAAAATAAGTTATCTTTTTCGATCGTTTATATATTTAATTGTTTTTTACATTGTATTTAAAAAAAACATATAATATTAAAATTTAATACACGTCGATTTAACACAAACAATCATCAAGTAATCGAATAACTGAAAACAAAGTTAAATATTACGGATATAACATATATAACATAACTTTGTACATCCATGACAATATGTATCTGTACAGCTGAATACTAAATACAAAATGCGAGCGGTCTATGCATACGAGTCAGAGTCGGACTCGGGATCTGGCTGCTGCGGTTGCTGCTGCTGATGTGGTGCTCAAGGTGGTGGGAGCGGTATGGCAGGTAACCCCTCTCTCTCTCGTCTATCCTGCAACTCCCGAACCACCCAGCCCTTGAGATCCATAAGCCTGTCGATGTCGGCTCGTAAGCGCGGGTATGATGCACCTCTTAGGGCATGACCTGAAAGGACGTGCTGCGGAAACTGGGGCGCACCGTGGGTGGTGGTGGCGGTGGTGGTGCTGGTCCGTCAAAATCAACCAGAGGGTCCTGGACTACCGCGGCTTTATCTGTCGGTGGATAGACTGGATCGAAGTGATCTGGCAGTGGCTATGGAATCCACGGCTCACCTTCGCGGGTTTTAAACCACTAGCCTAGCCGCCGAACCTCATCACCAGCTTCATCCCTCGCAAGGTTTGAAAATACATCCACGTGGACGGTATGGCCGGCTGCAAGTGCGGGTCCGTCTCCGGCACAAGACCCAACGACCGGTCAATCACGGTGATGTACGCCCCGCCGTATAAAAAGTCGCGCTCCTACTGGTGATGGGCGGAGGTGAAGTACTAGGCGAGACGGTGCGCTAGTGCGCACGGCCTCCTGTACATAAGGCAATAGTAGAAAAATAAATCGGTGCTCGTACACCACTCACGGCTGTGTCCGCGAGCGGTCATAGACATAGCAAGCATCCGACGTAGATACCTACACATTATATTAGCGAAATATGGAAATTAATTCATAGCAAAAATAATCAAATAATTACCGTAATAAACGTACGTACCTGTACAACGGGTCGGCAACGTGAGAAATCCTCCCCTTCACCCTGACATGCTCCCAAGTGTTATGGCCTGCGACCACCTCTCAAAATCCCAAAAGAGTGGGTCTATCCACCACCACTAGCCCCTCCATATAAACATCCGTAGCAATCTCCTCCTGCAGGTATATGCCGCTATGAATGGCAAACTCAGCAAGCGTCAACGAACGCCACACACCGGCAAGCCTAAATGAAACCTCAGGCAGAGGGGGAGGACCCTGTGGTTGGGAGGCGGCTGGTCGACCCATGGAGGGTGGAACGTGAAGGTCGACAGGAACTCGATGAGCAGCTCCCTATAACTCGGCGTGCCAGCCAAGTCAAATAGATGGTGCCACGGGGAATCAATGAGAACGAAAAAACGCAGTCTCGGCATCTCACCAATCGCCTCGATCGCATCCCAGTCGACCGCCGCGTGCGATCCGGCGTAGCTTCCCGCAAAAATAGGCGGCCTCGGTGTCGGGCGGGAACTCAGGATAGGGGTGGCCGTGTAGCGTGTCACACCCCGACCCGCAGCGGAATAAGAGTCGGGGCATAATTGGGTTATCACCAAAGCTCATGATATTTACTAATATGTTTCATATTTATTAAATTCAAAATTACATCCTCAATATTTTAAACATGTTCATACAATTACAAAGAAAGATAATCAACTATACAATCCAAAGTCTAACCTGTTTTTTCTTCTAAGCCATCCTATATGTTTCTTGCTGCAGCTGGATCACCTGTATCATGTGTAAAAATAGGGGTTTTTGGGTCAACATAAGTTGGCGAGTGAACCTTGTTAGAAAACATTTATTATTTATCTCTTGTTATATTTATTATGGAAAATTGTGCAACAATCATATGTGAGCAAACGTAAATAATCATACAATAACAATAACAACAACAAACAATAACATACAATAACAAACCAACTTGCATGGATATATAACATGAATGATACTGTATATGTTGGCAACGTCACGTTCACGCTCATAGGTAATGGGGAACGGACGGCCTTTGATAAATGTTTGTGCGATCAAGGCTCAATCAAACCAAGCCGATCGTATGTTGGCAACGCCTCGTTCACGCTCATATGTAATGGGGAACAGCTCAACGCTCATATGTAATGGGGAGCAGCGGCCTATGATAATGTATGTACTGAAAATGATAAATTTAATCTAAACATTAACCACACAAACAGTTGATACATATTGAAATACACATTTGATCATGAATATGATGGATGCACAATAGTTTAAATGTAATAAATAATAAGACACATGATACACCCCAAAAACGTGATTAAAACGGGGAATTTGTAGAGATTCACTCACATTGGGTGCGTTCGGTTGAAGATGATGAATGCGCACGAGTTTAGAGGATTGATCGACGAGAATTAACTAACCTAAATAATAACAAAAAGGTATGGTAAATGAGTGGATTTTATTAATAATTTTAATAAGATTTTTAGATATATTTTTGTGAGTTTAAGGCTATTTTCTAACTTTAAAAACATTATTTTTAAGTATTTTTAATTGATTTTTAAATTAAATAAATAATACAAATATATAAAAAAATGTTGACTTTTGAGTTGACCATTGACCGTTGACCGTGACTGTTGACTGTTTGACCGGTTCGCTAGTGTGCAAGTATGCGCCTGGTAAGGCTCGAACCCGAGACCTCCCGTACGCGTGCACGCAGCTCTACAAACTGAGCTACGTGTCTAACCCGAAATATTTCTGTTTTTAATTATATTTATATACTGTTTTAATTCATTCAAAATTCATTTATTTTTAAAAAGGATTTTAATCATCGAACCGGCGTGCGTAGCAGGTCTCGAACCCGGGACCTGTGGTTTAGTGTTGCACACAGTCAACCGCTGGACTGTGTGTCTAACCTGGTTAATATACTGATTTTTATTATACTTAACATCTTAGTGAGTTAACCCGGTTCGGCTCTTAAAAAAACATTTTTATTTCCGAGAATAGGGCCGTGATAGGAATCGAACTCGAGACGTATGTTTATTATTTGCACACAGTCCACCGCTGGACTGTGTGTCTAACCCGTTTATTATACTGATTTTAATTAATCTTATAATCATAATCGACTTCGTCTTCTTCGCTCAAGAACACAGATAACGATTAATCAACTGTTTCTTGCTTAATTCGATTAACAGGCGTATGAATGATTAAAATGTAACGGATAGGAAAGGTTTTGGGAATGAACATACCGGAATGACGATCTTTCTCAGAACTCTGGCGAAGTCGTCGGCTCTGTTTTTATGAACTTCGTCTGAGCGGACCAATTAACAGTTTTGATTAGCTAGTTGTGGAATTGAAGTACTAAACAAGAGTTATCAGAAGGTTTAAAAGATTATACCGTTTCACAGCGCAATCTAGGAATTTTCAGAAGTTTTCCAGCGAGTGTTGATTATCCGATATCGTCGCCTGGAACTGATTCTGATTGAAGGGTTTGAGTTAGCAAAAGCTTAACAACTGATAGAAGATGGAAGAATTGAGAAACTTACCGTTTTGATGGAAGACACGGTTTTCCGGCGAAAGTCCGGCGAGTTCAAAAAGCAATTCCGACGATCAGAAATTAGAGTAAACGTGAAATTAGAAGTTCTGGGAATGTAATTGAGTCGCGAGATGAGGATTTTGTTGAAGTAATTCAAGAAGTGAATGTTTTTGGTTATAAAAACCGAACATCACATGAATTCAAGTTCATTAACGACTGAATTGATTAAGAATGTCGGTTTATCGGTTATAATCTAGAATCCGCGATCACTCAAACGTCTTGGACGGTAAGAAGCCGATATCGGTTTTAGTTTGGCACAAACAGGTTGATTCACAGTTGAACTTATGTTTTAATTGTTTCCTAGAACTCACAAAGACATCAAGTGGCGGAGTAGTTATATGTGCGCGAGTTAAAACTTTGAGGCTCACCCGGCTGACCCGGGTTCGAATCCCGGCAGCCGGTTTTCTATTTTATTTATTTTATTTTCACTTTTTAACAATTATAGTTTTTAAATTCTTATTTGTTTATTAATTATGCATCGTTTAAAATTAAACTAAACATAAATACGCAACGAAAAATTTATAACTTGATATTCGATTTACAAACGAAGCGGGTTTGGAAACCCGTTTTTTTGACGAATGTTACAGTATCCCCTACTTTTAGAAATTTCGTCCCGAAATTTAAGTACTAGTGGTAACAGGAAAAAGATGTGGGTATTTCTCGCGCATTGAGTCTTCACGTTCCCAAGTAAACTCAGGTCCCCGTTTCGACTCTCAGCGTACCCTAACAATTGGAATACGACTCCGTCTTAAACGTTTTTCTCCGAAGTCCATGATCTCTACTTGTCTTTCAATGAAATGCATAGATTCATCGATCTGAATATCTTCCAGGGGAATATGGAGGTTTTCATCGGCGAGACACTTCTTCAAGTTTGATACGTGGAATGTGGGGTGAATTCTGTTGAGTTCTTCTGGTAGATCAAGCTTGTATGCTACAGGTCCTACTCTTTCGAGTATCTTGAAAGGTCCTACGTAGCGTGGTGCTAGCTTGCCCTTCTGGCCAAAACAAACTACTCCCTTCCACGGTGATACTTTTAAAAGTACATGATCACCAATGTTAAACTCCAAAGGCTTTCGTCGTTTATCTGCATAACTCTTTTGACGACTTTGAGCCGCTAGAAGATTGTTTCGAATTTGATGGATCTTGTCTGTGGTTTCTTGAATCAATTCTGGACCGGTGATTTGAGCTTCTCCAATTTCGTGCCAACATACTGGAGATCGGCACTTACGACCATATAAAGCTTCGAAAGGTGCCATGCCGATACTTGAATGATAGTTGTTGTTGTACGAAAATTCAACTAATGGTAGATGAGCGTCCCAATTTCCCTTGAAGTCTATGACACATATTCGAAGCATATCTTCAAGAGTTTGAATGGTGTGTTCAGATTGTCCATCAGTTTGAGGATGATAAGCGGTACTGAGGTCTAATCGTGTACCCAAAGCGGCTTGTACGGCTTGCCATGTTCGTGAAGTGAAACGACCATCACGATCTGAAATAATGCTTAACGGTACACCATGACGGCTTACGATTTCGCTGATGTAGATACGAGCTAACTTCTCGTTCTTGAAATCTTCGCAGATCGGAATAAAGTGAGCTGATTTTGTAAGACGATCAATGATTACCCATATAGTGTCATACCCACCAGAAGTGCGAGGTAACCCGGTAATGAAGTCCATGGTTATATTTTCCCACTTCCATACAGGTATTTCAGGTTGGACCAGAAATCCTGAGGGTCTTTGATGTTCAGCTTTTACTTTGGAACATGTAAAGCACTTGGAAACAAAAACAGCAATATCCTTTTTCATTCCAGGCCACCAGTAGGTGTATCGAAAGTCTTGATACATCTTGTTGGCTCCTGAGTGTATAGAATATCGTGTTTTGTGCCTCATTCATAAGGAAATCACGAAGGTTATTGTGGTCAGGAATCCATATGCGATCTAGACAGTACAGAATACCGTCGGATTTAGTTTCGATTTTAAGTTCAGCTCCACAAGACAGCTCCTTGCGTACGTCGTTTTCCGTTACCGAAACACGTTGGGCTTCTCGAATTTGATCTTTGATGTCGGTTATGATTTTATGCATAATAGTTTTGAGGGAATTGATACGTTTGACATGATAAGGTATGTATCATAAAACAAAAACTTCAACCATGACGATATTTAAACCTACATGGAACTTCTCATAACCTCCTGGTAATGCTTTTGATCCTTTGCCAAGAATACTTATATATAGGAAGTACCAGCGGTGTATCCTCCATATTCTTGTCAAATTTTCATTGGCTTTATCAGTAAATCACGATCAGTTCTATGTGACTCTAAAACATAAACAAACACAACAACCAAAGCTTGAGTCTCAATTCTGAAAGGATACATGACTGAATGATGACAGTACCTCTCTCATTTGTTATGATGAAGGAGTCAGTTTATGTAAAAGTGTGACTCAACCCAACTTCTTTAAATGATGAGATTGTGATACGTCGAGATGTATGGTGATATGAAGGTTAAATCAATGAGTATAAAACAAAACTGTAATATCAATTCGCATTAAAATTCTTGTATACATAAATTTCCAAATTTTACAACTGAAATACGGAAAGATTGAGATAACATAAAGAAAACATTAAAACTAGACGATCGAAGTTGAGTCTTGATTCTTGGTGAGGAAAACTAGTTGGGTGATTCGTTTGAGCCGTTATTTTCAACAGGATTGGCGTTGATGTTGTAAGCTCTTCCTGTCACACCCCGACCCGCAGCGGAATAAGAGTCGGGGCATAATTGGGTTATCACCAAAGCTCATGATATTTACTAATATGTTTCATATTTATTAAAGTCAAAGTTACATTTCCAAATATCCAAACATGTCCATACAATACAAAGATAATAAACCAAACATAACAATCCCAAACTCTAAATCATTTTATTCTTCTAGTCCAATCCTATGTGTTCCTGACTGCAGCTGGCTCACCTGTATCATGTGTAAAAATGGGGGTTTTTGGGTCAACATAAGTTGGCGAGTGAACCTTATTAGATAAACATTTATTATTGATTTACTTGTTAGTTTATCAATGAAAAATTTGTTCATAATCATAAATGAGCAACTGTAAATAATCAAGCAGTGGCAAATAGCAATCACAACTATAACATACAATAACATATGATAACATACATTAACATACCAACAACATACGATAAATAACATAAATAAAATTGTGCGATCAAGGCTCAATCAAACGGAGCCGATCGTATTGCATGTATTGAAAATGAAAATGTCTGTGCGATCAAGGCTCAATCAAACGGAGCCGATCGTATGTGGGCACGCCAGGTTCACACCCATAATGAAATGGGGAACATGCTCAACGCTCATAATGTAATGGGGAGCGGCGGCCTATGAAATTGCATGTACTGAAAATAATAAATTGCATCCAACGATAACCACACAACAATTGAAACAAACCGAATACACATGTTCATGATATGATGTATGCACAATGATTTAAATATAATATTTAGCAAGACACATGATACACCCCAAAACGTGATTAAAATGGGGAATTTGTAAGATTCACTCACATTGGGTGCGTTGGATTGGAGATGGTGAGATGCGCACGAATTGGATGAGCGGAACAACGAGAAATAACTAACCTAAATAATAACGGAAAAATATAGTAAATGAGTGGATTTTATTAAGGATTTTAATGAAATTTTTAGATATATTTTTGTGAGTTTAAGGCTATTTTCTATCTTTAAAAATGTTATTTTTAAGTATTTTTAATTGATTTTTAAATTAAATTAAATAGATAAAAATATAAAAAAAAATTGTTTATTTTTACGTTGATCGTTGACCGTTGACTTGTTGACCGGTTCGGTCAGTGAAATTGTTTGCGCTAGGTGAGGCTCGAACCCGAGACCTCCCGTACGCGTGCACGCAGCTCTACCAACTGAGGTACGTGTCTAACCCGAAATAATCTTGTTTTTAATTATATTTATATACTAATTCAGTTTAACCAAAATTCTTTTAATTTCAAAAACATTTTAATTCAACAAACCGGTGCCAGTAACGGGTTTCGAACGCGTGACGTGCGACTTAGTGTTGCACACAGTCCACCGCTGGACTGTGTGTCTAACCTGGTTAATATCTCGGTTTTTATTATACTTAACAACTAACGGAGTTAACCCGGTTTATTTTTAAACAAAAAGGCATTTTATTACATAAGGAGTGCGTGTATCAGGGATCGAACTCGGGACATGCGTGTATATTTTGCACACAGTCCACCGCTGGACTGTGTGTCTAACCCGTTCATTTTACTGGTTTTAAATAAACTTATAACTTAACTAACTTCATCTTCTTCATTCAAATTTCAGTCGACTGAATCATTGATCCGTTTCTTGTTTTTACGATTAACAAACATTCTTAAGGCTAAAATGAAATGGCAGAGACGGTGTTGGAAGTAACATACCGTAGGAATGATATATCACAGAATTTCTGGCAATGCGTCGGCTCTGTTTTGTGCACCCCAACTGAACCAAAACAATTAACCATTTTGATTAGTCAATCGTGGAATTGAAGTGATAAACAAACGTTAACAGTGTGATTGAAGGTCCTTACCATTTCACAGACGGAAATAAAGAATTCCAGGAAATTTCCGGCGAACTGGAATTATCTGATAACGGTGCCTGAATTCGATCTCATGTGAATGGTTTGAGTTAGAAACAGCTTAACAACTGTTAGATTACGATGGTATTGGAGAACTTACCGATTTGAGGACAAATACGGTTTTCCGGCGAACCTTACAGAAAATTTCCGGCGAGTTGATTTAAGCGTTCTGATGGTCTGAAAGTGTGACGAAAATGAAATGGAATGTTTGCCTGATGTCTCTGAATCGTGAGAAAGGTTTTGATTGAAGTAATCTGAGCTTTGATTCTTTTCGGTTATAAAAACCGATAATAATGAAAATTGATGTTCAATCACTTCCGAATTGATTAAAATCATCGGTTCATCGGTTATAAACGTGAATGTGCGAGTAATCAAACGATTTGACGATTGAATTGCCGATTTCCGTTTCTCAGTTGGCGCAACCGATTTAACCGAGTTTGTGTATAAATGTTATTTGTTTCCTAGAGATAACAGAAAACAACAAGTGGCGGAGTGGTGATGTGTGTGTGTGTTAAGTCTTTGAAATTGTAAACCGGCTGACCCGGGTTCGAGTCCCGGCAGCAACTTTTTATTTTTATTTATTTTGTTTTCACTTTTTATCAAATATAATTTTTATAGTTTAGTTTGTTTATTAATTATGTATCATTAAAAATCAAAATAACCATAAATATACAACGTGATATTTATAACTTGATATTCGATTACAAAACGGAGCGGGTTTGGAAACCTGTTTTTGACAAATGTTACAGTATCCTTACTTTTAGAAATTTCGTCCCGAAATTTAAGTAGTAGAAGTAGTAGGAAAAAGATGCGGGTATTTTTCGAGCATTGAGTCTTCACGTTCCCAAGTAAACTCAGGTCCCCGTTTCGACTCCCAGCGTACCGTAACAATTGGAATGCGACTCCGTCGTAGACGTTTCTCCCCGAAGTCCATGATTTCCACTGGTCTTTCAATAAAATGCATAGATTCGTCAATCTGAATATCTTCCAGAGGAATGTGGAGGTTTTCATCAGCGAGGCACTTCTTCAAGTTTAATACGTGGAATGTGGGATGAATCCTGTTGAGTTCTTCTGGTAGATAAAGCTTGTATGCTACAGGTCCTACTCTTTCGAGTATCTTGAAAGGTCCTACGTAGCGTGGTGCTAGCTTGCCTTTTTGACCAAAACGAACTACTCCCTTCCACGGTGACACTTTTAGAAGTACATGATCACCAATGTTAAACTCTAAAGGCTTCCGTCGTTTATCTGCATAACTCTTTTGACGACTTTGGGCCGCTAGAAGATTGTTTCGGATTTGATGGATCTTGTCTGTGGTTTCTTGGATCAATTCTGGACCAGTGATTTGAGCTTCCCCAATTTCGTGCCAACATACAGGAGATCGGCACTTACGACCATATAAGGCTTCGAAAGGTGCCATGCCGATACTTGAATGATAGCTGTTGTTGTACGAAAATTCAACTAATGGTAGGTGGGCGTCCCAATTTCCCTTGAAGTCAATGACACATGCTCGAAGCATATCTTCAAGAGTTTGAATGGTGCGCTCCGATTGTCCATCAGTTTGAGGATGATAGGCGGTACTGAGATCTAATCGCGTACCCATAGCAGATTGTACTGCTTGCCATGTTCGTGAAGTGAAACGACCATCACGATCAGAAATAATGCTTAACGGTACCCCTTGTCGGCTTACGATTTCGATGATATAAATACGAGCAAGCTTTTCATTCTTGAAATCTTCGTGGATAGGAATAAAGTGAGCTGATTTTGTAAGTCGGTCAATTATTACCCATATAGTGTCATACCCACCAGAAGTGCGAGGTAACCCGGTAATGAAGTCCATGGTTATATTTTCCCACTTCCATACAGGTATTTCAGGTTGGACCAGAAGTCCTGAGGGTCTTTGGTGTTCAGCTTTCACCTTGGAACATGTAAGGCATTTAGAAACAAAAACAGCAATATCCTTTTTCATTCCAGGCCACCAATAGGTATATCGTAGGTCTTGATACATCTTATCGGCTCCTGGGTGTATAGAGTATCGCGTTTTTTGTGAGCTTCCTTCATAAGAGTTTCACGAAGATTGTTGTGGTTAGGAATCCAGATACGATCTAGGTAGTACAGAATACCGTCAGATTTAGTTTCCATTTTAAGTTCAGCTCCACAGGACATCTCCTTTCGTACATTATCTTCCGTAACCGAAACATGTTGGGCTTCACGAATTTGATCTTTAATGTCGGTTATAATTTGCGAACATAGAAGACGAATGGAGTTCGCATAACCCTTTCGACTAAGTGCATCAGCCACCACATTTGCTTTGCCAGGGTGGTATCGAATTTCACAGTCGTAATCATTTAGAAGTTCGACCCATCTTCGTTGCCTCATGTTTAACTCCTTTTGATTGAAGATATGTTGAAGACTCTTGTGGTCAGTGTATATTTCACACTTAGTACCATAGAGATAATGCCTCCATATCTTAAGAGCGAACACAACGGCTCCAAGTTCTAGGTCATGAGTGGTGTAGTTCTTCTCATGCGTCTTGAGTTGTCTCGAAGCATAAGCTATAACTTTTCCTCTTTGCATTAGAACGCAACCTAATCCTTACCCTGACGCGTCGCAATAGACCACAAAATCATCACAACCTTCAGGAAGAGTGAGGATTCGTGCATCACAAAGTTTTTGTTTAAGGGTTTGGAAGGCTTCTTCTTGCTTGGGTCCCCATATGAAAGGTTTTCCCTTATGAGTTAAAGCCGTGAGTGGTACAGCAATGCGAGAGAAATTTGAAATGAAACGACGATAATAGCCAGCTAGACCAAGAAAAGATCTTACTTCAGTTGGTGTACGTGGAGCTTGTCATTCTTGTACCGCTTTGATCTTTGAGGGGTCGACATGTATTCCCTTGTCATTGACTACATGTCCGAGGAATTGCACCTCTTTTAACCAGAATTCGCATTTGGAGAATTTGGCGTAAAGCTTTTCATTCTCTAGCAGTGTAAGGATGAGTCGAAGATGACGCTCATGATCAGATTTAGACTTTGAATAAATAAGAATGTCGTCGATGAAGACTATAACAAATCGATCAAGATAAGGTTTGCAGACCCTGTTCATTAGGTCCATGAAGACAGCTGGTGCGTTGGTTAAACCAAATGGCATGACCATGAATTCATAATGGCCATAACGAGTTCGGAAAGCAGTCTTTGGGACGTCTTCTTCATGTACTCTAAGTTGATGATAGCCAGATCGAAGGTCGATTTTTGAAAAGCAATTGGCACCTTGAAGTTGGTCAAGAAGATCATCAATGCGTGGTAAAGGATAGCGATTCTTGATTGTTAATTTGTTGAGCTCTCTATAGTCGATGCACATATGAAACGATCCATCTTTCTTCTTTACAAAAAGGACAGGTGCACCCCAAGGCGATGAGCTAGGTCGTATGAATCCTTGTCAGTCAACTCTTGTAATTGACTGGCTAGCTCTTGCATTTCAGAGGGGGCTAACCTATAAGGAGACTTTGCAACTGGTGTAGCACCAGGTATAAGATCAATACGGAATTCGACTTCTCTAACTGGAGGAAGTCCTGAAATGTCATCAGGAAAAACTTGCGGGAAATCTTTTACTACTGGAATGTCTTCAAGTTTCTTCTCCATGGTTCCCTTTTTGATGATATGAGCTAAAAACGCGACATAATTTTTGCGAAGATATTTTTGGGCTTGAAGACAAGACATTAAGCTGAGCCCCTTTGACGAGGTTTCACCAAAGATTCGAAGAGTCTGACCGTTTGTAAGAGGAATACGTATAAATTTTTCGCGACATACAACTTCTGCCTGATGTTGACTGAGCCAGTCCATACCAATTATGATATCAAAACTTCCCAGCTTCATAGGAATAAGGTCGACTGAGAAATCGTGGTCGTTTAAGGTGAGTGTACAGTTGCGTATAATAGAACTTAATGAAACTGGTTTCCCGTCAACAACTTCTACCGTTATGGATTCCGTGAGCTTATCCCGATTTTGGTTTAAGATAGGTTCAAATTCTAAAGACACAAAACTTCTATCCGCACCAGTATCAAATAACATAGATGCATATCTTCCATTTATAAGGAACGTACCGTTAACCACATTGCCGTCAGCTCTGGCCTGGTTAGCGTTGATATTGAAAGCTCTTCCTCTTGCAGGTGGAGGAGCTTGGTTCGCTTGATTCACTGGGTTGGCTTGGGCCTGAGCATGAATAATGTTTACCAACCTTGGACAAGTGTTTCTGAAATGGCTTGGGTCTCCGCAATTGTAGCAAGCCCGCATAGGTTGGCCCATAGGAAAATTGGGTTGGTAATATGTTTGGGCTAGGTGTTGGGTGGGTGGTAATAGTAGGGGTTGTTGGGCTTGACCCATTAATTGTTGGTGGGTTTGGGTTAAAGGTTGGTGGCGGTTCGTTCGCTGGGGCATGCGGCAGGTTTGAATCGTATGACCCGCGCGACCACAGCCGGTGCAATGCTGGCAAGGATAATCAGGAGAATGGTGATATTGGCAACGGTTACATTTTGGTAACGGGCCAGAGTAGGGTCTTTTGTATGGTGCAGGTGAAGGAGCGACTTGGGTAATGGGTGCAGCAGGAATAGGGGAGTTGGTTTGAGTAACTGCAAAATTTCTGGTGTTGCGCTTCCTCTTGTTAGCAAACTTGGAGGAAGAGATGGTATGGTTTGAAGTTTGACCCTCAACATGGGCTTTCTTTTTCTCTTCTTTAAACTTCCCGTTGCGAATTCGGTTCTCGGTCAGTTCAGTTGCTAACTCCATAGCAGCTTCAAGTGTTACCGGTGAAACGCTGAGAACTGAATCTTGGATTTTCGAGGAAGTCCTCGAATATAATGCTCGATCAAACGATAAATTGGGGTAAACAAATTTGGAACCATTTGGTTCAACTCCAAGAACCTCTTGTTATAGGTGGTGTGATCCCCCTCCTTCTGTTTTAAAGAATGAAATTCGTCCTCCAACTTTTTAATTTCACTCCTAGGACACAAACGCCTAGTCATGATTTCCCTTAACTCCTCCCAAGTTAAGGCCATTGCATCTTCAGTTCCCCTCTTCCCTTTTTCAGTATTCCACCAAGTGAGAGCTACCCCAAATAGTCTCACAGTGGCGTATCGAACCTTGCGATCCTCAGGACAATCGTAGTTGAGGAAGGTGTTTTCCATTTCCTCGAACCAGTGGAGGAGAGCAGTGACACCTTCGGTCCCCTCAAATTTAGGAGGATCACAAGATTTGAAATGTTTGTATGAGCACTTGCTGGTAGGAGGGTTGTCGATGTTCTGGTCATGTTGTTGGGGAGGGTTAGTAGGATTTGTAGCGAGGGCTTGTTGTACTTGGACCACAATGTCAGGCAGTATCGTGGCCATTTGTTTCGCGATTTGTGTGTCCAAGCGTTCCTGAGACCTTCCTGATCTTTTACCCCTTCGTTGTTGTCTGGACGACATCTACAGGAACATACAGGAGAAGATTGTGAGTTTATGGTGTCTTTTTAGGTGTCATGTGTCTTTAAGAAAATGAAAATAACATAAATATCAATAATGCAACTACATCCATAGGATGTCTTGGGTTTGCTCATGTTGGGCCTTAAATGTCCCCCATACCTTCACCTATATAGTCATGTGGGCCCCCATGGCTATTGGCTTGGTAGGATTCACATTAGTATTGGCAATTTAACACTCGCATCACCCGAATGCAAACCACAAAATATGTTCGTGAGATGTTTGGTCGGAACGTGTCCAGGTGTAGACACAATGACAACTCAAAGTGGTGTTAGTTCACACGACGTTTGGTATAGCATGCTTTGGCCTAATAGGTACTTCGTACTCTTATCGTTAGTCCCCAGGTAGGCAAACTGGTCCTTTATTTTGGATTTATACGAATGCCAGCCTAGACAGGACGTTTCGACTACCGGTACTGGTACCCTTCCGGTTACTACATGCCCGTCATGAGAACTCACTTTGATGAGATTTGAAAACACAAAAATCATTGTAAAAAAATCATGATGTGGTGTGTGCTTTCATGGATATGATGTGATATGAGAATATGATTCATGATAGGCATTATATGATAATACATACTTATGAACATGCTTGCATAATATTGAATGCAACATTTAACATAGAACATATAAACATCATGAAATTTGGTATGTAACACACAAAAATCTTATAAGTTTCTAATCAACTATAGTATAGGCTCTAAGGGTCTAATAACCTATCCTATATCCCTATAGTCATGGCTCTGATACCAATCTGTCACACCCCGACCCGTAGCGGAATAAGAGTCGGGGCATAATTGGGTTATCACCAAAGCTCATGATATTTACTAATATGTTTCATATTTATTAAAGTCAAAGTTACATTTCCAAATATCCAAACATGTCCATACAATACAAAGATAATAAACCAAACATAACAATCCCAAACTCTAAATCATTTTATTCTTCTAGTCCAATCCTATGTGTTCCTGACTGCAGCTGGCTCACCTGTATCATGTGTAAAAATGGGGGTTTTTGGGTCAACATAAGTTGGCGAGTGAACCTTATTAGATAAACATTTATTATTGATTTACTTGTTAGTTTATCAATGAAAAATTTGTGCATAATCATAAATGAGCAACTGTAAATAATCAAGCAGTGGCAAATAGCAATCACAACTATAACATACAATAACATATGATAGCATACATTAACATACCAACAACATACGATAAATAACATAAATGAAACTGTGCGATCAAGGCTCAATCAAACGAAGCCGATCGTATTGCATGTACTGAAAATGAAAATGTCTGTGCGATCAAGGCTCAATCAAACGGAGCCGATCGTATGTGAGCACGCTAGGTTCACACCCATAATGAAATGGGGAACATGCTCAATGCTCATAATGTAATGGGGAGCGGCGGCCTATGAAATTGCATGTACTGAAAATAATAAATTGCATCCAACGATAACCACACAACAATTGAAACAAACCGAATACACATGTTCATGATATGATGTATGCACAATGATTTAAATATAATATTTAGCAAGACACATGATACACCCCAAAACGTGATTAAAACGGGGAATTTGTAAGATTCACTCACATTGGGTGCATTGGATTGGAGATGGTGAGATGCGCACGAATTGGATGAGCGGAACAACGAGAAATAACTAACCTAAATAATAACGGAAAAATATAGTAAATGAGTGGATTTTATTAAGGATTTTAATGAAATTTTTAGATATATTTTTGTGAGTTTAAGGCTATTTTCTATCTTTAAAAATGTTATTTTTAAGTATTTTTAATTGATTTTTAAATTAAATTAAATAGATAAAAATATAAAAAAAAATTGTTTATTTTTACGTTGACCGTTGACCGTTGACTTGTTGACCGGTTCGGTCAGTGAAATTGTTTGCGCTAGGTGAGGCTCGAACCCGAGACCTCCCGTACGCGTGCACGCAGCTCTACCAACTGAGGTACGTGTCTAACCCGAAATAATCTTGTTTTTAATTATATTTATATACTAATTCAGTTTAACCAAAATTCTTTTAATTTCAAAAACATTTTAATTCAACAAACCGGTGCCAGTAACGGGTTTCGAACGCGTGACGTGCGACTTAGTGTTGCACACAGTCCACCGCTGGACTGTGTGTCTAACCTGGTTAATATCTCGGTTTTTATTATACTTAACAACTAACGGAGTTAACCCGGTTTAGTTTTAAACAAAAAGGCATTTTATTACATAAGGAGTGCGTGTATCAGGGATCGAACTCGGGACATGCGTGTATATTTTGCACACAGTCCACCGCTGGACTGTGTGTCTAACCCGTTCATTTTACTGGTTTTAAATAAACTTATAACTTAACTAACTTCATCTTCTTCATTCAAATTTCAGTCGACTGAATCACTGATCCGTTTCTTGTTTTTACGATTAACAAATATTCTTAAGGCTAAAATGAAATGGCAGAGACGGTGTTGGAAGTAACATACCGTAGGAATGATATATCACAGAATTTCCGGCAATGCGTCGGCTCTGTTTTTGTGCACCCCAACTGAACCAAAACAATTAACCATTTTGATTAGTCAATCGTGGAATTGAAGTGATAAACAAACGTTAACAGTGTGATTGAAGGTCCTTACCGTTTCACAGACGGAAATAAAGACTTCCAGGAAATTTCCGGCGAACTGGAATTATCTGATAACGGTGCCTGAATTCGATCTCATGTGAATGATTTGAGTTATAAACAGCTTAACAACTGTTAGATTACGATGGTATTGGAGAACTTACCGATTTGAGGACAAATACGGTTTCCCGGCGAACCTTACAGAAATTTCCGGCGAGTTGATTTAAGTGTTCTGATGGTCTGAAAGTGTGACGAAAATGAAATGGAATGTTTGCCTGATGTCTCTGAGTCGCGAGAAAGGTTTTGATTGAAGTAATCTGAGCTTTGATTCTTTTCGGTTATAAAAACCGATAATAATGAAAATTGATGTTCAATCACTTTCGAATTGATTAAAATCATCGGTTCATCGGTTATAAACGTGAATGTGCGAGTAATCAAACGATTTGACGATTGAATTGCCGATTTCCGTTTCTCAGTTGGCGCAACCGGTTTAACCGAGTTTGTGTATAAATGTTATTTGTTTCCTAGAGATAACAGAAAACAACAAGTGGCGGAGTGGTGATGTGTGTGTGTGTTAAGTCTTTGAAATTGTAAACCGGCTGACCCGGGTTCGAGTCCCGGCAGCAACTTTTTATTTTTATTTATTTTGTTTTCACTTTTTATCAAATATAATTTTTATAGTTTAGTTTGTTTATTAATTATGTATCATTAAAAATCAAAATAACCATAAATATACAACGTGATATTTATAACTTGATATTCGATTACAAAACGGAGCGGGTTTTGGAAACCCGTTTTTGACAAATGTTACACTTCCTCTTGCAGGTGGTGGAGTTTGGTTAGCTTGATTCACCGGATTTGCTTGAGCTTGGGCATGAATGATGTTCACCAAGCGTGGACAAGTGTTTCTAAAGTGGTTTGGGTCTCCACAGTTGTAACGAGCCTGCATAGGTTGTATCATGGGATAGTTGGGTTGGTAGTAGGATTGGGCTACATGCTGGGTAGGTGGTAGTAGTAAAGGTTGTTGGGCTTGACCCACTATCTGATGGTGGGCTTGGGTTGAGGGCTGATGGCGGTTCGTTCGCTGAGGTACGCGACAGGTTTGAATGGTGTGACCTGCGCGACCATGGCCGGTGCAATGCTGGCAGGGATGATCAGGAAAGTGATGGTATTGGCAACGGTTGCATTTTGGGTATGGGCCGGAGTATGGCCTTTTATGTGGTGCAGGTGAGGGGTAACTTGGGTGATGGGTGCAGCAGGGATAAGGAAATTTGTTTGTGTGACAGCAAAGTTTCTGGTGTTTCGATTCCTTTTACCAGTAAACTTTGAAGAGGAATCAGAATGGTTTGAAGTTTGAGCCTCAATGGGGGCTTTCTTTTTCTCCTCTTTGAATTTACCGTTTCGAATGCGATTTTCGGTGAGTTCGGTAGCTAGTTCCATCGCGGCTTCAAGTGTCACAGGCGAAGTGCTTAGAACTGAGTCTTGAATTTTCGAGGGGAGGCCTCGAATATAGTGTTCAACCAAGCGGTACACTGGGGTGAACAAGTTGGGGATCATTTGATTCAACTCTAGAAACCTTTTGTTGTAGGAAGTATGATCTCCTTCCTTTTGTTTAACGAGTGGAATTCATCTTCCAACTTCTTGATTTCGCTTCTTGGACAGAAACGTCTTGTCATTATTTCCCTTAACTCTTCCCATGTTAAGGTCATAGCATCTTCGACTCCTCTCTTACCCTTCTCTGTGTTCCACCAGGACAGGGCTACACCAAATAGTCTCCCGGTTGCGTAACGTACCTTGCGATCCTCGGGACAATCGCAATTGAGGAAGGTGTTTTCCATTTCCTCAAACCAGTGGAGGAGAGCAGTGACACCTTCGGTCCCTTCGAATTTCGGGGGATCACAAGACTTGAAGTGTTTGTAAGAGCACTTTTTGGAGGGAGGGTTGTCGACGTTCTGGTCCTCTTGATGGGGAGGATTGTTGGGATTTGCGGCGAGAGCTTGTTGGACTTGAATTACAATGTCAGGAAGCACCGCGGCCATTTGTTTTGCGATTTGGGTGGCCAAGCGTTCGTTTGACCTTCCTGATCTTCTACCCCCTCGTTGTTGCCTAGCCGACATCTACAGGAATATACATAAGAAGATTGTGAGTTTATGGAGTCTTTTTAGGTGTCATGTGTCTTTAAAAAAAAATAAAAATAACATAAACATCAATAATGCAACTACATCCATAGGATGTCTTGGGTTTGCTCATGTTGGGCCTCAAATGTACCCCATACCTTCACCTGTATAGTCATGTGGGCCCCCATGAATATTGGCTTAGTAGGATTCACATTGGTATTGGCGGTTTAACACTCGCATCACCCGAATGAAAACCATAAAATATATTTTACGAGATGTATGGTCGGAAGGTGTCCAGGTGTAGACACAATGACAACTCAAAGTGGGGTTAGCTCACACGACGTTTGGTATAGCATGCTTTGGCCTAATAGGTCCTTCGTACTCTCATCGTTAGTCCCCAGGTAGGCAAACTGGTCCTTTATTTTGGATTTCTATGAATGCCAAGCCTAGACAGGACGTTCCGACTACCGGTACTTGTACCCTTCCAGTTACTACATGCCCGTCATGAGAACTCACTTTGATGTGATTTGAAAATACAAAAATCATTGCAAAAAAAAATCATGGAAGTGATGTGATGTGTGCTCTCATGGATACGATATGTTATGAGAATATGATTCATGATAGGCATTGTATAATAATATGTACTTATGAACATGCTTGCATAACATTGAATGTAACATTAAACATAAAACATATAAACATCATGAATTTTGCATGTAACACACAAAAATTTTTAAAATTTCTAATCAACTATAGTATAGGCTCTAAGGGTCTAATAACCTATCCTATATCCCTATAGTCATGGCTCTGATACCAATCTATCACACCCCGACCCACAGCGGAATAAGAGTCGGGGCATAATTGGGTTATCACCAAAGCTCATGATATTTACTAATATGTTTCATATTTATTAAATTCAAAATTACATCCTGAATATTTCAAACATGTTCATACAATTACAAAGAAAGATAATCAACTATACAATCCAAAGTCTAAACCGGTTTATTCTTCTAAGCCATCCTATATGTTTCTTGCTGCAGCTGGATCACCTGTATCATGTGTAAAAATGGGGGTTTTTGGGTCAACATAAGTTGGCGAGTGAACCTTGTTAGAAAACATTTATTATTTATCTCTTGTTATATTTATTATGGAAAATTGTGCAACAATCATATGTGAGCAAAGGTAAATAATCATACAATAACAATAACAACAACAAACAATAACATACAATAACAAACCAACTTGCATGGATATATAACATGAATGATACTGTATATGTTGGCAACGTCACGTTCACGCTCATAGGTAATGGGGAACGGACGGCCTATGATAAATGTCTGTGCGATCAAGGCTCAATCAAACGGAGCCGATCGTATGTTGGCAACGCCTCGTTCACGCTCATATGTAATGGGGAACAGCTCAACGCTCATATGTAATGGGGAGCGGCGGCCTATGATAATGTATGTACTGAAAATGATAAATTTAATCTAAACATTAACCACACAAACAGTTGATACATATTGAAATAGACATTTGATCATGAATATGATGGATGCACAATAGTTTAAATGTAATAAATAATAAGACACATGATACACCCCAAAAACGTGATTAAAACGGGGAATTTGTAGAGATTCACTCACATTGGGTGTGTTCGGTTGAAGATGATGAATGCGCACGAGTTTAGAGGATTGATCGACGAGAATTAACTAACCTAAATAATAACGAAAAGGTATGGTAAATGAGTGGATTTTATTAATAATTTTAATAAGATTTTTAGATATATTTTTGTGAGTTTAAGGCTATTTTCTAACTTTAAAAACATTATTTTTAAGTATTTTTAATTGACTTTTAAATTAAATAAATAATAAAAATATATAAAAAAAAATGTTGACTTTTGAGTTGACCATTGACCGTTGACCGTGACTGTTGACTGTTTGACCGGTTCGCTAGTGTGCAAGTATGCGCCGGGTAAGGCTCGAACCCGAGACCTCCCGTACGCGTGCACGCAGCTCTACCAACTGAGCTACGTGTCTAACCCGAAATATTTCTGTTTTTAATTATATTTATATATTGTTTTAATTCATTCAAAATTCATTTATTTTTAAAAAGGATTTAATCATCGAACCGGCGTGCGTAACAGGTCTCGAACCCGGGACCTGTGGTTTAGTGTTGCACACAGTCCACCGCTGGACTGTGTGTCTAACCTGGTTAATATACTGATTTTTATTATACTTAACATCTTCTGTGAGTTAACCCGGTTCGGCTCTTAAAAAAAACATTTTTATTTCTGAGAATAGGGTCGTGATAGGAATCGAACTCGAGACGTATGTTTATTGTTTGCACACAGTCCACCGCTGGACTGTGTGTCTAACCCGTTTATTATACTGATTTTAATTAATCTTATAATCATAATCGACTTCGTCTTCTTCGCTCAAGAACACAGATAACGATTAATCAATTGTTTCTTGCTTAATTCGATTAACAGGCGTATGAATGATTAAAATGTAACGGATTGGAAAGGTTTTGGGAATGAACATACCGGAATGACGATCTTTCTCAGAACTCCGGCGAAGTCGTCGGCTCTGTTTTTATGAACTTCGTCTGAGCGGACCAATTAACAGTTTTGATTAGCTAGTTGTAGAATTGAAGTACTAAACAAGAGTTATTAGAAGGTTTAAAAGATTATACCGTTTCACAACGCAATCTAGGAATTTTCAGAAGTTTTCCGGCGAGTGTTGATTATCCGATATCGTCGCCTGGAACTGATTCTGATTGAAGGGTTTGAGTTAGCAAAAGCTTAACAACTGATAGAAGATGGAAGAATTGAGAAACTTACCGTTTTGATGGAAGACACGGTTTCCGGCGAAAGTCCGGCGAGTTCAAAAAGCAATTCCGACGATCAGAAATTAGAGTAAACGTGAAATTAGAAGTTCTGGGAATGTAATTGAGTCGCGAGATGAGGATTTTGTTGAAGTAATTCAAGAAGTGAATGTTTTCGGTTATAAAAACCGAACATCACATGAATTCAAGTTCATTAACGACTGAATTGATTAAGAATGTCGGTTTATCGGTTATAATCTAGAATCCGCGATCACTCAAACGTCTTGGACGGTTGGAAGCCGATATCGGTTTCAGTTTGGCGCAAACAGGTTGATTCACAGTTGAACTTATGTTTTAATTGTTTCCTAGAACTCACAAAGACATCAAGTGGCGGAGTGGTTATATATGCGCGAGTTAAAACTTTGAGGCTCACCTGGCTGACCCGGGTTCGAATCCCGGCAGCCGGTTTTCTTTTTTATTTATTTTATTTTCACTTTTTAACAATTATAGTTTTTAAATTCTTATTTGTTTATTAATTATGCATCGTTTAAAATTAAAATAAACATAAATACGCAACGAAAAATTTATAACTTGATATTCGATTTACAAACGAAGCGGGTTTGGAAACTCGTATTTTTTACGATTGTTACATAGCGGATCCGCCGGCGCTGGCGGTGACGGGTGGTCTTTTGGACAACCTGTAAGTGCGTTAAAATGATAAATATTCCAAGCTTTAAACGTTTATTTTTTACGATTTGATATCTACGGTGTGTATGGCTTTTCAGGTACCGAAGAGCATAATGAGGGGGCTTAAACGTGCTTTATCAGGCATTTGCAAGAGCCTAATTGAAGATGGGACTCAAAGATTGAACGAGGGGCAAAATGGGAAAATCAAGCTGACCACTGTAAGCTACGGTGGGCGCCGTAGCTTACGATGGAGTCCATTCTCAATGCCACCGTAAGACAGTGGCTTGCCACCGTAAGCGATTGTTGCCCACCGTAAGCTACAGTGGGCACCTTAGCCTATGGTGGTGAGCTGCGGGAATTGTGTAACTGCCCATTTTAAGAGGTTTTGAAGAGTCTTTTATCATCATCAATCATTGGAACAGTTTGCAGAGAAAAGAGGGGGCGCTTTTGAGTAGTTTTCATTGATTCTAACAAGTTCTAAACAATATTTTGGTGTTGTCGATTCGTATGAACAAGACAATTGAAGTATGTTTGATTGTGAGAACATGAGTGGCTAGACATTTCGGTTATCATCTTGTGTTGAAGGTTCGGTAAACAATTGTGTTTCGATTTACATTTTTCTAGAATAATTGCTATGTTATGGTGATTATGGTGTTAATTGATTGTTTGTAAATTGTTGGTTGATATTGTGCTTATTGCTTATTTCGTACGTTCTTGGTGTCGTTGACGATCAAGATATCACGGGAAGGTTTACGGGTTGGGTATTAATCAATTGGTCATCGGGTAACGACCTTGCATTGTAATCCGAGTACTTTGTTCCCTTTTATCACAAATAGTTAATCAAACACGAGTCATGTCTATGTGACTCTTTCTAGTAAAATTGAAACACATGCGTTTTGAACCGGAAACCCAAGATGATCATTCCCTTATTAATCTGTTAAAAACCAATTTTTGAATCGCTAGTAGTTAAGTCTAAAATCCATCATTCGAAATCTGAAATTAAATTCTTGCAAATTAGGTAATTAGCTATAATAGTACAACCTTTTGATAACACTAGTTCTACAATTCCTTGTGTTTGATACCCACTTACCGCTAGCTAATAGCAGTTTTAGGATTAAATTTGTGTGTGTCAACGACTACACGTCAGGCGGCGCCCGTCGCGGACCATGCGGATGTGGGTCCCCGTGTATCGGATCTCCAATCTCCTCCATAACAAATCTGCGATTGTATTAACAATGTAACACAAATAATAACAATAAACTGAATATTAACACATAATATTAAAACATTATATTATAAAAGTAACATAAAAAAAATTAACAGGTCGTCTACTGGGGTCGTCTAGAGGTAGACGACCCGTCTTGTTCATGAGAAAACCCAACAAAGTCAAGAACACAGCCCAAAATACTCCAAAATTCATCAAAATCAAATACAATCTACGGTCTAAATGCATAATACATCAAAGATTAATGAAGTTTAGGTGAAAATACGTACCAGAGATGCTTGAATTCCTCAAAATATGGTCCAAATATGGTAGAATACGTATGTGTGTGTTGGTGTTTGGTGTCGTATGTGATTGGTCGTCTAGGCTGGCTAGTCATATACGAGTTGTATACGGGTCGTCTAGGTCTAGGCGTCTCGTATGGTATAATTGGCGAATTACCATTTTACCCCTGAGTGGCCATCCGTCTAGGTCTAATTCAGGGGTAAAATGGTAATTAACCACGCTGAGCTGTAAAAGACTCAGGTGGTTAATTACCATTTTACCCCTGAATTAGGCCTATACTGGTGGCCATTCAGGGGTAAAATGGTAATTTACCTTTTATCTTTAAAATTCAAAAATTGGCCAGCTTAAAAGATCCCGCTCAAATTATACGTGGCGTATAGGTCTAGACGTGTCGTCTAATTGTTTAATATTACCATTTTGCCCCTGATATTAGTCTAGACGGATAGCAAACCAGGGGTAAAATGGTCTTGTTGCTAGACCCAGACGGGGCGTCTAGGTCTAGACGAGTCGTATATGGACAATTAAATTTTTTTTGGTATAATTTATATGATTTTGTTTACTTAATACGAACTTTGATATAAGCCCATGGTTTAATTGTTGTGCTTATATTATAGGGGTGTTTTAGTGGGGATAAATTGGTTGATGTTGAAGATTGATTTTTTCTGGTGGTGTAATTTGAGATTTTTAAAAAGTTCTGTTTATTGTATAAAAATAAGTTAGCGTTTTCGATCGTTTAAATATTTAATTGTTTTTTCCGTATTACATTTCAACGTCGATTTAACACAAACAATCATGAAGTAATCGAATAACTGAAACAAAGTTAAATATAACAGATATAACATAACTTTGTATATCCATAACAATATGTATCTATACAGCTGAATACTAAATACAAAACGTCTATGCATACGAGTCGACCTCGGAGTCGGGATCTGGAAATGAAATTTTTTTTGGTATAATTAATAGGATTTGGTTTACTTAAAATGAACTTTGGTATTAGCCGACATTCCCCAAGTACCCCCAAGGCACAACAATTAAACCATACAAAGTCTATCTAAAAACCAATAAAGTCTAGGTATTGTCAAACATCAGCAATCATACTCTCCGAACTCTCACATCCCGCCGTAGCCACCGGTGCCGACGGTGGGATGTGAGAGTTCGGAGAGTATGATTGCTGATGTTTGTCAATACCTGGAGTTTGTTGGTTTTTAGATGGGCTTTATATGGTTTAATTTGTAACATTCGTAAAAAAATGAATCCTAAAACCCGACCCGTTTTTGTAACTCGATCCGTTTTCATATTCCACGTAATTTTGTTTAATGTTTAAGCAATAAAATGTCTTGGATTCTATGTTTTGATCATACATGTTATCATATCTGGTGATTTATAGTCTTATACAGGTTTATACAGCCTTGTAAATTAATTTCCATGTATTTTGAAGCAACCCTCCATATCTCTAAGGTCTAAAACTAAGGTTTTCCTTAAGTTAATCAAAAACTTTGGAGACTTCTTGAACATACCTAGCACATCATATCCTAACCTTCTTATCATCCAAACTTCATTATATATATGCCTTAAGATAAGACATTGTGTTTTGGAGGGTTTAGATGTAAATGATAGCAAAGAAGCTCTACATGTCGTATTCTTAGTTTTGTCATAAGATGACTTTCGGGTGACTTTCTTTCTCCATCCTTGAGCTATCATTCTAGTCCATTCAAAGCTCCAAGATATACTTGATATACTAAGGATCAAGTAGGTTCAAATTGTGCATAAAACTGAGCTCCAGCGTAACGGAAATCACAAACACAAGTTTTAGAACATAACCCTCGACCCGCATCAAGACCCAAGGTTTAAGCCCAATTCTCGACATCATGGATGTTGGATTACTCTCTTCCATATGATAGTACTCTGAAAATAATGGACGTAGTCGAAAACCGTGCGCGAAACGGAGTTATAACGAAGCGGGAATCGTGAAAACAAGTTTGGTGTTTGTTGCTGATTTGAAAGACGCGAAAATCTTGTTATAAGGTCATCCCACATCGCCCCAGTCACCAATTTGTGCTCCATTTCACACCTATAAATACCCTTGCTTGGTTCTTATAGCTTGCAACTCCTAGTTTGAGTATAAACAAGTGGAATAACCAAATTTGGTGGCTCCACAAGCACAATACCCCTTTGGGTGTGGTGTGTAGTAGTTTTTATTTCCACTTTCGATGAGGAGGTGCCGCCCTTCAAGCTCTTCTCCTTTTGTAAAGTTTTTCTTTGAGGTAATCTTCCTTTCTTTGTTCTTTTATTTTCTTTTGTTTATAATTTTTGTTTTAATATTCATTTATTTATTGCTTTCTTAGTTTAATTAGTTTAGTTTAGGTTCTTAGTTAAGGAGCGTTAGGCTCGTTAAGGTAGCCTAGTTTAGGCTCGCCTTTAGGCTTGTCGTAGACTTGTAGAGGTTCGTTAGGCTCAACGCGTCTAACATATCATGTTCGCTCATTTAGCCATGCCTAGCATAACGTTTACTTTTTTTTGTTGCATTCGTTTGTCTAGCTTAAATCACGCTTATCAATTGGATTTTCTCCTTATTCTCGTGCGGTTTTTCACTAAGGATTAAAAACGCAAACACTGTGAGTGAATTCTTACAACTTCCCATTTTTATTCATGTTTTGGTGCGTATCATGTGTCGTTTACATATTTCGTTTATTCAAACAATTGTGCTATTACCATTATATGATCTAACATGTGATGTAAATGTTGTTTGTTGTATTGCTTGTTTACATTTTTGTCAGTTGCGTGCAATTCATTCATTAGGCCCATCAGTTCCTCGTTGGAGACGAGTTGAGCATCAGGTGCCTCATTAGATCGGCTCCGTTTGATTGAGCGTTGATCTCATTGTTCGTCATTTGTCATGTTTGTGTGTTCATTGATTGATAATATGTGGCTTGTGGTTAGATTTACATATGCGGTTACTCATATTTGGTTCATGCACATTTTTATTTAAATAACCAATATAAGTAATTCTTTCCAATGTTTAAATAAGATTCACTCGCCAACTTTTGTTGACCCAAAAACCATTTTTACACATGATACAGGTGAACAGGTTGAAGCAAGGAACACCTAGGAATTTGCCTTAGAAGAAAAATAAAGAGTTCATGAATGTTGTGTTTAGAACATGTTGTGCTTGTATGTTTATTGTAATTTCTCCTTTAAATTGGAAATAATAAATATGAAACTTTATAGTAAATGTCATGAGCTTTGATGAAAACCCAATCATGCCCCGACTACCATTTTCCGCTGCGGGTCAGGGTGTGACAGATTGGTATCAGAGCTTTTGACTATAGGGATATAGGATAGGTTATTAGACCCTTAGAGCCTATACTATAGTCGATTAGATTTTTAATTGCTTATGTGGTTACATGCAAACTTATGATGTTTATTTGTTTCATATTTACGACACACACAAATGCATGCAAGCACTTCCACTATCATTTGTGTAATACTTAATGAGTTAAACATATTGTCAAACATAACACGCTTACATATACATTCATCACGCACGTTTCAATTCTCACATATTCAAATCATTCTCATATTTTCTTTATTCAAGATTTTGTGATGTTTTCGTTTTTCGATCTCATCAAAGTGAGTTTTACGATGGGCATGTAGTAACTGGAAATGTACAAGTACCGGTAGTCGAAACATCCTGTCTAGGTTGGCATTCGTATAAATCAAATATATTGGACTAGTTTGCCTACCTGGGAACTAACGATGATAGTACGAAGGACCTATTAGGCCAAAGTATGCCACACCAAACGTCGTTCGAACTAACCCCACTTTGAGTTGTCACTATGTCTATACCAGGACACCCTCCGACCTTATACTTTGCAATCATGTTTTACGATTTTCATTCGGGTGGCGCAATTGTTAACAGGCCAACACCAATGTGAACTCTACCAGAGCCCAGTAGTCATGGGGGCCCACATGACTACCAAGGCCAAGTTTGGGGACATATGGGGGCACAAACATGAGCAAAGCCCAAGACATCCTATGGATGTAGCAATTTTTTTTTATTTGTTTTGTGGATGTTCATTTTAAACGACATATGACACCTATATGTCAAACTCATACTCTCGATAGGTATTCCTTGTAGATGTCTTCTAGTCACTCTCGTAGAGGTAGGAGATCAGGAAAATCTCGCGAGCGCATGGCTGCCCAAATCGCTCAAAAAATGGCTACCGTAATTCCCAACATCGTAGTTCAAGTCCAACAAACCCTTGCCGCTAATCCCATCAACCCAATCAACTAAGAAGATCAAAATGTTGTCAACCCTCCCCCAAATACCACCAAGTGCACCTACGAGCACTTCAATTAATGTGACCCTCCGAAGTACGAAGGTACTGAGGGAGTCACTACTCTCCTTCGATGGTTCGAAGAGATGGAGAGTACCTTCCTCAACTGTGATTGTCCCAACGACCGCAAAGTACGCTATGCTACTGGACGCTTGTATAGGGTAGCCCTCATGTGGTGGAATGCTGAGAAGGGCAGACGAGGCATCGAAGCCGCTGTAGCCCTAACATGGGAAGAATTGAGAGAGCTTATGACTAGATGTTTCTGTCCAAGAAGTGAAATAAAGAAATTAGAGGACGAGTTCTATTCATTAAAGAAAAAAGAGGGAGATCACATAACCTATAACAAGAGGTTCCTCGAGCTGAATCAAATGGTTCCAAATTGTTTCAACCCTCTCTACCGCCTGATCGAGCACAACATTCGGGGTCTTCCTCCAAAGATTCAAGACCCTGTGATGAGTACTACACCTGCAACTTTGGAAGCAGCAACGGAGCTAGCTACAGAGCTCACCGAAAACCACATTACAAATAAAGACTTCAAAGATGAGAAGAAGAAAGATAAAACACCAACCGAAACCTCAAACTCAACCCAAACTGAATCCTCTTCCCAACCCACTACTAAGAGAAAGCGAGACGGGCAAAATTTCGCTATCACTCAAGGCAATCAACCGGCCCCACAAGCCGTACCACTTCAAGCTATCCCAATCACTCAAGTAGCACCCAACTCTGCTTACTCAAATAAGAAACCCTACATTAGACCTCACCCTCAATGCAACACCTGCTTTTATCACCATCAACCTACCATACCCTGTCGATTGTGTGCTAATTGTGGGCGTTATGGTCATCTAAGTAAGACTTTTCGCATGCCCCAAAAACCAAACTTCACCCTCTACCCAAAACATGATCCAACCCTATCAACAACCTCAATACCCCATAGTTCCATATGTTCGAGCTTGCTTTAATTGTGATGACCCTACCCACTTTAGAAACACGTGCCCTAGATTGGTTAACATCATAAACGCCCAAGCTCAAGCAAACCTTGTTAACCAAGCGAACCAGGAAAACCCAACACCCCCACCAGCAAGAGGGAGAGCCTACAACATCAACGCAAACCCAGTTGAGGTCAACAACGGTGCGAACGAAAAACCTAACTAGCCTTTCTCCCATCATGAAGACTCAAGACTCTGCTCTAGTTGTTTATTTTATTTTTATTCCCAAACCAAGCTTTAATAAATTCCATTTCTTGTCCTGACTATTCAAGTTACCATTGTTTTCAATTTGGGTAATAATGTTTCTAGATTTCATTATTTCATAGTAATGCCATTAATGCAATTTATATCACGCTATGTCAATTTGTTTCATTACATATCTTTATACAACGATTAAATTTCATGTCATTCATGTCATCATACATCACGACGAACCCCGTCTCATCATTTAGGGAAGTTGGGTCGTGTCTCACTTTTTCATAGACTGACCACTTCCTCATAACACACGAGAGAGGTACCGCCGTCATTTAGTCTTGCTTTCTTCGGATTCGAGAATCAAGCATGGGTTGTTGTGTTTGTCTATGTTTGGTAGATTTTAGGACGAGTCACATAGAACTAATCGTGACTTAATAACAAGGCCAATGAAAATTTGACAAGGACATGGTGGATACGCCGCAGGTACTTCCTATATATAAGTGTTCTTGTTAGGTGATCAAAAGCATTGTTAGACGGTTATGGGAAGTTCTGTGTAAGTAGTGTCAATCTCAGTTTTGATAATGATGTGGTTGATGATTTCGTTTTGTGAGGTAAGTTTATCATTATGACGCTCTGATTTTTCTCAAAACCCCTTATCATGAGGCAATATCCGGTTAGCCATCTCCGTGTTACAATGCTTTTCACGACTACACCTCAGGCATAAAAAAACGATTCATGTAGCAGGGCATTCAATCCTTACTAGGAACGTTACCGCCTCAATCAAAATCCAAACTTCACACTCACCTAGTTATGTATATCCTTAGCATCATCGAGATTTTTATTACCCAGTATACTCGAGATCCAATATATAAGAAACCCTATTAGCTAACCCTCAAGAACGATTCCCTCCTAATTTTGGACGAAATTCCTAAAAGTATGGGAGACTGTAACATCCGTAAAAAACAGGTATCCGGAAGTCCGACCCACTTTGAAATCCGGATCCTAACCTTTAAACCTCGGAAATTTTCGCTAAATAAATAACCGTTGAAAGATTTTACTCTTAAATTAAATTCATTTATCGATTATTTATTTATTAATTTAATTTAATTAATATCACAATTAAAATCATTAATAAAATATAGTTAGTTTTGTTAGGTTTTAAAGTGAGTTTTAAGGTAATATGAGTTGGTAGCCAAGTTAGTTCGGATAGTAGAGTTAAGGGGTCTGATTTGTGACATTTCAAAACTTTGAATTTAAAATATAAAATAGCGGACCAAGGATTCGAACCCGGGTTTCGCCAACAAACGAAACACTTGAGCCGATCCACCACATCAAACTTTTGTTAAAATTTTCATTTCCAAAATCTTAAACACTGTAATCCCTTTTGAATTACCTCTACCACCCAAATGTTAAATGGCTAAACGGTTACCTCTTAATTTCGGGACGAAATTTTCAAAAGTAGGTGACTCTGTAACATTCGTAAAAAAATGAATCCTAAAACCCGACCCGTTATTGTAACTCGATCCGTTTTCATATTCCACGTAATTTTGTTTAATGTTTAAGCAATAAAATGTCTTGGATTCTATGTTTTGATCATACATGTTATAATATCTGGTGATTTATAGTCTTATACATGTTTTATACAACCTTGTAAATTAATTTCCATGTATTTTGAAGAACCCTCCATATCTCTAAGGTCTAAAACTAAGGTTTTCCTTAAGTTAATCAAAAACTTTGAAGACTTCGTGAACATACCTAGCACATCATATCCTAACCTTCTTATCATCCAAACTTCATTATATATATGCCTTAAGATAAGACATTGTGTTTTGGAGGGTTTAGATGTAAATGATAGCGAAGAAGCTCTACATGTCGTATTCATAGTTTTGTCATAAGATGACTTTCGGATGACTTTCTTTCTCCATCCTTGAGCTATCATTCTAGTCCATTCAAAGCAACAAGATATACTTGATATACTAAGGATCAAGTAGGTTTCAAATTGTGCATAAAACTGAGCTCCAGCGTAACGGAAATCACAAACACAAGTTTTAGAACATAACCCTCGACCCGCATCAAGACCCAAGGTTTAAGCCCAATTCTCGACATCATGGTGTTGGATTACTCTCTTCCATATGATAGTACTCTGAAAATAATGGACGTAGGTGAAAACCGTGCGCGAAACGGAGTTATAACGAAGCGGGAATCGCGAAAACAAGTTTGGTGTTTGTTGCTGATTTGAAAGACGCGAAAATCTTGTTATAAGGTCATCCCACATCGCCCAATCACCAATTTGTGCTCCATTTCACACCTATAAATACCCTTGCTTGGTTCTTTATAGCTTGCAACTCCTAGTTTGAGTATAAACAAGTGGAATAACCAAATTTGGTGTCTCCACAAGCACAATACCCCTTTGGGTGTGGTGTGTAGTAGTTTTTATTTCCACTTTCGACGAGGAGGTGCCGCCCTTCAAGCTCTTCTCCTTTTGTAAAGTTTTTCTTTGAGGTAATCTTCCTTTCTTTGTTCTTTTATTTTCTTTTATTTATAATTTTTGTTTTAATATTCATTTATTTATTGCTTTCTTAGTTTAATTAGTTTAGTTTAGGTTCTTAGTTAAGGAGCGTTAGGCTCGTTAAGGTAGCCTAGTTTAGGCTCGCCTTTAGGCTTGTCGTAGCCGTGTAGAGGTTCGTTAGGCTCAACGAGTCTAACATATCATGTTCGTTCATTTAGCTATGCCTAGCATAACGTTTACTTTTTTTTGTTGCATTCGTTTGTCTAGCTTAAATCACGCTTATCAATTGGATTTTCTCCTTATTCTCGTGCGGTTTTTCACTAAGCATTAAAAACACAAACAATGTGAGTGAATTCTTACAACTTCCCCTTTTTATTCATGTTTTGGGGTGTATCATGTGTCGTTTATATTTCGTTTATTCAAACAATTGTGCTATTACCATTATATGATCTAACGTGTGATGTAAATGTTGTTTGTTGTATTGCGTGTTTACATTTTTGTCAGTTGCGTGCAATTCATTCATTAGGCCCATCAGTTCCTCATTGGAGACGAGTTGAGCATCTGGTGCCTCACTAGATCGGCTCCGTTTGATTGAGCCTTGATCTCATTGTTCATCATTTGTCATGTTTGTGTGTGCATTGATTGATAATATGTGGCTTGAGGTTAGATTTACATATGCGGTTACTCATATTTGGTTCATGCACATTTTTATTTAAATAACCAATATAATTAATTCTTTCCAATGTTTAAATAAGATTCACTCGCCAACTTTTGTTGACCCAAAAACCATTTTTACACATGATACAGGTGAACAGGTTGAAGCAAGGAACACCTAGGAATTTGCCTTAGAAGAAAAATAAAGAGTTCATGAATGTTGTGTTTAGAACATGTTGTGCTTGTATCTTTATTGTAATTTCTCCTTTAAATTGGAAATAATAAATATGAAACTTTATAGTAAATGTCATGAGCTTTGATGAAAACCCAATCATGCCCCGACTACCATTTTCCGCTGCGGGTCAGGGTGTGACATAATTGCTGTGCCTTGGGTGTACTGAAGGAATGTCTGCTTATATCAAAGTTCTAATTCAGTAAATAAATTCCTATTAATTATACCAAAAAGTTTTTAATTGTATAAAAAAATCTTTGTATTAATTATAAAAAAATCGTATTAATATACAAAAAATCAAGCCATTGTTCTTGCTTTGTTGACCGTGGTTGACCAAAACTGATTGCCAGACGATGACTGAGACTCGTTAGTTGCTGTAGAAACCCCTGAAATAAGTTCAACAACATATCAATATCTTAAACTACAAGACACTCTATTACGCAAACAAAAACATATATATTCAAAAAAGAAAAATATTTCTCATTTACCTGCATTTACTCATCCAGTTTCCCCTTCAGTTACAGTCTTCAATTGAGCAGGTTCAATGGTACCATTATTTACAGTTTTCCTACGTGTCTTTACACCACCACCATCAATATCACTTCTTCCCTCCAAAAAATAATTAGATCTTTTTCTTTGACGTGGGGTCAATATCACATTCAAGCCATCCACCTTTGCCATTTCCTGTGCCCAGTTTTTTAGCTTATCTAAAGAGTTGAAAACTTGTAAAATCGATAGCGTTATGTTAGATTTTATGTTTACTCAACTGCACAACATAAATAAATAGGTTTTGATACTGTCTCTTTGAGGTACGGATTGCCTGCGCATGGGGGTGCCTCACCACCATATCATCCACCATCAGGATAGACTTGTTGACCGTACAAAGAATGTGTTGCATTGTAACTTTCGTAACAGTCTCGTCCGTATCCATCTGGACCTTGTACACTTGACACAACCTCCTCTTGCTCTTTTGAATTGGGAACACCAGTCTCCCCCTAACAACGATATTATCATTAGTAAATAACTAAAACAACTAGTTTAACCTAATCACTGTTATCAAATTGGCTTCAAGCATCCATGACTCGCCAGAATACGTCCCAAAGAAATAGTTGTCGTCCCAGTTTGATGACATTTCACCACCTTTAAATGATATCAGATGAAATAATATAACCCAAATAAGAAGACGGAGAGAATTCGAACGACGAATTGAAAATTTTCTACGACATCAAATGCTCTGCATGGGTCTATTTAACAAAGAAATATACGCCCCGTCTAGGCCTAGACGGGGCATATCACTTTACTACTCTACTGACATGCATGCAGACCACCAAATTCAAGATACCTTCAAGACGGGTCGTCTAGGCCTAGACGCTCTGTCTTGGCTGGTCGTCTTCGAAGTCCGTCTAGGGCTAGACGCCCCGTCTGATGTGACTGATTTGACGTTGTATGATGGCAGGAATGTGGTCGGAGGAAAGGAAATCTAGTCGCTCCGTTTAGGTCTAGACGACCTGTCTAAAGGGTGTTTAAATAGGCACATGGGTGTGTGAATATGTAGACCCTTTGTTTAACTGGTAAACAATCTAACATCAAATGCAGGTTCTGGTGATTATTATTAGTGAATGATCAGATTTAGGTATTAGTTGTTATATATACGAAATAATAATAATAATAATAATAATAATAATAATAATAATAATTAATAGTTTTAACGATGGATATTAAATAAGGTTGTTATTTAATTGTTATTTAGGAAAGGGTTTGATTTTTTGTTCAATGTGTTGATTAAATTAATCAAGAGAAAAATAAATAAGCTAGTTTTTTATTTTATTAGGTAAATAAATTTATATTTGATCGACGTCGAAGGGTCCGGTCAAAGTTAAAGAGGAAGTGTGTTCTTAAATAGCTCTAACTAGATAGCAAGTTGTCACGCCCTGCACAAATTCAGCCCAAAATTTCAGCAATCTAGAGCTTTCCGGGACCATCTAGACGTATCTGGAGCTGCCCGAAAGGTTCTGGAACAGCCCGTACTCTTCCAGCAATGTAAGGGGCACAAAACACATAAACTACTAGCAAAGAAGACTCTAGATCCGCTAGAAATGGTTGGACAAAACAGCCATAAAAATCTGCCATGGAAGGATCTAGATTCTAGCAAATATCATGATATTTGGTAAGAAATATCTTAGATATTTAAGTATGATATTTTGTAAAGAGTGTTCTAGAATAAGAACACTCTAGATAATGATCAATGTAGTATAAATATGGATCATGGGAGCTCATTTGAGACATCCTTAGCAACTTGTAAACTTCATACTCTTGTAAACTCTCTTCATCTAATACCAAGCTTTTATCTTGTATACTTGTGTTGAAGTATTACAAGCACCTCACTTGCGATCCAACATTTCCTTTAACGACTTTCACAACCAAAACCCAACAACACTAAGTCGGCTAGGCTTACTTAGACCATGTTCTAAGGCCACACGAGAGTTGAAGAAATTAACTCCGTGACAAGTGGTACCAGAGCAACGTTTCGATTCATCCAAGATGGCTGAAGATAAGACTCAACTTACAACCACGGTTACTGGAGAAGAGACCCGTGGGCGCGATGAAACTTGCAAAGGTGGAAGAAAGAATCAAGACATGTCCAAGGACTTGGTCGTAAGCTTAGACAAACGCGTGGAAGACGTGGAGACATCGATAGCTGAATTCAAGACGAGCGTCGAAGAATTCAAGGATGAAGTCGACATCTTCCAAACAAACACTAACGAGTCGCTAGAACAATTAAGTGGCGAGCTCGGCGAGTTAAGAGACGAAATCAAACTTGCTATGCAGGTCATGCAAGATGAACTAAAAGAGATGTTTATGAAGGAGCTGGGGCAAGTACAAAGCAATATAGAAAGCAAGTTTGCTGAAAAATTCAATGACTTGCAAATGGAGCTAAACATTTGCAAACAAGCACTAGCAAACCGGGGCGACTCCATCATTTCTTCAAAGTTTGAAGTCCCAAAGCCATATCCGTTTGTTGGAAAACGGGAGGCACGAGCCGTTGACAACTTCATTTGCGAGATTGAGCAGTACTTTGAAGCTATAGACATCGTTGACGATGGCAAGAAAATCAAGACTTTGACTTTATACTTAAAGGAAACCGCGGCTCTATGGTGGCGACGGAAGCACATGGAGATCGAAAAAGGTATGTGCACCATCAACACTTGGGCTGATTTTGTAAAAGAAATTCAAAAGCAGTTTTATCCGGAAAATGACAACACGATGCGAAGATTCGGTGACGAAACCTTAGGCAAAGGGGTAGCATCAAAGATTATATCAATGAATTCACTACCCTTGTGCTTGAGATTCCGGAGTTATCGCCCAAGGATGCTCTCATTTACTTTGTCGATGGCTTGCAACATGTAACACAATGTAAAATCATGTCAAGTAATATAGTAACACGTGACGTATTTTATTTTTAAGTCTATTAAAGACTAACAAGGACTAAAAGCGTCAACATGCTCAAACTAAGTCTCTGAGTGATCTTCTGATGTCAACATGCATAATCCGAGCCTCTGAGTGACCATTAGTGTCAACATGCTAAAACTTGTCCTCTGAGTGACCATTGTGTCAACATGCCCAGCCTCTGAGTGACATCAGAGTCAACATGCTTATAATGACAGAGTGATCTTTTACGAAGTCCTAACTCTCACATGTCCCATTTGTTGGACGAGAGGGATTAATCCGTAATTTTATAAAAGTTGGGCATTGGATGTGTGACAACTGTCACTTTTGCATAATTTTTGTACAATTAAACAGTAAAGTATGCGATATAAATATGTGTTTCGAAATGACTAACTACTTGAATTGCATGACATCAATCTAGAAAGTGCATTGAATATGTTATATGATGCATATTATTTGTTTAGTGGTTACCATTTAAAAACTGCCTAAAACAGTGCATCGGAAACGACTAGTAGACTAGATGTGGCAGCACAGTGTCGGTACGCAGTTAAACTACAGATTTAGGACTTAGATAAGATCCAATGAAAACTGTATATTAAACCCCATGTGGGAAAGCAAGGATTAATGCTAACACTTTCCAAAAACAATGCATGCACTGAAAACTGCCGGAACTATACACTAAACAGCAATTCAGCAAAATCTAGCATATACAAGCTTAATTAATATGCAGAATTATTGTTAAACATCATGCATTTCTTAAAAGACATTGAAAGTATTGTTAGCACGATAACATAACATATCATATAAGTCGTGAAAGTTAACGTTTTAACGAACCGGCAACGAAACAAACACCCGAACACAATCTGAAATATCATATGAACTAGTTAACAATATTTTTACATCATACAACTAGTTGAAAACATTAACCACATTGTTTTGATTTAAAATCCCTAAATTCCATAAGAGTTGCTTAAACCTTCGTTTAAGGACCTGTTAACGAACCGAGCACCCGTTAAGCAACCGAACACAAACTAGACATAAAATATAAACTGGTTAATATTATTTAGCAATATTAAACTAGTACATGGCATTTTATATCTTAAAATACATTAAAAATCAATAATACATAAATACCCTCTAACTTAACCCCCTAAATCCTAACTAATGAAGTAACTAGAATTAAATACAACTAAACCCCTCCCCCTTCTTAAGTGAACGGTCAACATGGGGCCCCACATGTCCCCATGTTGTCTCCTAATGATGAATGAAGATTTGGTGGACAATGAGAAGGTTTAGTGGAAGAAGACTTAGCATAATGTTATAAACTCACCTTATCCCAACATTTTCTTCACAACTTCCTAAACCACAAAAATCAAACTTCATTTCTTCTCCATTCATCCAAAACCTACGGCCACTTTAGTCTTCAATTCATCTCCATTTTCAAGTATTATTCAAGGCAATCTTAGGTTATACTAAGGTGTCTCAAGGATAATCAAGAAGGTGTCAAGTCTTGGAAGCTCAAGGACCACCCAAGGGAGCTTTTATCCACCTATTTTGCATCATCATCTTCAAGTTGTTCATCTTGCCACTTCCCTAGCCACAAGAGCTAGTAGTGAACCTTATAATCTCTCATTTGATATCTTATTACTAATATTTTGATAATATATAAGTTACACCATGCAAAGTTATCAACTTAAAAAGATGAACATAAGAACATGTAACATAATCTAAAGGAAACAAAGCCATCTTGAAGATGTAATAAAGATGTAGATGTTTACTTTGTGCTATGGATCATATCCATCATATGTGAACTTGTTAGATGATGATTAAAAGCATGATCTAACAAGTATACACATGGATCTTACAAGATCCATGATCAAAGAAGTGATGAACATAATGTATATAATAAATGGACTTTTAAAGTGGATAAAATGGTTTGTAAGATTCTTGAAATGTTGGATGATCATATGGTTAAAAATAATAAAAAGCTTGATGAATATATTTTAACATTATGGATGATCTTGAAAATGTCATTAAAATGACTAGTAATGTTTTCTAAGAATATATTTAAGTAAGTTGTTAAAAATGATTTTTAACAGAGTTAGTGTATATTAGAAACTAAACCTATTTTTAAAGATATATGAACATCTTAAACACATGGTTAAAAGACTACATGTTTTGGTAAAGTTCCATGTTCATCATGACCTAAAAATACATATATGTGTACATGGATTACTTGTTGAAAAGATTGGGAATAAATTGATGAGTTTTGAAGCTTAACACATGTTTTAAAAACATGGGAAACCTCCTAAATCTATGGGAAACTATAGCAAAATTTTTATAATAAACACTTAGAAAAATATATGGTTTAAAGTTCTTACAAGTAAACCTGTTCAAAAACCATAAACATAAAAACTCCCATGTTGTATAAAATATAAGTTCAAGAAGACATGATTTTATAAAGATAAAAATGGGCATAAATATATATTTTGGAAAAAATATATATTTAGTGATCATAAGAAGCACAATTTATGTGTTTGTTAATTGTGTTACATATGTATATAATAAATCATACAAATAAATACATAATAAATTGACAAACAAATAATTACAAAGTATATATGTACCTATCCAATACCATACATGGAAGCAAATGCGGACACATTGGACATTTGGACTATATATGAACTATAGACTAAAAATATGTAATATATCGAAGCTTAGTAAGTATTATTTTCAAAATCGAACACTTGACAAAATATATATTTTTACAAATATAGAAACTATATCGTACTTCGTTGGCACTAAAAACATATTATTTTCAAAGTAAATAAAAACATATATTTCAAAAGCCTTCTAAAAATATATTAAGTTGTGGTGGAAACTAAAATATATGGTTTCTAGAACTAATCGCAAAAATATATTATTTTGGATATATATACACTTACTAAGCATAATAATATACTAACTTGAATATATCTTAAAATAACATAATTTAAGAATACACAAAAGTGAAGAAGTAATAAATACAATAAATATACGTATCCCTATACGTATAAACACATGCCAATATATATACCATTAATAATTAGTGAAAGTATTATACAAGTATTATACTTAACCATAAGAATACGAATGCAAATACACACAATACAAGGATACCTATACTTGGGGGAAATACACATATATAATATTTGACAATTATTTAATATGGGTAATTAAACCATGAAACCAATGAAATAATTATATATATCAAGACCCGTTAAAAATAGATTATTTTTAACAAAACCCATCATAAACAAAATGATATATATAAAGTGATGCATACAAATAATGCATGTAAAATATAATATTTTAACTAACACATCGAACTTGGAATTATATATAATTAAAAAGAATTATATATGAAATAATTCTGACGATGGAGTCGTCGAGGCAAATGGGTGGAACCCGTCCATAAGGTGTCATGAAAAACATACGTATTACTCGTGCGACGCACGGAGTCTAGCGGGCTGGGCCCGTGCTAGCAACACATGCGTTGCAAGGATACACATATACTTAATGAAGTATATCTATGGTTATCATACATCGAGATGTATATCTAAACAAAATCAAAGCTGAACAAGTCTTAGTAAATAATTAAGACAAGAAACAAGAACAAAAGTCATTCAAAGACCGAAGTGTCTGACAAAACCTAACGCGTTTATAGGTTGTGGTACGAAACCGGAGAAAAGTATTCGAGTTAATCAGTTTAGCAGAAAGCAAAGAAGTGAGTTCATGTCCCCCTTTCATCTTAAATGTTTTACTGTTTTACAACTATTGGGGGAAATACATGTTCAATGGTATGATAAGATAAGGAATGAAACAACTTAGATCATGTGCCAATAGGGTGCATTAAGCACCATTAATCTTATTTAAGACCACGGTAAAAAGGTTAGATCTAGCGGGTGTTGGCGAGCCCCACTCTTGGTCATGGAGCCACACAGAAGAGTGCATTTGTCGTCCCAGTCGAAGTTAATCGACAGAAATCGTCTAGGTTTGGATTGCTTCCTATGTCGTCACACATATTAATGTCCTTGCAAAACATTAATGATCAACAATTTCATTGACGCTTTATATACCGGGTTTTGATACAAATACATTATACGTTTTATGGATTCAACTCATATAGTTAAAACACATGAACTCGCCAACTTCTGTTGATTTTCAACTTAACATGTATTTCAGGTAATTAGTGGATCTTTGCAAGCAGTTAAATCAAGAAACAAGCATCAAGACTCCAATGCCACTTTTGAAGGATTTGTCCGGTATATCCCGCCTACTTGCGGTGATATAAAGGACAAAACCTTATTATTTTAAAATCTTGCATTTTGGTTACTTAACAGTTTGACAATTTAATGGCTTGTAACAATATACTTAACTTATGTTGCGTTTGAACCAATTTCAGTAATGGCATCTGGAGAATGATTTATTCATATAGTTTGTTCACTTATGTTGTATGCAATGAGAACCAATCAGATCACACCGTGCGCTTCCGCCTATGAGCGGGTGTGACAGGAAGGACTAAAAGTGTCAACATGTTAATTATTACCTCTGAGTGACCTTTTGAACAAACCGAGAGCTCGACAATGTCCAGGCATAATCCCGGGTATGCCAAATATTGGCTACGGATTTAGGAGGTTTAAAGGGGTTTTATAAGTTTAGGGGCTAAAAGTGTCAAACTTTGAAACTGGCTTAGGGGCGCTCGCGGGGGCGAAAGGCAGGGCCTGTGCCTCTCGCGGCCCGCCAGAGACCTGTATCTGCATAAAAATAGCCTTGGCCACCACAAAGTGCCAAAAACCATTTTTTCGAAACCATGGCTTCCCAAACAGCTATGCCACGTTTTAAGACACTTGTAAGCTCCCTCTTACACCCCTTAACACCTGGCATCACCTCCTTCAAGCTCTCCAACTATAAATAGGTGCAAAGGTTCAACCTTTGAACTTGCACCTTTCTCATTTCCAACTCTTCTCCCTCCTCTGGAAGTTCCTAAATGAAAGGAGCAACCAACTTAGTTCTCTTGCATTCTAGGAATCTCTTGTAAGTGTTCCTTGCTCTTGCATTTTCGTTTATAAGCTTTTATAGCCAAAAGTCAAGCGTTTTACGGAACACGCTTTGACTTTCGGTTAAGACCACTATGGTCCAGCCATTGTTCGTAACGAACATGGATAAGTGATCGTAATAAGGTAGGTGTTAATCTCTATAAAGGGCACCTCCTGAAAATCACGTTTGCTAGACCAATTGACAGGTCAAAGTTATGATATTAAAAAGTCAAACATGCCATTTTTCGGAAAAATCATAAATTGATCTTACATATATTATGAAACTTGTTTTGACACTTAATCAAGTTTGTAATAATTACTAGAACATGTAAGAACATGTTCGGCTCGTCAATTTCAGTTCTAGGGTCGGTTTGCAACCGAAAGTCGCGAAGTTTGACTTCTGCTTTGACTTTCGATTCTAACCCGATTTAGATTAGTTACCTACTGATCTAAAGTTTCATTATGATCGTAATATAATGTAGCATAACCCACTGAGGTTATATTACATGATCATAATCAGAATATGAGTTTATGCGCAAGTTCCATAATTATGCCATTTTGACTAAAATGCCATTTTTGCATAAAACAAGGTTTAAATGATAATAAGCTTGAAAATAAGTTTCCTACTGATGTAATATTATAAGTAGGATTATTTGGGATGTCAAATCAGATTGTAAACTGAGTTTACAAGCAGGTCCTTGTATTATGTCGATAAATGACGATAAAGCCCTTGTGGCTCATAAAATGGTTTTAACCAAATCTTTTCAAGGTAAATCTTTTACCTACTGATATGTTATATTAAGTAACATATCTAAGACATTTTAATCTGACCTTAACATCAGTTTCCGTTAAACATCGCATAAATCGTCATTTTATGACATAATCATCGTTTCGGCGCATAGTATGGTTTTTAACCATAACTATCAACCAAGACTTGTTACCTACTGATTTTAAAACTTATTTTATGTATTTTTACAGTAGGTACATGATACAAACTCAGAATCCCAAATAATTTACAAACTATGTGTAAAATGACCTAAATGCCTCTTCGGTGCATAGTTTGGTCATAAAATATAAATTACACATATAATTGATACCCTACTGATATTATACATTAAATAAACTATTTTTCCAGAATACTTATAATTATAACATTTAATTATATTCAAGTTTCTTTTATACGGTATGAAATTACCGAAATGCCCTTATGAGGCATAGTATCATTTTAAAACCTTAACGGGCATATAAGTTGATATCCTACTGATATTACAACTTAAGTAAAGTATAATGGCATATAGAACTTGTCCATGACTTATTCGGTTACTCATTGTCGCTTATAAGCGTACGGTTGATTATACGTAACTAGTTTACGGGATTTAACCAAAACAGGTTTAATCTTATCATTTTAAAATCAAATCCAGAATGTTAATTGTTTACCCATTTTATACAAGTCAAAGTACTTGTTGGGTTTAAAATACGTTCTATCCGATCATCGTTTAATCAAGCGTTATACGTTTTGATCCTGTACACTACTCGGTCTAAGTCTATGACTTAAATAAGACCGTTAGTTTTTAATTGGTTAGCTTATGCCATAATCCAGACTAGAGCCTTCCGGTAAATGTTATCTGCACTTAGATCATTTTGGATACAGCTGAGATATTAAATCTTCCATTTTTAAATCAAGACTAACTCAGGTAAATACCCTTGAGTTATTTTCCCTATACGGGCTTGGGTTACGGTAAATTATTACCGCTTGGTCAGAAATAGGATCAATTGAATGCCGGATTGTGGCTAGTAAATCCGCATATTCTGTTTTAATCAGTTTTGTTTGATAACTTAAACATTGGAGGTTAAATTACCATGTCCTGGATATCCTCGGCTCATTACATTAGATAATGGCCACGACCTTAGTGCGGGGTGTAGGCATCCACCTGACAGACGCTCAAATGCAAATTACCCAAGACGTTGGGGATAACTCCTCTGTGAGTTCTAAGTGGTGTGTATTTAATCATGTCTCGGTCTCTGTACTGGGCCCTGTATGTATGGACAAAAATGTGAATTTGTTAACAAGGTTATAAAGTAACTTTCCCAAGTTATAAAAGATTTGTGCCCTGTGCACTTAAATCAAATTTCTAAAATGTTTTCAAAATGAGTCAGTCGGGTGTATTTACTAGCGAAAGCTGACGTATTTTCAAAAGACTAAGCTTGCAGGTACAATACGAAATTAAGGGTATGGTAAAGGCTGCTCAGCCTAGTACCTATAGGTCCGCTGTTGACCTATCCCTGTCCCTCACCCTTGATCTAGTATGGCAAAAGTCAATTTAGTCTTAAACTAACGGAAAAAGAAAGAGAGAAGATTACAACTCCTAAAGGTTTTATAAGAAAAATAAAGGTTGATTCGGGTTCAAAGGGAACCAAGACAAGTCGGCTGTGACACCAACATGCAAGTCTTGCAACCGCAGGCACTGGAGACAGTGTAATTATGGTCCACAAGCCAAACCCTGTGGTATCTGTAAGAGAAAGGGGCATAAAACCTTAGAGTGCAAGGATCTTAAGGATGCTGTTTGCTACGTCTGCAATGAGAAAGGGCATATTAAGACTAACTGCCCTAAGAATCTTAAGAATAATAATGCTAAGCTGGAGAGGCCAAGAAAGGGAATGCTCGTGCCTTTCAGATGACTGCAAGAGAGGCTGTTAATGACAACAATGTCATAACAGGTACATTCCTCATTAACGATATTTATGCTAGAGTTCTTTCCGATTCAGGTGCAGAAAAATCATTTGTTGATCATAAGTTTAGTAAACTATTAAACTTACCCATAAGAACTCTAGATAAAACTTATGAGATAGAACTCGCTGATGGAAGCTTAGAAACAGCATCTTCCATTCTTGATGGAGGTTTCATATCCATTAAGAATCATTCCATTCCTATCTCTCCTTTGCCAATGAATTGGCAGGGTTCGATGTAGTTTTAGGCATGGATTGGTTATCTCGTAACCAAGCCCGTATTGCCTGCGATAAGAAACTCATCGAAATTAAAACCCCATCCGGTGAAATGATCACCATCCCTGGAGACTCACACTACGGATTGCCAGACAAGGTGTCGTTATTTAAGGAATCCAAGTGCTTGAGGAAAGGTTGTGTCATTTACATGGCACAAGTTACTATCAATAAACCTAAGCCGAATATTGAAGACCTACCAGTTATCTCAGAGTATTCCGATGTTTTCCCCGAGGAATTACCACGCCTTCCTCCAGATAGACAAACAGAGTTTAGAATTGATATCATACCTGGATCAGCACCCATTGCTAGAGCCCCATATCGCCTAGATCCAACTGAAATGAAGGAGTTGAAGACTCAGTTAGATGAACTCTTAGAGAAAAGCTTTATTCAGCCTCGTTCCTCGCCTTGGGGAGCTCCAATCCTTTTGTTAAAAAGAAAGACAGTTCAATGCGGATGTGCATTGATTACCGAGAGCTAAAAAAGATAACGATAAAAAATCATTATCCTTTGTCAAGGATCGATGATTTATTTGACCAACTTCAAGGGGCTAGTTACTTCTCGAGGATTGATCTAAGATCTAGATATCATCAGCTGAAGGTTAGGAGTGAGGATGTACCTAAGACTGCCTTCAGGACCCGATATGGTCATTTGAATTTCTAGTGATGACATTTAGGCTCACAAATGCACCAGCAGCTGTAACACTTGTGTAAAATGGATTTCCAAAACCGGCTCCGTTTGAGAATCTAATATTATTAAAGACTCGCTATGTATTTATCTGTTGGGGTCCTTGCTCCGGATGTTGTTCGTACGGTGTGAAAGCAGTTGGTTATTAGTGTTAGTAATTTTATTTATTAAACTATGGATATTAAATAAACTGCATAATTAAAATTAAGAATCAATAAAAAGAATAAAAAAATTAATTAAAACCTCAAAATAATAAAATAAAAATAAAAGGGAGTAACAGGGAATCGAACCCGGGTCACCCACAAGTTCACACACTCAAAACACCACTGCACCACACACACTTGTTGTGTAAGTTCTAGAATCAAATAAAATTTAAAATCACCCCGCGTAACACCTGCAAACCATTTTCAGAAATTTCAAAAACGGTCGAAAGCATTAACTCAAACAATCAAATACGATTGAAGTTTCTTTGAATCAATCATACATAACTGATCACGATTTTCAGTTACAATTCAAAATTCGGAATCAAAGTTGAAACCGAAATCAATCATTGGTTTTTAAATCCAAAATCGGAACTGTTCTCTGCGATCTATATATAATTCGATCTCTCACATGTTAAAACTCGCAATTTCAAATCAAACGCCCTCCACTCGCTGCTCAAATTCCGAATTTCGCCGGAAAGTCCGTTCACCGTCGGAAGTTCGATCGGAGATCGGAATTTTTTTTTCAAATCGGTATAACTACCTTAAATCTTTATTTGTTATGCTGTTATTATGTTAATATTGTAACACAGTTAACCAAAATGGCATAACTTGGTTAGCAGTTTGGGATCGGGTTTTGGGTAATTTATTCGAAGAAGATGAAGTTCTTGTCAGTACATAAGAGTAATTAAAAACGGATATTTCATCGGGTAGACACACAGTCCAGTGGTGGACTGTGTGCAATTATAACATTCAAGTCCCGAGTTCGATTCGTATATGCAGCCGGTTTTTAGAGACAAAATCCAATTTTTAAGCTATACAGAACACCTTCCAGATAGTTTATAAGATTAATAAAAATTCTAATATAAATGGGTTAGACACCCCGCCCAGTTGGTTGGGCTGGGTGCAAATCAAAGCAATGGTCACGGGTTCGATGCGGGTTATACGCACCGGTTCAGCAGATTTTAAAACCTTTTTAAAAATAACTAATTTCTGAAATATTCTAGTTAGTATATAAAGATAATTAAATCTGAGTTGATTTCGGGTTAGACACGTAGCTCAGTTGGTAGAGCTGTGTGCACGTAAACGGGAGGTCACGAGTTCGAACCTCACACACGCTGCCAATATTCGCCTACGAACCGGTCAGACTGTCAGGTCTGACAAGATCCCAAATTTTTTTAATATATTCTTATATTATTAATTTCTTTAAAATATAAATTAAAAATCAATTTAAAAACACTAAGAAACAAGACTTTTTAAGTTTTAAAAACTCTATTAAATACTACAAAAATAGCCTAAAAATCCAATAAAAGCATTAACTAAAAATATTAATAGAATTTATTTATTTATCGAATCATTACGTTATTATTTTAGGTTAGTTTTATCTCGTGGTTAAATCTTAAACTCGTGCGCATTCATCTTCAATCAAGGAAACGCACCCACTGTGAGTGAATCCTTACAAATTCCCTTTTATTGATGTTTCGGGGTGTATCATGTGTCGTTACATATTTTATTTATTTAAACACTTGTGCTAACACCATTATGTGATCTTGTGTGTATATTTTTGATGTTTGCTATACGTGGTTACATAATGTCATTTCAGTGCAAAAATTCATACAAGGCCCATCAGTTTCTCGTTGGATATGAGTTGAGCACATCTTGCCTCATTAGATCGGCTCCGTTTGATTGAGCCTTGATCTCACAGTTATCATTTATCATGCAAGTGTACATTATCAATATTATGTGGTTTGTTTATATATATACACATATGTTCATATATGGTCATTGCACAATATTTTAAATTAACAAATGTATTTGAATTGTTTGCATGTTTAATTTAGATTCACTCGCCAACTTTTGTTGACCCAAAACCTTTGTTTTTACACATGATACAGGTGGGCAGGCTGAGGAGAGGAACACATAGGATTGGCCTTAGAAGATGAATAAAATACTTTATGTTTAGAACAAGATTTCTGATGTGTAAATGTTTTAATTGTGTTTGGATATTTCTTTTAAATTTCGATTAATAAATATGAAACTTAATCATAGTAAATGTCATGAACTTTGATGATAACCCAATTATGCGCCGACTTCTATTTCCGCTGCGGGTCAGGGTGTGACAGATTGGTATCAAAGCTCTGACTATAGAGATATAGGATATGTTATTAGACCCTTAGAGCCTATACTATAGTTGATTAGATTTTAAATGTTTACATGTTACATGCAAACTCATGATGTTTATTTGTTTCATATTTGTTTCACACATAAATGCATGCAAGCACTTTCACTACTACATGTTATTATATGATATTTATTGTGGCTTGCATATATTCTTAACATATCATGTTTATGCAAACCCACACAACACAAATCCAGAAATTTTCATGATTTCTTTCTCAAGGATTTTGTAATGTTTTCATGTTTTAGTCTCATCAAAGTGAGTTCTACGACGGGCATGTAGTAACTGGAAAGGTACGAGTACCGGTAGTCGGGATATCCTGTCTAGGATTGGCATTCGTATAAATCCAATATAATGGACCAGTTCTCCTACCTGGGGACTAACGATGAGAGTACGAAGGACCTATTAAGCCAAAGCATGCCACACCAAACGTCGTGTGAACTAACCCCACTTTGAGTTGTCATTGTATCTACACCTGGACACCCTCTAACCTTATATCTTACAATCATGTTTTACGATTTTCATTCGGGTGATGCGAGCGTTAACATGCCAACCCCAATGTGAACCCTACAAAGCCCAGTAGTCATGGGGGCCCACATGACTACCTAGTCCAAAGTATGGGAGACATTTGGGGCCAAACATAAGCAAAGCCCAAGTCGTCCTATGGATGTAATGAATTTATTTCTCAATTATTTTGTGAATGTTGATTTCTCTTTTTACGACACATGACACCTAAAAACGATGAACTCATAATCTCGCTACATATTTCCTGTAGATGTCTGCTAGGCACTCTCGAGGTGGTAGAAGGTCAGGAAGATCTAGCGAGCGCATGGCCACTCAAATCGCTCAACAGATGGCTGTCGTACTTCTTGATATCGTCGTATAAGTCCAACAAGCTCTTGCTGCCAATCCCATTAAACCCATCAATCAAGAAGGTAAAAATATCGTCAACCCTCTCCCTAACACCACCAAATGCACCTACAAGCATTTCAAATCCCGCGATCCTCCAAAATACGAGGGGACTGAAGGTGTCACCGCTCTCCTCCGTTGGTTTGAGGAGATGGAAAGCACTTTTCTCAATTGCGACTGTCCCAATGATCGCAAGGTGCGATATGCTACCGGTCGTTTGTACGGGGTAGCACTTACATGGTGGAACACAGAGAAGGGCAAACGAGGTGTTGAAGCTGCTATGGCCTTAACCTGGGAAGAGTTGAGGGAGATCATGACAAGACGCTTCTGTCCAAGAAGCGAAATCAAGAAATTGGAGGATGAGTTCTACTCCTTGAAACAAAAGGAGGGAGACCACACCACATACAATAAGAGATTCCTCGAATTGAATCAAATGGTCCCCAACTTGTTCACTCCGCTATATCATTTAATTAAGCATTACATTCGAGGTCTTCCCTCGAAAATTCAAGATTTCGTGTTGAGTACTACACCTGCAACCCTCGAAGCTGCAATGGAGCTAGCCATGGAACTCACAGAAAATCGCATCCGAAATGGCGATTTTAAAGATGAGAAGAAGAAGTACAACACATCCGCTGAAACCTCAACCCCAACTCAAACAGATTCGTCTTCTAAGTTTGCTGGTAAAAGGAAACGCAATGGGAAGAATTTTGCCGTTACCCAAGCCAATTCCCCTATCACTGCTGCCCCAATCACACAAGTCGCTCTTCCTGCCGCCCCATTCAAGAAACCCTACACAGGATCACACCCAAAATGTAACCGATGCCAATATCACCACCCTCATGAGATCCCATGCCAATATTGCACAAGTTGTGGCCGTGCAGGCCACATAATTCAAACTTGTCGCATCCTCCAAAAGCCAAATCGCAATCAACCTCAAGCCCAATCCAACAATCAAGTGGTAGGCCAACCAACAACCTCTACTCTTACCACCGGCTCAACCCTATTACCAACCCAATTACCCAATGATGCAACCAGTCAGAGCATGTTTCAATTGTGGTGATCCAACCCACTTCCGAAACACTTGCCCACGTTTGGTGAACATCATAAATTCCCAAGCTCAAGCCAACCCAGTGAATCAAGCCAACCAAGCTAATCCACCCGCAAGAGGAAGAGCTTTCAACATCAATGCCAATCAAGCTATGGCCGATAACAATGTGGTTAACGGTACGTTTCTCATTAACGGTAGTTATGCATCTATTCTGTTTGACACTGGTGCGGATAAGAGTTTCGTGTCCTTAGAATTTGAATCGGTACTTGAAGTACCCCGCGTTAGTCTAGCCGAGTCCTTCACGGTGGAAGTTGCTGATGGTGAACCTATTACGTTAGACTCAATAATTCGAGATTGCACTCTCACTCTTAATGATCATGATTTTTCAATTGATCTTATCCCTATGAAATTGGGTAGTTTCGACGTTATCATTGGTATGGACTGGCTTAGTCAGCATCATGCTGAAGTTGTTTGCTACGAGAAGTTTATTCGAATCCCTCTCGCTGACGGTCAAACTTTAAGTATCTTTGGTGAAACCCTTTCCAAAGGGCTCAAACTGATGTCATGCCTTCAAGCTCGAAGATACCTTCGCAGAGACTATATTGCACTTTTTAGCTCACATCGTCAAGAAGGAAGGCAAGGAAAAGAAGCTCGAAGATATTCCAATCGTTAAAGAATTTCCTCAAGTATTTCCCGACAACGTTTCAGGACTTCTTCCTGTGCGAGAAGTCGAGTTCCGAATCGATCCATGGTGCTACACCAGTCGCAAAATCTCCATATCGGTTAGCCCCATCTGAGATGCAAGAGTTAGCTAGTCAGCTGCAAGAGTTGACTGATAAGGGATTTATACGTCCTAGCTCATCACCTTGGGGTGCGCCGGTTCTTTTCGTAAAGAAGAAAGATGGAACTTTCCGAATGTGTATCGACTATAGAGAGCTCAACAAGCTGACCATCAAGAATCGCTATCCTTTACCTCGTATCGATGATCTTCTAGATCAACTTCAAGGTGCCACCTGTTTTTCAAAAATCGATCTTCGTTCTGGTTATCATCAACTTAGAGTGCGTGAACAAGATATTCCAAAGACGGCTTTTCGAACTCGTTATGGCTACTATGAATTCATGGTTATGCCTTTTGGATTGACCAATGCTCCTACTGTTTTCATGGATTTGATGAATAGGGTGTGTAAACCCTACCTGGATCGTTTTGTCATAGTCTTCATTGATGATATCCTTATCTACTCTAAGACCAAATCTGACCATGAGCGACACATTCGACTTATCCTAACACTTTTGAGGACCGAAAGGCTTTATGCTAAGTTCTCAAAGTGTGAGTTTGGGTTAAAAGAGGTACAATTTCTTGGTCATGTCGTTAACGACAAAGGGATTCATGTCGACCCCGCAAAGATCAAAGCGGTGCAAGAATGGCAAGCGCCACGTACTCCTACCGAAGTTAGGTCATTTCTTGGTCTAGCTGGTTATTATCGATGATTCATTGCAAATTTCTCTCGTATCGCCGTTCCACTCACAACCTTGACTCATAAGGGCAAACCCTTTATTTGGGGGCCTAAGCAAGAAGATGCTTTCCAATCATTGAAGCAAAAGCTTTGTGATGCACCCATTCTTACTCTTCCTGATGGTTGCGAAGACTTTGTAGTTTATTGTGACGCGTCAGGACAAGGTTTAAGTTGTGTTCTAATGAAAAGAGGAATGGTGATAGCCTATGCCTCAAGGCAACTCAAAGTGCATGAAAAGAACTACACCACTCACGACCTAGAACTTGGAGCAGTCGTGTTCGCTCTAAAGATATGGAGACACTATCTCTATGGTACCAAGTGTGAAATTTACACTGACCACAAGAGCCTTCAACATATCTTCAATCAAAAAGAGTTGAATATGAGGCAAAGACGTTGGGTCGAGCTCTTAAATAATTACGATTGTGAAATTTGATATCATCCTAGCAAAGCCAATGTTGTAGCTGATGCTCTTAGTCGAAAGGAGTATGCGAACTCCATTCATCTTTTGTGTTCTCAAATTGTAACCTATCTCCAAAATCGAATTCAAGTAGCTCAACAAATTTCCATCACGGAAAATGATGTGTGAGATGAATTGTCTTGTGGAGCTGAACTCAAGATAGAAACCAAGTCTGATGGTATCCTTTATTATCTAAATCATATTTGGATACTTGATCGCGACAATCTTCGTACTTTTCTTATGAATGAGGCTCACAAAACACGATACTCTATACATCCGGGTGCTGATAAGATGTATCAAGATCTGCGATACTCATACTGGTGGCCTGGCATGAAGAAAGATATCGCTATATTTGTTTCCAAGTGCCTTACATGTTCTAAGGTAGAAGCTGAACATCAGAGACCTTTAGGACTGCTTGTTCAACCTGAAATACATGTTTGGAAGTGGGAAAATAAAACCATGGATTTCATTACCGGGTTACCTCGCACCTCAGTGGGTATGATACAATCTGGGTTATCATTGATCGTCTCACTAAATCAGCTCATTTCATCCCAATCCGTGAAGATTACAAGAACGAGAAGTTAGCTCGTATCTATATTGATGAAATTGTAAGCCGTCATGGTGTGCCCTTAAGTATCATCTCAGATCGAGATGGCTGTTTTACTTCACGAACATGGCAAGCCGTACAATCAACTTTGGGTACTCGATTAGATCTTAGCACTGCCTATCACCCTCAAACTGATGGTCAATTTGAGCGCACCATACAAACCCTTGAAGACATGTTGTGAGCATGTGTCATAGACTTCAAGGGTAATTGGGATGCTCATCTACTGTTGGTAGAATTTTCGTACAACAATAGTTATCATTCTAGCATCAGCATGGCTCCTTTTGAAGCCTTATATGGTCGTAAGTGCCGATCTCCTGTATGTTGGCACGAAATTGGTGAAGCGCAAATCACTGGACACGAATTGATTCAAGAAACGACTGACAAAATCTTTCAGATCCGAAATAATCTTCTAGCAGCTCAAAGTCGTCAAAAGAGTTACGCTGATAAACGACGTAAGCCACTGGAATTTTGAGTTGGTGACCAAGTACTTTTGAAGGTATCACCGTGGAAGGGAGTGGTTCGTTTTGGTCAAAAAGGCAAGCTAGCACCACGTTATGTAGGACCATTTAAAATACTCAAAAGAGTGGGTCCTGTAGCGTACAAGCTGGATCTACCAGAAGAACTCAACAGAATTCATCCCACATTCCATGTATTAAACCTGAAAAGTATCTCGCCGATGAAAATCTCCATATACCATTAGAAGATATTCAAATCGATGAATTAATGCACTTCGTGAAAGACCTGTAGAAATCATGGACTTCGGTGAAAAGCGTTTAAGAGGAAGTCGTATTCCAATAGTCAAGGTGCGTTGGGAGTCAAAATGAGGACCTGAGTTTACTTAGGAACGCGAAGACTCCATGTGCAAAAAATACCTGCATCTTTTCCCAGTTACAACTTCTACTTAAATTTCGGGACGAGATTTCTAAAATTAGGGGATACTGTAACATTTGTGTAAAACAGATTTCCAAGGAAAAAGAAAGAGAGAAGATGACAACTCCCAAAGGTTTTATAAGAAAAATAAAGGGAGATTCAGGTTCAAAGGGAACCAAGACAAGTCGGTTGTGACACCAACATGCAAGTCATGCAACCGCAGGCACTGGAGACAGTGTAATTATGGTCCACAAGCCAAACCCTGTGGTATCTGTAAGAGAAAGGGGCATAAAACCTTAGAGTGCAAGGATCTTAAGGATGCTGTTTGCTACGTCTGCAATGAGAAAGGGCATATTAAGACTAACTGCCCTAAGAATCTTAAGAATAATAATGCTAAGCTGGAGAGGCCAAGAAAGGGAATGCTCGTGCCTTTCAGATGACTGCAAGAGAGGCTGTTAATGACAACAATGTCATAACAGGTACATTCCTCATTAACGATATTTATGCTAGAGTTCTTTCCGATTCAGGTGCAGAAAAATCATTTGTTGATCATAAGTTTAGTAAACTATTAAACTTACCCATAAGAACTCTAGATAAAACTTATGAGATAGAACTCGCTGATGGAAGCTTAGAAACAGCATCTTCCATTCTTGATGGAGGTTTCATATCCATTAAGAATCATTCCATTCCTATCTCTCCTTTGCCAATGAATTGGCAGGGTTCGATGTAGTTTTAGGCATGGATTGGTTATCTCGTAACCAAGCCCGCATTGCCTGCGATAAGAAACTCATCAAAATTAAAACCCCATCGGTGAAATGATCACCATCCCTGGAGACTCACACTACGGATTGCTAGACAAGGTGTCGTTATTTAAGGAATCCAAGTGCTTGAGGAAAGGTTGTGTCATTTACATGGCACAAGTTACTATCAACGAACCTAAGCCGAATATTGAAGACCTACCAGTTATCTCGGAGTATTCCGATGTTTTCCCCGAGGAATTACCACGCCTATCTCCAGATAGGCAAGTAGAGTTTAGAATTGATATCATACCTGGATCAGCACCCATTGTTAAAGCCCCATATCGCCTAGCTCCAACAGAAATGAAGGAGTTGAGGACTCAGTTAGATGAACTCTTAGAGAAAAGCTTTATTCATCCTAGTTCCTCGCCTTGGGGAGCTCCAATCCTTTTTGTTAAAAAGAAAGACAGTTCAATGCGGATGTGCATTGATTACCGAGAGCTAAACAAGATAACGATAAAAAATCATTATCCTTTGCCCAGGATCGATGATTTATTTGACCAACTTCAAGGGGCTAGTTACTTCTCCAAGATTGATCTAAGATCTGAATATCATCAGCTGAAGGTTAGGAGTGAGGATGTTCCTAAGACTGCCTTCAGGACCCGATATGGTCATTTTGAATTTCTAGTGATGACATTTGGGCTCACAAATGCACCTGCAGCTGTAACATTTGTGTAAAATGGATTTCCAAAACCCGCTCCGTTTGAGAATCTAATATTATTAAAGACTCGTTATGTATTTATTAGTGTTAGTAATTTTATTTATTAAACTATGGATATTAAATAAACTGCATAATTAAAATTTAGAATCAATAAAAAGAATAAAAAAATTAATTAAAACCTCAAAGTAATAAAATAAATATAAAAGGGAGTAACAGGGAATCGAACCCGGGTCACCCACAAGTTCACACACTCAAAACACCACTGCACCACACACACTTGTTTGTAAATTTTGGAATCACCCAGCGTAACACCTGCAAACCATTTTCAGAAATTCCAAAAACGGTCGAAAGCATTAACTCAAACAATCAAATACGATTGAAGTTTCTTTGAATCAATCATACATAACTGATCACGATTTTCAGTTACAATTCAAAATTCGGAATCAAAGTTGAAACCGAAATCAATCATTGGTTTTTAAATCCAAAATCGGAACTGTTCTCTGCGATCTATATATAATTCGATCTCTCACATGTTAAAACTCGCAATTTCAAATCAAACGCCCTCCACTCGCTGCTCAAATTCCGAATTTCGCCGGAAAGTCCGTTCACCGTCGGAAGTTCGATCGGAGATCGGAATTTTTTTTTCAAATCGGTATAACTACCTTAAATCTTTATTTGTTATGCTGTTATTATGTTAATATTGTAACACAGTTAACCAAAATGGCATAACTTGGTTAGCAGTTGGGGATCGGGTTTTGGGTAATTTATTCGAAGAAGATGAAGTTCTTGTCAGTACATAAGAGTAATTAAAAACGGATATTTCATCGGGTAGACACACAGTCCAGTGGTGGACTGTGTGCAATTATAACATTCAAGTCCCGAGTTCGATTCGTATATGCAGCCGGTTTTTAGAGATAAAATCCAATTTTTAAGCTATACAGAACACCTTCCAGATAGTTTATAAGATTAATAAAAATTCTAATATAAATGGGTTAGACACCCCGCCCAGTTGGTTGGGCTGGGTGCAAATCAAAGCAATGGTCACGGGTTCGATGCGGGTTATACGCACCGGTTCAACAGATTTTAAAACCTTTTTAAAAATAACTAATTTCTGAAATATTCTAGTTAGTATATAAAGATAATTAAATCTGAGATATTAAATCTTCCATTTTTAAATCAAGACTAACTCAGGTAAATACCCTTGAGTTATTTTCCCTATACGGGCTTGGGTTACGGTAAATTATTACCGCTTGGTCAGAAATAGGATCAATTGAATGCCGGATTGTGGCTAGTAAATCCGCATATTCTGTTTTAATCAGTTTTGTTTGATAACTTAAACATTGGAGGTTAAATTACCATGTCCTGGATATCCTCGGCTCATTACATTAGATAATGGCCACGACCTTAGCGCGGGGTGTAGGCATCCACCTGACAGACGCTCAAATGCAAATTACCCAAGACGTTGGGGATAACTCCTCTGTGAGTTCTAAGTGGTGTGTATTTAATCATGTCTCGGTCTCTGTACTGGGCCCTGTATGTATGGACAAAAATGTGAATTTGTTAACAAGGTTATAAAGTAACTTTCCCAAGTTATAAAAGATTTGTGCCCTGTGCACTTAAATCAAATTTCTAAAATGTTTTCAAAATGAGTCAGTCGGGTGTATTTACTAGCGAAAGCTGACGTATTTTCAAAAGACTAAGCTTGCAGGTACAATACGAAATTAAGGGTATGGTAAAGGCTGCTCAGCCTAGTACCTATAGGTCCGCTGTTGACCTATCCCTGTCCCTCACCCTTGATCTAGTATGGCAAAAGTCAATTTAGTCTTAAACTAACGGAAAAAGAAAGAGAGAAGATTACAACTCCTAAAGGTTTTATAAGAAAAATAAAGGTTGATTCGGGTTCAAAGGGAACCAAGACAAGTCGGCTGTGACACCAACATGCAAGTCTTGCAACCGCAGGCACTGGAGACAGTGTAATTATGGTCCACAAGCCAAACCCTGTGGTATCTGTAAGAGAAAGGGGCATAAAACCTTAGAGTGCAAGGATCTTAAGGATGCTGTTTGCTACGTCTGCAATGAGAAAGGGCATATTAAGACTAACTGCCCTAAGAATCTTAAGAATAATAATGCTAAGCTGGAGAGGCCAAGAAAGGGAATGCTCGTGCCTTTCAGATGACTGCAAGAGAGGCTGTTAATGACAACAATGTCATAACAGGTACATTCCTCATTAACGATATTTATGCTAGAGTTCTTTCCGATTCAGGTGCAGAAAAATCATTTGTTGATCATAAGTTTAGTAAACTATTAAACTTACCCATAAGAACTCTAGATAAAACTTATGAGATAGAACTCGCTGATGGAAGCTTAGAAACAGCATCTTCCATTCTTGATGGAGGTTTCATATCCATTAAGAATCATTCCATTCCTATCTCTCCTTTGCCAATGAATTGGCAGGGTTCGATGTAGTTTTAGGCATGGATTGGTTATCTCGTAACCAAGCCCGTATTGCCTGCGATAAGAAACTCATCGAAATTAAAACCCCATCCGGTGAAATGATCACCATCCCTGGAGACTCACACTACGGATTGCCAGACAAGGTGTCGTTATTTAAGGAATCCAAGTGCTTGAGGAAAGGTTGTGTCATTTACATGGCACAAGTTACTATCAATAAACCTAAGCCGAATATTGAAGACCTACCAGTTATCTCAGAGTATTCCGATGTTTTCCCCGAGGAATTACCACGCCTTCCTCCAGATAGACAAACAGAGTTTAGAATTGATATCATACCTGGATCAGCACCCATTGCTAGAGCCCCATATCGCCTAGATCCAACTGAAATGAAGGAGTTGAAGACTCAGTTAGATGAACTCTTAGAGAAAAGCTTTATTCAGCCTCGTTCCTCGCCTTGGGGAGCTCCAATCCTTTTGTTAAAAAGAAAGACAGTTCAATGCGGATGTGCATTGATTACCGAGAGCTAAAAAAGATAACGATAAAAAATCATTATCCTTTGTCAAGGATCGATGATTTATTTGACCAACTTCAAGGGGCTAGTTACTTCTCGAGGATTGATCTAAGATCTAGATATCATCAGCTGAAGGTTAGGAGTGAGGATGTACCTAAGACTGCCTTCAGGACACGATATGGTCATTTGAATTTCTAGTGATGACATTTAGGCTCACAAATGCACCAGCAGCTGTAACACTTGTGTAAAATGGATTTCCAAAACCCGCTCCGTTTGAGAATCTAATATTATTAAAGACTCGCTATGTATTTATCTGTTGGGGTCCTTGCTCCGGATGTTGTTCGTACGGTGTGAAAGCAGTTGGTTATTAGTGTTAGTAATTTTATTTATTAAACTATGGATATTAAATAAACTGCATAATTAAAATTAAGAATCAATAAAAAGAATAAAAAAATTAATTAAAACCTCAAAATAATAAAATAAAAATAAAAGGGAGTAACAGGGAATCGAACCCGGGTCACCCACAAGTTCACACACTCAAAACACCACTGCACCACACACACTTGTTGTGTAAGTTCTAGAATCAAATAAAATTTAAAATCACTCCGCGTAACACCTGCAAACCATTTTCAGAAATTTCAAAAACGGTCGAAAGCATTAACTCAAACAATCAAATACGATTGAAGTTTCTTTGAATCAATCATACATAACTGATCACGATTTTCAGTTACAATTCAAAATTCGGAATCAAAGTTGAAACCGAAATCAATCATTGGTTTTTAAATCCAAAATCGGAACTGTTCTCTGCGATCTATATATAATTCGATCTCTCACATGTTAAAACTCGCAATTTCAAATCAAACGCCCTCCACTCGCTGCTCAAATTCCGAATTTCGCCGGAAAGTCCGTTCACCGTCGGAAGTTCGATCGGAGATCGGAATTTTTTTTTCAAATCGGTATAACTACCTTAAATCTTTATTTGTTATGCTGTTATTATGTTAATATTGTAACACAGTTAACCAAAATGGCATAACTTGGTTAGCAGTTTGGGATCGGGTTTTGGGTAATTTATTCGAAGAAGATGAAGTTCTTGTCAGTACATAAGAGTAATTAAAAACGGATATTTCATCGGGTAGACACACAGTCCAGTGGTGGACTGTGTGCAATTATAACATTCAAGTCCCGAGTTCGATTCGTATATGCAGCCGGTTTTTAGAGACAAAATCCAATTTTTAAGCTATACAGAACACCTTCCAGATAGTTTATAAGATTAATAAAAATTCTAATATAAATGGGTTAGACACCCCGCCCAGTTGGTTGGGCTGGGTGCAAATCAAAGCAATGGTCACGGGTTCGATGCGGGTTATACGCACCGGTTCAGCAGATTTTAAAACCTTTTTAAAAATAACTAATTTCTGAAATATTCTAGTTAGTATATAAAGATAATTAAATCTGAGTTGATTTCGGGTTAGACACGTAGCTCAGTTGGTAGAGCTGTGTGCACGTAAACGGGAGGTCACGAGTTCGAACCTCACACACGCTGCCAATATTCGCCTACGAACCGGTCAGACTGTCAGGTCTGACAAGATCCCAAATTTTTTTAATATATTCTTATATTATTAATTTCTTTAAAATATAAATTAAAAATCAATTTAAAAACACTAAGAAACAAGACTTTTTAAGTTTTAAAAACTCTATTAAATACTACAAAAATAGCCTAAAAATCCAATAAAAGCATTAACTAAAAATATTAATAGAATTTATTTATTTATCGAATCATTACGTTATTATTTTAGGTTAGTTTTATCTCGTGGTTAAATCTTAAACTCGTGCGCATTCATCTTCAATCAAGGAAACGCACCCACTGTGAGTGAATCCTTACAAATTCCCTTTTATTGATGTTTCGGGGTGTATCATGTGTCGTTACATATTTTATTTATTTAAACACTTGTGCTAACACCATTATGTGATCTTGTGTGTATATTTTTGATGTTTGCTATACGTGGTTACATAATGTCATTTCAGTGCAAAAATTCATACAAGGCCCATCAGTTTCTCGTTGGATATGAGTTGAGCACATCTTGCCTCATTAGATCGGCTCCGTTTGATTGAGCCTTGATCTCACAGTTATCATTTATCATGCAAGTGTACATTATCAATATTATGTGGTTTGTTTATATATATACACATATGTTCATATATGGTCATTGCACAATATTTTAAATTAACAAATGTATTTGAATTGTTTGCATGTTTAATTTAGATTCACTCGCCAACTTTTGTTGACCCAAAACCTTTGTTTTTACACATGATACAGGTGGGCAGGCTGAGGAGAGGAACACATAGGATTGGCCTTAGAAGATGAATAAAATACTTTATGTTTAGAACAAGATTTCTGATGTGTAAATGTTTTAATTGTGTTTGGATATTTCTTTTAAATTTCGATTAATAAATATGAAACTTAATCATAGTAAATGTCATGAACTTTGATGATAACCCAATTATGCGCCGACTTCTATTTCCGCTGCGGGTCAGGGTGTGACAGATTGGTATCAAAGCTCTGACTATAGAGATATAGGATATGTTATTAGACCCTTAGAGCCTATACTATAGTTGATTAGATTTTAAATGTTTACATGTTACATGCAAACTCATGATGTTTATTTGTTTCATATTTGTTTCACACATAAATGCATGCAAGCACTTTCACTACTACATGTTATTATATGATATTTATTGTGGCTTGCATATATTCTTAACATATCATGTTTATGCAAACCCACACAACACAAATCCAGAAATTTTCATGATTTCTTTCTCAAGGATTTTGTAATGTTTTCATGTTTTAGTCTCATCAAAGTGAGTTCTACGACGGGCATGTAGTAACTGGAAAGGTACGAGTACCGGTAGTCGGGATATCCTGTCTAGGATTGGCATTCGTATAAATCCAATATAATGGACCAGTTCTCCTACCTGGGGACTAACGATGAGAGTACGAAGGACCTATTAAGCCAAAGCATGCCACACCAAACGTCGTGTGAACTAACCCCACTTTGAGTTGTCATTGTATCTACACCTGGACACCCTCTAACCTTATATCTTACAATCATGTTTTACGATTTTCATTCGGGTGATGCGAGCGTTAACATGCCAACCCCAATGTGAACCCTACAAAGCCCAGTAGTCATGGGGGCCCACATGACTACCTAGTCCAAAGTATGGGAGACATTTGGGGCCAAACATAAGCAAAGCCCAAGTCGTCCTATGGATGTAATGAATTTATTTCTCAATTATTTTGTGAATGTTGATTTCTCTTTTTACGACACATGACACCTAAAAACGATGAACTCATAATCTCGCTACATATTTCCTGTAGATGTCTGCTAGGCACTCTCGAGGTGTAGAAGGTCAGGAAGATCTAGCGAGCGCATGGCCACTCAAATCGCTCAACAGATGGCTGTCGTACTTCTTGATATCGTCGTATAAGTCCAACAAGCTCTTGCTGCCAATCCCATTAAACCCATCAATCAAGAAGGTAAAAATATCGTCAACCCTCTCCCTAACACCACCAAATGCACCTACAAGCATTTCAAATCCCGCGATCCTCCAAAATACGAGGGGACTGAAGGTGTCACCGCTCTCCTCCGTTGGTTTGAGGAGATGGAAAGCACTTTTCTCAATTGCGACTGTCCCAATGATCGCAAGGTGCGATATGCTACCGGTCGTTTGTACGGGGTAGCACTTACATGGTGGAACACAGAGAAGGGCAAACGAGGTGTTGAAGCTGCTATGGCCTTAACCTGGGAAGAGTTGAGGGAGATCATGACAAGACGCTTCTGTCCAAGAAGCGAAATCAAGAAATTGGAGGATGAGTTCTACTCCTTGAAACAAAAGGAGGGAGACCACACCACATACAATAAGAGATTCCTCGAATTGAATCAAATGGTCCCCAACTTGTTCACTCCGCTATATCATTTAATTAAGCATTACATTCGAGGTCTTCCCTCGAAAATTCAAGATTTCGTGTTGAGAACTACACCTGCAACCCTCGAAGCTGCAATGGAGCTAGCCATGGAACTCACAGAAAATCGCATCCGAAATGGCGATTTTAAAGATGAGAAGAAGAAGTACAACACATCCGCTGAAACCTCAACCCCAACTCAAACAGATTCGTCTTCTAAGTTTGCTGGTAAAAGGAAACGCAATGGGAAGAATTTTGCCGTTACCCAAGCCAATTCCCCTATCACTGCTGCCCCAATCACACAAGTCGCTCTTCCTGCCGCCCCATTCAAGAAACCCTACACAGGATCACACCCAAAATGTAACCGATGCCAATATCACCACCCTCATGAGATCCCATGCCAATATTGCACAAGTTGTGGCCGTGCAGGCCACATAATTCAAACTTGTCGCATCCTCCAAAAGCCAAATCGCAATCAACCTCAAGCCCAATCCAACAATCAAGTGGTAGGCCAACCAACAACCTCTACTCTTACCACCGGCTCAACCCATGGCTCAACCCTATTACCAACCCAATTACCCAATGATGCAACCAGTCAGAGCATGTTTCAATTGTGGTGATCCAACCCACTTCCGAAACACTTGCCCACGTTTGGTGAACATCATAAATTCCCAAGCTCAAGCCAACCCAGTGAATCAAGCCAACCAAGCTAATCCACCCGCAAGAGGAAGAGCTTTCAACATCAATGCCAATCAAGCTAGGGCCGATAACAATGTGGTTAACGGTACGTTTCTCATTAACGGTAGTTATGCATCTATTCTGTTTGACACTGGTGCGGATAAGAGTTTCGTGTCCTTAGAATTTGAATCGGTACTTGAAGTACCCCGCGTTAGTCTAGCCGAGTCCTTCACGGTGGAAGTTGCTGATGGTGAACCTATTACGTTAGACTCAATAATTCGAGATTGCACTCTCACTCTTAATGATCATGATTTTTCAATTGATCTTATCCCTATGAAATTGGGTAGTTTCGACGTTATCATTGGTATGGACTGGCTTAGTCAGCATCATGCTGAAGTTGTTTGCTACGAGAAGTTTATTCGAATCCCTCTCGCTGACGGTCAAACTTTAAGTATCTTTGGTGAAACCCTTTCCAAAGGGCTCAAACTGATGTCATGCCTTCAAGCTCGAAGATACCTTCGCAGAGACTATATTGCACTTTTTAGCTCACATCGTCAAGAAGGAAGGCAAGGAAAAGAAGCTCGAAGATATTCCAATCGTTAAAGAATTTCCTCAAGTATTTCCCGACAACGTTTCAGGACTTCTTCCTGTGCGAGAAGTCGAGTTCCGAATCGATCCATGGTGCTACACCAGTCGCAAAATCTCCATATCGGTTAGCCCCATCTGAGATGCAAGAGTTAGCTAGTCAGCTGCAAGAGTTGACTGATAAGGGATTTATACGTCCTAGCTCATCACCTTGGGGTGCGCCGGTTCTTTTCGTAAAGAAGAAAGATGGAACTTTCCGAATGTGTATCGACTATAGAGAGCTCAACAAGCTGACCATCAAGAATCGCTATCCTTTACCTCGTATCGATGATCTTCTAGATCAACTTCAAGGTGCCACCTGTTTTTCAAAAATCGATCTTCGTTCTGGTTATCATCAACTTAGAGTGCGTGAACAAGATATTCCAAAGACGGCTTTTCGAACTCGTTATGGCTACTATGAATTCATGGTTATGCCTTTTGGATTGACCAATGCTCCTACTGTTTTCATGGATTTGATGAATAGGGTGTGTAAACCCTACCTGGATCGTTTTGTCATAGTCTTCATTGATGATATCCTTATCTACTCTAAGACCAAATCTGACCATGAGCGACACATTCGACTTATCCTAACACTTTTGAGGACCGAAAGGCTTTATGCTAAGTTCTCAAAGTGTGAGTTTGGGTTAAAAGAGGTACAATTTCTTGGTCATGTCGTTAACGACAAAGGGATTCATGTCGACCCCGCAAAGATCAAAGCGGTGCAAGAATGGCAAGCGCCACGTACTCCTACCGAAGTTAGGTCATTTCTTGGTCTAGCTGGTTATTATCGATGATTCATTGCAAATTTCTCTCGTATCGCCGTTCCACTCACAACCTTGACTCATAAGGGCAAACCCTTTATTTGGGGGCCTAAGCAAGAAGATGCTTTCCAATCATTGAAGCAAAAGCTTTGTGATGCACCCATTCTTACTCTTCCTGATGGTTGCGAAGACTTTGTAGTTTATTGTGACGCGTCAGGACAAGGTTTAAGTTGTGTTCTAATGAAAAGAGGAATGGTGATAGCCTATGCCTCAAGGCAACTCAAAGTGCATGAAAAGAACTACACCACTCACGACCTAGAACTTGGAGCAGTCGTGTTCGCTCTAAAGATATGGAGACACTATCTCTATGGTACCAAGTGTGAAATTTACACTGACCACAAGAGCCTTCAACATATCTTCAATCAAAAAGAGTTGAATATGAGGCAAAGACGTTGGGTCGAGCTCTTAAATAATTACGATTGTGAAATTTGATATCATCCTAGCAAAGCCAATGTTGTAGCTGATGCTCTTAGTCGAAAGGAGTATGCGAACTCCATTCATCTTTTGTGTTCTCAAATTGTAACCTATCTCCAAAATCGAATTCAAGTAGCTCAACAAATTTCCATCACGGAAAATGATGTGTGAGATGAATTGTCTTGTGGAGCTGAACTCAAGATAGAAACCAAGTCTGATGGTATCCTTTATTATCTAAATCATATTTGGATACTTGATCGCGACAATCTTCGTACTTTTCTTATGAATGAGGCTCACAAAACACGATACTCTATACATCCGGGTGCTGATAAGATGTATCAAGATCTGCGATACTCATACTGGTGGCCTGGCATGAAGAAAGATATCGCTATATTTGTTTCCAAGTGCCTTACATGTTCTAAGGTAGAAGCTGAACATCAGAGACCTTTAGGACTGCTTGTTCAACCTGAAATACATGTTTGGAAGTGGGAAAATAAAACCATGGATTTCATTACCGGGTTACCTCGCACCTCAGTGGGTATGATACAATCTGGGTTATCATTGATCGTCTCACTAAATCAGCTCATTTCATCCCAATCCGTGAAGATTACAAGAACGAGAAGTTAGCTCGTATCTATATTGATGAAATTGTAAGCCGTCATGGTGTGCCCTTAAGTATCATCTCAGATCGAGATGGCTGTTTTACTTCACGAACATGGCAAGCCGTACAATCAACTTTGGGTACTCGATTAGATCTTAGCACTGCCTATCACCCTCAAACTGATGGTCAATTTGAGCGCACCATACAAACCCTTGAAGACATGTTGTGAGCATGTGTCATAGACTTCAAGGGTAATTGGGATGCTCATCTACTGTTGGTAGAATTTTCGTACAACAATAGTTATCATTCTAGCATCAGCATGGCTCCTTTTGAAGCCTTATATGGTCGTAAGTGCCGATCTCCTGTATGTTGGCACGAAATTGGTGAAGCGCAAATCACTGGACACGAATTGATTCAAGAAACGACTGACAAAATCTTTCAGATCCGAAATAATCTTCTAGCAGCTCAAAGTCGTCAAAAGAGTTACGCTGATAAACGACGTAAGCCACTGGAATTTTGAGTTGGTGACCAAGTACTTTTGAAGGTATCACCGTGGAAGGGAGTGGTTCGTTTTGGTCAAAAAGGCAAGCTAGCACCACGTTATGTAGGACCATTTAAAATACTCAAAAGAGTGGGTCCTGTAGCGTACAAGCTGGATCTACCAGAAGAACTCAACAGAATTCATCCCACATTCCATGTATTAAACCTGAAAAGTATCTCGCCGATGAAAATCTCCATATACCATTAGAAGATATTCAAATCGATGAATTAATGCACTTCGTGAAAGACCTGTAGAAATCATGGACTTCGGTGAAAAGCGTTTAAGAGGAAGTCGTATTCCAATAGTCAAGGTGCGTTGGGAGTCAAAATGAGGACCTGAGTTTACTTAGGAACGCGAAGACTCCATGTGCAAAAAATACCTGCATCTTTTCCCAGTTACAACTTCTACTTAAATTTCGGGACGAGATTTCTAAAATTAGGGGATACTGTAACATTTGTGTAAAACAGATTTCCAAGGAAAAAGAAAGAGAGAAGATGACAACTCCCAAAGGTTTTATAAGAAAAATAAAGGGAGATTCAGGTTCAAAGGGAACCAAGACAAGTCGGTTGTGACACCAACATGCAAGTCTTGCAACCGCAGGCACTGGAGACAGTGTAATTATGGTCCACAAGCCAAACCCTGTGGTATCTGTAAGAGAAAGGGGCATAAAACCTTAGAGTGCAAGGATCTTAAGGATGCTGTTTGCTACGTCTGCAATGAGAAAGGGCATATTAAGACTAACTGCCCTAAGAATCTTAAGAATAATAATGCTAAGCTGGAGAGGCCAAGAAAGGGAATGCTCGTGCCTTTCAGATGACTGCAAGAGAGGCTGTTAATGACAACAATGTCATAACAGGTACATTCCTCATTAACGATATTTATGCTAGAGTTCTTTCCGATTCAGGTGCAGAAAAATCATTTGTTGATCATAAGTTTAGTAAACTATTAAACTTACCCATAAGAACTCTAGATAAAACTTATGAGATAGAACTCGCTGATGGAAGCTTAGAAACAGCATCTTCCATTCTTGATGGAGGTTTCATATCCATTAAGAATCATTCCATTCCTATCTCTCCTTTGCCAATGAATTGGCAGGGTTCGATGTAGTTTTAGGCATGGATTGGTTATCTCGTAACCAAGCCCGCATTGCCTGCGATAAGAAACTCATCAAAATTAAAACCCCATCGGTGAAATGATCACCATCCCTGGAGACTCACACTACGGATTGCTAGACAAGGTGTCGTTATTTAAGGAATCCAAGTGCTTGAGGAAAGGTTGTGTCATTTACATGGCACAAGTTACTATCAACGAACCTAAGCCGAATATTGAAGACCTACCAGTTATCTCGGAGTATTCCGATGTTTTCCCCGAGGAATTACCACGCCTATCTCCAGATAGGCAAGTAGAGTTTAGAATTGATATCATACCTGGATCAGCACCCATTGTTAAAGCCCCATATCGCCTAGCTCCAACAGAAATGAAGGAGTTGAGGACTCAGTTAGATGAACTCTTAGAGAAAAGCTTTATTCATCCTAGTTCCTCGCCTTGGGGAGCTCCAATCCTTTTTGTTAAAAAGAAAGACAGTTCAATGCGGATGTGCATTGATTACCGAGAGCTAAACAAGATAACGATAAAAAATCATTATCCTTTGCCCAGGATCGATGATTTATTTGACCAACTTCAAGGGGCTAGTTACTTCTCCAAGATTGATCTAAGATCTGAATATCATCAGCTGAAGGTTAGGAGTGAGGATGTTCCTAAGACTGCCTTCAGGACCCGATATGGTCATTTTGAATTTCTAGTGATGACATTTGGGCTCACAAATGCACCTGCAGCTGTAACATTTGTGTAAAATGGATTTCCAAAACCCGCTCCGTTTGAGAATCTAATATTATTAAAGACTCGTTATGTATTTATTAGTGTTAGTAATTTTATTTATTAAACTATGGATATTAAATAAACTGCATAATTAAAATCTAGAATCAATAAAAAGAATAAAAAAATTAATTAAAACCTCAAAGTAATAAAATAAATATAAAAGGGAGTAACAGGGAATCGAACCCGGGTCACCCACAAGTTCACACACTCAAAACACCACTGCACCACACACACTTGTTTGTAAATTTTGGAATCACCCAGCGTAACACCTGCAAACCATTTTCAGAAATTCCAAAAACGGTCGAAAGCATTAACTCAAACAATCAAATACGATTGAAGTTTCTTTGAATCAATCATACATAACTGATCACGATTTTCAGTTACAATTCAAAATTCGGAATCAAAGTTGAAACCGAAATCAATCATTGGTTTTTAAATCCAAAATCGGAACTGTTCTCTGCGATCTATATATAATTCGATCTCTCACATGTTAAAACTCGCAATTTCAAATCAAACGCCCTCCACTCGCTGCTCAAATTCCGAATTTCGCCGGAAAGTCCGTTCACCGTCGGAAGTTCGATCGGAGATCGGAATTTTTTTTTCAAATCGGTATAACTACCTTAAATCTTTATTTGTTATGCTGTTATTATGTTAATATTGTAACACAGTTAACCAAAATGGCATAACTTGGTTAGCAGTTGGGGATCGGGTTTTGGGTAATTTATTCGAAGAAGATGAAGTTCTTGTCAGTACATAAGAGTAATTAAAAACGGATATTTCATCGGGTAGACACACAGTCCAGTGGTGGACTGTGTGCAATTATAACATTCAAGTCCCGAGTTCGATTCGTATATGCAGCCGGTTTTTAGAGATAAAATCCAATTTTTAAGCTATACAGAACACCTTCCAGATAGTTTATAAGATTAATAAAAATTCTAATATAAATGGGTTAGACACCCCGCCCAGTTGGTTGGGCTGGGTGCAAATCAAAGCAATGGTCACGGGTTCGATGCGGGTTATACGCACCGGTTCAGCAGATTTTAAAACCTTTTTAAAAATAACTAATTTCTGAAATATTCTAGTTAGTATATAAAGATAATTAAATCTGAGTTGATTTCGGGTTAGACACGTAGCTCAGTTGGTAGAGCTGTGTGCACGTAAACGGGAGGTCACGAGTTCGAACCTCACACACGCTGCCAATATTCGCCTACGAACCGGTCAGACTGTCAGGTCTGACAAGATCCCAAATTTTTTTAATATATTCTTATATTATTAATTTCTTTAAAATATAAATTAAAAATCAATTTAAAAACACTAAGAAACAAGACTTTTAAGTTTTAAAAACTCTATTAAATACTACAAAAATAGCCTAAAAATCCAATAAAAGCATTAACTAAAAATATTAATAGAATTTATTTATTTATCGAATCATTACGTTATTATTTTAGGTTAGTTTTATCTCGTGGTTAAATCTTAAACTCGTGCGCATTCATCTTCAATCAAGGAAACGCACCCACTGTGAGTGAATCCTTACAAATTCCCTTTTATTGATGTTTCGGGGTGTATCATGTGTCGTTACATATTTTATTTATTTAAACACTTGTGCTAACACCATTATGTGATCTTGTGTGTATATTTTTGATGTTTGCTATACGTGGTTACATAATGTCATTTCAGTGCAAAAATTCATACAAGGCCCATCAGTTTCTCGTTGGATATGAGTTGAGCACATCTTGCCTCATTAGATCGGCTCCGTTTGATTGAGCCTTGATCTCACAGTTATCATTTATCATGCAAGTGTACATTATCAATATTATGTGGTTTGTTTATATATATACACATATGTTCATATATGGTCATTGCACAATATTTTAAATTAACAAATGTATTTGAATTGTTTGCATGTTTAATTTAGATTCACTCGCCAACTTTTGTTGACCCAAAACCTTTGTTTTTACACATGATACAGGTGGGCAGGCTGAGGAGAGGAACACATAGGATTGGCCTTAGAAGATGAATAAAATACTTTATGTTTAGAACAAGATTTCTGATGTGTAAATGTTTTAATTGTGTTTGGATATTTCTTTTAAATTTCGATTAATAAATATGAAACTTAATCATAGTAAATGTCATGAACTTTGATGATAACCCAATTATGCGCCGACTTCTATTTCCGCTGCGGGTCAGGGTGTGACAGATTGGTATCAAAGCTCTGACTATAGAGATATAGGATATGTTATTAGACCCTTAGAGCCTATACTATAGTTGATTAGATTTTAAATGTTTACATGTTACATGCAAACTCATGATGTTTATTTGTTTCATATTTGTTTCACACATAAATGCATGCAAGCACTTTCACTACTACATGTTATTATATGATATTTATTGTGGCTTGCATATATTCTTAACATATCATGTTTATGCAAACCCACACAACACAAATCCAGAAATTTTCATGATTTCTTTCTCAAGGATTTTGTAATGTTTTCATGTTTTAGTCTCATCAAAGTGAGTTCTACGACGGGCATGTAGTAACTGGAAAGGTACGAGTACCGGTAGTCGGGATATCCTGTCTAGGATTGGCATTCGTATAAATCCAATATAATGGACCAGTTCTCCTACCTGGGGACTAACGATGAGAGTACGAAGGACCTATTAAGCCAAAGCATGCCACACCAAACGTCGTGTGAACTAACCCCACTTTGAGTTGTCATTGTATCTACACCTGGACACCCTCTAACCTTATATCTTACAATCATGTTTTACGATTTTCATTCGGGTGATGCGAGCGTTAACATGCCAACCCCAATGTGAACCCTATAAAGCCCAGTAGTCATGGGGGCCCACATGACTACCTAGTCCAAAGTATGGGAGACATTTGGGGCCAAACATAAGCAAAGCCCAAGTCGTCCTATGGATGTAATGAATTTATTTCTCAATTATTTTGTGAATGTTGATTTCTCTTTTTACGACACATGACACCTAAAAACGATGAACTCATAATCTCGCTACATATTTCCTGTAGATGTCTGCTAGGCACTCTCGAGGTGGTAGAAGGTCAGGAAGATCTAGCGAGCGCATGGCCACTCAAATCGCTCAACAGATGGCTGTCGTACTTCTTGATATCGTCGTATAAGTCCAACAAGCTCTTGCTGCCAATCCCATTAAACCCATCAATCAAGAAGGTAAAAATATCGTCAACCCTCTCCCTAACACCACCAAATGCACCTACAAGCATTTCAAATCCCGCGATCCTCCAAAATACGAGGGGACTGAAGGTGTCACCGCTCTCCTCCGTTGGTTTGAGGAGATGGAAAGCACTTTTCTCAATTGCGACTGTCCCAATGATCGCAAGGTGCGATATGCTACCGGTCGTTTGTACGGGGTAGCACTTACATGGTGGAACACAGAGAAGGGCAAACGAGGTGTTGAAGCTGCTATGGCCTTAACCTGGGAAGAGTTGAGGGAGATCATGACAAGACGCTTCTGTCCAAGAAGCGAAATCAAGAAATTGGAGGATGAGTTCTACTCCTTGAAACAAAAGGAGGGAGACCACACCACATACAATAAGAGATTCCTCGAATTGAATCAAATGGTCCCCAACTTGTTCACTCCGCTATATCATTTAATTAAGCATTACATTCGAGGTCTTCCCTCGAAAATTCAAGATTTCGTGTTGAGTACTACACCTGCAACCCTCGAAGCTGCAATGGAGCTAGCCATGGAACTCACAGAAAATCGCATCCGAAATGGCGATTTTAAAGATGAGAAGAAGAATTACAACACATCCGCTGAAACCTCAACCCCAACTCAAACAGATTCGTCTTCTAAGTTTGCTGGTAAAAGGAAACGCAATGGGAAGAATTTTGCCGTTACCCAAGCCAATTCCCCTATCACTGCTGCCCCAATCACACAAGTCGCTCTTCCTGCCGCCCCATTCAAGAAACCCTACACAGGATCACACCCAAAATGTAACCGATGCCAATATCACCACCCTCATGAGATCCCAATGCCAATATTGCACAAGTTGTGGCCGTGCAGGCCACATAATTCAAACTTGTCGCATCCTCCAAAAGCCAAATCGCAATCAACCTCAAGCCCAATCCAACAATCAAGTGGTAGGCCAACCAACAACCTCTACTCTTACCACCGGCTCAACCCATGGCTCAACCCTATTACCAACCCAATTACCCAATGATGCAACCAGTCAGAGCATGTTTCAATTGTGGTGATCCAACCCACTTCCGAAACACTTGCCCACGTTTGGTGAACATCATAAATTCCCAAGCTCAAGCCAACCCAGTGAATCAAGCCAACCAAGCTAATCCACCCGCAAGAGGAAGAGCTTTCAACATCAATGCCAATCAAGCTAGGGCCGATAACAATGTGGTTAACGGTACGTTTCTCATTAACGGTAGTTATGCATCTATTCTGTTTGACACTGGTGCGGATAAGAGTTTCGTGTCCTTAGAATTTGAATCGGTACTTGAAGTACCCCGCGTTAGTCTAGCCGAGTCCTTCACGGTGGAAGTTGCTGATGGTGAACCTATTACGTTAGACTCAATAATTCGAGATTGCACTCTCACTCTTAATGATCATGATTTTTCAATTGATCTTATCCCTATGAAATTGGGTAGTTTCGACGTTATCATTGGTATGGACTGGCTTAGTCAGCATCATGCTGAAGTTGTTTGCTACGAGAAGTTTATTCGAATCCCTCTCGCTGACGGTCAAACTTTAAGTATCTTTGGTGAAACCCTTTCCAAAGGGCTCAAACTGATGTCATGCCTTCAAGCTCGAAGATACCTTCGCAGAGACTATATTGCACTTTTTAGCTCACATCGTCAAGAAGGAAGGCAAGGAAAAGAAGCTCGAAGATATTCCAATCGTTAAAGAATTTCCTCAAGTATTTCCCGACAACGTTTCAGGACTTCTTCCTGTGCGAGAAGTCGAGTTCCGAATCGATCCATGGTGCTACACCAGTCGCAAAATCTCCATATCGGTTAGCCCCATCTGAGATGCAAGAGTTAGCTAGTCAGCTGCAAGAGTTGACTGATAAGGGATTTATACGTCCTAGCTCATCACCTTGGGGTGCGCCGGTTCTTTTCGTAAAGAAGAAAGATGGAACTTTCCGAATGTGTATCGACTATAGAGAGCTCAACAAGCTGACCATCAAGAATCGCTATCCTTTACCTCGTATCGATGATCTTCTAGATCAACTTCAAGGTGCCACCTGTTTTTCAAAAATCGATCTTCGTTCTGGTTATCATCAACTTAGAGTGCGTGAACAAGATATTCCAAAGACGGCTTTTCGAACTCGTTATGGCTACTATGAATTCATGGTTATGCCTTTTGGATTGACCAATGCTCCTACTGTTTTCATGGATTTGATGAATAGGGTGTGTAAACCCTACCTGGATCGTTTTGTCATAGTCTTCATTGATGATATCCTTATCTACTCTAAGACCAAATCTGACCATGAGCGACACATTCGACTTATCCTAACACTTTTGAGGACCGAAAGGCTTTATGCTAAGTTCTCAAAGTGTGAGTTTGGGTTAAAAGAGGTACAATTTCTTGGTCATGTCGTTAACGACAAAGGGATTCATGTCGACCCCGCAAAGATCAAAGCGGTGCAAGAATGGCAAGCGCCACGTACTCCTACCGAAGTTAGGTCATTTCTTGGTCTAGCTGGTTATTATCGATGATTCATTGCAAATTTCTCTCGTATCGCCGTTCCACTCACAACCTTGACTCATAAGGGCAAACCCTTTATTTGGGGGCCTAAGCAAGAAGATGCTTTCCAATCATTGAAGCAAAAGCTTTGTGATGCACCCATTCTTACTCTTCCTGATGGTTGCGAAGACTTTGTAGTTTATTGTGACACGTCAGGACAAGGTTTAAGTTGTGTTCTAATGAAAAGAGGAATGGTGATAGCCTATGCCTCAAGGCAACTCAAAGTGCATGAAAAGAACTACACCACTCACGACCTAGAACTTGGAGCAGTCGTGTTCGCTCTAAAGATATGGAGACACTATCTCTATGGTACCAAGTGTGAAATTTACACTGACCACAAGAGCCTTCAACATATCTTCAATCAAAAAGAGTTGAATATGAGGCAAAGACGTTGGGTCGAGCTCTTAAATAATTACGATTGTGAAATTTGATATCATCCTAGCAAAGCCAATGTTGTAGCTGATGCTCTTAGTCGAAAGGAGTATGCGAACTCCATTCATCTTTTGTGTTCTCAAATTGTAACCTATCTCCAAAATCGAATTCAAGTAGCTCAACAAATTTCCATCACGGAAAATGATGTGTGAGATGAATTGTCTTGTGGAGCTGAACTCAAGATAGAAACCAAGTCTGATGGTATCCTTTATTATCTAAATCATATTTGGATACTTGATCGCGACAATCTTCGTACTTTTCTTATGAATGAGGCTCACAAAACACGATACTCTATACATCCGGGTGCTGATAAGATGTATCAAGATCTGCGATACTCATACTGGTGGCCTGGCATGAAGAAAGATATCGCTATATTTGTTTCCAAGTGCCTTACATGTTCTAAGGTAGAAGCTGAACATCAGAGACCTTTAGGACTGCTTGTTCAACCTGAAATACATGTTTGGAAGTGGGAAAATAAAACCATGGATTTCATTACCGGGTTACCTCGCACCTCAGTGGGTATGATACAATCTGGGTTATCATTGATCGTCTCACTAAATCAGCTCATTTCATCCCAATCCGTGAAGATTACAAGAACGAGAAGTTAGCTCGTATCTATATTGATGAAATTGTAAGCCGTCATGGTGTGCCCTTAAGTATCATCTCAGATCGAGATGGCTGTTTTACTTCACGAACATGGCAAGCCGTACAATCAACTTTGGGTACTCGATTAGATCTTAGCACTGCCTATCACCCTCAAACTGATGGTCAATTTGAGCGCACCATACAAACCCTTGAAGACATGTTGTGAGCATGTGTCATAGACTTCAAGGGTAATTGGGATGCTCATCTACTGTTGGTAGAATTTTCGTACAACAATAGTTATCATTCTAGCATCAGCATGGCTCCTTTTGAAGCCTTATATGGTCGTAAGTGCCGATCTCCTGTATGTTGGCACGAAATTGGTGAAGCGCAAATCACTGGACACGAATTGATTCAAGAAACGACTGACAAAATCTTTCAGATCCGAAATAATCTTCTAGCAGCTCAAAGTCGTCAAAAGAGTTACGCTGATAAACGACGTAAGCCACTGGAATTTTGAGTTGGTGACCAAGTACTTTTGAAGGTATCACCGTGGAAGGGAGTGGTTCGTTTTGGTCAAAAGGCAAGCTAGCACCACGTTATGTAGGACCATTTAAAATACTCAAAAGAGTGGGTCCTGTAGCGTACAAGCTGGATCTACCAGAAGAACTCAACAGAATTCATCCCACATTCCATGTATTAAACCTGAAAAGTATCTCGCCGATGAAAATCTCCATATACCATTAGAAGATATTCAAATCGATGAATTAATGCACTTCGTGAAAGACCTGTAGAAATCATGGACTTCGGTGAAAAGCGTTTAAGAGGAAGTCGTATTCCAATAGTCAAGGTGCGTTGGGAGTCAAAATGAGGACCTGAGTTTACTTAGGAACGCGAAGACTCCATGTGCAAAAAATACCTGCATCTTTTCCCAGTTACAACTTCTACTTAAATTTCGGGACGAGATTTCTAAAATTAGGGGATACTGTAACATTTGTGTAAAACAGATTTCCAAGGAAAAAGAAAGAGAGAAGATGACAACTCCCAAAGGTTTTATAAGAAAAATAAAGGGAGATTCAGGTTCAAAGGGAACCAAGACAAGTCGGTTGTGACACCAACATGCAAGTCTTGCAACCGCAGGCACTGGAGACAGTGTAATTATGGTCCACAAGCCAAACCCTGTGGTATCTGTAAGAGAAAGGGGCATAAAACCTTAGAGTGCAAGGATCTTAAGGATGCTGTTTGCTACGTCTGCAATGAGAAAGGGCATATTAAGACTAACTGCCCTAAGAATCTTAAGAATAATAATGCTAAGCTGGAGAGGCCAAGAAAGGGAATGCTCGTGCCTTTCAGATGACTGCAAGAGAGGCTGTTAATGACAACAATGTCATAACAGGTACATTCCTCATTAACGATATTTATGCTAGAGTTCTTTCCGATTCAGGTGCAGAAAAATCATTTGTTGATCATAAGTTTAGTAAACTATTAAACTTACCCATAAGAACTCTAGATAAAACTTATGAGATAGAACTCGCTGATGGAAGCTTAGAAACAGCATCTTCCATTCTTGATGGAGGTTTCATATCCATTAAGAATCATTCCATTCCTATCTCTCCTTTGCCAATGAATTGGCAGGGTTCGATGTAGTTTTAGGCATGGATTGGTTATCTCGTAACCAAGCCCGCATTGCCTGCGATAAGAAACTCATCAAAATTAAAACCCCATCGGTGAAATGATCACCATCCCTGGAGACTCACACTACGGATTGCTAGACAAGGTGTCGTTATTTAAGGAATCCAAGTGCTTGAGGAAAGGTTGTGTCATTTACATGGCACAAGTTACTATCAACGAACCTAAGCCGAATATTGAAGACCTACCAGTTATCTCGGAGTATTCCGATGTTTTCCCCGAGGAATTACCACGCCTATCTCCAGATAGGCAAGTAGAGTTTAGAATTGATATCATACCTGGATCAGCACCCATTGTTAAAGCCCCATATCGCCTAGCTCCAACAGAAATGAAGGAGTTGAGGACTCAGTTAGATGAACTCTTAGAGAAAAGCTTTATTCATCCTAGTTCCTCGCCTTGGGGAGCTCCAATCCTTTTTGTTAAAAAGAAAGACAGTTCAATGCGGATGTGCATTGATTACCGAGAGCTAAACAAGATAACGATAAAAAATCATTATCCTTTGCCCAGGATCGATGATTTATTTGACCAACTTCAAGGGGCTAGTTACTTCTCCAAGATTGATCTAAGATCTGAATATCATCAGCTGAAGGTTAGGAGTGAGGATGTTCCTAAGACTGCCTTCAGGACCCGATATGGTCATTTTGAATTTCTAGTGATGACATTTGGGCTCACATATGCACCTGCAGCTGTAACATTTGTGTAAAATGGATTTCCAAAACCCGCTCCGTTTGAGAATCTAATATTATTAAAGACTCGTTATGTATTTATTAGTGTTAGTAATTTTATTTATTAAACTATGGATATTAAATAAACTGCATAATTAAAATTTAGAATCAATAAAAAGAATAAAAAAATTAATTAAAACCTCAAAGTAATAAAATAAATATAAAAGGGAGTAACAGGGAATCGAACCCGGGTCACCCACAAGTTCACACACTCAAAACACCACTGCACCACACACACTTGTTTGTAAATTTTGGAATCACCCAGCGTAACACCTGCAAACCATTTTCAGAAATTCCAAAAACGGTCGAAAGCATTAACTCAAACAATCAAATACGATTGAAGTTTCTTTGAATCAATCATACATAACTGATCACGATTTTCAGTTACAATTCAAAATTCGGAATCAAAGTTGAAACCGAAATCAATCATTGGTTTTTAAATCCAAAATCGGAACTGTTCTCTGCGATCTATATATAATTCGATCTCTCACATGTTAAAACTCGCAATTTCAAATCAAACGCCCTCCACTCGCTGCTCAAATTCCGAATTTCGCCGGAAAGTCCGTTCACCGTCGGAAGTTCGATCGGAGATCGGAATTTTTTTTTCAAATCGGTATAACTACCTTAAATCTTTATTTGTTATGCTGTTATTATGTTAATATTGTAACACAGTTAACCAAAATGGCATAACTTGGTTAGCAGTTGGGGATCGGGTTTTGGGTAATTTATTCGAAGAAGATGAAGTTCTTGTCAGTACATAAGAGTAATTAAAAACGGATATTTCATCGGGTAGACACACAGTCCAGTGGTGGACTGTGTGCAATTATAACATTCAAGTCCCGAGTTCGATTCGTATATGCAGCCGGTTTTTAGAGATAAAATCCAATTTTTAAGCTATACAGAACACCTTCCAGATAGTTTATAAGATTAATAAAAATTCTAATATAAATGGGTTAGACACCCCGCCCAGTTGGTTGGGCTGGGTGCAAATCAAAGCAATGGTCACGGGTTCGATGCGGGTTATACGCACCGGTTCAACAGATTTTAAAACCTTTTTAAAAATAACTAATTTCTGAAATATTCTAGTTAGTATATAAAGATAATTAAATCTGAGTTTATTTCAGGTTAGACACGTAGCTCAGTTGGTAGAGCTGCGTGCACGTAAACGGGAGGTCACGAGTTCGAACCTCACACACGCTGCCAATATTCGCCTACGAACCGGTCAGACTGTCAGGTATGACAAGATCCAAATCTTTTTCAAATATATTTTTATATTATTAATTTCTTTAAAATGTTAATTAAAAATCAATTTAAAAACACTAAAAACAAGACTTTTTAAGTTTTAAAAACTCCACTAAATACTACAAAAATACCTAAAATCTAATAAAAAGCATTAATTAAAAATATTAATAGAATTTATTTATTTATCGAATCATTACGTTATTATTTTAGGTTAGTTTTCTCTCGTGGTTAAATCCCAAACTCGTGCGCGTTCATCTTCAATCAAGAAAACGCACCCACTGTGAGTGAATCCTTACAAATTCCCCTTTTATTGATGTTTCGGGGTGTATCATGTGTCGTTACATATTTTATTTATTTAAACACTTGTGCTAACACCATTATGTGATCTTGTGTGTATATTTTTGATGTTTTCTATACGTGGTTACATTATGTCATTTCATTGCAAAACATTCATATAAGGCTCATCAGTTCTTCGTTGGATACGAGTTGAGCACAGCGTGCCTCATTAGATCGGCTCCGTTTGATTGAGCCTTGATTTCACAGTTATCATTTATCATGCAAGTGTACATTATCAATATCATGTGGTTTGTGGTTTGTTTATATATATATACACATACACGTATGTTCATATATGGTCATTGCACAATATCTTAAATTAACCAATGTATTTGAATTGTTTGCATGTTTAATTTAGATTCACTCGCCAGCTTTTGTCGACCCAAAACCTTTGTTTTTACACATGATACAGGTGGGCAGGCTGAGGAGAGGAACACATAGGATTGGCCTTAGAAGATGATAAAATACTTTATGTTTAGAACAATATATCCAATAAAAGCATTAACTAAAAATATTAATAGAATTTATTTATTTATCGAATCATTACGTTATTATTTTAGGTTAGTTTTATCTCGTGGTTAAATCTTAAACTCGTGCGCGTTCATCTTCAATCAAGGAAACGCACCCATTGTGAGTGAATCCTTACAAATTCCCTTTTATTGATGTTTCGGGGTGTATCATGTGTCGTTACATATTTTATTTATTTAAACACTTGTGCTAACACCATTATGTGATCTTGCGTGTATATTTTTGATGTTTGCTATACGTGGTTACATAATGTCATTTCAGTGCAAAAATTCATACAAGGCCCATCAGTTTCTCGTTGGATATGAGTTGAGCACATCTTGCCTCATTAGATCGGCTCCGTTTGATTGAGCCTTGATCTCACAGTTATCATTTATCATGCAAGTGTACATTATCAATATTATGTGGTTTGTTTATATAAATACACATATGTTCATATATGGTCATTGCACAATATTTTAAATTAACAAATGTATTTGAATTGTTTGCATGTTTAATTTAGATTCACTCGCCAACTTTTGTTGACCCAAAACCTTTGTTTTTACACATGATACAGGTGGGCAGGCTGAGGAGAGGAACACATAGGATTGGCCTTAGAAGATGAATAAAATACTTTATGTTTAGAACAAGATTTCTGATGTGTAAATGTTTTAATTGTGTTTGGATATTTCTTTTAAATTTCGATTAATAAATATGAAACTTAATCATAGTAAATGTCATGAACTTTGATGATAACCCAATTATGCGCCGACTTCTATTTCCGCTGCGGGTCAGGGTGTGACAGATTGGTATCAAAGCTCTGACTATAGAGATATAGGATATGTTATTAGACCCTTAGAGCCTATACTATAGTTGATTAGATTTTAAATGTTTACATGTTACATGCAAACTCATGATGTTTATTTGTTTCATATTTGTTTCACACACAAATGCATGCAAGCACTTTCACTACTACATGTTATTATATGATATTTATTGTGGCTTGTATATATTATTAACATATCATGTCTCCAGCATTTGTTCAATTAGAAAGATTTGAACATGCGACAACGTCGTTGGATGGAAACACTTAGTGATTATGATTGCGAAATACGCTACCATCCGGGCAAGGCAAACGTAGTTGCTGATGCCTTAAGTCGCAAGGAAAGGGTTAAACCTATCAGGATTAACGCCAAGAGCATTGAGATCAGAAATAGCTTGAATGAGAAGCTACTAAATGTGCAAAAGCAAGCTCTATTAGAGACTAATGCTCCTAATGAAGGATTAGGCGGAGCTATTGATCAATTAACGCCTCGAAAAGATGGAATCCTTAGATTCAATGGTAGGATCTGGGTTCCAATTTTTGGAGGACTTAGAGATCTAATCCTTCACGAAGCACACAACACGAGATACTCAGTTCACCCAGGAGGTAACAAAATGTATCAGGATCTAAAAAGGGACTAATGGTGGATGGGTTTGAAGAAATCCATAGCCACTTATGTAGCTAAGTGTCTGACGTGTTCGTAAGTTAAGGCTGAACATCAGAAGCCGTCAGGACTTCTACAACAATTGGAAATTCCCACATGGAAATGGGAAATGGTAACTATGGACTTGATTACCAAGTTACCTAAGACCAAAACTGGAAATGACACTATTTGGGTCATTGTGGATAGGCTGACTAAGTCAGCACATTTCTTGCCAATTAAGGAAATGTATAATTAAGACAAATTGGCTAAGTTGTATGTGGACAAGATTGTGTCCCTACACGGTGTGCCGGTATCTATTGTATCTGATAGAGATACTAGATATACCTCTCATTTTTGGAAAAGTTTCCAACAATCTTTGGGCACACGAATGAACTTTAGTACGGCTTACCACCCGCAGACGGATGGTTAAAGTGAGCGTTCTATCTAGACATTGGAAGACATGCTTAGGGCATGTGTGATTGACTTAAGAGGAAGTTAGGATGACACTTACCCCTGATAGAATTCTCCTATAATAATAGTTATCATACAAGCATTAAGGCTGCTCCTTTTGAAGCCTTGTATGGAAGAAAATGTAGAACGCCCGTGCGTTAGGCAGAAGTTGGGAAAGCCCAACTATCAGGACCAGAGATTGTCCCAGAGACCACGGAAAAGATTGTGCAAATCCGTGATCGTCTCAAAGCTTCCCGTGATAGGCAGAAGAGCTATGCTGACAAGAGGCGTAAACCTCATAAGTTCCAAGTAGGGACAAAGTCATGTTAAAAGTATCACCTTGGAAAGGTGTAATGAGATTCGGAAAGAAGGGCAAGCCCCAATATATATAGGACCATTCGAGATAATCGAATGTGTTGGCACTGTAGCCTATAAGCTTAAGCTGCCAGAGGAGCTTAGTGGAATTCATGATGTATTCCACATATCTAACCTTAAGAAATGTCTAGCCGATGAGTCGCTAGCAATGTCGCATAAAGAAGTGCAAATAGATGAAAACCTGAGGTTCGTTGAGAAACCAATTTCGATCGAGGATCGACAGGTTAAGAAGCTCCGAAGAAAATTGATACCTATAGTAAAGGTTAAATGGGACGCCTTTAGATGTCCCGAGTATGCATGGGAGGTTGAGTCCTCTATGCGACAAAAGTACCCCCATCTTTTTGAATAAAATCTCGAGGTCGAGATTTCTTTTAAGAGGGTGAGGATGTAACACCCTGTAAAATCGTGTCCAGTAACATAGTGACACATGTCGTATTTTTATTTTTAAGTCTATTAAAGACTAACAAGGACTAAAAGCGTCAACATACTCAAACTAAGTCTCTGAGTGATCTTCTGATGTCAACATGCATAAACTGAGCATCTGAGTGACCATTATTGTCAACATGCTAAAACTTGGCCTCTGAGTGACCATTGTGTCAACATGCCCAGCTTCTGAGTGACATCGGAGTCAACATGCTTATAATGAGCCTCTGAGTGATCTTTTACGAAGTCCTAACTCTCATATGTCCCATTTGTTGGACGAGAGGGATTAAATCCATAATTTTATAAAAGTTGGACATTGGAGGGATTAAAAGTCGCAAAGTTTGACTTCTGCTTTGACTTTCGATTCTGACCCGATTTAGATTAGTTACCTACTGATCTAAAGTTGCATTATGATCTAAATATAATGTAGCATAACCCTCTGAGGTTATATTACATGATCATAATCAGAATCTGAGTTTATGCGCAAGTTCCATAATTATGCCATTTTGACTAAAATGCCCTTTTTGCATAAAACAAGGTTTGAATGATAATGAACTTGAAAATAAGTTTTCTACTGATGTAATATTATAAGTAGCATTATTTGAGATGTCAAATCATATTGTAAACTGAGTTTACAAGCAGGCGCTTGTATTATGTCGATAAATGACGATAAAGCCCTTGTGGCTCATAAAATGGTTTTAACCAAATCTTTTCAAGGTAAATCTTTTACCTACTGATATGTTATCTTAAGTAAGATATGTAAGACATTTTAATCTGACCTTAACATCAGTTTTCATTAAACATCGCATAAATCGTCATTTTACGACATAATCGTCGTTTCGGCGCACAATATGGTTTTAAACCATAACTATCAACCAAGACTTGTTACCTACTGATTTTAAAACTTATTTTAAGTATTTTTACAGTAGGTACATGATACAAACTCGGAATCCCAAATAATTTATAAACTATGTGTAAAATGACCAAAATGCCTCTTCGGTGCATAGTTTGGTCATAAAATAAAAATTACACATATAATTGATACCCTACTGATATTATATCATAAATAAAATATTTTTCCATAATACTTATAATTATAACATTTAATTATATTCAAGTTCCTTTTATATGGTATGAAATTACCGAAATGCCCTTATGAGGCATAGTTTCATTTTAAAACCTTTACGGGCATATATGTTGATATCCTACTGATATTACAACTTAATTAAAGTATAATGACATATAGAACTTGTCCATGACTTATCCGGTTACCCATTATCGCTTATAAGCGTAAGGTTGATTATACGTAACTAGTTTAAGGAATTTAACCAAAACGGGTTTAACCTTATCATTTTAAACTCAAAATCCAGAATGTTAATTGTTTACCCATTTTATACAAGTTAAAGTACTTGTTGGGTTTAAACTAAGTTCTATCCGATCATCGTTTAATCAAGCGTTATACGTTTTGATCCTATACACTACTCGGTCTAAGTATTTGACTTAAATAAGACCGTTAGTATTTAATTGGTTAGCTTATGTCATAATCCAGACTAGAGCCTTCCGGTAAATGCTATCTACACTTAGATCATTTTGGATACGGCTGAGATATTAAATCGTGCATTTTTAAATCAAGACTAACTCAGGTAAATATTCTTGACTTATTTTCCCTATACGGGCTTGGGATACGGTAAATTATTACCGCTTGGTCAGAAATGTCACACCCCGACCCGCAGCGGAAAAGGTGATCGGGGCATGATTGGGTTATCATCAAAGCTCATGACATATATATAGGAAGTACCAGCGGCGTATCCACCATATTCTTTGGCAATTGGGCGCGCCGATTTTGAATTCGAGAATTATAATATGTATTAATTGTTTCCATTAATTAACAAGAAACACTAGTGGCGCAGTGGTTGGATGGTTATGTGTTAATGCTGTATTTGAATCGCTGGCTGACCCGGGTTCGAAACCCGGCAGTAGCTTTTCATTTTTATTTCCTTATTTTTAACAGTTTTTCAAAAACCAATTATATATTCCAATATCCTTATTAATTATGTATCGTTTAAAATTAATTTGGGCATTAAATATGCAACGAAATTTTTAACTGATTGTTCGGTTAATAAACGGAGCGGGTTTGGTAAAATCCGTTTTTTTACGGATGTTACAAGAAATAGGATCAATCGAATGACGGATTGTGGCTAGTAAAACCGCATATTCTGTTTTAATCAGTTTTGTTTGATAACTTAAACATCGGGGGTTAAATTACCATGTCCTGGATATCCTCGGCTCATTACATTAGATAATGGCCATGACCTTAGCGCTGGGTGTAGGCATACACCCGACGGACGCTCAAATGCAAATTCCCACGACGTTGAGGATAACTCCTCTGTGAGTTCTAAGTGGTGTGTATTTAATCATGTCTCGGTCTCTGTACTGGGCCCTGCATGTATGGACAAACATGTGAATCTGTTAACAAGGTTACAAAGTAACTTTCCCAAGTTATAAAAGATTTGTGCCCTGTGCATTTAAATCAAATTTCTAAAATGTTTTCAAAATGAGTCAGTTGGGTGTATTTACCAGCGAAAGCTGACGTATCGTCCAAAGACTAAACTGCAGTACAATACGAAATAGGCCGGAAGCTGCTCGGTAGTGATTAGGAGGATCCTGCAAATCCTTAGATCTGCCATAAAGTCTGTTTTATATTCTTTCTTTGTACATTTTATGATCCGCCTGTGGATCTTCTATTACGAGCCTGTATATTAATTTATTTCGAACATTTGGTTTGTAATAGTAATTTTACTCCAAGACTTCCGCTGTGCCGTGTTTAATTGACTATGATGTTATCAACTGACGTCACAATACTCCCCACCCGGGCCCACCGGTGTATGGATTTGTGTTGGAAATACGGGGTGTGACATTGTTGTATCATTAGACGACCTCGATATCTTACCATCACTATATTACACCGGCGATGGGTGCACTTACCCAATGTGATGCACTTATCCTCATCAGCATACTCAGTAAATCCCATCAATAGCAAAGCTAAAACAGGGTCTTATAAGGGTAAGATGCAGACAACCTTACATTTGCTCTATATGAATAGAGAGGCTCCTTCTAGTGAGACCTCCCGGGCTCCATAGAAGTAAATCCCATCCACCATCGCTTCTAATCGGAATATCAATTGCCCATGTCGTCATCCTGAGCTAATTGTGCCCTTGCCTCAAGGGGAGCCCAAAATTGTTGTGTGTTTCCACCTGGCAATCGTTGCCACTACCACCTCGCCATTGCTGGTTGCAAAGGTCAAGGGGGGTGAAGACTGAAGAATGTTTTTCCTATTTCTTAGTTTGATAGGATGGTGGTGGTGTGCGATTGTAGTGGTGCTGGCAGCGGGGTGGTGGTGTTAGGTGGTACCAATGGTTACTGTTTACAACAGTAGTTCCGGGCGGTGACAAATTAGGCCATTGGGCAGAGAAGGTTGAAGATGATGGATGATGGTGATCAATAATATGGTTAAAAGTTGTTACTATTGACAGTGTCGTCAAAGATGGTGATTGACGGTTTAACTGAAAATGACGAGGAGATGGCCTGCGACCATCGGAACTGTAAGGAATGGTGGGAATGGTTATGATATGTTGAATGTGGTGGTGTTGAACGGTATGGTTGCGAGTTTTCAATGATGGAACAAAGGTGCATGGTGGTGGTTGTTAACAATGTGGGTTATAGATGGTGTTTTGGAGATGAATGTGGATGTGGATGTTGTGGTGCTAAGTAGTGTACAGTGGCTAACAACAATGATAAAAACAATAGTTTAAAAGACTATAATAACACTAACAATTAACATAAAAAAGATGAAGACACCCCGTTGACTAACAATCAACAAACAAAAAATTCCATTAGGAACTCACATGACCAAAAACTACAATCACATAGATTCAAATTACCAAACAAAGTAAAGTCTCAACATGTAACTTTATGTAAACCATATAAACGCAAATTACAAATTACTCCAAATTAAAACAAATGATGAATTTTAAACCAAATGATAAACACAATAAATTAAACTTTTACTCCAAATAGCATGTAGAGCTAACCCACATTTACCAAGTGTAAACTTAACATCTTTATCTTGTTCCCTAGGGTATAAATTCGTACCTCAAACAAGTACATTTCACATTCGACGCATAATCTCAGCTCAGCTCAGCTCAGCTCAGCTTTGAGAGCATAAATAAGGTACGGTACTCTCTCTCTCCGATCCTGGGGTTTCGTTTTTCTCGTTCGTCATTACTTCTTTCACCTACGTTACTAAACATATACGAACAATTAGGGTTTAAATTGTGTGTTTTTGGATATAAATTAGGTTTATACATAGTTAATTGTTACTGATTGTAGCTGATCCCATCGGATTACACTTTGAAATATGAAAGAACAAACAGATGATGTGTTGTTGAATGTTAAGGAGTCTACTATCACTGTTGATTCTGGTTCAACTGATGTGAAAATTGATCATATGATGGTGGATATTGTAAGTGATGTGAGTGTTGATGACCATGGTGTTAGTAGGGTTGATTTGGAGGGATCCGAGAGAGACACAGTGACTCACGATAAGTTTACGGAAGATAGTGATGATCGGGTTGGAAATTTGGAGAAAGTTGAAGTGGTGGTGAGTGAGGAGGTAGTTAAAGAGGTTATTCGAGAGAATGTGGCGACTGCGAATGGGTCGGATTGTGATGATCAGAAGCCTGGAAACGGGTTGGTTAATGGAGATTCTAAAGTGGTTTTTGCATCGTCAAGTAAAGAGGTTGAAGCTGGTGGAGGAGACGTTGAGGTGAGGGAATCGGTTGTGGTAGTGGCTGATGGCGATCATGTGGCGGAAGAGAAAACTCAAAAGGAGACCGAGGCTTTAGATTCTTTAAAGATTCCGGAGTCAACAGAAAATGAAGATGAAGCTGACCAAACAAACAAAGAGAGTTTCCAGTCAACAAATGCTAAAAAATCTGGAAATGGTGATTCCAAAGTGGCTGTTGAGATTCAAGACTCTAGAAAGATTCCGGAGTCTGAAGATTCCAAGTTGGATGATGAAAATGTTGCTGAAAATTTGGATCAGAAAGCTGAAGTTAATCAAATGAGCAAAGAAGAAAGTTCACAACCAACAATAGAAGTTAGAACAGATAGTGCTTCTGAAGATTCTAAGATGGATGATAAACCTCAAATTTTTGGAGGAGAAATTGCAGTAGAAGATAAAAAGGAGGATCCAGAAATAAGTTTGACCAAGGAGACCGCTGAACAACCTACAAGGTCGGTTCAAGAAGCGGCTGATGGAGATCATGTGATGGATGGAAAGACTGTGAATTCATCAAAGATTTCACATGCAGTTACTATGGCTAGTCTTGGATTAGAGGACGATGATGTGGTGGTTGTAGATGAGGTTTTAGAAGGGAAAAAGGAAGCTCAAGATAGTGTTTCTGTGGAACTGCGTTTGGCTTGTCCTGATGATCAAAGTTTATCAGCTGAGGTAGTTAATGCAGGAACATGTGAAGTTGACCAGAAAGTTGAAGTTGACTCAACAATAGTAAATGATGAAGTTGCTGCATGCAGTAAAGCTGATGATGTGACAACTGCTCATAAGGAACCGGATTCTCATGTGCAAGTTTTTACTGATGGTGGGATTTTGATCGAAAATCAGAGCATGAAGGACAATGATGTGGCAGATAGCTCTAAACCTGATGAAATTGCATACACTGAACCAGAATCCTCTATTGAGAAGATGACACCTAGCATTGCTAATAAAGTTGTAGAAACAGACATGAAGCCTGCAGTTATTGGTGGTGATTTAAATAATATTCAAGAACATCAAGATTCCGCAGTAGGAGTTCCAAGCACTGGTGAGCCCCAAACTTATGGCACACATGTTGTTTTACCTGCAAACACAGAGTTTTCATATGAAGAAGCTCAGATGGATAGAGGAGAGAATGCAGGGATGGACATTGATGAAGTACTCGCTTGGAAAGATGAAATACCATCTGTACAAGAAGACGAGCAAAAGGCGGACCCCACTAATCTTTCACGTGTTGAAAAGCAAGAAACAGAATCAAGTAGAATACAAGGTATAGACAAATCTGCAAGTGTAAACTCGTTTGAGCCTGATAAACTTGTGGATTATGTGAGACTGCTTGCAACGGTTCAATATGGCGAAGGTGATAAGATGGAACTCACAGTGGCTAAGGCTCAGTTATCATCGTATGGTCGGTTTAAAGGGCACCGCCAGCTGGCCGAGTTTCAGTTATGTGGAGATTTGTTGGAAGCTGAACAAGTAATAAAAGATGAAACATATTCTGAAGATGGTTCTAAAAAACGAAAGGCTCTTGATTCCATTTCTGATGGTTTAGAGAAACGACCAACTCTGCATACAGAAACAGTGGCGGCTGATCACGTAGCCGGAAACAATGTTTCTGTTCAAAGTCCGGGACCCACCCAAATGGGCAATGAAGCAGATATGCTATCACAACTTCACTTGGCTGCACAGGATCCAATGAAGGGACACAGTTTTGTAAATACCATAGTCCCGCTTTTCAAAGGTCACCGAGCAGCTGTTTTGAGCAAGTCTAGGAAGCGAAAAACATCAAATGAAAACGAACCTGACGAGTTTGAATTTGTTGATGTTAATGATTCTTATTGGACGGACAGGATCATTCAGAACCATCCTGAAGAGCAGGCGCTGCAAGAGAATCCGAATGGAGGTGGAGTGCATCAAATGGTGGCTTATGAACAAGAAAAACCACCTGTGAAACTGGCGCGTAGATCAAACAAAAAACGTTTTTTTAGTATTAACCATGAAATAGAGGCGAATGAACAATCAGAGCTCATAAAGAGGAGGCAGCAAAATTTGGCAACAGAAGTTTTGATGAAGTTTGCAGATGGAAGTTACTTTCCTTCAGAGATACATTTAAATAAAATGTTTAGACGGTTCGGGCCGTTAATGGAGTCAGAAACCGAAGTCGATAGGCAGAGTGGTCGGGCTCGAGTGGTGTTTAAAAAGTGTTGTGATGCGGAAATTGCCCATAGTAGTGCTGGAACATTCAACATCTTTGGTTCCATCAGTGTACATTATGAGCTTAATTACACACCATTGATCTCATATAAGCCATCACCCCTTCCATTGACACAAGGACAAGATGAACCACATGCACGGTAATTCTTTCCAGCCAGCTTCTGGTAATTTACTGTTATATATCTTTTAACAACAAAAAAAAATTAATATCAAGTATGCCCCTCCAAATACTTCAAACCTTATATTTACCCGTTTCATAAAATAACCATATAGGGGTGTTCAGATTCCATTGAAACTGACCGAACTGCACAAACAGAGGCAAGTTGGGCTGGTTTGAGATCCAAATGGTTTGTTCAAGGCTCGGTTTTTGCGGTTTGGTTGGTTTAGCGGTTCGGTCCGGTTTGAAACTTGGTACCAGGCGTGTAAACCAAACCGGCCGTTTAACCTTTATTATTTATATATTTTTTCATTTTTGGAATGTGTAATGCATATGTATTATAGTCGTAAACCGTTTTTAGCATTTTGAAATTTGAATACTAACCAATGATTTAAACAAAATTAGATACATTGGTTAAAACCGTCAAACCACCCAGCCAACCATACCAGTTTTTGTCGTTTGGAACTGTAGTTAGCCTTTGACCCTTTTTTTGAAAATCGGTTGAACCGGACCATGAATACCCTTAGGACCATTATACCCTTTTTCTTCTCCTTAAAATCCAAACTCTACAAGTTTTAAGGGAAGGGTACAAATGTCATAAACTTGAAAATGGGGATATTTGATATTATGATTTTTTTTTTGTTCGGTTAATATGATATTATCAAGTTTAGAAGGTACCAAATATGTGATTTCTTATGTTAACATAAAGCATAATATATTTATATAACATAAAATGATTCACATTTCAGCTGATGAAAACAAGATAAACAACGACCCGTGCTCGTTAACCAGGGCTATGAGTGTACATTATGTACTATTGTATCCTATAAAGATTCAACCTGTGATGAGAGCTATCATGTCTATGGCTTATATCTTCTTGTGAGCAGCTGTTACTTTAAGGAACTCTTTGATTCTTTTGAGGTTTTGCCCATAACAAAAGTCTGAATCTTCTGGAGGCTGGAGCTACAATGAAAGGCAAGTATTTGTACTAATGTAACTTGTTTACATTTGAAAGCCGGCCTTCAATGAATTACCGAGGCCAAACTTTATTCTAGATTAGTTTTAGCATGAGTTGTTATTTTTATACTATTTTTATTGCGAGTATGCTAAAGTGCGTGTGGTTCCTGTTCAAATAGATTGTATTTTGTGCAGTAATAGACGTGTTTGTGTTGCCATAATGCCATCTAGGAGCCTTGAGCGTAGTAGGGGTGCCAAAATGAGTATACCTGACGGGTTGGATAATTGCCTTTTTAAATGGCCCAATGGGTTTGTTTGGGTTGGGTCGATCCACCAAGATTTTCTCCTTCCAAATACAATACAGTAATAGTGAGTTATTTTAAGATTAAGAAAGCTATATTGTTAAATAAATAATCTAGTCAAGAGGGTTGTACACATTAATAACACTTTTGGATTATATATATATATATAGAGGGTTATCTTGAGAACGCTAAATATTGCAAGAACCGTGAGAATGAATGAAAAAACCAATCGAAACCAATTTTTTTTTAATACAAACCTCATTGTAATTAAGTTACAACATCAAATAATTTATTTCTCCTCTCAAAGTTACTCTTGTTAGATTTTTTTCACATGTGTAAATAGAACAAATTTACACATGTGTAAATGACAAACTTACAGATGCGTAAATTTTCTTTATATACGAATTCACGTAAATTAAATGTGTAAATGAAATTTCAAACATTGTATTCGAATAATAATGATAAGTGCAATAAATTTTTTTTGAATTTGAATTGTTTTTGACCAAGTTCTTGCGGTTTTTTCATTTGTTCTCACGGTTCTTGCAATATTTAGCGTTCTCATTTAAACACTCCTCTCTCTCTCTCTTATATATATATATATATATATGGTTAGGATCGTGTGAGAAGCACTAGGCTAATGGAGAAACTTGAGAAGCATTCTGGACCATACATTTCCTTTAAGCTTCTCGTAATATAAACATATGTATAGTTTAAAATTGACTATATACATATATGTATAATTCAAGATCTGACAATATACATATATGTATATAGTCTATTTTAAACTATACATATGTGTATATTACGAAAAACTTAGGGAAATGTGTGGTCCAGAATGCTTCTCAAGTTTCTCAAATATGGTGGGCTTCTCTTAGGATCCCTACTATATATATATATATAGGGCGGGGTTCGGCTACAAAGTCTATTTTTCCTACAAAGTGTACAAAGTCATAAAACACCATAATTTCAGCCATAAAACACACGTAAGCCACACAAATAACAGAGTGAAGATCACCAAAACACAATATCTAAACCCTAACAGTCCATAAAAACTTCAAACACAACATCGTAGAACAATGAATATAAAACACAACATGATAATCAACATAAAACACACTAATATTAGTGATTCGATAATCAAAACCTTATCATCCAAAACACAACACAAAAACCACAAATATGGCGTTTTGGTAATCTTCACTTTGTTATTTGTGGGTTTTGATTGTGTTTTATGGTTGACACTATGGTGTTTTATGACTTTTTACACTTTGTAGCCAACTCCCACCCACATATATATATATATATATATATATATATATATATATATATATATATATATATATATATAAGGAAATGTTTAAATGAGAACGCTAAATATTGTGAGAACCAAGTGAACAAATGAAAAAACCACAAGAAACTTGGTCAAAAACAATTCATATTCAATGTTTTCTTTCTACAGTTATCATAATTATTCGAATACAATGTTAGAAATTTAATTTACACATTTAAATTTACGTGAATTCGTATATAAAGACAATTTACACATGTGTAAGTTTGCCATTTACACATGTGTAAATCTGTTATATTTACACATGTGTAAAAAATCTAAAAAGAGTGATTTTGAAAGAAATAATGGATTATTTGATGTTGTATCTTAATTACAATAAGGTTTGTATTAAAAAAAATTGTTTTGATTGGTTTTTTCATTCGTTTTCACGGTTCTTGCAATATTTAGCGTTCTCAAGATAACCCCCCCCCCCCCACACACACACACACACACACATATATATATATATATATATATATATATATATATATATATATATATAGGGTTATGATCGCGTGAGAAACACTAGGCTAATTGAGAACTTGTGAAACATTCTGTACCACACATTTTTCCTAAGCTTTTCATAATATACACGTATGTATAGTTTAAAATTGACTATATACATATGTGTATAATTCAAGATTTGACAATTTATATATATGTATATAGTCAATTTTAAATTGTACATATTACGAAAAACTTAGGGAAATGTATGGTCCAGAATACTTCTCAAGTTTCTCATATAGGTGGATATATCATCCCAAACCCTCTTGCCACCACCACCACAATCAAATTTGATTCACACCCTAGCCACCTAAAGTAGGATTTGAAACCAGATTACGAAACTAGGGCTATCACATCTTACCAGCCCCCACTACCACCAGCCGCCCAAACATTAGCTTGTTGCCATTCCATTCAAAAACCTAGTCGTCGTCTTCATTTATACCGCAACTATTCGTAGGGAATCGTGTTCGTGGCCAACACCCTAGATCACCGGAATAGCAACATTTCCCCTTTTGCCATCTAGTTTGGTTATAGTCATTTTGAGTCGACCATAGCACCATCGAGAAACGCCATCGTCGCCAGGGTTTATGGCTGAATCTTAGTAGCCATTGTTACTCGCGAACCGACCATGGTGGACGTGGTTGGTTGAAGGGTTCGTGATGGAACCCTAATCACTGGTGTGGGGTGGCAGGAGGTGGCGGCTGGTGCAATGGTGGATGTGGTGGTGGCAGGTGGTGGTAGTCGGGTGGTAGTGTACGTGGCTGTTGGTGTCGGTTTTTGCTAATGGTGGCAGTGGTGGATGGTGATGGTCGGTTGTGGTAGGACCTGATTTAACAATAGAAATTAACTGGGTTTGGGTCAACGGATGTAACGTGTAAGATTAATAAACAATAAGTATGATCCCGTCAAATTTTCAAGGCAAAGGACGAGTTTTGAAATTTGGTATAAACATGACGATTTCTGTAATATACTTTTGTATTTATAAAAAGTAAAAAAAATGGAACTTCATTATCGGTGTTCATTATTCAAATCAGACTTAAGTCAGCGTAAAATTGGCTCTGTTACAAATCGAGCCTGCTCCTCTCATCTCGAATTTACAAACCAAGCTGAATATTGAGCTCTAGTTTGACTTGGTTTTAAACCGAGTTAGCTCGGTTGGGTTTGTCTTGCTTATGGTGTTAGGTTTAAGTTCAAGCGAATTTCCTAATCATAGAGAGGACAAACATTAGTTTTTGCAAAGCCAAGTGGGTTTCCCAGAGGAGATACCCTACAGCCTTTGTAAACCAAGCGAGAAATATTTAAGATTTTCAAATAGCCTGTTACTTTTAACAAACTCTTTGATTCTTTTGAGGTTTTGCCCATACCTATAGCCTGCATCTTCTGGAGCTACAATTGAAGGCAAGTATTTGTATTGTGCCTATTTAACTTGTTATCTAGATTAGTATCTAGCATGCATTGTTATCTTTATAATTATTTTGATCGCGAGTCTGCTAAATCGCGGGCAGTTATAGATTGTATTTTGTGCAATAATGGATGTGTTTGTGTTGCCGTAATGCCATCTAGGAGCCTTGAGCGTAATAGGGGGCCACAATGGGTATATCAAACGGGTTGGATAATAGGTCAAAGGTAAATAACTCTATAGCCCTTTTAAATGACCCAATGGGTTTGTTTGGGTTGGGTATACCCACCACCATTTTCTCTTTCCAAATAGGTTACTAAAATAATGAATTGTTTAAGATTAAAAAAGCTACATTAGGTTGACCAATGATTATACTTTTCAGTTGACACAGTTCTCAAAAAGCCAATAGACTCAACAAATACTCAAGTCACTTACGTTGCCGACCTCCCAACTTAGTCGCTCACCCCGCTTGACCAATCAGTCGCTCGAGGCTGCGCACTTCGCTCAACCACTTGTACTTCTCAAATCTTAAACCTAGTTTCTCAATCTGAAAAATCTCAACAGAAATTTAAAGTCGCTCACGCCGTAGACCATTCCGGCTCCAGCTCATAATCGCGCTCAAGTCACGTGTCCTGCTCACTGCCTCACAGGTCATGATATGTAAAGCGAAAACATTGCTAGATAGGAAGTGAGTAGATTGAGAAATAGATATGCGTCAGTGAATTGGCTTCTGGATTTGTTTCTTTTATGTGGCTAATGATGTTTTCTTTAATACAAGGATAAATTCCAATCAACGCACATTCAAATTTTCAAATTCAAACTAAGTTTCAAAATATCAAATACGAGTCGATTCGAATCAATGAACACCCCTAACAGAATTGTCTATCGTTACTGGCCAAAATATCCTTCACCGACGACAAGGACAGTTGGGTCCGGCTCTTTTTTTTTTTTTGGTTAGATCCCTTCGCAATTTGCTTAGTGCAACTCATTCTACTGATCCTATGATGATTCATTGAAATAGGTGGCTACCTCTAAAGGTAACAAAGAATTCTGACTAGTAAACATGGAGAACCAAACAAACACAAGAGCAACAATTGATGGCCCATATTTATACTTCCTATCATTGATCGGTTGTGAAAGGATTGGAAAAAATATCATATCATACAAGTTGATTTGCAATCTCTCAAGTCATCAACGAGCATACACGTCATTTTCTATACATAACACAACAAAATACAAATAAGTTGTGTGTTTAAATCATGCTTAATCTCACTTAAAATTAACTAAATTCTTAGCTTATAAACATATGGTTTAAAAAGAATTACACCCTGACACACAATCTCCACGATATGTTCATATTGCAAGTTCTGGTCCACATCTTTGAGAACTTACATCTATGGTCTCACTATTCACTCGAAGTTAACACATTTGGTACTTGAAGTGGATGAAAAATAAAGTTTTTGTTTTATTGTTATGAAATTTCCAAAATAGAAATCTACTTGAAAAAACAAATAAACTAAAGCTAAATTCTAAAGTAAACTCACCCTGTTTATGGGGTCTTTTGGTTATATACAATCTGCATTTTTTATTAGAAAGAAAGAATCCATCAAAAATAAATAAATACAAAACATAATTAACACAAAATTTAAGAAGTTTGTCAAGCTTTAATACAAATTTAAATGATCAAATCAGGGATATTGACGAAGGCATATAGTATAACTATGGTTTCAAATTTTAAAAACTAAAGCCAATAAAACAAAAATATAACATAAACAACTTTTAAACGAACGAACACAAACGAATACATTATCTAGCATTCACGAACATAACAAACGCAGTATCCGTTCATATTCGTTGTTTAACTTATCGAACAAATTTTTCTTGTTCATGTTTGATAATTTATTAAGTGAATGAACATAAATGAATTTCTCACCAAATAGTTCACATACTGTTAGCTAAACGTTCAGAACGTTTACAACCCTACAAATACCTATGTTAATACTCATCTCAAATATCTTGGGTTTACCACCGAGATTCAAGTTTGGTTACCATCCTTAGTCACTTACGTTGTGTTTTCGAGTTTACTAATGGAAGAAAAGAAAGGAAGTGGAAAATGTTTGTGTTACCAAGTTTCATTAACGGAAGGAATGGGAAAGAAGTGGAAGAAAATTATAGGAAGGGAAAGGAAAACAATTAAGAGATTTTACCATTTTAGTTAACTTATAAACAGAGCATTTACATTGAATTTTTTTATCATCGTTATTATAATTAGACTAAAAATCACTACTTTTTTTCTCTCATTCTCATTTAAATAATCATTTTTTATACTTTTATCATAGGGGTGTGCAAAAAATCGAATTAACCGACCCATAACAAAATTAACCGAAAAAACCCGAACCATGGGTCGGTTATGGTTTTCCATTATTCCACAACCACCATAACCGAACCGACCCGCATATTAGTATAGTCACGGTTAACTAAACCATATAACTTACATAACCAATTTAAGATATTTATACCAAAGGGCTACACTTTGGAGCATGTAGGAATACCAAAAGACCACTTCTTCTCAAAACCCAATAAGACAATTTCCAGTCTACGCTCTACACGGTTCCGTTTCCGTATTTCGTTTCTCAAAAAAGGGTGATGGTTTCACTATTAATTATTTAACATTTTAACTAATGTTAGCCCATTAGGGTTCCATCTTTACACTTTTCTGATCCCATCTTATGAGTCATGTCGATGCAGTTTCCACATGAACTCATTCTAGTGTAAGTGAACTGTTAGATAAAATATGTATAAGGCTACTCGGTGTGGATGACGGGTCTCTCTCCAGGATGACCCGCCACGTCAGCAAACGCGTCAGAGACCTTGGAGGATGCCCCTCCAGGGATGGAAGCTTGGAAATGGGTGACGACCCGACCCACCTAGTTTTTTTATTTTTCTTTTTAATTTTGGCAAAATATTTATAAAAACTAAAATTAAATATTAATTCAAACATTACATAAAAATAAACTAACATAATATTAAAAAAAACTGCTAGTCTTCATCCGGCATGTCGTCGGTGGGTTCGTTCTGTGTGTTGTTCCAAATGTAGTCCACCAAGTTCGCTTGTAGTTGTGATGTATGTACTTACGTAGAGAGAATCTGTTTAAATCTTGTTGTTCTGCACTCACTGGAACAGAATTCCCGCTAGACTCGTTTTCGTCGTATTCACAGATCGCTCTACCCTCGTCTTCGATGATAATGTTATGCAGCAAGATACAAGCATACATAATGTATCGCAACCTCTGTGGTGTAAAAGAACGTGCCGGATATTCAATGATATGCCACTTTTTTGTAGAACTCCAAAACACCATTCAATATCTTTTCTCGCTCCCTCTTGAAACTTGACAAATTTCTTTCTTTTATCGTCTGTAGGGTGCGGAATAGTTTTAACGATTGTAGAGTATGTCGGGTATATTCCATCTGCAAGGTAGTAACCGCGCCTGTATTCCTCCCCTGAAATCGTAAAACTTGTGTTTGGACCTGTTCCTTGGATTACATAGTCAAATACCTTTGATTGGTAGATGATGTTAAGGTCATTAAGTGAACCAGGCAGACCAAAAAAGGCATGCCAAATCAAAAGATCCTGTGACGCAACAGCCTCTAGTACTATAGTTGGATGACCGTGATCGCCCCGAGTATATTGACCTTGCCAGGCAGTAGGTCAATTTTGCCAGGACCAGTGCATGCAATCAACGCTTCCGAGCATTCCTGGAAAACCATGTCTTTCTTCGTGCGCTTGATATAATTTTTGGACGTCGTTTGCGTTTGGTTTCCGCACATAATTTTTGCTATATAACGTCACGATCCATTTGCAAAACTTGTGCAAACATGCACGTGAAGTTCTTTCGGACATCCTTAAATACTCGTCTAACGAATCGGGTGCAGTTCGGTATGCGAGCAGGCGAATGGCCGCGGTACATTTCTGTAAAGTGGTGTGTAACATTCGTCGAAAAACGAGTTTTCCAAACCCGCTTCGTTTAATAATCAAGTATTCAGTTATAAGATTTCGTTGCGTATTTATTGTTCAGATTATTTTAAATAGTACATAATTAATAAACATTTTAGAATTTAAAAACCATAATTGATAAATAATAATAATATGTGAATAACAAAATAAAATGGAGCTGCCGGGTCTCGAACCCGGGTCTCCCACAAACACAAACACACACCACACCACTCCACCACACACTACGCTTGTGATAAACACTGAATCAAATAACACTTAAAGTAAAACCCGAAAATCAAAACCGGAAATCAGCGCGCCCAGAACTCGCAGTCGCCGGAAAAACCGAGATATCCGCAATTTTGGCTATTTCCTTTTGACTAAAACGCGTTAACTGATTTCGACATCAGTTATAACCGATGTCTAACCATCAATTTCAGTCATAACCGTCGGAGACCTTTGACCGCGAATCATGACCCAAATTCGAACCCAATTCAGCCTGTTCTTCCTTATAAATACCCACTCAAACTTCCTGTAAACCTTTCGCTCAGAACCGCACTCTCTTTCGAAGCTTTATTCCTTCCAAAGCTCGTCGCCGGAGATTTTCATTTTCGCCGGAATATCGCCGGAATCGCTGATCAGAAAACCGCATTCGCTCTTCATACGGTATAATTGTCTAAACCTTCTTGCTATCTCTTGATTAATAATCTAATTGCTCAACGCAATAATCGAAACTGTTAAAACAATTCACTCAGCCGGAAATCGCAAATCAGAGCCGACTAACACTTGCCGGAAATCTGAAGAAAACTCTCTGTTTGGTATATCTTATTCTTTAATATTTATTTTTCCTATTCCATTTCAATCGAGTATAATTTTGTTGGTCGATTAAGCAGAAACAGTCGTTTTCACTGTTCTGTGTTCTCTTAGTGAAGAAGACGAAGACAACATGGTATATTAATGTAATTAAAATCGAGTATTTAACCGGGTTAGACACACAGTCCAGCGGTGGACTGTGTGCAAATACAAAACACACGTCCCGGGTTCGAATCGCACATGTTACCGACTTTCAGAAATAAAACCAATATTTTTAAAACGTAATCAGATCAAGTCACAGTATATACATATGAGGAACCGAAGGTCCCGAGTTCGACTCCGGGTCTCTGCAACCGGTTCGGCCATATTAAATCATTTTTAATAAAAACTAAATAAGGTTAAAGTTAATTAGTATATATATATAATTAAAACAGAAAATATTTCAGGTTAGACACGTAGCTCAGTTGGTAGAGCTGCGTGCACGTATACGAGAGGTCCCGAGTTCGAACCTCACTAGCCGCATAGAATAAACACAGTCTGACCGGTCAAGACCCGGTCAAACCTGACAAAAGTCAACCCTTTTTTATTTCATTTTTATTTATTTATTTAATTGGAAAATTAATTAAAAATACTATAAAATAGGATTTTTAAAGTTAGAAAATTTCCTTAAACTCACAAAAATAAATCTAAAAATCCCATTAAGAGCACTAATTAAAAAATATTAATTTCAAATAAAATTTATTTATTTATCGAATCATTTCGTTATTATTTAGGTTAGTTTTTCCCTCGTCGATTGAATCATAAATCCGTGCGCATTCATCGTCATCAAAGAACGCACCCACTGTGAGTGAATCTCTGCCAATTCCCCGTTTTAATCATGTTTTGGGGTGTATCATGTGTCGTACAATTCTTTTATTTTATTTAAACACTTGTGCATACATCATATCCGTGATCAAATGTGTATCAATTGTTGTGTGAATTATATGTAGATTGGATTTATCATTTTCAGTGCACGCATTTCATTAGGCCCATCAGTTCCCCGTGGGATACGGGTTGAGCATCAGGAGCCTCATTAGATGGGCTCCGTTTGATTGAGCTTTGATCTCACATACATCATCATTTATGTCATATACTCATCCAAAGTAGTTTGTGATTGTTTATCTATATATGTTTGCTCACATGTGATTATTGCATGAATTTTCTTTATTAAATAAAACAAGAAATTAGCAAAAATGTTTTATCAAGGTTCACTCGCCAACTTTTGTTGACCCAAAATCTCCCCCGTTTTACACATGATACAGGTGATCCAGCTGGGACAGGAAACACTTAGGAAGGCCTAGAAGAATAAACAAGTTTATGCTTTGGAATAATTATGTAGTTTCATTTTCTTGTAATTGTATGAATTTTGTTTTGGATATTTAAGTTTGTAATTTGAATTTAATAAATATGAAACATCTTAGTAAACATCATGAGCTTTGGTGATAACCCAATTATGCCCCGACTTTTATTCCGCTGCGGGTCGGGGTGTGACATGGTGAATCCCCTACAACCCCTGGCGTCGTATCGAAGTGTGAAATATGGATCATACTGCGCCAAGTCATCTGCTATACGTAAGAATAGTCGACGACTCATTCAGAACCGACGTCTAAACATCGCGTCCGTGTACACAGGTTCGTCGGCAAAGTAATCGGCTACTAAACTATCATGCTCAGCTGATTGTTAACGAGTTATATAAATTAGGAAAGCACATCAAAATAAAGACACACTAAAAAATTAATTACGTTATTAACAACGAATTAAAATATCTTCTCGTTGTCGATTTAAGGCGGCCGCCCTTATTTGCGGTTGTGACGACGTTTCTTCCTCTTCCTCCTCCTCCATGATCATCTGTGCTGCTTGCATAACGAAGTTCGCAACAAACAATTCGGCCCCATCCGAAGATGATGAACACCACGAAGAAGATGACATGTCTATATTTTTTAAAATAAAAGGTTGGAGAATTATAAAGAGATGGGAATGATTTTATAAATTTGAGAGATGGAGGTGAATAAATTGTGTAAAAAAAGTTGGATGGTACTGGTGTATTTATAGGTAAATTTATTAATTTAATTTTTTTATTAAACTAGTCGTTTCAACGGCTAAAATTTTGAAATATATTAAAAAAGTCGTCTCGTCTCCGACATCCGCAGGTGAACGCCTACGACACCGACGCGCCACCAGGCGCGATGTTGGGGGCGTTGTCGGTCCAAGTCGGGCCTGGACGGCCCCACACGAGTGGCCTAACTTGCTGTGCATTATGCATGAATTCTCAGTTAGTTATGCTTCAATTGAATTTATAATATAAAAGACTTATATCGATTTATTTGTATATGCGTATGTTTTCGATATTAAATCGAAGGCATAGAACTTGAATTATGAACTTTTTTGCTTCATTGTTAACTGACCGTAACCAATCGTTATAATCATCAAAACTTATAATCATAACCTTTCGATTATGGTTATTGTTTTAGACCAAAATTGATTCACGTACAATTGTAGTTTATTATTACCTACACTGACAACTACTTCTAAAAAATAATTAGAGAAAAAACAATAGTGAAGTGTTTCCATACGTTACGTATGAAAAGTAAAATTTTCTTTCTTTTCGACTTACTAACAATTCTTTATAAAAATATAATATAATATAAGCAAGTCACCCAAAATATTTAGGGAAAATATGGTGTATGCTTTTAGTTATTGGTCACCAGTAAGTAATAACCTTTTCACTTTCCAAATGCTTTTAAAGAAAAAAAGACAAATTCTAAAAATCCGGATTACTACATTCTCTTTGGATTCAGAAACTTAAAACCCTAGCTCTAAAAAACCCATCTCACCTCTGAGGGCTTACATAAGGTACGGTACTCTGTCTCCGATCCTAGGGTTTCGTTTTTCTTGTATGTTGCTCGATCGATACGAACAGTTCTGCTACAGAATTAGGGTTTGAGTTGCTTGATTTTGGATCTTTAGTAGTTGATTGATACTAATTATAGTTGATCTGATTGTATTACACTCTGAAATATGAAAGAACAAACGGATGATATGTTGTTAAGTGTTAAGGAGTCTACTGTCACTGTTGATTCTACTTCAAGTGATGTGAAAATTGATGATACGATGGTGGATGTTGCAAGTGCTGATGTGAAAGAGGACTTAGAGACAGAAACTGTGACTCGCGATCAGGTTATGGAAGATGTTGCTGTGGTTAAAGAGAAAATTGAGGTGGTGGTGAGTGAGGAGGTGGTTGAAGAGGTTGTTCGAGAGAATGTGGCGACTGCGAACGGGTCGGATGGTGATGATCAGAAGTCTGGAAACGGGCCTGAAAGGTTAGGTAGTGAGGTTATTCAAGAGAATGTGGATTGTGATGATCAGAAGGCTGGAAACCGGCCCGTGGTAGGGGATTCGAAAATGGATTCTGAACCGTTAAGTAGAGAGCCTGAAGACGTTGAGGTGAGCAAATCTGTTGTAGTAGTGGCTGAAGGAGATGATGTTGGTAATAAAAATGGTCTTGTGGTAGTGGTAGAGGAGGGTTTAGTCGGAAAAGATAAAGCTGAAGATGATGTTAATAATCAAAGTTCATTGGCCAAGGTGGTTGATGGAGGAATGGGTGAAGATAATGTCGATGTACGCACTACAAACACAGAGAATGAAGACGGAGTTGAGCAAACAAACAAGGATAGTTTTCAGTCAACAGTTGAAGCTACAACTAATGGTGCTCAAAAATCTGGGAATGGTGATTCCAAAATGGCTGTTGAGACTCACGATTCCACAAAGATTCCGGAGTCTGAAGATTCCAAGATGGGTGATGAAAATGCTGCTGAAGATTTTGATAAGAAAGCTGAAGTTGGTCAAATGAGCAAAGAAGAAAGCATACAATCAATAGAAGTTACAACAGATAATGTTTCAAAATCTGAAGATTCTAAGATGGATGACGAACCTCAAGTTACTGAAGAAGAAATTGCTGTAAAAGATAAAACTGAGGATCTAGAAAAAGGTCCTGTTCAAGAAGTGGCTGACGGAGATCATGTGATGGATGAAAAAACTGTAAAAGATGATGCTTTAAGTTCATCAAAGATTTCACATGCAGTGACTATGGCTAGTCTCGGATTAGAGGACGTTGATGTGGTGGTTGTAGATGAGGGTTCGGAAGAGAAACATGAAACTCAAGATAGTGTTTCTGTTGAACTTAGTTTGGTTTGTCCTGATAATCAAAGTTTATCGACTGAGGTAGTTAATGCAGGAACATGTGAAGTTGACCAGAAAGTTGAAGTTGACTCAACAACTAAAAATGATGCAACAATAGTAAGCGATGAAGTTGCTGTATGCAGTAAAGCTGATGAAGTGACAACTGCTCATACGGAACTTGATTCCCATGTGCAAGTTTCAACTGATGGTGGGATTTTGGTCGAAAATCAGAGCATGAAAGCAAATGATGTGACAGATATTGGTGATTCAGTTAAAATTCAAGAAAATCAAGATTCCACAGTAGGAGTTCCAAGCACCAGTGAGCCCCAAACTTACACACATGGTGTTTTACCTGCAAACACAGAGTTTTCATATGAAGAAGCTCAGATGGATAGAGGAGAGGATGCAGGGATGGACATCGATGAAGTACTCGGTTGGAAAGATGAAATACCCTCCGTGCATGAAGGCGAGCAAAACGCGGACCCCACTAATCTCCCAAATGTCGAAAAGCAAGAAACAGAGTTATTAGGGCATAATCGTGTTTCGTTGAAGCAATCACATTATTTCCATCCACCTGAACGTGAAGGTGAGTTCTCGGTTTCAGATCTGGTGTGGGGTAAAGTTAAGAGCCATCCCTGGTGGCCGGGGCAAATATTTGATTCATCTGATGCATCAGAAGACGCAATGAAGTATCATAAAAAAGATTGCTTTTTGGTAGCTTATTTTGGAGACCGAACTTTTGGTTGGAACGATTCAACAGCCTTGAAGCCGTTTCGGCAACATTTTTCTCAAATAGAAAGACACATGAATTCTGAAGATTTTGATAAGGCTGTTCATTGTGCTTTGGTAGAAGTGTCGAGACGGGTAGAATTAGGACTCACGTGCTCCTGCATTCCTCCTGACATCTATGAAAATATTAAATGTCAGATTGTAGAAAATTCAGGAATCAAGCAAGAATCAAGTAGAATACAAAGTTTGGACAAATCTGCAAGTGTAAACTCGTTTGAGCCCGATAAACTTGTGGATTATGTGAGACTACTTGCAGCGATTCCACATGGTGAAAGTGATAAAATGGAACTCACAATGGCTAAGGCTCAGTTATCATCGTATGGTCGGTTTAAAGGACACCGCCAGCTGGCCGAGTTTCAGTTATGTGGAGATTTGTTGGAAGCTGAACAAGTGATTATAAATGAAACATATTCTGAAGATGGTTTGAAAAAACGAAAGGCTGTTGATTCCGTTTCTGACGGTTTAGAGAAACGACCAACTCTGCATACAGAAACAGTAGCGACACAGGATCCAATGAAAGCACACAGTTTTGTGAATCCCAATATAGGTGGACATCATGTTGTGGTTTATGAACAAGAAAAACCACCTGTGAAACCGGCGCGCAGATCAAACAAAAAGCGTTTTTTTAGTAGTAATCATGAAATAGAGGCAAATGAACAATCAGAGCTTATAAAGAGGAGGCAGCAAAATTTGGCGACAGAAGTTCTGATGAAGTTTGCAGATGGAAGTTACTTTCCTTCAGAAATACAATTAAATAAAATGTTTAGACGGTTCGGGCCGTTAATGGAGTCAGAAACTGAAGTTGATAGGCAGAGTGGTTGGGCGCGAGTGGTGTTTAAAAAGTGTTCTGATGCGGAAATTGCCCATAGTAGTGCTGGAACATTCAACATCTTTGGTTCCGTCAGTGTACATTATGAGCTTAATTATACACCATTGATCTCATATAAGCCATTACCCCTTCCATTGACACAAGATCCACCACATGCAAGGTATTTCTTTCATCCTGGTAAATTTACTGTTTTATTTTAGTGAATTCAAAAAATTAAAATATCAAATATACCCATTCAAAACGCTTAAAAATTTCATGTATACGCGTTTTACAAAACACAATTTACATTAAGTGTTCAAATGCTGTTGAAATTGACTGAATTGCCCAAAGCCGAAGCAAGTCTGTTGGTTTGGCCGGTTTATAATCCAAACGGTCCGGTTTTTGCGGTTTGGCGGGTATAATGGTCTGGTCCAGTTTGAGACTTGGAACCTGCCGTGTAAACCAAACTGGCCGTTTGACACTTATTTATTTATATATTTGTTTTCATTTTTGGAATATGTGGTTTTGTATATGTATTATAGTCACGAACCATCTTTAGCATTTTAAAATTGTTAGTACAAACTAATGATTATCTAATAATAAAATTGATTCAAACCGTCAAATCATCCACCCAACCAGGCTGGGTTGGTTTGTCGTTTTGAAACCATAGTTACCGGTTCGACCCAAAGCTTTTTGCAAAATTGGCCGAACAGGTACATGTGTTTTAAGGGAAGGGTATAAATGTCAAGTTTAAAAATGGGTTTATTTGATATTTTGATTAATAGTTTGGTATATTATACAAAGTTTTGAAGGGGATGTATGAAATTATGCCCTATTTTTATTTTACTTTAAAAATTAATAATGTGACCAAGTATCCCGACTTCTTGTGTTAACATTCAGCGTATTATATATGACGTGAACCGATTCACATTTCAGCTGATGATTTCAAGATATACAATGAGCCACGCTCATGAACAAGGGCTATGCGTGTACATTATGTACTGTTGTATCCTCTAAAGATTCAACCCGTGATGAGAGTCATCATGTCTATGGCGTATTATCTTCTTATGATGAGTTTGGATTTATAAAAAAACTGCAGGTCAAAATAGCATCTTCCGAGCTACAATGGAAGGCATGTATTTGTATTTGTATCAATATACCTTATTTTGTTTAATAAATAGCGAGGCAAAACTATATTCTAGATTAGTTTTTAGCTTTCGTTATCTTTATAACTATTTTCATCACGAGTCTGCTAAATCGTGTGCAGTTACTTTATGGTGCCGATAGCTTGTTTTTGCGCAATAATAGGCGTATTTGTGTTGACATCTAGGAGCCTTGTGCATAAGGTGTCAAAATGGGTGGATCGGGTGGGTTGGAATCCTTTTTGTACAGGCCTAATGGGTTTGTTTGGGTTGGATTGAAATAGAAAAAAAGTAATGAATTTATTTAAAAGGATTATAAAATCTATAATGTCAAAATAATAATAGAGTCAAGAGGTTTTTAAGTATTTATTATATTTTGGATGCTTTTAACCCGATTGACCTATTTTATTTTTGCTATGTTTGAAACATTTACTTCTTGTTCAATCCAAATAAAACGCAACCTCAATTGCACAGGTTTGACAGAAACTTCATTTTCCTGTTAGTCAAACTAGTTTATTAATTTGTAAAACTAAAGAAATGGATCTTGTGTTCATAATTAGAATTGGTCTTGGAAAACCCAAAACCTGAAGTGCAGTAAATTCGGGTCTTTATTCGAATCAAATTTGGTTTTTGAGTTGAATTCAAACTTGCGAATTTAAACGACCTAACCTGATTATTCAAATTCTAATTATAATTGAATTACTTAATTTTGCTATTAGTCAAATTAGCTTGAATCATGGTGAGCCAGGGACGACTAGAATTTGCCTAGTTTACAAACTGAACCGGCTCGGCTCAGAGTTTACATACCAAGCTTAATATTAGGCTCAGACTCGGCTTTTTAAGCTAGCCAGCACATCACGGTTTAGTTTAGCTCGGTTATTGTTTGATGACCTCCAGGCGCTTGTTTGTTTCTCTTTCCGACACCTCCCACAACCTTTGACACTTCAATCCTCACTATGGAGTCCGGTGATGAAATGATAGCACAACTCAACCGCTGCTTTCGATATATAATGAGAGAAGGTCGGCTGACTGTCGGGTACTTCTATCGACTGTTATAGAGTAGACGAGGTAGTTGTTGTAGGTTAATAAATAGTTGTGAGATTCAAAGAAAAAAGAAAAACGATAAAAGTAGACTAATGGGGGATGGGCATTAAGAAGCAGTGGTTCACTTGAGATTGTAAGAAAATCGATTACTATTATGGATTTAGTGCTAAAGTGACCGAAAAGGAGAAAGTGTGTTGGGTCAGGTCACTTAGTCTTGCTATATATATAAAAAAAGCTAACAACGTAGTTTGTTGCTCATTTACCTTACTTCTATTTCGATGTATTAATTAAGACATCATTGTAGAGTTGCATTAAAAAATATATAAAATACAATAATTTTTATAAAATAAAATCCTAAGTAATAGCTCAATTCACAAACCGCTATATTGGTTTCTAATAGTTAAAAATGTAGCTACAATCCCATACCCCTTCGTAAATTTGTCCACTACACCAACAATATGTATAACTAGGGTTATTTTTCAAGTGTAACTTAACATCTATTATCTCTAGGGTATACCTTTTTGTACCTCAAGGCTATTTACAATTAACTAGGGTTATTTATCAATTGTAACTTAACATCTTCTATTGTCTCTAGGGTATACCTTCTCAAGGCTATTTACAATTGATATGAAACACTTTTGTCGAGTTAAATGTATGATTGATCCCTATGGTTTACAGATTTTGTACGGTATGTTCTCAACTTTCAATAAGTACCTAACTGATACTAATGGTTGTAAAAATGTAACACAGATAGCCCTTAATAGCTAACATCATTAACTTTTCAGTTAAATACGTATGAAATTACTTATTTACCCTTAAACTTAAAACAAAAGAATATAAAAAACCATAAACAAAAAAAGTAATACTAAATCCATGTGGGCCTCACCACCACTCTCATTTCTTCTTCAACTATCAACCACTACCACCTTTGCTTTCAGAACCACCACTTCCTTCACAAATCATCACAAGGGCCGGCCCAACTTATTTGGAAGCTTAAAGCGAAATGAAAATACGAGTCCTTTTATTGCCAACGAATAAAACTTGTTAATTGGTTTTTGGATGCCATGTAGTTATTGCTCTGGTACCAAATTATAATACTGGAGTTGAATAAAACAAAAAAAAACACATACAAATTTCATAAAAAGTAAATGTGCAAATCTTAATACCAAATAATAACTGGGCACATGTTAATCTTAAACATTTGTAATAGATGATTGTTACTTTAATATTGTAAATTGAACTTTGGTAGCATCAAGGACTTTGGCTTAATGGATAAAGACTGGTGTACGAAATCGGAGATTCTGAGTTCCATCCCCGTTATAATCATATGTTTTTAATTTATATAATAGTAATGATTAATAATTTATATAATAGTATAGATTAATTTTTCCCTACTGTTTCACTGTTTTTATCCCTGCTAGTCTTGGACCTTGCCCATTCTCCCACAGTAACCACATTTGACAAATAATTTAGAAAAATGAGGCATTATTTACTTAGTCACCCAAAGCCTTAGCTTCATTTGGCTTGGGGTTGGGTCGGCCCTGACCATCACCACTACTTTCACAAACCACCACCACCACTTGCAACCACCTTTACCACCACCACCGGTAGCCTTAATCATCATCACCACCACCACCACCACTTCTTGTAGCCTCTATAGTCGCCACCCGCCACCAAAGGTTTCCTCTCGTTTTTTGGCGACGCCGTCAGACAACTCACTGGGAATTTCAACTGGGGTTATGGTTGGGATTGCAATTGGTGCGATTTTGATTGTTTGTTTGTTGTAAAAATGAAGTCAAGCTCCGGCGAGGTATTATCTTCCTCTGCCGTCATTACCTAAATGTTGGTACTTTTTGTAGGATCGTTTTGTCCAATAGCAAAGGTCCTAATTTGAGTATCTAGTCCATACGTGTGGAATTCATATGAATTAGTGACAATTAACAAGATTATTTCATCAATTAACTTATTTCATTCAATGTTTAACAGTTACAAATGATCAGGAAATCCAACAGAGCTTCACCGTCTCAGTCGCAAAAGTTCTACCCACTAACACCTCACACTAGCTATATATAGACATGCTACCTGCGTGCGAAGTTAAATACAAACAATGTAAAATCTAACATTTTCGCCCTATTACAAAATACCGGCACAACCCTAAGACGTAGGCAATAGACATTATGTACCAACACTTTTGACCATCTATGTTCTTAATTTTATAACTCTTATGTTCATATTAAACTTTTTATAAGATCTTGATAATATTAGTCTTATTAGATTATATTGTCACTGTTTTAAAATTGGGGCTGTATAGTTGACTCTTACGGTAGTGGTGGTGGTTTGTGAAAGTGGTTTGTGAGGGTAGAGGTGATGGTGTGGGGAAGAAGAAGGGTGGGTGATTATAAACTAAAATTAAATAAAAACAAATGTGAAAGTTTATTAAATATATATATACCCACTTAACTAATAATTTTAGTGATGTTAGAGGATGTTTGGGATTGAGTTTGAAAATAACTAATTGACTTATTAGTTATTTGAAAAAGTCAACATGACAATAAGATTTCCAAAAGCAAAGGTTTAAGGTTTTTTCAAATGATTTATTGAGCTCTAATAAATAATAAGTCATTTTAAACTCAATCCCAAAAACCCCATTGGATGGTGAAGACTACTATAGTTACAATATTCGTACTAATAATAAGTTTACGACCATTAAATCTAACTAATTTGTAAAGCATAAGAACTATCCAACCATTCAACTTACTTTTGTCCAGTGTTTTTAGACCCGGATTGGATCGGGCGGTCGGACCGAGAATCAGAGGTTGAACCGGTCTGGGTCATGGTACCGCACCGGAAATACATTGAATCGAAAATTGACTGAAGACCCGGCAGTTGGACTGAGAAACCGGTCGGTTGAATTGGTATTTTTATACATTTTTCAGATTTAACCTTATTAAATTTTATAATATTTACAACATTTTTCGATTCATACGTCCGATCCGATCGATCACCGGTCAAACCATTACGGTCTGATTGTGAAAACATTGCTTATGTCACTTGTAACATTTTCACTCTGCAAATGCTTTTTTATAAAATTTTAAACCCCAGCTCCAAAAATCCAACTCAACAAGATTTCAGCTTGTAGAGCATAAATAAGGTACGGAACTCTGTCTGATCCTAGGGTTTCGTTTTTCTTGTTCGTCATTACTTCTTTCTCTTACGTTACTCAACATATACCAACACTTAGGGTTTAAATTTTGTGTTTTTGGATCTTTAATCGGTATAAATTAGGTATATACGGAGTTACTGTTACTCGGTACGTTGCTCTATCGACACGAACAATTCTGCTACAGATTTAGGGTTTGAATTGCTTGATTTTGGATCTTTAGATATACACGTAGTTAATTCTTATTGATTGTAGTTGATCTGATCAGATTACACTCTGAATTATGAAAGAACAAACGGATGATGTGTCGTTGAGTGTTAAGGAGTCTACTGTCACTGTTGATTCTACTTCAACTGATGTGAAAATTGATGATGTGATGGTAGATATTGTAAGTGCTGATGTGAAAGAGGACTTAGATAGAGAAACAATGACTCGCGATCAGGTTATGGAAGATGTTGCTGTGGTTAAAGAAGTTAGTAATGATCGGGTTGAAAGTAGAGTTGGAAATTCGGAGAAAGTTGAGGTGGTGGTGAGTGAGGAGAGTGTGGAGGTAGTTAAAGAGGTTATTGAGTCGGATTGTGATGATAAGAAGTGTAGAATCGGGTCGGTGGTTGGAGGTTCTAAAACGATTTCTGAGCCGTTAAGTCAAGAGGTTGAAGCTGGTGGAGGTGATGTTGAGGTGAGTGAATCTGTTGTGGTAGTGGCTGGTGAAGAGAAAAATCACAGAGAAACCGAGGTGGTTGATGGAGGAACGGGTGAAGACAGTGTCCATGTAAGCAATATAAACATGGAGAATCAAGTTGGAGTTGAGTCAGTTGACCAAACAAACGAGGAGAGTTTTCAGTCAACAGTTGAAGCTACAACAAATGGTCATTCCAAAATGGCTGTTGAGATTCAAGATTCCACAAAGATTCTGGAGTCTGAAGATTCTAAGATGGATGATGAAAAAGCTGAAAATTTGGACCAGAAAGTTGAAGTTGATCAAATGAGCAAAGAAGATAGTACACAATCAACAACAGAAGTTAGAACAGATAAAGTTATAAAATCTGAAGATTCTAAGATGGATGACGAACCTCAATTTACTGAAGGAGATGTTGCTGTAAAAGATAAAACGGAGGATCTAGAAAAAGGTTTGACCATGGAGACTGTTAACGAACCTACGGGTTCTGTTCAAGAAATGGCTGATAGAGACCATGTGATGGATGAAAAGACTGTAAAAGATAGTGTTTTAAGTTCATCAAAGATTTCACGTGCAGTTACTATGGCTAGTCTTGGATTAGAGGATGATGTTGTGGTGGTTGTAGATGAGGGTTCGGAAGGGAAACATGAAACTCAAGATAGTGTTTCTGTGGTACTGAGTTTGGTTTGTCCTGATAGTCAAAGTTTATCGACTGTAGTAGGTAATGCGAAAACAGGTGAAGTTGACCAGAAAGTTGAAGTTGACTCAACAAGTAAAGATGAGAATACGTACGCAACCAAAGTAATTGATGAAGTGACAACTGCACATAAAGAACTGGATTCCCATGTGCAAGTTTTAACTGATGGTGGGATTTTGGTCACAAATCAGAGTATGAAAGACAATGATGTGACAGATAGCTCTAAAGTTGTAGAAACAGACATGGAACCTGCAAGTATTGGTGGTGATACAAACAATATTCTAGAAAATCAAGATTCCACAGTAGAAGTTCCAAACACTGGTGAGCCCCAAAGTTATGGCACACATGTTTTACCTGCAAACACAGAGTTTTCATATGAAGAAGTTCATATGGATAGAGGAGAGGATGCAGGGATGGACATTGATGAGGTACTCGGTTGGAAAGATGAAATACCCTCCATGCAAGAAGACGAGCAAAAGGCGGACCCCACTAATCTCTCAAATATTGAAGAGCAAGTAACAGAACCACTACAGCATAGTCACGTTTCATTGCAGCAATCACGTTATTTCCATCCACCTGAATGTGAAGGTGAGTTCTTGATTTCAGATTTGGTGTGGGGTAAAGTCAGGAGTCATCCATGGTGGCCGGGGCAAATATTTGACTCTTCTGATGCATCGGAAAAAGCAATGAAGTATCATAAAAAAGATTTCTTTTTGGTAGCATATTTTGGAGACCGGACTTTTGGTTGGAACGATTCAACAGCCTTGAAGCCGTTTCGGGAATATTTTTCCCAAATAGAAAGAGAGATGAACTCAGAAGCTTTTAATAAGGCAGTCCATTGTGCTTTGGTAGAAGTGTCGAGACGGGTAGAATTAGGACTCACGTGCTCCTGCATTCCTCATGACATATATGAAAATATCAAATGTCAGATGGTAGAGAATTCCGGAATCAAGCAAGAATCGAGTAGAATACAATGTTTAGACAAATCTGCAAGTGTAAACTCGTTTGAGCCCGATAAACTTGTGGACTATGTGAGACTACTTGCAACGGTTCCATATGGTGAAAGTGATAAAATGGAACTCACAATGGCTAAGGCTCAGTTATCATCGTATGGTCGGTTTAAAGGGCATCGCCAGTTGGCTGAGTTTCAGTTATGTGGAGATTTGTTGGAAGCTGAACAAGTGATTAAAGATGAAATATATTCTGAAGATGGTTCGAAAAAACGGAAGGTTCTTGATTCCATTTCTGACGGTTTAGAGAAACGACCATTAAAGGGTGAACCGGCTGACAGCTTAGCCGGAAACAGTGTTCCTGTTCAGAGCTCGGGGAATCAAGCAGATATGCTATCACAACTTCACTTGGCTGCACAGGATCCAATGAAAGGACACAGTTTCGTGAATAACGTAATCCCTTTTTTTAAAGGTCACAGAGCAGCTGTTGTAAGCAAGTCTAAAAAGAGAAAAGCATCAAATGAAAATGAGTTGGACGAGTTTGAATTTGATGACGTTAATGATTCTTATTGGATGGACAGGATCATTCAGAACCATCCTGAAGAGCAGGTACTGCAAGAGAAAAACAATATAACTGGAGGACATCAAGTTGTAGTTTATGAACAAGAAAATCCACCTGTAAAACCGACCCGTAGATCAAACAAAAAGCGTTTCTTTAATAGTAATCATGAAATAGAGGCGAATGAACAATCAGAGCTTATATTTAGAAGGCAACAAAATTTGGCAACAGAAGTTTTAATGAAGTTTGCAAGTGGAATCTACTTTCCTTCAGAAGTACATTTAAATAAAATGTTTCGACGGTTCGGGCCGTTGATGGAGTCAGAAACAGAAGTCGATAGGCAGAGTGGCCAGGCTCGAGTGGTGTTTAAAAAATGTTCTGATGCTGAAGTTGCTCATAGTAGTGCTGGAAAATTCAACATCTTTGGTTCCATTAGTGTAAATTATGAGCTTAATTATACACCAGTGATCTCATATAAGCCATTGCCCCTTCCAGTGGCACAAGATCCACCACATGCATGGTAAATTTTTCCAGCCAGCTTTTTGTAATTTACTGTTATTTTATTTAAATGCAACCAAAAAAATAATATTCAATATATCCATTCAAAATGTATAAAATTTCTTAATTTCATATTTACCGGTTTCATAAAATACAATTTATAATACAACCTTTTAGGAGTGTTCAAGGCTCGGTTTTTTGCGGTTTAGTTGTTTTAGGATTCGGTCCGATTTGAGACTTGGAACTGGCTGTGTAAACCAAATCGTCCGTTTATCCTTTATTATTGTGTATGCTTTTCATTTTTCGAATATGTAGTGATGTATATGTATTATAGTCATTCGCCATCTTTAGCATTTTTTAATTTTTATTACAAACTAAGGATTTTCTTACAAAAAAAGAAAAATGGTTCTAACTGTCAAGCCACTCACCTAGGCCAGTGAACACCCTTCTGACCATTATACCTTATCTTTCTCCTTACACTCCAAAATCATCATCCTAATGCAAGTTTGAAGGGAAGGGTATAAATGTCATAAATTTGAAAATGGGTATATTTGATGCTATGATTTTTTGTTCTGTAAATATGGTATTATATCACGTTTTGAGGGGTATAAATAAAATTTTCCTTTATTTTTTATTTTATTTCTCTTACGAGATCAAAATTATGCGATTTTGTACGCTAACCTGTAGCAATTTATATATAACATGAAGTGATTCACATTTCAGTTGATGAATGCAAGATACACAACGACATGGTGCTCGTAAACCAGGGCTATACGTACATTACGTACTGTTGTATCCTATGAAGATTCAACCCGAGATGAGAGTTATCATGTCTATGGCTTATTCTTCTCTTGTGAGCAGCTGTTACCTTAAAGGAACTCTTTGATTCTTTTAAGGATTTGACCATAACAATAGTCAATACCTTGCATCTTCTGGAGCTACAGTGAAAGGCAAGTATTTGTATGTGTACCAATGTAACTTGTTTATGTTTGAAAGCCTGCCTTCAATAAATTACCGAGGTGAAACTTTGTTCTAGATTAGTATGTAGCATGTGTTGTTATTTGATCGCGAGTTTGCTAAATCGTGTGCAGTTCCTGTTCTGATAGATAGTATTTTGCGCAAAAATGTTTTTTGTGTTGCCATATTGCCATCTTGCAGCTCTAAGCATAGTGTAAGGGTGCCAAAATGAGTAGATGAGATCATCAGATGGGTTGGATAATGGGTCAAAATGGTTAAGGTTGGGTCGAACCACCAACATTTTCTCTTTCCAAACAGAAAACAATAATGAATTGATCAAGATTTTATAAAAGCTATATTGTTAAATTAATAATCTAGTGAGGAGGTTTTTAAGCTTCTATTACACTTTGGACTAGGAGTGTGCATTGAATCGCGTTTTGGTTTATTTTTTCTTTTATGAACAAAGGTAACAAGTTAGTAACAACTCAATATGAAACGATTCGAATTCAACTAACTCGAAATCGATATGAATTTAACCGAATTGAGAAAAAAACAATCAGAAATGTACAGGAAAAATTAATGCAAGAATTCATCTTTTATGAACAAAGGTAACAAGTTAGTAACAACTCAATCTGTGAACAAACAACTTCTAACACTTTGTGAACCAATGTAACAGTAAACTATCATCCTTTTATGCAATCTGTAAGCAACAATCTGTGAATGTAATTAGTAACCTACTTTTGTATCATCTGTTTAAACAAATTTAGTAACTAGATTTTAAGAAATAATCTTTGAACACTAAGCAATAGTGTGTGAACAAGAGCGTAAAAAACTTCATGCCAACAATATCGAACAAGATGACAAACTAACATGAAAACTTAATCTGTGAACAAGAATCGATGGACTCAATTCGAACGGTTTCAGGCTTCAGCAGGTGACCAATTTCAGTCTTTTGGAAGTGGTGATGCATTGAGGTGGAAACGGCTGGGGGAGTCGAGCGGCTGAGGTTGAGGTCGGAGAGAACGGCTATTGGCTGATTTGAGCTATGGTCTTCAGTTCTGAGTTTTATTGAGAATTAGGATTTTAGTTTAGATTTTATCGAGACTTAGGACTAAAGATGCAAAAAAACCGGTTCTGGACCCGAACTGACGGAGCTGACACCGCCGAACCGGTAGGCAGTATACCCGGTTTAGAATCAAATACGTTGAGTTGTGTGAATTTAGATTTAGGTTTCTGTTGGAATGTTGGATTAGCCAACAATTGTATCATGTATTCATGTCTGACATACTAATAGTCCAGTGTTATTATTTTTAAGCCCAAAGAGGTATGTTGCTGTTAGCCCACGACCGGCGACCCACATACATCACGCATGGATGCATGCGTGTGTGCAGCTGAATTTGTAATTCGGTTTGGATAAGCTATCGATTCGAATAATAAGCACACCCAAATTGAACTTTTTACGTGTTGGTCTGGTTTGAAGGTAAAACCAACCCACATTTGATAGGATACTTATGGATCATATATTTAAATTGTTGGTGTTCACTGTTCGAATTGATTCGAAAAACTCAAATTTGAATCGGTCTTAATTTGGTTTTCAGCTAAATTCGTATGAAATTTGAATCTACCCAACCTGATTATTCAAAACCGAATTATATGAGACTTCTTTTTAGGTATTAGACATTTTTGAGCTTGAACCTTAAATTCATCAATGACCGGCACTGGGTTGTTCCAAAGGGTTGCTTAGCCGATCAGAACCATGTATATCATAAAATTAGCTCGCTTACCGTCGAATTTACAAACCAATCCAAATATTGATCTCTAGTTTGTCTTGGCAATCAAAAGTTGAAAATTTGATTCGAATGGAATTCAAAGTTTCATGGTTCGAATTCGGTTTTCTAAAATTTGATTTTGATTCAATTCGATTTTAGTAATCGAATACGAATGTATGATTTTGTATGCACGAAATTAATCAATTTAGACTTATGGTGGTTAATATCAGGTATGAACTTATAATTTGGATGTGCCACTTTAAATCTTTTAGATGTTTTTGATGGTTTATTAGTTTTATAAACCTGTGTTTTTATGTTAAAAAAGTTCAAAGTTTGTATGAGCTTTGAAAATAACATACGTTGATTTTTGGCTGAATACGAATGGAATTGAATATATTCAAATATCTATTTGAATTCAAACCGAATTCAAATTTCGAATTCGAATTGAGTTCACCGAAGCTAATTCGAATCGAATATGAATTCATGATCGAAATTCAAATTCAAATTATTTGAAAATTCGAAATTCGATTCGTTGAACTCCCCCTATTATAAATCTCGGTTTGATTTCTTTCGATTATTGTGTTTGGTTTAGTTTAAGTGAGTTACCTACTCAAAGAGAGACACCTATTAGGTTTTGCAAAATCAAATGAATTTAACAGAATAGATAATCTTTTGCTTTTATAAAACAACCGAAGCGGGATAGCAACACAACAGAAGGAAATAAGGAGTAAGAGCATTCACATCACATCCATCCTACTCATCTTTATAATATAAATAAAAAACACATTATTTTTATCTGAAAATTTATTTATCTTCTAAAAAGCTACCACATCCCATCCTTTATATCTATATCTATATTGTTTTTCGATTATTTTTTCTCTTCCATTACAATCGTAACTACTTACTAATTTGTCTTATCATCAGTTTATTCTAAAACTGATTTCCAACGAATTTTATAAAATTTGAGTGTCTCATTTATGGGTGTTGATCAAGAATCTTTTGGGTTTTGGGTTAATAGAGTGTTGATTAGGAAAATTTGACAGTCATTATGTCTCCTTTTCTTTAAACTTGATATAAAACACTATACACAGTTAGAAAATCAGAACCGAGAACAAAAACAAATTATATGCTAATGAACGGGTTTTTGAGCCACTCTATGCAATCTAACTTAATTTGTAGTTACGAGAAGACAACCAATTTCACACCCAACTCGAATTTACAACCATCTCATTTATCAAGCAATCTTCATTATTGTTCACTAACCTCCAAATTACATAGTCTGGGAAATCTTGAGCACATACTAGAATCTCCAATTCACACATTTGTTTATTTTATCTATGTTATGATACAAAGTTTATAAGAATTTTTCACATTCTATAGATATTTTGAAAAACCAAATACGCTTAGTTTTTGTAAGATTTATATGGAAGCATAAATAAAACAAATGCGTTACAAGTGTCTCTCTCTCTCTCTCTATATATATATATATATAGGGTTATGATCGTGTGAAAAACACTAGCTATTTGAAAAATTTGAGAAGTATTCTAGACTACACATTTTCTTTAATCTTTTCGTAATATACACATATTTATAGTTTAAAATTCACTATATACATATATGTATATTGTCAAATCTTGAATTATACATATATGTATATAGTCAATTTTAAACTCTACATATGTGTATATTACGAAAAAATTAGGAAATGTGTAATTCAAAATGTTTGCAAGTTTCTCAAATAGATGAACTTCTCTTATGATCCTTACCATATATATATATAGTGGATGATTCAAATGAGGAAAATTCTTTGTAAGAAGAAAATTATTTTTCAACTGTTAAGAATGTTTCATTTTGCTTCATTTAATATTTGTAACTAATGTTATTGTAAAGTTATATTGTTAAACTTAGATAATCATTAATTTGTAGTCTTTCTATTTAATAGCTAACTACATTAAATTTGTAACTTATTTTCAATATATATATATATATATATATATATAATACAAAAAAAATATTAATTTAGAGTGTATAATAAATTACAAGGTGTATAAGATAAATTACAAGCTGTGTAGGATAAAGTATGAAATAAATTTAATGTTATTGTAAAACTATATTGGTAAACTTAAATAGATCATTAATTTGTAATATTTCTTTTTAATAGTTAACTAATTTAATTTGTATCTTATTTTCAACACATATATATTTTTTTTCAAGAAAGATAAAGAAAAACTAATTTAGAGTGTACGAAAAAATACGAGGTGTATAAGATAAATTACGAGTTGTGTAGGATAAAGTATAGAATATATTTCGACATATGTAATATAAAATTCAATCATATGTAGGATAAAATTTTATGTATGTAGAATAAAATGAAATTGACTAATTAATTAAAGAGAGAGTAATTAATGTAAGAAGTTATAAACTATTAATATTTTACCATTATATTCTTTTCTTCTTTTTCTTCTTAAAATGTTCTTTTTTCTTGTTTAATATATATATGGTGGTAGAATTCAAATAAGAAGAAAAATTTTGTAAGAATAAAAAGAATAACTTTTAAACCAATAGAAATTCTTCATTTACTTCATTTAATGTGTATATTTAATGTTATGAAAAATGACATATAGATAAATCTATAATTGTTATTAATTTCAGCTAATTAATTTAACTTGTAACTCATTTTTTTCATATACTCTTTCAAGATAAAATAATTTATGGTGTAGGACAATTTTGACATGTGTAGGATTTTCGAAATGTGTAGGGTAAATTTTACATATGTGTAGGGTAATTTCCGGTAAATGTAAGATATATGTAGGATAAATTTTGAAATGTGTAGGATAAAATATTTTTGTTTTATTAATGAGAGATAACATAATTAATGAAAGAAGTTATAAACTATTTAATGTTTCACCATTATGCCATTTCTTCTGTTTCTTCTCACATTAAATTTATTCTCAAATGAACTTTCCCCTATATATATATTAAAAGAGAAACTAAAAAAATAATACCAAAATTTACAGTGATGAATAGTGATCCCTCATATTTGAGGTGTCAATCTAGCTTATATTAAAAAATAAGAGGGTGGATATGGATACATGGAATGGGATGTAGAGTGTTTTTAAGTAATTTCTTTAGAATTGAAAGAGAAGGATGGAGAATGTTGGTGGATAAGATGTGAATACCCTAAGATAAGTGATTTCTTTAGAATAACCTAGTTTCTCAATCAAAGTGATCTAAACAAAAATCTCACAAAGCTTACACCGTCGACCTCTTGCCCATTCGACCACTTAGTCACTCACACCTCCTCTGGTGGTCTGGCCTCACAGTCTCACTGATCATGATATGTAAATCGACATGATATTGCTGAATATGAAGTATTTGAATAATTGAATTGACTTATGAATTTGTTTCTTTTACGTGGTTATAGTTGTCTTTGTAATATTATCAATTCAAATCAACCTAAACTAGAATTATTTGAATTTAAATTTGTTTTAAAAATTTTAATTTCTAATGACTCGAGTTGAATAAACCATGACCTGACCTGATAAACACTCTTAAGTCTTACCATAAATACCTCATAAAGATATCAATGTTTAATAAACAATTATAAGAAGGACAAAGACTAAAGGCTAATTATGCATTAGGTAGGAGTAGGGGTAGGAAGGATGTAGCTTTGTCTCAACAAATGGAATCTAGATATAATCAACACAAATGTGACGTACCTTCTTCCAAAAGTCAACTTTTATAAACAAATTTACCCTACTACTAATAGTAGGTGATCTCTAATAGATTTGTAGGTGATGTCTAGGCATCTTAGCTTTCTTCTAGTTTTCAACAATATAGCCGGTTATGTTAATGTTATAATATAACATAACCGATCATCTTGCATCAAACATATAGGAATTCTAATCCGATGTGTATATGATATCAATCTGGAGTATCTGATTTACATGCACACGTAGATAAAAACGAAAGCAAGCCCTTTTGGATCACGTAGAGCTTCACTGTCCTTTCATCCATCCTATACAAAAAAAATCAAATTTAACCTTGTGGAAAAGGTTTCACATGTAAGAATAATATATCTTTACTAATATTAGAAAGTGTTCTCTAAAACTAATAATGGGTACATTAGTAAATTAAGTTACTCTTTACACTATTGTGGTCATTGGTCAACCATGCACAGGAGTGATTAATTACTATTTGTACAAAAAATGAAATGATGATTATGGTTTAAACTAATGATTAAAATGGGGTCATTAGTGTTGAAAAGGTGAAAACAGAAGGATTTTTTGATGATGGACACAGAACATGGAAAAAATTAAAATGATGGCTTTAATTTTGGGGTCTATTCAAGATTGGATGACATGTTATGTGTCTGCTTTTGGGAATACGTCCTCTCAAGTCAATCCATTGATCAATCATAGTTCACACTTAAATTTCTTTCTAGTAAACATGACTAAACCTATAAACAAACCGCATATTCAACAAACTGTTCGTGGTTGAAGTTGTAACATAAAAAAAACTTCTTTTTAACTTTGCTTTATCTTGATTGACAAAAGTGAATGAATGGCTTGTTCATCTAGCAAAGATAATTAGTCTTCATTTATATTTCAAATTTGTAGACATTTTAATATAATAGTTAAGGATTAGTATCGTAAAAACCAAATATGTTTTCTTGATTTGTACGAAAAAGTATATCAATCCAATTTTGGTATATCAAGTTCTTTAACTTATCCAATATATTTCACATGCGCAGTGCTCGCATGATCGTTCCCATATTAGGATCAAATACAAATAACTTGTTCGGTAAGAAATGTAAGAAACAATAGAGAAATAATGAGTGTAGTAATAATCATTATGTAACATTAAGATTGTTGCGTAATAATAATTACCATAGTTTAAGTTTTAATAGCATATATATTCTAGTGCTTCACACACTTTGTACGTTAAAATCTGTTTGTAGTGGATCCCACCCTATACATACATTGAACATTAACAAAAGGATGTACATGACAACCGCGACAACACAAGTTGTCAACTACACATTCTTCACGTATGTTATGAATTTGAAAGTAGCGTTAATTAACAAATAACTTCATTTTAAACAAGCTGGGACTTTAATGTAACAAAATCAAGTTAATTGATTCTATGGTATCAATCTAATGATTAGATAGGTTTACTACTAGTAAAGATATTGATAATGTGTTTATTTATGTACTAAGTTAGTATCTCATGTATTAGTGTATTACATGAATTAAATAAATGTAATGTTATTTACTTAGCAATAAAAAGATTTTGTTTTGTCAACTACACATTCTTCACGTATGTTATGAATTTGAAAGTAGCGTTAATTAACAAATACTTCATTTTAAACAAGCTGGGACTTTAATGTAACAAAATCAAGTTAATTGATTCTATGGCATCAATCTAATGATTAGATAGGTTTACTACTAGTAAAGATATTGATAATGTGTTTATTTATGTACTAAGTTAGTATCTCATGTATTAGTGTATTACATGAATTAAATAAATGTAATGTTATTTACTTAGTAATAAAAAGATTTTGTTTTTAAAGATACGTATATTGATTGATTGAATAAAATCGTGTATTCTGTGTGTTGAATAAAATATACTCTAATATGTTAACATATACAGTTATCAAGACGTGTCTTTATAAATGAATATTGACATGAAAATTATAAGTTCCGTTAGATTAATTTTTAAAACAATTTTTCAGTCACTCATAAAGCAACTGCTATCATTATTTTTTTTTCCAATTTTAACGAACATAATTTTAAACTTATATTTTGAGTAAAACATAAGTTTATTTAAAAAATTCTTATTAGAAATCGTAAACTTTTATCGATTATGTCAGTATCACTCGATATTTAAATTGTTATTCATTATTAGAATTAAATGTGGATTTGATTATGAGATTTGACAATTGTACATTTTGAAATTCTTTAGAAAAGATTAAAAGTTTGACATGATTGAATTTTCATTGATATTTATGAAAAATAAATTTCAAAAATTTTGTTTAAGTTTAGAAGTTTAACATAATTATATGTGTTAGATAGAAAGTAAGAATAAATTAAAAGGAAAGGTTGAGAATGACTGACAGTAACAAGTGAGAAAAATTTAGATGAATGTGTTATCCAAGTTACTAAGATAAGATGTGGCATTATGTTTGTGTTCAAATAACATTTTTAGTAAAGTAATAAAAAGGAATGCAAACAAGTTTCTATGCAACGAAAGAAATAAGAAATTAAATTTGTTAAACACACAAGTTTGTTCGATTATAATCTTTTGAAAATTGTGTTCAAAAGCCGAAAAAACCAACATTACCAAAAGAAAGCGATCTATGTATTATTAAAAGTGTTAATATTAGAGATAACAACATAACTATATATATATATATATATATAGTATGAATAAGTCTTCTAGCCTAATTCTCATATGTTAAATTTCTTAAATATATAAAAAGTTAGAGAAAAATCACTCAAACTTAAGTTTTATTATACTAAACTTCATAAACTTGTCTTAGATTATATACATATATACATATATGATGAAATATATACCATAATGACTTGCTACTAAAAAAATTTTCAAAATAAAATGGTACAGAGTGAACACGGGAAACAACATTTAAGGATGAAAAAGATGCACCTATCGCGTAGTGGAGGTGATCTTCCGCACCACCCAGAACCCTTTTCTCTTCTCTCTCTCTTGAACTCTCACTCAGCTTCATCTCTTGTATCCTTTCGAGCTTGAATACATGTGGCACGATGTGGTACGAGGGTTTCTTCTTCCCCGATGGTGCTTCCTAGATGGTCTCCATGCATGCCATTTTTTTAAAAGGTTGAATTTCATTTTAGAAATGTGACTAAACTAAAAGATAATGAGATATTATTTTAATGTTTTTATTTAAGTGTATATAGACATAGATAAGTTAGTGAGTTTCCTATAAAAAGCTAGGTTAAAGACTTTTTTGTATCGTTTTTAACATTTTTATAGACTCGAAAATAGAAGACTAGATTTTTTTGTGAATAATAAAAATGTATTTTGGATATTATATATATATATATATATATATATATATATATATATATATATATATATATATATATATATTTATCCTTATATAATTGTATTTAAAAAGATATAAATAATAATTGTGATCATTTGGTCCCTTGCATTTGAGATGATGCGGTACTCTACCGGTCTCATAATGCAATAAAATGGCATGTAGGACGTAGTTAGTTGGGCATGGTGGACCTGCATGCTATGATGGTCATATGGCACTATCAATATTTAGAGATTAGTGTCTATGGAGTTATATATATATATATATATATATATTTATTTATTTATTGTCGGCACTCCCAACAGGTTTTTACTCACCACTAAATCTTCCACGTGGCATTCCCTTTATTTAACTTTCATAGAAATGTAGAATAATCGTACATATGACCATAATGGTGTAAGCTATATTTTTCAATCTTGCCACACTTGTAACCCTTCTGCTCCAACCTAGGGATCAAAACCACAACATGAGAAAAATACATGACTACTAGTGTAAATTTTTTCTTTGTTTTATAAACTAAACCTATGCCTTTTGAGATAACTCAAAGTTTGTAAGATATTAGATTTAAAAATCCATGACTCAAAATGATCTCTAAAAAGGTTTAATTAAAGAGCAAATATCATAAAAAAACACTATATATATATATAATTTTTTTTGAAAAGTCACTCATAACATTTTTTTGCATGCACAAAATACTATACTTTGTGATTTTTCTTAAAAAAATCACTCAATAAGTTAAATCTAAATCTCTTCTCATTAACTTTAAAATTTTGTTTATTCCACTTTCTTTTCTATATACAATTAAAGAAAATCACATACATATATACAAACACAAATTAAACCAAAAAATTAACAACTTCATAAGTTGCCACTTCCTCAATCACATAAGCAAATCAATTATTGCATAGTCATTTAAATCTTTCATATGTATATAATTAGCATATAGAACATAAATAATTAATAAATTAAACTCGGCTTGACCTCTCTACGAGCTTCGTCTAATTTTTTAAATTGACATATGGAGTGACTTTATGTGCAAAGAATTGTTGAGTGACTTTGCGTGAAAAAACAAAAAGTATAGTGTTTTCTTCTCAGTGTTAGCAATATGTTCACCTCAACCTTCCACTCGACGACTCCAACCTTTCTGGGAACTTGGGAATTCCAATCAAAAGCATATTGCGAGACAAAGCCATTAGCATAGGACAACTACTGCTTTAAACTTGAAAATGAGAGTAAGATAGTTGCTGAAAATCTACAACTTCCCCAACATTAGACGACATCCAGACGAAGGAGGGAAAAATCTCTAATAAAGATATGCCCAGCAGCTATCTTTCCAGAATAATACTATCCGATAACCCCTTGATTTGTCTGCTCAAATTAATTCCAGCCAAAAGAAGTCGACCCTTAACCCCATGAATTTGCTTCCACAACCCTTAATTTGATAACTTAACAAGAATGGAACTCCAAGATCCGGAGTTGTGATTGAGAGCCCGTACAACTTTTCTCCACAATCCATTACTCTCAACCTTGAACTCCACCACCATTTTTCCAACATTGTCAAATTTGCATCTCGTAATGATTCCAAACCCAGTCCACCAAGTTTTAAGGGCGACACAACCTTCTCCCAAGCAACCCAACTCATCTTGGAATTATCTTCCGACCCACTCCATAAGAAGACCCTCCTCAACTTATCTAAGAATAAAATCACTTGCTCCGGAGCCCTATTCTACTAGAGTAATGCACCTACCATATGACCGAAGCCTAGCTTTCCAAATATAAAGGTGGTGTCGAAACGTATCAACCACCGGTTTCTAATTCTTTACCAGATTCATATTCACCCCACTTGCTATCCCAAATATTTAAATGGAAAGGCACCAATTCTGCAGCGAAGAATGTCCGACATCTCCCTCAACTCCTGACTATCCATCCATACCCCATAAATGACATTTATCCAAATTTACCTTAGGTAGGACACATCAAAGTTCTACAATGGTTTTTTAGCATTAATCTTCATCCAAAGACCTCCAAAACACCACATCATCCTCATAAAGAAAGTGAAACAACAACGGCCCGGTAGGAGTGCACCGAATGCCATGAAAGAAAGCACCCGCTTCATGACACACGTTAAAGCTTCCATGGCGTTAATGAAAATTAAATGGGATCACGTGTCTCCTTTCCTTAACCCTCAGAAGCAATCAAACTCCATAGTTAGTGACCCAGACCAGGACAGAGGCTTGAGTGGATGAAACACAAGACAAAACCCACCTCTTCGGGAAGTTCATTTGTGCCATGACCAAGTCCAAGAAACTCCTATTTAGTGAATCACAGGCCTTATCAATATGAACTTTTACACTTAATCTATATAAGTTAAATAAGTTGTCTAAACAAAAGATTGGTGAATAGCAAGAAGAAAGGCCGAATGTTCTTTATGTAATATTTTTCTTCAACACTTAAGTTGTAGTGTATAAGAGATCTAGATATGTCAGTCGTGTTGGATTAGTAAGGTTCACTTATGTTTTTCTTTTTTTTAATAATTTTGAACTCCCTTAACTCTCATATTTTTCATATTTAAAAGTTTGTGATTTTCGTTTATTTTTTATGATATTTTCTTGATCTGTGACGCTTACAATATATCCAATCCTATAATTAAATCATTTTCAACACATTATTGCATTTTAAAGTTCTCAATTATTAGAATTATTTAAATGGAAAAAGTCACATCTTTATTGCCTTCAACTATACTCCATCATAAATAAAACGTTGTGATATTTAATATGCAACATAGCTTATCAGGAATCTTTCACCATCTAACAATGATACAATGTTATAATTTTGTTAACAATGATACAATGTTATAATTTATATTTACTGAATAGCAGATCCATAAATACATATTTGATCGTTGTGTTGCCTTTGGTATATGTGATGATGCAACATAAATCTGAAGGGTTGCCACCCTGGTCTTGTTGGTACATTTAGATTGAGATCGAAAATATTCGAAATCAAAATTATATTTGTTGTATGTACTTAAAAAAACAAGATGGATGTATAGTAGCAGCCATCTCTATTTTTTTTTCTTTTGCGACTTTTCTCTATTTTTTATATTCATTCTATATCTTTCAGCATTAATGCTTACAGCATTTCAACTTTTTAAACACTTTATAATGAGTTATACTTTTTTTTTTTGAAAAATTTGTTTAATCAAATATAATGCTTTTTGTTTCGTATCATTCTTTGACCTAATAATACATTATAAATTAAAACGAGTCATGTCAAATATAATACGTTTTTATTATACGGCATAATTTCAAATTACTTAATGTTTTAACGCCGCCACAACGCGCCGTACCGTTCTTTAACTTAATAAAACTTTATATTCTTATGCGCTTTTTTATGTATGTGTCAGTATAGATTCTGGTTGGTTAAGGTCAAATATAATATGTTTTTCTAGTTGTTCTACATTTTAACGTAAACTTTGTTCAGAAATAGGTCGGCTCAAATATAATACGTTTTCATTAGACGGTATAAATTTGAGTTACTTTACGTTTAAATGCCGCCGCAACGCGCGACAATCAACTGGGCCAACTTTTTTTTTGTCTATTAGTATGTTTTTGTTTTTTAATCTTTACCCTTCAAAATTTAGTATTGACACTTACAACCCCTCAATCTTCTAAAAGCGTTATAGTAATTTTTCGTGTGCTTATTTTTATGTTTTTGTCGGTATAAATTCAAGTTAATTACGTTTCTTTGAAAATGGGTAGGCTCAGATATAATATGTTTCTTTTTTCTTTATGTTTTCGACTGTTCTACGTTTTGACATAAATTTTATTTTACAACAAGTGGGGTCAAATGTAATACGTTTTCATTAGACTGTATAAATTTGAGTTACTTTATGTTTCGACGCCAACACGCGACACCATTTTTAACTTAAAAAAATAATTTTGTACTCTTTTGATGTACGTGTCGCTATAAGGTCAAGTTGGTGTCTGATGTAAATTTCTTTCGCAAATAAGTCGAGTCAAATATAATACATTTTCGAGCTTATTTTTATGTACATCTTCAATTTATGTACGTTTTGATGTAACTTTTGTTCGAAAACGATTCAGATCTTTACGGTACAAATTCGAGTTATTTTATATTTGGACTTGCTGCAACGCGCCGGAAAATTTACTAGTTACGCACAAAAACCAGTGATGTTTGCTTAATTATTTACAAAGTTAAAGACCATGAAATTTTAGAATTTAAATATTGTTGATGATATGTAATAATTAATAAAATTATGAGTTAATTACATAGTTAGTTTATATAAAGTAAGATTTTTAAGTACTAAGTTTTTTTTAACAGACTACAGTCAATTTTGTAACAGATTAGATTAGGATATCACGGCTAAAGTCAATTAACTTTTAACGAAGAGTACTTTTGTCGATCCATATATACAACAAATAATAATTAAATCAAAGTTTTTCTTCTTCTAATTTACAATGTTTCTCATTTTCATCCCTACCTTCGAAAACCATTATTATCTACATCAAAACATATCGTTGTTTTTCGCCAGTTACTTTCGTATCATTTGGTTTTTGGCACTTTAGTTTCTTTTGTTTAATCTTTTTCCCCTACGGCAAATACACACATTTCTCATTTAGGTTTTGAATACTTTACTTTCTTTTCTTTTCTTTTTTTCTCCACCAGCACATTTGTATTATTTAAGTATAGGATTTTGACGTTTTCGTGCTGGATTTTAAGTTATTCTTTGAATATATTTGTTTCAACTGAAAATACATAATTGAATGCATTTCATACATTATTTATTATCAACTAAGTTAATTAAGTAACGAAATTTAGCTTTCTAACAAGTTTATGCAAAGCTCCTTAACACTTTTTTATGAACGTTTTTAGTTGGGCTACGTTTTGATTTATATTTTGTTTGAAAACGAATCGGAAAAAATATAATACATTTTCACTAGACAACATAAATTCGAATATTTTTACGTTTCATGAGTATATCAAATATAATACGCTTCCATTCAAAATGTATAAAATTTCTTAATTTCATATTTACCGGTTTCATAAAATACAATTTATATAATACAACCTTTTAGGAGTGTTCAAGGCTCGGTTTTTTGCGGTTTAGTTGTTTTAGGATTCGGTCCGATTTGAGACTTGGAACTGGCTGTGTAAACCAAATCGTCCGTTTATCCTTTATTATTGTGTATGCTTTTCATTTTTCGAATATGTAGTGATGTATATGTATTATAGTCATTCGCCATCTTTAGCATTTTTTAATTTTTATTACAAACTAAGGATTTTCTTACAAAAAAAGAAAAATGGTTCTAACTGTCAAGCCACTCACCTAGGCCAGTGAACACCCTTCTGACCATTATACCTTATCTTTCTCCTTACACTCCAAAATCATCATCCTAATGCAAGTTTGAAGGGAAGGGTATAAATGTCATAAATTTGAAAATGGGTATATTTGATGCTATGATTTTTTGTTCTGTAAATATGGTATTATATCACGTTTTGAGGGGTATAAATAAAATTTTCCTTTATTTTTTATTTTATTTCTCTTACGAGATCAAAATTATGCGATTTTGTACGCTAACCTGTAGCAATTTATATATAACATGAAGTGATTCACATTTCAGTTGATGAATGCAAGATACACAACGACATGGTGCTCGTAAACCAGGGCTATACGTACATTACGTACTGTTGTATCCTATGAAGATTCAACCCGAGATGAGAGTTATCATGTCTATGGCTTATTCTTCTCTTGTGAGCAGCTGTTACCTTAAAGGAACTCTTTGATTCTTTTAAGGATTTGACCATAACAATAGTCAATACCTTGCATCTTCTGGAGCTACAGTGAAAGGCAAGTATTTGTATGTGTACCAATGTAACTTGTTTATGTTTGAAAGCCTGCCTTCAATAAATTACCGAGGTGAAACTTTGTTCTAGATTAGTATGTAGCATGTGTTGTTATTTGATCGCGAGTTTGCTAAATCGTGTGCAGTTCCTGTTCTGATAGATAGTATTTTGCGCAAAAATGTTTTTTGTGTTGCCATATTGCCATCTTGCAGCTCTAAGCATAGTGTAAGGGTGCCAAAATGAGTAGATGAGATCATCAGATGGGTTGGATAATGGGTCAAAATGGTTAAGGTTGGGTCGAACCATCAACATTTTCTCTTTCCAAACAGAAAACAATAATGAATTGATCAAGATTTTATAAAAGCTATATTGTTAAATTAATAATCTAGTGAGGAGGTTTTTAAGCTTCTATTACACTTTGGACTAGGAGTGTGCATTGAATCGCGTTTTGGTTTATTTTTTCTTTTATGAACAAAGGTAACAAGTTAGTAACAACTCAATATGAAACGATTCGAATTCAACTAACTCGAAATCGATATGAATTCAACCGAATTGAGAAAAAAACAATCAGAAATGTACAGGAAAAATTAATGCAAGAATTCATCTTTTATGAACAAAGGTAACAAGTTAGTAACAACTCAATCTGTGAACAAACTTCTAACACTTTGTGAACCAATGTAACAGTAAACTATCATCCTTTTATGCAATCTGTAAGCAACAATCTGTGAATGTAATTAGTAACCTACTTTTGTATCATCTGTTTAAACAAATTTAGTAACTAGATTTTAAGAAATAATGTTTGAACACTAAGCAATAGTGTGTGAACAAGAGCGTAAAAAACTTCATGCCAACAATATCGAACAAGATGACAAACTAACATGAAAACTTAATCTGTGAACAAGAATCGATGGACTCAATTCGAACGGTTTCAGGTGTCACACCCCGACCCGCAGCGGAATAAGAGTCGGGGCATAATTGGGTTATCACCAAAGCTCATGATATTTACTAATATGTTTCATATTTATTAAAGTCAAAATTACATTCTCAATAATCGAAACATGTTCATACAAATACAAAGAAAAATAATCAACTACGCAATCCAAGCTCTAAACCAGTTTATTCTTCTAAGCCAATCCTATGTGTTTCTTGCTGCAGCTGGGTCACCTGTATCATGTGTAAAAATGGGGGTTTTGGGTCAACATAAGTTGGCGAGTGAACCTTGTTAGATAAACATTTATTATTGATTTCTTATTATCTTTATCAAGTAAAAATTGTGCAATAGTCATATATGAGCAAATGTAAATAATCATACAATAACAATAACAACCACAAACTATAACATACAATAACATATCAACTTGCATGAATATATAACATGAATGAAACTGTATATGTTGACAACGTCACGTTCACGCTCATAATGTAATGGGAACAGACGGCCTATGATGAATGTCTGTGCGATCAAGGCTCAATCAAACGGAGCCGATCGTATGTTGGCAACGCCCGGTTCACGCTCATAATGTAATGGGGAACTGCTCAACGCTCATAATGTAATGGGGAGCGGCGGCCTATGAAATTGCATGTACTGAAAATAATAAATTAAATCTAACCAATAACCACACAAACAGTTGATACAAGCTGAATACACATTTGTTCATGATATGATGTATGCACAATGATTTAAATATAATAAATGGTAAGACACATGATACACCCCAAAAACGTGATTAAAACGGGGAATTTGTAGAGATTCACTCACATTAGGTGCGTTTGGTTGGAGATGATGAGATGTGCACGAGTTTGAAGGATTGAACAACGAGGATTAACTAACCTAAATAATAACGGAAGGTATAGTAAATGAGTGGATGTTATTAATAATTTTAATAGGATTTTTAGATATATTTTTGTGAGTTTAAGGCTATTTCCTATCTTTAAAAACATTATTTTTAAGTATTTTTAATTGATTTTTAAATTAAATTAAATAAGTAAAAATATAAAAAAAATTGACTTTTGCGTTGACCATTGACCGTTGACTGTTTGACTGTGACTGTTGACTGTTTGACCGGTTCTATTATGTGCATGTATGCGCCGGGCAGGACTCGAACCCGAGACCTCCCGTACGCGTGCACGCAGCTCTACCAACTGAGCTACGTGTCTAACCTGAAATAATTCTGTTTTTAATTATATTTATATACTATTTTAGTTTATTCAAAATTCCTTTATTTTCAAAAAGGGTTTTAATCATCGAACCGGAGTGTGCAACAGGTCTCGAACCCGGGACCTGTGGGTTAGTGTTGCACACAGTCCACCGCTGGACTGTGTGTCTAACCTGGTTAATATACCGATTTTTATTATACTTAACAACTACCGTGAGTTAATCCGGTTCAGTTAGAAAAATAAAACATCTTTATTACAGAGCATACGTGTGTGTCAAGGATCGAACTCGCGGCGTGTGATATATGTGTGCACACAGTCCACCGCTGGACTGTGTGTCTAACCCGAGATAATATCCAAATTATATTAAACTTATAATCAACCTAACTTCGTCTTCTTCGTTACAGAATCACAGCCTACGATTACTCAATTGTTTCTTGTTTAATTCGATTGACAAACATTCAAAAGACTAAAATGAAATGGCAGAGACGATTTTGGAAGTAAACATACCGGAGAAATGATTTATCTCAGAATTCCGGCAAGTCGTCGGCTCTGTTTTTTACGGATTTCGTCTGAGCGAACAGATTAACAATTTTTATTAGCTAAATGCGAAATTGAAGCACTGAACAAGAATTACCAGGAGGTTTAGAAGGCTATACCGTTTCACAGCGAGAATTGAGAATTTTCAGCAGTTTTCCGGCGAGAGTGAATTATCCGATATCGACGTCTAAAATTGATTCCGATTGAAGTGTTTGAGTTAGCAACAGCTTAACAACTGATAGACGATGAAAGAATTGAGAGACTTACTGATTTGATGGAAAACACGGTTTTCCGGCGAGTTCAAATAGCTTCTCCGACGAACTGAAAGTATTGCGAAAGTAAAATTAAAGGTCTGCAGATGTGTTTGAGTCGCGAGAGGGGACTATGATTGGAGTAATTCAGGAAATGCAGGTTTTCGGTTATTGAAACCGATCAACTCTTGAATTCAAGTCCATTCAAAGCTAAATTGATTGGAGGTGTCGGTGTATCGGTTATTGATAGCAAACCGTGAACAATCAATCGTTTTTGGACGTTTGGTGACCGATTTCGGTTACAGTTAGCGTAAACAGATCGATTTATGGTTGAACATAAGATTTAATTTATTCCTAGAACTATCAGAAAACATCAAGTGGCGGAGTGGTTATATGTGTGTGTGATAAGTCTTATGCTTACCCGGCTGACCCGGGTTCGAGTCCCGGCAGCCTGATTTTCATTTTATTTATTTTATTTTTACTTTTTTATCAATTATAACTTTTATATTATAGTTTGTTTATTAATTATGCATCATTAAAAATTAAAATTGACATAAATACGCAACGAAACATTTATAACTTGATATTTGATTACAAACGAAGCGGGTTTGGAAAACCCGTTTTTGACAAATGTTACATCAGGCTTCAGCAGGTGACCATCAGTCTTTTGGAAGTGGTGATGCATTGACGTGGAAACGGCTGGGGGAGTCGAGCGGCTGAGGTTGGGGGCGAGCGGAGGTCGGAGAGAACGGCTATTGGCTGATTTGAGCTATGGTTCTTCAGTTCTGAGTTTTATTGAGAATTAGGATTTTAGTTTAGATTTTATCGAGACTTAGGACTAAAGATGCAAAAAAACCAGTTCTAGACCCGAACTGACGGACCTGACACCGCCGAACCGGTAGGCAGTATACCCGGTTTAGAACCAAATACGTTGAGTTGTGTGAATTTAGATTTAGGTTTCTGTTGGAATGTTGGATTAGCCAACAATTGTATCATGTATTCATGTCTGACATACTAATAGTCCAATGTTATTATTTTTAAGCCCAAAGAGGTATGTTGCTGTTAGCCCACGACCGGCGACCCACATACATCACGCATGGATGCATGCGTGTGTGCAGCTGAATTTGTAATTCGGTTTGGATAAGCTATCGATTCGAATAATAAGCACACCCAAATTGAACTTTTTACGTGTTGGTCTGGTTTGAAGGTAAAACCAACCCACATTTGATAGGATACTTATGGATCATATATTTAAATTGTTGGTGTTCACTGTTCGAATTGATTCGAAAAACTCAAATTTGAATCGGTCTTAATTTGGTTTTCAGCTAAATTCGTATGAAATTTGAATCTACCCAACCTGATTATTCAAAACCGAATTATATGAGACTTCTTTTTAGGTATTAGACATTTTTGAGCTTGAACCTTAAATTCATCAATGACCGGCACTGGTTGTTCCAAAGGGTTGCTTAGCCGATCAGAACCATGTATATCATAAAATTAGCTCGCTTACCGTCGAATTTACAAACCAATCCAAATATTGATCTCTAGTTTGTCTTGGCAATCAAAAGTTGAAAATTTGATTCGAATGGAATTCAAAGTTCATGGTTCGAATTCGGTTTTCTAAAATTTGATTTTGATTCAATTCGATTTTAGTAATCGAATACGAATGTATGATTTTGTATGCACGAAATTAATCAATTTAGACTTATGGTGGTTAATATCAGGTATGAACTTATAATTTGGATGTGCCACTTTAAATCTTTTAGATGTTTTTGATGGTTTATTAGTTTTATAAACCTGTGTTTTTATGTTAAAAAAGTTCAAAGTTTGTATGAGCTTTGAAAATAACATACGTTGATTTTTGGCTGAATACGAATGGAATTGAATATATTCAAATATCTATTTGAATTCAAACCGAATTCAAATTTCGAATTCGAATTGAGTTCACCGAAGCTAATTCGAATCGAATATGAATTCATGATCGAAATCTCAAATTCAAATTATTTGAAAATTCGAAATTCGATTCGTTGAACTCCCCCTATTATAAATCTCGGTTTGATTTCTTTCGATTATTGTGTTTGGTTTAGTTTAAGTGAGTTACCTACTCAAAGAGAGCACCTATTAGGTTTTGCAAAATCAAATGAATTTAACAGAATAGATAATCTTTTGCTTTTATAAAACAACCGAAGCGGGATAGCAACACAACAGAAGGAAATAAGGAGTAAGAGCATTCACATCACATCCATCCTACTCATCTTTATAATATAAATAAAAAACACATTATTTTTATCTGAAAATTTATTTATCTTCTAAAAAGCTACCACATCCCATCCTTTATATCTATATCTATATTGTTTTTCGATTATTTTTTCTCTTCCATTACAATCGTAACTACTTACTAATTTGTCTTATCATCAGTTTATTCTAAAACTGATTTCCAACGAATTTTATAAAATTTGAGTGTCTCATTTATGGGTGTTGATCAAGAATCATTTTGGGTTTTGGGTTAATAGAGTGTTGATTAGGAAAATTTGACAGTCATTATGTCTCCTTTTCTTTTAAACTTGATATAAAACACTATACACAGTTAGAAAATCAGAACCGAGAACAAAAACAAATTATATGCTAATGAACGGGTTTTTGAGCCAATCTATGCAATCTAACTTAATTTGTAGTTACGAGAAGACAACCAATTTCACACCCAACTCGAATTTACAACCATCTCATTTATCAAGCAATCTTCATTATTGTTCACTAACCTCCAAATTACATAGTCTGGGAAATCTTGAGCACATACTAGAATCTCCAATTCACACATTTGTTTATTTTATCTATGTTATGATACAAAGTTTATAAGAATTTGTCACATTCTATAGATATTTTGAAAAACCAAATACGGCTTAGTTTTTGTAAGATTTATATGGAAGCATAAATAAAACAAATGCGTTACAAGTGTCTCTCTCTCTCTCTTCTATATATATATATATATATAGGGTTATGATCGTGTGAAAAACACTAGACTATTTGAAAAATTTGAGAAGTATTCTAGACTACACATTTTCTTTAATCTTTTCGTAATATACACATATTTATAGTTTAAAATTCACTATATACATATATGTATATTGTCAAATCTTGAATTATACATATATGTATATAGTCAATTTTAAACTCTACATATGTGTATATTACGAAAAAATTAGGGAAATGTGTAATTCAAAATGTTTTGCAAGTTTCTCAAATAGGATGAACTTCTCTTATGATCCTTACCATATATATATAGTGGATGATTCAAATGAGGAAAATTCTTTGTAAGAAGAAATTTTTTTTTTCAACTGTTAAGAATGTTTCATTTTGCTTCATTTAATATTTGTAACTAATGTTATTGTAAAGTTATATTGTTAAACTTAGATATATCATTAATTTGTAGTCTTTCTATTTAATAGCTAACTACATTAAATTTGTAACTTATTTTCAATATATATATATATATATATATATATATATTACAAAAAAAGAAATATTAATTTAGAGTGTATAATAAATTACAAGGTGTATAAGATAAATTACAAGCTGTGTAGGATAAAGTATGAAATACATTTAATGTTATTGTAAAACTATATTGGTAAACTTAAATAGATCATTAATTTGTAATATTTCTTTTTAATAGTTAACTACATTTAATTTGTATCTTATTTTCAACACATATATATTTTTTTTCAAGAAAGATAAAGAAAAACTTATTTAGAGTGTACGAAAAAATACGAGGTGTATAAGATAAATTACGAGTTGTGTAGGATAAAGTATAGAATATATTTCGACATATGTAATATAAAATTCAATCATATGTAGGATAAAATTTTATGTATGTAGAATAAAATGAAATTGACTAATTAATTAAAGAGAGAGTAATTAATGTAAGAAGTTATAAACTATTAATATTTTACCATTATATTCTTTTCTTCTTTTTCTTCTTAAAATGTTCCTTTTTCTTGTTTAATATATATGGTGGAGAATTCAAATAAGAAGAAAAATTTTGTAAGAATAAAAAGAATAACTTTTAAACCAATAGAAATTCTTCATTTACTTCATTTAATGTGTATATTTAATGTTATGAAAAATGACATATAGATAAATCTATAATTGTTATTAATCAGCTAATTAATTTAACTTGTAACTCATTTTTTTCATATACTCTTTCAAGATAAAATAATTTATGGTGTAGGACAATTTTCGACATGTGTAGGATTTTCGAAATGTGTAGGGTAAATTTTACATATGTGTAGGGTAATTTCCGGTAAATGTAAGATATATGTAGGATAAATTTTGAAATGTGTAGGATAAAATATTTTTGTTTTATTAATGAGAGATAACATAATTAATGAAAGAAGTTATAAACTATTTAATGTTTCACCATTATGCCATTTCTTCTGTTTCTTCTCACATTAAATTTATTCTAAAATGAACTTTCCCCTATATATATATTAAAAGAGAAACTAAAAAAATAATACCAAAATTTACAGTGATGAATAGTGATCCCTCATATTTGAGGTGTCAATCTAGCTTATATTAAAAAATAAGAGGGTGGATATGGATACATGGAATGGGATGTAGAGTGTTTTTAAGTAATTTCTTTAGAATTGAAAGAGAAGGATGGAGAATGTTGGTGGATAAGATGTGAATACCCTAAGATAAGTGATTTCTTTAGAATAACCTAGTTTCTCAATCAAAGTGATCTAAACAAAAATCTCACAACGCTTACACCGTCGACCTCTTGCCCATTCGACCACTTAGTCACTCACACCTCCTCTGGTGGTCTGGCCTCACAGTCTCACTGATCATGATATGTAAATCGACATGATATTGCTGAATATGAAGTATTTGAATAATTGAATTGACTTATGAATTTGTTTCTTTTACGTGGTTATAGTTGTCTTTGTAATATTATCAATTCAAATCAACCTAAACTAGAATTATTTGAATTTAAATTTGTTTTAAAAATTTTAATTTCTAATGACTCGAGTTGAATAAACCATGACCTGACCTGATAAACACTCTTAAGTCTTACCATAAATACCTCATAAAGATATCAATGTTTAATAAACAATTATAAGAAGGACAAAGACTAAAGGCTAATTATGCATTAGGTAGGAGTAGGGGTAGGAAGGATGTAGCTTTGTCTCAACAAATGGAATCTAGATATAATCAACACAAATGTGACGTACCTTCTTCCAAAAGTCAACTTTTATAAACAAACTTACCCTACTACTAATAGTAGGTGATCTCTAATAGATTTGTAGGTGATGTCTAGGCATCTTAGCTTTCTTCTAGTTTTCAACAATATAGCCGGTTATGTTAATGTTATAATATAACATAACCGATCATCTTGCATCAAACATATAGGAATTCTAATCCGATGTGTATATGATATCAATCTGGAGTATCTGATTTACATGCACACGTAGATAAAAACGAAAGCAAGCCCTTTTGGATCACGTAGAGCTTCACTGTCCTTTCATCCATCCTATACAAAAAAATCAAATTTAACCTTGTGGAAAAGGTTTCACATGTAAGAATAATATATCTTTACTAATATTAGAAAGTGTTCTCTAAAACTAATAATGGGTACATTAGTAAATTAAGTTACTCTTTACACTATTGTGGTCATTGGTCAACCATGCACAGGAGTGATTAATTACTATTTGTACAAAAAATGAAATGATGATTATGGTTTAAACTAATGATTAAAATGGGGTCATTAGTGTTGAAAAGGTGAAAACAGAAGGATTTTTTGATGATGGACACAGAACATGGAAAAAATTAAAATGATGGCTTTAATTTTGGGGTCTATTCAAGATTGGATGACATGTTATGTGTCTGCTTTTGGGAATACGTCCTCTCAAGTCAATCCATTGATCAATCATAGTTCACACTTAAATTTCTTTCTAGTAAACATGACTAAACCTATAAACAAACCGCATATTCAACAAACTGTTCGTGGTTGAAGTTGTAACATAAAAAAAACTTCTTTTTAACTTTGCTTTATCTTGATTGACAAAAGTGAATGAATGGCTTGTTCATCTAGCAAAGATAATTAGTCTTCATTTATATTTCAAATTTGTAGACATTTTAATATAATAGTTAAGGATTAGTATCGTAAAAACCAAATCTGTTTTCTTGATTTGTACGAAAAAGTATATCAATCCAATTTTGGTATATCAAGTTCTTTAACTTATCCAATATATTTCACATGCGCAGTGCTCGCATGATCGTTCCCATATTAGGATCAAATACAAATAACTTGTTCGGTAAGAAATGTAAGAAACAATAGAGAAATAATGAGTGTAGTAATAATCATTATGTAACATTAAGATTGTTGCCTAATAATAATTACCATAGTTTAAGTTTTAATAGCATATATATTCTACTGCTTCACACACTTTGTACGTTAAAATCTGTTTGTAGTGGATCCCATCCTATACATACATTGAATATTAACAAAAGGATGTACATGACAACCGCGACAACACAAGTTGTCAACTACACATTCTTCACGTATGTTATGAATTTGAAAGTAGCGTTAATTAACAAATAACTTCATTTTAAACAAGCTGGGACTTTAATGTAACAAAATCAAGTTAATTGATTCTAAGGTATCAATCTAATGATTAGATAGGTATACTACTAGTAAAGATATTGATAATGTGTTTATTTATGTACTAAGTTAGTATCTCATGTATTAGTGTATTACATGAATTAAATAAATGTAATGTTATTTACTTAGTAATAAAAAGATTTTGTTTTTAAATATCCGTATATTGATTGATTGAATAAAATCGTGTATTCCATGGGTTGAATAAAATATACTGTAATATGTTAACATATACAGTTATCAAGACGTGTCTTTATAAATGAACATTGACATGAAAACTATAAGTTCTGTTAGATTAATTTTTAAAACAATTTTTCAGTCACTCATAAAGCAACTACTATCATTATTTTTTTTTCAATTTTAACGAACATAATTTTAAACTTATATTTTGAGTCTTAAATAGAAGATTTTGAGTAAAACATAAGTTTATTTAAAAAATTCTTATTAGAAATCGTAAACTTTTATCGATTATGTCACTATCACTCGATATTTAAATTGTTATTCATTATTAGAATTAAATGTGGATTTGATTTTGAGATTTGACAATTGTACATTTTGAAATTCTTTAGAAAAGATTAAAAGTTTGACATGATTGAATTTTCATTGATATTTATGAAAAATAAATTTCAAAAATTTTATTTAAGTTTAGAAGTTTAACATAATTATATGTGTTAGATAGAAAGTAAGAATAAATTAAAAGGAAAGGTTGAGAATGACTGACAGTAACAAGTGAGAAAAATCTAGATGAATGTGTTATCCAAGTACCTAAGATAAGATGTGGCATTATGTTTGTGTTCAAATAACATTTTTAGTAAAGTAATAAAAAGGAATGCAAATAAGTTTCTATGCAACGAAAGAAATAAGAAATTAAATTTGTTAAACACACAAGTTTGTTCGATTATAATCTTTTGAAAATTGTGTTCAAAAGCCGAAAAAACCAACGTTACCAAAAGAAAGCGATCTATGTATTATTAAAAGTGTTAATATTAGAGATAATAACATAACTATATATATATATATATATATATATATATATATATATATATATATATATATATATATATAGTATGAATAAGTCTTCTAGCCTAATTCTCATACGTTAAATTTCTTAAATATATAAAAAGTTAGAGAAAAATCACTCAAACTTAAGTTTTATTATACTAAACTTCATAAACTTGTCTTAGATTATATGCATATATACATATATGATGAAATATATACCATAATGACTTGCTACTCAAAAAATTTTCAAAATAAAATGGTATAGAGTGAACACGGAAACAACATTTAAGGATGAAAAAGATGCACCTATCGCGTAGTGGAGGTGATCTTCCGCACCACCCACAACCCTTTTCTCCTCTCTCTCTCTTGAACTCTCCCTCAGCTTCATCTCTTGTATCCTTTCGAGCTTGAATACATGTGGCACGATGCGGTACGAGGGTTTCTTCTTCCCCGATGGTGCTTCCTAGATGGACTCCATGCATGCCATCTTTTTAAAAGGTTGAATTTCATTTTAGAAATGTGACTAAACTAAAAGATAATGAGATATTATTTTAATGTTTTTATTTAAGTGTATATAGACATAGATAAGTTAGTGAGTTTCCTATAAAAAGCTAGGTTAAAGACTTTTTTGTATCGTTTTTAACATTTTTATAGACTCGAAAATAGAAGACTAGATTTTTTTGTGAATAATAAAAATGTATTTTGGATATATATATATATATATATATATATATATATATATATATATATATTAATTAAAACTATTTATCCTTATATAATTGTATTTAAAAAGATATAAATAATAATTGTGATCATTTGGTCCCTTGCATTTGAGATGATGCGGTACTCTACCGGTCTCATAATGCAATAAAATGGCATGTAGGACGTAGTTAGTTGGGCATGGTGGACCTGCATGCTATGATGGTCATATGGCACTATCAATATTTAGAGATTAGTGTCTATGCGGTTATATATATATATATATATTTATTGTCGGCACTCCCAACAGGTTTTTACTCACCACTAAATCTTCCACGTGGCATTCCTTTTATTTAACTTTCATAGAAATGTAGAATAATCATACATATGACCATAATGGTGTAAGCTATATTTTTCAATCTTGCCACACTTGTAACCCTTCTGCTCCAACCTAGGGATCAAAACCACAACATGAGAAAAATACATGACTACTAGTGTAAATTTTTTCTTTGTTTTATAAACTAAACCTATGCTTTTTGAGATAACTCAAAGTTTGTAAGATATTAGATTTAAAAATCCATGACTCAAAATGATCTCTAAAAAGGTTTAATTAAAGAGCAAATATCATAAAAAAAAACACTATATATATATATATATATATATTTTTTTTAAAAGTCACTCATAACATTTTTTTGCATGTACAAAATACTATACTTTGTGATTTTTCTTAAAAAAATCACTCAATAAGTTAAATCTAAATCTCTTCTCATTAACTTTAAAATTTTGTTTATTCCACTTTCTTTTCTATATACAATTAAAGAAAATCACATCCATATATACAAACACAAATTAAACCAAAAAATTAACAACTTCATAAGTTACCACTTCCTCAATCACATAAGCAAATCAATTATTGCATAGTCATTTAAATCTTTCATATGTATATAATTAGCATATAGAACATAAATAATTAATAAATTAAACTCGGCTCGACCTCTCTACGAGCTTCGTCTAATTTTTTAAATTGACATATGGAGTGACTTTATGTGCAAAGAATTGTTGAGTGACTTTGCGTGAAAAAACAAAAAGTATAGTGTTTTCTTCTCAGTGTTAGCAATATGTTCACCTCAACCTTCCACTCGACGACTCCAACCTTTCTGGGAACTTGGGAATTCCAATCAAAAGCAGATTGCGAGACAAAGCCATTAGCATAGGACAACTACTGCTTTAAACTTGAAAATGAGAGTAAGATAGTTGCTGAAAATCTACAACTTCCCCAACATTAGACGACATCCAGACGAAGGAGGGAAAAATCTCTAATAAAGATATGCCCAGCAGCTATCTTTCCAGAATAATACTATCCGATAACCCCTAGATTTGTCTGCTCAAATTAATTCCAGCCAAAAGAAGTCGACCCTTAACCCCATGAATTTGCTTCCACAACCCTTAATTTGATAACTTAACAAGAATGGAACTCCAAGATCCGGAGTTGTGATTGAGAGCCCATACAACTTTTCTCCACAATCCATTACTCTCAACCTTGAACTCCACCACCATTTTTCCAACATTGTCAAATTTGCATCTCGTAATGATTCCAAACCCAATCCACCAAGTTTTAAGGGCGACACAACCTTCTCCCAAGCAACCCAACTCATCTTGGAATTATCTTCCGACCCACTCCATAAGAAGACCCTCCTCAACTTATCTAAGAATAAAATCACTTGCTCCGGAGCCCTATTCTACTAGAGTAATGCACCTACCATATGACCGAAGCCTAGCTTTCCAAATATAAAGGTGGTGTCGAAACGTATCAACCACCGGTTTCTAATTCTTTACCAGATTCATATTCACCCCACTTGCTATCCCAAATATTTAAATGGAAAGGCACCAATTCTGCAGCGAAGAATGTCCGACATCTCCCTCAACTCCTGACTATCCATCCATACCCCATAAATGACATTTATCCAAATTTACCTTAGGTAGGACACATCAAAGTTCTACAATTGTTTTTAGCATTAATCTTCATCCAAAGACCCCCAAAACACCACATCATCCTCATAAAGAAAGTGAAACAACAGCGGCCTGCTAGGAGTGCACCGAATGCCATGAAAGAAAGCGCCCGCTTCATGACACACGTTAAAGCTTCCATGGCGTTAATGAAAATTGAATGGGATCACGTGTCTCCTTTCCTTAACCCTCAGAAGCAATCAAACTCCATAGTTAGTGACCCATAGACCAGGACAGAGGCTTGAGCGGATGAAACACAAGACAAAACCCACCTCTTCGGGAAGTTCATTTGTGCCATGACCAAGTCCAAGAAACTCCTATTTAGTGAATCATAGGCCTTATCAATATGAACTTTTACACTTATTCTATATAAGTTAAATAAGTTGTCTAAACAAAAGATTGGTGAATAGCAAGAAGAAAGGCCGAATGTTCTTTATGTAATATTTTTCTTCAACACTTAAGTTGTAGTGTATAAGAGATCTAGATATGTCAGTCGTGTTGGATTAGTAAGGTTCACTTATGTTTTTCTTTTTTTTAATAATTTTGAACTCCCTTAACTCTCATATTTTTCATATTTAAAAGTTTGTGATTTTCGTTTATTTTTTATGATATTTTCTTGATCTGTGACGCTTACAATATATCCAATCCTATAATTAAATCATTTTCAACACATTATTGCATTTTAAAGTTCTCAATTATTAGAATTCTTTAAATGGAAAAAGTCACATCTTTATTGCCTTCAACTATACTCCATCATAAATAAAACGTTGTGATATTTAATATGCAACATAGCTTATCAGGAATCTTTCACCATCTAACAATGATACAATGTTATAATTTTGTTAACAATGATACAATGTTATAATTTATATTTACTGAATAGCAGATCCATAAATACATATTTGATCGTTGTGTGGCCTTTGGTATATGTGGTGATGCAACATAAATCTGAAGGGTTGCCACCCTGGTCTTGTTGGTACATTTAGATTGAGATCGAAAATATTCGAAATCAAAATTATATTTGTTGTATGTACTTAAAAAAACAAGATGGATGTATAGTAGCAGCCATCTCTATTTTTTTTTCTTTTGCGACTTTTCTCTATTTTTTATATTCATTTTATACCTTTCAGCATTAATGCTTACAGCATTTCAACTTTTTAAATACTTTATAATGAGTTATACTTTTTTTTTTTGAAAAATTTGTCTGATCAAATATAATGCTTTTTGTTTCGTATCATTCTTTGACCTAATAATACATTATAAATTAAAACGAGTCATGTCAAATATAATACGTTTTTATTATACGGCATAATTTCAAATTACTTAATGTTTTAACGCCGCCACAACGCGCCGTACCGTTCTTTAACTTAATAAAACTTTATATTCTTATGCGCTTTTTTATGTATGTGTCAATATAGATTCTGGTTGGTTAAGGTCAAATATAATATGTTTTTCTAGTTATTCTACATTTTAACGTAAACTTTGTTCAGAAATAGGTCGGCTCAAATATAATACGTTTTCATTAGACAGTATAAATTTGAGTTACTTTACGTTTAAATGCCGCCGCAACGCGCGACAATCAACTGGGCCAACTTTTTTTTGTCTATTAGTATGTTTTTGTTTTTTAATCTTTACCCTTCAAAATTTAGTATTGACACTTACAACCCCTCAATCTTCTAAAAGCGTTATAGTAATTTTTCGTGTGCTTATTTTTATGTTTTTGTCGGTATAAATTCAAGTTAATTACGTTTCTTTGAAAATTGGTAGGCTCAGATATAATATGTTTCTTTTTTCTTATGTTTTCGACTGTTCTACGTTTTGGCATAAATTTTATTTTACAACAAGTGGGGTCAAATGTAATACGTTTTCATTAGACTGTATAAATTTGAGTTACTTTACGTTTCGACGCCAACACGCGACACCATTTTTAACTTAAAAAATAATTTTGTACTCTTTTGATGTACGTGTCGCTATAAGGTCAAGTTGGTGTCTGATGTAAATTTCTTTCGCAAATAAGTCGAGTCAAATATAATACATTTTCGAGCTTATTTTTATGTACATCTTCAATTTATGTACGTTTTGATGTAACTTTTGTTCGAAAACGATTCAGATCTTTACGGTACAAATTCGAGTTATTTTATATTTAGACTTGCTGCAACGCGCCAGAAAATTTACTAGTTACGCACAAAAACCAGTGATGTTTGCTTAATTATTTACAAAGTTAAAGACCATGAAATTTTAGAATTTAAATATTTTTGATGATATGTAATAATTAATAAAATTATGAGTTAATTACATAGTTAGTTTATATAAAGTAAGATTTTTAAGTACTAAGTTTTTGTTAACAGATTAAAGTCAATTTTGTAACAGATTAGATTAGGATATCACGGCTAAAGTCAATTAACTTTTAACGAAGAGTACTTTTGTCAATCCATATATACAACAAATAATAATTAAAATCAAAGTTTTTCTTCTTCTAATTTACAACGTTTCTCATGTTCATCCCTACCTTCGAAAACCATTATTATCTACATCAAAACATATCGTTGTTTTGCGCCAGTTACTTTCGTATCATTTGGTTTTTGGCACTTTAGTTTCTTTTGTTTAATCTTTTTCCCCTACGGCAAATACACACATTTCTCATTTAGGTTTTGAATACTTTACTTTCTTTTCTTTTCTTTTTTTCTCCACCAGCACATTTGTATTATTTAAGTATAGGATTTTGACGTTTTCGGGGTTTTAAGTTATTCTTTGAATATATTTGTTTCAACTGAAAATACATAATTGAATGCATTTCATACATTATTTATTATCAACTAAGTTAATTAAGTAACGAAATTTAGCTTTCTAACAAGTTTATGCAAAGCTCCTTAACACTTTTTTATGAACGTTTTTAGTTGGGCTACGTTTTGATTTATATTTTATTTGAAAACGAATCGGAAAAAATATAATACATTTTCACTAGACAACATAAATTCGAATATTTTTACGTTTCATGAGTATATCAAATATAATACGCTTCCATGCTTATTTTTATGGACGTTTTCAGTTAATCTACATTTTTATCGATAAACAATTACAAAAAAATTCCGATACGCTCAAATCACGTTAAAAACATACCCCGCAACATTGGGGAATCAATTCTAGTTCAAATAAAAATAAGCAATACTATTTTGAGCCATAGTGTTTGTCTTCGGTTTCTTTCTCAAAAGTGCTCAAATATATTTTTTTCTCATTTATGATATTTTGTCGCTGAAAGTTTTTTTTTTTTGATTTTGTATTTTCAAAAGTACGATTTTGAATTTTCAAAAGTTAATATGTCAAAAGCTTTCTTCTATTCGAACGGTTTTATCTCCAAATCGTCTTTAACACAACAAACACTTTAATTTCTTTAAAATGATTGTATATGTTTGATGTCTGTTGTGAAGAACATGCAAAACCAACTAAACTATGTAGATAGGATAAGTCAGATATTGAACCAGAGGATGATTGTGGAAAGTGTTGCAATGTTAGGAATCGGTTTTCTATTACTGAAAAAGAAAACTTGGTTGTGGATTTTGTTGATTATTTAAATTAGACAAACTAAAATTTGAGATTTTTATCAATAGGAGAAACAATGGTTCCTCTGAATTTCAGATTTGTAAATAGACTGCAATTATGTGTTTAACCAAAACACTTACATAAACATAAGTGTTGACCTAGTTAACCAATTCTGATGTTCAGAGACTAAGTACTCCGGTCAATACATAACGGAAGGTTGTCAAGGGAACGTAAATCACACTTACTAACCCTAATCCCACCTCAGATATATCCCGATTATTAGAACTCTCGGGAATTGAATGATTAAAGATTAAAGTTTAATGAAATTTAATCGGTTACAATCAGTTAATAAGGTGAAAAACATCGAGTGCTTAGATCACCGAGTTCGTACAATTGCCAAAAACACATAAAAGTATCTAACTTACACAAATCCTCCATCCGGAGGAAACCATAAGAGAACTAGCCACTCATCTCGCACAAACGGTCTTCAAAAACTTAAGAGATCGATGAGTTCATGGTTGCAAGGATGGATTTAGTGAAGAACGTGATGATAATGAGTGAAAAGTTCCCAACTTGATGCCCTAGATGCTCTCTTGATCGTCCTTAGAATTGATGATCATGATTGACAATTAAAAGAAACCCTAATATACCTTGTGAGCTGAACACGCGTGTTTTTTCATCAACGAACCATAAGTTACAGTCCGGGACCGTAAGCTAGGTCCAAAGTCTCTGTCTCCTTTTGCTACACTAGACCGTAACCTACGGTTACACACCGTAAGTTACGGTAAAGGCTTGCTAGTTGCTTTTTACCCAACATTAACACACCATAAGCTACGGTCTATGGACCGTAGCCTACGTCGCAATTCATTACTTCATCTTTTCATGCATTTCAACTTCCCATAAATGACTTTTAGGCCCCTGGACTTTATTTATTCACGTTCCTTGCACTTTCAAGCTATAATTCAACTCCGCAAAAGTCCCAATTGGTATCTTTTGCTTTGCAAAATCCTTCACAAGTGTTCCGCATCATCTCTAACCTTCTTAACTTTACCGAATTAATTGATTAACCTGCAAAACCACCAGTTCTCGTGATTATCTCATTCAACGCTTATAATCACTCAAAACAAACTAAAACGCATAAGATAAGATCATTAACGCTCGGGTTTCACCCTATCCATCAAATTCACACACTTACCTTTAATTGTCCTCAAGCAAACCAATCTGGAACCACTCACCACAGTAACAATAACTCTAAATCCCTTAACCGATTCAACAATCTAACTTCCCAAGTCATCCTTGTCTCATAGACTAACACATTCGAGATAGACAGTCCGACAAGCAGTTAATGCAATTTCAAAACTCAAGACTTGTCTATCTAAAACTAACATGCTTGCGATTCTAACACATGCTACACGTCCTTCACAAGATACTCTCTTCTCGGCTTAAATATCTGGACTAGCATGTGACGTGCTAGTGTGTATACACTCATAAACCAAACATGAAATTATGCAATCATAAGCTTGTATAACAATTACACTTCCACTGTAACATGTAACACGACACATATTAAAAGGACTTTTGGGTTTAGGCTAAGGGTATTCTTTTTTTATGTGGTTAACAAATAGACAACCAAACCGTGACAACTTTAAGATAATGACTCACACATTTGGGTTGGTTTCTACCCAAGACAGTATAAAAATATTCACAAAAAACTCTCTTTTTGTTCTACATTTTTTTCTTTTTCTTTCTCTTTTTTTTCTACGTTCGTAACTTTGTCATTCACGATCGGTTCACATTGGGTGGACAAACGAATGGTGTATAGGCTCAACAGGGCCACTAAGGGTGATTGTTGGGTAAATATATAAACAACACTACGGGTGTAAAGTAAATCCTAATGCCTTTATCATTTACGTGCACATGTCAATCCACAATCTCAGCATGTATCAAATCACACAAGTTCCAATACAGAATAACATATGGCCTGCTCTCAACAAATGAATTCATAATGCAAACCATTCTATCAGTTCTAAAGGCTCAAAGATCTCACCAAGAAAGGGTAAAAAGTTACCGACATGTAGCATATGCAATCTAAAGCATGTTACCCCTAAATAGAGATCTCTTTCCAACTCCTTTCTCTAAAAACATTTGCCAGACCTACTCTCATGAAACTTAAAGGGACAACCATGACAAGGGACTATGTTAGTTTACTACCAGCAAGGGACCCATTAGTGATTGAACCCTTAGGTTTTCATAACCAATTAGCATACTTAAGGCGATGAAAAATTTTCAAAAAAAAATAATTTTAATTTTTTTCAATTTTCATCGATTTCCATCACTTTCAATCTCTTCAAGATTTTAACCACCAATTCCTTCCCGGGTTCCCACATCCCCACACTTGGGATTCATTGTCCCTAATGTATGGTGCTTTTAAAACTAACCTAAGAATACCAACCGAACATCCCAATAGCGACTAATCCCTATCACAACTAACAAAACCATTCCTTAAACAAATAAATTTAACACGACCAAGCAAAAGAAAATAAAATTGTCTCAAATAATATACAAGATCAAGCACGTGGACCTGATCGATGCAGAGGATCAGTGAGTGCTTCATTGGTATGATGGACCCGGTGGCCCACCATAATAATCCCCCAAATGCTCGTAAAATGCACTCATGTTTTGGTGCATCCTGTTGTTGTTGTGATGACGATTGTGGTTGCTGATGCTGCTGCTGTGCTGGATACTCACACGGCGGTGGCTGGTTTAAAGTGACTCTCAACACCCCTCACTGGTCCCCGATCATATCTCCTTGGAATACCGTCAGGTTGGTTAATTGGTGAAGGTATATTTTAGAGACGCGGCCTCTGCGGAGCTTGCATCTGTTGTACTGGGATTTGTTGTGGTATTGGCGGAATCGGCATTTGTTGGGGTGCTTGTGAAACTGGTATGTTGACCGGTCTTGTGTTAACCGGTTGCTGATTGACTGGCTCAGGTGCATTTACTGGCTGTGGATACCCGGTGCTTCATAACTTGCCCTGTCAACCGACCTAAATCCCGTATTGTATCCTTCTTGAATTCCCAAACCCACCATCTTTCGATCATACTGATTTCCCCCATAACCCTCATATGCTTTGTATCCATTCTGATAATCCATTGTACCATCCGTTGTTCAAACATTGAACTTCTAGCAGAATACTGTTGTTGTTGCTGTGAGGATTGGTAGTATGTAGGTTGGGTTGGAGGAGGAAGGTTAGTAGCTGGGCTAGACGATCCAATGTGAGTAGGTGGAATAACAGTGTCGTCCGTGAGAATCCTCACATATGGTGAAGAATGTTGAATATTGGAAGTTTGAGAATATGGTTGGTTGGGAAAAGGTGGAAGATTATTGTGATTGGGAAACGGTGGTGGTGGCATTGGTGGTATGTGTGTAGTAGCAGGTTGGGTGGATTGTGACGGTGGTTGAGATGGTATAGTCATGTTTGGTGCAGGTTGAGTAGGTGTAGGTGAGAACTGGTTTTGATGAGATTGGGTGACTAGTTGGTTCTCGAGATTACTTGAGCTCTCCATCAGCTTTGCTGTTGGTATTGGTGATTGCAAAATTATGTTTTCGGGGTGCAAGACTCAGGTATGCCGAACTGTCCTCTCTATTTCTGGATAAAAACTAACGGTGAAGACTTCCCGGATTTCTGAGTATGATGCATGCACGAACGAGATCACCTGCGCAACACAAACAAAAGAAACCTCGCGTAATTCTGAACGAAACACATTGAAACTATTTTTAAATTAAACTTTTTTACGAAACACTTTGCGCACGCCTCCCCGACAACGGAGCAATTTGGATGTCTTTCATGAAGAACATGCAAAACCAACTAAACTATGTAGATAGGATAAGTCAGATATCGAACCAGAGGAGGATTGTGGAAAGTGTTGCAATGTTAAGAATCAGTTATCTATTACTGAAAAGAAAACTTGGTTGTGGATTTTGTTGATTATCTAAATTAGACAAACTAAAATTTGAGATTTTTATCAATAGGAGAAACAGTGGTTCCTCTGAATTTCAGATTTGTAAATAGACTGCAATTATGTGTTTAACCAAAACACTTACATAAACATAAGTGTTAACCTAATTAACCAATTGTGATGTTCAGAAACTAAGTACTCCGGTCAATTACTAACCCTAATTCCACCTCAGATATATCCTGATTACTAGAACTCTCGGGAATTGAATGATTAAAGATTAAAGTTTAATGAAATGTAATCGGTTACAATTAGTTAATCAAATCAAAGGTGAAAAGCATCGAGTGCTTAGATCACCGAGTTCGTACAATTACCAAAAACACATAAAAGTATCTAACTTACACAAATCCTCCATCCGGAGGAAACCATAAGATAACTAGCCGCTCATCTTGCATAAACGGTCTTCAAAAATTTAAGAGATCGATGAGTTCATGGTTGCAAGGATGGATTTAGTGAAGAACGTGATGATAATGAGTGAAAAGTTCCCAACTTGATGCCCTAGATGCTCTCTTGATCGTCCTTAGAATTGATGATCATGATTGACAATTAAAAGAAACCCTAATATACCTTGTGATCTGAACGCGCTTGTTTTTTTCGTCAACGGACCATAAGTTACGGTTCGGGACCGTAAGCTATGGTCCAGAGTCTCTGTCTCCTTTTGCTATACTAGACCTAGGGATTTGCAAGATCCTCTTATATCACTACCGAGCAGCTTCCAGCCTATTTCGTATTGTACCCGCAGCTTAGTCTTTTGAAATTACGTCAACTTTCGCTGGTAAATACGCCCAACTGACTCATTTTGAAAACAATTGAAAATGGTTTTAAGTGCAAGAAGGCACAAAATCTTTTATAACTTGGGAAAGTTGACCTTGCAAACTTATTAACAGATTCACATGTTTGTCCATATATACAAGGCCTAGTACAAAAACCGAGACATGATTAACTTACACACCACTTATGAACTCACGAAGGAGTTATCCCCAACAAGTGTGGGTAGTTGCATTTGAGCGTCTGTCAGGTGTATGCCTACACCCCGCGCTAAGGTCGTGGCCATTATCTAATGTAATGAGCCGAGGATATCCAGGACCCGGTAGTTAACCCCCGATGTTTAAGTTATCAAACAAAACTGATTAAAATGAAATATGAGGATTTACAAGCCACAATCCGGCATTCGATTGATCCCATTTCCGACCAAGCGGTAATAATTTACCGTAACCCAAGCCCGTATAGGGGAAATAAGTCGAGAGTATTTACCTGAGCTAGTCTTCGTTTAATTTTAATAACTCAGCTGTACACAAAACCACTAAGTGCAGATAGCATTTACCGGAAGGTTCTAGTCTGGATTATGGCATAAGCTAACCAATTAAATACTAACGGTCTTTATTTAAGTCATAGACTTAGACCGAGTAGTGTACATGATCAAAACGTATAACGCTTGATTAAACAATGATCGGATAGAATGTAGTTTAAACCCGACAAGTACTTTGACTTGAATAATATGGGTAAACTATAAACATTCTAGATTTTGAAACTTAAATGACAAGGTTAGACCCGTTTCAGTTAATTTCCGTAAACTAGTTACATATAATTAACCGTACGCATTTTAGCGATATCGGGTAACCGGATAAGTCATGGACAAGTTCTATATGCAATTATACTTTAAATAAGTTGTAATATCAATAGGATATCAACTTATATGCCCGTTAAGGTTTTAAAACGAAACTATGCCTCATAAGGGCATTTCGGTAATTATATACCGTATAAAAGGAACTTGAATATAATTTGAGTTTATAATTATAAGTATTCTGGAAAAATAATTTATTTATGACATAATATCAGTAGGATATTAATAATATGTGTAATTTATTTACTATGACCAAACTATGCACCGAGGGGGCATTTTGGTCATTTTACACATAGTTTTTATAAATTATTTGGGATTCAGAGTTTATATTATGTACCTACTGTAAAAAGTTTAAAATAAGTTTTAATATCAGTAGGCAGCAAGTCTTGGTCAAATAATATAGTTTAAACCATACTATGCGCCGAAACGGCGCTTACGTCGTAAAATGACGATTTATGCGATGTTTAATGAAAATTGAAGTTGAGATCAAGTTTATATGTTTTGGATATGTTATTTAATATAACATATCAGTAGGTAAATGATTTGATATGAAAAGGTATGATTAAAACCATTTTATGAGCCACAAGGGCTTTATCGTCATTTGTCGACATAATATAAGTACCCGTTTGAAAACTCAGTATATACTCTGGTTTGACATCCCAAATAATCCTACTTATAATATTACATCAGTAGGAAACTCATTTTCAAGTTCATTATCATTTAAACCTTGTTTTATGCAAAAAGCGCAATTTAGTCAAAATGGCATAATTACGGAACTAGTGCATATACTTAGATTCTGATTATGATCATGTAATATAACCTTAGAGGGTTATGCTACATTATATTACGATCATATTGCAACCTTAGATCAGTATCTAACTAATCTAAATCGGGTCAGAATTGAAATTCAAAGCAGAAGTCAAACTTCGCGACTTTCGGTTGCGAACCGACCCTAGAACTGAAATTGACGAGCTGAACATGTTCATACATGTTCTAATAATTATTACCAACTTGTTTAAGTGTCAAAACAGGTTTCATAACATATATAAGATCAAATTATAAAATTTCTGAAAAATGGCCTGTTTGACTTTTTAATATTTAAACTTTGATCCATCAATTGATCTAGCAAATGTGATCTTTAGAAGGTGTACTTTATAGGGACTAACACCTACCTTATTACGATCACTTAGCCATGTTCGTTACGAACAATGGCTGGACCATAATGGTCTTAACCGATAGTCAAGGCGTTTTCTGAAAAACGCTTGACTTTTGGCTATAAAAGCCTATAAACGAAAATGCAAGAGGAAGGAACACTTACCAGTGATTCCTAAGATGCAATAGAACTAAGTTGGATGCTCCTTTCAGTTAGGAACTTATAGAGGAGGGAGATAGAGTTAAAAATGAGAAAGGTGCAAGTTCAAATGGTGAACCTTGGCACCTATTTATAGTTGGAGAGCTTAAAGAAAGTGATGCCAGGTGTTAAGGGGTGTAAGAGGAAGCTTATAAGTGTCTAAAACATGGCATAGCAGTTTGGAAGACCATGGTTTCGAATCAAATGGTTTTTGGCCATTTGTGTGGAAGCCAAGCAAATTTTCTGCAGACACAGGCCTCTCGCGACGTGAGAGGCCAGGCCTTAGCCTCTCGCGCCCCCGCGAGCGCTCCATGGGCAGAATTGTAGTTTGTCACTTTTAGTCCCTTAACTTATAAAACCTTCTTAAAACACATTTTTAGCATATTTAGCCCTCCGTAGCAAATACTTGGCGTACCCGGGATTATGCCCGGACATTGTCGAGCTCTCGGTTCGTTAAAAGGTCATTCAGAGGTATACATTAACATATTGACACTTTTAACCCCTCCATTGCCCAACTTTTATATAATTGCAGATTTAATCCCTCTCGTCCAACAAATAGGACATATGAGAGTTAGGACTTCGTAAAGGATCACTCAGAGACTCATTATAAGCATGTTGACTTTGATGTCACTCAGAGGCTGGGCATGTTGACACAACGGTCACTCAGAGGCCAGGTTTTAGCATGTTGACACTAATGGTCACTCAAAGGCTATGTTTAAGCATGTTGACACTAATGGTCACTCAGAGGCTATGTTTTAATCATGTGTACACTAATGGTCACTCAGAGCCTCGGTTTATGTATGTTGACATCATAGATCACTTAGAGACTTAGTTTGAGCATGTTGACGCTTTTAGCCCTGATAGTCTTTAATAGACTTAAAATGAAAATACGACACGCGTCACTATATTATTGGACACGATTTTACAGGGTGTTACAGCAACCTAACAAACACTCTACGATATACTTCCACTCAAAAAATTATGAGCCACATTCTACTACTCCACACTCACTATACGAGAAACACACTCAGGCAATGAGCCTATCAACTAATTATAACATATTCAATGTTTTTAGATCTCAAATCGATGAGTTTCAAGATCTCTAATATATATTTCACCATCGTTTAGATCTATAGTTTTTTTTAATCGTGTGACGGTTGAGATATGTGGGGTTTGTTGAATTTGATTAAGATATGATGATTAAATGTGTTTTTTTAGCAGTGGCGAACTCATGATTTTTTTCATGGGATGCAGAATATTTTTAAAGATTTTAGACCCCTAGGTATATAAAAAAATTCAGTTCATATCGGGTTGGATCAAGTTGGTTTGGGTCGGGTCATGTAAAACAAAAGAACATCAAGTTAAATTTATATAATCATCAAAAACACGTCAAACATCGTTACAAACATATTTAAATTGTGGGACTACATGTTTTTATTTTTTGAAATATATCCAAAACATCATCTAGAGCTACTTTCTTAAGCAAGTCTTTCTCTATATGACATATACAACTATCGCTTAAATTCTCATCACAAATCTGATTACGCAAGTTGGTCTTCACGTACTTTATTGCCGAAAACATCTTTTTTCACAAAATCAATGTAGTTTTCGATTTGAACCGGAAGCCTTTGTTTTTTCGGCTTCATCGAAATCATATGTATACTTCTCAGCTCGTTTTAGTATATTTGGAATGTCAAACGCACTAAAATTATCACACGGACTCAAACAACTCATACAAACAAGTAGTTCCGATGTTACCTTGTTAAAACAGTTCCGAAATTCTTGAATGTGCAAATCTAGAACCGCATTGAAGCAATCACACTCGTAATAATGCCGATTTATGATGTTCATCTTTCTTCTTAGTCACCTTGGGTTAATATATTCATCATCCAAAATTTTCAACTCAAGTTCATACATGTCACAAAAAGAGTTAACCTTCTCCAAAAACTCATTAAAACCCTCTAACCTTAACTTTTCAAGTTGGTTTTTGGTGGAATAAACCAATTTAACTGCATTCATCAAATCTTGCTCTTTTCTTTGAAGACATTGGGACAATGTATGTATGATGTTAGAATATGCTCCATCTAGTGTATGTAAAATACAAAGTCGCATTTTTTCATATCCTCTTGAAGTCCAACCAGTTATCTACTACAAGGAAGACTTTGACCTGTTTCTACTAGCCATCCAAGAACTTCCATAATGTTTCGATATAAAGTATTCAAACGGGTAAGAGTTTTGCAGTGAGAATTCCTACGTGTATCCCTGGGCATTGAAAGTGTCATTTCTTGATTCAGTCCACTTTCGGTATAAAGTGTGTCTTCCATTTTTTCCAATTGTCTTCTTTGGCTTTCATGAAGCATTTCTTGTCGTTTGGAAGATGCACAAACGACATCTGTTAAACATGTTATCATTTATAAATACTCTCCAAATAGGTGTGTGTTTGTGAGCAACGACTACAACAACTAGTTGAATTTGGTTTGCAAAAAACTGAATATAGAAAGTCGAAACATTTTCCTTTGAAATAAGAGCCTTTAAGCCGTTACACTCGCTCAACATGTTACTTGTCCCGCTATAATCTTGGCCTCTAATCGTTTATAAAGTCAACCCATAACATGCCAATATATCATCAATAGATGATTTGAGTGCTAATGTGCTTGTCTCTTTGACATGAACAAGCCTAATAAAACCCTACTTAACAATCCCAACTTTATCAACATAACAAATAGCAACCGCCATTTGTTGTTTTTTGGATACGCCACGTGATTCATCAACTAATAAAGAAAAAAACATTATCACCAAGATCTTCAAAATTTGTTTAAGTACCTTTTGAGCATAACATTGATTAATGTCCACCTGAATTTTATGACTTGTCATTAGGTTATTCACATGTGCATTCTCTAAGATAACCTCACCAAGCTCTTCATTCATCTCACCCATTAGTTTTAGAAGCTCTAAGAAATTTTCTTTATTTAATGAATCTTTTGATTCATAATGACCACGAAATGCCAATCCGCCATTCAACAACCTTTTTTCAAGCATAGTAGAAACACTTAATCTAAGTTTGTAATCACGTTTCTCCTTAGAGGTCCTTTTGTCCCATTGTGCGTGTACCGCTTGATTTTCGTTAAGTGAATCGGCACACATTTCGAAACATTTGTTGTGGGCGCTATTAACTAGACCAACATGTTTTTTAAGTCCCTCATGTACTTTTTCCCAATTGTTATACCCATCCGACACAAATGTATCTCTATGATCTCCAAATTCGCCCTTAAACAAGTAGCAAAATAAGCAAAACACACGATCTGATTTTAAACTATACTCTAACCATCCCTTATAATCCTTTTGTCATACCATTCATCCTTAAATTTTATGAACTCTTTACCTTGAAATGTTGATTGTGGGAATTTAATACCGTTGGTTTACATGGTCCTCTTAGTAGGTATGTCCTTCTAACATCATCTCGTTGATTCACGTTATATGATACAATCTTGCAATCATGATGACCTGAAGGAAGAGTATCCACATCAACAAATTTGGAAGATGATTCAACTCCTTTCCTCTTGAGAAATCACAACATAACTTCCCTACTCATGGTTCCCATCACATATAAATTAGGTGCAAGTGGTCGGTTTTGGTTGGCGGTAGGGTTTTGGGGTGCGGTTATGGCTCGGGCTTGGTTGGTTGGGGCTTGCGGAGCATTTTGACATTGTTGGGCTAAGTGTCCATACCTATTGCAAATAGTGCATAGGCGGTAAGGTGCAGTAACCAGATGGTGGAAAGGACATGTGTTACACTTGGGATGCGGTCGAGTGTATGTTTTCTTGATGGGTTTGGGAGAGGCTAAGGCTAGCTGTTGAGGGTTTGGCGGAGTGACTACCGCGCAGTTCTGGCTCAAAGCCTTTTGCTTCTTGCCTTTGGTGTTGCTTGTTGGGGGGGTTTGGGCGAGGTAGGCTCGGTGAGGGCTTCAATGGTGGCTTGATGGGCTTTCCTTAATGAAGCCTTGGGGGCTTCACGAAGGACGTGGTTATTGTTCAGTCGGGCAGATAGGCGAAAAGCTTCCTCAAGGGTTTTGGGTGAGGTGGTATTGACAAGGTCCATGAGGTGACGAGGGAGACAGCGTATGTACTTAGCAACTGCCTTTTCGGCCGTGTCGACTTGGCTAGTTTAAATCACACTTAGCTGCTTAAAATGGGCCGTGAGGCCGGCATTGTCATTCCCAACCTGCTTGAGGTTCCAAAACTCACTTTCTAGTCGTTTGCGTTCGTGGGGAGGACATAATTCGTTCTCCATTAGCTTTTTAAGCTCGATCCAAGGGATGGCGTGAGCGGCATCATTACCACAAGTGCTACGCTCGGAAGTCCACCAATCAAGAGCCCTTGATCGGAACACTCCTGTAGCGTTCATGGTACGCAGGTGGTCGGGACAACCACTTTGGATAAAAGTAACCTCAATTGTAGTAACTTGGTGGCGTCTCCTTCGCCGTGAAAGGTTAGGGGTTGCAAGAGAAAAACTACTTGTGGGTAAAGTTAATTTATGTGGTTTTGCCTTGGAGTCGACGGAGGCGTGAGGTGATTCGGCATTAGGTGGAGGCTGAATCTTGCTAACGAGCTCGGGTATGACCTTGGCCATATGCTCGACCATTTGTTCGGCCATGAAATTCATGCGGTCCTTTTTGGACATAGAATCGGATTGGGACCTTGACTTGGACTTCCTCTTACCCATAACGCTTTGAGAGAAAGACATCTATAGGATTCGACAATAGAAGAGAGATTTAGGATTTGATCATAAAGAGTTTTTATAAAAGTAATCGTTTTTGAGCATATAAGTATCATGTAACACGTATGAATTCACATAGATAGCATAAGCATATAAGCATTCAAAAGCATAATGACTTGCGTAAGGAGTATAAATTTAGTTGGTTCACGAGGATTATTATTGTTGTTTTTTGTTACGAAAGGTGTGCGAGTGGTGCATCGGGATAGAAATGAACAAGGTAACACGTATTAAAACACATGATAATTGAGATACATAAAAGATAGGCTTAATAAAACATTGGAGTGTTTCGGGTTGAGAAACGTCGACTATTTCAAAGTGAATCGAGATCCTTTCAAATTAGAGAACGTGCTTTGGCCTATAGGTAAAGTGCTCTCGTCGAGACGCGATTAACGACACTTTACCCTTCCAGTTACTACATGTCTCTAACCGATCGAAAAATCAAAACTTTGGCGAGATTGAAAATCGAGGAATGGGACTAGTTGACAAGGTGCGGGTTTCACCCCTAACTTGACAACATTGTACCCTAAGTGTGGTTAGTACTTACCAAATGATGAGCGAATTCTGACTCGTTGGTAAGGGTCCACTAGAGTATGAAATGGAAATTCCTATCAAGATGTGGATTCACTCCTAACTTGATGGTGTAATTTCGTGTAAAATCAAATTACGTAGATTGAGAGTGATCACCAAAGTGCGGGTTTCACCCCTATTTTGGTGAGGTCGTCTCGTTTATAGTATGAGTGTCTTCAAGTCTTCAAGTGTGTAAATTGTGTAACTGTCTTAGGAAAAACACATTGCATATATATTAAAACAAAAGAAATAGGAAGAAGCAAATAGGAAGAATTAACATTTTTAAATCATGATGCAAGAAATGTCAAGTTGGTCACTTAAACTATAGACTAGGTCGAACATGGCAATTCTACCTAATTCCCTATAGTTATGGCTCTGATACCAATCTGTCACACCCCAACCGATGGCGGAAACATCAGAGTGAGACGAACGAGATAGCTCGAGACATCATAACCCTAATTGTGACAATATTTAACTAAACAACCCATTTCATTTCAAATCACCAAATTGTCAAATACAATACAATTCAAATACGAAACAACAACATATGAGACATATTCAACAAAATTGTATTAAATAACTTAGCCTTCTAAGCGTGTTTCTATGCCGATCCTACTAAGTTTCGTCATGTTAATCTCATCAACATGCAACATGTTAAAAAGTATAGTTCAGTAATAAAGTATTGGTGAGTACACAAGTTTGTATCATAGCATAAGTAATAAAAACGTTTAAACAAACCCACATGATAAGCTAGTATACGAGATAAATGTAAACAAGGCATGTGAACTACAAGTCAACCCTCTAGTGTACCGCATAATAGATTAAAACTTAACATTGACCATAAGAATACGGGTGGTGCGTTACTCCTATAGCGCTATACATGTTAAGGGAGGCTTGATCGAAGTTAATGACATTTAGTATCACATAAGAATATATACCAAGTAAACAATTCAAGTATCACATAACTATAACATGTATGATGGATTGTTTGTGTGATTTCATTAAATAAAAGTGTGATTTAGTGTGTTTATGATAGATTAACATATTACACCCAAAAAGTGTAAAGCGTAAAAGAGTGTCGAGTGTACTCACGGTTTTGCAAGGTTAGTTCCGTGAGAGCGTTTAGGTTGATTAGGGGGACGAACACCGAGTTATCCTACACAAGGAGACGTAGGTGTGTGAGTATTGGAATAATGGGGGAATTTGGTAATTTTAGGAATTTAAAGTATGTAAAAGTATGTATAGTTGAAAGTATTTAGCTAGACGTTAACGCTCGTTTTTGACACTATAAGCCCCGAAGGGTGTTTGTGTTTGGGTCATGCCCAATTGAATCATAACGATGATTAGGTCTTAGATAAAATAACCTAATATTAGGACAAGTAACCATATGGTCATCATCAAAGGTTCGGTTATATTTATTATTTACATATATAGTTTACCTATATTATTACAAGTTTATCATAGATTTCATATAAGTCATGGATATCATATAAGTCACAAAGTCGTGCATTGAGGTAGGAGGATAACCATCCTAAACCTCTTTCGTAAGATTCACCAATACACATATTGCCACAAGGACAATCCGGATGATCAAGAATATAGTACTTCACTAAGCAACGCTTCGAACCGAATAAGCAAGCTAGGTGTGTGCATCCCGAACATGGAAATGTTTGGGGATGTGTCATAGCCTTGTTACTCTAGTGAAGGTGAACCGTAGCTTAATGGATGGAAATCATCAAGTGAGGGGTGGATTGAAAAGTTGTATAGTTAAGGCCTCCATGTAATCACACCTACACCATACACAAGCTTGTAAGCTTGGATGGCTCAACACTTGTGAGTTAGAAACCCTAGTAAAAACCACAAGTTTAGAGACATGTTATGCCTCTTGATTTTGTATGAACAAGTTTGCTAGCACACTAACCATAAACTTGATTAGAGGCACAAGTAGCATAGAGTTGTTGGTTAAAACAAGTTTAAGAAAAGTTTATAAGTTTAACTTCCAAAACAGAAGGTTTGGCCCTAAAAATGGTATTGTTCCACCTTGGTTTTCCATGGAAAACCTGTGGTAACATCCCATGGGGCTTAGCAAACATTATTGAGGAAGAAAACCTAAAGAAAACTTTGAAACTTTTAAAGTTTGAAAAGATAAAAAAGTGGGCAGAAAGTTTAACACACTTTTGGACCTCAAAATGGTGGGGTTTCACCTTAGTTTGCCCAAGCAAACTTGTGAGAACCTTCATTGAGGTTATCCAAGGGTGTTAGAAGAAGAAGAAATAAGGTTTAAAGGAAGAAGGAAGTGAGTTGAAACTCACTTGCAAGCTGAAGTATTTCAGCAGAAAGTTCTGAACTTTGGGAGAATGTTTGGTGTGTTTGGAGGCTTAAAAAGTGGGAAGTGGATGGGGAAATGTTTGTTTATATAGAGGAGGGATTAGGGTTTGAATTAGGGTTGCATTAAATGAGTTTAGGTGGGAGTTTTGCTTGAAACATGAAGAGATAGGGAGTGTGGCAGCTTACGGCCGCAAGCTGCCATATAATCTTTTCTTTTGTTAATTAATTGATTTTGGTAGATTATTTCTTGTGTTATGATATGTTTATGCCATATCTGATTGAATGGTGGCCTATTTCTAGATGCATGCTTGTTATATAGTCCAAACGAGACCTAATTAAGTGACAATTAATCACAACATGATCATGTAAGATTTATAAGATGTCATTGCTTATGTCTTTCACGTTTAAAACACTAATTGCTTTGCTTGATTGATACGTTCTAGTTTCACAAGCGTATGATAAGAACGTATAAGAAGAATTGAAGTTAGAAATTGCGTATCGAACACATGCATGAACATAAGTATAAATGCGTATAGAGATTTCGAATTGCGTATAATTGTCAACTTGATTACAATCAAAGCCTTAGATTTACAATGATTCGGAAATGAAATACGATTACAAGGTTTGGACTTTCCAATTATAGAAACACGAAGCAAACTTACTAAAAACTTCCTGTCCAAAGTTCATAAGGAGTTTTAGGGACAGACTTAGAAGGAACTCTATTGAGTATATGAACAACTGCTTTTAACGCTTTAGTCCAGAGGAATAATGGTAAATTAGTGTTGGCTAACATACTTCGCAACATGTTCATAAGGGTACGATTTCTTCATTCGGCGACACCATTCTGCTAAGGTGTACTTGGCATGGTGTGTTGGTTTACAATCCCTTGGCCCTTACAAAATTCTTAAAATGGACCAGGAGCTTGATCCACATCAGTATGTTTTCCATAATACTCACCGCCTCTATCTGATCCCACAACTTTAATTTTACGATCTAGTTGTTTTTCAACTTCAGTTTTATAATCTTTGAAATTTGTAAGAGATTCAGATTTTTCCTTAATGAGATACAAGTACATGTAATGAGAATAATCATCAATGAAAGTGATAAATGAAGTATGTCCTGTTATGCCAGCGATTTCGTAAGGACCACTAATGTTAGTATGAATGAGTTCTAATAAATCAGAGCTCCTAGTGGCACCTTTCTTATTCGCTAATGTCATTTTACCTTTAAGACATTTGACACATGTTCCAAAATCAGTGAAATCGAGAGGAGGTAAGACTTCATCTTTTACAAGTCGATTTAATCGTTTTCGTGAGATGTGGCCTAAACGTTGATGCCACAACATGGATGAAGTCTCTAAGTCTCGATTTTGTTTCATCTTTGTGAGTGATTCATTAATATTATATAACAACAAAGATTTGGAAAAGTCATCATCTAGTTCTAATCTATAGAGACCATCATACAGAATGCCAGTACCATAAACCACAGAAAATCATAGAGAATAGAGAGTTTAGGATGACCATGAGTAATATCAAAACCGTCTATGTCTAACTTTGGTCCTGATACAAGGTTCTGAGTTACCTCAGGAACATATAAGGTATCATAAAGTTTAATGCATAAACAAGTTTTCATAAATAATTGTAAGGTTCCTATGGCCTTCACTTCTAATTCTCTATCATCCCCCACTTTAAGTGTTCTTTGGTTTCTTCCCAGCCTCCGGATTGTACGGAATCCCAGAGTAGAGTTAGTGACATGAGTCAATCACCAGAATCAAACTGTAACACCCCAAAATCATTATATATATGTGTGTGTATGACTATGTTAAGGTAAGAATGTAGATAAGATTTAAACTTTAAAAAAAAGGTTAAAGACAAGAATAATATTAACACCATACTTGAGGGGCCAGATATGCATAAGTTAAAAGTTAAATGCTTAAATTACAATTAACACACACATACACATACATCTAAAGTGTGGTCGATCAAGCAGGAGAAGAACAAGGGGGGAAACCCTTGTTCTACACAAATTAGCCAAATTGATAAGAGAATTGAAGTTCAAATTGATGCATGTTCTTGGTTTCTTGATCATCTAAGCATACTAAACTATAAGGTAATTGGAATTTTACCTTTTGATGATCTTGTATGAAGTAGGTTTAAGCAAAACTACAAATGAATGAGAAATTGGTATGATTATGAATTAGAAGCATCACATAGGACATGAGTTATGCTTGAATTCAACTAAATCGATGTTTTGAGTGAAAACTCACTTGAAGTAGGAGCATTGTATAGAATAATGATGAATTATGTGCAAAAATTGTGTAGTGATTATGTATGATGTTGCTTATAACGAATCTTGGAATGATGAAACTAAACTAGAATGATGATTGTATGAGAATTAGTTGAATATGATAATCTTGATTTGTATTGGTAGGTATATGCATAAGATACTTGTACTTTGTGCTTAGCTAGTAGTATGCACTCCAGGTGTTCGATAAAATGCTTGGGTATTGGTTTTAAAGTAATAAAGATGATCTCATATGCATATGATGGCAATTGATTTAAAATAGATAAATGTTGAATTGTTAGCTCACAATGTTAGTATAAATGTGAAGATGAAAGCATGGAGAATTGAAAGAATGTTGAATGCGATATTGTAGGTATAAAAGAAGAAGGCACAAGTCAAACCGGTTCGCAAGCAACACAAGGTAAAGGTAAGTTCATATGAACTTCATTCTTGATCTTAACGTAATCCATGAAATTAGTTTCATTATAATACTTTTAGCTTGTTAGATAGTTTAATGTTTAGTAAGGTGATAAAATGAGATTTGAAGAAATTACTAGATAATAGTTGTAAAATGTGTATATTGACCTATCATGATGAGTCAAGGTGAACGGATAAGCAGGATGACGAAGTTGTATAAATATCATGACATGTTATAGACGTGTCATTAAGAAAGGAATGTTCATCGTATGGATCCGCATGATCGGGTCCGGTGAAGTATGTTTAATTGATGCTAAAAGAATGAAAACTACAATTTCGTTGTAGGCGAAATTGTTACAAGCGAGAAATGTATAAATGAAGGATATTACGAAGATATGACCTCGTTAACGGGTCAATGAAGGGAATAAGAGATCAATGTAAAAACTATGTTCAACATGTTATACTAATAAATGTATTGTGTTATGTATGATAGGGAAATCGACATCTTGATAATGGCTTGCTTGGAACGAGCACACATTGCGTGCTTCCGACTCAAGTTTAGTGTCAATGGTTAAAACAAACTCTTTTGGATTGTAAATGTTGTTTTAATATTTATGTCTTTTGTATAAACTAACTGTTTCTATTTTGATACGGTTGACCAGGATAATGCTCCTTCGAAAATATATTTTTGTATCTACTTCGTTTAAATTCAAGGGACATTTCGGTCAAAGTTTTACGTTACAGTACAAAAGCTTAAGTTACATGACGTTTTGACTTTTTGATGAAATGGGTGTTAAAACTTGGTATCAGAGCCTAGGTTTGAGAGATTCGAGCATGAGTTAGAGTGCTTGAACTCAAACCGAAAGCTCTTGAATAGATGTGTGTGTTCGTTCCAAAACGCAAAAAGGAAGGTAAACATTTAATTAATCCTTCATAAATCTAAATGTGATTAGGTGATGTTAAAGAAAGGCTAAAAAGAAGCGAAAAAAAGATTAATGCTAGAAAGAAGTGTTATCGGAAACCTTGGAGCCGAACACAACAAGCCAACTTTGAATCGGTTAAATGAAAAACAAAAAAATAGGACTGCAGAGAATGACCGTAAGCTACGGCAGGTTGACCGTAACTTACGGTGGGGTTTCAAATAATCAAGATATGACAGCAGTAGCTGTCCGTAACCTACGGTCACTTGCCGTAGGTTACGATGAAAGGGTTCTGTAACAATATGCCAATACCGTAAGCTACGGTATGCGTACCGTAGCTTACGGCGAGCGAAAGTCATTTGTAGAAGGAATGTCGTAGGCTACGGTGAAAGACCGTAACCTACGGTCAGCAATCTCTGAAATAATAATTGATGTCCACCGTAAGCTACGGTGGACAAACCGTAGCTTACGGTGTGATTGATATGGCAAATAAAGATCCTTAATTTTGATAAAATGTTATGTTTAGAAACGTCGTATTCCTTACGATGTGTATATAGACCCTAATAAAGTTCTGAGAAATTATTACAACCTAAAAGAATATTGGAACAATATGACTATGCTAAATGAATTCGTTTCAGAAAGTATAGTGCGTAAATGCAAGTAAGGAAGGCTAAGGATTTCAAATCCTTGAGATTAGCAGTCATGTATTGTATGATCCTTATTGACCAATGATGTTGACAAGGAATAAGAGAAAGAATGCAAAAAGAAAGTAATAATGATAACTTGTATTGACATGTGACGAAATAAGTATGTAAATTAACGAGTATGATAAATTTTAGATGGCAGATGAAGTAAATGTGAATGATAATGAAGCGGCACTACAAGAAGCAATGAACGAGAAAATTTTGAATGAAGTAGGGAAGGCTATCTAAGCCAACCTTCCTCAAATGGCTCAAGAAGTAGAAAGCCGTGTTCTAGAAGCAGTTGAAACTATACTGGAAAGTAAGATAGAGGAATTGAAAGATATGATAGGTGAATCACAAAGTAAGAAAGGAACTCGTAGGTGTACGTATCGGGATTTATGGCGTGTAACCCCGCGTCATATAATGGCGAAATCGATCCAATAAAGTGCCAAACATGGATCGCAAGCATGGAGGCTGTTTTTGTTCGTAGTCGATGCGAAAAGGAAGATCAAGTGATGTTTGCTACTCGCCAACTTCAACTTCAGGCCAAAGATTGGTGGGATGCCCACTGTAAGGAGCTAGGTGAAGATAAACTTCAAACCTTGGTATGGCAAGAGTTTAAAGAGCCGCTCTTAAAATACCATTGCCCACAGTCAGCGATTGATAGAATTCAAGAAGACTTCTTACGTCTTCGACAAAAGGAGGAATCGATCGATGAAATTACAAACATATTTCTTGACAAGATGAAATTTTGTCAAGATTTTGTAAAATCAGAAAGAATGAAGATAAATCGATATCAAGACATGTTGAAAGCTGATTTTAGAGAATTCATCACCCATCAAAGTGTGAAACCCTGAACGAGCTCATCAATTGGGCTCGGGATAGGGAGATCGAACTGAAATGACAAGTGGAAAGGGGTGAGAAAAGATCATCTAAGAAGTTCACCAGTCTGAGTCCGTCAAAGAAGCCAAAATTTCAAGATCACGGTAAGAAGGATAAAGCGAAGGGAAGTATTCCCAAATGCAAAACTTATGGGAAGCTCCATACAGGGGAGTGTCTTTTGGGTAAGAAGGGATGTTATAACTGTGGCCAAGAGGGACACCCGTACTACAAGTGTCCTAATCCCTTGAGAACATGTTTCAACTGTTTCCAACCGGGACACATTAAGGCCTAATGTCCAAAGCTTCAACAAACAACTAGTAAGGAAGGAAAGAAAGAAGAAGTTCCAAAGGCCCGAGGCAAAATGTTTCAGATATCGTCTGAAGAAGCTAAGGCACTTCCGAATGTTGTGTCAGGTATATTTTTAATAAATTCGATGCCTACTTATGTATTATTTGATACAGGAGCTAGTAGGTCATTTGTGTCAAGTGATATTATATGTCACCCATCATTTAGAAAAGATGTCGATACCTTTAGAAGTAGAAATATCCGATAGCAAGAGCTATCTAATACATGAAATATGTAAGGGTTGTAAGATAACAATTGACGACGAAGAATTCGATATTGATCTTGTCCCCATGATCTTGGGGGAGTTTAAGGTAGTGGTTGGTATGGATTGGTTGTCTCGGTATCATGCCGAAATTCAATGCGAAAGTAAGACCAATTATATGACGACACCTAGTGGCAAACAAATAATTGTGCATGGGGAAAGAGAAGTTAAACCTACATTGTGCACTCTTATTCAAGCGGTCAAATATGTTCGAAATGGGAGTAAGGCATACCTAGCCTATGTGGTGGATATCCACCATGGGGTTCCAAAGTTTAAAGAGGTAAAAATTGTAAATGAATACCCTCATATATTCCCGGATGAATTACCGGGGCTTCCACCCAAACAAGAAGTAGAATTTCGGATTGAGTTAAATCCGGATGCAAAACCGGTGGCTAAAGCACCCTATCGATTAGCTCCTACCGAGATGCAAGAATTGATGACTCAATTACAAGAGTTACTTGACAAGGGTTTCATACGCCCAAGTGTATCACCATGGGGTGCACCCGTGCTTTTTGTGAAAAAGAAAGATGGCGCAATGCGAATGTGCATTGATTATCGAGAATTAAACAAATTGACGGTTAAGAACCGTTATCCCTTTCCTAGAATTGATGACTTATTTGACCAGTTACAAGGAGCTAGTTGGTTCTCAAAAATCGATTTACGATCGGGGTATCACCAACTCCGGGTACGTGAGGATGATATAGCCAAGACTGCATTTAGGACCCGCTATGGACATTACGAGTTTTTAGTAATGTCCTTTGGGTTGACTAATGAACCAGCTGCGTTTATGGATTTAATGAATCGAGTTTGTCGGAAAATGTTAGACAAGTCTGTGATAGTCTTCATAGATGATATATTGGTATACTCCCGAAGTGAATCCGATCACGCCTGTCATTTGCGTGAAGTGTTAGAAACGCTTCGTAAAGAAAAGTTGTATGCTAAATTTTCCAAGTGTGCATTTTGGCTAAGAGAAGTGCAATTTCTCGGCCACGTAATAAATGAAGAAGGTGTTCAAGTAGATCCTTCTAAGATAGAGGCTATAATGAAATGGGTTCCCCCAAGGAACCTAAGTGAGGTAAGAAGCTTCTTAGGTTTAGCTGGTTACTATAGAAGACTCATTCAAGATTTTTCTAAGATAGCTCTGCCCATGACTAAACTAACAAAGAAGAATTAAAAGTTTACTTGGGGTACAGATCAGGAGAAGGCTTTTCAAACCTTGAAGGAAAAACTTTCAAGTTCGCCCGTACTAGTGTTACCTGATGGTGCGAAAGACTTGGTTGTGTACACAGATGCTTCGCATCAAGGGTTGGGATGCGTCTTGATGCAAAGGGCAAGGTCATCGCCTATGCCTCTAGACAACTAAAACAACACGAAGGTAACTACCCGACACACGATTTGGAATTGGCAGCGGTAGTTTTCGTGCTGAAAATATGGAGGCATTACTTATATGGGACAAAGTGCACGATCTACTCGGATCATAAAAGCCTCAAATATTTTTTCGATCAGAAAGATCTTAATATGAGGCAACGGAGATGGCTAGAACTTATCAAGGATTATGATTGTGACATCCTCTACCATCCCCGTAAGGCTAATGCCGTGGCAGACGCACTAAGTAAAAAGGACTACCCGCCCCCAATTCGGGTAAAATCAATGAGAATGATAGTTACATCTAATCTCCTTGAAAGTATACGGGAAGCTCAAATCAAGTCGTTAAATACGGAGGATATGAGGAAGGAAAGAATTAAAGGATTTACACACAAACTAGAAGAGGATGCGAATGGGATTAAGACAAGGTACGACCGAATCTGGGTACCTTGGAGTTGTGATGTAAAAGATTTACTCTTTGACGAAGCTCATAAGTTGCAATACTCGGTTCACCCAGGAGCCATGAAAATGTATCGTGATTTAAGGAAGAATTATTGGTGGCCAGGAATGAAGCGCGATATTGTTAAATACGTCGCGAAGTGTTTGACATGTTCACATGTAAAAGCTGAACATCAAAAACCGTACGGGAAGTTGCAACCTTTGGAAATTCCGGTGTGGATGTGGGAGGACGTGACCATGGACCTTGTAACTAAGCTCCCGAAAATGAGGAAGGGGCACGATGCCATATGGGTCATTGTTGACCGTCTCACTAAAAGTGCTCATTTCCTACCTATACGAGAATCATATTCCTCATAAAGGATGGCGGAAATATTTGTGAATGAAATTATATCCCGTCACGGAGTGCACGTATCCATTATTTCGGACCGTGATACGGGATTTACCTCCCGTTATTGGCAAAGGTTCCACGAAACAATGGGCACTAAATTACATTTAAGTACCGCCTATCATCCTCAAACAGATGGTCAATCAGAAAGGACCATCCAAACGCTTGTGGATATGTTAAGGGCATGCGTTATGGATTTTGGAGGAAATTGGGATGAGCATTTACCATTGGTGGAATTCTCGTACAACAACCGCTAACACCATAGTATCCAAATGGCACCGTATGAGATGTTGTACGGACGAAAATGTAGAACTCCTGTGTGTTGGGGAGAAGTTGGGCAAAGAGAGTTTGCACCGAAAGATGTGGTAGCCAAAACAAATGAAAAGATTGACCTTGTACGGGCTCGTTTGAAGGCGGCACAAGACCGACAGAAATCATACGCGGACAATAGAAGGCGTCCTATTGAATTCAAGTTGGAGACTATGTTTTTCTGAAAGTCTCTCCTTGGAAGGGAATAATCCGTTTCCGCAAACGGGGAAAGTTGGGACCACGTTATATAGGACCTTTCAAGGTCATAGCACGGGTCGGTAGAGTAGCTTACCGAATTGAATTGCCCCCTTCGCTAAATGGAATACACAACACGTTTCATGTGTCACAATTAAGAAAATGCCTTGCAGACGAAACGGCACATGTACTTTTAGATGATGTTGAGTTAGACGAACAAATGAATTACATTGAGAAACCGATAGCCATTAAAGACTACAAGGTAAGTACATATGCAACAAAGCTATTAGGCAAGTATTGATACAATGGCAACATAGAAAGGGATCCTACCTTACTTGGGAATTGGAGGAAGAAATGCGTGAATATTACCCGTCATTATTTGGTACGTAATTAGTTTTCGGGGATGAAACCTTCTTTAAGGGGGTAGATTTGTAACACCCCAAAACCATTATATATATATATATAATGTGTGTGTGTGTGTATGACTATGTTAAGGTAAGAATGTAGATAAGATTTAAACTTTAAAAAAAAAGAAAAGAAAAAGGTTAAAGCCAAGAATAATATTAACACCATACTTGAGGGGCCAGATATGCATAAGTTAAAAGTTAAATGCTTAAATTACAATTAGCACACACATCCACACACATCTGAAGTGTGGTCGATCAAGAAGGAGAAGAACAAGGGGGAAACCCTTGTTCTACACAAATTAGCCAAATTGATAAGAGAATTGAAGTTCAAATTGATGCATGTTCTCAGTTTCTTGATCATCTAAGCATACTAAACTATAAGGTAAGTGGAATTTTACCTTTTGATGATCTTGTATGAAATAGGTTCAAGCAAAACTACAAATGAATGGGAAATCGGTAGGAGTATGAATTAGAAGCATCACATAGGACATGAGTTATGCTTGAATTCAACTAAATCGATGTTTTGAGTGAAAACCCACTTGAAGTAGGAGAATTGTGCAGAATAATAATGAATTATTTGCAAAAATTGTGTAGTGATTATGTATGATGTTGCTTATAATGAATCTTGGAATGATGAAACTGAATTAGAATGATGATTGTATGAGAATTAGTTGAATATGATAATCTTGATTTGTATTAGTAGGAATATGCATTAGATACTTGTACTTTGTGCTTAGCTAGTAGTATGCACTCCAGGTGTTCGATAAAATGCTTGGGTATTGGTTTTAAAGTAATAAAGATGATCTCATATGCATATGATGGCAATTGATTTAAAATAGATAAATGTTGAATTGTTAGCTCATAATGTTAGTATAAATGTGAAGATGAAAGCATGAGAATTGAAATAATGTTAGCGATATTGTAGGTATAAAAGAAGAAGGCACAAGTCAAACCGGTTCGCAAGCAACACAAGGTAAAGGTAAGTTCATATGAACTTCATTCTTGATCTTAACATAATCCATGAAATTAGTTTCATTATAATACTTTTAGCTTGTTAGATAGTTTAATGTTTAGTAAGGCGATAAAATGAGATTTGAAGAAGTTACTAGATAATAGTTGTAAAGTGTGTATGTTGACCTATCATGACGGGTCAAGGTGAACGGATAAGCATGATGACGAAGTTGTATAAATATCATGACTCGTTATAGACGTGTCATTAAGAAAGGAATGTTCATCGTATGGATCCGCATGATCGGGTCGGATGAAGTATGTTTAATTGATGCTAAAAGAATGAAAACTACAATTTCGTTGTATGCGAAATTGTTACAAGTAAGAAATCTATACATGAAGGATATTACGAAGATATGACCTCGTTAACGGGTGAATGAAGGGAATAAGAGATCAATGTAAAAACTATGTTCAACATGTTATACTAATAAATGTATTGTGATAGGGAAATTGACATCTTGATAATGGCTTGCTTGGAACGAGCACACATTGTGTGCTTCCGACTCAAGTTTAGTGTCAATGGTTAAAACAAACTCTTTTGGATTGTAAATGTTGTTTTAATACTTATGTCTTTTGTATAAACTAACTGTTTCTATTTTGATACGGTTGACCAGGATAATGCTCCTTCGAAAATATATTTTTGTATCTACTTCGTTTAAATTCAAGGGGCATTTTGGTCAAAGTTTTACGTTACGGTACAAAAGCTTAAGTTACATGACGTTTTGACCTTTTGATGAAATGGGTGTTAAACAAACCACCAAGAATTAGCGGGAACATTAATATTATAGGACTCAAGTATCATGAAAAAATCATTACCTTTCTTAGGTAGCCACTACTTAAAGTTAGGGCATTCCTTCTGTTTATGTCCTGTCTTTTTACAGAACTCGTAGTAGGGTTTGCCTAAGGAGTTCTTACAGCTGGAAGGCGCACTTGTATTAGGATTGGGCTTTTGGACTTTAGAAACATCCTTCCTTGGATAAGTGTTCTTCCTCTTCTTAGAGCTAGAGGTAGTAAAGCGTGCAACATCAGTAGTCCGATCCATCTTTATACGCTCCTTCTCTTGCACGCACATGGCGATCAGCTCACTCATCGTCCATTTTTCTTTCTGAGTGTTGTAATTGATCTTGAATGCTTCATAGGACGAAGGAAGCGAAGTCATGATGAAGTGAACAAGAAAACCATCACTAATCGCCATGTCTAATCCCTTTAGCTTATGGGCCATGCCGTTCATTATCATGATGTGTTCATGGATGCCGCTCCTCCCATCATACTTAGTAGTCACCAGCTTGAGGATTAGAGTACTAGTGTGTGCTTTAGACATTCCCTTGAACTGCTCCTCCACAGAAGCCAAGTAGGTTTTAGCATCTTCAGAATCAGGAATGGCTCCTCGAATTGCATTGCTTATGGATTGCTACATGAGAGACATGCGGTTACACCTAGTCTATTTTTCATGAGCCAACTGCTCAGCAGCGGTACTCTGAGGAGTAAGGTCTTCAGGCTTATTCTCTCTTAAAGCGTAATCGAAATCCAGCAAAGCAAGTGTAAGCATGAAAGAGTCTTTCCATGTAGCAAAGTTATCATCGGTCAATGGTGGAATACCGCAATCGGGCGCTGAGAATGAAAATAATATGAGCAAATTATGATACTAAGAAAGAAGTCTTAATGTGAGCTAAGGGCAAGTTACACTAAGGCAGGCATAAGTAATGACCATTTTAATTATGAAGCTATGAAGTTGTCTATTACTAACATCAAAATAATAGAGTTAGTTAATACTTAAATGAAGACAAGTCAGCTTTGTCCAGAAGTGTAATCATCTAAGTATGTGTGCAAAGTAATTGTGACAAATCAGCTTTGGCCAGAAATGAGACAATCACTTTAGTTATGCACTTGTTAAGTATGCTAGACATGAATGAATTAAATCAGCTTTGGCCAGAAATAAGACATTCATGTTTATAATGCATAATTAACATAGCTTTTGTAATACTTGAACAATAAATAGATGCATCAAATCACCTTTGGGCAGAAGTGATACATCAAAAGCTCATTCAAGTTAAGCTATTTGGTTTTGTAAAGGTTATCTGATTATGATTAATTAAGTATTTGCAAAACCATTTATTTAATAGCAAACCCCCTAAAATTTAGTTCACAATAATAGCATAATGTAGTAATGAGATTCCGGATAAAATCTTGGATTTCGAATTAGTTCGAGATGGTGATCTCGGATGAGACTCGAATTAGTTCGAGATGGGCATCTCGGATGAGACTCGAATTAGTCCGAGATGGGCATCTCAGATGAGTTTCAGATTAGTCCGAGATGGGCATCTCGGATGAGACTCGAATTAGTCCGAGATGGGCATCTCGGATGAGTTTCGGATTAGTCCGAGATGGGCATCTTGGATGAGACTCTGATGAGACATACTTGAATTAGTTAGAGATGTTCATCTCGAATGGATCTTTAATGATACTCGAGTTAGTTCGAGATGGGCATCTTGAATGGATCTCTGATCCATCCGAAAATTGTTTTCCAAGATTTCGGATTCTCTAATCATGGCAGTTAGTTGTGATAAGTTTTGAAATCCGAATTCTCTAATCATATTTTTTTTCCTTTTTTAATGTCAATTTAGTTTATCTAATTATTTCGAAATTTATATCCTTTTATTACAATAACATATTTTGAAAAATTTTAATTAGATTAAATAGATTAGAACCAAGAAAAAACACCCAATAATCTGAATTACATTCCAAAATATAGGAAATTTTTCGAATTTTATAAGAAAATGTGATGAACCCTAAAAACATAAAACCAAGTTCTGGAATCCGAAAACTGAAACTTTAACATATTATTTAGATTTCGGAACAGTGGCATTTCGGATGTGATTAAACATCCATTTTAATCATAAAACCGAATTTTCTAACTCACAAGTTATGTGATTTCGAAACAGTGATTTCGAATTATTATTAGGTTTTCAAAATTCTGTTTTCCAGATTTTTAATCCCAGAATAATGGATTCAAAAAACAGAACTGATTTATCAACATATGCTTTGATACCACATGTTGATCAGTTCTGTTTAAACATAATGGAAAACACGAATGAAATACCTGTGACGGCAGACAGGCCAGCAGAAAATCCAGTCAGAGACGTAGCCATGGAGTTCGACATCTTTTCGTGTGATCTGGTTCCTCCTTAGTGTATAAGATTATGATGGTAATAACCGAATCCTAGGGATGAATTCGGTTTAGGTTATGGAGAGAGAGAGAGAGATGTGGGACGATGATGATATTATGAGTAAATGTCTAACCCGAAACCTCTCTAATCATCTCCTTATATATACACACCCAGAAGGAAACCAAATTAGTTAATAAGGATAATATAGTCTATCAACAATTACCAACTAATATATAAAATGTTTAATATTATTTTAATCTAATATAATATAAATGATTATAATAACTACATAATTAAATATTATAAATATAATATATTTAATCTTACGTTTTACTCTATCTTCTTTATTATTTTATATATATTAAAGACAAGCAAAACAAATATCCTTATACCAATTCTTTAAAACTTATTCATGAACAAACAACCAAACTTTTGTTTAACCAATCTGATTAATTTTTAATAAGGTTTTTATTTAATTTTTTTTTTTTGCGAAATATGCTATTGAATATGATTCTCACTATATATTTATAATGTTTATACTTCTGTTCCCTTCTTAATACTGCGTATGCATCAAAAAACCATTCACATATTTATATGTATATATAAAAAACCACCATTTTTTTAATTATAGTATTTTATTCCAAACAAACCATTACCTTAGTTGGATAACAATAATAAAGGGCAAGGATATGACTTGAAATGAAAAAAAAGTTAAAAGTGTTGTATTTGGTTATATATTATTATCACTTTTTTAATTAACTTGTTAGATCAGTAGACATGACATGAATGGTCAGTGAGTGAATATCATTGTTATGGTCTTATATATTAAAGGTAGGTAATTCTAATGATTTAATTAAGTTTTTTAATTAACTTTTAATCCCAGAATAATGGATTCAAAAAACAGAACTGATTTATCAACATATGCTTTGATACCACATGTTGATCAGTTCTGTTTAAACATAATGGAAAACACGAATGAAATACCTGTGACGGCAGACAGGCCAGCAGAAAATCCAGTCAGAGACGTAGCCATGGAGTTCGACATCTTTTCGGTGTGATCTGGTTCCTCCTTAGTGTATAAGATTATGATGGTAATAACCGAATCCTAGGGATGAATTCGGTTTAGGTTATGGAGAGAGAGAGAGAGAGATGTGGGACGATGATGATATTATGAGTAAATGTCTAACCCGAAACCTCTCTAATCATCTCCTTATATATACACACCCAGAAGGAAACCAAATTAGTTAATAAGGATAATATAGTCTATCAACAATTACCAACTAATATATAAAATGTTTAATATTATTTTAATCTAATATAATATAAATGATTATAATAACTACATAATTAAATATTATAAATATAATATATTTAATCTTACGTTTTACTCTATCTTCTTTATTATTTTATATATATTAAAGACAAGCAAAACAAATATCCTTATACCAATTCTTTAAAACTTATTCATGAACAAACAACCAAACTTTTGTTTAACCAATCTGATTAATTTTTAATAAGGTTTTTATTTAATTTTTTTTTTGCGAAATATGCTATTGAATATGATTCTCACTATATATTTATAATGTTTATACTTCTGTTCCCTTCTTAATACTGCGTATGCATCAAAAAACCATTCACATATTTATATGTATATATAAAAAACCACCATTTTTTTAATTATAGTATTTTATTCCAAACAAATCATTACCTTAGTTGGATAACAATAATAAAGGGCAAGGATATGACTTGAAATGAAAAAAAAGTTAAAAGTGTTGTATTTGGTTATATATTATTATCACTTTTTTAATTAACTTGTTAGATCAGTAGACATGACATGAATGGTCAGTGAGTGAATATCATTGTTATGGTCTTATATATTAAAGGTAGGTAATTCTAATGATTTAATTAAGTTTTTTAATTAACTTGTTAGATCAGTAGCTTGGAAGCCAGCTGACATCACCTAAGCATCCAATGAACTTCTGATGACGTCATCACCACCTTGTATGTATTCCCACTTCTCTTTTGCCAAAATTATAGCCACCTCGAATTAATATCCCATAAACGCTACTCTCTCTCTAGAAAAAAACATGGAAAGTTGCCGGAAGACTGCTGTTGTTGCCACCCCTATAACCATTTCCACACCCACAGAAGAATCTGATTACTCTAACTCACATTCTTCATCCATGTCTCAGCTCAGCCCCACCAGTGTTCTAGTTCCTCCGCCGCGGCATCCGGTGGTGCTCAGCCCCTGTGCCGCTTGCAAGATCCTCCGGCGGCGGTGTATCGAGAACTGCATGTTGGCACCATACTTTCCCCCCACTGACCCCCATAAGTTCACCATTGTACATAGAGTGTTTGGAGCTAGCAACATTATAAAATTGTTACAGGTACAATTTCTTTCAAACTCTTAAAAAAGGGCCCGTAAAAAGGCCGTTTAAAGGTAAAGGGTGCGCTATGTTGGCTATAGCGCAAGCACTATTTTCAAACCGTCGTTCAGTGAATCCTCAAACGGCAGTTCAAAAGTAAGAGAGCTATGACGCAAACCCTTAACCTTTAAAATAACACCCTTAACCTTTAAAATAACAGTTTGAAAACAACGTGGAATTAGATATATAGTCAGCGACATGTATATAGCAGACCTAAAGAAATTCATGACATGTATATGAAACTTTATACTATTTATTTAAAATATGTTAAGTTAATCATAACTTTATAAATAAAAGTTTAAAGATGTAACCTAGCTTTTATAGCTTTTCTTTAGACAATAAATAAATGTGTTTTATCAGAAGTAACTTCTTTTTTTATATTCTTTTTTATAAAAGTTATGCAACTTATAATGATTTTACACTTGTACCGTTTATAAAATAACGTATTACAATAATTGGAATGAACAACTAAAAAAAGTAACAATACATTTTTATTTGAAATTAATATGGCATTGAGATAGTGTGGTATATTTACTTATAGGAACTTCCGGAGTTTCGTAGAGCGGATGCTGTTAGCAGTATGGTGTACGAAGCGAATGCAAGACTAAGGGATCCTGTTTATGGTTGTGCGGGTACAATTTGCCAGCTTCAAAAACAAGTTAACGAGCTTCAAGCAGAGTTAGCCAAGGCACACGCCGAGATGGTCAACTTGCAATGCCGACATTCGAATATTTTAACTCTAATCCGTATGCAAATGGAAAAACTACCGTCATTACCACTATCACCATCGCTACAACCACAAAACATTTACGAGAATTTAAATTTTTTCGATGATAATGCCAACTTCGCGAGTCTTGATCGTCTTTGGACTTGAACTTGTTAGTTGATTGACCGATCTCATTTCAAACCCGTAATGATCTAGAAGAGGCACCAAAGATTGATCATTTACAACAAGATTGAAATGTAGTTTAATGAAATTCTAGCTACTAAGCTTATTTAGAGCCTTCGTGTAAATCCCATAAATGGGAATAAAGAACTTCATACTTACGTGATATTCATAAATTCATTTCGATTAATTAAAACCATTTAAAGATCCCGTATTCCAATATTACCCATTAGTTTTATGTTGTTCAGTTATGTTTAAACAGCAGAGAATCCAGTCACAGACGCAGCATGAAGTTCGACATCTTTGTCGGTGTGATCTGGTTCCTCCTTAGGGTATAAGATTATGATGGTAATAACCGAATACTAGGGATGAATTCGGTTTAGGTCATGAAGAGAGAGATGTGGGACGATGATGATGATGTTATGAGTAAATGTCTAACTCTAAACCTCTCTAATAATCTCCTCATATATACATACAGAAGGACACCTAATTAGTTAATAAGAGTAATATGGTCTATCAACAATTATCAACTAATATATAATAGGTTTAATATTATTTTGATCTAATATAATATAAATAATTATAATGGCTACATGATTAAATATTATAAATATAATAGATTTAATCTTACATTTTAGTTTATCTTCTTTATTTTTTATATATATTAAAGACAAGCAAAACAAATATCCTTATACCAATTCTTTAAAACTTATTCATGACCAAACAACCAAACTTTTGTTTGACCAATCTGATTAATTTTTAATAAGGATTTTATTTAATTTTTAGTTTCTTTTTTTTTTTTGCGAAATATGCTATTGAATATGATTCTCACTATATATTTATGATATTCATACTTCTGTTCCCTTCTTAATACTGCGTATGCATCAAAAAACCATTCACATATTTATATGTATATATAAAAAACCACCATTTTTTCTAATTATAGTATTTTATTTCCAAACAAACAATTATCTTAGTTGGACATGTAACAATAATAAAGGGCAAGGATATGACTTGAAATGAAAAAAAGTTAAAGTGTTGTATTTGGTTATATATTGTTTACACTTTTTTAATTAACTTGTTAGATCAGTAGACATGACATGTATGGTCAGTGAGTGAATATCATTATTATGGTCGTTATATATTAAAGGTAGGTAATTCTAATGATTTATCACTAAATCACTTTTTACCTTGTCGATGTAAATCATAATTTCTTTAACTTTATATGTTGATTCACTAAGAAAACTTTTCATAAGTGAATATCTGAAATACTTTTTAGCATTTTCATTGCTATTGCTGTTGCTGTTACTAATATTAACATTAACGCCCACGTATATATTAATTAAACGACTCTGAAGAACTCAAAAACCAACTCTTTTGTATAAAATCAAATGGTATTTTGCAACTGGTGATATTTAATTATAGAGCATTAGCATCTTCAATGGGTTGCTGATATATACTTAATCCTATTAGATGTCTACTCTTGCAAAACAAAGTCTCATATTTTCACCAGTTAAGACAACTTGTAAGTTATATATACGTGAATAACAACCTCCTTTTATAGTTCTTCTTATTTATCAAGTGTATTTACTTATTCATAATTACTTCGTTTCATTTTTAGCAATAATAATATTTACAGGTTTTATATATTATAATTTCTTTATCATTTATCATGTAATTAATTATTCATGACAAAGGTTTTTGTAATAGTATTATTTTATCATGAAAATATCTTACAAACCCGTGTATTAATTACACTGATTAAATATAAAAAAACTTAGATTGAGTATTATTTTTATTTATAAGCATTACAAACCTGTGTATCACATAAGTTAAGTATAAAAAAGTGTAAATCATAAATTTCTATAAAATTTTTATCTCACATTACCATCTTTATCGATAATTAATAATTTAAATCATTTGGTTTTGAAAATATATATTGTGTTCAATAATAAGATATGATGTGGTTAATCTTGATTACGTGTTCTATTAATAATAAAGTTATCATAATAATGCATAAATAATTAATTGGAGATAAATAATCATAATAGTTTTGTTAAAAATAATCATAAGGGTTTTGTATTATTATGGATCAAATCGTTGTGGATTATTATGTTTGATTTTGTGAATTTGTTAAAACCTCTGTTGTATGTATTCTGTGTTGTGGTGTTTACCATTTTGAATTTAGAGGTGAAAGTACATGTGAATGATAACGGGAGCAAAGGGTAGGTGGGTAGAGTTATACCTCAAAATTTATGCGAATAATGAGTTTTAACAAATTATACACTACATAATGATGCAGATTTGCGTCATTGATGGTTTTAGTTCTTAGGGCGGTTGGGGTGTATTCGGGAAGGAGGGTGATTGAGTAAGTTCATCGCGCGGGAACACCGCCGCCACCCCCTTCCTAGGTCTCGGTGAGTTACCACTTCGGCTAGTAGTTACCGATCACTTGAACGTTTATTTGACCGTTGTTATTCGACCGTTGAGTGTTTTGACCGTATACCCCAATTTTTATTACATATACACACACACACACACACACACACACACATATATATATATATATTCACACACCACTTTTTATTACATATACAATTTTTCACACACTACTTTATACTACATCCAACAATATGGATAAACAAAACAAAGGCGATCCCAAGAAAAAAGGTTTCGCTAGTCGAGGCTCGGGTTCAAATTCAAGTGGACGTGTGTTGCAAACGAGACGTGGCGGTTCTAGCTGTCCGTGTGACCCGGTTTGAACCCCATACTCTCAACCTCAATATTTTTATCCTCATGCTTCATAACCGACTTTTTATAACACCCAACACCAACCTAATTTTACGCCACAAGTATTTTCACACACACATGGTCCAACGATGGTCGCTCCCGGCATGTACGAATACTCCATGGAAGCGCAAAACTCATTCGATCCATTTGCATTTAGGACCCTGCCAATTCAATCACCAATAGAGAATGCCGATCGCACACTTCCGATCTACAATGACAATGAAGACGAAGATGTAGAGGTTGTCCCCGAAACGCAAGAAAATATTGCCGATGAAGAAGAATATGTTGTTGAGGCCGAAGATAGCGGTGAAGCTAGTGAGCCGAAAGAAAAGGCAGGCAAGGCAGAGCGTCAAAGTTGGACGAAAAAACAAGAAGAGGCCTTAGCCAATGCATGGGTTCATTGTTCGGTAAACAAGAAAAAAGGCAACCAACAAAATTCGGATAGTTTTTGGAAGAAAGTTCTCGAGCATTACAACGCTACGATCGGCGGAAGTACACGAACCATCCATCAAGTACGTTCAAAATGGCTCCCTATGTTGACTAAGATAAACTACTTCAACGGCCTTTGGCAACAAGCGGTAATTTTTTTAACATTTTAAAATATTTTTTGTAACATTGTTTTTACTTTTAACATTTAACTTCATATTTGTTATATATATAGGATCGTATTCGTGATAGTGGGTGTGGCGACCTCGATGTTATGAATAGGGCTTTAAAAGATTACCAATCAAAATATCCGGGTGGTTTTCAACATGTTGAGGTGTGGGAGGTTGTTAGTAAACATGACAAATGGGCCCCGGTACCATTGTTGGGTGAAGAGAGTGGTAGTTCGGGCAAAAAAAGTCGTCGGATTCGGGTAACTATAATGCGGGTACACCGGGAACTGATTTCACAAGCGATATACCCGACATAAACGTAGTCCCTCACCAACAAGATTACGAAAGAAAGATAAAAAAGCCGCAACAACACCATCCGATAGTGCGGAAGCGGCTTTGACCGAAAAGCTTTCACAATACACCCTTATGAAAGAAGCAAAACAAGCACGTGAGTTGGAGTTGTCGAATATAAAAAAGAAACATGAGGAAGACACCATAGCGTTAGTGGCAGAACAACGCGAGGCGGTGAAACAACTTATGTACGATCGGGATTTGAAGACGTTTACTAAGCCACACGACCATGTTTCACTCGAGATGTTGCCGATTATTCTAGCGCGGAAATGAGATATCGCAAAAAAATATAATTGGCCTTTTTCTTTCTAAATTTAGGTTGTATGGTTTTAATTTGTTTAATATATGTTTTATTTACTTTTAAGTGTTTAATATATGTTTTATTTATTTTTAATGCATGTATAAAAATATGTTTCTAGAAAAAAATATTAAAAAAAATCAAACACCCCAAGTGTTTGAGCACCCCTAGTGATTGAGTGCAAAATGAAAAGTGTAGTGTTGACTTGACATGGCATGATATTATTGGGTAAAAAAAAGTTTACCATTCCCCATTTGAGAAGTGCTCATTCCACCCTTATATTAATTTATTATAGTTGAAGTTGTATGAGAAATTAGCAGGTGGCATTTAATAAAACCTTTTATTAGAATTTTGATAGATCATTTATGATAAAACTATTTAATTTTGTAAGGGTATTATTTTATCTTAATTTAAATGTATGATATGCTTTTAATATTTAATGATTTACTAAAGCACCACAAATTTCATACTTTTTACCAGTCAAAACCTGTATCAAAGAATAAATAAATCAAATACTCATATTTTCCTTAAAAATATTCATATTTAACCAAATTAGTTGTGTCGTTATCGCCGTGTTGCGGCGTACTTTTTTGTTATTTAGTATGTGTTTACATGTGTTTTAAAATCACTACAAACGCGTTGTGCACGGAACTGTTGACAAAATAAAGAGAAAAAATGGCAAAAGACACTAAATGATAACCGAAAAAAATCAATCAAAAAGCTGTATGATAATGATATTCGTATGAAACTCGTGGTCAAAGATGAGCAAATGTTACCGGGTACCGGTACCGAATTTCCCGAACCGAAAGATCTTAAGTACTAATTCGGTACCGACTTTTGGCGTTCCTGATACTGGTTTGCTACCGGTTTTTACCTTTGTATACCGATATTTCGATACTAGTACCGATTCGGTATCGGTTGGCACCAAGCTCATCCCTACTCCTAAAACTAAAAAAATCATTAAAAGTTGAAGAAAATCAACAAAAAAAAGTTGTACAATACCGTTGTGTTCTTATGGTACCCGTGACCAGGGATGGACAAATGGTATTGGGTTGCAATCCTGACTTTCCCAAACTAAATTTTTTTTATATCAATTCGGTACCGACTTTTGGTGTTTTCAGTACCAAGCTGGTGACGGTTTTTAACTTCATGTATCGATACCGAACAGAACCGTACTAAGAAAAAACAATAAAAAAATAAGTTGCCACATGGCTGCCTATGAATGGTGCTTGGTCCATTAAGAAGCCGCCATATGCCAACTTTTTAATAGACCGAACACTATTAATTAGCTTGATTTGTATTATATATAGATAATTATATATTTAGTAGTTTGTTTACAAGTTATGGGTTTTTACCTTCATATATCGATGCTGAATAGAACTATACAATGAAAAAACAATAAAAAATAAGTTGTCATGTGGCAGCCAATGAATAGTGTTTGGTCCATTAAGAAGCTGTCACGTGGCATGACAGTTTCTTAATAGACCAAACACCATTTATTGGCTTAATTTATTAATATATAAATAATGTTATATTTTGTAGTTTGTTTACAAGTTATGGGTTTTAACGCTTCTTGTATCAATACCGAATATAACCATATAAAAAACAACAAAAAAAGAAGTTATCACGTAACAGTTAATGAATAGTGTTTAATTCATTACAAATTCTTGTATCGATACTGAATATAACCATATAAAGAACAACAAAAAAAGGAGTTGTCACGTAGCAGTTAATGAATAGTAACAACCTTTTAATATACTAAACACTATTCATTGGCTTGGTTTAATAATATATAGATAATATATTAAGTTATGTTATGTGATAGATATATGTGAGCACATACATGATTACCTGTAATATACTCTATTTTTTATGAGAATTAAAAATACGAACATGTTATAGATATGCTAAATATAATCATTTATAAGTTTGTATTACATGGTTTAGAATCAAATATAAAGGCTTATAAAAATTAAAAGTCGTATAAAGAGTATCAAACGAATTTCGATTGATCTTATTCAAGTGGTATTGAAACTGTCTTATCGAACTTTACGATATGAGATTTTAGGTTTTCACTTTTGGATTTATAGATTGTAGATTTTAGAATTTTTGTTTATTATCATTGTGTCTTTTATTTATGATTGTGTCTTTTCTATATTTGCGACTCATTGTGTCTTTTTTTTACATTGTGTTATATTTTTCGAGATTGTGTTATATTTTGTCCAACATTATGTTATTTTATGTAATTAATTGTGTTTTTGAACGCTTCTTATTTTTAGACCTTTATAAAATAACTTAACCCCTTGTTATATATTCCTTTGTGATAGATACAAGCTTTCCCTACCAAAAGGTTTAATCATAATCGTTGCTATTTCCCTTTTAAAGCAACTAGTTGTTAATATTGTTACCTTTTTCAAAATTGGAAATGTTACTTCTCTTTCCATCAAACATAGAAAATACCAATGTTTTAAATACTGGTTCATAGCGGTTGATTATACCGGTTAAATGGATGTTGGATACGGATTCGGTACGATAAGAGCCGGTAAAACCCAAGTACGGTATATCATATATACCGACGGTAAATTCGGTTCTACCGGTTGAAATCGTTGAACCGGTTTGCATTATCTTGAAATTTGATTTTTTTTTAATTTTAATAAAATACGAAATTAAGGTAATATTGACATCCATATTTACAGTAATTAACCTAATGCCTTTCATTTCAATATTCTATCACTGTTAAAACTGTTTTCCATATTCTACAATGCAATATAAATAATATTTTATAAATAATAAAAATGCTCTTAAAATGCTTAATATTTTATCATAAAATGGTGATCTTTTAGATAAAACTATGATTAGTTACATAAATACTAATTGAGATTGAATCGTTTTTTGAGATGAGTTTGTATTTTGTGCAATTATAAGATTAACAAGTAACCCGGTTCAATCGCCCGGTACAACTCGGTTCAACCGGTTGAACCGTTTTCAGAGTCCAACTCGTATGATTTAAAAACCGGTTTTTAAAACATTGAAAAATACCCATCTGGAACCTCATTCGAACATTTCCTCCTCTCTAACCCCCACATCCTCACAAACCCTAATCAATATTCATCTTTCCTTGAACTCCATATCAGCGTTCTAATAGAGATCACATTCAGTGACACATAAGCTTGTTACACATCGACAAATTATTTATTTCTCAAAGTGCCCAATCTCCAACGCGCCAGTGACCAAATTGACGATATGTAAATATATTATTATGTTTTGGACAACAATAGTGGATGATGCTGAGAAATGCACTCTAAATGTCGTGGTAAACCATTGTTAACATGTTAAGATATTTAACACTAGAAATCATCATAGCATACATCATGTAGCATATACATGAACTTATCATGATTCAACCATCAACATTCAAGATTCACATAAAACATACTTGTCTTAGTGTTTTAACTTACTTATTAATAACATATACACCCACACATACCCCACCACCCAAACTCATGTATACATATTTTCATTTTAGTGAAAAAACATTACAAGATCATCATCTAACAACAATCACCATACAAGCACTTTTATCACACTTTAACATGCACACTGAACATACAATCATCATCATCATATATCCGCAACCTAACAAGCACACATACATCATCCCAAATCTTACTCTTTAATAATGGAATATATATATATATATATATATATTCTTTTTTTTTACCAAAAACACATTAACATCTCACTTGGTGAAAAATTCTTGCACAAAATAGACATTTTAACAACATAATAAGGATGAGATTTAAACAATTACTACTAGACTAGCTAGTGAAGATTTCCACAAAGAGGATGATGAATTTGGCTTAGGTTTTGAGATCTAACTTCCAAGGTTAAGTTCCAAGCTTCCTAGATCTCAAAACTAGAAGGATATAAAATTGATATAGGTGAATTTAGTGAATAAATGTATGGTGTTGGGTTTTTGGGTTTGGCCAAAAGTAAGGGAGAACATAACTTCAAAATATCTAAGGTAATGATCAAAATCCAAACTCTAAAGCATCATAACATGCTTGAAATGTTAAGCCAAAAGCAACAACCCAATGATGGGTGTTGGTGAGGGTTTTTCGACAGAATAAGGGGCCTTGGGAAGGGTTGGGTTGGGTATAGTAACATTATATAATTAAATTTGGACCCCTAACTAGGATTATTTGATTGGGTTTGGTTTTAAGTTCAGTTTTGTCTAGTTTCTTCCTAATTCAATCAATTTAGGGCAAATAATCACTAGACAAGAATTAAACACAATAATATATAGTTTTGTGAGTATAGAGGTTAAATTGTGATACAAAATTAATATATACGCGATAAAACCGGAAAATACAATGTTAATATATACGTATTGTGTTTTTATCTATTTTTCATACAAAACATATAATAATGCCACTGATTTAATGTTCCAGGCATATTAGAACAATTTCAGCTTTAAATAGTTTATTAGATAATCACCAACGTTTATTTTGGACATTTTTACCATTACGTGATAAGACAATATCTAACGCTTATCAAATGCAGACCCATGCATTTACCTTGAGCTTGCTAGACGTTATGGAATTAATTAACATTAATTAAGTCTAATTGCACAAAATTAATACATAAACGCATGATTAGGCTTTAATGATTAACCTGGAAAATTGCCGATTGTCACACAAAGGTTCAAGAGAGAAAATTTGGTACTACTATTGTAGTATTCATTAAGAATTTTTGTATGTATTAATAATCAATGTCAAAGTTAGTGAGAAGAGTAGGGGTGACCACTACCTAGATTAGCGAGATCTAAGAGTAAAGGTGATGACTACCTAAATTAGTAAGACATTCAAGTGGTGATACTCCCCAAATAGTAGATAGTGACATGTAAAGATATGATCACTACCTTATTAGTGAGACGAGCATGGTGATTACTTCCTAATTATCATAATGGAGTAGGAGAAGTACTGGTGATATTATCTTAGGGGGAAGCTTGTAAAGATGATCACTACCTTGATTATAGAGATATTCTTAAGACTGTTTTGAAAACTAGACCAGACCGGCGGATCGGACTGTCAAATGGGAATTTGGCTGGTTTGGTTCACCTTATCAGACCCGGTTTGAGTTGAACCGGCTGGTTGGACCAGGAAGCAGTAGTTGGACCAGAAATCCAGGTTGTTGAACTGGAATTTGATTAAAGTTTTTTGGTTTTACCCTATTTATTTTTATAATATTCACAGCATCACCTAGTTCTTACATCTGGTTCGACCGGGCCGATAAGTGGTCGGTAATGAGATTGATTCGACATCTTTCCCCTGTTTTTAAACTTACGTAACTTTTTTATGCGTCATTTGTTTTAAAAAATATATACCATAAAATCGAGCGTTTTTTATCTTTAATATGAGTACCCTATTGTTATAGTTTTAAAAAAATAAAAATTCGAATACCCAGCTGCGTATTACACAATGGACATATGTAAAACACAATGAGTATCAAACTAAAAACACAATATAAATTAAAATCCAAAAACACAATCGATGACAACAGATAAACGTCACAATGAACAACATATTAAAACACAATGGACATAATGTAAAACACAATGAGTATTAAACTAAAAACGCAATGGAAAATAGATTAAAAACACAATTGATGACAGTAGATACAAGACACAATAAACAAATGACTAAAACACAACGGATAACAACAAAAAAACACAATAAATAACTGCCAAAAAAACACAATAAACAACAGGCTAATGACCAAAACCTAGTTGAAAGACACAATAACCTGAACTTTTAACACAATGCAAAGAAAAACACAGTAAAAGTGAAATTTTTATTTTATTTTTACATAGCAATATCATACTTATATTAAAGATAAAAAACGCTTGCTATTATGGTGAATTTTTTTAGTGTCGAATAAAAAAGTTATGAACGTTTAAACTGATGGAGAGCGGAAAGAGAAGTGACATGTGCTTTGCATGTTGAGATTTAAATTGATAGAGGAAATTCACAAATTTCTTTTATACCATTGCACTATTTTTTTTCTTTAAAATTAATCTCAATTCTCTAAATTAAAAAAAATCCTTTTATTTATTTTTCCTTTATATTTAATCCTAATCCATATTCACCCAAAGTTGATAAAATATATTCTTAACAAACAAAGATTTTATAAAATTGGTCATAACTATAACAAATAGCTAGTCACCCCAACTTATTACATATGCTACATTATTTGAATTAAATCTTATTCTTGACGAACAAAGATTTTATAAAATTGGTCATAAATATAACAAATTGCTATTCAACCCAACTTATTATATATACTATATTTTTGTAACATTGTTAAATATCATAAATATTTTTTTTCCAATTAATTATAGGTTAGTTTGCTAGTTTTTAGAATAGTGAATCTTACATAATCCAATAAATAGGAAACCTTAATTTTCTTATCATAAAAAAGTTTGTTTGTGTTTATTTAAACTTAATATGTATGGCATTTCTATAAAGTAATACTACCAAGGATGAGGATCGAAAAAAGGTCTATACCCAACCAAAAAACATAGTTATTGGATTTCAATACTTAAATAAAAAAATATACTTGTCAACTTTGGTCTCTTTACGAAGAGGCTTTTTTGGGACTTCATGCACACCGAACCAAATAAACTAAGTATATATATATGAAAAGTTGAATTCCTGGTACGTTAGTTGTAGGTGTACCCACCCAATATTTATAACATTATATTTGAACAATATAATCAATCTACTATAAAAAAATTATACATGTTACACGTAATAGTATTATAAAATCTTTCAATTTCAAGATTTTTGTTAATGATCTCCGGAAGACCGGAACTGATCCATAACTTACGAAAAAAATATAAAAAAAGGATAAACCTTTTCAGAAAAAAATTGATATATTACGACATCAAAACTTCTTTTTAGATCATACGTAAAGGTTAATGTTATTAAGAGACATTTTTCATAAAATCAGCATCACAACACCCATTAAAAAATGTTTAATAGTTAACACTCTTAATGACCTTTCAATTATTTTTTTGAACGACAAATTTCCTTTAATCCATAGTGAAACTTTAACCTAAGACCTCCCACTTCCAAACTAAATGTTTCAAAGGTTTTGCATATGCTAATGAACAACCACCTCATTGGTGTCATTTCATATTACTTTTCTATTTTTTTTTCTTCTCATTTGATTTTATATTAGAAACGTCCCTCATCATTCACACCCTTATAATGCCCAGGAGACAATGTTAGAGACGTTATGGCCTCTTCACACCTCTATAATTGGCAAAATAAAAAAATTAAAATTTCAAGATTTACCAAAAATCTTGGAAATGGCAATTGACAACATAAATTTTAATTTAAAGTAAACTACTTGCTAAACGCGTGAACTTATAAAATATAGCTTTTTACAATAAAAATTTAACAAAATCAAATAACGAAAATACGTAGCAAAAGTTAAGGTACGACTTAAGCTGGTTCCATTTCTAACCCACTTTCTTTGTTTGATTGATCAAAATACGAGTATGCTAAATTATGTTTCATATAAGAAACCGTGTAGGGTTAGAAAACAAACTGTAGGCTATCGATCATTCATAGGAGAAAACAAGAGAATCTATATTTGTATATAACCCAAACGTGTTTTTTATTTTTGTTTTACGTCATTTAAAACACATATAACGTACCCACTTTTGTCGACTTCTTGCTAGGTTGAAGTCACAATAATGCAAGTTTAACTCAACATATCATCAAAGACAAATTATACCATTCAACCGAAGCCCTTTAGGTAGTGGGAAAACAAGGAAAAGATGAGGAACATGATTGGACCGAGAATGTAGAATTAGTTAGTCAAATATACTTTGGATATTATTCCAATTGTTGCGCTGTCATTGACCATTGACATTTGTTCAAGTTTTCTTACTTCAAGCTGGGTAAGCATTATTCTATTTTTCTTTGTCCCGACACGTACTTGAGCATGTGATGCGTGCTTCTTTAGGGTAGAAAGAAAAGTGTAGTGTACATGCTACCTCAACAACTTTGGGCTAACACACCACTATACGGGCACTATTGGGAGTGTTACTGAGATGGGCGTGACGTTGCCCCACTCACGATGCGATCGATTGGAGTGCCTATTAGGCGTGTTTCTCAAGTCAAGGTGTAGCCCTTGGCTACTATTTAAAAAAATTAAATATATAATATTTAATATGACATTTACCATTTTTACTCTTATAAAAAAACAAAAAAAATAATCTTTTTAGCATTCAATCTTTACCACTTAATATTTTACTCCATTCCACTCTTTAAATATAGATCCGTGGAGCCCAAACAATCTGTATTTGTAACAAATTCGCCTGAACGAACTAAACAACCCGTTCTATATGTGAACCAAACACCTAATCCTCACACAAACAATTGATTCTTGTGAACTCAATCGACCCGAGCAACCCTTTCAACCCAAACTACTACAACCAAAGCAATGTTTATTGTCCAGTATTTCCAAACCAACCATCACTCGACAATTTCATTAAAATACAATAAATAATTCCCGAAACACAACCGCCACCCGAGACCCAACTGGCCACTTGGCCACTTCCAAAGGAAGATACGAAAAAAATAAAAAATAAATAACCGCATGCAAAACAGTTGAAAAAACAATTGAGAGGTGGTTGAGCAAAGAAGAATTTGCATTGATAATGCTTGGCTTGATGTTTCTAATACATTTTGTTTCGTGGAGGATTATCGGTCAGAGTGAGATGATTGTTCAAAGTTTATAGCAACTATTATAAATTTAAATATTTCATCATGTCAAAATTAAAATATCATATAACATATAACTTTTAAATAATTCATACATGTTCAAAGTCATAAAACATAAGATAAAATCCAGTTTATTTTCTAAGGCATGTCCTATGTGTCTTAATCTTCAACTCATCACACCCAATTTCATGTATCATGTTTAAAAGTAAATTTTGGGTCAAAAAAATGTTAGTGAGTAAATCTATATTTAATAAAATATTGTGTTTATTATATTTAGAAAAATATTTAACATGAAAATCAAGTGTTAGAATAATGATCACAATATATAAACAACAACAATTCATACATACCATATGAGATAATACAATCATGAGAGTATGTGAATAAAACGCTTATGTGGCTATGCGAATATATGTATATGCGAGACTCAAGCTCCGAAGAGTGAATCTAATGATGGTGGCGACACCAGGTTTCAACCCATGGTTATGAGAAACCGGCCAGCCAGTGGATCCACAATGACGTGCTAGAATACAATTGACTGCGACTTCACATAAATAAATAAACAAACAAACCACAACTACACAAACACATAATTTACGCATTAACTTTGCATGTTATGATCAAAGCGATAAACTATGCGAATATATGACACATGATACAAAAAAAAATTTAAATGTTAAAAGGTGGAAGAGTTAGATCTACTCATAACTTTGCTATTATTTGATCTTTGGTTTAAGCGCATAAAATAGGAAAACTCCAAAATATTAAAGTTGGCCTAAAATATAAAATAACAAAATGTACTAACAAACCAAACAATATAACAAAATTATAAAATCAATCCTATAATTTGGGACTTTTGTATAATCTAAAATTACATATAATAATTTCAACTTAAATACTACACATTAATATTTGTGACTATATAAATAATATGACAAATTACAATAACTAACATAAAGTATTTATGTCATAATTTATATATTGTAGTAGAAGCTAAATTTATTAATTTCTAACTTAGCCATAAATATGCATAATCCAATCAAATTGATGATTCACCTCTAGTAACTCTAATAAAACTAAAATGATGAAAATTAAATACCAAGGTAAAATAATTATAATTCTAGATTAATCAGCAAAAATTTATCTCTTATATTTTATAACTCCAAAAATTCTTCCTTTATCTTATATTTTTATTTAGAGTCATTAAATTTAATAAGAAAACAAAATTTATATTTGTAATGTAATTCGTCCTATTATTAATAATTCATCATCAATGTTACAACTTACGAAAATTCCAAGTCTTATGCATTTTATAAAAACATCATAAAATAATATTTCATGATATTTTATGTTGATAATTTTATATTTTAATACATCTTCCTACATAATATAACTGGTTTAAAATTCACAATAGTTGATGTCCAAAAATTTTCAAAACATTCACAAATAGCATGGTAATGAACAATATCATACTTTCAATTTCATCAAAACACAACCTAGAATCAAAAGCCCCGAATTCTACAAACTAAGATCCCAAAAATATCAAGAAACTAAATTCGAATTTATAATGCCCTATATCATATAACTGGATAGAGGGGTTTTGTAGAGCAGGAAAATTAACAAGTTTAGGTTTTGGAATTACCTAATTTGATTAAGAAGGGAATGAGAAATTGTATTAATCAAGCTCCAAGCCCTAGCTTTGTTCTTGCTTGAATTCACGGATTGTAATGTGTTTTTGCGGGAACAGAGAGTAAGGGTATGTGAGAAAAGATGTTAGGGATATATTGGAACCAGTTTTAACCCTTGAGGTGACCGAATTTCGTCAAAACCTTTAAGTTCAAGACAAAGCTTTAATGGTGATTATGATGACTTCAATTTAGGCTTAATTAGGTGATTTAAGGATGATATTAAATTAATTTCGGATAGGTGAATCGTTTTCTTCACAAGGCCGAATCACATGGGACGAAAATGAAGTGAAAACGTTGGGCTAATCGAGTTGTAAAGGCGGGTCGAAAGAAAAACGGATTTGGTAGTTGGCGAGTTTCGTTGGTAAGGGAGATAATGCAGGTTTGCGGGTTTAGGTTGGACATAAATATCATTCAGGCCAGGTTATATCACCAAATGTGATAGAGACCAGCTCGTTTGTCTGTTGTTTGTTGACCATGAGGACCTGGGGTCGAGCCACACCGAGTCCAATCTTTTTATTTCTTTTATTTTAACTTCAAGACTTTACAATCTCACCCCCTAAACTCACTTAACGTTACGTCTTAACTTAGTTTGACTTTTTTCCTTTATATATTTAACGGAATTACTTATACGTGGAGAGTTTAAATGAAAAGAAACTTTTTGTAAGAAGTTTATTTCTTTTATTTTAACTTCAAGACTTTACAATCTCACCCCCTAAACTCACTTAACGTTACGTCTTAACTTAGTTTGACTTTTTTCCTTTATATATTTAACGGAATTACTTATACGTGGAGAGTTTAAATGAAAAGAAACTTTTTGTAAGAAGAAAAAAAAAAGAAGTTTCAATCAATAACAATGCTTTATTTTACTTTATTTAATATTTACATTTAATTTTAATGTAAGAGTATATTTGTAAACTCACATATATCATTAATTTTTAATTTTTCTCTTTAATAACTAACTACAATTAATTTGATACTTGTTTTCAAAATATATAAAAATTAAAAAATAATTAATTTAGAGTGTAGGATAAATTACGAATTGTGTAGAATAAATTTAAATATGTGTATGATAGATTTTAAAATGTGTAAGATAATTTTTTACGTGTGTAGACAAAAAAAAGTTAGTGTGAATGATGATAGTCTTTATGAGTAATTAATTAGTTAAAGATAGTAATAAATGAGATAAAAGAAAAACTACTTAATATTTTATCATTGTACCCTTTGTTATTTTTCTTCTCACTTAAATTTTCTTGTCAAATGAACCTTCCTCTACTTATATATTTATAAAATTAGTATTTCTAAACCCGTAATTACTTATATTAATTAAATTAATACATAATATATTAATACAAAAAAGATAATAGAATTTCACATTTTTATTTATTACACTTCGTATCCAGTTTACAATACTTGTCGGATTTCGGGGATTTGTATGATGTTACACCGATGAAGGGTGAATTGTTTTTTTTTTTGAAATGTTTGTTTACTTTAATTGAAACAAGGGCACTTGTTGTGCATTGTGGCGGTACTTACTGCAGTCATTTGATGGGTATCGCTACAGTTTGTTATAGTACCGCTACAATACATACACTTGGTATAACAACAAACACGAGTTTTACATCTATTGAAAACGATAAAAGTGAACACCGATACCTGTACGATGTTCTAACGGTATCGGTTAATTCTCATTGCTACATTACGGTACCGATATTCATTTATCGTCGTAAACAAAGTTGTATAAAGAAAATTATCGAAAACATAAACCATAAAATAAGAGTGAATTGCAAGTTTTGTCCTTTATCTTAATACCATTTTTCCATCGATGTCCTTTGTGTTTAAAATTGACGACTTTTATACTTTATGTTTCAAAATGCTTCACATTATACCCTTTAAGCCTAACCCAATTTATTTATTTTGTCATTTCACCCTTTCAGAGACTAATTATGTACATAACTAAATACCTAACAAGTTTTATTGAAATTAAAAATACTTTAAAAGAAAAGATCAAACCTCACTCTCTAAACTCTCTTTCTCACCTTAAATCCTTTGTCCACACACTTTTCCTTCTCCGAATAACAAAGAACTCGCACACCTCCTTGCTTCATCTTTGACAGCTCAAAATCATTCAAACAAATATCATCTTTGTTCTTAAACTCAATTTTACAATTAAAATCCTTTATCTGAGACCTACTCAATTAATAGGTATAACGTGGAACATTTTAAAACATAAAGTATAATCTTTTTTTTTCTCAATTGCTGACTGTTATGTGCCTTACGTTGAAGGCTTGATGCAAAACTCCTATCGGGTCAGGGGGGTCTCACTAGAAGCAGCCTCTCTATTCCTACGGATAGAGGTAAGGGTATCTACATCTTACCATCTGGAGACCCTACCTTAGCTTTACTATTGGTGGGATTTACTGAGTATGATGATGAGGAATAACCAATCCAGATATACATTTTGGAAATGGATTCGTAAAAAATTTCACATCTTAATGAGCCAAGATGAAAATTTTCGGAACCCTGATCAAATATCAGCTAGATGGACCCAAATGCGTGAAAGATTAACCCTTTAACTGTATAATTAAACCCTAAACCCTATACACAATCGACTTTCTAATAGTCATGCTAGAGGAAGTGGTACAAGTGACATAGACATTTTAATTGAGGCTGAAGAACAACATAGAAACATGTATAGTGCCGCATTTGGTATGGATAAAGCTAGGGATCTTTTGAGAACAATTATCAAATTGGCATCTTGTCCGGTCATTGTCTAAATGGTTAAAAACTACATCCCAAATGAGAAAAACGTATCAAATGTAATGGAGGAGGGTCATGGCTTTTTTCAAGCAAAGGAGCCAACATATACATGATAGATACACAACATAAATTTCCAATAGTTTCTTTTTTTAGTGATTTTTTCTTATTTCAACTTTGTTTTGTGAATTTTTTATTTTATTATAACTTTTATTTAAGTATTCTATAACTTTGTTTGTTTTTGTGTTATTACATTTAATGAAAATAAATGATTAACTAATGATTGGCAAATAATTAGTCCACTACATACTTAAATTGTTTAGTGAGTAAAAGCCTCACAGAAATCATGTGGTATACACTTTTTCACTCAGTAACACCATTCACTACACATGGTCTTAAATGACATATAAAATACGGTGAAGGAAATACATCAGAAGGTATTGGTGTTACTTAGAATTGTTCACAAGCCGAGCCGAACCAAGTGAGAATCATCACAGGTTTAAGCTAAAAATGTTAAACAAACAAGTCACCTCGACTCGACTCATGTAACACCTCGTAAAAATTCGTGTTCGGTAATACACTGACACATGTACATGCCCTCGAATAATATCTCAAATGAGTTAGCCACTCAACTTCTTAAATGAATCCAAAAATCTAAAAAACAAAATAAAAAAATTTAAATGTGACCGTAGCTTACGGTCCGGGACCATAAGCTACGGTCCAGGCTTTCTGGTTGAGTTTATAACTAACCGTAAGCTACGGTCCGGTGACCGTATCTTACGGCGAGTCACTAGAATTTCAATTTTACACCATTTTAACTTTCAAATCATAACCCAAAGGCCCCTAGACTTTATTATTACATTTTCCTTACATAAATAAGTCATTTTTCGACCCGAACGACTCCCGGGTAAGGTGATATATTGTGATTCACCATTCTTAAGTATCACACATCTTCATCGAACCTTAAACCTTACTAGCTTGGGTGATTTAACCCATGAAACCATAAGTATTCGTATCTTTCACATTTAAGCTAGTAAACGCTTATAAGTCGTAAGAACACCTAGTGTGACACCCGTTAATGTTCGGTTACTCGTACTCTTCTTCAATACATCTCGTATTGAACAAAAAGACCAAGTTGTATCATTATGTCATTGGATATAAGTAAAGGGACAATTCATGACAATCCATAAAACTATTCTTGAGGGAATAAAAGTGTCAAAACCCTAAAATTCTGTCAAGATGCCACCTTTCCTGCAAAATGCCACACTCTTGCAGCTCTTGACACCTTGCTAGACACTTGTGAAGATCTTACACACCTCTAACACATCGCTTCATCTTCACCCACCTTCTTACACTATAAATAGCCCACTAGTTCACCTCATTTCCTTGCTCATTTATTCTTCTCCTCTCTTATTACACTCTTGGAAGTTCCTGACCATTTAGGAGCTTCCCGTTGCGCTCTAAGTTTCCCTTGAATCACTAGTAAGTGTTTCATCTCTACTCTTTTCTTTTTAGAGGCTTTTAATAGCCAAAAGTCAAGCATTTTCGACAAATGCCTTGACTTTCGGTTAAGACCATTATGGTCCAGCCATTGTTCGAAATGAACATGGCTAAGTGATCGTAATTAGGAAGGTATTAACACCCTAAAAGGGCACCTCCTAAGGATCACGTTTACTAGGTCAATTGACGGTTCAAAGTTTATGTTTTAAAAAGTCAAACGGTCAGATTTCATAAATATTATAATCTGAGTTTATATATGTTATAAACATGTTTTTGAAACTTAAACAAGTTGGTATTAATTATTAGAACATGTGGGAACATGTTCGATCCGTCAATATTAGTCTAAGGTCGGTTCTCAACCGAAAGTCGCGAAACTTGACTTCTGCTTTGACTTTCGATTCTGAACCGACTTAAATTAGTTAACTTCTGACTTATGGTCACATTATGATCGTAATACAATGTAGCATAACCCTCTGAGGTTATATTACATAATCATAATCATAATCTGAGTTTATGCACAAGTTCTGTAAAATGTCAATATTTGACTAAAATGCCCTTTTTACATAAAACAAGGTTTTTATCAACAATGAACTTGCAAATCAGTTACTTATTGATATGTTAATGTAATTAACATATTATGATGTTAGTATTCTGATCATAAACAAACTTTAGTATAATATCGTAAACTATACTTTTTAAATGACCAAAATGCCCTTTCGGTGCATAGTTTGGTTTTAAACCATAAATCACACTTATGTGTGACTTCTTACTGATAATATATCACAAATTAAGTATTTTTCCAGAATGTTTATGATCATAACATCAGAATACATGCAAGTTCCTTTTATACGACATATAATGGTTCAAAACGCCTTATAAGGCGTAGTTTTGTTTTAAAACCTCAACGGGCATATAAGTTGTTATCATACTGATATTACAACTTATCTAAAATATAATGACCTATAGAACTTGTTCATGACTTATCCGGTTGATATCGCTTATATGCATACGGTTAAGTATATGTAACCAGTTTACAAAAATTAACCGAAACGCGTTTAACATTATCATTTTAGTTTCAAATTCCAGAATGTTAATTGTTTACCCATATTATACAAATCTTAAGTACGTGTTGAGTTTAAACTACATTCTATCCGGTTATCGCTTAATCTAGCGTATCGTACCATTTTTATCCTTTACGCTTGTCGGTCTAAGTCTATGACTTAATTAAGACCGTTAGCATTTTAATTGGTTAGCTTATGTCCAGACTAGAGCCTTACGGTAAATGCTATCTGCACTTAGTTCATTTTGGATACGGCTGAGATATTAAATCTTGCATTTTTTAAAATCAAGACTAGCTTAGGTAAATACTCTTGACTTATTTCCCCTATACGGGCTTGGGTTACGGTAAATTTTTATCGCTTGGTCGGAAATGGGATCAATCGAATGCCGGATTGTGGCGAGTAAATCCGCATATTCCGTTTTAATCAGTTTTATGTGATAACTTAAACATTGGGGGGTTAACGACCGTGTCCTGGATATCCTTGGCTCAGTACATTAGTTAAAGGCCACAACCAAAGCACGGGGTGTAGGCATACACCCGACAGATGCGAATGCTAAATTATTTTAACCCCACAAGTTGGGGATAACTCCTTCGTGGGTTCATAAGTGGTGTGTACGTTAATCATGTCTCGGTCTTTGTACTTGGCCCCATATGTATTGACAAACGTGTAAAGTTGTTAACAAGGTTACAACGCTGATTTTTCCAAGTTATATAAGATTTGCGTCCTGTGCACTTAAATCTAATTTTTTAAATGTTTTCAAAATGAGCCAGTCGAGTGTATTTACCAGCGAAAGATGACGTATTTTCAACAGACTTAGATGCAGGTACAATACAAAATAGGCTGGAAGCTGCTCGGTAGTGATATAAGAGGATCTTGCAAATCCTTAGATCTGCCCAAAGTCTGTTATACATTTTTGTACGTTTTACAATCCGCCTGTGGATCTTTCATTACACGCTGTATATATATTATTTTTCGTACTTTAAACATTTGGTTTGTAATAGTAATTTAAACTCCAAGACTTCCGCTGTGCTGTGTTTAATTGGCTATGATGATATCAACTTACGTCACGATATTCCCCACCCGGGCCCAACGGTGTTTGGTTGAAAATACGGGGTGTGATAGGTTGGTATCAGAGCCAACTTTGAGAGAATTAAACACTAGACTTCTTGTGTTTAATCTCAAACTTACACAAGCACATTTCTTAGACTTCCGAATCTAGGCTTTGACCTAGGATTACTCATCTCATTATTAAGTTATTATTATTGTTTTAACTTGATTTTAACAGGAAAATGCCGCCAAGATTTAGAGGACAAAGTGGAAGAGGAAAAGGTCCAATGAGGGGAGGACCATCGGGGCGCATCCCTTCACAACCTCACAACTCATATTCCTACCAGGATTCAGGAGATTCGTCTCTGTAACATTTGTATAAAACGGGTTTCAAAAACCCGCACCGTTTATTAATCAAGTAATTGTTTAAATGATCGTTAGTGTCAGTTATTTTAAAGTTCGCAAATTAATAAATACTGTAACATTAAAAATTTACAATTAAAAAAAAAATAATAATAAGTAAATTAAAATAAACTTTAAAATAATAAACCAAAAAAATTAAAAGGAGAAACCGGAATCGAACCCGGGTCTCCCGCATGCACACACACACAAAACACACTACTCTGCACACACTTTGGTGACTTGATTTGTAAATAAATAAATTTTATAGTAGATCTAAGAGCGAAACCTGCCAGTTCATCAATCAGATCAGTAACCGCAATTCCAATAAACATAAACTGCGATCTCCGTTTTATTTTAAGCAACCGTAACTGAATCTAATTTCAAGTTTCAAACAGAAACCCGGATTTTATGAGGGTAACCGACTGAAATCAACAATTTCAATAATCATGGATTAAAAACCGAAAGTTGCAATGATTGACCAGAAAATCTATAAATACCAGCCATACCATCACATTCGAATTCGCTCACTTCCTTCGAAATCCTACTTCTATTCTCTCTGATCAAACGCTCTGTTCATCGGAAAATTTTTCTGTTTTTGTCGGAATTAATCACCGGAAATACCCGATCAACACTGAGGTCAACCGGAGAGGTTTAACACCCTTTCAATTCGGTACACTCTTCTAATCCATCCTTCGTATAATGTTTATCCTGTTATAAAGATTAATTTGAGCAAATCAGTTTAAGGGAAATTGTCAGTCGAGCAAATGTCTGGGTAAAATTAAGAAGATGAAGTTATGTAGGATATTTGTATAATTAAACTTGGTGTTTTAAATAGGTTAGACACACAGTTCAGTGGTGGACTGTGTACATTTCATACTATCGATACCGGGTTCGAATCCTATCATGTTGCCGACTTTCTGAATTTAATCAATTTTTTTACATATAAATATATTAACTTTCAGTAAGTGATTAAGTATAATAAGAATTCTGTTTTGAACGGGTTAGACACCCAGCCCAACTGGTTGGGCTGGGTGCAAAACAACTTCTAGGTCGCGGGTTCGAAACACACTTTTCATGTGGTTCGTTTGATTTTAAAAATCTTTTTAATTAAATTAATTCTATATTAATCCAACCAGTATATAAGTATAATAAAAATCAAGAATCTAGCGAGTTAGACACGTAGCTCAGTTGGAAGAGCTGCGCGCACGCAACCGAGAGGTCACGAGTTCGAGCCTCACCACACGCTGCCTAGTAACACCAACGAACCGATCAGGTCCTTGTCAGACCTGGCAAGTTTTTTTAATATTAATTTATTTTATTTTATTTGTTTATATTACTTGTACATTTATATTTTAGTTAAAAATCAATTAAAAATACTTTAAACTACAATTTCGAAGGTTTTAGAATCTCAATAAATACCACAAAAATAACCTAAAAACCTAACAAAAAGTAGTAAATCAAAATATTAAATTGTTTATATTTATCGAATTAGCGCGTTATTATTTTAGGTTAGTATTCGTTCGTCGATCAAATCCTCAACTCTTGCGCACTCATAACCAAGAAAGGAACGCACCCGTGGTGAGTGAATTCTTACAAATTCTCCTTTTTAATCATGTTTTTGGGGTGTATCATGTGTCTTACATGTTTTACTATTTAAACACTTGGGCTAACATCATTATGTGACCAAATGTTTATATGGTTTGTGTGGTTATGTGTGGTTACATTGTATCATTTCAGTGCAATCATTCAATTAAGGCCTATCACTTACTCGTGGGATACGAATTGAGCATCAGGTGCCTCATTAGATCGGCTCCGTTTGATTGAGCCTTGATCTCAAGTTCATCATTCATTATGTCATTGTCACACCCCGGATTTCCAACCCAAATCCATCCACCGGTGGGCCCGGGTGGGTAGTATTGTGACGTCAGTTGATAACATCATAGTCAATTAAACACGTCATAGCCGAAGTCTTGGAGTAAAATTACTATTACAAACCAAATGTTCGGAAATATAAAATAATATACAGGCTCGTAATAGAAGATCCACAGGCGGATCATAAAATGTACAAAGAAAGAATATAAAACAGACTTTAGGGCAGATCTAAGGATTTGCAAGATCCTCTTATTCACTACCGAGCAGCTTCCGGCCTATATCGTATTGTACCTGTAATTTAGTCTTTGGACGATACGTCAGCTTTCGCTGGTAAATACGCCCAACTGACTCATTTTGAAAACATTTTAAAATGATTCTAAATGCACAGGGCACAAAATCTTTTATAACTTGGGAAAGTTACTTTGTAACCTTGTTAACAGATTCACATGTTTGTCCATACATACAGGGCCAAGTACAGAGACCGAGACATGATTATATACACACCACTTAGAACTCACAAAGGAGTTATCCCCAACGTCTTGGGTAATTTGCATTTGAGCGTCTATCAGGTGTATGCATACACCTCGCTCTAAGGTCGTGGCCATTAACTAATCTAATGAGCCGAGGATATCCAGGACACGGTAATTTAACCCTCGATGTTTAAGTTATCAAACAAAACTGATTAAAACAGAATATGTGGATTTACTAGCCACAATCCGGCATTCGATTGATCCTATTTCTGACCAAGCCGTAATAGTTTACCATATCCAAGCCTGTATAGGGAAAATAAGTCGAGAACATTGACCTGAGCTAGTCTTCTTTTAAATTTCAATAACTCATCCGTATACAAAAGTACTTAATTGCGAATAGCATTTACCAGCAAGGCTCTAGTATGGATTATGGCATAAGCTAACCAATTAATACTAACGGTCTTTATTTAAGTCATAGACTTAGACCGAGTAGTGTACATGATCAATACGTATAACGCTTGATTAAACGATGATCGGATAGAATGTAGTTTAAACCTGAAAAGTACTTTGACTTGCATAATATGGGTAAACAATTAACATTCTGGATTCGAAATTTAAATGACAAGGTTAAACCTGTTTTGTTTAAATTCCGTAAACTAGTTACGTATAATCGACCGTACGCTTATAAGAGATAATGGGGAACCGGATAAGTCATGGACAAGTTCTATTTGCCATTAGATTTTAATTAAGTTAAGATATCAGTAGGATATCAACTTGTATGCCCGTTAAGGTTTTAAAATGAAATTATGTCTTATACGGGCAATTCGGTAATTATATACCGTATAAAAGGAACTTGAATATATTTTAAGTTTATAATCATAAGTATTCTGGAAAAATATATTTATTTATGATATAATATCAGTATGATGTCAATTATATGTGTTAATTATCGTTTATGACCAAACTATGCACCGAAGGGGCATTTTGGTCATTTTACACAAAGCTTATAAATTATTTGGGATTCTGAGTTTATAACATGTACCTACTGTAATTATATTTAAAATAAGTTTTAAAATCAGTAGGTAGCAAGCCTTGGTCAATTAATAAGGTTTAAAACCATACTATGCGCCTAAACGGCGATTATGTCGTAAATGGCGTCTTTATGTAATTTTTACGAAAACTGATATTAAGGTCAGATTAAAATGTATATTATTTAATATAACATATCAGTAGGTAAAAGATTTACCTTAAAATGATTTGATTAAAACTATTTTATGAACCACAAGGGCTAAAATCGCCATTTATTGACATAGTTTAAGGACTTGCTTGAAAACTCAGTTTATAACTTGATTTAACATCCAAAATAATCCTATTTATAATATTATATCAGTAGAAAACTTATTTTCAAGTTCATTACCATTTAAAACCTTGTTTTATGCAAAAATGACATATTGGTCAAAAATGGCATAATTATGGAACTTATGCATAAACTTGAAATCTAATTATGATCATGTAATATAACCTCAGAGGGTTATGCTACATTATATTACGATCATAATGAAACTTTAGATCAGTAGGTAACTAATCTAAATCGGGTCGGAATGTAAAGTTAAAGCAGAAGTCAAACTTCGTGACTTTCGGTTGCGAACCAACCCTAGAACTGAAATTGATGAGCCGAACATGTTCTTATATGTTCTAATAATTATTACCAATTTGTTTAAGTGTCAAAACAGGTTTCATAACATATATAAGATCAATTTATTATTTTTTCGAAAATGGCCTGTTTGACTTTTTAATATCATAACTTTGACCCGTCAATTGATCTAGCAAACGTGATCTTCAGGAGGTGCCCTTTATAGGGATTAATACCTACCTTATTATGATCACTTAGCCATGTTCATTTCGAACAATGGCTGGACCTTAATGGTCTTAACCGAAAGTCAAAGCGTTTTCCGTAAAATGCTTGACTTTTGGCTATAAAAGCCTATAAACGAAAATGCAAGAGCAAGGAACACTTACAAGAGGTAATTAGAATGCAAGAGAACTAAGTTGGATGCTCCTTTCATCTAGGAACTTCCAGAGGAGGGAAAAGAGTGAATAAATGAGAAAGTTGTAATGGTGAACTTAAGCACCTATTTATAGTTGGAGAACTCAAAGGAGGTGATGCCAAGTGTTTAGGGGTGTAAGAGGAAGCTTACAAGCGTCCCAAAATGTGGCATAGCAGTTTGGGAAGCCATGGTTTCGATTTAAAGGTTTTTGGCATTTTTGTTTGGAAGCCAAGAAAACTTTCTGCAGCAGAGCCTCTCTCGCGCCCCGCGAGAGACCCAGGCCAGGTTTCTCGTGGCCCGCGGCCGCCCTTGGCCAGTTTCAAAAATTGACACTTTAGCCCCTTAACTTTAATAAGCTTCTAAAAACCTTTTAAAACATCCTTTTGGCACTTTTAGCCCTTCGTAGCCAATACTTAGCATACCCAGGATTATGCCCGAACATTGTCGAGCTCTTGTTTCATTAAAAGGTCACTCAGAGGTATAAATTAACATGTCGACACTTTTAACCCTCCATTATCCAACTTTCACATATTTACAAAATTGAACCATCAAGTTCAAGAAATGGCATGTATGAGAGTTAGGACTTCGTAAAGGATCACTTAGAGGCTTGTTATATGCATGTTGATTTCGATGTCACTCAGAGGCTGGGCATGTTGACATATCAGTCACTTAGAGGCCAAGTTTTAAGCATGTTGACATATCAGTCACTCAGAGGCTAATGATTTAAGCATGTTGACATATCAGTCACTCAGAGGCTGTTATTTATGCATGTTGACATCAGACCGTCACTCAGAGGCTCAGTTTGAGCATGTTGACTCCTTTAGTCCTTATTGGTCTTTAATAGACCATATTTAAAAATACAACACCTGTCACTATATTATTGGACACAATTTTACAGGGTGTTACATCCTCACCCCCTTAAAAGAAATCTCGACCTCGAGATTTTATTTAAAAAGATGGGGGCACTTTTGTTGCATAGTGGACTCAACCTCCCATGTATACTCAAGATCTCTAAAAGCGTCTCACTTAAGCTTTACTATAGGTATCTTTTTTCTTCGAAGATTCTTAACCTGTTGATCCTCGATCGAAATTGGTTTCTTAACGAACCTCAGGTTTTCATCTATTTGCACATCTTTATGTGACATTTCTAGCGACTCATCGGCTAGACATTTCTTAAGGTTAGATATGTGGAATACATCATGGATTCCACTAAGCTCCTCTGGCAATCTGAGCTTATAAGCTACAGTGCTGACACATTCGATTATTCTAATGGTCCAATATATCTTAGGCTCAACTTGCCCTTCTTTCCAAAACGCATCACACCTTTCCAGGGTGATACCTTCAGCATGACTTTGTCCCCTACTTGGAACTTAAGAGGTTTACGCCTCTTGTCAGCATAGCTCTTCTGCCTGTCCCTGGAAGCTTTGAGATGATCACGGATTTGCACAATCTTTTCCGTGGTCTCCAAGACAATCTCTGGTCCTAATAGTTGGGCTTCTCCAACTTCTGCCCAGCACACGGGCGTTCGGCACTTTCTCCCATACAAGGCCTCAAAAGGAGCAACCTTGATGCTCGTATGATAACTGTTATTGTAGGAGAATTCTATTAGGGGTAAGTGGTCATCCCAACTTCCACCTAAATCAATCACACATGCCCTAAGGATGTCTTCCAGTGTCCGAATAGTACGCTCACTTTGACCATCAGTCTGCGGATGGTAAGCCTAAAATTTAATCGTGTGCCTAAAGATTGTTGAAAACTTTTCCAAAAATGAGATGTGTAACTAGTATCTCTGTCAGATACAATAGATACCGACACACCGTGTAGAGACAAAATCTTGTCCACATATAACTTAGCCATTCTGTCTGACTTATACGTTTCTTTGATTGGCAAGAAAAATGCTGACTTGGTCAACCTATCTACTATGACCCAAATAGTGTCGTTTCCACTTTTGGTCTTAGGTAACTTGGTAATCAAATCCATAGTTACCATTTCCCTTTTCCAGGTGGGAATTTCTAATTGCTGTAGAAGTGCTGACGGCTTCTGATGTTCGGCCTTAACTTGCGAACACGTCAGACACTTAGCTACATAAGTGGCTATGGATTTCTTCAAACCCATCCACCAATAATTCTTCTTCAAGTCTTGATACATTTTGTCACCACCTGGTTGAACTGAGTATCTTGAACTATGCGCTTCTTGGAGGATTAGATCTTTAAGTGCTCCAAGGATTGGAACCCAAATATCATTAAATCTAAGGATTCCATCCTTTCCAGGCGCTAACTGATTAATAGTTCCGCCCAATCCTCCCTTAGGAGCATTAGCTTCTGATAGAGCTTGCTTCTGCGCATCTAATAGCTTCTCACTTAAGCTATTTCTGAGCTCAATGCTCTTGGCGTTAATCCTTATAGGTTTAACCCGTTCCTTGCGACTTAAGGCATCGGCAACTACATTTGCCTTGCCTGGATGGTAGTGAATCTCACAATCATAGTCAGATGCTGGAGACTTTTATGATCTGTGTATATAATACACTTTGTGCCATACAAGTAATGTCTCTACAGTTTTAGTGTAAATACAATGGCACCCAATTCCAAATCGTGGGTGGTGTAATTCCTTTCTTGCACCTTTAACTGTCGTGATGCATAGGCAATCACTTTGCCTTTTTGCATTAGCACACAGCCCATGCCAGTGTGCGATGCATCACAGTAGACTACAAATTCCTCAATACCCTCAGGTAGAGATAACACAGGAGCATTGCTCAACTTGTGTTTAAGAACCTCAAAAGATTCTTGTTGCTTTGGACCCCAATTATACTTCACATTCTTATGGGTCAAGGTAGTTAAAGGAGTGGCTATTCTTGAAAAGTTCTCAATGAACCTCCTGTAATAACCAACCAGTCCTAGGAAACTACGAATTTCTGTTGGGGTCTTGGGTACTTCCCAATTCATTATGGCCTCAATTTTGGCGGGATCCATTTGGATACCACGCTCACTTACCATATGTCCAAGAAATTGGACCTCTCTAAGCCAAAACCCACATTTAGAGAATTTAGCATAAAGCTTCTCTTGTCTTAGCAGTTCAAAGATGCACCTAAGATGTTTCTCCTGATCAGCTTGATTACGAGAGTAGATAAGTATGTCGTCTATAAAGACAATGACAAACTTATCCAAATATGGCTTGCAGACTCTATTCAAGAGATCCCTGAATGCTGCTGGTGCATTTATGAGCCCAAAAGGCATCACCAAAAATTCAAAGTGACCGTAACAGGTCCTGAAGGCTGTTTTAGGAACATCTTCGCTTTTAACCTTCAGCTGATGATATCCAGATCTTAAATCAATCTTGGAGAAGTAACTAGCCCCCTTGAAGTTGGTCGAATAAATCATCAATCCTAGGCAGAGGATATCTATTCTTGATTGTTAACTTGTTCAGCTCTCGGTAGTCGATGCACATTCGCATCGAACCGTCTTTCTTCTTTACAAACAGAATAGGAGCTCCCCAAGGCGAGGAACTAGGCTGAATAAAGCCTTTCTCCAAGAGTTCGTCTAGCTGCGTCCTCAATTCCTTCATTTTGGTAGGTGCTAGCCTATATGGAGCTCTAGCTACGGGTGCTGCCCCTGGTATGATATCAATCCTAAATTCCACTTGCCTGTCTGGAGGTAGACCTGGTAATTCTTCTGGGAATACATCGGGATACTCTGAGATGACTAGGAGGTCTTTCATATTTGGCTTAGGATCATTTATAGTGACTTGTGCCATGTAGATGACACAACCTTTTCTCAAACACTTGGATGCCTTAAATAATGACACCTTGTCTGGCAGTCCATAGTGTGAGTCTTCAGGGGTAGTGATCATTTCATCAGATGGGGTTTTAATTTCGATGAGTTTCTTATCACAGGCGATGCGGGCTTGGTTATGAGATAACCAATCCATGCCTAAGACAACATCGAACCCCGCCAATTTCATTGGCAGAAGAGAGATAGGGATGGAATGATTTTTAATGGATATTGAGCATCCATCAAGAATGGAAGATGCTGTTTCTAAACTTCTATCAGCAAGTTCTACTCATAAGTTGGCAGGTTTAATAGTTTACTAAACTTATGATCAACGAAAGATCTATCTGCACCCGAATCAAAAAGAACTCTAGCATAAATATTGTTAATGGGGAATGTACCTGTTATGACATTGTCGTCATTAACAGCCTCTCTTGCTGTTATTTGAAAGGCATGAGCATTCCCCTTCTTGGCCTCTCCAGGCTTTGCATTATTATTCTTAAGAACCTTAGGGCAGTTAGTCTTAATACGCCCTTTTTCATTGCAGACGTAGCAGATGGCATCCTTAAGATCCTTACATTCTAGGGTCTTATGCCCCTTTCTTTTACAGATGCCACAGGGTTTGGCCTGTGAACCAAAATTGCACTGTCCCCAGTGTCTGCGGTTGCAAGTTTTGCATGTTGGCATCACAGCCGTCTTGCCTTGGTTCCCTTTGAACCCAAATCTCCCTTTATTTTTCTTATTAAACCTATGGGAGTTGTCATCTTCCCTCTTCCTTTTTTCATTTGTTTCAGACTTAAATGACTTTTGTCTCACAAGATCAAGGGTGAGGGAGAGAGATAGGTCAACAACAGACCTATAGGTAGTAGGCTGAGCAGCCTTTACCATGCCCTTTATCTCGGGCGCTAACCCATAAATAAAACGCGCAATGTGTTTGGGCTCTGGGGTAATCAAATAGGAAACTAACCTAGATAGGGAATTGAAATCGGAAACATATTTCCGACAATCTAGGTTTTTCATAGAAAGAGATAAGAAGTCGGTCTCTAATTTCTCCATCTCATGGGGTGGGCAGTAGGTTTCCTTAACAAGGTCCACAAATTTGGACCATCCCAAATTATACAGGTGTACTTTACCTGTAGACTAAATCATGGCTTTCCACCAGATTAGGGCATCGCCCTTAAAGGACTGTGATACATACTTGACCACATCCATATCAGCAAAGTTGCTGATATCTACAATCGTTTCCATCTCGTCTAGCCACTTTAGGACTTCTACAGCTCCTTTCTCCCCGTTAAAGTCTCGGGGCTTACATGAGACAAAGTATTTATAGGTACATCTGTCTTTAACAGAACGAGACTTTTCAACAAAATCTATTTTCCTTGGTTCACTCTTCGCATTTGAAGAGTGAACGGAGCTCTCCTAATGAGCTGAAGATGGTGGAATAGATAAGGGTCTAGAGCGAGTAGCACTCGACTCTCTAAGCTTTTCTATGGCCTTTCCCATGGCCTTTGTAACATCCGTAAAAAACGGATTTACCAAACCCGCTCCGCTTAGTAACCGAACAGTCAGTCAAAATTTTCGTTTCGAATTAAATGTCCAAAACATTTTTAAACGATCCGTAATCAATTATTATACGTGAATATATATTTAGTTTTTGAAAAACCGTCAAAAATCGCAAAATAAAAATAAATTACATCTGCCGGGTTTCGAACCCGGGTCTGTACCGAGTCACTCAGTGACTTATCTTCACACACACAAACCACTGCGCCACTTGTTCCGTTTGTGATATAATAGAATCAATTAATTCATAAAGTGTCTTTGCGAACTCAAAACCGGCGCCCAACGATTCAGTCGTCGGAATCCCGGATTATTCGCGAAGTCTTAACACCGATTTACGTTATAACGTAAACCTTTAATCACATATCGGTTATAACCGATGTTTGAAGTCCGCGACCAAATTCAAAACCGCCGGAAAACTTGAATTGATGAACCCAGCCCAAAACCAGACCAAATACATCTTGTTTCTCCTATAAATTGACCCACAATCGTCTGCAAACCTTTTCGCTAAAAAATCACATCTTTTCACGGCGTAATTTTTCTCGCCGGAAGTTCCCTGCTCATCGCCGGAAAACCGACTTTCTTATTTCTGAACTTCACTGAATCCCCTAAACCTTTACCGAAGTTACCAATACTCTTTCCAAGATTTCCGGAGACTTGTTGCTGCCAAACACCCGTAGCCGGAGTTGGATTCTGTCGCCGGAGTTCTGCCGGAAAACAGAGGATCCAGTCGGTATAATCTCCGCTCAGTTTCTTTTCCTTTTTCACTTGTATCTTACCGAAATAAACTGTAAAACACTAATGAAACTTGATCAAAAGCTCGAACCAGTCAGACCCGATTTCTGGTTATTCGTTCAGTGAAGAAGATGAAGACTTGTTATCATATAAGTTTAATTAAAATCATGAAATTAATCGGGTTAGACACACAGTCCAGCGGTGGACTGTGTGCACATATAAAACGCAAAACGTCTCGAGTTCGATCCCGTTTCACACACGTTGCTTTAATAAAAATCAAGTTTTGTTTAACTGAACCGGATCGCCTTAGTTATATGTTAAGTATATTGATAACCAGAATAATAACCAAGTTAGACACACAGTCCAGCGGTGGACTGTGCGTTTGTTTACATCACTGGTCAAGAGTTCGAGTCCGGTCATCAGCACCGACTCGGACAATTATCTTTTCTTTTTAAATAAGGCAGAAAAGGAAATAAGTAATTTGTCTTTAAGTATAATAAAAATCAAGTTATATAACATGTTGAACACACAGTCCAGCGGTGGACTGTGTGTTATATTAAACCACAGGTCACGGGTTCGAGACCTGTGGTGTGCATGACCGTTTCGATTAAATTGTTTTTAAAATAAAAATGATTTTCGGTTTAATCTAATTAGTGTATATATATAATTAAAATCGGATATATAACGGGTTAGACACGTAGCTCAGTTGGTAGAGCTGCGTGCACGCGTACGAGAGGTCTCGGGTTCGAGCCTCACTCAGCGCACAATAAACGGTCAACCGGCCGGTCAACGGTCAGAAAAATAATATTTTTTATTTATTTTTATTTAATTATTTTAATTAAAAATCAATTATAAATACTTAAAAATAACATTTTTAAGATTAGAAAATAGTTTCAAACTCACAAAAATACACCCAACAATCCTACTAAAATAGTTTAATAAAATCCGTTTACTCACCAAACCATAATGCGATTTATCTAGGTTAAATCTCACTCGTGGTTAAAACCACTTCGCGTGCATTCATCATCATCAACCGAACGCACCCACTGTGAGTGAATCTTACAATTCCCCCTTTTTAAATTACACGTTTTGGGGTGTGTCATGTGTTATGAATTAATTAATTTATTTATTTAAACTTGTGCCATACCACATCATGACTTAATCTTAGATTGATTTATTGTTGTGATTTATTTTCCGTTTGTCAAATTACATGAAACTCATACAATAAGCCCATCAGTTCCTCGTGGGAAACGAGTAGAACATCGCGTGCTTCAATTCAAATTCATTATTGTTCATGTGTGTTTTCATTGAGTTTATATTGTTTGTAGTTGTGTTATTCATATTATCATGTTTATGCAATTCATTCATCAGGCCCCTCAGTTCCTCGTGAGAGACGAGTTGAGCATCGCGTGCCTTTAATTGTTCCATTATTGTTCATGAGTGTTTTCATTTAACATCTTATGATTATTGATCAAGTTACATCTAATTTTACTCATGTTTGGTTGTGCACATTTTTCATAATCAATTTAAATAAATTGTTCAAATGTTTTCCATAGGATTCACTCGCCAACATTATGTTGATCCAAAAACCTTTTTACACATGATACAGGTGAACAGGTTGAAGCAAGGATAGCATAGGATTGCCTTAGAAGAGAACAAAGGAGTTAGATTGTTAGTTAGATCATGTTGTAGCAATCATTGTAAACTTTCATTTAATTTGTATTAATGAATATGAAACATTTAATAAATGTCATGAGCTTTGATGATAACCCAATCATGCCCCGATCACCTTATCCGCTGCGGGTCGGGGTGTGACAGATTGGTATCAGAGCCATGACTATAGGGATATAGGATAGGTTATTAGACCCTTAGAGCCTATACTATAGTCTGCCTAAAATATTAAATTGATTAAGTGGTTACATACAAACTTGTGATATTTATTTGTTTCATATTTGTTTACATTTCAGTCAAACATACATGCTCATATACATGTTCATTATACATATATACATATTCATTATACATATATCGATGTTCATGTGTTCAATTTATTTTCATACTCTCGTTATCCAAAGATTTTATGCAATTTTCAATTCTCATCAAAGTAAGTTCTGCGACGGGCATGTAGTAACTGGAAGGGTACAAGTACCGGTAGTCGGAACGTCCTGTCTAGGCTGGCATTCGTATAAATCCAATATAACAGACCAGTTTGCCTACCTGGGGACCAACGATGAGAGTACGAAGGACCTATTAGGCCAAAGCATGCCACACCAAACGTCGTTCGAACTAACCCTACTTTGAGGTGTCACCGTGTCTACACCTGGACACATTCCAAACATCACACGTTGTATACATATTTCTCGATTTTCACCGGGTTTTGTGTACGCAACCAGGCAGAAACCGTGCGAACCATATGAAAAACCGGTAATTCATGGGGGCCCACATGATTACATAAGGTAAAGTATGGCGGCATGACGGGCCTAACAGCGAGCAAAGCCAAAGACATCCTATGGATGTGGTATTTTTGTATGATTATTTTATGAATGTTCATCCCTAATGTGACCCATGATCTCAAAAGCATCCAACTCATACCCTTTTCATGTATTCATTGTAGATGTCTTCTAACCTCGCCCGTAGGAAGATGAGAGCAGGAAAAGCCCGCGAACGCATGGCTACCTTAATCGCTCAACAAATGGCTGCTGTAATACCCAATATTGTAATCCAAGTTCAACAAGCACTTACCAATAATCCTGTCAATCAAGCAAACCAAAACATTTTTAACTCTTTCCCAAATACCACTAAATGCACCTACAAGCATTTCAAATCATGCGACCCTCCGAAATATAAAGGGACTGAAGGTGTCACCGCACTCCTCCATTGGGTTGAAGAAATGGAGAATACTTTTCTAAATTGCGATTGCCCTGATGATCGCAAAGTGCGTTATGCTACCGGTCGACTATATGGGATAGCACTTACTTGGTGGAACACAGAGAAGGCAAAACGAGGTGTTGAAGATGCTATGTCCCTAACTTGGAATGAATTGAAGGAAATCATGACCAGACGATTTTGTCCAAGGAGCGAAATCAAGAAGCTAGAAGATGAATTTTACTCATTGAAGCAAGTGGAAGGAGACCACACCACCTACAACAAAAGGTTCCTTGAATTACATCAAATGGTTCCCAACATGTTTACTCCCCTCTACCGTTTGATCGAGCACTACATTCGTGGTCTTCCGTCAAAGATTCAAGACCCTGTGATAAGTACCAAGCCTGCAACTTTGGAAGCAGCAATGGAGCTAGCAACAGAGCTCACCGAGAACCGAATCCGAAACAAAGACTTCAAGGAGGAGAAGAAGAAGGATAAAGAATCGACTGAAACCCCCGAATCCCCTTCTCAAACCGAATCCCCTTCTCAACCCGAATCCCCTTCTCAACCCAAACCTAAGAAAAGAAGAGTCAGGCGACTTTTCGCTGCGACCCAACGAAATCAACCCGTTTTTCACGCTATACCCATCCGAGCTGTCCCAATCACCCAAGAGGCACCTAACTCAGCTTACCCAAATAAGAAACCATATCTTGGACCTCATCCTCGATGCAACCACTGTTTTTATCACCATCCCCTTACTTTACCTTGCCGGCTATGTACAACTTGTGGACGTTATGGTCATTTGAGCAATGTTTGTCGCACCTTTCAAGACCAAACCTTTTCCCCTACACAAAACATGGCCCAAACTTATCACCAACCCCAACACCCCATGTTCCCATATGCTCGAGCTTGCTTCAATTGTGGCGACCCTACCCACTTTAGAAACACATGCCCTCAATTGGTAAACGTTATCAACACTCAAGCCCAATCAAACCCAGTTAACCAAGTAAACCAAGAAAACCCAACCACTATGCCGCCAGCAAGAGGAAGAGTCTTCAATATCAACGCCAACCCTGTCGAAGATAATGACGGCCCAAACGAAGATACTCAGCTAGTCCTGTTCGCCGAAGATCCAGATTCAACTCCTATTGTTTAGTCTTTCTTTATCACATGTGTAGACTGTTAGAGAAATCATTGGATATTATATATTATATATTGTTTTCAGTATACGATTTTGCCGAGGCCGCAGCTCCCCATCCATCGAGGTTGAGTTTGATCCCCATTTTATTATGGGTTGATCAGGGTGTGCCCGCACGATCGGCTCCGTTTGTTGAGCCTTGATCGGTTACGTAATATTTATTCTCATTTCAGTACATGCAATATGCTCGGCTCCGTTTGATTGAGCCTTGAGTACACATATTTATTCTCATTTCAGTACATGCAATATGCTCGGCTCCGTTTGATTGAGCCTTGAGTACACAGATTTATTCACATTTCAAGTTCATGCAATACGCTCGGCTCCGTTTGATTGAGCCTTGAGCACACATACAATTTCATTATCAGTATCTTGTGGTTGTGGTGTTTGTAGTAGAGTCGCATCGAACTAACCATAACTTGCGGATAAAGTCAATGAAAATTTGACAAGGATATGGTGGATACGCCGATGGTACTTCCTATATATAAGTATTCTTGTCAAATGATCGGAGGCATTATCAGGCGGTTATGAGAGGTTCCATGCATAGGCTGTTTGTGTGGTTAAGTTATTCATACTCAGGACATGCAATATGTTCGGCTCCGTTTGATTGAGCCTTGAGCACACAATTTCAATTTCAGTACATTCAATATGTTCGGCTCCGTTTGATTGAGCCTTGAGCACACAATTTCAATTTCAGTACATTCAATATGTTCGGCTCCGTTTGATTGAGCCTTGAGCACACAATTTCATTTTCAGTACATGCAATACGATCGGCTCCGTTCGATTGAGCCTTGATCGCACAGATATGTTTCATTTCAGTAATTTATGTTTGTTGTATTGATTGTAGAGTTATAGGACTAATCATAATTCACTGTTAAAACCAATGAAAATTTGACAAGAATATGGTGGATACGCCGCTGGTACTTCCTATATATAAGTATTCTTGTCAAAGGATCAGATGCATTAACGGATGGTTATGAGAAGTTCTATGTAGGATTTATTAGTTTCTTGGTAACCAATCATAACTTGTGGATAAAACTAATGAAAATTTGGTAAGAATATGGTGGATACGCCGCTGGTACTTCCTATATATAAGTATTCTTGCCAAAGGATCAGAGGCATTATCAGACGGTTATGAGAAGTTCCAGGTAGGATTTATTTTTGCCTTGGTTGGAATTTGTGATACATTTATATCATCATGTTATTTAAAGAGATTGGATTGTGTTCCATTTCTACATAAATTAACCTCTCCATCATAACAAACGAGAGAGGAACTTCCATCATTCAAACATATATGGATTCAAATATTTGCTGTTGTGTTTATTCATGTTCAAATATTCGCTGATGTGTCTATTCATGTTCGAATATTGGCTATTGTGTTTATTCATTCGCTGATGTGTCTATTCATGTTCGAATTTTTGCTGTTGTGTTTATTCATGTTCAAATACTTGCTGTTGTGTTTATTCATGTTCAAATATTTGCTGATGTGTTCATTCATGTTCGAATATTTGCTGTTATGTTTATTCATGTTCAAATATTTGCTGATGTGTTCATTCATGTTTGGATATCAGCTGTTGTGTTTTTATTTATGTTCCATGTAGATTGTAGTGTTAGAAGTTTTGCCTTAGGATATAACCATATTTTTCCCAAACGTATCTAAACTCTTATGCATGATATCATTTTTTAGAGAATCATTCCTCTTTATCAATATTCATACAGTAGGCAACAAAAAGCGATTCCTGAATAGGGTACTTAACCTTTACAAGGAACGTTACCGCCTCGAACAAAAAAAAAAAAACCTAAACCCTCATTTTTGCTAAAGCATACAACTGTCAAACAAAACATCATCATTCTTATAGTCAAAATATATCATTATTTAAATTTCGGGACGAAATTTCTAAAAAGCAGGGGATACTGTAACATCCGTCAAAAACGGATTTACCAAACCCGCTCCGCTTAGTAACCGAACAGTCAGTCAAAATTTTCGTTTCGAATTAAATGTCCAAAACATTTTTAAACGATCCGTAATCAATTATTATACGTGAATATATATTTAGTTTTTGAAAAACCGTCAAAAATCGCAAAATAAAAATAAATTACATCTGCCGGGTTTCGAACCCGGGTCTGTACCGAGTCACTCAGTGACTTATCTTCACACACACAAACCACTGCGCCACTTGTTCCGTTTGTGATATAATAGAATCAATTAATTCATAAAGTGTCTTTGCGAACTCAAAACCGGCGCCCAACGATTCAGTCGTCGGAATCCCGGATTATTCGCGAAGTCTTAACACCGATTTACGTTATAACGTAAACCTTTAATCACATATCGGTTATAACCGATGTTTGAAGTCCGCGACCAAATTCAAAACCGCCGGAAAACTTGAATTGATGAACCCAGCCCAAAACCAGACCAAATACATCTTGTTTCTCCTATAAATTGACCCACAATCGTCTGCAAACCTTTTCGCTAAAAAATCACATCTTTTCACGGCGTAATTTTTCTCGCCGGAAGTTCCCTGCTCATCGCCGGAAAACCGACTTTCTTATTTCTGAACTTCACTGAATCCCCTAAACCTTTACCGAAGTTACCAATACTCTTTCCAAGATTTCCGGAGACTTGTTGCTGCCAAACACCCGTAGCCGGAGTTGGATTCTGTCGCCGGAGTTCTGCCGGAAAACAGAGGATCCAGTCGGTATAATCTCCGCTCAGTTTCTTTTCCTTTTTCACTTGTATCTTACCGAAATAAACTGTAAAACACTAATGAAACTTGATCAAAAGCTCGAACCAGTCAGACCCGATTTCTGGTTATTCGTTCAGTGAAGAAGATGAAGACTTGTTATCATATAAGTTTAATTAAAATCATGAAATTAATCGGGTTAGACACACAGTCCAGCGGTGGACTGTGTGCACATATAAAACGCAAAACGTCTCGAGTTCGATCCCGTTTCACACACGTTGCTTTAATAAAAATCAAGTTTTGTTTAACTGAACCGGATCGCCTTAGTTATATGTTAAGTATATTGATAACCAGAATAATAACCAAGTTAGACACACAGTCCAGCGGTGGACTGTGCGTTTGTTTACATCACTGGTCAAGAGTTCGAGTCCGGTCATCAGCACCGACTCGGACAATTATCTTTTCTTTTTAAATAAGGCAGAAAAGGAAATAAGTAATTTGTCTTTAAGTATAATAAAAATCAAGTTATATAACATGTTGAACACACAGTCCAGCGGTGGACTGTGTGTTATATTAAACCACAGGTCACGGGTTCGAGACCTGTGGTGTGCATGACCGTTTCGATTAAATTGTTTTTAAAATAAAAATGATTTTCGGTTTAATCTAATTAGTGTATATATATAATTAAAATCGGATATATAACGGGTTAGACACGTAGCTCAGTTGGTAGAGCTGCGTGCACGCGTACGAGAGGTCTCGGGTTCGAGCCTCACTCAGCGCACAATAAACGGTCAACCGGCCGGTCAACGGTCAGAAAAATAATATTTTTTATTTATTTTTATTTAATTATTTTAATTAAAAATCAATTATAAATACTTAAAAATAACATTTTTAAGATTAGAAAATAGTTTCAAACTCACAAAAATACACCCAACAATCCTACTAAAATAGTTTAATAAAATCCGTTTACTCACCAAACCATAATGCGATTTATCTAGGTTAAATCTCACTCGTGGTTAAAACCACTTCGCGTGCATTCATCATCATCAACCGAACGCACCCACTGTGAGTGAATCTTACAATTCCCCCTTTTTAAATTACACGTTTTGGGGTGTGTCATGTGTTATGAATTAATTAATTTATTTATTTAAACTTGTGCCATACCACATCATGACTTAATCTTAGATTGATTTATTGTTGTGATTTATTTTCCGTTTGTCAAATTACATGAAACTCATACAATAAGCCCATCAGTTCCTCGTGGGAAACGAGTAGAACATCGCGTGCTTCAATTCAAATTCATTATTGTTCATGTGTGTTTTCATTGAGTTTATATTGTTTGTAGTTGTGTTATTCATATTATCATGTTTATGCAATTCATTCATCAGGCCCCTCAGTTCCTCGTGAGAGACGAGTTGAGCATCGCGTGCCTTTAATTGTTCCATTATTGTTCATGAGTGTTTTCATTTAACATCTTATGATTATTGATCAAGTTACATCTAATTTTACTCATGTTTGGTTGTGCACATTTTTCATAATCAATTTAAATAAATTGTTCAAATGTTTTCCATAGGATTCACTCGCCAACATTATGTTGATCCAAAAACCTTTTTACACATGATACAGGTGAACAGGTTGAAGCAAGGATAGCATAGGATTGCCTTAGAAGAGAACAAAGGAGTTAGATTGTTAGTTAGATCATGTTGTAGCAATCATTGTAAACTTTCATTTAATTTGTATTAATGAATATGAAACATTTAATAAATGTCATGAGCTTTGATGATAACCCAATCATGCCCCGATCACCTTATCCGCTGCGGGTCGGGGTGTGACAGCCTTTTCAACTGCCACATCAATGCGAGCTTGAAAATTATCATTATTGATATCTCTATTTTCGGCTTTATTAGAATCAACATTCCGGTGGCTACTTTGTGCTTCATTTGAGTTAGCCATCTTTAAGCTTTGGTTCTATACACCAATAAAGCTTCACTTGATCATGATATGTTAACCATATTGGTTTTAAAACATTGGATATAACAATCCATTGCCTATTCTAGTGTGAATAACATCACAACTCTTGGGCTTAACATAACTATATTTGGCCTAGGTCTTAATAGGACCATCAAAGGCAAATTACAATTTGGACATAGTCCATATATCATTGGACAGTGGATCGCATTGTCACAACTATCATTGTCATAGTTTGACAAATTTTAGTTAGCTTTTAAGATTGTCACGAAGGACATAAAACATGGCACATAGGCCTATCACTAATGGACATAAACATGGCACATAGGCCTGTCACTAATGGACATGAAATATGGCACATAGGCCCTACATCACTAATGGATGTTTGAATCATAGCCCCAAGGGCAATAGATCACTAATGGATGTTTAATCATAGCCCCAAGGGCAATACATCACTAATGGATGTTTAATCATAGCCCCAAAGGCAATACATCACTAATGGATGTTTAGTCATAGCCCCAAGGGCAATACATCACTAATGGATGTTTAATCATAGCCCTAAGGGCAATACATCACTAATGGATGCTTATTATCATCGCATTGATGATATTATCTGGGATCAAATTTGATCACATAGGCTATATAAGGTTAGGACATAGTCCATTACCTTGAAGGCTAGTGTGATTCCTCAAGTCACACTACCAAGAGTATTAACATTTATGAATGTTAACATAAGAGTACCTTAATGGTTGATTAATAGTCCCGGTCACACTGACTTTAACGACTTGGAGGCTTGAACTTAAGTCCACCACCTCTGGATAGAAGGATAACTTCCCTTAACTATCCTGATAGAAGACCCCTTCGTACTTAACTATCACTTATAATTTGGCCAAATGTGTGGTCTGTGCCACTTGGCTAATCAAAACCGTTAAAATCTTTTTGGAATTATATCGCAGAGCATAAATTTCGAGTAAAATCGAGACGCTCGTTTTCAAGAGGATGAATACATATATATATATAATTCCAAAAGTACTCCGTTAAATTCCAATTTAGAAATTACAATACTAGACAAATGAAATAAACTTGTCCATGCAAGGACTTAAAGGAATAAAAATGTCCACGCAGGGACTAAAGAAATGACAATCTCCTCACATGGACTACATAAAATTAGAAGAGACTTCACTCGTCCTTCTTTCCTTTGACCAACTTGGAGAGTTTCTTGAAGAACTTGTTTGTCTTCTTCTCCGTTTTCTCCGCCTGCTGCTGCATTTCTTTCATTCTCTCTAAGGCTTCATTAATGGCCTCAAGTGGTGGCGGAGGTTGTGGTTGTGGTTGTGGCATAACCGGATACTGGTACCCATAAGTTGGATATCCAGTTGGTGGATAAGTAGGTGGGAAAGGAGATGGGTTAAGTGCATTGTGCATAACGGCTTGCATATATGGGTCTTGCGACCATGCTTGATAGTCTACTGGTGTAGACGGGTTAAAAGGATCATATCCAGACATGTCTGGATATGTGGGGATTAGGTTAGTATAACCCGATGGTGGTGGTTGAACAGCAGGTGTTGGTGTTGGTTCCACTATAGGTGAAACATTAGAGGGTCCACCCATTTGTGGGTCCTCTTGAATTGTGGGGTAGGAATTGGGCAAGGGTGACAGCGACCCAACCTTTGTCCTGCACGTACCGACATACGTGCTCCACGCTCCTCCTTGGGGGTTTAGGTGGTGGTTGAGGTTGGTCCACCGGTTCCATCTGGGCATCTTTTTGAACTGGAGGTGGTTGAGACTGATGAGAGGGAGTGTGGGCGAAGGTGAATTGGTTCCAATATTGGTCCCACTCATTAGGACCTTGGTAAGGCAATCCGACATAAGAGTTCGAATCGCTCGAAATTTCTATAGGATGCGTATTTGATCCTGACGGTGGCATCTCCGGGTCGGAGTCCTTGTCCATAGGGTTTCGCTGGTCCAACTGATTTTGATCGGATGAAGGCGTGTTAAAGTAATGGTTAGGGTTAAATTCTTCATGATAGAAACGATGGGAATGGTGTGAATGATAGGAGTGGTGAGAGTGGTAAGAATTTTGGGAATGTGGGGGCGAGTGTCTATGAGAATGTCCCGCTGGTTGCCAAGGAGACAAATCTCCTGATTCTTGGTAGGCATATGAGTTGTGAGGTTGAGGAGGGATGCGCCCTGATGGTCCTCCTCTCATTGGACCTTTTCCTCTTCCACTTTGTCCTCTCACACGTGGCGGCATTTTCCTGTTAAAAATAAATTTAAAAACAATACTAATAACTTAATAATGAAATGAGTAATCCTAGGTCAATGCTAGACTCGGAAGTCTAAGGAATGTGCTCGTGTAAGTTTGAGATTAAACACAAGAAGGGTAGTGTTTAATTCTCTCAAACCTTGGCTCTGATACCAACCTGTCACACCTCGGAATTCCAACCCAAATCCATTCACTGGTGGGCCCGGGTGGGGAGTATTGTGACGTCAGTTGATAACACCATAGTCAATTAAACACGGCACAACGGAAGTCTTGGAGTAAAATTACTATTACAAACCACGGAAATATAAAATAATATACAGGCTCGTAATAGAAGATCCACAAGCGGATCATGAAATGTACAAAAAAAGAATATAAAACAGACTTTAGGGCAGATCTAAGGATTTGCAAGATCCTCTTATTCACTACCGAGCAGCTTCCGACCTATTTCGTATTGTACCTGCAATTTAGTCTTTGGACGATACGTCGTCTTTCGCTGGTAAATACACCCAACTGACTCATTTTGAAAACATTTTAAAATGATTTTAAATACACAGGGCACAAAATCTTTTATAACTTGGGAAAGTTACTTTGTAACCTTGTTAACAGATTCACATGTTTGTCCATGCATACAAGGCCCAGTACAGAGACCGAGACCTGATTAAATACACACCACTTAGAACTCATAGAGGAGTTATCCCCAACGTCTTGGGTAATTTTCATTTGAGCGTCTGTCAGGTGTATGCCTACACCCGGCGCTAAGGTTGTGGCCATTAACTAATCTAATGAGCCGAGGATATCCAGGACACGGTAATTTAACCCCCGATGTTTAAGTTATCAAACAAAACTGATTAAAACAGAATATGCGGATTTACTAGCCACAATCCGTTCGATTGATCATATTTCTAACCAAGCGGTAATAGTTTACTGTATCCCAGGTAAATACACTCGACTTATTTTCCCTATATGGGCTTGGGATACGGTAAACTATTACCGCTTGGTCAGAAATGGGATCAATTGAATGCTGGATTGTGGCTAGTAAATCCGCATATTTTGTTTTAATCAGTTTTGTTTGATAACTTAAACATCGGGGGTTAAATTACCGTGTCCTAGATATCCTCAGCTCATTAGATTAGTTAATGGCCACGACCTTAGCACGGGGTGTAGGCATACACCTGACAGATGCTCAAATGCAAATTACCCAAGACGTTGGGGATAACTCCTCTGTGAGTTCTAAGTGGTGTGTATTTAATCATGTCTCGGTCTCTGTACTGGGCCCTGTATGTATGGACAAACATGTGACTCTGTTAACAAGGTTACAAAGTAACTTTCCCAAGTTATAAAAGATTTTGTGTCCTGTGCATTTAAAATCATTTTAAAATGTTTTCAAAATGAGTCAGTTGGGTGTATTTACCAGCGAAAGCTGACGTATCGTCCAAAGACTAAATTGCAGGTACAATACGAAATAGGCCAGAAGCTGCTCGGCAGTGAATAAGAGGATCTTGCAAATCCTTAGATCTACCCTAAAGTCTGTTTTATATTCTTTCTTTGTACATTTTATGATCCGCATGTGGATCTTCTATTACAAGCCTGTATATTATTTTATATTTTCGAACATTTGGTTTGTAATAGTAATTTTACTCCAAGACTTCCATTGTGTCGTGTTTAATTGACAATGATGTTATCAACTGACGTCACAATACTCCCCACTCGGGCCCACCGGTGAATGGATTTGGGTTGGAAATCTGGGGTGTGACAGTCATGTGTTCATTATGGATATTATGTGGTTTGTGATTGTTTATATATATATACATATGCTCACTTATGATTCATGCACAAATTTTTATTTAAATAACTAATATAAAAATTGTTTAATTGTTTTACTTAGATTCACTCGCCAACTTTTGTTGACCCAAACCTTTGTTTTACACATGATACAGGTGGACAGACTAAGGAGAGGAACACATAGGAATGATCTTAGAAGATTAATAAAATATATATTGTTTAGAACAATGTTTATTTGTGCTTGTATGTTTCCTTGTTTTTGGATATTTGAAGTTTTAATTCCAATCTAATAAATATGAAACCTTTTAGTAAATGTCACGAGCTTTGGTGATAACCCAATTATGCCCCGACTTTGAAATCCGCTGCGGGTCGGGGTGTGACAGTCTCCTTGGCAACTAGCGAGACACTCTGACTCTCATAGATACTCGCCCCCACATTCCCAAAATTCTTACCACTCTCACCACTCCTATCATTCACACCACTCTCACCATTCCCATCATTCCCATTCACACTATTATCATGAAGAATTCAACCCGAACCAATACTTTAACACCCCCAGCTGATCAGAATCAGTTGGATCAACCCAATCCAATGGATGAGGACTCCGATCCAGAAATGCCGCCGTTGAGATCACATGTAACATCCATTGTAAAACGGGTTCCAAAACCCGCCCTGTTTAAAAATCCAAGTATTTATTAGATGTTTCGTTACGCATTTAATTATCTTGCAATTTATGGTTAATAAATAAATTATATAGTTCATATATTAAATAAATAAAAAGTAAAAACAATACCAATAAGTAAAAGTTTAAAAAAATAAGAAAATAAAGGAAAAGGGGCAACTGGGTTCGAACCCGGGTCCCTAACAAATACACACACACCCTACACCACCGGACCACACACACTTGTGAATAAAGTTGAAATGTATTAAGTTTTATGTAGAAACAAAACACCAACCTGCAAATTCAAAGCTTGTAGCCCTGTAACCGTCGACAATCATAATCTTCGCAATCAAATCAATTAACGTTTGTGGGTTATAACCGATTTTGAACAATCAGTTATAACCGAAAATCTTAAACAATTTGATTGAAACCGCAAAGTAATCATAGACTTTAAAAATTTAGATTGAAACCGAAACCGTTTTGAGCACTACAAATATCAATCCCACAATTCGATTAAAATCGCCAAATTTGCAAACCAATTCCCTGCTTAATTCTCTGTTCAATTTCTACGCTTCGCCGGAAAAACTGTGCAACGCCGGAACTTCAACCGGAAAGCCGTATCACCTCGCCAAATCAGTACAAAACTTCAAATCTTTTTATATCTGTTGTCCGGTGTTTAGTTATCTAAAAATAGTTAATCTAAATTGAGTAAATTGTTTAGCAGTCGGGGTTCAGGTTCTGGGTATTGTTTAGGAAGAAGATGAAGCTTATTTAGAGTATACATATAGATAAATTTGGTGTTTAATCGGGTTACACACAGTCCAGTGGTGGACTGTGTGCAACTATCAAACGCATGTCCCGGGTTCGAATCGCACATGTCTCCGATTTTCTGAAATAAAACCAACATTTTTAAAACTTATTCAGATCAACTCATAACATGTATGTAAATTCAATATAAATCAGTACAAATACGGGATAGACACACAGCCCAACAGGTTGGGCTGTGTGCACACGAACAGCGAGACCCGAGTTCGATCCGGCTTACTGACACCGGATTGACTATTTATAAAACCTTTTTAAATAAAAACAAAATATGGTTTAAGCTAGTTAGTGTATATATATAATTAAAATAGAGTTTATTTCGGTTAGACACGTAGCTCAGTTGGCAGAGCTGCGTGCACGTATACGAGACGTCACGAGTTCGAACGTCACACGATGCCAAAAACACACGCGATCCAACTGGTCCGACCAGTCAGACCTGACAAGGTCTATTATTTTTTTATTACTATTTTCTTTATATTTTATTAAAAAAAATCATTTAAAAATGCTTAAACATAAGACTTTTTAAAGTTTAAAAATTGTAATAAACACAAAAAAATAGATATAAAAATCTAATAAAAAGCATTAACTAGAAATGTTAATTTCAAATAAAAGTTATATATTTATCGAATTATTACGTGATATTTAGTTAGTTTTTCCATCGTCCGGTTGAATTCTAAATCGTGCGCAATCGTCATCATTCTCAAGGAAACGCACCCACTGTGAGTGAATCCTTAGAAATTCCCCTTTTTATTCATGTTTAGGGGTGTATCATGTGTCGTTTACATATTTCGTTTATTCAAACATTTGTGCTACTACCATAATATGATCTAACATGTTATGTAATGCTTATTTGTTGTATATGTGTTACATTTTCTCATTTCAGTGCAATCATTCACATTAGGTCCATTAGTTCCTCGTTGGATACGAGTTGAGAATCGCGTGCCTCATTAGATCGGCTCCGTTTGATTGAGCCTTGATCTCACAGTTCATCATTTATCATGCTCATGTGTTCATTGCTTGATGTTATGTAGTTTGTGGATAGATTTACATATAGCATGCTCATATTTTTGGTTTATGCACATTTTTATTAAATTAATCAATATAACTAATTCTTTCAAATGTTTAAATGAGATTCACTCGCCAACTTTTGTTGACCCAAATGTTTATTTTACACATGATTACAGGTGGAAAGACTGAGGAGATGAACACTTAGGATTTGGCTTTAGAAGAAGAATAAAACATTTCTTGTCTAGAGCATTTTTCTTGTGTTTGTATGTTTTTATGTATTTGTTGGGATATTCTCTTTTAAATTTGAATTAATAAATATGAAACTTAATTATAGTAACTGTCATGAGCTTTGATGAAACCCAATCATGCCCCGACTTTTATTTCTGATGCGGGTTAGGGTGTGACATCACACACACATCCTATCGAAATATCAAGCGATTCAAACTCTTACGCCGGATCACCATACCAAGGTCCTAACGAGTGGGACCAATATTGGAACTAATTCACATTTTCTGACACTCCTTCTCACCACTCCCCAACACCTCCTGTACAAGAAGATGTTCATATGGAACCGTTGGAACAATCTCAACCGCCACCTGAGCCACTGAGGAGGAAACGTGGAGCGTGTATGTCGGTACGTGCTGGTCAACGGTCGGGATCGCTGCCACCTTTGCCCAAACCTTACCAACCATTCAAGAGGATCCACAAATGGGTGGACCCTCCAATGCTTCACCTGTGGTGGAACCGACACCACTACCAGTGGTTCAACCACCACCATTGGGTTTTAATAACCCTATTCCTAAATATCCGGATATATCTGGATATGATCCTTTTAACCAATCTACGCCAGTAGATTACCAAGCATTGTCGCATGACCCTTACATGCAAGTGGTCATGCATAACGCACTTTACCCGTCTCCTTTCCCACCCGTTTATCCACCTACTGAATATCCAAATTATGGGTACCAGTATCCTGTTATGCCACAACCACAACCATAACCTCCGCCACCACTCGAGGCCACTAACGAGGCCTTGGAACGAATGAACGAAATGCAACAACAAGCGGAGAAGATGGAGAAGAAGACGAATAAGTTCTTCAAGAAGCTCTCCAAGTTGGTAAAGGGAAAGAAGGAAGAGTGAAGTCTTTTCTTTTATTATGTTTAGTCCCTGCGTGGACATTGTTATTTCTTTAGTCCCTGCGTGGACAAGTTATTTCTTTTAGTCATTGCATGGACAATTAGTTTTATTTATGTATTTTGAGTATTGTAATTTCTGTTGTCATTTAATGAAATATTTTGGATTTATATATATATATATGTACTCATCCTCTTCAAGTGATCGTCTCGATTTTTCTCGAAATTTTAATCAGCTATATAATTCCAAAAGATCTTAATGGTTTTGATAAGCCAAATGGCAAAGTCCATAATAATTGGCCAAATTATAAATGATAGTTAAGGATGAATAGCCTTCTATCATGATAGTTAAGGAAGAATTATCCTTCTATCCAGAGGTGGTGGACTATGTTCAAGCCTCCAAGTCGTTAAGGTCAATGCGATCGTGACTATTAATCGACCATTAAGATACTCCTGTGTTAACATTCAAGTAATGTTAATACTCTTGGTAGTGTGACTTGAGGAACCACACTAGCCGTCTAGGTAATGGACTACGTCCTAACCTTATATAGCCTATGTGATCAAATTTGATCCCGGCTAATATCATCAATGCAATGATAATAATTAAACATCCATTAGTGATGTAGTGCCTACGGGCCATGATTAAATATCCATTAGTGATATAGTGCCTACGGGCCATAATTTAACATCCATTAGTGATGTAATGCCTACGGCCATGATTAAACATCCGTTAGTGATGTAAGTGCCTACGGGCCATAATTAAACATCCATAGTGATGTAGTGTCTATGGACCATGATTAAACATCCATTAATGATGATTTACCTTCGTGCAATATTATATTGTCAATTAAGACAGCGACAGATGTAACCTTATGGTTCCCTGTCCAAGGTGGTGAGTTCTACTCAAGCCTCATAGTCTAGATGATCAATGAGATCATGACTAATATCATCAAGTATGATGATTATCTATCTTAACATCTAGGTGATGTTAATTGATTTTTTTACAGGCCAATGTGCCGTATTTTTATGTCCATTAGTGACAGGCCAATTTGCTGTATTTTATGTCCATTAGTGATAAGCTAATGTGCCGTATTCTTATATGTCCTTCATGACAAGCCTATGAGCTATTTATAATTGTCTAATGACAATGACAGTTGTGACATCACGATCCACTGTCTAATAATATATGGACTATGTCCAAATTGTAATTTCCTTTGATAGTCCTTTTGAGACCTAGGCCAAATATAGATACCATTTATTTAAAATGTTAAGCCTGACAGTTGTCATTACATGCACACTGGTTCAAATAGGCAATGGATTTATATATCCAAACTTTATAGCCTATATGGTTATTAATACCATGACTAATGTAAAATTTAACTTGGTATATAGTACCCAAACATCAGAGATGGCTAACTCAGATGAGGCGCAAAGTAGTCGCCGTGATAATAGTACTGACAAAGCTTAAAATATAGCCTGATTTCCAAGCTCGCATTGATGCAGTTGTCGGAAAAGCCATGGAAAAGGCCATGGAGAAATTTAAGGAAGTGAGCACTACTCGCTTTAAACCATCAGCTCGAATGAAGAGCTCTATTCACTCTTCAAATGAAAAGAGTGAACCAAAGAAACTAGAATTCAATGATAGGTCTCGTTCTTCTAAAGACGGATGTACCTATAAATACTTTTTCTCCTGCATGCTCCGAGATTTTAATGGAGAAAGGGGAGCAGTAGAAGCCTTGATATGGCTTGATGAGATGGAAACTATTGTAGATATCAGCGGATGTGCTGATAAGGATGTGGTGAAGTTTTTATCTCAATCCTTCAAGGGTGATAACCTAATATGGTGGGAGGCCATGGTCCAGTCAACAGGAAAAGTACACCTGTATAACTTGGGATGGACCAAGTTTGCGGACCTTGTTAAGGAAACGTAATGCCCACCTCATGACGTGGAGAAGATAGAGTCAGATTTTCTGACTCTTACAAAGAAAAATCTGGATTGTCGGAAGTATGTTACCGACTTTAATTGCTTATCCAGATTAGTATCTTATCTGATTTCACCTGAACCCAAACACATCGCGCGTTTTATAAATGGGTTAGCACCTGAGATTAAAGGCATGGTGAAGGCTGCTCAGCCTACTACTTATAGGTCTGCTATTAACCTATCTCTCTCTCTCACTTTAGATCTATTGAGACAACAGTCAGTCAAGACTGAGATTGACGGGAAAAGGAAGAGAGAGGATGGTAACTCCCATAGATTTAATAAGATGAATAAGGGGAGATTTGGCTTCAGAAGGAACTAAGATAAGTCGGGCGTGACGTCGACATGTAAGACCTGCAACCGCAAGCACTGGGGACAGTGTAATTTTGATCCACAGGCTAACCGTGTGGTATTTGTAAGAAAAAGGGGTATAAGACCCTATAATGCAAGGATCTTAAGGATGTCGTATGCTACGTCTGCAATGAAAAAGGGCATATTAAGACTAACTGCCCTAAGAATCTCAAGAGTAATAATGCGAAGCCTGGAGAGGCCAAGAAAGGAAATGCTCGTGCCTTTCAGATGAATGCTAGAGAGGCTATTAGTGACAATAATGTCATAACAGGTACATTCCTCATTAATGACATATATGCTAGAGTTATTTTTGATTCGGGTGCGGATAAGTCATTTGTGGACTATAAGTTTAGCAAACTATTAAACTTACCTATAAGAACTCTAGACTTAACTTATTAGGTAGAACTTGTTAACGGAACCTTAGAAACAACATCTTCCATTCTTGATGGATGTTTTATATCCATTAAGAATCATTCAATTCCTATCTCTCTTCTGCCAATGAAATTGGTGGGGTTTGATGTAGTCTTAGGCATGGATTGGTTATCCCATAACCAAGCCCGCATTTCCTGTGATAAGAAACTCATCAAATTAAAACCTCATCTGGTAAAATGCTCACCATCCTTGGAGATTCACACTATGGATTGCCAGACAAAGTGTCATTGTTTAAGGCATCCAAGTGTCTAGGGAAAGGTTGTGTCATTTACATGGCACAAATCACTATCATCGAGCCTAAGCCGAATATTGAAGACCTTCCAGTTATTTTGGAGTATTCCGATGTGTTTCCTGAACCAGGTCTACCTCCAGATAGGCAAGTGGAGTTTAGGATTGACATTCTACCAGGAGTGGCACCTGTTTCAAGAGCTCCGTATCGGCTAGCACCAACAGAAATTAAGGAATTAAGGATACAATTAGACGAACTTTTAGAGAAAGGTTTCATACAGCCTAGTTCCTCACCTTGGGGAGCTCCTATTCTTTTTGTTAAGAAAAAAGACGGTTTAATGCGAATGTGCATTGATTACCGCAAACTAAACAAAATAACAATCAAGAATCGTTATCCTCTGCATAGGATCGATGATTTGTTCGATCAACTTCAAGGGGCTAGTTACTTCTCTAAGATCAATTTGAGATCAGGTACCATCAACTGAAGGTTAGAAGTGAGGATGTTCCCAAAACTGCCTTAGGACCCGTTATGGTCATTACGAATTTCTGGTGATGCCTTTTGGGCTCACAAATGCACCTGCAGCATTCATGGATCTCATGAGTAGAGTCGGCAAGCCGTACCTAGATAAGTTTGTCATTGTCTTCATAGACGACGTACTTATCTACTCTTGTAATCAAGTTGATCACGAGAAACATCTTCGGTGCATCTTAGAATTACTAAGACAAGAGAAGCTTTATGCTAAGTTCTCTAAGTGCGAGTTTTGGCTTAGGGAAGTCCAATTTCTTGGACATGTTGTAAGTGAGCGTGGTATCCAAGTGGATCCCGCTAAGATTGAAGCCATAATGAATTGGGAAGTACCCAAAACTCCATCGGAGATTCATAGTTTTTTAGGATTGGCCGGTTATTATAGGAGGTTCATTGAGAACTTTTCGAGGATAGCCACTCCTTTAACTACCTTGACCCGTAAGAATGTTAAGTTTGACTGGGGTCCAAAACAAAAAGAATCTTTTGAAATTCTAAAACACAAGTTGAGCAATGCTCCTGTGTTATCTCTATCTGGGTATTGAGGATTTTGTCGTTTATTGTGATGCCTCGTACACTGGCATGGGCTGTGTGCTAATGCAAAAAGGCAAAGTGATTGCTTATGCATCACGACAATTAAAGGTGCACGAAAGAAATTACACCACCCACGATTTGGAATTGGGTGCCGTTGTATTTGCATTTAAGTTATGGAGACATTACCTGTATGACACAAAGTGTATTATATACACTGACCATAAGAGCCTCCAACATATGTTCAATCAGAAAGAATTAAACATGCGACAACGTCGTTGGATGGAAACACTTAATGATTATGATTGCGAGATTCACTATCACCCCGGCAAGGCAAACGTAGTTGCTGATGCCTTAAGTTGCAAAGAAAGAATTAAACCCATTAGAATTAACGCCAAGAGCACTGAGCTCAGAAATAGTTTAATGAGGAGCTGGAAGATGTGCAAAAGCAAGCTCTATTAGAGGCTAACGCTCCTAATGAAGGATTAAGCGGAACTGTTGATCAGTTAACGCCTGGAAAGGATGGAATCCTTAGATTCAATGGAAGAACCTGGGTTCCAATATTTGGACGACTTAGAGAACTAATCCTCCAAGAAGCACATAATTCGATATGCTCAGTTCACCCAGGTGGTGACAAAATGTATCAAGATTTGAAAAAGAACTATTGGTGGATGGGATTGAAGAAATCCATAGCCACTTATGTAGCTAAATGCCTGACGTGTTCGCAAGTTAAAGCCGAACATTAGAAACCGTCAGGACTTCTACAACAGCTTGAAATTCCCACTTGGAAATGGGAATTGGTAACTATGGATTTGATTACCAAGTTTCTTAAGACCAAACGTGGTAATGACACGATTTGGGTCATTGTGGACGGGCTGACTAAGTCAGCACATTTCTTGCCAATTAAAGAGACTTATAATTCTGATAAGCTGGCAAAGCTATATGTGGGTAAGATTGTGTCCCTAAATGGTGTGCCGGTATCTATTGTATCTGGTAGAGATACTAGATATACATCTCACTTTTGGAAAAGTTTCTAACAATCTTTAGGCACAAGACTGAACTTTAGTACGGCTTACCACCCACAACCGGATGGACAAAGTGAGCGTACTATCCAAACTTTGGAAGACATGCTTAGAGCATGTGTGATTGATTTAGGTGGGAGTTGGGATGACCACTTACCCCTAATAGAATTCTCCTACAATAATAGTTATCATACAAGCATCAAGACTGCTCCTTTTGAAGCCTTGTATGGGAGAAAATGTAGAACGCCTGTTTGTTGGGCTGAAGTGGGCGAAGCCCAACTGTTTGGACCTGAGATTGTCCTAGAGACCACGGATAAGATAATGCAAATCCGTGATCGTCTCAAAGCTGCCATGATAGGCAGAAAAGTCATGCAGACAAGAGGCGAAAACCTCTTAAGTTCCAAATAGAGGACAAAGTATTATTAAAGGTATCACCCTAGAAAGGTGTGATGGGCTTTGGAAAGAAGGGCAAGTTAAGCCCGAGATATATTGGACCATTCATCGAATGTGTCGGTTCTTTAGCTTATAAGTCTGAAGCTGCCTGAGGAGCTCAGTGGAATCCATGATGTGTTCCATGTATCTAATTTAAAGAAAGTCTAGCCGATGAGTCGCTAGCAATGTCACATCAAGATGTGCAAATTGATAAAAAACCTGAGGTTCACAAAGAAACCAATTTCGATCGAGGATCGACATGTTAAAAAGCTCTGACGGAAGTTTATACCTATTGTAAAGGTTAAATGGGATGCCCTTCGAGGCCCCGAGTATACATGGGAGGTTGAGTCCACTATACGACAATAGTACCCCCATCTTTTTGAATAAAATCTCGAGGTCGAGATTTCTTTTAAGGGGGTGAGGATGTAACACCTCGTAAAAATTCATATTCGGTAATATACTGACACGTGTACAAGCCCTCTAATAATACCTCAAATGAGTTAGCCACTCAACTCCTTAAACGAATCCAAAAATCTAAAAAAAAAAATTAAACCTGATCGTAGCTTACGGTCCCGAACCATAAGCTACGGTCCAGGCTTTTCGGTTACCGTAGCTTACAGCGACTCACTAGAATTTCACTTTTACACCATTTTAACTTTCAAATAATAACCCAAAGGCCCCTAGACTTTATTATTACATTTCATTACATAAATAAGTCATTTTTCGACCCGAACGACTCTCGGTTAAGGTGATATCTTGTGATTCACCATTCTTGAGTATAACACATCTTGACCGAACCTTAAACCTTACTAGCTTGGGTGATGTAACCCATGAAACCATAAGTATTCTTATCTTTCACATTTAAGCAAGTAAACGCTTATAAGTCGTAAGAACACCTAGTGTGACACTCGTTAATGTTCGGTTACTCGTACTCTTCTTCAATACATCCTGTCACACCCTGACCCGCAGCGGATATGGTAGTCGAGGCATGATTGGGTTTTCATCAAAGCTCATGACATTTACTATTATAAAAGTTTCATATTTATTATCTCGAATTATAAAAAAAACAATTCAATCAACACATAATTCATACAAACATAAAATGTTTCAAACAAAGTTTGCAAGTAACGTTTTATTTTCTTCTAAGGCCCAAGTCCTACGTGATCCATGCTTCACAACTATTCACCTGTATCATGTGTAAAAATAAGGTTTTGGTTCAACATAAGTTGGCGAGTGAAACCTGTTTAATCATTAGGTAAAATGGTATGTGTATTATTTTAATAAAATGTGCATTATCCAAATATGAGCAACGTATATGTAATTTAAAACACAAACCACACAATCATCTAGCAATGTACATGTGAGCACGATAAGCGATGTGCTATGAGATCAAGGCTCAATCAAGCGGAACCGATCTAATATGTTAGGTAACGCGACGCTCACCCGTAAGTAACGGGGAACAAAATGGGCCTAATGTGAGAGTTCGACTGTAATGAGAAATATAAACACAAACAATAATAATCCTACATTGGCTACGTGTCTAACCCGGAATATATCAGATTTTAATTAACTTTATACACTTATTGAACCAAACTATATTCTGATTTATTAAAAAGGTTTGGTAGGTTATAGGAATCGTGTGATGGAACCGGCTCGAACCCGTGTCTGTTGTTTCATGTGCACACAACCCGACCGATTGGGCTGTGTGTCTAACCCATTGGATATTAATTTTTAATTAATTTTATATACTTACAGTGACGTTTTATAATTTAGCTTTTAAAAAGATTTGATTTATTTCAGCGTATCAGAACATGAACATGATTCGAACCCGGGCATGTGGTTTCATGCGCACACAGTCCTACCAACTGGGCTGTGTGTCTAACCCGGTTTAAACATAATTTTAAATTCTTATAAACACAAGCTCACTTCGTCTTCTTTGTTTCAAAAAAACATACACTGTTTAACCCAATGTGTTTGGATTGGTTAGCATATCCTTCGTTAATTTCTATTGAATACATATGCGATTGATAAGGATTTTACGAAAATAAACGAAGGGTATACCGAACAATGACGCGTTAGATCTCCAGCGGGAATCCGGCGTTTTGAAAGTTTCTCCGGCGAGGTTATTGTGATGAACAGGAGCTTTATAGAGAACTTTGGGAGTGTGCGAGTGCATTCTAAAGAATTCCCTAAGTTCCTATTTATAGCATAGTCTTGAGTCTTCATGATGGGAGAAAGGCTAGTTAGGTTGTTCGTTTGCACCGTCGTTGACCTCAACTGGGCGTGCGTAGATGTTGTAGGCTGTCCCTCTTGCTGGTGGGGGTGCTGGGTTTGCCTGGTTTGCTTGGTTAACTGGGTTTGCTTGGGCTTGAGCGTTAATGATGTTAACCAGCCTAGGGCACGTGTTTTTAAAGTGGGTAGGATCTCCATAATTGAAACGAGCTCTAACATAAGGTACCATGGAATAGTTCGGCTATTGGTAGGGTTGGGTCATGTTTTGGGCAAGAGGTGGAGCATGGTTTTGATGAGCGCGGCAAGTGTTACTCAAATGACCATAACGCCCACAATTGGCACATAATCGGCAAGGTAAGGTGGGCTGGTGGTGATAATGACAGGTATTACATTGAGGGTGGGAACCAGTGTTGGGTTTCTTGTTTGGGTATGTTGGGTTGGGTGCCACTTGAGTGATTGGAATGGCTTGGAGGGGTACGGCTTGTGGAGTTGGCTGACTGGTTTGGGTGACAACAAAATTTTTCCCATTTCGTTTTCTTTTGGGAGTGAACCGAGAAGAGGATTCGGCTTGAGTTGGGTTTGGGGTTTCAGTCGATGGTTTGCTACTTGCATCCTCCTCCTTCTCATCCTTGAAATACCCATTCCTTATGTGGTTTTTAGTGAGCTCAGTGGCTAGCTCCATTGCTGCTTCCAGAGTTGCAGGCACGATACTCATTACAGAATCTTGCATCTTCGAAGGAAGACCCCGAATGTAGTGCTCAATAAGACGGTAGAGAGGGGTGAACAAATTTGGAACCATTTGGTTCAATTCAAGAAACCTCTTGTTGTAGGTTATATGATCTCCCTCTTTTTGCTTCAGGAAGTTGAACTCATCTTTCAACTTCTTAATTTCGCTTCTTGGGCAGAAACGTCTTGTCATGAGTTCCCTAAGTTGTTCCTAAGTTAGGGCTACTGCGGCTTCGGCGCCTCTTCTACCCTTTTCGGTATTCCACCAAGTGAGTGCTACCCCATATAAACGACCAGTAGCATAACGAACCTTACGGTCGTTGGGAGAGTCACAATTGAGAAAGGTACTCTCCATTTCTTCGACCATCGAAGGAGAGTAGTGACTCCTTCGTTCCCTCGTATTTTGGAGGGTCACATGAGTTGAAGTGCTTGTAAGTGCACTTGGTGGTGTTTGGGGGCGAGTCGGCATAATTTTGTTCTCCTTGGTTGATTGGGTTGGCAGGGTTAGCGGCGAGAGCTTGTTGAACTTGAATTATGATATTGGGAATCACGAAGGCCATTTGTTGGGCTATTTGAGCAGCCATGTGCTCGCCGGATCTTCCTGATCTCCTACCTCCACGAGAGTGCCTAGAAGACATCTTCAGGAAATACGTAACGAGATTATGAGTTTGGTGTATAGGTGTCATGTGTGTCGCATAGGGTTTAAAATTAAACATCCATAAAACAAATGAGAAAAATAAATCCATTACATCCATAGGATGTCTTCAGCTTTACTCATGTTTGGGCCCTAGGTAGTCATGTGGGCCCCCATGACTATTGGGCTTTGTAGGGTTCACATTGGTTTTGGCCTGTTAACACTCGCACCACCTGAATGAAAATCGTAAAACATGATTGCGAGGTGTAAGGTTGGAAGGTGTCCTGGTGTAGACACGGTGACAACTCAAAGTGGGGTTAGTTCTCACGACGTTTGGCGTGGCATGCTTGGCCTAATAGGTCCTTCGTACTCTCATCGTTAGTCCCCAGGTAGGCAAACTGGTCCATTAATTTGGATTTATACGAATGCCAATCCTAGACAGGATGTTTCGACTACCGGTACTTGTACCCTTCCAGTTACTACATGCCCGTCGTAGAACTCACTATGATGAGATTGAAAAATGAAAACATAACAAAGTTTTGAAAAGGAAAGCAGGAAAATGTTTAAATATGTGAGAATTGAGACGTGCGTTATGACGGTAACATATGCGTATATATGTAAGCATGTTATGTTGATAATATTTATAACACATGGAATGTCACACAAAATCATATAGTAGTTGGAGTGCTTGCATGTATTTGTGTGTGAGAGAAATGTAAAACAAGTAAATATCATAAGTTTGAATGTAACCAACTTAACACGTAAGCAATTAAATTATAATTGACTATAGTATAGGCTCTAAGGGTCTAATAACCTATCCTATATCCTTATAGTCAAAAGCTCTAATATCAATCTGTCACACCTTCACCCGCAGTGGATATGGTAGTCGGGGCATGATTGGGTTTTCATCAAAGCTCATGACATTTACTATTATAAAATTTTCATATTTATTATCTCAAATTTAAAACATAGCAATTCAATCAACACATAATTCATACAAACACAAAATATTCCAAACAAAGTTTGCAAGTAACGTTTTATTTTCTTCTAAGGCCCAAGTCCTACGTGATCCATGCTTCACACCTGTTCACCTATATCATGGGTAAAAATAAAGTTTTAGGTCAACATAAGTTGGTGAGTGAATCTCGTTTAATCATTAAGTAAAATGGTATGTTTATTATTTTAACAAAATGTGCCTTATCCAAATATAAGCAACATATATGTAATTTAAACCACAAACCACACAATATCTAGTAATGTACATGTGAGCACGATAAGCGATGTGCTGTTAGATCAAGGCTCAATCAAACAGAGCCGATCTAATATGTTAGGCAACATGACGCTCTACCGGTAAGTAACGGGGAACAAAATGGGCCTAATGTGAGAGCTCGACTGTAATGAGAAATATAAACACAAACAATGATAATCAACATTATCATATAGCACGTTAGATCACATAAAGATAATAGCACGAGAATTGAGATAGTGAAATAAACAAAAGCGGCACATGATACACCCCAAAAACATAACATAAAATGGGAGTTGTAGGAATTCACTCACAGTGGGTGCGTTTAAGATTTGAAGATGATTGCGCACGATCTAGATACCAAACGACGATAAGGCTAACCTAAATATTCACATAATATTTTAGATAAATATATATTCTTTTTGTTAACATTAATATTTTTACTTAATTTATTATTTACACAATTTCATTAGACTTTAAGATAATTTTTATTGTATGTATGACTATTTTTATTTGCTTAGAAAGAGATTATTTGGTTATATATTATTATAGTTTTTATGGAAAAATAATTAAAAGTTTAATTGAAAAAAATATGTTTTCCCCTTGGATTGAACCGGCCGAACATAGGTAGCGTGTGTGGATCGAACTCGAGACCTCTCGCTTATGTGCACGCAGCTCGACCAACTGAGCTACGTGTCTAACCCGGAATATATTAGATTTTAATTAACTTTATACACTTATTGAACCAAACTATATTCTGATTTATTAAAAAGGTTTGGTAGGTTATAGGAATCGTGTGATGGAACCGGCTCGAACCCGTGTCTGTTGTTTCATGTGCACACAGCCGGCCGATTGGGCTGTGTGTCTAACCCGTTGGATATCAATTTTTAATTAATTTTATATACTTACAGTGACGTTTTATAATTTAGCTTTTAAAAAGATTTGATTTATTTCAGCGTAGCAGAACATGAACATGATTCGAACCCGGGCATGTGGTTTCATGCGCACACAGTCCTACCAACTGGACTGTGTGTCTAACCTGGTTTAAACATAATTTTAAATTCTTATAAACACAAGCTCACTTCGTCTTCTTTGTTTCAAAAAAAACATACACTGTTTAACCCAATGTGTTTGGATTGGTTAGCATATCCTTCGTTAATTTCTATTGAATACATATGCGATTTATAAGGATGAACGAAAATAAACGAAGGGTATACCGAACAATGATGCGTTAGATCTCCAGCGGGAATCCGGCGTTTTGAAAGTTTCTCCGGCGAGGTTATTGTGATGAACAGGAGCTTTATAGAGAACTTTGGGAGTGTGCGAGTGCATTCTAAAGAATTCCCTAAGTTCCTATTTATAGCTAAAATTGAGCACAAGAATCGAATTTCGGTTTCGGTCGTTACGGTCAAAAATAGTTATGGTAGCAATGATTGCAGCTCATAATTGGACACATTTACTTGGTTTTGAGTCTAGATGCATAATTTAGAGACATTTTCTTCAGTTAATTTGTAAAGAAACGGTAATTCTTGATGATTGCCCGGATTTAAGCTTGGCTGTTACAGGTGGGATGATTCAAGAAGAAGACTTGATTAAGAAAGTTTAAAAGATTTATTTGTTGGATTTGTTCAGATGTTGTGCGTGTGATGCAGTAGTGTGTTGTGTATGTGTGAATCTATGCGACCCGGGTTCGAGTCCCGCGGTCAGCGTATATTGTTTTTTTTTTTAATTTTTATTTAGTACCTTTTAGAATTATTAAATATATATATTACTTATATTTATTATTATTATTATTATTATTATTATTATTTTATTATTTATAATACACCAAAATCCATTAAACGATTAACATAAATTTTAACCAAAGGATCCTATACTTGATTACAAAGTGGGGCGGGTTTTAGAACCCGTTTTACGACAGATGTTACACATCTCGTATTGAACGAAAAGACCAAGCTGTATCATTATGTCATTGGATATAGGTCAAGGGACAATTCATGACAATCCACATAACTATTCTTGAGGGAATAAAAGTGTCAAAACCCCAAAATTCTGTCAAGATGCCACCTCTCCTGCAAAATTCCACACTCTTGCCGCTCTTGACACCTTGCTAGACACTTGTGAAGATCCTACAACACCTCTAACACCTGACTTCGTCTTCACACACCTTCTTGCACTATAAATAGCCCATTAGTTCACCTCATTTCCTTGCTCATTCATTCTTTTCCTCTCTTATTAAACTCTAGGAAGTTCCTAAACATTTAGGAGCTTCCCATTGAGTTCTAAGTTTCCCTTGGATCACTTGTAAGTGCTCCACTCTGCCCTTTTCTTTTTATAGGCTTTTAATAGCCAAAAGTCAAGCATTTTCGACAAATGCCTTGACTTTCGGTTAAGACCATTATGGTCCAGCTATTTTTCAAAATGAACATGGCTAAGTGATCGTAATTAGGAAGATATTAACCCCTTAAAAGGGCACCTACTAAGGATCACATTTATTAGGTCAATTGACGGGTCAAAGTTTATGTTTTAAAAAGTCAAATGGGTCAGATTTCATAAATATTATAATCTGAGTTTATATATGTTATAAACATATTTTTGACACTTAAACAAGTTGGTAATAATTATTAGAACATGTGGGAACATGTTTAATCCGTCAATTTCAGTCCTAAGGTCAGTTCGCAACCGAAAGTCGCAAAGCTTGACTTCTGCTTTGACTTTCGATTCTGAGCCAACTTAGATTAGTTAACTTCTGAATTATGGTCACATTATGATCATAATACAATGTAGCATAACCCTCTGAGGTTATATTACATGATCATAACCATAATATGAGTTTATGTACAAGTTCCGTAAAATGTCAATATTTGACTAAAATGCCCTTTTTACATAAACAAGGTTTTTGTCAATAATGAACTTGCAAATGAATTACTTACTGATATGTTAATATAATTAACATATTATGATGTTAATATTCTGATCATAAACTTATTTTAGTATAATATCGTAAACTATACTTTTTAAATAACCAAAATGCCCTTTCGGTGCATAGTTTGGTCTTAAACCATAAATCACACTTATGTATGACTTCTTACTGATAATATGTAACATCCGTCAAAAACGGATTTACCAAACCCGCTCCGTTTATCAACCGAACAGTCAGCCAAAATTTCCTTGCGAATTAAATGCCCAAAATATTTTTAAACGATCCGTAATCAATTATTATACAGGAATATATATTTAGTTTTTGAAAAATTGTCAAAAATCGCAAAATAAAAATGATTTGCTTCTGCCGAGTTTCGAACCCGGGTCTGTACCGAATCAGTTCAGCGACTTATCTCACACACACAAACCACTGCGCCACTTGTTCCGTTTGTTAAATAATAGAATCATTTAATTCATAAAGTGACGTTACGAATTCAAAACCGGCGCCCAAACGGTTCAGTCGTCGGAATCCCGGAAATCTCGCGAGTCTTAACTACAATTTACGTTATAACATAAACCTTTAACCAGACATCGGTTATAACCGATGATTGAAGTCCGCGACCAAAATCATAACCGCCGGAAAATTTAAATAAACGAACACAGTCCGAAATCAGACCAAATACATCTCGTTTTTCCCCTATAAATTCACCCTCAACCCACTGCAAACTTTTTCGCTCAAAACCACACTTTTCCTCGGCGTAATTCCACTCGCCGGAACTTTTCTGTTCGTCGCCGGAAAACCGATTTCCCCATTGCCGAGCCTTGCTGAGCCTCTGAAGCTTATACCGGAGATACCCATACTCTTTCCAAGCTTTTCGGAGACTTGCTGCTGCAAGACACCTGACGCCGGAGTTGAATTCTGTCGCCGGAGTTCCGCCGGAAAACAGAGGATCCAGTCGGTATACTTCTCCGCCCAACTTCTTTTCCTTTTCACATTTATCTCACCGTAACGAACTGAAAAACACTAATAAACCGATAAAACTTTGAACCAGTCGATTTTCCGAACTCTGGTTATATTCAGTGAAGAAGACGATATATTTCCGTATGTTATAAGTATAATATAAATCTGGATATTAATCGGGTTAGACACACAGTCCAGCGGTGGACTGTGTGCACATATAAAGCAAAGGTCTCGAGTTCGAATCCCGTCCCACACACAATGCCTTAATAAAAATCATTTTTTTTGTTAAACTGAACCGGAATCGTCACAGTTATAAGTTAAGTATATTAGTAATCGGAATAATAACCAAGTTAGACACACAGTCCAGCGGTGGACTGTGTGTTTGTTTATAACACTGGTCACGAGTTCGAGCCCGGTCTTCTGCACCGACTCGGACAATTATCTCTTCTTTTTAAATAAGGCAGAAAAGGTAATAACTAAATTGTATTTAAGTATAATGAAAATCGAATTATATAACATGTTTAACACACAGTCCAGCGGTGGACTGTGTGTTAGATTAAACCACAGGTCCCGGGTTCGAGACCTGTGGAGCGCACCGCCGAATTGACTTAAAACTATTTTTGAAATAAAATGATTTTCGGTTTAAACTAATTAATATATATATATAATTAAAATCAGATTTATAACGGGTTAGACACGTAGCTCAGTTGGTAGAGCTGCGTGCACGCGTACGAGAGGTCTCGGGTTCGAGCCTCACTCAGCGCACTTGTATTCCGAATTGAACCGGTCAACGGTCAGGTCAACGGTCAACGGTCAGAAAAAAATAAAATTTTCTATTATTTTTTATTTAATTATTTTAATTAAAAATCAATTATAAATACTTAAAAATAACATTTTTAAGGTTAGAAAATAGCCTCAAACTCACAAAAATACACCCAACAATCCTACTAAAATAGATTAATAAAACCCGTTTACTTACCAAACCATAATGCGATTTATCTAGGTTAAATCTCACTCGTGGTTAAAACCACTTCGCGTGCATTCAACGTCATCAACCGAACGCACACACTGTGAGTGAATCTTACAACTCCCCCTTTTAAATTACACGTTTTGGGGTGTGTCATGTGTTATGAAAATAATTAATTTATTTATTTAAACTTGTGCCATACCGCACCATGACCTAAACTTAGATTGTTTGTATTGTTGTGACTTATTTATTTCCTTTTGTCAAATTATATGAAACTCATACATTAAGCCCATCAGTTCCTCGTGGGAGACGAGTAGAACATCGCGTGCTTCAAATCAAATTCATTATTGTTCATGTGTGTATCCTTGAGTTTATATTGTTTGTAGTTGTGTCATTCATATTATCATGTTTATGCAATTCAATCATCAGGCCCCTCAGTTCCTCGTGAGAGACGAGTTGAGCATCGCGTGCCTCTAATTGTTCCATTATTATTCATGAGTGTTTCATTCAATATCTTATGATTGTTGATTAAGTTACATATATTTTTACTCATGTTTGGTTGTGTACATATTTCATAATCAATTCAAATAAATTTGTTCAAATGTTTTCCATAGGATTCACTCGCCAACATTATGTTGATCCAAAAACCTTTTACACATGATACAGGTGAACAGGTTGAAGCAAGGAAAACATAGGATATGCCTTAGAAGAGAACCAAGAAGCTTAGACTGATAGTTAGAACATGTTGTATCATTTATTGTAAATTTCCATTAAATTGTATTAATGAATATGAAACATATAATAAATGTCATGAGCTTTGATGATAACCCAATTATGCCCCGATCACCTTTTCCGCTGCGGGTCGGGGTGTGACAGATTGGTATCAGAGCCATGACTATAGGGATATAGGATAGGTTATTAGACCCTTAGAGCCTATACTATAGTCTGCCTAAATTTTAAATTGATTAGGTGGTTACATACAAACTTGTGATATTTATTTGTTTCATATTTGTTTACATTTCAGTCAAACATACATGCTTATATACATATTCATTATACATATATACATATTCATTATACATATATCGATGTTCATGTATTCAATTTATTTTCATACTCTCATTATACAAAGATTTTGTGCAATTTTCAAATCTCATCAAAGTAAGTTCTGCGACGGGCATGTAGTAACTGGAAGGGTACAAGTACCGGTAGTCGGAACGTCCTGTCTAGGCTGGCATTCGTATAAATCCAATATAAAGGACCAGTTTGCCTACTTGGGGACCAACGATGAGAGTACGAAGGACCTATTAGGCCAAAGCATGCCACACCAAACGTCGTTCGAACTAACCTACTTTGAGGTGTCACCGTGTCTACACCTGGACACATTCCGAATATCACACGTTGTATACATATTTCTCGATTTTCTACGGGTTTTTGTGTACGCAACCAGGCAGAAACCGTGCGAACCATATGAAAAACCGGTATTCATGGGGCCCACATGATTACACAGGTAAAGTATGGCGGCATGAAGGGCCTAACAGCGAGCAAAGCCCAAGACATCCAATGGATGTAGTAATTTATTTATCTATAATTATTTTATGAATGTTCATTCCTAATGCGACCCATGAACCCAAAAGCATCCAACTCATACTCTTGTCATGTATTTCTTGTAGATGTCTTCTAACCTCGCCCGTAGGAAGACGAGAACAAGAAAAGCCCGCGAGCGCATGGCTGCCTTAATCGCTCAACAAATGGCTGCCGTAATACCCAATATTGTAATCCAAGTTCAACAAGCACTTACCAATAATCCTGTCAATCAAGCAAACCAAAACATTTTCAACTCTCCCCCAAATACCACTAAATGCACCTACAAGCATTTCAAATCATGCGACCCTCCGAAATATAAAGGGACTGAAGGCGTCACTGCTTTTCTCCATTGGTTTGAAGAAATGGAGAACACTTTTCTAAATTGCGATTGCCCTGATGATCGCAAAGTGCGTTATGCTACCGGTCGATTATATGGGATAGCACTTACTTGGTGGAACACAGAGAAGGCCAAACGAGGTGTGGAAGATGCTATGTCCTTAACTTGGATCGAATTGAAGGAAATCATGACCAGACGATTTTGCCCAAGGAGCGAAATCAAGAAGTTAGAAGATGAATTTTACTCATTGAAGCAAATGGAAGGAGACCACATCACCTACAACAAAAGATTCCTCGAGTTACATCAAATGGTTCCCAACATGTTCACTCCCCTCTACCGTTTGATCGAGCACTACATTCGTGGTCTTCCGTCAAAGATTCAAGACCCTGTAATAAGTGCCAAGCCTGCAACCTTGGAAGCAGCAATGGAGCTAGCAACAGAGCTCACCGAGAACCGAATCCGAAACAAAGACTTCAAGGAGGAGAAAAAGAAGGATAAAGAATCGACTGAAACCTTCGACTCCACCCAAACTGAATCCCCTTCTCAACCCAACCCTAAGAGAAGAAGAGTCGGGCGACTTTTCGCTGCGACCCAACGAAATCAACCAGTTTTACACGCCATACCCATCCGAGCTATCTCAATCACCCAAGTGGCACCCAACTCAACTTACCCAAATAAGAAACCATATCTTGGACCTCACCCTCGATGCAACAACTGTTTTTATCACCATCCCCATACCCTACTTTGTCGTCTATGTGCAACTTGTGGACGCTATGGTCATTTGAGCAATGTTTGTCGCACCTTCCAAAACCAAACCTTTTCCCCTACTCAAAACATGGCCCAAACTTATCAACAACCCCAATACCCCATGTTCCCATATGCTCGAGCTTGCTTCAATTGTGGCGACCCTACCCACTTTAGAAACACATGCCCTCAATTGGTTAACGTTATCAACACTCAAGCCCAATCAAACCCAGTTAACCAAGTAAACCAAGAAAACCCAACCACTATGCCACCAGCAAGAGGAAGAGTCTTCAATATCAACGCCAATCCTGTCGAAGATAATGACGGCCCAAACGAAGATACTCAACTTGTCCTCTTCGCCGAAGATCCAGATTCAACTCCTAACGTTTAGTTTTATGTTTTTCCATGTGTAGACTGTTAGAGAAATTGGATATTATATATTATATATTGTTTTCAGTATATGCTTTTGCCGAGGCCGTGGCTCCCCATCCATCGAGGTTGAGTTGGATCCCCATTTTATTATGTGGTTGATCTTGGCGTGCCCGCACGATCGGCTCCGTTTGTTTGAGCCTTGATCGGTTATTTCATTTTACATTTCAATACATGCAATACGCTCGGCTCCGTTTGATTGAGCCTTGAGCGCACATTTCAATTTACATTTCCAGTTCATGCAATACGTTCGGCTCCGTTTGATTGAGCCTTGAGCGCACATACAATTTCATTATCAGTATCTTGTGGTTGTGGTGTTTGTAGTAGAGTCGCATCGAACTAACCATAACTTGCGGATAAAGTCAATAAAAATTTGACAAGGATATGGTGGATACGCCGCTGGTACGTCCTATATATAAGTATTCTTGTCAAATGATTGGAGGCATTATCAGGCGGTTATGAGAGGTTCCATGCATAGGATGATTGTGTGATGGTTGTTTAGATTAAGTTGTTCAATTTCAGTACATTCAATACGTTCGGCTCCGTTTGATTGAGCCTTGAGCGCACATACAATTTCATTCAATACGTTCGGCTCCGTTTGATTGAGCCTTGAGCGCACAGACAATTTCATTATCAGTATCTTGTGGTTGTGGTGTTTGTAGTAGAGTCGCATCGAACTAACCATAACTTGCGGATAAAGTCAATGAAAATTTGACAAGGATATGGTGGATACGCCGCTGGTACTTCCTATATATAAGTATCCTTGTCAAATGATCGGAGGCATTATCAGGCGGTTATGAGAGGTTCCATGCATAGGCTGTTTGTGTGGTTAAGTTATTCATTTTCAGTACATGCAATACGCTCGGCTCCACCCGATTGAGCCTTGAGCACACAATTTCAATTTCAGTATATTCAATACGTTCGGCTCCGTTTGATTGAGCCTTGAGCGCACATCCATTTCATTTTCAGTACATGCAATACGATCGGCTCCGTTCGATTGAGCCTTGATCGCACAGATATGTTTCATTTCAGTATTTTATGTTTGTTGTATTGGTTGTAGAGTTATAGGACTAATCATAATTCACTGATAAAACCAATGAAAATTTGACAAGAATATGGTGGATACGCCGCTGGTACTTCCTATATATAAGTATTCTTGTCAAAGGATCAGAGGCATTATCGGACGGTTATGAGAAGTTCTATGTAGGATTTATTAGTTTCTTGGTAACCAATCATAACTTGTGGATAAAACTAATGAAAATTTGGCAAGAATATGGTGGATACGCCGCTGGTACTTCCTATATATAAGTATTCTTGCCAAAGGATCAAAGGCATTATCAGGCGGTTATGAGAAGTTCCATGTAGGATTTAGTATTGCCTTGGTTGGAATTTGTGTTACATTTATATCATGATGTTATTTAAAGAGATTGGAATGTGTTCCATTTCTACATAAACTAACCTCTCCATCATAACAAACGAGAGAGGAACTTCCACCATTCAAACATATATGCTATCAGAATTTGAATTCAAATATTTGCTGTTGTGTTTATTCATGTTCAAATATTTGCTGATGTGTTTATTCATGAGCTGTTGTGTTTACCTATGTTCAAATATCAGCTGTTGTGTTTTTATTTATGTTCCATATAGGTTGTAGTGTTAGAAGTTTTGCCTTAGGATATAACCATACTTTCCCAAACGTATCTAAAACTCTTATGCATGATATCATTTTTAGCAAATCATTTCTGCTTATCAATACTTATACAATAGGCAACAAAAAGCGATTCCTGAATAGGGTACTTAACCCTTACAAGGAACGTTACCGCCTCGAACAAAAACTTAAGCCCTTATTTTGTTAAGCATACAACTGTCAAACAAAACATCATCATTCTTTTAGTCAAATATATCACAATTTAAATTTCGGGACGAAATTTCTAAAAAGCAGGGGATACTGTAACATCCGTAAAAAACGGATTTACCAAACCCGCTCCGTTTATCAACCGAACAGTCAGTCAAAAATTTCCTTGCGAATTAAATGCCCAAAATATTTTTAAACGATCCGTAATCAATTATTATACAGGAATATATATTTAGTTTTTGAAAAATTGTCAAAAATCGCAAAATAAAAATGATTTGCTTCTGCCGGGTTTCGAACCCGGGTCTGTACCGAATCAGTTCAGCGACTTATCTCACATACACAAACCACTGCGCCACTTGTTCCGTTTGTTAAATAATAGAATCATTTAATTCATAAAGTGACGTTACGAATTCAAAACCGGCGCCCAAACGGTTCAGTCGTCGGAATCCCGGAAATCTCGCGAGTCTTAACTACAATTTACGTTATAACGTAAACCTTTAACCAGACATCGGTTATAACCGATGATTGAAGTCCGCGACCAAAATCATAACCGCCGGAAAATTTAAATAAACGAACACAGTCCGAAATCAGACCAAATACATCTCGTTTTTCCCCTATAAATTCACCCTCAACCCACTGCAAACTTTTTCGCTCAAAACCACACTTTTCCTCGGCGTAATTCCACTCGCCGGAACTTTTCTGTTCGTCGCCGGAAAATCGGTTTCCCCATTGCCGAGCCTTGCTGAGCCTCTGAAGCTTATACCGGAGATACCCATACTCTTTCCAAGCTTTTCGGAGACTTGCTGCTGCAAGACACCTGACGCCGGAGTTGAATTCTGTCGCCGGAGTTCCGCCGGAAAACAGAGGATCCAGTCGGTATACTTCTCCGCCCAACTTCTTTTCCTTTTCACATTTATCTCACCGTAACGAACTGAAAAACACTAATAAACCGATAAAACTTTGAACCAGTCGATTTTCCGAACTCTGGTTATATTCAGTGAAGAAGACGATATATTTCCGTATGTTATAAGTATAATATAAATCTGGATATTAATCGGGTTAGACACACAGTCCAGCGGTGGACTGTGTGCACATATAAAGCAAAGGTCTCGAGTTCGAATCCCGTCCCACACACAATGCCTTAATAAAAATCATTTTTTGTTAAACTGAACCGGAATCGTCACAGTTATAAGTTAAGTATATTAGTAATCGGAATAATAACCAAGTTAGACACACAGTCCAGCGGTGGACTGTGTGTTTGTTTATAACACTGGTCACGAGTTCGAGTCCGGTCTTCTGCACCGACTCGGACAATTATCTCTTCTTTTTAAATAAGGCAGAAAAGGTAATAACTAAATTGTATTTAAGTATAATGAAAATCGAATTATATAACATGTTTAACACACAGTCCAGCGGTGGACTGTGTGTTAGATTAAACCACAGGTCCCGGGTTCGAGACCTGTGGAGCGCACCGCCGAATTGACTTAAAACTATTTTTGAAATAAAATGATTTTCGGTTTAAACTAATTAATATATATATATAATTAAAATCAGATTTATAACGGGTTAGACACGTAGCTCAGTTGGTAGAGCTGCGTGCACGCGTACGAGAGGTCTCGGGTTCGAGCCTCACTCAGCGCACTTGTATTCCGAATTGAACCGGTCAACGGTCAGGTCAACGGTCAACGGGTAGAAAAAAATAAATTTTTTTATTATTTTTATTTAATTATTTTAATTAAAAATCAATTATAAATACTTAAAAATAACATTTTTAAGGTTAGAAAATAGCCTCAAACTCACAAAAATACACCCAACAATCCTACTAAAATAGATTAATAAAACCCGTTTACTTACCAAACCATAATGCGATTTATCTAGGTTAAATCTCACTCGTGGTTAAAACCACTTCGCGTGCATTCAACGTCATCAACCGAACGCACCCACTGTGAGTGAATCTTACAACTCCCCCTTTTAAATTACACGTTTTGGGGTGTGTCATGTGTTATGAAAATAATTAATTTATTTATTTAAACTTGTGCCATACCGCATCATGACCTAAACTTAGATTGTTTGTATTGTTGTGACTTATTTATTTCCTTTTGTCAAATTATATGAAACTCATACATTAAGCCCATCAGTTCCTCGTGGGAGACGAGTAGAACATCGCGTGCTTCAAATCAAATTCATTATTGTTCATGTGTGTATCCTTGAGTTTATATTGTTTGTAGTTGTGTCATTCATATTATCATGTTTATGCAATTCAATCATCAGGCCCCTTAGTTCCTCGTGAGAGACGAGTTGAGCATCGCGTGCCTCTAATTGTTCCATTATTATTCATGAGTGTTTCATTCAATATCTTATGATTGTTGATTAAGTTACATCTATTTTTACTCATGTTTGGTTGTGTACATATTTCATAATCAATTCAAATAAATTTGTTCAAATGTTTTCCATAGGATTCACTCGCCAACATTATGTTGATCCAAAAACCTTTTACACATGATACAGGTGAACAGGTTGAAGCAAGGAAAACATAGGATATGCCTTAGAAGAGAACCAAGAAGCTTAGACTGATAGTTAGAACATGTTGTATCATTTATTGTAAATTTCCATTAAATTGTATTAATGAATATGAAACATATAATAAATGTCATGAGCTTTGATGATAACCCAATTATGCCCCGATCACCTTTTCCGCTGCGGGTCGGGGTGTGACATAATATATCAAAAATTAAGTATTTTTCCAGAATGTTTATGATCATAACATCAGAATATATGCAAGTTCCTTTTATACGACATATAATGGTTTAAAACGCCTTATAAGGCGTAGTTTTGTTTTAAAACCTCAACGGGCATATAAGTTGTTATCCTACTGATATTACAACTTATTTAAAATATAATGACATGTAGAACTTGTTCATGACTCATCCGGTTACCCGATATCGCTTATATGCATACGGTTAAGTATATGTAACTAGTTTACGAAAATTAACCGAAACGGGTTTAACCTTATCATTTTAATTTCAAATTCCAGAATGTTAATTGTTTACCCATATTATACAAGTCTTAAGTACTTGTTGGGTTTAAACTACATTCTATCAGGTCATTGCTTTATCTAGTGTATCGTGCCGTTTTTGATCCTTTACGCTAGTCGGTCTAAGTCTATGACTTAATTAAGACCGTTAGCATTTTAATTGGTTAGCTTATGCCATAATCCAGACTAGATCCTTCCGGTAAATGCTATCTGCACTTAGTTCATTTTGGATACGGCTGAGACATTAAATCTTGCATTTTTTAAAATCAAGACTGGCTCAGGTAAATACTCTTGACTTATTTCCCCTATACGGGCTTGGGTTACGGTAAATTATTACCACCTGGTCGGAAATGGGATCAATCGAATGCCGGATTGTGGCTAGTAAATCCGCATATTCCGTTTTAATCAGTTTTGTTTGATAACTTAAACATTGGGGGTTAACGACCGTGTCTTGGATATCCTTGGCTCATTACATTAGTTAAAGGCCACGACCAAAGCACGGGGTGTAGGCATACACCCGACAGTTGGGAATGCTAAATTATTTTTACCCACAAGTTGGGGATAACTCCTTCGTGGGTTCATAAGTGGTGTGTACGTTAATCATGTCTCGGTCTCTATGCTAGGCCCCATATGTATTGATAAACATGTAAAGCTGTTAACAAGGTTACAACGCTGACTTTTCCAAGTTATAAAAGATTTGTGTCCTGTGCACTTAAATCTAATTTTTAAAATGTTTTCAAAATGAGTCAGTCGGGTGTATTTACCAGCTAAAGCTGACGTATTTTCAAAAGACTAAGATGCAGGTACAATACGAAAAAGGCTGAAAGCTGCTTGGTAGTGATATAAGAGGATCTTGCAAATCCTTAGATCTGCCCAAAGTCTGTTATAGTTTTGTACGTTTTACGATCCGCCCGTGGATCTTTCATTACAAGCCGTCTGTATATTATTTTTCGTACTTTAAACATTTGGTTTGTAATAGTAATTTAAACTCTAAGACTTCCGTTGTATTGTGTTTAATTGACTATGTTGATATCAACTTACATCACGATATTCCCCACCTTGGCCCACTGGTGTTTGGTTGAAAATACGGGGTATGACAACTCAATATGCTCAAACGAGCTGGAAACTTTAGCTCAAACTCAGGTGACTCAAGGGGAAGCTTGATCCCTTCATTCTTCTTTCTTTCTTTTGACAAATAATTCAAACATTTGATATTTTGATGTCTTGGTTCAACCTCAATTACGTTTTTGGCGAATCGTCAAGCAACACGAGCACGTTAGTTCCGGAAAGTAGTTTGGTATAGTATTTATTAACTTATTTTGTTTGTTTTGTTTAAAGCAATTACAGTTAAAGGCAGATATATTATACTATCTCATGTTCATTCCAAGTCTAAAACCAAAAACTATTAAATAAACAAACATCCAACTCATGTTATCTATCGTTAAAACATAGGTTATCTAAGCAAAACATCCAATTCATGTTATACAAATTATCTAAGCAAAACTTTCAATTAATGGTCAAACACAGGTTTGACTATCTTAGGTTTATTTGATGGTCAAACATGACTATCTCATGTCCATTCCTTGGTCAAAACAAACATCCAAATCATGCTTGATCAGTTTAGACTACTAAATCAGGTGCATTCCATGTTTTAACTAAATATACATCATTCAATTTAAACAACAATAAGCATAGTTAAATACCATCATTCATCATTGTTAAATATCATCAGTCAAACATCATTGGTACATAACCAAACATGGGTTACCCCTGGCCATTAATTCCACATACCCAAAAATTTATCAACCTATTTTAACTGTTCTAGGTAACCTGATGATAATTAAATATTAATAGATAGGTAACACTGATCATCAACGAAAAAAAACCAATAAATGATCAGGCCAAAATAACCTATCTTAACAATCATACTGTGGCTAATAGATATGCATCATATTTACAACAAAAGATCCACCACCGTCTTCACATTCGACGCCGAAAATAGAGCTCCTTCTGGAAGCCCCTTCTCGTCCTTATCAAGACCCGGTATTCGATCCTGATGTGATGTCTGGTCATTTGGACCCTTATTCCAACTAGAATTCCATGAAAAACAAACTACATTTCAGATTTTATAAATGACACAAATCATGAAATCAAAGTTTAAAACCACAATTCACATAATGGCATACCGATAAACGTGGAAAGTAATGAGAATGACAGCCTATTGGCTCATCTCGTCGACGATTTGACTTGATTTTAGGGTCGGATGGCCGAAGGTGTGATGTCACGGATGGTATTCTTCAAAGCGGGATGGGTTTCGGGAACCAAGGATCGAAATGTTGCTTATGAGAGATGTTTAAGGATAAAAAAGGTGTAGAAGGGTTAGATTTGGGTGAAATTACCAACATGCCCTTCACACCGATAAGCAAATGGATGATCAACTAATAGAAGTTTGAACCAAGGACGTTATTGATTCCAACTGACAACCATAGGGCCTTAAATGACCGTTTTTTCAAATAGAGTTTGTATGAGAATGAGTGTAAACCATAGAGATGGAAATTGTACTTTACTCTTTTTTTTATAAAGATGTCAACTCTCCATCAAATTTGTCTCACATGTATCCGTTCTTTTTTCACAAAGGAGTGATTATAGATTAATATAATTGAATGTTTCTTGTCTGGACTCACGTTACCTGTGCAAGTATGGTCTTTTTTTTTCTTATGGTACAATATCCATCTCAAGAGGCAATTGGGATCTTGCTTGCTAGTATGTCTTTTTATCCCTCTAAATGAGTGTTGCTATATAAACTAATTACCAACGTGTTCTGGTGTGGAGGTTTTGTGGTTATATTGAGAGTGGTGGTGAAGGTGGAGGTTGGATAAAAGTGGTTGTGTGGTGGTGGTTATTGGTGGTGGAGAGAGGGGTAGAGAGAGAAAAGGGCTCTTGTTTTATATATAGATATATACATATAGTTATATAATTATATTAATTTTTAAGTTTAATTTTATTTTGTTTATTAAAATCATTTTAAGAAATAGATAAAAAGACTAAATCATCCTTGTATGATCTGATTTAACAAAAAAAATAACTGGGTTAGTGTCAAACGACAAACCATATAAGATTTTGAAACAATAAGTATAAATTCGTCAATTTCAAAGACAAATGACATCACTTCAAAAAGGGTTATAAATATAATGAATAAAATTTGCTATTCACTTTTTTTAGATAAGATAAAGAAAAGCATGACAACTAACAAAACCAAACCTATATAATCCGTAAGAGAAATGTATTTGCTAATAAATATGTGGGGTGTGATACGATCCATGCCCATGGCCCACCGTGACCCGGTTACGTGTTTGGAGCATAATCAATTTCACGCTATGTTGATCCATTCAATTTTCACGTTTTGGTTTCTTGCATGCATGCATGTAGAAGATTAGGTTCACTTCTCATAGTTACCCATGTTTCCTTATTAATGCATTAGTATAGCATCCACGTTCCCTATTAATAGCATCCACGAACCCGTGCACTTTAGGTGTTTCTTTGCATATTTAATACCTTGTATTTGCATTTGAAAATCAACAAGAAAATTGATCCAAAATGCTTGTCTTATGTTAATTTACATTTCATTATTTTTTTGTTTATGTGGAGATTGCCGATCTTGAATCCGGCTTCTATCAGGTTGCGTATGGATTGTTTTGGGTCGGTTTGGGCTCAAACCAAAAATATGGTTTTTGGGTTTTCAAAACTCTTCGGCTTCTGTTTTCGGCTTTCGCTAGGGGTGAGCAAGTTTGTGGTTCTAGACCCTCAGAACCGGACCTAGAACCTCAAGGACCCGAACCTTTTATATGTATATGGGTCGGTTTGTGGTTTTAGTTAATGTATAAATTCGGTTCCGGTTATGGAACCATGGTTCTTAAAAAAGAAACTTAAGAACCAGTTAATCCTAAAACATTTAGGCTTCCTTCCCTATAACAAAACACCGGATTTTAAATTTCAAAGTTCATTTAGATTATCTAGTGAAACCATTGGGATTCCTTTCATAACATATATAACTCGGTTTCAGCAAAGATTTGTTTGAACTACATGTATGTGTTTTAATTGTATTTATGCATGTCTTTGTATATATATTACATCCCATTTGTTTTAGATGTATGTATGTGTGTTAACCGAAAGTTGTTAATGAGACTTACGTGGAGTATTATGCAAACATGTGTTGTATGTACTTATAGATATAATTGTATGTATGTGTTTTATGAATACACGATTTGTGATTTTGAAAACTAGAGCTGAATATATTTATTTACAGGCCAAAAATCATAGTTGCACTTGTAGGCAAAAAAAAATGATCTTGTTTCACTTGCTCTACGAAGGCCGATTACACAAAACGGTTTTGGCCCTGACCCTTTAACCGACCCATCAGGACCCTTTAGGACCCGGAACCACATAGGCTTATAAGGTTCGATTCGTGATTCCCAATAACATCAATAAAACTAAAAGATTAAAAGGGTATACGGTTCTGAAGGGTATGGGTCGGGTCGGTCCTGACCCTTTGCGCAACGCTAGTTTTCACAATGGGTTGGGTTTGGTTTCCGTAATATATTACAATAATTATAAAACAGTAAAACCAAACTATATGTTACAAACTTCTTATATACATTAAATACATGTACATCACTTAAAAAACCCAAGCACTTGCAGCAAAGATCTCTTTAACGAGTACCGGAACTTATCCTACCAGCACCACCAGATGATGAAGCAGATAACGACAGCCGCTTCTTGGCCGCCCCCACAGTTGATTTCTTTTCTACAGTCCCCTTCTTTCCAAATCCTAATGGGCTTGGGCTCAGGCTACGACCCGGGCTCTGACTCTGGCTCGGGGTTGGAACCATGGATTTGGTCTTAGTCGACCTTGGTGAGTTAACACGAGGTGAAGACACACGAGGCGAAGAAACATGAGCTGTAGAGTCTTCACGGAATGAAGATACTGAAATGCTATGCCTCCTGTTTCGTGGGGACGGTACAGCATCATTTTTGCTTTTCGGGCTTGATGGTGTGGGCCGCCTAGTGGACACTACAGATGGTGAACGTGATGATGACGTGGAGGGTGACTGGTCATGTCTTTTGACCATGTCTCCAGAGGATGAGGAACGGTTTAGTTTTAAAGATGGTTGCAGCTCGTTATCAGTTGCAGCTTGGGATTCCCATGGTCGGGCCGCCATCCACCGGTCTAACCAACTCCAGCCCCATTGTGGGTTGTTGGGATCCATGAATGTTGGATTTCCAGACTTTGATGGGTTCCTCCACGTTTGCTGTTCGTATAAACACAAAAAAATGACATATATTCAGCACATGTAACATGAACACAAATAAGAACATGATTCAGTTATAATTGTGGTTTAATTAAAGTACATATTTGAGGTTTAAATCATAGCGCCACTATTTTTGCAATTAATTAAACAGATATTTTGAACTGTCATAGCAAACTACTGAATGTTATATGAAAATACAAAAAGACACTTGATCAAGGATGAAAGTGGTCAACTTACTTGTTTAGTCTGTGCATACAATAGCGCCCGTTCTCTTCGTGCAGTAGCTTCTTCTTTGTGTTGTATGCTCGCTTCTATTTGCTCTTTCGATCGTCGAGTATTATCCCATTCATTTCCCAACTAATCAAACATTTATGCCCAAAATTCCGATCATTAAACAAGAACAACACAAAAATAAAGAAAGTGAAAAAAAAACAAAAATTTAATCATGAATGTAAGGTTAAAGCAAGATAGAAACAAACAAAACTTGAAAGTTTCACACCTAGTTCATCCAAAAGTTAATAGACTCGTACTTGAAATAGCTAGAGAGAGGCAAACATGGCAGAACAGTGGCAGAGCTTTAACAAAAATCAGGGTGCAGGGCTCTTAAAAATCCAATATTTAACACACATGAAAAAATCAGTACTTTGAAGAAATCAGTGGGGGCCGGGCAACCCGCTGGCCACAAGAAATTACCTACGAGACTATTTTTTATTTTTATTTGCTTCTGCTCTGCATCAAAAAACCCACTAAAATTCTAGTACTTTCAAGTTTTTTGGTGTGGATCTAAAACGTACTTGGTATTTCATATTCTCGAGCTCCCTCTCGCGTTTCTGCATGAGCTGTCTCTGAAGGGCCTGGTTCTCTTCCGACATTCGAATCCTCCTTGCTCGAACTTGAGACTGTACACGGGCCAGGGTCTGCATACATCTTAAGGTGGTTACTGCTTGTCTTTTGACCGATTGGCTCTGAACCAACACTTTTAACCTCACAAGGCCTTTCAAAGCGCGTAACTTTCTTCTTGCCTTCAACAACAAACACCCAACAACCAAAATCTTTGTATTAGCGTGTTTACAATGCAACGATAAAACAATTTTAAGTGATTGTTACATAGAAAACATTACCAAGAACCGACGAAAAGCTGCCTGAACTTTAATGGCAGCTACTTCCTCCTTGGATTTACCCAAGAAGCGTCTAATAGCTGCTGCTGCTGCCGCTGCTCGTGCAGTCGCGAAGCCAATGGTATGAGCAGGTTTGCTTTGCTCATTCTCTGGCTTTGTGGGTTTCTTCTGCTCGCTCACGGGTTTAGTGGGTTTGCTCAGATCATTCTCAGGCTTTGTGGGTTTGTTTTGCTCATGTTCTGGTTCAGTCGGTCCAGTGGGCCCACTCGTCTCAGCCCCGGGTTCCACAAACTTGAGGTCATCATCCCTTTCAGGTGGAGGAGAAAGAAGTGCAGGAGTAGCAAATGCAGATTCTGCCTGTGAAGAATCCGATTTGATATTCTTTTGCTTCCCAAACCATGATTTCTTAGAACTAGTTTTCCTAGTTTTCTACAATAACAACATAATATTACCAAGTGTCAAAACCACATCTGCATTTCATCAAACCGTTGTGTGCACAAACCAGTGGCGGAGGCAATGTATAAGGAGTAGCCCGGGCTACCGCTCAACTCCGTCTTCGTAGTGTAAAAATACCCTCTAACTCCGTCTACGTAGTGTAAAATTTGTATCTTTTTATACAAAGGATACCTCTAATCCCAAAAAAATAAAAAATTAAGATACCCTTAATTTTTGGGCTATCTCCGCCACTGGACCACAAACTACAAAACAAAACAAAACAATTAACCCAAAGAAACAAAAACCTTTTCTTTCTTTTCCTTCGAATCGCTACTAGCGTTAAAAACCTTCCTCACCGCCGAAAACCATCCCCCTTTCTTCCCCATTAGCTCGTCGAATCCTCTTCAAAACAATTACAAAAAATGCATTAATATTTAATAAATACCCAATAAAAATCAAAGTGAAACAATTAAAAAACTGCATGTAAAACACCCAACCAATAATATCTTTTGGCATTTCAATCAGAAACAGAGAGGCCCATAAATTCATTGTAGAGAAGAAGATTAATAAAATAAATCAAGAATATGTATGCGCACATTAATGTTGATTGAAGAAGAAATATACCTACAATTGAAGAACAAGAAGATTGAATCGCTCAATTGTTGTTGAAATTATTAGAGGCGGAGATATATTGTTTTGAAGGGGTTTTTGCTATTTTGGGTAACGGGTAGTTGAGGATCATATTGAACTTTTGCTTTGGCGGGGCAATTTTTTTTTATATTAATATGAGCATAAAAATGACCCTTTTTGTTTGTGATGAATTGGTACTTTTGGTCCTTTTACTTTGTTTTTGTTATAAAGCACAATGTTGTAAATCTTTGTATGTTAGGGTTTGAATTACTGATATAGCGTGAACCTTATACGAAATTTACAGGTTTGATTTAGTTTAAATGGGTTTGAGGCAGTTTCAGGCTGAACTTGCGAACCGACTTGCTAAACCGACCGGGTCGGGTCAACTTAGACGGGTAGACCCACTTAAACATTTATATTTATTATTATTATTGTTTTTAAAATATGTTTTATGTCATAACTTCAATTGGTTGGCCATTTATGTCATATTTAAATTTAAAAGAGAAATTGACAGATTTTGTAATTATAATGTAATCAATTTATAAGCATTTTTATTTTTGTTGTAAAACTTTAACTTAAAAATATTGATATGAAAAAAAAAATTAAAAAACTAAACTCGGGTCGAACGGGTCGTGTAGGGTCAAACTGCGAAAATTCGTATGGTATTCAGGTTTGTATGTCTGGCATGATTTTTAGGGTCAGATTTGGGTAAAAGTGTTGGGTTGGACCAGCACCCCTAAATTCTTGAGTTTTTTTTTTAATTAATTTAAATATTGGATGTTTGAAAAGAATTACTTTTTTTTCTTCCACAAAGTAATGTTTTAATGGTACCTTTCTAGTGTTTCACCCTTAAAGTGGCAATCACACTATGGTTTTGAAGAGGTGTGTAAAGGTGTTTGAGACGCGTAACTACAAGAATGGTGTAAATTGTTACATTTAGTTGAATATTGATATAAAGCTTGATTATTATCCGCCATAAAATCAACTCCTTTTGAATAGTTTTATGGCGAAGGGTACATGTTATGTTATGGTAAAAACTGATACTAGTTAATAGTTAACGGTAAGAGAAATTTATAAGATACATGCTAGTCCATACTTTAGAAATGTATAGTGTGTCATGATACTCATAAATTAATTATGATATAGGCCTTGTTAATAAAAATAGATATAAAACATTGTTCGATGTATGATTCCATGATTGTTGTACAAATTTAAGCTTCATATTTTCCATTTGAGTGGATTCTTTTACAGCATTAAGTCTTCCTTTTACACATATGTCGGTTTTGTGACCAAGGATTTAGGTGTTGCCACTCCGATGGCATCATTTCAAACAACTCACTTTTACGTAGGGCATGAGCCATGATGTGATGGTTGTCTTTCCATGCTTAGGTAGAACCTTTGTTGGTCCTTATCGTTTTCTTGGTAGTGGTGGAGATAAGAAACAAAGTTATCATTCTACTCTCATAGTCTGATCATTCCTAAATCCATTGAGGGCTCTTCTTTTCACTCTTCCTGGGCATTAATTAGACTTAAGGTAGATGATCCAGAGGCATTGTAGAGACAGCAATAAAGAACAAGTTTATTAAAGTGATGGTGGTTACTAGAGTGACCTTGTAACCATATAGGAGGGTGTTTTGAGGGCTCCTAAGTGATGTAAAAGACATGGACTTTTTGGCCGGGGTCATGACCCGGTTTTTAAATAGTGTCGCCAGTAAATGGAGAGTGTCACCTGAATTGTAAATGCCGCCTGAGAACTGGACTGCCATTAGACAGTATCATTGAGCTAGTGTTGTTTAGTTTGAACTTGCGTTCAGGAATTTGAAGTACCGCTGACAATGTTTGTTGCCTGAGAACTAGACTGCTGCCAGATAGTGTTGCCGAGTTAGTGTTGTTCAGTTTGACCTTGCCTTCAGGAAGTGTCGGTATCAAGATTGTTGCCTGGAATTATTAGACTAGACTGTGACCCGGGTAGTGTCCCCGATAACAATTTGAACTTGCGTTCAGAGAGTGTCGCTAACAGGATTGTCGCCTAGGAGTTCTACCTGACAGTGCTGTAACGGTGGCTTGGCTCTTAAATGCAATTAAGTGTGTGTAATTGTGATTTGTATTCAAATTTTGGGAATGAGAGGATTACTAGAGAGGGGTATTTATACTATCCATATTTACATAAAATACTCTCTAATATTTACATAATGGAACCTCTAACTAATCATATTTACTTTGTTGTCTAATATACACAACTAATTTTTTCCATCTCCTTTGCGCATCTCCTTTCTAGTTTTTTTCAACTCGTTACTTCAACACGAATTCAACATGAAATCATCATCTTCATACAACCGAATCAGTTTATTTTTTTATCATTGCATTTATGGAGACGACAAGAGAATACTGTAAAGAACAATGGTATGTGCAAAATCAACACAGAAATAGCGACAAAAACGTGAGAAAACTCTTATTAAACCAACCCAAAAAACACCCCCCAATACCTGAGATCTTACGAATGATAAGATCATTAAAACATACAAACTTCAGCAATACAGTTGATGATTATCCACTGATAATCATCAACAACAGAAATATAATCTCTCTAACAGATGAGAGAAGATAAAGATGTGAGAATGATACAAACAACACGCTACAAACGCTAATCGCGACAGAGAACAACTGGAGTGAAATTGGTGAGAAGAAAAATGAGATATGAGATGCACAGTGACCAACACGCCCTTATATAGCACGACACTTTAAACTTACATCCAGAACCCTGCGAATATTGCATCCGCACCATTGCACTTCAAGAACTGAACAAAAGCCCCTTAGCCTTTCATCAATATTACCATTAAGTCCCTAAGAGTAACAAAACTTATAACAAATCAGTAACAACTTAACAACTAAGTTATAACAATTAACAAACTGTAACAACTTATCACATGTGAATGATATTTTAACATCCCCCATCATTCAAATGTGAAACCAGTTAACAAGTCCCAATGCATCACAAATTTTTTCATGTTGAGTAATACTCAACCCTTTTGTGAACACATCAGCTAACTGATGTTCTGTATCAACCTTTTCAGGTTTAATCACACCTGTAGTAACTTTCTCTCTAAAAATGCATATCAATTTCAAAGTGTTTAGTTCGTCATGAAAACCGGATTTTCTGCTATTGAGATAGCAGACTTACGATCACAAAACACCTTAACTGGTAAGTCAATTTCTCTGTTTAATTCTTTTAAGACATTTAATATCCACAATAATTCACATGTTACATAGCACATAGCTCTGTATTCAGCTTCATCAGTAGACCTCGACACAGTACTCTGTTTCTTGCTTTTCCAGGAGACTAAAGATCCTCCTAAAAATATGCAGAAACCAGTCATGGACTTTCTCGTGACCAAGCACTTTGCCCAGTCTGAATCTGCATAACACTTTAAACCAAAACATGTACCCTTTTTGAAACTCAAACCTGTTCCAGGTGACAACTTCAAGTATCTCAATAACCTTAAACCAATTTGTAAGTGGATTTCTGAGGAGCATGCATAAACTGACTCAAATATTGAACAGCATAGCTGATATCAGGTCGAGTTAAGGACATATAGATTAATTTCCCATTAACTTTGATATCCAGTCACATTCTCTACTTTATTACACGTACTGGTAGTCTTGGCTGTAATAAAATGACTCTGTTCAATAGGCGTTTGAACACGTTTACAACCTAGGTAACCAAATTCGCTTAAAAGTTCTAGGTAATATTTACGCTGATTTAAACAAATTAAATCTTTATCATATAAGACTTCAACGCCCAGAAAGTATTTCAAAATCCCTAAATCTTTAATTTGAAAATTTTTATTTAAGAATTCTTTTATTTTTTTTATTTATTTATTATTATTTCCTGTTATAACAATATCATCAACGTATACAAGTAACATTATAAACACATCAGATTTATAAAGAATAAACATAGAATGATCACAAACACTTTGAACAAAGTTAATACTTAGCAGCACATTTGTCAATTTTTCATTCCACTTTCAAGGAGCTTGTTTTAAACCGTAAAGGGATTTAACTAGCTTACACCCTTTTGTTTCTTTTTCCGAACAATACCCCTGAGGCAATGACATATATACATCCTCTGTTATGGATCCGTACAAGAAAGCATTATTGATATCAAGTTGAAATAGACTCCAATTATTTTCAACGGCTAGACTAATAACAACCCTAATTGTTACCATTTTAACCACAGGAGAGAAAGTATCTCTAAAGTCGATACCTTCTCGTTGATTGAAGCCTTTTGCAACTAATCTCGCTTTATACCGTTCAATTTCACCATTCGATTTGTACTAATTTAACAGACCCATTTACACCCAGTGGGCTTTCTACCAATTGGTAGATCAACTAAATCCCATGTTTTATTCCTAAACAAGGCTTCCATTTCAAGATTCATTGCCTCAACCCACTTAGGGTCTTTGACAGCCTCATTAAAACTACTTGGTTCGACAGATTTGTTCAAACTAGCCACATAACACATATTCTCAACAGACAAGCAAGAATAATTCACAGATTTATTAATATCATACTTAGCATTCCTACTCAAAACAAACCCATCTAACCTTTTTGGAACAGAAACAATCCTAGAGTGTCACACCCCGACCCGCAGCGGAATAGAAGTTGGGGCATGATTGGGTTATCACGAAAGCTTATGATATTTACTAACAAGTTTCATATTTATTAAATTCAAATTAAAATTCAAATATCCAACAAAATTTCATACAAACACAAATAATAATCTAAATGCTTGTTCCAACAAAATAACTTGATTATTCTTCTAGGCCATCCTAGGTGTTTCTTTCCTCAACTTGATCACCTATATCATACGTAAAACAGAGGAAATTTTGGGTCAACGAAAGTTGGCGAGTGAACCTTGATAAAACATTTAAGTAATTCAATTTTATCGTTGTTTAAATAAGATTGTGCACAATCACATGTGAACAAATGTATAATGTAACAAATCACAAACCACATTGAATGAATATATGACATGAATGATGATGTATCTGAGATCAAGGCTCAATCGAACGGAGCCGATCTAATGAGGCACCTGATGCTCAACCCGTATCCCACGAGGAACTGATGGGCCTAATGAAATGAGTGCACTGAAATGATAAAATGTATCCACATATAAACCATACTACAAGCAATACACATTTGATCACGAAATGATATAAGCACAAGTGTTAAATAAAATAAAGAAATGATACCACACATGATACACCCCAAAACGTAGATAAAAAGGGGAATTTGTAAGGATTCACTCACCTAGGGTGCATATTCTTGAGTGGTAATGAGAGTGCACGAGTAAAGATGAAAGATCAACAAAAAGATTAACCTAGAATAAGATAGTGAATCCGTTATTGCTTATCGATTTAGATTGCGTTATTGGAATGGTATAAAGTTCTTTATGGAATGAGAGTCGTTTTTTTATTCGCTTCACGATTATGACAAAAGAGTATTATAATATAAATAATGGTGATAGTAATAGTAATTTTAATAATAAAATGTCAATAATAATAATAATAATCATAGTTATTAGTAAGTTAGATTTCTAATAATAATCTGATAATAATATCGATAATAATAATAATAAAAATGATTAATAAAATGTTGAATATGTTAAACTGTTTAACAAAAAAATTATAATAGAAACCAGCCCATTTCCATTACTAGATCCATTATCATTTGACCCAACACGAATCTATTCCACTGCTGGCCCAAACAAAACAAAACAAAAATATTGGCCAATCAAGGTGGCCGGCCCACAACAGACAATAGCAACAGCAACAGCGAAAGAATCAGACTCAACAAGGGTCGAACTCGGAACCTCCGATCAAATCGGACGAGCCAAACACCACGGGGCTAGACTCAGTTTGGTGTTTGATTTATGGATTCAATTTATTTAATTCTTAATACCTAGTTCATCTTCTTCATTAGTTTCTAAAAAAAACTTACAGTTACTTTTAAAAGAAAGAAAAGCATGATTATTTCTGTTTGTTTAAACCTTCATTGAGTATTAGGAACAAATTAAGACTAGAAATAAACGACGAGAGGTTAGAGATGATGCCGAACCTAACCAAATCGAGAGCACCGGCCATCTTCTCCGGCGATGTCAGCTTCTCCGGCGTGACTTGCAGAATTTCCGGCGGCTGTTTGACGGTAGCGAGAGGTGAAGGTGATTAGAGGGTGAATAACGAGTGAGTGTAATGCATAGGGGCTAGGTATTTATAACAGTTTTCGGAACCGAATCGAGTCGGAATGGAGGTTATGTTCGTGATTTGTTAAATGATGGAAAGGATCAATCATACTGATTTTGAAAAATCAGTGATTGCCATTGAAATGGAAACAAACAGCTGTTATGGAAGTGTGTTCGGTTGGATTCGTTTTGGCGGCAAACTCAAATTTTGTTCAAGCTCAACTTGCGTTCATATAATATACGATTTCATCATAAACCGAATGAAGCTTCTCAGCCGATTGATTAGAGTACGCTTTGTTACGGGTTAGGTTTCTACGATTTGATTTCGGATTGATTGACAGCGCGTTCTAAATTGAAGAATTTGCCAAAAATACTGTTTGAACAGTTGTCGAATTTGAGGGAAAACGCGTGGACTGGCGAGATCTCCGACGAGGAGATTTGCTGAAGTTGAAGGTTTTTTTTTCTTAGCTTAAATATATGTGCATTGATACACTAACAACACAACTTGTGTGTGTAGCGTAGTGATGTGGAGTGTGTGTGAAAGCCCGGGAGACCCGGGTTCGATCCCGGTTTCCCGCTTTTCTTTTTATTTCAGTTTTTGATTAATTAATTATAAAGTTTAATTTAACTTTTTATTTATTTGCTAATTCTTTAAGTCTATTTTAATTAATTGGTTATTATTTATTTAATATAAATACTTGATTCTAATAAAATAAAATAAAATGCTAGAAATAAATGAATATACGCATTTGATTAATAAAATTGGCGCGGGTTTTCGAAACCTGTTTTACACAAACGTTATAGTAGAAATTTCGTCCCGAAATTTAGGTAGTAGTTGTAACTGAAAAAAGATGCGGTTGAGTCTTCACGTTCCCAAGTAAACTCGGGTCCTCGTTTGGACTCCCAACGCACCCTGACGATTGGGATATGACTTCGCCTTAAACGTTTCTCACCGAAATCCATGATTTCCACTGGTCTTTCAACAAAGTGCATTGATTCATCGACTTGAATGTCTTCTAGAGGGATATGGAGGTTTTCGTCGGCGAGACACTTTTTCAAGTTTGATACGTGGAACGTGGGATGTATTCTGTTGAGTTCTTCTGGTAGGTCAAGCTTGTAGGCTACAGGTCCTACTCTTTCGAGTATCTTGAAAAGTCCTATATAGCGTGGTGCTAGCTTGCCCTTTTGGCCAAAACGAACCACTCCCTTCCACGGTGATACTTTCAAAAGTACTTGATCACCAACACAAAACTCCAAGTTCTTTCGTCGTTTGTCAGCATAACTCTTTTGACGACTTTGAGCCGCTAGAAGATTATTTCGTATTGGATGATTTTGTCGGTTGTTTCTTGAATCAATTAAGGTTCGGTGATTTGCGCTTCACCAATTTCGTGCCAACATATTGGAGATCATCATTTACGACCATATAAAGCTTCGAAAGGAGCCATGCCGATACTTGAATGATAGCTATTGTTGTACGAAAATTCGACTAACGTAGGTCAGTGTCCCAATTACCTTTAAAGTCTATGACACATGCTCGTAGCATGTCTTCAAGGGTTTGGATGGTGCGTTTAGATTGACCATCAGTTTGAGGGTGAAAGGCGGTGCTAAGGTCTAACCGCGTACCCAAAGCGGTTTGTACGGCTCGCCATGTTCGTGAAGTGAAACGACCATCACGGTCTGAAATGATGCTTAACGGTACACCATGACGGCTTATGATCTCGTTGATGTAGATACGAGCTAACTTCTCGTTCTTGAAGTCCTCGCGAATTGGAATGAAGTGAGCTGATTTTGTAAGACGATCAATGATTACCCATATGGTGTCATACCCACTGGGGGTGCGAGGTAACCCGGTAATGAAGTCCATGGTTATGTTTTCCCACTGCCATACAGGTATTTCGGGTTAGACTAGAAGTCCTGAAGGTCTTTGATGTTCAGCTTTCACTTTGGAACATGTAAGGCACTTGGAAACAAAAACAGCGATATCCTTTTTCATGCCAGGCCACCAGTAGGTGTATCGTAGGTCTTGATACATCTTATCGGCTCCTGGGTGTACAGAGTATCGTGTTTTGTGTGCCTCATTCATGAGGAAATCACGAAGGTTGTCGCGATCGGGAATCCATATGCGGTTTAAATAATATAGAATACCATCGGTTTTGGTTTCAATTTTGAGTCTAGCTCCACATGACAGCTCATCGTGTACGTCATTTTCCGTTACAGAGATATGTTGAGCTGCCCGGATTTGATCCTTGATATCGGTTATGATTTGCGAACAAAGAAGACGAATAGAGTTCGCATATCCCTTTCGACTGAGCGCATCAGCCACCACGTTTGCCTTACCAGGATGATACCGAATCTCGCAGTCGTAATCTTTGAGCAGTTCGACCCATCTTCGTTGCCTCATATTCAACTCTTTTTTATTTAAGATATGCTGGAGACTCTTGTGGTCAGTGTATATTTCACACTTGGTACCGTAAAGATAATGTCTCCATATCTTGAGAGCGAACACAACGGCTCCAAGTTCCAGGTCGTGGGTGGTGTAATTTTTCTCATGGACTTTGAGTTGCCTAGAGGCATAGGCTATCACCTTTCCTCTTTGCATCAATACACAGCCTAGACCTTGCCCTGATGCGTCGCAATAAACCACAAAGTCATCGCAACCCTCAGGGAGTGTAAGGATAGGTGCCTCACAAAGCCTTTGCTTTAAAGTTTGGAAGGCCTCCTCTTGCTTAGGTCCCCAAATGAAGGGTTTTCCCTTGTGAGTCAAGGCCGTGAGCGGAACGGCGATACGGGAAAAATTGGCAATGAAGCGTCAGTATTAACCAGCCAAGCCAAGAATGACCTAACTTCAGTAGGGGTGCGTGGCGCTTGCCATTCTTGTACTGCCTTGATTTTCGAAGGATCGACATGAATCCCTTTGTCATTGACGACATGACCAAGGAATTGTACTTCTCTTAACCAGAATTCGCATTTTGAGAACTTTGCGTAAAGCTTTTCAGTCCTTAAGAGTGTAAGAATGAGTCGAAGGTGTCGGTCATGATCGGATTTTGACTTGGAGTAGATAAGAATGTCGTCGATGAAGACTATGACGAAACGGTCGAGATAGGGTTTGCATACCCTATTCATCAAATCCATGAAGACAGCGGGGTGTTGGTTAAACCGAAGGGCATAACCATGAATTCGTAATGACCATAACGAGTTCGGAAGGCAGTTTTTGGAATATCTTCTTCGCGCACTCTAAGCTGATGATAACCAGAACGAAGGTCGATTTTGGAGAAACAGGTGACGCCTTGAAGTTGGTCTAGAAGGTCATCAATACGAGGCAGTGGATAGCGATTCTTAACCGTCAACTTCTTGAGTTCTCTATAATCAATGCATATGCTAAATGTTCCATCTTTCTTCCTCACAAAAAGAACAGGCGCACCCCAAGGCGATGAGCTAGGACGTATGAATCCTTTGTCAGTCAGCTCCTGCAGTTGACTGGCCAACTCTTGCATCTCGGATGGGGCTAACCTATAGGGAGATTTTGCGACCGGTGTAGCACCAGGCACAAGATCGTTTCGAAATTCGACTTCTCGCACAGGAGGAAGTCCTGAAACGTCATCTGGAAAAACTTGCGGGAATTCTTTCACAATTGGAATATCTTCGAGCTTCCTCTCCTTGCCTTCCTTCTTGACGACGTGAGCTAGAAATGCGACGTAATTCTTGCAAAGATAACTTCGGGCTTGAAGGCAGGACATCATTTTGAACCCTTTCGAAGGAGTTTCCCCAAAGATACGTAGTGTCTGACCGTCAGCGAGAGGAATACGAATAAACTTTTCATGGCACACCACTTCAGTGTGATGCTGGCTGAGCCAGTCCATGCCGATGATAACATCGAAACTTCCCAATTTCATACGAATGAGATCAATTGAAAAATCGTGATCATTTAGGGTGAGAGTACAATCGCATATAATAGAGTTTAATGAAGTGGGTTTTCTGTCAGCAACTTCCACCGTCAGAGATTCAACGAGATTATCACGAGGTTGGTCGAGAATAGATTCGAATTCTAAAGAGACAAAACTCTTATCCGCACCAGTATCGAATAATATGGATGCATAACTACCATTTACTAGAAACGTACCGTTGACCACATTGTTGTCAGCCCTGGCTTGGTTGGCGTTGATATTGAAAGCTCTTCCTCTAGCAGGTGGAGGAGCTTGGTTAGCTTGGTTTACCGGGTTTGCTTGAGCTTGGGCATGGATGATGTTCACCAGGCGTGGGCAAGTATTCCTGAAGTGGTTTGGGTCCCCACAATTAAAACAGGCTCGTATGGATTGCATCATGGGGTAGTTGGGTTGGTAGTAAGGTTGGGCTGTGAGTTGTGCAGGTGGTTGAAGTAAGGGTTGTTGGGCTTGGCCCACCATTTGATTTTGGGTTTGGGTTGGAGGTTGACTGCGGTTTGATCGCTGAAGGGTACGGCATGTTTGGATAGTGTGACCCGCACGACCACAACTTGTGCAATGTTGGCAAGGGTTTTCAGGAGGGTGATGGTATTGGCAACGGTTACACTTTGGGTGTGGGCCAGTGTATGGCCTTTTGAACGTTGCGGCTGGAGGGGCAACTTGGGTGATTGGAGCAGCAGTGATGGGAGGGTTGGTTTGGGTGACAGCAAAGTTCTTGCCATTTTGCTTCCTCTTACCAGCAAACTTCAAGGATGAACCTGAGTGGTTTGGAATTGGGGTCTTGATGGGTGTTTTCTTCTTCTCATCTTTAAAATTGCCAAGAATGCGATGTTCAGTGAGTTCCGTAGCTAACTCTATTGCGGCTTCGAGGTGCAGGCGAAGTGCATAAAACCGAATCTTGGATTTTTGAGGGGAGCCTCGAATGTAGTGTTCAATTAAGCGGTATAATGGGGTGAACAGATTGGGAACCATTTGGTTCAACTCTAGAAACCTCTTGTTGTAGGAGGTGTGATCCCCTTCTTTTTGCTTTAAAGCATATAATTCATCTTCAAGCTTCTTGATCTCGCTTCTAGGGCAAAAACGTCTTGTCATGACCTCTTTTAATTCTTCCCATGATAAGGCCATGGCATCATCTACACCTCGCTTACATTTTTCCGTGTTCCACCAGGTAAGGGCTACCCCAAACAATCTTCCAGTCGCGTAACATACCTTACGGTCCTCAGGACAGTCGCAATTGACAAAGGTGTTTTCCATCTCCTCAAACCAGTGGAGGAGAGTGGTGACACCTTCAGTCCCTTCATATTTTGGGGGATCGCAAGACTTGAAGTGTTTGTAGGTGCATTTAGGGATTTTGGGAGGAGGGTTGGCGACGCTTTGGTCTTCTTGGTTGGAAGGGTTAATGGGATTAGCGGTGAGGGCTTGCTAAACTTGTAGCACGATGTCAGGAAGCACTGCGGCCATTTGTTTAGCGATTTGCGTGGCCAAGCGTTCGTTTGACTTTCCTGACCTTCTACCTTCACGTAATTGCCTAGCAGACATCTCAGGAATATATGTATGGAGATTGTGAGTTCAAGAATTTCCTAGGTGTCATGTGTCGTAAAAAGAATGAAAACAACATAACTGAAAATAATTTAACTACATCCATAGGATGTCTTGGGCTTGCTCATGTTTGGGCCTCCAAATGTCTCCCATACCATTGCCTGTATAGTCATGTGGGCCCCCATGACTATTGGGCTTGGTAGGATTCACATTGGTGTCAGTGGGTTAACACTCGCACCACCCGAATGAAAATCGTAAAACATGATTGCGAGATGTATGGTCGGAGGGTGTCCAGGTGTAGACACAATGACAACTCAAAGTGAGGTTAGCTCACATGACGTTTGGTATAGCATGCTTTGGCCTAATAGGTCCTTCGTACTCTCATCGTTAGTCCCCATGTAGGCAAACTGGTCCTTTATTTTGGATTTATACAATGCCATGCCTAGACAGGACGTTCCGACTACCGGTACTCGTACCCTTCCAGTTACTACATGCCCGTCGTGAAAACTCACTTTGATGTGATTTGAAAAACATGAAAACATTGCAAAAAAAAAATATTTGAAAAGAAATAATGGAAATTGTGAAATTGTGAGGTGTGTGCTTTCATAGATATGATATGATATGATATGAGGGTATGATCTATGATGAGCATTGCATATTAACATGTACTTGTGAGAATGTTTGCATAATGTTGTGTGTGAATATAAACATGAAACATATAAACATCATGAATTTTTGCATGTAACACGTAAACAATTTAAATCTAGTCAACTATAGTATAGGCTCTAAAGGTCTAATAACCTATCCTATATCCCTATAGTCACAAGCTCTGATACCAATCTGTCACACCCCGACCCGCAGCGGAATAGAAGTTGGGGCCTGATTGGGTTATCACCAAAGCTCATGATATTTACTAACAAGTTTCATATTTATTAAATTCAAAATAAAATTCAAATATCCAACAAAATTTCATACAAACACAAATAATAATCTAAATGCTTGTTCCAACGAAATAACTTGATTATTCTTCTAGGCCATCCTAGGTGTTTCTTTCTTCAACTTGATCACCTGTATCATGCGTAAAACAAATTTTGGGTCAACGAAAGTTGGTGAGTGAATCTTGATAAAACATTTAAGTAAATCAATTTTATCGTTGTTTAAATAAGATTGTGCATAATCACATGTGAACAAATGTATAATGTAACAAATCACAAACCACATTGAATGAATATATGACATGAATGATGATGTATTTGAGATAAAGGCTCAAGGAGCCGATCTAATGAGGCACCTGATGCTCAACCCGTATCTCACGAGGAACTGATGGGCCTAATGAAATGAGTGCACTGAAATGATAAAATGTATCCACATATAAACCACACTACAAGCAATACACATTTGATCACGAAATGATATAAGCACAAGTGTTAAATAAAATAAAGAAATGATACGACATATGATACACCCCAGAACGTAGATAAAAAGAGGAATTTGTAAGGATTCCCTCACCTTGGGTGCGTATTCTTGAGTGGTAATGAGAGCGCACGAGTAAAGATGAAAGATCAACAAAAAGATTAACCTAGAATAAGATAGTGAATCCGTTATTGCATATCGATTTAGATTTTGTTATTGGAATGGTATAAAGTTCTTTATGGAATGAGAGTTGTTTTATTTATTCGCTTCACGATTATGACGAAAGAGTATTATAATATGAATAATGGTGATAGTAATAGTAATTTTAATAATAAAATGTCAATAATAATAATAATAGTTGTTAATAAGTTAGATTTCTAATAATAATCTGATAATAATATCAATAATAATAATAAAAAAATGATTAATAAAATGTTGAATATGTTAAATTGTTTAACAAAAAAATTATTATAGAAACCAGCCCATTTCCATTACTAGATCCATTATCATTTGACCCAACACGAATCTATTCCACTGCTGGCCCAAACAAAACAACAAAAAAAATATTGGCCAATCAGGGTGGCCGGCCCACAACAGACAATAGCAACAGCAACAACGCAGACAACAGCGAAAGAATCGGACTCAACAAGGGTCGAACTCGGAACCTCCGATCAAATCGGACGAGCCAAACACCACTGGGCTAGACTCAGTTTGGTGTTTGATTTATGGATTCAATTTATTTAATGCTTAATACCTAGTTCATCTTCTTCATTAGTTTCTAAAAAAAAACTTACAGTAACTTTTAAAAGAAAGAAAAGCATGATTATTTCTGTTTGTTTAAACCTTCATTGTTTATTAGGAACAAATTAAGACTAGAAATAAACGACGAGAGGTTAGAGATGATACCGAACATAACCGAATCGAGAGCACCGGCCATCTTCTTCGGCGATGTCGGCTTCTCCGGCGTGACTTGCAGAATTTCCGGCGACTGTTTGACGGTAGCGAGAGGTGAAGGTGATTAGAGGGTGAATAACGAGTGAGTGTAATGCATAGTGGCTCGGTATTTATAACAGTTTTCGAAACCGAATCGAGTCGGAATGGAGGTTATGTTCGTGATTTGTTAAATGATGGAAAGGATCAATCATACTGATTTCGAAAAATCAGTGATTGCCATTGAAATGGAAACAAACAGCTGTTATGGAAGTGTGTTCGGTTGGATTCGTTTTGGCGGCAAACTCAAATTTCGTTCAAGCTCAACTTGCGTTCATATAATATACGATTTCATCATAAACCGAATGAAGCTTCTCAGCCGACTGATTAGAGTACGTTTTGTTACGGGTTAGGTTGCGGGTTCGGTTTCTACGATTTGATTTCGGATTGATTGACAGCGCGTTCTAAATTGAAGAATTTGCCAAAAATACTGTTTGAACAGTTGTCGAATTTGAGGGAAAACGCGTGGACTGGCGAGATCTCCGACGAGGAGATTTGCTGAAGTTGAAGGTTTTTTTCTTAGCTTAAATATATGTGCATTGATACGCTAACCACAACACAACTTATGTGTGTAGCGTAGTGGTGTGGAGTGTGTGTGAAAGCCCGGGAGACCCAGTTTCGATCCCGGTTTCCCGCTTTTCTTTTTATTTCAGTTTTTGATTAATTAATTATAAAGTTTAATTTAATTTTTTATTTATTTGCTAATTCTTTAAGTCTATTTTAATTTAATTGGTTATTATTTATTTAATATAAATACTTGATTCTAATAAAATAAAATAAAATGCTAGAAATAAATGAATATACGCATTTGATTAATAAAATTGGCGTGGGTTTTCGAAACCCGTTTTACATAAATGTTACATAGAGGACCTTCTAACACTAGGTATATTTCCCTCAGACGGGTTGGTCTCATCAGCTGAAGAGTTAGTGTCCTCATCCCTGGCATCATCCTCTTCACTACTACTCACAACCCTAGACTCTACAGTCTGACCCTGTCTAGAAGTGGCTGTTGTTGAAGAATGATCAGGTTGCTGATCATCACAAGACTCTTCATGAGTACCTAAATCCCTCTCTTCATCATTGGGAGTGTATGCTTTATCACCTTCTAACATTTTGGATGGTAATGTCTCATAACAGTCAAAAAATTTCAATTGATTTAAATCTGAATTACCAGACAACTCCTTTTCATCTACATCTTTAAATTTAAAGGGATAAACATTTTCATAAAATTTCACATCTCTCGAAAATAACTCAGTTTTATTATCCAAGTTCCACAACTTATACCATTTCTTTATATTAGAATAACCAATCAAAACACACTTATTTGCTCTATAAGCAAACTTATCAGATTCATTCAAGACTGTACCAAAACATACACATCCAAAAGTTCTTAGGTGACTAAGAGAGGGTTTAAAACCATGCACTAATTCATACGGACTCTTTCCTAAAAGCACAGAAGAGGGAATCCTGTTAATGATATAAACAGCAGTTAATATACAATCGGACCAGAACCGTAACGGCAACCCTCCTTGGAAAATTAAAGATCTAGCCATATTTAGAAGATGTCGATGTTTCCTCTCCACCACACCATTCTGTTGTGGTGTATAGGTACACGTTGTCTGATGTAAAATGCCCTTTTGTTTACAAAAAATATTCATTTGAAGATTAACAACTCAGTTCCATTATCAGACCGTAAAGCCTTTATTTTTTTCTTAAATTGTGTCAACAATAATTCATAAAAGGTAGTAACATTTTCAACCACTTCACTTTTATTTTTTAACAAGTAACACCAAACTGTTCTAGAGTAATCATCAACAATAGTTAAAAAATATTTAAAACCTTCTCTGCTCACAACCCTGTACGGCCCCCAAACATCTAAGTGAACTAATTCCCCAATACTTTTGATTGTATGTTCACTCAACGGAAAAGGAACCCTTACTTGTTTTGCTCTATGACAAACCTCACAAGGCACATCCTCAATGACATCAATATCAAGACTCTCTTTTAAAATGACTAGAATCTGTTTTGAGGGATGCCCTAGTCTAGCATGCCAAAGATTAAGACTACTTACACTACTAAAACACATATTAGCCGAGTTGCCATCTCTATTAACAAAGAACAAACCATTATGTTGTCTACCAATTACCAGGACTTTCTTTGAACTCGAATCCTAAATACAACATTTACTTTCATCAAACAATACTGTAACCCTATTATCTCCTGCCAGTTTATGAAACGAAACTAAATTAACATTATAATTAGGAACATAAAAAACATCAAACAGAGTAACACGAGAAGCAAGATTTATATTCCCTATTTTTGTCACTTTAGCACTTGTTCCATTTGGATGAGAAACCTTAAGATCAGAATCAATGACCCAATGTTAAACTCATGATTAACAGTACTGGAACAACTCAAATAACTACTACACACATTAGTGGACGTGCAATTATTTTCAACATTAACATACTTACCTCCCATATTGGACACAGAATAATCAAGACCAGTTTTATCTCTTTCGTTCACCAGGCTAAGAAGTTTAGAAATCTGTTCAGAAGTAAAAGGCATAACAGTGGTACTAGAAGACACATTTGACTTTCCGTTATTAAAGTTATTGTTACCCTTATTTCCTGAATTTCCAACTCTCTTCTTAAATCCTGGTGGATAACCAATTATTTCAAAACACTATCAACAGTATGTCCTAACATATTGCAGTGAGTACATTTCAGATTAGGATTAGACCATTAAACACTTTCCTTTTTGCATCAAGAAATTGATTAGTTTTAGAAACAAAAGAAACATTCTGACCCTTTGACCCACTACTAGACATCCTATGAGACTCCTCTCTTGAAATAATTGAAAAGGCAACCTTGACAGTAGGCAGTGGTTCCCTGGTTAACAGATTTGTTCTCACAGGTTGGTATATATCATCAAGACCCATTAAAACTGCATAAGTTTTATTAAAGTGGTAAAATCATTATATTCAGTTGCTGCCTTACATGAACAAGAAGGCAGTTGTACCATTGCATCGAATTGTTTCCACATTGTTTCCACCTTGACAGATAATATGTAGGCAAATAGCAACCAGGTAAACAACAAGAACAAATCAAGTAAGCTGAACAGATAGTATGCAAACAAACAGCAACCAGATAGACAATAACAACAAATCAAATAGACCGATCCTCACTACCCCGATATCAACTAATGCAAAAAAAGATAGAAACAAGGAACGATCTTACAGTGGGTGCGTATAATTCCAAGGATGACCAGATCTGTAGTTTTCAAGAACATACAAGATCTGACTAGGCACAGTCGAACAATCCTGGTTAGTTTGCCCTGAACCTTCTAGGGTTTCAGAGACTAACACAGGTCTTAAACAATCACACAGTCACTACCGCTTCCTTTCAACCACCAATAAACCCTAACTAGGGTTTGTATGACACCAGATATGTTCCTGCACAAACTTCAAGAAAAGATCAAACCAAGAAACACAACATCTAAACTCAGATCTACAGCGGAAAAACCCCAAAGATCAACCTCAAGAGCTTTAAAACTCTGATACCATGTAAAGAATAATGGTATGTTCAAAATCAACACAGATATAGCGACAAAAACATGAGAAAACTCTTATTAAACCAACCCAAAAAACCCCCCAATACCTGAGATCTTACGAATGATAAGATCTCTAAAACAATACAAACTTCAGCAATACAGTTGATGATTATCCACTTATAATCATCAACAACAGAAATATAATCTCTCTAACAGATGAGAGAAGATACAGATGTGAGAATGATACAAACAACATGCTACAAACCCTAATTGCTACAGAGAACAACCGGAGTGAAATTGGTGAGAAGAAAAATGAGATCTGAGATGCACAGTGACCAGCACGCCCTTATATAGCAGGACACTTTAGACTTACATCCAGAACCCTGCGAATTTTGCATCCGCACCATTGCACTTCAAGAACTGAACAAAAGCCCCTTAGCCTTTCATCAATATTACCATTAAGTCCCTGAGAGTAACAAAACTTATAACAAATCAGTAACAACTTAACAACTAAGTTATAATAATTAATAAACTGTAACAACTTATCACATGTGAATGATATTTTAACAAATACTTCGCATCCAAGAACAAGAAATGCTTTGTCAAATAGAGATGCACATGAAAATCTATGCTTGGATTTTGTGGAACATATATGAGCATTCAATGAAGTGATGGGAGGAGATGGAGGTGTTGTGCTTAGACGGCAGCGAGAGACGAGTGATGCGTATAACGAATGACCTAATTAGTCAGAGATAGACAACATAAAGAACCCTTTGTTGATGAGATTTACCGTGGGGATAAAATCATAACACAATAATAGAAATAAAAAAAAGCTTTTCATAGTTATATCACAATAGGAAGTACCTTAATAAATGTAAAGAAATCCATAGGCAAAAGAGGTAAGTATCAATTAGGAAGTTTGTTTTTGGTTAGAAGCCTGAGAAGCAATATCATGTTGACATGTGTCTTATTTTTTTTCAATTTAAGGTCAAGAGGCATTTTGGTCTATTTACTTCTTTATCTCAAAGGCCTTAGATTTGGATTTGAGTTACATTCTCATCTCCATAGCAACCCTTGCTACACCACCACCACAATCACCACTACTCTAACAACCACCTCGGGCTCGCAACCACCACCCTCTGACTCTGGTGGGTACCACGCGCATAGAATGTTATCCCTTTTATGGATGTTTTAAGCATGAAGTTCGAAGGACATTACAAGAGCGTGGAAAAGTACGAGTTAGCTTTCCCTTATCTAAAGTCAACTTTACCGGTTTACATTGTTCATCTACATAGGAGTGGGAGAAATACGCATCTAGAAGATAATGTAGGTAGTGTGTTGAACATCAACAACATTATTCAACCCCCTTGTAATCTAGGAAATCCGTGTCATTAACATGATACTCCACAAAAAGCATCCCGGTAAGATTTGTTGTTTCATTAGTCTTAAAGGATCATAGTTTGCTAAGAACAAGCTGAAAGCAATTTATGAATCATACTTAGGATCACATTCTAGAAATCTTTCATAAATACTAGGGTTTGCAAGTGGCGAACCACGAACCCGTCGTTTTGGTGATGCTATTAGTACGGGTGAAGGTGCTTGTTTTGGCGTGATTTTTAGTGTGGATTGTGCGAGTGGGGTTGTCAGTGGTGGTGCTACGATGGTAGTAATTGTTGTCTAAACCAGAGATAATGTGGAAAAAAATACTCTAGATGATGTGCGGGTGATGGTGGTAGTTGTTATGTAGAGGGAGGGGTGAGGGGGGTATTTTTTATGGCGGTGTAGTATGTTTTGTGTTTTTAGGTTGAAGATGAGCGGCAAAGACTTGTGTCACTTGTTTGAAAGCCAAGATGGGCTAAGTTGTTAGAGTATGTGTGAAGAGCCACATGACTCACGAAAACACATTAATTAGTTTGGGGATAACTTGATTTATTGAACCATGGTGAGAAGGGCTTGCATGCATGGTAGCTTGCATCTCTTTGATAATCCACTTGTGTTGAGCCAACCTCTTGCATACACACTCGTCAAAACGCGTCATCGGTTAGGCTTCAAGCGTCCATTACGGAAAATGGCTCTGATTCCATATGATATGTTCAATTTGGGGTAGATGATAGGACAGAAGAACTTTGAGGAGGATTGAAGAATGAATTAGAGGAAGATTTACTTAGAAATTCAACATCATATTCTTACTCTAATGTAAGGAAGCTAGTTTTATAACTATACATGGACCCACTAAGCTACCATGACAATCAAAGAACAACCCACTAATAGTAACCATATTAACTGACTCAAGTAAACAAGCAATCATGACCTACTTTGTGCATGAACTACAATGACTCAATAAACTACCTTGACTTGCATGAACATGCTGACCCACCCCCACATTGTGTGATAATAATAAATAGGTGATAATAATTGTTTACATTTGACAATAACTGAGTTATTTATTTTGTTATTCGTCATATATGTTATTCGCTTTGTGAATTTATTAACAAATGAATACTTTATGCAAATTGATAGTAACTTAATATACGACGTTTAGTCTACCAAATTAAACAACTAAACTATGTTGTTTCAGTTGGTATATGTTTTACGTTTTGACGTTAATTTTGTTCGAATGCAAGTCTGGTAAAACACAATACGTATTCATTCGATTCGATAATATAAATTCAAGTTATTATAAATTTTGACACCGCCACAACGAGTGTCAGACAGAATACTAGTTATTATTAAGTTGTAGTAAATGTCTTGAAATTGTATTTTCAAATTTACAAACGGAATGGAGTTTTCAATCAGAATTTGAAATTTCAATTTTATATACAGAAATATAAAAATCGTCAACTTGCCAGTTTAAAGCATAGGCATTTGGTCTAGTGGTATGATTCTTGCTTAGGGTGCGAGAGGTCGCTAGTTCAATTCTTGGAATGCCCCTCTAATTGTTTGTTTCATTTTCTAAATGTGCCATCATATTTTGCATTTCACTGTATTCTTAATGGCCGCATTATTTGTAAATAACTATTTTTCCGTTCTAACATTTTGTACTTTAAACAAATGGTCCCTTTTCTGTTACATACCATTTAATATTGGATAAAACTGATGATTTTAACTTACACCTTTTGATTGCAGATGATGATGAACTTGTGACATTTATGTTGTAGTTCACTTGGGATTAGTATGTTGTAGATGATTAAGCTAGTTTTGTCTACTTTTTTTAAGAATCTGTGTAATAATTAAATCACCAAAAGTTCCACTAACCTGAACAACTAAACCTACTTTTTAAGAATCTCTATTATATCATCTTGTTACTCTTCATCGGTCACCTACTCAAATACTATCACCTCTTGTCGTAATAACGACCACCACAACCATAACCGCACCCATCACACCACTTTAAAGTTTAAATACCACCACCATCATCATCAATCATCTTTGCGCCTCAAAACAATTCTTATTTCACAACCAAAATTTCAATTACTCTATGGCTCTATGTATTGTCTTCCCTTAATTTCCAAGGTATAAGCAACCAAGTATCTCACTTTACAATTTGACTTCTTTGACAAAATGGGTTCATCCCCGTTGAAGCACCCATTTGTTTTGTTTCAACCAACAAATTTATGACATCCTGGTTTCCTCTCCTAAGATGTTATACCAATTTATTTTGTTGTGAGATCGATTTACAAAACGACTAGTGGCCTTGGGAGCAACAACTATGACTTTAAAGATTCAGAAGGACCTAAATGCAATTGCATGAAAGTTAATTGTCTAACTTTAAGAAATGGAACAAGGGGCTAAATGGAGGAAACAATTGTAATATACTAAATTCTCCCTACTAAAAACCATATGAGGGTTATACGTCGACCCTGAGGAAGTCCACTGAGGTCAACACACACAAGAGGCGATGTATGGTGGTTAGGGTTTTGGTGGAATCGACTAGGCATGGTCGGGTGCTCGAGGTGGAAACCAGTCAAGGTTCAACGGTGGTGGGTATGGTCGCGAAGGTGGAAGTGGGAGTAGTAGGGGTTCACGTGATGCACAGTTAATGTTGGTGTTTGGGTGTCGTGGTTATCATCTCGCATGGTTGATCATGAATTGCACAGGTGCATACAAGTATGTGGCTTCCAAACCCTAGACACAATCATGGAATTGCGTTAAAAGTTAGACCTAGGTTGGTGATGTAAGTATATAATCTTCGTAACCTTATTCGTATGATTACAGGTATGTGGTTGGTTACGCTCGCGTTGGACGTACAACTTTGTGAAGATATTCATTCTCACCAAGTGAGTACTAATGCCCTCCTTTACATGTTTTGGGCTAGCATACATGTGCATTTTGTGTTCTCATTTAATGATGAGTTTTAGGTCATGCTATCTATTAAACGTTTTCCTGATATAACTGTATTTTTAAGAGATATGAAATTGGAAGTGTTGTGGGGGTCATGTACGTTAGTACAATAACATGATGTCTAGTCATATGGTGTGGTAGTTTGGGCTTTGTTTATTAACGGTCCTAGGGATTTTCTACGTAGATATTGATGATTTTGGAAGGCTTGGTTAAGATGAACTATTACCAGAGTGCAGTTAAATACGGCCTATGTGACGGGGGTTGTCATACTCTCAATTTCCACATGCGGAGTTTTACCGCGAGATGTGTGATTACCAGGATCTAGCCACTAATCATGTTGAACCAACTATTTAAAATCATAAAACTTCACTAATAACATGATTATCAATAGAGTTTAATTGTCAATAACACAGTTTATGTTACAGCGGAAAAATAATGTAAACCCATCAAAAACTTAAAACCACAAGTTTAATAAATGTTCAAAATATAAAGTTTTAACGAACCACCCACTTCAGCCGATTGCAATGCTCGTCTATAGCTGTATCTGCTGACCTGCAAAGCAGGTAACTACGTGTCAACAATAATAAAGTTGGCGAATTCACAAAATTTAAGTTTTATCAAAAGTAAAGTTCACAATGTTTTTTATTAGCTAACCCTTATCACATGACTAAACCGTGTACCGAATGTTGACGTTTCGTTTGTGCCCTCATTAATGTCTATAAACATTAATGCAAGAGTGAAGATTAGAAGTTCACGCCTGGCCTCCAGCACGGTGTGAGGTTTGACAAATCTAATATCGCTATCAACTAATACCTCACGTATACCCACTAGACAATCTAGATAAAATTAGAGACTTTCAAGATAGGGCGTGTTTTAGGGTGTCCTCTTTAGGAGTCCTCTTTTAGGAGTCCCGCGGTATGCCCTTTCTGTAACAAGTCTTTTAGATAAATATATTGAGAAAAAAAAATCTTATCATTAAGTTGACTTATTTTTGCAACCTACTTTAATATAATGCATCAACTTTATGGGATTTCTACGCAATTGCCTGATTTTAATATTTGTTTTGTAACGTGCTTCTTCACTCTTTCCTCATTATTTTTGCAAATACAAGAGATATCAAATGAACAACCTAACAAAAAATAAAAAAATAACTAATTACTCGTGCATTCCTTATTTTAGTATTATTATTATTAAAGGTTAATCGATGGAATAGAACTATAGAATTCTAACTACTATATTTAGGGCATGGAATAGGGCGTGTTAGATGGTACTATCTTCGAATTCAAGCAAACTACACTCATGTTCAACTCTACATGTTTTTAACAACTCACTATAACCATTTTACATTTGTTTTACAGAAATTTGTCCGGAAGATATATAGTTGTTCGTATGAAATTTTTATGTTTTATATATGAAAATATTGGAAGATGTAATGTTTATCATTATATTATTTATTAATTAAGGCTACTAAGTTTTCTATGCCTCTCAAATTAAACACAATGAAACGCTATTTTTATTTAATTAAAGAATGTATAAATAATATAGTTGAAAGTTAATTATATACGCTTGTAAAAAATTATGTTATTGGAGACTTGTTTGATCAAATGTTGAGATGGCTAAGATTAAAGAAAACAAAAATGGTCGTATATATTGAAATTTGAGTAAATGTTAATTTACTCTCTTGTGGTATGCACACAAAAATCAATTTGCACGCCCTTAAGGAAAGGAAAGTATGAACACCTAACTCATTCACGTTTTCATTTTTCATGAGTTTGCACCCTTCCGCATGTTGACTATTTCTTTGACGGTTTGCCTCAACATCTTTGTAATCTACATCCTGTGAACCCGTTACATTGAAGTAAACTCATTTTTTATCCCCAACTATTATAATTGACCCTTTGTTTACTTTAACTTTAATTTCATTTCATCACGAATGCTCTCAACCTTATGTTGAATCGAAGTGAACATTGAAATTGAAATCATTAACCTCGCTTGATGACTGGTGGATTTTGGAGGATTCGTGAGATTGCAGAAGATTTCGACCCATCACCATTTACCGTTAGTGTAATCTTTATTGCTTTGTTCATGCATCTTAGTCAAAATGTTTAACTTTTATTGTGATTTTGATTACAGTTGGTAGTCCCAGCCTTTTCTCTTTAAAGTTTTCTATGGAGATGAGTTCTCTATGTATCCAGATACGGAATATGAGATGGTAGAACAAACTTCATTGATAGTGTTGATATGGATGATTTTGATATTGATGTTTTGAAGGAAATGGTTTAGGAACTGGGATATCCAGTGATGTGGTATTTTATTATCATTTTCCGGTTCCTAGTTTGTCTTTAAATGTGGGTCTTAATGTGTTAGGCAATGATAAAGATTTTGAATCTTTGTTTCTTCATGTCCGACAATGAGTTAAGCTTATTGAAATTTATGTTGACCATTGGAATTCATATGTGTTGTTGAACTCATTAGAAGGGTGTTGTGATCTATCTAGATATATTGATCCATGTAAAAATGGTATTGAAAATATTGAATTCATAGAAAGTCTAAATGATACTGAAATTGAAAAAGGTAAAGAAAATAGTAATAGTGGATCATCTGAGGGTAGTGATTGAAGATGATTCTAATTATATTGTAGATGAAGATTATTGTAGAGGATGCTAAAGTAGACATGAGGCATTTTAGGTCTATTGTTGACATTGATGTTGAGGAAAATGATGAACTAAGTGATCAACATGATATCATTGTTAATCATGAAAACTTTGATAGTGATGATGATGAGAGTTCCATAGTTTTGGAAAGGGTTGCAAAGAAGGTAAGAAAGGGAAGAAAATACAAGAGCCGTTTGCAAGTAGTTAATCATGAAAACTTTCTTATTGGGCAGTTAATCGAAATAAGGAATGTAAATTGGTAAAGCAATGGAGTCGTGATCAGGGGCTGCAACTAATTGAACGTTTTTGTCACGTACGAATCCTTCTTTTGCTAGAAGATCACTCAAGGAATCCATGAACCATATGTTTGACAAAGTGGTCTTTTTTAATATAGATTAATAAGTTGAGGAAAATGATGAACTAAGTGATCAACATGATATCATTGTTAATCATGAAAACTTTCTTATTGGGCAGTTAATCGATGATAAGCAGAATTTGAATGAAGTCATGAAAAACTATGTTGTAAGGGCTAGAAGGCAAGTGTATATGTCAGAAAAATGAACATTTAAGGTACATGGTTGTTTGTTTGGGGTACAAATCTAACATTACACAGTGAAAACCTTTTTGGTTACACTTGCGCATTTCCTGCTTGGCAAGGTGTGACACTAATGCGTACAAAAGTAAGTCTGAATGTGTACTCCTCGTCGTCACTCCAAGCTTTAAACATTTCATAAGTTTTTGATTTTGCTGTTTTTTGGGCTCATTTACGCCTTTTCGAGTTGGATAATAACCAATAAATCCCACAACTATTATAATGATTTAGGATGGCTAAGAACCAGTTCTAATTGTCAAAATGTAAAAAAAAAGTCTATATTGATGTTGTTAACGACTAGAATTGGTTCTAGCGTTTTTTTAGCATTGGAACCAGTTTCAACTCGGGTACAACTGGGTAGGGTAGGAACCAGTAGTACCCGATTTTTGAAAATATAGTAGGAACCAGGTAGGAACTATTGGGTTCAAAATGTTCAGGACCGATTCTTCTTCATACCGGATATGAGTCGGAATCGGTTTTGGGTCGGGTATGGTGACTCTGGTTGGAAACCAGGTATTTTGTGCACCACTATATTAAACCGACCAGTTAGATATAAGAACTTCAAAGTATCAAAATTTGGTGTGTACACGATGATATTTCATTTAACATTTAATTTAGATTTTCTCTTATAACTTGTGTTAGTTAATTTCAAAAAATATTTAAATACATAGTTATTGTTAAAAATAAAGTATTTTTTTTGAACTCTTTGAGGACCAGTCCCTTACCAATATTGTACCGGAATCATACCAAACCGAACCAATGGCGATACCGATTGAAAAGCGTCGCTTCCGGTAGCGGTATTATTTTTTTGGTTTTCGGATATGATACGAATCATTTTCTATTTTTTTACAACCAATATTGTATTACCTCTATATTTTCAGTTTCGGCTTTTTAAGTACATGTACCAAATAATTCTTTTTGTTGATATTCAGGTATAATTTTTTATAAAAAAGCGAAGTTTTATACGAAATATCATAAACTATACAGAGTATCGTTATCATACCGACACCGTTGAACATCATTGGTATCAACATCGGTGCCAGTACTCATTTATATGGTTTTCGCTTTCGATAACATATTAATCATTAGTTATTATACTTTTTCTAATAACTTGCGTTCTTATATACAGGCTTGCGTTATTAACTTAAGTTATTATACTTTTTCTAGTAACTTGCGTTCTTATATACCGACTTGCGTTATTAACTTAAGTTGTATAGAAAATGAAAGTTATAGTGAAAATGAAAAAAAATTGTAAACAGTTTCGTATAAAAATAAACTAATTTTTTATATTCTAAACTATACCTGGTTGACATTGTACCGAACCGAATAGATATGAGCCAAACAACATCGATGCAGGTAATGATAATCTCTTTATGGTTTTTAGTTTCGATAAGAGTCGTTTTGGTATTTTCAGGTATTGTTTCACTACAGGTACTGGATTAGAATTGTACAACAATTGTCGCTACTGTGTTCGATTTGTCATTTTAATCAGTTTTGTTTAACACATCATTTTTATTGTTAATATTCATGCTATTTTTTTTATAATGATGTTGTATTAAAAATATCATAAATTATACAGAGTATCGATATGGATCGATATGGTATCATTTCCATAGGGATGCCAAACAAATAACATTGGTATTTATGTTATTCATGGTTTTCAATTTCAATGATTTTTCATTTGTCCGTTAATTTTGGTTTTTCTATTATAGTTTGTTTATTAACTTTAAAAAAAACTAGGTATACTGTTATGTTTAAATTAATTTATTAAAACAGAGTAACTTGGGTTTTGACTTTTAAAAGTTTCTATAGAAATGGTTATGTTAAGAGGTTAGTTTTGTTTATCGTTACTTTTAATGAGAATATTAATGATGTTCATTATTTAATGGTTTAGACTGTTTGTTTCATGAGTGGATGTCTGAATGATTAAGACATTTGGCTCTGAATGGTTAAACATTATACTGAGTATGAATGGTTAAGACCTCTAATCTGAATTGGTCAGACATTTGTCTCGAAACGGTTAAGCCATACTAGCTCTTAATGGTTCAGACCTCTTACTGGTTTAGCACTAAACCTTTCAGACCGCTTATTGATTTAGCACTTAACCATTCAGAAGTTGCCAAACAACCCCTAAATCTTAATGAAAACGTAATCTTATTCAATATAAATTATCTTTTGTTATCGTAAACTATGCCAAGCACCGATATAGTATCAAACTGAATCAATACCGAACGAACAACCACAATACTGATACATGTATCATTTTTATTGTTTTAGTTTCAATACGAGTTGGTTTTGTTGTTTTCGATATTTTTGCACTACCGGATTAGTATTACCTCCATAGTGAAGGTCTCGGGTTCGACCTTGATCCAAGACTGTTTTAGAAGGTTTTTTTGTTAACATTATAGTTATATATGTGGTACTAATTTTTGTGTATCTAAATTTAATATTATTGTAAGTACATTTTATTTATTGTTATAACACATATATATGTTCTCGATCGTTGCATATTGCACAAGAATTTTCACTAGTGTAGTGCAAAATGGGATCTTGTGCCAAGCATGGTATTAAGACTCTTGCGTGTGGGTTTGGGAAAGCCTGTGGGGAGCAGACGTGGAGGGGGATCCACGGGAAACACACCTCCTTCTTGTCCTAACATTGGTGCAATCGGGGGATTCCTCTCGTTCATCCTGAAACTGCTTCTCTTTTTCTCTCTTAATATTATTGATAGGGATAGATAAAGGAACTATTTCTTATTAATGGGTGTAAAGAATAAGAAAGGAAAAGATGGTAAGGTAGAGGTGATATGTAGGTAGGGGTAAAGGGATGATAACCCATAATCTAAATAATAATAGTTGTATAAACACTGATTAAATAAAGTCAAAGAAGGTGGGATCTTGTGCCAAGCACATTTTCTTATTCTCGAGATCTATATATATATATATTTCTGATGGTCTATTTTATTTTGTTTTTGCTTATGTGTTACATACGTTAAATATCGAGCCAAATTTGACCGGATTCAATTTGATTTGTGAATTAAATAAATAACTTAAGTTTCTATAGGTAATCAAAATATGTATTCCCTCTAATTTATTAAGAGCTGGAATTTCAAAATCACAAATTTTCTTTTGTACCACACTACATGAAGGGTGAGGAGTGAATAAGAAATTTTACACTTATCATTGCTATTAAATAACATAATAAAGTTACTTTTTAAATTTACATGTATCAATACATAAAAAAATTATATTAATATGTAAATTTACTATTACATATCTCTAAGTTTTAATCATTTATAGATTTGTAAAAAGAAATTGTTAATAGCAATTTAAAGAAGGGGGATGAATTAACCAATGAGAAAATCATCGTGTCTTAATGTTAAAATTGAATTTTATTGGTTTTTTAGGAGTTTTAACTGTTTTTACGATATTTAAAGTTGTCAAGAATATATATATATATATATACACACACACACACACTAGTATTAAGCCTCTGCATTGCCGCGGTTGTCGTAAAACTGTGTCAAGTAATAACAATGTTATACCATTGTCAGCGACCACCAACACCGAAAATCGTAAAAACGAAATAAATAAAAAAAGGAAAAAAAATAATGTTCGTTGAATAACGAAATTAAATAACTAAGTCAATCTAGAGAATTAAAATTAAAATCAAATAAAATTAAATAACGAAAAAAATCGTAAAATCTTTGAATCACGAACGCTCATTGCAGAGAAATTACACCGAAACGTAAAACACAGAAAAAATAACTAAGTCAATCCAGGACCTACGCGTTGGACGAACTTGTCAAACGGAGAAAAATAGATGTGTTGCGACGGGCCAGTTAAACGAGAAAAAACATACGAAAAAATGTTAAACCCACACACACGTTGCAGTATGTTAACTCACAAAATTTAGAACGAAACAAAAAACTTGAGAAAAATGAAAAGTATGGTGGAACAAAATTGAAAATAAAAAAAGAGTTGGGATTAAATTGTAAAAGACGAAAAACTTTAGGTTAAAAGTAAAAAAAAAAAAAAAACAAAGGGTACAAATTGCAAAATTAAAGTTATTTATTAATATTAGATAAAAATAAGAAAAAAATAAGTTTTATATATATTAGCTATTAATATTAATATTAAATAAATATAAATAAAATTTATAAGGTTAAAGAAAAGAATGACACGTGACATTTTTGAAATATTTTATTATAAATTAGATAGTAATATACATATCTTTATACGAACAATTAAACAAATACTTATGTTAATGCAAACAAATAATCAAATATACAGCATTCTTATATTTCTATATTGTTAATAGTTTAAAGTTAGCTTATATAAAATTAACAAAAATTCTGAAAAAGAAATAAAGAAACATAAATTGTGTATTTTATATTAGATAAAAAGGTTAAATTGTTTGTAAGCAACCTCTTTCATATCTTAATCTACACTCTAACATCACCCGTAGTGGGTTTTTTTTGGGCGTTTTTCACCTAAAAACGCCTCACAACGCCCTTGTTCCGCCTCCAGGGGCGTTGTTTTCAAAAAAGAAGCCCTGGGCATCCTTTTTTCCACGCTAAAGATGAAAAGAATTGGCCAATGACATACATTCTACTTTTTGGTTGGCCAATACCCTTTTTTTTATGGTTTTTTATTTAATATTTTTAAATCCTTTTAACATAATGCCCCACAAAGCCCACATTCTCACTACACTCATTTTAAAAAAAATGACTCATAATGCTTCATTGTTTACAGAGATAACATATATGACACAATAACCAACCCATAGGTGAGAGCATTGTTCATGCTCTCCATTACTGGTCAAAGATGTTTATTCCATGCAAGATATAACTTCACAAATTCCCAAACACATGCCAAGTCGAGGCTTAGCAGTGATGAAAGGTCACGCTTATTTCTTTATCTTTGTGTTGGCCTTAATCACCCTCCTCCGCTCCACCACAGGGGCTACTGCGGCCGCTAGCCGCCAACATCGATACCAACGCCTCAAAGACAAGATCCGTAACTTGCCAGGGCAACCATCAAATGTGACATTTAATCAGTATTCAGGATATGTCACGGTTGATAAGAAGCTAGGACGGGCCCTATTTTATTGGTTGATCGAGGCCAGTGATGGCCCTGCGTCGTCAAAACCTCTTGTGCTTTGGCTCAACGGCGGCCCAGGGTGCTCCTCAATAGCCTATGGAGCTTTCGAGGAAGTGGGACCCTTTCGGGTGAATCCCGATGGGAAAACTCTTTCCTTAAATCCATATGCTTGGAACAAAGGCAAATTTTCTAACCATGTATAACACATGCATTTGCTCACTTTTTGTTTTGTACTCTAAAACTTATACTTGTGGTTTTAACTTTTAAGCAGAAGCAAACATGCTTTTCATAGATTCGCCAGCCGGGGTTGGTTTTTCGTATACAAATACTTCTTTCGATCAAATCACTGGCGATCAGAGAACAGGTTTTTCCCTCAATTTTCTAATAATCTCTAGTATACAACTCTTAATTATACACCTTTTTTCACAAACAAATTAAATGGTCATTTTGTGATTATCTATGACTAATTTCCTGATTGTGACATTTGTAGCGAGAGATGCCTATGCATTTCTAGTTAAATGGCTTCTGAGATTTCCTCAATATAAACATAGACCATTTTACATTGCTGGAGAAAGTTATGCAGGTATGCATCACTAAATTATATAACTACATTGGTCTTACGCTCTTTTGCGATTCGATTTCATTAGGGTTGTAACAAGCCGAGCCGAACCAAGGTGGACTCAGGCTTGGCTCATTTAAAAATCAAAGCGAGTCGAGCTAGCTCATTTTTCTTAATGAGCTGGAAAGTTGGCCTCGAGCTCGGCTCGTCAAAAGCTCGAGCTAGCTCGTGGCTCGTTGAGCCGGCTAGTTTGTTAAAAAAATATTTTTTATATTTTTCTTACACATAATGATATACATAAAACCAAAATACAATAAATAAAACATTATTTAGGCTAATAGAATAGTAATTTTATGCAAAGTATACATAAAACGAAAGAAAAGATTCTATATTACTTACCATAATATATTTTTTTAACTCAATATTACTAATTAAGACTATATCTTAACAATCTATTTCTTTCGATCAAAAATAACCATGTTACTAGTTAAACAACATTTCTTAAATGTATTAGAATACACACACATATATAATTTGGGGTTTAATTTAAACGAGCGAGCCACGAATCAAACCTACGTTGGCTCGGGCTCGGGTCGTCTACAACCTGAGCCGAGCCGAGCCGAGCCGAGCCAGCTCGTTTCTGTGCTGACTTCGAACCGAGCTTTTTCCGAACTTTTTTCGAGCGAGCCCCGAGTCACCGGCGTCTTGAACAGCCCTAGATTTCTTATGAAGTGACTAACCTTGTTACATTGTATCAAAATTCAGTCTCTTTTAGTGTTTCATTTGATATCTACGTCTATTAAATTTCAGGTCATTACGTTCCTCAACTATCTCAGGTCATAGTCATATTAAACAAAGGTGTCAAGAATCCTGAAATAAACTTCAAAGGTTTCTTGGTACGCAATTAGTTGCGGATAACGCCATCCATACTTATTAACTTAAAGAACAATTTTTAGTTTCGAACTTAAATTTTTTTATTTTATTTCTAAAAATTCTTATATCAGCTGGGGAACCCATTACTCGACGATTACTATGATAACATTGGGACATTCGAGTTCTGGTGGAATCATGGGTTGATATCTGACACCACGTACCAGATACTAAATGAGTCGTGTCCATACGACTCTTTCTTGTTTCCAAGTGGAGATTGTTACAAATATTTGCTACGAGCTTATTCCGAATTTGGTGACATCAACTTCTATGGGATTTATGATCCCCCTTGTCATGAACTGGGCACCAGCCTACCTTTGGTAACGCTTTCTTGCAATACCTGTTACCGATTTTCTTTTAAGTTGTTACTGATTTAGGTTTTGTTGTTTTGGCTTCAGCCATGGATGTTTAGAGGGAACAATAATTGCATTATAAAGTATACAAAAATGTACATGAACAGGCCAGATGTACAAAAGGCTCTTCATGCTAATGTTACACGATTGCCTTATTCTTGGATCACATGCAGGTATGTGATTTCAAAACAAATAAGTTAATATATTGAAATTCAAGATAAATGAACAAATAACGAGAACACAAAATTAGTTAAATCATTTGTTGTTTCAATTATAAACAAAAAGAAAATAACAGAAATGCGATATTTATTCGTGTCTTGAAATTCAAGATAAATGAACAAATTTTGTTTGTTTATATCACATACACATATATATAGGCAGGGCGATCTTAGTTAGTGCCACTTGTTTTTTCGCTTCAAGAGTAAATTTGACCGAAAATTTCATATTTATTGAGGCCGCTCCCTCTCCTCCTATTTTTTTCTTTAAAACTTCCGCCCCTTTATGTAAAATTTCAAGATCTGAATAATATAAGTTTTAAAACAAATATAAACCATTAATTAATAATCAAAGGATTTAAATTTATTTATTTCCTTGCAATAGTTTAAAACTTCCGCTCCCTTTATGTAATGAATTCTCATCTTAATCATTTAATCATTTATTAAACATGTTTCATTTCAATAACAGCGATATCGTTAGGGGAAGTTGGACGGATTCACCCCGGACAATGCTTCCAATTTTCAAGGAACTCATCAAGGCCGGTATTCGGATATGGGTATTTAGGTAATTTACAATCATTTTCGTGTTTTAAAGACAAAGCAGAACTAACGAAGATAAAGATTAAATTATGATTTACTTATATACAAATGTTAATGTTTGGTGTAATTCTTCTGTGGCTTTGAAACAATGTGAATAAAATAGCGGTGACACCGATGCTGTGCTGCCACTGACGGGCACCCGTTACTCTATTAAAGCTTTGAAATTGCAAACCCTAGATGACTGGCATGCCTGGTATGACAAGGAAAAGGTATACAAACCTGTTTTTAAAGTCTTTTTTAGCTTAGTTTTCGAATTATATAGCATGTGTTTTAAACGAATTGTATGCAAAATTTTCGTTCTCTTAAGTTACTTACATGCGCACACGAAATCAAGAAAAGTTTTCAACTATGCAATGAATAAAGGGTTAGAAAATATAATAAAATTATAAATACATAAATTTGAAAGATGACATGAGGGTATATGTATTATTTTTTTCTTAAGTTTTTCACAAAGGGGTGCATACATGTCCATCTTAGTTTATTTATTTTATTTTGAAACTTAAATTTAATTGAATTTTTGTCTAATAACATGTATTATCTACTCTTTATTCAATAATTAAAATACACAGTTTTTAGTTTTTTACGTACAGATATAAATTTTATTAAAAACAAGTTGCATCTAAAACTGCATATTAATTTTTAATATCGTAATATACAATGTATTAGATATGATATGTTATGAATAAAGATCCCGTACAAAGTAACTCATCATACAACACGTACGAATGACATGGAAAAGTAAAAAAAAACGATGACATTTTCATAATTATTTTACTCGTAATTATCCTACAAGATCAAAATTACCCTACAAGATCATTTGTGGAGTAATTATGATACTTTACAAATTACCCTACAAGATCATTTTATAAAATTACCCTACAAAATCATTTGTAGAGTAATTTTTCAATAGCCTACGAGTAAAATATTACGAAAATGCAACCATATTTTTTTTTACTTTTCTACTCCATTCGTACGATAAGATACTTTGTATTTGATCTTTTTCTATATGTTATTACATAAAAACACAATTAAATAAATTTGTAAAATAATTTAAATAAGATGGTGATGTCTTCATGGATATAAAAAGTACCCATTTGTATAAAAAAAATATCAAATTTCTTACATCAGTAATCTATTCTCAAGTCTAGAAGTTGAAAATAGGAGACCTAAAATTTGAGTAAAGGCGATTTTTAACAATTTTGTTATAACGGAGTACAGGTTGGTGGATGGAGTCAAGTATACGAGGGGATGACATATTTGACAGTGAAAGGGGCAGGTCATGAGGTTCCAATGGATACCCCAAAGCTCGCGCTTACAGTATTTACGCATTTCTTGAAGAGCATTTCCTTACCATCTTCTGCTCATTAAATGTTATATAATTTAGATTCTTATATTTATTTGCTTATTTGGATTTCCTATTATCGTAACATTCATCGTGACATATTTGCATGGAAAATCGATTTGGGTGTATTGTTTATATCTTGTTTTATTGGATAAAGTTCATTGAGGTTAATTTTATTTATGATTACAGTAAAATCTAGATTCATGATATACTAATGTGAAAAAAAAAATTAGTTGTTAGGCTAGTTGTTGATTTCTTGATAAAGACAACGGTTGCAAAAGTCGCTAAACGCTCTATAGTTTGATTTGAGATTACTCGGGAGTATTTGGGAAGTACGATTACTCGGGGAGTAATCAGCCTTGGCGAACAGTACTCGGGACTCGGCAATCTACCTTGTATCGAGTACTCGGAGCCTAGACAGGACTTTTACAACCATGACTATATAACAACTAGTTCTATATCCGTCTGGTAGACGAATAAAACTTTTGTCATCATGACAGACTTACACATATATGTTAATGAAAAGTTAAAGCCGTTTATCGGTTATATTATATAACTATTAAAAACCAAAGGAATAGCAATCAGGCGCAACGCCCCAAGACCAAATGCTATTATAGTTTCATTGTTATTCCTTTCGAAACCATCATGTTTTGACTATTTAAAGTCAAAATAGCACTTTACAAACCAAGCAAACGTCCCGAGTTAGATTCTTCAAATAAACGCAAAGTAATAATTCTAATAAAATACACAAATTAATACAAACTTTAAAAGTAATAAGACTATTATTAGTATTCCATAAATTGGAAGATAAGAGAGTAATGTTACAACATACAAGTAGATTATTCCAATATCAAGATCTACAAATCAAAATGTTAATTGTGGGTATGAGTCACTCGCCTTGTATTCTCTCATTACACTTTTTTTCTGGTAACTAATGGTACAAGGACCTGCATGTCACCTTCAACATATACAAAAATGTTGGTCTTCTTGTGGATGATTTTGACAACTTGGTTCCTTCTAGTTTTTCATGTAAGTCAGGCTGTAAATTGAAGGGATTCTCGACATTAATTTTTTATATCAGTTTTAAATTCTTGTGCACCCTCTAATGATCCCTGTTGAGCTCTTTTGATTGCAAGTTCATGACCATCGTCAAGAATTCCTTTGTTCACCTGTCATTCGCCAGCTTTTTGTTAAAAATATATTTCTTCTAAATAAAGAATACTTGATTTGAACAGAATTTAAATCTAACATAGGTATGTCATCAGCTCAAATATTATGATCACTCGAATTTATTAAGTTTATTAACTTGTCTAATATAAATAAACATATAGATAACAAAGACATAAGCAAGTCACCTCACCTTGTCACAACTTGGAACACTGGCTTGTAACAGATTCATATTTTCATTTATTTTCTATCTCCTCACCTGAAGAAGAAAAATAAAAGTTTTCAGTTGATTTAATAATCTTTTATGTAAAATTATTCAAATAATAAAAATAAAAAAGAAGGAGCATGACTAATTGAGAATTGAGGTGTGAAAATAAATAGGAAATCAAAGGGTACCCTTACCCTTTTAGCAAGGCTATAGCTATAAGTAGCTTGGCCCCTTATAACCCAACTGCACCTTCAAAAGATGAAGAACCTAGTGCCAGCTCTTACTGTCACACCCTGACCCGCAGCGGAATAAAAGTCGGTGCATAATTGGGTTATCACCAAATCTCATGATATTTACTAAGATGTTTCATATTTATTAAATTCAAATTACAATCTTATATATCCAAAACAAAATTCATACAATTACAAAGAAAATGAAACTACATAATTATTCCCAAGCATAAACTTGTTTATTCTTCTAGGCCTTCCTAAATGTTTACTGTCTCAGCTGGATCACCTGTATCATGTGTAAAATGGGGGAGATTTTGGGTCAACAAAAGTTGACGAGTGAACCTTGATAAAATGTTATAACTGATTTCTTGTTTTATTTAATAAGGAAAATTCGTGCATTAATCACATGTGAGCAAACATATATGTAAACAATCACAAACCACTTTGGATGAGTATATGACATGAAATGATGATGTATTTGAGATCAAGGCTCAATCAAACGGAGCCGATCTAATGAGCCTCCTGATGCTCAACTCGTATTCCACGGGGAACTGATGGGCCTAATGAAATGCGTGCACTGAAATGATGAAATTCAATCTACATATAATTCACACGATAATTGATACACATTTGATCACGGATATGATGTATGCATAAGTGTTTAAATAAAATAAAAGAATAGTACGACACATGATACACCCCAAAATATTATTAAAACGGGGAATTTGTAGAGATTCACTCACCGTGGGAGCGTTCGTTGATGATGATGAATGCGCACGAGTTTACGATTCAACCGACGAGGGAAAAACTAACCTAAATAATAACGAAATTATTCGATAAATAAATAAATTTTATTTGAGATTAATGTTTTTAATTAGTGCTCTTAATGAGATTTTTAGATTTATTTTGTGAGTTTAATGAAACTTTCTAACTTTAAAAACCCTATTTTTAAGTATTTTAAATAAAATTTTCAATTAAATAAATAAATAAAAAGAAAAAAAAATAAAAATTTGGGTTGACATGTCAGGGTTGACCGGGTCTGACCGGTCAGACTGTGTTTATTATATGCGGTGAGTGAGGTTCGAACTCGGGACCTCTCGTATACGTGCACGCAGCTCTACCAACTGAGCTACGTGTCTAACCCGAAATATTCTTGGTTTTAATTATATTTATATACTAACTGACTCTAACCATATTTAGTCTTTATTAAAAATGTTATAATCTGGCCGAACCAGTTGCAGAGACCCGGACTCAGGACCTTCGGTTCGAGTGCGCACAGCCCAACCAGTTGGGCTGTGTGTCTAATCTGTTTAACTACTGGATTATATTCCTCTTATGTATATACTGTGTCTTGATCTGATTAGGTTTTAAAAATGTTGGTTTTATTTCTGAAAGTCGGTAACATGTGCGATTCGAACCCGGGACGTGTGTTTTGTATTTGCACACATTCCACCGCTGGATTGTGTGTCTAACCTGGTTAAATACACGATTTTAATTACATTAATATACAACTTGAACTTCGTCTTCTTCATTAAGAAGAACTCAGAACAGTGAAAACGACCGTTTTGCTTAATCGACCAACAACTTATGCTCGATTGAAATGGAATAGGAAAAAAAGATTAAGGAATAAAATGTACCAAACAGAGAGTTTTCTTCGGATTTCCGGCAAGTTTCGTCGGCTCTGATTTGGGATTTCCAGCTGAGTGAACTGATTAAACAGTTTCGATTATTGTGTTGAGCAATTAGATTATTAATCAAGAGATAGCAAGAAGGTTTAGACAATTATACCGTCTGAAGAACGAATGCAGTTTTCTGATCAGCGATTCCGGCGAAAATGAAAATCTCTGGCGACGAGCTTTGGAAGGAATAAAGCTTCGAAAGAGAGTGCGGTTCTGAGCGAAAGGTTTACAAGATGTTTGAGTGGGTATTTATAAGGAAGAACAGGCTGAATTGGGTTCGAATTTGGGTCATGATTCGCGGTCAAAAGTTTCCGACGGTTATGACTGAAATTGATTGTTAGGCATCGGTTATAACTGATGTCGAAATCAGTTTACGCGTTTCAGTCAAAGGAAAACAGCCACAATTGCGGAAATCTCGGTTTTTCCGGTGACTGCAGGTTCTGGGCGCGCTGATTACCGGTTTTGATTTTCGAATTTTACTTTAAGTGTTATATGTTTCAGTATTTATCACAAGTGAAGTGTGTGGCGGAGTGGTGTGGTGTGTGTTTGTGTTTGCGGGAGACCCGGGTTCGAGACCCGGCGACTCCATTTTATTTTTTATTCACTTATTATTATTATTTATTAATTATGGTTTTTAAATTCTAAAATGTTCATTAATTATGTATTATTTAAAATTATCTAAACAATAAATACGCAACGAAATCTTATAACTGAATACTTGATTATTAAACGAAGCGGGTTTTGAAACCCGTTTTTCGACGAATGTTACAGTATCCCCTACTTTTAGGAATTTCGTCCCGAAATTTAAGTAGTAGTGGTAACTGGAAAGAGATGCGGGTATTTTTCGTGGATTGAGTCTTCACGTTCCCAAGTAAACTCGGGTCCTTGTTTCGACTCCCAACGTACCCTGACAATTGGAATACGACTTCGTCTTAAACGCTTCTCTCCGAAGTCCATGATTTCTACTGGTCTTTCAACGAAGTGCATCGATTCATCGACTTGAATGTCTTCTAGAGGAATATGGAGATTTTCATCGGCAAGACACTTTTTCAAGTTTGATACGTGAAATGTGGGATGAATTCTGTTGAGTTCTTCTGGTAGGTCAAGCTTGTATGCTACAGGACCTACTCTTTCGAGTATCTTGAAAGGTCCTACGTAGTGTGGTGCTAGCTTGCCCTTCTGGCCAAAACGAAACACTCCCTTCCACGGTGATACTTTTAAAAGTACTTGATCACCAATGTCAAACTCCAAGGGCTTTCGTCGTTTGTCTGCATAACTCTTTTGACGACTTTGAGCCGCTAGAAGATTGTTTCGGATTTGAAGGACCTTGTCGGTTGTTTCTTGAATTAATTCTGGAACGGTGATTTGCGCTTCCCCAATTTCGTGCCAACATACTGGAGATCGGCACTTACGACCATATAAAGCTTCGAAAGGAGCCATGCCGATACTTGATGATAGCTATTGTTGTACGAAAATTCCACTAATGGTAGGTGAGCGTCCCAATTCCCTTTGAAGTCTATGACACATGCTCGCAGCATGTCTTCAAGGGTTTGGATGGTGCGTTCAGATTGACCATCAGTTTGAGGATGAAAAGCGGTACTGAGGTCTAATCGTGTACCCAAGGCGATTTTTTACAGCTCGCCATGTTCGTGAAGTGAAACGACCATCACGGTCTGAAATGATGCTTAATGGTACACCATGACGGCTTACGATCTCGCTGATGTAGATACGAGCTAACTTCTCGTTCTTGAAGTCCTCGCGGATCGGGATGAAGTGAGATGACTTTGTAAGACGATCGATTATTACCCATATAGTGTCATACCCACTGGAGGTGCGAGGTAACCCGGTAATGAAATCCATGGTTATGTTTTCCCACTTCCATACAGGTATTTCGGGTTGGACTAGAAGTCCTGAAGGTCTTTGATGTTCAGCTTTTACTTTGGAACAGGTAAGGCACTTGGAAACAAAAACAGCGATATCCTTTCTCATGCCAGGCCACCAGTAGGTGTATCGTAGGTCTTGATACATCTTGTCGGCTCCTGGGTGTACAGAGTATCATGTTTTGTGCGCCTCATTCATGAGGAAATCACGAAGGTTATCGCGACCAGGAATCCATATGCGGTTTAAATAGTATAGAATACCGTAGGATTTGGTTTCGATTTTGAGTTCAGCTCCACATGACAGCTCATCGCGTACGTCATTTTCTGTTACAGAAACATGTTGAGCTGCCCGGATTCGATCTTTGATGTCGGTTATGATTTGCGAACATAGAAGACGAATGGAGTTCGCATAACCTTTTCGACTGAGCGCATCGGCCACCACGTTTGCCTTGCCAGGATGATACCGAATTTCACAGTCGTAGTCGTTGAGAAGTTCGACCCATCTTCGTTGTCTCATATTCAACTCCTTTCGGTTGAAGATATGTTGGAGACTCTTGTGGTCAGTGTATATTTCACACTTAGTACCGTAGAGGTAATGTCTCCATATCTTGAGAGCGAACACAACGGCTCCAAGTTCCAGGTCGTGGGTGGTGTAATTCTTCTCATGAACCTTGAGTTGCCTAGAGGCATAGGCTATCACTTTTCCTCTTTGCATCAATACACAGCCTAGCCCTTGTCCTGATGCGTCGCAATATACTACGAAGTCATCGCAACCCTCAGGGAGTGTGAGGATAGGTGCGTCACAAAGTTTTTGCTTTAGAGTTTGGAAAGCCTCCTCTTGCTTAGGTCCCCATATGAAGGGTTTTCCTTTATGAGTCAAGGCCGTGAGTGGTACAGCAATACGGGAAAAATTGGCGATGAAGCGTCGATAGTAACCAGCCAAACCAAGAAATGACCTTACCTCGGTAGGGGTACGTGGCGTTTGCCATTCCTGCACTGCCTTGATTTTTGAAGGATCAACATGAATTCCCTTGTCATTGAAGACATGTCCAAGGAATTGTACTTCTCCTAACCAGAATTCGCATTTTGAGAACTTAGCGTAAAGCTTTTCAGTCCTTAAGAGTGTAAGGATGAGTAGAAGGTGTCGCTCATGATCGGATTTAGACTTGGAGTAGATAAGAATGTCGTCGATGAAGACTATGACGAAACGGTCGAGGTAGGGTTTGCATACCCTATTCATTAAATCCATGAAGACGGCGGGAGCGTTGGTTAAACCGAAAGGCATGACCATGAACTCGTAATGACCATAACGAGTCCGGAAGGCGGTTTTTGGGATATCTTCTTCGTGCACTCTGAGCTGATTATAACCAGAATGAAGGTCGATTTTTGAAAAGCAGGTGGCACCTTGAATTGATCTAGAAGGTCATCAATGCGAGGTAGTGGATAGCGATTTTTAACCGTTAACTTGTTGAGTTCTCTATAATCAATGCACATGCGAAACGTTCCATCTTTCTTCTTCACAAAGAGAACAGGTGCACCCCAGGGTGATGAGCTAGGACGTATGAATCCTTTGTCAGTCAGCTCTTGCAGTTGACTGGCCAGCTCTTGCATTTCGGATGGGGCTAACCTATAAGGAGATTTTGCGACTGGTGTAGCGCCAGGTACAAGATCGATGCGAAATTCGACTTCTCTCACCGGAGGAAGTCCTGAAATGTCGTCGGGAAAGACTTGTGGGAATTCTTTCACAACTAGGATATCTTCAAGTTTTCTTTCCTTGTTTCCCTTTTTGACGAGGTGGGTTAGGAATGCGACATAGTTCTTGCGGAGATATCTTCGGGCTTGGAGACAGGACATTAATTTGAGTCCTTTCGAAGGGGTTTCCCCAAAAATACGTAGTGTCTGATCGTCTGCGAGAGGAATGCGAATGAACTTTTCGTGGCACACCACTTTAGCGTGATGCTGGCTGAGCCAGTCCATACCGATTATAACATCGAAACTTCCCAACTTCATAGGAATAAGGTTAATTGGAAAATCGTGATCGTTTAGGGTGAGAGTACAATTGCGTATAATAGAATCTAGTGAAACGGGTTTTCCGTCAGCAACTTCCACCGTCAGAGATTCGATGAGATTAACACGAGGTTGGTCGAGGATAGGTTCAAATTCTAAGGACACAAAGCTCTTATCCACACCAGTATCGAATAATATGGATGCATAACTACCATTGATGAGAAATGTACCGTTGACCACGTTGTTGTCAGCCCTGGCTTGGTTGGCATTGATATTGAAAGCTCTCCCTCTGGCAGGTGGGGGAGCTTGGTTAGCTTGGTTTACCGGGTTTGCGTGAGCTTGGGCATGGATAATGTTCACTAGGCGCGGACATGTGTTCCTGAAGTGGTTTGGGTCCCCACAGTTGAAACAAGCTCGCATGGGTTGCATCATGGGGTAGTTGGGTTGGTAGTAAGTTTGGGCTGCGTGTTGTGCAGGTGGTAGAAGTAAGGGTTGTTGGGTTTGACCCACTATCTGATTTTGAGTTTGGGTTTGAGGTTGATTGCGGTTCATTCGTTGAAGGGTACGGCAGGTTTGGATGGTGTGACCTGCACGGCCACAGCTTGTGCAATGTTGGCAGGGGTTTTCGGGAAGGTGATGGTATTGACAGCGGTTGCATTTTGGGTGTGGGCCAGTATATGGCTTTTTGAATGGTGCAGCTGGGGGAACAATTTGGGTGATTGGTGCAACAGTGATAGGAGGGTTGGTTTGAGTGACAGCGAAATTCTTGCCATTACGTTTCCTCTTACCAGCAAACTTTGAGGATGAGACTGGGTGGTTTGTAGTTGGGGTCTCAATGGGTGCTTTCTTCTTTTCATCTTTGAACTTTCCGTTTCGAATGCGATTTTCAGTGAGTTCTGTAGCTAACTCCATTGCGGCTTCAAGTGTTGCAGGCGATGTGCTTAAAACCGAATCTTGAATTTTCGAGGGGAGGCCTCGAATGTAATGTTCAACTAAGTGGTACAAGGGGGTGAACAAATTAGGGATCATCTGGTTCAGCTCGAGAAATCTCTTATTATAGGAAGTGTGATCTCCTTCCTTTTGTTTCAGTGAGTGGAATTCGTCTTCCAGCTTTTTGATTTCGCTTCTTGGACAGAAGCGTCTTGTCATGAGTTCCCTTAACTCTTCCCATGTTAAGGCCAGGGCATCTTCAAATCCTCGCTTACCTTTTTCCATGTTCCACCAGGTAAGGGCTACCCCAAACAGTCTTCCAGTAGCGAAACGTACCTTACGGTCCTTGGGACAATCGCAATTGAGGAAAGTGTTTTCCATTTCTTCAAACCAGTGAAGGAGGGCGGTAACACCTTCGGTCCCTTCATACTTTGGGGGATCGCAAGATTTGAAGTGTTTGTAGGTGCACTTGGGGTTTTGGAAGGAGGGTTGGCGATGCTCTGGTCTTCTTGGTTGGGAGGGTTGATGGGATTAGCGGTAAGAGCTTGTTGAACTTGAAGTACGATGTCAGGAAGTACTGCGGCCATTTGTTTAGCAATTTGTGTGGCCAAGCGTTCACTTGACTTTCATGACTTTCTTCCTCCACGTAGTTGCCTAGCCGACATCTACAGGAACATATATAGGAAGATTGTGAGTTTAAGAATTTTCTAGGTGTCATGTGTCGTAAAAAGAATGAAAAATAACATAACTGACAATAATTTAACTACATCCATAGGATGTCTTGGGTTTGCTCATGTTTGGGCCTCCAATGTCCCCCATACCATTTCCTGTGTAGTCATGTTGGCCACCATAACTATTGGGCTTGGTAGGATTCACATTGGTGTCGGCGGATTAACACTCGCACAACCCGAATGAAAATCGTAAAATATGATTGCGAGATGTATGGTAGGAGGGTGTCAAGGTGTAGACACAATGACAACTCAAAGTGGGGTTAGCTCACACGACGTTTGGTATAGCATGCTTTGGCCTAATAGGTCCTTCGTACTCTCATCGTTAGTCCCCAAGTAGGCAAACTGGTCCTTTATTTTGGATTTATAAGAATGCCAAGCCTAGACAGGACGTTCCGACTACCGGTACTCGTACCCTTCCAGTTACTACATGCCCATCATGAGAACTCACTTTGATGTGATTTGAAAAATACAAAAATCATTGCAATAATCATGGGAATCGTGAGGTGTGTGCTCTCATGGATATGATATGTCATGAGGATATGATTTATGATGAGCATTGCATAATAACATGTATTTGTGAGCGTGCTTGCATAACATTGAGTGTGAAAATAAACATGAAACATATAAACATCATGAATTTTGCATGTAACGCATAAACAATTAAAATTCAATCAACTATAGTATAGGCTCTAAGGGTCTAATAACCTATCCTATATCCCTATAGTCACAAGCTCTGATACCAATCTGTCACACCCCGACCCGCAGCGGAATAAAAGTCGGGGCATAATTGGGTTATCACCAAAGCTCATGATATTTACTAAGATGTTTCATATTTATTAATTCAAATTACAATCTTAAATATCCAAAACAAAATTCATACAATTACAAAGAAAATGAAACTACATAATTATTCCCAAGCATAAACTTGTTTATTCTTCTAGGCCTTCCTAAGTGTTTCCTATCTCACCTGGATCACCTGTATCATGTGTAAAATGGGGGAGATTTTGGGTCAACAAAAGTTGGCGAGTGAACCTTGATAAAATGTTTTAACTGATTTCTTGTTTTATTTAATAAGGAAAATTCGTGCATTAATCACATGTGAGCAAACATATATGTAAACAATCACAAACCACTTTGGATGAGTATACGACATGAAATGATAATGTATTTGAGATCAAGGCTCAATCAAACGAAGCCGATCTAATGAGGTTCCTGATGCTCAACCCGTATCCCACGGGGAACTGATGGGCCTAATGAAATGCATGCACTGAAATGATGAAATTCAGTCTACATATAATTCACACGATAATTGATACACATTTGACTACGGATATGATGTATGCACAAGTGTTTAAATAAAATAAAAGAATAGTACGACACATGATACACCCCAAAATATGATTAAAACGGGGAATTTGCAGAGATTCACTCACCGTGGGAGCGTTCTTTGATGATGATGAATTCGCACGAGTTTACGATTCAACCGACGAGGGAAAAACTAACCTAAATAATAATGAAATGATTCGATAAATAAATAAATTTTATTTGAGATTAATGTTTTTAATTAGTGCTCTTAATGAGATTTTTAGATTTATTTTGTGAGTTTAATGAAACTTTCTAACTTTAAAAACCCTATTTTTAAGTATTTTAAATAAAATTTTCAATTAAATAAATAAATAAAAAGAAAACAGAAAAATAAAATTTTGGGTTGACTTGTCAGGGTTGACCGGGTCGGACCGGTCAGACTGTGTTTATTATATGCGGTGAGTGAGGTTCGAACTCGGGACCTCTCGTATACGTGCACGCAGCTCTACCAACTGAGCTATGTGTCTAACCCGAAATATTCTTGGTTTTAATTATATTTATATACTAACTGACTCTAACCATATTTAGTCTTTATTAAAAATGTTATAATCTGGCCGAACCAGTTGCAGAGACCCGGACTCAGGACCTTCGGTTCGAGTGCGCACAGCCCAACCAGTTGGGCTGTGTGTCTAATCTGTTTAACTACTGGATTATATTCCTCTTATGTATATACTGTGTCTTGATCTGATTAGGTTTTAAAAATGTTGGTTTTATTTCTGAAAGTCGGTAACATGTGCGATTCGAACCCGGGACGTGTGTTTTGTATTTGCACACAGTCCACCGCTGGACTATGTGTCTAACCCGGTTAAATACACGATTTTAATTACATTAATATACAACTTGAACTTCGTCTTCTTCATTAAGAAGAACTCAGAACAGTGAAAACGACCGTTTTGCTTAATCAACCAACAACTTATACTCGATTGAAATGAAATAGGAAAATAAAGATTAAGGAATAAAATGTACCAAAACAGAGAGTTTTCTTCGGATTTCCGGCAAGTTTCGTCGGCTCTGATTTGCGATTTCCGGCTGAGTGAACTGATTAAACAGTTCGATTATTGTGTTGAGCAATTAGATTATTAATCAAGAGATAGCAAGAAGGTTTAGACAATTATACCGTCTGAAGAACGAATGAGGGTTTTCTGATCAGCGATTCGGGCGATATTCCGGCGAAAATGAAAATCTCCGGCGACGAGCTTTGGAAGGAATAAAGCTTCGAAAGAGAGTGCGGTTCTGAGCGAAAGGTTTACAAGATGTTTGAGTGGGTATTTATAAGGAAGAACAGGCTGAATTGGGTTCGAATTTGGGTCATGATTCGCGGTCAAAAGTTTCCGACGGTTATGACTGAAATTGATTGTTAGGCATCGGTTATAACTGATGTCGAAATCAGTTTACGCGTTTCAGTCAAAGGAAAACAGCCACAATTGCGGAAATCTCGGTTTTTTCCGGCGACTGTGAGTTCTGGGCACGCTGATTACCGGTTTTGATTTTCAAATTTTACTTTAAGTGTTATATGTTTCAGTATTTATCACGAGTGAAGTGTGTGGCGGAGTGGTGTGGTGGTGTTTGTGTTTGCGGGAGACCCGGGTTCGAGACCCGGCGACTCCATTTTATTTTTTATTCACTTATTATTATTATTTATTAATTATGGTTTTTAAATTCTAATATGTTCATTAATTATGTATTATTTAAAATTATCTGAATAATAAATACGCAACGAAATCTTATAACTGAATACTTGATTATTAAACGAAGCGAGTTTTGAAACCCGTTTTTTCGACGAATGTTACACTTACTTCTTTAAATCACATATACCACTGAATATGTATATAAAGTAACATTTAAAACTCTACAAAAAGCACAAACCTAGATATCATTTACCCATATTTTAAATGGAAGCTACATGAGGGTGCTCATGTTTCTCATCCCTTGCATTGATCTGCAAAGGCACTTCCATTTTCATTCATAAAAGCCATAGTGAAACCAAAGGGATCTTCATTGCAGGAACTCGGGGTCCACTTCAGTGTCATGAAACCAAAGGGATCTTCATCTCTCTTAGGATTCTTTAACTCCCTATTCATTTCTGGGCTAACACCTGAATCCTAATCGTTAGTATTCACATAATAATTATTAGTGTTACCAATGTTAGGATTCTCATCCTGGGGTAATTCCAAGATTCCTTATTGTTGAGTTCCTAACAGACAGAGTTGGGTCAACTGTTGTTATCCTTGATCGCATGGGTAGGAAGTCTCCCTGGTGGACTCCTGAGGATCCTGCTTTGTCAAAATTTAGGAACCTTGGTTGCAATGGTGTCGTCTCCACCGGTATTCTAAACTCTTTTAGCTTTTCAAGTTCCCTAAACAACAACTCGTTAGCCTCCTATTGGTTTTTCATTTGCTTTTTGACTTGTGCAAACATTGACAGGATATCATCATTAGAAGCAAGGGTTGGTCCCCAGCAGGTATTCCGAATCCAGAAGTAGTATCCCATCAGAAGTGTTCTTCCTTTGATTCGTCAGATGAAGAGGGCGAGGGTTAATTCCAGATGTTGCGGCGGTAACCGAAGATGAAATTGAGGTTGATTTGGATTGAGAAGCCATTTTTTTTAGAATAACTTCGAAAGAAATTGGTTTAACAGAAATTTCAAGAGAAATTTAGCGATGAAAAGCACCACTTGCCCCATGGTGGGCGCCAAGTTGTTTGGGTAAAAATCTGAAGAGTTCAATTAAGTAAATAAATCGAGAAAGTGATGTAGCGTGCTCTTCAAAATGGTAAATTTTATGTTGAGGATCCTGGAATAACTGTCAGGATCCTTGGTTTAGAAAATAGGTTTCAGGTTACTAAAATAGATCAAATAAGTGGAGATGTAGTGAATGTACAATGCAAACAGTATGTAAAAATGAACACAAGCAATATGTTACGGGGAAAAGCCCTTGATATCTACGAGAGATAATTACCGGTACAAAAACCCTGGTAGCTGGAAACTACATAGCTCCAATCTATTAATAATATGAAAGAAATTACAATTGTTGAGCTTGATTGATCGAGTACTAAGTGTTACAGAGCATAGTGCGAATGATATGTGTGTTCAAGTGTGTGTAGAAGTGAGTCCTAAGTCAATCATATCAGGCTATTTATAGTACAAAAGTAAAAAAGAATCCTAACTTAACGTCCGATTTTTCGGGATCTTTAATGTAAGTGACCGTTGCAAATCTTTATCTCCTAGTCCCTGTCTTGGAATATTCCTGCGAATATTACCTGGAAGGGACAAGGTATATATTAGTAATACCGACACTCAGAATCCTTGGTATGTCAGAATACCGGAGTATGTCAAGACTTCAGGATCCCGAGTGTGTAAAATTAACCCCTAACAACTACCATGTATGAATGGAATGAATCATGACTTTGTGTTGTTTGGTAGGTAGGAAAAGACTAAGGAGTAAAATTGACGGTGGATGTAGGTAACGGGTGGTGGCGATGGCCGTAGTGGTTGGCGGGGGCGGGTGGTGGCGGTGGTGGCGACGGTGTGTGGCAACCGTGATGGGTGGCAATGGTTGGTGGTGGTGGCACGTGGAGGCGGTGACGCTGGTGGTCGGTGGCGGCGGTGACGGCGGTGGGTGGCAGTGCTTAGTGGCGGTGGTGCGTGGTGGCGATGGTCGGCGGTGGGCGGTAGCGTCGGTGGTTGGTGGCAGCGTTGGTCGGTGTTGGTGTGTCGCGACGGTGACGAGGGTGGCGACGACGATGACAGTGGGTAGTGACGGCGATGACAGTGGGTAGTGACGGTGGTGGGTGGCGATGTTGGTGGATGGTGATGTTGTGGTTGGTGATGGTGATGAAGGGTGGGAGGGGACAAAATGAAGAAAAAACATGGGTGATGGATGAAATGAATTTGAGGTTTTTATAGGGAATGAAATGCCTCATGTAGTGGTGATTCCAATACCTTCAAACACATTTTGTTTTATTCCCTCGTAATGATTCATTCAATTTCGCTCTTATTCCTGCATACCAAATATAATAAGTGTTTGTGAGTAAGATAAAAATAAAATAAAAATAAAGAAATGGATTTGTGAGGTTTTCATAAAATAAACAAATTTTAAAGAAAAATATGTTTTTAGTTAAATTATGTAGATAGAGAAGAAGGGTGGGATATGAATGCTCTTATAGGTTACTTCTAAAAAGAAATAATTACTAAAATAAGCTACAATTTATTTACATTAAAAATGCCCTTTTGTGGAAATAGAGTGTGAAACTGCATATAAAGTTTGTTATTGAGAAACGGTCACCCTTCTAGAAAAATAAAGTCTTAGTTGGTGACCGAATTGACTTCAGACGCCAATCTTTCCACAAGTTGGCGCATTAATAAATTCTGAATGTCGGGGTTTAAAAATTCACTCACAATATTTTGGCTCTAGATCATCAATGGAGGTCCGATCTGTACAAATATTCTTTTTTATTGCTTTCATCTTGCTTCAATCATATTGCATTGCACTAGACACTATATCTGAAATCCGAGATGGAATGTTTGAATTGGGCTTTTTTAGTCCCGGGAGTCCAAGAATCGGTACTTGGGTATATGGTTCAAAAAGATATCATATGGTACTGTTGTATGGGTTGCTAACAGGAATACACCAATTGCAGATAAGTCAGGCATGCTCAAACTTAACAGACTGGGAAACCTGGTGATTATCAGTGGGGGCAACCCGATGGTCTGGTCATCCAATTCAACGGTATTTGTTCATGGTAATAATTCGGTGGTAGTGGTGGCACAGCTTTTATGTACTGGAAATCTTGTTGTATGGCATTCAAATAAAATTATTTGGCAAAGTTTCGACTACCCAGGTGACACATATATAGCAGGAATGAAATTCGGGAAGGATTTGGTGACAGGGCTGCAGCGGTTCATGTCATCTTGGAAGAGTCCTGATGATCCTTCTGTAGGTGAGTATAGTGATAAATTAGACGCAACTGGATTTCCACAAACTTACGGGCGGAAGGGTGATGTTATAACAAGAAGACTTGGACCGTGGAATGGTCTTGGCTTTAGTGGCTTTCCTGATGAAAAAGGAAATCCGATTTACTCCACAGAGTGTTCCCTTAATGAGAAGGAAATCTATTATAAATTTGAACTTCAAAGTTCAGTTGTTCAAAGGATAGTTTTGACATTGGATGGCAAGACACAGATTTTGCAGTGGATTGAGCGAATAAAAGATTGGATTGTGTATGCAGAAACTTTCATTGATACTTGTGATCGTTTTTCGCTATGTGGTCCTAATGGAATTTGTAGCATTAACAAGCATCCACCTTGTACATGTATGAAAGGTTTTGAACCAAGAAATCTAGAAGAATGGCAGGCATCTGACTGGGTAAGTGGGTGTACACGCAAAACGCCTTTAAATTGTGGGAAGGGTGATGGGTTCTGGAAAGTTGCAGGAGTTAAGGTACCAGATACTGGAAGGTCGTGGTATAATGTGAGCATGACCCTTGAAGAATGTGAGATGGCCTGCAAAAGGAACTGCTCTTGTACAGGGTATGCAAGTGTAGATATCAGAAATGGAGGAAGTGGATGTTTGCTATGGTTTCATGATCTTTTGGACACGAGAGAGTATGATTCAGATCAAGATATTTACATACGAATCGAAGCCACTGAGTTAGAAGGTATATGTGTTTTTGTAATATTTGATTTTATTTATTTTATATTTTAGCTTTTATGGTAAGGCTAAACTATTTTTATTTCTTAACTAAAGGTCTTATGGACTCCCGGTACATTTTCAACATACAGAAAAGTATTCTTATAGTGTTGCTTTTAACTTCATCAGCTTTGTCACTTATCTTCGCAGTGGCATATGCATGTAGAAAAATAAATCAATGGCGTCACAGAGGACGAGGTAACACAAAGAAGCAATTAACTAAATGTTGACACTTTTGCATGTTTATAGGATATGAAATTTGTAGGAAACAGGTATCTACTTGATAAAAAGAATACAAGTATGCAGATAGAACATCTTGAAGATTTACAATTTTTCAGCCTATTTGAAGTAGCCAAGGCAACAGTTAACTTCAGTGCCTCAAATAAGATTGGAGAAGGGCGGCTTTGGTCCTGTTTACAAGGTAAGTCTCATGTGCTTTTAAAATAGAATGCATTGCTTATCACTATCATAATTTTGTTCCAAATCATTTAGGGTGTGTTGGATGATCGAAGAGAAATAGCCGTGAAGCGGCTCTCAGAAACACCTCAACAAGGGCTTGATGAGTTCAAGAATGAAGTCATTTGTATTGCAAAGCTTCAGCACCGGAATCTTGTGAAGCTTCTTGGATATTGCATTCATAAAAAAGAATTGATTTTGATTTATGAATACATGCCTAACAAAAGCTTGGACTTTTTTCTCTTTGGTTTGACTCACTCTCTATAATTTCACATAGTATTTTACTTTAAAACTCTGTCTAACAGTACATGACATAGTAGTCACCTTTGACAGATGAAACTGGAAGTTTGATGCTTGACTGGCCCCAACGATTTAATATAATACATGGGATGGCTCGAGGTATTCTCTATCTACATCAAGACTCCCGCCTTCAAATAATCCACAGAGATTTAAGGCCGGTAATATATTGTTAGACAATGACATGAATCCAAAAATATCCGACTTTGGCCTTGCTAGAAACTTTGTAGGACATGATACCACTGCTAAGACAAAGAAGGTGGTAGGAACATAGTAAGAATCTTCCTAAACTTTAATACTTTATCACAAAAAGATGAGTTTGAAAGAGAAACTGTAATACTAATCTATAAGTTTATGATGTTTAAACTTTGTGTAGTGGTTACATTTCTCCAGAGTACGCAGTACATGGTCGTTTCTCTATTAAATCAGATGTATTTAGTTTTGGTGTTCTCGTGTTGGAGATAATAAGCGGGAAGAAAAACAAAGAATTCTCTCATGGAGACCACAACAATAACCTTCTTGGTCAGGTAAGTGAAATGGTGACCAGAATTTATTGATTATTTTGTCGAATTGCTTTAAATGTGATTTGGTTTGGTGTACGTGGGCATGGAGACTCTATAAAGAAGGCAGGTCCACTGAATTGATGAGTGGATCTTTACAGGCTTCATATGTGGTCTCTGAAGTGCTAAGATCAATACATGTAGCACTGTTGTGTGTGCAGCATCATGCAGAAGATAGACCAACAATGTTGTCAGTGGTTCTGATGCTGGTTAGTGAGGGCGTGTTGCCTCAACCTAAGCAACCTGCTTTTTTCACTGGAGAGATCCAAACCGAAGTCAAATCTGTGTCATCGGCTGATGATTACATGATAACACAACCGTATGTTCGTTAGCAAGCACTTAATTATGCGACGAAGCTGTTCCAATACCTTTAGTTAAATCTTTCTTTTCTTCTTGATATACACAATTCTCATAGAACAAGGTTAGCATTGCAATTTTAAGGAGTTCACCCGAGATATAAAGGTAGTTTTTAGTAAGCTTTCCATTGAGACTCAATTTATCAATTGAATTGCTTAAATGGATGTAAGTGAGAAAAACAGAAGACGATATAAGATGTCTATTGTATGATGTGATTGGTTATATGAATAATACACAATCCTTTGTTTGGGTTTCCTTAAAAATTAATATAAATAGAATTTATAAAAAGAAACATGTTTAAATAATGTTTTAATTGGATCATTTAAGTATATTTATATATTTCTATAACTTTAAAATAACACAGCAGATTTCATAAAATAACATCTTTAAAACAAATGACATGGATCTTGTCAAAATATTTGCATCATGAAGACCTTAACTATCAGTATAGATGAAAAAAAAAGTTTACTTCTGGACCGAGTCTGAAAATTGTTGCTGCTGTATGATTATAGTATATTTTAGAATTATTATGGATACTTTTAAGAAAAGAATTACAATTAATAACTCTCTGTTACTAGTCTACTACACTACACAAAATTGTCGAAAAAAATCCAAACGAAAAAAAGTTGTAAAAAATCCAGAGGGAGTATTTAAATGATGGGTAAAAAGCGTAGGGACAATCGGCATCTTTCGCAAACAAACGGAAAATACGAACACAGTATTTTTGTGGGTTGGACAAAACCCATGACGGCTTTTTGTTTATTTATTAAACTGAAAACAAAGACTATTAGAGAACACATACAGACTCACGTTTTCATCCGTATAATCCGCCATGGCTTTATTGCCTAGTAGTATTTAAGAGGTGTGATAAAGGTTTTATGACTAATACGGCATGGGTTCGATTCCTATAAGAGTGTTTTTCTCATATATATTGGGTTTCCTACAAAATTAGTATATTAGATTTTTAATCTAATTGGAAATATTGATGACAACCTTGTAAATAGTGTTGACTATTAAACTAATTAATTTTCTAGAATTAAGGGTATAAATGTAAATTTAACATTTTTAAATTAGGAAACTAACATTAATGTACATACAAATTTCCCCCCTTCTTTTTTAAACGTCAATAACTTTTTATACGTCACTCTTTTTTTTTTAAATTACACCATAATAACGAATGTTTTTTTATCTTTAACGAGTTGACGTCACCCGCGCGTTGCGGCGGGATGTTGATTATAGAAGTCTTTAGTATCAATACATGATATGTGAAAATTCTTAGTTTATGCACAACTTTTTTTTCATTTTGCTTTATCCATAGCCTACATGCGCAATTCGTGATTTCAGTTATGACCAAATAAACGTTAGTGACTAATATACTTTATACATCATCTAACGTAGAATCGGTTTTCAATTGTATCTCTATAATAAGTTCAAAATAATTTTTTTCTGACTCAAATACCGAAAACCTGTCACACAAAAAATACATGATCAAAAGTTCATGAATATTAACATTTTTTGGACATTTATCATAATAACATGAAATATAAGAAGACTTGTAGCATACTTGGATGAGTTGTAAAAGCCAATAAATGAATTAATAGAACATCCTTATTTCGTACATAAACTCACACCCTTAGAAATCCCTTCTTCCTTGTTCATCTCTCTCAAACACACCAAATACAAACATCCTAAAAAACCACAGAGACTCACACCAGCGTTTTTCGTTGTTAGATACACATGCGACTCGAAATTGTATGTGTAAACATTCGCATTGGAACTAAAAATCAACTTGGGCTATAAAACCTTCCCTTTCGACCTCGTCCTTTGTCTTCACGTACCCAGCCTACTTCTTAATTGCATATTTTAAGCTTTTTAGTTTAAATGCTAGAACCTTGTCCGAGGTCCCTGAAACGAAAACTCATCAACACACTTACCTGCCACCTTATCGGGCGGAAGTTCTTAGGGTCACTTATAAGGGTTAATGAACAATAGTCCAAAACTCTTTTTGGGAGAGTCATAGATGTATTTCACCATAGGGTCCCAAAGTTGACACAATGACATAGACCCGTTCGTCTCAACTTTTTTTCTATAACAAAATGGAGTCGTTATCTTAAAGAATTTGAAGATTGAGAATCGGAACCGGAATCATGGTTTCGAAACAAATAGTGTTTGGTATCAAACAAATACCATCAATCTTCACAACGAATACTCATATCAATTTGTTGCCCGATGCCGAGACCTAAAAGAGAAACAGTTGGTCATTCTTCCTGTTAACCATTAAACATACTAATTACAGTACATAAATTGGAATAAAGAAGCAGCATAAATTTCGAAAGGGTCAGGGGCGTCTAATACTTTCAATAAACTTTTTCTAAAAACGAATGAAAATAACCGTCGTTTCAAGATAAAATGCAGATGATAGAAACCAAAGTTCACTATTTCTTTTCTATCATCTACGTATTCATGATTCCAAATAACCGTAATTGTTATAATGAAACGTATCCGCAAATACGGAGCGTAATTTCACTGATTGTTGTTATCGGTTCAAAACTCCTGATCCGATCATGCATTTTTCGTAGATCATGTAAGATTCCAAATAACTGTCACTTCTATAACGAAACCCTTACGGTAACAATTAACAAATTATGCAAAACTTTTCCATCATCAACACAATCATGATTCGGAACAACATCATTCCGACAATGAAATGCTTATAATAACAAATCAACAAAATCGGAACCTAATTTCACTATATACAAATCACTTATGGATGAAGGATATTTAAAAAAGATTGAAGAATAATTCAGTAATCAAGAACATTTTGTACATTCTTGGTTGCAATCCATAACCACGGGTGTAGAAATACATACCGGAATTAATCGCCGGAATGTTATGTCACTGATCGAGTGATGGGATTTGAGAGATTAAAGGATTTGGTGAATACACGTAGATGGCAATGGTGAATTTTGAGATATTGGTGAATATACGAAGATGGCGGTGGTGAATAAACGTAGAAATTCATACCGGAATTAATCGCCGGAAGGCGTGGGTGTAAACATATGGGATTGGTTGAAATTCTAGTGACGGAATTCTTTTAACGTTGCTTGCTTTTTTATACATGTAATGAAGATGTTGAAACGGTGGGTTGAAAAGGTGGGATACAGTCAATTAACGGTTAGACTTTAAAACCGGCACCTTTTTTTTTCTTTTTGAAACGCAACTTTTCTTTGGTGTTGTAAACGTAAAAATTTATGGCATCTATTATGTATTTTTTTTGAACGTATAGACATGATGTTTAAATCAAGGGGTGTGACTTAAGTTGGTAATTGTATTAGTATATAATATGAGTACCATATTGATATACTTATATAGAGAAAAAAATTACGTCTCGCGTGAATGTTTAGTCCATGGTGTTTGTATGTAGGATTTTTTAGCTTTGTATGAACATAGAAAAAACACCATTGACTAAAACATCCAAGCGAGACGTAATTTTTTTCTCTACATAAGTATATCAATATGGTACCCATATTAAAGATAAAAAAACACTCATTATTATGGTGTATTTTTTTTTTTTGAAGATTTACATATAAAAAGTTATTGATGTTTAAAAAAAAGAGAGAGGGGTTTCATGTGCATTAATGTTAGTTTCTAATTTAAAAATATTAAATTTAACTTTATACTCTTAATTCTAGAAAATTAATTAGTTTAATAGTCAACACTATTTACAAGATTGTCATCAATATCTCAACCATTAGATTAAAATCTAATGGTTTAAATTCTTTCTTATCTTTCTCACAATTTATATTTTCTTACAATAACCTCACCCTATATATATATATGTATATATCTCAACCATTGGATTAAAATCTAATGGTTTAAATTCTTTCTTATCTTTCTCACAATTTATATTTTCTTACAATAACCTCACCTTATATATATATATATATATATATATATATATATATAGGATTATGAACATTTATGAACAACTTCTTGAGAGTGAACTGAGTTAGCTAATCTTGGCTTTTGATCATTTTTTAGATTAAAATGGTAAGATTGATATTAGTCAAGTACTTTTAATTAAAATCACTTAATTTTCTCATCTCTTAACTCTCTCTCTCTCATTTTAAATTATTTCACTATTATTTTAATTATAAGAGATTAAAGGGCTAGTATTTATTTTTAAATTAACTCTTATGTTCTTTTTAAAATTAAATATTAAAATTAATTAAATTATGTTTTTTACATATGTGTATATGGGTCAGTACATACAAAACTTATACATTTGTGTATAATTACATCTTGTTCGCAGAGGTCGGTACAAACTAGATTTATACACATGTGTATTATTCAAGCACATATGTGTATAAACTAACAGCTGTGTATCTTGTATAAATTGATAGTTAGCGAGATTGTACACATGTGTATAAACTAACATCTGTGTATCTTGTATAAACTAATATTATCGAGACTGTACACATATGTATACACTAACAACTGTGTATCTTGTATATACGAAAACTAGCAAGATATTAGGAATTTTGATTATATTGTTTAATAAATGTAATTTAGAAAAGACGCAAAACCCTTCTGTCAATTAAATTAAAGGGAAGTTACAACATTATAATTACAAACTTCCTATTGTTTAAAAATCTCTAGATGATATAATCCAATGGCTCAGATTAGTTCATACGGTTTACTCTCAATCTAGTGTTCACTCTAGAACCCTACCCTATATTATATTATACACGCACAATAATCCTTGCATGGCAAGCAATTCTATTTGACTCAAAACCTTACTGACCTTTTAAATTATAAAAACAAACAACTTCAAATAGGACTTATCCTAATCTACAACTTTCCGTTTCCTTGTGACCCATGGCTTTTTATTAACCGACTTTCATTATTTGGACTTAACCCACTTGCTCACTTAACCTATTAATTATTTGTGATCCATTAAGATTAAGCCCAACAAAAAGGTATGACTGTCATCCCATTAAATAAAATGGTAGTAATTATTCTTTAATTAAAGTGTGTATTTATTTACTATTGGTGGGACAAAAGGCCATTAAATAAAAAGGTAGTAATTATATTATATTATATTATATTTTAATTAAAGTGTGTATTTATTTAATAGTGGTGGGACAAAAGAAGCACCCATTGTTTTATAATTGAGTTCACTGATGATTATTATTTGATTGTTTGTAAAAACTATGGTTATATGCCAGGGGTTCGCTTAAGTTTTTATTGAACCTTATGCACTGTTAACCAAACTATTTCATAGATTGGATTTGACTTGATGTCTATGATTCCATTGTGTATGCTCCAGGTTCTAAAACCTAAGCGATCTTTTCATAAATGTTTTCCCCCGATTCAATCGGGGACTCGAATTGATTATAAAAACATGAGATTAGTCAAAAAAAATTTAATATATCAACACTCTCTAATTAAAAAGGTACTGTTAATAATCAGGTGAGTAGGCATACAACTAACAAAGCACCAAATAATTTATTGGGTACATACAATATTTGAAATACAGGGTAATTGTCATCTACATATTGTAGTTGTAAATAAAGCAAATACATATCAATGAAAACGTACCTACATATAAAGTAGAATTCAAAACAAAAAGCTTTCAACTTACGGACCGAAAAATCAAAGAAACAAAGCAATAAGTTCAAAAAATTAGCTTAAGTATCTTATACCAAGCATCTAAAATATGTTATAACATTACAAACAAATGAATATGTTTTAAAGCATTATCATCATGAGAAGCACATGTTGCAAAGGTAAAAACATACAAAGACAGATGCCATATAATGTGTTACAAATGTTCTTTCCAAGCATGACATAAAGAACATGTTTAAAAGTAATTTTGAAATGTTGAACTTGTTGGAATTGAATGTACAATTTTAAGGTACGTTTTAAACGAGGAACAAATAATGATATTTAATTGTTAAACATTAAGTATCATATGAGCAGATTAATTATGAAGAACAAGTATTTGGTGAAATACTAGGAAATATTAGTTGTTTACCAAACAATTAATTTGCGAAAATAACTAGTGTTGTTTAATGAGTTAAACGAATCTAAGTTTATCATTTAGATAATAAGTTAAATAGGTTATTTTATTAGGAATAAAACAAAGTCAAATCGTTTGACTAGTGCTTTTAAATTAACGGCGTATAAAAGTTATTTGACATAAAAGAGGATTAATTGTTATTAGATAATAATTACTGAGAGTTAGTTTTATTATATGATAATAAAACAAAGTCAAAGGGTTGACTTGATAAAATTGATTAGTCAAAGGCTAATTACTTTGGGGGAAAGTTAATTGTCTATGGACTAAAGCCTTTATCGTTTGGATGTGATTGTGACTACATGAAGGGAGCCCTAGAGGCTTGTGATTGTGTTAGGTTTGTCTGTTGTTTTTGGTTGGTTTCAATATGCGCATTTTGTGGTTATTTGGCTATGTAGCATGGGAAGGGGTACGGGAATGATACGGGTACAAGGATCAACAAAGCTCAAAAATCCTACATACAGGTACGTCAAAAATACGACAAAAAAATTAAAAAATAAAAATATACTAAACAAAGTGTAAAATCATAAATCATCATTTGTCATTTCAACTTACTAATTTTGAACATACTTATTTTATTATATTTTTATCCTCCTATACTTCCATACAAACCACCATACAAATGTGTAACCCCATAAAATTTTATATAGTCGCCACTTCTTTTAGTTGTAACACAAACCTGCAACTTCACCCTTTTCAATCAGAATTCACAACTTAATAGGAATTCATTTTTTCCGATTTGCTAATCACAATAACAACCAGTGTTGTAAAAATCGTAATTAGGTGGCGAATAGTCAGCGATTAATCGCTAGTCGGCCAGTAGTAACTGAGTAATTTTTCATTAATTAGTCCATTAATCACTAGTTGGCTATAGTCGTGACTAGTCGGCCGGCCAAAAATTGATAATTCCGGCCAGATTCCAACAAAAACTTGTATATTCCGGGCAAAACCTCTAAATTCCAACCAGTATCCAACCTAACCATGTGAATTCCAACAATTAATCTTGTATACTTAAACAAATGAGTTGAGTAAGAGTTAAAACCTAGTTGCTTAAAATATTTACCTATAAAATGTGTATATGTATAAATAAAACTGAAAATTACATATAAAAAACCCAATCCGATTATTCCCGAGTAGTCGCTAGTCCCCACCTCACCGGTCGACTAGCGACTAACGAGTTCTCCAACCTTATAATAACAACTTTAAAATCAAACGGAACAAACGATTCAAATCAGCCCTCAAACCATTAAACCGCTAAACTAAATCAATATATCTGACTGCCTTTTCTTTCCAACACATCATTGAACAACATCATAATCCAACCCTCACATGATAAATCAATCGTAGTTCGAAAATACGTCGCCGGTCAGTCAAACTTTGTAGGTCCATAACACATCGGAACTTCAAAATTTGGTGAAAATCGAGAGTCTTGTGTTATTGTTCATGATAAATCTCGTTGTTATGGAATTTAAAAGGCCGCATTCCGTTTTATTAAAAATTTAAACCCTAAACAAAATAGGATACGTCCTTGAAATGTCAAACTGCCGTTTCCACAATCCGAAAACGTCTCGCTGCCATCCCCAATTTCCCGGAAACGTTTGGGGGATGTCCTCGTGCCGTTTCCGTCCCCGCGACGGGTACTCAATGGTCCTAGTTGTCCCCGTGCTACATAGTTATTTGGTACCCTTTGTAATACTTGGGTTTTATTTGATGTAAAAGTTGTTTTTATTTAAAAAAAATGTAATATATGACCAGACAAGATATTGAAGAGTGATGAAAAAAAAGACCTAGAAGATGGAGATCTTGTGTGACACTTGTCAACTATCCATATGACCTGGTCCTTTTCATAGTCGATGTAATTCAATCTATTATCCATGTACTAAAACTTTGGAAATTCTATGTTATTTTACTTGTTTTGAGACTTACACTATTACACATGCTTTCCTAGTTTACTCCTGCTTCATATGCAATATTATACTAAATACTTTTGTCAAAATTTGTTAAACGATACATTTAGGTGACTAAAACAAACTTGAGGGACTAAAACTCACAAAATACAAAAGATTTCAGATTTTACTCTCACCCATGTCACGTAGGAGGTATAGGTTAACGCCACGCGATGTGTAGATATGCCATGTTGACTCGGTCAAGGGTGCCCCCCGCGCAGAGGACTAACCCGACCCCCTCTCGACACGTGGGGGCGTGTCTAGTCAGCCAGCGCCGTTTCTTAATAGCAGGTCATCTGCACTCCTCAATCAACCATTAATCTCGACATTAAGCTCCGATTTTGATTACCAGTTCGTTTCAAATGTATCGGTTACCAACTTGGCTGCATAACGACGGTACACTTGCCGATTTTGTGTAATTAAGCTAGTTTGTCCATTTAATTTCATGTTTTAAATAATATCTAAACAGCAACCTCCTTGGCCCTCCTATTTTCCTATGTGATGTCCTCACATCTCATCTCCTTGTGTGATAGCCCGGCCTTGTTATTACCCTTCAAAAGTACGATTGTCGCTATGTATTCGGCAAGCCCTACTGTGCTGCTGTTGAAAAGATCATGGAAGTAAGTTTTCCATCTCAACTTAATGTCATTCGCATTTAACAAAACACGTCCATCCTCTCCCTTTATATACCTCGCCACTCCTAGATCCTACCTCCTATGCTCTTTGGCTTTAGCAATCCTGTACATATTATGCTCCTACTCCATTGACTGTAGGAGATGATACATACTCTTAAAGGTTATGTTCTTTTCCTCTGTCACTTCCGTCTTCGTTTCCCTTCTGGTATTTTTATATTTCTCCCTAAACCTATGTCACTCATCTTCATTTGTACACCTCATAAGATCCCTAAGAATCTATTGTTGATAAAATAAGAAAACGATGAAATGTGTGTGTGTGTGGGGGGGGTCATGTAACAGCCCAGCGTAACCGCACCATGATATTGTCTGCTTTGGCAACCAGCACGCCCTCAGCGCCTGCCCCTCACGGTTTTAAAACGCGTCAAGATGGTGAAGGTATCCAGCCCCTTATAAGGAAGCCTTTCTTCACCTTCACAACCGATGTGGGATGTCACAATCCACCCCCCTTAAGGGGTCCAGCGTCCTCGCGGGCCTGACACCATTGGTCCGGCTCTGGCTCTGATACCAATCTGTCACACCCGCTCATAAGCGGAAGCATGCGGTGTGATCTGATAGATTCTCATGCATACAACATAAGTGAACATACTAAATGAATAAAACAACCTCCAAATGCCATTACTGATATAGTTTTAAAAACGAAACATAAGTTAAGTATATAGTTTACAAACCGTTAAATTTTCAAATTGCTAAAAAACCAAAATGCAAGATTTTAAATACTAAGGTTTTGACCCTTATATCACCGCAAGTAGGTGGGATATACTGGACAAATCCTTCAAAAGATGGCATTGGAGACTTGTTACTTGTGTCTTAATTTGCAACCTCCTGGATAGATCCACTAATTACCTGAAATACATGTTAAGTTGAAAATCAACAAAAGTTGGCGAGTTCATGAGTTTTAACTGTATGAGTTGGATCCATAAAACGTAAGTAGTATTTTTATATCACAAAAACCCTGTATGTAAAGCGTTAATGAAATCGTGATCATTAATGTTTTGCAAGGACATTAATATATGTGACGACATAAGAAGCATCCAAACCTAGATGATTTTTGTCTATTAACCTCGACTGGGACAACAAATGCACTGTTCCGTGTGGGTCCATGACCAAGAGTGGGGCTCGCCAACGCCCGCTAGATCTAACCTTTGTACTGTGGTCTTAAACAAGATTAATGGTGCTTACGCCCACCCTATTCGCACATGATCTAGTTATTTCATTCCCTAGCTTATCATACCATAGACATGTATTTCACCCCCGACAGTTGTAAAACTGTAAAACATTTAAGATGAAAAGGGGGACATGAACTCACTTCTTTGCTTTCTGCTTTCACTGATTATCTCATATATCTTTCTTTGGTTTCGTACCACAACCTATGGTTTCGTACCACAACCTACAAACGCGTTAGGTTTTAGTTAGACACTTTGGTCTTTGTAATGATTCATGTTCTTGTTTCTTATCTTAATTATTTGTTAAGACTTGTTTAGTGTTTTGTTTTGTTTCGATATACATCTCGATGTATGATGCCAATAGATATACTTCATTAAGTATATATGTATCCTTACAACGCATGTGTTGCTAGCACGAGCCCAACCCGCTAGACTCCGTGCCTTGCACGAGTAATACGTATGTGTTCCATGACACCTCATAGACGGGTTCCACCCGTTTGCCTCGACGACTCCTTCGTCGGATATATTCCATATATAATTATTTTAATTATACAATTCCAAGTTCGGTGTGTTAGTTAAAATATCATATTTTAACTTGTGTTATTTGTATGCACCACTTTATATATATATATATATCATTTTGTAATTGCGATGTATTTGTTAAAAATAATCTATTTTTAACATCTCGATATATATATATATATATATATATTTATTGGTTTCATGGTTTACATGACCAAGTGTTGAAATTGTTAAGTACTATACTTATGTATCTTCCCAAGTATAGATATACTTGTATTGGGAGTATTTGTATACTTAAAGTTGTATTTCCATGGTTGTGTATAATACTTGTATAATGGTAATTCCACTAAATGTTAGTGGTATATGTTGGCATGTATTTATACGTATAGCAATACGTATTTTTCTTGTATTTATTACCCTCACTTTTGTGTATACTTGAAATGTATAATTTAATATATATCCAATTTAGTATATGTATTATTATGCTTGGTAAGTGTATGTATCCCAAAAGAATATATATTTTTAAGAATAATACTAGAAAATATATATTTTTTTAGTTTCCACCAAAACAATAAATTTTTATACACTTCGAAAATAATATGTTTTTAGTATTGACAAGATACGATATAATTTATACACTTGTAAAAAATATATATTTTGTCACTTGGTCGGTTTTGAAAATAATACTTACCAAGCTTCGATATATTATAAATTTTTAGTCCATAATCCGTATAAGGTCGGAATGTCCAATATGTCCGTATTTATTTCAATATTTGGTGATGGATAGGTTTATATATTCTTGATTGTTTGTTTGCCACTCATTATGTATTTGTTGATATGTTTATTTTTCAAGTTCTTAACTATATATATATATATATATATATATATATATATATATATATATAATACAAACAATAAACACATAACTTGTGATTCTTATGATCACCAAATATATTTTTCCAAAAATATAGTTTATATCCATTTTTTATTTTTATAAAAGCCATGACTTCTTGGACTTATGTTATATAAAAAAATATGGGGATTTTTATGTTTATGGCTTTTAAACATGTTTACTTGTAAGAACTTGGTAAACATATATTTTACTAAGTGTTAAATTTTTATAAAAATTTCGCCATAATCTCCCCTAGATTTAGGAGGTTTCCCATGTTGTTAAAACATGTGTTAAGCTTCAAAACTCATCAATTTACTCATCACAACTTCAACAAGTGTTCTTTATACATATACATGCATTTTTAGATTATGATGAACTTGAAAGTTTACTAGAACATGTAGTCTTTTAACTTTGTGACTAAGATGTTCATACATCTTTAAAAAATGGTTAGTACTAATATTCACTAACTTTGTTAAAAATCATTTTTAACAACTTGTTTATATATATTTTTAGAAAACATCACAAATTACTTTAATCACATTTACAAGTTCATCCATCTTGTTAGAACATGTTTATAACGACTTTCATCATTTTTAAACACTAGATCATCCAACATTTAGAATCATGACAAATCACTTTATCCACTTTAAAGAGTCCATTTATTATGTTATAACAAGTTCATCATTATTTTGATCATGGATCTTGTAAGATCCATGTGTACACTTGTTAGATCTAAGCATCTAGCAAGTGTACATATGATGGATATGATCCATAGCACAAAATAAACATCGACATCTTTATTACAACTCCATCATATGTTCATAATCTTTAGATCAAGTTGCTTGTTCATATGTTCATCTTTTAAAGTTGATTCTTTTACATGATGTAACTTATATATTATCAATGTACTAGTAGTAAGACATCAAATAAAAGATTAGGAGGCTCACTACTAGGTCTTGTGGCTAGGAAAGTGGCAAGATGAACAAGTTGAAGAAGATGATGCAAAGTTGGTGGATAAAAGCTCCCAAGAGAGATCCTTGAACTTCCAATGCTTAGAACCTTCTTAGATTGCCTTGAGACACCCTTGGATCACCTTAGATTTCCTTGAAAATGACTTGAAAATGGAGGTGGTTGTGGTGGTTTAGTGGCCGTGAGGTAGGAAGAAAATGGAGGAGTTTGGAGTTTGATTTCTTTAGTTGGTGGTTGATGTGATAATGTTGGGATAAGGTGCTTCTTATAATAACATGCTAAGTATACACCCTTAAACAACACTAATAACCACCATGCACTAATTCTTATCTTTAGAACGTCCATAGTTAAAGGGGGGGGGGGGCTTAATTGGGTTTTAATTCTTAGTTAGTCATTTAGTCAGGATATTAGGGGTTTAGTTAGGGGTTTTGATGAATTAGTTGTTTTTGATATATTTTGGGAATGTCATGCACTAGTTTAAAATTGTTAAACAATGTTAACTAGTTTATATTTTATGTCTAGTTCGTGTTCGGTTGCTTAACGGGTGCTAGGTTCGTTAACGCGTGCTAGGTTCGTTAACGCGTCCTTAAACGGAGGTTTAAGTAACTTGTAGGGATTTTAGAGATTTTCAATCAAAACAATGTGTTTAATGATTTTAAATAGTTATATGTTGTTAAAATATTGTTAACTAGTTCATATGATGTTTAAGATTATGTCCGGGTGTTTGTTTCGTTGCCGGTTCGTTAAAACGTTAACTTTCAAGACTTATGTGATACTATATGTTATGGTGTCAAATAATAATTCCCATATCTTTTAGATAGTGTATGATGTTTAGCACTATTTCTGCATATTACATAAGCTTGTATATGTTGAATTTTGCTGAATTTTTGCTTCGATTGTAGTGAACCAGGATTACTTCTCAAGTCTAGTCTACAATCACTAGGATCCTCTCATCAAAACAATTTTTTTTACATCAACAAAAGGTTTTCATTGCATAACTATTTCAAAAGATCCACTACATAAACTAATTTACAAAATAATGCAAGGACATTATGGGACTTAGTCTACAAAGGATAGACCCAGAACATTAAGTTGATTCACCCAAAACAAATAGTACAACTTGAAATGGACAATATATGATGCCTGCATTTTGTGTGTGTGTGTGTGTATATATATATATACACTAAATAAGAATTAATTATAAACATCGTACGAATCCTTTTCCAGGTTACCATGTCTTCAGCAAAGAGTGGTGTCTATGACGATCACGACTCCATGGAGATCGACTCAGACGAGGAGGTTGGACCCATCATACACTACATTTCCTCGGACAGCGAGTCAGAGCCTGAGGAAACGTCTAATTTTTACTACCATATTATCTTAAAAGATCATGCCACCAAGACGAAAAACCTCTCGCACTCGGAATGTAAACCAATCACAACCCATGCCGAGGAATGAAGCCGAATTGAATGTTTTGTTGGAACAAAGAATATCTCAGGCCCTAACCCAATACGAGGCCAAACGAAATGAAAGCAATATTGGAGGGACTGGTGGAACAGGCGGAGCAGGTGGAAGTGGTGGAACTGGTGGATCTGGAAGCCAGGGACAGGGCGGTTCCTCCGGTAGGAACCAAACGAATGGTAATATTCAGTTGTTGTTACAACTCAAATAATTCTTTTTAATCTATTCGTGCGTTTCATTATTTGCTCGTTCTTAATCTGTTTATAAACATTTCAGGGTGCACATACAAGCAGTTTTTGGACTGCAGGCCGCTGAATTATGATAGCACCGGTGGTGCCGTGGACTTTGTACGCTGGACGGAGAAAATAGATTCCACACTCCGAATGAGCAAATGTTCCCCAGACCAGCAAGTCACTTTTATTACTGGTCTGTTCATCGATGAAGCACTTACATGGTGGAACCTACAGGTGCAAACTCTGGGTGATGACGTTGCGTATGGGATGACTTGGGAGAGTTTGAAGGAAAAAATGAGAGAAAAATATTGTTCAAGGGCTGAACTACAGAAGCTGGAAACCGAGTTCTGGAACTTAACTATGAATGGTGCTGACATTGTGGGTTATACCCAGAGATTCCAGGATCTGTCTCGCGTGATACCATACCTTGTAACAACGGAATTTAAGGGCATCGAGCGCTATATCAGGGGTTTAGTACCCGAAATCCGTAGCATGGTGACCGCATCAAGCCTTGCTACCATTACTTCTGTTGTGACATTGGCTGTTAGTCTCACGGAAGATGCTGTGAGAATGAAAAATTGTTTGTGAAGGGGGGAGAAAAGAAAGAATCGCACGTCGAATCGGCAAATGACGGGAAAAGGAGGTATTCACACTTCAAGAAGGGTACACAGGTGAACTACAACAACAACAGTCACGCCAACCATTCCAACAACAATGGTGGTAATAAGAGGAGAGTGGCTAATCAGCCGAGGGAAGCAAGAGCTTTTGTAGCTGCAACCACCACTTCTCCAAAGAAATATGAAGGTCCTTACTCCAAATGTGCCAAATGTACATACCACCATACCGGTGCTTGGTCAACTTGGCCATCGTACCGAAGCATGTTGGACGAATGCGGATAAAGGAGGAAATGGAAACGGTGTTGGTACTGGGAATGGGAATGGTGCTGGGCGTGAAACTGGGTGCTATGGTTGTGGAAGCAAGGATCATTGGAGAAAATATTGTCCCAAGGGAAATCAATCTCGTGGGAGGGCTTTTGTGATCGGGGCAAAGGATGCGTGCCGAGACCCTAACGTGGTCACTGGTACGTTCCCTATCAACAATCACTTTGCATCCATATTATTTGATACCGGTGCTAACTTTAGGTTTATTTCCATGGAATGTAAAAATATATTGGGCATAGAATCAAGTAAACTAGACATCCCCTATTCTATAGAGCTGGCAAATGGTAAGTTAGTTGAGTCAAAGGAAATCATTAAAGGATGTTCGTTGGAGTTGGGTCAACAAAATTTCAAAATCGATCTCTTACATGTGCAGTTAGGTAGCTTTGACATAGTAGTCGGTATGGATTGGCTGTTCGACAACCGAGCTGAAGTCGTGTGTCACGAGAAGATTGTTCGCATACCGCTACCAAATGAGGAGACCATTGTTATTCACGGGGAAAAACGCGACACTTCTTTGCGGATTATTAATTGTATGAAAGCTCAAAAGTGTCTACGGAAAGGTTGGGTAGCCTTCCTAGCACATGTAGTCGACAAGAAGGTCGAGGAGCCCAAGCTTAAAGATATTCCTGTGGTGAAGGAATTCCCTGAAGTCTTCCCCGAGGACTTGTTGGGATTACCACCACAACGACAAGTCGAGTTTCACATCGACTTGGTGCCGAGAGCTGTACCCGTAGCCAAGTCTCCATATCGTTTAGCACCTTCAGAGATGCAAGAGTTATCCACACAACTTCAAGAGTTGTTGGATAAGGAATTCATTCGACCAATCTTTTCGCCTTGGGGAGCCTCAGTCTTATTTGTGAAGAAAAAGGACGGAACGTTCAGGATGTGCATAGATTACCGAGAGTTGAATAAGCTCACTATTAAGAATCGGTACCCACTACCGAGAATTGATGACTTATTCGACCAATTGCAAGGATTGAGATTCTACTCCAAGATAGATTGAAGGTCTGGATATCACCAGTTGCGAATACAAGAAGAGAGCATACCAAAGACGGCGTTCACAACTCGTTATGGTCACCACGAGTTTCTCGTTATGCCATTTGGCTTAAGCAATGCACCGACAGTATTTATGGATTTAATGAATCGAGTATGCAAGCCTTATCTCGACAAGTTTGTGATAGTATTTATTGACGATATATTAATATATTCACGGTCGAAGGATGAGCATGAACAACATTTAAGAGCCATCTTGGAGCTATTGAAGAAAGAGAAACTTTACGCGAAGTTTTCTAAATGTGAGTTTTGGATTCGTGGGGTGCAATTTCTCGGCCATGTAGTAAACGAGAAAGGTATTCACGTAGACCCATCAAAGATAGAAGCAATCAAGAATTGGGAAGCACCCAAGACACCAACCGAGGTTCGACAATTTTTAGGGCTAGCGGGTTATTATCGGAGATTCATTGAGAACTTTTCCAAAGTTGCTCAACCGCTAACCTCACTCACGCAGAAAGACAGGAAGTTTGATTGGGAAGAAAAACAGGAAGAGGCGTTTCAGCTCCTAAAAGATATATTATGTGATGCACCGATCCTTTCACTCCCTGAAGGTAATGATGACTTCGTGGTGTACTGTGATGCTTCACATCAAGGATTAGGTTGCGTGCATATGTAACGGGAAAAAGTCATCGCATATGCATCACCCCAACTAAAAGTGCATGAGAAGAACTACACCATGCACGACCTTGAGTTAGGTGCGGTGGTATTCGCCTTGAAGATATGGCGACATTATTTATATGGTATTCAGTGCACTATATTCACGGATCACAAAAGTCTTCAACATATATTTAATCACAAGGAATTAAATATACGTCAACAACGTTGGGTTGAACTGTTGAATGACTATGAATGCGAGATCAAGTACCATCCAGGCAAGGAAAACGTCGTAGCAGATGCGTTGAGCCGTAAGGAACGAGTTAAAACTTTAAGGGTTCGGGCGCTAGAAATGACAATTCAAATGAACCTTACTACTCAGATTCATGACGCGCAAGTAGAAGCACTTAAGGAAGAACATATTCAAGCGGAACTTCTCCGAGGCATGGAGAAGCAATTAGTGCCAAAAGAAGATGGAGCTTTATACCTTATGGGGCGAATTTGGGTTCCACTTTTTGGCGGCCTTCGAGAAGTAGTGTTGGACGAAGCCCACAAGTCTAAGTACTCAATCTATCCGGGTTCGGATAAAATGTATCAAGATTTGAAGGAATATTATTGGTGGCCTAATCTCAAGAGTGACATCGCAACTTATGTCGGTAAATGAATAACTTGCGCGAAAGTTAAGGCCGAGTATCGAAAATCTTCGGGATTGTTACAACAACCCGAGATTCCCGTATGGAAATGGGAGCAAATATCCATGGATTTTATTACAAAATTACCCAGTTCCTCAAGAGGTCACGACATGATTTGGGTAATAGTGGATAGATTGACAAAGTCCGCACACTTTCTGCCAATTCGCGAGAAAGACAACACAGAGAAATTAGCCGAGCTATATCTTAGAGAAATAGTGGCTCATCATGGAGTGCCTATTTCTATCATCTCAGAACGAGACGGTCGCTTTGTGTCAAGAATTTGGCAATCTTTTCAAAAGGCCTTCAGATCTCGACTAGATCTAAGCACGACCTTCCATCCACAAACTGACGGCCAGAGTGAACGGACCATCCAAACGCTTGAAGATATGCTTCGTGCATGTGTGATGGATCTAAGCGGCAATTGGGATACTCACCTACCTTTGGTGGAGTTTTCCTATAACAATAGTTACCACACAAGCATAAAAGTTGCACCGTTCGAAGCTCTTTATGGTCGAAAGTGTCGTTCTCCGCTATGTTGGGCGGAAGTTGGCGACAAACAGTTAATTGGTCTGGAATTAGTCCAAGAGACTACCAATAAGATCTTCCAAATCCGAGACCATATCAAGGGGTTCGTGGCTTACAAAAGAGCTACGCAGACAAGAGAAGATAACCATTATCTTTCAAGGTCGGAGACAAGGTTTTGTTGAAAGTCTCGCCTTGGAAAGGCATAGCCAAATTTGGTAAGCGCGAGAAGCTTAACCCACGGTACATCGGACCATTCGAAGTTTTGGCAAAGGTTGGTACCATTGCCTACAAGTTGAAATTACCTGAGGAACTTAGTAGTGTACATGACACTTTCCATGTGTCAAATCTCAAGAAGAGCCCAACGGAAGAAATAGTTATCATCCATGCGGAAGAGATTCATATAGACGATAAGCTCCAATTTACTGAAGAACCTGTTGAGGTTATGGACTGGAAAGTCCAGAAAACTAGGAGAAGTCATATCAAGTTAGTCAAGGTTTGTTGGAACTCAAAAACACGGACCCGAGTATACTTGGGAACATGAGGATCAGATCAAAGCCAAGTACCCTCACTGTCACTTTTGGATAATTCTGTACATTTAAAACCATGAGATTTATGATATAATTATGTGCTTTGAACAACTAAACTGCGTGAATTGCATGGCATAAATCTAGAAAGCTCATTTAATACATTATATGATGCATATTATTTGTTTAGTGGTTACCATTCAAAAACAATTTAAAACAGTGCGTCGGAAACAAATATTAGACTAATTGTGGCAGCACAGTGTCGGTACGCAGTTAAACAGCAGATTTAGGACTTAGATGAGAGTCTAAAGCAAACTATATATTAAACCCCATGTGGGAAAGCAAGGATTGATGCTAACACTTTCCGGAAACTATACATGCACTGAAAACTGTGTGAAATATACACTAAACAGCAATTCAACAAAATTCAGCATGTACAAGCTTATGTAATATGCAAAAATAGTGCTAAACATCATACACTATCTAAAATATATGGGAAGTATTATTTGGCACCATAACATATAATATCACATAAATCTTGAAAGTTAACGTTTTAACGAACCGACAACGAAACAAACACCCAGACATAATCTAAAACATCATATGAACTAGTTAACAATATTTTAACAACATATAACTAGTTAAAATCATTTAACACATTGTTTTGATTGAAAATCCCTGAAATCCCTACAAGTTACTTAAATCTCTGTTTAAGGACCCGTTAACGAACCTAGCACCCGTTAAGCAACCGAACACGAACTAAACATAAAATATAAACTAGTTAACATTGTTTAATAATATTAAACTAGTGCATGGCATTTTATACCCCAAAATATATCAAAAACGCCTAATTCATCAAAACCCTTAACTAAACCCATAATATCCTTAAATAACTAACTAAGAATTAAAACCCAATTAACCCCCCCCCCCCCCCCCCCCCCGCGTTTAACTATGGACGTTCAACATGGGGGGCCCACATGTCCCCATGTTGTCTAAAGATAAGAATTAGTGCATGGTGGTTATTAGTATTGTTTAAGGGTGTACACTTAAGCAAGTTATTATAAGAAGCACCTTATCCCAACATTATCACATCAACCACCAACTAAAGAAATCAAACTCCAAACTCCTCCATTTTCTTCCTACCTCACGACCACTAAACCACCACCACCACCTCCATTTTAAAGTCATTTTCAAGGCAATCTAAGGTGATCCAAGGGTGTCTCAAGGCAATCTAAGAAGGTGCTAAGCATTGGAAGTTCAAGGATCTCTCTTGGGAGCTTTTATCCACCAACTTTGCATCATCTTCTTCAACTTGTTCATCTTGCCACTTTCCTAGCCACAAGACCTAGTAGTGAGCCTCCTAATCTTTTATTTTATGTCTTACTACTAGTACATTGATAATATATAAGTTACATAATGTAAAAGAATCAACTTTAAAAGATGAACATATGAACAAGCAACTTGATCTAAAGATTATGAACATATGATGGAGTTGTAATAAAGATGTCGATGTTTATTTTGTGCTATGGATCATATCCATCATATGTACACTTGCTAGATGCTTAGATCTAACAAGTGTACACATGGATCTTACAAAATCCATGATCAAAATAATGATGAACTTGTTATAACATAATAAATGGACTCTTTAAAGTGGATAAAGTGATTTGTCACGTTTTTAAATGTTGGATGATCAAGTTTTTAAAAATGATGAAAGTCTTTATAAACATGTTCTAACAAGATGGATGAACTTGTAAATGTGATTAAAGTAATTTGTGTTGTTTTCTAAAATATATATAAACAAGTTGTTAAAAATGATTTTTAACAAAGTTAGTGAATATTAGTAACTAAACCCATTTTTAAAGATGTATGAACATCTTAGTCTCAAAGTTAAAAGACTACATGTTCTAGTAAACTTTCAAGTTCATCATAATCAAAAAATGCATGTATATGTAAATTGATGAGTTTTGAAGCTTAACACATGCTTTAACAACATGGGAAACCTCCTAAATCTAGGGGAGACTATGGTGAAATTTTTATAAAAATTGAACACTTAGAAAAATATATGTTTACCAAGTTCTTACAAGTAAACATGTTTAAAAGCCATAAACATAAAAATCCCCATATTTTTGTATAAAACATAAGTTCAAGAAGTCATGGCTTTTATAAAAAATAAAAATGGATATAAACATATATTTTTGGAAAAATATATTTGGTGATCATAAGAATCACAAGTTATGTGTTTATTGTTTGTATTATATATATATATATATATATATATATATATATATAGTTAGTTAGTTAGGAACTTGAAAAATAAAACATATCAACAAATACATAATGAGTGGCAAACAAACAATCAAGAATATATAAACCTATCCATTTACATACATGGAAACAAATACGGACATATTGGACATTCGGGCCTTATACGGATTATGGACTAAAAATATATAATATATCAAAGCTTGGTAAGTACTATTTTCAAAACTGAACAAGTGACAAAATATGTATTTTTTACAAGTGTATAAATTATATCGTATCTTGTCGATACTAAAAACATATTATTTTTGAAGTGTATAAAAATATGTATTTCGTAAACCTCCTAAAAATATATTGTTTTGGTGGAAACTAAAAAATATATATTTTTCTAGCATTATTCTTAAAAATATATATAATATTTTGGGATACATACACGTACCAAGCATAATAATACATATACTAAATTGGATACATATTAAAATTATGCATTTCAAGTATACACAAAAGTGAGGGTAATAAATACAAGAAAAATACGTATTCCTATACGTACAAATACATGCCAACATATACCACTAACATTTAGTGGAAATACCATTATACAAGTCATATACACAACATGGAAATACAACTTTAAGTATACAAATACTCCCAATACAAGTATATCTGTACTGGGGAAGATATATAAGTATAGTACTTAACAATTTCAACCCTTGGTTATGTAAACCATGAAACCAATATATATATATATATATATCGAGACGTTAAAAATAGATTATTTTTAACAAATCCATCGCAATTACAAAATGATATATATAAAGTGGTGCATACCAATAATACAAGTTAAAATATAATATTTTAACTAACACACCGAACTTGGAATTGTATATAATTAAAAAGAATTATAAATGGAATATATCCGACGAAGGAGTCGTCGAGGCAAACCGGTGGAACCCATCTATGAGGTGTCATGGAACGCATACGTATTACTCGTGCAAGGCACAGAGTCTAGCGGGCTAGGCCCGTGCTAGCAACACATGCGTTGCAAGGATACACATATACTTAATAAAGTATATCTATTGGCCTCATACATCATACATCGAGATGTATACCGAAACAAAACAAAACACTAAACAAGTCTTAACAAATAATTAAGACAAGAAACAAAAACATGAATCATTACAAAGACAGAAGTGTCTAACTAAAACCTAACGCGTTTGTAGGTTGTGGTACGAAACTAGAGAAAGGTATTTGAGATAATCAGTGAAAGCAGAAAGCAAAGCAGTGAGTTCATGTCCCCCTTTTCATCTTAAATGTTTTACAATTTTACAACTATCGGGGGTGCAATACATGTTTATGGTATGATAAGCTAGGGAATGAAATAACTAGATCATGTGCGAATAGGGTGGGCGTAAGCACCATTAATCTTGTTTAAGACCACGGTACAAAGGTTAGATCTAGCGGGTGTTGGCGAGCCCCACTCTTGGTCATGGACCCAAACGGAACAGTGCATTTGTTGTCCCAGTCAAGGTTAATCGACAAAAATCGTCTAGGTTTGGATGTTTCTTATGTCGTCACACATATTAATGTCCTTGCAAAACATTAATGATCACGATTTCATTAACGCTTTACATACAGGGTTTTTGTGATATAAAAATACTACTTACGTTTTATGGATCCAACTCATACAGTTAAAACTCATGAACTCGCCAACTTTTGTTGATTTTCAACTTAACATGTAGTTAAGGTAATTAGTGGATCTATATAGGAGGTTGCAAATCAAGAAACAAGTACCAAGTCTCTAATGCCATCTTTTGAAGGATTTGTCCAGTATATCCCGCCTAATTGCGGTGATATAAGGGTTAAAACCTTAGTATTTAAAATCTTGCATTTTGGTTATTTAGCAATTTGACAATTTAATGGTTCGTAAACAATATACTTAACTTATGTTGTATTTTGAAAACTATATCAGTAATGGCATTTGGAGGTTGTTTTATTCATTTAGTGTGTTCACTTATGTTGTATGAAATGAGAATCAATCAGATCACACCACGCGTTTCGGCCTATGAGCGGATGTGACAGGTCAGGGCCGACATGAAAGGTGGGAGGGAGTGAATTGTTGTTTTTTGAGAGAACTCTTGTGTTTTCTAGAATGTGTGGGTGATTTTGATATGAAATGGTGAATTTGAAATTAATAAAGATGAAGTGGTGTATTGGATAAGACGGACTAGGTGGGGTTTACTATTAAAATAAATAAATGAGTTAAATGTTATTTTAGTCCCTGTGGTTTGGGCCATTTTTCCAGTTTAGTTCAAATGTTTCATTTTTCGCATATCGGTCCAAAAAGGTTTCACAGTTGCCGTTTTAGTCCACTGGGTTAACTTCATCCATTTTTTTGTTAACGAGAAGAGTAGTTTGGTTATTTTATATGTAATTCTGTTAACTAGAAGGACAATTCAGCCATATAAAATGACTGAATTGCACTTCTTGTTAACAGAAATAATGGATGAAGTTAACCCAGTGGGCTAAAATGGCAACCGTAAAACCTTTTTGGACCCACAGGCGAAAAATAAAAACCTTTGGACTAAATTAACAAAATGACCTAAACCACAGGAACTAAAATGACATTTAACTCTTAATTTTTTATCTCATTAAAAAAACAAAGAAGCGACAACATAACAGAGAAGCTGACACATGCCATCGCCGATCGCTCCTAGAAACCATCCTATCCCCAAACGCGATCAGGTCAAATCCAGCCAGAATTTCGACCGGCCACCACTCTTTTGGGTGTTAGGTATGGTATACCGACACCGAGTCATTGATTTGATTGTTGGCTTTAAATTATTTGATCAGGGACTAGCGTTTAAAAAAATATAAGTTATGAACTTTGGAAATATTTGAATTCTTGAGTAGTTAAAGTGGATTATTAACCTTTAAAAAAAAAGTTAAAGTGAATTAAAAGTTTAGAACATTCAGAATACTTATTAGTTGTGACTGAGTCCAGTAACCAGCCAGTGTGATTATGTGAATTCTATGTTAAATATCTAAACTGTGAGTGTGATATCTAAATTTAAACCATACCAGGATTCCCGTCCTCCAATCCAACCCGACCTGAACTAGACCAAAAAAGATTATTGCATATCAATAGACGAAGGACTCTTAAAAATTTCCTTGACCGTTAAAAAAATTCCTGATAAGTCCGCCATTAATTACAGTTTATAAAATAAAGATTTAATTGGCGTAAACGTCAACTCTTGTATTTTCCAGATACATACTACAGGAAGGAACCACAAGCAAAGTTGATCAAGGCAGAATCATTATTTTTCTATCAAAGGAGTCAACCATACGTATACGTCAGTGAAATAATTGTGGAAATCAAAAGCTAGTCTTTTCGTTGGGTAATAAAGAGGGCAAAGTTGAATTGGCTTGAGTAAGAAAGGTGGGGTAATATTATTGGTATCTAGTGTCTTGCTGGTCGGAGTTTTTCTTTTTATATAATTTGCTGTTAAAAAATAAAATTTGCGTAAACATAATTACATTTTAAATTCACCGTTGAAGTGATAATAACTATACATTCAGTATTTTTGGTCTCTTATATTGATTTTATTAAATAAAAAAACTACTCTGTGTTCACATTAAAATTAATGCCTGTTTAGGGAAATATATTTTCTTGTTGAAGGATGGTCACCATTCAGTTCACTGTTGATGCTTGAATCTTTCAACGATTTGATATACGTATATATTCTGAAAGTTGGGGATTTAAAAAATCGAAAATAATATCAATGAAGAACCAGTCCACACGTATATTCTTCTTAATTGCTTTGATCTTGCTGCTCTCAGATTTCACTGCAGTAGATACCATATCTACATGTCAAGAAATCAGAGATGGCAATACCCTTGTTTCTAAAGGGGGAATGTTTGAATTGGGCTTTTTTAGTCCCGGGAAGTCCAAGAACCGGTACCTGGGGATATGGTTCAAGAAGATATCATATGGTACGGTTGTATGGGTTGCTAACAGGGAGAAGCCAATTGCGGATAGATCAGGCGTGTTCAAACTTAGCAGACAGGGAAACTTGGTGATCCTCAGTGGTGGCAACCCCTTGGTTTGGTCAACCAATTCAACCGATGATAACTCGGTAGTGGAAGCACAACTTTTAGATACCGGAAATCTTGTTGTGTGGAATAAAAATGAAAGTTTGATTTGGCAAAGTTTTGATTATCCTGGTGACACATTTCTATCAGGAATGAAATTCGGGAAGGATTTAGTAACAGGGCTACAGAGGTTCATGACATCTTGGAAGAGTCCTGATGATCCTTCTAAAGGTGAGTATACTGATATATTAGACACGTATGGATATCCACAAACTTTTGGGCGGCAGGGTCAGGTTTTAATAGGAAGACTTGGACCATGGAATGGTCTTGGCTATAGTGGCTTTCCTACTGAAAAAGAAAATCAGATTTACTCCACTGAGTTTCTCCTTAATAAGAAGGAAATCTATTATAAATTTGAACTTAGAAGTTCAGTTGTTCAAAGGATGGTTTTGACATGGGATGGCAAGACACAAATTTTGCAATGGATTGAGCGAATCAAAAACTGGATCGTTTATGCAGACACTTTTGTAGATAGATGTGATCGTTATTTACTCTGTGGTCCTAATGGGATTTGTAGCATTAGCAAGCATCCACCTTGTGCATGTATGAAAGGTTTTGAACCAAGAAATCCAGAAGAATGGCAGACATCTGATTGGGTAAGTGGGTGTATACGCAAAAAGCCTTTGAATTGTGGAAATGGTGATGGGTTCTGGAAAGTTACAGGAGTTAAGGTACCAGATACGCGAAGGTCATGGTATAATGTGAGCATGACTTTTCAGGAATGTGAGATAGCCTGCAAAAGGAACTGCTCTTGTACAGGGTATGCAAGTTTAGATATCAGAAATGGAGGAAGTGGATGTTTGCTATGGTTTCATGATCTTTTGGACACTAGAGAGTACGATGCAGATCAAGATATTTATATAAGAATGGATGCCACTGAGTTAGAAGGTATATATGTTTTTTTAGTTCTATATTTGTCATTTTAGCTTACATGCTCTTAAGTGCTAAACTATTTTTATTTCTTAACAGAAGGTCTTATGGAGTCCCAGTCCAATTTCAACAATAAGAAAATAATTCTTATAGTGATGCTCTTAACTTCAACAGCTCTGCCACTTATCTTAGCAGTGGCATATACCCGTAGAAAAATAAATAATAGGCGGGACATGAAAGAAGAAGGTAACACATTTGAGAAATAAACTAAATGTTGACACTTTTGCATGTTTACTCTTTGAAGTCATTTAAGAAAAAAGAACAATCCAACATATGATTTGCAGGAAACAAGTATCTACTTGATAAAAAGAATACAAGTATGCAGATCAAACATCTTGACGATTTACAACTTTTTAGCCTATTTGAAGTAGCCAGGGCAACAGGTAACTTCAGTGTCTCAAATAAGATTAGAGAAGGCGGCTTTGGTCCCGTTTACAAGGTAAGTCTTTTGTGCTTCTAAAATTGAATGTTGTTTATCACTATCATATTTTTTTCTTAAAATCGTTTAGGGTATATTAGATGATCGAAGAGAAATAGCTGTGAAGCGGCTCTCAGAAACATCTCAACAGGGGCTTGATGAGTTTAAGAACGAAATCATTTGTATTGCAAAGCTTCAACACCGGAATCTTGTGAAGCTTCTTGGATATTGCATTTACCAAAATGAATTGCTTTTGATTTATGAATACATGCCTAACAAAAGCTTGGACTTTTTTCTCTTTGGTTTGACCCAATCTCTATTATTTCACATAGTATTTTACTTTAAAACTCTGTCTAATAGCGCATGACATAGTAGTCACCTTTGACAGATGAAACTAGAAGTTTGATGCTTGACTGGCCCCTACGATTTAATATAATACATGGGATAGCTCGAGGTATTCTCTATCTCATCAAGATTCCCGGCTTCAAATAATCCACCGAGATTTAAAGGCCGGTAATATATTGTTGGACAGTGATATGAATCCAAAAATATCCGACTTTGGCCTTGCTAGAAACTTTGTAGGACAAGATACCACTTCTATGACAAAGAAAGTGGTAGGAACATAGTAAGAATCCTCCTTACCTTTAATACTCTATCAGAGAAAAATATGAGTTCTAAACAGAAACTATAAAACTAATCTATAAGTTTATGATGTTAAAACTTGGTATAGTGGCTACATTTCTCCGGAGTACGCAGTACATGGTCGTTTCTCTATAAAATCAGATGTATATAGTTTTGGTGTTCTCGTGTTGGAGATAATAAGCGGAAAGAAAAACAGAGAATTCTCACATGAAGACCACAACGATAACCTTCTTAGTCATGTAAGTGAAGTAGTGACCTGAAACTAGTGAATATTCAAATGCATTTTTTAAATGTGATTTGGTTTGATATAGGCATGGAGACTCTTTAAAGAGGGCAAGTCCATTGAATTGATGAGTGGATCTTTACAGGCCTCATGTGTGGTCTCTGAAGTACTAAGATAAATACATGTTGCACTGCTATGTGTGCAACATCATGCAGAAGATAGACCGACTATGTTGTCAGTGGTTCTAATGCTAGTCAGTGAGGGTGTGTTGCCTCAACCTAAACAACCAGCTTTTTTCACAGGAGAGAGCCAAAGCAAGGTCCTGACTGTGTCATCAGCTGATGATTACACGATGACACAATTGTATGCTCGTTAGCAAGCACTTATTTATTCGAGGAAGATGTTCATATACCTTTAATTAAATTTATATTTTCTCCTTCAAATACCAACATCCTCAGAGAACAAGGTTAGCATTGCAACTTTTAGAAGGAGATCACAGAGATAAGAAGAAAGTTTTCTATAATCTGTAATGTGTAACGCCTATGTTGAAACCCTTTCCATTAAGACTCAGACCATCAATAGAATTGCTTAAATGAATGTATGTGAGAGAAACATAGGACAAATAAGAAGTGTGTTGTATGATGTGATTGGTTATATGAATAATACACTTTCCGTTATATGTGTAACACCCGACCACATGGAACGTGCAACGGAAACATCGGGGAGTCACGTTACAAATTGTTCATAAAGCATGGAACTAATTTAAAGTTTCATTATATTATTCAACTGAATTACTTTGTTTTTCAAACATAGATACAGGCTGCGTTTTTCTGTAGAAACTGCAGTCCATTACGAAAGTCAAAACTAGGTCTATAGTTGGAGTTAATACTTGAAAATTTTATAATAGATAGTCCTAGGAGATTATGAAATTCTCCGACTAGAATTTCGTCAATAGGATCAATGAAGATGTTTCTATAAAATAAACCGTAAACTGTCGATAGAATGTGACGAAATTAACATGTATGTGCTATATGAATTTTGGTAATTTTTCTGTAAACAATTAGACTTTGAGGAAATTACACAAACCTTTTCAGACCTAATAACACGCCTCATAAATTATTCGTAATTTTTCTAGTTCGTTTACTATTTTAAACTAAAATCACAAAACAACTCAAATACAGAGGTTGATCCAAGACTACTGAAACTTGATAATTATGTGTTTAAGTGCATTTGCTTGTTACTACAAGGTGTTATTTTTTTACACTTAAATGAACATCATTAAACATGTTACATGTTTTGAAGCATGCACATGCACATAACCACACGAACGAATAACTCAGTGTCAACATATATGCATATTACGTGATAGAATACGTGTGTAGAATTAATATGACTTGTGTGAATAGCAACTAACCATAAAACGGTAACCATATCAGGTTGTGGTTGACCACACCTAACTCTAGTCGCTTAATTCTAGCCAAGCAAGAGTTCACTACTTTAGTAAAAGCATGCATCCCTGGTTTGGGACTACATTATCATTGGTTTTGGAACTACACATATACTCTTGGATGGAATACCACAATTTAAATACTTTAGTTTAATTTCATGTCTATAGTGGACTAAACGAACGTTCTATCTTGAAAGTCCCTACCTTTATACCGATTAGTTGCCGGGATGGTAGACGGGGTATTAGTTGATAGCGTTATTAGGTTTGATAAACCTTAGACCGTGCATGGAGCCGGGCGTGAACTTTTGACCTTTACTTTGCATCAATGCAGATAAACATTGATGTGGGGCACAAAAAGATACATAGTCAGTATTCGGTACTACAAGTTTGTTGCTTAACAGTGGGTTAGCTACCCATGATATGCCTTTATAACTTCTGTAATTGAACTTACTTTTCGTTGAATTAAAACTGTGAACTCGCCAACTTTTTGTTGATACACTTTAGCATGCTTTGCAGGACGTTAGGTACGATGCACATGGGAACTTGCAGCTTGGAGAGTGTCATGGCTTTTTATTAAGTTGTTTTCTTTATTTATGAAAAACAATCATGGATTTTTGATTATGTCTGAATTTTTATACTTTAGCTTCCGCTGTTAAACTTAAACTTACGTTTTTCAAACATTTGAAACTATTATCACTCTTCATGTTGAATGTGGTAGTTTAACATTTTCCAATTAATTTGAAGTAGTTCAACATGATTAGTGGCTTGATTTGGAATGTCACACACCTCGTGGTAAAACCTCACATGTGGAATTTGAGGGTGTGACATTGATCTTGCTAACTTGAAGATGATTCAAACTTGGATCAACTATTAGTGGGTGATTGTTAGCCTTTGTTGTCGTTTGATACAAAATTTAGAGCCTTTATTGTTAGCCTTTATTGCCTTTAAATTAAGGATACTTATTAGTTTATTAGATGTGTTTATCTAGTTGGTTAATTTATTTATATAAATAGAGTTTGAGTCAGGTTAAGACTAGAATAAATTTAGTATAAATAGATGGTTATGGTTATTGTATTTGTGTGCTTTAGTTGATTATAAAAAAAATTGAACAAGTGTTTCAATCTCGTGTTTGGGTGTTTAATCAAGGGCCTAATTTTCAAATAATTCCATCACGTATGTATATATACGATGTCCATGTAAACATTAAAAGAAGTGTTGATTGATAGGTCATTTCAAGGTTATGTTTTATGGTACATCCCTTTTCTCTTTAATCTTAGTTTACTTGATTGATAGTTGGATTCATGTTCTCCTAAGATCTAGAGAGCCTATGTATTATGGGATATACAAAGCCTAATTTTTTTATATCTGGTTTGTTTCTTTAGATTTCCTTAGGGCCCTGCCCGACCAGTAAAACACCATTGTCGATCGCACGGGTAGAGAGCTGTGGATAGTGGTTTGGCGTAGTAGAAGCCGTTGCAAGGGAGGGTGTTAGTAGGCTTCCTTTTTGATTTGGAACTTCTAGTGGGCCCTATTGGAGACTCAATAAGAACAAAAATTAACAACCCAAATTAATTTTTTTAAGAGAAAGTCAAAAGAGGTCTTTGAAGATGAAGAAGAATTTCGCATGGGGAAGTAAATGGAATTTGGTACATTATTTGGAGAGTAGGGCTGGTCCAATGGGCTTTTGGACCTAGGCCAAGGCCTAGGGCCTCAGGATTTTTGGGTCTCTGCTTCGTCAATTGTAATCAGCTTACAACCTAACATGAATTTGGGCCTTTGTTTTTTTAACTAAGCCCAAAATAATAAAGTTCCTTTAATATAGTGCTACACACACGCTGCTTCTTTCCTTTCAATTCTAGAGTTGCATGTGTAATATTTGTCGTAAAACGGGTTCTAAAACCCGCTCCGTTTTGTAATTTAAGTATACGTTACAATGTTAGTTACACATTTATGTTAAACATTTAAAATGCGTTATATTAATAGTATTAAATAATAAATGAAATAATAAAGTTAAAATAATAATGATATTAAATAAAATATAAAAATAATAAAAATGAGATAACAAAGGGTGTGGACCGCAGGAATCGAACCCGAGTCTCCACCCAAACAATACACCAAACACACCACTACACCACACACACATATCTGTTATAATCTTAAATCAAATAAGTTATATACTAAAACAACGTTTGAACTCGAAATTCAAATCACAGAGCTGTAACACCCAGAGATTTATTTCAGCAAGCAAAGACCCGTTTTTCTGTTTAAATTAACGAATGAAACCGTTTTAATCATAAGATTAAATCCAATTCTCGAATCAATTCACCGGAAACAGTTACGTAATCACCGGACATTAAAACTTTATTAAAACCGAAACATTGAAATCATATAACTGCCCCCTCTCTATAAATAGTGATCCTAAACTTCTTTTGAACTCGCTCATACTCACAAAACACTCTACACCCTCTGTCTTCAAAATTTTACATCGCCGGAATTATCTTTAGTCGCCGGAACATCACCGGAGAATTCAAGATCACACCTGTTCGGTATAAACACCTTGAACCCTTTTCTTTTTATTCATTTTATTGTCGGTAGAAGTAAAAGCAATTAATCTAATAAGTGTTATCGGATTATCAACCGGGTATGTCAAACTGTTTTCATGAAATGAAGAAGACGAAGTTGAGAATGTGTATAGATGTAATTAAAACTGGTGTTTAAACCTGGTTAGACACACAGTCCAGTGATGGACTGTGTGCATTTTAACTAAAAGGTCCGGGGTTTGAGCCTCTAATACGTTGTCGATTTCCTTAAAAATCCAAACCTTTTTTTATAACTAATATATAAAACAGTCCAGTTAGTGTATAAATTTAATTAAAAACCCATATCCTCCGGGTTAGTCACACAGCCCAATTGGTCGGGCTGTGTGCAACACGAAGCAAGGGCGCGAGTTTGAGTCCGGTTATACGCAGCGTACTTTTAATAAAACAAACCTTTTTAATTAATTAGAAATATGATTTAACTCAGTTTGTGTATATATGTAATTAAATTTCAATATATTTCGGGTTAGACACGTAGCTCAGTTGGTAAAGTGCGTGCACGTAAACTAGAGGTCACGCGTTCGAGTCCCACACGTTGCCAAACCCGTCCGGTTTGACCCGATTAAGGGGTATATTTTTTATTGAAATTTTGTTTGATTTCCTTAAAAATAAAAAAATACATAATTAATTTCTTTTTAAACATAAAAATTAGTAATGAAACAATAAAATTACCTAAAAAGTCTAACAAAATTTGTTAAATAAAAATACTAATTTTAAGTAAAAGAAATATATTTACCGAATTATTACGTGAATATTTAGGTTAGCCTTTCCTCGTCGGTTAGTATCTTTGTATCGTGCGCGCTCGTTATCAACTCAAGAACGCACCCACTGTGAGTGAATTCCTACAAACTCCCCTTTTTATTCATGTTTTGGGGTGTATCATGTGTCGTTTTATTTATATCATTTATTCGATACTCGTGCTTTTACCATCATATGAACTAACGTGTTATGTGATATTTTGTTTATTGTTATTTGTGGTTATATTTTCTCATTTCAGTCAACCTCTCACATTAGGCCCACTTGTTCCCCGTTACATACGGGTAGAGCGTCGCGTTTCCTAATTAGATCGGCTCCGTTTGATTGAGCCTTGATCTCACAGCACATCGCTTATCGTGCTCACATGTACATTGCTAGTTGATTATGTGGTTTGTGGTTAGATTACATATACGTTGCTCATATTTGGTTTATGTACACTTTTATTGAATTAATAAACATATCATTCTAATGTTTAAATAGGATTCACTCGCCAACTTTTGTTGACCCAAAATCTCTATTTTACACATGATACAGGTGATCAAGTTGAAGCAAGGAACATATAGGACTTGGGCCTTAGAAGAAAAATAAAGCGTTATTTGAATGTCATGTTTAGAACATTTTGTGTTTGTATGGATTATGTGTTGGTTGGAATTCTTCCTTTTAATTTGAAATAATAAATATGAAACTTTATAATAGTAAATGTCATGAGCTTTGATGAAAACCCAATCATGCCCCGACTACCATATCCGCTGCGGGTCAGGGTGTGACAGATTGGTATCAGAGCTCTTGATTATAGGGATATAGGATAGGTTATTAGACCCTTAGAGCCTATACTATAGTCGATTAAATTTTAATTGCTTACGTGTTAAATGGTTACATGCAAACTCATGATATTTACTTGTTTTACATTTTATCTCACACACAAGCACTCCTACTACTGTATGATTTTGTGTGATATTCAATGTGATATACATATTGTTAACATAATATGCTTACATATATACGCATCACGCACGTCTCAGTCTTCACATATTTGAACATTTTAAGCTTTCTTTCTCAAAATTTTGTGATATTTTCATTTTCCAATCTCATTAAAGTGAGTTCTACGACGAGCATGTAGTAACTGGAAGGGTACAAGTACCGGCAGTCGAAACGTCCTGTCTAGGATTGACATTCTTATAAATCCAATATAAGGGACCAGTTTGCCTACCTGAGACTAACGATGAGAGTACGAAGGACCTATTAGGCCAAAGCATGCCACACCAAATGTCGTGTGAACTAACCCCATTTTGAATCGTCACTGTGTCTACACCAGGACACCTCCCGACTTTATACCTCGCAATCATGTTTTACGATTTTCATTCGGGTGGTGCGAGTGTTAACAGGCCAAAAACCAATATGAACCCTACAAAGTCCAGTATGCATGGTGGCCCACATGACTACCTAGGCCAAGTATGGGGGAAATATGTGGGCCCAAACATGATCAAGGCCCAAGACATCCAATGGATGTAGTGAATTTATTTTCTCATTTGTTTTGTGGATGTTAATTTCTAAATGCGACACATGACACCAAAACGTCAAACTTATAAGCTCGTTACGTATTTCCTGTAGATGTCTTCTAGGCACTCTCGCGGAGGTAGGAGATCAGGAAGATCCGGCGAGCGTATGACTGCTCAAATAGCCCAACAAATGGCCGTCGTGATTCCTGAAATTGTGATCAAGTCCAACAAGCTCTCGCCGCTAATCCTGTCAACCCAATCAACCCAGAGGGTCAAAATACTGCCAACCCTCCCACAACCACCACCAAGTGCACCTACGAGCACTTCAACTCATGTGACCCTCCAAAGTACGAAGGGACTGAAGGGGTCACTTCTCTCCTCCGATGTGAAGAGATGGAGAGTACCTTCCTCAATTGTGATTATCCCAACGACCGTAAGGTTCGTTATGATATTGGTCGTCTGAATGTGGTAGCACTCACATGGTGGAATGCTGAGAAAGGCAGACGAGGCACCGAAGCCGCAGTAGCCATAACTTGGGAAGAATTGAGAGAACTCATGACCAAACGCTTCTGTCCAAGAAGTGAAATTAAGAAGTTGGAAGATGAGTTCTATTTCTTGAAACAGAAAGAGGGAGACCATATAACCTACAACAAGAGGTTTCTCGAATTGAATCAAATGGTTCCCAATTTGTTCACTCCCCTGTACCGTTTAATTGAGCACTACATTCGGGGTCTTCCTTTGAAGATTCAGGACTCTGTGATGAGTACTATGCCTGCAACTCTGGAGGTAGCAATGGAGCTAGCTACTAAGCTCACTGAAAATCACATTAGGAACAATAATTTCAAAGACGAGAAGAAGAAAGATAAAACACCAACTGAAACCCCTACCTCAACCCAAACTGGATCCTCTTCTCGATTCATTGGCAAGAGAAAGCGACACGGGAAGAATTTTTTCGTTACTCAAACAAATTAGCCAACCCAAACCAATTAGCCAACCCAAACCAATCAATCCATTACCGCCGCTCCAATCACCCAAGTTGCTCCTTCTACCGCTCCATTCAAGAAACAATATACAAGACCTCACCCAAAATGCAACCGATGTCAATATCACCACCCTCTTGAGAACCCATGTCTCCACTACACAAGTTGTGGCCCTGCAGGTCATACAATCAAAACCTGTCGCTCTCTTCAAAGACCAGCCCGCAACCAACCTCAAGCTCAACCAAACAACCAAGTGGTGGGCCAAGCTCCATACCAACAACCTCTACTATTACCACCTGCTCAACCAATGGCCCAACCCTTTTACCAACCCAACTACCCTATGATGCCACCCGTCAGAGCTTGTTTCAATTGCGGTGATCCAACCCATTTTCGCAACACATGTCTGCATTTAGTGAACATCATCAATGCTCAAGCCCAAGCTAATCCTGTGAACCAAGCCAACCAAGCCAATCCGCCAGCAAGAGGTAGAGCTTTTAACATCAACGCCAACTAGGCTAAAGTGGATAACAACGTGCTTAATGGTACGTTTCTCATTAACGGTAGTTATTCATCTATTCTTTTTGACACTTGCGCAGATAAGAGTTTTGTGTCCCAAGAGTTCGAATCTATTCTTGGTTTACCTCGCGTTAGTATAGCCGAAACATTTACAGTGGAAGTAGTAGATGGTGAACCTATTACGTTAGACTCTACCATTCATGATTGCACTCTTACTCTTAATGATCATGATTTTCCAATCGGTCTTATCCCTATGAAATTGGGAAGCTTCAACGTCATCATTGGAATGGACTGGCTTAGTCAGCATCACGCTGAAGTTGTTTGTTATGAAAAATTTATTCGAATTCCTCTCGTCGACGGTCAAACTCTTCGTATTTTTGGTGAAACCCCATCCAAAGGACTCAAGCTGATGTCATGTCTTCAAGCTCGAAGATATATTCGAAAGGATTATATAGCATTCCTAGTCCATATCGCCAAGAAAGAAGGCAAGGAGAAGAAAATTGAAGATATTCCAATTGTTAGAGATTTTCCTCAAGTTTTTCCCGACGACGTTTTAGGACTTCCTCCTATGAGAGAAGTCGAATTTCGAACCGATTTGGTACCTGGTGCCACTCTAGTCTCAAAATCTCCATATCGGTTAGCACCATCAGAAATGCAAGAGTTAGCTAGTCAGTTGCAAGAGCTGACTAACAAGGGATTCATACGTCCTAGCTCATCACCTTGGGGTGCACCCGTTCTTTTCGTCAAGAAGAAGGATGGAACCTTTCGAATGTGTATCGATTATCGAGAGCTTAACAAGCTGACCATTAAGAACCGCTATCCTTTACCTCGCATCGATGACCTTCTAGATCAACTTCAGGGTGCCACCTGTTTTTCAAAAATCGATCTTCGTTCTGGTTATCATCAGTATAGAGTACGTGAAGAAGACATTCCAAAGATTGCCTTTCGAACTCGCTACGGTCACTACGAATTCATGGTCATGCATTTTGGGTTGACCAATGCTCCCGCCGTTTTCATGGATTTGATGAATAGGGTGTGTAAACCCTACCTCGACCGTTTTGTTATTGTCCTTATCGATGATATTCTTATTTACTCCAAGACCAAATCAGATCATGAACGACATCTTCGACTCATCCTAACACTTTTGAAAACCGAAAAGCTCTACGCTAAGTTTTCAAAATGTGAATTCTGGTTAAAAGAAGTTCAATTCCTTGGTCACGTCGTTAACGACAAAGGAATTCATGTCGACCCTTCAAAGATTAAAGCAGTTCAAGAATGACAAGCTCCACGCACCCCTACCAAAGTTAGATCATCCCTCGGTTAGCTGGTTATTATCAACGTCTCATCGCCAATTTCTCTCGTATTGCCTTACCACTCACGGCCTTGACTCATAAGGGCAAGCCCTTCGTTTGGGGGCCCAAGTAAGAAGAGGCTTTTCAAACCTTGAAACAAAAGCTTTGTGATGCACCTATCCTCACTCTCCCTGACGGTTGTGAAGACTTTGTAGTCTATTGTGACGCATCAGGGCAGGGACTAGGGTGTGTCTTAATGCAAAAAGGAAAGGTGATAGCCTACGCCTCAAGAAAACTTAAAGTCCACGAGAAAAATTACACCACTCACGACCTAGAACTCGGAGCAGTCGTGTTCGCTCTAAAGATATGGAGACATTATCTCTATGGTACAAAGTGTGAGATCTACACTGACCACAAGAGCCTTCAACATATCTTCAATCAAAAAGAGTTAAACATGAGGCAACGAAGATGGGTTGAACTTCTGAATGATTACGATTGTGAAATCTGTTATCATCCTGGTAAAGCTAATGTCGTAGCAGATGCTCTTAGCCGAAAAGAGTATGCTAACTCCATTCATCTTTTGTGTTCTCAAATCGTGACTAATCTTCAAAACCGCATTCGTGCAGCTCAACATACTTCTGACATGGAAAATGATGTACGAGATGAACTATCTTGTGGAGCTGAAACCAAGTTAGAATCCAAGTCCGATGGTATCCTTTACTATCTAAACCGTATTTGGGTACCTGATTGTGACAATCTTCGTACCTTTCTCATGAATGAGGCCCACAAAACACGATACTCTATACATCCAGGTGCTGATAAGATGTATCAAGATCTACGATACTCTTACTGGTGGCCTGGCATGAAGAAGGATATGCCATTTTTGTCTCCAAGTGCCTCACATGTTCGAAAGTTAAAGCTGAACATCAAAGACCCTCAGGATTACTTGTTCAACCCGAAATACCCGTATGGAAGTGGGAAAACATAACCATGGATTTCATTATCGGGTTATCTCGCACCTCTAGTGGGCATGACATGATTTGGATTATTGTTGATCATCTTACCAAGTTCGCTCATTTCATTCCGATCCGCGAAGACTACAAAAACGAGAAGCTAGCTCGTATTTAAATCAATGAGATTGTAAGTCGACACGGTGTGCCTTTGAGTATCATCTCGGATAGAGATGGACGTTTTACTTCACGAACATGGCAAGCCGTACAATTAGCATTAGTCACACACTTAGATCTCAGCACCGCCTTTCACCCTCAAACTGATGGTCAATATGAGCGCACCATACAGACTCTTGAAGACATGTTGCGAGCATGTGTCATCGACTTCAAGGGCAATTGGGATACTCATCTACATTGGTTGAATTTTCTTATAATAATAGTTATCACTCGAGCATTGGTATGGCTCCATTTGAAGCTCTATACGGTCGTAAGTGCCGATCCCCTGTATGTTGGCACGAAATCGGTGAAGCACCGATCACTGGACCGGAATTAATCCAAGAAACAACCGATAAGATTCTTCAAATCCGCAATAATCTTTTAGCAGCTCAGAGTCGTCAAAAGAATTATGCTGATAAACGACGAAAGCCCCTCGAGTTTTGTGTTGGCGATCAAGTACTTTTGAAAGTATCACCGTGGAAGTGAGTTGTTCGTTTTGGACAAAAAGGCAAGCTAGCACCTTGTTATGTGGGACCATTTCAAAATACTCGAGAGAGTTGGTCTTGTAGCCTACAAGCTTGACCTACCAGAAGAACTCAGCAAGATTCATCCCACGTTCCATGTATCCAACTTGAAAAAATGCCTAGCCGACGAAAACCATTCAGATTGATGAATCAATGCATTTCATAGAGCAACCTGTAGAAATTATGGACTTCGGTGAGAAACACTTAAGACGAAGTCAAATTCCAATAGTCAGGGTTCGTTGGGAGTCGAAACGAGGACCCGAGTTTACTTGAGAATGTGAAGACTCAATGCGCGAAAAATACCCTCATATCTATCAAATTAAACCTACTACTACTTAAATTTCGGGACGAAATTTATAAAAGTAAGGGCTACTGTAATATTTGTCGTAAAATGGGTTTTAAAACCGCTCCGTTTGTAATTTAAGTATACGTTACAATGTTAGTTACACATTTATGTTAAACGTTTAAAATGCGTTATATTAATAATATTAAATAATAAGTAAAATAATAAATTTAAAATAATAATATTATTAAATAAAATAGAAATAATAAAAAAATAAAATAACAAAGGGTGTGGACCGTGGTGGAATCGAACCTGGGTCTAGACCCAAACAATACACCAGACACACCACTACACCACACACACATATCTGTTATAATCTTAAACCAAATAAGTTATATACTAAAACAACGTTTGAACTCGAAATTTAAATCACAGAGCTGTAACAGCCGAAGATTTATTTCAGCAATCAAAGACCCGTTTTTCTGTTTCAATTAACGAATGAAACCGTTTTAATCATAGGATTCACTCGCCAACTTTTGTTGACCCAAATCTCTATTTTTACACATGATACAGGTGATCAGGTTGAATCAAGGAACATATAGGACTTGAGCCTTAGAAGAAAAATAAAGCGTTATTTGAATGTCATGTTTAGAACATTTTGTGTTTGTATGGATTATGTGTTGGTTGGAATTCTTCCTTTTAATTTGAAATAATAAATATGAAACTTTATAATAGTAAATGTCATGAGCTTTGATAAAAACCAATCATGCCCAAACTACCATATCCGCTGTGGGTCAGGGTGTGACAGCATGCACTTACCTCTCACTTCCTCGTGATTCCAAACATCACCATGTTGCTCTGAGTTCTGATTACCTTTGCGGCTCTAGCAGACACCAGTCTAATTCGTTGCTTGAGGTTAATTATGGCCTCCCAGTTCATGATTTGGGGAGAAACTAGGGAGCAATTGATGTTAATTCTGGTGTCTGGATATCAGGGAACGGCAATTTATATGATTATGTTATATATGTGTGCTTTACTCAATTAATATTTACCCTAGAAATCAAAATTTTCAATTGATTCTTTGTAACATCCGTAAAAAACCGGGTTAACCAAACCCGCTTCGTTTATTAACCGAACATTCAGTTAAAAATTTTGTTGCATATTTAATGCTCAAATTAATTTTAAACGATACATAATTAATAAGTATATTAGAATATAAAATTTATATTTGAAAATTTATTAAAAATAGTGAAATAAAAATTAAATGCTGATGCCGGGTTTCGAACCCGGGTCAGCCGGGAACTCAAAGACTTAACACACCAACATTCCACCACTCCGCCACTTGTGTTGTTTGATGAAATACTAAAACAATTAATACTTAATATAAAACTCGAAGTCAAAAATCTGTCACTCAGTGCGCCCAAATCAATTCGCTGGAAATCCTGACGAATTCGTCAATCATTGACGTTTTCTTTTGTCATAACGGATGCATTTACACCAACGCCGGTTATAACTGAAGAACATTAAGGTCACTCATTCAAATTATCAAACCATAACCGAAAAGTGTTAAATTCAAAACTGGAAATGCAATTAAATCTGAGTTATGCCTTATTCACCAGTTGAGCTCGCGAGTTTATCAAGATTACACTCTCCATTTCGCTCAGAAAAGCCTCGCCGCAGTCGCCGGAATTCTCGGCAAATTAACCGAAAATTATCACCGGAAAACTGAATTCAATCCATCCTTTCTGCTTACTCTAAAATAAGATTTTTAGAGCTCATACCGACATCACCCACACTCACCTTAAACTCCCTGAAGAATCTCTGTCGCAAGAAAAACATCGCCGGAATTTTCTGCAAGTCGCCGGAAAACCGAGACTTTCATCAACACGGTAAATACCTCGACTTTTTCTGTTTCAATCCATTGTTAGACCATTACTAACATCAAACCATCGCCCAGAAGCAATCCCAGACGACGTTGCCGAATTTTCTGTTTTCGCCGGAAAACTTCTGGAATTTCCAGAATCTCGCTGTTAATCGGTATGATCATTTAAACATCCTGATAATCGTTGCTCAGTAATTCAATTTTATATCCAATCAATCAAAACTGTTATCTGACCCGAACAGAGGAAGCTCACAAAACAGAGCCGGCGATCCTTGCCGGAGTTCTGAAAAAGACGACCTGTTCTGGTACTTTCTTTCCCCAAACCCTTTCTGTTGAATACCTTTCAATTGCTCATGATATTCGTTAACCGAATTAAACAAGAAACAGTTGGTTTAACCGTTGTCTGTGTTTTGAACGAAGAAGATGAAGACTATTATGATTATAAGATTAATTAAAATCGGTATTATAAACGGGTTAGACACACAGTCCAGCGGTGGACTGTGTGCAAACAAATACATACACGTCGCGATTTCGATTCCTATCACAACCTTACTCTCTTAAATAAAAATGCCCTTTTTAACCGAATCGGGATAACTCACAGAATCATGTTAAGTATAATAAAAACTGGATTATTAACCAGGTTAGACACACAGTCCAGCGGTGGACTGTGTGCAACACTAACTCATACGTCCCGGGTTCGAGACTGGTTGACGGCACCGGTTCAAAGCAATTAAAATCCTTTTTAAAAATAAATGATTTTCGGATTAAGTTAAATAGTATATAAATATAATTAAAAACTTAAATATTTCGGGTTAGACACGTAGCTCAGTTGGTAGAGCTGCGTGCACGCGTACGGGAGGTCACGGGTTCGAGTCTCACTCAGTGCAATAATATTAACAATCGAACCGGTCAACGGTCAACAGTCGTGGTCAACGGTCAAAAGTCAACATTTTTTTTATTATTTTTAGTTATTTATTTAATTTAAAAATCAATTAAAAATACTTAAAAATAACGTTTTTAAAGTTAGAAAATAGCCTTAAACTCACAAAAATATATCCAAAAATCCTACTAAAATTGATTAATAAAATCCGTTTATTTACCGAACCGTTATGTTATTTAGGTTAGTTCCCTTGCCGATTAAATCCGAATTCGTGGGCATTCATCATCAATCCAAGAAACGCAACCACTGTGAGTGAATCTCTACAAATTCGCCGTTTTAATCACGTTTTTGGGGTGTATCATGTGTCTTATTATTTATCATATTTAAACTATTGTGCATCCATCATATCCGTGAACAAATGTGTGTTCAACATGTATCAACTGTTTGTGTGGTTATTGTTTAGATTAAATTTATCATTTTCAGTACATACATTATCATAGGCCGCCGCTCCCCATTACATTATGAGCGTTGAGCTGTTCCCCATTACATTAGGAGCGTGAACCAGGCGTTGCCAACATACGATCGGCTCCGTTTGATTGAGCCTTGATCGCACATACATTATCATAGGCCGCCGCTCCCCATTACATTATGAGCGTTGAGCTGTTCCCCATTACATTATGAGCGTGAACCAGGCGTTGCCAACATACGATCGGCTCCGTTTGATTGAGCCTTGATCGCACAGACATTTATCATAGGCCGTCCGTTCCCCATTACATTATGAGCGTGAACGTGACGTTGCCAACATATACAGTTTCATTCATGTTATATATTCATGCAAGTTGTTTTGTTATTGTATGTTATGGTTTGTTATTGTATGTTATTGTTTGTTGTTGTTTGTTATTGTATGATTATTTACGTTTGCTCACATATGATCATTGCACAATTTTTCCATATTAAATACAACAAGAAATAAATAATAAATGTTTTCTAACAAGGTTCACTCGCCAACTTTTGTTGACCCAAAAAAAAACCCTTTTACACATGATACAGGTGGACAGGACGAAGCAAGGAACACATAGGAAAGTGCCTTAGAAGAAAAATAATGAAGTTATATAGATGTATAGAACATGTTGTATTTGTATGATTTGATTGTATGATCTCCTTTAAATTGTAATAATAAATATGAAACATTATAATAAATGTCATGAGCTTTGATTAAAACCCAATCATGCCCCGATCACCTTTTCCGCTGCGGGTCGGGGTGTGACATTCTTTGTCTTTGTTATTATGCTCGAGATTTTGACTTTGCTTGTGGAATTGCAATTGATTATTGAAACTATGGCTACAAGTTGAGATTGGGTTGTGTTTGGAAGGGACTTTCAAATCAAAGAAGAGAATAGTGAAAATTGGCTATTGCACAGGTAACTTTTTTAAGATTTCAATTGCTATTTGATATTTGTTAGATATTAGTGATTGTTATGTGTTATTAGTTAGGCTATATCTAATTGAATTTTGCTAGAAATTGGGGATTGTTGTGTGATAGTAGTTAGGCTATTTGCTAGAGGTTAATCATTGTTTTCTCTTAAATCAATTCATATGTCAAATCGAATCCGAATTTTTGAATCTGGTTATGCAAAAGGACAAAAAACGGAAACAAGAAGCTTTAACTGAATCACAAAAAGGAGCACTTCTAAAATTTTGTTCAAAACCAAATAATGAACCTACAAATGACCAACCTCAAATGATGATACACCTACATGTGATGAACTTACAAATGGTACACCTACAAACAATGATGCGCCTACAAATAATGAACCTACAAATGGTACACCTACAAGTAATGATACACCTACAAATAATGAACCTACAAATGATGATCCTACAATCGAGAATCATTTTAAAGATCCTACAAATTTTGTTGATCCAAATCAATGGAATAATATTAGTATTAGTCTAAGAGATGTACTTATAGAAAAAGGTCTGATTAAAATTCATGATTACGATTTTCCAAAACATGAACTCTCAAGAAGCTTTAATGCATCTCACTATATGCGAACGTTACCAAATGGAGAAAAATTAGAAAGAAAATGGTTGATGTATTCTATAGATTTAGATAGAACATTTTGTTTTTGTTAAAGTTGTTTAACGTGAAGCAATGTACAAGTACCTTAGCTAAATAAGTTAATAATGATTGGAAAAATATTAGTGGTAACTGAAAGAACATGAAAACAATAATGTACTATCACTAATATGAGAACATGGATGGAACTAAAGATAAGATTGGCGAAAAATAAAAAATGGATAAACAAAATCAAGATAAAATAAATAAAGAAAAAGAACATTGGAGAAATGTGCTAAAAAGAATTATTGCCCTTGTAAAGGGTTTTGGTAAACATAATTTAGCCTTTCGTGGTACAAATGAACAACTGTATGAAGAAAACAATGGTTTATTTTTAGCTGGTATTGAGATGATTGTAGAATTTATTCGGTAATGCAAGAACATGTTGAACGCATACAAAATAAAGAAATTCTTAATCATTACCCTGGACCCAAAATGCAAAATGAACTAACAGATTTATTATCGAATGAGGTCAAAATCTGAATTATTAGAAAAGTTAAAGAAGCTAAATAATTTTCAATTATTCTTGATTGCACTCCTGATACAAGCCGCAATGAACAAATGTCTATTATCTTACGATGTTTGGATATTTTGCCAACTTCAATAGAAGTTAAAGAATACTTTCTATAAATTTTAATAATGAATGATACAATCGTTAAAGTCTTTTTGATTCTATTATTGAAGAACTTAATAGAATAGGACCTAAGGTAGATGACATTAGAGGAGAAGGTTATGATAATGGATCAAATATGAAAGGAAAACATAATGGAGTACAAAAACGATTGTTAAGTGTTCATCCTAGAGCCTTTTATGCTCCATGTGGTTGTCATAGTTAAATTTAGTAATTTCTGATATGGCTAGCTCTTGTAACAAAGCTGAGGATTTTTTTGCAACCATACAACGTATTTATTCTGTGTTTGCATCATCCACTAAAAGATTGAAAATTTTACAAGATAATATACCATATTTAACTCTTAAATCATTATCCCAAACACATTGGGAAAGTCGGTTAGAAAGTGTTAAAGCAATTAGGTTTCAAGCTCAAGAACTAAGAGATGCATTAATGGATTATAGTGACGAGCTTAATGTTAAAAGTGAGGCTAATGTAGTTAATGTAGTTAGCGAAGATTATTTGGTATGATGTTAACATGCTGAAAATGAGTTTGAAAATTTTGAATTTCTATTAGCGATGGTTATTTGGTATGATGTTTTACATGTTGTTAATGTAGTTAGTAAAAACTTACAATCAAAAGACATGTGTATTGACATTGCTATAAAACATCTAAATGGACTTATTTGTTATTTTAAAAAGTATAGGGATGAAGGATTTGAAAAGGCAATGAATACGGCTAAAGAAGTTGCTTTAAAGATGGGCATTGAACCTAGTTTTCGTGAAAAACATATTGTTCACAAAAATAGAAGATTTGATGAAATTACTGATAATGAAACTGAAAACTCCTATAGATTCTTTTAGAACGGATTACTTTTTATACATAGCAGATCAAGCTTGTGTTTCACTCAAAAGTAGATTTGATCAATTTAAAGAATTTGATAATAGTTTTGGTTTTATGTTTAGTATAAAAAACTTAAAATCCTTAAAATGAAGAATCTTTAGAAAAGAAGTGCATTCATCTTGAAAAGTTTTGGGAAATGATAATCATGTCGATGTTATTGGTGTAGATTTATTTCAAGAACTAAAAATGTTAAGAGATATAATATATGTAGAGTCTGACACACTTATAAATATATTAACTTATATTAAAAGCTTTAATTCTTTTCCAAATGCATATATTGCCTATAGAATTTTGTTAACCATTCTTGTAAATGTTGTTTCTACTAAACATAGTTTTTCTGGATTAAAACTAATAAAAAATTACTTAAGATCAACAATGTCACAAGAAAGATTTAAAAAGTTTAGATATTATCTCAATTGAAAGAGATTTTTTGGAAGAACTTGATTACGATTCTTTCATCAAACAATTTGACTCGGTTAAAGCTAGAAAAATAGATTTTATTTAAACATGTACTTAACCAAGGGCGTAGCTTTGTAAGGGCGGGAGGGGGCGGACGACCCCTTGAACTTTTCGCTAAGCAGTGGAGAGTATGTAGTTTTCATATAGAAATTTTTGGGTATATACGTTTTCGACCCCCTAGATTTATAGAAAATTTTGGGTAATACGTTTTCGACCCATGATCGGATATCTCAAACTTCGCCACTGTACTTAACATATACAAAGCTTATAACTTTCAAAAAAAATTAACTTCGCCAACTATAAACTTTCTAGTTTATAATTGCCGGTCCCAAGACCGGGTAAAGGAGGAGGGTTTTGTTACTAAATATAAAAATAATAATTTTATTAAAGGCCCTCTACGTAGTTCGCTTAGGGTATCCAAAAAGTGTTGGAGATAACATGCAAATAAACTTGAGAATCGGAAATTTTGACACCGGCCAATTCAAATCAAATTAACTTTCAGCGTTTTGGGGAAAATTTAACACAAAATTATCCAAATTTCTAGGATATTATGGGTTTCTTGTTGGGTGATGAAACACAAAATGATCCAAAGTATTTTTTTTTTTTTTGTGTTTTTTGGGATGATACTTAAAATACCTAGTTAAATGTTTTTTTTGTTATCTTTTATTTTATTTAGTTATTTGTTTTATATATTTTAAATTAAACTAGTTAGTTTATTTTTATATAAAAAGAGGGTAGTTTAGGCTAGTGATGCCATCAAATTGAGTGGCTTAGTTTAGTGGATGAAGTGAGTAACATGTTATTGTAAGATTAGAGGGGTTTAGGGTACTTTAGGGTAGGGATGAGCAAATGGTACTGGTACCGAATTTACCGAACAGGTTTTTCGGTACCGTACCGTATCGATACCCACTTTTAGGGATTTTCAATACCGGTATGTTCAGTACCCGTACCGATTAGTACCGAGGTTATCCCTACCTTATGGAAGTGATGCCACCCCATAGAATTTCATTTCATTTCTAAAATTTAATACAATCCTTGACAAAAATTTGAAATGAAATTTCAAGTTCACAAAACCAGTTCAACACTAATATAAGTTTATTTCATTACAGGACGAAAGTTTACATGGTTTACATATGAATTCTGAGATCGGTTGTGTGTTCTAGTTTGGGAAAACGCCTTTAGGAATGATGATATCTCCAATGTTGTTGTGCCATGGGTCAGCCAAGTGAGTTGCCAAGTTCTCCAAGGGTCCAGTACCAGGGTAAGCCGATTGTTGCACACAGAATCCCACGAATGCCAACAACGCTAGACGTCCTATGTTTCATAAAACAAATACACAAACAAAATCATACACAGAAAATGTGTTGATCTAAGTTAAATGAGAGTGTGTATATATATATATATATATGGGTTGTAGAGTGAACATTAGGTTGAGAGTGAACTATGTGAACTAATCTGAGCCATTGGATTATATCATCTAGAGATTTTTAAACAATAGCAAGATTGTAATTATAATGTTGTAACTTCCCTTTAAATTAATTGATAGAAGGGTATTTGCGTTTTTTGTAAATTGCATTTATTAAACAATATAATCAAAATTCCTAAAATCTTACTAGTTTCCATATATACAAGATACACAGTTGTTAATGTATAAACATGTGTACAGTCTCAATAGTATCAGTTTATACAAGATACACAGATGTTAGTTTATACACATGTGTACAGTCTCGCTAACTATCAATTTATACAAGATACACAGCTATTAGTTTATACACATGTGTACAGTCTCGCTAACCATCAGTTTATACAAGATACACAGTTGTTAGTTTATACAAATGTGTAAAGACTTTTGATACATCTGTGTATTTTGTAGTCCACGCCCTAGTTCCTTTAGAAGTTTCATATATGGTTTGAATCCGGGAGAGAGAGTTGGTGTCCAGTACCTAGTTCCGTTATGAGTTTCATATATGTTATTAGCAACTGACTCTATACAATTTTAAAATAATGGATAAGTAATTAAAAATGTAAGAGAGAGAGAGAAAATTAATGGATGAGAAAATTAAAGGATTTTAATTAAGAGAGAGAGCGCTAATGTCATTCTTACCCTTTTAATCTAAAAAATAATCAATGGTCAAGATTAGTTCACTCAGTTCATTTTCAAGAAGTTATTCACAAATGATCCTAATCATATATATATATATATATTGTTAAGTATTTATACCGTTTTTAATTTCTTTAACTTTGTACTCTGCAAACGCCTTCGGGTCTTTTGAGTAGCCCAATGGATCGAAAGCACCTCCAGGGTACTTCTTCTTTTCTGGGTCTTTTTCCATGCTCCTTTGGTGCTCCACAAAGGCAATGGAGATGAACTCAATGGCCAAAATGGTGGGTAGGGTACCCCAAGGAACAGGGTTTCCTAGGTATGTAGCTTGTCCTCCGGGTACAGCAGCCCATTCTTGTGCTTTTACCCAGTTGCCCAATCCTAAGGCTTCTGGTAACAAAATCCCTGGCTGCAGAGTTTGTAACCATTAGTCATCAAAACACCAGTTAATATGTCTATACTTTTGGTTGATTGTAATGTTTTTTTGTCTCCAATGTTATTGTCTAGAAATGATTTTGGTAAAAACGTCCAAAGGGTTGTCAATTTCCGGCACGACACCATAATAAACAGGTTTTGAACCATAGTATTTAACCCATGTAATTAAACAGGTCGTGTTCGGGTTGACTTTTTTAGTGAAACGGGCCGTGTTAAGTTTGACCTATTAACTTGTTTAATTAAACAGCTGGACCAACTAATTCGTCTATGGCATGTTTAACCCATTTTTTACAACCCACCAACTCGATCAACAAGTCTATAACTTGATTATTGTCTATAAAGACGTTTGACACATTTAGATAGGGTTAAAATGGGTCTGGTTAAGGTAAAACAATTCAACCCCGACAATCCACAACCTAAATCAACCATACGTTATTGACATCCCTAAAAAGACTTACCACTGCAAGCATAGCCCATCTGCAGTGAATAAGCTCAGACTCTTTGAACCTCTCGAGGTTCTCCGGGACTTCACCAAGACGAAGTGGGTCGAACCCGAAATCCCTGAAACACACAAAACATAAAACTTATGTTTGAATCCCACTTACTCATATATACAAACAAAGGTACTAGAGTTTAAATCTTTCATATTACTATATACCCGGGTGCAGACCCATCTAGATACGGTGGCCGCGGTTGACCGGGCATCCAATCAGCGGTCATGGAAATCCTAGAAGCATTGGTGGCAGCACCTGAAAGTGGCACAGCAGTTGCAAATCTTGACTTAGATGAAGACAGGACCGCGGGGCGGCACGCGGCAGCGATACCGCAGCTCATTAACGAATTAGAAGCCATTCCCAGAAGAAAGTATATGGATCTTGAAGAGGAGGTTTTTGTTAGTTGTGGTGGATGAATAATGGTGGTGATGATTTTGTACAAGTATTACGGAGGAGTTTTTTTGGGGTGATAAAATGCAATATCCAAATGCTGATTGTTACTGGGCCACGTGGAAGGTTCATCCATACAATATGCTTATGTGGCAGGTGAGGGGTAGTTTTGTAATTTGTGTTCATTGATTTTTTGGGTTGATTGGGTGGTTGTGGTTTTTTTGTTAGAATGAGGGAATCAAAGGTTGTGGTCATGAACTGATCCGGGTTTAAACTATCAGGACATTAGATATGAACTCTTATCCATTATAAATATTATTGATTTTTATCAAGATATTTTTATCAAGGTTGTTCTCCCTAGATACTCTGAAATTTCTAACCAAATTATAAGACTTTCATGTTGTAATAAGTTTCATTAAAATCAAAATTAGTTGGATAAAACTGAGTAACAAAAGATATGTTTATTTTTTTGTTGGGTATAATTGATGGTTCCAGTTGCACATGAAAAGTACTTTAGGACCAAATAGTTCATGGATGCTTGTGGTTAAGTATAAGGGGGAAAACTTAATGGTGTGGTAGTGAAAACATTGTGCTAGTGAAACCATGCACACCATAGTCAAGATTAGTGGAAACTAATGCGGTATCAACGTTGTAAGTATTCTATGGGTGGTGAAAACCACACCCCATAGCCATACAAGCTAGAAAGAAGTCCAGAGTTTGCAACCGTAGGATCAAGATAATCTCCCAACGAATCTGTCCGAACACGGATCAACATGCAGATTCCATTGATTCATATGGTGAATGCAAAATAAAAAATTAATGATGAGCAAGATAAAAAACTAAAAAAAACAAATAAAAAACTAATCAATTAAAGCCCCAAAGTGTGTAATGCTAGTGATGATGATTACATGAAACCCACTCTCTCTCTCTCTATCTACAAATATGAACACTAGAAAACTCTAGAGAGAGAAAACACCATAGGATACACACTCTCCTCTTCACCTGTAAATTTCTCTACAAGCTAACTTCTATTTATATACTCCCTATTAGAATAATAGGAAAAATACAATTTAACCCCTAATTTACTCTAATCCACACAAGGTTTTGCCTACACAAATACAATACCTAAATTGATGATGTTGCCACACAATTATACATCAACAGATCTCTCCCTGGCAATAGCATCAATTTCGGCATCAATTGCAGTTCTTTGTTCTTCTTCTTGACTTGATCATTGACGACTTGACTATTTTGGGTTGCTTCAGCCTAGCCTATAATAAGAGGCTCCCTTAAGCTTATGCATCCATAATCGCATCTTCTCAACACTACTAGAAAACTCCCGTTATTCATACCAAAATTTTCTACGCATTTCCTACGAACAAAATGCCCACACTTTTCCTACGAAATTTCGACGTATAAGAAAGGGTCTTAGTTTTGTGACAAAAAAGCGACGAAAAAATAACAAATTATTTTGCGTAGGAGAAATGTCGGAAAATTCCAATAGATTTCTGACGAAATCCGTTTTTATTTTAACCATTAATCGGAAAGTCGTAGAAATCATTATGCGTAGGAAAAGTGTCGGCAATTTCCGACAGAATCCGTTTTCATTTTAATCAACGGTAGGATATGCCTTGGAATCCAATTTATCAAAAAAATTATTCAAATAAAATGAAATTAATGATATTAAAATATATATTTTTATTTTTATAAATATATATTTTATTTTTAAATTAATTTATTACTATCCGTAGGAAGTGTGTCGGAAATTACTGACAAATTACTCACGAAATGGATAATTTTTTTTGTAATACATATTGTATTATATATGTGTTATTTCTAAAATAAATTTATTAATATCCATAGGAAATTTGTCGTAAATGCAACTTTTTTTACCAGACACCTTCATCGGCAGCTAATGCATATCTAAATTTCAGTCCTTATTTAATGTCGGTTATTATGAATGCTTAAACCGACGACGCCACTGCGGGCAGCCGACGCCGTCGCTGCCATTGCGTGCCGACGATGTTGCGACACACCAGTTTAACAACAGTTTTAACAATTGACCAGTTTTAAATGTTTTAACCGAATGGTTTACCGGTTTAACTGGTCGTATGTATAACTTACAATAATAGTTAAATTATTGCTATTAATTTGGTAGATTTTAGTTGCTGAATATTTTTAAAACATTAAAATTTTGGGTGAATGGTTCATGTTCGGGTCAACACACACTTTTTCGGGCTGTGTTCGGGTTCAAACACCCATACGATTTTCGGGTTCGGGCTGTGTTTGGATTTGTATTAAATTTCGATGGAGGTCGTGTTGGACCCGCTGACCTGTGGACACGACCCATTTAGTAAAAGGATCTTGTCACCAAGAATATACTAATTGAGCACTTTACTTTATTTTTTACAAACCATTTATTGTTGGGACCCGGAGAGTGAAAAAAAAACATATATGACGCATTCTGTAGCATCGTTCAGAATCAGTACAGAGACACCATGAGGGACTTGAAAGAAAAATCTAAAGACAAAGCCAGAGAGAAGCTGGACATGTTATAATAGGAAACAAACATAGATTTGACATAATTTATAAATATTCACCAGCTTCGGTGTCTAAGGTAGTATAGAAGCAATTGTTTAAGGTATGGGAGTTACATTACTATTATTCCTACTTTATTATATATATATATATATATATATATATATATATATACATACACACACGTTTAAGGCTAGACTATGTGCCAAGTACAATATAAACCACACATATATAGAGCAATAGAATATATATATAATATATATATATATATTGTTTTCAAGGTTGGAAAACTGAAAAATGGCTAAAAAAAGTTAGAGAACGGGAGAACAAACCACATAAGAAAGGGTAGTGCTGAAGGTATATCCTCACATACTGGTTGATCCATTGGGTTAGACGAGCATCGCATCCGTTTGGTAAGCTAATCATATTTTTATAAATTAGTATAAGAAGTTGGGTCAAAAAATATAATTGTTTGTAGTCAAATGTATTACGAAAATGATTTTTAGGAATGAAAATATGGTCGAAAAGTAAAGTGGATTAAAGTTTATTTTGATACCCATCTCAAAAAGGAAAGCAAAAAGAAGTATTGGGCCGGAGAGCTGTTGAGTTTATTTATGAAAAATCAAGAAAAATATATGTAAGTTATCTTTATCGTTTTTGAATAATTAGAACATTAGCTTATTAACTTTTAGTATAATAACTAATAATTTGTTTCCATAAATTGTAGTTAAGGTACAGATGTGATATTATCAACTTGCATGGGTCGGATCTCAACCAACATCCATTTGATCTTGATGTGTGGGCGAGAGTGGCAGGAGGTAACAAGGGCCGGATGTTCAGCGTAGGATCTTAGTTTCGTGATGACAGGGAAATTGTCTACATCTACCGAATTGAAATTATATTTTGATGCCATAAGGTCGCAAGAGGAGGTATTGTTTACTTCTCATCAAAGTATTGCAATTCTATAAATTATAGGGTTTTTTACAACTAATTAGTAAAAAACAATAACTTAGATTATTGACCCGTTTTAACAATTTAAGTTGAAAAAGTCCGAGTTAAAATGGAAAATGAACTTGCAAATGAAAGGGATGCTAAACAAGAGTTGAGCAAAGAGTACAACAAATGAAAAAAGAAATGATAGGAAAGTAAGGAAAGAGGGAAAAACAATGTGAAGACTTTATAAAAAAACAGCCTCACGTTAGTTATTAGCAGCAGCTTTTTAATTATTCCGAATCTTTGTGTTTAACAATGGTAGTTTTGTGATTGGAACAGGCTTGGAATTTTTGTTATGTATTCCGGATCTTTATGTTTAACAATGGATGATTTTGTAATTTAAACGTGCTCCGAATTTATGTTATTTTTTTTTGTTAAATTTATGAACCGAATCATATTTATCAATATGCATCTTTCCGCAGGAAAAAATTAGGTATTTTTTGTTTTTTTTCAATTATTTTTAATGTATACATAAGAAATGTGTAGGAAAAAGACTAAACAGATTCAGTCAGGTTCCATTGGAATTGTGTAGAAATAAAAAAATAGTTTCAAAGGAAATGCATAAGAAAATATAATACATTCTGTTAGAATTGTGTAGGAAAAAAACTAATTCCGTGGGATTGCGTAGGAAAAGGAATACATTCCGTTTGAATTGTGTAGGAAAAAAACTAATTTTATAGGAAATGCGTAGGAAAAATGAATACATTCGGTTGGAATTGTGTAAAAAAATATTTTCATAGAAACTATGTAACAAAATTAAAATAGAATATAAAGTATAATATATATATATATATATATATATGTGTGTGTGTGTGTGTGTGTGTGAGATATAAACACAAAATTTTTAAAAATAAATATTCCATGAGAAATAAGTATGAGAATTTCAACGAAACGTTTGTGTGGTAAAGGAGTAGGAAAATCAGTAGGAAATGCGTTATAACAAGATTACCCACGAGTAGAATACCTACAGTCTGTTTTCATGGGAATCTGTGGGTAACTGCAGTTACCTACGAATTTTCCATATAAATTGACATGGAAATAGTAGTAGTCTTCTAGTAGTGCAAGTAGCTTTATCCATCATCTAGTATGATATGACGAAGTTGAGTGGACTTATTAAAAACGTGAACAACTTCCAAAATTTAGAAAAAAAATACAAATCTATATGTAAATATATGCATGTTAAACTGATTTTTTATAGTATATTTAACATGTTAAATATATCATTTCTTAGATCCTATTGAATTCACCCTTATACTATATATACATATATATATATATATATATATTTCAGGTAGAATAAAAACTTATACGAAGGAGAACTCAATCTTACAAAAAGTTTTTTCAAAAAAAAAATTACGAAAAATCCTTAAAAAATCAACTTTTCCAAAAAAACTATTTTTTTTCATTTACAACAGTCGTAAATGCTTAAAAGTGATGTCATGCATATGTAATCAGCTTTTTACGACTGCTGTAAAGTGCCGAAAAGTACCATTTCGTTTTTTACGACAGTCTTTCTAAACATTTAAATGGGTTTGAAAAAATGGGAGCAAAACTCGCACAGGAAGTTCAAGTTCTTTAAGTTCCCACAACTCGGATTGGTTTTCCCTTGATCTTGATTATATATATGAGAACCAACTTGAGTTGTGAGAACCATAAGAACTAGGCAATCCAAAAGGTTTTTCCGAAATTTTTTTTCTTCAAAGTAAAAAAATCACTTGTTTCAGCAAATAAAATTTTTAAATGTCGCATACCCACATTTACAAAAGACGTAAAAAAAAATATTTATCTTCGTACAAAATTTACAGCAGCGCGTGAAAAAACTTTCATTAGTCAAAACTACCGACTCAACAATTTTTTTTACTTTTTTTACATATGTGTTTATAATATTTTCATCTACGTTTGTTCAAAAAATTTTGCCCCAACTCGCATGGAAAGTAAAAGTTCTCACGTTTCTTACAACTAGTGGTGGTTCTCATTTGAATCGAGCCATATATATATATATGGTGGGGTTTTAGAGTGAACACTAGTGTATTTGCGAACTGGGTGAACAAATTATAGCTCTTGATTTACACACGTTGTATGGCTAGAGTTTCATAATCAAATGGTAAAATGCACAAGTGTATCTTATCATCAAATTCTTGCCATTGATTTACACACGTGTATGGTCAGGATTAGTTCACTCAATTCGCAAATACACTAGTGTTCACTCTTGAACCTAATCTTATATATATAAAAGAGATAATAATAATAAGAAGAAAATTCGTTCTTTGTGAAAAAATAAAATTTTCATATTACATATATACAATATATCATATTATGTGTAATATGATGTGATATATATATATATATATATATATTATGTGCAATATGATAGAGAACATATATGTTGCATGGAGTTTTTGTATTTTTAGTTTTCTCATGTTATGGGAATATTTATTCATAGAATTTTGTTATATCAGAAAAACACTAATGAATTTAAAGAGTAATCATATTTGTAACGAAAAGAATTACAAAAGAGATTATCACAAGTAGTTATTTTTTGTCCCAATGGATATGTAGTGGTATTCCCTGTATGCCAGAGGTGAACAATTTAAATTATACAAAGTTCAGATATCCAAGTATTTGGGCTACGTTAATTTGCCGTTCAAAAGAAACAAAAAACAAAGTAGTTGATTCTCAGAAAGTCAACCGTATTACTAGCTTAGTCCACTCAGCTTGTAGCATTATGTCCATAGAAAAAAAAATATTTTCCTCCACAGAATGATGCCAAGAGTTGAAAGTCGTTTACAAAGCAATCTCTTGCTTCTCAAAGTCTCCTCCCAATAAATAATTTGTCCATTAGCTTAAAGGCTCCTCCCAAGAAAAAAATAGAATGATTACCAAACGAGGGAATCATACGATGTAATTTACGCATGGGGCAGATCTAAGAGAATATTTTATGAACAATCACAAAATTTAGGTAATGCTTATTGAACTTAATATAATTTTATCATTAGCATCGTCCCATTTACTTCACCATGTATATGCTATCATGCATACCATCAGACAGTGAGAGCCATGTCATATGGCAATATGGTCAACCTAATTGGAAAACTTTATGTCAGCTTCTCAAGTGGGAATATGGGGTTTGAAAATGGAGAAAATTAACAACTATGTTTGGATGCAAAAGTTGAAAAGGGATACATATATTGTCAACTATCTTGGTATATTGATCTATATACGCAGCTAAATGAAGCACATTTAGGTACTAGCAGTCATTGCAAGCATACTGACATGAAATCATTTATGATTCTTTCTTCATACTCTCCCTCTTGTGTCCTTTGGTTTCTGACTGGCTTAGCACTATGCTTTTCTTGCTGTCTGTGTGATGAAAGCTCAAGTCATATGTTGTGCATCAAAAGCGAGAGAGCAGCACTTTTGCAGTTCAAAACTGATTTGATAGATGGTGCCAACAGGCTCTCTTCTTGGAATAGCTACAACAAGGATTGTTGCAAATGGGCTGGTGTGGTTTGCAATAACGTTACAGGTCATGTCCAAGAGCTTCACCTTGGTGGACCTAATGACGGGCTTCATGGTCATTGTCATGGTTCTTACGACACAGATGCTGAACTTGAAGCAGCATCGAAACAGATGTTGGGAGGAAATATAAATCCCTCCTTGATGTCCTTGAAGCAACTTAACTACTTGGATTTGAGCTGTAATGACTTTGGAGGGATTCCAGTTCCAGCTTTCATTGCGTCTCTTCGGAATCTAAGATATCTTAATCTCTCAACTTCTCAGTTTGATGGACAGATCCGTCCACAACTAGGGAATCTGACCATGTTGCGTGTTCTTGATCTCCGATATGGGCTGTGGGGAAGTAGTTTTCCTGTGAAGAATCTGCATTGGTTGACTAATATTCATTTGTTGCAACGCCTTGATTTAAGCGGCTATGACCTTAGCGCTGAAATTAACTGGCTACAGGTAATGACTCCCCTTCCTCAATTAGAATTACACTTGGCTTCTTGTTCACTTTCTCAAATCCCTCGTTATCTAAACACGATAAATTTCACATCACTTTCCACCTTTGATCTTTCCTACAACTTTTTTTATTCAAGTTTCATGCCCGGATGGATCTTCAATCTAACTAGCCTCACTTCCATCGATCTCACTAACTGCTTTATCCATAATCTAGTCCCTGGAGTGGACCCTGGTTTTCAGAAATCAGGATCCCTGAGGAGTCTTCATGTTTCTAGTAATGATTTTATGAATCATTCATCGGTGTTGAAGGGGGTATCTAGCTTAGGAAATCTTGTATCTCTAGACATGAATACATGTGGTCTTACAAGTCCAATTCTCGATGACCTTCGGAACTTGAGCTTCCTTGTTAGCCTTGACTTGTCAAATAATAGAATCATTGAGAATTTACCTACTTCATTGGTTAATCTTTGCAACTTGAGGTTCATTGATCTTCAATCTAACCTTTTGTTTGGTAATGTGTCGAGCTTCTTCATAACTTCCTTGAATGTAAATCATCTAAGTTGGAGACTTTCAGATTTTGGGGCAATAATCTTCTTGGTTCTTTACCTCACAAGCTTGGATATCTAAAGAATCTGATAACCTTTGATCTTGGATTCAACTTCATATCAGGTCAAATTCCAGATTCTATAGGATCTTTGCCAAATCTTAAGATGTTGGTACTTAATGCCAATTTAATCTCTGGTAGAATTCCAAATTCGATAGGAAAACTTTCATCACTGGAGTGGTTAGATCTGTCAAACAACCAACTCACCACAAGTCTACCTGAAAGCTTAGGGAGCCTTCAAAAATTGACCTTTTTCAGTGTTTATAACAATCTGTTGAATTGTTCAGTCACTGTACGTCACTTCTCAAATCTAAAAGCGCTGAAAACTTTAAGGGCAGAGAACAACAAGTTAAAACTGCATCCAAATGTTCGAAAATGGGTTATGCCTTTCCAATTACAGGTGTTGAGAATAGGCTCTTGGGATTTGGGGCCTCACTTTCCTTCATGGCTTCAATTTCAGAGAAACTTGACCGACTTGGATATATCAAATGCAAACATTTTGGACATCATGCCACATTGGTTTTGGAGTACATTCTCAGGCATAGAATTCTTAAACACTTCTCACAATAGAATCCTAGGAAAGTTGCCACAAGATCTTGGTTTCCTCTCAATGAATGCAGTAGTAGATCTTAGTGACAACGGTTTCGATGGTTCCTTGCCCGCCTCTTTCAACAGACCTGACTTGCCTTTTCTTGATCTTTCATCCAATCATCTTTCAGGGTCTCTAGAGAAATTCTCGTGTCATGTGGTTCAAGATTCAAGAGCGTTCAAAGTTCTTAATCTTGCTAACAATGACCTGTCTAGTGTTATCCCAGATTGTTGGAATAACTGGGATTCTCTAGAAGTCTTAAATTTTGAGAACAATAGATTATCTGGTGGAATCCCAAAGTCTATAGGAGATCTTTCTTCCCTTAGATCTTTGAACATAAGAAATAACAATCTTTCTGGAATATTACCTCTGTCAGTGATCAGTTCAAAGAGCTTGCTGATCATCGATCTTGCTGAAAACAAACTCACTGGATTTACCCTGCCACCAAACTGGAGGAAATCTACAAGGTTAAAACTTCTAAGTCTTCGCTCAAACAAGCTATCTGGCAAGTTTCCAAATGAGGATCTCAGTTCAATTCAGATCTTAGACCTTGCTGGCAACAATCTAACAGGCAACATACCAACATGTTTCAACAACTTTAGCATAATGTCAGGAAAAGAAAGCTCAAGTCCTATCATTGTTTATGATGAATTTGTCCAGAATCAAGTTGTGGGCAGTGCATCATTGGTGACCAAGGGAAGAGAGAACTCATATAGTACCATACTTTATTTGGTTACAACCCTGGACCTTTCAGGTAATGTTCCTAATGTGATGACCAGTAATCAGTTTGATTACATATGTGTAATAACCAGTTTCAACACGCTTAGATAATTTTTATAAATAACAATCCTATACACAAATTAAAAATAAAGAATGTTTGATTTTATTATGTAGCTTTTTCTTAATTACGTATAAAAAGTCGAATTTAACATTGGTGACATGCAATTTATTTCAGGTAACACGTTTTCTGGGCACATTCCTAATGAGTTAATGAGCCTTGTGGGGTTGCGTTATTTGAATCTATCAAGAAATCAGTTAACAGGAAGAATTCCGGAGAACATTGGTGATATGCAGTTGCTTGAATCTTTGGATTTGTCCTCCAACATGCTTCAGGGACTAATTCCAGCCAGCATATCGAATTTGACTTTCTTAAATTGGTTGAATGTATCTTACAATCGTTTGACAGGTAGAATCCCTACAAGCACTCAGATCCAGAGCTTCAACGAGTCGAGCTTCATTGGAAATAGACTATGTGGAACTCCTCTTTTGGAAGTACGCGGATTAGCTACTCACGATGGTGGGCTGAAAGGTGAAGAAAGCAATGATGAAGAAAATGAAGTTGACTGGGTGTTGATAGTCTGCTTGGTAGTTGGATTCTTTATTGGGTTTTGGGTCATTGTTGGACCTTTGGTGGTGAACCAAGTATGGAGAAGCACATATTTTGGGTTTCTGAATAAAGTATGGAGCAAGCTTTGGGTCAAGTTAAAACATATGTTAGTAATGTTGTATCATGTTTCCATCCGTCATTAATAAGGAATATGTTTCTTGCTACAACTCTTTATTTAGCTAGATTTTTGTTTAAGAACTTGCTCATCATCAATCTTAACAACATTTATAGTTCTACCAAAGTCTAGAACTTGGATAAATTATATACATTAGCATCACTTTTCTTGTAATACATAAGTGCAAGCTAAAAAAAATTCCCGAAGTTGAAAATATATTTTCCTTACCAACTTTAGACACAAATAACTGTACGTATGTTGATGCGTGCCAAGACACCATGTTGCTATCATCTACGTAGGTAGTAGCAGTAGAGTTGATATCATGCATACAATCTTCATACATGCTCTTTGCCTTTTCATAGGGGCTGTTTGGCAACTTTTGAATATTAAGTATTAAACCAGTAAGCGGTCTAAACCATTAAATGCTGAACCAGTAAGAGCTAGTATAATGCTTAACCGTTTAGAGGCAAATGTCTACCAATTTAGTTTAGAGGTCTTAACCATTCAGACTCTGTATAATACTTAACCATTTAGAGGCAATATTTGAACCATTCAGACATCTACTCACGAAACAAACAGTTTGAACCATTAAGTGCCTAACTAGTAAGAGGTCCGAACCATTAAGAGCCTCATTAAGAGCTAAACAAATGGCCCCTTAGTCAATTAACCCCGTGATCACACATTCTCTACATTGGTATTTTCCTTAACGTATTCATTGTTAGGTCTCAAGTTGCGCAAGGGATTACCGATTCACAATGAACATGCAATAAACAAGAAAATATAAAGCACGACACGAACACGAGATCTTTACGTGGTTTGGTTCTAGTGGGGAACCAATGTCCACGAGCTATAACTAGGGATTTATTATTAGCTCTAACAAGTTTTTAAAATTACATAGACAAGATATATATAGATATTATATAAGGTTTAAGGCTCAGTGAACAAGATAACCAAACGGGCTTTCTAAACATCCAATAAAACAAGCCCAATGTAATAGCTAGCCCAAGGACTTCACACCTAACAATCTCCCACTTGAAGGCCTTGTGATAAACACCAAGTCCGCCAACAAGCACAAACCAATTCATGTCTTCAGCGATCCGTAAACATCAAACACACACAGGAACAAATTCTTTGAGGTCTAGCTCCTAAGAATAAACCACGCTTCAAACCATGTATCCCCAATAAACCCAGTTGTAGTCGCCCTTATCATCATCAGCATACAGGGCATGTTGAAGCCGTAGATGGCGTCAACCCGATCTCAGAAGACCCCGCTTCACATCCTTAATCCCAACTAATTCCCATAGTCTTGAACCATCAAATACAGGGATTCGCAGAGGAACCCTCCCCACTAGTAGAAATTTCTCAGGAGATATTTTATTCGGAAACCCTAGTCATCTGAACCCAATGTCGATTTCCAGACGGTATCGAAACACTCCTCGTGCTCCCACTACTACAAAGATCTCGTACATGTTCAAACCTCCGAATACGCTCAACCTGAAGTCCCAAAGTCTTTTTCTGCAAACTAGACTCATTTAACTATCCAATCAGTGAGCCCGACTTTGGCGTTTGTCTTAAAATGGTGGTCACTTCCCCAAACGGAACAGACACTGTAACATCCGTCAAAAACGGATTTACCAAACCCGCTCCGTTTATTAACCGAACAATCAGTTAAAAATTTCGTTGCGAATTTAATGCCCAAAATAATTTTAAACGATACATAATTAATTATTATATGGGAATATATAATTAGTTTTTGAAAAACTGTTAAAAATAAGAAAATAAAAATAATATGTTTCTGCCGGGTTTCGAACCCGGGTCAGTCAGTCACGGTTCAGCAGACTTAACACACACATGCTCAACCACTCCGCTACTTGTACTTTTTAGTGATATAACCAGACAATTAATTGAAATAATGAAACGGAAATCAAAACCCAGTCAACTGACGCGCCCAAATTCGTTGACGCCGGAAAATCCGACGATTTCGTCAAACGTCGTCGGTTACCTTTGACTTAACGTAAACATTTAACCACAACGTCGGTTATAACTGATGTCCAGTCCGCGACACAAGCTATAACCGCCGGAAAAATTCTAACCGACGAATCAAGTCGGAAAATGGGCTAAATACGTTGATGTTTTTCCCTATAAATACCCCTTCTAAACCACTGCTAGCTTTTTCGCTCAAAACCCCACCTTTACCCGACGTAAATCCATTCGCCGGAAAACTTCTGTACCTCGCCGGAAAACCGAACCCTTCACTTCTAAGCCTTACTAAACCCCCTGAGCTTATACCGAAGTCACCCACATCCTTTTCAAGCTTTCTGAAGACTCTCTGCTGCAAGACACACGTTGCCGGAAGTGTTTGCTGTCACCGGAGTTTCGCCGGAGAAACAGAGGAGTCCAGTCGGTATACCTTACGCTTAATCCTTCATTCTTTTTATTTAATCTCACATGTAATTAACCATCAGACACTAACGAACATGATTTAATCATCGAACCAGTCGGACTTCCGATTCTGGTTAAAATCAACGAAGAAGACGAAGTTTCTGTAGTGTATAAGTATAATTAAAATCAAGTTATTACTCGGGTTAGACACACAGTCCAGCGGTGGACTGTGTGCACATTAAACACGTAAACGTCTCGAGTTCGAATCTTGTCCCACGTATGCTGCCTTAATAAAAATGGTATTTTTTGTTAACCGAACCGGAGTCACGCTGTACATGTTAAGTTTAATAATAACCGGAATAATAACCAAGTTAGACACACAGTCCAGTGGTAGACTGTGTGTATGTTTAAATCACAGGACATGGGTTCGAGTCCGGGCTACCGCACCGGCCCGGATAATTATTAAACTTTTTTTATTTAATACAGAAATGGAATTGTTCAGTTTGTATATAAGTATAATAAAAATCGGTTTATATAACAAGTTAAACACACAGTCCAGCGGTGGACTGTGTGTTAACCTAAACCACAGGTCCCGGGTTCGAGACCTGTGGAGAGCACCGGTCCGATTCAGTAAAACCTTTTTAGAAATAAATTGATTTTCGGATTAATCTAATTAATATATAAATATAAATTAAAAACAGAAATATTTCGGGTTAGACACGTAGCTCAGTTGGTAGAGCTGCGTGCACGCGTACGGGAGGTCTCGGGTTCGAGCCTCACTCAGCGCACACTTACACGCATACGAACCGGTCAAACAGTCAAGGTCAAAGGTCAACGGTCAACGGTCAACGGTCAAAAAAAGTCAACTTTTTTTATTATTTTTATTTATTTATTTTAATTAAAAATCAATTAAAAATACTTAAAAATAACATTTTTAAGGTTAGAAAATAGCCTTAAACTCACAAAAATACACCCAACAATCCTACTAAAATGGATTAATAAAATTCGTTTACTTACCGAAACATTATGCCATTATCTAGGTTAATTTCACTCGTGGTTAAAACCACTTCGCGTGCATTCAACATCATCAACCGAACGCACCCACTGTGAGTGAATCTTACAACTCCCCCTTTTTAATTACACGTTTTGGGGTGTGTCATGTGTCACAAAATAATTAACTCGTTTATTTAAACTTGTGCCATACCATATCGTGATCTAAACTTAGATTGTTTATATTGTTGTAATTATGTATTTCATATTGTCAACTTATATGAAATTCATTCATTAAGCCCATCAGTTCCTCGTGGTAGACGAGTTGAGCAACGCGTGCCTCAAAACCAATCCATTATTGTTCATGTGTTTATTATTGAGTTTATATTATTTGTAGTTATGTCTTTCATATTATCATGTTTATGCAATTCATTCATTAGGCCCATCAGTTCCTCGTGAGAGACGAGTTGAGCAACGCGTGCCTCTAAACGATCCATTATTGTTCATGTGTGTATTGTTTAATATTAAATTGATTTATGAATAAGTTTACATCTATTTTTACTCATGTGTGGTTGTGCACTTTATTTCATAATCAATTAAATAAACTTTGTTCAAATGTTTTCCATAGGATTCACTCGCCAACTTTTTATTGATCCAAAAACCCTTTTACACATGATACAGGTGAACAGGATGAAGCAAGGAAAACATAGGAAATGCCTTAGAAGAAAACAAAGAAGCTTAGATTGATATTTAGGACATGTTGTAATATTGATTGTAATTTTCCATTAAAGTGTATTAATGAATATGAAACGTTAAAATAAATGTCATGAGCTTTGATGATAACCCAATCATGCCCCGATCACCTTTTCCGTTGCGGGTCGGGGTGTGACAGACACCATATATAACGACCCCTCTTGAAATCCCTAGCAACCCCGAGATTACCCTTAACAACCTTCCACTTTCCACCACCAAACTTAACTTCCAAGCCTTGTTCATCTAATTGCCCAACAGAGATCAACTTCGTTTCAAGCTTTGGAACGACCCTAACGTCACATAAAGTCCAAGTAGTGCCCAAAGTAGTAACTAGATCCAAATCCCCCATGCCAGTCACATCAAGAATTTCACCGTTTCCAAGCCTAACCTTGCCAAAATCGCCTTCTTTAACATTCTCCAAGCCTAACATTTTGCAATCACCGAAATCCTTGACCCGGGATTCCACACTACTTTCAACGCAAAGTATCAATGCCTCATCTCCAGAGTCGATTACTGCAGCAGTGTGTAATCCACTAGAATTCTTCGATCCTCCACTAGAATTCTTATTCGGATGTTGACTCCTGTAATGCCTCTTTTCGTTGCTGTCCCAACAACGCACACTCGGACAAGCCCTGGACGAGCTTCTGCCCCGACCCTTGCTGCTCCCATTACTCATGCTATTATCCCTTTTCCCAGCTGACAAATAACATCTTAGAAGATGACCCTTTAGTATGCTTGCAGCGAACATCCTCACCCAATACCAAATCCCAGATCTTTTGAAATGTTAACCCTTCAGACAGTGTTTGTAATAGCAGTGACTGTATAGGACCAACTATCATGTAGTAGTGAAGATAGCAAAATCACATCTTTGGTCTCATCATCGAATTTCATTCTTACAGACGACAATCTAGACAAAAGAGATCAAATTGTTTATGTGCCCGATCACTGATCGTGAACAGATCTCTCATCAAGAACACTTTATTAGTTGTAGATGGTTTTTCACACATGTTTAATAGGGCTAACATCATACCACGAGCGCAGGTGGTTTCAGACATGATGTTAAAAGCAACGCCCCTCGTCAATGACAACGTAATAACACCTCTAGCTTTCTTGTCCTTCGCATTCCACGGAGTTTCTTCAGTTTTATTCATTTTCTTAGGTTTTTCTTCCAATACCATATCCAAGTCTTTTCACCCAACAATGCATCCATCTGCATTTTCAAAATCCAAACCATCGAAATCTTCAATTACTAATTTTCCGTCTTCAGCCATAACGACAATCAAGAAAAAAACAAAGTTACCCAGTTCTGAGTTGATAATAACCGATCAAAATAACTTCACAGAATTTCCAACCCTAGCCTGTAAACTAGTCAACAAAGGCTTGTGAAAACCCTAATCGAACTCAATGCAATTCCAGTTGAACAAAAATTCCAAATCAATCAACTCATATAACAATATTAAAAACGTAGGTTTGAGGTCAAATTCAGTGTCTTTGTAACCCTTCCAGAAAATATCCCAAAACCAATCGCACAGGCTGTCCAAAAAGAATTCAAACAAAAACAAATACTTATCTAGTTTGAAGTCGTACGAAAACTTCACAACCAAAACAACAGTGGTTTTCCAAATAGATTCCGTACGGCTACTCCAAATGTACTGTGTGACTCCAAAAGTCTAAAATTCAGACCTTTGCGTCAATCTTGAAAAAATAATCGGCTCCTCGTCTTTACCCACACTTTGCGATTCCATTTTTTAATTCCAAAAAAAAAAAATAATTGCAAAACCATCTGCCCCACCCTAAAACGTAAGAAGACAAAACAAAAAAATGATTCATTACCTCGTGAAACGTGAGTTAACAACACAAAAAAGAATTTGTAGTCTCTTTTTTCTTTGTTTTGACTTTCCAACGTTGTGCAACAAGCACCACACTACAAAAAAAGGAATAATTGCTTTCAAGGATCTACGAACAGCCTTTTAGACAAGATTGAATAAACCAAATTGTGAAACATTACGTGAATCCAACGAGTCGTAGCTCTGATACCACTTGTTAGGTCTCAAGTTGCGTAGGGGATTACCGGTTCACAACGAACACGTAATAAACAAGAAAAGATAAAGCACGACATGAACACGAGATCTTTACGTGGCTCGGATCCGGTGGGGAATCTACGTCCACGAGCTACAACTAGGGATTTATTATTAGCTATGACAAGTTTTTACAATTACATAGACAAGACACATAGAGACTGTCTAGGGTTTAAGAATGTGGCATCGAAAAGTTGGTGAGCAAAGCTAAAAGATGTTTTTTAATCACATTCTTATGCACGGGGTGCAAAACTTGGTTCTAAATGTCTAAAAACTTCGAACGAGTGTCGTCACAAAAGTTGTACCAAACTACCAAAATACTTGGGCTTGAACATACAAGTTTTAGTCGGGATCATAATCATGTGAGTCCAGAAAGTAATTACCCTCATAATCTAAGTTTAGATCTACAAGGAAACTTCTGGACTCGAATTATATGAATCTTATTGGTGTTGACACAAATAAAACTGTTTCTTTATTTAACATAACTAATCACTTTCAATTAAAGATTGTTGAGCGATTCCAGCTGGTATATGAAGCTACAAAATATCTAAGGATAGGAACTTACTGGAATTAGTGTTGAGGACTGGATTGATTTGCAATTTAGAAGAAATAGTGAATCTTGCACAACAGAACCGTTAGACTCACCACAAAGAGGAGGTCTCATCCTACAGCATGAGAGTATATTTTCTAGAGAGAGAAAGTAACCATGCTTAATTTTGTACTTTGAGAAGATGAATGTAACTATTTATATGTTTGACCTTTGCTGATGTGGATTCGTTAATCAGGCCCCACCCAAACCTTCTTATAGTTTAGTCATCTTATCCTGATTATTTTCGTAAGTTGAGTTTCACTCGTTGGTTGTGGTATGTGTGTTCACTGTTCAGAGCCCAAGTTTGGTATTGCCCATGTGTGGTTCGGTTTGTTAGGTGTTACCCCTTCAACTCCCCCCACTGTTGGATAATCTTGACGGATTCTGTTCGAGTCAACAGATACGGGTCGTGGAGCTTCAGGTTTTGTTTAAATGGGTCACGTGTAAAGGGTATTGGAGTTAATTTTAGAGCTGCATGTATATGAGAAATGGTCAAGTTTGACCGAGTTTCATGCATGTTTACGTTGGACTCATGGAGAATTCTAGATGCACCTTGGAGCTGGTTGCAATAAAGAAGGAGTTTTATTTATGCATGTGTCTTTAGTTCTTGTATAAATAGGATAGGCATCAGTAGTTTGTTTTGTACCCTTTTGATTATCAAATACAAAAAGCTTTTCTTTCTTTAACTTCACATACATACGAGAGAGTGAGGGGCCTGAACCAACACCCACTGTCCGCCACTGCCCCCCAGTCTTTTGATCTGATGAGATCTTATTGATTACTGGACCAATGGACTCTTTGTAGTTCGCTTCTTGATAATTATACAATCTCTTTCGGTCACTATAATGTCACCATAGCATACCCATTTAAAAAAAATGTGTACACGATTTCACCGCATAACATAACATGTTACGTCCCCATTTGTTGAGGTATATCATTACTCTTTGACTTTTTGGCTTCCTCTATTTATATAAACTCGTGTGTTACACCGCGCTTTGCGGTAAGGTGACCCAATTTTTAATAGAAACGTAGATGTAATAGTGAAACTAACGTTAATGGCAGAAATTCATTTGATATTGGTTCGATTTATTAAGATACCGACACTTACCGAAAGAGAAACAAAAAAAAAGTCATGATATGACCAAAAAATACCAAGATGTGCTTACATCGATCGAAACAATAAAAATGAATATCAATTTGGTACTAACGTTGTTTGGTTGATATTAGACCGTTCGTTTTGTTACATGTACAACATCAGGTATGTTTTGAAACTTAAAAAAGCAAAATAAAAACCAAAAAATAGAGAAGGAAAAGAAAAAATCAAAAAATCAAAAAAGACAACAATCATAAAAGGGCAAAAAATCATTGTAGCTAAAAATTTCATAAATTATATATATAATAATATAGTTTTTAAAAAAGTGTGTTTACTGTTTTGCTCGTTGATAATTGGAAAAACACATAGTTGCTAGACTAATAACATCACCAATTCGCAGTGGAAAACAAAAGCAAGGTACCAACAAACGTCAAAGTACGAAAATAACCAAAACGTATAAAATAAGTCCAACATGGAAATTCCATAAGACGATAAGTGAGTTAACCATTGCCTTCAGCCAGAGAGCCGTGTAAACTCAAACATTCACCTTGCCTAAAATACATGTTAAAGACTTAACCTACGCTGATTAAGTTCTATAGTAGTTAGGAGACAAGGTTTTAACCCAAGACATCTTAGAAAGCATCTTTTAAGAGCAAGTCTTACCAGCATTATACAAAAACATATCATAAGTAACCTTTAAAGCATATATTAGACGGCCTTGAGCGAATATCTCCAATTTTAACTTCAAACAACTTGCAATTATCATCTTAGCTTAACTTTAACCCTATTTTTTTATGTGTAAATCATTTTAAACGGTGTATAACACAACATTAGAACATTAGCAGGATTTGTTATATTGATTGTAAACTTTATCTCTTTAATAGCATAACACATGTCACATGGTACAAGCATAACATTATCTTATCTACTTTATTTAACTATTTATGGAGTCAATAAACATGTGTGTCTTTTTAGTTAACCTTTTTTGGCATGTTTTTCAGATAATGGAAATCATTGAGCTTAGCATGGACTCTTTCCTTAACCAAGACCACATTATCTTTCAAGACCTGCATTTCCTAATTTAGACAATTACTTTTGCCTTTTGATGGTTTGACACATGTTTTAGACATTTCTAGTTTGTTTTGTTTGACATTTCTAGTTTGTTTTGTTTGAATTCATATGGTATTTCTCTTTAAACATAATGTGTGCTGATATGCAATCGTCCAATCCTACATTTCCATCATTAGCAGGCGTGTAAAAGCTACGAACTTTTGATGGCATTTTAGGAAGATTCTGTGGCATAAACACTTCGCCCTTAGCAGGGTCTATCATTGTTCCATCAAGGTTAACAACATGACACAATCATACGTTACCTAGACAAAAGGCACATTCTAAGACTTTAGCATATAACCTTTCTTTCCTAATCTTCCCAATACTTCCGTATGTGGCAAGGATAGGCATCCCCATTCTTTGAATAGATTAGGATATCATCAATAAACACGATCACTGATCAGTACAACATCGGTTGACGTACCCGATTCATAAGTCCATGAATGTTGCACATTAGTCAATCCAAATGATATAACAAGAAACTCATTATGTCCATAATGTGTTCTGAAAGCAGTCTTCTAGATGTCTTGTTCTCTAACCTTTAATTGATAGTAACCGACCTAAGTCGATTTTAGAGAACCAACTTGCTCTTTGTAATTGGTCAAATGAATCATCCTAGGCAATATGTACGTGTTCTTTACTTGAGTTTATTCAATTCTTGGTAGTAAATACACATCCACATAATCCTATATTTTTTCTTCACAAAAAACACTAGAGCACCCCCAAGGACACTTGGTAGAATAAAACCTTTATTAGTAAGGACACTAATTCTTTCATTTCAGTTAGAGGCAGACGATACAGTGCTTTGGTGATGGGCTGAGCTCCGGGAAACACATCAATATGGAATCTGAGCTCCCGATCTGGCGATGCTCCCTAACCAGGTAGCCATGACATTACCATAACTGAATATAACATAATTAGAAAACCTAACAAACTTACCAACATGTCAAATCCCCCCCCCCCCCCCCGAATTCGCTAACCTATTAAATGATCATTATCCACTGCCTGTGGACCCAAATAGCTCAACCGTGACCGGCTTGCTGGAGTAGGGAATTTAGCCCAACAATCACCCCTAAATTCCTAACGGTTTAACAGGTAGATAGGTCTTCGACTCCAAGATTGTCAAAAAAATTTCTTCAACTAGCGAACACCATAAGTCGATATATGTATATTGTTGTTGCCTGATTGGGATCTAGTCCATTGAATCACTACTTGGGATTGATTTCCAACTTGAAATCAAAACCGACGATTTTAACAGAACATTGATCTATCTTCTGTCTAGTCAAACAACTGATTTATTACCGACTTTTGTTGCTACTTGATCGTCAAGAAAACTCTTACGATCATTGCGGACCCACAACTAAAAGGGGCTACTCCCCGTTCTCGGAAAACGACTCTCAAAACCACTGGTATTACATGAGAACTCAACTTTAGCAAACATTAGATTACCTTTGTGGTGTTCTTAAGCCTCCTCGTCTTTTATCTTTTCTTCGTATGCTTTTAAGCGACCACTACATTATCAAAAGTAATCATTTCCATATCAACTTGTTCAATTGAAGCAACCATGAGAACAAATTTCCTTGGTAATCCATGTAGAAACTATTTCGCGAGTTTAGGTTCGATAATCGTAGAATCGAGAGAGGCTGCTTTTAATGCAATTCCGTAAAGCTTCCATGCGAATTCCTCAAACTTGGCTATCTCATCTTCAAGTTTTAAAACTCAGACTTGAACGTTTGTAACATTGCTTCCCTAACCCAATCAGCCATGAGATGTCGGGTCTTCAAAGCGCCCCACATCTCCTTAGCCATATTCAGATTCCCGCTTGTAAAATCTGATTTTCGGGCATTGTCTGAAACAACATCGCAATCGTCGTGTTGTTCTTCTTTGCTTCCAAACCTGGTCTGGGTTCAATTTGATCACATAATCCGTACACGTTAAAATTGCCTTCATTCGCATAGCCCATATTGTGTAATTTGTTTTGAGACAACATGGGACATACGAGACTTGCTGAACTATTTTCTTTGACATGGGACATACGAGACTTGCTGAACTATTTTCTTTGACAGTAACCAAGCAGCCGATCACCTTCCCCCATCTTGTGTAGTCTCTTATAAATTGACAATGTCTTACCTCCTTGCTCCGGTCCTTCTAGAATCAAACACTAACTGATCTTTTCAGAACTAAGTCATCTAGTCACAAATCTTATCGCAAATCCCTCTCACAAACTCGAAAAAAAAATTAACCCTAAATTGAACCCCTTTTCCAACCAAAATAACAATCAAAAGTTAATGGTCAACCCAAACTTATTGAACCAAGAAAAAAAAACAAACCAACGAACTGTAACAACACAGCTTGAGGATTTGAACGTGAAACACAAACTTGTTTCTTTGTTCAATCGCCAAGTAGAAACCGGTGACAAGAACACGTGAGCGGCGATGACAAGGTCTCCAGACAGCGGCGGCTTATTCAATTAGGGTTCTTAAACTTGGCTCTGATACCAATTCAAGTTCAAGAATCAATAAACAAAAGCACAAATAGGTTTTGGAATAACTCTCAAATATACTAACTGAAAAATCACTTAAAACTTAGTTACAATCCATTAAACCATAACTCTGTTTTTTTCCTCTGAAATAATGTCAAACCCTAACTTGGTTTGTATTGACTAAACTTAACTTCGTAGCCAAATCATTACCATAACTTATTATAACGTAATTAAAAAAACTTAACTAATTTAACGAAGTTGACAATTTTGATCCTTCAAGTTTACCAACTTTTGACTTGATTAGAATCATCACTATCCATCGTCATGTGGATCCATACACCCCAAACGTAACTGGCTTGCTAGAGTACGTAATTAAGTCCAACATGATTCGAGCCTATGTTTTTGGCATTAAGTGTGAGAATTTCATGCTACCATCTTTCATGATTTGTACCAAGAGGCGTAAAACTTTACCATGCAACATCCATCTTATATGAAATTTGTAGACCTATTGGCTATTATATGTATCATCTTTAAAACGAACACAATCATGACCTTGATTATTATGAGAATAAAGAATCCATGTTGAATAAAGATAAATGGTGGATTTTTCATTTTACACGTTAAGTGAGCTCATAGGGGTGAAACAAGCGTACGAGTTCTGAAAACAGTTCTCGTCAGGCAAACGCATCACAATCAACAAATATACAATGTAAAAGCCAAACATCGTCTCACAAATATACATCAACTACCTCTTGTTACACCACAACCTGCGAAAACAATGTTCATTTGATGTTTTTAACTTATCATGACGGAGAAGGTCGTGGTAATCTTTTTGCAATTTCCTGTGATGTAAGCGTAAAAACAAGCTCGGGTTAAAATAATGATTCAGATAAGTACCAATGCGTTTGTTTTCAACATGCAGAAAAGAAGGCACAAATACAAGTTACTGTTTTACCTCAAATAGCTGATTGATGTTATCAGCCGTCTTGGCAGAAGTTTCGATGAAGAACATCCCATTCTTTTCTGCATAGTCGATTCCATCCTTGAGTAAAACAAACAAAAATATTAGGTCTAGAGCGGGTTTGTTAATGGGTTGTTTTCGTGCAGTTTAGAGTCAACTTTTCTCCATTATTTTAGGGTGTCAAATATGCATAATTGTTGATTGCAAATAGCGGACAACAGCGACAAGCAACCTAACGCTACATAGTGATAGCGATGAAATAGTGGGCGCTATTATATGTTTAGCGATACACTGAAGAAAAATTCAGATATACTTTATATGTATATTATATCCAAATACGGTGTTTCTATACGTATAATTAACACAGCCTAAAATCCAGCTATTGTATACGTATATTTTATCGGTATTTTTATTAAAACAAAAAAAACTGAAATCCCGCTATTTACTCGCTATGGAGGCCCCAAAATTAGATATCGACGAATGAGCGCTTCACTACGCTATTCGCTATAGCGCTCATTATGAGCGCTATTAACAACTATGCAAATATGATAAAAAATATATTTTACTTTAAGAATAACCTAAATATATGAAGCGAAATGATCAAGGACATGACTAGAGGCCAGTTTAACCCTGGTTCTTTTTGAGCTATTTTTTTACACGTTAGACCCGTTAAAAGTAAAAAAAGAAGCCTGAATAGACCCATTCAAAAGTAAATGGGTCGAAACTATTTAACTATATTATTACTATAAAACGAAGCATGTTTCTTACTTGAACCGACACCTCGCGTTTTTCTTGAAGATCAGTCTTGTTACCAACTAAAGCCAGGACAATATCAGGGCTACCGTGCTTTTGTAGCTCCTGTATAGTACAAACTATAGTTGCATCATATACGTATCTAAGAGACCGAATGAACAAACATTTAAAAAGCTAATAGTCAAACATTGACCCAATGTTGAGCTTTATGGAACGAGTCGGGATTCGTTATATCATATGCGATAACCGCAACAGCCGCACCTCGGTAATAAAGTGGGGCTAGGGCTGCATATCTGTACAATTGACAACGAAAAATAAAGCTTATTAAATGGAATCGGAAAGACGGTACTAACTGTTGACCAAGTCAGCACTTAGAATATGAAAACTACCTCTCCTGTCCAGCAGTATCCCAAATTTCAAATTTAACTGTTGTCGAGTCCTGCAGAGCTATTGTTTGTGACAAGAATGAAGCTCCAACAGTCACCTAAAATAACTCGTTAAGCGAATCACATGAATATTTGATTATTTCTCATTTCACTGGTGCATGAACGGGAATTCAAGAAAGAGTGGCTTTCTAAAAGTACGCGGATGGTCCCTGTGGTTTGCACTTTGTAACACATTTCGTCCCCAACTTTTCCAGAAGTACATGGGTGGTCCCTGTGGTTTGCACTTTGTAACGCGTTTAGCCTTTAACTTGGACTTATTGAAACCTTTAGATTTGTTGGCTGGGGACTAACTGTGTTACAAAGTACAAACCACAAGGACCATCCGAGTACTTTTTGAAAGCTAGAGATTAAATCCAAATTTTTAGTAAACCCACACGGACCATCCGTGTACTTTATGCCAGCCTACAGAAGCTTAGCATGTTATTTAAACTAGCAAATAAAATAATAATCTTAAGCTATTTATAAATTGAAAAGTAATGAAGTATTCTAACCTTGGATGTTGGATCAAATTGACCACGAACAAAGCTAAGAACAATGCAGGTTTTTCCAACACCAGAGTCCCCTAATAGCACCAGCTGTAATTAAAATAATAAAAACAAGCGTTGATGAATTGCCTCAACAATAAATAAATAAATGTTGACAACTATGGCTGAGTTTTCCAAAATAAGCTAGTTAAAAAAATTATATACAAAAAGATGAACCATGAAGAATCACGATCCTCTTTGCAAACAATGAAAAAAAAGTCAAGTTTCATGCAATTGTGATTATTCAGAGGAGTATTCAATACCATAGTGTGATGTAAAACATAGACATATATTTTACAAAGGAGTCCTCTAGTGAGTTGGTGACGCATCCGTCTTCTTTGATTTTTCCTCTTTTTACAATGTTTATTTAACCAACTTTTTTGACGTTGTCTAATATGATCCCAATATACAAGTAAATGATACACTACTCCAACTCTAACATAGAAAAATAAAGAAAATAAGAATAGGGTCCCTTGATTGGAAGCCCATACATGATTTAATAATTTCCTTGTTTAGTATCCTAAGATTTTGTTTCAGCACGCTAGCTTCATGCATATCGAGCCGGGGGTCTCACTGGAAGCAGCCTCTCTATTCCTATGGGGTAGAGGTAAGGTTGTCTACATCTTACCCTCCTCAGACCCTATCTTAGCTTTGCTATTGGTGAGATTTACTGAGTATGATGATGATGATGCTGGCTTCATGCATGATTTAAGCAAATCAAAAAAATTATTAGTTATAAGAAACAACGAAACCAATTCTTGTTTCGTGTGAGATTTTAAGAGAATCCAAAATTTCAAAACAATCCATGATCCAGCTACGTTGTGCCGGCAATGCTCATTAATAAGTTAATTTCAGAGGTTTGTAGGTTGTTTTTAGCCATGCAAAGGTTGTTTGCCAAGCCTCCAATGTTCAATTCGGGCCAAATGCTTTCACGAGACTCAAAAATGCATATTATGAAAGGTCTAGTTGTATAAACAATTTATCCTATAACATACAAATCATCATGGAAAAAGATGAGTTTTCGACAACCCAATTAACAAATTTCATTAAAACCAAATTTAAATCTATCAAATAAATAACATATGCAACATGAACACACACTAACATCCCCTGGGATAAACAAAAGGTTTGCCCCTGGCCTCATCCCACTCTCCGTAGACCCTACAAGTAGCTTTTGCTAAGAGTCCGTACGTTTGTTTGTCTGTTTGTTATATATACAATATCGGTATCACCCACCAAAAAAAAACCCCTACCTTAACACGCAGATTTTTGGCATCCGAGTCTCCGTTAACCGGATTAAGTCCGCCTACCCGACCCGCACTCCTATCTGCAAACCAACAAATATCTCATTAACAGTCAGAAAATCAACAGAGTCGATCTAAGCAATCAATGAAGGCGGTTAGTACAACAATTGGAAGTCAAAGTCAAACTGTTAACGGTATTGATAAAATGAAGAGATTGATTGAATAAGTAAAACCCTAAATTGGGAAATTGGGGATACCTGGAAGGGAGGAGGAGCAACCCATGATATTGAAGGTACAGCAACTATTGATGTGTGTGATGTATTCAATTATTGTTTGTTAGTTTGATGTGTGTGATTTGAAGTATGACAAGGGGAAAGTGGGTTGTTTGATCTTGATTCGTTTATTGGAGGTTTTTTTTTCCTCTAGTTGTTGTTTGTTGCTTTGACGACCTACTATTGTTGGGTTATGTATGAACATAAACACATGTTGCTAAAAGAAGTTGATATTATATGTTAGTGGTATTTTAGTGATGGGATAAGACTTAGAGATCATTGGTTTCTGGGTTCGATTCTTTTAAGAGAAGTTTTCTTAAATTTATTAGGTTTTCTTTTGAATTGGTGTTTAGATATCGTGATCCGTCAGTGGTTCAAATTTGTCGTTCAAAGTTGCTAAATGAATTGTCATACATTTTATAATACTATTTTAATCATTGAAAACGCATTATATGCTAGTAGTAGGTATACGGCGTTACGGGATGAGGTAACGTTTTTTTAAGTTACAGGTAAATGGGTTGTTTTTTATAATCTAAACATAGAGAAAACACATAAAACAATGATATATTCAAAAAGTATGAAAAACTATGTTAATCAAAAAAATGTAGTTTGAAAAAAATAATAAAAGAAATTTAAAGGTAAAAATATATTATCAATACCGTTGTGAAAACATAGGTTTCATTGGTAAATACAAAGCATTTAAACACCTGGGCTTGGAAGGGGGGTGTTGGATTAAGTCCTACAAACGATAGGGTTTAAAAGATAGTTGTGGTTCAAAAAAATGAATTTATCAAAAGTAAAATCCATACTATATAATAAAATAAATCAAAGAGAGACACGTGCCATTCACTGTATCTATCTATTTTTTTGTTTTCCCGCCTTTTATATGGGGGTACATGCTATTCATTGAAGCTATCCATTTTTGCTTTTCTGCCACACCATGATTTCCCAATGGACCTGGTCTTGGAGTTTATGCATGAAGATTGACAACAGTATCACAAATGGCAGCAGAAGATGGAATAAAGTAAAGTAATAAACGTAAAAGCTTGAATATAGTAAATAAAGTTTATACAAGATGTCCGTACAAAATATCCACAGGTGGATCGAAATAAAAGCATTTAGACTATTAAGGATCTTTTTCCGTGGAGTTGCAAGTTTTAAAATCTATGACCAAACCTGCTCCAGCCTATTCTGTATGTCCTAATAACTTGTGCTTAGTTTTTTTGAAAATACGTCAGTTTTCACTAGTAAATACAATTAACCGGCTCTTTTGAAAATCTTTTCAAAATTTATTCGATACCATTGGTATATCATTTTTATATAACTTAGGACAAACTATATCTATTGTTACCAGCTTTACATGCTTGTTAATACAGTCGGGGACCGGAAATCATATGTCGGTACATGATTAATCGACACACCACATTTTTATAATAATATAAATATAGTATTAGCATCTGTCAGGTGTATGCCTACACCCTGCACTTAAGTCGTGACCATTTGCAACTAAATGAGTCGGGATATTCAGGACACGGTCGTATTAACCCGCAAGTGTTTAAGTTATCAAGAAAACTGATTAAAACGGGTTATTTGCATTTCTAACATCATTCATCCTTTTGCAATACCGGACCAAGTGGCAAGTGCCATATCCCAAGCCTTTATAAATAAAATAGGCTAATAGTATTTACATATGCTAGTCTTTATGATATTAATATATTTTAGCACAGTCGTAGAGGCTTCTAGTTTGAAATGAACAAAAATATTATCCGTTAGAGTATTAACGGGTCATTTATAAGTACTTGACTTTGACCAATTAACTTAAGGATACGCTTGGTTTTCTAGATTAGGCGTTGACGGATAAAAAGTGGTTATACCCTTCCGAGTGCAAGGACTCATGTAATATGGGTTTAACAACCATACATTCTGATTACAAACGATTTTGAAAGGTTTTGACTCGATTCGGCTAGTTTATATATTTTATTTTTAAACTAGTCGTACGCATATATACGGTATCGGGTTGTCGAATGGGTCATTTACGTGTTCAGTATGTCAAAACATATTTCATAATGTTATAATCTAGTTTCAAAGTCAGATTATAAGTCTTGTTGGTTTTAAAACTATTTTTATGCCATAAGGGCATTATTGTCATTTGAAAGTATAAAATATTGACTTGTCAATAAACCCATCATATGACATGACGAGAAGGTATAACCTTGGATGGTTATTCCCTATAATATTATGGTCACATAAAAAGCCTTAATCAGGTTCTAAACTTGACCAAACGAGTCAAATCGAAAGTCAAAGAAAAAATCAAACTGCTTGACTTTCGACTAGGAAATAAGCTCTAAACAGGAAATGACGAGTTTGGCATGATTAAACATGTCCTAATATGTTATATAAACTGTTATGATGTAAAAACTTTGGGTTTTGATACTTAGAAGTTCATTTATCGTAATTTATGAAATCTGCGTTTTTAAATTTTTATTTACTATATGTTGAATTGTCATTTCGCCTACTTAACGTGATTTTCCAGAGGATGTAATCACGAGGGACTAACACCTTCATTATTACGATCACATTGCAAAGTTCGATTCAAACTTTGACTTGATCGAAATGGTCAGAACCAAAAGTCAATTTGTTTAACTTTCGGCTAATAACTTCCAGCGACCCCCTTACAGACAAGGACCTCTGGCGTCCACTGTTTTTTGAATGCCTTATGAACTGTAAGGGATCTTCAGAAGGCAAATTTTGGCATTTTTCCAATATGATCCCTCAACTTCTATCATCTATCATTTTCAATACATTTGTCCCTCTCCTTCAACAACTCTGGAAAATTGGAGAGTTTTTCCGAACACTTGTTGCCATATTATTTGATATAAATTTTCTGAGGTGTTACATCCTCACCCCCTTATTGGTGGAATCCGTCGAAGAGTAGTAATTTTATTAGTTTAATTTATTTATTAAATGTAATTGTTATTATTTTTAATTTAATGGAATGTCTTTTTCTAAATTTATTGTAATTTTATTTTGTTAACAATATGTTTTATTTTTTAATGCTAATTTATAAAAAAAAAATAGTTTACCTCTACCCAGAGAGATGACTACCCATTATGTTTTTTTGTGGAAGATGAGACTTAAAGAAGGGAGTTGACATAGCAAGAGATGATAGGGTGGGTGGAAAGTTTACCTCTCGACAAGAGGTGACCACCCCTTACACCCTTATAGTTTTATTAGTACACATTTATTGATCGTTCCTTAATTAGTGTATATCAGTTAGTAAAACAAGCCTTGAGTATGAAAAGTTAGGTGCTATTTCTTTTTTCAGAGGTAAAATGTTTGCAGTCTGCGGACCACATCTGTAGCAGAAGAGGTGGAGCAAACCTCTGTAGTCTGCAAGAAGAAGACTGTTTGTTTTTTAACCTCTGCAGAAAACAAACACAAAAAAATCACATAAAAAACACCAAAAGTTCACATAATCATATCAAACATAGAACTAAAATCAGAAAACAAACGACAAATAATCATAAAACTAACCTAGTTTTCGGCTGTGGGGAAAGAGGACGACGGCGGAGGTAGGGGAAGAAGACGACGACGACAGTGGGGGGAAGAGGACAACGGTTGCGGTGGGGGAAGAGGACGATGGCGGTGGCGGTGGTGGAAGTGAACAACGACTGTAGGGGAAGAGAACGATGGATGTGGCGGTTGGGAGGGGGAGGGCGGTGGGGGACGATGGAAGTGAAGAGAGGGGCGGCAGTGGCGGCTGAGAGGAGGAGAGGTGCTAGGGTTTTGACGTAGGAAAGGAGTGGAGGGAATGTCTGTGTTTTGTGGTATTATGGCAAGAAGAAGAGTTTAGAAGAGTCTATCCCACATCTGCACCAAAAAGAGAACGCACAAAGCTTTTTTAATGAAATGTCTTCGAGAAAACAAACACTTTGCAAACCCAAACGTCTGCGCGGTGTCTGCGTGGTGCAGACATAAGAGGACAAGAAGAGCTTTTCAGAAAAAAAAAAAAAAAAAAAAAAACACCACCTTAGAACATGCCTTATCAGCTTTGATTATTTCACTAAGTAAACTTTACTAATCAAAATAGATGTCGCTTGAAGATGATTTGAAGAAGGCTTCCAACAATTAAATTAATTCTGAGTAAAGACGAGATCTGATTATTGTTAAACTACAAGAAAACTTTGAGTCTAAATGGTTGTGTAATCTCACAAATATTTAACAAACATGTTCGTCGATTTGGAAGACAGAAATCAAATATAGGTCTTAGAGTCCATGGCTTTATTGCCTAGTGGTATCTTTGGAGTGGGATAAGGCTTAGAGACCTTTAGGTCTTAGGTTCAATTCTCACAAAGAGGGTTTTCTAAGATTTATTGGGTTTTCTCCTGAATTGGTGTACAGGCATTATAACCTAGTGAAAATGAATATGATTGGGTGGTTTCGCTGATAACACGACGATACTCCAGTGGTTCGTTAGTGATTCAAATTTTCCGTTAAAAAAATAGAGGTCTCAGAACAATAAAAAATACTAAAAATTATTTTTCTTTCGTAAACAATGACAAAAATAATTGAAAAATAATTTTCTTTCGTAAACAATGACAAAAATGAAAAATAAATTAATTACATTTTCAAATATTCTAATCGCAATATTTTTTATAAACTAAAGAGTAACTTTTAAAATCGTCCATGAGGTTTAAGTATTTTTGCCAAATCCGTCTAAAAAGTTTTTTTTCTTAACAGAACCACTTAGGTTTCATAAAAGTTGCTAAATACATCAATTTGTCTAACACAATTAAAACTAACATTAAATGATGAGTTTTTGAATGGATCTAGCAAGTGTCCAAACTTCAATGATAATTTTGATTGTTTACTTTTTTATTGTTTTTCTAATTTTTAAATAACATTTCATATAATTCATGCTTAAACTTTTATGTTTTGTAAATATTATTATAAAATATTATTATTAAATTCCTTTTAACTATTGTTGTGAAACAACGGTCTATTAGCAACTAATATATATGTATATAAACATGAGAGCTAGACTATGAAATCATGTAGAGAATAGAATATGGAGAATTCTTATTCATTGATGTAACATCATATACAAATGCCATTATATATAGGCACTCGCATTAGTATAATAGTAAATAAGATAAATGGGTTATGCATGTGGAAAGTCACTACATAATGGATGCATTCATAGATAGGGATTATACATGTGGAAAGTCACTACATAATGGATGCATTTATAACACTCCCCCTTGACTATCCACATGATGGAATACTATTCTTTAATACGCTTAATGATGTTGCCTCATTAAAAACCTTGCTAGGAAAACCCAATAGGACAAAACCTCAGTTAAGGGAAAAAGAGTGCAACGCGTATTGTCTCCCCCTGATACTTCCGGATCAGGTACGTTGTCTCAAAAAAAAACCTTACTAAGAAAATTAAATTGGATAAAACTTAGTGAAGGGTAAAGAGTGCAATTTATGTAAAACTCCCCCTCAATATAATATGTATCATTTCAAGTAACAAGTGTCAATCTTCTATGAAAGTTGTTGAAAAACTTTTGTAGTGAGTGATTTGTCGCTTGATGTGCAATCTATTAATGAACTTGATGTATGATCTTCATGTAAAACTTTAATTACCTCCTCTTGTAAGTAAATACTATAAGATCCATGAATGTGTTTTGTTATAATCACTGCATTTACAAAACTAACCAAACCTATTGATGGATTAGTAAAATATGAAACCATACCTTTCGTACCTGTATAGAAAATAAATGTTTTACTCATTACACTATATCCTCGTCGTACACGAGTTAAATCTTGCCAATGAATTTAATGGTATATGTGTGTATAGCTAGCAAGATATATTAATACAATTTGTATTGAATTATGGTACTTCATAACCAAGGATCTTTGCTTCTTTGATAGAAGATGATAAAAGTCATTTTTATCTATATCAAATATTTGAACATCATTAAATGTACTTACACCAAAAGCTTTGTCCATATGAAAATGTCCAATATTTTCTAGATGTATTATGATTGATGGATTATAATATAAACGTATGTCCTACGTATCGAGCCATAAATTTGCAATATTGTATTTCATTTGCAAATTCTTGCTTAAATATTTGAGCTCGTTTTTCTCTTCAGGAGATTCAATGACATCATCAACATATATGGCAATACTTGTAAACCTCATATCGTTCTTTTAATGAAAACAAATGGATCAACTTCACCATATGTATTTCTCGTTTTCGAGCTCACTGGTGAGTCAATTATATCATATTTGACTCGACTATTTTAGTCCACACATATTTTGTCAACTTCATATAGTATGTTCTTGAGGTTTTGACATCAATACTTCTAGCATTATCAATCCATGAGGGAATTCGTTCCATCTTATCCATATATGCATGTGCTTTCACTCTTCAGGAGTTTTGCTATATAAATTTTCCCGTTTAACACATAGATATCTATATCATGTAAAAGTGTCATGAACACTTGCTTTTATCTCCAAAATCCATATTGTACCATGCGTGTACACTATTTATTGAGATATCACAATCACTGGGTACAAGTTTTCAAGTATGTTTATTGGTGCACAAGAATTACATCGTTAAGATGTTTTGATTCACCTTTAAAAAAACTCAATTGCTTAAAGAAACTCATCAGGAGTTCAATCGTATTCAAAATTGAATCTATATACAACGATAATATTGTTCTCGAGAACTTACTTTACATGAATTATATAATTTAAATCCTTCAAGGACTTGCATGTAAACTTTAATATCTAAATGATACATAACATTTATAAGACGCATATCAATTCTCTCTTTATATTACCAGACTACTTAATTACTGGAAATCTATTGTATCCACCACTGGAGAATACGTCTCCTCATAATTAATCATAGGTCTTTGCGAAATCCTTGTGCCATCAATTGTTGATCCACATAAAAGACCTAATTATATTAAATATATTTTACAACTTTTTTTATGGACTACTGGCCCGTAAGCTTTCCATTTCAATAAAGAATTCAACTATGCCTCATTTGTGTCGTTCCATTTTGGCCAATCATTTCTTTGTATTTATTCATAGGCAGATTTTAAATCTTGATCCTCATCATTTCATCTTTTCAAGCGCTATATATACAAAAGTATAACAACGTCGATTTTGTTCCATACACTTCTAGACATGATATAATTTACTAAGAGCTTTTTATTTTCAGGTACCTGAGGTTCTTCCAGAACCATCATGTCTAATGTCTCTTCAAGAAACCCTTTTTTTACTATAACCTCGACTTGACCATCTTCTTCATTACTTGCTCCAACTTTTCGAGGAATTTTTATTTTCTTGGAATCGACTAGTCTACCACGCTTCAGGTGCGCAATAGACTCATTAATATATGGTTTGACCTACTAGGACAATTAACTTAATTGGAGAATTAGCAGTTAACTACGTGACTTACTTAGTCACTGTATTTAGGTCAGTTAACATGTCTGGTGATTGATTCTTTAATCTAGGTAACGAATTATCTTTTGAACTTCTTGTTCACACAATTTAGTTTGAGGATCAATGATAATTCATGCATACCCATTCCTTTTTCAAATGCCATTAATCTCCCCGTAATGTTGAAAATGTTAATTTACTTAAAGTAAGATTTAACGAGCCATAAATAAATCTCTCGTTAATTGCTCTAAGTATGTAATCATAAATAGTATTTTCATCCAATATATATTCCCAACAATATTTGAGTTTCAATATTTATGCGTTGAGGTGGATCAATTCCAATGTATACCGCATAATAAAAGGTTTGATGGGAAATATTTGGTTCCTAACCAAAACCAACTATAATGGGGAGAAACTATTACAACATGTTTGCTTGATGTGAAATAATGTTACCGCATGTAAATCACATGTGCTCAAATATGAACTTTTGCTCTCTTGATTATTGGCTTTGCAATCAATTTGTAGACGCTTGATATCGTCTTCAACAAAAGCAATTTGTGTCTTAAGCATTTAGAAAGTTCAATACTTATTCCAATAATCATTAGTAACATGGATACTAAATTCAATGTTATAACCACCATAAATATGATAATATGAAATAATATGCTTGCTATCTCATTAGCTAAGCCACACACAACTTCAAGTTGTAAATTTGATGACCATTTAGACGATGCATCGATTTAAAAACACTAAACGGTATCATGTTTGGATATATACATCCTTCATTCATTCCATAATATTTTAGGGATTCACACCCTACTTTGGTTGGTAAATAATTAACTTTTGTTGAGAGCAACTATGACACGTTTAATTATCATGAAGAATCTTCTGGTTATTCATCAAGTTTCACATTATTATTGGCTCGGTGTGGTCTAACCAGTCACGCCAACATATAATTAAGATCCATAAACTTATGGTTTATGATATTGTATATGTATTACTTGCACGTATGTAATACAAAACATAAGATATGAAAGAATGTATTATAACTTCAAAGTTCAAACCATCGTGTTATGTAATCACTAGTTTACCACTTTTGGTGTTCGATCTCATCATGACTTTCATTATAATACTGATATTCGATCTCATTATTAGCTTGGCTATCTTATAATTTCTGATAGTTTGATCTCTCATTAACATGATGATTATTGCACTTCTAATGGTCAATCTCATTATTAATATGATCATCATTACAATTTTCTCAATGATGCCCATGATTACAATGATCAATATATATTCAATTCATGAATCAGAGTAAAACTATACAATTTTTACGGTTTTCCATTATTTTCTCGAACATATAGATATATAGTCGTTTCAAACCGTTTATACCCTTTAAATGATATTGCTACTTTAGGAGTATATTTGAGGTTTGACAAACAAAATTTGTTTTATCCGATTTCCCTTATAAATAAACTTCTCTTCGTATAACGTCAATTGAGAAGTAATTATATGTCCGAGTCATATAATATTTCTTTTATACTTGACAATGAGATACAAGGAGTATGACACTTTGGGTGTCAAATCGAAGCATATTCTACTTTTTCATGAGAATGACAATAAACCACAACTTTGGTTTAGTCGTTCTATTCAGTATTATTGATGCAAAGAAATGATAGCATATAGAATACAAAGTATAGATAGCAACAAATCATACAATACATGACCTTATAGCATGTCATCATATAAAATCAACTTATAATGGGTCTTTATAAAATAAGAAACCTTTTTATCACTAATAAGCAAACGCATATAATATATGTAGTAACTTATTATGGTATAACCAAACATAATATCTTATATATTTTGAACACTTACTTTAAAACTTAAACATATATCTCTTTCAAGTTCTCAGATCATTCATTACTTGTATTTGAAAATTTTATTTGAAAACTATAATACTGATGAATTACATAACATATTCATTTTTTTTTCTTCTCAAATATTGATATTTAAACAACTGATGACATCATATAAGCAATCTATACATTGTATATATGAAGAAATAGAAATAGTCACTATTTTATACTAGCAATAGTAATAGTTAATATGCAAATAAATTGTTAAACATTATGACATGGCATAATGAATGCATGAGGGGTACCGACATCGCTTGAAAATGTTTCTCTAAAAACAACTAATGATATCTAGCAATATTAATCTATTATATGAATTTCTTATATGCAAAATTTGTTATAGCATTAACCTTAGTATACGTACCAAATGATATTTGCATAATCATGTTATAATAATAATAATAATAATAATAATAATAATAATAATAATAATAATAATAATAATGCATTATAAGTTGTATAGTTTATTTAAAACTAAATCAATTGATGTTTATAAACAGAGGATTAATATCCAATGAGCACTACTCACATAACTCATTTATATCTGAAAAGTCTTTTGACATGCTATGTATTAACAATGACTAATAGAAACAATTAATTACAGAATTCATATCCATTTAAATTATAAACTATACAAAATGAAAATCTAGTACATACATCATGTATATATTACCACCAATACAAGCATATACAAAGAAATGATTGGCCAAAAAAGAACGACTCAAATGAGGCAGAGTTGAATTCTCTATTGAAATAGAAAGTTTACAGGCCAGTAGTCCATAAATATTGAGTTCCATACTTTGTAATATTGAATATTGAATTTAACTGTTTTTCATGGATTCTAAAAGCACATATAATATTCTCTAGATTGCAAATTAACTTCCTCAAATCAAAATAATTCAACAATTTTATTTACAACTTAACAAGGTTAATAGAGAAGCATAAATAGATGATTATGGTGGCTCAAAGAATACGTAGATGAGCATCACTAGATTGTAAGAGTCCTAAACAACATATATTAAATTAACTAATTAAATGACAATTCATCCAATTTAGAATAATAGAAAGGATCATTTGTAAAAGAGAAAAATAAAATAAATATTCGTAAAATCGTCGTCGTCAACGAAAACTATAGTTATTCAATTAATAATGAGTATTATAAAAAGATAAATTAGTCAATTGCAACGTCATAATATATGATGTAACATCTAAATCCTGATGAATACCAACATGCTAATATATATATATATATATATATATAATAATAACTTCTAAAAGCAAATGAAAAAAATATAGATAAGAGTTCAATAATGAGAGTACATGAGACTACATCTTAGAATTTATAGTAATGATCAGTTTAAGTTTATATATGTATGTTAATAAGTGTCACCAGTAAGATTGATGTATCATCATCAAATATAATATGAAATAATCATACGAAGAATCATACCTTTATTAGTAAAGATTGCAGATCCGAAAATCCAACGTTTTGTCAGCAATGGCTACGCATCTATGGTTTCCAACTTTCCATCGCATAAGAAACCCATCTTTCATCATTTTGGATAATTATTGGGTTGTTTTCTCAACGTGCGAGATTGAGTTAGGCTGAAAATAATGCACATCAAAGGCAAGGAAAAAGGGATACCAAGGGTGGCAAAACACATAGAGTGCGTTCGTGCTGATAACATGTTATGAAACAATGGTCTATTAGCAACTAATATATATGTATAGAAACATTAGAGCTAGACTATGAAACCATGTAGAGAATAAAACATGGAGAATTCTTATTCATTGATGTAACATCATATACAAATGCCATTATATATAGGCACTCACATTAGTACAATAGTAAATAAGAAAAAAAAGGGTTATACATGTGGAAAGTCACTACATAATGGATGCATTAATAGATAGGGGTTATACATGTGGAAAATCACTACATAATGGATGTATTCATAACATTTATCATACTATTTGATTTTATATATATTTTTTAAAGTTAAATAACAACTTTCTTTTTAGAGTTCACGTTCAATTTACATTTTCTTAGAAATTTTTTTAAACCGTTTTTTTTTTAATTTTTAAAGTTAAATAACAACTTTCTTTTTATTCACATTGAATTAACATTTCCTTAGAAATTTTTTAAACCATTTTTTAATATATATGTTTTATTTTTTAATTTTTTAAAACATTTTCATATCACCAAACTATAGTTTTTGTTACTGATAAAACAAAATATTAATATTAACAAGGATTATAATTTATCTTTATTTGATAAATGACATTGTTTTTCATACTCATATTCATAAAACTAAATCAAACTAAATCTTGTTAGTTTGGCACTGTTAATATTATGCATTTGCCGTTCACAAAGGATTGCAACATGCGAGTATTACTCAAGATGATTTTTTTAAGCATATAAAAATATTCAAAGGACTTGATAAGTTGAATTCTAAAAACATTCTTTACATAAAAAAACAAACAAAGACAATCTTAAAGATAATATTATGAAAATATTATTAATGGAACATAAAATTTAACCATGAAGTATAAGAAACTGATAATATAACTTAGAAAAAAATTGAAAAGAGTGTACTGTCTAAATCATTTCTAAAGTTTGAATATTTTTGAAAGATTCATCCATTGAAAACTACATGTAGCCTGTTGCTTTTCAAAATTAGACCCAAAACTATTACTTTTTCAAATCACACAGAGCTTTTGTATAATTAGCAGTTTTTAAAGTTATAATTTATTTATAACAATGTGAACGCTTGTTCAAAATATTTAACCGATTATAGGACCAAGCAAAAACTTAGAACCAAAGTAATTTAGTTTTTTTGAACGAAATTAATACTCTAATCGAGTATAAGCTTTGATTCAAAATTAAACTACCAACAAATTGGCTATACAGTTTGACTTAATATTACGCTTATATGTTATTCAGTTCCTTACATTAGTAAACAGCAGGGGATGTAGCTCATATGGTAGAGCGCTCGCTTCGCATGCGAGAGGCACGGGGTTCGATTCCCCGCATCTCCATTTTTACTTTTGCAATTTAGCTGCAGGTTCACGTGATTTACTAAATAGCTCATTTCATCTTCTTTTTTTTCATAGATTTTATATTCCGAGTTCCAACAAATCATAATCAACTACCAATGTTACTAATTTTACATTTCGCCAGTTGCGACAACTTCGAAACATAAATTAACTCGAATATATGCCGTTGAATGAAAAAAGTTATCATATTTGACCTGAATCGTCTCCAAACGAAATTTATATCAAAATGTGGATCAATAGAAAACGTAATAGAATAGTTACCTTTGTTCAGTATTTGTTGTAATTGGTCAGTTGTGTAGCCATCACGACACTGGCGCCACTGTTGCCCATGCACATGGCGTCAATAACGCCAGTGCCCTAATCCATGGCCTATATGTAGTGGTTTGCTTCTCATTCATAGGTTAGCCTTTTGAATTATCAATTCCAACATCAAGTTTGTGTTTTGAGCATATTAACAAAGTCCATAATCAATTGTAAACATTTCGACTATATTCTATGCTTCTTTAATGTGTTCTTATCTTGTTTTTTAATGTGCCTTGAGACTCTTGATAGTTTGAATTTTCAGTGTTTTTGAAAAGTTTTAAAGGTTAACAATTTTTTCAATTTTGGATATGTTGGTGTAAAACTGTTTGATATTTTTGATGAAAAACTATAAGAAAAAATGTTTTCAAAAAGTTTTGTTGAATATTTTTAAGCTATTGGTTATGTTTTTGGACTAATTTGTGTGATTTTTGTGTTGTTTTTAGAAAAAAAGGGTGTTTTATTAGTTGTTTAGGCGTCACTCTATCAACTTGGCATCAATGGCATATTCGTTGAAGAAGATGATGACATGTCAATTTGCAAGCTATTTGTATGCTTAGGCGTCACTCTCTCTGCGTAGGCGTCACTCCTGCTAACTCACGTTAGCATCCGGCTTGTTATTAGGGTATCGTTTGGCTTGTGCTAGCGACACTTCCGGCGTCACTCAGGTTCTTAGCCATAATTTGCTTGGCATTTAGAACCTTGTTGAATCGTTAGTCTGCCCGAAGAACAAGCCCAAGTGTCACTCCCATTTCATAGGTGCTGATGTTGAACCAGGTTCTATGAAAAATAAACAGTTGAGACGTTATCACAATACACAAATGTGGCACACAAAATCAGAAGTTGTAACCCTAGTAAGAGATTCATTAGCCACCTCGTTTTGGCCATCATGTTCATAACACCCTAATACTTCATGCCTACAGTAAACTGGCATATAGTAGCATGTCGCTTAGACGACCAATAGATAAGATTGTCTCCCAAAAATACGCAATAGCAGAGGTAGAGCGTCTAAACTCGGGGCATCCTCCGCATTCAGCATCTAAATAAGCGGTGAGAGTAACTGATTTGGAAGGTGAAATAGTAAGGCCATGGTCCAGTGTTCCCTTAATGTAGTGCAAGATGCATTTCATGAAGGCACAGTGAGGCTCATGCAAAGCATGCATAAATAGATATATTTGCTGAACTGTAAAGGAAATGCGCAACCTGGTAAAAGTGAGGTACTATAAGGCACCTACGTGGCTACTGTATAAAGGGTTATCAAGTAGTAGCTCACCGATGGTAGCATTTAGCTTAGACATATACATGGTGACACAAGGCTGACAATTTTCCATATTTGCGAAAGCTGATATATCAACAACATAAGTAGACTGTGAAAACACAAATCACCACTATGTTTTGTTGCCTCGATACCTATAAAGTGATGTAGTGGTCCAAGGTCAGACATATCAAACTCTCTAGAAAGTACATAAATAATGTGTTGAAGAAGCGTCTGAAACCGGTGAGTTTACACACTTCCCTATATACTAGATTGCGTCATGTTTGGAGAGTGATTCGACATCCAATTTAGGTCTAGATAGCGTATTTTAAGATTCCAATGGCCAAATCCCAATTATCCAACCCTGAGAGCTGTGATTGAAATAACACGATTCTTGCCTAGGTAGTTGCTTTCTCATTATCTTATTTCACTTACATTTGTTGTGTGATTGTTTGGTTGAATATTTGCATTAGTTTTAATAGTTAGTAAAAATGAACATCCACTAAAAATCATTAGACTGAGACTCTATAGAGGTTTAGCATTGAGAGTCGCTACATTGTGTCCTTGGATTGATCCTGGTCTTACCCACTTGATCACATAACATTGGTACACTTGCTGATTGTGTGTAATTGAGTTAGCGAGACCCTTAATTTGGTGTTATTAATAATATAAACAACTTTTTTACACATCAAGTTTTTTAGGCGCCGTTGCTGGAGACACATCACGCTTTCGAGGACGACCCGAGTCGGGGATTTACTCACTTTACTTTCTTTCTTGGTTTGCTTTAGTTTGGTATAAAAATCGGAAAATGTATAGAAATCGAAAATAAAAAAGTTTAGTTTAGTTCCCTTATTTGCCTTTGTATATTTAGTTTAGTTAGTTTCTTTCCATCTTTTAGTAACTCATGCCATTTGCTTCTTTTAATCTATGTGCACTCGTTCTTAGGGGATACCTGAAGATTCCCCATTCTATGAGCCCGAGTCTGATTCCACCATCATCCATGTAAGCTAAAATTTAAGGTACCTAAAGTTGAATTTGATTTAGATTCTAATTTAGATATGGCTACCTGTAGGACTATTGCTCATCAAATTAATGTTATACCTGCCTACATCTAGTCAAATTAATGTTATACCTGCCTACATCTGGTCCAGTATCACTCAACCAACTATTAAGGCTAATAACTAGACCATTCTACCTACTCTTATCAACACCTTAGCCTACTATGTTTAGTTTAGTGGCCTGCGTGATGAAGACCCTCACTCTCGTTTGACTAGCTTCTTTAGGGTATGTGATACCTTCCGGCTGGTGTTACTGAAAACACCATTAAGTGTCGTCTGTTCCCGCTCTCACAAGTTGGTTAGGTTGCTACTTGGTTGGAATCCCTCCACAGGGATACGTTACCACTTGGACTGACCTTCACACCAAATTCCTTCAGAAGTATTTTCCCCTCAGCTAAAATAGGTCGTTTGAGGAACTCGATTTATGCTTCCACTAAGCATCCTAGGGAATCCTTTTATTAAACTTGGAACCGCTTCAAGTAACTTTTCAATAAATGCCCTCATTATGGTATGCAGGATTGGAGGATTATGGAGAGATTCTATAATGGGGTTTCTAAAGCAACAAAAGGCCTCCTTGATACCACAGTCGATCGCAACATGATGAAAACCAAAACCGCTGAGGAGTGTTTAGATATGATAAAAGACCTAGCCACTAGTACCTACACTTATCCCAACCTTGAGGGAGTTCCTATTGCCTCTAGGGGTATCCATTCTCTATATGCAAACATTACACTAGCTTCACAGGTAGCGTCCTTAGCTAAGCTGAGGAAAGATATTCAGATTAAGATGAGTGCTAAGTCTGAGATGTGTAGGGGTGGACATGAGACCATGGATTGCCCCATGCATGCTGATGAGGATGTGAACTTCGTCCAGGATTCATGTTGAGGCCAAGGTTGCAACTCTAGTGACAACACCAAAACTCGAACTGGAGGAGCAGGAATCCCCCTGGTGAAACTCATATGCATGTATCTTGCCATTGTTGTCGCCTTAGACATTCTCATTTTGGGGAGAGAATCTTTTTAAAATTATGTCGTGAAAGTTTAATTTACATTTGGTTGTTTTGATGGTTATCGCATGAATGAACGAGTTTTATTATATGTATGTAGTAAAATCCGTGGTTCGGTTTGGTGTAACTGATCATCGAAATGGATTCAGGTTAAATGGTTACTATTGATTTGGGTCAAAGCATGTTCATCGACTATATTTGTTTTTACGCTGACATTAGAGGTACGTGTTGATCAAACATGAGGTACGTGTTGATGGTGACTGATAGGTGGTGGTATGCGTCGATGGCGAGGCGACGGAGCTAGCAACGGTGGCAGAGGCGATAGTGGTGGTGGCAACGAGTGTGGTGTAGGTGGTGATATAGACAATGACCGGTAGTTGGTATCGATGTAGGTGGTGGCGATAGAGATGGTAAAAAAGGCAGTGGCGACAAATGATAGTGCCAACGACGACCAATATGTGGTGATAAATAAGTATGCACATATGTTATCTTAGACATTCTCATTTTGTGAAGAGATTTTTTTCCAAAATTATGTCGTCAAAATTTTTAATTTAAATTTGGTTCTCTGGATGGTGTTCGCATGAAGGAGTTTTATTATGTGTATGAGTGGCTGGTAACTAGTCAAGATGGGCGTGCGTTAAAATAGTCATCTTTAAAGTACATGATAAATCGCTTCCTTCACCCACTATATTTGTTTTTATAGTAACGGTGACGGGGAGCTGACTACGATAGTGGCGTAGGTGATGGTGTCAAGAAGGCGAAGTTGGTGACATTCGGTGACAGAGAGGATGGAGGTTTGGATAACGACTATGATGAATGATGATGGTGACGTCGACAACGTCGACTATTGGGTGATGCCAGTGGTGATAAAGAGGACGACGAAGACTACTAATTGAGATGTGAAATGCGATAGTACCAACAACGATCAATATGTGATGGTACCTTTTTGTTCAAGTATGTTTTATTTTTCTTGAACGCAAAACGATTCAGTTAACTGTCGAACATCATGTAAAACTGAAACAATGATCAAACTTTACAAAACCTTCTTTACACTCTTTTCAAATAATAATCTATATATTATATAAAAAAACCAATGAGAAACATTTGTCGCTTCCTAGTTTCACCTCAAATACCTATTCCCGCCTAAACTTACACCGTACTCGGATTACCCGATTAGAAAATGGATATACCCGAATTCTAATAATTAACTTACCTAAAATACAAAACTTCATTCTCACTTTAAACCTAACGTATCATCACCCTCCCCCCCCCCCCCCCCCCCCTCTCTCTCTCTGGATATCTCTCTCAAACATCATCGGCGACGAATTAAAATCGATCAATCTTCAAAGGACTACAGCACAATAGCTTCTAATCGTCGAATTTATAGGATTTAAGGTAAGATTGATCTCATATTTCACTTGTTTAATCGATTCGCTTGACAATGCATTTGAGAGCAGTGCTTATTACGTCTCTGTTTAAGATTCGCTTGATGATGCATTCAAGAATGGAGAATCTGAACCCCAATCTCCACGGTGAGTTTATATTTCAGTTATCATGCTTTGTTTTAACTTTGTTTCAGCGATTTGATGTTAAGATTTTGGGTTACATCGATTTGTTCAGATCAGTGTTTATTTTTGTTCATATTTGCTCAGACTACAGTGTTTTATGTGATTTGTTGAAACTAGGGCTTTTTATCTATGCTAATTGATTCACCGATTTGATGTTTATCTTACATTTATGTTACTATCCCATATTGTTTTTTCAGATTAGCGTTTTTTCCCATCTGTTTTCATATTTGGTTTTTGTTTTTAGTTTTGGTTTCATGATTTAGTGAATTCCATATTTATTTGTTTGCTAATTTGTTAATTCTGTATGTTTATGGTCGCCATTTTGAAATTTAAACTTTTATTGATGTCCCCTGTTTGTATTATGCATAATTTTTGTTGTTGTTTTGGGTAGATTAGCCCGTGACATACTAATGTTATAATATGTTTTTGTTTACCAAGGGTCTGCAAAGGGTGTCGACGGCTTTGCTGAAAAAGGAGCGATTGATGACCGAAGTTGTTGGTTGCAGTGACATGATGGGCGGGATGCTTTAGACGCCATTTGGGATCTAGATGGTATGTTCAAGCATACATGGAGTTATTATAACCATGAAAGCTTCCCTCTTATATTTTTGTAATAATATTTTATTTACATTAAGGTTTGGTGCACGAATTGTCTGTGGAATTGCAGATTGTTTTTGAATAGGTTTAAGAGAAAGTTCAGGCCAATTGTGGTCTTATTCTATTTGCTTTTTGGTGCTTGATCTCTTCTCATTCATCATTAATCGCCATCTTCATATTTAGGTAAGATTTATATAATTTCATATCTTTATCAGATTTCGGGTTAAGGATTTGCATGAATGAATTTAAAGAAAATGATGTAACATAATTTAGTACTTTTTAAATGATAAAGTGATGATTTGGAAAGTAAATTGATCAAAGTTTGGTTGTTAACGATTATTTATATACGTTGCAATATCATAAAGGCTCTATTTAAAAATAGCAACAACGAATTTCACTTCTGGGTCTCAAGCAAATGTGGTGGAAAGGGGGTGTTTGTATATGAAGTTTTGGAAATTATTGTGATTTAAAATCCTATAGCTTCGTGATTATCCCATATACTAATTGTCTTATTCAAAATTTGATTACTCATCAAGCCATACATTCAAACCACCCTCATATTTTGTTTTCCAATTTTTAATAAGAATGGTTTCCTAATCCTTACAATTATGATGCGATACAGATTACCCACCTTGTGCCATTTTCTGTTGCACGACTACATTTGCGATGTCAGGTATTAAATACTTTTAATATTTAATGTCATAAGTATAAGAAACAAACTGTTTGTTTTGAGCATATCTTTCAGCATTGAAGAAAAAATATTCAGATGATAAGATGTCGTTCTAACGAGTAAATAGGATATAAATTACTATAGTAACAAGTAGCTAGTGCTCTATACTATAAATAGAGGTCAAGTGAGGACCCAAACAATGATGGAACATGAAGTTTAATTTTATATCGAGCAATAAAATTTCTGGAATATGTTCTATCTTTTGCAACTATTTATCATTTTTTTTATCACGTTACATTATACATATAGTGAACGATTGTTGTCTTCGCAACTTTTTTGGAAACTGGATATTTATTCTTTTTGTTTTTACCCGATTAATTTATTTATTTTGATTATGCTACATCGTTGAAGAAGTTGTTCATCTTTCTAGGAAGCACCCTATTTGATGTGTCCATGACTCCATGCTTTACTTCCGGTGACTTTTCAATTGGCACCTCAAAGCTTCATCAAAGCGTTGTCTCGAGGCAGGTTATTTTCACCTTATAATGCTTCCATTCAAATTGATCTTACATTTGTAATCATCAGATCATTTATACTCATTTGTATGTAGATTCATTGATATGTAATTTTTCTCCTTTGTGGTTATGGATGTGAAGATTTGTGGTGAATCAATTTACCTCTACTCTTTAATGTATATTTGAATTAATTAGTTTCAGAATGTGTATAATTAGTCCATTTCTGTACGGGTCATTTGACCCATTAAAATTGTATTTTTTATTACTGTAACTTTAAAAAGTGTGTAAGGGTTATTTTGACGCATTTAAATTGCATTTTGATTATTGTAACCTCATAACGCGTGCGGGTTCAAACCAAGTAGTAAGTGGTGTTTCAAAATATATATATTGACAAAGATTCACATTTAAAAGAACCTTTGATTAAAGCTGTTATTCGCTTAGCGTTGGGTATGTCTTATTGGATGAATGATTTCAGAGATTGATCCTAAAGTAGTTGCTTTATGGTGAACTACCCAAAATGCATGGATGTCGTTTAATGAGTCCTTTTGAGTTGTATTTTATTTCAAAAGCGTCAAGGAATTAAACGAGGAATGGATCAAATGGGTGAGAGTTACGTAAAGACCATATGTGGTGTGTAAAACCATCAATATCGTTTTATTTAAAGAGACTTACGGTATTTTTGTTTATTTATAATCATAATTAATACATTATTAACTATATAAATAAGATTTTTCTAAATAAATATGTAAACCAACATGATCTATTATGTCATGAAAACCCATGCTCAAATTTGAATGATTTTTTTGTTTGTTTCTTCTAATAAATTTTTCTTACACGATCTTAAATTTCAACAAATAAAATTATTTTTGTTTTTGAAACCGTGTGTTACAAGAGCAATAGGCTAGTTTATCTATATTATAACCATAAAAAAAAAGAAAAAAAAACTTACTATGTCCACGTGTGAATAATCACAATCTAACTGAAGATTTTTCTTGCAAAGAAAGCTAATGGGAACGATCACAGACTAACTCATGCCCACTCTTGTATCCAAATCAATTTCATATCTAAAACCCCTAATTTCAACAACCCCTAATTGCTTCTTCACCACAATGTCCATAACCCTCAAATCTCCAGTCTTTGCAGGCAACCCTATAAGATCCAAAACCCCCAAATCATCCGACCCGTTTTCACCCACTTCAGCCTTTCAAACCTTGAAGCTTCTCCTTTCGGGTCAAACCCATTTCCAAGATCCATCTCCCCCTAACTTCAAAGTGCTACCTTTCATAAAGGGTAGACCTTTAGCAGGTTCAACTGGTGATTTGGTCAAGAAATGGCATCTGGGGTGGTTGACTTTTGGGGATTTTAAGGATGTTTTGGAGGGTAGTGAGGTGAAGTTGAGTGATGATTTGTTGGTGTATTTGGGTTGCAAGAGTAAGGAAGAAGAAGAAGAAGATAGTGTTGTTTATTGGGCAATTGATGTTTCTGAAGGGGTGAGTTTGGTTGAGAAATTGAGGAGTAAAGAGTTTTGTTTTGTGGAGTTGAGGACTTTGATGGTGGCTACTGATTGGGCAGATGATTCTGCTATGGGTGATCTTGCTATTGCTGGTCATGTAAGGGATTTTTTTAATTAATTTTTTTTATGAATATTTGATTTTACTTTGAACCTATAATTTGTGCATTCAAGAAATCTTGAGAGTTACAAATATGGGTTATGGGCTATATTGTGGTACATGATCATGATGTTATTTGAGTGAATGAATTCAATTGATTTAACTGATAGATATCGGCTATGAGTGATTATTGCTATTAATTAATAATGTTAAAGAGTTAGTTAGAGTTACTCGAAGTCAAAATAGCTAAGAATGAAGGTGGTGGAGGACTATATGTGTCGAAGAACATTGATCTTTACTCAGTTTCGAGATATAAATTTACTCTCTTTGATACGTTTAGGTTGTAAATGGTAATGATTCGACCGTCACCACTCGCCATGACGTTATTTGACTAAATGAATTAAAGCGATCTAAGTGAAAGATATTGGCTATGAATGGTTGTTGCCTTGAACTATAATATGTTGAAGAGTTAGTTAAAGTTACTTGAAATAGCTAAGAATGAAGTTACTCTCTTTGATACTTTTCGGATGTGAATGGTAATGATTCCAGCATCAAGATTGGTATTCTTTTTAGTTCCCTAAGGTGATAATAGATACTCTTTATGGAAACTAAATTGAATAATAATTAAAATCAAATTATGGACCATGAAAGATCAATGCTTTAGAGAGCTAGCACCTGCTTATAAATTTACTTTAATGGAAATTCATCTTGTGCCACAGAAAACTTTATGTTATAATTTTTTGGGACGTTGATGTAGGCCAGAGCGTTATTGGAATGGCATAACACGTCTCGGTTTTGTGGATCTTGCGGTGAAATGTTGGTTCCTGCTGAAGCTGGGAGAAAAAAGCAATGCATAAAAGATTCTTGCAAGAAAAGGGTATATCCTCGAGTTGATCCGGTATGCTAATTGAGCTTTCGACTATCTTCTTTCGCTATCTACTTTTGGGTAAGTTTTTATTATAGTTATTGCCCGTCTGTTGACCATTTTGTTCCTGCAACAGGTTGTAATTATGTTGGTTATTGATAAAGAAAATGATCGTGCACTACTTAGTAAACAATCAAGATTTGTGCCTAGAATGTGGAGTTGCCTTGCCGGATTTCTAGAAGTATGGTTTGAGTTTATTAATACTTGCTAGCTTTACTATAGTAGGAAAAGAAGATGTTCTAAATTCTTTATGTTACAAGTTTAGAAACCACTTTTATAATACTGGTTTTTTGTACTCGATATTATGATCTCATTGCCATCTTTTTTTCCTCAAAAATACAACAAATCTGTTATCAAATTAGTCTGTTTGGCCTCAAAAGTCAAAGTTCATTCATTCTTATAGCCAGGTGAAAGCTTGGAAGAAGCTGTGAGGAGAGAAACATGGGAGGAAACCGGCATCGAAGTTGGTGAAGTAGTCTACCATAGTTCTCAACCATGGCCCGGTGAGCCCTAAATTCCCTTTCACGTATATATATATTTTTTCTGAATTATAATAAGGTATCATATACCCTAAATTCCCTTTTGGTGTATATTTTTTTTCCAACGTATAATATATTTATCAAATATTTATGATTTAACGGTCATAATCAGTAAGGGGGTGTTTGGCTTAGCTTTTTGAAAAACTTATTGACTTATTGGCTTTTTGAGTTAAAATAATGTTTGGATAGGTGAAAATGACTTTATGAAACAACTTTTTGTATAAGGTGGAAAAGCATTTTGAAAAGCCAGGAAACCTTGATTTTTTGAAACTCCTTTTAACTTTTCATGAAATATTACCTCTTCCCACCTCATAAGCTCATCCAAACACTTCCTTTTTTTTAAATTCATTTTGGATAAGTCATATGTCAATAAGTCCTTTTGCCAAAAAGTCATTAAAGATAAGCGATCCCAAACACCCCCTAAATACAACTTACGTTTGTTTAATTCGTTTGTAGTTGGACCTAGCAGCATGCCATGTCAATTAATGATCGGATTTTTTGCGTACGCGACATCACTTGAAATAAATGTGGACAAGAGTGAATTAGAAGGTAACCTTTGATCTACAATCCCTGATGCTCTGTCAAAATGCATGTTTTTATTATGATCATAATCCATGGAAGACATGCCAAATCCCAGAAATACCCTTTCTGAATATTTTCAACTTATGAAGATGCCAAGTGGTACAGTAGAGAAGACGTGAAGAACGCGTTGACATTTTCCGAATATGAAAAAGCACAGAAAACATCAGCATACAAAGTGGACCAAATGTGTAAAGGGGTCGAAAAAGGTCAAAACCTTGCTTCAGATTTTAACGTTGAAAGTGGAGAACTCGCCCCGATGTTTGTCCCTGGACCTTTTGCGATCGCCCATCATCTAATCTCGTCGTGGGTTCATCAGGTCAGCTCAAATGGCATTCAAACACAAAATAAAGGTGTTCATTCGAGGTTGTAGAGATCAAAGAATCGTTTGGTTTTTTCTTGATTCTTTCTAGGTTTGATCTTGAGATCCTTCCAAGGTGATGCTGCTTAGGTGTTGATTGTTTTAGCATTCAAAAGAGCGCATTACATTGACTTGCGACCTGCACATTTTATCGTTGAATAGAGTCTTCTGTTATTCCCATTTATGTTAAAGAGCTTGATCTTGGAACAATCTTATGTTGTTGATAGATAGATTGCAGAATTGTGCCTTGTTTCCATGCTGAATTTATACTTGCATACTATAAAATCTTGAATAATCTTCTTTATGTGAAAAAAAAACCTTTTCAGTCGCGCATATATAGAGTATAAGTGACAATGTGCCACCAAGGCGCAAAGGGCTCTTTTAAGAAATAATAATGAACACATAATATTTAGTAGATTTAGAATATACATATATATATATATATATGTATATATATATATATACATATATATATATACATATATATATATATATACATATATATATATATATATATATATAGGGCTCGGTTTAAATGAGAACCATAACGAGTTGCGAGAACCGTGAGAACTTTTTGTTCCCGCGCGAGTTGGGCCAAAATTTTTTTGCACAAATGTAGATGAAAATACTATAAACACATCTGTAAAAAAAAGTAAAAGAAAAATTTTCGAGTCGGTAGTTTTAACTGATGCAAGTTTTTTTACGTGCTGGCATAAATTTTGCATGAAGATAAACATTTTTTTACGCCTCATGTAAATGTAGGTGTGCGGCATTTTTTTTATTTTTGTTTGCTGAAACAAGTGATCTTTTTCTGACTTTTGAGAAAAAAAAAATTCGAAAAAACCTTTTAGATGACCTAGTTCTCATGGTTCTCATTTTAACTCATCATATATATTATTGTACAGATTTACAGATATAATAGAAAGATTTAATATAGTTTCCTTTAAAATCAATGTTTAGCAAATACAAAATATAAAATGTTTTAATTTCTTCAATATGGTTTTTGGTCTCACGTTACTTGATGTAAAGAATTTTAATAAGTAATATATGTATGGGAACCAAGGAAATATAAGTTGGTTAAGCCTGTTTATAAGTTGGTTATGTGATAACTCGCATTTTCAAGTTAACACCGTTAACTTTTCTCGGTTAAATATTTAAGATTTATCGAATGTCATACATGTATTTATTATACATACAAGTTATTAACACACGAAATATAAACTAGTGGGACTAGTTTTGTATCTTACATCAAAGTTGATTTGTTTAACTTTGCGCACAAATTGCAAGTAATTGAAACTTGAGGGACTTGTTGTGCAGCAAGTTAACTTGAATTTTATAACTTTCTTTGCAAGTTTCAAGAGTTTGAAACTTAAAGGACTAAAAGGCCCTTGTTGGAATTCAAGGGTTTAGTGTGTCAATTACTAAACTTGTGTTATTATAATATCTTAATCCCTACAACAAAACCCTAATCTACAAAACAAATGTCTCTCTCCTATCTTCTCTCTTGGTCGACGAACTGCAAGTAAGAAGCCTCAAGCTTTTCGGTTTTCAAGCCCCTAACCACTCACATCACTCCTAACTCGAACGCGGTTGATCATCTTCGCTACTATTTGCACTTTATTTCTTACCGAGCAAAACAAATGTGAGTTCACACATTTACTAAAAGCATGTATTCCCGGTGGTTGGGAACCCCATTCTCCTGGGTATGGGATTGGCTTAGTATTTCTGGTATGGGATACTGTTAACTTCACTTTCCTTTGTTAAGGGATTCCTTAGTATTCTTGAGGATAGAATACTATTAAATACTATTTATATTTCATGTCTTTAGCGGACTAAACGAACTCTATCTGAAAGTCCCACACATTATACCGATTAATCAGTGGAGCTTGGCGAACGGGATATTAGTTGATAACGCTATTAGGTTTGACGAACCTCACACCGTACCTGGGAGGACGGGCATGAACTTTTATGCCTTTGCAACTGGTCAATGATGATAGACATTGACCTGGGGCACAAACAACTTAAACAGTCAAAGTTTCGATACCACACAGTTAGTTGCTTAAAAATGGGGTAGCTCCCCATGACATGTTTTATAAATTAAGTAATTTAACAACCTAAGTTTTTTTTTATTTTGAAAACAATACTGAAAAACCGTGAACTCGCCGACTTTATATTGACATACTATTATATGCTTTGCAGGTCGTTAGGTACAGTTATGGGCGGGCGTTACAATCGATTGGATTGTGTGGTTTGTTAACGCTTTATGTTTCGATCATTTATAAAACTTATGGTTTTAAGTTTCGATGGGTTTTGTTTTATTTTTCCGCTGCAACATAAACTGTGTTTTGGACATTTAAGCTTTATCGCTAATCATGATGAGAGTGATGCTTTTATAATTTGAATGGTTGGTTCAACATGATTAGTGGCTAGATCCTGGTCAGTCGCAAGCCTCGCAGTAAAACTCCGCATGTGGATTTTGAGGGTTTGACAGGTTAATTCCGTTTCATGTTAATTTTGGTATGTTTTTAGTGGATTGAGATCCGTTTTTAGTGTTCTTTTTCCAGGTGATATATGTGAATCCGTCTTCATATCAATCACGAAAGCAGGTTCGTAAGTAAGAATTATTATTTACATAATTATAATTAGGTATTGTACGATCAGCATGCCTAAATTAGTTTCATGATTGACATTCTGCAATTCTGGTCTATTTGAGTTCTGAAACATTGGCAGTAACAAGTATGCATGCATAGCCTCATAACTCATATCGTCTCTTCCCTAGTGAAAATGGAGAATTCATCCTTGAGGTATTCTCAAACCTCTCATCATTTTGATGAGGAATATTTTTGTGTGTGTGAAGGGACACCATACATCTTTCGTATGTTTGGTTCAGAGGTGACAATATATATACATTGGTTGATTTCGGTTGTGTTTTGCCCAAAAGGGTTACAAATTAAAAAAAAATAGCTACACCATTATCAAACATTGTTTCAGATGGGTCCATCAGGTGGGGTTGTAACTGCATGGACTTCTAAAGTGAAACAACAGAAAAGATTGATGTTTCAGATCGATGATTTTTTTTATCATTGGTAGGGGTTTTCAGAATTCGATTCAGATTCGAAAAATTCGAAATTCGACTCGATTCGAATTCGATTAAAAATGTTCGAATTCGAGTTTATTCGCATTCGAGTCCAGTAATCGAATTAGAATCGAATACGAATTTATGATTTTGAGTTCGATTCGAAATTCGAATTCAATATATATATATATATATTTATTTATCTAATATATGTGTACACACACAAACATATATATATATATATATCACACATATAACTTATAAACTTGGCCAAAGTATAAACTACCTCCATAAGTGATATTTTATTATTCATAATATTACTAAACCTTCTGACAAATAGCTCATACTACTTATTTACAAGTTTTACCTAATTTAAATCGCTATTAGTAACCAACCTATCTTCTGAATTTTGGTCTTTTAACATATTGATAGTTATAATTTTGCAAATTATTATATTTTATGTTGAATGTAATTATTTGTAGTAGTTTTAATTAGTGAAAGTAAAATAATTTATTTTTAGGGTGAATTGGAATTAAATCGAATTTATTCAAATTCGGTTCGAATTTGAGTTTCAAATAGTAATCAAATACAAATTCATGTAAAAGAAATAAAAGTTTGAAAAATTTGAAAATTCGTTATTCGATTCGATAAACACCCATAATCGAAAGATCAATCATATGTTGTGTAAGATAAAATCTCTAAAATTTGTGTTTCCAAATGGGACTTACTTTTGATTTTAATTGATAAATACACTCATATACTTCAAAATCTTCTTGTGTTGGTAACTTATGTAAGAAATGAAGCTCTTTTTGGCAACTTGAAGTGAGCAATCTTTAAATTCTGGTTATACCATTTACTATCATTAGCACAAGTAAGGATTTTGTTTTTCTCCTAATATCACACACCTTTTATTTATGATCAAACTATGTAATAACTGAATAATATCTACAAATATTATCAATTACCAATTTTATATTATCAAAAAAATGTAGAAAATTGCTGCTTATTGTAGTATTTACTATTTAGTTATACCCTCTGGGTTTTGTGAAACAGTTAATGATAAAACTTACTTCATTTGAATAAGTTTCGTCTTTTTTATGGTATCATATAATTCGATAATACTTAGAGTTCAACAAGTTAGATTGACTATTTCTTTATTATATAATAAACTGCACAGATTCGATACATCAAATAAACCTATCCTATACCAAGATGTACACCTAATATTAGGAAAACAAATAAACCTTAGCATACTAAAATAACTTACCATACAATTAAATAACATACTAAAATCTAAACTTCACTTTATCCTTTCAACATTTTTTAATCGCATTTCAGGATTAACTTCCAATATTCCCCTTAAATCCTAAAACTGACCATGCTTCCCTTGCTCGTTTTCCTGACCGAACCACACAGTTCTTGATCGTTCTTGCTTTTACATTCTTCATGCTTTCTTGTTTTTCTTGCTTCATTCTTGCTTAACTTGCTTCTGGATGTGCTGATCTTGCCTACTTTATTGCTTTAGTGATATCTTTCTTACTTTATCTTTTTTTACCTTATTAACTTTCTTCATAATTCTTGTGATATCTTTCTTACTTAATCTTCTTTACCTTCTTAACATTCTTCAAGAAACTTGTTCTTGATTACCTACTTTACCCACTTCAAAAATCTTGTTCTTAATTACCTTCTACCTTCTTCAAGAAACGTTCTTAATTACCTTCAATGTCTGGCTCTTAACTACCTTTTTACTTTCTTTCAAGAAAAGAAACTAACAACCTTCTTTCAAACGAACGTTCTTGTTTAGCTTCTTTCCTTCTAGCTTTCCTTTAATTTAGCAAGAACTAATATTGATAACCTACTCGTTGGACCTTCTTGGTTGCAAATAACAACACCTGAAAATACGCCATACCTTCACCTTCTTGAGATCAGATTCTGCCTCATTCAACCTGATCAGCTTGCGTCCTTTTTCAACATGGTTACATGCCTTCTTGGTTCGAGTCTGAGTTGTGATTCCAATTGTTGGCCCCAACACTTCTAATAGATCCCAAGAAAACGAATACATGATTTGATCAACCAAGATCAACTCTTTCTTTATTATTTAATGAACATGTACAGACTCAATTCATCAAACCAACCCTAACCATCTATTTATACTAAAAACGTAACTTGTTCACCAAGATATATAACATTAGAAAAACAATCAAGCATTTCCATTATAAATTAACTTACCAAATATTAAATAACATACTAAAATCTAAATTTTCAGTTAGCCCTTCAACTTTCTTTTAATCACATTTTAGGATTAAATGCCAACAAGATGTCTTGATGAAATTGGATATTCATGCTCAAACTAGGATACATAAAAGTATTTATTCAGATGCTTAAAGATTAAAATTGTCATTTTACCCAATCATATGGACTTAAACCGTATTTATGTCAAATGTAAAAGTTTATAGTGACCATTAAAGTATAAAGTTGTTTGTTAAATGAAATCATTAATGAAATCTTTTGAGATGTTTCTCAAATCTCATCACATATGCTATAGTTATTTCCAAAAGCAATTCTTCCGTCACAAACTATTACAAAGTAGAGTTGTTTACAATATGTTCCAACTTTGCGCTTTAGTACTTTTATAACTTTTTTTGAACGGCCAACGAATTCTCAAATGGCCTTCTCTACCCTTATCATTGTAACAGTCTTCTTCAAAAGTAAAACCACTGTATCACCCTGCATTCATATTGAATTTATGTTATTAAAAGGCGATGACTTTTAGGTAATCTGATGTTGATCATTATATATGGATACATGATGCATTATTTAGAAACAAAAAGAATATTGGAACAAGTTTTATTAGGGTTTGGAGTTTTTCTTTATTAGCTTTTCTTTATGTTTGATGGTGGTTTTGTGTGTCAAGGTGTTGGATGGCGTTCAACGCCTCAAAGGTGGTGGTGGTCTTTGAATCTTGACATGGTCCAATGGTGGTCAAGGGTTGTGATAGCTGGTCAAGGGCGCCGATTATTCAATTAAGGAAGAACCATACAAATGCGTTAACAAACATGTGACATCCAGTTATTTTACACTTGGTATGTATTTTAAAGCCATGCACATATGAGTCATATGACACTTTGTCACATCAACATATCATTACTATCTCAAATCTACATGACCTCTAGTTGGTTGGTTCACAAGTAATATCATGTTTTTAAATAAAGTTTCCAAATAGTGAGATATATATTTTCAACGTACGATTACCTCGCAAATGCACTAACTCTGTGTATATAAAAAACAGCTTATTTACATGTGTTTTGCATGGCAAAGTAAGAATTTTTAAAATTTTTTTTCTGAAAAATGTAAACTTAATGATTAAACAACATTTAAGTAGTGATAATTACAAAAAAAATCAGTAAAAAACTCAACAAAATTATGTAATAAGGGGTTTAATTAAACGGGTTATAAATGGATTAACAGATCAACTTATTAAATTAAGCAAGTTGGGGGCTAACCTAGTTAACTAAATGTGTTAAACATGTCTAACATAATTACTCCAGCGACATAGAAATAATAGTTAATTTTTTTTCTAGATTAAACTAAACCGGTAGTGTTCGTATCAACCCAGAAATACTCATGTCGTGTTTAGGTTAAAAAAGTTAAATTTTAGTTTCATACCTTTTTTGTTTTGTTTATTTATGTTGTGGTTTGCTTGAATGCAACAGTGGGAACAAGTCGACCACACCTCCTTCGATGTTCCAACACCAATTCTTCGGCATACCATTCAAGTTTTTCAAAATTGGTGTGGTCTCCTATCTTCTTACCACCAAACATCACAGATTCAACATTCTTTTGCCTCAACATTTCATCAGCAATTTCTATCAAATTGCTAACACTAGGATCCGCATCAACATCCGGACCTTTGTTTGAATACACCTGGATACGAACATAGTTACTAGAGCGATTCTGACTGAACGACATCGCCACTGCATCATCCACCATGTCCGCCAAACAATCACCACTAATTCGAGCCATCGCTCGAGTCCAGCCTCTTGCCTTCCACATTTTCACTTGCTCATAATCTAATTTTCCTTCAAGAGATTGAAAGCTTCCGAGTGAAAGTACCAAAAGGTCCTCCAACCCACGCGTGTGTGGAAACTCGTGCTTGTTGTGTAGCACATGAGTTATCGCGGCTGCGGTGGGGTTACTCATTGCTAAGCCGCCATCAACCGCGATACACCTGGTTTTCCCATCCACAGACTTTATGAGAACAGGTTCGAATACTTCTGGCTCGGCTGACGTGGCACGACAGATCTCCCAGAGCCGGAAGTCGAACCTGTCCGTTTCCAGAGCGTCAGTTCTGAAAAAACAAATGGGCCCGAGCTGGCGAGGTCATAGCAAGGGATTAAAACCGGCTTCAACGTGTCTTTTAAAGTCAAACTCCGTCCGTTGACCACAAACGCTTCTTTCATTGACTTTTCAAATGCTACCGTGGCATGCCGTGAACCACCCCCGCCTTCGCCTCCACCGCCAAAGATCCTTGTTAACAAACCACCACCACCATCGTTATACCACCGCTTCCCTTCCTTCGCCAAAAACCGCCACGTCCGCTTTAAAAATGGGAACCGTCTTATTCTCGCTTCCGAACAACAACGCCGTGAAAACACCTCCGACACCGGTGCCGGCGGCAACATCGATATAATCAGCGATTCTCGCATCCGGATCACTAGATTTCTCTTTCAAAGCGTTTTCGAGGTGAGCTAATGCTTTTCCGGCGAGAATACTCCGCATTCCTCCGCCATCAATCGAGAGCACACAAACTTTACCTCTTTGATCATTCATCAAATAGTCGATTACTATAACTATTATGATTTGGATTCATAACTCTTAAATAATTGTTACTTTCTTCGGATAGAATATTGTAATGTTTACACGCAACCTACATAAAATCAAAACTAATAGCGTAATGTAAATTAAGGATACTCCAAATCAATTAGCATTATTGAATTGATTCTGTATATTTACTTTCCTAGTATAGGTCCCCTTGTATTCCTATATATTGTATCCTTATTGTGAATATATGTAAGAGATTGAGTCCTTACATGGTATCAGCCAAACAGGCGATCCCCTCTTCCCAACTTTCTTCGATAAACCTAATCCATCCCCATGTCTACCTCGGCTTCTTCCAGTTCCGATTCCGTCACCTCCATACCCCTACATTCTCTCCTTCACTTTATACCCCTCAAACTCAATTCCACAAACTATCTTGCCTGGAGTCAGCAAGTATCCCTTGTTCTCTCCCTTCAGAATCTCCTTGGTCATATTGATGGCACCACACCCATCCCCACTGAAACCATCAAAACCAATGACAAAACTGTTCCTAATCCTGATCATGCAACTTGGCTCCTTCATGATCAGTCTGTACGGCTTCTTCTTCGGTCGTCCTTATCAGATACGACTATATCCGAAATAATAGGCCTCACCGATGCACGTCAAGTCTGGGCCGCCTTGGAAACGGCTTACAGCCACCGCTCGGTCGATCGTATGCATACTCTCCGGGACAATCTTCACTCCCTTCAAAAAGGATCCTCCACCGTTGCAGATTTTGGTCACAAATTCAAGTCTCTATGCGATCAACTTTCGGCCGTCGGACTTCCGGTCGACGAACGTGACAAATGTCACTGGTTTTTTTGTGGGTTGGGCACCTCTTTTGAACATTTTTCCATTACTCATCGGGCTCTCGGCACCGAGTCTTTTCGAGACCTCCTTGCCAAATCCGAAAGCCAGGAAACTTTTATGACATCTCTTCATGGCCAGCCATCACCTCAAGCTGCCTTCATGGCCCAGTCATCTCGTTCCGGTAATCCAAATCGCTCCTTTTCTGGTTCATCTTACACTAATAAGGGTCGTGGTGCAGGTCGTGGTCGTGGTAACGGTCGTGGACGTGGAAGGCGACCACCACACTGTCAGCTTTGCAGGAAAGACGGCCACTACGCCAATACCTGTCCCAATCTTGCGTCCTTTGCTCAACAGGCTGTCCCTTTAGATGCAAACTTGGCGCATGCTTTTCATGCCCAGTGCCATATTACTAAAGAATATCCCGACTGGACAGGTGACACAGGTGCGTCTGCCCATATGACCCCGTCTGAGAGTGACCTTGTCACTACATACGGATCATCCGGCAAGGACTATGTTCGGTTCGGAAATGGTCAAATCTTACCGATAACAAATGTTGGAACAACATCTCTTGCTAATAATATTCCCTTAAAAATGTCTTGGTTGTTCCACATCTTACCAAACGCCTTCTCTCAATTAGTCGGCTTACTCATGACTCTCCTGTTGATGATCTATTTTCTAATAATTTTTTTCACATACAGGATCGAAAGACCAAGGAAATCATGGCAAAGGGAACGTGTGAGAATGGTCTTTATATCCTTCGTGAAGGGAACCATGACTTAGTCGCATCCTATTCCACTCCTCATCTCAAGGCTTCTTTTGAACGATGGCATAGTCGCCTTGGACATGTCTCTTTTGACATTGTTTCTAGATTACATAAACATGGTTCTTTGTTTGTTACGTCTTTATTACCAAAACCTAGTCTTTGTTCTCCTTGTCAGTTATCTAAATCTCACCGTTTGCCTTTTGATTTAAATGTTAAACGATATATGCATGCTTTAGACTTAGTTCATTGTGATTTATGGGGGCCTTCGCCTATTACATCATCTAGTGGTTGTCGGTTTTATGCTATTTTTATAGATGATTATTCGCGCTTCACGTGGTTTTACCCGCTTAAACTTAAATCTGACTTCTATGAAGCATTATTGATTTTTGTCCCATTTGTCCAAAATCAATTGTCTCGCAAAATAAAAATTTTCCAAAGTGATGGTGGAACTGAGTTTACCAACCATCGTGTTCAAACTTTCTTTTATGAACGAGGTATCCATCATCGCCTCTCTTGTCCTCACACGCCTCAACAGAAAGGTCGTGCTGAGCGCAAACACCGTCATATCATAGAAACAGGTCTCGCCATGCTCTTTCACTCCCATGCCCTCGCCCACTTGTGGGTTGATGCCTTTTCTTCCGCCACCTTTACTATCAATCACCTTCCCACTGCCTTACTAGATTACAAATCCCCATTTGAACTCCTGCATGGCCACGCACCCACATACTCCAATTTTCGTGTATTTGGGTGTTGCGTATTTCCTTATCTTTGAGACTACGCCAAACACAAGTTGTCTCCTCGTAGTGCGGAGTGTGTGTGCGTTTGTTACGATGCCAAATACAAAGGCTATCATTGCCTAGAACCCAAAACACAGCGTGTGTATATTACTCGACATGCGCAATTTGATGAATAAACCTATCCTTTCACTGGTCTCACCAAACCTGTCAATGAAGCCGACTTAGTTTTCTCCAATTTTGATGAATACTTACAACCAGCTTTTCTACCCGACCTGCCACCTGTCCTCGCTACTACTTTCGTTCCCTCCGCTCCAAATCATTCGGCTTCCCCTGATCGCACACCTACACCTTGTCCTCTATGCCCTCACCACACCACCCTTGCTCCATTCAGCCCATCTCACAACACTCCTCCATCCAGCCCGTTACCCTCGGCCCACACTCCCTTGTCTCCCTCTTCTTCTGCCTCGCCGAGCCTCCATCCGCCCACCATCCCTCGGCCCAACATTTCTCCGCTCAATCTCCTTCTCCCTTAGCCCAACACCCTCCTACGGCCCACTCCTTTCCCACGTCCCATACCACTCAACCAGGTCCTGTTCAAACCGACCACATCAGCCCTTTCCAACCTGATCTTACCAGCTCTTCTTCCGCTTCCACTCAGCCTTCCCCGGGACCTCCTGTGGAACCGATGCCATCCCATCCGGTGAGGACTCGATCTAAAAGTGGCATTTTTAAACCAAAATATTTTTCTAACCTATCTTTGTTTTCAGGTTCTTTACACCATGCTTTACTTGCAGCACACGATCCGCGCGATTACAAATCTGCGTCCAAGCATTCTAAATGGGTTAAGGCTATGGAAGAGGAAATTCAGGCGTTAAGTTCCAACAACGCGTGGACAATTGTTCCAGGTCCTTCAGATGCTAATATTGTTAGTTCGAAGTGTATTTTCCGAACAAAATTCAAAGCTGATGGTTCCATTGATAGATATAAAGCTCGGTTGGTCGCACAGGGTTTTACCCAAGTTCCTGGACTTGATTTTTCTCATACCTTCAGTCCAGTCGTCAAAGCTTCTAATGTTCGGGTTGTTCTTGCTCTTGCCACTATTTATGGATGGCAGTTACGGCAGTTGGATGTTCGAAACGCTTTTCTCAAAGGTAATCTCACTGAGACCGTGTACATGGAGCAACCTATGGGTTTTGTTGACTCTCGGTATCCTAATCATGTATGTCGGTTACAGAAAGCTCTCTATGGACTCAAGCAGGCACCGCGTGCCTGGTTTCAGCGTCTCAGCAGTTTCTTACTTGCTAATGGTTTTCTTTGCAGTCAGGCTGACACATCATTATTTGTCTTCAAATGAGGGACCGTTATTATATACCTTCTGGTTTATGTTGATGACATAATCATCACTGGCATTGAGGTCTCCTATATCCAATCGTTTGTCAGTCGCCTGCATAAAGAATTCTCGGTTAAAGATTTAGGTTCCCTCGGTTACTTCTTGGGACTTGAAGTCACTCACTCTGACACAGGTATTTTTCTTAGTCAGGCTAAATATGCCCATGATATTGTGGCTCAGGCTGGTCTTCTTAATGCAAAATTTGTTGCCACCCCCCTCGCTTCTAACTGATGTCTTTCTTAGCAAAGGGGATGCTTTTCATGATCCAACTCTTTACCGGTCTTTAGTTGGGGCTCTTCAATATCTTACCATCACTCGCCCTGATCTCTCCTATGCTGTTAATCAGGCCAGTCAACACTTGCAATCTCCTACACAGTCGCATTTTTAGTCTGTCAAACGGATCTTACGTTACGTTAAAGGCACCATTCATTTTGGTCTGCATTTTTCCAAGCCTGTCACTACTACGCTGCTTGGCTACTCTGATGCTGACTGGGCTCGCTGCATTGAGACACGACGCTCCACTTATGGTTACTCGATTTATTTGGGAAACAATCTAGTATCGTGGAGTGCTAAGAAACAACCTACGGTATCTCGTTCCAGCTGTGAATCTGAATATCGGGCCATGGCTAATACTGCGGCTGAGATCATTTGGCTCACTCACTTACTTCGCGACCTTCATGCGCTTCCCTCAGTTCGACCGACTCTGCTTTGTGACAACCAAAGTGCCATCTTTCTTAGCCAGAATCTTGTGTCTCACAAATGCGCCAAGCATATAGATATTGATTATCACTTTGTGCGTGAACTGGTGTCTTCTGGTCGTCTTCACACAAAGTTTGTTCCATCCAATCTCCAGGTTGCGGACATCTTCACAAAGAGTCTTCCTCGTCCGTTATTTGAGAAGTTTCGCGGCATGCTTCGTGTTGGTCCCCCACCCGTTTGATTGGGAGGGGGGGGGGTAATAGCGTAATGTAAATTAAGGATACTCCAAATCAATTAGCATTATTGAATTGATTCCGTATATTTACTTTTCTAGTATAGGTCCCCTGGTATTTCTATATATTGTACCCTTATTGTGAATATATGTAAGAGATTAAGTCCTTACAAAAACCCTAGCTAGGTAGATGCATGTCTGCTTCTGTATTTAATTTCTGGACAAATATAGCTTTCAATTCACTTGCGATTTTTGTTCAAACAAGATAAATATTAGGTGATTCTCCCGTCAAGTAAGAAATATGATATAATTTCACTCATCTTCTAGATTTTTATATCATAGGCACTGGCAATCACCAATAACCAAACAATAATTTAAAAGAATAGTTGAAAAATGTAACTCTAACAGAAGTTCTTCTTTGTTCTACCTATCCATGAAGGTGGTGATTTAATATAATTTTGTTATTTATAAATCTTATTAAATATTAAATAATAATAGTATCTTTCTATGTCTCTTATGGTAAAAGGAGAAAATACAAATTATATATTATTATTAGTTTAAAGTTTGATTAAAAAAACTATCTTTATCTAAATTATATTTAGTTAAAGTATTGTTTAATAGAAAAAAGAAATTAAAAAATAAGATAAGAAGACACCAGAAATTAATACGTGTAAAGAAAAAAGATTTTTATTTATTAGTATAAAAAAATTATGTATGAAACTTGTATGTTAACATTTTAATAGTTCTTTTGAATCCATGTAAGTAAGTAACAAATATAAACGGTTGACTTATTGGTTAAATGGTTGTTATTGGTCAACTAACTAGTCGGACCAGTGTAAAACTAGATGAAGATATAAGTAATTTAAATTAGAATGTCATATTACTTTTTTTATGGATTTGTAATTTTAGTAAAATATGAAGACTTGATTTTACTTAAATATGAAGTCTAAAATGATAAATGAACTATTTATGAACTAGTAAAAAGGACTTTAAAAAAAGTAATAAAAAAAATTGAAATTCGATACGGTTCACCGACATCAAAATAACCAACTGGCTCAAATGGGCATAATTCCTATTCACTTATCACTCAACCTGACTGGCCTATTACATAACTTTACGATAGTTTATGTTGCACATTAATTCATCACAAAAATACACATTGATCAAAGGAGTTTGCAAAAATAAACACATCTGATGTTTATAAGGTGACTCTTCAGGTAAGCAGTGAAAATTCGACATGTGTAAAGGACTGGGGCGGACCCACATATTGTGGGTCAGAGTCCCGAGACCCCAATGTCTTTTAAAAAATTCATAGATCCGTTATATTATATTTTCTATAGACCTCATAAAAATAATTAGGTAGACAGCATAACATAAAAAAAGAAAGCTTTTGTAATAATAAAACCACTTCTTTACTAACAAGAATCATAGATTCAATCCTTGTATAGCGCCTTTTTAGTGTGTTTCTTTTTAAATCTAGAACTAGGCTTACTAGAACATACATTACATGATCATGGTATCTAGAAAGTTTAGCTAAAAATTCTCCACTTGCTTCATAGCATACCCCCAAGCTTTGGTCTTCTCTATAGCCACTTGAACATGCATATTTCTTTTTCTTAGCTTCGAAATGTTTCTGTTAGTTTCAATGATGCTGTAGTTTTAGTGTGTGTTTTGTAATGAGTAATATTATATATTCTTTTGTTATATATTCCTCGCTCCAACCTGATCCGAACAATGACCGACCTAAAAATTTTAACGTTTGATTCTAAAAATTTGTAAACTTCGAAAAAAGTGGACCCCGTTAAAAAAAATATGAGTCCGCCACTGGTAAAGGATGCATCTATAAATGTAGATAATGCATATAAGATCAATGAACACCTGATGCGTCTAAAAATATGTGATGCTTCTAAAAATGTAGAGGATACATCTAAGATAAACACCTGATGGGTCTAAAAATGTCTAAAAATGTACCATTGCTTTCTGTGTTTCCTTTTTTCTTTTCCATCACGATTTTTGATGGGCATAATTTTTTCATACAATAGTATTTAATAAAAATCTCTTTAATTTGGAGTACATTTTTTTTAAATATTAGCGCATGAAAAAGTTATGCCCGTTTAAAATCTTAGCGGAAAATTAAAAAAATACTTAAAAGGTCGATGACATGTGTCGAATTTTGATTGGCTTACCTAAAGAGTCTACCTTAGACGCATCAAGTGCAATTTATTTCAGTGACGCGTCTACCTCAATGCATCCAATGTTCTTTTTAGCAAATAGCTTTGGTCAATGTCTAGTTTTATGATTTTCCTTTAATTTATACACACTTTAAATTCAGAAACAACTTTTAAGTAGAAAATTAATAAACACTTATAAAATTGACTTTAACTATAATACATAAATACGTAAAAAGATTATGTAACAGGTCGTCTCACTCATTTTGTAACACTCGTTGTATTTGTAAACCCCCATGTATAAACATATTATGTTACTCCCATGTTTTTGTGCCATAATCTTGTTATGTTTAGAATTGAATGCGGACATGTTACATCTTTAAAGTAATTTGAAGTACCCACTAATGACTAATGCATGAAATAATAAGAGCTGAACTATGAGTAAACCTGACCGTATCAAAAGATTTTAAATATATGTTTTTCATTTGAGAATTTCCAACATAATGATATATAATGAAAAACTAATTTGCTATTGTAATAACTATACCAATAAACTACGGATCATAACGTCATATTCTCAATGCTGTTAGTGCAAGTTACATAACTTTTTACGTAAAAAAATATGCCATGATGTGTTTATACCACATATGTGGATTAAATTATTGTATGGAAGTACTCTCTTTGGATACAAAGTTTTTGTTGGTGTGACGGTTGTAGGAACTAATAATTAATCCGGCAATAACAGTAGTAGTGTTGGTTGGTTTAATCGCGGTGGTTTTTATTATAATGATAAGAAGGATGATAATAATGTTAGTATAAATAGTAATAGTAGTGGTAACATCATCAAGAACAATGGTAGTAGACTGATAATGGTCTAACAGCCCCTTGTAAGCCTAGGAAGAGGACATCCTTTTTGTCGATATATCGGTGTGGTGGGTAAGTGATGAACATGATTTTTGGTGACGATGTTTTGACATGCTATACCTTTTGTGACAACTTTGGTCGATGGTGGCTATTTAGTGGTATCAGAGACAATCGCCAATCTTTAGTTTGTTGTTCTTTGTTGGTGACAACTCTTTAGCCACTATTTGTTTTAGCTATGTGTGAGGGTCGCTATTATCACCCACGACAAGACGTGATGATTTTGTAGGACGGACAATAGAACAGTGGGATCTCTATACCCGTCATTCATTTTGTCGTTAAGTTGAGCGTATTAGAGTTGGAGAAATATGAAGACGAGTGGCACCGACATCCTTCATGTATATACTCTTGCAACAAAAAATAAATTTGTGAACTTGTTAAGGGAAAAACAAAACATATTAGTTGATACAACGTATTTGTTTAGTACAAATGGGAAATAAAACAACATTTTAACCTCTTTAAAAAGTGGGCCACTTAGTTGTTGAATGATGTTGTATGGTAGGTCAAAAACAAGTTCACATTCAGTTCTAATTACTTCACTAACAAGGGTAAGTAACAGAGTCGTCTTCAAAGGAAATGTGTGGTTAGTGTTTGATCGTAAGAACTAGATTACCTAAATGCTAAGAAAGATTGTTTTTTAATTGATTTTTAAAAGTTTTGATTGATTGTGTTTAAGAAACTTATCAGTTTAAAAGAAGCGTAACTCTCTTTGAATTTCCAGTTCAATGATTCACCCAAACATGTTTAATTAGATAGACATCAGCTGGTCGTGCTAATGGTTTAATTCGAATGATAACTAAAGATTAGTTTTTTAATACTAACTCATACAATTCACTTACCTCATAAGTGCCAAAAACCCTTCTAATAACCAAACAGTTTACGATGCAATAAAACCAAATGCGAATGATAAAAGATGATTAATTGCAACACAAACAACAAAATAAATCACAAGTATTCTTCAAGTAATGAAAAACAATCCAAAAACTAAAGTAGACTAGATTTGAGTTTCACACAAAAGAACCGTCCACCCGAAGGTGACCATAAAAGGTTTTAGCCGCTTATTATCATTGTTGGGTCTTCTAAGATTGTTGTGAATCTTGATTGCATGAAGAGATTGAGAAAATGGAGGTTTATAACTCCAAAATTCGTCCTTGAAAGGTCAAAAACGGCTAAGGTTGAAGTTATTTTTGTTTGGGGGTAAGGTTATCCTTAAATAGCTTCAAACCCCTTAAATTCGCATTTTATCTGACAAACAGTTCTAGTTTACGTCATCCAGCGCAAGTTTGCGCTAAGAATGAAACTTCCACTGGTTTTTGCCCTCAACTGCGCAAGGATATCATTAACCAACAAAACTACAACAAAATCAGCAATAAGAAAAATGAAAACTATTGTAGCTTATTTATGAATTAAACTTGCAATACATGAAAAAAATGCTTATAACTGATAACAATTTAATGGGGGGCTATTTTAAAAACCAAAGTCGGGGTGTTGTTTTCAACAAAAGTTATTTTATATAGGCTCAGACTCATGGCACGTTGCACACAATAAACAAAGTTGCCATAACAAGAGTTTATTGCCATCGTAGCCCAACATACTTAGGGCCATTACAACAAAGCGAAGAAGAAACAACAACAGATCAGAAAAAAAAAACAAAAAAAACAGTTACATGCTTTGTAAACCAACATAACACTTGTATGAAAATCACACCTCAACCATAACACTTAACATTAGTCATCTCTCAATCTCAAGAAAATTTGTTAAATTAATTATACATGTTCTAAAAATCTATCCTATACATATAAAAATTTACCATACGTATCAAACTAATCTATACATATTTAGATTTGTCCTACAATTAATAATTATATGATATTAATAAATTGATTAATTATTAACTTGCCCTAGTACTCTTATAGTAACATTAAATATAAGAATAAAGAAAAAAGTATTCCTGTTAGTTTAAATCATTCTTTATATTTTTACGTTATTTTATTCTTCTCATTTGAAATCTTTACTGTACAACTATACTATAGGTAGATTAGTATAGTAGAATGTAACTTTGTATAGGAATGAGTAAGATGATAATATATGCATTTTGATGAAAGATATGACCAATATATATACTTCAATCCAAATCTCTAGAAAATAGAGGAATCATAAAAAAACTATAATTGAATACCGAAGAAAAGGATTTTAATCAAATATTTACCTAAATATAATGGAATTTTGTTTTATACTTGACGAACCCTCAAGCTTATAGGATGAGACACATTTCATTATTTCAATCACATTGTGATATATACTACTAGACTAAAAGCCTTTCGATAATAAAATGAAATGTTCTCATGTAATAAAATATATCAAAACCTAATAATATTCATGTATCCCCAATAAACTCTGCTCATATTAATATCTACAGCTTATCTTTTCTTGCAAAGTTGTTTTGATGGTAGATACTATTCATACTATTCTATATGCCTCCATCCCCAAAGCATTTAAATTTTTTCAAGAAACATTCACCAGCAATGTATAGTTTTTAGAAACCTTTTCGTTTAATGCAGACAAGACGTATGACCAATAATGCATAAATCAAGATCTATGTTTGCTTTTTTATGTTTATTGTTTGATTACTACTTTTCTACCTTTTTTCAGAAGTTGTTACTAGAATACCATTAGTGAACAAGCAAGGTATTCAATCATATAGACTTGTATATATACTCCTTTTCAAGTTTCAAGTGAAAGATGCTAAGAAATCTCTAAGAATCCAAAATCATCAAAATATTGTCACAGTCATTGTCAAGAAGTGATAGTTATACTATTGAACTTATTATTGAGCACCTTTTCTTACCCTTTACATTTGTGTCAACTTTTAATAAGGCACATAATGTATGTTAGTGTCTATGTTATAGATAGTATGAAAACTATGACAGGTTAGCGGCATTTGAATCGACATTTTGAAATGAAGAATTTGAACGCAATTCATATATTTTATCAAAAGACACATGAACACACTTAAAGTCGGTATGCCGAACATAATTCAGGTAATTTATATATCTAGAAAAGTTAGATGATGACAAGGATAACATGTAATGTATAACGAGTTGATGGGTTGTAAGCAATTCGTAAACAGATTAATCAGGTTGACGCGTTACAATAAATGGAATAAACATGTCGTAAATGGTTTAGCGATTGACATCGCATATTATAAATTTTACTTTTATTCCATCTGTAATGAGTTGGCATGCTTAATTAAACATATAAACTCTAACAAGATCAACTTAAATAAACGAGTTAAACATATCAACTCTAATATAACAAAAACTATGAAACATAACAATCAAATTATTAATTTATGTATTAGGTTCCCATAAAAAATGACACCCATAATCTATAAACACAGACCTACCTTCCCATAGATTTAAATTCAGTTCGTTAAACTAGTTGTTTATTTTATGTAAACTTGTTTTTTGTACGACAAAAATTTCAAAACTTCATTCATGTATTTTATTTTTAACAAGAAAATGATTAACAAATATTTGATTAAACTGAAGTTCAGCTGTGTATACTACAAAAACATTACTTCTCATGCCTTCCCTCTCAAAACATCAAATCTGCTTTTTTTAATTTTGTTTTGAACTATCACTATGGTTATTGTTATTACACACAAATATATATATATCTATATATATATATATATATATATATATATAAATGATCAAAGGTCAAGATTAGTTCACTCAGTTCACTATCAAAAGTTGTTCACAAATGATCCTAATCCTATATATATATATAAAGGATTAGGATCATTTGTGAACAACTTTTGAGAGTGAATTGAGTGAACTAATCTTGGCCTTTGATCATTTTTTAGATTAAAATTATAAGATTGATATTAGTCAAGTACTTTTAATTAAAATCCCTTAATTTTCTCATCTCTTAACTCTCTCTCTCTCTCATTTTTAATTATTTCTCTATTATTTTAATTATATGAGATTAAAGGGCTAATGTTTATTTTTAAATAAACTCTTATGTTCTTTTTAAAATAATATTAAACATAACTAAAATATGGTTTTTACATATGTGTATACATGTCAGTATATACAAGACTTATACACTTGTGTATAATTACATCTTGTTCCCACAAGTCGGTATAAACCAGATTTATACACATGTGTATTATTCAAGTACATATGTGTATGATTAACAGCTATTTATCTTGTATAAATTGATAGTTAACGAGACTGTACACATGTGTATAAACTAATATATGTGTATCTTGTATAAACTAATACTATCGAGACTGTACACATGTGTATACACTAACAACTGTGTATCTTGTATATACGGAAACTAGCAAGATCTTAGGAATTTTTATTAATGCAATTTACCAAAAACGCAAATACCCTTCTGTCAATTAATTTAAAGAAAAGTTACAACATTATAATTACAATCTTGACATTGTTTAAAAATCTCTAGATGATATAATCCAATGGCTCAGATTAGTTCACTCTCAACCTGGTGTTCACTCTAGAACCCGATCCTATATATATACGGATCGGATCAAATGAGAATTTGTGAGAACTATAAGAACTTTTTCTAACCCGCGCGAGTTGGGCCATAATATTTTTACACAAACGTAGATTAAAATATTATAAATACATCTGTAAAAAAGTAAAAAATTGTCGAGTCGGTAGTTTTGACCGATGCAAGTTTTTTACGAGCTGGTGTAAATTTTATACGAAGATAAATATTTTTTTACGTCTCATGTAAATGTGGTATGCGGCATTTCTTTTTAATTTTTAATTTTTTTGCTAAAACAAATAACTTTTTATGACTTTTGGGAAGAAAAAATTTTCTGAAATCTTTTTGGATGGCCTAGTTCCAACTGTTCTCTATAATATTTCTCACACTTCTCACATTTTGGGCCTTTTTTACAGGTTATCAATTAATTGAATCAATGAGAAAATTACTTATTTACCCTTTTGAATTAATTTTGATTGAGGATATATGTCATCTCTACAATATTTCTCACACTTTTCACATTAAAAGGGCCAAAAATGTGAGAAGTGTGAGAAATATTGTAGAGATGACATGTATCCTCAATCAAAATTAATTCAAAAAGGTAAACAAGTAATTTTCTCATTGATTCAATTAATTGATAACTTTTTATAACCGCCACCTATTATTATAGGAATACGAATTTGTACAGTGTTATATAGTGTTATATTTCATGTAACAGATCTTTGATGGATGCATAGTGTTATTTTTTCTGTAACAGGTCTTTGATGGATGTATAGTGTTATATAGTATTATAGTGTTATGTATTCTGTAATGTCACACCCCGACCCACAGCGGAAAAGGTGATCGGGGCATGATTGGGTTATCATCAAAGCTCATGACATTTATTTTAACGTTTCATATTCATTAATACACTTTAATGGAAAATTACAATCAATATTACAACATGTCCTAAATATCAATCTAGGCTTCATTGTTTTCTTCTAAGGCATTTCCTATGTTTTCCTTGCTTCATCCTGTTCACCTGTATCATGTGTAAAAGGGTTTTTTGGATCAACAAAAAATTGGCGAGTGAATCCTATGGAAAACATTTGAACAAGTTTATTTAATTGATTATGAAATAAAGTGCACAACCACACATGAGTAAAAATAGACGTAAACTTATTCATAAATCAATTTAATATTAAACAATACACACATGAACAATAAAGGATCGTTTAGAGGCACGCGTTGCTCAACTCGTCTCTCACGAGGAACTGATGGGCCTAATGAATGAATTGCATAACCATGATAATATGAAAGACATAACTACCAACAATATAAACTCAATAATACACACATGAACAATAATGGATTGGTTTTGAGGCACGCGTTGCTCACTCGTCTCCCACGAGGAACTAATGGGCTTAATGAATAAATTTCACATAAGCTGACAAAATGAAATACATAATCACAACAATATAAACAATCTAAGTTTAGATCACGATATGGTATGGCACAAGTTTAAATAAACGAGTTTATTATTTTGTGACACATGACACACCCCAAAACGTGTAATTAAAAAGGGGGAGTTGTAAGATTCACTCACAGTGGGTGCGTTCGGTTGATGATGTTGAATGCACGCGAAGTGGTTTTAACCATGAGTGAAATTAACCTAGATAAATAGCATTATGGTTCGGTAAGTAAACGGATTTTATTAATCCATTTTAGTAGGATTGTTGGGTGTATTTTAGTGAGTTTAAGGCTATTTTCTAACCTTAAAAATGTTATTTTTAAGTATTTTTAATTGATTTTTAATTAAAATAAATAAATAAAAATAATAATAAAAAATTGACTTTTTGACCGTTGACCGTTGACCTTGACTGTTTGACCGGTTCGTATTCGTATATATGTGCGCTGAGTGAGGCTCGAACCCGAGACCTCCCGTACGCGTGCACGCAGCTCTACCAACTGAGCTACGTGTCTAACCCGAAATATTTCTGTTTTTAATTATATTTATATATTAATTAGATTAATCCGAAAATCAATTTATTTCTAAAAAGATTTTACTGAATCGGACCGGTGCGCTCCACAGGTCTCGAACCCGGGACCTGTGGTTTAGGTTAACACACAGTCCACCGCTGGACTGTGTGTTTAACTTGTTATATAAACCGATTTTTATTATACTTAAATACAAACTAAGTATTTTCATTTCTGACTTATTTAAAAAGTTAGATAATTGTCCGGATCGATGCAGTAGACCGGACTCGAACTCGTGTCCTGTGATTAAACATACACACAGTCCACCACTGGACTGTGTGTCTAACTTGGTTATTATTCCGGTTATTAATAAACTTAACATGTACCGCGGTGACTCCGGTTCGGTTAACAAAAAAAGACATTTTTATTAAGGCAGCGTGCGTGGGACAAGATTCGAACTCGAGACGTTAGTGTGTTTAATGTGCACACAGTCCACCGCTGGACTGTGTGTCTAACCCGAGTTATAACTTGATTTTAATTAAACTTATATGTTACCGAAACTTCGTCTTCTTCGTCAGTTTTAACCAGAAACGATGACTGACTGGTTCGAAGTTTTTAATCATGTTTGTTAGCGTTTTTCAGTTAATTACAGGTGATATATAAATAAAAAGGAAGAGAAATTAGTCGTAAGGTATACCGACTGGACTCCTCTGTTTCTCCGGCAGAACTCCGGCGACAGCAACAGGTTCCGGCGTCGTGTGTCTTGCAGCAGCGAGTCTTCAGAAAGCTTGAAAAGGATGTGGGTGACTTCGGTATAAGCTCAGGGGGTTCAGTAAAGCTCAGAAATGAAGGGTTCGGTTTTCCGGCGAGGTACAGAAATTTTCCTGCGAAAGGAATTACGTCGGGTAAAGGTGCGGTTTTGAGCGAAAAAGCTTGCAGAGGTTCGAGGAGGTATTTATAGGGTAGGTCGTTGATGAATTTGGTCCGATTTCCGATTTGATTCGTCGGTTAAAAACTTTCCGGCGGTTATAGCTTGTGTCGCGGACTCAGGCGTCGGTTATAACCGATGTAGGTTTAAACGTTTACATTATAACTGAATAAGTCGTAAAATATTGGCGAGTTAGTCGGGATTTCCGACGACTGAAATTTGGGCGCCGGTTTTTGAATTCGGAAAACATGTTATGAATTAATTGAGTCTAACAATTACCAAGAAACACTAGTGGCGCAGTGGTTGGAGAGTTGAGTGTTAAGTTGTGTTGACGGGCTGACTGACCCGGGTTCGAAACCCGGCAGGGCCATATTATTTTTATTTTCTTATTTTTAACAGTTTTGCAAAAACTAATTATATATTCCCATATAATAATTAGTTATGTATCGTTTAAAATTATTTTGAGCATTAAATTCGCAACGAAATTTTTAACTGATTGTTCGGTTAATAAACGGAGCGGGTTTGGTAAATCCGTTTTTGACGGATGTTACAGTATCCCCTGCTTTTTAGAAATTTCGTCCCGAAATTTAAATAGTGATATATTTGACTAAAAGAATGATGGTGTTTAGTTTGACAGTTACATGCTTAGAAAATGTAAGGTTTTAAGTTTTTGTTTGAGGCGGTAACGTTCCTTGTAAGGGTTAAGTACCCTATTACAGGAATCGCTTTTTGTTGCCTACTGTAAAAGTATTGATAAGCAGAATTGATTCGCTAATTATGGTATCATGCATAAGAGTTTGGATATGTTTGGAATGATATGGTTATATCCTAAGGCAAAACTTCTAATACTACAACCTACATGGAACTTCTCATAACCATCTAACAATACCTCTGATCCTTTGACAAGAATACTTATATATAGGAAGTACCAGCAGCGTATCCACCATATTCTTGTCAAATTTTCATTGGTTTTATCAGTAAGTTATGATTGGTTCTATGACTATAGAACATAAATAAACACAACAGCTAATATTTGAATCCACATTCTGATAGCATATATGTTTGAATGGTGACAGTTCCTCTCTCGTTTGTTATGATGGAGAGGTTAGTTTATGAAGAAATGGAACACAATCCAATTTCTTTAAATAGCGAGATGATATAAATGTAACACAAATTTTAACCCAGGGCAATACTAAATCCTACATGGAACTTCTCATAACCGTCTGATAATGCCTCTGATCCTTTGGCAAGAATACTTATATATAGGAAGTACCAGCGGCGTATCCACCATATTCTCGCCAAATTTTCATTGGTTTTATCCACAAGTTATGATTAGTTACCAAGAAACTACTAAATCCTACATAGAACTTCTCATAACCGTCTGACAATGCCTCTGATCCTTTGACAAGAATACTTATATATAGGAAGTACCAGCGGCGTATCCACCATATTCTCGTCAAATTTTCATTGGTTTTATCAGTGAATTATGATTAGTCCTATATGACTCTACAACCAATACAACAAACATAAAATACTGAAATGAAAAATGTATGTGCGATCAAGGCTCAATCAAACGGACCCGATCGTATTGCATGTACTGAAAATGAAAATGTCTGTGCGATCAAGGCTCAATCAAGCGGAGCCGATCGTATTGCATGTACTGAAAATAATAAACTTAATCTAAACAACAATCACACGAACAGCCTATACATGGAACCTCTCATAACCGCCTGATAATGCCTCTGATCATTTGACAAGAATACTTATATATAGGAAGTACCAGCGGCGTATCCACCATATTCTTGTCAAATTTTCATTGACTTTATCCACAAGTTATGATTAGTTCTATGTGACTCTACTACAAACACAACAACCACAAAATACTGATAATGAAAATGTCTGTGCGATCAAGGCTTAATCAAACGGAGCCGATCGTATTGCATGTACTGAAAATGAAAATGTCTGTGCGATCAAGGCTCAATCAAACGGAGCCGATCGTATTGCATGTACTGAAAATAATAAACTTAATCTAAACAACAATCACACAAACAGCCTATACATGGAACCTCTCATAACCGCCTGATAATGCCTCCGATCATTTGACAAGAATACTTATATATAGGAAGTACCAGTGGCGTATCCACCATATTCTCGTCAAATTCTCATTGACTTTATCCGCAAGTTATGATTAGTACTATGTGACTCTACAACAAACACAACAACCACAAGATACTGATAATGAAAATGTCTGTGCGATCAAGGCTCAATCAAACGGAGCCGATCGTATTGCATGTACTGAAAATGAAAATGTCTGTGCGATCAAGGCTCAATCAAACGGAGGCGATCGTATGTGGGCACGCCAGGTTCAACCTCATAATGAAATGGGGAACATGCTCAACGCTCATAATGTAATAGGGAGCGGCGGCCTATGAAATTGCATGTACTGAAAATAATAAACAATAATTACTCAAACAGTTCACACATGGAACCTCTCATAACCGCCAGATAATGCTTCTGATCCTTTGACAAGAATACTTATATATAGGAAGTACCAGCGGCGTATCCACCATATTCTTGTCAAAGTTTCATTGGCTTTATCCTTAAGTTATGATTGGTTCTATGTGATTCGAATACATAAAGAAAAACATAAAACTAAACGATTGGAGTTGAATCTGGGTCTTCGGTGAAGAGGACTAGTTGGGTATCTTCGTTTGGGCCGTCATTATCTTCGACAGGATTGGCGTTGATGTTGAAGACTCTTCCTCTTGCTGGTGGCCTAGTGGTTGGGTTTTCTTGGTTTACTTGGTTAACTGGGTTTGATTGGGCTTGAGCGTTTATGATGTTAACCAATCGAGGGCACGTGTTTCTAAAGTGGGTAGGGTCGCCACAATTGAAACAAGCTCGAACATATGGGAACACGAGGTATTGTGGTTGTTGATAGGTTTGGGCCATGTTTTGAGTAGGGGAAGAGATTTGGTTTTGAAAGGTGCGGCAAACCTTGCTCAAATGACCATAGCGTCCACAAGTTGCACATAGTCGACAAGGTAAGGTAAGGGGATGGTGATAAAAACAGTTGTTGCATCGAGGGTGAGGTCCAAAATATGGTTTCTTATTTGGGTAAGTTGAGTTGGGTGCCACTTGGGTGATTGGGATAGCTTGGATGGGTATGGCGTGTGAAATTGGTTGATTACGTTGGGTAGCAGCGAAAAGTTGCCCGTCTCTTTTTCTCTTAGAATTGGGTTGAGAAGGGGGTTCGGTTTGGGTGTAGTCGGAGGTTTCAGTCGATGCTTTATCCTTCTTTTTCTCCTCCTTGAAGTATTTGTTTCGGATTCGGTTCTCGGTGAGCTCTGTTGCTAGCTCCATTGCTGCTTCCAAAGTTGCAGGCGAGGTACTTATTACAGAGTCTTGAATCTTTGACGGAAGACCACGAATGTAGTGCTCGATCAAACGGTAGAGGGGAGTGAACATGTTGGGAACCATTTGATGTAACTCGAGGAATCTTTTGTTGTACGTGGTGTGGTCTCCTTCCTTTTGCTTCAACGAATAAAATTCATCTTCTAATTTCTTGATTTCGCTCCTTGGGCAAAATCGTCTGGTCATGATTTCCTTCAATTCGTTCCAAGTTAAGGTCATAGCATCTTCCACACCTCGTTTGGCCTTCTCTGTATTCCACCAAGTAAGTGCTATCCCATATAATCGACCGGTAGCATATCGCATTTTGCGATCACCGGGGCAATCGCAATTTAGAAAAGTGTTCTCCATCTCTTCAAACCAATGGAGAAGAGCGGTGACGCCTTCAGTCCCTTTGTATTTTGGAGGGTCGCATGATTTGAAATGCTTGTAGGTGCATTTAGTGGTATTTGGGAAGAGTTGATAACGTTTTGGTTTTCTTGATTGGCAGGATTAGCGGTGAGTGCTTGTTGTACTTGGATTACAATGTTGGGTATTACGGCAGCCATTTGTTGAGCGATTAGGGCAGCCATGCGTTCGCGGGCTTTTCCTGCTCTCATCTTCCTACGGGCGTGGTTAGAAGACATCTACAAGGAATACATGTCAAGAGTATGAGTTGGATGCTTTTGGGATCATGGGTCGCACTAGGAATGAACATTCATAAAATAATTATAGAAAAATAAATCTACTACATCCATAGGATGTCTTGGGCTTTGCTCGCCATTAGGCCCTACATGCCGCCATACTTCACCTTCGTAATCATGTGGGCCCCCATGAATACCGGGTTTTTCATATGGTTCGCATGGGTTTGCCTGGTTGCGTACACTAAAACCCGGAGAAAATCGAGAAATATGTATACAACGTGTGATATTCGGAATGTGTCCAGGGGTAGACACGGTGACACCTCAAAGTGGGTCAGTTCGAACGACGTTTGGTGTGACATGCTTTGGCCTAATAGGTCCTTCGTACTCTCATCGTTGGTCCCCAGGTAGGCAAACTGGTCCGTTATATTGGATTTATACGAATGCCAACCTAGACAGGACGTTCCGACTACCGGTACTTGTACCCTTCCAGTTACTACATGCCCGTCGCAGAACTTACTTTGATGAGATTTGAAAATTGCAACAAAATCTTTGAATAATGAGAGTATGAAAATGAATTGAATATATGAACATTGATATATGTATAATGAATATGTATATAAGTATGTATGTTTGACTGTAAATAAAACAAATATGAAACAGATAAATATCACAAGTTTGTATGTAACCACCTAATCAATTAAAATTTAGGCAGACTATAGTATAGGTTCTAAGGGTCTAATAACCTATCCTATATCCCTATAGTCATGGCTCTGATACCAATCTGTCACACCCCGACCCGCAGCGGAAAAGGTGATCGGGGCATGATTGGGTTATCATCAAAGCTCATGACATTTATTTTAACGTTTCATATTCATTAATACACTTTAATGGAAAATTACAATCAATATTACAACATGTCCTAAATATCAATCTAGGCTTCATTGTTTTCTTCTAAGGCATTTCCTATGTTTTCCTTGCTTCATCCTGTTCACCTGTATCATGTGTAAAAGGGTTTTTTGGATCAACAAAAAATTGGCGAGTGAATCCTATGGAAAACATTTGAACAAGTTTATTTAATTGATTATGAAATAAAGTGCACAACCACACATGAGGAAAAAAAGATGTAAACTTATTCATAAATCAATTTAATATTAAACAATACACACATGAACAATAAAGGATCGTTTAGAGGCACGCGTTGCTCAACTCGTCTCTCACGAGGAACTGATAGGCCTAATGAATGAATTGCATAACCATGATAATATGAAAGACATAACTACCAACAATATAAACTCAATAATACACACATGAACAATAATGGATTGGTTTTGAGGCACGCGTTGCTCACTCGTCTCCCACGAGGAACTAATGGGCTTAATGAATAAATTTCACATAAGCTGACAAAATGAAATACATAATCACAACAATATAAACAATCTAAGTTTAGATCACGATATGGTATGGCACAAGTTTAAATAAACGAGTTTATTATTTTGTGACACATGACACACCCCAAAACGTGTAATTAAAAAGGGGGAGTTGTAAGATTCACTCACAGTGGGTGCGTTCGGTTGATGATGTTGAATGCACGCGAAGTGGTTTTAACCATGAGTGAAATTAACCTAGATAAATAGCATTATGGTTCGGTAAGTAAACGGATTTTATTAATCCATTTTAGTAGGATTGTTGGGTGTATTTTAGTGAGTTTAAGGCTATTTTCTAACCTTAAAAATGTTATTTTTAAGTATTTTTAATTGATTTTTAATTAAAATAAATAAATAAAAATAATAATAAAAAATTGACTTTTTGACCGTTGACCGTTGACCTTGACTGTTTGACCGGTTCGTATTCGTATATATGTGCGCTGAGTGAGGCTCGAACCCGAGACCTCCCGTACGCGTGCACGCAGCTCTACCAACTGAGCTACGTGTCTAACCCGAAATATTTCTGTTTTTAATTATATTTATATATTAATTAGATTAATCCGAAAATCAATTTATTTCTAAAAAGATTTTACTGAATCGGACCGGTGCGCTCCACAGGTCTCGAACCCGGGACCTGTGGTTTAGGTTAACACACAGTCCACCGCTGGACTGTGTGTTTAACTTGTTATATAAACCGATTTTTATTATACTTAAATACAAACTAAGTATTTTCATTTCTGACTTATTTAAAAAGTTAGATAATTGTCCGGATCGATGCAGTAGACCGGACTCGAACTCGTGTCCTGTGATTAAACATACACACAGTCCACCACTGGACTGTGTGTCTAACTTGGTTATTATTCCGGTTATTAATAAACTTAACATGTACCGCGGTGACTCCGGTTCGGTTAACAAAAAAAGACATTTTTATTAAGGCAGCGTGCGTGGGACAAGATTCGAACTCGAGACGTTAGTGTGTTTAACGTGCACACAGTCCACCGCTGGACTGTGTGTCTAACCCGAGTTATAACTTGATTTTAATTAAACTTATATGTTACCGAAACTTCGTCTTCTTCGTCAGTTTTAACCAGAAACGATGACTGACTGGTTCGAAGTTTTTAATCATGTTTGTTAGCGTTTTTCAGTTAATTACAGGTGATATATAAATAAAAAGGAAGAGAAATTAGTCGTAAGGTATACCGACTGGACTCCTCTGTTTCTCCGGCAGAACTCCGGCGACAGCAACAGGTTCCGGCGTCGTGTGTCTTGCAGCAGCGAGTCTTCAGAAAGCTTGAAAAGGATGTGGGTGACTTTGGTATAAGCTCAGGGGGTTCAGTAAAGCTCAGAAGTGAATGGTTCGGTTTTCCGGTGAGGTACAGAAATTTTCCGGCGAAAGGAATTACGTCGGGTAAAGGTGCGGTTTTGAGCGAAAAAGCTTGCAGAGGTTCGAGGAGGTATTTATAGGGCAGGTCGTTGATGAATTTGGTCCGATTTCCGACTTGATTCGTCGGTTAAAAACTTTCCGGCGGTTATAGCTTGTGTCGCGGACTCAGGCGTCGGTTATAACCGATGTAGGTTTACACGTTTACGTTATAACTGAAGAAGTCGTAAAATATTGGCGAGTTAGTCGGGATTTCCGACGACTGAAATTTGGGCGCCGGTTTTTGAATTCGGAAAACATGTTATGAATTAATTGAGTCTAACAATTACCAAGAAACACTAGTGGCGTAGTGGTTGGAGAGTTGAGTGTTAATTATATTTATATATTAATTAGATTAATCCGAAAATCAATTTATTTCTAAAAAGATTTTACTGAATCGGACCGGTGCGCTCCACAGGTCTCGAACGACCGGACTGGTTTAGGTTAACACACAGTCCACCGCTGGACTGTGTGTTTAACTTGTTATATAAACCGATTTTTATTATACTTAAATACAAACTAAGTATTTTCATTTCTGACTTATTTAAAAAGTTAGATAATTGTCCGGATCGATGCAGTAGACCGGACTCGAACTCGTGTCCTGTGATTAAACATACACACAGTCCACCACTGGACTGTGTGTCTAACTTGGTTATTATTCCGGTTATTAATAAACTTAACATGTACCGCGGTGACTCCGGTTCGGTTAACAAAAAAAGACATTTTTATTAAGGCAGCGTGCGTGGGACAAGATTCGAACTCGAGACGTTAGTGTGTTTAACGTGCACACAGTCCACCGCTGGACTGTGTGTCTAACCCGAGTTATAACTTGATTTTAATTAAACTTATATGTTACCGAAACTTCGTCTTCTTCGTCAGTTTTAACCAGAAACGATGACTGACTGGTTCGAAGTTTTTAATCATGTTTGTTAGCGTTTTTCAGTTAATTACAGGTGATATATAAATAAAAAGGAAGAGAAATTAGTCGTAAGGTATACCGACTGGACTCCTCTGTTTCTCCGGCAGAACTCCGGCGACAGCAACAGGTTCCGGCGTCGTGTGTCTTGCAGCAGCGAGTCTTCAGAAAGCTTGAAAAGGATGTGGGTGACTTTGGTATAAGCTCAGGGGGTTCAGTAAAGCTCAGAAGTGAATGGTTCGGTTTTCCGGTGAGGTACAGAAATTTTCCGGCGAAAGGAATTACGTCGGGTAAAGGTGCGGTTTTGAGCGAAAAAGCTTGCAGAGGTTCGAGGAGGTATTTATAGGGCAGGTCGTTGATGAATTTGGTCCGATTTCCGACTTGATTCGTCGGTTAAAAACTTTCCGGCGGTTATAGCTTGTGTCGCGGACTCAGGCGTCGGTTATAACCGATGTAGGTTTACACGTTTACGTTATAACTGAAGAAGTCGTAAAATATTGGCGAGTTAGTCGGGATTTCCGACGACTGAAATTTGGGCGCCGGTTTTTGAATTCGGAAAACATGTTATGAATTAATTGAGTCTAACAATTACCAAGAAACACTAGTGGCGTAGTGGTTGGAGAGTTGAGTGTTAATTATATTTATATATTAATTAGATTAATCCGAAAATCAATTTATTTCTAAAAAGATTTTACTGAATCGGACCGGTGCGCTCCACAGGTCTCGAACCCGGGACCTGTGGTTTAGGTTAACACACAGTCCACCGCTGGACTGTGTGTGTTTAACTTGTTATATAAACCGATTTTTATTATACTTAAATACAAACTAAGTATTTTCATTTCTGACTTATTTAAAAAGTTAGATAATTGTCCGGATCGATGCAGTAGACCGGACTCGAACTCGTGTCCTGTGATTAAACATACACACAGTCCACCACTGGACTGTGTGTCTAACTTGGTTATTATTCCGGTTATTAATAAACTTAACATGTACCGCGGTGACTCCGGTTCGGTTAACAAAAAAAGACATTTTTATTAAGGCAGCGTGCGTGGGACAAGATTCGAACTCGAGACGTTAGTGTGTTTAATGTGCACACAGTCCACCGCTGGATTGTGTGTCTAACCCGAGTTGTAACTTGATTTTAATTAAACTTATATGTTACCGAAACTTCGTCTTCTTCGTCAGTTTTAACCAGAAACGATGACTGACTGGTTCGAAGTTTTTAATCATGTTTGTTAGCGTTTTTCAGTTAATTACAGGTGATATATAAATAAAAAGGAAGAGAAATTAGTCGTAAGGTATACCGACTGGACTCCTCTGTTTCTCCGGCAGAACTCCGGCGACAGCAACAGGTTCCGGCGTCGTGTGTCTTGCAGCAGCGAGTCTTCAGAAAGCTTGAAAAGGATGTGGGTGACTTTGGTATAAGCTCAGGGGGTTCAGTAAAGCTCAGAAGTGAATGGTTCGGTTTTCCGGTGAGGTACAGAAATTTTCCGGCGAAAGGAATTACGTCGGGTAAAGGTGCGGTTTTGAGCGAAAAAGCTTGCAGAGGTTCGAGGAGGGATTTATAGGGCAGGTCGTTGATGAATTTGGTCCGATTTCCGACTTGATTCGTCGGTTAAAAACTTTCCGGCGGTTATAGCTTGTGTCGCGGACTCAGGCGTCGGTTATAACCGATGTAGGTTTACACGTTTACGTTATAACTGAAGAAGTCGTAAAATATTGGCGAGTTAGTCGGGATTTCCGACGACTGAAATTTGGGCGCCGGTTTTTGAATTCGGAAAACATGTTATGAATTAATTGAGTCTAACAATTACCAAGAAACACTAGTGGCGTAGTGGTTGGAGAGTTGAGTGTTAAGTTGTGTTGACCGGCTGACTGACCGGGTTCGAAACACGGCAGGGCCATATTATTTTATTTTCTTATTTTTAACATTTTTCAAAACTAATTATATATTCCTATATAATAATTAATTATGTATCGTTTAAAATTATTTTGAGCATTAAATTCGCAACGAAATTTTTAACTGATTGTTCGGTTAATAAACGGAGCTGGTTTGGTAAATCCGTTTTTGACGGATGTTACATGTAACAGGTCTATGATGGATGTATAGTGTTATATATTTTCTGGTAGCAGGTCTATGATGGATGTATAGTGTTATATAGTAGTTATAGTGTTGTGTATTCTATAACAATTCTATGATGGATGTATAGTGTTATATATTTCTGGTAGCATGTCTATGATGGATGTATAGTGTTATATAGTGTTATAGTGTTATTTCTGGTAGCAGGTCATTATTTGCAATGTTATGGTGTTCTTATTTTTACGTTCATGATGTTTTACTGTAAAAAACACCGTGGACTAAAACATCCAAGCGAAACGTAATTTTCTTCTCTACATAAGCATAACAATATGGTACTAATATTAAAGATAAAAAACACTCATTATTATGGTGTAATTTAAAAAAAAAGAGTTACGTATAAAAAGTTATTGACGTTTAAAAAAGAATGGGGAACTTGCATGTGTAGTACATGTGACTTTCTAAACTTAAAAATGTTAAATTTACCTTTATCCCCTTAATTTAGAAAATTAATTATTTTAATGGTAAACACTATTTACAAGATTGTCATCAAGATCTCAACCATTAGATTAAAGATCTAATGGTTTAGATTATTTCTTACCATTCTCATAAAAATCATCTTTTTTATAATAACCTCTATATATATATATATATATATATATATATCAAACAAAACAAAGAATAGTTGATTAACGACGTGGACGTATTATTATTAATTTTATCATCATTTCTAATTTTATATTATCTTAAATGTAAAAGTTAGTGACTTTTACGTTACTTGTCCCTCTTACTTTTGTAATTTACATTTTTTTACACTTTGGTAAATTACATTTTTGACCCATATGTTTTATACCGAGCCCTCAACTTTTAAACTTTATAATTTTAACCCTTAAATTTGAATTCTGCATTATTAGCCTCTCAAGTTTTAAACTTTTCATTTTTGCCCCTTGCAATATTAGTCCAATTTTACCGCCACCACTCCCTCAGGTTTTAAAGTTTGTTTTTTTTTTATTCCTTGCACTATTACTTCATTTTTACAGCTCCTCAACTTTGAAAATTTCATATAGTCAACATTTCATATAACGCTTGAATTAATCTATTTGATGTTTACAATGTATCCGTTCCGCAACACGCGCGAGTCTAATTGCTAGTTTATGTTATTATTAAATGTAATGCATTTATAACCACCTCTTCCTGTATCAGTAGTAGTGCTCCACATTTCTCTCAAAATCTGTTGATACCAAAAGGGGAGATTATGCATATATTGTCAGAATTATTTTCAAATCCAATCCGCATTTCATGAAAAAAAATCAATAGAATCTTGAAAAACTTTCAAGAAAGGCTAGTATTCTTCTACCAAGAAATTTCAGCTGCTTTCACCAATCACTGGGCTAGCAAAGAAGTGTCAAGGTGATAGGCTAATAAGGGTAAAAATGTTGGTTCCTCTAAAAGTTCACATCAACCATGATGATCAAGGAGTTAAGGAAGTTCTTCAAACCCAAAAAGTACTGGAAAAAAAAACAATTGGAAGCATATTTATACAACATATCTAGTAATTTTCAAATCTAGCACTTCCCAAGGATAAAAAGTAGCTCAAATGAAATCCTTCATAAGCTTATAAAGGTCATTGCGTTGCATAACTCTAAGAATGTTAATTATATCACTTATTGATAAAGGCTTTGTGAAAGAAATCTTTTCACCTCTCAATTGTCCATGAATGGAGACACGATCCTTTGTTCTTCTTTTGAGGTCTAAAGAGTAGCCTCTAGTCTTCCTTAACCCAATGACTAGGAGATCCCAAGCACTTACAGATTAAAAGATGTAATGATCAGAGATTCTTTCTCTAAGGTCAGGATGATGACCATAATGAAGATAAAGGATTTATCTTGGACAACGTTTGTAGTAAAAATATTTCAATGACTCTCCATCATCAAATAAGAGAATAAAAGACAGTCTAGAATAAGTACGATTTTGGCATCAACAGATCTAGGGAGATTGTTGAGTTATATAAGATCCGCTGATGATAAAAACCAAAACTTAAGGGAACCATCTTCCCTGTCTGATGAAATAAGGTTAAAGTTCAAGTCAACATGTAACTGAAGTTTCCCCCTGAAAGCTTTCAGACAACCATCAAAACTGCTGATACAAGAACTATTGCCTCAAAGAACTGGAAGACAAAGTACAAAGTGTTGGATTGATAAAGTGTTGTTCAACCAGTCAACAACCAAGTCTACAAGTCAAAGCTGAAGACAAGAAGATCAGAAGTACTGTTGGAATCCCAACTGTTTTCCTTTGTTTTACATTAGTTATAATATAATGGTGTTTTACTTGATTTTCCAACAATTTTGCAAAACTCCTGGCAGTTACTTCATTTAATGGGTTGTTTAGGGTCACTTTCATGGTGACGTCACTAACAGTTCTTTACTCTAGATATAGTTCAAAGCCATAATGTATGATGTAACTCTTAGAGCTGAGTATCCTTAGTTTTAGAGAAAGAAAAGCATAGAAACTAAGAGAGAGAGAGAGAGCACCTAGTGACCAGGAGATATTGTAATATTTGATTGTTCTTAAATAAGTGAATATAATTGAAATCATTAGGCAATCATTTCCATATCTAGTTATGTTCATGATGATGTGTTTATTATCAATGTTTGATTAAGTTTCTGAATTGATTAAACTGTTATATAAAAAAATACACACACTCTCAGATCCAACCCTATTTTATGTATAATTTATTAACTTTATATATGTAAGAAATAATCAAATGAGAACTCATACATATCGTAAGAACTTTGAAAATTCATGAAAAAAAACAGAATTAAATCATATCTTTATACTAGCATTATTGTTATTAAACTCTTTCAAACATACCACGTTTGTTGGAAAGACATAATCAGTATTACAATATGGTGTTACTGATTTAACAATCGCCCACAAGATGGTTCACTAGTACAGAAGTGACCAAAAGACGCGGTTAAAATAGTCTTTAGTCGCGGTTTAGAATCGCGACTTAAAATGTCACGTCTTAAAATGTGTTAATTAATATTAAAATGTGTTAATTAATAGACGCGGTATCTTAAAATATACTCACCACGACTTAAAAGTTGTTAATACTTTAAGAAAATCGTTTTTAGTCAGGGCTTAACTTAAAAGTACTTTATATTTTTAAAACAATTTTTAGTCGGTGTTATAGGGACCGCGACTTATAAGAAATTATGTAAAAAAAAGTAATCCACAGTCAAATTCCAAACAAATAATATTCAGTCCAAATTCCAAACAAATAAAAATATAATCTATAGTAAAAAAAATCGGCAGTCCAATTCCCAAACAATCAATCCATATACATTCAACTTATTCAAATCCGAACATGCTCAAATCAACCAGATGGCCAATACACATTAAACCCAAAACCCAAAAGTAAACAATATTAATGCGGCAAAATGACAATTCAGTGCTAAATCTATCAAAACTATACTAATATTCATAAATAAACTACATTTAAACTAAAGAATATGCAACCAATTAAAAAATCGGCATCAAATCCTTCAATATATTTTCTATTTCTTCATCTGTAGCCTCTTTCATGTCGTTCCACATCTAAAAAAATTAGAAAAGGTTAAAATTATTAGAAATTAGTTAATATCGACGAACAAATTTGTTTGTTTTTTCGGGTGTTCGGGCTTTGTCGAGTCGAATTCGGATTTGGATTCATTCTAACCGTATTTGTGCGTGTTACCTTGCATATACTTATGCACGCCTAAAAATAAATATAGAAATATACTTACTTAGGGAAATTAGTTTTGATACACATCGAAGTGGACTCAAGCATTCCCCTCCAACCATTTTGCTTGCTTTGCTAGTTTCCTTTATAGCTGACACACATAACAAACTTTTGTATAATAAGTTTATACCCGAAGTACAATATTACTAACCGAAAAATGACATCAACTTCAACCACGCTAATGAATAAATGAGTAAAAATCTCTGTTGCTCTTTAAATTCTAAACATATTTTTCTTTAAATTCCATCACATCAACAGCCTACCAAATTGCTCATATCTAGAGATGGCAAAACGGGAAGGTCAGTCGGGTCAGGTAACATGCCCAAATGTGTCCAAGTCAAAATGTGTGACCTTTTGCCCATATCTCCATTTCGACCCGTTTTCTTTTTAGTTATATGTTTTGGCTTAACCCATTTGACAAATTAGAGATCATACTTATTCACGAAGGCCAAAGCATAGTAGCATATGTATATAATAGTAACCTATTAATTTGGTTGTGTTTCGAAAGTTTACCTCTAAATTCGGTCTCGTGTCATGTTTATGTTCGGGTATGTGTATGCATACATGCATTAGAGGCTTCCTTGACCACGAGTAGCTGATCAACAGGGTGTTGTGGTGGGTGATCACTGCAGAAAAGATTGAAGAATCGGACGCAAGGTGAATCAAAGGATGAAATGTGGGAGGAAAACACGTGTTAGCAACACCGGATTGAGATGCGTGGCAAGAACAAACGTGATAATCTGGGTTACGCATGGCAAGAACAAATTGTTATACAGAAGCCTTTGCAAGCATATATATATAATTGTTCAAACATGTGTTTTTCAGAAATTCATTGAGCTAGAATTCTAATGCTTAGACTACTATTGAACATTGGCGTCCAAAATTGCAAATATACCAAATCTTTAGTGAGACATTTTATCATACATGTGGAGTGCATGACTAAATCAAGCAAAAAAAATAAGCAAATGTTCATCAAATCATAAGAATAAATAAACAGATTCATGCCATGCTATGATATCTACATCAAAAGGCCAAAATTAATTATATGGGTTGTTCTTAATCATACTACCAAATACCAATCAACCGTTCATGTATATGGGTAGAAAATTACCTCCATCGAAGATTGTTTGTTGACTCTAAATCATCGGAACCCTCAACACATTCCCGTTCCCTCCTTATTGTGTCGGATAGTCATGCGTTCACCTTCGCTCGCTGTTCCTCTCGTTTCGATGCTAAGTTGGCTATATTTTAATTTTAAATGCTAAAAGTTGGCTATAAACTTTGAATTTTATAAAAAGTCATAAAAAAATCAAGATATCAACCTTAGAATCTACAAATAATAAGATCAGATTACTAAAACATTATATATATATATATATATATATAGTGGATGGTTCAAATGAGAAGGCGGGCATTATAGATAAACCAATAGAAATTTTGTAACAATAAAGTGAATAACTTTTAAACTAATAGAAATTGTTCATTTACTTCATTTAATATATGTATTTAATGTTATGAAAAAGAGCATATAGGTAAATCTATAATTGTCAGTAATTAACTAATTAATTAAACTTGTAATACTCATTTTTTTAATATACTATTTCAAGATAAAATAATTTACGGTGAATGACAATTTTCGACATGTGTAAGATTAATTTTAGTATGTGTAGGATAAATTTTGAAATGTGTAGTGTAAATTTACATGTGTGTAGGGTAAATTTCGGTAAATGTAAGACATATGTAGGATAACTTTTGAAATGTGTATGATAAAATATTTTTACTTTATTAATGAGAGATAACATAACTAATGAGAGGAGTTATAAAATATTTAATGTTTTACCATTATGTCATTTCTTCTTTTTCTTCTCACATTAAATTTCTTCTCAAATGAATATTTCTCTCTCTCTCTCTCTCTCTCTATATATATATATATATATATATATTTGTGTGGGGGGGAGGGGGTTGTGTTTTATGTTTTGGATAATAAGCTCTAATTATCGAGTAAACTAATATTATTGTGTTTTATGTTGATTAGCATGTTGTGTTTTATATTACGATTGTGTGTTTGAAGTTTTTATAAACTATTCTGGCTTGAATATGGTGTTTTACTAGTCTTAACTCTGTTATTTATGGGTTTAAGATGTGTTTATGTCTGAAATTATAGTGTTTTATGATTTTCTACACTTTTTAGAAAATTTGGACTTCGTAGCCGAACCCCACCAAATTTTAAAAATGTTAAATTATAATCATAAATTATAAAATGACTAATATTTAAAGAGGAAATCTAATATTACCAAAACTAAATTGACATTTATTACAAAGTATAAGACGTTATTTATAATATATTATTTTTCTATAACTTTTACGCTACCCATGTGGAGTGTGACCCCACTGGCACCAATAGTCACCTCATCATCGTTGTGGAAGCCTTTTTCAGAAATTTGGGCGACAAACACCAATGCCCAGAGCATTATTTGGGGCGTTAATTGGCTGTCATGGTGTTGGTTGTTAGCTCAATAGTGAAAGAAAGGGCAAAGGAGATGGCGTTATGGTGAGGTGGGGGCTTCTCCAATGGTGGTGGTTAACGCCTTGGGGCATTTACTCACATTAAGCAGCCTTACAATGATAAAATGAAAAATTATGATATTTCTAATAAGCCATGATAGGCAATATTTATTGGAAAATCATAAATCGGATCGTTTTTCCTACGATTAGTGTATAGATACGTTCGAGACAAAAGTTTAGATCAATAACAATTTCTACATCATAATATTTAGTCAACACAAATTTTCTTAGTACCAAAATAGTTTACATTGTTTAAGCGCTGGGAGAGAACCACAACTTGATTTCCCCTCAATCTAATAATTTTCTAAAACTTTGCCTCTCCAACGCATGACTCCCTATTTATAGGGTACGAGACATGTGTTTGGGAGCTACAAACATATGTCACATGCGTGAACGCATGTCTCATGCGTTGGAACACTAACATGCATGTCTCATATGTTGTACATCACACAATGTGTGGTTTACAAGTCAATCGTATGTCTCATGCATTAACTGTCTTCATGCGCCACTATCTAACATACTCATCACACTCTCTAACAAGCCTATTCACACGGTAACAGACACAAAACTGCACTAACATTTATTGTAGCACATTACATTTTGAAGGTGTATAAAGGGTTGTAGTGAGTCATAGTAGATTATGGCAGATAATATTATATCATTTATGTGTTAGTGCACTATAATGGGCTTTAATAGTCATGATATCCCTTAATGGACCATGGTGAGCTTTCTTAGGCCACGTTACGTCTTAAAAGGGTTAGATGGGGTGTAGTGAGTCGTACTGGATCATAATGGTAGATAATAGATCAACTAAGTCTTAATGGATTACATTGGGTCATGGTAATCATGGTAGCTTTTAATGGACCATGATGAGCTTTATTAGAACACGTTATGTCGTATAAGGCTTAATGGGGTTGTTGGATATTACAACGAGCAATAATAAAGTACACATGTCTTAATGGGCCATTTTTTGGATCTAAATAGTCATGGTAGCTCTTAATGGCCCATGGCCAAATTTGTTAGATGATATTAGGTCATAAATAGTTAGATCAAGTTAAGATTGAGTCATACTTAATCATAATAGTTAATAATAGATTAAGCATATCTTAATGAAATATATTAGTTATAGGCCATGTATGGGCATTAATAGTTATGGCAGTTCATAATGTATTATCAATGATCATTAAGTACTTCATATAAAAAAAAATTGTTTTACACGCATATATAATTAACTTTATGTGTGTATATATACATAACTATAGTTTTACATGTAACAATAATTATTACACAAATATGCATATTCACGATATTAAATAAAATATACATAAGTAATAATCATGTTTAGAGCGTAGTTGTTAAACGCCATCGTCTCTTGAGCTCAGGTCCATTTTCCAGGCGAGGCGAGGCAATTGCGCCTTAAGTCAAAACAACACATAAGAATCACACTGAATCAATTGTCTAACCTTTGAGATATTTCTTTCATGATTCATACAAGCAAGAACCCACGGTCATCCGTCAAACAAATGTTCTAAGAACTATGAAGCATTTGACCATTAGAAAGTCTAACTACATTTTTACTAGCATATATGTACTTAGTCTCGTACCCATTTAGCTACCTACCATTAATGCAATGTTCCCACACTCAAAATCTTGAACATTATGATAACAGTGAAAATGAGCAGTTCCTTAATCGATCAAGAACGTCTTCTAACTATGTTTTGACACCTCAATATGCTAATGACACTTTTCTCGAGTATTTGTTGTTTTTTTAAAATTCAAAAAGTCATTTTAATCTAGAGATTATAGATGTAAACCAACACCATATAACAAGATACCAATGATATAAATAACTTGATCGATAAATCAAACTAAAAATCTTAACCAAACCAAGTAACCTATTTATTAAGTTTACTCTGATATACAGTGTTCTAATATGTACAGAATGTGGATAATCGTTTTCTCATGGAAAAATAACAAACACAAAAAATTTATATATTGTAGATGCTATTTGAATTAGGTATGATTACGTTATCAATAAATATTGGTTAAAATTAAGCAAAAATGGGCATTTGGTCTAGTGGTATGATTCTCGCTTAGGGTGCGAGAGGTCCCGAGTTCAATTCTCGGAATGCCCCGATGTTTTTTTCATTTTCTAAATGTGCCATCATATTTTACACTGTATTCTTAATGGTCGCATTATTTATAAATAACTATTTTTCCGTTCTAAGATTTTGAACCTTAACAAATGGTCCCTTTTCTGTTACATACCATTCAATATTGGTTAAAACTGATGATAACTTACACCTTTCGATTGCAGATGATGATGAACTTGTGGGATAATTCATCATTGGTTAAAACTGTTTAATCTTATGCAAGAGTTTATTTGCAGATGATGATGAACTTGCGGGATTAGCCCACAATGATGAATTATCCAGTTATGTGTGACATTTATGTTGTAGTTCACTTGGGATTAGTATGTTGTAGATGATTAAGCTAGTTTTATCAACTTTTTTTAAGAATATGTGTAATAACTAAATCATCAAGAGTTCCACTAACCTGAACAACTAAACCTATTTTTTAAGAATCTATATTTTATCATCTTGTTACTCGTCATCCGTCACCAACACAAATACTATCACCTCTTGTCGTAATAACGACCACCACAACCATAACGATAACCGCACCCATCACACCGCTTTAAAGTTTAAATACCACCACCATCATCATCAATCATCTTTGCGCCTCAAAACAATTCTTATTTCACAACCAATATTTCAATTACTCTATGGCTCTATGTATTGTCTTCCCTTAATTTCCAAGGTATAAGCAACCAAGTATCTCACTTTACAATTTGACTTCTTTGACAAATGGGTTCATACCCGTTGAAGCACCCATTTGTTTTGTTTCAACCAACAACTTTATGACATCCCGGTCGCCTCTCCTTAGATGTTATACCAATTTATTTTGTTGTGAGATCGATTTACGAAACGACTAGTGACCTTGGGAGCAACAACTATGACTTTAAAGATTCCGAAGGACCTAAATGCAATTGAATGAAAGTTAATTGTCTAACTTTAAGAATAATATGAAGCAAGGGGCTAAAGGGAGGGAACAATTGTAATATACTAAATTCTCCCTACTAAAAACCATATGAGGGTTATACGTTGACCTTGAGGAAGTCCACTGAGGTCAATGCACACAAGAGGCAATGTATGGTGGTTAGGGTTTTGGTGGAATCGACTAGGCATGGTCGGGTGCTCGAGGGTGAAACCAGTCAAGGTTCAACGGTGGTGGATATGGTCGCGAAGGTGGAAGTGGGAGTAGTAGGGGTTCACACGATGCATCGTTAATGTTGGTGTTTGGGTGTCGTGGTTATCATCTTGCATGGTTGGTCATGAATTACACGGGTGCATGCAAGTGTGTGGCTTCCAAACCCTAGACACAATAATGGAATTGCGTTAAGAGTTATACCTAGGTTGGTGATGTAAGTATAGATCTTCGTAACCTTATTCGTATGATTACAGGTTTGTAGTTGGTTACGCTCGCGTTGGACGTACAACTTTGAGAAGATATTCATTCTCACGAAGTGAGTTCTAATGCCCTCTTTTACATGTTTTGGGCTAGCATACATGTGCATTTTGTGTTCTCATTTAATGATGAGTTTTAGGGTCATGTTATCTATTAAACGTTTTCCCGATGTGACTGTATTTTTAAGAGATATGAAATTGGAAGTGTTGTGGGGGTCATGTACGTTAGTACAATAACATGATGTCTAGTCATATGGTGTGGTAGGTAGGGCTTTATTTATTAACGGTCCTAGGGATTTTCTGGATAGATATTGATGCTTTTGAAAGGCTTGGTTAAGACGAACTATTACCATAGTGTAGTTATGTAACGTTTCGCATTCTTGTACTTTCCTCATTTAGAAAGTGTAATCGTATTTCTATTTTTGGAAACTTGTATCGTACCCTATTCGTATTTCTATCCCAAGCTTGTAATCCGAGGCGTTAATCATAATAAACAATTAAACTTTATGCATACTTTCATACCTATTATTCAAACAAACATACATTTGATCATATGCTATTCATACTTTATACTCGAGTATTCAAGAAAACAATCGTCTAAATACGTGATTCTCATGCAAACTACAACAAGATACATGCTATGCACACACGATACCTACCGATGTTTGAAAGTGTGTAAAACTAACTAAAACACGAAAACTTAGCCAAAACTAAGCCCTTTGTACGAAGTGGCCACTACCTCGTACGAAGTGGTCAGCCGCTTCGCACGAAGTGATACCTCGCACGAATGTTTCAATCAGCCCCCTTCTCCTATAAATCAGACACTTCCCTTCCATTTCCAACCTTCCGAAAATTCTCTCATTACCACTCGAAATTACAAATTCTTGGCAGATTCTTCTCGACTTTCAAGTGAGTTTCAGCTCACTTTACTTACAAACTTCTCCAAATACTTCATACTTCCTCCGATTTTTCTTTCGTACAAACATGTGAGCTAACCCAAGTTATAAATAACTAAGTGTTAAACTAGTGTGAGAATGTTGGGAGCTAAGGTTTTTCGAATTAAGTTCCACCACTGTTGTATATGTTTTACTCCTAAAACCGATTCGGTCTTCATTAGAGTGACAAGGCTACGACACGTCCCCAAACACCATTATGTTCGAGATGCACGCACCTAGCTCGCTCACTCGGCTGATAACGTTTTAGACGACTTTAAATTCTATAATTCATGACCAACCGGGTTGACAAACCTTGTGTTTGGGGAATCATTTAGTGAAGTGTTCGCACCCCCATGCTTGACTTCTATGACAAACTTGACTAAACCATATTTACTTTATTTACGGACTGATCTGGACATAATATTAATCACAATCTAATCTAGTGTTATGACTCGGTCATTCCTGCCCGTTATCACGACTCCTGTTCACAGAAAATAGTACTGAAATGGGTACAAAACAGACTAACACGTTCCAGGACTGTCACGTCGCACGAGGTGAATAGTCAACTCGTACGAGTTGCAAGTCAGCTCGCACGAGGCAGACAACCCACTTTGTACGCAGTGGCCTTTTTTTCCGTTTTCTTTCCGTACTTTCTGCTTCAAAATCTGGATCTATCATCAGACTCAGTATACTCACACCCACCTATTTGCCTCATGTAGGGTAACTTCGTTTTGCATCACCTAAGCGCTCTACGCACGGAATACTAGGAAGCTTGCTTAACTGTGAATACACTCGAACACCCTTTTTGTTTTACACTTTTGGTGCAACATGTTTAATCTATCAAAATGCACACAATCACACTTATACTTTTATACAAACACACAAACAATCCATCATACATGCTAAAGATACATGATACGCGATTTGAATGCACACAATCACACTTATACATTTCAATTTCATATACAGAAATATAAAAAATCGTCGATCGAATTTTAAAGTCAACTTACCAGTTTAAAGCACATGGGCATTTGGTCTAGCGGTATGATTCTCGCTTAGGTTCGAGAGGTCCCGAGTTCAATTCTCAGAATGCCCCTCTATTTGTTTTTCTTATTTTGCATGTTTGCCTTCATTATTTACATTTGACTTAGTTTCTTAGTGGCCCCTCATCTATTCTACAATATGCAACTTACTCAGCTTATGCTATAAAATTTATGAACACCAGTACTACCATACTCGAGTTTTTCTTGATAACTATTTATGTTTACTTTTATCATCCTAATAAACTTTAAAAATATATTTTATTTATCTTGCTATCATTTAATATATATAAATATATATATATATAGAGGAGTGTTATCTTAAGAATACAACATTACATAACAGTGAGAACGAATGAAAAAACCACTCAAAACTAATTTTTTTATACAAAAAAACTCATTGTAACTATAATACAACATTAAAGAATTCATATCTAATATCAAAATCACTCTTATTCGATATTCGATTCGATTATCAAGAATTCGTTTCGATTATAAGAATTCGATTCACTTCGAGTCAAGTAAATCGAATACGAATTTATAATTTCAAATTCTATTCGATTTGAAATTCGAATAAAAATTAACATTTTTATTTATTATATATATAGATATACATATATATATCTTTTATTGGGTTATACTATAAATTATTTTCAAAATTTAATCCAACTATTAAAATTACCCATTACCAAACACACTACATGACCCATAACTAAAACCTAAGTAAGAAATCTATCAATAAATTTCTAACCCTAAAAATATTAACTTGTAATATGGAGTGGTTATTCCCGACTTCTCTGTCACACCCCGACCTGCAGCGGAATAGGAAGTCGGGGCATAATTGGGTTATCACCAAAGCTCATGACATTTACTATTAAGTTTCGTATTTATTAAATGAAAATTTAAAACTTTAAATATTCAAACACAACGAGTCATACAAACACCAATAAAATCAAACATTGTTCAAAACGAAATAATTTTATTTAATCTTCTAAGGCCCTTTCTATGTGTTTTCTCTCTTCAGTTTGTTCACCTGTACCATGCGTAAAACCAAGATTTGGGTCAACAAAAGTTGGCGAGTGAATCTAAATCAAACAATTTTAAACATTTAGTATATTAGTAATTAAAATAAAAATTCGTGCATAAATCATAAGTGAACATATGCATATATGTAAACAATCTGAAGCTATGCAATATCGACAATGAACATATAACATGATGAATGATGAACTTGAGATCAATGCTCAATCAAACAGAGCCGATCTAATGAGGCACCTGATGCTCAACTCATATCCCACGAGGAACTGATGGGCCTTGAATGAATGATTGCACTGATATGACACAATGTAATCACACATAATCGCACCAACAGAAATACACATTTGATCACATAATGATGTTAGCACAAATTTTTAAATGAATAATAAAACATGTACGACACATGGTACACTCCTAAAGGTAATTAAAAAGGGGGATTTGTAGAGATTCACTCACAGTGGATGCTTATTCTTGAAGGATAAAGAGTAGCACGAGTTCTTGATTGTCGGGAAAGTACTAGCCTAAAATATCACGATAGTTCGATGATTATAACCAAAATAATATTTTTATTTAAATATTCTTGTTAGATATTATATTTATTTATTTACTTATTTAGTTATTTATTTATTTTATTTTATTGAAGTTTTGACTATGTATGTATATAGGTAGTAGAAATAAAAGAATTTAAAATAAAATAATGCATAAAAAAATTTGTCAGGTCTGACTGAAGACGCTGACCGGTTTTTTCGTGAGATTCGCATGCGTATGTTGGGATTCGATCTTGTGACCTTCAGTACGTGTGCACGTAGCTCTTCCAACTGAGCTACATGTCTAACCCATTAGATACCTGATTTTTAATTCTCTTATAGACTCCTTAGCTTATTTCAGAAAATAATTAATTTTAAAAAGTTTGGAAACCAATCGAACTGGTCCCCAAAACAGCCTCGAACCCGCACCCTTAGCAATAACTTGCACCCAGCCCAACCAACTGGGCTGGGTGTCCAACCCATTGAAACCTATAATTATTTTATATTTGAATACTTACTGCGGATTGTTTTACCTTATTTTTTTAAATAACATATTAATCAGAAAAACTTGGTGGATGAATGGGGACTCGAACTCGGGTAGGGTATGCTGTTTATGCACACAATCCTCCACTGGACTTTGTGTCTAACATGTTTAGAATCCGCTTATCATTATACTTAATTACTGAATGAATCATCATCAACACTGATTTCATCACTGAAATCAGAACTCGATTACCCAAAATTTTCACTTGTTCTACTTTGATAATTAAGCATAACTAAAACGAATTAAATGAACAAGAATGGTCAAAAACACATACCGACAGAAATTCGGAACTCTATGTTATCTCGGTTACCGATTCCAGTGAGAGTTTTCGGCGACCGAGGAGAATGGGCGTAGGTGAACTAGAAAGAAGAGTTCTGGGAGTTCGGAGCTTTCAAATGATGGCAAAATAGGGTATAGCATCAATTTATATAGGGTGAATCGATTCAACGATGTTTTAGTTTCAAATCCATCAATCATAAGTGTTGAGCGGTTTCGATTTGAATTGGGTTAATAATTTGATTAAAACCAATGCCTGATTGTCGGTTACAACCAAATTGATTGAGGTTAACGGACAATCTTTGAAGATTGTTTGCGGATTGACTGGCGGTTTCAGTCATCACTTCGCACTGATGCACACTATATCCTCCATAAATTTTATGTGATTCAAAAAAATCAACAACAAGTGTGTGTGCCTCAGTGGTGTTTGGTGCGTATGATTACACATTAGACCCGGGTTCGACCCCGGTTTCTCCCCCTACTTTTTATTATTCTATTTCTTTCTTTTTTTTTAACTTTAAATGCTTATTTCTTATGGTTTTATTTACATATTATAATTTAGTTTATAGATTAAGGTTTTATTTTAATATGGTTTTAAATTTAACAGCATTTACTAATTTCGACCAAAAAAATGCAACAAAAATAAGCGACGATCATTCAGTCAACATTTGATTAACAAATGGTGCGGTTTTTTTTTTGAAACCCTAATTACCCGAATGTTACAGTATCCCATACTTTTAGAAATTTCGTCCCAAAATTTACGTAGTAGCCGTAACTGGAAAAAGATGCGGGTAGTTTTTGCGCATTGAGTCTTCGCGTTCCCAAGTAAACTCAGGTCCTCGTCTTGACTCCCAACGCACTCTAACAATTGGAATACGACTTCTTCTTAAACGCTTTTCACCGAAGTCCATGATTTCTACTGGTCTTTCGGCAAGATGCATTTACTCATCAATTTGAGTATCTTCCAAAGGAATATGGAGATTCTCGTCGGCTTGGCACTTTTTCAAGTTCGATACGTGGAATGTGGGGTGAATTCTATTGAGTTCATCTGGTAAGTCAAGTTGGTATGCTACAGGACCTACTCTTTTGAGTATCTTGAATGGTCCCACATAGCGTGGTGCTAGCTTGCCCTTTTGACCAAAACGAACCACTCCCTTCCACGGCGATACTTTCAAAAGTACTCGATCACTAACACAAAATTCCAAAGGCTTTCGCCGTTTATCAGTGTAACTCTTTTGACGACTTTGAGCTGATAGAAGATTATTTCAGATTTGAATAATTTGTCAGTCGTTTCTTGAACCAATTCAGGTCCAGTGATTTGCGCTTCACCAATTTCGTGCCAACATACAGGAGATCGACATTTACGACCATATAAAGCTTCGAAAGGAGTCATACCGATGCTTGAATGATAACTATTGTTGTACGAAAATTCAACCAACGGTAGATGAGTGTCCCAATTACCTTTGAAGTCTATAACACATGCTCGCAACATGTCTTCAAGGGTTTGTATTGTACGCTCAGATTGGCCATAAGTTTGAGGGTGGAAGGCGGTACTGAGATCTAGACGTGTACCCATAGCAGATTGAACGGCTTGCCATGTCCGTTAAGTGAATCGGCCGTCTCGATCTGAAATGATACTTAAAGGTACACCATGATGGCTTACAATTTCATTGATATAGATATGAGCCAACTTCTCGTTCTTGAAATCCTCACGGATCGGAATGAAATGCGCTGATTTGGTGAGGCGATCAATGATAACCCAAATGGTGTCATACCCACTGGAGGTGCGAGGTAACCCGATAATGAAATCCATAGTTATATTTTCCCACTTCCATACAGGTATTTCGGGTTGGACAAGGAGTCCTGAAGGTCTTTGGTGTTTAGCTTTCACTTTGGAACACGTAAGACACTTGGAGACAAAAATAGCGATATCCTTCTTCATGCCAGGCCACCAGTAGGAGTATCGTAGATCTTGATACATTTTATCGGCTCTTGGATGTACAGAGTATCGAGTTTTATGCGCCTCATTCACGAGAAAAGCACGAAGATTATCACGATCGGGTACCCAAATACGGTTTAAATAATAGAGAATGCCATCCGATTTGGATTCTAGCTTGGCTTCAGCTCCACAAGACAGTTCATCTCGTACATCATTTTCCGTGACGGAAATATGTGGAGCTGCTCTAATTCGATTTTGAAGATTGGTCACAATTGGAAAACACAAAAGACAGATTGAGTTTACATGTTCTTTTCGACTGAGGGCATCAGCCACAACATTAGCCTTGCCAGGATGATAACGAATTTCGCAATCATAATCATTAAGAAGTTTGACCCATCGGCGTTGCCTCATGTTAAATTCCTTTTGATTAAAGATGTGCTGGAGACTCTTGTGGTCAGTGTAGATTTCACACTTTGTACCATAGAGGTAATGTCTCCATATCTTGAGGGCGAACACGACAGCTCCAAGTTCTAGGTCGTGAGTGGTATAATTCTTCTCATGCACTTTGAGTTGCCTTGAGGCGTAGGCTATCACCTTTCCTCTTTGCATTAGTACGCAACCTAACCCTTGTCCTGACGCGTCGCAATAAACCACAAAGTCTTCGCAACCATCAGGGAGTGTAAGTATAGGTGCATCACAAAGTTTTTGCTTCAAAGTTTGGAAAGCCTCTTCTTGTTTGGGTCCCCACATAAAGGGTTTGCTCTTATGAGTTAAGGCTGTGAGTGGAACGGCGATACGAGAAAAATTCGCAATAAAACGATGATAATAACCAGCTAGACCAAGAAATGATCTAACTTCAGTAGGTGTGCGTGGCGCTTGCCACTCTTGTACCGCTTTGATTTTCGCAGGATCAACATGAATTCCTTTGTCGTTAACGACATGGCCAAGAAATTGCACTTCTTCTAACCAAAACTCACATTTCGAGAACTTAGCATAAAGCTTTTCTGTTCTCAAAAATGTTAGAATGAGTCAAAGATGTCGCTCATGATTCGATTTGGTCTTTGAATAGATAAGAATATCATCAATGAAAACTATGACGAAACGATCGAGATAGGGTTTGCACACCCTATTCATCAGATCCATGAAGACAGCAGGAGCATTGGTCAGTCCAAAAGGCATGACCATGAATTCATAGTGGCCATAATGTGTTCGAAAAGCAGTTTTAGGAATATCTTCTTCACGCACTCTAAGTTGATGATAACCAAAACGAAGGTCGATATTTGAAAAACAGGTGGCACCTTGGAGTTGATCTAAAAGATCATCAATACGAGGTAATGGATAGCGATTTTTAATGGTCAGCTTGTTAAGCTCTCTATAATCGACGCGCAAACGAAAGGTTCCATCTTTCTTCTTCACAAAAAGAACAGGCGCTCCCCAAGGTGACGAGCTAGGACGTATAAATCCCTTGTCAGTCAACTCTTGCAGCTGACTAGCTAACTCTTGCAGCTAACTAGCTAACTCTTGCATCTCAGATGGAGCTAACCGATAGGGAGATTTTGCGATTGGTGTACCACCAGGCACGAGATTGATTCGAAATTCGACTTCTCGCACAGGAGGAAGTCCTGAAACATCATCGGGGAAAACTTGAGGAAATTCTTTAACGATGGGAATATCTTCAAGCTTCCTTTCTTTTCCTTCCCTTTTAACTATATGAGCTAGAAACCCGAAATACTCCTTGCGAAGATATGTACGAGCTTGAAGGCATGACCGCGTTGATATTGAAAGCTCTTCCTCTAGCAGGTGGATTAGCTTGATTGGCTTGGTTCACCGGGTTGGCTTGAGCTTGAGCATTAATGGTATTCACCAGGCGTGGACATGTATTATGAAAATGGGTGGGATCGCCACAGTTGAAAGACGCTCTGATAGGTTGCATCATTGGGTAGTTGGGTTGGTAGTAGGGTTGAGCCATAGGTTGAGCAGGTGGTAAGAGTAAGGGTTGTTGATTTTGGGTTTGGCCCACCATTTGATTATTGGTTTGGACTTGTGGTGGATTGCGGTTTGGTTTTTGGAGGATACGGCAAGTTTGAATCATGTGACCGGCACGGCCACAACTCGTGCAGTATTGACAAGGGTTCTCAGGGGGATGATGGTATTGGCATCGGTTACATTTTGGGTGTGGACCAGTATATGGCTTCTTGAATGGGGCGGTTTGAGGGGCAACTTGTGTGATTGGGGCAGCAGTGGTAGGAGAATTGGTTTGAGTAACGACGAAGTTTTTCCCATTACGCTTCCTTTTTCAGACAAATTTGGAAGACGAACCTGCTGCGGTTGGGTTTGAGTTTTCAACAGATGCCTTATCTTTCTTCTTTTCATCCTTAAAATCGCCATTTCGAATGCGATTTTCCGTCAGTTCTTTGGCCAGTTCAATGGCAGCTTCGAGTGTTGCAGGGGAAGTACTTAACACAGAATCTTGAATTTTCGAGGGAAGACCTCGAATATAATGCTCGATTAGACGATAAGTAGGAGTGAACAGGTTGGGGACCATTTATTTAACTCGAGAAACCTTTTGTTGTAAGTGGTGTGGTCTCCCTCCTTTTGCTTTAATGAGTAAAACTCATCCTCCAGCTTCTTAATCTCGCTTCTTGCACAGAAGCGTCTTGTCATGATTTCCCTTAACTCATCCCAAGTCAAGGTCATAGCAGCTTCAGCACCTCGCTTACCCTTTTCGGTGTTCCACCAGGTAAGTGATACTCCAAACAGCCGACTGGTAGCATAGCGCACCTTGCGATCATCGGGACAATCACAATTGAGAAAAGTGCTTTCCATCTCCTCAAACCAACGGAGGAAAGCAGTGACACCTTCAGTCCCTTCATATTTTGGGGGATCGCAGGACTTGAAATGCTTGTAAGTACATTTGGTGGTGTTGGGAAGAGGGTTGGCGATATTTTGCCCGTCTTGGTTGGTGGGGTTAGTGGGATTAGCGGCGAGTGCTTATTGGACTTGCACAATGATATCAGGAAGTACGGCAGCCATCTGTTGAGCGATGTGAGTGGCAATACGTTCGCTGGATCTTCCTGACCTTCTACCGCCTCGTGAGTGTCTAGCAGACATCTACAAGATATACGAAGTGAGATTATGAATTGAACGTTCTTTGGTGTCATGTGTCGTAAAAAGAATGAAAACAACATAAAATAAATGAAACATGAATTTAACTACATCCATAGGATGTCTTGGGCTTGCTTAAGATTGGGCCTCCAAATGTCTCCCGTATGGGCCCCCATGACTACTGGGCTTGGTAAGGTTTACATTGATGTTGGCCTGCTAATGCTAGCATCACCTGAATGAAAATCATAAAACATAATTGTAAGGTATAAGATTAGAATGTGTCCAGGTATAGACACGATGACGACTCAAAGTGGGGTTAGTTCATACGACGTTTTATGTGGCATGCTTTGGCCTAATAGGTCCTTTGTACTCTCATCGTTAGTCCCCAGGTAGGCAAACTGGTCCATTATTTGGATTTATACGAATGCCAAGCCTAGACAGGACGTTCCGACTACCGGTACTAGTACCCTTCCAGTTACTACAGGCCCGTCGTGGAACTCACTTTGATGTGATTGAAAAACATGAAAACGTTGCAAAATACTTGAGAAGAATCAAATAAATGGTAAAATCATAATGTGTGTGCTTGCGTAAGCATGGTATGTTATCATCATATAAACTATATTAAACATCACGTATTAGCATGTATTAATGAGAGTGCTTGCATGTATTGGTGTGTGAAAAATAAACATGAAGCATATAAACAACATGAGTTTTGCATATAACACATAATCAATTAAAATCTAATCAACTATAGTATAGGCTCTAAGGGTCTAATAACCTATCCTATATCCCTATAGTCTCAAGCTCTGATACCAATCTGTCACACCCCGACCCGCAGCGGAATAGGAAGTCGGGGCATAATTGGGTTATCACCAAAGCTCATGACATTTACTATTAAGTTTCATATGTATTAAATGAAAATTTAAAACTTCAAATATTCAAACACAACGAGTCATACAAACACCAATAAAATCAAACATTGTTCAAAACGAATTAATTTTATTTAATTTTCTAAGGCCCTTTCTATGTGTTTCTCTCTTCAGCTTGTTCACCTGTACCATGCGTAAAACCAAGATTTGGGACAACAAAAGTTGGCGAGTGAATCTAAATAAAACAATTTTAAACATTTAGTATATTAGTTATTTAAATAAAAATTCGTGCATAAATCATAAGTGAACATATGCATATATGTAAACAATCACAAGCTACGCAATATCGACAATGAACATATAACATGATGAATGATGAACTTGAGATCAATGCTCAATCAAACAGAGCCGATCTAATGAGGCACCTGATACTCAACTCGTATCCCACGAGGAACTGATAGGCCTTGAATGAATGATTGCCTGATATGACAAAATGTAACCACACATAATCGCACCAACAGAAAATACACATTTGATCACCTAATTATGTTAGCACAAATTTTTAAATGAATAATAAAACATGTACGACACATGGTACACCCTAAAACGTGATTAAAAATGGGGATTTGTAGAGATTCACTCACAATGGATGCTTAATCTTGAAGGATAAAGAGTGGCACGAGTTCTTGATTGTCGGGCGAGTACTAGCCTAAAATATCACGATAGTTCGATAATTATAACCAAAATAATATTTTTATTTAAATATTCTTGTTAGATATTGTATTTATTTATTTATTTACTTATTTAGTTATTTATTTTATTTTATTTTATTGAAGTTTTGACTATGTATGTATATAGGTAGTAGAAATAAAAGAATTTAAAATAAAATAATGCATAAAAAATTTGTCAGGACTGACGCTGACCGGTTTTTTTCGTGAGATTCGCATGCGTATGGTGGGATTCGATCTTGTGACCTTCAATACGTGTGCACGCAGCTCTTCCAACTGAGCTACGTGTCTAACCCGTTAGATACCTGATTTTTAATTCTCTTATAGACTCCTTAGCTTATTTCAGAAAATAATTAATTTTAAAAAGTTTGGAACCAATCGAACCGGTCCTCAAAACAGCCTCGAACCCGCACCCTTAGCATTAACTTGCACCCAGCCCAACCAACATGGCTGGGTGTCTAACCCGTTGAAAACTATAATTATTTTATATTTGACTACTTACTGCGGATTGTTTTACCTTATTTAAAAAAAAAAAACATATTAATCTGTAAAACCCGGTGGATGAATGGGGACTCGAACTCGGGTAGGGTATGATGTTTATGCACACAATCCTCCACTGGACTGTGTGTCTAACATGTTTAGAATCCGCTTATCATTATACACAATCAGAACTCGATTACTCAAAATTTTCACTTGTTCTGCTTTGATAATTAAGCATAACTAAAACGAATTAAATGAACAAGAATGGTCAAAAACACATAACGACAGAAATTCAGAACTCTATGTTATCTCGGTCAATTCCGGTGAGAGTTTTCGGCGACCGAGGAGAATCGGCGTAGGTGAACTAGAAAGAAGAGTTCTGGGAGTTCGGAGCTTTCAAATTATGGCAAAACAGGGTATAGCATCGATTTATATAGGGTGAATCGGATTCAATGATGTTTCAGTTTCAAATTCATCAATCATAAGTGTTGAGCGGTTTCGATTTGAATTGGGTTAATAATTTGATTAAAACCGATGCCTAATTGTCGGTTACAACCAAATTGATTGAGGTTAACGGACAATCTTTGAAGATTGTTTGCGGATTGACTGGCGGTTTCAGTCATCACTTCGCACTGATGCACAATATATCCTCCATAAATTTTATGTGATTCAAAGAAATCAACAAGTGTGTGTGACTCAGTGGTGTTTGGTGCGTGTGATTACACAATAGACCCGGGTTCGACCCCGGTTTCTCCCCCTACTTTTTATTATTCTATTTCTTTTTTCTTAACTTTAAATGCTTAATTCTTATGGTTTTATTTACATATTATAATTTAGTTTATAGATTAAGGTTTTATTTTAATATGGTTTTAAATTTAACAGCATTTACTAATTTCGACGAAAAAAATTGCGACAAAAATAAGCGACGATCATTCATTCAACATTTGATTAACAAATGGTGCGGGGTTTTTATTGAAACCCTAATTATCCGAATGTTACATTCTCGTTTTGAAGTTTAGACTTATGGTACTTTATATGGAACTTTTTAATGTGATACCGTGCTTTATGGCTGTTTTAAAATTTATATTTCATTTTGATAGTTTTTTACATGTTTTAAAAGAATCCGAATCAAATCGAATTTATTCGAATTCGAATTTTTAATCGAATACGGATTGGGTTTTTTATTCAAATCGAATTGGATATGTTTTAATCAAATTCGAATTTAAGAGAAAATAAAAATTATTCGAATAATTCGAAAATTCGATATTCTATTCAATGAACACCCCTTGTGGAGATATCGAAGGAAACATTCTAAATATATAGTTGTCCAAATCACTTGTCGCTCGTTCGGAAAATTGCACGCTCTAATATGCTTGATTGGATTCACTCAGTTATAAACAAGTCAAACATGAGTAAAGGTCTGCTCGGCTCGTGAACATGTGCTAGTCATTTGACTATTTAAAAAAGTATTAGTTTTCCAGATACATAAAAAATAAAGGTAATATATAATCCAGTGTCTTAAAAACTGTACCAGACTGGACGGGCCCTCTAAACCAAGAAGAAAAATTATGTACTTGTTATCAACCCATTCAACTCCTTTTTAATCATCTTCAATATATCCGTCACCTGAATCAAAACAATTACTTAGAATGTCACAATTTGAAGACAAGAAATCATCCGTTAAATGATTATTGATTCAACTGAATATCGTTTTTTTTTTTGTCTAAAGTTTTATTTTTGAATCACTTGAAAATTGTGTGACAAAACTGAGGAATGTTGATCCAAAATGAGGTAGATCTTTCGAAGTAGGTCTTGAAGTGCCTCCACTTGATCTCCTAAAAGGTCAACCTTCAAATCAATAAAAAAGAAAAAATATAAATATAAGTAAATACTGCACCGTGTCAGTTATTATTATTATTATTATTATTGATAAATTTTTTTTTAATGTGCTATACAAATATATGTCAGTTAAGAATGACATCAGTTGATCTAAATAAATCTTGAATCCACCACTTATTATTGAACCTCGGTTTCCGCTAATAAAAGGTTTTGACATCTTCTCGCAAATGCCTTCCTGTAAATCATTTCCCCGTTTCTAATAGAGATGGCTTGCCTCGAGAGCGAATCAATTTGTTGCTTAATTCTGTCCAACCTGATGTTATGAACCTCAAATCGTTATAAAAAGTAAACTTAGTTCCGACTTATCATCAACATCATAGAAGTAAGTGTACCTCGTATGTAGTTTTTCGTTTACATTTTCTTGAAAATCTTTTACAAGTGGTTCCAATACCTCGCTTTGAATCTTTCGCAACTCGAAATCGAATTTAATTCGCATATCATTCACGACATGCATAAAAACATATACAAACACATCGTCTCTAACTTTTGTCTCGATATCATTATCCTGAAAGTCTTTGTAACTGTCGTTTAAAAGAACCATGTAGTGTTCTTCCATCGTCATCGTTTGGAAGGCCGATTGTTGTCGTTCTTCCAAAAGTCGCGCTATGATCGCATCTTTCTTGGAACACTCAATGCTTTGAGCATCGATATACCCTTTGATAATTATCAAAATCGTTTCTTTCTCAATCAACTCTCTCCATTGTTGATCTAAATGCTGAACTTCATTCGACCGATGGATTTGCTCAAATGCGCGGTCCAGTCTTTCTTTCAACATGTCGACGTCCGAGTTCATTTGCTTGATCATTACATGTTGTTTTAACCTAATCTCAGTCTCTAATCTTTCCATTAATGCTTTATCCTTTTTGATTATCAAACGTTTTGTGTCGTTTAGACGCTCATGAAGCACGTCTTTGAGTCTTGTGAGATCAGTGAGCATCTTTTTTGGAACGGTTTTCGGGGTTTGATCTTCGGGTTGTTCTACGACAAGTTTCAAACCAGCGTCGATTTGAATGATTGCGAGCTCGTAAAACTTGGATGTCTCATTCAAGCACTCGATTGCCCCGCTTATGGACCGGATCTTCTTGTGTGTCTTGTCCATGGTGGTTCTCAGGAGGGTCATCAAGATCGAATTTGTTTGATTTTTGCACTCCATTTGAGTTTGAAACGTTGAATAAAATTGCATGAATGTATGATACCTCAAACTTACGGAAATAATATATATGATCCAAAATATATGGCATAAGTTGCGTTTGGTTTTCTAATTTTGGAGATTTATTAATAGTACTTATGTCTAACAAGCTTACTTGTCCGTGCATTGGGAAAGTACGTTATCGTGGTATTCGATCGATTTCGCTTCGGTTCATTACAGTACAGACCGGGTATGATACATGCACTCGCTATAGAAATCAACAAATGTTTTACATTGAACTGAAAAGAGAAAACGAACACTATTACTTATGTAGCTTGAAAGGTATTGATTAGCTCAGAGCATCACATTATCGGTACCTTATTTATCTATCATCGCAAAAGGAGTTTTATAAATGAAAATTTATCGAAATCGAAACCAAAAACAATAATAATAAATACATATACACCATAAAAATGAAGACATATACCAGTACGATGTTGTTCGGTCAGTTTCGGTTCAATTCACTATGATAATGACACAGTATCCATTATCAAGCAGGCAACCATAAAAATGAATACAAGTACAGGTATTGATGTTGTTCGATTTGGTTTCTGTACGATATGATAGCGATACGATGTTAGTTTATCGAAAGCAAAAACAATAAAAACAAGCGTCGCATACTGATGCAAATGGTCGTTCGGTTTCGATTCGGTTTGGTATGATAGCGACATTGTATCTGTTTTAAAAAAAAATTATTATCACAATGTTGAAATAAATATAAAATTAAAACACAAGTTCTTAGAAAAAATCGAATTAAATAATGAATAAAATATTGTTAAAAAAATAAGTAAATACTTCAAAATCATAAAAATAAAAACAAATAACACAAGTTACTAGAAAAAATCAAATTAAATAATGAATAAAATATTATTAAAAATAAATAAGTACTTAAAATATAATAAGTTACTATTATTTGTTGGTTTCGATTCTGATAGGTACGATAAAGGCATGGTATCCATTTTCAATATAATTTATATCGCAATGTTAAAAAAATAAACATAGTTGTAGAGTTATATTTTTCAAATAAATTAACGGATGTAAGTTATTAGAAAAATCAAATTAAAGAATAAAAAAATATTATTAAAAGATTAAAACAAATACTTATAATATTAAAATCAGTACCCATGGCCTATCAAAATCATATATACTAGTGAGATTTCTTCGTGCTTTGTGGCAGGTTTTTGTTAGTATCGATTCGGTTCATTATAATATAGTACAATACAATCACTCAACATAGCAGCTAGCATGTGTTTTGTATCGATTGAAAACCATCAAATGAAAACTTAAATCCATACCAGTGTTGTTCGGTGTATTAGTTTTACGGTGTCGGTATGGTACCGACACTCGATATAGTTTACGATAACAAAAAATACTTTTTGCGAATACAACTCAGTATTCAACGAATTTTATACCGGCACGTTGGGAAAACCCATAAAAACAAATACAATATAGGCATTGATATTGTTTCGTCGGAATTTATTTAGTTTGTTACAATAAAAAATCACCTATATTTGTCCCTTTGAATGGAACTTCTATAAAGTGTTATATTATATTAATAAAAAAGGGTTATCGGATTTTATCACCCTCAACTATTACTATTGGCCATTTCCACTCCCAACTAGCACTTTGACACCCGTCACTCCCAACTTAACGCTTTGTTTATGTTGTCACTTCGGAATTAACCAGACACTAACACAGTTAGTTTTTTTTTAGTGATGTGGCTTTTTTACTTGACATGGCAAGATGATGTGAAACTCAAGCAAAAATCTATTTCTCATCTCGCTTAAAAAATGCTTTTTTTTTCGTAAATACAAAGGCTCACCCCTCCTCTCACTTCCTCCTAAAACACCACCACCTCCCATTCTAACCACCTTCAAAATCAACACCCCTACCATCAACTCCTCCACCACTGACACACCCTTACTCGTACCTTATTATATGTCGGACCGTGATGATTGCCCAAAGATTATGATAACTATTATAAGTTTAAATATTTAATCATGTCAAAATTAAAATGTCACGTAAAATAGAAGTTTCAGATAATCCATACAGAATATTTAATCATGCCAAAATTAAAATGTCACGTAACATATAAGTTTCAAATAATCCATAAATTCTATGTCACAAAACATAGAATAAAATTCAGTTTATATGACTAAGACATCTCCTATGTGTTGTCATCCTCATCTTGTCACACAGCCGATTTCCTGTATCATGTGTAAAAATAAATTTTTGATCAACAAAAATGTTGATGAGTCAATCTATATTTAATAAAATAATTAGTTTATTATTTTTTAGAAAATGTTTACCATGCAATTCAAATGTTAGAAAATGATCAAAACATATAAACAAAAAACAATAATTCATGCATACTAAATGAGATAATACAATCATCAGAATATGCGATTTAATCGATTATGTGAGTATGCGAATACATGAATGTGTGACTATGCGAGACACAATCCCCGAACAGCGAATCTAATGATAATGGTGATACCTGATTACAACCCATGGCCGTGAGGAACCAGCCAGCCAATGGATTCACAATGACGTGATAGAATACAATTGATTGTGACTTTACTTAAATAAATAAATAAACAAACCACAATTACACAAACACATAATTTTACACATTGACTTTGCTTGTTATGATTAAAATGAATAAGTATTTGAATATATGACACATGATACACTCGAAAAATTGAAATGTAAAAAAGAGGGAATAGTTAGAACCACTCATCGTTTGCAAAGATTGATTCCATGAAAATGACATGGTTAACAAGATAAATCCAAATAATCTAAAGTACTCTAAAAATATACGTAACAAATATACTAAAGTAAACAAAACCATAAATAAACAAATCTATTGAATCAGGTTTTTGATCCCTGAACTTTTGTGTAAAAGAAATATTATATATAAAAAATTGTCCCAATCCAAAATATATGTATTTATAATGATTTATATGTTAGATAAAAAGTAACTTTAATTAGTAATAATATCAATTATATTATCACTTTTTAAGTCTTGCTTTTTACTAAATAAAATTTTCCAACACTACAAATTAAATATACCACTCCTAATCAATAGTTATTTGAGTCCAAAACATGTCTAAGTAGAATAACTATGCATTTGGTAGGAACTAAAATATATTTTGCTTTTCTGGTACTAGTTTGCTATCGGGTTTTACTTTCATATATTGGTACCAAAATCCATATTTTCGGTATCGATTGGCACCGAGCTTATCCCTATCCCTGAAACAAAAAAAAATTATTAAAATTCGAAGAAAAACAAAAAAAAAAGTTGTACGATACCGTTGTTCGTACGGTACCCGTGATCAGGGATGAGCAAACGGTACCGGGTAGCAGTACCGAATTTCCCGAACTAAAGATTCTCAAAATCAATTTGGTACCGACTTTTAGCGTTTTCAGTATCAGACTGGTGTCTATTTTTACCTTCATGTACTGTTAACGAACCAGACCGTACCAAGATTTTCAATACCAGTATCGGTTGACACCAAGCTTATCCAACTTAAAAAGCAAAGAAGATAATTATTAATATAATATTAAAATAATAAAAGTATTAAAAAACTATGTATATTATTGTAATATTTAAAACACTAATAGCTTCTATTTATATATATATATATATATATATATATATATATATATGTGTATATATATATATATAAAATTCAAATTACAATTTACAGTTTTTTTAAAACAAGCAGTAAGATTCACGCGCGTTGCACCGCGACTACGTCACAAACATCGAATGGATTAGTCCAAGTGTTATGTGATGCGTTAATCATATGAAAACGCGTCTTTCAACGTTTCCGATTGAACTCAATGTAACCTATATAAGCATTGCGATGGATCAAAACATAAAGTAAATCAAATTTATACCGTATAAAAACGTTTATATGTGACCCGACTCAAACATAGAAACGTAACACATGTAACGGAAAAGTTAACACGTATAATGAAAAGATATTAATTAGAGCTTGTAAAAAAGTAAAAAAAGAAACCCTGATTTGACTCCACTCAATTCGAAACAATTTAACGAAACATTCATAAAATAAGCACAAAAACATATTATATTTGACCTGACTCGTTTCCGAAAAAGGTTTACGTAGAAACATACACCAACTTGAATTTATACTGAAACGTGCATAAAAATATGTACGTAAAAATGGTTTTCTTATACGAAAACATATTATATTTGTAACGCCTCGTATCTTCGTATTTCTATTTTAAAAAATGTTCGTATTCGTATTCTAATTTTAGAAACCTTACATTCGTATTTTAATTTCAATCTCACAATTCGAGGCGTTAATCATAATAAAATTCATATTTTATATTTTTTTATTTTATTCACACAACCGATCATTTAAAATACGTATTTATACGCAAACCGACACTTTTATACGCATAATTACTTACACGCACATCCTCAATACTTGAATTATACTTTTATACTTTTTATATACTCAATTACATAATATATACTCAAGAAATACCAAGAAATATACCAATTATATTTCCACCTCATCAATCATTTTTCACCTTCTTTAACCAATCATATTTCACCCTTTTCCACCTCCTTTCTCCACCAATCACCTTCTTAATCCTCTTCCACCTTCTTTAACCAATCATATTTCATTCTTTTCCACCTCCTTTCTCCACCAATCACCTTCTCAATCCTCTTCCACCTTCTTTAACCAATCATATTTCACCCTTTTCCACATTTTCAACTTATAAATACCAACCCCTTCTACCATTTTCTTCACACCATTCTTCTCTCCATCTCTCTAGTTCTCTCAATCTCTCCAAATCAAGAATTCTAAAAGGACACTAAGTGTTCCACCCATTCTTCTCTCAACTTCTATACTTCTCTCAAATCTTCCAAGCAAGGAAGAGAGCTCTAAGAGTTCTAAAAGAAAACATTAAGTGTTTTAAAAGAAGCTTTGAAGCTCCAACCTCCAACTCTTCACGGAATCACCAATCGGAAAACATATGCAATATTGTGAGTACACTCGACCCACATTTGTTTATATCACTTTTTGGGTGTAACATGTTTCCATATACAAAAATCACAAACACTTAAACTTTATGAAACGCACAAACAATCCTATACACATGACTACTTGAATCGTATACTTGTTGCTTGTCTAGGGATAAACGTTGTGCTGTGCTTTAGTCATTAACTATTTTTAGCCTTTGTTTGACATGCTTAGCGCTATAGGAATTCACGCATCCACCTCCATCGTGTTATTCGTGAGGTCATGTTAAAACATCGTGATTGCGTTACGGTTTTGATTATTAGCATTGCATGCCTTGATATTGCTCTTGTATAGATTTGGTTGCCATGAGGATTGTTAAAACTTTATTCGTATACGTATGCTATGCTTAAACTTGTGTACTCGCCTTTGCTTTTGCATTGACTTTATTTTAAAACATGTTACAGGTTGAAGGAGATGACGCTATGAAAACAATATAGCAAGGACTAGATACACACAAATTAGACGTTAGGTTTAATGTCGACGTATCAATTTTGTTATGACTTTGCAAATGTTAGATTGTTCTTTGTTTTGTTACATTGATGTATTTGACAATTCTTATGAAATGAAATATGGTTTAATTAATTATTGTCACTTAATAATGTTGTGAGCAATGAACAATCTCGTTTTCGTCTCATCCCGATGTTTCCGCCATCGGTTGGGGTGTTACAGATTGGTATCAGAGCCATAACTATAGGGAATTAGGTAGATTGCTACGCTTTTGACCTAGTCTATAGTTAAGTACCATACTTGACCATACGTGATTCACATGCTAAATTCTTAAAACGTCTCTTATATGTTAAATTTATGAAATGCTTTACGTGTTCATACTCGTTACATTATTTCAATCATACGCCTTCCCTAATGCATTTTACTCGATTATGCTAGACTCGAAAACACTCGTATTACACAAGTGAGACGACTTCACCAAAATAGGCGTGATATCCATAATTTGGTGGACGATTCTCATTACGTTGATTCTTTATTTTTTCACGAAGTTACACCATCAAGTTAGGAGTGACATCCACACCTTGATGGAAAACTTCCCATTCAAACTCTAGTGGACTCTCGTCAAAGTGTCGAAGTTTATTTTGACCCGAAGAGTGCCAACCACACTTAGGGTACGAAATCGTCGAGTTAGGGGTGAAACCCGCACCTTGTCGATTAAGTCCCATTCCTCGATTTTCAATCTCGCCAAAGTTTCGATTTTCCAATCGATTAGAGACGTGTAATAACTGGAAGGGTAAAATGCCGTTAATCGCTTCTCGACGAGAGCGTTTTACCTATAGGCCAAAGCACGTTTCTCTAATTCGAAAGGATCTTCGATTCACTTTGGAATAGTCGACGTTTCTCTACCCGAAACAATCTAATGTTTTCTGAGACTCTCTTTTATACCATTTCAATTTATACATGACTTTTTATATACTTGTTACCATTTCTTTCAAGTTTCTAATTTATTTTAAGGTTTTTACGCAATTCATATTAAACCTTTTCATCCACTTATACATTATTTGCATGCATGATTTCAAAACGTCACCAACTAGACTTATATTTCTCGGAAAGTCCGAAATGGAGACCGTCGTCAAGATAGGAGTGAATTCCTTACCTAGACGATCAAACTTCGTTTCCTTCCTTCCTTAAAACGACCTCACCAACGGATTAGGGTGATTTCCATACCTCGGTGATCGTTACCAACCCTCCTTCTTGGAGACTTTATTACACAAACCACATGTTTAAATTGTATACCTAAATCTTTTATCATATCGTCAAAATTCTTACTTAGACGAAATTCAAAACGTACTATTTTATCTAACGTATTTCCCATCCTGTAATCTATTTCATATAAATCTCATACGCATATACTTGGTCACCACATGAAACGTTTTGTTTTACGATTTTCAAAGCTCGACAGAATGCTACCTACCAACTTAATCGGTCCAAGGAATACCTTGCCCACAAGTCTTATGTTTAACTTAATCACTAAAACACGCTCACGCAATAACTTTATGTTAAAAATTTTCGTTTGTAAACAAAAAAAAAAAATCAAACCAATATCTTATAGGCATTATGGGGTCGTTATACTAAAGGTGTGTTTGGGATTGTTTTTGCAACCTAATATTTTTTTTGTGCTTGAAAGCGCAAATATTAAATAAATAAATAAATAAAAATCTATTTTTAGTGTTTGGTAAATAATTAAAAAAAAACTGATTTGTTTTACGTACTTTAGAGATCAAAGCTCATCTATTTATAACTTTATATATACATGTATATATATATTTTTCAAACACTCAAATAGTTGATTACCTGATTATTGTGATATCAAATAACATAATCAAATCCAAACACTATCTTCCTACAGTATGTTTTGTTACAACTAATTATCTGATTTTGATTATTCAGAACGCATAATCTATTTTCAAAACTCAACCCCAAACACCCTCTAAACCTCTTATCACGATTAAGAGAACATTTTGCTAAATACTTTTCAACGATAATTAAATCCATTACCCCAGATTTCCTCTCAAGGGTCAATGTATCACAAGAACCATTGAATTTCAAATTTCTTATCTTGATGCAACATCTTTTGAAAACGATGTGAACCTACTAATTTAAGACCTTGTCATACACCACTCAAAATGTCACCTCAATTTCAAAACACGTGGGCAAGAAAACCTTACAAGGACTAACCACTTTCGACTCACTTAATTTCCCCTAAAACAGTGGTAGCACTCCCGTCCATTACAAAATACGTAACGCATAATTAATAAGTACCTTATATTCCTTTATATTCACACACTAGATCCTATATTCTAAGTTAAACTTAAGCCTATTTTAGAAGCAATAACCTCAAAGTTTTGCTCAAACAACAATACATGCGTATCCTCGTATATGGTTTAGTCAACTGTTGCATGACTTTTTAATCATATCATTCGCTTCACACACCCTGATCTCTCGACTATTTTATGTAAATAAATTCGTAGCATTCAATTCATATCATACGCACAATTATCGTCTGTTACACTTGTTGACGTTCATAATTATACACATATTCATGTTCATGAAAATACGTGTCATCTTTCATGCTTGTTATAACACCTAATGGCATACCTCCCAACATCGTCCGTGGACAGGAGAGATTCCTGGCTCGTAAGTAATGCCCTACCTCTAAAATCACCAACGCGTTTTGGGCTTAATGCTAGTGGGTGAGAGGAGAACTCCACAGTTAAGCGTGCTCAAGTGGGAGTAGTACTAGGAGGGGTGACCTCCTGGGAAGTCTCCACCAGGGCAAACAAAAACAAAGCCGTGAGTTCCTGGATGGGCCACCCATCGAGGACAAAGCGGACAATATTGGCGATAACGAGGGCAGGGGTGTTACACTTATACTTATCATCACATTCATGCATATACGTCTTATATCCATGCTTATACTTATTTCCATACTTATGCTTATACTCATACACATACCTATACTTGTACTCGTATTCATATTCGTGCCTATGCGCGAGCGAAACCCGAGGGATTCGCTTACGTGGGCCACAAGCTATTTGCACGCAAACATGCCTACGCACTACGTTCTTACACACACGCGAACTTATTTTCAGAATTTATGTACACCTTTATTCATGCGCTGCTAGTACAAGCTATGCGGATCATGTGATGATCGGTATAATCGCGGGTGCACACGGGATTATAGCGATAAGCGCATGAGAACCATAGAGTGTACTACCGCGTATGGTAACACACGGAACGTAACATTGCATCGAGTAACGAAACGGTCGCAACGTGGTCAAAACATGGTGGATACGCCACTGGTACTTCCTATACATAAGTGTTTTCACCATGCTGTCAAACTTTCGTAATACGTGCCATGAGAAATTCGGTGATTTACAGACCATAATACGACCTAACACGCAAACTTTAACAACTCACAAACGCATTGCTAAGCGCGTGATATCTGATTATCCACGAGAGACCCCATTCTTAACTCATCGCTTTCAATACGCATGCCATTCTTATACTCATATCGTTTATCAAATCAATCGTTCACACTTATGCCTCCATTATTCCCCGACATCCTTGTCTTTTATACAAACCCCGTTTACAATCAATCAGTTTAAACATTCGGACCCTAAAATACTTTCTTACACTTAAAACTATTTTCCATTCTTTATTTATGCGCAAACATACTTAGTTGGCAGTTACCTCCAAAACCATTTTTTTATTTCAAATACCTAACTTCCTCGTTTTTTTCACCGATAAAGAATTCTCTACAATACTAAGATTGCCAATGCTCTTTAAATCCAACGAAAATTTTTGTTACAACCAATAGTGCGGTCACACTTTTCATCAAAATACATATTGTTTTATACGAAAGCTTCCTTCTTAGGTATCACATTTTAAAATACCTTGTCATTGAGTTATTCAAATTTGTTTAAACTCGCTTATCTATACACACACATGCACGTTTTACTTATGCTCAATGCCTCGAATCATTTTAGACAAACGAACCCTTTTTATAAACCTATCTTTTCGTTCCTCAAAACTTCATACTTTTCAACACATTTCAAACATCCAAATCTCGATTTTAGACAATCATTCTTCTAGCCAAAATGTTTTTCCTCCAAGGTCTTCCTCTTGAATAAATTTCGGGACGAAATTTCCTAAAGTAGGGGAGACTGTAACGCCTCGTATCTTCGTATTTCTATTTTAAAACATGTTCGTATTCGTATTCTAATTTTAGAAACCTTACATTTTCAGAAACCTTACACTTATACTTATCATCACATTCATGCATATACGTAAATTTCGGGACGAAATATCCATTTTTTTTAAAACACCCTACGCATAGGGTATAAACATACGAAGCTTATAATGTGGTAATAGTTATTATGTCGGAAGAGCGAGATTCTTTTGTGTATTTAAATTCTAGTATAGTATAGTTAGCATGATAAAAGGTCAAATACAAATAATTTTAATGTACGAACAGAAGGTTTTGCTGAAAAAAAACGCGGTGGTATTTTCGTAATTATCAAAATTGCTCTATAAATGATCTTATAAGGTGTTTTGATACTGTAGGGTAATTTTGTAAAACTATCTTGTGCGGTAATTTTGATATTATAGGGTAATTTTGATATTTATAGGGTAATATTGTAGAGTATCATAATTACTCTATAAATTTTTTTGTAAGCCAATTTTGATCTTGTAGGGTAATTTTGAATTGTATGTTGTGTGATAAGCTAGTAGAGTAATTTTGATACACTTGTAGAGTAATTTTGATGATTACCCTACAAGCACATTTTACAAAATTACCCTACAAGATTAATTATAGAGTAATTTTGATAATCACCTTACGAGCAAATAATTACGAAAATGTCACCGCGTTTTTTTCATGCATTCAATACGTTTTGTACGATAAGACACTTTGTACGTGAACTTAACTCTAGTTCGCATATGATTAAAAAACGAATTTAAGGAAAAAAGCCGATCATTGTATGTGTAGTTGTGTGTAATTATATACATAACCAAGTGTAAATATACGTAACGTATGTATAACCGTGTGTAATATATATACAGAACCAAGTGTAAATATATGTAACGGAGTGTAATTACATACATACGAAGCATTGTTATATATATGCATATGTTGCATAGTCATTTAGATAATTATTGTGTATAATGATGGTGCGACTTTATGTTAGCGCGTGTCTTTTAATAAGAGACACGTGTCACATCCTTGCTCTCTACGCTTAGCATGCTAAAAACACCTTATACACTATCATAAGACTACTCATTAATTTATGTCTTGATGATAGATGATAAAAAGCCTTAACATTGCATTTTCGTGGTTCGTTATACATACATTCTGATACCTAAAGTCCACATACAGATACAAACATTGTTATTCCGATCTCAAAGATTGAAATGATCTCAAACATGAGTACTGCTTGATCTGAACGATCCAAGGGCTTTGACTGCACCAGCTCTCAAGATGAACTGGTGGTATAAGGCAGCGATGGCGGCACCGGTGAAGGGTCCAACCCAAAATATCCACTGCAAAAAAGATTAATTGAAACCAATAATTACTATATATATATGAGTAAATTACTTTTTGAGTACTTGTGTTTTAGTGGTTTTAATCATTTGAGTTTAAAATCAAAATGTTTAACGCCCTGGCTCCCTAGACGTTTTTTATAACCTTTTGAGTCCTTTTGAATCCAAATTTTTAACCTTTTGAGTCAATTTTTCTTTAACAAAATTGGACTCAAAACGTTATAAGATGAGCGGTTAGGGAGTTAGGGCATTAAACTTTTTTATCTTGGACTCAAGTGATTAAAACCAATAAAACACAGAAACTCAGGAAGTAATTTACTCTTAATATATTGATGATTCAGTATTACCACGTGTAATTTGTTAGCAATGAATAATATAACTTCAAAAACTTACTTGATCATCCCAGCTTTCTCCTTGTTGTATACCACCGCGGCTCCGAAACTCCGAGCCGGGTTGATACCGGTTCTTGTGATGGGAATTGTGGCTAGGTGAACCATGAACACAGCAAACCCGATGGGAAGTGGTGCCAACACCTATATATGTCCCGCAAACTCATTAATCAAAGTTATTAAATTCATTACTAACTTATAATGGTTATATATATAAGTGAATAATTGTGCCAGATGCCACTATATCTTGCTTGCTTAAGGTCTAAGCGTATAAGCGTATAAGTATAGTTATCACGATTCTCACTTGCAATGTTGTTTGTATTACTATTTTGTGCAAATAATCAAATTTTATCTCATGTCTAGAAATTGGGCATTTGTGACTGAAAATAATGGTCACAAATTTAGGGACTGTGGTCCAACACATGTCACTCTCACACAAACTCATTTATCTAAGTTAACTAGATTAGATCAATACTAACTTGATTTTCATCTAATATATCGGGCAATTATAGGAAGAAAACCAAGAAATCTAAATGAATGGACCTCCTTTTACTACGTGTTACTTATTTTTACAGATGTGTTACGTGTAACAACCAGAGGCTGCCATGTGTTACGTAACAATTTTTACTTTTTCAGAAAAAAGTTGAAAGTCTACAAAAGTTGTTACACGTAATCCGTGGCAGTCTCTGGTTGTTACACGTAACCAGGGCCGGCACTGAGAATTCATGTACCATGTTCGAGCTCGAAAAAACGTGCCCTTAGGCCTTAAAAAATTGGGTATTGGGCTCACTAAAGGTCTAAACCTAATGCCAATAGACTAATAGCTAATCTAAACCATAAATTAGTTTTGTTAGTGAGCCTATATTGGTGTTGGTATGGGTATACCCTATTATTTTATTTATTTTTACACATACACATCGAATTTTTTAAAAGAAATAACGTGTCCTTCGAAATATCGGACTCTGGCCAGTGGTCCTCCCCACCCACCTTCAGGGTTGGCCATGCATGTAACACAGTCTTCAAAAAGGTGTAGCACGTGGTAAATAAGGTTCATTCATTTGGGTTTCTTAGCTTTCTTAACTAATATGAGTTTTCTTTCTATCTCTCCCCTATATTATATATATATATATATATATATATATATATATATATATATATATATATCCAGCGGGGTGTATGAGATTAGTCGACAAGGCGAGGTACGCTCAAGTTAAGATTATGCGCGTGAGCATTCAGAGGTTGTTCAATACATAACCAATTTAAAATACAAAAACTTCGACCATTACAAAATCGCTTCTACATATTGTTTTTAATTTGTGTGATATATGTAAACATAAATGTTCCATTTATATTAAAAAGTTCTCATTGTGTGCAAATAAACAAACTTTAACTCAATAAGAATAGGTTAAAACACTATATTAAATGGATATGAAAATTGCACATTATGAGGGAGCAATCGGGTACATACAGGAACATGGGAATCTCTAGCGTTCCTCTTGGGATCAATGGCGGAGAAAACGGTGTAGACGAGAACAAAAGTGCCGATGATCTCCGCACCCAACCCTGTGCCTTTATTGTAGCCTTGGCACCGCCACCATAGGTGTCATAATAAGCCTTATGGAAAGCCTTGACTAAGGCCACACCACAAATGGCTCCTAAACACTGAGCCACCATGAACATGATGGCTCTAGGCAGTGACACTTTACGAGCTAGAAATAAACCAAAGGTCACGGCAGGGTTAATGTGGCCTCCTGAACATTCACATAAATATTTTATTAGTAAACAAATATATTGAGAGGACACACCAAAGAAAATATATAAAACTTTAGCATAAGCTAAAGTGAACAATGGCGTAAAATTAGAAGTAGAGTAGATTGTTGTTAAATAAATGTTGAAAGTGAAACTCACCAGAGATGCCAGCTGTACAGTAAACGAGAACGAAGATCATGCCACCAAAGGCCCAAGCGATACCCAAAACACCGACGCCAGCGCAGGGGTCGTCGCCCTTGTTGATTTGACTCTTGTAACCAATAATAGTCAAGACAGTAACGTAAAGGAAGAGAAGGGTTGCAATGAACTCAGCGATCACAGCTCTGTAGAACGACCACATGGTCAACTCCTTGGCATCGATGAACGCAGCTGGTGGTGGGTCGTGGTAGTCCTTCGACGAGAATGACCCTTGCTCCACCGCGTCTTTCGTCATGTTAATTAGGGAAAGAGATTCCGCAACTTGTGGTGGTGGTGAGATAATTGTGAAGGGATATAATGTAGAGGCATATATATAAAGGGGGAGAGGGTTTGGAGGGGTGAAGTATGAAGATACTATATTTATAAGTGGATATTTCGCAACTTAGTTGGAAAAAAAATATTGACTTGTAATAGAAATATAGTATTCGACCCACCAGACTTACCTTATTGTCTCACAACCTTCTCATGTTTTCTTAACTGGTCCTACTTTTGAGTAAATTACACGTGCAGTAAAATGTCAAAATGATCTCTAAGTTTAGATATTTTTGCTCCTTCAATTCAAAAATGAAAATTTTTGAATATGGGTCTCTGATATTTCATTTTTTATGCTACTTTCATCCAAAACGTAAACTGGATTAGAATTTTCTGTTAACCTCCACTTTTTTTGTCGTGTTCCTCGTTTTAAAAACATAACCAAAATTATGTCTAGAATCACAAGGATCACGTAATCATATGTATATAGAGCTTGATAACAAATGGTAAAATAGGAAAACAATTGTTTAATTGTTTCCTAACTTTTTTTCTTATTTTATTTTAAAAATATAATAATGTATACATTTGAATCAATTGCATATAAACACATATTCAGTGGCGGATCTAGAAAATCTTCGTAGGGGTAACGTTTTATGAAAAATGGGTAACGAAATTGAAAAAACGTCAATTTTTTTCAAAATTTACACTACCGCCAAAGCGGCAAGGGGTAGCGGAGGCTAACCCTTCCCTAAGATAGCCCCCCCCCCCCCCCCCCCCTCACACATTTGAATTAAACGCTACCAATATCTTATTTTCTAAAAGAAATTCGAACCTGTTAAAAAACCATCCACTTTTAAGTAATATGAAAAAAGTTTCTTATTAAATACAACAAGTTAGTTTTGAAAAAAAAAATACAACAATTCATAACACGATAATATTAGTTTTGAAAAAAAAACAATTCAGATAATACTTAACATGAATACACTATTCCGTATATGAAAACCTTAAAACAATTTCGTTTCATTTAGATTATATATAGAATGTGACATTTTGAGTATTATCATGTATAAAACTTTGAGAACCATACCTACAATTACACCTTTATTTTAAAATTGATTCATAAGACCGTTTTCTAACCATACATCTATTTCTTTCCTAATTACTATATTTGATTATTTTCATCCATTATATAAAAGTGCTTATCGATTCTTTCATTTTTGTTTCATTCCACTTTTAGCAGACACGAATATTTTATTTTGTCAAAAGTTTGAGCATCTAAAAAAGTCTAGAAAAGACTTACGTGGTATGGGAATATATTGAAAAGAATAATTTATCGTGTACAATGTTTATAGAGCTTTCTACTTTTTGCATTACGATGAACCTAATTTATGAAAATGTGAAATTATGTCGATTAACACACTTGCTTTGTTCAGAAAAGTTGAAAAACATCGTACGTGTGATCTTTCGGATGGCCGACAGAGATTCTGGTTCATCTTTGTTGAACCCTTTTGCCTACACGACACGTGTTATAAGACTTTAATCGAATCTCATGCGGTCTTTTCTAGCGCCCACATCTACCATAAAATGTAGGAACATACGAAGTTAATAAAGTAACACATAAAAACAGCATGTTCGTTCGGTGGCAGATCTAAAAAACTTTCATAGATGTAACGTTTAAAAAAAGAGGTAATGAAATCAAAAAACCGTCAAACTAAAATTTACACTACCGCTGAAGCGCCAAGGGGTAGCGGAGGCTACCCCTAATTACAGGATACATACGCCCCTGTGCTCGTTTAACATAAACTAAATTTAAGTAAAAAAATGTCACAAACATTTTCACGTAGTATGACTAGATGTAACAAAAGAAAAAAAAGAATAGATTATGTAGTTATATAACCGTATATATTTAGGGGTTGGTTAACGTACATTATTTCTTAACGTACGATGTGTACGAGATGAAATTACGCATGTTATAAAACTCAAAAACCCTAATCATGTATGTTGAAAACCATAATCACACATGAACGTAATCACGCATGTACAAAATCAGAAATCACGTATGGGGTAAAAAACCTAATCACGTATGTTATATCTTCACAGCGTACATTAAGCAAAATTGTACAATACACTTTCACTACAATTTATTAGAAAAACGATGATACATTAAAAAACTAGCAAAACGCTAAACAAAGTACTTGTTACAAACAGAGGTTGGAGAACCAACACTTTTTAGTTCAGGACAACTCACATGACTTTTTTGTACTGGTTTACATAAAATAAGTTTTAGTAAATTAGCTATTTAAAACATGATAGTGATTTTTTTGAACGGGAAATTTGGATCACTCATATACCACTTGTGTATCATTGTGTCACCAGTGGAGTCATATCCATCTCCATTAGGCAATAATGTTTATATACAAATTCTGGAGGGAGCCCAATAAATCTGAGACCCCCCTCCCTGTAAGAATCGAAATCAAAACCTGATAATCACTAAACCTTATCTAAGCCCCAAATTCCAGTAGGCTATAAGCGATATTTATACTTCTATCTCTTTAATTGCCTCTTCTCTTTTTCAACAAAAACTTAATGTTATTTATGGGTCTGTTAAATGCAATAAAAATATAAGTGTAGATAGTCCCATATGATATGCTATATTATGATTTGTTCCATAACTTTTAAAATCTACATAATCGGTTCTCACTTTCCGGTAAGGGTAACACACATAGTCTCTATAATGGATGGATCTTAAAAGTCTTGTCAATTTTTTAAATAAAACAACCTCCTACCTTTTCTATCTTCTTCGTTGAAACACTCCACCACCTCCACTCTTGAATCTCAAGAAGAAGATATTGTTATTATTCTTGTTTTTTTTCTTATTATAACAAATCAACCCAAAAAACAAACCGTTCCTTCTTCTTAAACAAATATGAATAGAAAAAAATGTTGTTAGGGTTGATCAGTCTTATTAGAACTGATATGTTATACAAATATGATTTTGGTAAATAAAAATCTTTCCCTTTTTATCCCCCTTCTCATTTTAATTCCACCTCGTCCCTTGTTATCCCATCGGCTAAACCACACCAAAGTTTGTTTTTTTTTTTATGGAGGACAAACGAAGAGACTTAACTAAACTTTTAAAGGGGGACAGTGATTTTGATTAAAACTAAAATACTATTTTTTTTTTACATGGGGGTGGCTGTCTCCCTTACTCAAAGTGTGGGTACCGCCTGTCTTGTTATTTTGGCACAAGCGTTTATTGGTAAATTGATAAAAAAAAATAACAAAAAGTCTAAACTCAGTTAGTGCTAAGGATCAAAAAGTATTACAATCAAACAAGCAGTTGTACTAAATATTTAAATTCCTAAACAAGGGATGAAAACTGTAATCTACACATACCAAATGAGAAATCCATGTAACTAAATCTTTAAAATACCTACTCACTTGTCTTTTTTTCTTTTACAACTAGTGGGTTACACACACGTTCTAGAGCGGGGCAACTCAATTTTCAATGAAAACGTAGACGCAATAGTAAAAATAATGTTAATGGCGGGAATTCGTTTGATAGAAACAAAAAAAAGTCATGATACGACCAAAAAAATATCGAGATGTGTTAAATCGATCGAAACAATAAAAACGAATATCAATTTCGGTACTGACGTTGTTCGATCATTATTAGACCGTTCGTTTTATTACATGTACAACACCTTAAAAAGGAAAAAAAAAAACAAAAAGTAGAAAAGAAAAAAGAAAGATGAAAAAAAATTCGCAAAAAACAAAAATCACACAAAATTTACTGTAGCTAGTAAGCTTCTAAATTATATATGTAATAACTAGAATTGATTCCTCGCGTTGCGGGGGCAGTTTTTTAATGTGATTTGAGTGTACGCTTTTTTTTGTAATTGTCTTTGAAGAGAATAATCAATGATTACATTTCCAACTCTTTAGATACTTTCGAAGTTGTTTGAGAAATCAATTGTAGTCGGATCTCTTGGTGTGTTAATGCGATTGAACTCATATCTTACTGCATTTTGTATTTATTAATCATAAGTATTTCAAATCGAATTTTCAATTAAATATAGACTTTTAGTAAATATATGCACGACACAAATACTAGACTCATATGACTATAAAAATTCTATTCTATTTATTATTTATTATAATTATTAAATAAGGATCTTACCTTAAAAGATATAATCAATTAAATAAATATAGAAGTAAGTTAAATTACAACAATATTAATTTAGAGTTTTTATATAAAATATGTATTAAATAATAAGATGACATCACATTACACATGTTAGAATAATATTATGTTATGAGTTCCTTATATGTCAATTTAGTTTTCAAATGTAGTTAACAACTTTCTCAATTAAATTTATAATAATGTGTATCTTAATTAAATATTTAAAGTATCTAGAAAAAATGGAAATTTTAGTCAGAAAATCTCTTTTAGGAAAGCACTATGTTATGGTTATTGATATGGGAGCCCACATGTTATGTTGCACACTTACACTCGTTTAAAACTACTTTAATTATTTTTTTTTTGTGGTTTTCGTTCCTAGTTTTCACCTTATTTCATAATATAAATAAATTATTGCAACATCATGTGGCTGCATTTTCAAAATAAGAAGACAAAAAAAATTCAAAAACAAATATTTTCCCTCATCAATTCGAAGACATCTTCAAAAGAATATTTCAATTAAATTTCTAAATAAATCATCAATAGACTACTATCCCAGTATCCCTATAGGCTTAACTTAAAGATGCTGCAGTTCGGTTGGTTGCGTCAAAAATTATTTTTTAAAGCATAAAGTTTGTATTAAAATTCAAGTACCAATAGGGATTCTTGTGTGTCTATATATCCCAATAACGAAAAAAAAATGTTATGTAATAAATGTTAAACGCCAGTTCAAAGTTTCAAACCATAAACCGTTAATCCGTTAAAACCGAGCCCTATATAAATTAAACTAGCCAAATAGGCTGAGGTTTAAGCGCTTCGTTAGTTTATGAACACTAGGGATGTAAACGAGCCGAGCGGAACCGAACAAGGGTGGGCTCAGGCTCTGCTCGTTTAAAAATCGAATCGAGCCGGTTCGTTTAAAACCGAGCTGAGCTTTTTTCAAACTTTTTTCGAGTGAACTTCGAGCGAGTCTCGAGCCACGGACTTTTTAAACATAATAGTAATTTTAGGCGAACTATAAAACGAACAAGAAAAGATTTATGTTACTTACCTTAATCTATATCCTTTAAATCAATATTAATAATTATAACTATAGCTTAACAATCTATTTTTTTCGATAAAAAAGTAACCATGTTACTAATTAAACAACATTGCTTAGATATAGTAGAATATATGTATATAAACACACACTCACATACATAATTTGGGGTTTAATTTAAATGTGCCAAACGAGCGAGCCAACGGGCCAATTAATAAGCGAGCCACGAACCGAACCTACCTTGGCTTGGGCTTGGCTCGTTTACAAACCGATCCGAGCCGAACCAGCTCGTTTAAAACCGAGCTGACTTCGAGCCGAGCTTTTGTCGAACTTTTTTTGAGCGAGCCTCGAGCCACGGGCTTTTTAAACAACCCTAATAAACACCCCTACTTGTATCCCTTGAGTAGAAAGGTTGTAGAAGATGATGTGTCCATATGTGTTTATGTTATTTAATGGTACATAAGTCGTTTTATTTATACACGCTTATTTGCAACGTACGAATAATAGGGATTGAAATGAGTGTCATACTTCAATTTGTTAATTTTTTGTTTGTTTGTTTATGGTACATGTCATTTATTTGTACACGGTTATTTGCAGCTAACATACGTAAGTAAGCTATATAAATAAAAGGAATTGAAGATGAGTGTCATACTTCAATTTGTTAAATGTTTTATTCGTCTATAATTTATTCATAGTTTTTAGAATTACGGATTTCTATGCATTTGGTTGACATTCAAATTTGCAATGTTGGATACATCTATGACTATTCACGAGGCGAATCGAGCCGATCTAGAGTAAAACTCGAGCTCAACTCGATAATAAACCGTGCTTGCTCGGCACATATTTGAAACCGAACTGGAAATCTAAGCTCAGACTCGGCTTGGTTTTAAACCGAGTTGACTCGGCTCGGCTTGGTTTGGCCCAATATTTTGAAAAGAAAAAACTAATACATAGCTCTCAAATTTCCGTAAACTAAAATATTATTCAATAATTCAAAAGATTATATTCAAAATTAGCTCAACCTAATACATTACACGCCAAAATCAAGTTTAACAACACAAAATACGTTCTTAATTTCAACGAAATACAATATAAGTTCATTAGAATGATAATTAACCTTAAATGTGATATAGATATCAAATTACACTCTTAATCACATGTAAATAATAATTAGTTTTTATTATATATTATAATGTATATAAAAATAAAATCTATTAAAAGTAAAATAATCCGAGCTAAGCCGAGCCGGTATGCGAGCCAAACCGAGCCAATCTGGCTCGTCACGAGCCAAGCCAAGCTAGACTCACTTTCTAACCGAGCGAGCCGGCTCGGCTCATTTTCAAACCGAGCCACATCGAGCGAGCTTTTCCGAGCTAACTCTGAGCCGCAAGCTTTTTGGACAGCCCTAGATACATCACTAGAGTGATTTGGCGCGTCGTTGTAACATGTGCGTCAAAACTCGTTACAATAGCAAATCAAACCTCACAAGTCAATGAAGGTTAGATACAAAATCACATCAAGTTTAAGGTGTGGTTGCCGATCTGTGAGCTCACCGAGTCTCTTCTATGTCAACTTGTGTGATTCAGTGTTGACATAGGAGGAGACCTTGTTAATCCACGAGACGATACTGATTATCAAAAACGTCACATTCCAAAAATCAAAGCTACAACAAAACACATATAGAAACCGTGGTTCAGTTCCACATATGAAAAACGTGTATTTTTTTTAAATATTCTTCCGAAAGAAAAAAGAAACTTGCACCAACACATCCTTAAAAGGATACTCAAACTCACCACCTAACGAATCCGCTTCGTATCTGCTGCCAGCCAAATGTCGTAAAATGAGTCAAAGAACTATGAAATCAGGCTCCAAGCTTGATGCATCATTTCATCATTCACAAAGGGGTGCAGCGACCACATCAAACAGTAGCTCTCTAGTTCTCCTGATGATGTCTTTAAACTAAGCGAAGAAACAATCTTTTCCTGCACACGTAACCACGCTGAGAAATTCCCATTATACCCTTACCAGGCTACCCTCGTGCATAAAGTTTATGATTTGGTAATAAAGAAGGGAGATTTATACCTGCATCACATAATCCTGTTTAACCATGCTATATACTACCGCTACCATAATTGCATAATCAACGTCTCCAGGTTTCTTGGGGACAAACGAGACATTCCCCTCCTACAATAGTTTCAAAATCAATGTTATGATTGTGGTTCTTCATAATTAGACACACAAAGATACATTACACGATTGAAATGCACACAGTGAATTAAACAACATGAAGCTACCTCACTACAAGTAGCTGCTTCAAGATCCAAATCAGTACGATAATCTTGTGAAGATTCGCTTACAGCAGCTTTAATGGCCAGCTGTACATCCTCAACGAGGAATTCCAGTTCATTGATAATATCTTTTGCTGGGTTCCATAATTATACAAAAAAAACACCATCAAAAAATATATATTTTGCTGCGACACATGTAAAAAAAATTGGTTATAAGCTACACTTGTTCGGTGTAAATGAAACAGTTTTCTTTACATTGTATATATAGCATCAAAATAGCAACAGGATTTTGCAGTGTTGCCATGTTAAAATTACGCATTTCCCCATCACCATCATTTATAAATACACCAGCACTATTGATTTCAAGTCCACAAGATTATTGGTAAGAAAGTTACCTTTACTTGTAATATTCAATAGTTGAACATGGCTTGTATTCACTTCTGTATGCACATCACCAAAAGCAAAAAAGATATAAGGTCAAACCCATAAAGTAAAATGATTGGCTTACGGAAATAATGTGTTCATGAACCCTTACCGAACGATATTTTTTGTTCGTGTTCGTTCATTAAGGAAACGAACGTGCTCGTGTTCGTTCGTTAATTTTAGGTACCGGACAAAACGAACACAAACAAAGGAAAACAAACACAAACAAGCGTTCATGAGTATAAATGAACATAAACAAAGGAAATCACCCCTATCTTGTACTGAGAGTCTGAGAATGACGAAGAACAGGAATGAGAGCGGGGAAGTAGTCGCGTTGCGTCTGCTTGGAATGAGAGCGGGAACGCCAATTTTTAACTAGGGTTTCTAGCAAGTAAGGAGTAACACTAATACATAATACACTATATTTAACAAATAACTTATTAGTGGGAATTTCGAAGTACTTACATAAAAAATAAAAGTTATTGAACACAAATGAAGACCTTAACGAACGTTCACGAACATAAATGAACGCACGCGGCCCTGTTCATGTTCGTTCGCTTAACTAAACAAACGAAATTTCTTGTTCGTGTTCGTTCACTTATTAAACGAACAAACACAAGCGAACTTTCCGTCGAACGGTCACGAATTGTTCGCTGAACGTTAGGTTCGTTTGTAGCAAATTAATTTTAAAAGGCTTGTATATGACACGAGCACGGGACTACAAACTATTCTGGGCAGGGGACGAAGGCACGATGCTAATATACAAAATGTGAAAATAAATTCAAACGAATTATAATAGGCAAAACCATAAAGTTGAAACATTCAACAATCACTTACACTTGTTGAGATTTTCATCCCTACTGGAAGTATGAACATATCCAGCATTGATGTAAGACTGTAACCGATCAGTATTATTAGCTTTAATCACCTTCTCAAAGATCGTTGATGTATTATCAATAGAGGGTCTTCTGATGAACTCTGCATACAAATATGGAAACTTAATATTACAAAAAAAAAAATCTCATGCTCCTATTTGCGAAACAACTGAAAATAACAAGGAAATTCACCAAGCGATTGACGAAAATTAGCTAGAAAACGATTCCCTGCAGCAGCTAGATCCTCAAATTTTGCAACCCTACACCATGAAAAAACCGTGTTGGATGACATAGTTGTTATATAAGTAGTAGTTTTATTATATAGAATGCGCCATGAATATGAAACAGGATAGCCAGAAACCACCATACGAACTTTGCCATGAAATGCGAAAAAATCTGGACAACTTTCGCTTTTGTTTCAGAGTTTGATTGAGTTTCTGATGTTTCCATTCTGCCAAAACAACTGAAGGGTTGAGTGTTAACAACCAAACAAGCCTCTGTTCCATTCATAAATGTTTGCAACAGCCACAAGGCTGCTAGCTCGTTTTTCATTGGGGACTTTTATCAAACACTTGGTGATCAGAAATAAACAAAAACATTCCCTTTCCAATCTACATCTAAACGTTGCAAACCCATTATGAAAAATACATCCCAAAGAAGTAGAGACGGAACGTACCAGAAGAAAGATCAAATACTAAGCTACACCAAACCGCATTCACATACGAATAAGACGATGAATTGATGGAATCCAAGGAGGGAAAGGAAGGTGATGATTACAATTTAAAGGGGGAACGGACTGACGGTGGTTGGAAGGAGGAGGTCAATTAGGTTTCTATATTTTTCTTATTTATTTTTTGTTTTATTATTAATAAAAATAATAGGTAAATAACTAAATATCCCTTTTATATTATTTTTAACGGCAAGTAACGACGTGTCAATTACTGTGACACCGAACGCTGTGATCAAGGTCGACTGCTCAACCTCCGCCAGCCCCTTGGCTTTCCTAGATGCGTGGAAACCCGATCTCCACCTGCACGACAGTGGAATAATCGGTAAAACCTCGTCTCCTATCCAAGTCAAACCAACGCCGCCCAATTCTGAGAAAAAACCGAACTATAACTGAAAATTGAACCATTAAACAAAATTAACTATAACTGATAAGACTATTCGGTTACGGTTACAATTAATGCGTCTTCATTAACCGATTTTAACCAAATCGAACATTCTATGCTTATGATTTTCTAGGTTTTATAATGCAAATTGGATCTATTTGAAGTGGTTCCTAATTTGGGAAAAAAAAGTGTAAAGTTTGTTTTCGTTTTGTTTTAGTTTGCTCGTTTTCATGAATAATTTCTAGACAAAATATTTTTTAGCTTTTTTAGAATAATATATTCCAAATTAGTTAAGAAGGTCGGGAAAAGGCTTGTAACACCATAAACAAATATTTTTAGATATAACAAAACATAAAAGAATAAAAAATACATTGGATAATTAACTAAAACTGATCCATAACCAACGGTAACTAACTTTGCATACCCCTAATTTGAGCAATCTCTTAGTTAAAAATCAAGCCGCTCGCGAGTTGCTTGAGATTTGTTTGGTAAAAACTTGATCCAAGCCTTAGATTAAAAGAGGTTGAGCCTGAACTCTAGTTTTATTGAACCTTTTTTTTAAGTTCAAAGCCACCTGCTCAACGTAATTGACATTTTATCTTATCTCATCGATCTATTATGCAAAATATTATTAATAAAGTACTGATGGGTCCCGTATTTAGTAAGTGATTCTTACGGTTATCAAACTACTATACAACTTATTGATTGTTACAGATATTGCAAACCAAACCTCCAATACCAAAACCTATCATTCCGTAACCCGGCAGGTGAATTACTTCCTGAATCGGATGATGATGATGATGACAACGATGATGATGATCCCCAAGAAGAGTATTAAGAAAAAGAAGAAGACCAAGAAGTACAAATGGAAGATACTCTTGGAAAACGACATAAAATCCCATCAAACACGCGAGGAGGGGGTCGTCGAAGTTAGACATATTTGGTGTTAAAGTTATGATTTTGGTAGTTTTTACATATTTTTAGTAAATTTGAATTAAAACGAATTTATTCGTATATGATTTTTATGCAAATTTTTAATGGAATTCGAATCGTAGTTTTTATTCAAATGCGAATTCGAATTAAACTGGCCAGATTTTAATCGAATTCAAATCGAATACGAATTCAAGCAAAAATAAAAAAAATAATCAAAAAATTCTATCCGAGTAATTCAAAAATTCGTTATTCGATTCGATGAACACCCTTAACTAAAAATTACATCTGCTTATGTGGTTTGTTAATTAAGTTTGGTCTAAATAAAAGTTATACTATATGTATAAAAATAAATCTCCATAGCACCAAAACCTGGTCATCTTGAGATGATAGTTGGTTGTGAAGAAGTCTCAAAGTTAAATAGTATGTTGTTTTTACAGGATAAAAGACGTTTATTAAATGTTTCATTTTGTTTTACAGGATAAAAGACGTTTATTAAATGTTCATTTTGCTACCCATGTAACTATGGTCGTATATGACATCACACAACTTTAAATCTTATAGTCTAGAAATTATATTTCCGCATAACAATATTTTACTGGTAACTGGTTCAATCTATCTGTCAAAAACCTATTGGCTCAATCCATGCCAACTGAACCAGTTAGAGATCCGGTTCCATGTCCAACTCGCTGGATTAAAAAATCAAAAGAACCATTGATTTTAGCTCGTGGGCAACGACCCCTCGTTTGTACCAAAAACAAGTTGTACCGGTCAAAAGAACCGTTTGATACCACAAGATTAAAAAATCATCAGAAAAAAAATCCTAAAAGAATGTTTTTTTTTTTTCCAATTTATACTGTTTATGTCCACAAGCCATAACTAAAACAACTTCACATGGCAAATACATTGTTTGGCTAAGAAAAAAAATGCATGTACAAGTAACTAGTAAGTCACTTGATCTTGTAGTATAACTGAAGTGTTGTTTATAGAATCAACAGGGACGGACTTGGCGGTAACCATGTGATTCAACCGGCATGTACCAAGAAGGGACTCGTGTAGTTCGTCTTGCGTGTTAGCCTGAAAAAATTTGTAAGTGAATGAAGGGTTTGCACGCGTCAAACGTACAAGTATTCGGTGCATTGTATAGTACAAGAGCATTAAGCTTACTTTTATCAAGAAGGCCATCTCTACAATCAAATTGTTCAAGTAACCAAGAACAAGATTGACCACACCTCGTGCCACATCAATGTCAAGCTGCAAATATAAAATACCGTTTTCGAGCGTATTGTAACCCGAACCGGTTAGATGCAACCATCCCTCCATTCTTCCATCAGATACTCATTTGTCTAGTTTCCGTTTTAATCTTAATGCCTGTATATATATAACTAACGCCTAAAACTAATATAATTTGCATGCAAACAACTTGAGTTGTTGTTGTTATTATTATTATTATTGCTGCTGCTGCTGCTGTTGTTGTTGTTATGATTATGATCCTCTGATTCCACAAACGGGAGAAATGAAAAACTCTAACAACGGATCAAAACCAGGTAGGTAGTTGTTAGGGGTTCCAGCAAATTGAAGAAAATTTCTATTTTGAATATGTTCCCTCTTATTAATAAATATCCTATCCAATCATACATTACGTATGTATGTATGTATACATGATGCTTATATGAGTTCAATAACCGTTGTTGAATATTTTTAACAAATGCTTATATGAGGACAATAACCGTTGTTGAATATTTTTAACAAATATATCGGGATGCTAAATAACTGTCAAGTCACCACAGTTGCTGATGGTTTGACGATCGTGGGAGTCGAACACAGGAACACGTGGTTAAAAGCCACGCGCTTTACCAACTGAGCTAGAACGGCTTTTTGTCTGTTTAAAGATGAAGACTTTTATAAAACACTTTATATATAATGAGTTAACATTCTGCCACTTTCGACTTTATATATGTTATATTAGTCTTACATGTGTTCAAAGTTTAATTTTGATGGTTTCTAGGTTAAACTGTTGGTAACGATTTAATTAATTATAAATTAAACTAGTCTGATGAATTGTCTTTTGAAGTTTTTTCAACTCTTGTAATTTCATAGTTTTACAAGAATAATGAATGTGTACTTTCAAAATTTTAAGGTTAAAGTAGTCAATGGTTCAGACTGGGTACTTTCAAAAGCAAGGAAAGAAGTTGACGGGTCGAATCTTGATAGTGAAGGTATGCCAGATGTTAAAAGGAAATGTTGTGTTAGAAATAAAACGGAATGTGATTTGGTTTAGATTTCTAACATGACAGATGTTAAAAGGAAATGTTGTGTTAGAAATAAGACGGAATGTGATTTGGTTTAGATTTCTAACTTTAAAGTGAACTAACTTTATGGTTAAATTCAAATATTAGATGTGAAACCTGTATGTCAAAGGTCTAATGAATCAAAGTTTATAACTAAAGTTGAGAGGCCAAAAAGTAAATATATCAAACTTTTGTGGCCAAAGTCTAAAAAATCTAAAGTTGAGATTCCTTTTTATGATACCAGCTAACAAATCTTTGATGGGCTAAAGTTGATTAGATTAAAATATTGTGCCTTGAATATTAAACTCTTCAAACTTGTGTCCTAGTGAAAAAGATTTATATAATCAACATTTTAATTTATTTAATCAAATAAATCATAGCAGAAAATGTCAAACGGACTCGGTAGTTTAAACCATGTGATTTCGGAAACCTTTAAAACTTCTGATGGTAGAATCTCAAGTTGTATCTGAGCATTTTTATATAAAACGGGTCTGAACCAAATAACCATTTTCTTTTTGTGTATGCCTCATTTTATAATCTAAATAAATTAACATCTTACAGTTTGTTCTTCAAATCAAACCGACCAATTAGCATCAAAGTTCTATTTCCAACAATTTTCTATGCCTTCAGCCTTCAAATACCAAAATTAAATTATCAAATCACTATTAGTATTTATCTTTAAGAGCACTTTAAAAGATATTTATTTAAATAGGCATTTTTTATCTCCTTTATTTTTTACTTAACATATACTTTTCTTTTCTTTTTTTTTTTCAATAAAAAACAATAGTAAGAACACACAAAATCACCAAAAATATGGTTTAATCAAATTTTGTAAAATTTCAAAAATTATGCAAAAATCTCTACATAAAATCTTCAAAATAATTTAAAAAAATCTACAAAAGATCTGCAAAAAATTATGAGAAAAATTCTACATAAAATCTTCAAAAAAGTTACAAAAATCTGCAAAAGATCTACATATATTTTACAAAAGATCTGCAAAAAGTTATGCAAAAATTCTAAAACAATTCAACAAAATTTTGAAAACAAAATTATGCCAAAATCGATTATGAAATAAATAATAACTTTCCAATAATCCATACCACAAAAAGGAATTAGAATAGTTGTATTTTCTACCAATCAAATACAAAATTAAAATATCAAATAAAGTCATTCGTATCAATGTCATACAAAATTACAATAAAAATGTCAAAATAACTCAAAATAAATGTAAATACTAACCATCCTGTTGAATTCAAAATTAATCCAAATAATTAGATCAAACATGATAAATATGATAATTTACGGATTTATATGGAAAAATCAAACATGATAACTATCTTTATCAAAACTTTTTCATAATTAAAAAAAAAAATCAAACATGTTATCTGGTTCATCTGATGCTCATCGTGTCTGGGGAAGTCGGAGATGAACCAAACATATTTTATTTTTCTTGTCTTGTAAAACCCAAGACATTGTCTTGTTGTAATAAAAACTAACATCAAAACGAAATTTTGTTATAAGAATGTTGTCTAGTTCGTTTAAGATAGAAATCCGAGATGAACGAAACCTGTAAGGGAGGAAAGATGGCCGTGGGTGGAACGCCACCCCCGCCTGGTTGCTTGATTATTGGATGGACTTAACCGTCTAGAAGCTCGGTTCGCGAGTAATAACCAAAGCTCGAGCTCGGCTCGAGCTATTTCGAGAACAACCTCAAACGAGCTAAAAGCTGGGCTCGGGCTTGTTTCAACATCACTTAAGCGAGCCAAAGCTCGGGTAACCAATGTTACCATTATTATTGTTATTGTATTATATAATATATAAAAAACTAAAATTTTGTTTCGGTTCATTTAGGCTCGCGAGCCTAAACGAGCTTTGTATTTCAGGCTCGAGCTCAGGCTTGCTAAGGCTCGGCTCGTTCAAGCTTTTAGATGAGCCAATCACAAGTAGCTCTTGAGCCTTTGGACTTGTTTACACTCCTAAAATATTCTTAAACAGATGCCACTCTTTCTTAAACTTCTCATGCGACAACCTAGCGTGCTTGTTTATGAAAGTATGGTTTAGTAAAATTTGACTAGTAGAATATTTAAGTTTGAATTAGTAAAATAAGGCTAACGATTTGAATTAAACGAGGGAGAGGGGGGGGGGGGCAGTTCACTTATCGACAACTACAAAAATTTAATGGCGTACAGTTAGGACATCGCCAACCAGGTTAATAGTTAGTCTATTAGTATTAAAATCCCTCAGAATTTGAACCCATAACTTCTAAAAGAAGCAAAGCTTCCCACCTCCTCCTTGACCACTAAGCCAAAAGATCATTGGTAGGCCGGCGATTTAAATTGAAAAAAAAAGTTCTTTGCGAAAGTTACGGATTCAAGACGTAACAGATCGTTTTATAAAACCTGAAAACATGATATGTTAGCCTAATACAGAAGCGACTGATGTGACATAGCACACCCCAGACAAAGGTCATACAACCCGTATGACAATTAGGGGTAGCTTACGTATAGTAGCACCCATTCATTCAAAACCATATACAGGAATGATAGTTATTATCCGATATCAACCAAACACCCTAATGAACCCCACTTTGATATCCTCATCTAGTGGTTGAAACCCATTAGTAAGTTTTGCTTCCACCATTTTAAAACATACAAGGGAGGAACTTAAGCGAGAATTTGACTTTCCAAGTAGCATAATTAATTAAACAAACACCAAAAGTAAAACCCAAATCCTTGGTAACAGGAATAGTATTTCATACATTGTAATCTATCCCATTATCCTCCACCAAATGCAGTAACCTGTACACTCACAAGCACAGGAAAAAGTCAACTCATCATCATCATCATCATGGGTGTACTAAACACGATCCACAAGCACGTGTGTTGTGATCGGCAGTTACACATACCTGGGATTATACTGATTAAAGAAAAGATAAGATCACTTGTCATCGTCTTTCGGCGCTTTGTCATCATCATCTTTCTTCTGATCAGATTGATGAAAAGAAAAATCAATTAAAGAAAAAACTCAAAAGTATCCTACTTGGGAAAAGATAAAAGTACTAAACTGACCTCAGGCTGATTTTGCATAGACGCAAGCAAATCTTTGACCGATGGATCATTTGGGTCAACTCCAGGGAGCTGAAAAACAAACATTGACAGGATTGAAATTCTAGAAAGATTATATTGTGTTTCGTTTTGAACGAGATCTATAAAGTAAAATGATGATGAAAGAGACGCACGGAAGTAAGAATTGATGACACAAATGATTGATCTGCCAACAGTTTGCCCATATCCGATTGATCTTTTGCACCTTCTTGCAGAGAATATTGTAGAGCTGCCGAAAAATACAAAATAAACAATAGAAAAAGATCCAAATTTTCAACACGCGAGTGGTCACTTACCGAGAGCCAAGTCTTGATCATCGGCAGCCGCCTCTGACATATCAGTGTCCCTTGTTGTAACGGTGGTGGCAGAAGGGTCATCCATTGACATGGCAAGAGCCTGCTGTAGCAGCGCATTCTCGTCATCCTGGTAGGAACATACAAGAAATCAGTTCTACATTCTTTAAGATGGAACATATTCTCTCTCAGATATATGTGTTTGAGCAGGCATAGAAAAAGAGAAATAGTGTGATGCAATTTAGAGAGTTAGGAACCATACAAACAAGATATTGTGGTAATTAAGGGTGGGCATGTTTTAGTAAAAGCACAAAGAAAGATATAACATAAAAAAGGGTACACTGCCAATATAACCAATTGAGCACAAGTCATAAGTGTTACAGAATTTCTAATTGGTTGCATTGTCGGTCTTTTTTATATAAAGAAAACGAATGAATATAGATGACATCTTGTGCCATTGGCTCTAAACATCTTCTTTCTCAATATATCAAGAAAACGAATGAATATAGATGACATCTTGTGCCATTGGCTCTAAACAATCTTCTTTCTCAAAAGAAGAAGCATGATTGTCAGGTATACTAGGCATACTAAAGGCCTTTTATAAGAACAGATTCATAAACAAATTGAACTTGGACACAAACAGCAAGTGAAACCACACATGGTGAATATTGGGAAGACCGTATGCTTGGTGAACGTACAAACTATGCAGCTAATATCGGTCATCGGTCCCCATGTAAAATATCGGTCTGAATATCGGTACCGACATCATCACCGAATTTCCCGATATTGGTACCGTTCTTCTTAGTTCTACCATTCGGCTTTCTTCTTATTGCTGCAATTAGTGTTTTAAGTCTTAACAGGTTCCTACTTGCTACAATGGTTAGTGTTTTGCAAGTTGCAAAAGGTTAATTTGTTAATGGTAGGAGAGTGTACTGAATTGTTAGTGTTAAATTGCTATAGATATAAATTCTGCATGAAATTAAAATTACCGACATCCCACCGCGATAACCTATATTCCAAATGTCGGTCCTTGACTGATATCTGGTTTTTTACCGCATTAACCGCATGTGTACAAATTCCTTTGGAAGAAAAGTTATCAATTTACAAATATAACATAATTATTTTGACAACTAACCGCATCACAGATTACAATACCTTTGGCACATCCCAATCCCATTCTAATTACAAACCATTCCTATTCCTTTGACAGCTTTTTCAAGAAAAAATATGTTGAACCATATGCCCCTTAGATGGTTTGAGCAAAAGAACATAAAAGTAAAAACTAGCCGAAAGGTGATCTAAAAAAAGTAAAAAAAGTGAGAGATAAAGCATACAAAAAAGTTGTACAAGGAAATAGAGGCATATACAGGCGAAAAAAGGATGCATGCAAGATGGCTAATGAAAGAGAAAAAAGAGCGCATGATAATTCAGTGCATCAAAAGAGAAACTGAAAATGTAAAAATAAAATGAAACTAACCATTAAATCATCCTTTTTATTCTCAGATTCAGAAACCGAAGTCCCGACATTTTCCGACATTGTTGCATCTTGTGAAGTCGACTCCCCTTCTTTCCCTTTTGAAGAATCATCCGCAGCCTTTTTCGCAGCCGCTTCTTGCCTCGCTCTCTCTTCCTCCATTGAAACCCGAAGAGCAAGTGCAAGTTCAGGATCCAGATTCGGGTCAACACCAAAATCAAAACCGGATACACCGCCAGCTGCAGCCGCTGCAGCCGCCGCTGCAAAGCCACTTCCACCTTCTCCATCACCAGTAAAGATAGGAGTACTAACAGCAAACATTAAAAAAATCAGCCACAACAATAGCATTATATATATATATATAAGGTGTGGATCTATGAATACGTTTTCATGCTTATTTTTACGTACTTTAGTTTGTCTACTTTTTGACGTAAATTTTGTTCAGAAACAAGTCTGGTCAAATACAATACGAATTCAGCCGACAGTAATTCGAGTTATTGTACGCTTTGACGCCGCAAGGCGCGACAGTTAAAGTTACTAGTTTAGTATAAACGAGTCAAAAAAACAAACAGTATGAACCTCAAAAGGACGTCAGAGAGTGCATTTGCTCCAGCTGGAACATGAACAATGTGACTGCTGTCGTTATTGTTTACAGCCGCAACAAGAGCCTCGAGCTTTTCTGTCTTCGAATCATCTTCTTCACCAAAGTTCACGACGTCAAGAGCCACGCTGTTCTTTTTTAACTTCTTCCCGGTCATCTCCAATACTTTCTTATCATATTTTACAGGACTGAAAGCCGGAGAAAAGATCATAAAAACAAACAAATCCAATTATACTAGAAGCTTCACATAATATAAGAGTACATAACTACATACCCTCCAGCAAACACGATTATTCTCTGTTGCTGTTTTTTGTTTTGACGATGCTTCAATGCCAACTGAGCAACTTGAATCCCAGCTGCCAAGTTCATCTCACCGCCTATTTCTAAACCTGCGTAACCGTAAAATAAATTTCAACGCTTCATAATCTATACGAAGTGACACGTTAAAATTTTTTCGAAATGTAAAGTCAATTAAAAACGCTAACCATGCATGCAAGCCAGGATCTTGCCAAGATCGCTAGTAGGAGTGACAAGAACACGAACACCTTTGCCGGCCATTGTCAATACGCCCACGGTATTCTCCGGATTGGACTGTAACAAAGAACCAACAACTTCGATACTAGCATAAACAAATATATAATCTTTGTATACAAAAGAAACTACACTAAACACATCATCATGAACCATCAACGTGCACCTTTAAAGTGCCCAAGACTACTACTAGTACTAACTAAACAAAAAACACATCATGTTTACTGCCACCTAACAATACTATAGCATCCAACCTCTCCTACCATCAATATTGTTTGTTGTGCCCACAAGGAGCTCACGAGTTTGTTATTGATTGCACTAGGGGAGCCTTCCCAGGATGTTACCATCCTAGTACCACCCCAACTTGAGCACGCTTAACTAGTGGAGTTCTCTCATCAACTATCAATAAGCACAAAACGCGCTGTGATTCCTATGAACCAAGAATCTCTCCTGGCCAAATGTGGGATTTGCCTAGAGTGTCACAAACACCAACCTAAAAACTCCTCCAGTGCTCCATAGTCTCGTGTATATCGTCAACGGTGCTCTAATAGCAGCCACGTACAAAGACTATTCATTTTTACGACCCACCCCGAAAAACCAACTAATTTTGCACTAATAATTCTACTACAATCTAATCTACTGAACTTACAATCATCAATTAAGCAAACTACAACTAAAACTTTCCACAATCAATGAACTCACATCTCCATAAAGAACTTCCGTGTATAAATATACATAAATACATGCCTATCAAATTACCTGAGTTTTAGCGCCACAAATCAGATTAACAGCGTCGGCTTGAGCCTGAAACCTAGTAGGTGAATAATCACCGTTTCGCATCCATTCTGAATTGTCGATGCAGATCATAGTAGCCTGATTTCAGATAATAACATTAAACCCTAGATTTCGAATATCAGGGGTAAATGTATTAGTGAGAATTGATAGAAGACTGAAGAACGTACCTCGAGCACCATTGTTGAAGATTAAAAAAGAACGGGTGTGAATCGTACGAGCGATTACAGAGTTTTGAAGATGAATCGAGGGTTTTCTTGCTCACGACGATAACTATCTCGTATTTGTTGAAAAGAACTTTTTGTTAAAAGTATTTATTAACTTGTTAATTTTTGAAAATAAAAAAAGAAAGTTTTTTAAAAAGTGTTTTGAGTTCACTTATTAGCCAATAAATAGTTTTTTAAAAGGTATTTAGTTTAAATTATTCATGTAAAATAACTAAAAAAAGACATACATGATATCTTGAAGGAGGCAAGTGTAATGGTGTAATGGTCATGGTTCTTCAAAAGTCTTTTTGCTTCTTGAAAACTTACAAATCTTGACTTCTTAAATTTGCCTTTTTACAATATAAACCATAAGTTATTCTAAAAGGACGTGTGAGTTTGCCAAACACTATAGTCATGAAAGTTAAAATGAGGTGGGAAAAAGGAATCTCAAACATCCCCTTATATAATGGCTAGATCGCTTGAACACATATAAAAGTCCCTTAGGTTTGTAAAAGCAAACAAACTAAATTTCACTTTTTAAGAGTAAAATACAATTTGTGTTTTTGTGGTTTGATGACGGGATAACCGTTTATCTTTCTCTTTTATTTTTCATAATCTGAGTTTCTTTGGTTTATCAACTTTTTTCTTTGCATCCATTGCGTCGTCTCTCTGTTAAACAACATTTGAAATTACAACATTACCCAAGGCAAATTGCAATCGTATAATTAATTCAAACACCATAATTACAACAAACACATCGTTACGTACAAACTACCAATAGGCAATTATAACAACAAAGCAGATTCGGCAACTCGGAGCTGAAGCACCATTTTCAACCTGAAATTGTTCAAAAATTTCTCAAAATTGAGAGTTCAATCTAAAAATGCATGTACTTCAAGAGGTGAATCTCAAATCGATTGATCAAACTTGAATTTGTAATAAAACTGTAAGAATAATCAACATATACGTCTACTTCAAGCTGTGGATTTCAAATCGATTGAATCACAATTCGAAATTATATATAAATAACGTGCGAGATTAATCGACTAATGCGTTTGCTTCAAGAGATGTGTCTCAAATCAACTGAACTGCAAAAGTTTGAGCGCCATTTTGAACATGACATTGTTGAAAAATTTGTGAGTTTAATATGCACATGTACTTACTTCAAGAGGTGGATTGCAATTTGAAGATGAAGAACACTAGATTTGTCGGGTGATTTGGGGGATTTTGAGCGAGAATGAAAAGCATGAGAGTCTTTGCGTGGTGAGATTACAAATCAACACAATTGCAATTTGCGTCCTTGGGGTAAAGTTGTAATTTCACATGCTGTTTAACATTCATTTAACAGAGAGATAACGGGAGGGCGCAAAAAAAACCCGGTAAACCTCACATGAACTCAGATTGTGAAAAATAAAAAGGAGAGATGAATAGTGATCTCCCTACCAAATCGCAGGAACGCAAATTGCAATTTAGTCTTTATTTAATAAAGATGATTTTAATGGCATATCATAATTTAATAATCTATTAACTTTTAGTTTTTTTTCCTTTTTTAAATATTAACAATAATGTTTAAATTTTAACACATGAATACCACATAATATTATACTTGCAAAAATTTGAACACTCACCACTACCACAATACGATATGACACTTTTAACTTTTATTTTCATTATCAAAGACAATCTCAGTCTAATGGAGAAGCAATTTCACCTCATCAGTTAGGGTTCCAATAAGCAACATATTGTTGCAAAGTCTAATACAAAGACAGAACCGGATGATGTCTCTTTTGTCCGAGTTATGTTTCATCCACTAATCTACATACGCATTGGTGTGAAAACCTTGGTGCTACTTATGTCATGTCACATCAACAAACCGTGAAACATCCAAATGCGGAGCATACGTTTCATCGGTGATATGGTGCTAGCTAAGAGTCTTCGAGTTCTTAATGTTTCAACTACTATATATCATGTGATATGTTAGTGAAGCTACATGATTCATCCATCTCTTCATATTACCATCATTAATCTAAATTATTCACTTAATTATCTTTCATATACTTTGCACATATTGTAGTCTTTTAACATTCACTTAATTAATATTTTTTCTTATACTTTGCATATATTGTAGTCTTTTAACATACATTAGTAAACCTATAGATGTCTAGGTGGAGTAAAGAGAGACTTATAAGCATCATTTGGAAAGGCAACTACACTGGTTCATCTTTAACATGGTAAAAATCAAATAATTGGTCACCCAAAAACACTACAAAAGAATACATCATGTTGACTATACCACTCTTCCTTTGACTCCGACATCATAGAAAAACAAACATCAAGTCATGTCTTTCTCCATCGAAGTTCAACATGGACCAAACCCTTCCTAGAATCTATGAGATGAAACTTATTATTAATCCGCCCATTGTGCACCACATCACCAAGGTTAATGTCCACATGACCTAGTGATTCCTGCACATTTTACAAAACCGTAACTCAATCAATGGCGGATCTTGAACTTTTAAATAGGGGGATCGAAAGCTTTGTAGAACAAAAAATATTTAGGGGGGGGGGGGGGGCTCGAAACCTGTAAAGTTTTCGAAAATTTACACTTCGAAGCAAAAAAAAAAAAAACAGGGGCCCCGCGGCTCCAACTAAGATCATCCCCTAAACTCGATGTACCCAAAATATGGTCTTCCGAGGGGATCGAAAAACTCGAAATTCAATCGGTTCGAATTCCGTTTTTAAATTTTCGAATTTGGATTCGAATTTGGATATCGGATTTGAAATTCGAATTTGAGTTATGCATATAACTTTATTTTTATTTTATTTTTATGTATACATAAAAAAAGTTGGGCTTTCAACTTTGGGTTGAATAAACCATAATTCGAATTTTGAATTTGAGTTAGAATCGAATTGAACTTCGAATTTGACATGAATTCGAATCTCACATTCAAATCACCATATCCGAATCTAATTGGAATTTTAATCGAACTCGAATTCAGCTTCAAAATGTCAAAATTCGAATAACTTGGTTCGATTAACTCCCTACTTAAAAACCATATAAATGCATGAAAAGATCAAAACAAAAACCTTTGAGTAGAAGCTCATGTGCATTCTCCTACTCATAACTTGGATGTGTATCTTGTCTTGTATCGGCGGTTCCTCAAGCATGAACTGGAATTCTTCATTCCACTTGGGATCTCGAGTTTGTTTAATAACCTGTTGACAAAAGTTGAAGATCACGAGGTCAAAGAATCCGATATCAAATATGAATTCGAAAAGCAAGAAGTTTGACTAGAAAATTCAAAGGTCTCACCTTTGTTCTCTTTGTTTCTCCTCTAAATATTACCATGGCATATGGATTATTGTGATGATCCCCCTCTACATCCTCAGCCCCTTGAACAGTCACCAAAAGCACACCGGCCCCACTTGGGGTTCCGCCTCCAGACCCCACCTCATGTTCTCCGTTAACAGGCGAAAGGGGCCCGCTTAAAACATCATTATCCTCCCTGAATGGTGCATAAGTCATCTCCAACATAATCTGCCCTCTTTGCTGCTTCTTATGAGGATCGGCTATGTTGGTGTTCTTTAGCAAATCAAGCGTTAGTACTTTAGTCTCATTCGGTTGTAACAGTTTCAACGGCACCATTTGCATCCCGAGCCGGTCATGGCTCCCTACCTAAATAACAAACAAGTTTAACAAAGAACAAGAATCATATTTAGGGGTGTTCAATGAATTGAATAACGAATTTTCAAAGTAATCGAATCAAATTTTTCAAAATTTTATTTTCTTACCTGAATTCATATTCGATTCGAATTCGATTACAATTTGAATTATTCGATTCAAATTTAATGCCCAATTCAAAATTCAATTCGATTCGTATTTGAAACTTGAATTCAAATCGAATTTTAATAATTCCATTCAATTCGAATTCACCATAAATATTAAATTATTTTACTTTTATTTTTTAAACTACTACAAACTAATTGTAAAGACTTTTAGAGTAAGGCTCAAATTTAGAAGGTTTTCCATGTGCGCGTGTGTGTGTGTGTATATACATGTGTATATAAATAGGAAAAAAATATATGTATAATTTGAATTCGAATTTCGAATCGAAAATCATAAATTCGTATTCGGTTCGAATTCGATTACTTAATTCGAATTTGAATTGAGTCGAACTCGAATATTTAAAAACCGAATTCGAAGCTTGATAATCGAATTCGAATTGAGTCGAATTTCGAATTTTTCGAATCCGAATAGAATTTTGATCATATTTGTTGAAGGCCAGTTGTGCTTTACGTGATCCCACTGGTTAGCACAAGGTATTGGTGGGGTCCCGTGAGTTTTACAGTAATGGGGTCTCATGGTTACCAATAAAAGAATCATATATCTACCCAAGGGTATTTTGGTCATTTACCTTGTCCCAATCGTAGACATTAACTAGAAGAGCTTGAGCTTGAGGGTCCTTAACGACAAGCTTGAAGGTTTCATTCCACACGGGATTTAAAGTCTTTTTCTTGATTGTTGTTTTCTTTGAAGGCAACATCTCTCCACTTAGTTTAAGTTTAACATACGGGTCGGATAATCCCAAAAGGTCCATTTTCATGAGCTTTGTTGCTTGTACAATCTTCACGTGTAGTACTCCAACGGGCTTCTTCACAACACAACTGGCGAGAAAATATCGTAAAAAAAAGTTTTTAAAGAGATGTTTATGTACAACACATAGGGCCCGCTAGTTAACTCACTTACAGGGAAGAATCAAGGATGGATATTTCAAGAGTTTGTGGCCAAAGGTAAAGTTTTGAAACTTCTTTAATAATGATATCCTGCAAAAAGAAAATGATTTCATTTTCCCTCTGCATATTTGCAAATAAAAGAATTCGAATTTAAAAATAAAAAAAACCAATAAATATGAACCTGCACTAGTCGATAAAGGCCAGGGATGGACATAACATCACCACCAAGTATTTTTAGCCCAAAGTCCACATAAGGCTATAAAAAAAGTTAAACAAAAGAATTACAAACATATAATAAAAACAATAATAAAACAAATGTAACAAACAACATGTTAACGGTAACGGGTACCTTCTCCGTCAAAGATACAACGACATTTGAAAAACATGGAAAAGCCGGTACAAGAGGCTTCAGTGTTATCCTTGGAACAGCAAACACTTGTAAATCCACCAACTGTGAAGCCACCGCAAATTCACAATCAAGCATATAAAAAACACCTTTTTTAATAACCGTGAGAACACGTAACAAAAACCCATGTGACCCCACCGATACCCTGCTAACCGATGGGACCATGTAAAATGCAACTTACCTGAATCTTGATACGCAAAGACCATATTTTCACAGCTATGACTATATTTGGATTTCCAGCCCATTTAACTGGTGATTCCATCATTAGTTCGTTTTCATTGGTCTCGTAGACTTTAACGCCTGACAATCATTAATCCGAAGAGCACTACTTAGCTCACATTAAGATTTAAAAATGACCAAAGTACCCAAGCTACACTAACCTTGAAATGTAGGAGGAAGGGTCCCAAGGCTCAACGTCTCAAAAGTGATCGCTTCTATAGGCCGGTGCCCAACTCCGATATAATCTGTAAACATTGGTTCGGCTGTCCGCTTTATTTCTGCACAAATTGCCTGTACACTCAAGTCGGTGTGGGTCAAGTTCTCATCAGTAAACACAAATAGTGATTTTTTTATGAATTGTAAAAATGAAAATCGTAAAATGACACGGTTTCTTACAATGTACCTTGTCGAGATAAGGCCACATATTCAAAACAAATTTGTTTAGCCAGTCAACCTGTAACACACCAGAATGAAAGTTGAAGAACACAGAATTATACTAGAAAGTGTAGTTTTATCAAATGTTTTAGAGGAGATAAATACGCGATCATAATCGGGATGCTTCAACCAAAGTGGAATTTCGGGTATTAGATCGTGTAGACTCGCCTTTTCAAGCTCAGAAATCGGTCTTACAACTGGCTCCTGAAGTAGCATACATATACATTCGCATTCGATTAAATCAAGAATTAATATACCATCTTAAAAAAAGAAACAAAAATTTATATTGGGTACTATTAAATTGAATCTCCAGAATCCAGATTGTAAATTCAACAAAAAAGAAACATAAAAATCAACTATTAATAAAAATAAGACTACCAATGTTGAATAGAATGTCCAGACTACAAATTCAACAAAAAAAAAAGAAAAAAAATCCATAAAAAAACATAACATATAATCAGTTTAATATAAACTTGCATTTTGATGAAATCATAGCAGAAACAATCAAGAACAAACTATCATCACAACCCAAATCAAATGCACCCATTACAAAACCAAACAGATTCATCAGAAAGTGTCAAACTCACCCAAATAACAAAAATCCATGATTTTTTAAAACATCTACCAACTGATACCCACATGCAGGTGCCAATCAAGATTCAAAACTGAACAAATATCAGATTAAAGATTACCTTAAAGTCTTCAACTTTGGGGTCAGAATAGATGAAGAAGTAAAACCCAAGACAGACACCAAGAAATAACCCTATTCCAAGACCAATGATTCCAAGAAAAATGCCAACAAACCCCATTGGAAACAGAGCAAGTGAAGTAAAACAGAGGATATACAGAAACAGAATGTTTAAAGAATCAAATGGGTGATGAAACCTGCAAAATATTAAAGATTACTCAAGAACCTTACGAAAGAGATGAACCCACTTTTAAGTTTTGTATATACACGCACACAGACAACTTGAGCCTTGGGAAAAGGACGGGCGGGGGGGGGGGGGGGGGTTGTTGAGGTGGGTGTGATATCTTCCAATTGTCGATTTTTTACTTGTACAAAACGGAAAAGAAAAATCAAATTTGCCACGCATTTGGTGTGGATTTAAATGTAAGTTACCATCCAAGACCCTTGGGTTTAGCATAATGACAACAAGCTCCTTTAAGTAAGAACTTGTGTATTTTAAAGTCCAAAAGATGGATGATTGGGTATGTATGATTCATCTTGTCCTAAATGAGTACAGCGGCGGTTTGTAAGCTTAAATCAAGCCAAGCTTAAATAAGTTCGAGTCTACTCTCAAACTTCACTAATTGAATTTGAGCTAGTTTATGAGTCTAACCAAACTTTTTATTGATATTTTTAATATTTTTATAATATCTTTCCTCGCAATTAGAAATATGCTAAGTTAATTCTATTTTCTTTAATTTTTTTTATTTAACTAAAGATACTACTTTTATACTGTTATTCAATTTAGATTAACATTGAATATGATTCCACTATTAACTATTATCCGAAAAAGTTTGATTGTACAAGATTTTCTAAACTTAACTTATTAATATTTAGCATGTCAATGAAACAGAAAGATTTTATTAATATCGTTACTAAATTAAGTTTAATATAAGTCAGTTACAACTAATTATCCAATTGATCGTTATTTAATAAATTTTTCTTTAAATGTTGTGACCACAAATTACATTGTCACTAATTTATTTTTTATATATTTTAATCATAATATTAAACCATTTAATTTAGATTACAATAATTTTTATTTTTAAAACCAACTTTTTAAGGATTTGATTTTCCACATCCAATCAATATATATTATTCAGTCAATTGTAAAAAAATCACAAATAGCGTCATCCATGACTACCAAAATTTATGAGAAAGTTGATCATGCAATTGTATGTTCTTGTGATCGGTAAATTTATAAGAAAATTGATAATGCAGATTCTCTAATCGATTGAGCAAATTCTTTCATATATATAAACTTAGTGTAATCACACATTCTTATCATACACAACACAAAATTTATTCATGCATTTGAAAAGCAACTTAAGAACACCTATTTATAATTCTTAAACCTTTATTACCAACTATTTGATATTTTTTTTTATTTGACCCGTGTAAGACACAGTGTTATAACTTAGTTTATAAATAACAAACAACTTATTACATAATAGTATTTTAATGAGAATATGGATAAAAGTAAATCTATCGTAACAAGGAATTTGAATTTGTATAAATATGAAGAGTTATAAAGAGAAAAATAAGTTATACCTGACAAAAAGGATATCCTGTTTTATTTTTATTTGGTGTTGAATAAAGAAAATGTTACTCATATAATTCCATACGCGTATTTGAATTTTGAAAACTAAAACATAACCCATTAATTCTTTTTAGAAAAAACATCATCCATATTATTGTTATTAATTTTTTTTGTTGAGATATGATGTTTTTAAAATCATATTAAATAGTCTTCGAAAAAACTAAAGATATCTTCTTATTAATTAATGCGAATAAATAGATTGATATCCTAGTAATAAATGTCAACAAACATGGATTAGCTATCTATGTTGTCTTAAATTATTAATTAAAATCAAAGAATACTATCAGAAACAGAATCCAACGATCAAGGTTGGTCTAACTTCCAACAAGTTGCTTTTTAAGATCCAATAATCCATTAAATGTATTTGGTCTCTTCATTTTGATTTGATGTATTGTGTTGTTGAGTAGAGTTGCTAGTAGCCAAGCCAAGCGTCTCCTTCGATAAAACTTGAATCAAACTGAGTTTAAACGAGTTCAGACCTAAATTGAAACTTATTTGATAAGTAAATGGGTCCAAACTTCATATACCAAGTTTGTTATTTATATAAATATAATAACTTTTATTTAATAAATATAAATATTACATAATAATTACTTTTACTTTTATATACAATTATAATAAAATAGACATATAATATATATATATATATATATGTATATATATGGTTGGAAATTCAGATGAGAAGAAAAAATCTTAAGAAGAAAAAGACAAAAATTTAACCGATAAAAATGATTTATTTCACAATGGTAATAAGTTAATTTTAACAATAAAGTTAATGTAATAATTTTCTATAATCTAGCTATTTATATTGGCTCATTTATGGATTTCAATTTGTAACTTAAAAATAAACAAAGATATATAAATTAACTAATTTATTAAACCACTTACGTTCATATGACTTGCCTACTACACAAACATATAATTCAACTTTATCTAACTGTTTGTGTAGGAACATAAACCTTATAAAAATGTTGTACAAACATTATGCGTTTGTGTAGCAACATCCAAGGGGTGTGTTGGAACATCCAAGGGGTATGTATGATCATAAAATACATTAATCGCATATAATTCAACTTTTTCAATTTGTTTATGTAGTAACATAAGCCTTAAAAATGTGTTTAGGAACAATATATGTTTGTGTAGGATCATCCTATTTAATGTACGAGGTGTGTAGTAACATTATTTTTTTTAGTTGTAAAGAAACATGATACAATCCTACACTAACATTAACCTTATGTAATCACCCAATTATCATAAATGTTCTTACACTAGTTAAAATAATGTAACCACCAAATTAATAACATAATGTAACTACTAAATTAACATAAATGCAATCCTACACTAAGATTACCAAAATACCCTTTTCAATTAAGAAAACACATGAAAAGATTGTTTTATTTATATCTTTGCCACATTCAATGGTAGACAGATGGTTCGGGTTGATTTTTATTTTTACTAAAATAATACGTTAAATTTTCTTTTGAACCAATGACTGAAATTTTTTTAGTAAATATTTACGATATCAAGAGTTTTAAACCACAAACCCATCTACTACGAATCAAACCTCTTATGGGTTGTCTTAACGACATGATCGCTAAACATTTCGCAATATCTTTGATCATATCATCAACAACGGGAACCTACAATCCACCATCGATCTCACCATCGCAATCGAATCCTCTGTATCCTCCGCATGCAAACCGATTTCTCGCGATTTCGCAACAACTTTGTTTCTTAGATTCACAATATTTGGCACTGCATTGTGAGCATGTTGTTGAACATAAAACAGACCCACTGAGGGTTCATTAGCTAATGACGTCATCATGTGTCCAAACCCTTCGGAAATCTCCACAAATCCATCAACTGGAGAATAATACATCTTTATTTATTTTCTTTCCTAAGAATTTGTTATTAACACGTGTTATTTTCTTTTCTAAGACTTTTTTATTAACACGTCAACAACAAAAAGAGACATGAACATCACACAGATACAGATGTCACATGAACAACAAAGCCACATTTAATCATGAAAAATGATTGTTTTCATAATATCACGCAACTTAAAAAAGTTGATGGATTGTATGTTAAAAATCGTAACACAATGTTAGTAAAAGTACTTATTTTAAATTATGTGTGTAGATTTTTTTGATCAACTAATTATTTTATATTGTGTAAATTTTGTGTGTAGATTTTTTTCTTCAACTAATATTTATTTTATATTGTCATCAATTTCAATATTTTCAACTATACCCCATGACTATTTAGGTCTAAAATCCATATCTTTTTTAAATGATATAGGCCAGCATGATATATGAATCCCTAATTTGTTTGTGGTTTAATTTTAATTACAATAACCTTTAATATTTAACCTATTTTTAAAAATAAAGCATCAAAATGATGTCAATTTCAAATTTAATTACGTGGTAAATGATATCGGCCAAATGTCAACACCGTAGTCCATATATGATATGCGGTGCAAATTATAGCAAGTGGACAACAAGTTGATGAATATTATTTTAACTATTTTGATAATAATTTGTACAAAAATAGAATTATGAAAAGCATGTTAATACTTTGTAGCAACTAGTCCTTAGAACATGTGCTGTGGTAGAACCATTAAACCAAACAACACTAGGCGTAAAAACATTAAATCATGCACATGTGTTACGTGTGTTAATTTGTAAAATTTAGATCGAAACAAATAGCAAAGAAAAGGATAATTAATTCGACTTAGGATCCGCGTGTTGCGACAACGCCGTTTAATTATAAAAAAATAGACGTAAAAACGTTGAATCACATTCACGTTGCAAAGTATTAACTTGAAAATTTTATACTAAAATGTAAAACATTTAAATCAAATAAGAGTTATATAATGATAACTATTATTATTAGTTAACTTACATTGTCACATTAACGAAGGAAGGAGTGAGGAATCTAAAATATAAACTAATGGTTAACATTAAATGTACCGTAAATAGAGAAAGTGAATGATAATGGATCAATCTAAACTCTAATTTTTAATGCTTCATCAACTTGTACTTAAACTATGTAAAGTAGTAAAAGATTGAATAGTGAAAAGTAGTCAAAAATTTTAATTTATAAAATTAATTTGTAAAATAATAGTAGTAAAAGATTGAATACTGAAAAGTAGTCATAAAATTAATTTGTAAAATAATAGTAGGATAATAATTTTCAATGCTTCATCAACTTGTACTTAAACTATGTAAGATAGTAAAAGATTGAACAGTGAAAAGTAATCATAAAATAAATTTGTAAAATAATCAATTTGTACTTAAACTATGTAAGATAGTAAAAGATTGAACAGTGAAAAGTAGTCATAAAATAAATTTGTAAAATAATAGTGGGATAATTTGACATGTATTTATAATATTATATTGGATAATAGAGAATTTTAAGACTCAATTTCAAGCATACATCTTTAAAACGTATGGCAGAAATCCAAAGAAAGATATGAATAAAGCCAATTGGTTAGTTTGGATTAATTTTATATATATCTTTACAAATTAGAAAAAAAATTATATATATTACATAGTCCTTACAAATTAGTTAAAATATAAAACATACCTAATTTATTGAAGACAATCTAATAAATAATCATTTATCCCTTAATTTTTTAGCTTCAATTTTCGTACATGCTCATTTTTTAACTTTATATTTTTATATAATACATTTTAAGCTAAAATTACTTTTTACCCATTTTTTTATTTTTCCTGTAAACAATAATATTCTCCATATATAATATTTAAACTAAACAAATTAAGCTAGAAATAAGTAAATATAATATTTAAAGTTAAAAGGTCATATATAAAATTTCAAAGTTTTCAAAAATAAGGGTAAAACTGTCATTTATTAAATTGTCTAAAATGAATTATGTATATATGATATTTTAACTACTTTGTAAGGGTATATATGACATTTAAAATTTTACATGAGCATATATGATATTTTGTAAGTTTGTAAGGGTATATAGAAAATTGCCCCATTTATTTTTTCTAATAAGACCATCCAGTGCGGTCGGCGTTAGGGGTGTCGTGGGGCTTCCTTCACGCCGGCACACCGCTCCTTGGGGTGGCGTGGGACAAAGGGAGAGATGATGTGGCGCAATATATTTGGTTGTTGTTTGGCTTCATGTTGATTGGTTGTTGTTTAACATTTTTTTAAACGTCACTTTGAAGCTTTTTTCACCCCATGTTTTTCTGGCTTGCCCCCTCTACTCTCTATTGTTTAACAAACATTCTCTGGCCATCTTTTTGGTTAAACACACCATATTATCTTTTCTGTTAAACGCACCATATTTTAGATGATATTAGAAATAGAGAGAATCAAATAAACAATGTAAAATAGTATGGTCATGATATCAATTACATTCCAAAGCATTAACCCAAACCACATTCGTAAAAACCCCATTACCAATTACAATTATTAGATGATCAAGATCGATGCGAGGAATCGATGACATATGTGGATATATGTATGAATTTTGTTGGGGAAATTTTAGAAACCCAGATGATCAGAGAGACGTGTATTTACTCTCAGATCAAATTATTTCGGTTGTTCTCCCGAATAATTTAATCGGATACAACTCTGATTTCGAGAATTAAAACAACAGTATGTTTTGGTGCAGAATTTGTTTGAACCAGTGTGTGACCAAGACCAAGTTTCGAATTTTTGGGAATGAAGGCTGGTCACTGCCTGTTGGCAGTTATTATTTTTTAAAATAGAACTGCCCACAAATGCCTATAATTTTCTTATTTAAAAATCATGATGAATTTTAGGAAATAAATTTTCTAAGGCATTTTAATAGAGCAATTAAATAGAAATAATATTTTTTTTGTTAGCAAACGTAATATCAGTCTTGTCAGGTCAGCTCGACCCCAACCAGGGGCTCTGTCACTTGGACCCCGCCAGGGCTGCTGCCCCTTGGACCCTACTCCTAAGGGAGCTGCCCTCGGACCCCGCCAAGGGGCCGTTGCCCCTTGGAACACCCTTAGTATACGGGCTCTGCACGTACACTTTGAATTATTGTAACTCAAACAAGCGTGCACTCCCGCATCTCCTAACTTACTTGATGTGTATTATAATTCGCTTTGGTCATCAAGTCAATCCTGATTACACTAAAATATCAAACATTCCTCCCCCAGTTTAGCATAATCCCCGATTAACTTAAACAAATTCACAACAATCAAGCTTATGCATAAATGAAATATCACGATGATTGAATTTCACATTAGTATATTACACATTCCAAATATTCGAATATAGGGGTTTTGCTAAGGATTGAACCCTTTCTATTCAGTGAATACACGAAGATAATATACACACAAGTTTACATACTCTTATGTTCTTTCTTGACACTATTTTTGCTAGCATGTGTCACATCCTTTAATGAACATATCAAAGCCAAGTCCTAGCTTCTTGAAGCGGCTAAACTTCATGCTCATATAGGTAGCTATTTATTCTTGCACCTTTATATGCAATTTTTCAAAGAACTATTAAGAAGAAAACTTTCAACCTCCTTTAACTTGCAGGTCGGAATACATACATTGGGATGATGCTATTAATGTGTTCCAATTTCTAGATGTAAAGCTTTCCGCATTGAATTTATGTGGACTTTAGTCCCATCCCTACAGCCGCCTTGTGCACAAGATCTCTACATAACTCTTTGGTTAAGTGGTCGGCTAAATTTTGTTGAGTTCTCATAAACTCCACTGATGTTACCGCATCCATGATGAGCTCACGAATCATGATGTGTCTAACACCTAAGTGTCTAGACTTCCCATTACACAATTGGCTATAGGCCTTAGCCAAAGTAGCAGCACTATCACATATAATAGATATTGGTGATATAGGTTTAGGCCACAATGGAATCTCATAAATCAAGTTTTTTAGCCATCAGCTTCTTTGCCAGCTTCGGCTAATGCTACAAACTCAGACTCCATTATTGAATCAGTTATGCAAGTCTATTTCTTAGATGCCCAAGATATGGCACCTCCTCCAAGTAGAAAAGTCCATCCACTTGTGGAAGAATAATCTTCCTTGTTGTTAATCCAGCTTGCATCCGAATAACCTTCTAAAACAGAAGGAATCCAGTGTAAGTAAAACCATATGTTATGGTTCCTTTCAAGTCTCGATTCATAGCTTGCCAATGACTTGCACCTAGATTGCTAGTATACCTACTAAGCTTTCCAACGACATAAGCTATATCCGGTCTAGTGCTAATCATGGCATACATGAGAGATCCAATGGCCCTTGAATATTTAAGTTGGATTACAGCTACACCTTCATTAGGTGAGAGCTTAAAAGTAGGATCCATTGGAGTGCTAATCGGAGAACTATCATGAAAATTAAACTTTTTCAATATCTTCTTAATATAATGAGACTGAGAGATCGATATGCCGTTGTTCTCCCTTTTGATCCTTATACCAAGGATCACTTCCGCCTCCCCATGTCTTTCATGTCAAATCAAGATGACAAAAAATTCTTTGTTTAATCAACTTGATCTTGGTCTCGAAGATCAACATGTCATCTACATATAGACAAATTATGACTCCTTACCTAGAGTCATCAAATTTACTATATACGCACTTGTCTGCTTGGTTTAATACAAAACCATTAGACAAAACCACATCAACAAACTTTTGATGCCACTGTTTGGGTGCTTGCTTTAAGCCATACAATCACTTAACTAGCTTGCACACGTTATGCTCATTGCCATGCATAACAAAACCCTTTGGTTGTTTCATATATCTCCTCATCCAAATCACAATTCAAGAAAGCGGTTTTCACATCCATTTGGTGAATCACAAGATTGTGTATTGCAGCTAAGACAACCAACAATCTAATAGTGGATATTCTTGCTTCAGGAGCATATGTATCAAGGTAGTCTATTCCTTCCTTTTGTCTAAAGCCTTGGATAACCAATCGGGCTTTAAACTTATCAATTGAACCATCTACTTTCATCTTCTTCTTGAAGATTCACTTACAACCAAGTGGTTTACACCCAGGGGGTAGATTAGACAATTCCTAAGTGTTATTCTGCAGAAAACCATGTCACACCCCAACCGATGGCGGAAACGTTGGGGTGAGACAAAATAGATTGCTCGAGACATCATAACACTATTTGCGACAATATTACATTCAAAAACTCGTTTCATTTCAAATCAAATAGTCAATTACAACATAAATTCAAACACAACAAGTTCAACGACATTACAACATAAAAACCTAACATTCTAGGTGCGTTTCTATGGCGTCGTTACTAAGTTTTCGTCATGTTCAACATCCTTAACCTGCAACATGTTAAAAGTATAGTTCAACACAAAAGCATTGGCGAGTATACAAGTTTTAATTACATAGCATAAGTATAAAAGAGATTACTCAAATCCCATATGGTAATTGTATACAAGGTAAGCTAGCATGCAATACTAAATGTCAAACCCAAGTGTCCACAAGAATTAAGTGTCCCTCGCCACAAAAGTAACGAGACTATTTAAGAATAAGAATAAGCTTAACAATACCCCAACGGGCGGCGTGCTACTCCTATAGCTCTATATATGTTAAGTTCAGGCTAGCTAAGTTAATGACAAGAAGCATGTATGTATCTAGCATGAACCTAAGCATAACAATAAGCATGTATAACGGATCGAGTGTATAAAGTATGTTGTGTGTATTTGTGTATTTTGTAATTTAACATGTTACAACCCAAATTGTGTGAAAGGAAAAATGTGTCAAGTGTAATCACGGTTTTGCAAGCTTCCACTTGGTAATTCCGTGAAGAGTTTTGAAGGATGGAACACCGAATTATCCTAAATAAGGAAAACGGAGGCGTGTAAGTATTCGGATGATAACGGAGGATTAGGAATTTAAATTTATATACCAAAGTATGTATACGAGAAAATAATCATCTAGACTTAATACTTGTTTTTGACACTATAATTCCCATTTGGGTCGATGTGTTTTCATGGGTTAAGATACCCACTAGAATCGTAACGAGAAGTGAAGTACTTAGGTAATGTAACTTAATACCATGACGGAAAATCATTCGACTACATCAAGGGTTCGGTTAGTATGTATATATATATATATTATGTAGTATAAGTAATTATTCTATCCTGTTTATCATGGAAGGTCATAGAAGTCATGCATGGAGGTAGGAGGATAACATTCCTTTAACCTCTTTCGTATGTTCACCAATGCACAAGTTGTCACAAGGACAACAAGGATGGTCATGAATAAGGTAAAAATGAAAATGAAAGTTGCATAATATTCAAAATCATCAAGTGAGGTGGTGGATTGAAGGTAGGATAGCCAAGGCTTCCAAGTAATCACACATAACCAACTCAAGTCTTGTTACAAGAACAAGCTTGGAAGGATACAACACTTGTAGGTTAAAAACCCTATCAAAACAGAAAGTTTCTTACACTTGTGACCTTAAATATGGTGATGTTCCATGTTGGTTTTCCATAGAAAACCTATGAAAACACTCCTAGAGGTGTTCCAAGTGTTAAGAAAGAAAAAAAGAGTAAAGAAGTGAAGTAGAGGTGAGTTAGAACTCATTTTGAAAGTCTTAAACTTTTTGATTTGGAGCTAAGTTTAGGGAGGGTTGAGAGAGAGAGAGAGAGAGAGATTTGTGTTTGTGAGGTGCAAAGTCAGTGAAGAATGAGATAGGTTATATAGTTGAGGTTTGGGGTGAGTTAGGTAGGAATTTAATGCAAGAAACACAACTAACAAACACAGTTTTGCCCAATCCATGAGCTGATTACAACTTTCTGCGGATTGAGCCCTCTGGCGGGCTGCGAGAGACAAAAGGTGAGACGGTCGCAGGGCGCGAGAGGCTCCAGGTCAGAAACTTCTTTGATTTTTGTCATTTTTAGTCCTTGAACTTGGTTTTTCCTTCATTTCAAGCTAAAACTTGGAGTTTTGTCACGTTGTAGGTATAATTTTAGTATCGAGTATGTATATATGAGTATTTGCACGTATAAAAAGTATCGGTTTGCATGTACTAAACAATTGGATGCATGTAAGACAAGTATATATCAAGTATGAATTTTATTACGATCAAAGTCTAGGATTACAAGATTGGGAAATGAAATACGAATGCGATACGAATACAAGTTTCCATAAATAGAAATACGATTACACTTTCTAATTAAGGAAAGTACAAAAAGCGAGGCGTTACAAGCCATCTCAGCATTTATAGCTTATTTCCAAAAAACTACATCCCGAGATGCCATCGCTTCACTATAGGTTTTAGGATCTTCCTCAATATTGATATTGAATTTTAATTTCATCTCCAGATTCTTCAACCAAATATACTTGAAATTCATCACCAAATGATTTAGCTTTTCTTGCTCTACCACTCCTCCTAGGTTCATTCCGGAGGAGTATCAATCACTTGATCAGCCATTTGAGAGTTACTAGAGCTTGGAACCATGTCTCTAGGCCTAAGTATTGAAGAGAATCTATTCTCATCATAGTCTGCAGTTCTTGCCTCAATAACCGTATTCACAGACACGTAGTCATTTGGTTCTATAACATAGAACCTGTGAGCAAATGAATGCTCAGTATACCCAATGAAAACGTAGTCTATACCTCTTTACCGTATGTTCCTTATCTTAGGATCAGTGAGCTTTACCACGACTCTACAACCCCAAACTCTTAGTTTATGCAGCTCATGTGGTTTTTTATGTCACACCCCGACCCGCAGCGGAATAAGAGTCGGGGCATAACTAGGTTATCACCAAAGCTCATGACATTTACTAATATGTTTCATATTTAATAAAGTCAAAGTTACATTTCCAAAAAATCCAAACATGTTCATTCAATACAAAGAAAATAAACCAAGCATAACAATCCCAACTCTAAATCGTTTTATTCTTCTAGTCCAAGCCCTATGTGTTCCTAGCTGCTGCTGGTTCACCTGTATCATGTGTAAAATGGGGGTTTTTGGGTCAACATAAGTTGGCGAGTGATCCTTATTAGATAAACATTTATTAATAAATTAATTGTTAGTTTATCAATGAAAATTTGTGCATAATCATAGCTGAGCAAATGTAAATAATCAAGCAATGGCAAATAGCAGTCACACTATAACATACAATAACATATGACAGCATACATGATCATACCAACATCATACTGTAAATAACATAAATGAAACTGTGCGATCAAGGCTCAATCAAACGGAGCCGATCGTATTGCATGTACTGAAAATGAAAATGTCTGTGCGATCAAGGCTCAATCAAACGGAGCCGATCGTATGTGGGCACGCCAGGTTCAACCTCATAATGAAATGGGGAACATGCTCAACGCTCATAATGTAATGGGGAGCGGCGGCCTATGAAATTTGCATGTACTGAAAATAATAAACTTGCATCCAACAATAACTACACAACAGAAACAAACTGAATACACATGTTCATGATATGATGTATGCACTATGGTTTAACTATAATATATATACAAAGACACATGATACACCCCAAAACGTGATTAAAACGGGGAATTTGTAAGATTCACTCACCTTGGGTGCGTTGGATTGGAGATGGTGATATGCGCACGAATTAGATGAGCGGAACAACGGGGATTACTAACCTAAATAATAACGGAAAATATATTAAATGGGTGGATTTTATTAAGGATTTTAATGAAATTTTTAGATATCTTTTTTGTGAGTTTATGGCTATTTTCTATCTTTAAAATTGTTATTTTTAAGTATTTTTAATTGATTTTTAAATTAAATTAAATAAATAAAAATATAAAAAAAATTGTTTATTTAACGTTGACCGTTGACCGTTGACCGGTTCGGTCAGCGTATTAGTTTGCGCCGGGTGAGGCTCGAACCGGTGACCTCCCGTACGCGTGCACGCAGCTCTACCAACTGAGCTACGTGTCTAACCCGAAATAATCTTGTTTTTATTTATACTTATACACTTATTCAGTTAATCCGAAATTCTCTTTAATTTCAAAAACATTTTAATTCAACGGACCGGTGCAAGTGACGGGTTTCGAACGCGCGACGTATGGTTCATGTTGCTCACAGTCCACCGCTGGACTGTGTGTCTAACCCGGTTATTATCTCGGTTTTTATTATACTTAACAACTAACTGAGTTAACCCGGTTTAGTTTTTGATCAAAAAGGCATTTTATTACACAAGGTGTGCGTTTAGCAGGGATCGAACTCGGGACGTGTATGGTTTTTGTTTGCACACAGTCCACCGCTAGACTGTGTGTCTAACCCGTTTATAATTCCGATTTTAATTAATCTTATGTCATCTAGGAACTCGTCTTCTTCATTACAAACACAGACATCAATCAAAACAACTGATACGCGATTAATTTAGTTAATGAACATGATGTCCAGTTTGAATGCATTGAATCGAAAAGTTTGGGGAAAGAAGATACCGAACAGATCGTCTTCTTCAGAGAATCCGGCGAAGCTCGTCGGCTCTGTTTTTGGAACCTTCGGCTGTGAGAATCAATTAACAGGTTTAAGGGATTAGATGTGAAATTGAACTAATGAGTATTGATTATCAGCACGTTGGAATGAGCATATCGGTAATCAACGAGTTTCCGACAATTCCAGAAGTTTTCCGGCGAAAACAGAAAGTCCAGCAATGTCGTCTGTGGTTGATTATGAGCGATGGGTTAATGTTAGTAAGGTTCTAACAATTGATTGAAACAGTAAAGTAGAAATATTTTACCGGTTTGAGTTGAATACGGTTTTCCGGCGACTTTTGCAGAAAATTCCGGCGAGCTGTTTTAGGCGTTCTGATGGTCTGAAAATGCGACGAAAATGAAATGGAGTATTGGTATGATATCTCTGAGTCGCGAGAGTGGTCTGAAGTTTGAGGAATTCTGGACTTGATGATTTTTCGGTTTTAAAAACCGATAATGATGAGACTTTAAGTTTAATCAATTTCTGATTTGATTAAAAACCGTCGGAGCATCGGTTATAAACTGAATGTGTGAATAAACAACGAATTTGACGATTGGTTTGCCGATTACCGTTTCTCAGATAGCGCAACCGGTTTTAACTGGGTTTGTGTATAAATTTCGTTTGCATTTCTAGAGTTAGCAGAAAACACAATGTGGCGGAGTGGTCTTGTGAGTGTGTGTTAAGTTGCTGAAATGTGTCTTGGCTGACCCGGGTTCGAGTCCCGACAGCATCAAAATTTTTTTATTTATTTTATTTTAACTTTTTATCAAATATAATTTTTGTAGTTTAGTTTATTTATTAATTATGTATTGTTTTAAATCAAAATAATCATAAATATTCGACGTAACTTTTATAACTTGATATTCGATTACAAAACGGAGCGGGTTTTGAAAACCCGATTTTTACAAATGTTACATTTTATACAAAAGCTCAAAAGGGGTGGTCTTGTTCCTTTTATTTGGAACCCTGTTTAGCAAATAGCAGGCCGTCAACATAGCCTCACCCCAAAAGCCCTCACTTAGGCCCGAATAGGACAACATGGTATTGACCATTTCCTTAGAGTCCCATTCTTCCTTTTCACCACACCATTTTGTTCCGGTGTGTAAGGAGATGTGGTATGGTATATTATTCCAGTTGATTGGAAATACACTGGATCAAAATACTCACCACCTCTGTCCATATGTAGGTTTTGATCATCCCACTCCGATGAAGCTCTATTTCTTGTTTATAGATCTTATACTTTTCAAGAGCTTCATCCTTAGCATGCAACAAATAAACATAGCAGAATCTAGTAGCATCATCTATAAACGTTACTACATATTTTTTATTACCTAGAGATGGTGTAGCATGAAAGTCACATAGATCGCCATGTATCAAATCTAACATTTTTGTTCCCTATGAACATGTTGCATGAAAGGCTTTTTAGTTATCTTATTCACCTTGCAAATACGGTATTTATCATTGTTTATGTTAATATTCGGAATTAAGCTCATTTTTGACATTTCTTTAACTCTTTTATAATGTACATATCCTAGTCTAGCATGCCACTATTCCGAATCAGTTAAGTTGTTTCTACTACTAGTTGAAGCTCTGCAATTCACAAGACTAGTTGGAGATATGTCATTAACATTATTAGTTGAAGCAACACAAACAAATTTATTCATAAAAGAAACATCAACATTCAACATAAACATGCCATTACAAAGATAACCAGAACCTACAAAGGTACCATGTCTTGACAAGATATATTTGTCACTTTCCAACACTTGTTTGTACCCACAATCACTTAACATATTCTTTTGAATTCCGAGCTCATACAAAACATTGTTCAAAAGTAAAGATTTCCAGAAGTAAAAACAAGATGCATGGTTCCTATTCCTTTGATTGGTTCAGTTGCAACATTCCCCATCTTGATGATAGATCCGTCTTCAATTAGTTGAAAGTCTTTAAACCAACGAAGATCCTTGCATACATGACTTGTTGCACCCGAATCAACCCACCAAGCAATATCATCATCCTTCACATAAAATACTTCAGAAATTAGTGATACATAATTCTGAACCGAATTATTAAATTATACTAAATTCTGACCTTGCTTGCCCGGGTCCTTGGACCCGCTAGAACTAGCCTCTTTCTTTTTTTTTAAACCAAACTTGTTGTTATTCTTCATCATCTTACAGTCTCTCTTAAAAGTGATCAACCTTACCACATTTCCAACAAGGGTAATTCGGCTTTTTGTTTGGACCCGAATTGCTGTTTCCTTGAAACTTCCGTTTCCCTTTGAACTTATTGTTTCCTTTGGATGATTCACCCGTCTCAACCATGTTCATAGAAGACGTTCCAGCCCGTTTCTTTTCATCATTGACCAACAATTTTTCTTGTGCTCTCAAGCCTTCTTCAATTCAGAAGTGGCTTCCAAGTTCAACCAAAGTTAACTCTCCTTTCTGATGTTTCAGATTATGTTTAAAATCTTTTCAGGAAGGAGGTAACTTGTCAATAATACTAGAAATAGATATGGATTCATCCATCTTCATGTCCTGTTGGGCAAACTGCCATAGAATTCGTAACAATTCATTATATTGTTCCATGACAGGCCTTTCATCAACCATTTTGTAATTGTTAAAATTACTTACAAGAAACTTCTTACTAGAAGAATCTTCTGCCATGTATTTGGCTTTCAAAGTGTCCCACAGTAACTTTGCAGTTTCTACGTTTTGATAAACATAAAATAGGGGATCAGACATACCATTCAGGATGTGGCCAACACAGATGTAGTTGTCGTTTTCCCACTTTGACCGTTTCCTGATTTGTTCCAGATTGCCTTCCTCCAGTACCTCTTGGATTGCAGTCGTCAACACGTACACCACTTTCAGGGTTTTGAGAAGAAAGCGCATCTTCTTCTGCCATTGACGGAAATCCTACCCTTTGAACTTCTCAAGCTTATCAAACTTGCTTGTCATATTCTTCATCGATCCGCTTGCCATCTTCACAGAAAATAATTTGATCTTTGTTGTGGATTTTTCAGAAAATCAAATGATCAGAGAGGCGTGTATTCACTCTTAGATCAAATATTTCGGTGGTTCTCCCGAAAAAATTAATTGGATACACCTCTGATTTCTAGAATTAGAACAACAATATGTTTTGGTGCATAATTCGTTTGGACCAGTGTGTGACCAAGACCAAGTTTCGAATTTTTGGGGATGAAGGCTAGTAACTGCCCACAAATGCCTATAATTTTTTTTATTTACAAATCATGACGAATTTTAGGAAAATAAAATTTCTAAGGCATTTTTAATAGAGCAACTAAATAGAAATAAAAAATCATCTGTTGGCAAACATAACATCAGCCTCGCCAGATCAGCTCGACCCCAGCTAGGGGCTCTGCCCCTTGGACCCTGCTTCCAGAGGCGCTGCCCCGGATCCCCACCAAGGGGGCGTTGCCCCCTTAGAACCCCCTAAGTATTCGGGCTCCGCTAGCACACTTTAAATTATTGTAACTCAAACAAGCATGCACTCTCGCACCTCCTAACTTGATTGATGTGTATTATAATTCGCTTTAGTCACCAAGTCAACCCCGATTACATTAAAATATCTAACAAATTTTGTGGATGATAACAAACCGATGCATCCATAAATGTGTATAAATATGCATGGATATTGTGTGAACCTTTATTGGGGAGAAATGAGAAAGATGACACTAGTTTCATCTATCCATATTTATTTTGAAAATTTTATTAGACCGGTATTTGAAAGCATCTGATTGCTCAATATACATCCTAAGCTGGCAAGCTCAATCAGATTTCTAAATTATTTTACGTCTGCGGCATTCACAAGATTGTTCCACTAGGGTTATTGGTTCTTCAAATGAGCTTCTATATGCATCGAAGAGAAAAACCAAATAGAACCTTGAATTTGTTAAATCCGAACGAGGGAAACACATCGGTTTTGGAGCCATAACAAAACTTCATGGTAGTAATGAGGTAATTGTTAATTCTGACCGTCATTAGGGCGTGTATGGGTCAGTATTGACCAAAACCATAACCAAACTTTGGGTTAACTAGACAATGATAACTGGTCGGTTTAAATTAAGTCGACTTCAATTAATCGATTTTGTAAGTTGATTCAGTTCAGTTAGGAGTTGGTTAACCGTGAAATTTTTTTGTTATTGCACGGTGAGTTTGTTCATTGTTAGTAATCATTTTTTTTTGCTACTAATATATAATCTTTGGATAAGATTTAAACTAAGAATTCAAGCCTAAATGAGCTATTTTTTAAAGGGGATACTTTACAAAATAGTAATCAATTTTTTGAGTATTTCAATAGGTTATTATAAAAAAATTTGTTTCAATCATGTCATTCAAGATTATTATGATGTTCTATTTGTATATATTTTACCCAGAATAGCACACCACCAATCCTATGAAACTTCTTTTATTTTTTTTTTCTTTTTTTTTATTACATGATGACATGAGTTAAAAAAGTCAATTCAGACTAAAAAGAACTGCATAACTATTTTTAAGAAATGTGAAAAAAATTAAAAAAAATAACGAAAATACTTAAATGTGGAAAACGTTTAAAAATAGTAAAAAACATATAATCAAACTTGCCAATTTTTTTTGCCAAAATTTTGGAAAATTTTTATATTTTTCGCAATTTTCTAAATATTTATTCAATTTTAATCTTTTCCACAATTGTTTTAAAAAGTTTCACATTTTTATAAAAAAATCTTTACAATTTTTTTTTAAACATTTTCAAAAGTATTTTGTAATTTTCGAATTCATGTTGACAATATTTAAGATACGTCATCAAATTATAAAAAAAGAAAATAAAAGATGTGCCATGTAGGATTAGTTACATGCTATTTAGGACAATTAAAGTGACCTGGAACACAAAAGAATTACGAGTGATTTGATTAGAATTATCATAAAATTTGGTTACTTTTTACAAAGTTACCTCCTTTATATCCACTAAGTGTGAACAATAGGAATCAAAGCCCAATGAACCATGACTGCCTATTAATTGAATGTATAGAGAACGAGGGCCATCAATTCTCTTGAATGGTCGATGTTATGTAAGCTAGTTAGAAAATTGAATAACCGTGACTAACTATCAAAAGCAGAACTAGTTACCACTCATCTTCTATCTTTGTATGTGTCACATAAGCTATCAAAGGCATTAGAAAGATTATAATCGAATAACCATGACATAAACAAGTAAGAACTTGCTATCAGAAAAAGTATAATACATTTGAAGATATGAAAAACTAGCTAAATGGATCAATCGCGTGAAAACTAGTGATGACTTAGAATGTGTTTTGGGGAACCTAGCGGAGAGGAGAATGTCTCTGTGCATGGAGGCCTCAACGCTAAGCAGAATAACGCAGAGGCCATCGCCTGTATAAACCCAACACTCTTCTATTCACATTTTGTACACAAAGTGCGTCGAAACCAATCCAAATCAGTTTATTTACATCTTGTGTTGTTCGATTACTTTTCTTCTGTTCGCTATGGATTCTACACTTAGTGTTTCACGTATGGTTGTTTCATGTTTTGGAAAGATCCTATCTAAGTGCTTTTACATGTGTTACAAGGGATCAATCAAGTTCATGATACACCTGAAGCTGTTGATAAAGTTCCTGAAGAGCCTAATCCTGATGAACCAATTGATGATTGCATATCACAACCGAGGAAGATGTTAAAGAACAAACAACTTCCTACTCCAAAATTGAAGTTAAACTACATTTCAAATAAGGAAAATGTTGGGAGGATTATCAGTTAGATGTATGACGTTATTATCAAACTTTTTTGTATTAAAGGAACACACGACATGCTGTACTTCAAGCCAAAGATGAAGTATTTGGTTCGTTATCTAACTGTAAGGTTCATACTCTTAAGCAGTTGGAACTGTTGGAAATATTAATGAGGAACATATAAGTTGGTATGTTTCCTCCATCCCACATTGGTGGGGGAGGTGAAAGTTGAGTGCCTTATAACGGATTACCCCTTATGGGCCTCCAAAGTGTTAAATGGGTTGAGAAGTGGGTCAAGCCCACACGCGCGCCGAGCCAAGCCGCGAGCTCGCGAATGGGCGCGAATGAGGCGCACTTTGCACTTCACACGTCTGGGGTCCGGTTCAGCGCTGTGGATCGATATCGAATGCGATAAAACTGGGATAGAGGGATAAAGTCTGGGGTCCGGTTCAGTGTTGTGGATCGAGATCGAATGCGATAAAACTGGGATAGAGGGATAGAGATGAATTCGAAACCAGTTGGGGTTATCTCTAGGAAATTCGAATTCGTATGGGATATACCCAGGAATTCGAATCTGTTTGTGATAATGGTTATCCCATTCCCCGTTTTTCTCATTCTCAGTTATGATCTCAACCTATAAATAAATGCCTCCTGCTACCCATTCAAACACTCTAATTTTCGTAGCCTGTCATCTCTAGGCTTCTGTTTCTTCTCCAGCTTCTGCGTTTTTCTGGTTTCCATTGCTGTTGGAATACTAGATCAGTTCTGCATTAAATCCTGGGAGTTTACGCTGCAGCTCACAGTAATACGAGCGCGTAAAATCCTTTAAGGACAGGAATCATCCGTGTAGTTCAAGAATCTCGGTTTCTTAAATCGCCAGGTTGGTTTTAGTTTTTGCATGTTATTTAAATTCGTCCGATAACAGGACAGTCTCCTTCTACCTTTCTTCAATCAGTTTGTTCAAGTTGGAATAAACTGGTTTGGCCAATAACTCGGTAACTAATAACGAAATAATTAATTTTCTGTTTGATTAAATTGTTTTCAACAGGAACTTATTAACATAGATATATGTGCATATACTTTTACATCAGCAAAGGCGTTGAATGAAGAAGCTACGAGTTGGAAGTGGAATCATATTAAACCTCGAGTTGGTAGAATAGTTAAGGATAAGTCGAGGATGAATCCGGTGACCGGTGAATGTCCGTACAAGATTGTTTATAAGTCAACGAGATGTGTAAAGAAGGTACCTTTTAAAGAAGTATCTGTTGGATATCAGGAAGGATCTAAAGTGTTGGTTTGTAGAACGCATGACTGGTGAGGCTTTGATGACTTGAGATAATCGATTGTTCGAGTTTATGATCCAGTCAATCTAATTAATTTCTCTATGGATGATCTGAAGAAGCTACAAAAGCTTGAGATTTAGTTACATAAGGATTAGAGATCGCAAGGGCTGGAAGTCAACTACTCTTTGGATGAACTGTTGAAGCACCTTCGAATTAAGGAGGAAACGCGCAACAGGGACAATAGATGTAAAGTCGGATCGAGTGTGAATCATATTGTTCGAGGATCTGGGAAAAGGGAAAAGGGACATCAAAGAATAGAAAGTTTACAGCACCAAAGAAAAAGGAATTCAAAAAGTCACATCAAACGACCAACCATCAACCAAAGAGACCGGGTAAATGTCATGTTTGTGGAGAAACCAGGCATCATGCACGAGAGTGCTCTCAAAGGAAATCTGGATCTACGGTTGGTTCTACAAGTGCTGTTGATATTGAGAAAGTCACCAATCTAGTGGCTAATGTGGGTCTTGGAGATGTTAACATGCTTTCTTAATATACACGCGTTGTGGCATGTAGAGGATGGTTTTTGGATTCTTGAGCCACTGTTCATGTTTGTGGGAATCGTGGCTCGTTTCTTACTTATGGTCCTGTTCCTCAAGGAACAGTGGTGTTATGTGCTGATGGACATCGAGTGGAAGTTCGTGGTAAAGGCACAGTGCGACTAAACTTTAAAGATGGTCAAACGGTTACCCTTCAGGACGTGTTGCATGTTCCTGGTATCACCAAGGGTCTTGTTTCTGCTGATAAGTTTGATCGAAATGGGTACAAGCTGGTTCTCAAGAATCTTCGTATGAAGTTTTCTCTAAATGAAATCTATGTGGGTCAACAAAAGAACACGGGTGGAATGTATCGCCTTGACCTAGCTGAAGATGGAATTGATGAAGAAGAAGACTCGGATGAAGGTGGCGTTTCAGTGATTGATGGGTTTGGGAATGAAAGTGATAGTGATAGTGGTAATAGTGGTAGTGATAGTTTTTATCAATGTAATGCAATTGGTTTTGATTTAAATGAAATTATGTCTTCTGATTATATCGCTTGTTCAATTTCTTTATGACATAAACGTTTAGGTACAAATATTAAAAACATTGAGAAAATGCAAACTAAAGGTTTACTGAAATTAAAAGATAAAGACTTTGAAAAATGCGAAACTTGTGTGGAATCAAAATTCACAAAGAAACCTTTTTCCAAGTGTCCATAAACGTAATACATCACTACTAGAACTAATTCATTCAGATATTTGTGAACTGAATGGAGTCCTTACTCGTGGGGGTAAGAGATACTTTATCACTTTTTGCGATGACTTCAGCCGATACTTATATGTTTATTTATTGCATTCAAAAGACGAAGCTTTTGAGGCATTTAAAATATATAAGGCTGAGGTTGAAAAAAAAAAGGAGAAACGCATTAAAATTCTTCGCTCGGACAGAGGCGGAGAATACTTTAACCGAAGATTTGATCAATTCTGCGAAGAAGAAGGCAACATACATGAGAGAACTGCACCATATACTCTCCAACAAAATGGTTTGGCTGAGAGAAAGAACCGAACCTTGGTAGAGATGGCTAACTGTATGTTAAATCGATCGGGTCTATCTCGTAATATGTGGTGGGAAGCTGTGTTAACCGCTTGTTATGTTCACAATAGGATCACTAGTCGTGTGATACCTACGAGCCCATATGAGTTGTGGAAAGGAAGAAAACCAAACCTAGAGTATTTGAGGGTTCGGGGTGTCTTGCCTATTATCGCGTACCTGATCCAAAGACACTCAAACTGGGAGAACGAGCTTACAAGAGTGTATTCATTGGATATGCTCCGCAAAGTAAGGCTTACCGGTTGTTGGATGACGAATCAGGTACAATTGTAGAATCCAGAGATGTGGAATTCTTTGAGAACAAGTTTTCTAGAGATGATGAAAACTCAAATTACACCCCATCTTCTAGTACTTCTGAAAAACGAGTTCAACCTTCACCAATAGTTGAAGAACCCAGGAAAAGTACTAGAGTTAGAAAAGAGAAAAGTTATGGAGATGATTTCTTTTCTTACCTGGTTGAGGGAACTCAAAAGAAAGTCACGAGAGAGGTCATTTTCGCTGTTAATTTGGATGATGATCCTAAAACTTTCAGCGAAGCAATGTCATCAAGAGATGCTCCTTTGTGGAAGGAAGCAGTCAATGATGAAATGGATTCCATTATGGGAAATGGAACTTGGGAGTTAGCTGATCTACCCAAGGGAAAGAAACCCATTGGATCCAAATGGATTTTCAAAAGGAAGTATTATCCAGATGGATCCATCTCTGCCTATAAAGCGAGATTAGTTGCTAAAGGGTATAAGCAGAGAGAAGAGATCGACTATTTTGATACCTAAGCACCTGTGGCTAGAATTAGCTTTATTAGAACTCTAATAGCGGTGTCTGCTTTGAAAGGGTTGTACATCCATTGAATGGATGTAAAGACTGCGTTTTTAAATGGGTATCTAAATGAGGAGATTTATTTGGAGCAACCAGAAGGGTTAGTGATGCTTGGGGACAAGAGAACAAAGTGTGTAGACTTATTAAATCTCTTTATGGTTTGAAGCAAGCTCCTAAACAGTGGCATGAGAGGTTTGACACCACTGTGACTGCTTTTGGGTTTCGACACAATAGTGCTGATAGATGTATCTATACTAAATGCGAATCCGGTTATACAGTCGTGATTTGTCTCTATGTTGATGATATGTTGATCATTAGCACTCACCTTGAAGGTATTTCTGAAACTAAGAAATATCTGTCCTCGAACTTTAAGATGAAAGATCTAGGAGAAGTTGATACCATTCTTGGGATCAAGGTGAAAAGAACTGAAAGTCAGATTTCTCTAAGTCAATCTCATTACATATGACTAAGTTTCAACACTTGAACATTAAAGAGTTTAATACCCCATTTGATCCAAGTGTGAAACTTAATGTGAACTCAAGGAGAGCAGTGGCTCAACTGGAGTATGCGAGTGCTATTGGAAGTATGATGTATGCAACACATTGCGCTCGTCCTGATATTGCTTTTGCTGTAAGCAAACTGAGTCATTATACTGTCAATCCAGGGACAGAACACTGGAAAGCAGTGGGTAGAGTACTTGGATACCTAAAAAAGGACCAGTAACTTAGAACTGACATACACGTCTAATTCCAGAATACTCGAAGGTTATTCTGATACGAGCTGGATTGATCACACCAGTGATTCAAAATCTACAAGTGGGTGGATTTACACTCTAGCAGGAGGAGCAATTTCTTGGGCGAGCAAGAAACAGACGTGTATTGCCCACTCAACTATGGAAGCTGAGTTCATAGCACTAGCTGCGGCTGGTAAGGAAACAAAGTGGATTAGAGATCTACTTACGGACATCCGTTTATGGGATGTTCCAATGTCGTATATTCCCATGTATTGTGATAGTCAAGACACATAGGTCTACGGCACAATTATTTGAGACAACTTCTTGAAAGTGGTACCATCAAGGTTGTCTATGTCAAGACGAGTAAGAACTTGGCTGATCCGTTTACTAAACCTCTGACGAGAGATTTGGTAGTGAATACCGCGAGAGACATGGGTCTAAAACCACAATAGAATCATTAGTGATGGAAACCCAACTTGAACTTAGTGCTCCTATTTCTCAAGTTTAATGGGTAAAAACGAAGTCACTTAACGATAGAAGGTACTATCAATTTCTGATAGATCCATGTGATGTATGATAGTACGTCGTTGCCGAGAACAAGGGTGAGCTAATGCTCTTAACAAAGTTTTGGAGGAATCCAAGCAACGTGGATGATGTAAAACTTTGCCTATATGATCTAGGGGTGGTGCCGCCTCGAGTGAAGATAAGTGATTTGTCTTCTAAAGGATCATGAAAAGGGTTTATAGCGCACGGCCATATTTGCGCTCAGTGAGAACGCAAAGTCGGCCGGTGATGTATGGGGGTAAACCGAAGGGGGCTATCAGGTTAATGGTTTAATTCCATAGGCCACCATTGAATATGTCTCTTCTTGTTTATCAACATAAACTGGGTTTAATATTCGTGACACCTAGTGACATCATCTGTCTAAGTGAGAGGAAACATTCCAACTTGGTGGGGGATTGTTGGAAATATTAATGAGGAACATACAAGTTGGTATGTTTCCTCCATCCCACATTGATGGGGGAGGTGAAAGTTGAGTGCCTTATAAGGGATTACCCCTTATGGGCCTCCAAAGTGTTAAATGGGTTGAGAAGTGGGTCAAGCCCACACGCGCGCCGAGCCGAGCCGAGCCGCGAGCTCGCGAATGGGCCCGTTTGAGGCGCGAATGGGCGCGTTTGAGGCGCACTTTGCACTTCGCACGTACGCATTGTCGCTAGGAGCTGAGGAGCTTTTATATTTAGCTGGGGTCCGGTTCAGTGCTGTGGATCGAGATCGAATGCGATAAAACTGGGATAGAGGGATAGATATGAATTCAAAACCAGTGGGGGTTATCTCTAGGAAATTCGATGGGATATACCCAGGAATTCGAATCTGTTTGTGATAATGGTTATCCCATTCCCCGTTTTTCTCATTCTCAGTTATGATCTCAACCTATAAATAAAGGCCTCCTGCTTCCCATTCAAACACTCTAATTTTCGCAGCCTGTCATCTCTGGGCTTCTGTTTCTTCTCCAGCTTCTACGTTTTTCTGGTTTCCATTGCTGTTGGAATACCAGATCAGTTCTGTATTAAATCCTGGGAGTTTACGCTGCAGCTCACAGCAATACGAGCGCGTAAAATCCTTTAAGGACATGAATCATCCGTGCAGTTCAAGAATCTCGGTTTCTTAAATCGCCAGGTTGGTTTTAGTTTTGCGTGTTATTTAAATTCGTCCGATAACGGGACAGTCTCCTTCTACCTTTCTTCAATCAGTTTGTTCAAGTTGGATAAACTGGTTTGCCAATAACTCGGTAACTAATAATAAAATAATTAATTTTCTGTTTGATTAAATTGTTTTCAACAGGAACTTATTAACATAGATATATGTGCATATACTTTTACATCAGCAAAGGCGTTGAATGAAGGAGCTAAGAGTTTGAAGTGGAATCATATTAAACCTCGAGTTGGTAGAATAGTTAAGGATAAGTCGAGGATGAATCCGGTGACCGGTGAATGTCCGTACAAGATTGTTTATAAGTCAACGAGATGTGTAAAGAAGGTACCTTTTAAAGAAGTATCTGTTGGATATCAGGAAGGATCTATAGTGTTGGTTTGTAGAACGCATGACTGGTGAGGCTGTGATGACTTAAGATAATCGATTGTTCGAGTTTATGATCTAGTCAATCTAATTAATTTCTCTATGGATGATCTGAAGAAGCTACAAAAGCTTGAGATTTAGTTACATAAGGATTAGAGATCGCAAGGGCTGGAAGTCAACTACCAATAAATTAGGCTAATAGAGACTGAAGACATCTACAAGCAATCGTCAGTTTTAGATGCATTCCAGGAGATGAAGGCTTGATAGATAGATTTGTGTTGTATTGGTAAGTTTTGTGATATGAGTAAGTGTTGGCGCACTTAGCTGAAACCTAATTGCGCCCGTTAATAACTGACCCAATTGCTGTTGTTTGGTGCGACATTATATATGCGTGTGTGAGTGTCATTTGAGTAAGTTTTTTTTGAGAGATTTCAGAGAGTGTTTGTGAGTTGTGTAACAGTTTGTAAAGTTTTAGTTTTTATTAACACGTCTTTTAGTTAGTTATAGGTATTTTAGGTATATATTTTGTAAAACTCTGTGTACTATGTGCGAAACGTTTTATTTATTACTAATGTATGATTTTAATTCATGAAACTAAACCAAGCTATAACACTGTAAAACTAGACTCGTTTAATTGATATAGCCAGGTTACTAATCAAGATGAAACTCAGTCTAGTGTATAATAAGAAACCAGGCAATATTACGTTAATATATCCCAAATTTTAATAAGGGAATTTTTATATACGAGCTAGCATGCAATGTGTCACAGTTAAATTGTTAAATTTGATTAAATTGTTAAATTAAATAAAAAATATTATTAATAGGTTAACTTCATCAAGCCTGACTAGTGTTAACTAATTACCTATTTGACCTAACATCTAACACATGTCTCTTATATATGACAAGGATTTAACTACCAATTGAATAGAGTTAGTATAATGGACCAAAAGCACAATAAAATAGAACCCTTGCTATTAAAATTGCATGACATTTGGATTTTGATAAATAACTAGATTTTGCCCTGCCCACGTTATGGGGCACTAAACCGAATATTTCTATCTCATAAGAAGTACGTCTGTGTTAGGTTACTTTTATATACTACTCATATCACAATCTCAAAAAAATTACATTGAGTCAACCAATTAAAATAAAACATTATCATACTTTTGCTTAAAAAAACAAAAACGATAGCAACTATAATTTTAAACTGGTGGCAAAATTGTAAATTTTCAGGACAAATGAGCGTGTGCCAGGTAGCCGCCTTGCACGAATAAAAATTACACTGAGTCAACTAATTAAACCGAAACATTATCAAAGTTTTGTCAAAAAAAAAAAAAAACTAAAACGATTGCATCACTGTAATTTTACACTAGGAACAAGTTCATAATTTGACTGGGAAAACAAACAAATGACAACTATAAATTGGCAAAATCGTAATTTTGAATCGAGGGCAAAATTGTAATTTTTAGCTGGGACAAGCATAATTTTTCTGAAATGGGAGCAAAAACGTAATTTTAAACTGATGACATAACCGTAATTTTAAAGCGGGGATAAAATCGTAAATTAATTGAACCAATGAGGAAGGGTTAAGAAGCTGCCTGACACTATTCCCCAACTTGTGTTTGTAGTTATAGGCAATAACAATAACCACTAAACCGGATAGACTAAAAAAGTAATTTACTCTTGTTAATAAACAAGCTTTTAGAGATTTATAAATTGTGCTTGTTGCTAGGCATTTATAAATTGTAAATGTTGTACTATCAAAGATAATATGCATTTATTATTATAACTTTTTGTTAATTTCATAATTTATCTAATCAACTCCATATATCACATGGATTTATAATCTAATCCATAACGTAGACATACCACAAGAACCTATCATCTAACTAACTCAATTTATTCCATGTTTCTTTAGGTTGAACATATATCTTTTTATATTGTACATTGAGGTTATTTATTGATTAAAACGTATGTCTTTTTATATCTAAATTTTAGGTGTAAGATGGTTAACATTATAGTAAAAATTATATGGATTTGATTTAAAAATAGTATATAATTACATTGCATCTTGCGTATGTGAACCAATGTATGTTGTGTAAACAAGGTATACAAGACCGAGTACTCGTCAAGTAATTGCTAGACGGTAGGTTGCGGAGACGATTTTCTTTGAGTCCGTCAAATTACTTGGAATCGAACAAACATAGTCAGGATCAAATCTAGTTTGTCAACTCGGACCGAGTTTAACTTTAAAAATAAAAATAAAACATAATTTCTATATTTATTGTATTAAAGAACTAAGTTCATTTTCAAGGAATGAATACCAATTTTTGAAACATTTTACTATTTCAACATGTATTTTTTTATTTATATTGATATTCACGTATTTTCATATAAATATCCGTAAACTTATGATATTTGACATATATATACCGAAAACTATTAATTTAATATCTACGAGTAGTCGACTGACTTGAGAGCGCCTAGCGACTTCTGCAACCATGACGTGAACCGACGTGCTCTTGCAGTTCACGCGTCGACTCAGGACTTGTACTCCTCGTGATTTTTAAAATAAAGCCAAAGAGCCATCAATGACCTAAATCATTGGTGTTGATGGTGCACTATCAGTAAAAGTGAAGAGAAAGGGGGAGGTTGAATCAATGGGGTTTCATTTGGATATAATAGAGAAATTATTTCACTGATCGTTTTTGATGCAGGAGAGGGATGGTGTCCGGTGCAACTAGAATGGCGATGGTGAAGTAATTCGTTTAAGATCAGATCTAAAAGAGACATCAAAGTAGGAGAGAGAGATCGCATAATGTGGCAAATCCTCTCTACGATCAGATCTGAAGGAGACATCAAAGAGACAATGAAATTGGGGAAGATAACATAGTGTGTGTGGCAAATCCTTTTTTATCAACCTCTTGTAAGCCCATATGCTTGAGTCAAGCATGAATGAAAAGTATGTATTGAGTCTCAATTCTTTCTGAACATTCTTCAGGTCCTCTCTAATAACCATTCTTCTTATCTCAATCCAAAGCATACCACAAGAACCTACTTGTGGACTAATTCCATTTATCATATCTAATGCCTAAACCAAAAGTAAAAAAAAAAAAACACTAAACAAAATCAAACTGCAAACAACTCAGGCGTGAGTCTGTCCACCCGACCCACTAACGTTCATGCAAAACCTATCTGTCGAGCAACAAGATACAGCCGTCCGAGGGCTGGCGTTACAAAGTTATAACAAGACCAAAACGTTTATAAAGTTAAAACCACCCCACATATCTCCATACCAACATAAAAAAAACATTAGGACAAAGGGGGCAAACATGACAACTCACATTACCCAATCATAAGCCACAAACACTCAAAACAACTTCATAAAGATCAAATTAAATCAAATCAACATCATCATTAGTAGCAGAGCTAGCAGCATACCCTTGCAGAGCATTACCAGTAAGCCTACAAACCCGCCACTCCTGCATAACATTCGCCCCCATCTGTTCATAAAACTTAATCGCATTCACATTCCAATCCAAAACTACCCATTCCACCCGCCCGTACCCTATCGCCACGGCCTGTTTCGCCACAGCCGACAGCAGCATCTTCCCCAAACCCTTCCTCCTATAACACTCTCTCACAAACAAATCCTCAATATAAAACCCGGGTTTCGCCAAAAACGTCGAATAATTCGGAAAAAATAACACAAACCCAGCAACAACCACCCCATCATCCATCGTTGACGATACAAAACTACTCAGTTCCGGGTCAGATACCGGGAGATCAAGGTTTAGGGTTTTGTAAATAGGGGTGAATTTGGGGTGGGGGGTGGGGGTAGGGAGAATTGGGGTCGTGGACACTTCGATGAGGAAGACGGTGAATGATTCGAAGGGGTTGTTGTTGGTAAACAAGGTGGCTGAGAGGTTGGCTTCAGTGGCTGAGCATTCGTGGGTGAGGCGTTCGAAAACGGCCATTTGGTGGATCATTTTGTGGATGACGGGGACGTCCGGTTTGGTGGCTAGGCGGATGCGGGTGAAGAGTGGGTAGGTAGTTGAAAGATCCATGTTCAGTTCTGCTGCGGCTGTTGGTGGTGGTGGCGGTGCGGCGGCGGCCATTTTGTTGTTGTAGGGTTCTTTTTTCCTATGCCGTTGGATGAGATTCAAGGGTGTATGTACAAGGTATATAATCTCAAGGGGAAGAAGGTGCGAGAAAAAAAAGGGTAATTCTCTCTTTTTATAATTTTATCACTAAAAGATATATGTTGTTGCTTCAACGTTACTATTTGTGTAATCTTGTTTAGTTATTCTACACTTGTGACTTGTGTTGGTGTATTTATGTTTGATATGCAGGGCCGGCTCAAGGTTATCGGGGCTCAAAGCGAATAAGAAAACCGAGACCCTTTTTGTCTAACGAAAAAATATACGCACCTTTATAAGTAATTTTGATTAATAGGTAGCATGAATGAAACTTGTGAATTACTTACTTATGATTAAGCAAACAATAACTAGCACTCCCGATTCTACTTCAAAGTGATGAAGTAGAACCTTGCTACCTTTTTTTTGACATGAAGGGCTGCTACAAAAAGTTCACTCGTGTTAGATTCAGGCTACTAAACAGATTGTAGTCAGGTTACCAAACAGTTAGTTAAATTACCAGATTATGTAGATTCACACATCATGTACGTGTTTTCCAAAACAACCTTGGTTGCATAACAAGTGAAGAGTTCATATCTCCAAACTTTAATAATGCAGCTTGCAACATGAATTAACAGAATAAATTAAGAAAAATAAATATTTCAGCTTCGCTGCTTAAGTTAACAGAATAACTCTACAATATAATGCTTACCAGATCATTTACCCATCCAAAATCCAAGTGTCTATGTTTTCTATGCAGCATAAAAGACTTATTACATTCTTTGGGAAATGAATTCTCTTGATCTCCTCCAGTGAGAATGTGGCATCGCAGTTTGCAGAGGCCTCCGTTCCCATCTCCAAGACCTAGCTTCTAGAAAAAATAAACAAAGAATTGAGCGGTCATCAAAAGTGAGGCTTTAAAAAAGTGCCACCCGATCATGTCCATCTTTACTGAACAATAATGCATATACACACACCACCCAATCATATCCATCTATACTAGTCAATAATGCATATACACAACTTCATTAGTAAGCTAAATAAATCTGGGAAAAACCCCATTGTGAGAATCGAACCCAAGGCCAAGTGTTCCCTAAGTCTTATCACACCCTTAAGATACCACTAGACAATAATGTCATGGGCATGATATCATGATACTTTAGTGTCAAATCTACAAACAATACCAATTTTTGTAATCATAAGCTTACTTACCATGCCCACATAAGCTACATGTTAAATGTGTATAGTCTTATCATACCCTTAAGATACCACTAAACCTACAGTACCGTTATTCAGTATACTAGCCTTGTTAAATGTGTATGGCCACGTAAGATGCATGCACGTGAGTGAAATGTGACACGATCTCAATGTGTTAAAAGATTTGTTTAAATTAGAGAACTCGATAAGTCCCAAGTATTTTTATTATTTATAAAATTGACATAAAATTGTAGTGGAACAATTATTTTTTGTATTTGATAGAATTTTTACGTAACGTGTGTATCTTTGGAAATATGACATCTGAAATTTGGGTTAAACATTTATTTGGTATAAAAAAACCAGTTATGGCATACAGGTTACATATCCGACTCTACCCACCGGTGATATATCATTCCATATCTTATTATATGAAACCAGTTCCAAAACCTGGTTATACCCAACTTGAACGGGTCAAAGTTCAAAAAAAAAAAAAAACAATCACATATTTTCCAAAATCCGGTTCCAAACCCAGCCCGGTTCCGGTTTTTGACCTTTGTGAACCATGCCCGAACCGGTTCCAACTGAAGCGGTGACCGGTTTGGCTCAATATCCAATTTGTGTTTTATAGATTTTTGTATCTCATTTGATGGACATATGGTGCATTGAACAAACTCAGATCCCGTAGGCATACAACACTTAATGAGAACTTTAATGAAGTCAAAGATCTTTGTGAAGATTTATTTGATTCAAATGAATATAAAATGAAAAAAAATATTAATTTGTTACAAGTTACAACATATTGTTCATAGCTCTCTGAGTTTCAAAATCCATGTAGTCACCACCCATGGGTCCAAAAGGACCATTATACCCATACATATTATCAAAAAACCCTTCATTGGGACCCATCGGCGGACCCCATGGAACCGTACCCGAGATATTAGATCCGGATACTTCTTGGTTCATGCCTAGTCCATTATGGTTCAACGGGTCGTTCCCACTCGGCCTCTTGTTGCTTCCACCACCACCTGGCGTAAGGGATATGGTATTCGACTATTGCGACTGCTGCTGCATTTGGAGTTGGTTTTTCATCGGCGATTTTGGCCTGAGAGCTTCGATGTCTGGTGTTGTCAGCACGAGATGACCGGCTTCTGGTGGCGGGTTTCTTCCTCCTCCTCCTTGCCATACTTTCCCGTCCTTCTCCGCAAAATTTTGAACATACGCCTAATTCAAAAAAAAAAAATAATAATAAAATGATATCAATAAATCGGGGGTAGGCGTTTCTATTATTACATTCCTTGATTGTATTAATAGCAAACAAAAAAATTACCAAAAAAGTACCTCAGAATTGAAATTTGACGAGGATAAGTCTTTACCAACAGTCAACCAGCCAGCTCGTATGTTATGATCTTCACCAAAAAGCACAAGCCTACGGCGACCAAGTGAAAAATGTTCGATAATCCGGTACATATCTTCAGGTTTTGCAGTAGAACCTGCATTTCCATCGGTAAAAAGGTTACAGGAATGAGTATAATAGTATATCATGCAGGATTTGATTTGGCACATATGTTAAGTAAAATGTTTGACTACTTATAAAAATATTTAATAATCTTTTAATGAGGACAAATAATAGAATCTGTGAAAGGAAAAAACAGTAAAACATTAATAAATACTGACCGTATGGAGGCTCCTCAGCAATAATTACGTCTGTATCGATGTTGGCATGAATTATGTGGCCATCAGTGCTGCGCCTAACAGTTCCTTTTATGCCCATTAAACAGTGCTCTTTAATAAAGATAAATAGCTTTGGCATCAATATTTTATAATATAATTTTAATGTTGATAAGGTAAATAAAAAAATAAAAATAAACATAAACAAAGTAAACAGCCAACCTTAGAGCGTCGAAACAAAGTATGGGAATCATGGCGCAATCCAGGTGTTGCAGTGGTTTTGTTGGTTTTCACCCAACATATATCTTCACACCTATGGAATCCCCACTACAAAATAATATAATGAGAGAAAATGAATCAACGATTTGAAAGATCATAAATCCAAAAGACTTCTAGTGATATAAAAAAGAGTAAAATCCCAAAATTGTCCTTGAGGTTTGGGTACTTTTGCATGTTACATCAAAAATAAGAAGTTTTTGTAACTGGACCTCTGACGTTTCATTTTTGTTGTCATTTTCATCCAAATCACTATCGTTAACTCAGAGACGATTTTGGCAATTTCGTTAACTCAGGGACAATTTTGGCAATTTACCCATTCATTTTTCTGTTTTTGAAAAGTTTGAAATGTAATTTTGTTTTGAAACCATTTATACCTTCTTAAGGCATTGTCGTCCCTGCTCAAGGCCAACTCCGTCACCAACCCAGAGAAAAACGAAGGATGGTGTGTCAGCTATTGCCTAGAGATATAAACAAACAAAATAATTAAAGAGTGTACCTTATGCAAAACAAAAACTTATGAACATTCAAAAATTTGGTGCTCTTTAAGTAAATAAAATAATAGTGACAATTAATCAGCATACTACCTCAATCTTGAGATTCATTATTTCCTCAAACGTCCAATACTCCATATGGTCAGCGACACCAGGAGCCCGATGAACGTATTCCTCCCAAGGTGGGTCCACTAGAATAACATCAAATTTGGTCCCCAAAAACTCGGGTGATAAAACTTGCTCACGAAGATCACACTTGTAATACATAGGGGCAGAAGCGGAATTAGCAACAATTTCATCCTTCTTTTGTATAAGCTCCCGAAGCTTCGGATAGTCTTTAACAACACTAGTGAGCTCTAATTCCCGAATAAAATTCTGGTCCGACCCATATGCCTTTCCGGGTCGGCCTGATCACGCCCACGTCTTTGCGATGGTGACTCCCAATCTCGCATGTAGTCAGTCATAAGGGCATCTCCATCTTTTATTTCCTTGTCAGAAAAGTTCGATTGCCTTCTTTTCTCTCTATAACCATCTTTTTCCTTCGGTAGCTACCACTTTTATCTGAATCCAATTCACCATCATGATGACGCCTAGCACTTCTCTCGGGTGTTCTAGACCGTGTAGAGCGGTCAATGTCTTTTTTAACCCTGTCTCTCATCCATGTACTATCATCTTCATCGGCATTATAGGACCTTTCTCGGCTTTCAACCGTATCATCAATTTTATCGTGATTTTTATCCTTTGCATGGTATTTAAGATCTTTATCATCTTCACTACGAAGTTTTTTTTCATCGCTTTTTTCCCTACTGTAATTATTTTCGTCTACCTTGTTAGCAACATCCACGTCATCCCATCTTTTTCTCGAATGTCTTCCTTCCTTTCTTGAATCCTTTTCCTGCACCTCCACATCATGCGATCTTTCCTCTTTAACCTTACTTCGGTTTTGAGAACTCTCACGGTCGGTCAACTTGAAGTTGACTTTCTTCTTTCACTTCTTTCTCCACTATCATGTTTGTAACCGTTCTCACCCTCGCCATCCTGATACCAGTTGCTTAACGTCTCTAACGCACTCTCTTCTTGTTTCTTTTTCATATGCTTAGCTCTTGACACATAATCATCGTCCTCGCTAACCGTTTTTCTGGTGCCACCTGACCGCTTTCTACTCTCGTTTTTCTCCTTTCTTCCGTTATTTTCCACTCCTTCAGTTTCCTCCCCGCTTCCCGATTGCTTCGACCTCCCTGACCTCCGTTTTCTTCTCTCGTCTGCTTCCGATATCTCATTGTCTCTGGCACCTGAACTATCGTCTGTATCCCTTTTCACATAACCTTTTACATGTTCAGGTGAACCCATCGAATATCCCTCCAGTCTATATACACAGAAAAAAAGCATCACAACCATACCATCTGGAAAAGTAAAAACAGCCCAAGAGTGTAACATAAGTAACAGAATCACCCTCTTTTTAAACTGAAAGCATATACTGCCTCATTAAAAATATTTTAGAAATGTACAAATGCATGAATATGGAGAGAGACAACTCAGAACCAATTAAAACCGAACCGAACCGGTTACAAACTGAACTGCTCCGTTTCACTTTCCCCTAATAAACTGGTTTCAAAACGAATTGATTTGAGCCAAAACCTGATGTTAACAGGCTTGGGCCCAGAAACCGATTTGTGCACCTCTACTACTGCCTTCTTTACTTGCCAGGAAATGTAGTGTATACATCAAATCCACAAAGTGATAAAGAGGTTCCTTGTTCACCAAGTAACATATCATTCAACCTACACTAATACTAGTAAACTAAGCAGTCAATAGTGGTGGGATAGCGGTTATCGGGCTCTTCAAATATAGCGGAACCGCTATTATTGGCGCTCTTTTGACCGTTATTTGAAAACTTTTGAGTTTTAACTTGATACTACTATTAATATTATATATATGTGTATACAAAAATTACCATATCCCACCGCGATAACGTATATCTAAAATATGGCGGTATTTGATTTTGGACAGCTATATAACCGACAGTAAAAAAACCAATCAATCAAAAACAGGATATCACAAAACTCAAATTGAAACTTATAGCAAACTGGACTGGACTATGATACAGTTGGATATAATCAATCAGTTAAAGTCATTCGCTGTAAGAAATCAAGCAAACAAAAGAGATTGATGGAATGTAGGGAGGGAAGCAGCGTGGGTGAATGATAATATACATACCTTGGAAGATTGGCGTCAACTTATTGTAGGAGAGTGGAAACGATCGGGTCGCGAACTGGGACCGTCTGGGGCGGGTGGATCTCAAATTTTCATCAACCACTTTAACTCGTGGGGATTGTTTGGGGCCTAGGGTTGTTATCAACTAAACTAAAATAGGTTGGTTAAGGTTTGTTTATGACATGATTTGTATAAAATGAGTTAACATATCTTGTACAATTCTAAAAATTGTGATAACAATTCACAACATCTAAAAGTTTTATCAATGGATAATATTAATTACATATTAAATCTTACATTATTAGTTATATCAATTAGTAGTTTTTAAAAGTATTTTAGTAATTGTGATAATTTTATTAAATGAAAAGATTAAAACTAAAATTTTGTTATGTTGACTTTTTACAACTAGTTTCACCAATATTTTTAAATATATAATAACTTTTTTATACTTTATTATTTTTTAGAAAAATAATACATTATAAAATTAAGCATTTTTTTATCTTTAATATAAGTGTAATAACACTATATATATGTTATTCTAAAAAAATGACATTTTTGAAATGTACTAAAAATAGCATTCGAAACTGTATGTACTGGTTTTGATCATGTGGTTTATGTCGGTACTACTTTTAAATTTGTTTTGTGCTGGTTTTGCTTGTACTAGTTTCAAAACTGTTTGTCATGATTTCAATATTGTCTATGTTAATTTCAAACCTGTTTGTGTTGGTTATGTTGCATTCAAAACTGTATGTACTGGTTTTGATTGTGTTGATTTTGTCGATACTACTTTAAATGTGTTTTGTGCTAGTTTTGAAACTGTTTGTTCTTGTTTCAATATTGCCTATGTTTATTTTGAACCTGTTTGTTTTGATCAACACATCATCATATAATTAATTAAAATTGTTGATTATATTTGTAAGAATAAACTGTAAGCATACACGTAAAATTAGCACATCAATTTAGAAAAGCACATATATTTTCTTGATCAGTGCAACTATGTATATGTAAGCACATCTATTTACTAAAAGCATCACATATATAAAAAAAATCTATATCGTTCTAATGTCCAGGGATGGTTTTGATAAAAACACCATGCTACCAAAAACCATGAGAACAAATCATGTGCATTGATTAAATGGATTAAAGACTAAAACTAATTACAAGTCATTAGTCTTCGGTTAGTCTAATTCTAATACCTAATGAGAATAACGGTATTTTAGTAAACACCAAATGATGAGAAACATTTTTATTTTGACTTTTTTTCTAACTAGTTTCATCATTTTTTTAAAACAACATAACTTTTACATACTTTATATTTTTTTTAGAATTATTATATCATAAAATCAAGCATTTTTTAATCATTAATATGTGTATAATATTATTATATATTTTTTTATTAAATGACATTTTTTAAAAGGCTGAAAATAGCACTTTTATAATGATCAAACATCACTTCATAATTGCAAAAACAACACTTAATAATGAAAAATAGTAAGGTTAAGAAGGGCCACACATGTAAAGAGGATAAGACAAACTAGGTTAAGAAGGTCTTCACGTTGTGTGTTTTCGAAGCTCGATTGGTAAACGATCTCATAACCCGTTCTAGGTATCCTTCTCATCTATGTTCTAGGTTCAAAATAGGTCTAGGAGTATTAATCGAATCGAGTATCGAATTTTCGAATTATTCGAATAATTTTTATTTTCCCTTGAATTCGAAATCGATTAAAACCTACCAATTTTGATTCGAATTCGTATTTGAATAAAAAAATCCAATTCGTATTCCATTAAAAATTCGGGTTTGAATCGGAATTTGAATAAATTCGATTTAAATAAGATTCTTTTAATACATGTAACAAACAATCAAAATGAAACATAAATTTTAAAGAAGCTATATAACACGATATCACATTAAAAAATTCCAAATAAAGTACCATAAGTCTAAAATTCAAATAAGAAATCGGGAATAACCACTCTACATTACAAATTAATATTTTTAGGGTTAGAAATCTATTGCTAGATTTGTTACTTAGATGTTAGTTTTGGGTCATGTAGTGGGTTTGGTAATGAGTAATATTAATACTTGAACAAATTTAGAAAATAATTTATAGTATAGCCCAATAAAAGTTATATATGTATTATATATAAATAATAATAAAAATGTATAATTTTTATTCGAAATTTCGAATTGAATTTGACATTATAAATTCGTATTCGATTTACTTGACTCTAAATCGAAGTCGAATTCTTCTAATCAAATTTCAAACTTTTCGAATTGGAAACAAATTCTAAACACCTATAAACAAAGTGGTTATGGTTTGATGCATGTGTCCATGTATAATGGTGGTACATCATATTGTGAGCGGTGAAATGTTGGAATGCATGAGATGGTTATTTATGTTGAAGCATGGTGTATATGCATGGGAAATATTAATATCCATGTTATTATTTTACTAGGGAATATTTAGTAGATTATCTTTTACGATTCTAAGGTTTTGGAGACGTTTATTTGTATTAGAATAGGTACTTGCTCAAATCTATTTTCTAGTTTACTATGAAGTGAATATTACGTGAAGGTGAGTTCATGATGACTTTTTAAAGGTTTTTAATGTTTAAGGCTAATACTCATGCTACAATTTACTTTTGAAAGTTAAAGCATTTTATGAAGTTCTGTGTTGTACATTAGTCTATACATGAGGATTTTCTATGTGCATGTTACGTGCTCTTATGTGATGCATATGTGAAGGTAGGGGTCTTGCCATGACCGAGTCGAAATTAAAGGAATGTCCTACAGTCTAGCTGTCCATAGGGCAAGGAGAGAAGGAAAGTCATTTACCCTTACTTTGTGTTTGGTAAATAAAGGCAAGAAGAGACCTGTTGTCATATGCTATATCTATTTTTTTAGGAGGGGAGGAGATATATATATATATATATATATATATATATATATAGGATCATTTGTGAACAGATTTTTCATAGTGAATTGTGTGAACTAATCTGGATCATTGATCTCTCTTTTAATTGTTAAGGATAGAATGGTAATTTGAGTTATTATTTTAGGTTTCAATTTTTAACAAAAAAAAATCTGAACATGGTAGCATACAAGTTGTTCTTGAGTTTTTTTTTCTGTTTTTTTTTGTCAAACTTGTTTTGTTCGACATGTTTTATATTAGGTTTAAATATAATTGTGTTTGTATTCCATCCAAGTTTTCCTTTTAAGTGTTTTAGCATACATGTTAGTCGTTAGTTAGATCGCCGAAGGCTTAATTAATAAACAATGTTTTTTGGTGAAGGTTTGTTTTGCGGTTATATTTGTTCATGTATGGATCTGAAAATGCATAGAATCATAATTCAGTTCATGTTTTTATACCAGTGATCTACGTTATGTTTGTAGTTTTGCTGTTGTCGCTACTTTCGCTGCAGATTAGGACACATGAGTATATTTGCTTTTTTTCGTTTTGTATATTTGATTGCCTGGTTTGCTGTATTTGTTAAGTTTTTACAGATTAGTACACATGTGTACAGTTGCATTAGTATAAACCATGTAGGTGATGTATGCGTTTTGTATATGCCAGCTAGTAATCATGAGCATATCTGCTGTTTTTTCGCGTTTTGTATATCTGATTGTCTGGTTTGCTTTAATTGTCAAGTTGTTACAGATCAGTACACATGTGTATATTTACAGATCAGCCAGTATTATTGATGTATTTGTCGACTTGTCAAAGATAAGTACACATGTGAACTGTATGATATTAATCTCATAGTACACATGTGTATAATGTTGTTCCAGAACTGATCTGCAGCGAATTCCGTGATGAACTTGTTTTATTTTTTTTACAGATCCCACTTTAGAAATAACATTACTCAAAGTTGTAATCTTACTTTTTTCATAAACAGTTATCAAGATGGCGACAAAGAGGGTGATGACATAGATGAGTACGATGATGGAACCGACACAGGAACTGATTCGATTTTGCAAGACATCGAAGATGGTGATATTAATCTTTAACTTTAAATTACATCGTTCCATGCAACCGATACATTATTGTTTGTGTTTTTTGACTTTACATATTTTATTACCTCATATTTTTAAAATTATAGACGTTGTTACTGTCTATACGATACCAAGTTTGACATGCTACTATTATTACACTTACATGCCATACACACGTGAACCTCAATTTATAGAAACACATTTATCAGCGTCATATGGAAACAACACAACATTTTGTCTTTTAATAAGTCCTTTGTTATATAAAAAAATTGTTTACATGGTTCGGTTACAAGCTACACTGTGTATTCTGATGTAATCATGTATTATTATATACAGTACACGTATGTATGATGTTATGACTATACAATCATACACACAGTTGCCGTTTGTAACCTGCTTTGATTAATATGAACATCAAAGGAATGTATAAATGCTAATATGTTTCTCTTAAACGACAGTTCACATATTTATCTTTTTTAGACAGATTACATATCTATCTTTTATACAATCACGACGATGTATCCACCGAATTGTGACGTGTGTAACCTGATTTGATTATATAAACGTCAAAGGAATGTATAATGCTATTAAGATGCATCAACAAAGACAATACACATACGTATTTTTGGAGACAGATCACATATCTATCTTTTATAAAGGGATTACTGTATCAAAATAACAAATATACCAGCTGCAACAACATAATTCGTCAGCTGCAGGCACATTTTTGGTTTGGACGTGTATATCAACGGGCAACTGAGTCATTAATACATGCCACGACGATGCATACTCGCCAATGTAAATAAAAATCAGAGGCATCAACATAATTCATATCATCCATGATGTCTAAATAATTATATGTTTGCCGGCAGTAATACGAACATTATCCATCATAAAACTAACAACTTCCATACATTAACGGAAGTAAAAGGCCTTTTCAAACTCTTCGGCTTCCGCTAATACACGTTCACGGTGGATGTTTACCGTCGAAGTCACCAACTTTACGGCGTATTTCTTTCGTAGCTTTGTCAAGGTCACCAACTCCTAATAATCCACTATTTCAAAACACAGAATTATACATCACCAAGGTCGGCAAGAGATACACAAAACACTCAACATTAGGGCCAAAAATCAGTCGACAAAGAAGACACTCCGCACACAACACAACCAGTAGGTAAATTTTAACACACTCTTTTAACCGACCCTACAAACCAAAAGATTAACATAAAACACATGTGTACTCTATCATGCCCTTGTGAATACCAAACCTTCAACGCGTTAAATAACACCCAAACAATCCATTTTACCCAAATAGACTGAATTCCCAAAAAAACCTCTTTGCTAGTAGTCAGAAATATACATAACCCACCTGGCAAAATTTACATAATACACTGAACATTAAGGCCAAAAAATCAAAGAAAAAAAGAACATACACTCTAAACAATACACAACACTCGAACAATTTTAACTTATCCATTTATCCAGCCTAAACACTTAAAGATTAAAATAATACACACATGTACTGTAACAGGTCCATGTGAATCCGCATCTATCATCAGGTTTATTACAAACCTAACAATCAAGTATGACAAAAACACAGAAATATACATAACCCAGGTCGGAATGATTAACATAATACACTTAGCATTACGGGAAGAAAACAAAAATCACAAATTTACAATATGCAGAAAACGCAGTCACTCGCTAAATGTCAAACCCTAACTAACAATACTCTGTTTTTGCATGTCGCCGGAATTCAAGCATTCAGTCGTCGGAAAAGGAAATCATCAAAATAACTACTAAAATTAACTACAACTTACCTCTGTTATTCCGCTCGACTGAACTTCAAGATGCCTGCACCCTTCGCCCAGATCTTCTGTCTGCTTCTTGATGATATGAAAAAGTCAAGAACTAGGTTAAACGGTGGTAAGAAATTGGTAGAGAGGAAGAGTATTTGGGAACAAAAATATTTGAAAACAAAGTGTCCGATTTGTGGGGAGAATACGAATCATCATGTTTTGGGAACGGTTATTAGTTTCCTAAATTAAAAAATTCTCCATATTTGAATTTACAAGTCTAACCTTTTTATTTATTTTTAAGGTTAAAAATAAACACTTAATTACAATTATGTCACTAATAAAAACATAAGGATGATGAAGATCAACGACTTAGATCAGTTCGCACAGTTCACTCCTATAATGTTGTTCACTCTTGATCCCTATCCTATATATATATATATAGAAGAGACCTGTTGTCATATGCTAGACCCATTTTTTTAGGAGGGGAGGATATATATATATATATATATGGTTTGGCTACAAAGTCTATTTTTCCTACAAAGTGTTCAAAGTCATAAAATACACTCGAAATCCACAAATAACAGAGTGAATATCACTAAAACACAATGTTCAAACCCTAAAAGTCCATAATAACTTCAAACACACAATCGTAGAACTATGAATACAAAACACAACATGATAATCAACATAAAACACACTAATGTTAGTCATTCGATAATCGAAGCCTTATCATTCAAAACACAACACAAAACCCACAAATATGGCGTTTTAGTAATTTTCACTTTGTTATTTGTTGGTTTTAAGTGTGTTTTATAACTTTGTACACTTTGTAGGAAAAATAGACTTTGTAGCCAACTCTCACCCTATATATATATGGGATCAGGAGAAAACGCCTCAAAGTGAAAACAGTGAGAACGATTCTCAGCCACAAGATCTTAGTGGTTTATGGCTGGGATTGATGCGGTAACATTTTTGTAAATACTAATGGCCTTGGAACTATCAGGAGGGGTAAAATAGGAAGATCCTAACTAATCACACGCCATTTCCCCTACAATATTTAAACGTCCATAACTTTTTTATACATTATTATCTTTTTTAATTACACCATAAATGGAATGTTTTCTTATCTTTCCAATGAGTATACTATTGATATATTTTTCGAAAAAAAGAACTAGATTTTTTATTGTGTTTTCAACTTTGTGTTCATATGGCGTTTTCAACTAAGTTTTTTGGTGTTTGTCTTAACTGTGTGTTTTTATAGCGTTTTTCTAAACTAGTTGTTTTAATGGCGTTTTCAACTGGTTTTTTCATGGTGTTTTTTTTCTAAAGTGGGTGTTTTATAGCGTTTTCAATTGGGTATTTTCATGGTGTTTTTCTGAACTGTGTGTTTTTATGATGTTTATTTGGACACGCAGTTCATGTCATTTTTTTATTTTAAAAGTATATCAATAGTATACTCGTTGGAAAGATGATAAAATATTCGATTTTTGGTGTAAATTTTTTAAAAATAATCACGTATAAAACAGTTAACGAAGTTTAAAAAAGTTGGTGGAATATGCATGTGACTTGCATGTGCATGTTTTTTTGACATATGAGGGCATGTGCATGAGCTTTTTGACAATATTACCCTTAGTGTAAGTTAGCACCAACAACACATGTCAATACCAAAATCGTTCTTACTGTTTTCACACTTTTAGGTATTTTCTTGTAACAACCCGAACAATCAGGTCAGTATTTGTTTCTGACTTCCACGCTAGTTTTGTCACGCGATAATTAATGGATTTAATATATATATATATATATACATATATATAGATTAGTATAAAAAAATAAAACCAAAACCCAAACTTGCGGCCCACCTTGCGACCCAAGTAACAAGCCAAAAACTTCCCACCTCTCGTTCCAATATGTATACGTATGTATGCATGTTGTGTTAATTAAAAGAAAAAAACCTAATACTACCCACCACCACCGCCGCGCAAACGACAGCAGGCCCTCCCACCGGCACGACACCCACACCTCGCCACCCTCTCGCTCTCTCTCAGCTCTCTCGCACCTTCTCTCGGTCTCCCGCTTCAGTTTCGATATCGGTTAGGTATATTATTTAATAAAGATTCGCTATATATAATTGAAACTTGATGATGGTTTTTACGTATAACGGTTGAGGGTGATCTAGGGATCGGGGTGATACGTTAGTTAAGAAGGGTATGGTTGTTAGTGATTACTTGATTCGGTTATGTGTTACGTGTTGATACGTGATCTTGATGCGTGCTTATATGCATTGAAAAATTGTTATGTCATGATTTTTATGTGATGATATTGGTAGTTCTTAACGGTTTCGTGATTTTAGCATTTGGTGGTTCGGGTTATTTGTCGGTTAGGCATACGGGGCATTAATACGGGTTTCGGGTTACTAAAGTTCATGTTTTGGTTGAAGATTAATTATTACAGGTAGGTATTATGGTAAATACAATTGCAGACTGTTAGAAACTTGTATGGATAGGTTGTGTGATCGTTAAACATGTTAACGGAACTATTAGAACTTGTATTGAACGTGAAAAGTCAAAAACAGAAAGCTGTTGGATGTTTACAGCCGACTTTAGTGGGCTGTAAATGGGTCAAAACCTAATAAAAAACACGATTTTCAAAAGCCTAAAATGAACCTCTTCGAAATATGATTTAAACTGTGTTGGTTTCATAATTTTTGGACCTTGTTTGGTCAGTGAAAATATTTAATTCGTTTCAGTGGTCATAGCTGCGAATTTCCTGCAGAAATTGCGTTGCATGTTCTTTGGTATATCTGGGTGAATAGTTGTAGTTAGCTTATGAAATATATACAGTAGTAGGTCTTAAGTGTCTTTACGAATCTCCAACTGGAATCGAGTCGTTTTGATACTCTGAGATTTTTAAATAAAATATTTAGTGGATAGGGGGCAAAATCGTCAAAGTTCAGACCACTGTCCATTGTGCGATTTTTTATGCAAAATCTGTAAGGAATTAGATTTTGCAAGTTTTACACAAGCACATAGAAAACTTTTAACACGTCGTGTAAATTTCTGGTAATTTTAAGTGACCTGTAACTATTTTATAAAAATCCCTAAACACAGCTGAAAATCTGGGAAAAACTTGTGCATGAAATCAACTTATTTGCTCGTGGCTTTGTGGATGCTTGCTTGTTATGTGTTTGCAACTTGTATGACATGTCATGAATATATGCTTAACTGAGAAAATGTGCTAAGTGTTATTGTATGCAATGAACGTGCGTCAACATTAAAACTAATCAAAAGGGTAATCGTTCTAGGAAGCGATTGACCGGACACAACACTTGCTTTTGAATTCTTACCGAGCAAATTAAGGTGAGTTCATGGCCCCTACTTTTAAATGGTTTTAAAACAGGGGGATAAAACCTGTGCTCGCTATGGTATAGTCGCGTTATTTCGATAACTTACAACAACGTGTTATGGTTTAGTAACATGCGTATACTTTCTAAATTGATTTGAGTTATGTTATATAACCGACTGTTTTGGTCACAAAGTAGCATATCACTCTAAGTCCCCTATTAACTTTACGAGCCGTTAGGAATGGATCTTTAGCGAGGAAGTTTATGGTAGTACTACTGGGCCCAACAAGCCCCACCCGAGCTAGTCGCGCTAGCCAGGCCGGTAAAGGTCTAACGGGTGTTGAATTTGCCTAACATAGTCATGGTCGGTGATAGCCTGACACCTTCAGGGGCAACAACGTTAGCTTCGGTTCGGACTCTTTGGTGACATAACCTAGGCTAGCTACCTACAATGGGACTTGCAAATCCTTAGATCTGCCCTAAAGTCTGTTTTATATTATTTCTTGTACATTTTAATGATCCGCAGGTGGATCTTCTATTATGAGCCTGTAAATTATTTTGTATTTCCGAACATTTGGTTTGTAATAGTAATTTTACTCCAAGACTTCTGCTGTGCCGTGTTTAATTGACTATGATCTTATAAACTAACGTCACAATACTCCCACCCGGGCCCACCGGTGTATGGATTTGGGTTGGAAATCCGAGGTGTGACGATTATACTCAAGTTTCTTTTATACGGTATGAAATTACCGAAATGCCTTATGAGGGATTGTTTCAGTTTAAAACCTTAACGAGCATATAAGTTAACATCCTACTGATTTTTTAACTTATTTAAAGTATAATGGCATATAGAACTTGTCCATGACTTATCCGGTTACCCGATATCGCTAATATGCGCACGGTTAAGTATTTATAACTATTTTACGAAAATTAACCGAAATGGGTTTAACCTTATCATTTAATCTCAAAATCCAGAATGTTAATTGTTTACCCATATTATGCAAGTCAAAGTACTTGTCGGGTTTAAACTACATTCTATTCGATCAACGTTTAATCAAGCATTATACGTATTGCTCATGTACACTACTCGGTCTAAGTCTTTGACTTAACTAAAGACCCCTAGTATTAATTGGTTGGTTTATGCCATAATCCAGACTAGAGCCTTGCCGGTAAATGCTATCTGCAATTAAGTACTTTTGTATACGGCTGAGTTATTAAAATTAAAAGAAGACTAGCTCAGGTAAATACTCTCGACTTATTTTCCCTATCTGCCCTAAAGTCTATTTTATATTCTTCTTTGTACATTTTATGATCCGCCTGTGGATGTTCTATTACGAGCCTGTATATTATTTTGTATTTCTGAACATTTGGTTTGTAATAGTAATTTTACTCCAAGACTTCCACTGTGCCGTGTTTAATTGATTATGATGTTATCAATGGATGTCATGATACTCCTCACCCGGGCCCACCGGTGTATGGATTTGGGTTGGAAATCCGGGGTGTGACAGTTAAATATGCAGCTTCCACTTTGGAAGACGGTGCTTTGAGCTGGTGGAACGGCAGAGTTCAACTTTAGGGTCTAGAGGAAGCAAACGTCATGGGATGGGATACGTTTAAGGAACTTATTCAGGAAGAGTATTGTCCTCGGGATCGAGTTCATCGGTTAGAGCAGGAGTTGTGGGTGCTCGAAATGCAGGGATCAGAAATCGAGGCCTACACCAGGAAGCATTATGATTTGGTCTCTCTGTGACCCGACATGGCTAGGCCGATGTACAAACAGGTGGAGTTGTACCTGAATGGTTTGGCCCCTGAAATCCAGGGGAATGGTAATGTCTAGTAATCCTGTCACCGTTCAGCAGGCTGTGTGTTGGTGCATATTTATGATAACAGCTTAGATTTGGTCTTTGGATATCTTGTGATTAGTAAAGGGATAAATGGTTAGCGGGTTTAGTTTTGTAATAGTTAATTAGAATTGGGCTGAACTAGACAATTTAGAGCATGGTAGGCGAATTAGGCCTTAAACCCATTAGCAGTCCATGTAGGAAACCTAGCCCATGAGCATAACCTATCTCTATATAAAGGAAGGTTGTGATTAGGGCTAAGGTTGCTCAGTTAGTTGTTCAGTGCTAAAAGAATTGCTTCAGAGAGTTTTAGAGAGAGAGTCTTGAATTGGTTGTAAACACTTTGTGTTAGATAATCAATAGAAGTCTGTTTGAAGGAAGTTGTCGTGTTCGTGTTTGTGTTCTTGTTATTTATGTGAAATCTGATTTAGGGGACCTACAATTGGTATCAGAGCATTCGGCTCTTGATTATTGCTCGGTTCAGAATTGTGACAGCAGAAAAATTGGGTTTTTGGGCGTTTTGGAGGCAGTTCTTGAAGTTTGTGACGGCTGAATTAGGGTTTTGACGGCCGTTTTAGGGTTTTTGCAGGTATTTCTGATTTACAACAGTGATTTTGGATAAATAGCAAGAATTCGGATTGAAGACTTGCATTCCGGATTAAAAAGCATAGTATTTCGGATTGAAGACTTGGATTTCAGATCAGAATTTGCATTTCGGATCATCAGACTTGCAATTCGGATCTTGAAAAGTGCAATTCGGATTGAATTTCGGATTGTATTTCGGATCAGAAGCCATTTCGGATTCCATTTCGGATTGAATTTCGTATCAGAAGTTATTCCGGATTCCATCTCGGATCAGAATAGTCTATTCCGGATTTCCATTTCGGATCAGAACAGTGCATTCTGGATTTCATCTCGGATTAGTAATTCGGATTACTGTTCCGGATTTTCATTTCGGATTGTCATTCAGAGTTACCATTTCGGATTTACACTGTTCCGAGTTAGGATTAAGAAGGTGGAAACTTAACCAGCTGACGTAACCAGAGCTAAACGTTTTCGGACATAAAAGTTGATCCATAGACAATTTTGACGAACCGATTGGACAGTTAGACTCGTGTGATTTTTAGGACAAAAAAAGCACGAAAATTCCAAAAATCATAATCGGACAATATATATCATTAGAATCGTATCGTCGAGACGAGTCTAATAGTATAATTTGGTAACCACTCATTTCGGACAAGTTTTAACGTTTTTAATGAGACGGTTCGGTAAAATGTCGAATATGTCTAACCTAAATGAGCTGTTGAGAATGGAGCACGAGGCTGGTACCACAAACAAACCTCCAAAGATGCTGAAGGTGGAGAACTATCTTACTTGGAAGGATAGATTTCAATCCTTTATTGAATACTGGGACACACAGATGTGGATCTGTATTCAAGATGGGTACGCTAACCCAACGCATGATTTTGAGGTCAGACAACGGGGACTGCTTATGTGAATATGTCTGGAGCTGAGAAGAGAATGTATGAGTCTGAGAAGAAAGCCTTAGCTGCTATCAAGATGTCGTTACCAGATGGCATCAAACATATATTCAAGCGTTTTACAACATCAAAGGAGATGTGGGATGTGTGACAACTGGCAAATAACTGGAAATTCCGTACAATGTAATTACAAATTTCATATTATAATCTCATGCATAATTATCGTGGTTTAAATTCAAAAACTGAGTCGTACGTTATTAGGGCAAGTAAATCTGATCATAACATATACTGGTTTCCGTTACGACGAGAAACAGACCAAAACAATGCCCTAAAAGTGTTGGTAGAAAGTGCTGGACGCACTAATTGCGGTGACACTAACTGTGTCAGAAAACCCGCCGAAACGAATCAAGACACGAAATAACGGCATGTTAATGCCATACCTGAGTCCATATACAAATGAAAACACATATTTGAGAACAACCATTACAAAAATACATAACTTTCCGGTATAATGCCTAAATTGTAAAATTGTCCGTTTCGACCAAAAAGGCGACAAATGGCGATTTGTCCGCAAGACTAATTCGGAGGATTCCGGATGTCAGGATAGGAATAAAACAATGCTAAACATCCTAAAATAATGTGAGAATAGCAAAAATGCACATAACACATCGTTTCTGGTCATTTGGCAAACAGTGCACAACTTGACCGGAAAGCGGCCGATCGTCGAAACGACGAATATTTCAGTGGCCGATAGCCTCATCCAGGCGTCTAGTGAATTAGTTAAGCATTATTTGGAACTCGAAATCCATTCAACTAACATGAGGTCTCGAAAACACAACTTTCGAAAACGTTCTACGGCGGATCATAAAAGTGCTGATATCGATCAACGGTCGAACAAAAGACATATCGACAACCCTAACTCATTGTGTATTCGTCTAGCGAACTAGTCATAAGTATTTTGGATCGGAAATACGCTAATTTGACACCATATTAGTTGCAGTAGTAAAAAACAAAGGCTTCCGGTAATAAATATATAGTTTTGTTTATTAGCGAATACTTCGACGATGAGCGATCTAGCGACATATCTGTCACCCGAAACTTATTTTGGAGGATCATATGGATTAAATGCCATATAATTACACCCTAAACACAAGCCTTATGCTTAAGATGCTAGAAGATTAACCCTAATCACCATAATTATCTTACTCACCAAAATATCTTTATTTGTAACATGTGGTAAAAATCAATTTACACTTCACCCCCTCCATTTTGACGGTCACAAAGTGGGTCCACCCACTTGATTTTGGTTGAAAAATGGTGATCTTAAGTATGGTGCTAAGGAAGATTTGATGGACTTGAAAGAGAACATGATTATAAAAGATCATTTCTCATGATCTTATCTCATAATTCACCAAAAATTCACAACACTTTCTTCTTCCTTTTCCCCCTCTTGATCACGGCAACACCACCACCACCTAAGCCACCATTGTGCCACCCTTGAACACCACTTTATACACCATTTGAAGCCTAATCAATACCTCTAAAGAAGCTTGCATGGATGGAGCTCATTAGGGATTCTTAAGGAGCTTATTTTTCTTCTAAACCTTCAAGGAACTTGTGCACCCATTGTGAGCTAATCTCCTCCATGATCTAACTTATTTTCATGCTTTGATTATTAGTGTACAAGTTGATCATCTTGAAAATCAAGAAAAGATAAGTTAAAAACCCTAAAACACAACATAAAAATAACACTAAATATTGTTTATTTTGTGTTGATTATGTGCTTATATTATCGTTGAATTGAATATTGAAGTTGTTTATGTTGATATTATGATATAAAAGTGAGATGATCTTGTGTGATTTAGTATAAAAATAAGGATTTAAACATGATAAGGTTTAAATCTAAACAAGATCATCACTTACATCATCCATGTAAAATACTACAACTTAAAGATAATTTTTATACATAAGAATGATTTTTATAAGAAGTAAACATATGTATTTAAGTGGTAATCACATTAAAAATGTGTAGTAATCAAAGGGTTACATGCATGAACTTGTTTAAACAACATGCTAAAATATTGTTTTGAAAAGGATAATAAACATTTAAAAACCCTAGTGATTTACTAGGATTTTTAAACAACAAAAGTCATGGATGATGATATGTAGATTATGTTAAATAAATATTAGATGGTTTGTTGATGATGATTATGAATTTAAACAGGTTCTAAATACGTTTTTAAAACGTGGAAAACGCCATAGTTTAGGGAAACTATGGCGAAATTTTCTAAAAATCTAATCGCGATTAAAACATGATTAGTGGGGTGATTAGTGGGACTAAACGCGATTAGTAACCTAAATCGTCATTAAGTAGACTCTAATGACAAGAGTTATCCCTAAATAACCAAGTGTCTAAATAAAGTTACAAATATATATTTATAAGTAAAATAAATACTTTTACAAAAATATATTCTTATATGGAAAATAATACAAGTATTGTATGAATATATGTTACTAATAAATGGTATGTATACATGTGTGTATTGTATATGTATGTATTAGAAATTTAGGGTGTCCATAACAAAATACCCAATCTTATACAAAATACAAATACTTAAACAGTATACCAAGTATTGGTAACATAATAAATACATTCTCACAAAGCGTCGAAACAATAAATTGGACAATTAAAGCAATGCGAACAGTAGGCGGACATTCAAGATTACACCTTCACGTCGACGACAACGGACGATTCTCGACAAAAATAAACATGTAATAAACGCGCCGACAACGAGTCTAAATATATATTTAGACGTTCAACATGCATATATATTATCGAAATGAAAAATCCGGAAAGTTAAGTATATGGAAAGTTGGAAAAATTATAAGTAAAATACTTATAATAAAAATGGGCTTATATACATATACATTTGGGCTAGGCCCAAAATTGTGAAAATAATACGTTAGGCCCAAATTCCATAAGCATTCATGGATATGGCCCAAAAAAAAATTTAAAGCCCAAAGACATAAAATACATGGGCTAGGCCCAAAGATAAAAAGACATGGGCTAGGCCCAAAAGTTAAAAAGACATGGGCTAGGTCCAAAGATAAAAAGATTGGGGCTGGGCCCAAAGACAAAAAGACATGGGCTAGGCCCAAAGCCAAAAAGACATGGGCTAGGCCCAAGGACAAAAAGACATGGGTAGGCCCAAAGACAAAAAAGACATGGGCTAGGCCCAATGATAAGAAAACACGGGCTAGGCCCAAAGTCATAAAATTTCATGGGCTAGGCCCGGTGACAAGAAAACATGGGCTAGGCCCAATGACATGTGAAGGGCAAGGCCCAGTTCACACATGGTTTGAAAACAGTAATATATATATATTTTTAAGAAATATATATATAACGATATTAATCGAACAAACAAACTACCAACACTAAGATCACATTATAAGTTGTTCAATCATAACAAGTAAATAAATAACAAGAATTCAAGATGAACAACGTGTATAAGGTCCATTGAGACCTAGGTGTCTAATGAAACCAATACGCATGTAGGTTACATACATTGCAGACATCGAAAGTTAAACATAACGACTTATACGGAACGCAAAACTGTGAGTTCATGTCCCTCCTTTCACTTACTTTAAGTTTTGTTTTAAACTATCGAGGGGAAATACATGTCATGTCAAAACAGTATGTTAGCTATGAGTTAGCAGATAACAGATCACTGTGCGTAAGTAGGAAATAACAGTAGTAACCATTAATCCCTTAGTGACCAAGGTGCAAAAGAGGTAGATCCATTGAGTTTGAGACCCGCTCCACTCCTGGTTGGTATACCCATTGGAGTGCTTTTGTGATCCCAACATGTCAAAGAAGTCTCGGTTTGGTTACTTACTTATGGCACTAGTATGTCAGGGTGCTCGCGACACACTGATAGATCCTTAATTAACTCATTGACGCTAATAACATACTTGGATTTCAATACAGGTTTTCAAAGATGACACTTGGATACGAAAACATTAAACTACATGAACTCGCCAACTTTATGTTGACTTTTTAAAATTACATGTGTTTCAGGACGCAGACTTGAGCTGGTGATGAGATTCTGGTATGGGATTTTCAAGACAACGATATACTACCTTTTGGAGGGTTTGCCTTTATATCCCAACCTCGTTTGGGTATATAGAGGTCAAAGCCTCAACATGAAATTGTGATGAAAACACTATTCTATTTTGGAACAATGTCTTTTAAACTATGTTTGTAATGGTAATCTGAAACTGATAACAATGTGATTTCACCTTTTGATGGTTGTAATATCGGAACGAAACTTATGAATGGCATGCATCGTTGTTAATTCATAATGTTTACTATATTGGATGCAATGATGACCTAATAGTCACACACTTGCGCTTCCGCTACGACCAGGGTGTGACAGGATGCCCTAGAGAAGAGGTATGAGGGTAATACTGACGTAAAGAAGAACAAGGTTGATCTACTGAAGAAACAATTTGCTATGTTCAAAGGAATGAGAAATGAATCCATTGAAGATATTATCACGAGATATTATCATCTGATGTCCGAAATAGACAATTATGACATAGAGGGATACACAGATGTGGAGATAAACGACAAGTTGCTGGATGCTTTACCTGTAAGGTGGGCTATATACACGTTGATGATAAAAGGTGAAGCTGATTATGAAAAGAAAGACTTGGAAGAGGTTGTTGGGAAGTTGAGAGCTTATGAGCTCAATATGAAGAAGAAGGAAACGAGTTATGATCAGGTTCAAGATCCGGGGATTTATAAAGGTCTTACACCTTCATCTTCCAACAATGCTTCAAGTGAAAGTGCAACTGCGTTTCTCTCATGTGAGAATGAACAGATCGTGACAAATTCTAAGGGTGAAGTATGTTTTGTTGCTGCTTCAGGAGGCTCGTCAGGGGCTAAGAGACAACAATCTATTAACAACAGTTCTAAGTCTATGCCTCCGAGTGTCAAAAGTGCTGAAGATCACCTGGCATTGCTTGCTTCTTTCGTTGCTTCCTACGAGAACTATATTCAGGGAAAAATATCTGATCCTGCTACGTTCGATGAATATTATGATTAGATCGACCCTGATGACTTAGAGGAGATGGATTTGCAATGGCATATGGCCATGATCTCTAGAAGGGTTAAGAGGTTCATGAACAGATGGGTAGGAAGTTCGTTGGCAAGAGTGTGGGCTTTGACAAGTCGAAAGTGAAGTGCTGCAACTATCACAACTACGGACATTTCGCTATAGACTGTCAAAGAGCTAAGTCTGAATCTCGTTCTAGTTCATCCTTTCAAGATTCTCCTGGTCATGGTTCAAGCAACAGGAATGCGTCAAACAACACTGGCTCAAAGGCCCTGATTTCTACTGCCAGAGAGGGTTCTTATGATTGGAGTGTTCATCTGGAGAGTGATAACAACACCTCACAGGCGTTCATGGCTGAGATATCTCTAGTTATTGATGAAGAAGTGAAAGCAGATGCTGAGGGAGAGCAAGAGAAGGTAGCTGAAAAGGCTGATGGAGAACAGAATGCTACAGAGAAGAAGATGGTTGCTGATTTTGATGCTTTCATGGGTGATCTAAGCAAATCAACAGGCGAGGTATGTTCTAACTCTGGTAGTTCTGTTTGTTTGAAATGTTGTGAACTGCAAAGTGAGGTTGACACATTAACACAACAAAATCAAAGTCTGGCTAATGAGCTCTCGAACATAAAAGAATCAAACTTTTTTGTAAAATGAAATGAGTCATTATACTTGAAGAAAATGAAAGGTTATGAAGAAGAAATCAATATTCTAACCTGTAATCTTAACGAAAAACTTCAAGTTATTGATTTAGCTCATGATACGATGAGTGAGAAAACAAAAGAAATTTCTAAAACATGCAAAAAGTTGTCTGAAGCACAACTTAAAATTTGTGAACTTGAAAATAAATTAAATCAATTCAGAGATTCATCTTTTGTTATGAAACACATGATGAATGGCTTGAAGAAGAGTAATGACAAGACGTGTGTAGGATTCAAAGGTTTGAATGAAGTTCCACCACCACTTGGTCATGACTATTCTTTCCTGCCAGATGAAGAAGAGCTTACAGACTTTGTGTCAACTACACCTGGTAGTTCCACATCAGGAAGTGTTGATGGTTCTGAGAATGCCAAGAAGGATAATAACAGGAACCAGTTTTGAAAACAAAAAAATACACACCCTAAGAATCAAAAAATTTTTTTGTTAAAAAGGTTGATTTTGTCAAAGGGAGTGACATGAATGAAGAGGTCCCTGTTATTACTAAAGAGTCTAATGTGCAGTTTGCTAAAAATAAAAAATAAAGAAAAATCAGAAGTTAAGCAAACTAAACAAGATCCTTCGAAGGCATTGTCATCATCATCCTCATCGCCTGATGAGTCTAAGCAAGAGGCTTCAATTAAGAAGTCTTCGGATAGGAAATCGTGCTTCAAATGTCACGAAAAGGGACATGTAGCTAGCTGCTGTCCTAACAAAAAGAGTAAAGCACAGGTAAGTGAGAAACAGGGAGAAAAATCACCAGCAAAAAGTGGTGATGGTGAGAAGAAGGTTAACTCACCAAAGATATCTGCAACCAAGCAACAAAGTGTTGCTGTTGGTGTAGATAAGGCTGAAAAAGGAACTCACCAAGTTCCTCGCTTTCAAAGAAATCAACAAAGATTTCAGCCTGCATCTACATTAGGCAGATATGAAAGACCTAGAAGTAGTTCATCAAGAATGAATAACTTTCATGGTTGATCAAATAATTTCAGAAGTCAAGGTCAATATCAAAATCGATACCAAAACGTTGGTAGTCGAAATTTTTATAACGATGGCTTTAGAAATTATCGTCATCAAAATTCATGGAACCAAAATCATAATTTTCAAAGGTCGCAAAGTCCAAACATGGTTAGGAAACCTTAGGACCACAGACCTAGTGGAAATCAAAAACCATTTCCATCAACAGGTCTAAGATCCAAGACTCCTGTTAGGAGTGATGGATACTGGATGGATGTTCCTATGATTGATGAATCTGGAAGACCCAAGACCATTAGGGCTTGGGTCCCCCAATCTAACTAATTTTTGTTGGTGGTGCAGGAGCTGCTAAGGAGGATTATCAACTTGTGGTATGTTGATAGTGGCTGCTCCAGGCAGATGACGGGGGATGCGAGGCTGTTGACTGAGTTTGAGAATATAGATGGAGGATACGTGAATTTTGCAGGTGCTAAAGGATGGCACATTACCGGTCGAGGAAAAGTGACTAACGGGAAGATCACACTAGACTAAGTGAACTATGTTGAGCAGCTGAAGCACAATCTGAGCGCGTCTCAAGTCTGCCACAAGGGTCACTCGGTCCACTTTACAAAGTCTGAAGCTTTGGTGTTGAAACCTGGTTTGGTGATACCGGATGACTGGATAGTGATGAGAGCGCCAAGGAGAAATGACACTTATGTCGTGGACATGAGTGCTAATGATTCGTCCACTGTGGTGGTGTGTTTACTATCAAAAGCATCTGAGACTGAGTCATTATTGTGGCACAGACGCATGACCCACATCCACTATCGAAAAATGAACTATATTATTAAAAATGGTTTAGTGGAAGGGGTGCCATGCAGAGGTTTCACGTGGAAGATAAATGTCTTCCATGTCAAAAAGGAAAACAACATAAGAAACCTCACAAGTCTTAAACAGTAAATTCCATAGATGCCCCTTATGAATTGCTTCATATTGATCTATTCGGTCCGGTGAACGTAAGGAGCATAGGTGGAAAGTACTATTGTTTAGTTGTCACAGATGATTACTCACGATATTCATGGGTTTTCTTTTTAGGTACAAAAGATGAGACAGCGGAGATGCTGATTGATCTTTTTACAAAATTGGAAAATGTCCATGATGCACGGATCAAGAGGATAAGGAGTGATAATGGCACGGAGTTCAAGAATCAAGTTCTGCTCCTTATACACCTCAACAGAATGGAGTCGCTGAGAGAAAAAACATGACGTTGATTGAAGCCGCAAGGACTATGCTATCTGATTCAAAGCTTCCATGTAACATTTGCATAAATCGGGTTTCGAAAGCCCGCCCCAAATTATCAATCAAAGTGTATTTATACTTGTCGTTCGGTTATTTTATTATTGTAATAATGATAAATGTTTAAAATAATCTTAATAAAATAATATAATAAATAACCAAGTAAATAATAAATATTTTATTCTTAATAGATAATTAAAAGGCATAATAAAAATAATTAAGGAAAATAGGTGAACCGGGAATCGTACCCGGGTTCCCCGGATATCACACACACCATAAGCACCACTAGACTGCACGCACATGATGCAACAATTTCCGCATGCCAATATATATATATATACACACGCAAACCGGGCGGGAAAACCTGTAAATCATCGCCAAATCACCACACGCGCCTTTCTTTTTCTATTTGAACCTTCTGACAACTGGCGCCGATTTATTTTTGGCAAAACCCAATCAAGTGGCTGTCATCACCGCAACCGGTTGACAATCACCGGATTCAGCTTCCTAAACCGAACCCAGATGTACCTCTATAAATACCGAATTCAATCCCTCTCAGAAATCGCTCATTCATTCTCTGCCCCCCCCCCCCCCCCGCGCTCTTTAGAAAACGCCTCCTGTCGCCAGAGCTAAGTCGCCGGAATTCGGAATCTTCTTCACTTCTGTCCTACGGTAAAACCTCTACCCATTCTTTTGATTATCATCATACGAATCTCGCGTGATAAAAATAAACAGGGGTGAATTCATTTTAATCGGGCGGGAACAGGTTTGGGCAAATTTCTAAATGAAGAAGACGAAGTGGGGTAGTGTTCTTATGTAATTAAATCTTAAGTTATAACCGGGTTAGACACACAGTCCAGCGGTGGACTGTGTGCACATTCAACACACGTACACGTCCCCGGTTCGAACCTGATTCACTACCGTACCTCTGTTATATAATCAGTTTTGTTTTTAGTTACATCATGTCTAGCCGTAGTATGTATATAAATATAATTAAAAAGCAAGTTTTGACGGGTTAGACACCCAGCCCAGTTGGCCGGGCTGGGTGCAAAACAAATAAGAGGTCCCGGGTTCGAAACCTATGCCAGTCACCGGTTCAACCCTGTAAATCTTTTTAAATATAAATCAATTTCTGGAATAAGCTAACTAGAGTATTAATGTAATTAAAATCCAGATTCTTTCGGGTTAGACACGTAGCTCAGTTGGAAGAGCTGTGTGCACGCAACCGTGAGGTCTCGGGTTCGAATCTGTTCACACGCAAATCCTGGCCACTATGCGACCTGTCAGATCTGACAGCCCTTTTTTTATTTTAATTATTTATTTCATTATTTATTTTCCTTATCTATTTATTTAAACACTCCTATTTTTCCGATAACTTATATACTTTTATACTTTAAAGAATTTAATATAATCACAACCAAAATAACCTATTAACCTATATAAAAAGGAGGGTATTGAGTCCAAATATAAATCTGTTTATATGGCATCGTTTGTTTTTAGATTAGTACTCCATCGGTTTAATCGTGCGCTCTCTTTTCCACTCAATAATACGCACCCAAGGTGAGTGAATCTCTACAAATTCCCCGTTTTAATCACGTTTTGGGGTGTATCATGTGTCGTACCATTCCTTTATTTTATTTAAACACTTGTGCTTATATCATTTCGTGATCAAATGTGAATTGCTTGTTGTGTGGTTTATATTTGGATTCAATTTATCATTTCAGTGCACTCATTTCATTAGGCCCATCAGTTCCTCGTGGGATACGGGTTGAGCATCAGGTGCCTCATTAGATCGGCTCCGTTTGATTGAGCCTTGATCTCAGATACATCATCATTCATGTCATATATTCATTCAATGTGGTTTGTGATTGGTTACATATATATATTTGCTCACATGTGATTTATGCATAATTTTCTTTAATAAACAAAATAAGCAATTATTTAAATGTTTTATTAAGGTTCACTCGCCAACTTTTGTTGACTCAAAATCTCCTCTGTTTTACACATGATACAGGTGATCGAGTTGAGGAAAGAAACCCTTAGGATGGCCTAGAAGAATAAACAAGTTATTGCGTTGGAACAAACATTTAGATTTTTATTGTATTTGTATGAAATTTTTGTTGGATATTTAAATTTTAATTTGAATTTAACAAATATGAAACTTCTTAGTAAATATCATGAGCTTTGGTGATAACCCAATCATGCCCCGACTTTTATTCCGCTGCGGGTCGGGTGTGACAGATTGGTATCAGAGCTTGTGACTGTGGGGATATAGGATAGGTTATTAGACCTTTAGAGCCTATACTATAGTTGACTAGATTTAAATTGTTTATGTGTTACATGCAAAATTCATGATGTTTATATGTTTTATGTTTATATTCACACACAACATTATGCAAACATTCTCACAAGTACATGTTAATATGCAATGCTCATCATAGATCATACCCTTATATCATATCATATCTATGAAAGCACACACCTCACAATTTCACAATTTCCGTTATTTCTTTTCAAGGATTTCTGCAATGTTTTCATACTTTTCAAATCACATCAAAGTGAGTTTTCACGATGGGCATGTAGTAACTGGAAGGGTACGAGTACCGGTAGTCGGAACGTCCTGTCTAGGTTTGGCATTCGTATAAATCCAAAATAAAGGACCAGTTTGCCTACCTGGGGACTAACGATGAGAGTATGAAGGACCTATTAGGCCAAAGCATGTTATACCAAACGTCGTGTGAACTAACCCCACTTTGAGTTGTCATTGTGTCCACACCTGGACGCCCTCCGACCATACATCTTGCAATCATGTTTTACGATTTTCATTCGGGTGGTGCAAGTGTTAACCCGCCGACACCAATGTGAATCCTACCAAGCCCAATAGTCATGGGGTGTAACATCCGTTAAAAACGGATTTTACCAAACCCGCTCCGTTTATTAACCGAACAATCAGTTTAAAATTTCGTGGCGTATTTAATGCCCAAATTAATTTTAAACGATACATAATTAATTATTATATTGGAATATATAATTTGTTTTTGAAAAATTGTTAAAAATAGTGAAATAAAAATTAAATGTTTCTGCCGGGTTTCGAACCCGGGTCAGTCAACCGGTCCAGCAAAGTCTTACCGCACACACACTCAACCGCTGCGCCATTAGTGTTCTTTGTTAATTATTAGAATCAATTAATTCATATCATGATTCTCGAATTCAAAACCGGCGCCCAAATTGCAGTCGTCGGAAATCCCGACGATCTCGCGAGATTGGACGGTTTCTTCAAGTCTTAACGTAAACATTTAATCCCACATCGGTTATAACCGACGCCTGAACCCGCGACACAAGCTATAACCGCCGGAAAACGTAATGACTTTGAATCAAGTCGGAAATCGGACCAAATTCATCGACGACTTGCCTTATAAATACCTCCTCGAACCTCTGCAAGCTTTTTCGCTCAAAACCGCACCTTTACCCGACGTAATTTCACTCGCCGGAAGACTTCTGCACATCGCCGGAAAACCGAATCCTTCACTTCTGAGCCTTACTGAACCCCCTGAGCTTATACCGAAGTCACCCACATCCTTTTCAAGCTTTCTGAAGACTCTCTGCCGCAAGACACACGTCGCCGGAATCTTTTGCTGTCACCGGAGTTTCGCCGGAGAAACAGAGGAGTCCAGTCGGTATACCTTACGCCTAATTTTTCTTTCTTTTTATTTATATCTCACCTGTAATTAACTGAAACACGCTAACGAACATGATTAAAACTTCGAACCAGTCAGTCATCGTTTCTGGTTAAAACTGACGAAGAAGACGAAGTTTCGGTAACACATAAGTTTAATTTAAATCAAGTTATAACTCGGGTTAGTCACACAGTCCAGCGGTGGACTGTGTGCACATTAAACACGTAAACGTCTCGAGTTCGAATCTTGTCCCACGCATGCTGCCTTAATAAAATGTCTTTTTTTTGTTAACCGAACCGGAGTCACCGCTGTACATGTTAAGTTTAATAATAACCGGAATAATAACCAAGTTAGACACACAGTCCAGTGGTGGGCTGTGTGTATGTTTAATCACAGGACACGAGTTCGAGTCCGGACTACCGCACCGGTCCGAACAATTATCAAACTTTTTATTTAAGTCAGAAATGAAAATACTTAGTTTGTATTTAAGTATAATAAAAATCAACTTATTTAACAAGTTGGACACACAGTCCAGTGGTGGACTGTGTGTTAACATAAACCACAGGTCCCGGGTTCGAGACCTGTGGAGCGCACCGAGTCACTGATTAAAACCTTTTTAGGAATAAGTTGATTTTCGGATTAATCTAATTAATATATAAATATAATTAAAAACAGAAATATTTCGGGTTAGACACGTAGCTCAGTTGGTAGAGCTACGTGCACGCGTACGGGAGGTCTCGGGTTCGAGCCTCACTCAGCGCACACATACACGCATACGAACCGGTCAAACAGTCAAGGTCAACGGTCAACGGTCAACGGTCAAAAAAGTCAATTTTTTTTATTATTTTTATTTATTTATTTTAATTAAAAATCAATTAAAAATACTTAAAAATAACATTTTTAAGGTTAGAAAATAGCCTTAAACTCACAAAAATACACCCAACAATCCTACTAAAATGGATTAATAAAATCCGTTTACTTACCAAACCATAATGCTATTTATCTAGGTTAATTTCACTCGTGGTTAAAACCACTTCGCGTGCATTCAACATCATCAACCGAACGCACCCACTGTGAGTGAATCTTACAACTCCCCTTTTTTACACGTTTTGGGGTGTGTCATGTGTCATAAAATAATTAACTCGTTTATTTAAACTTGTGCCATACCATATCGTGATCTAAACTTAGATTGTTTATATTGTTGTGATTATGTATTTCATTTTGTCAACTTATATGAAATTCATTCATTAAGCCCATCAGTTCCTCGTGGGAGACGAGTTGAGCAACGCGTGCCTCAAAACCAATCCATTATTGTTCATGTGTGTATTATTGAGTTTATATTGTTTGTAGTTATGTTTTTCATATTATCATGTTTATGCAATTCATTCATTAGGCCCATCAGTTCCTCGTGAGAGACGAGTTGAGCAACGCGTGCCTCTAAACGATCCATTATTGTTCATGTGTGTATTGTTTAATATTAAATTGATTTATGAATAAGTTTACATCTATTTTTACTCATGTGTGGTTGTGCACTTTATTTCATAATCAATTAAATAAACTTGTTCAAATGTTTGCCATAGGATTCACTCGCCAACTTTTTGTTGATCCAAAAACCCTTTTACACATGATACAGGTGAACAGGATGAAGCAAGGAAAACATAGGAAATGCCTTAGAAGAAAACAAAGAAGCTTAGATTGATGCTTAGGTCATGATGTAATTATGTTTGTAAATTTCCATTAAATTGTATTAATGAATATGGAACGTTAAAATAAATGTCATGAGCTTTGATGATAACCCAATCATGCCCCGATCACCTTTTCCGCTGCGGGTCGGGGTGTGACAGATTGGTATCAGAGCCATGACTATAGGGATATAGGATAGGTTATTAGACCCTTAGAGCCTATACTATAGTCTGCCTAAATTTTAATTGATTAGGTGGTTACATACAAACTTGTGATATTTATTTGTTTCATATTTGTTTATACTTACAGTCAAACATACATACTTATATACATATTCATTATACATATATCAATGTTCATATATTCAATTCATTTTCATACTCTCATTATTCAAAGATTTTGTTGCAATTTTCAAATCTAATCAAAGGAAGTTCTGCGACGGGCATGTAGTAACTGGAAGGGTACAAGTACCGGTAGTCGGAACGTCCTGTCTAGGTTGGCATTCGTATAAATCCAATATAACGGACCAGTTTGCCTACCTGGGGACTAACGATGAGAGTACGAAGGACCTATTAGGCCAAAGCATGCCACACCAAACGTCGTTCGAACTAACCCACTTTGAGGTGTCACCGTGTCTACACCTGGACACATTCCGAATACCATACGTTGTATACATATTTCTCGATTTTCTCCGGGTTTTAGTGTACGCAACCAGGCTAACACATGCGAACCATATGAAAAACCCGGTATTCATGGGGGCCCACATGATTACGAATGTGAAGTATGGCGGCGTGTAGGGCCTAATGGCGAGCAAAGCCCAAGACATCCTATGGATGTAGTAGATTTATTTTTCTATAATTATTTTATGAACGTTCATGATCCCAAAAGCATCCAACTCATACTCTTGACATGTATTCCTTGTAGATGTCTTCTAACCACGCCCGTAAGAAGATGAGAGCAGGAAAAGCCCGCGAGCGCATGGCTGCCCTAATCGCTCAACAAATGGCTGCCGTAATACCCAACATTGTAATCCAAGTACAACAAGCACTTACCGCTAATCCTGTCAGTCAAGAAAATCAAAACATTATCAACCCTCCCCCAAATACCACTAAATGCACCTACAAGCATTTCAAATCATGCGACCCTCCGAAATACAAAGGGACTGAAGGGTCACTGCTCTCCTCCATTGGTTTGAAGAAATGGAGAACACTTTTCTAAATTGTGATTGCCCTGACAATCGCAAAGTGCGATATGCTACCGGTCGTTTATATGGAATAGCACTTACTTGGTGGAATACAGAGAAGGCCAAACGAGGCGTCGACGATGCTATGACCTTAACTTGGGACGAATTGAAGGAAATCATGACCAGACGATTTTGCCCAAGGAGCGAAATCAAGAAATTAGAAGATGAGTTCTATTCGTTGAAGCAAAAGGAAGGCGACCACATCACGTACAACAAAAGATTCCTCGAATTACATCAAATGGTTCCCAACATGTTCACTCCCCTCTACCGTTTGATCGAGCACTACATTCGTGGTCTTCCGTCAAAGATTCAAGACTCTGTAATAAGTACCAAGCCTGCAACTTTGGAAGCAGCAATGGAGTTAGCTACAGAGCTCACCGAGAACCGAATCCGGAACAAAGACTTCAAGGAGGAGAAGAAGAAGGATAAAGCATCGACTGAAACCTCCGACTACACCCAAACCGAATCCCCTTCTCAACCCAACTCTAAGAGAAAAAGAGACGGGCAACTTTTCTCTACTATCCAACGAAACCAACCAATTTCACACGCCATACCCGTCCAAGCTATCCCAATCACTCAAGTGGCACCCAACTCAACTTACCCAAATAAGAAACCATATCTTGGACCTCACCCTCGATGCAACAACTGTTTTTATCAGCATCCCCTTACCTTACCTTGTCGACTATGTGCAACTTGTGGACGCTATGGTCATTTGAGCAAGGTTTGCCGCACCTTTCAAAACCAAATCTCTTCCCCTACTCAAAACATGGTCCAAACCTATCAACAACCCCAATACCCCATGTTCCCATATGTTTGAGCTTGTTTCAATTGTGGCGACCCTACCCACTTTAGAAACACGTGCCCTCGATTGGTTAACATCATCAACACTCAAGATCAGTCAAACCCAGTTAACCAAGTAAATCAAGAAAACCCAATCACTAGGCCACCAGCAAGGGGAAGAGTTTTCAACATCAACGCCAATCCTGTCGAAGATAATGACGGCCCAAACGAAGATACCCAACTAGTCCTCTTCACCGAAAATCTAGATTCAACTCCAATCGTTTAGTTTTATGTTTTCTTTATGTTTTAGAATCACATAGAACCAATCATAACTTAAGGATAAAGCCAATGAGAATTTGACAAGAATATGGTGGATACGCCGCTGGTACTTCCTATATATAAGTATTCTTGTCAAAGGATCAGAAGTATTATCTGGCGGTTATGAGAGGTTCCATGTGTAGACTGTTTGAGTAATTATTGTTTATTATTTCAGTACATGCAATTTCATAGGCCGCCGCTCCCCATTACATTATGAGCGTTGAGCATGTTCCCCATTTCATTATGAGGTTGAACCTGGCGTGCCCACATACGATCGGCTCCGTTTGATTGAGCCTTGATCGCACATACATTTTTCATTTTCAGTACATGAAATACGATCGGCTCCGTTTGATTGAGCCTTGATCGCACAGACATTTTCATTATCAGTATCTTGTGGTTGTTGTGTTTGTTGTAGAGTCGCATAGAACTTATCATAACTTGCGGATAAAGTCAATGAGAATTTGACAAGAATATGGTGGATACGCCGCTGGTACTTCCTATATATAAGTATTCTTGTCAAAGGATCGGAGGCATTATCAGGCGGTTATGAGAGGTTCCATGTATAGGCTGTTTGTGTAGATTAAATTTATTATTTTCAGTACATGCAATACGATCGGCTCCGTTTGATTGAGCCTTGATCGCACAGACATTTTCATTTTCAGTACATGCAATACGATCGGCTCCGTTTGATTGAGCCTTGATCGCACAGACATTTTCATTATCAGTATCTTGTGGGTGTTGTGTTTGTTGTAGAGTCACATAGAACTAATCATAACTTGCGGATAAAGTCAATGAGAATTTGACGAGAATATGGTGGATACGCCGCTGGTACTTCCTATATATAAGTATTCTTGTCAAAGGATCGGAGGCATTATCAGGCGGTTATGAGAGGTTCCATGTATAGGTTGTTTGTGTGATTATTGTTTAGATTAAATTTATTATTTTCAGTACATGCAATACGATCGGCTCCGCTTGATTGAGCCTTGATCGCACAGACATTTCATTTTCAGTACATGCAATACGATCGGCTCCGTTTGATTGAGCCTTGATCGCACAGACATTTTTTCATTTTCAGTATTTTGTGTTTGTTGTATTGGTTGTAGTGTCACATAGGACTAATCATAATTCACTGATAAAACCAATGAAAATTTGACGAGAATATGGTGGATACGCCGCTGGTACTTCCTATATATAAGTATTCTTGTCAAAGGATCAGAGGCATTGTCAGACGGTTATGAGAAGTTCTATGTAGGATTTAGTAGTTTCTTGGTAACTAATCATAATTTGCGGATAAAACCAACGAAAATTTGACAAGAATATGGTGGATACGCCGCTGGTACTTCCTATATATAAGTATTCTTGCCAAAGGATCAGAGGCATTATCAGGCGGTTATGAGAAGTTCCATGTAGGATTTAGTATTGTCTTGGTTGAAATTTGTGTTACATTCATATCATCTCGCTATTTAAAGAAATTGGACTGTGTTCTATTTCTACATAAACTAACCTCTCCATCATAACCAACGAGAGAGGAACTGTCACATTCAAACATATATGCTATCAGAATGTGGATTCAAATATTAACTGTTGTGTTTATTTATGTTCTATAGTCATAGAACCAATCATAACTTACTGATAAAACCAATGAAAATTTGACAAGAATATGGTGGATACGCCGCTGGTACTTCCTATATATAAGTATTATTGTCAAAGGATCAGAGGTATTGTTAGATGGTTATGAGAAGTTCCATGTAGGTTGTAGTATTAGAAGTTTTGCCTTAGGATATAACCATATCCTTCCAAACATATCCAAACTCTTATGCATGATATCATATTTAGCGAATCAATTCTACTTATCAATACTTTTACAGTAGGCAACAAAAAGCGATTCCTGTAATAGGGTACTTAACCCTTACAAGGAACGTTACCGCCTCAAACAAAAACTTGAAACCTTACTTTTTCTAAGCATGTAACTGTCAAACTAAACACCATCATTCTTTTAGTCAAATATATCACTATTTAAATTTCGGGACGAAATTTCTAAAAAGCAGGGGATACTGTAACATCCGTCAAAAACGGATTTTACCAAACCCGCTCCGTTTATTAACCGAACAATCAGTTTAAAATTTCGTGGCGTATTTAATGCCCAAATTAATTTTAAACGATACATAATTAATTATTATATTGGAATATATAATTTGTTTTTGAAAAATTGTTAAAAATAATGAAATAAAAATTAAATGTTTCTGCCGGGTTTCGAACCCGGGTCAGTCAACCGGTCCAGCAAAGTCTTACCGCACACACACTCAACCACTGCGCCACTAGTGTTCTTTGTTAATTATTAGAATCAATTAATTTATATCATGATTCTCGAATTCAAAACCGGCGCCCAAATTGCAGTCGTCGGAAATCCCGGCGATCTCGCGAGATTGGACGGTTTCTTCAAGTCTTAACGTAAACATTTAAACCCACATCGGTTATAACCGACGCCTGAACCCGCGACACAAGCTATAACCGCCGGAAAACGTAATGACTTTGAATCAAGTCGGAAATCGGACCAAATTCATCGACGACTTGCCTTATAAATACCTCCTCGAACCTCTGCAAGCTTTTTCGCTCAAAACCGCACCTTTACCCGACGTAATTTCACTCGCCGGAAGACTTCTGCACATCGCCGGAAAACCGAATCCTTCACTTCTGAGCCTTACTGAACCCCCTGAGCTTATACCGAAGTCACCCACATCCTTTTCAAGCTTTCTGAAGACTCTCTGCCGCAAGACACACATCGCCGGAATCTTTTGCTGTCACCGGAGTTTCGCCGGAGAAACAGAGGAGTCCAGTCGGTATACCTTACGCCTAATTTTTCTTTCTTTTTATTTATATCTCACCTGTAATTAACTGAAACACGCTAACGAACATGATTAAAACTTCGAACAAGTCAGTCATCGTTTCTGGTTAAAACTGACGAAGAAGACGAAGTTTTGGTAACACATAAGTTTAATTTAAATCAAGTTATAACTCGGGTTAGACACACAGTCCAGCGGTGGACTGTGTGCACATTAAACACGTAAACGTCTCGAGTTCGAATCTTGTCCCACGCATGCTGCCTTAATAAAAATGTCTTTTTTTTGTTAACCGAACCGGAGTCACCGCTGTACATGTTAAGTTTAATAATAACCGGAATAATAACCAAGTTAGACACACAGTCCAGTGGTGGGCTGTGTGTATGTTTAATTACAGGACACGAGTTCGAGTCCGGACTACCGCACCGGTCCGAACAATTATCAAACTTTTTATTTAAGTCAGAAATGAAAATACTTAGTTTGTATTTAAGTATAATAAAAATCAGTTTATTTAACAAGTTGGACACACAGTCCAGCGGTGGACTGTGTGTTAACATAAACCACAGGTCCCGGGTTCGAGACCTGTGAAGCGCACCGAGTCACTGATTAAAACCTTTTTAGAAATAAGTTGATTTTCGGATTAATCTAATTAATATATAAATATAATTAAAAACAGAAATATTTCGGGTTAGACACGTAGCTCAGTTGGTAGAGCTGCGTGCACGCGTACGGGAGGTCTCGGGTTCGAGCCTCACTCAGCGCACACATACACGCATACGAACCGGTCAAACAGTCAAGGTCAACGGTCAACGGTCAAAAAAGTCAATTTTTTTTTATTATTTTTATTTATTTATTTTAATTAAAAATCAATTAAAAATACTTAAAAATAACATTTTTAAGGTTAGAAAATAGCCTTAAACTCACAAAAATACACCCAACAATCCTACTAAAATGGATTAATAAAATCCGTTTACTTACCAAACCATAATGCTATTTATCTAGGTTAATTTCACTCGTGGTTAAAACCACTTCGCGTGCATTCAACATCATCAACCGAACGCACCCACTGTGAGTGAATCTTACAACTCCTCTTTTTTACACGTTTTGGGGTGTGTCATGTGTCATAAAATAATTAACTCGTTTATTTAAACTTGTGCCATACCATATCGTGATCTAAACTTAGATTGTTTATATTGTTGTGATTATGTATTTCATTTTGTCAACTTATATGAAATTCATTCATTAAGCCCATCAGTTCCTCGTGGGAGACGAGTTGAGCAACGCGTGCCTCAAAACCAATCCATTATTGTTCATGTGTGTATTATTGAGTTTATATTGTTTGTAGTTATGTTTTTCATATTATCATGTTTATGCAATTCATTCATTAGGCCCATCAGTTCCTCGTGAGAGACGAGTTGAGCAACGCGTGCCTCTAAACGATCCATTATTGTTCATGTGTGTATTGTTTAATATTAAATTGATTTATGAATAAGTTTACATCTATTTTTACTCATGTGTGGTTGTGCACTTTATTTCATAATCAATTAAATAAACTTGTTCAAATGTTTTCCATAGGATTCACTCGCCAACTTTTTGTTGATCCAAAAACCCTTTTACACATGATACAGGTGAACAGGATGAAGCAAGGAAAACATAGGAAATGCCTTAGAAGAAAACAAAGAAGCTTAGGTCATGATGTAATTATGTTTGTAAATTTCCATTAAATTGTATTAATGAATATGGAACGTTAAAATAAATGTCATGAGCTTTGATGATAACCCAATCATGCCCCGAGCACCTTTTCCGCTGCGGGTCGGGGTGTGACATGGGGGCCCACATGACTACACAGGCAATGGTATGAGGGACATTTGGAGGCCCAAACATGAGCAAACCCAAGACATCCTATGGATGTAGTTAAATTATTTTCAGTTATGTTGTTTTCACTCTTTTTACGACACATGACACCAGGAAATTCTTGAACTCACAATCTCCCTACATATATTCCTGTAGATGTCTGCTAGGCAATTACGTGGAGGTAAAAGGTCAGGAAAGTCAAACGAACGCTTGACCATGCAAATTGCTAAACAAATGGCCGCAGTGCTTCCTGACATCGTGCTACAAGTTCAGCAAGCCCTCACCGCTAATCCCATCAACCCTCCCAACCAAGAAGACCAAAGCGTCGCCAACCCTCCTCCCAAAACCCCCAAATGCACCTACAAACACTTCTAGTCCTGCGATCCCCCAAAATATGAAGGGACTGAAGGTGTCAACGCTCTCCTTCACTGGTTTGAGGAGATGGAAAACACTTTTCTCAATTGCGATTGTCCCGAGGTCCGTAAAGTACGTTACGCGACTGGAAGATTGTTTGGGGTAGCCCTTACCTGGTGGAACACAGAAAAGGTTAAGCGGCTTTAACATGGGAAGAGTTAAGGAAAATCATGACGAGACGCTTCTGTCCAAGAAGCGAAATCAAAAAGCTAGAAGACGAGTTTCACGCATTGAAACAAAAGGAAGGAGACCACACTTCATACAATAAGAGATTTCTCGAGTTGAACTAGATGGTCCCCAATCTATTCACCCCATTATACCGCCTAATTGAACACTACATTCGAGGCCTCCCCTCGAAAATCAAAGATTCGGTTTTAAGCACTTCGCTTGCAACACTCGAAGCCGCAATAGAGTTAGCTACGGAACTCACGGAAAGTCGCATTCGAAACGGCAAATTTAACGATGAAAAGAAGAAAACACCCAGTGAGACCCCAACTCCAAACTACTCAGGTTCATCCTTGAAGTTTGCTGGTAAGAGGAAGCGAAATGGCAAGAACTTTGCTGTCACCTAAACCAACCCTCCAATCACTGCTGCACCAATCACCCAAGTTGCCCCTCCAGCCGCACCATTGAAAAGGCCATACACTGGCCCACACCCAAAGTGTAACCATTGTCAATACCATCACCCTCCTGAAAACCCCTGCCAACATTGCACAAGTTGTGGCCGTGCGGGTCACACCATCCAAACCTGCCGTACCCTTCAGCGATTGAACCGCAGTCAACCTCTAACCCAAACCCAAAATCAAATGGTGGGCCAAGCCCAACAACCCTTACTTGTACCGCCTGCACAACTTGCAGCCCAACCTTACTACCAACCCAACTACCCCATGATGCAACCCATGCGAGCCTATTTCAATTATGGGGACCCAAACCACTTCAGGAACACTTGCCCACGTCTAGTGAACATCATCCATGCCCAAGCTCAAGCAAACCCGGTAAACCAAGCTAACCAAGCCCCTCCACTTGCTAGAGGAAGAGCTTTCAATATCAAAGCCAACCAAGCCAGGGCTGACAACAATGTGGTCAACGGTACGTTTCTCATCGATGGTAGTTATGCATCCATATTATTCGATATTGGTGCGGATAAGAGCTTTGTGTCTTTAGAATTCGAATCTATCCTCGACCAACCTCGTTATAATCTCGTTGAATCTCTGACGGTGGAAGTTGCTGACGGAAAACCCACTTCATTAAATTCTATTATACGCGATTGTACTCTCACCCTAAATGATCACGATTGTTCAATTGATCTCATTCCTATGAAATTGGGAAGTTTCGATGTTATCATCGGCATGGACTGGCTCAGCCAGCATCACGCTGAAGTGGTGTGCCATGAAAAGTTCATTCGTATTCCTCTCGCCGACGGTCAGACACTACGTATCTTTGGGGAAACTCCTTCGAAAGGGCTCAAATTGATGTCCTGCCTTCAAGCCCGAAGTTATCTTCGCAAGAACTACGTCGCATTTCTAGCTCACGTCGTCAAGAAGGAAGGCAAGGAGAGAAAGCTCGAAGATATTCCAATTGTGAAAGAATTCCCGCAAGTTTTTCCCGACGACATTTCAGGACTTCCTCCTGTGAGAGAAGTCGAATTTCGATCGATCTTGTGCCTGGCGCCACACCGGTAGCAAAATCTCCTTATAGGTTAGCCCCATCCGAGATGCAAGAGTTGGCTAGTCAACTGCAAGAGTTAACTGACAAATGATTCATACGTCCTAGCTCATTACCTTGGGGTGCGCCTGTTCTTTTTGTGATGAAGAAAGATAGAACGTTTCGCATGTGCATTGATTATAGAGAACTCAACAAGTTGACGGTTAAGAATCGCTATCCACTGCCTCGTATTGATGACCTTCTAGACCAACTTTAAGGCGCCACCTGTTTTTCCAAAATCGACCTTCGTTCTGGTTATCATCAGCTTAGAGTGCGCGAAGAAGATATTCCAAAAACTGCCTTCCGAACTCGTTATGGTCATTTCGAGTTCATGGTTATGCCCTTCGGTTTATCCAACGCCCCCGCTGTCTTCATGGATTTAATGAATAGGGTATGCAAACCCTACCTCGACCGTTTCTTCATAGTCTTCATCGACAACATTCTTATCTACTCCAAGTCAAAATCCGATCATGAGCGACACCTTCAACTCATTCTTACACTCTTAAGGACTGAAAAGCTTTACGCTAAGTTCTCAAAATGCGAATTCTAGTTAGGAGAAGTACAATTCCTTGGTCATGTCGTCAATGACAAAGGGATTCATGTCGATCCTTCAAAAATCAAGGCAGTACAGGAATGGCAAGCGCCACGTAGCCCTACCGAAGTTAGGTCATTTCTTGGTTTGGCTGGTTACTACCGACGCTTCATTGCCAATTTTTCCCGTATCGCCGTTTTGCTCACGGCCTTGACTCACAAAGGAAAACCCTTCATTTGGGGACCTAAGCAAGAGGAGGCCTTCCAAACTTTAAAGCAAAGGCTTTATGACGCACCTATCCTTACACTCCCTGAGGGTTGCGATGATATTGTGGTTTATTACGACGCATCAGGGCAAGGACTAGGCTGTGTATTGATGCAAAGAGGAAAGGTGATAGCCTATGCCTCTAGGCAACTCAAGGTTCATGAGAAGAATTACACCACCCATGACCTGGAACTTGGAGCCGTTGTGTTCGCTCTCAAGATATGGAGACATTATCTTTACGGTACCAAGTGTGAAATATACACTGACCACAAGAGTCTCCAACGTATCTTCAATCAAAAAGAGTTGAATATGAGGCAACGAAGATGGGTCGAACTTCTCAACGATTACGACTGCGAGATTCGGTACCATCCTGGCAAGGCAAACGTGGTGGCCGATGCGCTCAGTCGAAAGGGATATGCGAACTCTATTTGTCTTCTATGTTCTCAAATTATAACCGATATCAAGGATCGAATCCGGGCAGCTCAACATATCTCTGTAACGAAAAATGACGTACGCGATGAGCTGTCATGTGGAGCTGAACTCAAAATTAAAACCAAATCCAACGGTATTCTATATTATTTAAACCGCATATGGATTCCTGATCGCGACAACCTTCGTGATTTCCTCATGAGTGAGGCACACAAAACACGATACTCTGTACACCCAGGAGCCGATAAGATGTATCAAGACCTACGATACACCTACTGGTGGCCTGGCATGAAAAAGGATATCGCTGTTTTTGTTTCCAAGTGCCTTACATGTTCCAAAGTGAAAGCTGAACATCAAAGACCTTCAGGACTTCTAGTCCAACCCGAAATACCTGTATGGAAGTGGGAAAACATAACCATGGACTTCATTACCGGGTTACCTCGCACCTCTAGTGGGTATGACACCATATGGGTAATCATTGCTCGTGTTACAAAATCAGCTCACTTCATTCCAATTCGCGAGGACTTCAAGAACAAGAAGTTAGCTCGTATCTACATCAGTGAGATTGTAAGCCGTCATGGTGTGCCGTTAAGCATCATTTCAGTCCGTGATGGCCGTTTCATTTCACGCACATGGCGAGCCGTACAAACTGCTTTGGGTACACACTTAGATCTTAGCACCGCCTTTCACCCTCAAACTGATGGTCAATCTGAACGCACCATCCAAACCCTTGAAGACATGCTTCGAGAATGTGTCATAGACTTCAAAGGGAACTGGGATGCTCATCTACCGTTAGTCGAGTTTTCGTACAAAAATAGCTATCATTCAAGTATCGGCATGGCCCCTTTCGAAGCTTTATATGGTCGTAAATGCCGATCTCCAGTATGTTGGCACGAAATCGGTGAAGCGCAAATCACCGGACCTGAATTGATTCAAGAAACAACCGACAAAATCATTCAAATACGAAATAATCTTCTAGCAGCTCAAAGTCGTCAAAAGAGTTATGCTGACAAACGAAGAAAGCCCTTGGAGTTTGACATTGGTGATCAAGTACTTTTAAAAGTATCACCGTGGAAGGGAGTGGTTTGTTTTGGCCAGAAGGGCAAGCTAGCACCACGCTATGTGGGACATTTCAAGATACTCGAAAGAGTAGGACCGATAGCCTACAAGCTTGACCTACCAGAAGAACTCAACAGAATACATCCCACGTTCCATGTATCAAACTTGAAAAAGTGCCTTGCCGACGAAAACCTCCATATTCCTCTAGAAGACAATCAAGTCGATGAATCAATGCACTTCGTTGAAAGACCCGTGGAAATCATGGATTTCTGTGAGAAGCGTTTAAGGCGAAGTCGTATTCCCATCGTCAGGGTGCGTTGGGAGTCAAAACGAGGACCTGAGTTTACTTGGGAACGTGAAGACTCAATGCGCGAGAAATACCGTATCTTTTTCCGGTTACAACTACTACTTAAATTTTGGGACGAAATTTCTAAAAGTAGGTGATACTTTAACATTTGCATAAATCGGGTTTCGAAAGCCCGCCCCAAATTATCAATCAAAGTGTATTTATTCTTGTCGTTCAGTTATTTTTATTATTGTAATAATAATTAATGTTTAAAATAATCTTAATAATATAATATAATAAATAATCAATTAAATAATAAATATTTTATTCTTAATAGATAATTAAAGGCATAATAAAAATAATTAAGGAAAATAGGTGAACCGGGAATCGAACCCGGGTTCCCCGGATATCACACACACCACAAGCACCACTGGACTGCACACACATGATGCAACAAGTTCCGCATGCCAATATATATATATATATTATATATATGTATATATATATACATATATATATATATATACACGCAAACCGGGCGGGAAAACCTGCAAATCATCACCAAATCACCACACGCGCCTTTCCTTTTCTGTTTGAACCTTCCGACAACTTGCGCCGAGTTATTTTTGGCAAAACCCAATCAAGTGGCTGTCATCACCGCAACCGATTGACAATCATCGGATTCAGCTTCCTAAACCGAACCCAAATGTACCTCTATAAATACCGAATTCAATCCCTTTCAGAAAACGCTCAGTCATTCTCTGCCCCCCCCCCCCCCCCCCGCTCTTTAGAAAACGCCTCCTGTCGTCGGAGCTAAGTCGCCGGAATTCGGAATCTTCTTCACTTCTGTCCTACGGTAAAACCTCTATCCATTCTTTTGATTATCATCATACGAATCTCGCGTGATAAAAATAAACAGGGGTGAATTCATTTTAATCAGGCGGGAACAGGTTTGGGCAAATTTCTAATGAAGAAGACAAAGTGGGGTAGTGTTCTTATGTAATTAAATATTAAGTTATAACTAGGTTAGACACACAGTCTAGCGGTCGACTGTGTGCACATTCAACACACGTACACGTCCCCGGTTCGAACCTGATTCACTACCGTACCTCTGTTATATAATCAGTTTTGTTTTTGTTACATCATCTCTAGCCGTAGTATGTATATAAATATAATTAAAAAGCAAGTTTTGACGGGTTAGACACCCATCCCAGTTGGCCGGGCTGGGTGCAAAACACATAAGAGGTCACGGGTTCGAAACCTATGCGAGTCACCGGTTCAACCCTGTAAATCTTTTTAAATATAAATCAATTTCTGGAATAAGCTAACTAGATTATTAATGTAATTAAAATCCAGATTCTTTCGGGTTAGGCACGTAACTCAGTTGGAAGAGCTGCGTGCACGCAACCGTGAGGTCTCGAGTTCGAATCTGTTCACACGCAAATCATGGCCACTATGCGACCGGTCAGATCTGACGTCAGATCTGACAGCCCTTTTTTTATTTTAATTATTTATTTCATTATTTATTTTCCTTATCTATTTATTTAAACACTCCTATTTTTCCAATAACTTATATACTTTTATACTTTAAAGAATTTAATATAATCACAACCAAAATAACCTATTAACCTATATAAAAAATGGGGTATTGAGTCCAAATATAAATATGTTTATATGGCATTGTTTGTTTTTAGGTCAGTACTCCTTGATCGGTTTAATTCCCAACTCGTGCGCTCTCTTTTCCACTCAAGAGTACGCACCCAAGGTGAGTGAATCTCTACAAATTCCCGGGGTGTATCATGTGTCGTACCATTCCTTTATTTTATTTAAACACTTGTGCTTATATCATTTTGTGATCAAATGTGAATTCCTTGTTGTGTGGTTTATATGTGGATTCAATTTATCATTTCAGTGCACTCATTTCATTAGGCCCATCAGTTCCTCGTGGGATACGGGTTGAGCATCAGGTGCCTCATTAGATCGGCTCCGTTTGATTGAGCCTTGATCTCCGATACATCATCATTCATGTCATATATTCATTCAATGTGGTTTGTGATTGGTTACATCTATATATTTGCTCACATGTGATTTATGCACAATTTTCTTTAATAAACAAAATAAGCAATTATTTAAATGTTTTATCAAGGTTCACTCGCCAACTTTGTTGACCCAAAATCTCCTCTGTTTTACACATGATACAGGTGATCGAGTTGAGGAAAGAAACCCTTAGGATGGCCTAGAAGAATAAACAAGTTATTGCGTTGGAACAAACATTTAGATTTTTATTGTATTTGTATGAAATTTTTGTTGGATATTTAAATTTTAATTTGAATTTAATAAATATGAAACTTCTTAGTAAATATCATGAGCTTTGGTGATAACCCAATCATGCCTCGACTTTTATTCCGCTGCGGGTCGGGGTGTGACATTCCAGTTCTTTTCTGGGGAGAAGCTGTGAACACAGCTTGTTATGTCCTGAACAAAGTTTTGACGGTTAAATGGTTTAACAAAACATATCACGAACTATTGTTTAACTGAAAACCAAACTTAAAAGGCTTTGAACCATTTGGATTACCCTGCACCATTGTGCGAAACAAAGATAAGCAAAAATTCGGTGAGGTAGCCGATGAGGGTTACTTTCTAGGCTATATGCCTGGAACACCGAATAAAAGAGTTTTAAATCTAAAACTGTTAAAATTGAGGTGGTGTTTAACATGGAAATCACTAGTTATTCTCCTCAACAATCAATGAGTGGTCCTGCTATATTATATGATTATGAAAGTGTCTTTAAATCATTTAATATTCCTAATTTTTTCAATGCAGATGAGTCTCAGGTGATCCATACTGTGATCAGTGAATATGGCGAGTGTGACTTCATGCCTAGATCGAGTGTATCGATGACAGATGATCCAGAAACTTCTTCCAGTACAGCTCCGGAGGACTCCAGTGATAGTGAGTCTGAACCTATTCAGGGGGAGGACTTCATTAATCCATTTGCTAATATTCAGGGGGAGGTTGGATCTAATCTGGGAGATAATCTGGTTGTTGACACCATTGCTACCACACGTGTACACAGAGATCATCCAGTTGAAAACATCATTGGTGATGCTACTGCAGGTGTTCAGACAAGAAGAGGTGTGCTCGAAGGTTCCTGATTGTTTACTTCGATTCAGAAGACTCGATTGATTCATGAGTGTCGGTATAGCTGCTTTATTGCCCAAGAGGAGCCGAAGAATGTTCATATGGCTCTAAAAGACAATTGTTGGGTTGAAGCAATGCAAGAGGAACTTGCTCAGTTCAAGAAGTTGAAAGTTTGGGAGCTAGTTGACTTGCCTGAAGGAGAGAAGGAAATAGGCACCAAGTGGGTGTTCAAGTGCAAGAAAGACGACCGAGGGATCATGATAAGAAAAAAGTCTCGGTTGGTGGTAAAAGGGTTCAATCAGCAAGAGGGGATTGATTACAATGAAGTGTTTACACCAGTAGCAAGGTTGGAAGCAATTCATTTGTTCCTAGCTTTTGCTTCATTCAAGGGCTTCAAAGTTTACCAACTTGACGTGAAGAGTGCGTTTCTTTACGGGAAAGTCCAAGAAGTGGTGTTTGTCTCACAACCAGACGGGTTTTCTGATCCAGACTATCCAGATCGAGTCTATCGACTTGATAAGGCATTGTATGGGTTGCATCAGGCACCTAGGGCGTGGTATGAGACACTGTCAGCACATTTGTTAAAACATGGTTTCGAAAGAGGACAGATTGACAGTACACTTTTCATCAAAAGGAAGAAGGAAGACTTTCTGCTGGTACAGGTCTACGTAGATGACATCATTTTTGGGTCATCTGATGAGAACATGTGGCATGATTTCGAAGAGGTAATGAAGAACAAGTTTGAGATGAGTGCGATGGGTGAATTATCCTACTTTCTAGGTTTACAAGTTGAACAGAAGAAGGATGGGATGTTTATACATCAGAAAAAGCATGTGCATGACATTTTGTCTCGTTTCAAAATGGAGGATTGCGCTACTTTCAATACACCTATCTGTGAGAATCACAATCTTGGTCCAGATCATGAGAGTGTGGAGGTTGTTGATCCAACTCAATACTAGGCAATGATTGGTTCTCCGATGTACTTGACTGCTTCAAGACCAGACATCATGTTCGCAGTATGTCTTTGTGCCAGATATCAAGCGAATCCAAAGGAGTCACACATGAAAGCGGTGGAGCGGATTCTTCGTTACTTGAAGGGGAAACCTAAACTGGGGTTATGGTATCCAGCTGCTAGTGATTTGAAGTTTGTTGCTTACACTGATTCGGACTTTGGAGGATGCAAATCTACAAGGATGTATACCACAGGTGGTTGTTAGTTCTTAGGAGAGAGGCTCGTTTCATGGCAGTTCTTTACACAAAATCATTTGACAGGGCTCGTTTTGAATATTTGGTCGAACTCAACGGGATGAGGAATCCTGAATAACCATTTTTCCATAAAAATAGTTTGTAAATAATTTACTGCTTTTTAAAAAATTAAAAACATAAAAAAACAAAAAAAAATAGAAAATTAAAAATGAGTTTTCACTGTGTGAAAAAGAAGAAATGATAGTACATCAGCAAGTTAGACTGTCACACTAAAATTAAAAGAAAATTGTTTAAGTGTGATAGCAGCTTCATCATATGATGTACCAGTAGGCAAAAAGCATGAAATAATCAACTTACCTTTGTGATACACATATAATAAACTGTGTATGAGTGGGTAACATATCAGTGGTGTATGGTTGTATAACCTTAAATCTTGCGTTGATAGATTGCCAAAATCTAAGGTTTTAGGTATTTATATCGTTATTTCATCCGGGGTATCAAGGTTGTCCTTCTGCTGCATCCAAATATATGCTGACCTAGGCACAACCAGGATATCTTAAAGAGCTAAAATGCCAAATCCCAAAAATTGAAGAAGCTCTCCTAGGGAGCCATTCAAATATGCAAATTGCATTATTCGTACCAAAATTTGGTATTTGTCCTAACCCTCGTTGGATATTGGTCTCTTTGCTGTACGGAAGTACTGACCTGATCACCAATTATCTAACGTTGTAAATTCAAAAGGATGAATTTCGGTATACTCACCAACTACGATGAATTTTTGTGCATACCTTGATCGCGGTGGTATGTCCTGAAGTGGGACACACTAGTATATCAGTATAAATTATCAAAACAGATCACTAGGTAATGGTACTTGAAATGTTCATGTTTTTTTTTGTTTGAATGGATAAAGAATACTGGTAATCATCTTGAACTGCTTTTCATGAATATTGCATATAGAATTATAAAATAGTGTGAAAACAGTTTGATGTTGCTGATATGATCTTCTTAACGGTGATACTCACAAAAACGGAGTGTTTATTATTTGTTGTTTGTTTGCTTTCAGAAAATATAAAAATCCAAAAAGATTTCATTTTCTTGTAAATTCTTATTGTACGGATATTGGTTTTTCATGGAGGAGTTCTTACCGATAGTGGGAGACGATGTTAGAAGCTGAGTTCAATATTTTTAGATCTTGCAGGTTCATGGTGTTTAAAAATTCTGAGTATGTGGTTTGAATTGAGAAGTGCTGAATCTGTGATACAGTTTGTCTATCTCTTGAATAATAATAATTTGTTTAACTTGTGTTGAAAAATTCTTATGGTTTCTCGAGATGTTTGTTTTATAGTATACAGATTATAGTAGTGTGTTGCTGAGAAGTTTGGTGAAGAGGAGTTTGCTTGGATGCATGGTAGAACCTCCTTTCTACATTGCAGACAAAGTTGAAGAGTTTTGAAGATTGCTATGCAAGGACTAAACTGGAGTTTTACTCAAACGCTAACGATTTAGAAGATTTGGTGATTGGATACATCAACTTAGGGGGAGTCTGTTGCTGACAGAAGCTATTAAAGCTGAAGCTATCCAAAGACCAACGTCTTTCAAGGATACTGAATATTGCAAGAAGACTGAAGACTAAGTTATTTTGGAAGCTATTGTCAAGGGGGAGTTTGTTGGTGCATATTTGTGACAACAGCTTATATTTGGTCTTTTGATATCTTGAACAGGGAAGCTACCGAAGAAGGGTTCATCTTCGGGCACATCTGACAAAAAAAGGAAATGGAAAGCAATTCCTTAAGGCCAACATCATCGGGTCAAAACCAGCAGAACTCTCAGAAGCGGTTTAACAACAACAAATTTAACAATCAGCAGTTTGGTAACTCCAACAACCACACCCAGGTTCAGGGTGGTTATGCGGGCAAAAATCCCTTCTGCAACAAATGCTTAAGACATCACACTGGTCAATGTAATTCATGTCAAAGATGCGGTCGGATAGGCCACTCTGCTAAGGATTGCCGTGTGAATACTCAGCAGAGGTCGAACAACAATCAGTCCCAACCACGGCAGTCAGGGGTTACAAGGTCGTGCTTTCAGTATGGTAGCATGAATCACTTTAAGAAGGATTGCCCACAATTGAACAAGGGTAACAGTGCTGGAAACTAGGATCAGGGTAATGCTGGGAATGCGGGTAGCGGCAGCGGGGCTAAAGGTCGTGCATTCACGCTAGGCAAAGGTAAGTCGTGGCTTAACTCAAATGTTGTTTCTAGCAAATTTCCTTTGAATAACTGTTTTGTAAATATGATATTTGATTCCCGTGCCGATAGAAGTTTCATATCAGAGTCATTTAGGAAATGGTTAGACATTGCCCCAGTGGCGCTAGAAACCAACTACACTATAGAGTTAGCTGATGGTAAAACTAACCCACATTCTCAAAGGGTGTCAGCTCTCTCTTGCTGGTAACACTTTTGACATAAACCTAATGCCAACTACGCTGGGTAGTTTCGACGTAGTAATTGTATGGATTGGTTGTCCAAAAACCAGGCCGAAATAATTTGTGGCGAAAAGGTTATTCGCATCCCTCTTCCTAGTGGCGAAACTCTATCCATTCACGGTGATCGAAGCGGTGTCATCATGGATATCATTTCCTTTATGCAGGCGCAGAAGTATCTTCGCAAGAAAAATTCGGTAGCCATTCTTGCTCTTATCACAGAACCGCAGACGGGCGAGAGGAAAATCGAGGACATTCCTATCGTACGCGACTTCCCTGATGTTTTTCCTAGAAGATTTGCCTGGTCTTCCGCCTCAGAGGTAGGTCGAATTCGAGATCCCACTGGCGAACCACGCGGCTCCAATCGCCAGAGCTCCTTACCGTCTAGCGCCGTCTGAACTACAAGAACTATCACTTAGCTGCAGGAGCTATTGGATAAAGGTTTTATTCGTCCTAGCTCATCCCCGTGGGGAGCTCCGGTACTTTTTGTCAAGAAAAAGGATGGAACTTTTCGTATGTGTATTGACTACTAGGAGCTTAACAAGGTTACTATCAAGAATCGATACCCATTACCGCGCACACATGATCTTTTTAATCAACTTCAGGGATCAAGCTATTATTCCAAGATTGGCCTAAGGTAAGGTTACCACCAACTCCGCGTCAGGGAGGAAGACATCTCTAAAACCGCATTCCGCACTCGGTATCGCCATTATGAGTTCTTAGTCATGCCATTTGGTCTCACCAATGCACCCACGGTATTCATGGATCTTATGAACCGCGTGTGCAAACCGTATCTTGACAAGTTTGTCATCGTGTTCATTGATGACATACTAATTTATTCGAAGAGCAAGGAGGAGCATGAAGAGCATCTACGACTACTATTGGAATTACTACAACGGGAAAAGCTATATGCCAAGTTCTCCAAATGCGATTTCTGGATTCGCGAGGTTCAGTTCCTAGGGCATATAGTGAACGAGCAGGGTATTCATGTTGGTCCAGCTAAGATAGAGGTTGTCAAGAACTAGGAAGCACCGAAGACTCCAACGGAAATAAGACAGTTTCTTGGTTTGGCAGGCTATTATCGTCGTTTTATTGAGGGATTCTCAAAAATCGCTCAACCACTCACCTCCCTGACTCAGAAAGGAACCAAATATATCCGGGGTGAGAAACATGAAGAAGCTTTCCAGGTGCTGAAATAGAAGCTTTGTAGTGCGCCTATATTGTCCCTACCTGAGGGAACTGAAGACTTTGTGGTGTACTGCGGCACTTCCATTCAGGGACTCAGATGTGTACTCATTCAACGCGATAAGGTCATTGCGAACGCATCCCGGCAGCTGAAGGTGCACGAGAAAAACTACACAACTCACAAATTAGAGTTAGGAGCCATGGTATTCACTTTAAAAATTTGGAGGCACTATCTTTATGGAACCAAGTGTACCATTTACACCGACTACAAAAGCCTTCAACACGTTTCTGATCAAAAAGAGTTGAACACGCGGCAGCGTCTCTGGCTCGAACTTTTAAATGACTATGAATGTGCCATCCAGTATCATCCGGGAAAGGCTAATATGGTAGCCGATGCTCTTAGTAGAAAGGAACACGAGAAGCCCCGACAGGTTCGGTTCTTACGACTCACGATACACTCTAACTTACCCGAACAAATTCACAACACTCAGTTGGAGGCATTTAAACCGGAAAATTTGAAAGCTGAGAAATTACGCAAGATGGAGCGTGATTGGGAAACCAAATCAGATGGAACTTGTTACTTTCTTAATCGGGTATGGGTACCTCTCTACGGAAACTTGAGGGAACTCATAATGGACGAAGCTCACAAATCAAGGTACTCGGTTCATCCAGGATCGGATAAGATGCATCATGATCTTAAAACAACTTATTGGTGGCCCAACATGAAGGCTGAAATTGCAACTTATGTTAACAAATGCCTAACATGTACGAAGGTGAAAATTGAATATCAAAATCCTTCAGGGTTACTATAGCAACCGGAGATCCCAATGTGGAAGTGGGAACAAATCTCCATGGATTTCATAACTAAACTCCTCAGAAAACGAGGCGGATACGATACCGGTGGATACGATACCATCTAGGTGATCGTAACGAATTCAACTCATTTCCTTGCGACTAAGGAAACAAACAAAATGGAGAAACTAACCCAGCTATACATCAAGGAAATGGTCTCCCGTTATTGGGTATTGACTTCAATCATATCGGATCGAGATGCTCGATTCACCTCACATTTCTGGAAATCATTACAAAAAGCATTGGGCACGCGCTTGGATATGAGCACTACCTATCATCCCCAAACAGATGGCCAGAGTGAATGCACGATTCAAACACTCGAATACATGCTTCGAGCGTGTGCTATTGACTTCGGAAATAGTTTGGAAACTCATCTACCACTGGTAGAATTCTCGTATAACAATAGCTATCACACCAGCATCCAGGTAGCACCTTTGAGGCATCGTACGGAAGAAAATGTCGATCACCTATTTGTTGGGTGGAAGTCGGTGATAGTCAACTCACTGGTCCTAAGTTAATACTTGAGATACTGAAAAGATAGTGCAAATCAGAAACCGTTTGGTGGCAGCTCGCGATCGCCAAAAGAGCTATGCCGATCATCGTCGCAAACTGTTCAAATTTCAAGTAGGCGATAGGGTTCTACTCAAAATCTCAACCTGGAAGGGTGTTATCCATTTTGGGAAATGGGGAAAGCTAAATCCGTGCTGCATTGGACCATTTGAAATCACGAAGAGGATTGGTGCAGTGGCTTATCAATTAAACCTTCCTGATGAACTCAGTGGGGTTCATAATGTATTTCGGGTCTCAAATCCTAAAAAGAGTTTGTCAGATGAAAACTTAATCGTGTCATTGGATGAGATCCAAGTGGACGAACAACTGAGGTTCGTGGAAGAACCAATCGAAATCATGGACCGTGAGGTCAAGATACGGAGACACAGTAAAATTCCAATCGTCAAGGTTCGTTGGAACTCTCGGCGTGGACCGAAGTACACATGGGAACGAGAGGACCAGATGAAAGCTAAGTACCCCCAAATCTTTGAAACACGCAGCACAGATGGTGCTAACTAAACTTCGGGACGAAGTTTCCAGAACAGGGGGATACTGCGACAACCCGGGATGTTTACTGTTCACTTACTACTCCGCAAGGCATGGCACTTATGTTTGCTGTTCACTTACTACTCTGCAAGGCATGGCACTTATGTTTACTGTTCACTTACTACTCTGCAAAATTCCTTTAACTTGGGAGAATGTGGTAATCACGAAATTTTGCCCTTATTCCAATTCCGACACATTACAACACTCTACTCAAGTCAATTTTCGGGACAAAAATTCTTTCAACATGGGGTTAATGTAACAACCTAAACAATCAGATCAGTATTTGTTTCCGACTTCCACGCTAGTTTTGTCACGTGATAATTGACAGATTTAATTTATATAGATTAGTATAAAAAAATAAAAACAAAACCCAAACTTGCGGCCCACCTTGCGGCCCAAGTAACAAGCCCAAAACTCCCCACCTCTCGTTCCATTATGTATACGTATGTATGCATGTTGTGTTAATTATAAGAAAAAAAACCTAATACTACCCACCACCACCACCGCGCAGACGGCAGCAGGCCCCCCACCGGCGCGACACTCACACCTCGCCACCCTCTCGCTCTCTCTCGGCTCTCTCGCACCTTCTCTCAGTCTCCCGTTTCGGTTTCGATATTGGTTAGGTATATTATTTACTAAATATTTGTTATATATATAATTGAAACTTGATGATGGTTTTTGCGTATAACGGTTGAGGGTGATCCAGGGATCGGGGTGATACGTTAGTTAAGAAGGGTATGGTTATTAGTGATTATTTAATTCAGTTATGTGTTACGTGTTGATGCGTGATCTTGATGCGTGTTTATATACATAGAAAAATTGTTATGTGATGATATTGGTAGTTCTTAACGGTTTCGTGATCATAGCATTTGGTGGTTTGGGTTATTTGTCGGTTAGGCATACGGGGTATTAATACGGGTTTCTGGTTACTAAAGTTCATGTTTTGGTTGAAGATTAATTATTACGGGTAGGTATTATGGTAAATACGATCATGCACTGTTAGTAACTTGTATGGATAGGTTGTGTGATCGTTAAACATGTTAACGGAACTATTAGAACTTGTATTGAACATTAAAAGTCGAAAACAGAAAGCTGTTGGATGTTTACAGCCGACTTTAGTGGGCTGTAAATGGGTCAAAACCTAGTAAAAAAACACGATTTTCAAAAGCCTAAAATGAACCTCTTCGAAATATGATTTATACTACGTTGGTTTCATAATTTTTGGACCTTGTTTGGACCTTGTTTGGTTAGTGAAAATATTTTAGCGAGGAAGTTTATGGTAGTACTACTAGGCCCAACAAGCCCCACCCAAGCTAGTCGCGCTAGCCAGACCGGTAAAGGTCTAACCGGTATTGAATTTTCCTAACATAGTCATGGTTGGTGATAGCCTGGCACCTTCAGGGGCAACAACGTTAGCTTCTGTGGCTGACGGGTGGTCTTTTGGACAACCCGTAAGTGCGTTAAAATGATAAATATTCCATGCTTTAAACGTTTATTTGTTACAATTTGATGTCTACGGTGTGTTTGGCTTTTCAGGTACCGAAGATCATAATGAAGGACTTTAAACATGCTTTAGCGGGTACTTACAAGAGCCTAATAGAAGAGGGGACTTAATAGATTTCACGAAGGGTAAAAATGGAAAAATGAAGCTGACCACCATAAGCTACGGTGGCCACCGTAGCTTACGTGGAGTCCACTCTTAGAGATCACCGTAAGACAGAAGATTGAAGCCGTAATGAAACGTTTGGCCACCGTAAGCTACGATGGGCACCGTAGCTTATGGTGGTGGGCTACGGGAATTGTGTAACTGCCCAATTATGCTGAGTTATGGTGGCCTTTCACATTATCAATGATTGGAACGATTTGCAGAGCATTTGGGAGGCGATTTTAGGTGTTTTTCATTGATTCTAACAAGTTCAAAACAATATTTGAGTGTGTTTGATTCGTATGAACAAGACAATTGAAGTTTGTTTGATTGTGCGAACATGAGTGGCTAAACATTTCGGTGATCGTCTTGGGTGAAGGTTTGTTGAACAATTGTGTTTGAATTCTGAATTTCTAGAATAATTACTATGTTATGGTTTTTATGGTGTTGATTGATTGTTTGTAAATTATTGGTTGATATTGTCCTTATTGCTTGTTCTGTACGTTCTTGGTGTCGTTGACAATTAAGATATCACGGGGAGGTTTACGGGTTGGGTATTAATCAATTGGTCATCGAGTAACAACCTCGCATTTTAATCCGAGTACTTTGTTCCCTTTTATCACAAATAGTTAATCAAACACGAGTCATGTCTATGTGACTCTTTCTAGTAGAATTAAACACATGTGTTTTGAACCGGAGCCCAAGATGATAATTCCCATATTAATCTGTTAAAAACCAATTTTTTAATCGCTAGTAATTAAGTTTAAAATCCATCAATCGAAATCTGAAATTTAATTATTGCAAATTAGGTAATTTAGTATAATAGTACAACCTTTTGATAACATTAGTTCCACAAATCCTTGTGTTTGATACCCCACTTACCGCTATTTAGTAGCAGCTTTGGGATTAAATTTACGTGTGACAACGACTACATGTCAAATTTTGGCACCGGTACCGGGTATTTGTGCGCAACGTGTGTTATTGTGTGTTAGTATAGTTTGTTATTTTTCCGGGTTTACGCTGATTGTGTTAGTGTGCAGGTTCTCAAAGGTGTATGCATACTAGAGGACCCAACAAGCTATCGCCATTGGTATTTGATCCGGAAATCGAACAGACTGTACGACGCAAAAGGGTTTTGCTAAGGGAGAATAAAATCAGTGGTTCCCCAACAACACCATCAACACCTATTTCACCACTCCACACCATGGAAAATTTACCTACCACCACAAATCAAACTTCACCATCTACACCTCCACCAAATTCCACCTCTCACCCAACTTCGACACATGAAGTTGACCCATCTAACGCCGCATCACTAGTACCACCATTCTCATATTTCTTTCCCACATCCGGTCAATCCTCATCCACCCAATACCCTTTACCAAATCAACCATTACCAAGTTCCACCATTATCCATACTTCACCTACATTTCAACCATCAAACCCACCGGGTTCTCATAACCCTTCTTCACAGTTTGTGCAAACATTGGGTGTAGGAGGAGACGGGTATGATGACGGTTATGAAGAGGAATTCGGAGGTTATGAAGATGAAGGTTACTATTATGGGGGTGATGGAGGTCACTTAGGACCGCAAGGTGGAATGGATTATCCACCAAGTCAACCTACAGGGGTGCAACAAGTTCGTCCTCAAGGGCCACCATTTCAACAACCAATGCCTCTACAACAAATTCAAGTTCAACATCAACAACCACAATTTCAAAGACTGATGCATCAACCTCCACCTCAACAACAATTTGTGCCTTAAGGGTTAAGACAAGGTCCGGTGGGCCGACCAAGAGTACCATTGGGTGCCCCTCGTCGACATCATCGAGAAGTAGTGCGGGGGGTTGAAGCTCATTTTCGTCCGGTTATTACCAATAATCCTTCTCCGGTAGTAATACCTCAACGCCCGGACGGAAGGACATTTGAAGTTAGGACGACTGCCTTGCAAAGTTTGCCAAAGTATAAGGGTCTAGCAACGGAGGAACCCTATTTCCACTTGGAAACTTATGATTCCATTTGCAATACTATCGGGGGGCAATGGTTTTCATCGGATGATGTTAAGTTGGTGTTGTTTCAATTCTCATTGGAGGACAAAGCGAAGAGATGGTTCCATACTTTACCGTCAGCATCGATATATACTTGGGCCGATATGCAACAATGATTCCTCGAGGAATTCTTTTCAGCCCAAAAGACAAATGAAGCGAGGCGGAGTATAAGGAGTTTCCAACAACAGCCAAGTGAAATGTTTCATGAGACGTTTGAGAGATTTAACATGATGTTGAAAAATTACCCTCACCATGGTATAGCATTGTGGGAATTGTTAAATGCATTTCATGATGGTTTGAGCTCGGAGGATGCAAGGGATTTAATGTCTCTCATGAATGATACATTCGGAACAAATTATGAGCAGGATGATTGGGCATTTCTAGAACAAATGGCGGTCACATAAAAAGAAAAGCACAATCATCGAGGCGAGCTAGACATGTAATCACAAGGTCACAAGTGTATGCGGTGGAGGATGGAGAAGCACAAGCATCGAATCGGGTATATAATGTTTGTACTAATTGTAATGAACTTGGTCATGCAGCGGAGGTGTGCTTGGTGGGAGTAAATGCAAATCAAGTAGAGGAGGTGAATGCAATTAGAGGGGGTGGTCGGAACTTCAACATGAATTCGAACACATACCACCCCAGATTACGGAATCAACCAAATTTCCGCTATGGGAACCCGGCTAATCAGGCTAACCCTAATTTTCAAGGAGCTCAAAGGAGTTTTGCTCCTCGCCCGCAATATAACCAAGGGAATTTTAGGGGCGGAAATAATCAAGGGTATCAAAGTCAAAGTCAACAAGGGGGTGACCAAGGTGGAAACATGGGTCAAAATTCATCGAGCGGTAATGAGGTGATGGATATGCTCTGCATGATGCAACAAGACATGCAACGGAAGAATCAACTTGATGAAGCTCGTTTGCAAAACGATGAAGTCCGAGACAAAAGTATCCAAGCGCTCACCACACAAATGGGTCAACTTGCATCGGAGGTAGCGGATCTTAAGAAAGGTAAGGGTCAACTTCCGAGTGACACAAAGGTAAATCCCTCTCACAACACTTCACGTAATGTCAACATTAACCATGTAAGTATTCTACGAAGCGGTAAGGAATTTAAAGCAAATTTAGAACCAGTTTTGGTTGAAGGGGTGGTAGAGGATATTACGGGTAACGGGAGCGATGAGGATGATACCTCATCACCAAATGTGTCACGGGAACCTCTTGTTGAAAATGTAACTAATAAACCGGGGTTGGGTGAATTGTTAAATGAACAAAAGGAGGAAGGGGGACCGAGTCAAGTCCCGTTTCCTTCCGCGTTAGTTGACCCCGAAAAGAATTTTATTTCAACACGGGGTCCCCAAAAGGAAGAGCTCTTAGATGTTTTTAAACAAGTAAAAGTGAACCTTCCCTTGCTTGATGCTATAAAGCAAGTGCCCGCTTACGCAAAATTCTTAAAAGAATTATGCACTCAAAAACGACAACAAAAAAGGAAGTTGCCTAAGTGGGTAGATTTGACCGGGCAAGTTAGTGCGGTGCTAAAAGAAATCCTTCCTCAAAAGCGCCAAGATCCGGGAACGCCTCTAATCAATATTCAAGTTGGAAACTTTCCAATGTCAAAAGTGTTGCTAGATCTTGGAGCCGGGGGGTAAGTATTTTACCGGGTGGGTTATATGATCAATATGATTTTGGTCCATTGGCTCGGGTCTAGACGACGGTAGTTTTAGCCAATTTGTCTCACAAACTACCCCGAGGGATGGTCCAAGATATAATTGTAAAAGTTGATGAGTTTTACTACCCGATGGCCTTTCTAGTGCTTGACTACTCGTCCACCGACCCAAAACAACAACAAAATGTTATCTTGGGCCGGCCATTCTTAAGTACAGCTCACACTGTGATTGATTGTCGACTTGGTACGGTTGACATAACATTCGGCAACAGAAAAATGCGTTTAAATGTTTTTACTAACATATCTAATTCTGTTGGTGTTGACGAGTGTTTCATGGTAGATTTGGTGGATGGGTGCAACCCACATGAATATACGAAAGAGGATACTTGTGTTTGTGTTTGTGATGTGTTTGAACAGGTACATGCTAATGACTTGCGGGTGGAGGAAGAGAAGCAAGATGTGATGGCGTTAAGAGAGGGGCGACCACCATGGACTCATCAGTTTGAGAGTCTACCGGCAGAAGTTGATTCGGGGACAAAGCCATCTTTGGAAGAAGCCCCTATGTTGGATTTGAAGGAGTTACCGAGCCATCTGAAATATGTATTTCTAGGGGATAATGACACATTACCGGTCATTATTGACTCTAACTTAGAGGTGGCTCAAGAGAAGGAATTGCTAAGAGTGCTCAAAGCAAATCGGGCGGCTATAGGATGGATAATTGCTGATTTGAAGGGTCAGCCCATCCATTGTGATGCACAAGATAATCACAAGTGAGGATGCAAAGCCGACGAGGGAAGCACAAAGGAGATTGAATCCGAACCTGCGTGAGGTAGTAAAAAAGGAGGTAATAAAATGGTTGGATGCAGGTATTATCTATCCCATATCTGATAGTGCTTGGGTAATTCCTACCCAAGTAGTGCCTAAAAAGGCCGGTATTCAAGTTGTTAAAGATGAAAATGGTGAACAAATAGCCACCCGACCGGTCACCGGGTGGCGGGTTTGTATCGATTATAGAAAACTGAATACCGCAACCTCTAAGGACCATTTCCCATTACCTTTTATTGACCAAATAATTGAAAAACTTTCGGGTAAAAATACTACTGTTTTTTAGATGTGTATTCAGGATATAACCAAATTGCAATTCACCCTGATGACCAACACAAAACTACCTTTACTTGTCCTTATCGTACTTTTGCCTTTAGGCAAATGCCATTTGGCTTGTGTAACGCTCCTGCAACTTTTCAACTATGTATGATGAGTATTTTCTCGGACATGGTTGGAGAGTCGCTTGAAGTGTTCATGGATGACTTCTCCATTTTTGGCACAAGTTTTGAGTCATGTCTCGAAGAATTAGAAAAAGTTCTAAAAAGATGTGTCGAGAAGAATTTAGTGTTGAGTTGGGAGAAGAGTCATTTTATGGTCCAGGAAGGTATTGTGTTAGGCCATCTTGTGTCCGAAAAGGGGATGGAGGTAGACAAAGCAAAAATTCGGGTAATTTCATCGCTACCTCCTCCTAAAAATGTTAAAGGGGTAAGGTCATTCTTGGGACATGCGGGTTTTTATAGAAGGTTTATTAAGGGATTTAGTGTAATTACCAAACCCTTATGTAATTTACTATTGAAAGATGTTCCATTTGATTTTACTGATGAATGTTTGCAAGCCTTTAATGTTTTGAAGGAATAGTTGGTGAAGGCTCCTATCTTGCAGCCACCGGATTGGTCAAAACCGTTTGAAATAATGTGCGACGCCAGCGATACAACTATTGGTGAGTTTTTGGGGCAAAGGGTTGATAAGAAACCGGTGGCGATCTATTATGCAAGCAAAACTCTATCCAAGGCGCAACCGAGAAAGAATTATTAGCGGTGGTGTATGCCTTGGATAAGTTTCGGTCATATATTTAGGGGAGCAAAGTAGTGGTTTATTCTGATCATCGCGCGGTGCGGTATTTAATGTAAAAGAAGGATGCTAAACCTCGGTTGATTCGATGGATACTTTTATTGCAAGAATTCGACTTGGAGATTAGAGACAAAAAGGGAAGTGAAAATGTGGTGGCCGACCATTTGTCTTGGATTTTGGTTGAAGAGGTTGATGACCCAAGTGAAATTAATGAACGATTTCCGGATGAACAGTTGCTCGTTGTCTCGACTTCTACGGCTCCGTGGTATGCACATTATGTAAATTATTTGGCCACGGGTGCTATTCCCGAACATTGGACAAAGAGAAGACGACAACAGTTCCTGGTACAAGTTAAACAATATATTTTGGATGAACCAGACTGGTTCAAATCGGGCCTGATCAGGTAAGCAGAAGGTGTGTTTCGGAGATGGAAGTGGTTGAAATCTTAACCCATGCTCACTCCTCCGCTTGTGGGGGACACTTTAGCGGTCATCAGATGGGGTACCGGGTGCTCACGTGTGGGTTCTTTTGGCCCACAATTTTTAAAGATGCATGTGTGTTTGCTCGGAATTGTCTGAATGGCCAGAAGTTGGGGAGTATTTCAAAGAGGGATGAAATGCCGATGCAACCTATCTTGGTAGTAGATACCTTTGATGTGTGGGGGATAGACTTCATGGGACCATTTCCAAGTTCAAATGGGTTTATATATATATATTGGTGGTGGTGGACTATGTATCAAAGTGGATTGAAGCCATACCGACGCGGACTAACGATCATTCGGTTGTATATAAGTTTGTGCAATCGAATATTTTTGCTCGTTTCGGAATTCCACGTGTTATAATCAGTGACGGAGGTTAGCATTTCAAGAATTTTAATCTTGGCAAATTATTGAAGAGATATAATGTGAATCACTGTGTTGCCACACCATATCATCCACAAACCAGTGGACAGGTCGAAGTGTCTAAAAGTCAGATCAAAGAAATTCTAATGAAGACGGTACGAACAGACAGGAGGGCAAGTAAATTGGATGATGCATTGTGGGCATACCGCACGGCTTACAGACTCCTATTGGTACGACCCCTTATTGGATGGTGTTTGGGAAGGGGTGCCATTTACCAATGGAGTTGGCACATAGAGCACATTGGGCCATTAAGACGGTAAACGCTGATTACGATGAAGCGGGAAAGATCCAGAAACCTCAATTGAGTGAGATTGAAGAGATTCGAGATGAAGCATATGAATGCGCAGCTGCGTACAAGGATAAACTCAAGAAGGTTCACGATGCAAAGATTCGGAAGCGAACTTTTGAAACGGGTCAGAAAGTATGGTTGTTCAATTCGCGGTTGAAGATGTTCGCGGGTAAGCTTAAGAGCAAGTGGATGGGCCCATATGTTATTACACGTGTGCGAAGGTTTGGAGATGTTGATATCTTGGATGAGAGGACCAACAAGAAGCAAACGGTGAACGGGCATCAGCTCAAACCGTACTTAGAAGGAACTGATATCAAGTATCTTGAACTGGACAAAGTGGGCTACATCTTGCGGCCCTTGAACGAGAATTAATGCAAAAGGCCCAGGTTTGGTATTGTGAAATACTTTGTTGTTGTTTAGGTGTTTAGTTTGTTTTGTGTCTTTATCTGTACTTGTTGATTTGTGTTTGAAACAAGTGTGGGGAAGTTTATCAAAATTTCTCGCACACGGTATTGAGGACAACACGAATTTTTCAAGAGGGGGGGGGGGGTGAAATTAAAATAGGTTTTTGTTTTGTTCCTTGTTTAAAAAAAATTGGAAAAACTCCCAGTACCCACCGTAGCTTACGGTCCCCACCGTAAGCTACGATGGGTCAAAAATCCTTTACGGTGCTTATTAACTGTCTTATGGCCCTTTTTGAAACCTTGACCACCGTAAGCTACGGTGGCCACCATAGCTTACGGTGGCCTTTGGGCGTAAATGGGGTCCGCAAGTCAGTTTTTAACACGGGAAAACTTCTCAACCTCTCACTTTCTGCACAATTTTCGGCCACTTCTTCTTCTTCTTCTTCTTCTTCTTCTTCTTCTCTTCTCCTTCATTAACACCCAAGAACACCCACTTTCATCCACCTAAATCTTTCAATTCCTAACCCAATCAAGTGATTTTGGGGTCTACTTTGACTAAAATTTCACAAGGAATTCGGTTTTGTGCTTGCATTTGGTCGAATCTGTTGTTTTCGGGATCAAGTTTGGCACTTTTGATCCGAAAATTTCTAGGGTTTTGTGGGTTTTTTATAATCTTGAAGTTTTTAGGTTTCTTCATCTTCTACAAGATCAAGGTATGCAATTTCTTACATCTTTGTCATTGCATTGTAGGATTTGGAGATTTTGAGATGAACTAGGTTATCATGACCCACACTTGCTTATATTTGATAATTTTGAGATGAATTTGAATGAGTTTTGAATGATTATGGTCATGGAAGTTAGCTAGGTGATAAAGATAGGATTTTTGTGTAAATTTCACTAATTTAGGGGAATTTGTTCAAATTGATGCATATGATGAACTTCAAGTTTTGTCTAATTTTCATGACCATATCAATAAGCAAGTGTGGGGATAGTGTAGTGTTTGAAAAAGTGAGTAACATGTGTTCTTCATGTTTGTGTCTTGCAGGATTACAATGGGTCGAAAGGGTAAAGAAAAGGTGGGTTCATCTAGTAACCCGGCTCCAAGGAAAAGACGACTCATGGTGCAAGGCGTCAGTGATGAGGATATAGAGGAAGATGTGCCCGATCGAGGGCCCAAGCCACGATGGACATCCGGTCCATTACATGATCAACCGTAAGAGTGGAAGGCCGAACTATTTAATGATCAAATTAACCGATTGGCGCAGAGGAAGGAGGCATTCATTTGTGAGAAAGAAGTTAGGGAGGTTGATTTTGGTCCGTTTAGGATCACGGACAAATTCAAGGCTTAGGATGGGAAGCAGCTTTAAAGTGCTATGACTATGAGGGCACCAACCTTTATGATACAGAAATATAAGAGTGTATGGTCACTCTTAGGTGCCCTCCATACAAGGGTGGAGCTTCAAGAATGAGATTAATTGGCACTGTAAATCGCATAGATGTGGAGATGTCTTTTGATTCGTTGAGAAGGGTCGCGAAATTCGATAGCAAACCAGTTAATCAATATATGCTTCCGATTGGAAGATCTTTATTTCGAACTCGAAAAGCATATGAGATGGAATACCATGTTAGATTACCTGTTTTTACCGGGTACTACTCATGGGAAATTATATCAGAAGAAACTCAAGATTGAGGGGAATCTCATGCTCGCAATTTGTATGCAGAACGTCATCCCGACGAGGGGTGATAAGATGGAAGTTCGAAGGCCGAAAGTGCCGGTACTCTATGTTTTGCTAACTGGGGGTCCCATGTTTCCATTGTGTTTTTTGGTGATGAACAATATTTGGATCAGTCGAAACAGCTACCAGCGGAAAATCATTCCGCATTGTCATCTCATCACTGCATTATTAAAGATGTACGGGGCGATTGATGCTGATGATAAGGGATCTTACAAGAAGTTTAAGCCATTTGACATCCGCCAGCTGGGAGCTGGGTGGAAGTATTCAGAGTCTGAAAGATATCATAAGCTGAAGAGTGAAGGTCAATGATGGAGGGTTTTAAAGGTTGATCGCGGCCACTTCGGCCGGGGAAGAGGATGACCCCGAAAGTGATGACGAAGGCCCGAGTGGCGATAATGATTATATGGATGAACCGCAGGTTGCCCCATCGAATGTGGAACAGGGGGGTCAAGTAGTATTCCGACCGGGGGATTCTTTGATTTTTCTTGATTCCCTTATGAGCCGAATTGGGCTCATGAAGGTACCATGCAGGAAGTTATTGAAAATCAAAGGCCCTCGGTTTTTGATAGCTGGAGTGGGGCCGATGTAACATTCGTCGTAAAACGGGTTTCGAAACCCGCTTCGTCTAATAATCAAATATTCGGTTGAAAGTTCGTTGCGTATTTATTGTGCCGGTTATTTTTGATTCATAACTAATAAATATTTTAGAATTTAACCATAATTAATAAATAATAATAATAAGTAAATCAAACTAAAAACAAATAAAACAAAACAGGGTAGCCGAGTCTCGAACCCGGGTCTACCGCGTAGACACACACACATCACACCACTCCGCCACACACATATTTGTGTTTAATACTTAAACAAATAACACTTATGGTAAAACCGAAAATCAAAACCTGTAAATCAGCAAACCCAGAACCCGAAATCGCCGGCAAAACTGAAACTCCGCAAATGTTGCTACTTTCCCATGATTGAAACGCGTAAACTTGATTTCGACATCAGTTATAACCGTTGCTTAACACACAATTGAGTCAAAACCGTTTCTTTTGAGAATTGAAATCATTGACCATGATTTTGGTCTCTAAATCGAAACTGATCAGCCTGTCCACCTTATAAATACCCACCCAATTCCTTGTAAACATTTCGCTTAGAACCACACTCTCTTCCCGAAATTTTATTCCTTTCAACACGTTGCCGGAGACTTTCGCACTCGCCGGAATATCGCTGGAATCTCTAACCAGAAAACCGTAGTTGTTCTCCAAACCGGTATAATTATCTAAACCTCCTTGCTATCTCTTGATTAGTAATTTATTAGCTCAAAACGGTAATCAAAACTGTTTAATCAGTTTATTCAGTCGGAATCATTGTCGGGATTTTTGAATGGTGAAAAAGATGAAGTTGAGTTAGTGTTTAAACATAAATAAAAACGGGTATTTAACCGGGTTAGACACACAGTCCAGCGGTGGACTGTGTGCAATTACAAAGCACACGTCCCGGGTTCGAGTCGCGCATGTTTCCGATTTTCTGAAATAAAACCAACACTTTTTAAACTTATTCAGATCAACTCATAGCATATATATAAAATTAATATAATACAGTGTTTATGCAGATTAGACACACAGCCCAACTGGTTGGGCTGTGTGCACTCGAACCATAGAGCCCGAGTTCGATTCCGGGTTCTGTAACCAGTTTCGGCCATATTAACTCCTTTTTAATAAAAACTAAATAAGGTTAAAGCTAGTTAGTATATATATATAATTAAAATAGAGAATATTTCGGGTTAGACACGTAGCTCAGTTGGTAGAGCTGCGAGCACGTATACGAGAGGTCACGGGTTCGAACCTCACACGCTGCCTGATTACATGCTATCCGACCGGTCAGACCCGGTCAGACCTGACAAGGTCAACTTATTTTTAATTTTTGTTTTTTAATTTTTTATTTATTTATTAAATTGAAAATTTATTTAAAAATACTTAAAAATAAGATTTCCCAAGGTTAAAAATTTGCATTTAACTCACAAAAATAAATCTAAAAATCTCATTAAAAGCACTAATTAAAAATATTAATCTCAAATAAAATTTATTTATTCATCGAATTATTTCGTTATTATTTAGGTTAGTTTTCCCTCGTCGGTTGAATCATAAATTCGTGCGCATTCATCATTATCAAGGAACGCATCCACTGTGAGTGAATTCTTACAAATTCCCCTTTTTATTCACGTTTTGGGTGTATCATGTGCCGTACTATTCTTTTATTTTATTTAAACACTTGTGCATATATCATTTCTGTGATCAAATGTGTATTGATTGTTGTGTGAATTATACGTAGATTAAATTTATCATTTCAGTGCACGCATTTCATTAGGCCCATCATTTCCCTTGGGATACGGGTTGAGCATTAGGAGCCTCATTAGATCGGCTCCGTTTGATTGAGCCTTGATCTCAAATACATCATCATCTATGGCATATATTCATCCAAAGTGGTTTGTGATTGTTTATATATATATGTTTGCTCACATGTGATTAATGCACGAATTTGCTTTAATAAATAAAACAAACAATTAGTTAAAATGTTTTATCAAGGATCACTCGCCAACTTTTGTTGACCCAAAATCTTCCCTGTTTTACACATGATACAGGTAATCCAGTCGAGACAGGAAACACTTAGGATGGCCTAGAAGAATAAACAAGTTAATGCTTTAGAATAAACATATAGTTTCATTTTCCTTTGTAATTGTATGAATTTTGTTTTTGGATATTTAAGTTTGTAATTTGAATTTAGTAAATATGGAACTTCTTAGTAAATATCATGAGCTTTGATGATAACCCAATTATGCCCCGACTTTTATTCCGCTGCAGGTCGGGGTGTAACAGCCGAACGGACGTTTTTTGATCACCAAACATATATGGGCGCAAGCATGGAACGTACACTAAGGCACAGTTTTGATAGACAAGAATCTTGGAATCGTACACATGCCTATGCCTTTGAGCAGGAGATTAACAACCGGTATTTGGATGATCAGCAACGAAGAATGCATGAAGATTGGCATGCAGGACGTCCCGTGGTTGTGGACCCGCCTCCAGTTGACTACACCACCCTACCACCTTATGATGGCAGTGTTTCTTACCCAACACTGCCAATGCATCATTCTCAGTGGGTGGACCCGCGGTATGGGCAGCAACAAAGAGCTTGGAGCAACAACAAGGAGACGAAGGAAATAGTGCATTTGCATTTAATGAATTTTCGGAGATGATGACCTCCATCTTCGGACCTCCTCAGCCGCGCTACTACTGATCAGGTTTTGTTCTTCCTTTGTACAGTTTGTAGTTTGATTTTGTTGCTTTGTGTTTATGGTTGGGAAGGTCGGGGGTGTAACATGGTTGATAGTTTTGTTGGGTTGGTGTGTAACATCCGTAAAAACGGATTTTATCAAACCCGCTCCGTTTATTAACCGAATCAGTTAAAAATTTCGTTGCGAATTTAATGCCCAAAAACGGATTTTACCAAACCCGCTCCTATATATAAGTATTCTTGCCAAAGGATCAGAGGCATTATCAGGCGGTTATGAGAAGTTCCATGTAGGATTTAGTATTGCCTTGGTTGAAATTTGTGTTACATTCATATCATCTCGCCATTTAAAAATATTGGACTGTGTTCTATTTCTACATAAACTAACCTCTCCATCATAACAAACGAGAGAGGAACTGTCACCATTCAAACATATATGCTATCAGAATGTAGATTCAAATATTAGCTGTTGTATTTATTTATGTTCTATAGTCATAGAACCAATCATAACTTACTGATAAAACCAATGAAAATTTGACAAGAATATGGTGGATACGCCGCTGGTACTTCCTATATATAAGTATTCTTGTCAAATGATCAGAGGTATTGTTAGATGGTTATGAGAAGTTCCATGTAGGTTGTAGTATTAGAAGTTTTGCCTTAGGATATAACCATATCCTTCCAAACATATCCAAACTCTTATGCATGATATCATAGTTAGCGAATCAATTCTGCTTATCAATACTTTTACAGTAGGCAACAAAAGCGATTCCTGTAATAGGGTACTTAACCTTTACAAGGGACGTTACCGCCTCAAACAAAAATTTAAACCCTTACTTTTCTTCTAGGTATGTAACTGTCAAACTAAACACCATCATTCTTTTAGTCAAATATATCACTACTTAAATTTCGGGATGAAATTTCTAAAAAGCAGGGGATACTGTAACATCCGTCAAAAACGGATTTTACCAAACCCGCTCCGTTTATTAACCGAACAATCAGTTAAAAATTTCGTTGCGAATTTAATGCCCAAAATAATTTTAAACGATACATAATTAATTATTATCTTGGAATATATAAATTGTTTTTGAAAAACTGTTAAAAATAAGAAAATAAAAATAATATGTTTCTGCCGGGTTTCGAACCCGGGTCAGTCAACCGGTTCAGCAGAAACTTAACGCACACACACTCAACCACTGCGCCACTAGTGTTTCTTGTTAATTATTAGAATCAATTAATTCATAACATGTTTTCCGAATTCAAAACCGGCGCCCAAATTTCAGTCGTCGGAAATCCCGGCGATCTCGCGAGATTGGACGGTTACTTCAGTTATAACGTAAACCTTAAACACTACATCGGTTATAACCGACGCCTGAACCCGCGACACAAGCTATAACCGCCGGAGAATTTTTAGCCGACGAATCAAGTCGGAAATCGGACCAAATTCATCGACGACCTGCCCTATAAATACCTCCTCGAACCTCTGCAAGCTTTTTCGCTCAAAACCGCACCTTTACCCGACGTAATTCCATTCGCTGGAAAATTTCTGTACATCGCCGGAAAACCGAACCCTTCACTTCTAAGCCTTACTAAACCCCCTGAGCTTATACCGAAGTCACCCACATCCTTTTCAAGCTTTCTGAAGACTCTCTGCTGCAAGACACACGTCGCCGGAAGTGTTTGCTGTCACCGGAGTTTCGCCGGAGAAACAGAGGAGTCCAGTCGGTATACCTTACGCTTAATCCTTCATTCTTTTTATTTAATCTCACATGTAATTGACCATCAGACACTAACGAACATGATTTAATCATCGAACCAGTCGGACTTTCGATTCTGGTTAAAATCAACGAAGAAGACGAAGTTTCTGTAGTGTATAAGTATAATTAAAATCAAGTTATTACTCGGGTTAGACACACAGTCCAGCGGTGGACTGTGTGCACATTAAACACGTAAACGTCTCGAGTTCGAATCTTGTCCCACGCATGCTTGCCTTAATAAAAATGTCTTTTTGTTAACCGAACCGGAGTAACTGCTGTATATGTTAAGTATAATAATAACCGGAATAATAACCAAGATAGACACACAGTCCAGCAGTGGACTGTGTGTATGTTTAAATCACAGGACACGAGTTCGAGTCCGGGCTACCGCACCGGCCCGGATAATTATTAAACTTTTTATTTAAGACAGAAATGGAAATGTTCAGTTTGTATATAAGTATAATAAAAATCGGTTTATATAACAAGTTAAACACACAGTCCAGCGGTGGACTGTGTGTTAACCTAAACCACAGGTCCCGGGTTCGAGACCTGTGGAGAGCACCGGTCCGATTCAGTAAAATCTTTTTAGAAATAAGTTGATTTTCGGATTAATCTAATTAATATATAAATATAATTAAAAATAGAAATATTTCGGGTTAGACACGTAGCTCAGTTGGTAGAGCTGCGTGCACGCGTACGGGAGGTCTCAGGTTCGAGCCTCACTCAGCGCACACATACACGCATACGAACCGGTCAAACAGTCAAGGTCAAAGGTCAACGGTCAACGGTCAAAAAAGTCAATTTTTATTTTTATTTTTATTTATTTATTTTAATTAAAAATCAATTAAAAATACTTAAAAAATAACATTTTTAAGGTTAGAAAATAGCCTTAAACTCACAAAAATACACCCAACAATCCTACTAAAATGGATTAATAAAATCCGTTTACTTACCGAAACATTATGCCATTATCTAGGTTAATTTCACTCGTGGTTAAAACCACTTCGCGTGCATTCAACATCATCAACCGAACGCACCCACTGTGAGTGAATCTTACAACTCCCCCTTTTTAATTACACGTTTTGGGGTGTGTCATGTGTCACAAAATAATTAACTCGTTTATTTAAACTTGTGCCATACCATATCGTGATCTAAACTTAGATTGTTTATATTGTTGTGATTATGTATTTCATTTTGTCAACTTATATGAAATTCATTTATTAAGCCCATCAGTTCCTCGTGGTAGACGAGTTGAGCAACGCGTGCCTCAAAACAAATCCATTATTGTTCATGTGTGTATTACTGAGTTTATATTATTTATAGTTATGTATTTTATATTGTCAAGTTTATGCAATTCATTCATTAGGCCCATCAGTTCCTCGTAAGAGACGAGTTGAGCAACGCGTGCCTCTAAAAGATCCATTATTGTTCATGTGTGTATTGTTTATTATTAAATTGATTGGTGAATAAGTTTACATCTATTTTTACTCATGTGTGGTTGTGCACTTATTTTATAATCAACTAAATAAACTTGTTCAAATGTTTTCCATAGGATTCACTCGCCAACTTTTTGTTGATCCAAAAACCCTTTTACACATGATACAGGTGAACAGGATGAAGCAAGGAAAACATAGCCTTAGAAGAAAACAAAGAAGCTTAGATTGATGCTTAGGTCATGATGCAATTATGTTTGTAAATTTCCACTAAATTGTATTAATGAATATGGAACGTTAAAATAAATGTCATGAGCTTTGATGATAACCCAATCATGCCCCGATCACCTTTTCCGCTGCGGGTCGGGGTGTGACATGGTGTTTGTGGTTGAGTTTTTGATATAAAAAAAAGAAACATTGGGATTTGAGAGTTTTACCGAAAGGTGAGTTGAAGAAACAAGTAATCATTCCTCTAAACCCACACATTGGGGACAATGTATCCCAAGTATGGGGATGGGGGAAAATTTTTAGGAATTTTGAAATTTTTTTTGTGAACCGAACGAAACAGTTGTTAAAGTTTGAAAGTAATACCATATTATGCATGACACATCATTATCCCAATTACATTCTTTCTTGGCGGTGTGTATAGTGTGTTAATAGAACTTGGATAATATATGCTTGTTGAAACCTGAGTTTACATGCTGGTGAATATGATGAGGGCATTTAGGTAGCCTCGTTTGGATGTGTGTTGAGTGTGGGTTTGGGGGATTGGACCTCATAAGTTATGAATATTAGCTTGGTAGTGAGCGGGACGGGGGGTTGGACATTAGTAGCCAAATTTGAGCTTGTAGCCTTTCAATTGTCACCCGAACCTATGTCCTAAAAATTCTACCTTTTGATCGACCCGGTTTAGATAGTTGTTCTTGTTATGTTAGTATGTTCTCTTTCAATAGTGTAATGCATTGTGAAAAAAAAAGAAAAAGAAGAAGAAATGAAGAAAAGAGAAAAAAGAAGGAAGATTAGTTGTACAATTTGAGTGTGTTATTTATATTGATGTAATAATAAACCGGGTCGATTAAGCAAGCTTCATGAATATTTCCTACCAATTCCTACCTATACACATAGCCTTGTTACAACCCAAAAGTCCTTCTGATTCACGACCATGTTAGACGAATTGTAGGTAAAGACTCGATTGTTATCCAAGCTTATTGTCGCACATTTGCACACTTGTATTGAGTGATTTAGCACCATCTTGCTAGTGCTATTTTGTTGCCGAGAGAAGAATTTGGTGAGGTATGTGTTATGTGTTATGATGGTAAAAGTTGATAACGGGGCAACTTGTTTGTGTTTGGTTTATATGATGATCACTTGTTTTTTTTTAAACTCTTGCGAAATGGTTGCTTGGGGCAAGCAACGTTTAAGTGTGGGGATGTGATGGGTGGTCTTTTGGACAACCCGTAAGTGCGTTAAAATGATATATATTCCATGCTTTAAACGTTTATTTGTTACAATTTGATGTCTACGGTGTGTTTGGCTTTTCAGGTACCGAAGAGCATAATGAGGGACTTTGAACATGCTTTAGCGGGTACTTACAAGAGCCTAATCGAAGAGGGGACTTAATAGATTGCACGAAGGGTAAAAATGGAAAAATGAAGCTGACCACCGTAAGCTACGGTGGTCACCACCGTAGCTTACGGTGGAGTCCACTCTTAGAGATCACCGTAAGACAGAAGAATGAAGCCGTAACGAAACTTTTGGCCACCGTAAGCTACGGTGGGCACCGTAGCTTACGGTGGTGGGCTACGGGAATTGTGTAACTGCCCAATTTAAGCTGAGTTATGGTGGCCTTTCACATTATCAATGATTGGAACGAGTTGCAGAGCATTTGGGAGGTGATTTTAGGTGTTTTTCATTGATTCTAACAAGTTCAAAACAATATTTGAGTGTGTTTGATTCGTATGAACAAGATAATTGAAGTTTGTTTGATTGTGAGAACATGAGTGGCTAAACATTTCGGTGATCGTCTTGGGTGAAGGTTTGTTGAACAATTGTGTTTGAATTCTGAATTTCTAGAATAATTACTATGTTATGGTTTTTATGGTGTTGATTGATTGTTTGTAAAATATTGGTTGATATTATTCTTATTGCTTGTTCCATACGTTCTTGGTGTCGTTGACAATCAAGATATCATGGGGAGGTTTACGGGTTGGGTATTAATCAATTGGTCATCGGGTAACAACCTCGCATTTTTATCTGAGTACGTTGTTCCCTTTTATCACAAATAGTTAATGAAACATGAGTCATGTCTATGTGACTCTTTCTAGTAGAATTAAACACATGCGTTTTGAACCAGAGCAAAAGATGATCATTTCCTTATTAATCTGTTAAAAAACAAATTTTTGAATCGCTAGTAATTAAGTTTAAAATCCATCAATTAAAATATGAAATTTAATTATTGCAAATTAGGTAATTTAGTATAATAGTACAACCTTTTGATAACATTAGTTCCACAAATCCTCGTGTTTGATACCCCACTTACCGCTATCTAGTAGCAGTTTTGGGATTAAATTTACGTCTGACAACGACTACACGTCAATGACAACTCGTAACTTCGAGGTAAATACCATTCGTTTCGCTTTACAAATTAATTATATATTTGTCTAAATTATAGTGTGTCAATGAATATTCGAAACCAACTCCATATCGTATTGAACAGACCCGAACCGTTGAATCAAAATACATGTCTCGCGTGTCGATTCAACCCACTTGTGTATCTTGAAACTCATGATTACGTATTTGTAAAAAAAATATCACATTTTGTGTATATGTAATGGTTGTGCTACCTAGTAAAATGTTATTATTGTTACTATTATTGACTTATATAGGATCATGCATTTTAATCACACTCACATTCGAGAAACTTCAATATATTAAAACTAAAACTGTACAAGAATAAAGAATTTTCTTTAAGAAACATATTATATTGAAATTTTTTTTTGAGCAGTCCTTATTAATATCGAAGCCCATATTAATGGTTGTTCCAGCATTCTATTTTAATGCTACGGCCCAAACAAAATTCCAGAAACCACCTCCAGCCTTTAGATCATTTAATAGGTTACGTATGCATGTTTTGTTCATATCACACAACCTCACAAACCCTAAAACGCACACACAGACATGCAATCTCGTGCCCTCCCTTTCTCTCTTCTGCCGACACGAACAAGACCCAAGAGTTCCTTAACAAGTTCGGTTCAAGGCCCGAGTCTACTTCCTTCGTCGCTAGGTATTCGTTATCTTGTGTTTTTGTGAAGTTTTAAATGTTCAATGTGATTGTGTATAGGGTATCTTGGTTGGGTTCATGATAAGATAACAATTTTTGATGTTATATGAAGTGCTAGGTGTGTTTACATGTCGGTTAAACCGCAAGGGTTTTCGTTATGGGTTAAATCTTGGGTTTTGAGACGGTTATAAATGTTCATGCATGATCGTTATTAAGTTTTATGGTTGTGCTTGTGTTTAGATGATGACCTTGTCATCTTGCGATGAAAAAATGTGGGCTAGTGTTCGGGCAAATCAAGTTATAATACGTAGATTTGTCAAGTATGCCGTTTAGGCCTATAAATATGGTTTGGGGTTATATCTTTAATGTTTGAACAAGGTATACATGATATAAACAACTTATAATATGCTGTTCCTAAAGTATACATGCCGCGGGCTCGTTAGGTGATAGGTTGCGAGATCGAGAAACGTATACAACAGGCTGTCCGACAGTTACAACCGAATTTACTAGGCTGTAACCGGATAAAATTTTGTCAAAAACTGTTGTTTCTTTAGTCTAATGTGAACTTCCAGGAAAAATCTTTCAAACCCACTGGAATGGTATTTTTTTGTCGAAAAATAGATGTTTTATAAATTTTTCTGTATTGAAGGTTCAGGCTGCGTTTTCTTGCAGAATTTGTAGCCATTACGAATGTGATAACTTAATGTAGGAACTGAGTTATGATCTCAAATTTTTACTATAGGAATTTCCAGGAGGTCATGAAAATCTCCAACTGGAATTTCATAAAAAGAATAAATGAGGATTTTTAAATGATTTTTGGCGTAAACTGTCATCAGAAAGTTGTAGATCAGACCTAGGTGTAGGGAATGATTTTAGTGATTTTTGTGTATGGATTCAGGTTATAAAAAGAATACATAGGTATTCGGGAACTAAATGGCACGCTTTGTTAAAATATTATAATTTTATGAGTCCGTTTAGTATTTTAAATAAATTCCGAAAAATTGCCTTAAAACTGACATGAAACTGCATTAAGCTGAAAGTATTTGTGAAGGTGTTAAATATGATTGTATATTGCAACAAAGTGTTTTATGTTATTAGAAACGCTAACGGGTGTCTATGAATGCTTTATATGGAATTAGGCGATTATCTACTCTAACTTACTTAAACGTGTAATTTGTATGACAACGTGATTCGGTGACTATGTGTTAGACTACGAGTAGGAATTCATAAATTAAACTAATTGAAACGGTAAACATATCAAAACAAAGTTAGCTACCAAGCAAATAAGGTGAGTTCACAACTTTTTTTTCTAAAAGCATGCGTCCCTGGTTTGAGACAACACTTTTTAGGGTATCCCTGGTTTGGGCTACGTACGCGTCCCTTGTGTGGACCATTGAAACATGCTTATCCACTGGAGGTGGATAGTACACTTAGACTAAACGAAAACTCTCTAATGAAAGTCCCTACATTTTATCGACTAGATTTCCGGGTGGGCATACGCGGGTTATTAGTTGATAGCGCTATTAGGTTTGACAAGCCTCTAACCGTGCTGGAGGCCGGACGTGAACTTCTAACCTTCACTCGTGCTTTAATGTTGATAGACATTATTGACGGCACAAACGAAACGTCAGCATTCGGTACACAGTTTAGTCATATGATGAGGGTTAGCTACCCGAGTCATACTTAAATCAAAAGTTGTGAACTTTACTTTTACTAGACTCAAATTTTGTGAATTCGCCAACTTTATTGTTGACACGTAGTTGCATGCTTTGCAGGTCAGTATGTACAGCTTTGGACATGCATTGCAATTGGCTGGAATGGGTGGTTCAATGAAACGTATTGTTTTGAACATTTATCTAACTTGTAGTTTTAAGTTACTATTGGTTTTTAACTTTATTTTCCGCTTCAACACAAACTGTCTTTTAAACAAATTAAAACCTTATCGCTAATCATGTTGATAGTGATACTTTTATTATTTTAAATGGTTGGTTCAACATGATAATTGGCTACCGCCTCGCGGTAAAACCCGCATGTGGAATTTGAGGGTGTGACAGATTGGTATCAGACCCATTGGTTATATTGAACTAGGTTTAAAAATATAAAATAATTTTTTATGAAAACCGGACTATAACTGTTCTTCACTGGAAACTACCACGACACCACACCCCAGATTGCAAGGTTTGTCATACTTATATGCATACTTGGTACTTGTATTACTTGACATTTATATGTGCATTATCCTTACTATATTATAACTTTTGTGCGAACTAAAATAGGTAAGTGTAACGTATCACGGGCATGTCGACATCCTCATCTTCCTCTTCCGAACGTTCCCATGCACCAGGGAAAGTACCTTTGGTTCATTCCCCTCCGCGTTGCGTTGAGACCCGCGCTTATCGTCGGGCACGTCTCGCCCAAACCGGTGAATCTTCTTCTCTACCTACCCCTGACCAGATACGTATTCGATGCTTAGAAGTGGATCTGAAGATGCTCTTAAAGGATTAAGTATTTGGAGAAAGCTAACGCAAGGAGAGATTTTTAGGTTGGACTTCAAGAAGTGAACTTCCACGAGACTGCTTGGAGGGTGCATTTCTTGGATGCACGTGTATCACCAGCACCACCATCACCATTGGAAGAACCAGAGCCAGAGGAAGAAGAACCCGAAGAGGGCCCAGCGGAAGAACCTGAGGGGACCCTGAGGAGGATCTCGAGGAGGAAGAACCTAACGAGATAGCCGCTGATGAGGATGACAATGATGACGACAGTGACGATGGCAACAACGGCGATGCTGGCATGGACGATCGAGAAGTCGATGGCGGATCCACCACCTAATTATCTTTCTCATTTCATTCGTTTCTGAAACTATGTTTACTTTTAAATTTGAATATTAGTTGAGATACGTTGTAAAGACAATTGCAATTTATTTTCATTGGATATTTTTATATAAGTTGTTTCATATGTTGCTTGGACTTGTTGTCATTGATTAGCTTGTTCTTGGAATTTACATAATGAATGTATAACTGTGTTTTAAATACTCATTTTTGTTAGATTAAAGGAAATCATGAGCGATAGAGGCAATGGCCGTGGCAGCGGGCGTGGGGGCATCAACATGACCCAAGCCCAACTAACGACACTTATAACGACCGAGTCGCTGAAGCGTTGGCGACATATCATGCCACTCAAGGTGGAGGTAAATCTATTGTTATAGAATGCCCTAAATATCTATTTCAATTATTGTTCTCCTTTATCTCTGTGTTCTTATTCGTGCTAAATTTCTTGTTCAGGCCCGCAAGTCTAGCCTCAGCCACCAGCTTGCACCTTCAAATCATTCATGGGTTGTAAGCCCAGTCACTTCACTGGCAACGAAGGTGTTATTGGTCTGCTCCACTGGTTTGAAAAGGTGGAATCCGCATTCGCCATGTGCAACTTCCCTACTAAGAATAGGGTTAAATTCGCAGCGGGAGTTCTCGAAGATGCTGCGCTTTCCTGGTGGAACGCGCAAGTACATATTCTAGGCTTGGAAGTTACTAATGCCACTCCTTGGAACACATTCAAGGACATGATGAAAGAAGAATACTGCCACAGGGATGACATTCAGAAATTGGAAACCGAGTACTACAACTTAAAAATGTCTGGTTCAGAGATCGAGGCGTATACAAAACGATCAAACGAGTTGGCCTCCTTGTGTCCTAACATGTCTGATCCATCTTTCAAGCGAATCGAGCTATACATCAAGGGGTTAGTTCCCCAAATTCAAAGCATGGTGACCTCAGCCAATCTTCAAACTATCCAGCAAAACATCCGACTTGCTCACCAACTAACTAATCAGGCAGTGGAACAGAGCAAGTTACCTAAACGCAACGCATCAGTTTCTGAAAGCTCTTCTGATAACAAGCGTAAATGGGACGGAAGTCAAGCTAAGGGTTCCAGCTCTACTCAACCCCCTCAGCAGCAAAGAGAATTCGACAACAACCGTACCCCAAATCAGCAAACGTCGAATCATCAAGCTCGAGGTGGTTACCAGGGAAACCAACCCAAATGTGACAAATGCAACATACACCACCATGGGCAATGCGACCCAAACCACTGTCAGTAGTGCTGGAAGCTGGATCATACAACTAAAGATTGTAGAAGTCCTTATCCAGCCAGACAAGCTCAGCAACAGCAAAATCAACAACCTCAACGTCAACAGCAGCAACAACAGGGTAACAATAGGGGATGCTATCAGTGTGGTGCCGATGGGCACATTAAAAGGAATTGTCCGCAGCTGAACAACAACAACAATGCAGGAAAAGGTAACACCAATAATAACAATAACAACAACGTTGATACGGGGAATGGCAGCAGAGGCCGAGCATTCGTCATCGGTTCAAGCAAAGCAAGAAATGACCCTAATGTCGTGACGGGTAAGTTCCTTCTGAACGACTCTTTTGTTTTGGTACTTTTTGATTCTGGCGCGGACCGTAGTTATGTTTCCACGAACTTTAGTACACTACTTAAGCCTGCCCCAACTTTTCTTGAGCGTAGCACACAGTAGAACTAGCTAACGGAAAATCCCTCGAGGCAACACGTATTCATCGCGATTGTAGTTTGGAGTTAGCTGGTCACAAATTCGATATTGACCTTATCCCTATCACTCTCGGTAGCTTCGATGTTGTAGTCGGAATGGATTGGCTATCCCTAAATCGCGCGAAGATACTTTGTCATGAAAAGATCGTTCGCATACGCCTTCCTAGTGGCAAAACCCTTGATATTCGAGGCGAGAAGGGTGGCGCTGTAGTAGGCATCATTTTATTCATGAAAGCCCAAAAGTGTCTACGAAAAGGCTATACTGCTATTCTAGCCCTTGTCACTGATGTTTAAATCAAAGAGAAAAAGGTTGAAGATATTCCTATTGTTCGCGACTGTCACACCCCGGATTTCCAACCCAAATCCATACACCAGTGGGCCCGGGTGGGGAGTATTGTGACATCAGTTGATAACATCATAGTTAATTAAACACGGCACAGTGGAAGTCTTGGAGTAAAATTACTATTACAAACCAAATGTTCGGAAATACAAAATAATATATAGGCTCGTAATAGAAGATCCACAGGTGGATCATAAAATGTACAAAGAAAGAATATAAAATAGACTTTAGGGCAGATCTAAGGATTTGCAGGATCCTCCTAATCACTACCGAGCAGCTTCCGGCCTATTTCGTGTTGTACCTGCAATTTAGTCTTTGGACGATACGTCAGATTTCGCTGGTAAATACACCCAACTTACTCATTTTGAAAACATTTTAAAATGATTTTAAGTGCACAGGGCACGAAATCTTTTATAACTTGGGAAAGTTACTATGTAACCTTGTTAACAGATTCACATGTTTGTCCATACATATAGGGCCCAGTACAGAGACCGAGACATGATTAAATACACACCACTTAGAACTCACAGAGGAGTTATCCCCAACGTCTTGGGTAATCTGCATTTGAGCGTCTGTCAGGTGTATGCCTACACCCCGCGCTAAGGTCGTGGCCATTAACTAATCTAATGAGCCGAGGATATCCAGGACACGGTAATTTAACCCCCGATGTTTAAGTTATCAAACGAAACTGATTAAAACAGAATATGCGGATTTACTAGCCACAATCTGGCATTCGATTAATCCAATTTCTGACCAAGCGGGAATAGTTTACCGTATCCCAAGCCCGTATATGGAAAATAAGTCGAGAGTATTACCTGAGCTAGTCTTCTTTTAATTTCAATAACTCAGCCGTATACAAAAGTACTAACGTGTAGATAGCATTTACCTGCAAGGCTCTAGTCTGGTTATGGCATAAGCTAACCAATTAATACTAAGGGTCTTTATTTAAGTCATGGACTTAGACCGAGTAGTGTACATGATCAAAACGTATAACGCTTAATTAAACGATGATCGGATATAATGTAGTTTAAACCCGACAAGTACTTTGACTTGCATAATATGGGTAAACATTAACATTCTGGATTTTGAGATTAAAATGAATAGGTTAAACCCGTTTCGGTTAATTTTTGTAAAATAGTTACATATACTTAACCGTGCGCATATTAGCGATATCGGGTGACCGGATAAGACATGGACAAGTTCTATATGCCATTATACTTTAAATAAGTTAAAATATCAGTAGGATATTAACTTATATGCTCATTAAGGTTTTAAAAAGAAACTATGCCTCATAAGGGCATTTCGGTAATTTCATACCGTATATAAGGAACTTGAATATAATTGAAGTTTATAATCATGAGTATTTTGGAAAAATAGTTTATTTATGATATAATATCAGTAGGAAATCAATTCTATGTGAAATTTATCTTTTATGACCAAACTATGCACCGAAGGGGCATTTTGGTCATTTCACACATAGTTTATAAATTATTTGGGATTCTGAGTTCATAACATGTACCTACTGTAGATATGTTTAAAATAAGTTTTAAAATCAGTAGGTAACAAGTCTTGGTTAATTAATACGGTTTAAAACCATACTATGCGCCGAAACGGCGCTTATGTCGTAAAACGATGTTTTATGCGATGTTTAATAAAAACTGACATTAGGGTAAGATTAAAATGTTTTAGATATATTATTTAATATAACATATCAGTAGGTAAAAGATTTACCTTGAAAATATTTGATTAAAACTATCTTATGAGACACAAGGGTTAAAATCGTCATTTATCGACATAGTTTAAGTACTTGCTTGAATACTCAGTTTATAACTTGTTTTAATATCCCAAATAATCCTACTTATAATATTACATCAGTAGGAAACTTTTTTCAAGTTCATTATCATTAAAACCTTGATTTATATAAAAAGGACATTTTGGTCAAAGATGGCATAATTATAGAACTTGCGTATAAACTTAGATTCTGATATGATCATGTAATATAACCTCAGAGGGTTATGCTACATTATATTATGATCCTAATGCAACTTTAGATCAGTAGGTAACTAATCTAAATCGGTTCAGAATCGAAAGTCAAAGCAGAAGTCAAACTTCACGACTTTCGGAAAGATTTACCTTGAAAACATAACATATCGGTAGGTAAAAGATTTACCTTGAAAATATTTGATTAAAACTATCTTATGAGACACAAGGGTTAAAATCGTCATTTATCGACATAGTTTAAGTACTTGCTTGAATACTCAGTTTATAACTTGTTTTAATATCCCAAATAATCCTACTTATAATATTACATCAGTAGGAAACTTTTTTTCAAGTTCATTATCATTAAAACCTTGATTTATATAAAAAGGACATTTTGGTCAAAGATGGCATAATTATAGAACTTGCGTATAAACTTAGATTCTGATATGATCATGTAATATAACCTCAGAGGGTTATGTTACATTATATTATGATCCTAATGCAACTTTAGATCAGTAGGTAACTAATCTAAATCGGTTCAGAATCGAAAGTCAAAGCAGAAGTCAAACTTCACGACTTTCGGTTGCGAACCGACCCTAGAACTGAAATTGACGCGCCGAACATGTTCTTACATGTTCTAATAATTATTACCAACTTGTATAAGTGTCAAAACAGGTTTCATAACATATTAAAGATCAATTTACGATTTTTCCGAAAATGGCCTGTTTGACTTTTTAATAACATAACTTTGACCTGTCAATTGGTCTAGTAAACATGATCTTCAGGAGGTGCCCTTTATAGGGACTAACACCTACCTTATTACGATCACTTAGCCATGTTCATTTTGAACAATGGCTGGACCATAATGGTCTTAAACGAAAGTCAAAGCGTTTTCCATAAAATGCTTGACTTTTGACTATAAAAGCCTACAAACAAAAATGCATAAAGAAGGAACACTTACCAGTTATTCCTTGGGTGCAAAAGAACTATGTTGGATGCTCCTCTTAGTTAGGAACTTCCAGAGGAGGGAGCAGAGTGAATAAATGAGAAAGGTGCAAGTTGGAATGGTGAACTTAAGCACCTATTTATAGTTTGAGAACTCAAAGGAGGTGATGCCAGGTGTTTAGGGGTGTAAGAGGGAGCTTACAAGTGTCCCAAAACATGGCATAGCTGATTACAAGTCCATAGTTTCGAATACATGGTTTTTGGAGTTTTTTTGGAGACCAAGCAAAACTTTCTGCAGCAGAGGGCTTCTCGCGCCCCGCGAGAGACCCAGGCCTGGTCTCTCGCGGTCCGCGACCGCCATAAGGCCAGTTTAAAACTTTGACACTTTTAACCCCTTAACTTTATAAAGCTTCAAAAACCTTTTTAAACACCTTTTTGGCACTTTTAGCCCTGCGTAGCCAATACTTGTCATACCCTGGATTATGCCCAGATATTGTTGAGCTCTCGGTTCATTAAAGGTTACTCAGAGGTGTAAATTAACATGTTGACACTTTTAATCCCTCCATTATCCAACTTTCACATATTTACAAAATTGAACCCTCACGTCCAACAAATGGCACGTATGGGAGTTAGGAATTCGTAAAGGATCACTCAGAGGCTTATTATAAGCATGTTGATTCCGATGTCACTCAGAGGCTGGGCATGTTGACATATCAGTCACTCAGAGACCAAGTTTTAAGCATGTTGACATATCAGTTATTCAGAGGCTAATGATTTAAGCATGTTGACATATCAGTCACTCAGAGGCTGTTATTTATGCATGTTGACATCGGACCGTCATTCAGAGGCTCAGATTTGAGCATGTGACACCTTTAGTCCTTATTGGTCTTTAATAGACTATATTTAAAAATACAACATGTGTCACTATACTATTGGACACGATTTTATAGGGTGTTACAACGATTTTCCCGAAGTCTTTCCTGAAGAACTACTTGGCCTTCCACCTCACCGCCAAGTCGAATTTCAAATCGAGCTAACTCCTGGAGCGGCACCTATAGCTCGAGCACCATATCGATTAGCACCGACCGAACTAGAAGAGCTATCTACACAATTTCAAGAGCTCCTGGATAATGGTTTCATCCGACCAAGCTCGTCACCATGGGGAGCCCCTATACGTTTTGTCAAAAAGAAGGATGGTACTTTTCGCATGTGTATTGACTACTGTGAACTAAACAAGGTGACTGTCAAGAACCATTATCCACTTCCACGCATTGATGATCTATTTGACCAACTGCAAGGGTCAAGTTTTTACTCCAAAATCGATATGAGATCGAGCTACCACCAGTTGAGAGTCCGAGACGAAGACATTTCCAAAACAACATTCAGAACTCGATACGGCCATTATGAGTTCCTCGTTATGCCTTTTGGGCTAACGAATGCACCCACGGTTTTCATGGATCTTATGAACCGAGTGTGCAAGCCTTATCTTGACAAGTTCGTCATTGTTTTCATTGACGGTATTCTTATCTACCCTAAGAGCCAGGAGGAACACGAGCGACATCTGCGCTTATTTTGGAACTCTTACGGAGTGAATAGCTTTATGCTAAATTCTCGAAATGTGACTTTTGGCTTCGTGTAGTCCATTTCCTCGGTCACGTGGTCTGAAGCTGGGATTCACGTTGATCCAACCAAGATCAACTCTATCAAGAATTGGCCTACGCCAAAAATTCCAACTGAAATCCACCAGTTCCTTGGTCTGGCAGGTTATTACCATAGATTCATCGAAGGATTCTCGAAGATTGCACAACCTCTTACTGCCCTAACTCAAAAGGGTATCACCTACAAGTGGGATAATGCTTAAGAATCCCTGTTTCAGCATTTGAAAGAGAAGCTCTGTAGTGCATTTATTCTATCTCTACCTGATGGTTTCGTTGTCTACTGCGACGCATCCATTCAGGGACTCGGTTGCGTGTTGATGCAGCACGAGAAAGTCATTGCTTACGCGTCCCGACAACTCAATGTCCATGAAAAGAACTACAGTACCCATGACCTAGAGTTAGGGGCTGTAGTATTTGCACTCAAGACATGGAGACACTACTTATACGGTACCAAGTGCACAATATATACCGATCACAAAAGTCTCTAGCACATATTCGACCAGAAGGAGTTGAACATACGACAACGTCGATGGGTTGAACTTCTAAATGATTATGAGTGCGCAATCAAATATCATCAGGGCATGGAGAAACCAAGCCCAAAGGAGTTCGTGCTCTACAACTTACGATCCATTCAAACATTCTCGAGCAAATTCGCAACGCTCAAGTTGAAGCACTAAAGGAAGGGAACCTCCTAGCTGAATCCATGCGGGGCATGGAGAAACAAATCGAGCTAAAATCTGATGGAATTCATTACTTCATGGAGCGTATATGGGTTCCATCCTATGGAAATTTGTGAGAGTTTATGATGGATGAAGCACACAAGTCTCGATACTCGATACATCCTGGTTCTAACAAGATGTATCATGATCTGAAGGTATTGTACTGGTGGCCTAACATGAAGGCAAGTATACAAAGTATGTCAGCAAGTGCTTGACATGTGCTAGGGTCAAGACCGAGTATCAAAAGCCGTCTGGGTTACTTCAGCAACCAGAAATACCAACATGGAAATGGGAGCAAATTTCCATTGATTTTGTCACTGGGCTACCAAGAACTCAAAGCGGAAATGACATCATCTGGGTGATCATGGACCGCCTGACTAAATCTGCCCACTTCCTCGCGATCAAAGAAACCGATAAATATGACACGCTTGCCAGTTTATACTTGAAGGAAGTATTCTCGCGGCATGGAGTGCCCATCTCTATCATCTCCGATTGTGACCCTTGTTTCGCGTCCTACCTATGACAATCCATGCATAAATCATTTGGCTCGCGATTAGACATGAGCACGGACTATCATCCATAAACCGATGGGCAGACCGAACGCACCATCCAGACACTTGAGGACATGTTGCGAGCGTGTGTTATTGATTTCGGTAAAGGTGGGAAAGATACCTACCCCTGGTGGAATTCTCTTACAACAATAGTTATCACTCGAGCATACAGGCCGCACCGTTCGAAGCATTGTACGGATGGAAATGCCGATCACGTATTTGTTGGGTTGAAGTTGGAGACAGCCAAATCACTGGTCCTGAACTCGTGCTTGAAACATCAGAGAAAATCGTTCAGATCAGAAACCGGATGGCGGCAGCTCGTGACCGACAGAAAAGCTACGCTGATAAGCGCAGGAAACCATTGGAATTCCAAGTGGGTGACAGGGTCTTGTTAAAAGTCTCACCTTGGAAGGGTGTTGTTCGTTTTGGTAAACGGGGCAAGCTCAATCCGCGTTATGTTGGACCATTAGAGATTATTGAAATGATTGACAAAGTGGCTTATAGATTGAAATTACCTGACGAACTCAGTGGTGTGCACAATGTCTTTCATGTATCGAATCTGAAGAAGTTTCTATCTGATGAGACACTTGTGGTTCCATACAAAGAACTCAAGATTGATGACCAACTCCGTTTCATTGAAGAACCAGTTAAAATCATGGATCGGGAAGTCAAAACGCTTAAACGCAATAAAATTCCTATAGTTCGGGTTCGTTGGAACTCATAACGTGGACCAGAATTCACCTAGGAATGAGAAGATCAAATGATGTGCAAGTATCCTCAACTGTTCAAAAATGATACATCTAAAGCTGAAGTTGCTACTGAATTTCGGGACGAAATTCTAGACCAACTTGGGGATGATGTAACACACCCATGGAAACGCTCAACCGCATTAGCATCTACAACGGCTGTTTGCAAATTTCGGGACAAAAGTTCTTTCAACTTGGGGATGGTGTGACAACTTGTAAATTCGAGGTAAAAACCATTCGTTTCGCTTTACAAATTAATTATATATTTGTCGAAATTATAGTGTGTCAATGAATATTCGAAACCAAATCCATATCGTATTGAACAGACCCGAACCGTTGAACGAAAATACATGTCTCGCTTGTCGATTCAACCCACTCATGTATCTCGAAACTCATGATTATGTATTTGTAAAAAAAATGTATCACAGTTGTCTATATGTAATGGTTGTGCTACCTAGTAAAATTTATTACTGTTATTGACTTATATAGGATCATGCATTTTAATCACACTCACATTCGAGAAATTTCAATATATTAAAACTAAAACTGTACAAGAATAAATAATTTTCTTTAAGAAACATATGATATTGAATTTTTTTTAGCAGCCCTTATTAATATCAAAGCCCATATTAATGGTTGTGCCACCATTCTATTTTAATGCTACGGCCCGAACAAAATTCCAGAAACCGCCCCCAGCCTTTAGATCATTTAATAGTTACGTATGCATGTTTTGTTCATAACACACAACCTCACAAACCCTAAAACGCACACACAGACCTGCAATCTCGTGCCCTCGCTTTCTCTCTTCTACTGACACGAACAAGACCCAAGAGTTCCTTCACAAGTTCGGTTCAAGGCCCGATTCTGCTTCATTCGTCGCTAGGTATTCGTTATCTTGTGTTTTTGTGAAGTTTTAAATGTTCATATGTGATTGTGTATAGGGTTATCTTAGCTGGGTTCATGATAAGATAATGATTTTTGATGTTATATGAAGTGTTGGTGTGTTTACATGTCGGTTAAGCCGCAAGGGTTTTCGTTACGGGTTAAATCTTGGGTTTTGAGACGGTTATAAATGTTCATGCATGATCGTTATTAAGTGTTATGGCTGCGTTTGTGTTTAGATAATAACCTTGGCATCTTGCGATGAAAAAATGTGAAAGTGTTCGGGCAAATGAAGTTATAATGCGTAGATTTGTCAAGTATGTCGTTTAGGCCTATGCATATGGTTTGGGGTTATATCTTTAATGTTTGAAAAAGGTATGCGTGATATAAACAACTTATAATTTGCTGTTCCTAAAGTATACGTGCCGCGGGTTCGTTAGGTGATAGGTTGCGAGATCGGGAAACGTAAACAACAGGCTGTCCGACAGTTACACCGACTTTACTCGGCTGTAACCGGATCAAATTTTGTTAAAAACTGTTGTTTCTTTAGCCTAAGGTGAACTTCCAGGAAAAACCTTTCAAACCACACTGAAATGGCATTTTTCGATGAAAATTGAATGTTTTATAAAATTTTTCGTATTGAAGGTTCTAGCTGCGTTTTCTGGCAGAATTTGCAGCCATTACGAATGTGGTAACTCAATGTAGGAATTGATTTATGATCTCAAATTTTTACTGTAGGAAGTTCCTGGAGGTGATGAAAATCTCGAACTAGAATTTCATAAAAGAATAAATGAGGATTTTTAAATGATTTTTGGCGTAAACTGTTATCAGAAAGTTGTAGATTAGACCTAGGTGTAGGGAATGATTTTTAGTGATTTTGTGTAAGGATTCAGGTTATGAAAAGAATACACAGGTATTCGGGAACTAAATGGCACGCTTTGTTAAAATATCATAATTTTATGAGTTCGTTTAATATTCTAAATAAATTCCGAAAAATTGCCTTACAACTGACATGAAACTGCATTAAGCTGAAAGTATTTGTGAACGTATTAAATATGATTGTATGTTGCAACAAAGTAGTTTATATTACTAGAAACGTTAACGGGTGTCTATGAATGCTTTATATGGAATTAGGCGATTATCTACTCTAACTTACTTAAACGTGTAATTTGTATGACAACGTGATTCAGTGACTATGTGTTAGACTACGAGTAGGAATTCATAAATTGAACTAATTGAAACGGTAAACATATCAGAACAAAGTTAGCATTCCTGATTACCTTTTAAGTTTACTACCAAGCAAATTAAGGTGAGTTCACTACTCTTTTCTAAAAAGCATGCTTCCTTGGTTTGGACAACACGTTTTACGGTATCCCTGGTTTGGGCTACGTGCGCGTCTCTTGTGTGGACCACTGAAACATGCTATCCACTGGAGGTGGATAATACACTTAGACTAAACGAAAACTCTCTCATGAAAGTCCCTACATTTTCCCGATTAGATTTCCGGGTGGGTATACGCGGGGTATTAGTTGATAGTGCTATTAGGTTTGACAAACCTCACACCGTGCTGGAGGCCGGGGCGTGAACTTCTAACATTCACTCTTGCTTTAATGTTGATAGACATTATTAATGGCACAAACGAAACGTCAGCATTCGGTACACAGTTTAGTCATATGATGAGGGTTAGCTACCCGAGTCATACTTAAATCAAAAGTTGTGAACTTTACTTTTACTAGACTCAAATTTTATGAAATCGCCAACTTTATTGTTGAAGGCTTTAAACCATCAGGGGTTATGTTGAAGGCTTTAAAACATCGCATCACAATGAAGGCATGGGATGGACAAACGATGTGGCAACATCAGACTTTGTTGGTAAAAAAACTTTCATTTGTATTATTTAGTATGTTGTTATTATGTGTGTGTGAAAATGACCTGAACCGACATTGACCTATTTAAACTAAAAACTTTCATTTGTACTAATTGTTGGAAATACGAGAGTATTAAAGTTGGTTTAAATTATTTTGACTTATTTAAACTAAAAATTGGATATATTAAGTGTTTAAAGTGGGTTTTGGTTATTTGATTCAAATAATTAAAATCCATTTTAATAGACTTAATATATCTAACATTTAATTTAAATGGGTAAAAATAATCTGAACTCATTTTAAATTTTAAATTACTTAAAATACAGATCTCTTAGTTTAAATAGGTGAAAATTAACTAAACCCACTTTAAATGAATTAAAATATTCAATTTTTATTTTAAATGGATCACAATCACCTCCTGAATCCACTTTTAAGTGATTTAAAATATGCAACTTTTGGTTTAAGTCGGTCAAAATGAGTTGAACCCACTTTATTTGACTACAACTTGGTATTCATTTGTTGTAATGTTAGTATCGTTACTATTAATGTGGGTTTATTGAAATTTGGGAATATATTGTTATCATTTATTATTTATAGTTAAACATGCTGGTTATCCGTATTACATCTGTTATGCTACCTAATGTTAGTAAAAAGTTAATATACGTTTATTGTATTGCTTAATGTCGAAAATGATTCGATAAGAGGCTCGAAGAAGGGAAAGTGATTCCGGTGATTTATTTGTTATGAAATACCATAGGAGAAAGGTGTGGGCATATAGAGGGCGTTGGTCATGTTGTGAGAAGACAACCCCATATGTGTCGATTACATACCCTACCCCACCACAATATTGGCAACAACAAATGTAAGAGCAAATGCAAGAACATATTATACAACAACTCCAAAAAACAAATAAACAAACAATGAGAAAAACAATAGGTCATGCAAGAGACTTTGATAATAGAGTGGAACAAATGCGAAAAGACTTTGACAAAAAATATGGAGGAAATAATCTAAGTAATGATAATGAAGATAATTTAGCTACTTTGTTTAATTTGTATTACCGACGTTACTTTCGTTTAATTTGTATATATTAATAATACCTTTTGTTTTTAGTTTGGTAGAAGTTATTTCAATTGGTCGTTCAATTTTGTTAGATTTTTTGGTATTATAAAACACAGGAAAAAAACTAGTGTTTTGTTCAAATAACTACATTTTTTAACTAGTATTTTTTTAAGACAACATATAGCGAAGAAAAATTAATGTCTTTACGGGATTATTGGTTTTATAAAACATGTCGTTACTATAGGATAAAAGATCATTTAATAAATGTTTTTATTTATTTAGAAAATTTTTAAAATGATTGAATAAATGTTTTTATGTATTGTGTAGATATCTTTTTACGATAAGCTTGTAACGACGACGTATCGCTACTAGCTGGTTCATATATGGCGACAACACATATGGCAATGAAACTGACAACATACACGCACGAACCTTTAGCATGAAGTTTATATCAACGGCACCTTCTTGGGATATGTGAGGAAGAGTTACGACGATTGACATATCGTTGTTTTAGCTCTCATTTTTTTGGTGACCGTAGCTTTGTATCCTTGTAGTCTTATAAAAGTATATATGTATCTATTTATGTATACACATGTTGTGTATCAGTTTGGAAGAAAATCACAAAGAACCTTTTCTCACGTGCTTGGATCATGTAGTAGACATAATTTACGTACGAAGCATAGAAGCATACACGAGAAGGAGTGAGTGAAGGGTGTCATTGACAGGAAAGGTAATTTAGTTTTTTTGTCAAGTGCTAGTTTTCTCATTGATTTTCAAACAGCTATAACTTTTTCATATGTTACTATTTTTTTTTAAATTACACTGGATTAACGAGTATTTCATTCTCTTTAACTCGAGTAGCCTATTGGTATACTTTTCTTAAAAAATTTACAGGATTTTGAATACCTATTACGTGATTTTGAATAACCAGTGCATGACTACGAGATTTTGAATACCCATTCAACATTCAACACAAATCATTACGTGATTACACATCTAATATAAATTCGTTACATGATTATACATTTAATATGATTTGTTATAACTAATGTTATTACCATTATGCTTATTACGTGAATACACATTCCATAACAAGAACTTGATTGTCTTATGCTTTATTACGTGGTTAAATATCTGATACACAACACTATATGGTTATTATAGGTTGATTTAGCTAACATTTTGTATATAATTTATCCTTAATACGTGATTAGACATGGAATATCAGGTATTCCATATAAACTATTATGTATGTTTTGTTTTTACGTAATTACGTAATAACTCAGTGGGGTTTCACATAAATACTATAATGAAATCATGTAATCAAGAAATGAGTATTCAAAATCACGTAGTCACGTAATAATACATAGTCAACTATTGTTACGTAATTACGTAATCACTTTATAGGGCTTCACATAAAATACTATAATAAAATCACGTAATCATGTAATAGTATTTAAAATCACTAGTCACATATTGGTTATTCAAAATCATATTATCATGTAATGAGTATTTAAAATCATGAAATCACGTAATTAGTATTCAAAATCCTATAAATTGTTTTTAAGAAAGCTATAGCAATAGGCTGCTCGCGTTTAAGATAATGAAATACTCGTATACGATGTAATTTTTTTAAGTTATTAAGATATGAAATAGTTATAGTTGTTTAAAAATTAAATGGGAAAATAGTGCAAGTGAGAACGAACATAATACTCTTTATCTATTTGTTTTTTAATTGTTTGAACCTAATATTTATGAAAATGCCACCGCTTCTTCTATCCTTCACAGGCATTTCCTCTCTTGTATGGATTGCACACCTTTTCTAAAAAACATCTAAATTCTGTATTAGGATATTAGGGTTTTTTTTTCTTTCCTCTTTTAGAGTTATTATTTTTTTTGCAATTTATTCGTAAATTTATTTAACGTTCTAACGCGTCTTTAATGAACTTTTTAGAATATGCAAAATAATGGATCCTTTGTACCATTCATGTAAAACGAGTTTCAAAACTCGCTCCTTTTAAGATTCAAGTATTTATTAAATGTTTATTACTCATTTATCTATAAGTTGGTGTTGATTAATTTTTATGGTTGAATAATAAATTATATAACAAAAAAATTAAATAAAAATTAAATAAAAAAATAAAATAATAACAATAATAATATTAAAATGAAGCCATATATATATATATATATATATATATATATATATATAGGAGGCAACCGGGTTCAAACCCGGGTCTCCCACGAACTCACACCCAGTCTACACCACTGCACCACACACACACATGTGAATAACTGAAAATTTATTTATTTTTATACCGAAACAAAACATCAACCTGCAAGTCAAAGCTTACAGACTTGTAATTGACGACAACCATAATACTCACAATCAATCACTATAATTAAGCGTGGTTATAACCGAAAACTGAAGCCAATTTGACTGAAACCGCAATTGTAATCATGGACTTTAAAAATCTAGATTTGAAACTGTAAGATTCAAAACTGTTTTGAGCACTATAATTATCAATCCAGCATTTCGTCTAAAATCGCTCAAAATCTACAAACTAAATCCTCTGTTCAACCTTCTGTTCGAGTTCAACATCGCCGGAATCATCAATTATCGTCGGAATTTTCAAAACGGTATCGATTCTTCAATTCGTTTAAATCCTAAAACTTCGTGTTATCTATTGAATGTATTTGGTCGTTTAAATCAGTTAATTAAATATGATTAACTAAGTCCTCAGGCGGGTTCAAGTTTCTGGGTTTTATTTCTATGAAGAAGATGAAGTTTTATCAATGTATAAATGTAATTAAAATCGGGTTTCTAATCGGGTTAGACACACAGTCTAGTGACGGACTGTGTGCAAACACATTACACACGTCCCGGGTTCGAATCATGCATATGTCTGGTTTTCTAAATAAAAACCAGTTTTTTAAAAGCATTCAGAGCATCTTCAGTAAGTTAATATTATAATTAAATTACTAGAATCATCCGGTTAGACACCCAGCCCAGTTGGTTGGGCTGGGTGCAAAGCAAAGCGAAGATCTCGGGTTCGAGGCAGACTTTGGGTGCCGGTTCAAAGGTTTTTAAAATCTTTTTAATTAAATAATTTCTGTAATAACCTAACTTGTATATAAGATTAATTAAATCAGAGATTATTTCGGGTTAGACACGTAGCTCAGTTGGTAGAGCTGCATGCACGCATACGGGAAGTGACGAGTTCGAACCTCGCACACGCTGCCAATTCCATACAAAAACCGGTCAGACCTTGTCAGGTCTGACAAGATCCAATTTTTTTATAATTATTTTTCTTTAATATTTTAATTAAAAATCAATTAAAAATACTTAAAAACAATATTTCTTAGGTTTAAAAACTCCATTAACTACCACAAAAATAACCTAAAAATCTAATAAAAAACATTAATTAAAATATTAACTTTTACTTATTTATTCAATTATTACGTTATTATTTAGGCTAGTTTTCTCTCGTGGATAACTTTCAAACTCGTGCGCGTTCGTCGTTAAATCAAGGAAATGCACCCACTGTGAGTGAATCCTTACAAATTCTCCTTTTTATTCATGTTTTGGGGTGTATCATGTGTCGTTTACATATTTTGTTTATTCAAACAATTGTGCTATTACCATTATATGATCTTACGTGTTATGTAATGTTATATGTTGTATTGTGTGTTTGCATTTTTGTCAAGATGCGTGCAATCATTAATTTAAGGCCCATCAGTTCCTCGTGGGATACGAGTTGAGCATCATGTGCCTCATTAGATCGGCTCCGTTTGATTGAGCCTTGATCTCATTGTTCATCATTTGTCATGCTTGTGTGTGCATTGATTGATATTATGTGGTTTATGGTTAAATTTACATATCCGTATACTCATACTTGGTTTATGCACATTTTTATTTAAATAAACAATATAACTAATTCTTTCAAATGTTTAAATGAGATTCACTCGCCAACTTTTGTTGACCCAAAACCCTATTTTTACACATGATACAGGTGGACAGGTTGAAGCAAGAAACACATAGAAAATTGCCTTAGAAGAAATATAAAGAGTTCATGAATATTGTTGTGCTTGTATGATTGTTGTAATTTTTTCCTTTAAATTGAAAATAATAAATATGAAACTTTATTATAGTAAATGTCATGAGCTTTGATGAAAACCCAATCATGCCCCAAGTACCATTTTCGCTGCGGGTCAGGGTGTGACAGATGGTATCAGAGCTTTTGACTATAGGGATATAGGATAGGTTATTAGACCCTTAGAGCCTATACTATAGTCGATTAGATTTTAATTGCTTATATGGTTACATGCAAACTCATGATATTTATTTTTTTCATAGCTGTTACACACACAAATGCATGCCTGCACTTCCCCTATCATTTTGTGTGATACTTAATGAGTTATACATATTGTCAAGCATAACATGCTTACATATACATTCATCACGCACGTTTCAATTCTCACATATTTAAATCATTCTCATATTTCTTTATTCAAGATTTTGTGATGTTTTCATTTTTTTCTCAATCTCATCAAAGTGAGTTCTATGACGGGCATGTAGTAACTGGAAGGGTATAAGTACCGGTAGTCGAAACGTCTTGTCTAGGTTGACATTCGTATAAATCCAATATAACGGACTAGTTTGCCTACCTGGGGACTAACGATGAGAGTACGAAGGACCTATTAGGCCAAAGCATGCCACACTAAACGTCGTGTGAACTAACTTCACTTTGAGTTGTCACTGTGTCTACACCTGGACACCCTCCGACCTTGTACTTTGCAATCATGTTTTACGATTTTCATTCGGGTGCCGTGAGTGTTAACAGGCCAACACCAATGTGAACCCTACAAAGCCCAGTAGTCATGGGGCCCACATGACTACCAAGGCCAAGTATGGGGACGTATGGGAGCCCAAACATGAGCAAAGCCCAAGACATCCTATGGATGTAGCAGATTTATTTTCTTCATTTGTTTTGTGAATGTTCATTTCTAAATACGACACATGACACCTATATGTCAAACTCATACTCTCGATACGTATTCCTTGTAGATGTCTTCTAGTCACTCTCGTAGAGGTAGGAGATCAGGAAAATCCCGCGAGCGCATGGCTGCCCAATTCGCTCACAAATGGCCGTCGTACTTCCCGACATCGTAGTTCAAGTCCAACAAGCCCTTGTCGCTAATCCCATCACCATAATCAACCAAGGAGGTCAAAATGTTGCTAATCCTCCCCAAACACCACAAAGTGCACATGCACTTCAACTCATGTGACCCTCCAAAGTATGAAGGTACTGAGGGAGTCACTACTCTTCTTTGATGGTTCGAATAAATGGAGAGTACCTTCCTCAACTGTGATTGTCCCAACGACCGCAAAGTGCGCTATGCTACTAGACGCTTGTATGGAGTAGCCCTCACGTGGTGGAATGCTGAGAAGGGCAGATGAGGCGCCCGCTGTAGCCCTAACTTGGGAAGAATTGAGAGGGCTTATGACTAGACGCTTCTGTCCAAGAAGTGAAATTAAGAAACTAGAGGATGAGTTCTATTCCTTGAAGCAAAAAGAGGGAGATCACATAACCTATAACAAGAGGTTCCTCGAGTTAAATCAAATGGTTCCAAATTGTTTCACCCCTCTCTACCGTTTGATCGAGCATTACATTAGGGGTCTTCCTCCAAAGATTCAGGACCCTGTGATGAGTACTACACCTGCAACTTTGGAAGCAACAATGGAGCTAGCTACAGAGCTCACCGAAAACCACATTAGGAATGGAGATTTCAAGGATGAGAAGAAGAAAGATAAAACACCAACTGAAACCTCAAACTCAACCCAAACTGAATCCTCTTCCCAACTCACTACCAAGAGAAAGCGAGATGGGCAAAATTTCACTGTCACTCAAAGCAGTCAACCAGATCCACAAGCCGTACCCCTCCAAGTTATCCCAATCACTCAAGTGGCACCCAACTCAGTATACCCAAACAAGAAACCTTACATTGGTCCTCACCCTCAATGCAACACCTGCTTTTATCACCATCAACCCACCATACCCTGTCGATTGTGTGCTAATTGTGGGCGTTATGGTCATCTAAGTAAAACTTGTCGCATACCCCAAAACCAAGCTCCACCACCTACTCAAAATATGATCCAACCTTATCAACAACCTCAATACCCTATAGTTCCACATGTTCGAGCTTGCTTTAACTGTGGTGACCCTACCCATTTTAGTAACACGTGCCCTAGATTGGTTAACATCATTAATGCCCAAGCTCAAGCAAACCCAGTTAACCAAGCAAATCAAGCAAACCCAACACCTCCACCAGCGAGAAGAAGAGCTTACAACATCAACGCCAATCGAGTTGAAGTTAATAACGGTGCAAACGAGCAACCAAACTAGCCTTCCATCGCCAAGAGACAAGACTCCGCTCCAACCGTTTAATTCTCAATGTTTTCTCAATCTTTGTATATCCCTGTTTAAATTTGAGAATTTATGTATCCAAAAATTTTAATGTTAATTGATATCAGTGTTTTATTTCATGTCTTTACTCATCGATCTATATTTCATTACATCATACATCACGACTCACCTCGTCTCACCATTTAAATAAGTTGGGTCGTGTCTCACTTTTTCATAGACTGCCCCCTTCATCATAAAACACGAGAGAGGTACCGTCGACATTCAGTCATGAATTCTTTCAAATTTGAGACTCAAGCTTTGGCTGTTGTGTTTGTTTATGTTTTGCAGATTTTAGGACGAGTCACATAAAACTAATCATAACTTACTGACAAAGCCAATGAAAATTTGACAAGAATATGGTGGATACGCCGCTGGTACTTCCTATATATAAGTATTCTTTTCAAATGATCAAAACCATTGTCAGGCGGTTATGAGAAGTTCTGTGTAGGTTTTATTATCGTCATGGTTGAAGTTTTTGTCTTGTGATATAACTTTATCTTTTCAACACATCAATTCTCTCAAAACTCTTATGCGTGAGAACATATTCAGTCAATCAACTCTGAGTATCAACACTGCTCATCTTAGGCATCAAAAAGCGATTCCTGTAGCAGAGTATTCAACCCTTACTAGGAACGTTACCGCCTCAACCGAAATCCAAACATCACACCTCCCTTTTTCTGTTAAAAGATATTCAGATATTAGTCAGAGTACGTTGGGAGTCAAAACGAAAACCTGAGTTTACTTGGGAACGCGAAGACTCAATGCGCGAAAAATACCCGCAACTTTCCCTATTACAACTTCTACCTAAATTTTGGGACGAAATTTCTAAAAGTAGGGGATAGCGTAACATTCATGTAAAACGGGTTTCAAAACCCGCTCCGTTTAAGATTCAAGTATTTATTAAATGTTTTATTACTCATTTATCTATAAGTTGGTGTTGATTAATTTTTATGGTTGAATAATAAATTATATAAAAAAAATTAAATAAAAAAATAAAATAATAACAATAATAAAATAATAATATTAAATAATGAAGCCATATATATATATATATATATATATATATATATATATATATATATATATATATATATATATATAGGAGGCAACGGGTTCGAACCCGGGTCTCCCACGAACTCACACCCAGTCTACACCACTGCACCACACGCACACATGTGAATAACTGTAAATTTATTTATTTTTATACCGAAACAAAAATCAACCTGCAAGTCAAAGCTTACAGACTTGTAACTGACGACAACCATAATACTCACAATCAATCACTATAATTAAGCGTTGTTATAACCGAAAATTGAAGCCAATTTGACTGAAACCGCAATTGTAATCATGGACTTTAAAAATCTAGATTTGAAACTGTAAGATTCAAAACTGTTTTGAGCACTATAATTATCAATCCAGCATTTCGTCTAAAATCGCTCAAAATCTACAAACTAAATCCTCTGTTCAACCTTCTATTCGAGTTCAACATCAAAGGAATCATCAATTATCGTCGGAATTTTCAAAACGATATCGATTCTTCAATTCGTTTAAATCCTAAAACTTCGTGTTATCTATTGAATGTATTTGGTCGTTTAAATCAGTTAATCAAATATGATTAACTAAGTCCTCAGGCGGGTTCAAGTTTCTGGGTTTTATTTCTATGAAGAAGATGAAGTTTTATCAATGTATAAATGTAATTAAAATCGGGTTAGACACACAGTCCAGTGATGGACTGTGTGCAAACACATTACACACGTCCCGGGTTCGAATCATGCATATGTCCGGTTTTCTAAATAAAAACCAGTTTTTTAAAAGCATTCAGAGCATCTTCAGTAAGTTAATATTATAATTAAATTACTAGAATCATCCGGTTAGACACCCAGCCCAGTTGGTTGGGCTGGGTGCAAAGCAAAGCGAAGATCGCGGGTTCGAGGCAGACTTGGGTGCCGGTTCAAAGGTTTTTAAAATCTTTTTAATTAAATAATTTCTGTAATAACCTAACTTGTATATAAGATTAATTAAATCAGATATTATTTCGGGTTAGACACATAGCTCAGTTGGTAGAGCTGCATGCAAGCATACGGGAAGTAACGAGTTCGAACCTCGCACACGCTGCCAATTCCATACAAAAACCGGTCAGACCTTGTCAGGTCTGACAAGATCCAATTTCTTTTATAATATTTTTCTTTAATATTTTAATTAAAAATCAATTAAAATACTTAAAAACAATATTTCTTAGGTTTAAAAACTCCATTAAATACCACAAAAATAACCTAAAAATCTAATAAAAAGCATTAATTAAAGTATTAACTTTTACTTATTTATTCAATTATTACGTTATTATTTAGGCTAGTTTTCTCTCGTCGATAAATTCCAAACTCGTGCGCGTTCGTCGTCAAATCAAGGAAACGCACCCATTGTGAGTGAATTATTACAAATTCCATTTTTTATTCATGTTTTGGGGTGTATCATGTGTCGTTTACATATTTTGTTTATTCAAACAATTGTGCTATTACCATTATATGATCTTACGTGTTATGTAATGTTATATGTTGTATTGTGTGTTTGCATTTTTGTCAAGTTGCGTGCAATCATTCATTTAAGGCCCATCAGTTCCTCGTGGGATACGAGTTGAGCATCAGGTGCCTCATTAGATCAGTTCCGTTTGATTGAGCCTTGATCTCATTGTTCATCATTAGTCATGCTTGTGTGTGCATTGATTGATATTATGCGGTTTATGGTTAAATTTACATATGCGTATACTCATACTTGGTTTATGCACATTTTATCTAAATACCCAATATAACTAATTCTTTTAAATGTTTAAATGAGATTCACTCGCCAACTTTTGTTGACCAAAAACCCTATTTTTACACATGATATAGGTGGACAGGTTGAAGCAAGGAACACATAGAAAATTGCTTTAGAAGAAATATAAAGAGTTCATGAATATTGTTGTGCTTGTATGATTGTTGTAATTTTTCCTTTAATTGAAAATAATAAATATGAAACTTTATTATAGTAAATGTCATGAGCTTTGATGAAAACCCAATCATGCCCCGACTACCATTTCTGCTGCGGGTCAGGGTGTGACATCCTTTTCAGTTCAAAAAATGTTGAAAAATATGGCTTAATTTTGATGATCTTTACTTTTTTTTCTATTTTCAATAGCAGACATTAAAACAATGTTTGAAAACAAATATTTGTCGAGAATTTTTTCCACCGTTGAAAAGTTGTGTTGATCGTACTCAATCCATCAAGCTCTAAAATTAAATACACTTTATGTTTAATAAACATATTTCTTTGGTCCCTTTTTTACGTCACTAATATATTGCTATTTCTTTGCTACAAACTAGGCTTTACTTCAGTATGTTAGATATGAAGTAAATAGTTAAAATATTGAAGAAACACCAACCTAATCTAGTGATAATTAGTTTATGGTAAGTGTCTCAATAAATAAAGGTTAATCTTTTTTCTTCTCGCCTAATCAAGATACGATGATCCTGCAAAACTAACAACACACCGTAAGCTCGTTACAAAGAGAAGAATAGGGGGGTTCTTCTTATAACCACTATCTGATGTGAGAATAAATATTTGTTTCAAGGATAAAAATGTATGTATAAAGTGAGAGAGCAAGAGAGTGATCCTTAAACCTAGAGGTAAAGTCCTCTATTTATAGCCGAAGAGATTTGTGAAGGAGATGGGTTAAGGGGCCTTGGGCCTGAGGTCGACAACAAGGAATATCCATTCTGTCTCGTCTCCCAAGACCGTTAGTGATCTCTAGCGAGAAGGGTGTTTGGCGCATGGTGAATGGATCCACGTGTCTTAATGATTGTCATTGTTGTCTGGTTTGTCATCAGCGATTAATGGAGATCGTGGGACAGAGGTCGGCGCGAGCTGATTGCTGCCACATGTACGTCCTTGTATACTTTTGGTTTCCTACACGATTGTTCATCGTGCAGCATGATCCAATACAGCCTGTCGAGCGCCTATTGGCCCATAGCTATGCCACTTGTACCTTTCGTACTTATTTGGTGTTGACTTGCGCTTATTCCTTCGACCTGCACTTATTCCTTTCGTGCGACTCAAGAAACATCCGTGTAGTCGGCGCAAGATCAAAAGAAACAAGATTCTTTTTTGAAAGACTAAGTGTAAGGATTGCGATTGTATTAGTCTTGACCTCGCGCGCAACTTAGGAAACATCTATGCAGTCGGCGCAGAGTCAAAAGAAACTTGATTCTTTTCAGAAAGACTAAGTGTAAGGATTGCCCTTGTATTAGTCCTGACCTGGCGCGCAACTCAGGAAACATCTATGAAGTCGGCGCAAGGTCCACGGAATCATCGTAGTGGTTTATCTTATGTATGGTCTTACGCTCGATCTGAGGTTAACTCATTTGATCAGCACAGAATTTGAGACTATACACCATAAAATATTAAACCTGTAGAATGATGTAGAGTTCGGGAACAATTTAAATGTTTGCTTACTATTGTTACATAAAACATAGAAATAGAATACAAATTGATTCAAGTGAGGTTGCATGTGACTGTATATTTATGTAGAAATTTACCTTGAGATACTTTTAAAATAGCGTTAGGTTAAATCTATTTATTAAAATGAAATAGGTTTAAGAATATTTATCAGATATGTTTAGTTTTAATATTTTTTAATTAACAGTTTAGATTTTGATTTTCTCTTTATTTAACCTAATTATATTTTCTTTCAGATACTTTTAAATTAGCGTTAGGTTAACCTAATTATATTTTCTTTCTGGTTTATTTTTATTTTTTAGCCAACTGACTATAGCATTTGTTTTTCTTTTTGTTCATTTTTATTTTTTGACCAACTGACCATAGCTTTTTTTTTCTTTTTATTCACTACAACTAAAATAATCATCCCAAAAGAATTAAAAATAATGAAATAAGAAAGATATAAATAGCAACTTTTAAGATATAAAGCATTTTGAGTTTTTGACATAAAGGTTTTTGAGGGTTTTTGACCTTTTTATTTTTTTTATTTCTTTTGAAGGCAAAGGGTTTGGAGTTATTTGAAAGTTGTATTTTCATTAATATAGTGACTGGGGTAACAAGTAGATCTTTGGTTAGCTTTAATATATTTTTTATTTTATTCTTAAAATAATAATTAGGATGATTAATTAGTTTAGTTTGTATTTGCCATGAGTTGATTGAAAAAAATAAAATTAACTAATGATGTTTACAAAAAATATAAAAGAACTGTAATTTGTTAATTGAAGTAAAATAAAAGTATAATAGGTTTACTGAACAAATAAAATAATATTAATTAATGATGTTAACAAGTATAAAATAACTCAGATCTCCTGTAAACCCCTGGTAGGCTATAGGGTGTACTCGAACATTTGGGGTGTTAACAGCAACTTGGCATGTTAATTGGTATTGCACACCACTCCCTTCTTGTGTTAAGAGGCGTTAAAGAGGTTATTTGTTAACATATTAACCGGATGTTGAGAGATTGTATTAATTATTATTTTTTAAATAAAAATCACTAAAAATGGGTTCGATCAAGTTAACTAGATTAAACAATTCTCTTAGAATGATACATTGTAAAATGGGAAAATCGAGTAATGTATCATGTAGATGAAGTTAAAAAGTGTTAAAACATACCTTTAACATCTGATATATAAAGATAGAATACTATGGGAAGCATAATAGGTTAATTGAAGGGGAGACCTCAGTTACGATTCGGAGGGCGGAGATATCCCTATTATCATTATGACTTTGCAATAATTTGTTAATTGAAGTTAAAGAAAAGTATAATAGGTTCATTGAATAAAAAATAATTAAAAAAGTATTACATGTTAGTTAAATAATAATAATAATAATAATAATAATAATAATAATAATAATAATTATAATAAGTAAACTCCTATTTAGTAATATTTTTAAACTATACTATTTTGATTATTAAATTTTCAATCACGCTTTTTTCAAAATATTCTTTTTAACGATCAACGAATATTACAAAAGTCCGGTCACCTGGGCAAACTAATTGGCGAAAGGTCACCCATATCCTACGAACACAGACAACATAGGTGACTAGGCTTGCCCACCATTCCACAGGAAACCCATTAAACCAACTCTGGTAAAACCCCTAGCTCACCTAAAAATTATTACAACAAGTGGGAATTAAACCCATAACCTCTAGGTCATGAGATGCTTCCTCCCAAACCAATTGGTCTAAGACTCATTTGCATTCCAAAAACAATTTTGTTTAATAAATTTTCACTCATGCTATTTCCAAAAACTAAAAGCTAATAATTATCAACTTTTAAGTCTCATAAACGTTAACTTGTAAATCGTTAGTTGGACAAAAGTTTATCTTTTGGTGGATGTGGATGATTCCTTGATTCTTTCTAAGGGGTATTTGGCTTAGCTTTTTGAAACAACTTACTGATTTATTAGTTTTTGAGTTAAAATAATGTTTGGATAAGTGAAGATGAATTTTTGAAACAACTTTTTGTATAAGGTGGAAAAACCAATTTATAAAGTCAGGAAACCTTGACTTTTAAACTCCTTTGAACTTTTCATGAAATATGACATTTTCTCACCTTATAAGCTAATCAAAATACTTTTTTTTTAAATTTCTTTTAGATAGGTTACAAGTCAATAAATTCTTTTGCCAAAAAGTTCTTTTTGAAATAATCAATCCCAAACACTCCTAAAACAATAAACTACTTGTAAGTCCCAAAAAGACATATCAGTTATTCTGATTAACGAGGATCCTCATAAAAATTGAGTGAATTCAAATATTTGCAAAGTGTAAAAAGGTAGTATTTAGATGTTCAAAAATTGCTTTAAAAAAGTAGGATCCGAAATCAAGATTACTAGCTAGTTTCAAGTAAGCACTGTCAATAAAGAAAGTTAAGACATTGTGACAGAATTAGAAATAAAATATGGAAACCCATGTATATATAGTAATGAGCAATTAGAAACGAAGACCTTGGTCATCATGATTGTGGTCCAAAATAACAGGTACAACGGAAAAAAAGCATCTTATTTCATTTCTTTTTGGCAGTAAAAATGAAATGCTGAGTAGGACATGATAAAGCTTTAAAGTGAAAATAATGTCACATCGTACATATTATATAACTTCCATTTAATTTCTCCATTTCTATGGAAAATAAGTCACTGGACCAAGGGCCGAAAGCGTTTCATATATCGTGTTCAACATGATGTGGCTACTGCAAAAGTAGATCAGCACCGTCGATATATATTGCTGGATTGTCCTTGTGAAAGCAATGGTGGGGGTCGTGATCCGACCCATCTTATATATATATAGAAAAAATATGTTATGATTGATAAATTTATATAAATCTGCACGTAAAGACCGGCACCCTTTTCATTATCATGGACAACTCTACTCTATTTTGTCATTTCATTATCATGGACAACTCTACTCTATTTTGTCATGGACGACCCTACTCTATTCGAAAAGAGCGATCATTTTAGGCCCTTAGGAGTTTACGGGGCCCTTTTTTAGACTTTTGGTATGTGATTAGAATAAAAGCTTCACCTTTTTAACGTGTGATTTGTGAAGCGAAAGATTTAAGAATCTATAGTAAAGAAGACGTATCCACACGTTCCATCTCCATCATGATTTCTAAGGTGCTGTTTGTTTTTAAGAACCTAAAGGTCTACAGTCTACGGACAACATCTGCAGACATTTATAGAAGAAGAGGTGGACCAAACCTCTACAGTGTGCAAGAAGAAGGGTGTTTGTTTTTTAACGTACGTAAACTTTAAAAATAAACTGGTGGTGGTGTATGGACGGTGGTTGTGGTGGGTGGTAGTGGACGGTGATTGTGGTGGGTGGTGGATGGTGGTGTGCGGTGGACGATGGTAGTGGACGGTGATGGTGGTGGTGGTGATGGACGATGGTGGTGGGTGGTGGTGTTTAACCCTCTGCAGACCTCAGAAGATCTTAGAAGTGGCTGGGTCTAGTCTACACCAAGAAGAGTTCACGCAGACCATTTTAATGAAACATTTTCGGAAAAACAAACAGTCTGTGTGTGGTCTGCGCGACACAGACGGAAGAGCATGCACATATTTTTTTTTGAAAAACAAGCACCATCTAACTGTGTAAAATAATTGGTAAGCTGCTATTCATGGTTTGCTAAGATGACTCCAGATCTGTCAACATATTTTTCTCGTATTTTGATTTGCTCAATTGCATGATATAAAATAGTTTATAGGAATAACTGAAGTTTTTTTTAGAAAAACGTTGTCAAATGATTGGTAAACAATAGTAGTAAAATCAGAGTATGATTGAATATGTAGAACAAAAGATGTATTCTAAAAGGGAAAAAAATCGCCTTATATTTTAATTTTGTTTTAACCTAAAAATAAATCTGACTTGAACCACTTCGGGGTATGATGATTGTTCATAACTTATGACACTATTATAAGTTTAATATTTAAAAGCATCAATTTTAAATAGTCACACATATTCAAAGAATGTGTTCATCAAAACTCATACAACATACAAAAGATAAATAATCATGTACAAATATTTCATTTATTACTAAGGCACATCCTATGTGTCTTCAACTTCAAATCCTTTCAGTCACGTACCTGTATCTTGCGTAAAAATGTTTTGGGATAACAAAATGCTGGTGAATAGATCTAGATTTTAAATATAATGTTTTGCTTTATTAATTAATTATTTTACTTAAAAATCTTTTAAAAATATATTTAACATGCAATTTCATATGTTGTAGAAACATTCATAATCACCACAACCTCAACAACAACCAGCAAATCACCACGATCACAAAATAGATTCAATAGAAACAATAAGACTCAAAGACGCGTGCATTAGTCTCAGGCTCCGAAGAACGAGTCTAAGACTGACGCCGATATTAGGCTACAACTCATGGCTATGAGGAACCTAGTCAACCAACTGGATTCACATGAAACTTGTGACACAAAGCGAATAAACATATAGATACAAATATATGCAACGATAGATACTAGAAATAATAGAAAAAATGAACACGATACACATAGTGACATATTGACTTTGCATGTTATTTAATCAAATAGAAAACATGACACATGATACACCCCAAAAATATTTAAATCATAAATAGGGGAAAAGGTAAATTTACTCACTGGTTGCGAAGATATGATCCACGAGAGTTACCGCATGAAACAGGAGGAAATGTCAAACGAATTATCCTAAAAATATGAATAAGGAAAATATACTAAACTACCAATAAATAAAACAACAAAATTACATATCCAATTCTTAGGACTTTTGTCTAAATTAAATTAACAATCTAAGCTACCATCAACTATTAAATAATTAGTTGTGACTAAATAATTTATGGAACCTACTAATTCTATTAAATATATAAGTTAATCCTCATTAATCACTAATAATTTACATTAGTACCATTGATCATAAAGATATATATTAATGTTATCAATCATAAATATATATTAATGTCATAGTGACCAAAATATGTTTATATTTATCGTTACTAATAATCACCAAATATATGTTAATATGATTAGTGACTAAAAAATATATTAAGTCCTAAATCAATATTTATAAATATGCCACTTTAACCAAAGACATTTCTTACATAAATTACTAAATAGGAAACTAAAAATATCAAGAAAAAGAAAAATATACATTTTTATATTATTTCATGGTAAAATATTATCAATTAATTAGTAAAATAATCCATCTTCTCTCTCTCTCTCTCTCTCTCTATATATATATATATATATATATATATATTTTTGTGTAAAAGTCATCTTTTTCTTATATTTAGTTGTATACCATCAATTTTATATAATTTTGGATCACGAAACATAACCCATTTATTTTATCAATAAAGAGTTCCGTAGATCACAAAGTCTCTTAAAATTCTATAATATATTTTTGTTGCAAAAATTTAGAAACACAAGTTTTTAATTTTTGTATTTCAAAGAAATCAAATTTTATATCAAACTCTATAAGACATGACAAGGCAAATTTTCCATAAGAAACATATGTAACACCTAGAAATTTAAAAGAAACACCAATTTGACAATGATGTTGATAACCTATATCCTTAAACTAATTTTATCAAAATAAAACCTATAACAAACCTCAAATTTTTAAAACTAGACTCTATAAAAATAAGAAATAGAATTTACATAGAAATTGTCCTCTATCTCATGAATGGATAGTGGGGTTCTAGAGAACTCTAGAAATTAAAAGAAATAGATTTTAAGATTACTTACTTGATGAAAAAATAAAGAAAATGACAAGTAGAAAAGTCCCAAGCTTTTGGTGATGCTCGTTGTCCAAAATGCAAAGTTGGAAGACAACGAGTAGATAGAGAATCCGAATTTGATGGTGTATTTTGGCTCGGAGATTATGCATAGAAAGTTGTAGCCTTTTGGTTTTGTGTTTAGAGTTCCAAGGAAAAAAATTAAACAAAGAATTGTTTTGATTTTTAATTAGCCTAATAATGTGTTGTTTAAGTATCATTAAGTTGGCAATAACACTAATCATTAAGACCCAATTAAATGGGATAGTGGGCAATCCAAAAGGTTAAGAGATGAAGGATTCTAAAGATTAATAATGTTATCAATTAATTATTATACTTAGCATATTATAACAATAAAATAAATAACCACTAAAAAAATCACAAGTAATAATAAAGAATTTCATACTTTCATTTATTTACTACGGTTCAAATACGGTTTTACAGTTGAGTTATTATAGATCAAGTGTGCAACCGAGATCTTTATAACATTATCATTTTTAAATCTTGAAAATATTTACGTTAATTAAGTTATTATGGGACAAAATATAAATAAAAAATTATAAACATTTGTCTTTATATTTATTACGGTTAGGATCTGATATTTAAAACGAGTTGGTTTTTCTAAGATCTGTTTTTTTCGAATGTTATACGACTGAATATGTTGAACAAAAATCGTATTCTAAAAGGGAAAACGCCTTATATTTAAAATTTGTTTTAACCCAAAAATAAGCCTAACTTGAACCACTCACTAAGGCTAAGGCCAAAGGGTGTGGGGTTATGGGTTGGGCCACTAATCGCCACGTAGGATCATTAATGGATTGCTACACCACCTCCTTGCCTCATCCACAATGGTTGCCATGAATTAAACGATGCCAACTATGGGCAACCTTTCCTTTTTCAATATTTCATTTTCCTTTAACAAAATTAACTCAAAATAAAAAAATAGGGGTTTGAGTCATGATCACATCCTTAGGGTAGTTGTTTTAGATGATTGACTAAAAGTGGGTAACATGATACTGATGTGAAAGGTCATGATAACTATAAAAATGATGGTGATCATGAGAAGTATGACTACACCATATAACCTAATATGAAGGAATACTCTTCGAGAGAAATGGCAATGCAACCACATGGTTCTCTTAATACAATATATTTAAGAAATTTGCAAAAGTTTCCATAAGAATTTACATGCATTTATGATGGACCCATTCAACTTTTCTATGAAATTTTCTTTAATATTTTGTAACCATATTAAGATAAATACGGGAAAACTCTCTTATTGGTTCAACTCTCACAAAGTGGTTTTCTCATATTTATTAGATTTTCTTCTGGACTGGTGTATAGAGAATATGCCTAGTGAATATGGATATGATCTGATGGTTCCGCTGGTGGCATGATGATACTCCAGTAATCCGTTAGTGATCCAAATTTATCGTTAAAAAATATTAAGATAAAAACTATCAATTTTCAAGGGTTTTGCCCTATATCATGGTAAAAGTTGAGTGCATAATTGGTAAGCACATGATCTTAAGTTTACTACATTTTGGTTTATACTACAACTAGTATATCTAAACTCATGCGTTGCTACGAGGTGTTTTGTGACATAAAATTTATAAAGTTTGATTTTGAATAAAATTTTGTGAAAATATAGATAAAAATAAGCATATAGCAACAATTTATTTGAATTTGAATAAAATTTACATTATTCTGTTGAACTACAATATAAATAGTTGGGACAACTCAATTAAATATAACGTCACTAGATACATGCTTATTTTCATCTATAAATTTCCCACATCAAAATTTCAGGGTATGTTAATTTATTGGATATCCCATTTGAATTATTACTTGAACTTTGAGCCCTATGCCCGCAGTCCCACAGTATTATGTCCTTGGGCAAAAGGTGGTCCCAATTGGCACCTAAATTACTGAAATCATGAGTTGAAGTTAGCAGTTAGTTTAAGAAACATCATAATATATCTAAGATGGACAGTATATGCAGGCGGAGATCTTAAACCATATAGGCACCTTATATTGAATTAGATTTATTATTCTTTTCATCAATTAAATTTATAACTCAAGTTCTTTCCTAATTGAACTAAGCCGCAATATCAGAAACGCATCCTGCACATATAGCATTGCAACTTGCATTCACAACAATGGTATCATCGTTCATGCATAAGATGATTTTATGATATGAGTATATATACTTATATTGTAGGGTTCATTTAGTTGTGTGTGCATTTTTTACAGGCAAACTCTCATCATCATTATAGTCATTTGTTAGACTTCACAACTTGATTCGTAGTTTTTCAAAAGTTATTGTAGATATACGTGTATTGTATTCAAAAAATTTACACACACACTTTGCTTTTGAAAGCTTGAAAAGAAGGCAATTTGTCTTTCTAATTATGAATACACACACACACACCTAGCATCAAAGTGACTGAATCTAACGAAACCCAAAAAATGTAAAGTCTTCCACCTTAAATCACATAGTAAAGTTTAAAACAAATAGATGTAGTGAAGCACCTTCATGTGTTCTACATGAATAATTAAACCTTGACTGTGGCTGTGATGATTTTGTGGTTACATAGTCTAGTGTTGACTAGCCAGACTTTTTAAACAACTAGAACCTCAACAGAAATTCAAATTAATAACTTGAAAAAACTACAAATAAACCAACAGGGAAGTGAGCTAGTGATTTTGTTTTTCTCCGACGGCAACAACCGATGCTGGGTGATATGTTAATCCGAATTGAGAAAGTGCGAGTGAGCTTAATGAACCACTAATTCAAGTCCAGTTGATTTAGGTTAGACTTCTGTATGCTAATCTAATGTTAGTTGTAATTAGACTCTTAATTATTTGTGAGTCATTTACTCATTTGTCCTAGTTCAATCATACAAGGTCTACATATTGTTTATAGTTATATGTATAATTAAGCTGTCAATTACATAGCAAACGAAAAGAAAGCACAAACCCTTGAAGATGAAAAAGTTAAAACTAGACAACAACAAAAAGTAATAATAAGAATAATAATAAAAATAAAAGGGAAATTGGGATTTATTAATCCAAATTTAGACTTATTGACCTATTATAATCAATTCTTGTAACGTGAGACACTCTTACATTTACTTTCATTGCAAAGACAATCTCACTAACAAAGTTGTAAGTTCATCTGCCCCTAACTTTGTTGCTTCAAAACAATTTACAATCTTTCTGGCCATGATAAAAATAAGTCAATAGTTCATTAAGGCATACAGAGTCACATTTCCATTAAATTGAGATAACCAAAGCGAAATTTAGGAATCTCACTTGTCGCATTAGATTATTATAGACCAATGAATGATATATGGTTTCTCATTCTAAAAATAATTCAAACAGAGATCTCAAAATCCATTGACATGTTTGTTAAAACCCTAAACGTTAGGCCAAAAGACATTCTTAAAACAGATCTATTTTCATTGGTCTGTCAACATGAACAAGTCCATTTGCACTAACGCAACGATATTCGAACATTCATTTTTTTGTTCAAAGTGTATGTTTCAACCGGAAATAAAAACAACAAAAAAGTTTTCAGTCAAAACACGCCTACACACTCATGTGTACGCATCAGATTCTAAGTGAAGAGCTGAGATTGCACAGAATCCTAACCTGATCACGATCCATTCAGCAGATAGAATTGGCATACAGTCGATTGATTTCTAATGCAGCGTCATCAAGATTCTCATTCCCCAAGTAGTAGGGTAAGTAGCCATGTGAATCTTGATGTTGCAGCACCTAAACAATGACACTTTTCCTTGAAAGTTTAAAACCCTAATTTTGGCAGCCAAGAAAGATGAAAAACTACCCACAAAAACCCATATATGGATTGGCAGAAGAGAAGTTTGACCACAAAGATCTAACGATAACATTCTTCAGGAATTTAAAAGAATGAAAACCCACGAATCTAAGAAGTAGTATTTAAGATGAGATTGAATAAACAACTTGTTCTTGGAGGAAGAAGAGAGAGGAAAGCAGTTAGGTGACGATAGGGTTTGGGTTGCAAAAGTATATAAAGGAGGGGAGAGTGGATCCCATGTCAATTGGAATCCAACTTTATTTGAGTTAATTGGATCTATAGAACTTTAAGGATTATCCCACTAGAAAAAATCATGATTATTGAACGATGTATGGACCTTGATCACTTCATTATTAGCAGATATGCATTTACAAGGATATTCTGATTTATTTATGTATTATATTATAAGGTAGGGTTTTAGAGTGAACACTAGTGTATTTGTGAACTTAGTAAGTAAATTTTGGCCATTAATTTACATCATCAAATCGTAAAATACACTAGTGTATTTTCATCATCAAATCCTGGCCGTTGATTTACAATTGTGTTTACACTTGTGTATTGATAATCAATGGCTAGTATTAGTTCACCAGTGTTCACAATCAATGGGTTGTTCACAAATGAACTTAACCCTTATATATATATATATATATATATATATATATATATATATATATATAGGTAGAGGTTCTTGTAAGAAAATATAAAAGTGTGAGAAGGATAAAAAAGATTTTGGAGGTGACATGTGTCCCTTTTTATTTTGGTAGTTTAAGGGTGTATGTGTAATTTAACTAATAAAATCTAATTATGGAATGAATATATGCAAGATTTTTGACAGTTATTGTAGGAATTTTAGAATTATGGTGTTATTTCATAAAAATAGATTTAACACCCTAACTCATAAAAACACCACAGCATGTATATTGAAGGCATACATCTTATAAGGAACAGAAATATAACAGAAACAACACTCTAACTAATAAAAACACCACAGCATGTATATTGAAGGCATACATCTTATAAAGAACAGAAACAACACCCTAACTCATAGAAACACCACAAAATATATACTGAAGGCATACATCTTTTAAAGAACAGATATAACAGAAATAACACCATAACTCATAAAAACACCACAACAGTTATATTGAAGGCATACATCTTATAAAGAACACCATAACATTGAATATAACAGAAATAACACCATAATAAATCAATTTCAAAACACAATACTTTAATCAAAATCAAAACATGAACATCCTAAATATAACACTAGTCAACATTTTAACCAGAATCAAAACAGAAATAACACCCTTAATATATAAAAACGGAAATAACAGCCTAACTCTTTGAAGGCAACAGAAACCTACTGGAAGACACCAGAAACCACAGCAATGTAAGGACCTTTGTCATCACATTAAATATAACAGGAATAATACTCATAAAAACACCACAACATGTATATTGAAGGCATACATCTTACGAAGAACAAAAATATAACAGAAATAACACCCTACAATTAAAATACAATTGTATGAACATAGACTAAACACAATGGACTAAAACATCCAAGCGAGACGTAATTTTTTTCTCTACATAAGTATATCAATAGGGTACTCATATTAAAGATAAAAAACACTCGTTATTATGGTGTAATTTAAAAAAAAGTTACGTATAAAAAGTTATTGACGTTTAAAAAAGAGGGGGGACTTTGCATGTGCATTAATGTTAGTTTCTTAATTTAAAAATGATTAATTTACCTTTATACCCTTAATCTAGAAAATTAATTTAAATGGATTAGATAGCCAACACTATTTACAGAATTACCACTATGATCTCAACCATTAAATTAAATATCTAATGGTTTAGATTCTCCTTATCCTTCTCACACTTTTATATTTTCTTACAATACCTCACCATATATATATATATATATATATATATAGAGAGAGAGAGAGAGAGAGAGAAATGGGATCAGGAGAAAACGGCTAAAAGTGTGAAAACTGTGAGAATGATTTTCAGCCACAAGATCTTTATGATTTGTGGCTAAGATTGATGCGGTGGTATTTTTGTAAATAATATGAACTTTAGAACCACTAGGAGGGTCAAACAAGGGTGCACATGCTAATCACATGCAATTTCCCCGTATATTTAAACGCCAATAACTTTTTATACATGATTATTTTAAAAAAAATTACACCATAAAATTAAGCGTTTTTTATCTTTCCAACAAGTATACTATTGATATATTTTTCGAAAAAATGAACTGGGTTTTTATGGCGTTTTGAACTTTGTTTTTTATGGCGTTTTGAACTGCGTTTTGTTCAATTAGATTTTATGGCGTTTTATAAACAAAGTATTTTTACGGCGTTTTCAACTGGGTTTTCATGGTTTTTTTTCTTCTGAATTTGAGTATTTTATGGCGTTTTCAACTGGGTATTTTCGTGGCGTTTTTTTCCGAACTGGATGTTTTATGGCGTTTTTATTTGAACCCAGTTCATGTCATTTTTTTATTTCAAAAGTATAGCAATAGTATACTCGTTGGAAAGATAATAAAACACTCGATTTATGGTGTAATTTAAAAAAAATAATCACGTATAAAAAAGTATTGGGAGTTTAAAAAAGATGGCGGAATGTGCATGCGACTTGCATGTGGGTGGTCTTTGGCATGTGAATGGACCTTTTGACAATATTACGCCTTAGTGTAAGTTAGCACCAACACCACATGTCAACACCAAAATCGTTCTCACCATTTTCACATTATTAGGCGTTTCCCCCGAATCCCACCCCTATATATATACACATTATATTATGTATATTGTATTTGTCAATGTATATGTTCTCCTAAATTAAGGGATTTTTTTTAAACCGTAAAGCTTGTTCCTACCCTACATTACACCAATTAATTAAATAACTTCTTTGGTTCATGTTTAAAACTGAGACCTCCCCTCTAAGATGCATGACCAAGTGAGCTAGCCCCACATTGGCTAGTTAGAATCTTGTATTATTTATATAATTATATGTGCTTCAGTTCAATGAAAATATGGAATCGTTAGACATCACATTGTATTAGAAATAGTACCTTAGCTCCTACCATTAGCCACCAATCGGAAAACACTGCAATGGGACACGGTCCCTACCGCCGTCGTTTCTTTTCTTTATCTAATCTAATCAATCATAACCAACGAAGGTGAATGTCCAAGAAACTAGAACAACTTAATCCAGTTTAATATTTTGTCACAAATATTCAAAACAAGGTGTGTGTTTTGGACAGAACTAAAGTCTCATATTCCTTAGGGTCAAGCTTTTTTTGTTACATGCTCATGGTTACGTTGTGTTACATCACATAGATAGGCGATAACACTAAACCCCTAGTTCATGATGATCCTAAATATGAGTCCTAGGTTAAGATAGATGCCATAATTTTCTAAGGATCTACTAAACACTATCAGATGATTGGTTAGTTCATGTTCTTAAGACTATTCAACATATGAAGCATGGTCGAGGATTAAAAGTACTTTTATCAATAACAAGGGTTCAAGTGTAGTCGCTCTTGAACACGAATTTACAAATCTCACCTTTCATGTCTTAGTGATTGTTGTCAAAATTTAAAGGACTAGTTGATAAGTTGAACGACGTTGACAGCAAAGTGACTGACAAGCGACTCGTATAAAAATTGGTACGTGATCTACCTTCAGAATTTAATGTTGTTGCCTTTATTCTCATTCAAACTCTTTCCATGTGGTAGACATGTTGATGCATTCCCGGTGACAAAGAGTTGATAGATAGACGATTATTGATTTTGGTAGGTTTTGTGTTAGATTCTTTTGTAAATCTACTAAGTGCAGACGTAGTTAGCCAGCTGGGTAGTTAGGCACAACTGCGCAAGTGCATAACTGGCGCAGTTTAGCATGCCAACGCACTTAGTCTCCTAATTGTATAAATGTGTCGTTTAGGTTATTTTGTTTAAGTTTTTGAGAATTCTACCATGTGAGAGATTCTAGAGAGATTTCTACAATCTTGTTCTAATTAATACAAAGGTGAAAGTTATTTACATGTGGTTTTTGTTGATTCGCTCTACGTATGTGTATTGTATTCAACAAATTTACACACACGATGATTTTGAAAGCTCTTGAAAACGTGTATTAATTATTTATACAATTATACGTGTTTTAGTGTAGTCGCTCTTGAACACGAGTTCACAAAACTCACCCTTCGTGTCTTGATGTCTACAGTCAAAATTTAAAGGAACTTGTTGATAAGTTGAACGACGTTGACAACAAAGTGAAAGACAAGCGACTCGTATAAAAGTGTGATCCTTGTGGTGTATTAGGGACCAAAAAGTGGTATCAGAGCTTCAGCTCTTGAGAGCTCTTGATTGAGTGGGCTTTAAGTAATTTTGGATGTTTTTAGACATCATTTTCACACTTCTCTACCTGTATCTAATTCAAATTTGAGAGAAATGGATTGTTCAGCTTGTTTAGTGGATAATTTGATGGTTTTTGGTATATCACATCAAAATTTTGAATTTTTGGGTTTTCTAGCTCGATTGGTGCAATTAGTGGCAGTTGGGGTGAAGTTGTGTGAGGCGAAGTTGTTAGGCTAGTGAGGTTGTTGTTCTTAGCGTAGTTGCTGAGGATAGCGAAGTTACTGTCTTAGCACAGTTATTGAGTGTAGTGAGGTTCTAACTTTTGGCACAATTATCTGATAACTACGATAGCTGACCATCCGGCACAGTTATTTACTATAGCAGGTTAAGTTACCGAATTTTTGTGAAAAGTTAACAAAAGTGTCTGGATTATCAAGTGTTGCAATGATGGTAGGGTATGCAACGAGATCGGTACGATGAATAAGCCACCCAAACTACGAAGGCCTAGTGGTTTATCGGGTTGGAAAGATAGATTCAAAAGATTTTTGAGATATGTTGATGTGCGTATATGGAATAATATTACGGACGGGAATGTCAGTCCAATAAAGTTGATGAGTGATAGATTTGATGAGATTGAGTTTACATGCATGGAAGAGGAAGAAAAGAAATGCTTTGAAGGTGAAAGTAAAATTTATAAAGCTATTACCATGTCACTTGTAGGTCCCCTAATCCGTATGGATCTTGACAGAATCGTCTATCCAACCTAGAGTGCGGAATCCTCTAGATCAGATTTTACAGAAAAACCGAACAAGAACAAGATTACAATCACTTTCAAACCCATCTTCTATTGATTATCTAACACAAGTGTTTACAATCAATTCAATACTCTCTCTCAGCTCTCTCTGAAGCAATTGGCTAAAACACTGATCAACCAACTGAGCAAGTAAGTAACCTTAACCCTAATGCAAAACTCCCTTTATATAGAGACAGGTTTGCTTACTGGGCTAGGGTTTCCCTACATGGACTGCAAATGGGTCTAGGCCCAATTCGCCTCCCTTACACTCTAAAGTGGCTGGTTTAGCCCAATCACTTCTAAACAACTATTACAAAACTAAACCCGCTAACCGTTTATCATTTTACTAATTACAAGATAACCAAAGACTAAATCTAAGCTGTTGTCACAAATATGCACCAACAAACTCCCCCTTGACAATAGCTTCATAAAACAATTTTGTCTTCAGTCATCTTGCAATCTTCAAATGTCAATCATTGGTCTTTGGATAGCTTTAGCTTTAATAGCTTTTGTCGGCAACAGACTCCCCCTAAGCTGATGCATCCAATCACCAAATCTTCTAAATCGCTGGCGTTAGAGTAAACTCCAGTTTAGCACTTGCATAGCAATCTTCAAAACTCATCAACTCTGTCTGCAATGTAGAAAGGAGGTTCTACCATGCATCCAAGCAAACTCCTCTTCACCAAACTTCTAGCAACATACTGCTACAATCTGTATACTATAAAACAAACATCTCGCGAAACCATAAGAATATTTCAACACAAGTTAACAAATTATTATTATTCAAGAGATAGTAACATTGTATTACAGATTAAGCACTTCGCAACTCAAACACCCACTTAAAATTTTAAAACACACTGAAGCTGCAAGATGTTAAAATTTTGAACTCATCTACTAACACCGTCTCCCCCTATCGGTAACAACTCCTCCATGAACAACCATTATCCTTAAAGTAAGAATATACAAGAAAATGAAAGCTTTTTGGATTTTTATGTTTTCTTAAAGCAAAGAAATAACAAAATAATAAACACTCTGTCTTTGTGAGGATCACCGGTAAGAAGATCATATCAGCAACATCAAACTGTTTTCACACCATTTGAGTATTCTATATGCAATATTCATGAAAAGCAGTTCAAGATGATTACCAGTATTGTTTATCCACATAAACAAAATACATGAACATTTCAAGTACCATTACCTAGTGATATGTTAAAGTAATTTTATACTGATATACTAGTGTGTCCCACTTCAGGACATACCCCCACGATCAAGGTATGCACAAAGATTCATCGTAGCAGGTGAGTATACCGAAATTCATCCTTTTTGATTTACAACCTTAGATAATTGGTGATCAGGTCAGTACTTCTGTACAGCAAAGAGACCAAAAATCCAATGAGGGTTAGGGAAAATACCAAATGTTGGTACGATTTATGCATTTTGTGTCACACCCCGACCCGCAGCGGAATAAAAGTTGGGGCATAATTGGGTTATCACCAAAGCTCATGATGTTTACTAAAATGTTTCATATTTATTAAATTCAAATTAAAACTTAAATATCCAAATCAAAATCCATACAATTACAAGGAAATGAAACTATGTAAACAATCCAAAGCTTAAACTGATTTATTCTTCTAGGCCTTCCTATGTGTTTCTTGCCTCAACTGGATCACCTGTATCATGTGTAAAACGGGAATATTTTGGGTCAACAAAAGTTGGCGAGTGAACCTTGATAAAACATTGTTATTAATTTCTTGTTTTATTTAATATTGAAAATTTGCGCAATAATCACATGTGAGCAAACATATATAAATAATAAACACAAACCACTTTGAATGAGTATATGATATGAATGATGTTGAATGTGAGATCAAGGCTCAATCAAACAGAGCCGATCGTATGAGGCACCTGATGCTCAACCCGTCTCCCACGGGGAACTGATGGGCCTAATGATATGCGTGCACTGAAAATGATAAATCCAAACTACATATAATCCACACAACAATTGATACACATTTGATACACATTTGATCACGGATATGATGGATGCACAAGTGTTTAAATATAATAAGGAATTAAACGACACATGATACACCCCAAAACATGATTAAAACGGGGAATTGATAGAGATTCACTCACATTGGGTGCGTTCCTTGATGACGTTGGATGCGCACGAATTTAGGATTTGATCGACGAGGGAAAAACTAACCTAACGAAATGATTCGGTAAATAAATGGATTTTATTTGAGTTTAATACTTTTAATTCTTAATCTTAATGGGATTTCTAGATTTGTTTTTGTGAGTTTAAGGACATTTTCTAACTTTAAAATATTATTTTTAAGTATTTTTAAATAATTTTCTGATTAAATAAATTAATAAAAAGAAATAAAAAAATAAAAAAAATATTGACTTTTTGACCCTGTTGATCGTTGACCGTTGACCGGTCGGACAGTGTGTTTGTATGCGCTGAGTGAGGTTCAAACTCGGGACCTCTCGTATGCGTGCACGCAGCTCTACCAACTGAGCTACGTGTCTAACCCGAAATATTCTCTGTTTTAATTATATTTATATACTAATTATTTTTAAACTATTTGGTTTTATTAAAAATGGTTTATATGGCCGAACCGGTTGCAGGGACCCGGAGTCGAACTCGGGTCCTTCGGTTCGAGTGCGCACAGCCCAACCAGTTGGGCTGTGTGTCAAATCTGTTAAACTTATGAATTATATTACTCTTATAAACATTCCGTGACTTGTTCTGATTCAGTTGTAAAAATGTTGGTTTTAAATTCTGAAATTCGGTAACGTGTGCGATTCGAACCCGGGACGTGTGCATTGTTTGTGCACACAGTCCACCGCTGGACTGTGTGTCTAACCCGTTCGAATATCCGTTTTTAATTATACTTATACACATGTTTTAACTTCATCTTCTTCGCTTATCGAATTACCGAACAGTGAAATGACTGTTTGTTTAATTGACCAACTACGCTTATGATTGATTGAATTGAAGTAAAAGAAAGGAATTAAGGAATAAGATGTACCAATCACAGAGTGTCTTCTTCAGATTTTCCGGCAAAATTTCGTCGGCTCTGATTGGTGACTTCTGACCGAGTGAATCGATTAACAGTTTTGATCAATGTGTTGTGCAATTAAGTTACTAAACAAGGGATATCAGGAGGGTTTAGATGATTGTACCGATCGACAGTGAGACTTCGGAATTTCAGTGATTTTCCGGTGAGTGCAGGAATTCCCGGCTACGTTGTCTGAGACAGATTCTGGTTGAACGATTTATGTTAATACATGCCGAATAATGGATTGCAAACAAAAGAGTCGAGAATTTTACCGATTTGAAGTAAGTCTCGGTTTTCCGGTGAAAGTCCGGCGAATGCAGAATATCTCCGGCGACGAGCTAAAGCTTCGAAAAAGTGAGCGGTTCTGAGCGAAAGGATTTCCGGAAGATTGAGTGGGTATTTATAGGGAAGAACTGAGTGAATTGGGTCCGTTTTTGGGTCTTGATTCGCGGTCAAGGGTTTTCCGGCGGTTACGACTAAAATTGAGGGTCAGACATCGGTTATAAACCGATGTCGAAGTCGGTTAATGTGTTTTGGTCAAAAGGAAATTGGCCAAAGTCGCGGATTGCCGGATTTTCCGGTGATTGCGAGTTCTGAGCGCGGTGATCTCCGGTTTTGAATTCGGGTTTTATTTTAAGTATTATTTGTTTCAGTATTTTCACAAAGAAGGCGTGTGGCGGAGCGGTGTGTTGTGTGTTTGAGTTTGTGGGTGACCGGGTTCGAAACCCGGCGTCCCCATTTTATTTTTTTCTCACTATTTAATATTATTTATAAATTATGGTTTTTAAATTCTAATATATTTATTAATTATGTATCGTTTAAAATTAATTTGAGCAATAAATACGCAACGAAAAATTATAACTGGATATTTGATTAATAAACGAAGCGGGTTTTGGAAACCCGTTTTTCGACGGATGTTACATTTTGCACATTTGAATGACTCTCTAGGAGAGCTTCTTCAATTTTTAGAATTTGGCATTTTAGCTCTTTTAAGATATCCTGGTTGTGCCTAGGTCAGCATGTATCTGGATGCAGCAGAAGGACAACCTTGATACCCCGGATAAAATAACGATATAAAGACCTAAAACCTCGGATTTTGGCAATCTATCAACGCAAGATTTAAGGTCATAAAACCATACGCCACTGATATGTTACCCACTCAAACACAGTTTGTTATGTTTATATCACCAAGGTAAGTTGATTATTTCATGTGTTTTGCCTACTGGTACATCATATGATGAAGCTACCATCACACTTAAGCAATTTAATTTTAATGTTAGTGTGACAGTCTAACTTGCTGATGTACAATCATTTCTTCTTTTCCACACAATGAAAACTCATTTTTGATTTCCTATTTTTTTTACGTTTGGATTTTTGAAAAAACAGTAAATTATTTACAAACTTCTTATGGAAAACTGGTTATTCAGGATTCCTCATCCCGTTGAGTTCGAATAAATGTTCAATACGAGCCCTGTCAAATGCTTTTGTGTAAAGATCCGCCAGGTTATCTAGTGTGTCGACTCGATGCAGTTCAATCAATTTCTTTTCAGCACAATCCCGTATAAAATGATGACGAATGTCAATATGTTTTGTGCGACTGTGTTTTACGGGATTGTTGGTGATTGAAATAGTGGCATTATTGTCTATCATAATAGGAGTACGAGTGAAATTCAAACCGTAATCGCGCATCTGCTGCTGGATCAAGAGAACCTGAGAGCAACAACTACCCGCAACTATATATTCAGCTTCACACGTAGAGGTAGACACGCAAGACTGCTTCTTGCATTACCATGACACGATCCTCCCTCCTAAGAACTGACAACCACCTGTGGTAGACTTTCTGGTAGATTTGCATCCACCAAAATCTGAATCAGTGAAAGCAACAAACTTCAGATCACTAGCAGCTGGATACCATAACCCAAGTTTAGGTTTCCCCTTCAAGTAACGAAGAATCCGCTTCACCACTTTCATGTGGGACTCCTTTGGACTCGCTTGGTATCTGGCACAAAGACACACTACGAACATGATGTCTGGTCTTGAAGCAGTCAAGTACATGAGAGAACCAATCATTGCCCTGTATTGAGTTGGATCAATGTCCTCCACACTCTCATAATCTGGACCAAGATTGTGATTCTCACAGATAGGCATGCTGTCCTCCATTTTGAAATGAGACAAAATGTCATACACATACTTCGTCTGATGTATAAACATCCCATCCTTCTTCTGATCAACTTGTAAACCCAGGAAGTAGGACAATTCACCCATCGCACTCATCTCGAACTTGCTCTTCATTACCTCCTCGAAATCATGACACATGTTCTCATCAGATGACCCAAAAATGATGTCATCTACTTATACCTGTACCAGCAGAAAGTCTTCCTTCTTCCTTTTAATGAAAGTGTACTGTCAATCTGACCTCTTTCAAATCCATTCTTTAACAAATGTGCTGACAGTGTCTCATACCACGCCCTAGGTGCCTGATGCAATCCATACAATGCCTTATCAAGTCAATAGACTCGATCTGGATAATTTGGATCAGTAAACCCATTTGGTTGTATGACATACACCATTTCTTGGACTTTCCCGTAAAGAAACACACTCTTCACGTCAAGTTGGTAAACTTTGAAGCCCTTGAAGGAATCAAAAGCTAGGAACAGACGAATTGCTTCCAACCTTGCTACTGGTGCAAACACTTCATTGTAATCAATCCTCTCCTGCTGATTGAACCCTTTCACCACTAACCGAGCCTTATTTCGTATCACGATCCTTCGGTCGTCTTTCATGCACTTAAACACCCACTTGGTGCCTATTTTCTTCTCTCCTTCAGGTATGTCAACCAGCTCCCATACTTTCAATTTCTTGAACTGAGCCAACTCCTCTTGCATAGCTTCAACCCAACAATTATCCTTTAGAGCCATGTGAACATTCTTCGGCTCCTCTTGGGCAATAAAACAGCTATACAAACACTCATGTATCACCTCGGTCTTCTGAATTGAAGTAAATAAACAGGAACCTTTGATCACACCTCTTCTCGTCTGAACACCTTCAACAGCATCACCTATGATTTCAACTGGATGATCTCTGTTTACGCGTGTGGTAGCAATGGTGTCAACAACTAGATTATCTCCCAGATTAGATTCAACCTCCCCTGAATGTTATTATTAGCAAACGGATTAGTGAAGTCCTCCCTCGGAATAGGTTCAGACTCACTATCACTGGAGTCCTATGGAGCTGCACTGGAAGAAGTTTCTGGAGCATCTGACATTGATATACTCGATCTAGGCATGAAGTCACCCTCTTCGTCTTCACTAATCACAGTTTGGATCACTTAAGGCTCATCTGCATTGAAAAAATCAGGAATATTAAATGATTTAAAAACACGTCATAATCATATAATATAGCAGGACCACTCGTTGATTGTTGAGGTGAATAACTAGTGATTTCCATGTTAAAAACAACCTTAATTGTACCAGTTTTTAGATTAAAAACCCTTTTATTCGGTGTTCCAGGCATATAGCCTAGAAAGTAACCCTCGTCAGCTACCTCACCGAATTTTGCTTATCTTTATTTCATACAATGGTGCAAGGTAATCCAAATGGTTCAAATCCTTTTAAGTTTGGTTTTCGGTTAAACAATAGTTCGTGACATGTTTTGTTAAACCGTTTAACCATCAAAACTTTGTTGAGGACATAACAAGCTATGTTCGTAGCTTATCCCCATAAGAGAACTGGAAGCTTTGAATCAGAAAGCATAGTCCTAGCGGCTTCAATCAACGTCCTGTTTTTCCTCTCAGCGACTCCATTCTGTTGAGGTGTATAAGGAGCAGAATATTGGTGTTCAATTCCCTTGCGAAGACAATAGAGATCCAGAATCTGATTCTTGAACTTCGTGCCATTATCACTCCTTATCCTCTTGATCTGTGCATCATGGACATTTTCTAATTTTGTAAAAAGATCTATCAGCATCTCTGCTGTTTCATATTTTGTACCTAAAAAGAAAACCCATGAATATCGTGAGTAATCATCTGTGACAACTAAACAATAGTACTTTCCACCTATGCTCCTTACGTTCACTGGATAGATCCATATGAAGTAATTCAAAAGGGGCATATATGGGATTTACTATTTTAGACTTGTGAGGTTTCTTATGTTGTTTTCCCTTTTGACATGGAAGACATTTGTCTTCCACGTGAAACCTCTGCACTAGCACCCCTTCCACTAAACCGTTTTTAATAATATAATTCATTTTTTCGGTAGTGGATGTGGGCGATGCGTCTGTGCCACAACAATGACTCAGCCTCAGATGCTTTTGGCAGTAAACACGCCACCACAGTGGAAGAATCCTTAGCACTCATGTCCATGACATAAGTGTCATTCCTCCTTGGCGCTCTCATCACTATCCAGTCATCCGGTATCACCAAACCAGGTTTCAACACAAAAGCTTCAGACTTAGTGAAGAGGACCGAGTGACCCTTGTCACAGACTTGAGACATGCTCATCAGATTGTGCTTCAGCTGCCCGACATAGTTCACTTTGTCCAATGTGATCTTCCTGTTGGTCACTTTTCCTCGACCTGTAATGTGCCCTCCTTTAGCACCTGCAAAATTCACATAACCGCCATCTATATTCTCAAACTCTGTCAACAATCTCGCATCCCCCGTCATGTGCCTGGAGCAGCCACTATCAACATACCACAAGTTGATAATCCTCCTTAGCAGCTCCTACGCAACCCAACAAAAATTAGTTAGATTTGGGGACCTAAGCCTTAATGGTCTTCAAGATTCGTCAACCACAGGAACATTCATCCAGTATCCATCACTCCTAACAGGAGTCTTGGATCTCAGACCTGTTGATGGAAATGGTCTTTGATTTCCACTGGGTCTCTGGTCCTGAGGTTTCCTAAACATGTTTGGACTTTGTGACCTTTGGAAATTTTGGTTTTGGTTCCATGAATTTTGATGATAATAATTTCTAAAGCCATTGTTAAAAAAATTTCGACTACCAACATTCTGATAGCAAGTTTGATATTGACCTTGACTTCTGAAATTACTTGATCGACCATTAAAGCTATTCATTCTTGGTGAACTACTTCTAGGTCTTTCATATCTGCCTGATGTAGATTCAGGCTGAAATTTTTGTTGATTTATGAAATCGAGGAACTTGGTGAGTTCCTTTTTTAGCCTTATCTACACCAACAGCAACACGCTGTTGCTTGGTAACAGATATCTTTGGTGAGTTAGTAACCTTCTTCTCACCATCACCAAGTTTTTCTAATGATTTTTCTCTCTGCCTCTCACTCACCTGTGCTTCATTTCTTTTGTTAGGACAGCAGCTAGCTACATGTCCCTTGTTATGACACTTGAAACACGATCTTCTAGCCGAAGACTTCTTAATTGAAGTCTCTGGTTTAGACTCATCAGGTGACAATGATGATGATGAAGATGCTTTTGAAGGATCTTGTTTAGTTTGCTCAATTTCTGATTTTTCTTTATTTTTATTTTTAGCAAACTGCACATTCGATTCTTTTGTGATAATAGGGACCTCTTCTTTTATATTACTCCCTAACAAAATCAACCTTTTAACAAAAATTGGTTTTTTATTCGTAGGTTGTGTATTCTGTGTTTTCAAAACCAGTTCTCTGTTATTATCCTTCTTGGTATTCTCAAATACATCTACATTTCCTGAATTGGAACTAGCAGGTGTAGTTGACCCAAAGTCTGTTAGCTCTTCTTCATCTGGCAAGAAAGAATAGTCATGAGCAAGAGGTGGTGGAACTTCATTGAAACCTTTGAAGCCCACACTTGTCTTGTCATTACTCTTCTTCAAGCCATTCATCATGTGTTTCATAACAAAAGATGAATCTCTGAATTGATTTAGTTTCTTTTCAAGTTCACAAATTTTCAGTTGTGCTTCTGACAACTCTTTGCATTTTTCAGAAATCTCTTTTGTTTTCTCACTCATCGTATCATGAGCTAAGTCAATAATTTGAAGTTTTTCATTCAGTTTACAGGTTAAGATAGTAATTTCTTCTTCATAACCTTTAATTTTCTTCAAATATAATGACTCATTTCTTTTTACGAAAAAGTTGATTCTTTTAGGTTCGAGAGCTCATTTACCAGACTTTGGTTTTGTTTTGTGAACGTGTCAACCTCATTTTGCAGTTCACGACATTTTAAACAAACAGAACTACTAGAGTTAGAAGATACCTCTCCTGATGACTTGCTTAGATCAGCCATGAAAGCAGCAAAATAAGCAGCCATCTTCTTATCTGCAGCATCCTGTTCTACAACAGCTTTTTCATCTACCAACTCTCGCTCTACCTCAGCATCTGCTTTAACTCCTTCATCATTAACTGGGCTATCTTTTCCATGAACGCCTGTGTGGCATTGTCATCACCCTCTAGATAAACACTCCAATCATAAGAACTTTCTCTAGCAGTAGAGATCAGTGCCTTTGATCCAGGGTTAGTTGATGCATTTCTGTTGCTTGAACTATGACCAGGGAAATCTTGAAAAGATGAGCTAGAACGAGATTCAGACTTAGGTCTTTGACATTCTGTAGCAAAGTGTCCGTAATTTTGACAGTTGTAACACTTCACTTTAGACTTATCGAAGCCAACGTTCTTTCCAACGAACTTTCTGCCCGTCCTGTTCACGAACCTCTTCACTCTTCTAGAGATCATGGCCATCTGCCATTGTAAATCCATCTCCTCTAGGTCATCAAGATTAATCTGATCATAATCTTTATCAAAAGTAGCGGGATCAGATACTCTTCCCTGAATGTAGTTCTCATATGAAGCAACGAAAGAAGCAAGCAATGCTAGATGATCTTTAGCAGACTTGACACTCAGAGGCATAGATCTTGTACTGTTGTTACTATTGCTAGCTTGTTGTCTCTTTGCCCCTGATGAGCCTCCTGAAGCAGCTACAAAACATATTTCACCCTCAACATTTGTGACAACCTGCTCATTTTCACGTGAGAGAAACATAGTTGCAGAATCACTTGAAGTATTGTTGGAAGATGAAGGTGTAAGCCCTTTATAGATTCCCGGATCTTGAACCTGATCATATCCAGTTTCTTTCTTCTTCATGTTGAGCTCATAGGCTCTCAGTTTCCCAACAACCTCTTCCAAGTCTTTATCTTCATAGTCAGCTTCACCCTTTATTATCAAAGTATAAATATCCCACTTGGCAGGTAAAGCATCAAGCAACTTATCGTTTATCTCAACATTCGTGTATCCCTCTATGTCATAATTGTCCATTTCTTACATCAGATGACAATATCTCGTGATAATATCTTCAAGGAACTCATTTCTCATGCCTTTAAACATAACAAATTGTTTCTTCAGCAGATCAACCTTATTCTTCATCACATCAGGATTGCCCTCATATCTCTTCTCTAGAGCATCCCACATTTCCTTCGACGTAGTATAACGCTTGAATGTATGTTTGATGCCATCAGGTAACGACATCTTTATAGCAGCTAAGGCTTTCTTCTCAAACTCATACATTCTCTTTTCAGCCTCTGACATGTTCACATAGGCAGTGACACGTTGTCTGCTCTCAAAGTCATGAGTGGGGTTAACGTACCCATCTTGAATACAGATCCACATGCGTGTGTCCTGATATTCAAAGAATGACTGAAAACTTTCCTTCCACGTAAGATAATTCTCTACCTTCAGCATCTTTGGAGGTTTGTTAGTCGTGTCAGCCTCGTGTTCCATTCTCAATAATTCATTTAAGTTTGACATATTCGACATTTTTTCCGAATCGGCTCGTTAAAAATGTTTAAAATTTGTCCGAAATGTATGATTACCAAATTGTACCGTTAAACTCGTCTCGATGAAATGAATCCAATGATGTATAATATCCGATTATGATTTTAGGACTTTACTTGCCCTTTTTTTGGTTCTAAAAATCACACGAGTCTAACCATGTAACCGGTTCGTCAAAATTGTCTATGGATCAAATTTTATGTCCGAAAACATTTAACTCCAGTTACATCAGCTGATTAACTTTTCACCTTTTTGTATACAAATCAGAACACTACCGAATCCGAAACAGTAATTCGGATTGTCAATCCGAGATGGAAACTCGGAATTGTGATCCGAACTGCTGATCCGAGATGGTGATTCGGAACAGTGACCCGAGATGCAATCCGAGATGGACTATTCTGATCCGAGATGTAATCTGGAATGGACTATTCCGAAATGCAATCCGAAATACCATCTGAGATGAACTGGTCTAATCCGAAATGCAAGATCTCTGATCCGAGATGTAACTTTTCAGATCTGAAATGCAAGTTTTCTGATCCAAAATTCAAGTTTCCTAATCTGAAATACTAATTATCTGATCCGAGATGCAAGTCTTCTATCCGAAATCCCTGGAGTTTATCTGAAACAGTAGCATAAACCCTAGAACAGCCGGCACAACTTCAAAACAGCCTCCAAAAACGTTCAAAATTCAACTTTTTCTGTTGTAACGATTCCGAACCATGTAAAAACAAGAGCCGAATTCTCTGATACCAATTGTAGGTCCCCTAATCCGTATGGATCTTGACATAATCATCTATCCAACCTAGAGTGCGGAATCCTCTAGATCAGATTTTACAGAAAAACCAAACAAGAACAAGAACACAATCACTTCAAACTCGTCTTCTATTGATTATCTAACACAAGTGTTTACAATCAATTCAAGACTCTCTCTCTCAACTCTCTCTGAAGCAATTAGCTAAAACACTGATCAACCAACTGAGCAAGTAAGTAACCTTAACCCTAATGCAAAACTCCCTTTATATAGAGACAGGTTTGCATACTGGGCTAGGGTTTCCCTACATGGACTGCAAATGGGTCTAGGCCCAATTCGCCTCCCTTACACTCTAAAGTGTCTAGTTTAGCCCAATCACTTCTAAACAACTATTACAAAACTAAACCCGCTAACCGTTTATCATTTGACTAATTACAAGATATCCAAAGACCAAATCTAAGTTGTTGTCACAAATATGCACCAACATCACTACTTAGAGAAATCTTGCATACTTTCAAAAGGCGCAAATCATCCAAAGAACTGTGGGATGCACTGTGTAATAGGTTTGAAGGGGGTTCAGACATGAAAAAGATAGAGTTTTTGAAGAAACAATTCTCTATCTTTAGATATATGAGAAATGAAAATTTGGTAGATTTTATTAATAGGTTCTATCATTTGATAACAGAACTAAGAACAAAGGAATTGATTGCCATACGAAGATTGAAAAAAGTGACAAGTTTCTAGAAGGATTATCACTGAAGTAGGATATTGTCACACCCCAACCGATGGCGGAAACATCGGAGTGAGACGAAATAGATTGCTCGAGACATCATAACACTATTTGCGACAACATTAAATTCAAAATTCATTTCATTTCATAAACCAACTAGTCAGTTACAACATAAATTCCAAATACAACAAATTCAACAACATTACAACATAAAAACCTAAGATTCTAGGTGTGATTCTATGGCGTCCCTACTAAGTTTCGTCATGTTCAACATCCTTAACCTGCAACATGTTAAAAGTATAGTTCAACACAAAAGCATTGGTGAGTACACAAGTTTAAGTATATAGCATAAGTATAAAAGAGTTTACTCAAATCCACATGGCAATTGTATACAAGGTAAGCTAGCATGCAATACTAATTGTTAAACCCAAGTGTCCATAAGAATTAAGTATCCCTCGTCACACAAAGTAATGAGACTATTTAAGAATAAGAATAAGCTTAAGCTTAACAATAACCCGACGGGCGGTGTGCTACTCCTATAGTGCTATATATGTTAAGTTCAGGCTAGCTAAGTTAATGACAAGAAGCATGTATGAATCTAGCATGAACCTAAGTATAACAATAAGCATGTATAATGGATCGAGTGTATAAAGTATGTAGTGTGTATTTGTGTATTTTGTAAGTTAACATGTTACAACCCAAATTGTGTAAAAAGGGAAATGGGTCAGGTGTATTCACGGTTATGTAAGCTTCCACTTGAGTATTCCGTGAAGGGTTTGGAGAGTTGGAGGAACACCGAGTTATCCTACATGAGGAAAACGTAAGCATGTAAGTATTAGGATGATAACATAGGATTACAAATTTAAATACACCAAAGTATGTATACGAGAAAATAATCATCTAGACTTAATACGCGTTTTTGACACTATAATACCCATTCGGGTTAATGTGTTTTCATGGGTTAAGATACCCATTAGAATCGTAACGAGAAGTTAAGTACTTATGTGATATAACCAAGTACCATGACAGACAATCCTTCGATTATCATCAAGGGTTTGGTTGGTGTGTATATATATAGTATACGTAATAAGTAGATTATATTTATCATGAAAGTTCATAGAAGTCATGCATGGAGGTAGGAGGATAACCTTCCTTTAACCTCTTTCGTATTGTTCACCAATGCACAAGTTGTCACAATAACAACAAGGATGGTCATGAATAAGTTAAAAATAAAAGTGAAAGATGTAAAATATTCAAAATCATCAAGTGAGGTGGTGGGCTGAAGGTAGGATAGCTAAGGCTTCCAAGTAATCACACAGTACCAACTCAAGTCTTGTTTTAAGAACAAGCTTGGAAGGATACAACACTTGTGGGTTGAAACCCTATTAAAACGGAAAGTTCTTACACTTGTAACCTCAAATATGGTGATGTTCCATGTTGGTTGTCCATGCAAAACCTATGGAAACACTCCTAGATGTGTTTCAAGTGTTAAGAAGGAAGAAAGAGTAAAGAAGGGAGGTAGAAGTGAGTTAGAACTCACTTGAAAGTCTTGAACTTTCTGGATGGAGTTGAGAGAGATTTAGAGAGAGAGATGAGTGTTTGAGGTGTGAAGTGAGTCTGGGAGGAGGTGGTTTTTTATAGTTGGAGTTTGGGGGGGTGAGTTTGGTGAGTAATAAATGTAAGAAACACAACTAAAAACACACATTTTCCCAATCCATGAGCTAGATACAACAATCTGCAGATTATGCCCTCTGGCGGGCCGCGAAAGGTGTTAGATGGGACGATCGCGGGCCGCGAGATGGGTTAATCCAGAAACTTCTTTGATTTTTGTCACTTTTAGTCCCTGAAGTTGTTTTTTTCCTTTATTTCATGCTATAACTTGATATTCTTGCATGTTTTTATGTGTACATCGTATATGTAAGTATATTTTTAGCATGGAGTATATATGCATGAGTATTTGCATGTACAACAAGTATCGGTTTGTATGTAAACACGTATTTAATAATTGAATGCATGTAAGACAAGTATATATCAAGTATGAATTTTATTACAATTCAAGTCTCGGATTACAAGATTGGGAAAAGAAATACGAATGCATATGAATACAAGTTCCCCTAAATAGAAATACGATTACACCTTCTAATTAAGGAAAGTACGAAAAAGCGAGTCGTTACAGATATATATGTTGTTCTCATTAAAGATAGTCCATTCTTTTCAGAATATTCAATTAAAGAGGTGGTTGGTAAACTCAGAATGTATGAACTTAACATGTAGAAAAAAAGAGGAAGAATATGATCAGGTGCAAAATCCTGGTGTTGGAACTGCATTATATTCTGGTGGTGTTCAAAAAAATATTCAAACTTAGAGTTCAGGAAGTTAAAGTTGTTGTGTTACTTCTTATGGAAGTAACAATTCATTCAAGAGTTATCCAAGAAATGCTAAAATTTTGAGGAGAATAACGCTTTGTTAGCATCATTCATGTAAGAGATTTAGCAAAGTATGGCCTTTGTTTAACAATAACTCTTATGATCAATCTTGGATCCCAAGACTACTACAGACTCTAAAAGATGAAAGATAGATGATAGTGATGAGTGTTGGTTTTGTAGTGGTGGTGGACTGATGGAAAGTGTGAGAGAAGTGGTTTGCCATGGGATGCCTTTCTCCAAATCCAAGCACCTCTATTTATAGCTGAAAATAGAATGCGACCATGGCCCCGTGCCAGCCTGGCACGACCCCATGGTGGAATTTTTCTCTCCCTTCATTAACTGCAGATGTCAGGTCGTTATATCAACACGCCCCGTGGTAGCAGAGCACGGCCCCGTGGTTAGTGTACTAGCTGTACTATCTAAGATTCTGCGAATCTTAAAGTTAACCACGACCCATGTTGAGCTGCATGGCCCCGTGTTGGTTGTCTTTTGTAGTTGTCTTTTTTATAGAGAATCTTTGACTGGGCACGGCCCCATGCCTGGTGGGCATGACCCCGTGCCTGAGCTTCTGATTTCGTTATTTTTATTGTTTTGGATGTGAATGGGGTTCGGCAAGTCGTTTCGATCCTTCTTCTTGGTATTTGTGTTGGTTTCTGATGTTCATTTGTTCCTTTTATTCGTTTAAGCTCTTTTGATCCTGTAATTTAAAAGTAAAAAGGAAACATGCTTTTTCCAACATTAGTACCATAAAAAGGTTGATTTTATCCCTTGTTTGATATAATTTATACGTTGAATTTTACGGACATCCACCCCCACACTTGAATCTTTGCTTGTCCTCAAGCAAAACTCTATAATGTGGCTTATGCACCCAAATAAAATTGGTAGAAGAGAATTTTTTGGGCTTATCTTTAGAGTGTCGGGAAGCGAAGTTCTAAATTTGTTTTGTTTTTATTTTATTTACAGTCTTATTCGTCATGATTTATTTAGAACATATTTTAAGAAAAATTATTTGTTTTGGGCATCACATGCCTTTATAAAATTCTATTTAGTTATATACAAATTTACATACCTCACAAGTGATCACTTAACACTCGGCCAAAAGGTGTTTAAGTGAAATTGCTAAGACCCGATGTGGTGCTTACGCCTACCATAGGCTTGAAAAACAATCAAACCTCCTCGTTTGTGACGTTTAAAGTTTGTAAATTTCAAGAGAGCTTTAAAAGGGTAGTTTTTTGCTATGGGTAGGTATTTTCGGGAAAAAAGGGTGAAAAACATAAAAGTGTCGATTTTTTAAAAAAAATTTATGGATTAGAAAAAAAATTAACCAATTTAATTTTTTTAGGTAAAGTTGAAACCAAGCTATACTTTATTATTTATAACCGAAGTTGTTACTAAAAATAAATGGTTTTGTGGATGTGGGTGGTGACGTGAGATCGTTGTCACACACAAAATTTAATCCCAAAACTGCTATTAGCTAGCGGTAAGTGGGTATCGAACACAAGGAATTGTGGAACCAGTGTTATCAAAAAGGTTGTGCTACTATCATTAATTACCTAATTTGCAATAATTTAATTTCGGATTTTGATTGATGGATTTAGACTTTAACTACTAGCGACTCAAAAATTGGTTTGTTAACATATTAATAAGGGAGTGATCATCTTGTGTTTCCGGTTCAAAACGCATGTGTTTCAATTTTACTAGAAAGAGTCACATAGACATAACTCGTGTTTGATTTACTATTTGTGATAAAAGGGAACAAAGTACTCGGACTACAATGCGAGGTCGTTACCCGATGACCAATTGATTAATACCCAACCCGTAAACCTTCCCGTGATATCTTGATTGTCAACGACACCAAGAACGTACGAAATAAGCAATGAGCAAAATATCAACCAACAATTTACAAACAATCAATCAACACCATAACCACCATAACATAGCACTTATTCTAGAAAAATGTAGATTGAAACACAATTGTTTACCGAACCTTCCACACACGATGATCACCAAGAATTCTAGCCGCTCATGTTCTCGCAATCAAACATACTTCCAATGTTTTGTTCATACGAATCGATAACACCAAAATAATGTTTAGAACTTGTTAGAATCAATGAAAACTACTAAAAATTGCCCTCCTGTGTTCTGTAGATCGTCCCCAATGATTGATCATGTGAAAAGTCTTCCAGAAATCACTTAAACATGGGCAGTTACACATTTCCCGTAGTTCACCACCGTAAGCTACAGTGCCCACCGTAGCTTATGGTGGGCAAGTTTCCCTTACGGTGGTAATTTTCCGTCTTACAGTGGCAATTGAAAGTGGACCCCACCGTAAGCTACGGTGCCCACCGTAGCTTACGGTGGTCAGCTTGAATTTTCCATTTTGCCCCTTGTTCAATCTCTTGAGTCCCATCTTCAATTAGGCTCTTGCAAATACCCGATAAAGCACGTTTAAGCTCCCTCGTTAGGCTCTTCGGTACCTGAAAAAGCCACACACACCGTAGACATCAAATCGTAACAATTAAACGTTTACATCATGGAATATTTGCCATTTATTGGACTTGCGGGTTGTCCGAAAGACCACCCATCATGTAAACCAAACACAACAAATTGCCCGTTATCAACTTTACTTTCATAATACATAACACACCCCTCACTAAACTCTTCTCTCGGCGACAAAGTAGTACTAGCGAGATTTTGCTAGATCACTCAATGCAGTATGTAAATATGCGACAATAAGCTTGGATAACAATCAAGTCTTTACCTACAAATCGTCTAACATGCTCGTGAATCAGAAGGACTTTCGGCTTGTAACAAGGCTATGTGTACAGGTGAGAATTGGTGGGAAATATTCATGTAGCTTGCTTAATCGACCTGATTTATTATTACATCAACATAAATAACTAACTCTATTTGTACAACTAACTTCCTTCTTTTTTCTTTTTTTCTTTTTCTCTTTTTCTTTTTTTTCTCTTTTTTTGGCAATATTGCATCAAAATAGAAACCATTGCATTACAACTATTGAAAGAAGGAATATAAACATAACAAGAACAACCTATCTAAACCGGGTCGATTAAGAGGTAGAATTTTGTAGGACATGGCTTTGGGTAACAATTGAAAGGCTACAAGCTCAAATTTGGCTACTAATGTCCAAACCCCCGTCCCGCTCACTACCAAGCTCATATTTATAACTTATGAGGTCCAACCCCCCAAACCCACACTCAACACACATCCAGACGAGGCTACCTAAATGCCCCCATCATATTCACAAGCATGTAAACTCAGGTTTTGACAAGCATGTATTATCCAAGTTCTATTAACACAATATACACACCGCCACTCAATCAAATAAAACATTAAATTTCTCGATTACATCTGTGTGGCTCAATCCTCACCAAGAAAGAAATAGAATTGGATATCGATGTGTCATGCATAATATGGTAGACGTTCAAACTTTGGCAACTGTTTAGTTCGGTTTACACAAAAAAATTTAAAATCCCAAAAATTTCCCCCATCCCCACACTTGGGATACATTGTCCCCAATGTATGGTTTTGGAGGAATGATCATTCAAATATCTCCCAAAAACACTTTTCAGCCAAAAACTCAAATCCCAATATTTCTTTTTTTATATATATATAACAAAACTCAACCACGAACACAAACACAACATAACTATCAACCATTTTACACCCCCAACCTTCCCAACCATAAACAAATGCAACAAAATAAAGCTACAATACTATACAAAGGAAGAACAGAACCTGATGTACTCAAGGTGGTTTAAATGAACCCTTCCTTCCTCGTTTCTCTCCATATTCCATCCAATTTCTTGGAAAGTTTGCAATTTCACACCAATTGGGGTCAATTCAGCCTCAGCACCCCATCTAATCTCACTATCGGGTGGTTTTGCTTTGCCCGCTCTCATGGAGACACTAGCCTTCTTCCTTTCCTGATTTTCATCGTTCTTTAACTCCAAACTACACGAATTAACACCACTTGCGATTGACCTGACTGTGCTAACACTCGAAAAATGTTCGTTAGTAGCAACTGTGTGACTTAGATCATTAACAAGATCATAATGAATAGATTTTAAAAACACAGTAAAGTACAACTTACGATTCTCATAGCTCATGGTGACTATTCCGCTTCCGCAATCGATTTGAGCGTTCGCCGTATACAAGAATGGGCGACCCAAGACTACCTGCGGCTGCTCGTAAGTCTTTGACGGTGCGTAGTCAATCACCATAAAATCCACCGAGTAATAAAACTCACCCATTTGTATCACTACGTCTTTCACCACCCCTCAGGGTTGCTTCCAACTTGCATCCGCGAATACCGCCATGCTATCAATCTCATGTAACGGACCAAAGTCGTACTGGCCGTACAGGCTACCTGGGAGAACGTTCATCCCTGCTCCGTAATCCAATAATTCTTGGTGTATCTTGAACTTCCCAACTTGAATCGGGATAACTGGTTCTCCTGCATCACTTCCAACTCTCTCGACACTTATTTCATTCAAACCTGCACTCACATGAACAAAAGAAGCAGTTAAACATTTATCATTTTTAGGAATGACACTTACCCCATTGATCGGTATGTTCTTTGTATTCTTCGGGTTAATTTGCTTATCACTGGGAAGCTTCCCATTCTGTTGCTTCAATGCTGCTACCTCACTAGCCAGCTGCCCTATTTGTGTGGTCAGTGATTGGATAGCTTTGTCCCGAATCTCATCCTTTTGTGCCCGAGCGGCATCCAATTGATTCCTCATTTGCATATCTTGTTGCATCATCCAGAGCATATCCATAACTTTATTGCCACATGATGAAGTTTGACCCATATTTCCACCTTGGTCACCCCCTTGTTCACTTTGACCTTGATACCCTTGGTTGTTTCCACCCCTAAAGTTTCCTTGGTTATATTGTGGGTGAGGAGCAAAACTCCGTTGAGCTCCTTGGAAATTGGGGTTAGCCTGATTAGCCGGGTTCCCATAACAGAAATTTGGATGATTCCGTAGCCCGGGGTGGTATGTGTTCGAATTCATGTTAAAGTTCCAACCACCCCCTCCTATTGCATTCACCTCCTCCACTTGATTTTCACTTACTCCCACCAAGCATACCTCCGCTGCATGACCAAGTTCATTACAGTTAGTACAAACATTATATACCTGGTTTGATGCTTGTGCTTCTCCATCCTCCACCGCATACACTTGAGGCCTTGTGATTACATGTCTAGCTCGCCTTGACGATTGTGCTTTCCTTTTTGATGTGACTGCCATTTGTTCTAGAAATGCCCAATCGTCTTGTTCAAAATTCGTACCGAATGTACCATTCATGATAGACATGAGATCTTGAGCATCCTCCAAAATCAACCCTTCATGAAATGCATTTAACAACTCCCACAATGCTATACCATGATGAGGACAATTCTTCAACATCATGTTGAATCTTTCGAATGTCTCATGAAACATCTCACTTGGCTGTTGTTGGAAACTCCTTATACTCCGCCTTGCTTCATTTGTCTTTTGGGCCGAAAAGAATTCTTCGAGAAATCGTTGTTGCATATCGGCCCAAGTATAGATAGATGCGGACGGTAAAGTATGAAACCACCACTTCGCTTTGTCCTCCAACGAGAATTGAAACAACACCAATTTAACATCATCCGACGAGAATCCTTGCCCCCCAATAGTGTTGCAAATGGAATCATAAGTTTCCAAATGGAAGTACGGTTCCTCCGTTGCTAGATCCTTGTACTTAGGCAAGCTTTGCAATGCAGTCGTCCTTACCTCAAATGTCCTCCCATCCGGGCGATGAGGTATCACTACCGGAGAAGGATTATTAGTAATAACCGGACGGAAATGCGCTTCAACCCCTCACACTACCTCTCGATGATGTCGATGCGAGGCACCCAATGGTACTCTTGGTCAACCCGCTTGACCTTGTCTTAACCCTTGAGGTACAACATGTTGTTGAGGTTGAGGTTGATGCATCGGTCTTTGAAATTGCGGTTGTTTATGTTGAACTTGGACTTGTTGTAGAGGCATTGGTTGTTGGAACGGTGGCCCTTGAGGACGAACTTATTGCACCCCTGTAGGTTGCCTTTGTGGGTAACCCATTCCCCCTTGCGGTCCAAGTTACCTCCATCACCCCCATAATAGTAACCTTCATTTTCATACTCTCCGAATTATTCTTCATAACCATCATCATCATACCTATATCCCCCTACATTCGATGTTTGCACAAAATGTGAAGAAGGATTATGAAACCCCGGTTGGGTTGGTTGTTGAATTGTGGATGACGTATGGATAATGGTGGAGCTAGGTAGAGGTTGATTTGGTAAAGGGTATTGGGTGGATGATGATTGACCGGGTGTGGGAAAGAAAGATGAGAATGGTGGTACTAGTGATGCGGTGTTAGATGGGTCAACTTCATGCGTTGAAGTTGGGTGAGTGGTGGAATTTGGTGGAGGTGTAGATGGTGAGGTTTGGTTTGTGGTGATAGGAAATTGTTCCATGGTATTGAGTGGTGAAATAGGTGTTGATGGTATTGTTGGTGAACCACTAATCTTATTCTCTCGTAACAAAACCCAATTGCGTCGTAGAGTTTGCTCGATCTCCGGATCAAGTGCCAATGGTGATAGCCGATTAGATCCTCTAGTATTCATACACATGTAAGAACCTGCACACTAACACAACCAGCATAAATCCAGAAAAATAACAAACTATTCCAACAAACAATAACACACGTTGCTCACAAATCCCCGGCAACGGCGCCAAAATTTGACGTGAGGTCGTTGTCACACGCAAATTTAATCGCAAAACTGCTATTAGGAAGCGGTAAGTGGGTATCGAACATAAGGAATTGTGAAACTAGTGTTATCGAAAAGGTTGTGCTACTATCACTAATTACCTAATTTGCAATAATTTAATTTCAGATTTTGATTGATGGATTTAGACTTTAACTACTAGCGATTCAAAAATTGGTTTGTTAACAGATTAATAAGGGAGTGATCATCTTGTGTTTCCTGTTCAAAACGCATGTGTTTCAATTTTACTAGAAAGAGTCACATAGACATGACTCGTGTTTGATTAACTATTTGTGATAAAAGGGAACAAAGTACTCGGACTACAATGCGAGGTCGTTACCGATGACCAATTGATTAATACCCAACCCGTAAACCTTCCCGTGATATCTTGATTGTCAACGACACCAAGAACGTACGAAATAAGCAATGAGCAAAACATCAACCAACAATTTACAAACAATCAATCAACACCATAACCACCATAACATAGAAATTATTCTAGAAAAATGTAGATTGAAACACAATTGTTTACCGAACCTTCCACACACGATGATCACCAAGAATTCTAGCCGCTCATGTTCTTGCAATCAAACATACTTCCAATGTTTTGTTCATACGAATCGATAACACCAAAATAATGTTTAGAACTTGTTAGAATAAATGAAAACTACTAAAAATCGCCCTCTTGTGTTCTATAGATCGTCCCCAATGATTGATCATGTGAAAAGTCTTCCAGAAATCACTTAAAAATGGGCAGTTACACATTCCCCTAGCTCCCCACCGTAAGCTACGGTGCCCACCGTAGCTTACGGTTGGCAAGTTTCCCTTACGGTGGTAATTTTCTGTCTTATAGTGGCAATTGAAAGTGGACTCCACCGTAAGCTATGGTGCCTACCGTAGCTTACGGTGGTCAGCTTGAATTTTCCATTTTGCCCCTTGTTTAATCTCATGAGTCCCATCTTCAATTAGGCTCTTGCAAATACCCGATAAAGCACGTTTAAGCTCCCTCGTTATGGTCTTCGGTACCTGAAAAAGCCACACACACCGTAGACATCAAATCGTGACAATTAAACGTTTACAACATGGAATATTTGCCATTTTATCGCACTTGCGGTTTGTCCGAAAGACCACCGTCAGGTGGTTGTTTTTGCGGGTTTAGAAACAAAAGAGTTAAGGCTCAAAGGGGTTTAACTAGGGGGATATGAAAAGGAAAATAAATGTTAAAATGAAAAATGGGTTGTAGTCCTAGTGCTATTATCATTTACTTACTTGGATTAGTGTCGGTAAGGATTATGAACATATTGCTTTGGCAAGTTCTAGATTTGTAAGGACCAAACGGGCTATTCACACAAGAAACGAAAAATTGAGCAATTAGTATAGATATGTATTTGTATGCTCGGTAAAGGCTCAAAAACTCACTTTTGTGAAAAAGGTTAATAATGTAAAAGTGTATATCTAAACAAATTTTACAAAGATTTGTTATGCCCGTTTTTTAAATTTTCTTAATTGGTTCTTTTTATCACAACGCTATCAGGTGTAAATTTGTAAAAACATAATTTTTAGAACTTATTTTTCCCAAACTAAACCAAGATAAGTAAAAAAATAAAAATTTTGAAAAATATTTGTGGTGATTAGCGGTTTTCCAAGGTGAGTTTTGTGTAAGGCTTGATTTTAGAACAAACGATGCAAAGTTTTAACGTCCCCCCCCCCACACACACTTAAATTACACATTGTCCACAATGTGTCCCAAATAGGATTTATGATTAAATATGTAAAAAGTGGGGTTTAAACAACAAAAAATAAGGTTACTAGTCAATGGGCACCGGGGCGTGCCAGCTGGGCACAGCCCCGTGGCCAAAGTGCAAGTAACATGAATTTTGAAAATCTTGTAGAAGGCTGGGCACGGGTGCGTGGCAATTGTCTGTAATAGATTGGGAGCTGTATTTCGCCACTTGGCGTCTGATTTCTGGGCTTGAAGATCACTGTGCTTAGTGTCTCCAGGCCTCACAAGGTACCTGTAAGCTATAATCCTACCACAATACAACAATCTAACACAAAATAACAAGTTACCTACATTACGAGCGTTCACTTGTTCAACCATCATCACACGAAAAGAAAAATAACAAGGCAAGAAAGTAAATTGTTTAGAACATCAAATTGTTCATCGGGACGTAGCCCAGAAAATACCAAATTGTTTAAAGGGTAGAAAGAGATAACCTGAAGGATCGATCTGCCGCCCACCACCACCATCGCCTAGTCCGAGTCCATGTCCTCGCCCTCTTGCTCCTCCTCCTGGTCATGATACACCATGTGCTCCCAGATGTAGGTAATGTCGTTTTGCATGCTAACGATATTGCGTTTCATGCTTCTGATCCGGCTGCTTGAGCTTTGTTCCAAGCTATAGGCATTCCTAGACACTTGGAGGTTTTCCTGCATGATATTGTATAAATTCTGAGGTTAGGAAAATCACCACCTCCTTGAGAGAAGGACCCCGGGGCGTATCCATAGTATCGAGGACGGTTAGGGTCATCTTCAATTGCGAGGACCTCATCCGGGTCATTTGGGTTCCACACCCGGCCACGTGCATCCTTAAAGCGCATGAGACTATTGTTGCGACATAAGGCTAGATCGGCCTTTGCCACACCCACTCCCTTGTGGAACCCACTCGGTGTGCACCTAATGTAATTCTTGGATACCTTGGCGATCCATCCTCCGAAGAATCGGTGTGCGGGTTTTGGTGGTGGCATTTGCGGCCATGTTCCTCAACAACATGTGGGCGACATCGATATGTTGGCGATTCAGGATGCAATATTGGCAAGTTAGCTCCCGAAGATTCACCATCCCACCACTATCCTTCCTTTGGCACAAAGAGCCACTAATGACCCGATAAATGTATCAGATTAGAGGGTCCCTTATTTTTGTGCTCTTTGTGCTTCTCGGATTATAATGGCCATTCCCAATCTGTGCCCATGCAACTTGTCTCAGGTTATTTAGGAGTTCACAGACTCCTTCCGTGAAGTCTGGCTCAGTTGTGTCTTCCTCAATGTATAGGCCAATATTCATGCCAAACTTGGCCACAAAAATTCTATACCATTCTCCCCACACCTAAACTGAACTGCATTCGACTCAAATAGATCCGGCTTATTCTTCTCGAAAATGAGTGTGCTTAAGAATTCCATGTTGTACTTGTGAACGGATCTGAGTCGGGTCTCTAGGAAAGGTATGGAGTGGACAAGTGATCAAAGCATTTTATCTCTCCCTTTGCCCCACAGTTTCAAGCGTAGTATAACACACTTATCTTGGTTGTTCTTCATGCCTTACTTGTAGCACTTCAAAGCGGTTTTGTACTCAAGCTCAGAACTTTTGAACCTTAGGAACTTATGAGGTGCCATTCATGCAAGAAAGAATCAGTAGACAATCGGTGTGTCAAAAAAATGCGAAAAAGGGAATAAGGGGGTCTAGACACGACCTCGTGCCTACCAGGCATGACCTAGTGTCTGCAGACTAGGGTGCCCACGGCCCCATGGTCAGTGGGCACGACCCTGTGGCGAACCTTCTGTTAACCCAACTGTAAGGTTATCGAGCCGGCTTCGAAAAATTCAAAATTTTTGGTTCATCATGTGCGGTTTACCCCGAAAATCAAACCCGAAGTGCCAATTTTGCACAAACTACTTGTTTACCCCTTCGATTTTAACTTTTTCGGTTATGAATGAGGGTTTGTGGAAAACTCTTTGAACAGTCTGATTTTTCTAACAAGGGTTGGTTATTTTACTTCTCAAAACACTTCTATTTACTACTAGTAACAAAATCTAAATAAATACTTGGGATTGGCACGGGTCTAGTTCAAGAACCCTAGATCTGAATTTTTGATGTTAAACTACATGCAAAGTGTTAATCTAACTAATCATGATGTTAGAATCATACCTTGTTGAGGGATTTGGGTCGAAATCGTAAAAAATCAGCGGAAGTAGGAAGGAGCCGGCTGCTTCAGAGAAACGGGACGTGATTTTGTGTTGAAAAAGTGAAGAAAAAGGGGTTATAAACCCGTCTGCAGATTCACCATGGCCCGTGGCCAATTTTTTTTGGTATATGTGACCGTTTCTCTGAGGGTTCCCTTTTTGGTACTTACCAGTTTCGCTTTTATTCTTGTATCGCCTCCCAAATGTCGCTACAAGATATTCAAAATAAAAGAAAAGATATACATATTTACAATCAATGTTTAATTATTCCTTGATCAATTTTCCGCTTCTTGGACTATTATTACAACTTCCTGATCCTCAATGAAACCTCTATAGAGCTAAAGCCTTTGTACGTTGACTTTGAAAGGTTCACTGTTTGGAGACTTAATTTCTATAGCGCCATGTGGAAAGATTTGGGTAATGGAAAAAGGTCCCGGCCATCTAGACTTGAGTTTTCCGGGAAACAACCGAAGTCTTGAGTTAAACAAGAGCACTTGATCCCCCTCCTCAAATTCTTTAGGTTTACTTATTTTATCGTGTATGTTTTTTCATGTGTTCCTTATAAATTTCAGAGTTGGAATATGCTTGATTTCTCATTTCTTCTAATTCATTTAACTGATAGAATCGATTTTTACCGGAAGTTTCTTGGTCTAAGTTTACGTTTTTTAATATGAAGTATGCTTTGTGTCCGATTTCTACTAGAGGTGACATTTTTTTTTCATAGACGAGCTTATTGGGGTAGTGTCTCTTGGTGTTTTATAGGCTGTTTGAAAGGCCCATAAAGTATCGTCTAATTTATCCGCCCAATCCTTTCTATTTTGACCCATAGTTTTTTCTAAGATTCTTTTTAAACCTCGATTGGTTACTTCAGCTTGGTCATTGGTTTGAGGGTGATAGGCGGTTAAAAGACAATGATAAATCCCATATTTTGTTAAAATATTGTTTAATTGGTAATTACAAAAATGGGTGCCTCTATCACTAATAAGTGCTTTTGGAGTGCTGAAACTAGAGAATAATCGTTTCAGGAATTTTATCATAACTCCTCCATCATTTGTTGGAAGAGCTTCGGCTTTGGCTCACTTAGACATGTAATCGATTGCCACAAGAATATATTTGTTTCCTTTTGACGGTGGGAAAGGTCCCATAAAATCTAAACCCCAAACATCAAAGATTTCACAAATAAGGATGCCATTTTGAGGCATTTCATTTCTTGATGAGATATTACATGTTCGTTGGCATGCGTCACATGTTTTTGTTAAATTATATGCATCCTTATGGATGGTTGGCCAATAAAATCCTGAATCGAATACTTTACGTGCGGTGCTTGTTGCTCCATGATGTCCTCCATATGGTCATTCATGAGAATGGCGAAGAATCTTTCTTGCTTCTTGACCATGGACGCACCTTCGTATATGTTGGTCGGCACAAATTTTAAAAAGATATGGATCTTCCCAAAAGTAGTACTTGACATCGGCAAAGAATTTTTTTCTTTGATGATGTGACCATCCTTTTAGTAAAATGCGACTAGCGAGATAGTTAGCATAGTCGGCGTACCATGGTTCTTCCTGATATTCGACCATTTCTAAGGGTTCAATGGGGAATTTTTCATTGATGAACTCTTCTCGAGTTATCTCCAAAGCGGGATCTTCCAAGCGAGATAAGTGATCAGCGGCGGTGTTTTCCGCCCCTCGTTTGTCTTTTATTTCAATATCGAATTCTTGGAGGAGAAGAATCCACCTAATCAAACATGGTTTAGCATCTTGTTTTTTTGAAAAGGTATCGAATGGCGGCATGGTCCGTATAAACTATTGTTTTAGAAAGAGCAAGATAGGAGCGGAATTTATCAAAAGCAAATACTACGGCAAGTAATTTTTTTTGGTAATTGTATAATTTTCTTGAGCATCGTTAAGAGTTTTACTTGCATAGTATATTGGGTGAAAATGTTTTTCTTTTCATTGTCCCAAGAACGCTCCAACTGCGAAGTCACTTGCATCACACATGATTTTAAAAGGTAGTTCCCAGTCAGGCGCTCTCATGATTGGTGCATTGACTAGCATTTCTTTTAGTGTAAGAAAAGCTATTTCGCAATCCTTGTCAAAGATGAATGGGGCATCTTTTTCAAGTAATTTCGTTAGGGGTCTAGAGATTTTTAAAAGTTTTTGATAAATCACCTATAAAATCCGACACGTCCTAGTAAACTTGATATGGCTCGAACGGAGGATAGGGAAGGTAATCGGGAAATAGTGTCTATTTTTTCCTGATCAACTTCCATTCCTTCGCTTGAGATTTTATGACCGAGTACTATTCCCTCCGTTACCATGAAATGACATTTTTCCCAATTAATGACAAGGTTATTTTCCTCACATCAGGATAGCATTCGTTCAAGGTTATCGAGGCATTGGTCAAATGTATCTCCAAAGATTGAAAAGTCGTCCATGAAAACTTCCATGGTTTTTTCTATTATATCGTGGAAGATGGCCACCATGCAACGTTGAAATGTTGCGGGGGCATGGCATAGACCAAAAGGCATGCATCGATAAGCAAAAGTTCCATAGGGACATGTGAAAGTTGTTTTTTCTTGGTCCTCCGGTGCGATGGGAATTTAAAAATATCCGAAGAAACCATTTAAAAAACAATATAATTTATACCGGATAGTCTTTCGAGCATTTGGTCGATAAATGGCAAAGGAAAGTGGTCTTTTCTTGTTGCCTCGTTTAATTTACGATAGTCTATACAAACCCTACATCCGGTGACGATTCTTGTTGGAATAAGTTCATTTTTTCATTAGTTACAACCGTTATACCTTCTTTCTTTGGTACTACTTGGACGGGACTCACCCAAGGGCTATCATAGATAGGATAAATGAGTCTGGCGTCTAGTAGCTTGATGGCTTCATTTTTAACCACTTCTTGAACATTTTGGTTTACTCTTCTTTGTGGTTGTATTACCGTTTTATAGTCATCTTCCATTAAAATTTTGCGTGTGCACATGGATGGATTAATGCCTTTGATGTCCATAAGTTTCCATGCGATTGCTTTTTTGTGTTTTTTCAAAGTTTTATTAATTTTTCTTTTTCAAAAAGTGTTAATTTTGAAGAAATGATGACGGGAAGCTTACCATGATCATATAAGAATGCATATTCTAGACCTTTTGGTAGTTCCTTGAGTTCGAACGACGGTGGGTCTTTAAGAGACCGCTTATTTTCTTCTTTGTCAAGGTCGACGGCTGAAAAGGTTTGTTCGATGGCGACCTCTTCTTCGACGAGTTGCTCTTTTGTTTCTTCCGTATTAGGTGGCTCTGCTTCATCTTCAATTAGGAGGTCGTCATTGCCAATTGGATATTTCATTGATCGGTCAAGATTAACGTACCTTTTGTCGGCCCCTAATTTGAGTGGTAGGTTGTTTTGCTTTCGATTGACTAAGGCTTGATGGGTTTTTATGAATGTTTGTCCCGACACGAGTGGAGCATCATCTAGGATAATAAATTCGGTTTGTACTACCATTTGATTTGTTTGAATTAAGACATCTTTAATCACCCCTTTGGTTTTCATCATTTTTCGCTTAGAGAGAAAAATATGAATTTTAAGTGGGGAAAAATCACTAGTACCTATTTTTTTTGAAAATGTAGTTTGACATTATGTTAACACAAAGATCTTTATCAATTAACACGTTACTAACGAGGATGTTTTGGAAAAAAACATGGCATCGATTTTATGTTCAATTCATGGTGTTCATCTTGTATTAGTGAAGTTTGATCATTTATTAATTTAATGCTAACCATTTCCTCAATTTTAGCAGTAGTGTTTAGCTCTTTTAAAAACTTAGCATGAGGAGATACCAAAAAATGATTTTCAAAAGAAGGTTGTAAAATGTGAATTTCTTGACAATTTTGTTTTGTTTTGAAATCATCATTTTTAGGTTTACCTTCTTTGTGGTTTGGTTCATGTGTAAGTTTTTTCAGTTTGTGGTTCTTTTCTTTTGACCTCTTCGGTTATTACCTCTTTAGTACAAATGGCCTCATCTTTCTCGCAAGATCTCTTAAGTAAGAGTTCTAAGTTGTTGAGACTTTGTAATAGGCTTTCGGCTTCGGGAATGATTGTTGGTGGAGTGTCGTTTGTTTCAAAAGGATTGGCATCCCAATCAAAACTTGGTTTTGGGAGCTCAAACCTTGGTTCTTCGTATGTGGAGTATGAGGTTGATGGTTGAAAAGGGTAACAATGTTGTACCGAAAGGGATTCACCGCAAATGGTACAATATGGTTCCTCGTAATCATCCTCAATGTAGTAGTGGTTGTAATCTTCTAACTAGTAATCCATTGGAAGATACTCAGGAGATTAACGAGCCTCGGGATCAGAAAACAGAAAAATAAAATTTAACAGTGAGATGACCACGGCCCCTGTCTGAACTGGCACGACCCCGTGGGCAAGTCTGTATCTGGGGGTGTAAAAAAATTTTGATTAAATTTTTGCAACATGGGGGCGTGGCCAGCTGACACGGCCCCGCAGCAATCCTACTATAAAGAAAAATACATTTTGAAAACGGGTGCACAGTTTTGAAAAATGTACAGAATTTGATTAGGCCGTTAATTTTAAGCTTTCTTAAAATCCTTGTGTCCTCGGCAACGGCGCCAAAAACTTGATGTGGTCGAGTGTTGTTATAATTTTTGTTATATCTTAGTCACTTTTTACTCGTATATCAAGCTTTAAAGTTATAAAACACGATACAAAACTACCACTCTACACACGTTAGGGCAACTGCACCCATCATGGACGTAGTATAGTGATGGTATGATGCCGAGGTCGTCCAAGTACACAAGAGCTTTTAGTACTGGCTTATCGTTAACGTCTAATCTAACCAACTTTTCATAAAAGTGTTAAAAGATATAAAAGTAAAAACATAAATAAAAGGGAAAACAAGTAGACAAGAGAGAATCACTTAGTTCCGACTCCTCTTTTACATATTATTTGATGATTTCCGCACTTCATGTATTTTATGAGATTATCTTAGTTACAGTAGTAGGCCCCTCTTGTGAAGGCGACGTTACTCTCAACCTATTGGTCTGAGTCAGCAGGGATACAGTCACGCAAGGTCGGAATATTGGAAGATAATTAAGTAAGTTATTAATGCGAAAAGTGGTAGGCCCCTCTTGTGAAGGCGACGTTACCCTCGGCTATATTGGTCTGAGTCAACAGGGATACAGTCCCGCAAGGCCGAGTAAAGTTTTAATGGTATTTTATTTATAAGGGGTCCAAGCCGTTCTTACTTCCCCCAATTTGATGCTATCTGCCTCAAGGGAAGTCCTAATAAGCTTGAACCAAGTCCTCACAGGATCTATACACTTAACGAGACAAGAACTTTACCCAAACACCCTTCTAACCCCTTCCAGGTAGTTAACGCGCTTTATATAGACCGTAAAGACACGAATGAGTAAATCCACGAAACATGAAGAAATGTTTAAATAAAGTTCACTTTCAATATAAAAAAACTAGTTATTAAAGTCATTAATACATACCCAAATACAAGGTTGCCAAAGACTGGAAATCAAAATTAATATATATATGATTTGTCTTCACCAAGTGATGTAAGAGATTTAGCCAAGCATGGCCTTTGTTTGACAAAAACTCTTATGATCAATCTTAGATCCCGAGACTACTACACACTCTAAAGATGAAAGATGGATGATAGTGGTGGGTGTTGCTATTGTAGTGGTGGTGGACTGATGGTAAGTGTGAGAGAAGTGGTTTGCCAAGGGATGCCTTTCTCCAAAGCCAAGCACCTCTATTTATAGCTGAAAAATGATGGCGACCGCGGCCTCGTGCCTGGTCGCGTCGTGCCCGCCTGGCACGGCCCCGTGGTGGACTTTTTCTCTCCCTTCATTAACTGCAGATGTCAGGTCGTTGTACCAACACACCCCGTGGTCGTAGAGCACGGCCCCGTCATTAGTGTACTTGTTGTACTATCTAAGATTCTACGAATCTTAAAGTTGACCACGACTCATGTTGAGCTGGCACGGCCCCCATGTTGGTTGTCTTTTGCAGTTGTCTTTTTCTGTAGAGAAACTTTTACTGGGCACGACCTCATGCCTGGTAGGCACCGCCCCATGCCTGAGCTTCTGTCTTCGTTATTTTTGTTGTTTTTATGTGAATGGGGGTTCAGCAAGTCGTATCAATCCTTCTTCTTTGTATTTGTGTTGGTTTCTTCTGTTAATTTGTTCCTTTTATTCGTTTAAGCTCTTTTGGTCCTGTAATTTAAAAGTAAACAAAGAAACATGCTTAATCCAACATTAGTACCATAAAAAGGTTGATTTTATCCCTTGTATCATGTAATTTATATGTTGCATTTTGCGCACATCACTATCTCCCCTACAATTCTCTCTAAGTTCTGAATGGTGGCAACCTGGTTCCTAATCATCAGATAAAACTCCTGAGTTTTTCTTTGTTGCTCCGAATGTTATGTCTCACCCTGAAGGAAACAATTTATTTCTTCTATTTTGGTTCTCCACATTCCTTCTCAAGAACTCAGTGATATTAGATTTAGGATTTGTTCCACTCTTTCCTGCATTAGAGCCCTGAAATAGACTTTAGCGGGGCTGAAAACCCATTTTGGGAAGAATGGTCTAAAAAGAGTAAAAGCCACATAAAATCTTAAAGAAACACCAAATACTAACGATATCACTCGAGTTTCGGTAACAAAGGTTTCGAGATTCCTAGTAATCCAAGTTATCTTCTTCTTCTTCATCAATCCAGTCTGCATAGATGCCAACCAACTTCTTACCTCTAGTTTCAAGAACCCCCTTCCTAGACGCGGTGGTGTGGCAGGAACAACAGAAGCTGAACTAGTAGCCGGTAGTTCAGTGGTGATGGGACCAGGAATCGCGTTGGTTGTAGTCGAGCTTCCTACATGGGGGTGCGCATGACCATCCACACATCCAACGGAGGTGTGTAGTTCTGATGAAAAAAAAACAGACCATGTTAATAAGATGTTTAACGAACGATCACATATCAAATAAATGCATTCGAGTACAATTGCAACCGTTTTATGATCGCCCTCGAATGCATGCATTCCTTTAGGCAAAGAGTAGACTCAGAATGAAAATTTTCGGTAGCATAAATAAACTGTTCTACAGAAATATGTAACGTTAACATTTTTTTATATTTTTCCTTTTAGTTTTCATTTAACATTTTCTAATAACATGTAGTATCTAATATTTTTTAACAATTTAAATACACAAGATATGTAACATATTTTTCGTTTAAGTTTCAATATAAATTTTACTGAATTGAATTCAAAATAACATATTTTTTTTGGTCTTTCAAAGTTTTTTTTCCTTGTGAAATCCATGAAAGAATATATCATGTGTAACATCCATCAAAAACCGGATTTACCAAAACCCGCTTCGTTTATTAACCGAACAATCAGTTAAAAATTTCGTTGCGAATTTAATGCCCAAAATAATTTTAAACGATACATAATTAATAAATATATTATATAATTTATATTTGAAAAAGTCTTAAAAATAGTGACATAAAAATAAAATGCTGCTGCCGGGTTTCGAACCCGGGTCAGCCAGCGAGTCAACAAGCAACTTATCTTTCAACCCTTCAACCACTGCGCCGCTTACGTTTCTTATTCAATATTGAAGACAATTAATTCATAACATGATTATCGAATTCAAAAGCGGCGCGCCCACAGTTGTCGGAAATTCCGACTATCTCGCTAAGATTGGACGGTTACTTCAGTTATAACGTAAACCTTAATCACTACGTCGGTTATAACCGATGCCTGAGTCCGCGACACAAGTTATAACCGCCGGAGAGTTTCTAACCGACGAATCAAGTCGGAAATCGGACCAAATTCATCGATGACCTGCCTTATAAATACCTCCTCGAACCTCTGCAAGCTTTTTCGCTCAAAACCGCACCCTTTCTCGGCGAAAATTTACTCGCCGGAAAATACCTACAAATCGCCGGAAAACCGGGTTTTTCACTTCTGTGCCTTACTCTAAACACTGAACACTTAGAACTCATACCGAAGCCACCCACATTCATCTCAAGCTCGTTGAAGACCCTCTGCCGCAAGACACACGTCGCCGGAATCTTTTGCTGTCACTGGAGTTCTGCCGGAGAAACAGAGGAGTCCAGTTTCGGTATATCTAACGCTTAGTCTCTCATTCTTATCATTTATCTCACCTATAATTAATCATAACACACTAAAGAAACTTGATAAAATCGATGAATCAGTCGGACGTTAGTTCTGGTTAAATTCAACGAAGAAGACGAAGTTTTTGTAGTGTTTAAGTTTAATATAAATCAAGATATAACTCGGGTTAGACACACAGTCCAGCGGTGGACTGTGTGCACACTAAACATGCTTACGCCTCGAGTTCGAATCTTGTCCCACGCTCCCTCGCTTTAAAAAAAATGTTCCTTTTTATTACTGAACCGGATTCATTTCATATAGTTGTTAAGTATAATAAAAACCGGAATAATAACCAAGATAGACACACAGTCCAGTGGTGGACTGTGTGCGCGTTTAAAACACAGGTCACGAGTTCGAGTCCGGACTGCTACATCGGTCCGGACAATTATCAAACTTTTTATTTAAGGCAGAAACGAAATAAGGTAGTTAGTATATAAGTATAATAAAAATCAGTTTATTTAACAAGTTAGACACACAGTCCAGCGGTGGACTGTGTGTTAACTCAACCCACAGGTCCCGGGTTCGAGACCTGTGGAGCGCACCGGTCCGACGCATTAAATCGTTTTTAAAAATAAATGATTTTCAGTTTAATCTAATTAGTATATAAATATAATTAAAAACAGAAATATTTCGGGTTAGACACGTAGCTCAGTTGGTAGAGCTGCGTGCACGCGTACGGGAGGTCTCGGGTTCGAGCCTCACTCAGCGCACACATACACGCATACGAACCGGTCAACAGTCAACGGTCAAAAAAGTCAACATTTTTTTATTATTTTTATTTATTTATTTTAATTAAAAATCAATTAAAAATACTTAAAAATAACATTTTTAAGGTTAGAAAATAGCCTTAAACTCATAAAAATACACCCAACAATCCTACTAAAATGGATTAATAAAATCCGTTTACTTACCGAAACATTATGCCATTATCTAGGTTAATTTCACTCGTGGTTAAAACCACTTTGTGCGCATTCAACATCATCAACCGAACGCACCCAATGTGAGTGAATCTTACAACTCCCCTTTTTAATTACACGTTTTGGGGTGTGTCATGTGTCATAAAATTAACTCGTTTATTTAAACTTGTGCCATACCATATTGTGATCTAAACTTAGATTGTATACATTGCTTGTAGTTATGTATTTCATTTTGTCTATTTATATGTAATTCATTCATTAGGCCCATCAGTTCCTCGTGTGAGACGAGTTGAGCAACACGTGCCTCAAAACAAATCCATTATTGTTCGTGTGTGTATTATTGAGTTTATATTGTTTGTAGTTATGTATTTCATAATGTCAAGTTTATGCAATTCATTCATTAGGCCCATCAGTTCCTCGTGAGAGACGAGTTGAGCAACGCGTGACTCTAAACGATCCATTATTGTTCATGTGTGTATTGTTTAATATTAAATTGATTGGTGAATAAGTTTACATCTACTTTTACTCATGTGTGGTTGTGCACTTTATTTTATAATCAATTAAATAAACTTGTTCAAATGTTTTCCATAGGATTCACTCGCCAACTTTTTGTTGATCCAAAAACCATTTTTACACATGATACAGGTGAACAGGATGAAGCAAGGAAAACATAGGAAATGCCTTAGAAGAAAACAATGAAGCCTAGATTGATATTTAGGACATGATGTAATATTGATTGTAATTTTCCATTAAAGTGTATTAATGAATATGAAACGTTAAAATAAATGTCATGAGCTTTGATGATAACCCAATCATGCCCCGATCACCTTTTCCGCTGCGGGTCGGGGTGTGACAAATTGGTATCAGAGCCATGACTATAGGGATATAGGATAGGTTATTAGACACTTAGAGCCTATACTATAGTTTGCCTAAAATTTTAATTGATTAGGTGGTTACATACAAACTTATGATATTTATTTGTTTCATATTTGTTTATACTTACAGTCAAACATACATACTTGTATACACATTTATCATACATATATCAATGTTCATATATTCAATTCATCTTCATACTTTTATTATTCAAAGATTTTGTTGCAATTTTCAAATCTCATCAAAGTAAGTTCTGCGACGGGCATGTAGTAACTGGAAGGGTACAAGTACCGGTAGTCGGAACGTCCTGTCTAGGTTGGCATTCGTATAAATCCAATATAACGGACCAGTTTGCCTACCTGGGGACTAACGATGAGAGTACGAAGGACCTATTAGGCCAAAGCATGCCACACCAAACGTCGTTCGAACTAACCCCACTTTGAGGTGTCACCGTGTCTACACCTGGACACATTCCGTATCTCATACGTTATATACATATTTCTCGATTTTCTCCGGGTTTTAGTGTACGTAACCAGGCTAACACATGCGAACCATATGAAAAACCCGGTATTCATGGGGGCCCACATGATTACGAAGGTGAAGTATGGCGGCATGTAGGGCCTAATGACGAGCAAAGCCCAAGACATCCTATGGATGTAGTAGATTTATTTTTCTATATTTATTTTATGAATGTTCATTCCTAGTGCGACCCATGAACCCAAAAACATCCAACTCATACTCTTGGCATGTATTCCTTGTAGATGTCATCTAGCCCCGCCCGTAGGAAGATGAGAGCAGGAAAAGCCCGCGAGCGCATGGCTGCCCTAATCGCTCAACAAATGGCTGCCGTAATACCCAACATTGTAATCCAAGTACAACAAGCACTTACCGCTAATCCTGCCAATCAAGAAAATCAAAATGTTATCAACCCTCCCCCAAATACCACTAAATGCACCTACAAGCATTTCAAATCATGCGACCCTCCAAAATACGAAGTGACTGAAGGTGTCACCGCTCTCCTCCATTGGTTTGAAGAAATGGAGAACACTTTTCTAAATTGCGATTGCCCCGATGATCGCAAAGTGCGATATGCTATCGGTCGTTTATATGGAATAGCACTTACTTGGTGGAATACAGAGAAGGCCAAACGAGGTGTTGAAGATGCTATGACTTTAACTTGGGATGAATTGAAGGAAATCATGACCAGACGATTTTGCCCAAGGAGCGAAATCAAGAAATTAGAAGATGAGTTCTATTTGTTGAAGCAAAAGGAAGGCGACCACACCACGTACAACAAAAGATTCCTCGAGTTACATCAAATGGTTCCCAACATGTTCACTCCCCTCTACCGTTTGATCGAGCACTACATTCGTGGTCTTCCGTCAAAGATTCAAGACTCTGTAATAAGTACCACGCCTGCAACTTTGGAAGCAGCAATGGAGCTAGCAACAGCGCTCACCGAGAACCGAATCCGGAACAAAGACTTCAAGGAGGAGAAGAAGAAGGATAAAGCATCGACTGAAACCTCTGACTACACCCAAACCGAATCCCCTTCTCAACCCAATTCTAATAGAAAAAGAGACGGGCAACTTTTCGTTGCTATCCAACGAAATCAACCAATTTCACACGCCATACCCATCCAAGCTATCCCAATCACTCAAGTGGCACCCAACTCAACTTACCCAAATAAGAAACCATATCTTGGACCTCACCCTCGATGCAACAACTGTTTTTATCACCATCCCCTTACCTTACCTTGTCGACTATGTGCAACTTGTGGACGCTATGGTCATTTGAGCAAGGTTTGCCGCACCTTTCAAAACCAAATCTCTCCCCCTACTCAAAACATGATCCAAACCTATCAACAACCCCAATACCCCATGTTCCCATATGTTTGAGCTTGTTTCAATTGTGGCGACCCTACCCACTTTAGAAACACGTGCCCTCGATTGGTTAACATCATCAACACTCAAGATCAGTCAAACCCAGTTAACCAAGTAAATCAAGAAAACCCAATCACTAGGCCACCAGCAAGGGAAGAGTTTTCAACATCAACGCCAATCCTGTCGAAGATAATGACGGCCCAAACGAAGATACCCAACTAGTCCTCTTCACCGAAAATCCAGATTCAACTCCAATCGTTTAGTTTTATGTTTTTTTCTTTATCACATAGAACCAATCATAACTTAAGGATAAAGACAATGGGAATTTGACAAGAATATGGTGGATACGCCGCTGGTACTTCCTATATATAAGTATTCTTGTCAAAGGATCAGAAGCATTATCTGGCGGTTATGAGAGGTTCCATGTGTAAACTGTTTGAGTAATTATTGTTTATTACATGCAATTTCATAGGCCGCCGCTCCCCATTACATTATGAGCGTTGAGCATGTTCCCCATTTCATTATGAGCGTGAACCCGGCGTACCCACATACGATCGGCTCCGTTTGATTGAGCCTTGATCGCACAGACATTTTCATTTTCAGTACATGCAATACGATCGGCTCCGTTTGATTGAGCCTTGATCGCACAGACATTTTCATTATCAGTATCTTGTGGTTGTTGTGTTTGTTGTAGAGTCACATAGAACTAATCATAACTTGTGGATAAAGTCAATGAAAATTTGACAAGAATATGGTGGATACGCCGCTGGTACTTCCTATATATAAGTATTCTTGTCAAAGGATCGGAGGCATTATCAGGCGGTTATGAGAGGTTTCATGTATAAGCTGTTTGTGTGATTGTTGTTTAGATTAAATTTATTATTTTCAGTACATGCAATACGATCGGCTCCGTTTGATTGAGCCTTGATCGCACAGACATTTTTCATTTTCAGTACATGCAATACGATCGGCTCCGTTTGATTGAGCCTTGATCGCACAGACATTTTTCATTTTCAGTACCTTGTGTTTGTTGTATTGGTTGTAGAGTCACATAGGACTAATCATAATTCACTGATAAAACCAATGAAAATTTGACGAGAATATGGTGGATACGCCGCTGGTACTTCCTATATATAAGTATTCTTGTCAAAAGATCAGAGGCATTGTCAGGCGGTTATGAGAAGTTCTATGTAGGATTTGGTAGTTTCTTGGTAACTAATCATAACTTGCGGATAAAACCAACGAAAATTTAACAAGAATATGGTGGATACGCCGCTGGTACTTCCTATATATAAGTATTCTTGCCAAAGGATCAGAGGCATTATCAGGCGATTATGAGAAGTTCCATGTAGGATTTAGTATTGTCTTGGTTGAAATTTGTGTTACATTCATATCATCTCATTATCTAAAGAAATTGGATTGTGTTCCATTTCCTACATAGACTAACCTCTCCATCATAACAAACGAGAGAGGAACTGTCACCATTCAAACATATATGCTATCAGAATGTGGATTCAAATATTGGTTGTTGTGTTATTTATGTTCTAGAGTTACATCATAGAACCAATCATAACTTACTGATAAAACCAATGAAAAATTGACAAGAATATGGTGGATACGCCGCTGGTACTTCCTATATATAAGTATTCTTGTCAAAGGATCAGAGGTATTGTTAGATGGTTATGAGAAGTTCCATGTAGGTTGTAGTATTAGAAGTTTTGCTTTAGGATATAACCACATCCTTCCAAACATATCAAAACTCTTGCGCATGATATCATATTTAGCGAATCAACTCTGCTTATCGATATTTTTACCGTAGGCAACAAAAAGCGATTCCTGTAATAGGGTACTTAACCGTTACAAGGAACGTTACCGCCTCAAACAAAAACTTAAAATCTTACTCATTTTCTAAGCATGTAACTGTCAAACTAAACACCATCATTTTTAGTCAAATATATCACTACTTAAATTTCGGGACGAAATTTCTAAAAAGCAGGGGATACTGTAACATCCGTCAAAAACCGGATTTACCAAAACCCGCTCCGTTTATTATCGAACAATCAGTTAAAAATTTCGTTGCGAATTTAATGCCCAAAATAATTTTAAACGATACATAATTAATAAATATATTGGAATATATAATTTATATTTGAAAACGTCTTAAAAATAGTGACATAAAAATAAAATGCTTCTGCCGGGTTTCGAACCCGGGTCAGCCAGCGAGTCAACAAGCAACTTATCTTTCAACCCTTCAACCACTGCGCCGCTTACGTTTCTTATTCAATATTGAAGACAATTAATTAATAACATGATTATCGAATTCAAAATCGGCGCGCCCAAATTGCAGTAGTCGGAAATTCCGACTATCTCGCTAAGATTGGACGGTTACTTCAGTTATAACGTAAACCTTAATCACTACATCGGTTATAACCGATGCCTGAGTCCGCGACACAAGTTATAACCGCCGGAGAGTTTCTAACCGACGAATCAAGTCGGAAATCGGACCAAATTCATCGATGACCTGCCCTATAAATACCTCTTCGAACCTATGCAAGCTTTTTCGCTCAAAACCGCACCCTTTCTCGGCGAAAATTTACTCGCCGAAAAATACCTGCAAATCGCCAAAAAAACCGGGTTTTTCACTTCCGTGCCTTACTCTAAACACTGAACACTCAGAACTCATACCGAAGCCACCCACATTCATCTCAAGCTCGTTGAAGACCCTCTGCCGCAACACACACGTCGCCGGAATCTTTTGCTGTCACTGGAGTTCTGCCGGAGAAACAGAGGAGTCCAGTTTCGGTATATCTAACGCTTAGTCTCTCATTCTTTTCATTTATCTCACCTATAATTAATCATAACACACTAAAGAAACTTGATAAAATCGATGAATCAGTCGGACGTTAGTTCTGGTTAAATTCAACGAAGAAGACGAAGTTTTTGTAGTGTTTAAGTTTAATATAAATCAAGATATAACTCGGGTTAGACACACAGTCCAGCGGTGGACTGTGTGCACACTAAACACGCTTACGCCTCGAGTTCGAATCTTGTCCCACGCTCCCTCGCTTTAATAAAAATGTTCCTTTTTATTACTAAACCGGATTCATTTCATATAGTTGTTAAGTATACTAAAAACCGGAATAATAACCAAGATAGACACACAGTCCAGTGGTGGACTGTGTGCGCGTTTAAAACACAGGTCACGAGTTCGAGTCCGGACTACTACACCGGTCCGGACAATTATCAAACTTTTTATTTAAGGCAAAAACGAAATAAGGTAGTTAGTATATAAGTATAATAAAAATCAGTTTATTTAACAAGTTAGACACACAGTCCAGCGGTGGACTGTGTGTTAACTCAACCCACAGGTCCCGGGTTCGAGACCTGTGGAGCGCACCGGTCCGACGCATTAAATCGTTTTTAAAAATAAATGATTTTCAGTTTAATCTAATTAGTATATAAATATAATTAAAAACAGAAATATTTCGGGTTAGACACGTAGCTCAGTTGGTAAAGCTGTGTGCACGCGTACGGGAGGTCTCGGGTTCGAGCCTCACTCAGCGCACACATACACGCATACGAACCGGTCAAGAGTCAAAGTCAACAGTCAACGGTCAACGGTCAAAAAAGTCAACATTTTTTTATTATTTTTATTTATTTATTTATTTTAATTAAAAATACTTAAAAATAACATTTTTAAGGTTAGAAAATAGCCTTAAACTCACAAAAATACACCCAACAATCCTACTAAAATGGATTAATAAAATCCGTTTACTTACCGAAACATTATGCCATTATCTAGGTTAATTTCACTCGTGGTTAAAACCACTTTGTGCGCATTCAACATCATCAACCGAACGCACCCAATATGAGTGAATCTTACAACTCCCCTTTTTAATTACACGTTTTGGGGTGTGTCATGTGTCATAAAATTAACTCGTTTATTTAAACTTGTGCCATACCATATTGTGATCTAAACTTAGATTGTATACATTGCTTGTAGTTATGTATTTCATTTTGTCTATTTATATGTAATTCATTCATTAGGCCCATCAGTTCCTCGTGTGAGACGAGTTGAGCAACATGTGCCTCAAAACAAATCCATTATTGTTCGTGTGTGTATTATTGAGTTTATATTGTTTGTAGTTATGTATTTCATATTGTCAAGTTTATGCAATTCATTCATTAGGCCCATCAGTTCCTCGTGAGAGACGAGTTGAGCAACGCGTGCCTCTAAACGATCCATTATTGTTCATGTGTGTATTGTTTAATATTAAATTGATTTGTGAATAAGTTTACATCTACTTTTACTCATGTGTGGTTGTGCACTTTATTTTATAATCAATTAAATAAACTTGTTCAAATGTTTTCCATAGGATTTACTCGCCAACTTTTTGTTGATCCAAAAACCCTTTTTACACATGATACAGGTGAACAGGATGAAGCAAAGAAAACATAGGAAATGCCTTAGAAGAAAACAATGAAGCCTAGATTGATATTTAGGACATGATGTAATATTGATTGTAATTTTCCATTAAAGTGTATTAATGAATATGAAACGTTAAAATAAATGTCATGAGCTTTGATGATAACTCAATCATGTCCCGATCACCTTTTTCGCTGCGGATCTAGGTGTGACATCATGAATCCATACATAAGTGAAATGATGTATACCTGCAAGCCCATGAGTCTTTACAGAATCTTGACCTACAACAGTTTGACGTTGACCATGGTCAACCACAGTGTCAACCTTAATCCCAGAACTCTCTCCTGTTTTTCCGTTGTCATAATTGGTTGGTTGAAACTTAAACTTATCAGGACTTTCATGCAGAAAAGTACATTTTTCTCCATAAGAGCATATTTCCCCATTATAGAAGTTTCTACAAATCCTCATTTTTTTAATGATTTTCTCATCATCTTTCCAAATCCCTGGACTTCTGTTATCCCTCGCAAGTTCTTGCCAGTTTGGTGGCGACTCGCGTAAATCTTTCGGGCCGTGCGCGAAAGTACAACTGTCACCATTAGGACAGTCTCCTTCTGCAAACCTCTGGCACATTCGGGTCTTGTAGAATATGTAGGTGGTTCTTCTGTTATTCACATATGGTGGCTCATGAGGGTTCATGTTGACCTCAGAGTTGCCACCAGGTCTGGTCAATAATCATGGAATTTTTTGTTAAGATTTTATACAGTGTGACATAAAATGATAATGAAATTAAAATAAAATAACACACCAAGAAGAAAACACACACAATGAATTAATTGCGGGTTATAAATTAACAACTTAATAAATATTAACCATTACATTTAAATCATATGAATTTTTTGGGGTAATTTTTATTTTTTATTTTTGGGAGTTTTATTTACAATTGCTACATGTAGGATAATAAAAGACAAGAAATAAGAGAAACATTAATAGGAGAATAATAAAGAAACATACAAATGCTTATAAACCAGAAAATTATAAAATTCATTTTTTATATGTTGAATTCACGAGTCTTAATCTAAAAATTTCACCAAAAATGACCACACACCAAGAAGAAATTAACACACACAATGAGTAATTACATATAATAAATTACCAAATGTGAAGCCATCTTATTCAAATCACATGAATCTTTTAGGGTTAAAATTTCCTTTATTTTTTTTTAAATTTTATTTATAATTGTTGCATAAAGAAAATAAGAGACAAGAAACAAGAGAAACATTAACTGGAGAATAATAAAGAAACATAGACTTTTGGTCATTAAAAAAATAAGAAGAAACTTAGACTTGCATACAAACCAGAAAATTATTAAAGTCAAGAGTTTTTTTTTTTACGAAAAATTCAAGAGTTTTGAATCTAAAAATTCATCAAAAAAAATGAACACACACCAAGAAGAAATTAACACACACAATGAATTGATTACATGTAATAAATTATCAAGTTTTAAACCATTTCATTCAAATCACATGAATATTTAGGAATAAAATTCTTTCTTTCTTATTCTTTTTTGAAAATTTTATTTGTAATTGTTGCATACAGAATATAAAAAGACAAAAAAACAAGAGTAATATTAAGTGACGAATAATTAAGAAACATATACTTGCATACGAGCCAAAAATTATAAATTCAAGAGCTTTGTTTTTATCTTAAATTCACAAGTTTCGAATTTAAAGATTCATAAAAAATGAACACACACTAATTAAGAAGAAATTAGCACACACGGATTGAAGACTCCGATAGGCTGCTTAAACTTTAAGATGTTTTTATTTAACCAAACAATTTTATATTTGTAATTGTTGAACTTATTACCTATTTTAAGCTGAGTGAATGGCATTAATTGAGGATGATTACATATAGTTTTGAAAATTTTGGTATTAAATTTTAATTTGAAATTGAAACTCAACAAAACCGATCCGCTTGGTTGTAATTTAACCAAACGAGTTTGAGCAATGTTTTTCTACTTGTTTCCATAAATTCAAACCAAGCACAGCCACTTGGATTCATTTCACGCTGGGTTCGAGTAGATGCTCGTTCGGTTTGGTTCAACTCGTGAACAACTCTATATATGATGAGCTAATTATATGTTATTAGTTACCAAATATTAAAACGTCTCATACAAATCACATAAATTTTTGGGATGTTTTTTTGAGAATTTTATTTAGAATTTTTGCATGCATACAGATAATAAAAGACAAGAAAACTATAAAATTCAAGATTTTTTTCATGATAAATTCATGAGTAATTTAAAATTTTATCAGATTTTATGAGTAAGATGTATAGGTGAAGCCAACCTGAGATCGATGGTGCTCATCAAAGCATATTCAGATGTTTGAAAATATCAATTTACCCAATTCAAAATCGGTTTGTTTTTTAAATGCTTCAAGATTTTATGTAAATAAAGTTTAGACATAAAACTTAAAACTGCTAATATATATTTTGTCCACAAATAACTTAAAAATGGTAGTGAAGGTGATAACTACAGATCCTTCATCGACATATAAATCAAAATATATAAATTTAAGACTGTATATATAATGAAATCATAATTTGAGTAAAATTCTAAAACCCAACTAAAGATTTCTCTAAAAAGTAAAATTCTAACCTGCGAAAAAATGTTGATGATCTAAGAACTTTCACAAGAATGACAATAAGGAAAATTGTGAGAACTCTAGAGGAGTTTAAATTTGTGAGAAATATTATTAACTTTGTATATACATATATATACACACATTAATCACATAAAAACAAATGTAAGTAAGAAAAACATATTTAATGCGTTTACTTGAAAGGATTAAATCCATGTTAGTATGATAATTAGATGATGAATGTAGACAACACCGGAGGTTTTATTGGTGGACTAAACCATAAAATCGTCTCCGGTAACAGCTAAGCTTCCACGGAGGAATCATGTTTATCATGGGGTTGTTAATTTATTAGCTTAAATTTTATTGTAATAAATAAATGAATTACCTAAAGTGTTACGTAAAAAGAAGTATCGAGTTATATTACATACAGGTTTAAAAATAAAAAAAAAGGTAAGAAGTCACCAAGTGATAAGTGTGAAAGGAGTGATTAAATAGGAAGAGTAATTTTGTTTGAGAGAAAACACGTAAATTTCATGCTTAGAAACATGCACATACAAGTCACATGCTATTTCTTTCATCCTCATTTTTTCTGTAATCTTTTTATACGTCATTTGTTTTTTAAAAAAATTATACTATAAAATCGAGCATCTTTTTATCTTTAATTTAAGTACATTATTGTTATAGTTAAAAAAAATCAAAAACTCAGTTACATATTACACAATAGACATAACATAAAACACAACGAGTACCAAAACAAAAAACACAATGGAAAGTAGACCAAAAACACAATCAATAATAACAGATAAAAGATACAATGAACAACAGATCAAAACACAATGGATATAACGTAAAACACAATGAGTATAGAACTAAAAACACAATGGAAAACAAACTAAACACAATTGATGACAACAAATAAAAAACACAATGGATAGCAGATTAAAAAACATAGACAGTAGACTAAGAACACAATGGAAAACAGACAAAAAACACAATGAACAACAGACTAAACCACAATGAACAACAAATTAAAACACAATAGACAACAAAACAAAAACAAAATAGACAATATATTAAAACACAATGGATATCAGACTATACACAATTACCAAAACCTAAAACTCAATATATAGAAAACTCAACCCGTTGAAAAACATAATAAAAAGAATCAATAACACAATGCATAGAAAACCAAAATATAACACAATTTTTTATTGTGTCATAAATTGTGTTATATATTTTGATAAAAACGCAATGGACAGATCCCAAATTAACATTGTGTTATCAATTTTAATGATAACACAATGTATAGAAACCATAGTAACACGTAATGAACAAAACCTAGCTGAAAGACACAATGACAAGAACCTTTAACACAATGCAAAGAAAACCTAGTAAAAATGAAAAATTTTAATTAATTTTTATATAACAATAATATACTTATATCAAAGATAAAAAAATGTTCGTTATTTTAGTGATTTTTTAAATATCGTATGAAATAATTATGGATGTTTTAAATTGATTGGAAGGGGGGAATTGACATTGTTTTGCATGTGGAAAGAGAAAGTCAATAAATGTATGATTCCCTTTACGCCATTCCATTATTTTCTTTTTTCTAAAACTAATCTCAACCCTCCAAATCTAAGATCAGTCTACTAGAATTTTTTTGCCTTTCTTATTTATTTTACCATTTGTATTTGATTCTAATCCATAAAAAGATTATTGTGATTTTAAATAAGTAAATTTGATTTATTATTATTTGAGTTATTTGAATAGGAAGTATATTACCAAATTATTTTTCATGATATGTAAAAAAAAGTTATAAGTGTATTTACATATTAAATATTTTCTATTTAAGATGCTTATTTTTGTAATAATGACTAAAGAGATCGTGTATTAGAGAGAAATTCATACAAAGAGTAGGAGAGAATTATGGCTCTATATGTGTCTTTCTCAATTTAAGAAGGGAATGGTATGATGGTCTTTTCTCACTTGAACTGTCTTTCCCTTGATTTTCAAACGACTATAACATTTTCACGCATTAATATTTAAAAAAGTATACCATATTAATGAGCATTTTATTCCCTTTAATTCGAGTAAACTATTGTTATAGTTTTCTTAAAACGATTTTACAGGATACGTGATTACACATTCAATGTAAACCATTACGTGATTACACATTAAATATAAATCTATTACGTGATTACATATTCAATAATAAAAACTTAATTCTTTATGCTTTAATACGTGATTACACATTTGATATGACAATTATGCTTATTATATGATTACACATTCAATAATAAGAACTTAATTGTTTATGCTTTAATACGTTATTAAATCTCTAATATAAGGAATTATGTGGTTATTATAGGTTGATTGAGTAATGTTTTGTATTACATTTATACTTAATACGTAATTTGACCTGGAAAATTTTGATGACAAGAATCATCGTTATTCATCATCCACAACTCTTGCAATCATCAAACGAATCAGACAAATCTTTCGCACCATCACTCAAATCAACAATCGATTTTTCATTATTCAACCGATTTAGCAATTTGTTATCTTGCTTTAAGAAGTTTTGTTTTGCAAAGGTCTGATGATAAATTGAATCCGCAATTCGTTTCCAAAGAGCAGACGAAGATGATGTACCTCTTGCAAGGTGAGCCAACGATGGTGACAATTGTGCGTTGATAAAATCCGAGACATAATCGTCATTTCTGTTCCACAGATCTCGTTCTTCAGAATCAAGCTGTGGAGGATCGAGTTCCGAGTTCAGGTATTAAAGTAATCCAATTGTCTTTAAACTTGTAAGCAATTGATTCTTCCAATTCAAAAAACAGTCATAATCAAGCTTGAAACTCATGATGTTCGAACCAGATATGGTAGCCATAGATGTCAGAGAAGAATAGATCGGTTGGTGGGGAAGAAGATCAAAGAAGAAGAAATATTGTCGGAATCGAATAGCTGAATTCATCAATGAAGACGGTCACCAGAGATCTCAGGTATGCTCTGATAACATGAAAACATTCATGATAATCACAAATCAACTGCTCATCTCATAGAATGTAAATGTGTGAAAAGCTGATAGATACAATGCATATGCTGTATATATACATAAAGATATGGGAGGGGGAGAGAGCTAACTAACACACATCAAGTCTAACAAACTCTCAATTAACATAACCAACTCAACTGCATAGCTATATACTTTAATGCATAGGAAAAAGAATCAATGTATGATACATGATTAGCTACAAGAACATAAGCAATTTCTCTTGAAGCAGGTTTCCCTTTTTCTTTTAATCCAACGGTAACAACGTTATTTAAAAAAAGGTAACCATGAATGCTACACACAAGGTTCCAAAGCTGACACAAACAAATAGGAAAAGAAGACTACATCTCTTTTAGCTTATTACAACACTTTATCAAGATCGGGTTTTGTTACAACTCATCTAGGTCAATCTCCTCATTAACAAAAGAATATGTTTGTGTCTTCTCTTGAACTAATAATTCCTATAACAATTACATAGATAATTGAGATCTTCTTGACATACAAATACACAAATAGTTAAACTCATAAATTGTCAATAAAAATTCAAAATCATTCATCATTTGGTTTTGAGATGATCAATATCAACATGCATAACCAAAAGAATTGAAGCAATATCTATAATAAATATTACAATTAATTTTGAAGTTAAGACCAAAACCTTAAAATCATTACAAACCCTAATATACAACTTTAACACGAAAAGAATTCAAACACATAAGCTATATATAGGTAAGCATATACATATGTTAAGAATGTTAGTGTTAAGGAGGATTAAAAGTGTTACTTGGATCGAAGAATAGGTTCTGATGAATATAAAACAAAATAAATTATCGTTGATTATTATATATTATCGGAAACCACTTGTCGTGAAGACTTCATTTTAAATATTTTTAAAAACACATTTTCATTTTTAAATACAAAAAGAAGTTAGAATTCAATATTATAGAAACGTGTAGTTCTTAACTTAATTGCACTACCATTATAAATCTAAGTCTTGTTTATTTTTATCAAAGCGACATTCCAAGAACCTCATGGAGGTCACTCAACAACCCAATATAGTAGTGGTCAAGGTCCCTTTTCTGGCACAACGCCATCTTACTAACTCCTCCACCTCTCCCGCCTCATCATGGCCTTGGTCCATGTCATGACCACCACCACCCATGACCTCCAAGCCAATACCCGAATCCTCGTTTCCATCAACACCATCCATTTCCATTACTACCAAAATCCTCTCTCTTCCGCCTGACCCCACCGCACCTACCAAATTTCCGACCCAACCCATTCCATCGTTCAAATCCGCCATGCATCTCCGCTAGCCCTTTGTCGACATAGTCTCAACCCTCTCATTGGTTGTAAAGCAAGTTGTAGTCTCATGGGACCGGTTTTTCAAGATGTTGGTTTATATGATAACGTCGAAGCCCATATATTCACTTGTTGCCCGGCTTTCACGTTTTTTGGCTCCACCATGTGTTGGAAATCAGACCTTTGAAAAACCGATGCAACAAAGTTGTTCAACTCTTTTATTATTAAACAATGAAAGCACACCAATACAATAATCATAACCCTCTATTTATACTAAAACTCATTCTAGTCCCATCTCGACTCGAACTCTATTTAATTAAATAAACTAACCAAGTAGATAAACCTTTCTAATTTAAACTAACAATTATCCCTAAAGTAATTCACCATATAACCCATTTTATATCTTTATCTTTTAGTTCAAGAGTAACTTCTTCATTCTCCCCTTTAAATCTTGACTTGGATCCACTTCATGTCCTCACCATTATCGACAACTTCAATCCCTTGATCAATCTCAATATCCCTCTTCCCAAGTCCTGAGAACCTCTCCGTTCTTGACCATCGATCAAAGAAAAAAAACAAGCTCCCCATTTCTACCGTTTTTTCTTTCCTTGCTAGACACGACAAGATTCAAAGCCTCCCAGCTTTGACGAATCTTCTTCCATCCGTCTATCCGCAAATTCTGATCGAATACTTCTGCCAATAAGAACAACCTAAACCGGTTTTTCCGTTCTTATCTTTGGCTGGAAGGATAGGGTCTTGATATTACCTGGATTGAAATTGGTATTGTTATGAAGTTTATCACCATAGAACCAAATAGAATTGATCATCTGTCACTACCGTCATCCCAACGGTACACCGTGACACCCGCTGACCTGAGTTCACTTTAATATATGTATAACAGTTTGAACCCTTCTTTGATCGTAGTTTTTTCACCTTGTCAGACTCCTCCTTGACATGTCTCCCCGCAAATATCAATTCACAAACAAAGACAACAACAACCTATTGTTCTGTCCCTCGGTCGTCAAACTAATCCCTTAGCCTCCTCGCTCCTTCGTTTTATCCGTGACACGCCCGTTGGTTTTTCCGCCACAAAATCGAACTCTCCGCTACGATTTTTCCTCCTTGGCGAGGAAGAGTCTCCGACAAAAAATAAAATACGATCAAACATGAGTTGAACCTCCTGAGCGTCGTTGGTTCGCCACTAAACCGTCAAAACACCCGACAAAACATGCCTTTGTCGCCCTTTTGCTACCCTGTTTGGTCGATCAAACACCACCACCAAATGTTTTTGTGGTTTAAAACAAATTTAATAACACAATCCGACAATAAACAAATCACTCTTTCATTGTTTCAGTGTGAAGTAATTCCACACCAACTAATCCTTGTTAATGGAATCTTCCACCGACTTTACTTATGCCGATTGGTTATTTTGTACATCACAAAAGTGAAAGCCGTCACCTGAAATACTTCTCCACCTTGTAATTTCTTCACAAAATAAAAAATAAAAAATAAATCCATGTTCCTTTCATCAATCCATCCACATGAATTAATTCAAACATATATAAACCCCAATACGGGCAATACCACTTCGATGAACCACATGGAACACTTAATATGTCGAATTATTTATCTTCATGAAGACTAGACGTATACAAAACTTGCCGGCTTCCTTTTCCGATTGTTGCACCACCATTGCAGCCCCATATGGGGCGGCTCCCCCTCCTTGAAAAACGACTCTCAAACCAGTCAAACTCTGATACCAATTCTTGGAAATCAGGTCATTGAACAAACGATGGAACAAACTTGTTCGACTGTTTTATTATTAAACAATGAAAGCACACAAATACAATAATCCTAACCCTCTAATTATACTAAAACTCATTCTAGTTCTAATCCGACTCGAACTCTATTTAATTAAATAAACTAACCAACTATATAAACCTATCTAATTTAACTAACAATTATCATTAAAATAATTCACCAAAAGTTATCTATATCCCATTTTTTGTCTCTATCCTCTAGTTCAAGATTACCTTCTTCACCATGAGATCACTAGTTTGGACGAAGAACTCGGTTCTGTACAAAAGGAACTCCCGGCCTTCTAATGAAGATATTTATTCAGTTGATTGCAAGAAATTCAAGTTTCAACTAACGAGTAACAACCCCTTAATTTTTTAACTTTTTATTTCTGTAATTCTGTTGCTTTTTTTTTAACAATTAATAAAAAATAGAAGAAACAAAAAGCTTTTGCCAGCCGTGGTTAAAAGCCACGCGCTCTACCAACTGAGCTAGAACAGCTGGATGATACAATCAACCAATATCAGATATATATCTCTAAACATTTAAAATTTATGTCCAATAGTGCTCTTTTGCCTCTTTAACGAACTCCATGGCCCAGTTTTTTTTTTAACTTTTCTGGAACTGCCCATTTGACAAGTCACAGTCATTTTATGTCATCTGTTTGGAGTTGATAAAAATTAATATCTTTCATAACGAACAAGAATTTGTAGATTTAGTTCTAATACAAGTTAGGAGATATGGTCAGCACGTACGTTTGTACACATTCATCTGATTCCGTAGCAGCGCTTTTTGCCGTAACCACGACTACCCTAAATAGTATATCTAGGGCTGTTCAACAAGCCCATGACTCGGGACTCGCTCGAAAAAAGTTCAAAAAAAGCTTGGTTTGAAGTCAACTCGATTTTAAACCCCAAATTATATATGTTGTGTCTTCTAATATATTTAACAAATGTTTAATTAGTAACATAGTTATTTTTTATTGAAAGAAATAGATTGTTAAACTATAGTATTAATTAGTAATATTGAATTAATATATATATATATATATATATATATATATATATATATATATATATATATATATATCACAGTAAGTGACATAGAATCTTTTCTTGTTCCGTCTTATTTATAGTTTGTACAAAATTACTATTCTATTAGCCTAAATAATGTTTTATTTATTGTTTTTTTGGTTTTATGTATATCATTATGTATAAAAAAACAAAAATATAATTTTTCTAAAAAAACGAGCCGGCTCGATAAGCCACGAGCTGGCTCAGAGCTTTTGACGAACCGAGCCCGAGCCCAACTTTCCAGCTTGTTAAGAAAAATGAGTTGGCTCGGCTCGATTCAGTTTTTAAACAAGCCAAACATAAGCCCAACCTGGTTCGATTCGGCTCGGTATATCCTAGCTACTTGGTTATAGTTTTTCTCACAAGAATTTAACTAATATTCCACCAAAGTTAGTCGTTTCTCAACATTAGTTTTTCTCACTTAGGTTGTATGTCATATAAAACTCTAGTTTTTTATGGCATATGATTTTGTCAAAACAAAAGTGTGAATCTGGATAATCTATTAGTAAACTATGTAACCATAGACTATCATTCCCTTAACATTGATTCTTTTTCACTTCTCAATGCTTCGCATCGGCTCGGTTCGTTACGCTATTGGTACGATATTGACACTCCGTATAGCAATCAGAAGTGATATGTCCCAAACTATATTGGTACATATTTTTACATCGATAAAAATAATAGAAACGAACTTAGATTGTCAGGACACCATTACCGTACCGGCACACACTATAGCCCGCAGTACCAAAAAAGTACTCTATTGTGAATACAACTCTATTTCAACGAATTATATGTCTTTACATCGAGAAAACCATAAAAACGAATACGACACCGGGGTTATTCAGACGGTACCGGTTCGGTTCCTCCCAGTAAAGAACAAAATAAATCAGCTATGCTTGACCCTTTCAAATAAAACTTGCGTTGAATCGTACATTAAAATAAGTACGTTGTAACTGTATGTTCTAAGTTTTATAATACGAACTAAATGTGGTATAGCTTTGATAACATGTGTGCTTGTGCTTTGATTACTTGTACATTACTGCTTACTGCCCACCATTGGTTTCGATAAGATTACATCAAGACTTAGATAAAAATTAATATGTCGCCTTCAAATACTCAGATTTTTTAGAAAACGTTGTCATCATAAAAGTTATATAAGAAAAAAAAACATATGCAAAACATTGGTTATAATAGTAGTAATAAAACATTTGAAACACTTAAAAATTAATAAAATGATATTTATGTTCGTGTTCAATATATGTTATGGATTGGAAATGGTGAGATGGTGATAGACTAAAAATGGTGATGTGATGATAAATATACATTCTCTCTACCTTGATAAACAGCATCAAATGGTTTTACATCTAGTTGCATAGAGCGGATACACAACCAGGGCCGGCTTCACTGTATGATCTACCCAAGCTAGGGCTTCGGATCCCCTAAAAATAGGTCCCCATTTAAACAAAAAAAAAAAGAAAAAAGTTATATATATTAGCAATTAGGTTAAACAAATATTGAAAAGAAAAAAAAACTGCCGTTCATATAAGATACAATACATGCTACATGTGCTTTGGAAGGAGGCAAATTTGGAGAAATTAAAATGGCGAAAGCTTTGGAATTTGACATATTCGTTTTAATCACACAATTTGCATCGTAAAGCAAGAAAAATAAACTGTCTAAATATATTGTTACACACACAAGATCTAACTTTAAAAAAGAAATGTTCGAACTCCGTCAACTACTATAAATTTTTAGTTTATTATTATCGGTCCTAAACCTGGGTAAAAGAGAAAAGTTTATATAAAAGAGTTTTTGTTTTTTTTAAAGGTCTAACATTTTAATTTGCTTGTTCGAAAAATGTTTACTGACCCTGTATACAACACTAGATCTCACACTCTCTCTTCATGTGAGCCAGCGTGCATACTAGTTAACACGTTCACATGGATTTATTTGATGATAAGTAAAACCATAAACAATTGAACTAATAACTAAGTGTAGATGATTATATATTTAGAGAAAGATCCCGTATAAATAGTTTTATTGTATAAAACGTATAAAAGACATGAAAAAGTAAAACATAAAAAAAGAAGGTGGCATTTTCGTAATTATTTACTCGTAGAGTAATTATTAAAATTACCCCACAAAATTGTAGGGTAATTTTGATCTTGTCGGGTAAGTTTGTAAAATGATCTTGTAGGGTAATTATCAAAATTATCTGTAAGTGTATCATAATTATTCTATAAGTTTATCAAACAACATACAATTCAAAATTACGGTCAAAATTACCTTATAAGATCAAAATTACCCTACAAGATTATTTGTAGGGGTAATTTTGATAAATTCTCTACAAGTAAATAGTTACGAAAATGTTACAAAGTTTTTTCAAGAAAACCTTTAGTTCGTACGTTTTGTATGTAAAATGTATTTGTATTTGATCTTTTGTCTATGTATTCACAGTATACTCCTCATATCATAAGCAAAAAAAGGAAATTCAATTGATGAAGAACAAAGAATGAAAATTAAACAGAAGCTTCACAGTTGATTGACACCTCAATCGTAGACCGAACGAACAAAATCTCGACATTTTTCAAAAGAAAATCTCATTTATTCAACATAATCACTCAACACCCTTATCCATTTAAGATTGATTCAAATAAATGGTAACGGAAACTTGTTGATAAAAACAAATGGTCACCCTAAAATGCATTTATAAAAATACGCATCTCAGACAGTAGACGAGAGAAGACCCGGATACCATCGGGGGCAGGAGGCCAATGGTCACCGGAGGGAAGGCAAATCTCAGGTTAACAACTTCGAGGAAGCGGCTCAGGATAATAGGAAGGCGCAGGGAGGAAATATCACGAAATTCTTTGCGTCAAACCTCCCTCCGGCTGCACACCATGGGAGTTGTCATCCTTTTAGGCAATCTTTGGGGAAATCCCCGGTACTTACATAGCTAGGAAGAAAGACAAGGAGTGAAATAGGTTCGAATTCATCAGCTTCAGAAACGTCAAGTATAAGATGGAGTTGGAACGCAATCTTCACAATGTGAAGATGGGAGGTAACAAGTTGAAAATCAACATTGCCAAGTTCGTCATTGAAAACGCTGAGTACCTTGCCACTAAGGCTTCGGCGAAGAAGCCACGCAGTGAACCAGTTACCCAACAACAACCTCTCTGGTGCGGCAGGTCAAGGGGCAGGCATGGTGAACCGAGGTTTCTTACAACGATACTCTGGCAAAAGATATTGGAGTTGAAGACAGAGGGGGATCGGTAGTTCACTCGGCTAAGGCCATTAAGATTTCGGCCGGAACTAACACTCTCAAGGATCTTCAGGGGAGGGCATTGGTCGGAAGGACTGTAAATCTAGACACCCTGACTTCCCTAAGAAAGATCCTCCAGTCATTAGACGTGGTTTATTCTTCCATTAACTACCTAGGAGGGCTCTTGGTTCTGGTTATTTTCGGCAATGTAGAAGAGGCTAACTCGTTCCTTAGTAGATACGAAGAGTGGAAGGCTTGGTTCAGTAGGTGTATGTTGGATGCCTGGCAGGGTCCATTGTTGACCTTAGAACGGATATCATGGCTTAAGATTACCAGGGTACCGTTGAACCTTGTCGAATAAAATGTGCTAAGAAAGATGAAAGATCTTTTAGGGGTTCATGTGCTCGGCCTTGCTCCTGGCGATCGGGATTTGTCGGTGAATTGTATTGGGGTTCTTGTCGGTGACGGGAGGAGGATATCGAGTGAGGTTGCTTTATCTTGGGAATGAAAACGTTTCAGAGTCTGGATTATGGAGGAGTTGGAGGATTGGATGCCGGATTTTTTACAGGAAGAAGACGAAGATATCAAGTCGGTCGGTGATCTTACAATCGGAGGTTCCTTGCCGGAGGAAGACGTAGAGATGGTGCATGGTATCGAGGAGCTCATCCACAAGAAGAGAGAAAATGACAGCGAAGGTGGATTCGAGGTGGCACCCACTCTCGAGGTTAATGATGGTGGGGGTCCATAAAAGATTTTTTTGTTCAATTCCAGAGACAAGAGGCAATCCTAATGAACCACACCGATCTTATTAGGAACTCCATGTTAAATGTAGGTATCAATGGAGTTAAACCATGAATATCTTGTCGCTGAATATTCGTGGTATCAGGGGAGATAACAAGCCGGGGTGGGGAAAATAAAATAAACTCGAAGCACGGTATTAATTTCATGGCGCTGCAAGAGTCTAAAAAGGAGGATGTCTCTCCTATCGAAGTTTCTAGGTATTGGGGGAGCAAGAAATTCGGTATGAATAGTGTGGATGCAGTGGGTCAGTCGGGTGGTATTATATGTTTGTGGGATGAGTTGGGTTTTCAGAAAACTGGCATTACTAAGACTAAGAAAAAGAACTTTCTACACATAAGGGACAGGCTGAAGGGCTGCCACATAGTTATGAACGTGCTTAACGTTTACGCGCCGCATGGTGTTCCAGCTAAAAGGGCTTTGTGCGAATCTTTGATCACAGTGATATCAGGAAACATGGTCATTGAGTGGTTACCGGTGATCTTAATACTATTCGATTTCATGAGGAAAGAAGGAACTATGTCTTCAAACCAACCTGTGCAAACAACTTTAATTCATTTATTTTTTATTTAGGGCTCCTTGAGTATAACATGAAAGGAAGGAAATTTACGCGCAACTCTGATAACAGGAAAAATTGAGCAAGCTCGACAGAGTTTTGGTCCATTCGGAGTTTTTTTAATACTTGGCATGAAGCTCTTTTCGAGGCTCTTCCGAGATTCCTGTCAGATCATAGCCCCATTATCCTTATCTCTAAGTCCACGAACTTTTGGGCTCGTTCGTTTAAGGTGTTCAAGTTATGGATTGGTAGACAAGGTTACGAGGAAGTGATCCCAGAGGCATTAGGTAGTTGTATAGATAACGAGGGGCCTCTTGATGTTATGTTTATCAGGAAGCTTTGCCATCATGGAAGGCCGGTTAAAAAGTTGGAGAGAAGATATGTTAAAAAGGGAAGCATGGGTGGTGGCATGTGCGAGAAATGATTGGAAGCGATCGAAGTCGTGCTCGAGGTTAGGGATCTAAACGAAGTGGAAGAGTGGATCTTTTCAGAAAGCAAGAGAGTGATAAAGGAGGAAGAGGATTTGAAAGCTAGGGATCTCAAACAGAGGTTGCGGATCGAGTAGGCAAAAGATGGTGAGGAAAACTCTAATTTTTTTCACTTTATGATAAATTTCAGGAAAGCAAGTAATGTCACTCATGGTCTGGTAATGGATGATAGGTGGGTTTCGAACCCTACGTTGATTATAAAAGAAGTTTTCAGATTTTTCAAACACAAGTTTGTTGAGGAGTGCAAGATTCGACTACCTTTAGTGTGCTCGAATATTAACAAGCTCTCGAAGTCGGAAGCTTCAGGGTTGGTTTCTCTGTTTTCTCGAGAGGAGATAAAAAGATGCGGTTTTCTAGTGTAGGGACGACCGGACCCTGGGCCTGATGGTATTAATTACCGTTTCATTAAATTTCTTTGGAGGTTCTTCGAGGAAGATTTTAATTGTATTTTGGTCGTGTTTTATGGAACCGGTTCAATAAATATTGGATGTGGATCCTCTTTCATCGCTCTCATTCCCAAATCTAGAGACCCGATAGGATTAAACGACTTTCGGCCTATAAGTCTCGTTGGGGTTATTTAACAAAACTATCTCCAAGGTCCTTGCTAATGGACTCAAGAAGGTTCTCGGCTCGGTGATCTCCTTCGCTCAATTGGTGTTTCTAAGTGGTAGATACATTCTTGACTGGCCCCTTATCATAAACGAAATTCATTCTTGGATTTAAAAAAAAAAAGCAAGAAGAAGGCTTTTTTTCTCAAGATCGACTTCGAAAAGCCTTATGTAACATAAATTGGAGTTTTGTTCCCGGTCAAGTGGTGTTCTTGGATTATGGGTGTTCTTTCTTCAGACCGGGCCTTGGTTTTGGTTAATGGCTCTCCGACCTTTGAATTTCAATGTCAAAAAGGTACGAGACAAGGTGACCCAATATCTCCGATTTTATTCGTTATTGTCATGGAAGCCTTGTATTCTATGTTCGATAGAGCTTGTGAAGTCAGGGTGTTGGAAGGTATTAGGCTCCCTAATGACAGTCTTCTCGTTTCTCACAATTTTATAAGCCAATGACGTTCTCATCTTAGGCGAATGGTCTAAGGAGAATGTCCTTAATGTTGCTAGAATCCTTAGGTGTTTCCACGCTTGCTTGGGTCTTAAATAAATCTCGGCAAGTCGAACATATATGAGATAGGGGTGAGTAACATAGAGGTGGATGATATGGTGATGGCCGTGGGGTGTAAGCCAGATTCGATGCCTTTTAAGTATCTTGGGTTGACAATTGGTGCCAACATGAACCAGATCAACAATTAGAGACTTCTTATGACATTTATGAGAAACGCTTGTCGTTATGGAAGGCCTCGCTGTTGTCCATTGGAGGTAGGGTGATACTTATCCGGTCCGTCCATGAAAGCCTTCCCAACTATTTTTTCTCTTTAGACCGTGCTCCGGTCAAGGTTATTGAAGACTTGGAAAGTTTGATTAGAAGGTTTTTATGGGGTGGTGCGTGTGGTATTAAAAAAACTCATTGGGTTGCGTGGGATAGAGTGGCGACGCCTAAGAAAGTCGGGGATTGGGTCTCACTATATTAAGGATCATCAACACGGAAGTGGGGTTGGAAATTCAAAACCGAAAAAAGATAATTTGTAGGTAAAGATTATTTTAGCACTACATTCGGGCGGATCCGAGTGGGATTTTCTTCCGTCCAAAAAGTCGCTCGGAGGGGTCTGGTGTAGTATAGTCTCAGTTGTCAATAAACCAGTCATCGATAACATGCTAATCTGTGAATTCTTTAGAGGGGCAGTGGAAAACGACGCAGATATTATGTTTTGGCTCGACCCTTGGCTCTTTGATAAGCCCTTGAATGTTAAATCTTTGAATCTCTTTCGGTTAGAGGTGGTTAAAAATGCAGTGTTTATGAGCGTTTAGAGGGCTATGGTTTCTGGTAGGAGGCATGACCTAGTCTCCACCGATGATGAGCTCAGCGAGCTGGACCATCTCGGCCGTAATCTCGGCTCGGTCTCGCTCTCTAACAGGAGGATGATTGTCTAGAGCCTTATTATGAGTAAGGTTGACTTCAGTAACCGGTACGTCATGCGTTGGTGTAAATGGGTTCTGCTTAAGTGCAACGTTTTCGCTTAGCTAGCTAAGTTGAACGTTTTTGGTGAAGTTCGATCGTTGGGTTATAATTGGTTTAAAACGGGTCTAAGTTTAGATTAATTAGTTGATCGGAATGGTGTAAATTTGTTATCATGTAGTTGTTGTTGTTGTTGGTTGTTGTCTATCCCGATTTTCAGGTTCCGCGTGTTTCTAAGGAAGTATACATTTAAAAAAAATACACATCGTGTTTCTAATGAAGTATACATTTAAAAAAATACACATCTTTTATAATTATAACTAGGTTGCGGCCGGGTTCACATTCACATATCAAAACGATACAAACAAAGCCCAATAAATCCATTTAGCAAGCCCTCAGTACAGCACCTAACCGATACGACATTGAAACCCAACTATGGTACAAATTTTGCAAGAAAGTAAACCTTCATTGAGGCAGTTAGCAACACTTAGTAAGTCATCATCAATCATCATAACCATCAGCTTCATCCTGTAAACAAACAATAAAATGTAAAAAAGAATTATTAAATCAGCTTGTATAAATGTATGACCAGCTACATGCTCTGCCATGTAACTAATCATCTCAAGCAAATTAATAACAATTTGATCACCAAAAGAAAGAAGTGGCGTAAACAAAGCTACCTGTTTTGGCTCAAAATTTAGTTTACTTTTTCAAATGATTGGTTCATAACAGTGGGCTAGCTTGTCATTGAAAGGCAAGATAAGCTGGTTCCTAAAACTCATATGTGATGTTATGAGACTATTTGGGTTATGTTTTAACTAAAAAGGGTCAACCCTCCTGGCATACCCGTATTCACCTTTACTTTACTGAAATCTATTACATGATTGCTTAGAATAGAATTTACTTCCATAATCATAATACCCAATGAATTTGCCATAACACCACCACGTCCACGATATCCACCACGACTTCTTCCCTAAGTAGCACTGGAACGGGTACGGGATCGGGGTACGGGGACGATACGGGAACGAGGAACGGCAAAACTCAAAATTCCAAGATACGGGTACGGCAATAAAAAATATAAAAAAAGAAAAATATATTAGACAAATTCCAAAAATGCTACATCTTCCAAAGGTAATTAATTATCAATAATCAAATCATATTTAAATTCCGGTTCATCTAGTGAGAGATCAGCAATGATAGAGAACTAGAGATGCCGAGACTTGAGAGTTTAGAGATTAGAGAAGCCGAATATGATATGTCTATTTATTTAGTGGCCGGTTGTGGAATATGAAAGGGTTAAAACCCTAAAAATAAATGGAAACGGGTTGGATACTTCTACCAGATACGTCCCCGACATTGGAGACGTCCCCGACGAGTACCCATGGTGTTTCCGTCCCCGGCAAGTACCCAAGACGGGTACGGCCACATAAATGGGGTACCCGTGCTACATAGCTTCTTCCTCTTCCTCCTTCCCAACCACCATCTTTGTTGTATTCATTTTCTCCATTATTATAGTTCCCTACAAAAATAGGTAACAATACAACTTTGGCTTTACTTATTCATCGCGCATAAATAATCAATCTACTTCTTTCAAGCCATGAACAAAAGGGTTTAGGGTTTGCGCTTAGCATAAACCATCTATGAGTTACAAACTTGGTTAAAAAAAAAGAGTGAGGCGCTTTGATGCGTTGGGGCCCAAAAGATGAGGTGCTCTCTCCACCTCAAGCCCCTAATGTGTTTTCGTAAAAGCCTCACGTATGAGGTAATCAATGATTAACGTGTGTGCTTTCCAATACCTATCGGAAATTATAACATTTATTAAAACGATTACTTACTTTTCATCGATGAACATCTCAACCGCTTTCGCGTTAGAGGCACTAAGAACTCCGGTCATCGTGCCACCAGCTCGCCTTGCAGCATAAGCCAAATCCATTTATGAGTATTTCACATTATCGTTAAAAAAATATCTTCATAAATCATAAATTGAAGTTTTTGTTATGATTTACATACTTGAAAAGATCGAGGCAAGGCCATGTAATTTCAGATAAAGGTACTCTATTAAGCCACGATAACGTGTAAAGAATTGGCAAACGCATATCGGGCCAACCTAATTGGGCCAGGACAAAAGAGTCTGCATAAGTGAGTTGTGACAAGTAAAAAAAAGGTAAGACGCTAAGATGAAAGTTAGCCTGTCTCAACCATGGAGTGTAGCCAGTTTGAATTTCTTCAAAAAACATACTCAATAATCCATAATAGCTACGTCTTAACAATATGCTTCTTTAAAATCAAGTAAAACACTTGAAATTGCACAACATAAAACTCACAGAATCGCTAGTAAACTCCGCTCAGATCTTCGTCTTCGACCACTGCAATCGAGTAGCAGATTGCCGATCGGAAGTTGGACATATGCAAGCACATTCCCATCTTTTCCCTTTTTTGAACCACCCCCATTCTGACCACCGCTGAAACACAAACCAAACAAATTAACATATCCAATCCATAAATCCCAAACTTTAAGAACCCTAACCCTCATTTCTCATGATATTCTGAGCTAGCATTGAGCATCCCCCCTCTCTCTCACACACACACCCTGAAACACGGACCAATCAAACCAACATATCCAATCCATAAATCCAGCAATTTCATTAACCAACACCTTATTAACAATTAAATACTGAAATTAACAGTCTAAAAAGACGAGGAAGATCACGTATACCTTCCGACACTTGTATTGCATTATGAAAAACACCCAATATCGTTGGAATGCTTATTTATAGTGTTTAATGCTTAATATTAGGATATGTTCGTGAATTTTAGTTCCTTGGAATGCTAGTCTGCTGGATACCTCAATAGTCAACCAGTTTTTCACCACGCAGTGCCATGTTGATATGAGAATCTACTTACATTACTTCATTGCATCTTCAAAGGCGATTTACCACGAAACCCCATGCAAACTTCATTATTTAACCGGTTTGGTCAGTTTATAAATTGATTAAAAAAAGTGTTGCCTTTAGTTTTTACTTTTCTCTTTAGCAAATAGTCTACATATTCACACACCCAAGTGCCTATTTACACACCTTTAAGACGCCTCGTCTAGGTCTATACGGGGCATCTAGACACTAAAATCAAGAGGGTTCTGAGTGGGTTGTCTGGCACAAAATTTAAGGGGTCTAGACGCCCCGTATAGGTCTAGACTGGGCGTCTAGAAGGTTGGTGTATTTTTTATTTATAATAACACATATATTAAAAAATACGCTGCATACAGTGCTAGACTGAGCGTCTAGGGTGTTTAAATGACTATTATACCCCTGAGTTAGGGCTAGACTGGGGCAAAACAGGGCTAAAATGGTCTTTTGGACCATTCTAGACGCCCTGTCTAGCCCTGTATGCGGCGTATATATGTATATATTTTTTGTTTTCTCTTTTTAATATCAATAACACATATATTAAAAAAAATGTCGCATACAGGGCTAGATTGGACGTCAAGGGTGTTTAAATGACTATTATACCCCTAAGTTAGGGCTAGACTGGGGGAAAACAGGGTTAAATCGGTCTTTTGGACCACTCTAGACGCCAGGCTAGCCCTATGTGCGGCGTATATTTTTATTTTTATTTTTGTTTTCTCTTTTTAATATCAATAACACATATATTAAAAAGAGAAACCAAAAAAATTAAAAATATACGCCACGTACAGGGCTAGACTGGGCATCTAGGGTTATTTAAAAGACTATTATACCCCTTAATGGTCTTTTGGACCACACTAGACGCACAATCTACCCCTATATGTGGCGTATATTTTTATTTTATTTTGTTTTCTCTTTTTAATATCAATAACACTAATATTAATTGTAAAAAAACTTATATTAATATCAATAACACTAATATTAATTGTATAAAACTCATATTAATTATATGATACTTATACGAGACTTATACTCCACTATACTATACAAGACTATAGGATAAGATACAACACTCGTATAGGAGCTGTATGTGAAGTATAGGTCTCGTATAACACCATAGGTGTGATTTAGTTCTTGTATAGGCCTAGAGGCATATACAAGACCTATAGGGGACCTATACGAGACTTATACTATACACTATACTATACGATACAATACGATACTATAGGATATGATACAACACTCGTATACGCCTATAGATAGATACAAGACTTATAGGGGACCTATACGAGACCTATACTACACTATATGATCCGGTCTTTTGGACCACTCTAGATGCCCAGTCTACCCCTATGTGAGACGTATATTTTTATTTTTTTGTTTTCTCTTTATTAATATTAATGTATTTATATTAAAATAAGAAAACAAAAAAAATAAAAATATACGCCGCATACAGGACTAGACTAGGCATCTAGGGTTGTTTAAAATACTATTATACCCCTCAGTTAGGACTAGACTGGGGGGCAAAACATGGGTAAACCGGTCTTTTGGACAACTCTGGACGCCCAGTCTAGCCCTATGTGCAGCGTATATTTTTATTTTTTTTTTGTTTTCTCTTTTTAATATTAATGTTATTGATATTAAAATAAGAAAACAAAAACATAAAAATATACATCGCGTACAGGGCTAGACTGGGCGTCTAGGGTTGTTTAAAAGACTATTATACCTTTGAGTTAGGGCTAGACTGGGGGGCAAAATAGGGGTAAAATGGTCTTTTGGACCACTCTAGACGCCCAGTCTAGCTCTATATACGGCGTATATTTTTATTTTTTTGTTTCTCTTTTTGATATTTATGTTATTGATATTAAAATAGGAAAACAAAAAAATAAAAATAATATACGCCGCATACAGGGCTATACTGGGCGTTTAGGGTTGTTTAAAAGACTATTATACCCCTAAGTTAGGGCTAGACTGGGGGCAAAACAGGGGTAAAATGGTCTTTTGGACCACTCTAGACGTCCAGTAGCCCTATATGTAGCGTATAATTTTATTTTTTTTGTTTTCTCTTTTTAATATCAATAAAATACAACACTCGTATAGGCATGTAGTATTTTAACACTCGTACTAAACAATATATTATTTTAATAGAAGAGTAATTTTTAAAAAAACTAAAATGTTAAAAACAATGTAATATTTAAACGATCCAATATTTTTAAAGGGCCGATCTTGAAAACGGTAAAATATTTTTATACAAAAAAAATAAAACATAAAAAAATAACTCAAATTACCCTACCAAAACACCCATTTTCACTCAAAAAAACATTACTCTTAAAAATAATCAAATTACCTCACCAAAACATCAATTTTTTCAACTCAAAAAAACACCAACCTCCTAGACGCCCAGTCTAGACCTATAGGGGCGTCTAGATCCTTTAAATTATGTGCATGACAACCCACTCAGAGCACGCTTGATTTCGGTGCCTAGACGCCCCGTACGGACCTAGACGAGACGTTTAGAACACAAAGGTGTCCAAATAAACAGGATAAGTGTGTGAATAGATTAAGCCTTTGGAAAACATACACTAATTTAATAAAAACCAATATTTGTGATTTTAGAATTTATTATTTTCATTTGAAACCCATATGTGATTTTAGATTTCATTTTTATTTGAAACCCCATTATATTGTGCCTTGTAAAACTCAAGCCTTGGTATTTTTAATCTAAATATTAATAAAAAAATTTAACTAATGCTACATGGTAATTTCTCCTTTAACTTTACAGTTTTACTTTTAATTTATTTAAAATTAATTTTGTTATCATTATCCTTATTATTATTATTATTAGCATTATTCTTATTATTATTATTTAAAATTAAATTTGTTATCATTATCCTTATTATTATTATTCTAATTATTATTATTATTATTATTACTATTTACTATAAGTTATTTCATTTTTATAATCTCTCCGTCTAACTTTAATTAATCTTAATATTAAAACATGTTCCTAAGATAATAAAATGATATTAGGAAATTATGGTTTATTTAACCTCTTATAAATAAAACCAATAAAGCTTTTCACTAACTCATTGAAAGTCCTTTTGGTAAATGGTGAATTTTGATTATATATGCTTACTCATGGTCAAGTATGGTTATGTTTGACGAATATCAATTGTGTCTGGTTAAGACTATTACCGATCAAGTATCGTTATGCGAGTAATTATAACTAATCAATAATATATAAAGATTAAGAAACAAAAAGTCTTTATAAATATATTACGTGAAATATACATAATATATAGAGATTATATGACAAGATGTTTTAAAACTAAAATCATAAATTAATTTTAACTTTGTAATATTATTACATTTAAAATTTACGTTTATTAACGGTATTACACATTTTTTATAATAATATCGTTTGTATTTCCTCAATCTGTGTGATAAAAATCATGAATTATGAATATACAAGATTATAATATTATTATATTCTTTAACTATGTGATAATGATTATATAAAAGTTTATTATTTATATTTTCTATATTTAACCCATGTAATACACGGTTTATAACACCTGTAAATTAAATAAAATATATAGTCAATAAATATTTTTTTATATTTAACCCGTATAATACATGAGTTTATGCCAAGTAACAGTTTTCTCTTTAATATAGATCTTTTATTATTAATTATTATTATAAATATAATATAATAACATAAAGGATATTTTCTAATAATTCTAATCTTATTATTAATTAATCTATAATATAAGGATATTGATCTAATTCGCACGGGTCTAATCTAATTCTAATATTATTTTATTAACGTGTATATATATATAATATAAATATAAATTATTGCTGAATATAGGTATAGAAGGTTGGAGAATTAACGAATATACACTTTTTAATTTAAATTATTTTTATTTAGTTACTAATTCTATTTAACTTATGGTTTTAATCTATTTACGATCAATCATATATATAAGCTAGTTTTCATTATTGTAACATAGCGTCTTGAGCTTACATTTGATCGGTGGAATAAATTATAGAGTGAGTTTAGTTTTTTAGTTATTAACAATAACAAATATATAACTTAAAGTTACAGATTCCACAGGAATCCCTCGCACAATGCAGCATGAATTCACCTTCGATCGACATCTGTTTGATTCGTTACGATACTGTCAGTCGGTATAACAACCAAAAGAAAAAAACAAATGGAATAAAATCCTTAAACATTAGTAAAAAATCTTGTGGTAATTTAAAAAGATAAATTATACTATTCTTTGCACAAAAAAACATGATATCATAGTTAAACTCATTAATAAAATATGTCATCTAGCTAATATTAAGATTTAGGTGTACTAGCAGATGTATCATGTATAGCTTTCCATTTTAAATAATTCATAAATCAAGTTATTTAAATTGTAAGTTTTAATTTTTGTATATATTAAAAAAAATAATTATCTATGATATATTAGCATCTTAAATTGTGTTAATTTATTTTAATTTTCTTCAAATTTTAAACAACTCAACTTTTTTTGTTATGGATGTTCTTAAACAACCCCTGTTCAAAGCCAAAACCAGCCATGAAGCAAAAGTTTATTAGGTACACTTTATCTAGGTGCACACACATCTTTATTTATTTTTAATGTTTGTATAATCAACTTTGCTTTAAGAAAACAAAAGGATTAACAATAATGACGAGTCTAGTCAGTGACAGACCAACTATCATGGTTGGGGAGCAGCCATCCCTAATTAAAAAATTAGTGTATTATTTAACTAAAATTTTTTATTACACCCTTCAAAAATATGATTAGACATTCTGATAGCCTCCCCAGAAAATAAATCCTAGGTCCAGTGCCCTTCAGTCAACTGGCTCTATGACAACTAAGATGTTGATGGTTGTTTCCTGAATAGCTTTACATCTTTGTTTCAGGCGGCCGACTTTAAAAGTTTCGAACGGTAACAAACGACATAGTCTACGACTTATACTGCCTTTATAAAGCAGGATGATACATGTTATGTGTTTAATTTAGGAGTTATAATTGTCTGAAAAGCTCGAGCAAAGCTCAAGCGCAACAAGGATCAAAATCTCGAGACAGACCTTAGACTACGCTTAAACTCGTTTGGTTCAAGGTCACCTCAGGCGGAGAAGCGTATATAAATAAGCCAACTCATATTCATGTACAACTCTTCAAATTTTTTATTTAGTTGAACCATAGTGTTAACAAAGTTATATCAGCATTTTAAGTTTATAAAATGGGTTTACCAACAAGCTCAAGATTTTTCAAAATCAATCAAGAGCTCCAACCAGAAACCCTTATTCATCAATCCTCTTATGTCAACTATCATTACCTTCTAATCATTTTTCAATTCTTCCTTCTTTGTCATCTTTAAACCCACCAAAATCCTCCAAACCCGACACATTCGACATCATATTATCAACCAACACGGCGTCTTCACCCCCAAGACTCGACACAGGCAATTCTTCCCCGACATTCTGCATTGCAATTGCAACGCCATTAGCGTTTCCTAACTTGTCGAAATCATTAACATTCCCCCTCCAACCGGTTTGTCCTGTTTTAAACCACGAAACCGATCTACTACGAATCAAACCTCTTCTGGGTTGCCTTGACGACATGATCGCTAAACATTTCGCGATATCTTTGATCATATCATCAACAACGGGGAACCCGCAATCTGCCATCGATCTCACCATCGCAATCGAATCCTCTGTATCCTCCGTATGCAAACCGATTTCTCGCGATTTCGCAACAACTTTGTTTCTTAGATTCACAATATTTGGTACTGCATTGTGACCATGTTTTTGAACATAAAACAGACCCACTGAGGGTTCATTTGCTAATGACGTAATCATGTCTCCCAACCCTTTAGAGATCTCTACAAATCCATCAACTGGAGAATAATTATATATCTTTGTGAGTGCAGATCGTACCTCATCATCACTGTTTCAAAAAAACCCTAATTAATTAAATATACATCTATAAACAAATCGTTATATTTTTAACGGGAAGAACTTCTATATACATATGGGTCAATAAGAAACTGTAACCCAAATAGTTACAAGATTACATCCCAGACATTAAAATCACACCAACGACCCCAATAAGACTACGGGGTGTGGGGCGTGGGTTGGAGCGGAGAAGCCAAGCAACGCCGGCTAAGCCATACCATGCCATCGTTGGCCATGGAGTTGCCCCGCTGGCGTGGGGCGGTGGGAGAGCGATGATGTGGATGGCTGGGATTGGTTGGCCATATGTGACCATTTGGGGTAGCCGTTTGGGCTACCCGTTGGCCATGGTGGTTTTAGCTAGGTAAATCAAAATTTTTAAAAAGTTTACAATTTTTACCTATAAATACTAAACCCAAACATCAATATTTTTCACATATGCTTTCTTCAAACACAAATGTTCATCCAAAACCAACTCAAAAAACGAAAATGGTTCATTGGACTGAGGAGGAGGAGATAGCGCTAGTGACGTTAATCGTTGACGCACAACGAACGCTACGTCGTGGTCAAACCGCCTAATGGACAGAAGCGTTTAGGCAATACTAACAACATGTCGGAAACGCGCGTCACAACTTGAACGCGTGTCAACATAAGTGGCGTGAGTTAAAACCGAAACTGGATCGGTTTAAAGTTTGCGTGAACCGTGTCCCTACGGGCGACTTGAGCCACGACGATCGAGTGGAGATTGCAAAAATCGAGTATAAGCACGATGGGAATGCGGAATTTCATTGGGTTCCCCACTTTAATATTTACCGCACTTTGCAATTTTTTAGGATTTATTAGGAAGTTTTTTAATTTTTTAGGATTTTTTATTAGAATGCGTAATTTCGTTGGGTTCCCCAAATCCCGATCAAATCCTGGTCATTGATTTACACTTGTGTATTGATAATCAATGGCTAGAATTAGTTCATTAAGCTCACCGTCAAGAGAGTTGATCAAATCCAAGCCCCCACACCTCGCGGTCTAAACAAATCATAATTAAGCTTAAGCAATTTACTATATAACTTTTTTATTTTTCATTTTCAACGGTTATACTGTATATAATATTTTAACCATGGGCGAAGCTTTTAAAGGGAGAAGGGGCGGCCGACCAAACCTTACCTTGAGTCTGAAATCTCAAGCTTCGTCAGTGTTTTTAACCATTTAATTTTTTACTACTAATTTGGTTTTCTAATAAAATGTGATCGCTAGTTTTAACACAACTTCCTTTAAACTTTGTTAAAAACGGAGTCGTAGAGTTCTTTTTTAAGCTTTATGAGCTATGTGAGTGTCGGTACCGTACTGTAACGAGATGTATAGATTCCGATCGAACAACATTGTTTTTTATGGTTTTCAATAAATGTAAAATATGTGTGTTGGTACGGTAAGGATCCGATTGGATACCGACCAAATACCCACCGCATAGCGAGCGGAATTCCACTAGTTAGACAGAAAAAATACAACTAAACAAACACGGAGTTTGTTCAAAGAAACTTATTTGAACATAGATCGTTAAATAGCCGACGAAAGTGGTTGATTTGGAGGCTTTAAAATTCAGGCGGAAATGGGTTTCCGGCGATCTGCTAACCTTAATTCGCCGGTGAAGAGTGCAGAGTCAACGTTTTGAGCTGATGGTCGAAATACAGTAAAATTGATTGTTGATCGATTGTTGGGTTTGAAATTGAAGTTGTTAAGATGAAAGAGTTGTTGAAATTATTCGGTGAGGTTGTAGGGATAGATATCGTAGGGTTTAAATACACGCATGTTTATTTATTTAGGAATTCTTTTCCCATTAAAACGTTATCTTGAGTAAGTTACAAAATAAATATTCGTGTCGGTTGTATGATAGTGAAAAAGGAAATGATGAATATTGTTTTATTATTATTTACAAAATTACAATCACAATCGCATCCTTTAATTACGATTAGCTCATGTGATTCACTTGACCTTTACAAAATCTATTGTTTTTTTTCAAATTAGGATTAAATACAAAAGTCTAAATAAATAGGGTAAGAGGATTTTAGACCATTGATATTAAATTTCAATAGTTGAGATTTGTTTTAGGAAAAGAAAATAAAGAAAAAGCTTAAAAGAAATCATATTTTTATTGACTTTTTCTCTTCACAAGCAAAACACATGTTCGTATCACTTTAAAACGTCAATAAATTTTTCATACGTCATTTAAAAAAAATCATCATAATAACAAACGTTTTTTATCTTTAATATGAGTACGATATTGTTATATAAAACTAAAATTAAAAAAATCATGCTTTTTTTTTTCTATTGTGTTTAAAGGTTCTAGTTATTGTGTCTTTTAACTTGGTTTTAGTTATTATGTTTTTACTAGGGTTCTATACATTATGTTATTATCAAAACTTATTACATAATGTTAATTCGAGTTATGTCCACTGCGTTTTTATTAGAACCTATAACACAATGTTAAGGATGACAAAAATATCCGAGCTCGATGGGTATACCCGAAACCCGACACAAACAGGACGGGTATACCCGATACCCGACGGGTATTGGGCCGGGTATAGAATTACTTTTAAAAATTTTCACGGGTATGGGTCGGGTATGGGATTAGGTGATACCTGACTCGATTACCCAAAACCACATACCCATTTACCCGAACTATATAACCGATCATATACCCGAATTTTTTAATTTGTATTTTTTTTTCCATTAACCCTTGTCTATTAGTGATTTATTTTAGTATGTTCATAATGTGAAAAAACAAATTTTCTTTTAGCATTTGTATTTGTATTTGTACTTGATAAAAGTATTTATATTTTGTATGTTGTGAGGTATACACACAAAAGTATATAAGTATTATAAAGTTATTATTAATTTATAATAAAACTTATATTATGTAATGTACGTTTTTAATTTGTAATATTTGTTGTATAAATAAAATATATAATAATTATAATAGTAAAAAAGATGTATTTGAAACCTCAATGTATATCTTTTAACAAATTAATGGGTATACCCGATACCCGACGGTTAATTACCCGAGAAATACCTGATGAGTATTGGGTCGGGTATGGGACACGATTTAATAAAAGGGTATGGGTATGTGATTACTAATACCCGAACCGAACCCGACCCATTGCCATCCTTACACAATGTTAATTCGAGTTATGTCCACTGCGTTTTTATTAGAACCTATAACACAATGTATGGCAATGAATTTGGTGTTATATTTAGGTTTTTTATATATTGTGTTATTGGTTCTGGTCATTGTGTTTAGTCTACTATCCATTGTGTTTTAGTCTGTTCTTTATTGTGTTTTAGTCTGTTCTTCATTGTGTTTTTAGTCTGTTGTCCATTGTGTTAGTTTGTTGTTTATTGTGTCTTTTATCTGTTTGTCAGCAATTATGTTTTTTTATCTGCAGTCATCAATTGTGTTTTTAGTTAAATACTCATTGTGTTTTATGTTATATCCATTGTGTTTTAATCTGCTTGCCATTGTGTCTTTCATCTATTGTTATCAATTGTTGAAGAAACAGCGGTTGAACCTGGAGATATCCGGGGATATATAAGTTACAACCTAGGGGATTCTGCATAAAAGGGTTGCCTCTTCGCACGTTCCTCAGGGTGATCTCACTTAGAGTGATCTGCAAAACTAGCAGCGCCGTTAGTCTCGTCACGGGAAAAATGATGGTTTTCTCCGTGACCACACTCCGGGGTGAGAATAAGTATTGGGTGATTGCAAGTAATAAGTGCAAATGCTTGTAAATGTGATTGCAGGTGGTTGTAGATAGTTTACCTTGTGGCCTGATACTTATTTTGTAGCCGAAAGTAAGTGGGCTCAGGAGATGGGCTGATGGACCTTGGGCCCGGTCCAAACATTTAGAGACATCCGGTTTGTCCCTCTGCGTCAAACATTAAATGTTCCTTGCAGGAGAATTAATGTCTTCTGTCAGGAGGTGTGCTTTGTCGAATGCTGCATGGTGCCACGTGTAAAGGCAGTAAGGGCAGCCGTCTCTGTCGTTAGACCTGCTACCAGCAGAAAGTGGGAAGGTGGAACAGTCACTGGCATAGATATGGTTGGTGTACAGTCTGGTGTCTGCCTTACTATTCATTTGACACTGTCAGACGCAACCTGCCGAGCAACCATTCGTCACAGTTTTGCCACTCCGTACCCTTGAGTATGGTCAACACCTCTTAGTGCTTATCCCTTCTGCAAGGCTGCCATTATTTTCCGCCAGCGCAGGGTGGCAGGGACAAATCCTTTTATCTACAAGACTATGAGGTGCTCTCATGTTTGTCTTGTCCTTGCAAGGTTTTAGGATTTATGACTAGAGGGTTGTATGTTCCGCGAAGGGTCTAGTAGCCTGCGCGTGTAGGTCTAACTTGCCGTTGCGCCAAGTACACAAGGCTCGTTGTGTGACTCATTGGTGTTGGTCTAATTTACCATTGCGCTGAGTGCGCAAGGTTCATTGTATGACCTGTTGGTGTTGGTCTAATTTACCGTTGCGCTGAGTGCGCAAGGTTCATTGTATGACCTATTGGTTCCACGGAAGGCGCACCATTGCATATTGCGTGTAAGGTTATCCTTGTAGTTACGCTGTTGAGTGTATGGCTCTTTGCATAGGCGCAAGGTTTTTGAGACCATACCCCCCAAGTCCCCCCAGTCCAGTGCTTCTCCTATGCGCATGCTGGTAAGTAGGAGAAGTGCTGGACTAAACGAATTATTATATGTGCCGTATTGTGGTGGCAAAAATTAAATAAGGGTTGGAGAAAACGTTTGTATGAGGGAAATGTGTGTGATGATGATCTTGAAATTTGAAAACTCTGCCAGACTGACGCTGCAGGTGGGCTAGTGAGAAAATGTGGGGATTTGAAAGGACATCTGCCAGCTGTGGCTTGTTGTCAGCTTTATCGCCTCCCTTTCATTAATGAATTAGCAGAAAGAGTGGCGGCCACGCGCGCATGTTAACCATCAGTGGCAACTTGCCTGCCATGCATCTTCTTCTGGTTAGTTGTTATTATATCGCGTGCGTCATGGTTCACAAACGCATTAAATGCGAGTAGTATAAATAGAAGTAACCGCTAGGGTTTCCTTCATCCATTCAACTTTTCCTTCAGTTTTTCTCTGGAATTCTTGTGTTCTTGAGTTCTTGTCTTCAATTTTTTTTCAAACTTTTTCTCTGATTCTGATGGCGTCCAAGGGTCCGGAGTCTGCCTTTGCCGCTGAGGCTTCGTCCTCTTTGCCGGCATGCAAGATGAGTCGGCCCACCTTTGATCGCATAGTTGCCGGTTACCGGTTTGCCCAGAGCTGGGGCGCCCGGTTCCCGGCGGAAGGTGATACAGTCGCCGATGCTTCGTCCGGCTACATCACCGTTTTTAAGATTTTTTCGCTGAGGGCAACTTTCGGTTGCCTGTTACAAAAATTTTTCTTGAAATTTTGCAGTTTTACGGCTTCCACCTCTTCCATTTGAACCCAATGGGGATGGTGAGGATTAAATATTTTGAGTTCTTGTACCGGTCGACGGGGTTTGTTCCAACCGTCGATTGTTTCCGTATTTTTTACCAACTCCATTGTTCAATATGGTTTTATTCTTTTCAGCACCGTGTACAAGCACGAAAAATTTTGCTCTCTCCCCGAAGTCCTTCCATGATTGGAAGGCAAAATTCTTTTTTTGTGAAGTCTAGCGTTGTTCCGTTCCCCATGCAGTTCTGGGGGGCCGGAGGAGATTCCGACGGAGACCCTCCATATACCAATGTCGGACCCCTGGTATACGGATTTTAAGGATATTCCGGCAATTCAGTTGCTGGAAAAGGATATTGGTGGCGACCGGGATGAGTTTGGTGTGGAAACCCGACCGCCGGTACAGACCGGTGTACATGGAAGGGGATCGGAGTAAGTACTTCTTCTTCCTTGCTGTGTTTCTTAATTTTGCCTAGTTTGTAGCCTAACATGCATTTCCTTTTTTTTGCAGGAGCCCCGTTGTTTTTGGCCGCGTTCGAGAGGAAGGAAGGGCGGATTGAGAGACTCCCCCTGGGCCCGGATGAGCCCACCTAGTATGCGTAGGTCCTGGGCAATTTTGCACTTCCCAGGGATGCGGATTTGGATGCCACCACGCCTCCAACTGGTAAGTTTCTGTTGTTGAATGTTGGTAATTCTGCAGATGACTTATCTATTCTTGCGTCGTGTTGCAGGCGCTTTGAAAAACTTGGGTATTGGCCCAGATCATAAGAAGAAGCGACGCGCGGGGTCGGGCGCAACGGTTGAGAAGGAGGTGACTCAACCCGGGGCAGGCCCTCCCAAAGGTAAGCGCATTGTGTCCGACCATTGGAAAGCATATGTAGTAGTCTCTGACTAATGGGAGGGTATTGATGTTGTAGGTGTGAAGAAGCCGTGCCGAAGCCGGTGGTTATCGCTACCGCTAAACCTGCTAGTCTGGTGGCGGGCATCTCGACTGGCAAACCTGCTAGTCCAGTGGACCCTGAGTCCAGCCTGGAGGTGCCTCTTAAGCGGAAGAGGCATCCAAAAGAGAACCTCTCCGCGCAGCCCCCTAAGAAGGTTGCGCGGATAGTGATAGGAAAGAGGGAAGTCTGGGAGCGGTTTCCACCAAGATCTCCTTAGGTAACTTTGTAACTCAGTTTGACTTTTTCATGTTTTTATGCAGTGTATAACTGACTTTTTGTTATCACGCAGTGGGCGATGAGCCGGTTTTTGTGGAATCCAGCACATGCACCGCGCTCACGGATACTCCAATACCACCGCCTGTTGGTTAATGCGAGGAGTCTGCTGCTAGGGCAGCGGAACCTGAAATGGTGAGGGAAGAGCCTCACGTGGTGGTGGAAGGTTCTGGTAAGGGTACTAATGTGGGTTCCATGGTGGTGGAAGAATGCGTGCGGGTGGATGAAGACCCGCATGTGGCAGTGGAAGAACTCGTGCGGAGTGTGGAGGAACCGCGGGTGGTGGTGGAATCACCCGTTGCTGAAACTAGTGAGGGGGAAATCCACTGGCTCTTCTAGGTCTAGCTGCTGGAAGCACTGTTAATAGATTATGTCCATAGAGGTCCCAGGGTCTATGAAGATATAGTCGATGCGACAATGACCGAAGATGCCAGTTGCCACGACCAGTCGGTCTTTTTGTGGGCCCCCGGGAACTATGGGGAAGATGACCTGCTGTCCACGCTAGTGAGGCGTGCGGCTCTTCTGGTGGTCGCGCTTGCGCGACGGGCCACCCTGGATCATATGAACAAACTTTATCTTTATTTTACTCGAACCCTCGCCGCCTCGAGTGATTTGGCGCACCTCCTAGCGCACATTTTGCAATAAGTGGGTGAGCTTCCCACTCTTGAGTGCTTTCTCGATCTCCATGCGCAAGGAGATACAGTTATCAGTTGTGTGCCCCGTATCCCTGTGATAATCGCAGAAAAGGTTGGGGTCTTGACCTTTCTTATTGCGTATCGGCGCCCGCTGTTTGAACTGATGGTCTTCAGTGCTGAGACCTCTGCCGGTGTCTTCGTCAGTGGAGTCCACTGGCGGTCGCGATTATCTTGCTTTATTTCTCGCTGGATAGGGAGTTTATTGATGGTCGCGCGTGCGTTGACCGGTGAGTGGGGATGGTTTTGGTTGTGGTCCCTCCACCCTTTATTCTTTTTCCCGAAACCTCTGCTCATGTCTTGGGGCCGGTGATGTGGTAGGGGAGGTCTACTATTATTGAGGTTGCGCTCTGTCTGCTCGTAGACCTTTGCCGCTGCCATGAGTTTCTCCCAGCTTTTCAGGAGGACTGTAGTTCCTAACAAGACTTTGATCATCTCGTCACAGCGTACGATGTATTTGAACTGTGCACGAATCAGGTCTTCATGCACATCCCCTATCTCCAGCACCTCTTTATTATAGTGGGTGATGAAGTCCTCCAGACTTTAATCATCACGCCGCCAGATGTTCATTACGTCTGAAGAGTCTCTGACGTACCGCCGCTGTTGGCTAAAGTGCGTCGGGAACTTGTCTTTTAAATCATTCCATGACGCGAACTTGCCCGTGGGCAAGTTGTCGAACCATAGGCGCTCGGCGCCTGTGAGAGTTTGGACAAACAAATGACACCACATAGGCAGCGTCCAGCTTCCGATCAATCTTGCGCCTGTAAAGAGACGCAGGTGGTCTCTGTGCACCCGTTATACTTCCCAACATTAGAGGAAGCTTTGTGCGCTCCAGCGGTGCGAGTGTGATCTCCTTGATGAATTTGGAGTGTTCGGCTTCTTCAGCCGGCTTGTAGATCAAGTTATAATTATGCTCCGCTTCCGGGTTGTAACCACCCCTTGGAGCAGATCTGTATGAAACATGCCCCTTTGGCAGCCGGTGAAACACACTGGCGCTTTCACCCTCGCCATATGTCTTGTCCTCATCACGTTGGGTGTACCACTCCCCAAAGGGATGCGGGCCCAACCGCGAGTGGACAGATGCTCGCCTCTGAGTATGAGACTTAGGTTTAGGCGGCGGTTGAGTGTACTCCGTCTCTTGGGTACGGAGCTCGGATGGTACGCTCGCCCCGTCCGGCGAGTCATAGCTCAATATTCTTGGTGCAGGCGAAGCATGCACCTGAGTAGTGGGCTACACTGGAGCAGCAGGAGTGTTTATTTGTGCGCAGAGTTGCACGTAAACGGCGTTTAAGGCCGTCTGAGACTTGATGTACCAAGACATCGGGGTCTCGCTCGGGGGTAAGACCGGTGCGATTGGTACGAAAGGAGTCTCCATTTGAGCTCCGGGGGGTAATCGGAATGTTTACACGATCGGAGTCATTACAGGCTCCGACATTCTCGGAAGAATCTTCTTCCACTAGTCCGTCGATTCGAGAGGCATGAACCGAGTTCTTGCCTTCGGCTCGAGGACCTCGTGGAGTGTTGGATGGGAAATCAGCTATTTGGACGTGAGTTTTATGAAAAAAACGAGAACAAAGGAGCCGATGAGGAAAAGAGAGAAAATAGCGGATGGCGCAAGGTTTTTGGAACCATACCCCTCCAATTGTGTTTTTGTCTACCTTTTCATTGTGTCTTTTACGTTATGTCCATGTTGTAATACGTAACTGAGTTTTTGAAATTTTTTCGAAAGTAAAATAGGGTACTCATATTAAAGATAAAAAGACGTTTAATTTTATTGTATTATTTTTTTAAATGACGTATAAAAAGGTTACAAACGTTTAAAAAAAAAGTGTGAAATAGCATGTGACTTGCATGTGCATGTTTCTGGGCATGTGAGTTGCATGTGTTTTAATCTTGGACAAAATTACCCTTTCCACTTGATTTCTGCTTAGACACTTGTCACTCTATAGTAGTTTCTTACCCTTCTTCTTTTTAAACCCCTTGTATTATAACTCAACCAGCTTTTTATAAGCATGGAAATACTTCGTGGAATAGGTTTTGATAATAACGTACTATATCTGATTATAAAATTGTATCGTGTATTTATTAGGTGGGCATAAGAAGGCATGATGGTAAGGATGTGCAAACCAAAATAAAGGAAAAGCAAGGGAGTTTTAGGGATCTTTTAAGGTGCACGGACAAGGAGGAGCGAGTGAGATTAGGGGAGAGTTACTTAACGGCCAAGAAGGAGGCGAAGAAAGCTGTAACGGAGGCAAAGAACACAACGTAGAAGCAGATGTGTGAACGCTTGGAAACAAAGGAGGGTGAGCATGTCATGTTCAAGATTGCTAAAGCAAGGGAACATAGGAGGCAAGATCTAGGAGTAGTAAAGTTCATAAAGGGTGAGGATGGACGTGTTTAATCAAAGAATGGGACATTAAGGTGAGATGGAAAACGTACTCCACATTCTTTTCAATGGACAGATGGCTTATCAAATAGAAAGTGACAACCACGCTGGTCAAAGGTGACTTTGGAACAATGACTTCCTATGTATAACACAAGAGGAGGTGATGACAACACTTGGGAAGATGGGAAAGGATACAACACTTGGTCCAAATAAAATACTAATCGAGACATGGTTGTGTCTGGGAGAGGGAGGGGTTCAATGGTTAACTATTTTGTTGAATCTGGAAGAATGCCAGATCAGTAGAGGAGTAGTATCGTAGTCTTCTTTTTTAAGAACAAAGGAGACGATCCATAGTGTGGGAATTATAGAGGGAATAAATTGTTATGCCATACTATGAAATTCTGGTAGGGGTTATTGACACTAGACTTAGAAGAGAAACTCAGGTTACGGTAAATCAATTTGGTTTCATGTCAGGCCGGTCAACTATGGAAGCGATATATATTCTAAGGAGATTGATGGAAAACTATTGGGGGAAGAAGTGAGATCTACATATGGTGTTTATTGATCTTGAAAAGGCATATGATAGTGTACTACGTAAACTGATTTGGGATAGTTAAAAACGTAGAGGAGTTTCAGGAAAATATATAGACTTAATTAGGGATATGTATGCTAGGTCGGTTACTAGTGTTCGTGCGCCAATAGGGGATACTGATTTCTTTCGTGTAGAAGTAGGACTCCACCAAGGGTCTGCTTTGAGCCCGTTTCTTTTTGCGGTTGTCATTGATGAATTGTCAAAGTCGACTCAAGAAAGAGTTCCATGGCGCTTGCAATTGTGGATGATATTGTGTTAGTTGCAGAGAGTAAACTGAGTCTGAATGTGAGGTTAGAGGATTGGCGAATAGCTTTGGAGAGAAAAAGGTATTCACGTATTTAGGATCATTTGTACAAAGGGATGGGGAGTTAGATAGTAATATAGCACATCGTGTCCAGGCTAGATAGTGTAGGTGGATAGCTACCACTGGGGTATTGTACGACAAGAGATTCCCAGCTAAATTAAAGGGAAAATTTTATAGGGTCGCAATTAGACCTGCTATCTTATACGGGACAGGTTGTTGGCCATTAAGAAGGCACATGCGCGTAAGCTAGAAGTAGCAGAGATGAGAATGCTTAGGTGGATGTGTGGACATACTAGGTTGGACAAAATATGAAATGAAGTCTTTAGGAATAGATTAGGTGTGGCTAGTATAGTAGATAAGATGAGGGAGGGAAGGTTAAGATAGTTTGACCATGTTAGGAGGAGACAGGTGACGGTGACGGTTAAAACCGTGGAAGCTATCACTGTCACACCCCGACCCGCAGCGGAAAAGGTGATCGGGACATGATTGGGTTATCATCAAAGCTCATGACATTTATTTTAACGTTTCATATTCATTAATACAATTTAATGGAAATTTACAATCATAAATACATCAATGACCTAAACATCAGTCTAAGCTTCTTTGTTTTCTTCTAAGGCATTTCCTATGTTTTCCTTGCTTCATCCTGTTCACCTGTATCATGTGTAAAAGGGTTTTTTTGGATCAACAAAAAGTTGGCGAGTGAATCCTATGGAAAACATTTGAACAAGTTTATTTAATTGATTATGAAATAAAGTGCACAACCACACATGAGTAAAAATAGATGTAAACTTATTCATAAATCAATTCAATAATTAAACAATACACACATGAACAATAATGGATCGTTTAGAGGCACGCGTTGCTCAACTCGTCTCTCACGAGGAACTGATGGGCCTAATGATTGAATTGCATAAACATGATAATATGAAAGACATAACTACAAATAATATAAACTCAACAATACACACATGAACAAATAATGGATTGGTTTTGAGGCACACGTTGCTCACTCGTCTCCCACGAGGAACTGATGGGCTTAATGAATGAATTTCATACAAGTTGACAAAATGAAATACATAATCACAACAATATAAACAATCTAAGTTTAGATCATGATATGGTATGACACAAGTTTAAATAAACGAGTTAATTATTTTGTGACACATGACACACCCCAAAACGTGTAATTAAAAAGGGGGAGTTGTAAGATTCACTCACAGTGGGTGCGTTCGGTTGATGATGTTGAATGCACGCGAAGTGGTTTTAACCATGAGTGAAATTAACCTAGATAAATAGCATTATGGTTCGGTAAGTAAACGGATTTTATTAATCCATTTTAGTAGGATTGTTGGGTGTATTTTGTGAGTTTAAGGCTATTTTCTAACCTTAAAAATGTTATTTTTAATTATTTTTAATTAAAATAAATAAATAAAAATAATAAGAAAATTTGATTTTTTTGCTACAGTTGACCGTTGACCGTTGACTTTGACTTTGACCGGTTCGTATGTGTGTATATGTGGCGCTGAGTGAGGCTCGAACCCGAGACCTCCCGTACGCGTGCACGCAGCTCTACCAACTGAGCTACGTGTCTAACCCGAAATATTTCTGTTTTTAATTATATTTATACATTAATTAGATAAATCAGAAAATCCTTTATTTCTTAAAAACGATTTTAATCCGTGACTCGGTGCGCACCACAGGTCTCGAACCCGGGACCTGTGGTTTATGCTAACACACAGTCCACCGCTGGACTGTGTGTCCAACTTGTTAACTTAACTGATTTTTATTATACTTAAACACAAACTAAGTATTTTCATTTCTGACTTATTTAAAAAGTTTAATAATTATCCGGGCCGGTGCGGTAGCCCGGACTCGAACTCGTGACCTGTGATTTAAACATACACACAGTCCACCACTGGACTGTGTGTCTAACTTGGTTATTATTCCGATTATTAATAAACTTAACATATACAGCGTGAATCCGGTTCGGTTAACAGAAAAAAAAAAACATTTTTATTAAGGCAGCATGCGTGGGACAAGATTCGAACTCGAGACGTTAGTGTGTTTAATGTGCACACAGTCCACCGCTGCCCGAGTTATAACTTGATTTTAATTATACTTAAACATTACCGAACATCGTCTTCTTCGTCAGTCTTAACCAGGAACGATGACTGACTGGTTCGAAGTTTTAATCAGGTTTATTTAGCGTGTTTCAGTTAATTACAGGTGAGATATAAGTGAAAAGAAAGAGAAATTAGGCGAAAGGTATACCGACTGGACTCCTCTGTTTTCCGGCAGAACTCCGGCTACAGTATCAGGTTCCGGCGTCGTGTGTCTTGCAGCAGCGAGTCTTCAGAAAACTTGAAAAGGATGTGGGTGACTTCGGTATAAGCTCAGGGGGTTTAGTAAGGCTCAGAAATGGAGGGTTCGGTTTTCCGGCGATGAGCAGAAGATTTCCGGCGAGTGAGTTTTCGCCGAGAAAGGGTGCGGTTTTGAGCGAAAGAGTTTGCAGAGGTTCGAGGGGGTATTTATAAGGCAGGTTATCGATGAACTTGGTCCAATTTCCGACTTGATTCGTCGGTTAGAAAGTCTCCGGCGGTTATAACTTGTGTCGCGAGTTCAGGCGTCGGTTATAACCGATGTAGCGGTTAAGTTTTACGTTATAACTGAAGATATCGTAAATTCTTGGCGAGATCGCCGGGATTTCCGACGACTAAAATTTGGGCGCCGGTTTTGAATTCGGAAAGACATGTTATGAATTAAATGATTCTAACATTTAACAAGAAACATCAGTGGCGCAGTGGTTTAAGTGTTAAGTGTTAAGTCTGTTGAACCGTGAGCCGGCGACTGACCCGGGTTCGAAACCCGGCAGAAACAATTTATTTTTATTTTCTTATTTTTGACAGTTTTTCAAAAACAAACTATATATTCCCATATAATAATTAATTATATATCGTTTAAAATTATTTCGGGCATTAAATTTGCAACGAAATTTTTAACTGATTGTTCGGTTAATAAACGGAGCGGGTTTGATAAAATCCGTTTTTGACGGATGTTACAATCACCATGGAGGGGAGGAGTAGAGGTAGGTCAAAATTGACTTGGGAGGATTGCATTAGGGTGAATCTAGTAGACTTGCATCTCTCTGAGGAGATGATCGAAGATAGGATTTCTTGAAGACATAGGATCAAGGTTAAGGACTTTTAAGAGGTTGACACATTTTCACTTATTGATTTTTTCCTTAGGAGCTTAGTTTGTCAATTATTATTTAGGGCCTTTACATGGTAGCACTTGCTTGTGTATGTACATGTGGTGTGCTATATGTCCATATTATGTACTTTAGTAATACCTTTTTGTTTGTTGTGAGTAATAGCTACATTGTTTTTATTTTTATTGTTTGTTGTGAGTAATAGCTACATATCTTATTTGTTTTTCTTTTTACACTTATATCTGGATATTGTTTTGGAGTTGTGGTCTCTCCGGAAGCAGCATCTCTATCCCCAGGGATAGTGGTAAGGATTGGCTACATTTTACCCTCTCCAGACTCAACAAGTAACTTGAGGCTGTGTAGGATTATACTAAATATGGTTAGCTGATTTCTTATATATGTGTGTATCAAGTCTATTTGCTTATGGTCTTATGTGGTTAGAACTTAACTATTGTGATGCACTTGTTGCCTGAAACAATATTTTAATATCATCTTAAAAATCGGCTTTATATACAAAATATCTAATTACACTTATAACAATTAAAACAATTAAGTAACTTTAATAATTTCGAATTTTTTAACAATTTCAACCTATGACTTATTATACTCCCAAGATTATAAGATCTTGCTTGCAAAAGTCGTTAGGCGCCCCCTAATAGGTTGAGCGGAGAGTTGAGAGTACTCGGCCTAGGCGAAAAGTACTCGGGGAGTACCCGGACATGCTAAATTATAAAGAAATTACTTTTTGGAAATTAATTATCTGACAAATAACTTAAAATTACAAATAATTATAACAAAAAAACATGAAAATGATATTCATTAAATAGGATAGACGTAGAAATCATGTTTATTTTTTTAAGTCAAACTTAGCCTGAGTTGATCTACTAGATTCGATTCTGCCGAGTTTGACCGCGTTTGATTGATTCCAAGTAATTAGGCGGAGTTGAAGAAAGCCGCCTTCACAGCCTACCTTGAAGCGATTACTCGAATAATACTCAAACTTGAAAACCTTATTTTACAAACATATATAAAATACGTATGTATTTTGTTCGGTGTAGGTAAAGAGGTACATGGCCATATAATAACATACTCGTCCTAACCGATGAGAAAATATTAAAACTAATTGTTCGAGAGGACAATAGCTGCTTACATCTCACGGGTAATAACTACCTTTTGAATTCTAAAGTAGTGAGCCTATCATAGTATTAATTTCCTACTTCCTACTTTGTATTTACTTTCCTTGTCTATTATTAGTGTTTTTTGGAGCCTTTAAATAACACTAGTGGTTACCTCTGTATGTATCTAGTGTTAGTTCTAGGTTAACTCTACGATCCTATCTCGTGTGGTGTTTTCTGTATTATAAAGTAGCCTTGTCTCACGGAGTAACTTCTGACTCACGTGTAGCGACTTAGACTTGATATAAGTTAAGCTTTTGTGCCCAACGATGATAAGGTTTTGTGGGAATCATGTGATGGTTGTAAGTGTTGCTTATAAAGAAACAACTTAGTATTGATTACAGCAAAGTTTTTACAAGAGTGAACAATGAGTACAAGTATACAAACTTCTTAGAGTGCTGGGGTGATCTTCAAATGAGACACCACCTCCTATTTATACTAGTTATAGCTAGTTCTAGAGAATTCCTTACAAAATATCTATGATATTTCATGGGTTGATTTCTAGAGAGATCTTTCAAAATATCCATGACTTCTTAGTGTTTTCATGGTGATTCTAGAGTGTTCTTAGCTGATATTTTTGGGCAGAATTATGCAACCCTTTCTAGACCCTTCCGAGCTCTTTCAAGGCTGATCTAGAGTCTTTTGATGGTGCCAAGATGTTCCAGCAACTTGTAGGCTGTTCCGGAAACTTCTGGGTAGCCCTAGACACATCTTTAGTGTTCTGAAACCTTACAGAACTCGCGAAAAAAGTTGTGTATTCAGGCGGATCGTGACATTCTCCCCACCTAAATTCACAATGTCCTCGTCGTGGTACCTGGGTGACCGACGCTTTGTTCTCATGATGCGCATGTCGAATAAGGCTTTACGCTGGTACCTTGTTTCCGTCTCCATGGGTGTCGTGTTAACTTCTTTGTCCTTGATTATGTACATGGTGTTGAGAAAGGGTGCTGGAATGGCGTTGGACCTTTGGAAGAATGCCATCCCGAGCACGATCTTGTAGTCGTCCATGGGAATGACTGGGAAAGTGATCTTGTCGTTCCATGTCCCGACCTTGGCCTTAGCATTAAAGGTGACTCCTTCGATTGCTTTGGGGTCTCCGCCGACGGCCTTTATCATTAGCCCATCTTGTGTGTTGATCCATAGACCAAGTCTTTTGGCCTCGTTCCTAGTAATGAAATTGTGACTGGCTCCGGTATCAACTAAGGCTTTAGCATGTTGCCCGTTAATCTCGAGTGTTATGAATCGAAGACCTTTCGGGTCCTTATTTGTGGAATTTTCCTTGGTCTTACTCGAGAGTTCCTGGGCTATCTTTAAGGGCTTTGTTTGTTGTGTCCTTAAAGCACTAAGGACTTTGAGTTGCATTGCTCCCAGACGAGCCTCCCCGCTACCGACGAGCCTCCCCGCTACCCTCGGCTTCATCATCTTCGATCATGATAAGGGCCGTTAACTTAGACTTCTTTGGGCAATCACGTGCATCATGCGGCCCTTCGCAAATGAGGCATCCTCTTCTTGCGGGCTGGTTGTTGTTATATCTTGGGGTTTTTGTTCCTTATATTCTTCGAGTGTAACTTGGTTTTGCTCCTCCACCTATGTCATCATCAGGTCCTTCGACAATGGGTTTTGTTGGGCTTTTTTCCTTAAGATCGATCAAGCTTTCAGCTACGACAATTGTTGTAGCTAAACCTTGAATGCCGCGACGGTCCAGTTCTGTTCTAGCCTAATATTGTAACCCGTCAAGGAAGTAGAAAAGGCAATCCTTTTTCGACAGATTAGGGATTTCAAGGACTAGTGTTGTGAATTCTTTGACATAGTCCTTGAGGGTTCTGATGTGCTTGAGCTTTCTCAATTTGCTTCTAGCTTCGTGCTCAGCATTGACCGGGTAAAATTGTTTCTTGAGTTCTTGGACACATTCAGGCCAATTGTTAATAGTGCACGTACCTTTGGTGATGTTTGTGTATTGACGTCTCCACCATAGTGCTGCCGCGTCTTTTAGGTACATGCTGGCCGTCTTGATTTTGGTGGCATCATCCTTGATTCGCACTCCCCCAAGTATTGTTCCATCTCCCATACGAAGTCGTCAACCACTCATGCTTCCCTTTTGCCAAAGAATGGGGATGATTTTAGGATTTCGACCCTAAGGGTGAAGAGATCAGTGTTGGCCGAATGCACAACTACTTGCTTATTTTCCTTCACTTTAGCTTCCAGGTCCAAGAAGCTTTGGTGACAATCACGAATGCTATTCTCTACCTCGTTCCGTAACTTAGACGTTTCCTCCTTCAACAATGTCGTAAGTTCGTGGCGCCAAACGCTCATGAGGGACTTGACGTCGTCCTTGAAGGTTTCAAAATCAGTTTCCAACGTTTGTATTCGCTGGAATGTCTGGTCAGGTTGCGACCCAATCTGGTGATTGCTACCTCGTTGTTGCCAACGCGTTTCTCGAATGTTGCCTCTTGTTCTTTCTTAGTTGTGCGTCTTTCATCGCCTTTTGTATCGGTTGCTCTCCCGAATGAATCGTCCGCTCTGATACCACCTGTCACGGAGTAACTTCTGACTCACATGTAGCGACTTAGACTTGATCTAAGTTAAGCTTTTGTGCCCAACGATGATAAGGTTTTGGTGGAATCAGGTGATGATTGCAAGTGTTGCTTATAAAGAAACAACTTAGTATTAATTACAACAAAGTTTACAAGAGTGAGCTATGAGTACAAGTATACAAACTTGTTAGAGTGTTGGGGTGATCTCCAAATGAGACACCACCTCCTATTTATACTAGTTACAACTAGTTCTAAAGAATTCTTCATCTAGAAAATTCCTTACAAAATATCTATGATATTTCATGGGTTGATTTCTAGAGAGATCCTTCAAAATATCCATGACTTCTTAGTGTTTTCATGGTGATTCTAGAGTGTTCTTGGCTGACATTTTGGGCAGAATTATGCAGCCCTTTCTAGACTCTTCCGAGCTCTTTCAAGGCTGAACTAGAGTCTTCCGATGGTGCCAAGATGTTCCAACAACTTGTAGGCTGTTCCAGAAACTTCCTGGCAGCCCTAGACACATTTTTAGTGTTCCGGAATCTTCCGAAACTCGCAAAAGAAAGTTGTTTATTTAGGCGGATGACTGAACCGAATTTCAAAGTGGTCTTGGATTTGTGACACTTGGCTCCCTTCCTTTCTTTCTTTTTTCTAAATCAAATTTCAAAGTGGTCTTGGATTTGTAGAGCCACGGATTAAAATGTTTAACAAGCAAAAGAGTTAAATCCTAGACGTGTCTCTCAATCTCATCATTATATTATTGTTTAGACTGGACCATGAGAGTGCACTTACCCTCTTTAAACCTTATCTTAGCTTTGCTATTGATGAAATTTACTAAGTATGATAATGATGATTGGACCATTTAAGCATCAAGCTAGAGATGTCATGATTTCTGCTTAAGTACCTCTTAGCTAAAAGTGCTTATAAGTTATAATTAAACATTACAATATCTGTGAAACGAGTGTTATATTCATAACAATGTATGTACAAGCATATGCTCTTTGACCACTTCAGAATGATAAAATTAGGAGATTCTATTATTTAAAGTTGTACTTAATAGGTGATTGAGAAATGGGTTTGCAATTGCAGCCGACTGCAACCCCTAAACACAACCTGTAGGGGATAAATCTGTATCCAGATCTAGAATCTAGTTGACTTGAAAATCTTGCACTATGAAGTTTACATGGTTGCAACACTCTTTGCAAGAAACTGATGTTGATCAGGTAAATGACACTTGGGTAATGGTTCACAACAAATGATTGTTGAGTCTGGCCCCTTTTTGCACGCTCCTAAACATAAACGCATTTGTCAATCACTATGTGTGCCATACGTGACTTTCCACTATTTTCTGTTCTACATCAAATGAGCCCCATCTCTGTATCTCCTTATTTGAAGTAGATTAAACCCATAGTTGTGCCATCTCTTCTCGTACCAAACATAAAAATTAGTAAAACATAGCCATAAACATAGTACATGAAACTTCTTATTTTAAAGTGATAACAACGGTTCCAGCACTCAGCAGAGCTATTATATTTAGTGTAAGGATCAAATGCAAATGAGTTTTAACATACAAAATGACATTAACATTAGAAGTGAAGGAAGTTTTTTTTCCATCTAGATAAAGATAAGTATAATGTTTGATTGCAACATGTAAAAAAAATTGTAATTTTACCTTAATAGAGTGATTATGTAATTATTGTAGAGTAATCATAATTACTTATAATTACTCTACTAGAGTAAAAACAATTTTTTTTAGATTTTGTGACTAGAATACGTGTTTAATAAGATAAGAAAAGAGAATTCACTCATTTAATACTCACGTTAAGCATTTGTAAGAACTATTTGTAGAATAACCTTATATATATATCCTCAATTGACAACAAAGAAAATAGTCTATATCCCTCAAATCATCCAGATTCCCATAAGCCCAACTTTTAAAGATCAAAGATCTTCAAAAATCTCAACCAATACTTGCACCTGTATATCGGAAATTTAAATTTTGGAAGACAAGATTATGAATCACTAAAGTAATTAACTAGTTCTCTTGATATTGTGAAACTAACACTGATTAAAATATCAATGGAACACAAAATCTAACAAACAAAAAGTGTTAGAAAGAGAAAACACATTCATTACAAATGACCCACGACGATAATGAAACCAAGATAAAGACCTGAATGAAAACGATTTTACTAATAATTTCTGATTTTTTTATTGCTTACGAATGACCCACCGGTGCCCTATTTATACTCGACGGAAGTGTTCATCGGAACCGACATGATGGACGGTTCACGAACAGATGTGACGCACCGTTATGTAAATTAAACTATATAGATGGATATAAAAAAGATATATGCAACAACATTTGATATTCATTAAGCAAATGAACATGTTCAGAGGATTCTACAAGGCGAATTTGGTAATTAGTAAAAGTTATGGGACATAAGAGTAATATTACCGAACCCTCATTTAAATATTACACAAACAAGTCAGATAGTCAATGTCATGGCATTTTGGTTCTAGAGCAGTTTCAAGGCGTTTATTATAAGATATCACACAAACAAGTCAAATAGTCAATGTCATGGCATTTTGGTTCTAGAGCAGTTCAACACGTTTATTTATAAGATATTACACAAGCAAGTCAGATAACCAATGCCATGCCGTTTTGGTTCTAAAGCAGTTTCAACGTGTTTATTTATAAACGTGTCTATTTGGGCCGTATTTTATTCATATAGGTCAAACGGGATGAAAGTTGCCTAAGATCTATACCAATGCATACAGCCTCTAAATCTTTGTATATAAAAATTAGATTAGTGTTGTAATAATATTTTTGTAATGCATAAATGATTTATAATATATATATATAAATATATATGTATATGTATAGGTTCATGTGAGAAAATTTAAAAGTGTGAGAAGGGTAAGAAGGAATATGATTGTGCCATATGTCCTGTTTTTTCTTTTTTTTTTTTGAGATTTAGGGTACAATGGTAATTTCCCTAATAAAATCTATTCTTGGTAGTTATTCTCTATAACCGAAAACCAGTTATTTTCGAAGATAATCAATTCGATTTTGCGCAAGATGTTGATAAAATTGCAGGGTTCATATTTGTTTTAAAACTCATCAATATTCGATTTGAATTCATACGTGATTGTCGATCCATCCTCGATAACCTATACCCGGATAGATCGATTGTTACGATTTCTATTGAAAACGTTGCCTTCATATGGAGAATCATGGATCAGGTATGTTTTTGTAGAGTGATTGTTTGTATTAGATCGCGGGTTGTTACATACTTATTTTTTATTGTCATCTAAATGAATATAACTGTTCTAAATGTCGTATCTATAGGAATGGAGTGCAGGGTGTTATTTGTTCATGTATCGTATTTTGTTTTGTTATTCAGTTTATCCATTATCTGCATAAACACTCTTTTTGAAACCGTGTGTGTATGTGCTTACAAGATGTAGTGTTATTTCTTTTTAGGATTTCATGGTGTATTTTTTCTATATCATGTGGTGTTTTTTATGTTATAACCAATTTTTCCTTCACGGTGTTTATTAACGGGCTAAATGTGCTGATACAGTTGTGTTCATTCATGCTGTTTTTTAATACAGTTGTGTTCATTTAGTGTGTTTTTTACAGCCCCTAGTAATAACAGTTCTGTCTTGTTCATGGTGTTTTTGAATACAGTCCTGGTCCTGCATGGTGTTTTTTAAAATACAGTTGTGTTCCTTCATATTGTTTCTTCATAGGAATTCATGGTGTATTTTTTTTATATCATGTGGTGTTATTTATGATATAACCAATTTTTCCTTCACGGTGTTTATTAACGGCCTAAATGTGTTGATACAGTTGTGTTTATTCATGGTGTTTTTTAATACAGTTGTGTTCATTCAGTGTGTTTTTTACAGCCCCTAGTAATACAGTTCTATTCTGTTCATTGTGTTTTTGAATACAGTCCTGGTCCTGCATGTTGTTTTTTAAAATACAGTTGTGTTCCTTCATGGTGTTTTTTACCTGTTATTCGTGGTGTTTTTACGGTGTTATCTAAGACAGTTGTGTTCCTTCATGTTGTTCAATACATACAGTTTGTATTCCTTCATGGTGTTTAATACAGTTGTGGTCCTTCATGGTGTTTATTAACGGGATATTTTGTGCTGGTTTTTAATACATACAGCTATGGTGTTATTTATGTTAGATGTGGTGTTATTTTGTAGGGTCTCATAATTACCAGCCTGTTGGGTGTCCACGTTTGTCTTCTAATTCTGGTAAGAGGACTTTTTTACCTGAGGCGGAAGATTCGCTTAGGCCGAGAGAGAAGATGACTTTCGACATACTGAATAATGCATTCCTCTTTTATCAAAAGTACGTGATGGTTGCAGGCTTTACCGCCAGAAAGTATTCCCAATATAAGCTGCAGGATTTTGTTAAATCCAAATACTTTGTTTGCTCAAAGGAAGGGACCAAACCTTTTAAGGTGATCGATTCTTCTAAAGTGGTCGACACCTCAAATATAGGTTCAAAAAGTAAATCTACTCGTCGGGTCCCTTCTATTAGGGCTGGTTGCGAGGCACGTATGTTCCTAAAGCTTAACGAGATGAATTTATATGAGGTATACTATTTCAAGGAGGACCATAACCACTCTTTTTTTGCTGACGAGGATAGGTATTTACTCATCGTTAACCGAGGATTGAATTATACTCAAGAGCTGGCGGTTAATGCTTTGAGTGCGATAAATATTAGACCTATGAAAGCATTTAATATCATGAGGACATTGTATGGTTGTTTTGACAAGGTTGGGGCAACCAAATCCGACTTCAAGAATTTTAAGCGAGATATAAACAGGTACATATCTGAGTTTGATGCTGATATGATGATTAAACGGTTGTTGAGAAAGAAAGAGTATATGCCAAACTTTTCAATGGAGTATACAACCTCTGAAGATGGTATACTAAGGGCTTTGTTCTGGGCAGACGAGGAGGCCAAGCGGAATTATTCAGTTTTCGGTGACGTTGTGTCATTTGATGCAACATATCGGCGTAACAAGTTTGTTTACTAATCAATTTTGTTGATAGTTTTTTTATAAAATCGTTTTTAGCTTTATATAAAAGATATTTATATGGTTTTTTTTGTGTTAGGTACAAGATGATGTTCGTACCATTTACCGGTATTGACAACCATAATCGTAACGTTACACTTGGAGCCGCTATAATAGGGAACGAAACCGCTGAAACGTATAGTTGGTTGCTTAGGGTTTTTCGTGAATCTTTTGGTCGTGCTCCTCCGGTAGTTATGACCGACCAAGACCCAGCCATGAAGAAGGCTATTGAAGATACATGGCCTAAGAGTAGGCATAGGTTATGCATGTGGCATATAATGGACAAGCTTACTGTTAAGGTGTTTTTGCTTATTCAATCTATTAATTTTGCTTCATTTTTGTTGTGTTGTATTTATTTTGTTTTCAATTTTTTTTCAGTTGTGTTTTAGGTTAGCCCTACGATTTGCAAAAGTACAGATTTCAAGAAGAGGTTGTGTTCCATTGTGTGAACCGATTCTATACTGCCCGAGAAGTTTGAAAGCGAATGGGGTACCATAATGAATGATTTTAATCTTTCTGAGCATGAATGGTTATAGTCTATTTATCAGATAAAGGGTAGTTGGATACCGGTGTATTATCGTGATCAGTACATGTCTGGGCTCATGCGTACATCATCTCGTTCAGAGAGTGAAAACCATTTTTTTTGACAGTTTTGCAACCCAGAGTGCACCCTTGTCGAATTTTTGGGTCATTTTGATTCTGCAATTGAAGCTCAAAGACATGAGCATAGGAAGAACGACCATGACACTAGAAACACGGTTGCTGATATATGGGTTGTAGACTTTGCTTTGGAGGAGGAAGCCGCGAGGTTATACACACGCACTATTTTTTTATATCCAATTGGAGATACAAAACGGTATTCATAGATGTGCTATTGGAAAGTGAGAAACTATCGATGACTTCGTTAAATTTTTTGTGAAGGATTGGGAACAATCATGCACACTTTCTTCGAGGTATACAATAGACTTTATTTTTTTTCTTTGTTTTGTTTACATTTTTCTTTAAATATACTTTGATCCGACACATGAATTAGTATGGTGTCATTTGCTTAATCGATTTTTTTGTAACAATTTATATGTTTTTTGTTGTGACTTATAGGTAATGGTGCGGGAGGCCGACATGACTATATACTGTACACGCAAAAGATTCGAACAGTTTGGGTTGTTGTGCTCACACATATTCTGCGTGCTTAGGATGCTTGACGTGACGGAATTCCCTCAACGACATAAACTTAGACGTTGGACGAGGGAGGCTGTTACCAATAGTTCTCCTGGTGTTATTTTAGGTATGAATGAGGACGAAGATCGGTATAACGAAGTAAACCGGGTTGTACGTGAGATAACACAATATACAGAGTCGGTTATTAACAAACTTGTTACCAATTTCGATGCATTGTGCTCATTTAGGGATCATGTGGTTAAGTTTTTCGATTCAGCTGACGAGGCAGTCGGGAGTGCACCTCGTAAGAGTCGTAGGGAAAGATTTGCTGAAATAACTGGCAATACCCAACCATCTACAGTTACTGTTCGTGTCCCCGTTGGAACTAGATTTAAAGGTATGGGTAAGCCGAAACGGATGAAGTCTAAACGTGAAATTGCAAGAAGCCAAATGGGTAATAAGAGACGTCATTGTCAAAATTGCTTTAGGTACGGTCACAAAAGACGTACCTATAAACACCCTAAAAGGAAACAAGAAGACGTTAGTTCTGAGGAAGACGGGGGGGGGGGGGAGAGGTGGCCGAATCTGACGAGGACGAAGCTGACGATTAGGGAGTGTCGGATAAGTCATTTTTATTTTTATGTTTGTTCACAGTGGTTTTCGGTTGAATGGTTATACTTCAATTTTTTAAGTTGAAACGTTATACATTTGTTTTTGGTTCTGCAGTGATGATTTTTTTATTACGACCGAATATTTAAAAGGGTACATATTGCATATTGGTATAACAATTTTTTTTGTTAATGTATACATATGTTTTGTGTTTTTTATATATCGTATGGTGTTTTGTCAATTGGTTATTATGTTGTTCCTTTTTTTTAAAGTGAGGTTTAGCCAACTGAATAGGTTTATGACATGAGTTATAACAATTTATATGGTTTTATTATCTTTGTCGTATTTGTAACAGTGTTTTGTTTTCAAGCATATATTTTTGTGACATTCACTAATTCCGTCTTACATGAATGATATAAAACTAGTTTATTGTAGCAAAATATTAGAGAAAGTAATCAAAAAGAAAAATAACAACAAAACACAAAAGAAATGATCAAATTTCATACCATTTTTTCTAGCCTGAAAAAACCCCATAAAATGTTCATACTTCACACAATTGTTTATAGCAACCAAATTGAAAATGGACCAATTGGATTAACTTGTTTGAAACCTACATTATACCATTCAACCTGCGACAAATTCTTTGTATTGCATTTTCCTCGAGCTTCACTCTTTCGTCCTCGTCCAAACAAGCAAACTCTCTAACTTCTGTCTCTACAACCCCTCGTACTGAGTTCACCTCACTAAGAAGGATTTTTGATACATACTTCCTCCGTAGATCGGTGATTTCCCTTCTTTGATTATCCAATACTTCCCCTTTTGCGTGCCTCTCTGACGATAGTCCACATTTCAAATCTTTCACACTTGTTCCTATATAAGTCAAAAGACATGTGTTCTCGTAAGCAGATACAATAATGCGCATACACAGGTATGTTTTCTAAATTTTACCGGGGAACCGTCTAGCTTACCATTGTAGGTCTCCATATGCCGCATTAAGAAAATTCCGCAGTCGGTACCGTTAAACAGGGTCTGCCATGGGAATTTCATTCTTACGGATTTGGTAACTCTTAGTTTATCAGCTACCACTCGCTGTATATGGCTTAGGAACCCACAAAAGGCACTTATCTGAAATAATACATCCGGTAATACATTATTGTTCTTTTTTTGATATATAAATATAGTTTTGTATATTTTTGAGTTGTGCGTACCATTTTTTCGACCGTCCCACCGTACCTTTCTTCTAAACCAGCGTCACCCTCTATGTTGTCAATGATTATTATTTGGGTTGTTGACAAGTTGAAAAAAAGTAGAAAGTAGTGCTCCCCATTCAAGATAGGGATGTACACCCTCTGGAAACCTTTAAATGTCTTTAGTTCCGTACCGTCGAGTACATACTTCATGTTCTCTACAAACCTTGTTATTCGGTCTTTTTCTGGTAAGTCGAACTCCTTTTCAAGCTGCATATGTTTTTTATTTAAAAGGAAAAAAATAAAGTTAGAAGATATGGTGTTATTTCAGATCCAATAACCGAGTTTTCATACCGTTGTAACAGAATAACACCATTAGTTCATTTAGGCTTTATCTATAGGGATTCATATAATTTGTACAACATGCAGTGCTACGACTGTCTTACCAATGATTTAACTATTTCATGTTAATTATCCAATAAAACTGATAACCTGTAAACTAAGTAAATGCAAACATTTTTCACTTGTCAAATCCATTTAACGATATGGTGTTATTTCAGCTCCAAAACAAAATGTTATTTTAGTTTACAATAACCGAGTTTACATACTTTTATAACTGAACAACACCATTAGTTCACTTAGGCTTTATCTAAAGGGTGTCACATAATTTAAACAATATGCAGGCCTAGGTCTGTCTCACCAATGATTTAACTATTTCATGTTCAAGATAATTCTTTCGGACTTTCATTACAGCGTACAATAATCAATAAAGAACACATACCAACATTCCTGCGTTGCAGAACAACTTTGGGACCGTTCCCATCTTCCTCAGTCTCTCCTCGTAGTTCAATACCACAGCCCATGCACTGATGACATCAATATGTACCGTGACGCCCGGTACCATCGGTGACCTCATCACCGAAACTTAACCATTAATGCTGAAAATCACATCCCTACAACACGAGATAATTATTTTAAATAATAATGTTTAATGAAAAAGTATAACGGTACGATGAATACGTACCACGCGTTACGCACTCCGCAGAAAATACACCGTGGTACGACTTCTTCTGACTTTTCTTGTCCGGCCCGTAACGAAACTATGCGGCTGACATGTGGTGACCATAGCGTTGGTGGCAAAATTGTTGTCATTTTTGGGCGTGGTGTTTTTTCGTGTATCGCAGATCGACCCCCCTCAACACCTTTTTCATGATCCCAAACACTGTCAAGTTTTTTTTGACAGGTTCACTGCCTCAAGACCTGATACATTGAACCGTGGTTGGGGTGTCTTTGTTGTATCCACCGCATCTATCGCTGCCTCTGCCTCTACCTCTGCCACAAGTGATGACGTCATTGGTGAAAAGGGAGATTTTTTGTGGCATAGTTTCATGTTTTCTCGTATTTGGAGTAGTGTTATTACTGGTTAATGTTACACTACCTTCATGACGGTTGACATCTTGCGTGCTTGCCTCATCCGCTTGTAGATATTTCAACTTCATTCTATTCCATGTCAATGCTTTTTCCTTCAACTTCTCACTATTGGGATACAATGTACACGATTCTGTAATCGTCTCATTTATTCTACGAACACATTTTTCAAAATCACGGAACAACTTATCCAAAATATTGCATTTATCCTGTTTCAAAATCCGGTTAAACAACATATTTTTGTAAAACAATATATACTTTAGCAGTCTATTTTTCAACCTATTGTTTACCTCATCAGATTCTTTTGCAGATGCGGATGGGGGCGATTGTGTGTCTCCATACTGCGACACCATCGGCACACGAAACGCTCCATCTGGACCTACAAGCATGGCACACGTTTGGGTGTCAGTTTGCGTCAGAAAGTAGTCCGCACAATGCTTGTATATACCAAGGTGTTCGTCATCATCTTCAATAGGTGTAGTACCTTTAACCACCTTTTTCTTTTCCCTTCCACTGATCTCGTCCGATCCATGTTTCCTTTTCTCCCCCTTTATTGCTGAATCAACATCCTCGATTGATATCTCAGTACGCTCCATCTCTGAAGCCAACTCCTCAAACAAGTCATCAGTTGCTAATCCAATCAGAGTCGAACCATGTGTTGAAGGTATCATTTTTTTCTCTATTGCATAGGCCATCTATCAAGTTTCATTGAAAGATGTTTAGTACAGTTTCTACAATTATTAAATGCATGATTTTATGTTGTTTATGTTTTATTTAGTATTAACTTACCATCAGCAAAAGCATTGGGCCCCTGAAATGATCCTCGTCTTCGTGCCATGATCTCTTCATACGGTTGAGGCATGCAACCATGTAAGCACACCAATCAAAACTTGATATTTCAACTTCAGGTTTTAGGTACGGAAGATACCGGACATTAACTGAGTTGTTGTTTGTCGTTTCTCCCAGAAATGAAAAGTATAAAACTATGAAATTCAGAACAAATAACCATTCGTAGTCCTCTATACTCAATATATGCATCATCAGCTGCAATGGAGACAATCTTTTTCCTTGTACATCTTTAAATTGACCCCTAAATTCCTTCATAACTTCACCACTCCTCTTGTTTGCCTTCGTTTGTTCAACCAGCACATTTTCCCCACGAGGCAGCTTGAATATACGCTATACAAGGTCTACAGTAATGGGTATCAGACTGTTGTTTCCTATATATTAAAGACGCACGCATCTGGGTCGTAATTTGTGACCAACCAGTGTGCGATGGCGGTAGGGACACCAGTAACTTGATGGCTGAAAATTGATCCAAGTCCGATGTTGTAAACCTTTTCTCGTTGCTTCGCACTCAAACCACCTGTTAGATTCAACAAATTGTCGATAGAAACCTTTGGCCTGATTTTTGTTCCCGTATAGGGCTTGTAAGGTTGTGAGTGTATTTGCCGTTTTGTATGAATCGGCGATTTTTTGGCTAGCAACTTCCTTCGTTTTCCTGGTGTGGTGTCAACACCTTCTCAGGCTTCTTTATTGTTAACTTTGATTCTACATTAAACAAACAAAGTATTAGTAATACCGCACAGTATAGACATTTAGCTCATTATAATGTTCAAGGATAAAATGCATACCCTTTGTGGTAGTTCCTGTAACTAGCCATCTCGCAGTCGATTTGAACTGCTTCCCTGGTGGTGGCACTATTTTCGTTGTGTTTTGTTCTGGCTATCGCGGCATTTCCCTGCGGGGCTCCTTGTTTATCATTTCCCTCTCCGTCTGAATCCGAACGCACGATAGCAGTCTCTTGGGTGTTCTTGTATTTGGAGTGGTACATTTTTAGTCGTAGCCGATTACTTTTCCTAACTGCATAATACACACGTGCAACAAAATGTATTATAACCATAGTTATTAAAACGAATGTTTTATACCAAATGTCATATAACACCAGGTAAGAGACCAAATCACTATCAAAAACAAAAATAAAAAAATCTTTGAAGACACCCCACCGTACTGTTGTATGCATGACTGCAAATCACTAACAAACATCCTTATCTGGTAAAGAAATACAGACCAAATCACTAACTAACACCCCTTCAATTCCTATAAAGAATTACAGACCAAATCACGATTAAAAACAAAAAAAATCTATAAAGAAATAACACCACATATTGTAGATAATGGACAAACAACGCCCTGCACTCCTATAAAAGACAACTTCAACTCCTATAAAGAAATAATAACATAAATGCAGTTAATGGACAAATAACACCCTGCACAAGGATAAAAGACCCCTTCAATTCCTATAAAGAAATAACAACATAAATGCAGATAATGGAGAAATAACACCCTGCACTCCTTTTTCAATCTTCATATGTTTTAACCCAAATGTCATTGAACACACCCACAGAAGTGTTGTTGAACAAATACAACTCATCAAAGATCACCACAGAAGTATTAGAATGCAGCAAACTCATTGAAGATGAGGCAGCTGAGGCACGAGGTGTTTTGTAGCCGTGCCTGTCAATTGGTTTTTTATGTTTTTATGAATGACTGCAAATCACTAACTAACAACCCTATCTGGTAAGCTATGACAGGAACGGGTGCAGAACCCAAAACCCAACCAAACAGACAAACACCAATTACTGGAATGCAGAACCCAAAACCAACCAATCAGACAAATCCTAAGTTTTTGTGATGCATTTTCTTTTTTCAGTTAATAAAACTTATTACAAACCCTATAGAATGCATACAGCTTACTAACAAAGTCCCTCATTGTAATATATATCAAACAAACACCATACATAAATATCACCACATAATGGAACAAAAGACCCCTCCAATTCCTATAAAGAAATACATACCAAATCACGATTAAAAACCAAAAATTCATATAATGAAATAACACCACATATTGTAGATAATGGACAAATAACACCCTGCACTGCAGATTTGTTTTTAAAAATACCCTGCACTGCAGATTTGTTTGTAATAACACCATAACAGATAAAAACACCACATACATTTAAAAACACCCTAAAATTCTTAATGACACCATAACATTCTTAAAGCCACCATAAAGCAGAAACCTTAAATCATACAACGCAGATTTGTTTTTTAATGAATATGGATTAAATCGAACTCCATTGATAAAAATAAAACCAAAACCTTAATAACTAACTAGAAAACACCAAAAAAGCTTCATTAGGTTGAAATTAAGCAACTTATCAAAAACCTAATCCTACCAACTAAAGGAATAAGCAATATCTCAATACAATGTTCAAATACGACTAAAAACACTCTGTTTTCGTAGCACATTAGATACCTGTATGTGATTTTGCAGGATTCCCCGTCGACGGAGTCTTCGTCGTCTTCTGCTTCTTCCGGTCGACAATAAACGGAACCTTAATTTTCTTCATTTGTGGACTGTGATTTTTGCGATTACAAATGATATTGAAGATTGATGTTGAAGATTGTTATCCTGAATAATCTCCGTAATTTTCGAAGAACTGATTGTGATTGTTGGGGTGTTTGATTCGGTTTCTATTTGAAAGTGGGGTAAAAGGTCTAAAACACCCCTGAACGATTCAATTAGTATTGATTGTTTGACACTTTATTTATAATAATGTCACTATGATCTCAACCATTAGATTAAAGTTGATATTTTTTCTTACCCTTCTCACACTTTTAAATTTTCTCACAATAACCTCTATATATATATATATATATATATATATATATATATATATATGGCCAGAAAGTGTTTGTGGGTCTACCCCTGTATTGAAAATGTAATGTTTTGATCCAAAGTTGTTATCATCTGTTACTTGACCCGCCCGATCACCGCCTTGCGGCCTCTTCTTCCATATTTAACTTTATCTAGGTTTTGTTGCGGCTTGTTATAGATTTGTATCAAGTGGTACAATTTTAGTTACTAATAAAAACAAATATAAATAATTATTAACTCCCAATTTCTCACGTACAAAGTTTCTGATGTTATTATACAAGAGTCCATCATGAACATAATTTGCGTGATGACAATTCTTAAAAAATGGGATTCTCAATCGAAAAAAACAAACAAAACAAGATCATCACGTAAGCACCCAAATTCTCAATCTTTACACACTTTTTTTTTTCTTCCAAAAAGCCGTTGTATAATTTCCCTCACACACTAGTTGTATATGACTTCCAAGTTCCAACAAATATGCAATTTCCACCTGTCTTTCACACTTATAGATGTGGGAGAAATTCTATTTGTAGGAAGGCTATAAGCCGCTTCTTCTATTTATAAATAACGAGTTTATGTTAAAAACTTTTTTGATCACAGACATAAAGAAAATTTTTGGATCAAGGTGACAAAAGTGTTCGGGAATAATAAAATTACATTTTACTCAATATTATTAACACAAGCCATAAAGCTTTAAACAAATGTTATTCAAATTGAGTGAACATGTTTGTGGCTTCTGTTCTTTAAACATCAACCCTCCATGACAAATTTGAAAATGCTCTATATATATAAGATGCTCAACAGTAGTATTTTAATATGTGGAAATAAATTTTGAGCAAAAACAAATCTATTACATATCCTCCAAAGTGATCTCAACTCTCTTCCATATTGCAATATCACAATAATAAAGAATAAGATGAATGATCATTGTGAAAACTCATTTGTATTACCTTATCAGAATTCAAAAATCACAAAGAAAGAGCCTAGTTCAATATTTAAATTGATAACCGTCGGTTGATAACTCTTCCGGTACTAATACAACTATAAGTTCTAACTCATCTTCACATACTATATACGTCAGTTCTTCAAAGACGAAAAAAGATATACAACTAAATCTTGGCTTGGATGGTATTGGAGTTGCGAAATCCTTTCACCAGATTAGAATTTTTTTTTTTTTTTGAAAGGCCACCAAATTTATTCATTTTATCATCAATAGCCAGCAGGCTGCTAGCCAAAATTACACTAATACAGTACATATTACAGCCAATTATTACCAACCCACCTTATGTACATTAAAACTATTCCTTATATCCCACTCCATATTCATCTCCTTGGATCTAGCCTTCACCCACAAAAAAGATAATCCCTACTGCATAAAAGGGCAATTGCCACCAAATTTACTATGGAAAAGAACGGTAGCAAAGTAAGCAACATATATAGTGGTAACAATTGCCCTTCATAGAGTGTGTTTGAAATTCCTTATTTTCATCAACTTTTAACTTCTTGAAAAATTAAAAAGGACTTTTAAGTTTTTGGAGATTGCATGTGATGTGAGTGAAGAAGTTAATAAGTCAAAAATTCTAACTTATTAACTTTTTAGGCCACTCGTAGTGGACTGTGATATCACGCCAAAGTCAAGCATGGCACCCCATACGTTGCCCAACACCACTACAGCGGGTGCTATGGGGTCTTGAATTCCAGACCCCGCGAAGATGATAGCGGCGTGAGGGGGTGTTCTGATTTCAAAAATTCAAACGTTCAACGGTCCTTTGCATAAAATAATAAAAAAGATTTCCTAAATTTCTATATATACCATTTATCTTTAAACATTCACCTCAACCAAACTCTCATTCATCAGAATTATACTCCCACTTTCTTTTAAAAAATAATGGGCTCCCCATCCGAAGATTCGTTCACCGATATTTACCGAAGGTTTTTTCACCCGAAGAAATCGCGGAGGAGGAAGAAGTGGTTACGAGTGCATGTGCTCTCACGATACAAGTTATGCAACATGTTAGCCGTTCTCCTCCACGCCCCATTTTGAGGCGCACCTTTATCTTGCGAGACCGTGAAGCCGCAAACGAGTGTTTGATAAAAGACTATTTTGATGCCACACCGGTTCATGGACCTCATGTTTTTAGACAGCGGTTTAGGATGAGTCAAAGGGTATTTTTGCACATTAATGATGATTTGGAAGCTAAGTATGAAGGCTTTAAGCAAAGAATGGGTGCGAGAGTATATTTAGGGTTCACCTTAATTCAAAAGGTAACTTCTGCTTTACGTATACTAGCCTACGGAAACACGTACGACATCAACGACGAGTATTTAAAGATGGGGGAGAAAACAACACGAGATAGCGTAGAACATATTTGGTATGGTATTTTTTTTATTCACTTTTATATATTTATTTTTATTTTAAAGTACATCACTAGTTAAACTTTTGTATTAAATCTTATATATTTAATTATATTTTAGGTATATGCCAGTTATATGGAAAACGTTATTTGAGAAATCCCACTTGGAACGACCTTCAACAAATATACGAGGTGCATTTAGAAAAGCATGGAATTGGATTGTCGTCAATGGCGTTGGCATAATTGTCCAACCGCATGGCGAGGTCAATATACAGGTGGTGACCAGAAAGGACCAACTTTGGTTTTACAAGCGGTTGCGTCATACAATCTTTGGGTTTGGTCGACTTTCTTTGGTGTAGCCGGGTGTATGAACGACATTAATACCTTCGAGTGTTCACCATTGTTAGAGAGCTACATTTCTGGTACGATACCGAAAGCCGGTTTTCATGCAAACGGGAAGGAATACGAGATGGATACTATTTGGGTGATGGTATATACCCGGAGTATTCGAATATTGTTAAAACGTTTTCTGAAACGCTCGATGTGAAAAGACAATATTTTTAAAAACTTCAATAATCTTCGCGAAAGGACATCGAGGGATGTTTCGGGGTTCTTCAACAATGATGGCAATTTATTAGACATCCTTGTCGTATGTGGAATAAGGATAGAATTCGAATGGTCAAGTATGCTTGCATCATTATGCATAACATGATCATAGAGGATGATGGAAAAGCGATATGCCAAAACTATTTTTCGGAAGATTCATTTGAAGGAACCTAAGCAACAACGGAAGAGAGTATCTTAAATGCTCAACTATTGCGATCTAAGGATATACATAACGAGTTAAACGCGGATTTGGTCGAGCATGCTTGGGCGATTCGCCCAATTCGGCACGATGGTATTGTCGAAGAAGACTACAAGGAAGAAGAAGTTGAAGAAATATGAAGTCGGGAACTTTGCAGACGGAGTTTTAGATGATCGAGAAAACGAAGAGAAAGAAGGAGAGAACGACGATGAAGACGAAGAATAAATGTATTGTTTTTTTTATTTTAATGTTTTTTTTAAATTTAATAAAAGTTTTTTTATATAATTTAGAGATTAAATGAAAATTGATGATTAGGTAATGATGGGTATGAGGCTTTATGAATAGGAATATTGGATTTTAATAATCCCAACTATTCGTCGTTGGCCGCCAACAGTCCAACTTCAAAAATAACCATTGGTAGTCCTAACTATTGACATATTGGCCAGCAATGGACCCTGACTAACTGAACCCTAATGTAGTTAGTCTCCAGTCACCAGAAAACCGTTTTTTACTAGAAAAGGGGTTGTGAAGGTCCGATCTAAGGTTACAAAGAGGTTTGGGACGAAAATGCTATGTTTTTCGGCCAAAAAGTTGAGTTTTCCGACCAAAAAGAAGTTTTGCAGCGAAAAAATGGGTTTTCCGGCGACTTTAATAATTGGGCCTTTTACTATAAAAAGGTTACCAAAGGTCCGTAATATGGTTACAAAGAGGTTTGGGACGAAAATGTTGAGTTTTCAGGCCAAAAATAAGTTTTCCAGCCTAAAGGTTTTTCCGATGACAGGAGACTAATGGTGTTAGGGTTCTGTTAGTCAGGATCCATTGGAGGCCAATATGTTAATAGTTGGGACTGGCAGTGATTATTTTTAAAGTTGGGATTGTTGGCGACCAACGGCGGATAGTTGGTACTATTAACATCCAATATTCCGTATGACTACATCCTCTATTGATATAAAGCCCCCTTATGCAGTTTTTGACACATGTCGTATAACGCCCCACAAGGGGCTTTATTAGGGATGGCAATAAAGCCTATGTCGAGTTCGGTTGAATTAGCTGCTTTAGGTACGTTAACTTTACTTTTTATTTTTTAAACACTAAAATATAAGATTTTTATTGTCTATAGTCAGATTTGTTCAAACTACTAGGGTTGCACTACCATAACAGAAGATAGAAGCTCCTAATTTTACATTTAAATAAGTTGTGCTTCTCTTAAGTTTTGTTTCTTTTCGTACGCGATGAGATTCTTCGTGGGTGCATCATGCATGTTCGGTTTCATTAGATGCTTGCATTTTAGTTTTGTTGCTATCACCTACACGGGTTTTAAGGCACAATTGTATCCCCTATATCTTCCAATATTTGAAGGGTAAGAGGAGGAAATATGATTTTCAGATGTTTGAGCCGGTTATATTATCACATTCCAGAAGTATTATCTAGGATCATCAATCAACGGTTTGACGAGCTTTTTAATCTTTCTAAGCATGATATCTTAAAAAGAAAGTTAAGCAGTAGCAGATACTATCAGCAGCGTTTGAATAGTGTAAGCATTGGAATAGTTTAGGTTTGAAAGATGCTTGATAATTTGTGTCTAAGTATTTGTTTCTGAAAATAGATTTATTTTAGTTTCTTGTGGTCAACTAAATATAGATCACATAAGTTGCATTTGTTATGGGGGCCATATAATAAACTAAGCGTATGTTAAAGTTAGATTAAATTAGTTGACATCTATTCAATTTTGTCTAGGTTTTTGTTAAATTGCTTCATGATTCAAGCAGTAACACCCAGACTCTAATTTCTTGCTCACAAACTCTAAGAAGTAAGGTAATTTTATTCTTCCTTGCTGTTCAATCAAGGAGGGTATTCTTTTATACTATCTCCCACTTTATGCTTTAAAATTCTGCTTCTAACTTTCATGGCAGATGTATATTCACATTGATTCATATGTGGTGCCTCTTATTTCTGTTATTAGGTGCAACGAAATTTTGAGGAGTTGTCTTCTGAAGCATTCCGTTCATTATGCGATTCACTAAATGCGAGTAAATAGTTCTACACTTACCCTATTTATGCGAGCAGTTTGTTTAATAGCCGGTGCTTTAACTTTTATCTGCAGAACATATTGAAAACATCTCTCAAGGGTCCACCTAATGTTAGAACACAGGTACTGTCTCCAACTTCTTACACACACACACACCTAATGTTATGCCACAACAATAACTTTAACCTTTTCTACTTCCCACATCTCAGATAGTTTAGAAAACTGGACCGGTGCGGTTGGCTAAAAGGGAAACCGCTGAGGTCGCTGATTCGGTTACTAGCAATCGACCAAACACGTGGAAAACCGTCGTTCATACCTTATGGCTTTCCAACTGTCCGATTTCTAGACATGGCCGACTGGTTTACGTGGTAACAAGAGATGTATGTCTTGTTTTTAAACACTAACATATAACTCATTTATTATTAAAAGGCCATAACTACTCTAGTATAAAGATACATAGTACATACAGCATTTACCCTGTAATATTAAACTAATTTACTTGATAATTAATTATAGGAATTTTTTATAGTCTTATGAAACTATTTAAAGAAATATATAATAGAAAACTAAAAAGTGGTTTTCTTGTGAAAATCTTAATATCCACTACTAAGGGGTAATCAAGTCCAGTAGCTCATGTGGGCCTATAGGCTATCTATCAACTGTCCTTGAAATGGTTTTCTTTCTTAGTTAAAAATATTACAAGTATCCCACATGCCAAAACCAATTTGGTCACAATGCGTTTTGACCTAAATCCAGTTTGTCCTGCTACGTGACCCAACCTGCTCGTTTTGCTATGTATAACATTTGTTTTTTAGCCGTCTGGGAATGAAGGATTCATGGGGACCTTTGAAGGCTCTGGCAGTTTCAAGTGTTATCAATGGCATTGGTGACACTACTAGAATAATGGGCAATAGCCACTAAATTTTCAAACGGTTAAGATAAAAATTTAAGCCATGCTTGAAAAATCATGCTTTTTAATGATATCTCATGCTGTGGGATTAAGGATACATGTGAGCTTAGTAGGTAATAGTAATTAAGTGGTTAAACAAGAAGTTGAAGCTACAAGTGTATTGAATAGCTGTAAATAGGAGTTGTAATACCGCTACTTCATTACCATATTGGTACAAATTGTTGAGTAGTTACAAGTGCAGCTTGTAATTTGTTAAGTGATAAGATTTGTTTTCATGAAATTGACAGGTCAGTCACCATCCCACCGTAATAGCTTGCCATTGTGACCTAGTTGGAGGTTTGACCTTTGAGTTTGATGATCGTGAGGTTTTCCAAGTAGTTGAAGCTACAAGTGTATTGACCCTTAAATTGTTCTCCTTTTATTTATTCTTTCCCAGTTTATGAGTTAATTTAATATTTGCTTATGTATGGTTATGAGGTCACCACCGACATTTATAATCTCATTTTAGGAAAGGTATATTGTGATCATCATGGATTGATGCATGTTCATGGTAATCGAGAGTTATCTTGCAAGCTCAGGTTTGAAGAATAGTCTATTCTTGAAAGAAATCCCACCCTTATACAAACACACTTTTAGTTCGGATGTTTGGACTTATATGGTTTAATATGAGTTATTTGATGTTTTGATTTGGATGTCTATTATGAGGAATATTGGATGTATAAATTGTTACATTTTAACGGAATGGGACCAGGTTATAAATTGTTATGTTTTTATGAAATGGAAATGAAATAACCAGTTTACAGAATCGAAATGGAATACCGTAAATGGTAGCAAAACTGTGTTAAAAAGTGATAAAAAGTGGTAGCAAAATGACAAAATGTGATAGCAAAACGGTGGCAAAATGTGACAAAGCGGTAGCAAAAAAAAGTGGCAAAAAAGAGGTAGCAAAAGGGTGACAACATAATGTGGTAGTGAAATGGTGACAAACAAAATGTGGTAGCAAAACGAAAGCGGTGGCAAATAAACGGTAGCAAAATTGGTAGCAAAAATAAAATGGTAGCAATAGGTGGTAATAGGGCATTTCCTACGTGTGCTTTAGCCACCGAGTTTTTGGTGGCAAGACGGTGGCAAAAGAGCACTTGCTACCGTCTTGCGAGCGATAATGCAGTAGCAAATACCCTATTTTCTAGTAGTGTCTCCCATTACCTTCAGCAGAGAGTATTGGGCGTGCTAAAAAACGATTTCATTCCGGCATCTCCAAATGCACCTAAAGACCATCTGGATAATTGCTTGTATAACCTTCTTAAACTTACCCGACCCGCCAATGTACAAGTGTAAGTCCAGTAGGTCTCTTACCTGGAACGCATATATTGGCGGAATGCTACACCATAGTGACACCAGACTCCAAATCATCTGAGCGAAAGTGCAGATTGAATCCAACCCAATGTCCTTCATTTCTAGTACATTTGCGTAAGTGCAGTTTGAAGTACGTGATTGATGCTCCTTAAGTCATCCTCATAATTATGTCTTTAACCTAATTATTTATGGTGTTGCTTCTCGATCATGACAAAATTTAAACCCAACAATGAGTCCTTGACACTAGGAGATCTTGTAGTAATAGTTTCCATTAAATAATATGTTCTTCAAACATGTGAGAAATGTTAATGTTGTATCCTACTTCATGAGTTTAAGAGTTACAAGTACAAGTCAATTAATTTGCACATGATATCCACATGCAAACATTTCATTGAATCTAGTTTTTAGTGAAACCTAAACCCGTTAAATTTGCGATAAAAGATGTAAGTGACCAATAAATCTAATACTATTTTGTGACAAAAAAAAAGACTTCATTAACTAAATAAAACCAAGGCTTTAGCTATTATGGAGTATGTAATAAATGTATAGTTCATTTCCATGGATGATTTCAAGACGAGAAAATTAACGAGGCCATACTCTATTATGTTCTAGTTGCATTGTACAAAAGACGAATAAAGAAGAGAGTCTCGACTCTCAAAGAAGAGTGTCTCGACTCTTTTGTTCGTATACATGACATATTTGATTTCTTTCAAACACCGGTCACTTTCTTGGTCAGTTCTACGAAAGATACAACATGAAAAAGCCTGGTGAGATTCTCATGCAAGTTAGTAATCTCATACATCACTTCTATCTCGGTTATTATACCCTAGGAAACATATGAAAATACCCGTTTACAGTGATCCAAATCCTTTCTTCATCCAAGTGTTGATTCGGGTTTGAGTTTTTATTCTTTTTCGTGTTACATATATTTCACATATAGTAAATTCATATAAACTAACTTATAGGTATTATATTGTTTCAAAAGAGTACTATGCTAATAGCACAACCCCAAGTACCCAATTAGCACCAACAAGGGATAACCACCTAATTTTAATCAAATCCTTAGAAAAGTAGTCAAATTGGCAGAGGCACCCATAGACAAGTACTCAAATGACTACTACAATCAACTAACAAAAGACAACCACCTCATCACCACCCCCACGTGCAGAATCGGTTTCCCCCACCGTCACAATCGGTTTACATTACCCAATTGTGATTACCCGAGAAGTAACTAAAATAACTCCCCGAATCACTTGCGGCAGTGGAGCCGGAGTAGCCAAAGAGAGCGGAGCTAGGAATTATTTTCAATGGTGTCATTTTTAATGGTGCTCGGAATTATAACCGGGCCGAGATTTTTCGTGTTGGGTCGGGTCATATAATAAAGGCTATATCATTGTGGGCGGCCTTTTTTACATTAGGTTAGGTAATTTGTGAAATTGGGTAATGAGTTATTTCGTAAATAAAGAAAATGGGCTTTTAATTCGTTAAAATGGGCTATGTTTGAATTACAATTAGAAAAATGGGCTTAGTTAATAATTACTAAACTTTATTCGGTAAAACAACGTATATATATTTTTTATTTAGTAAAAGAATATGTAATTTTCTCATAAGACCAAAGAAAAATGGGTTCAATTTTTCATTTAAAAAACCAATAGTGTTAATCGTAAAAAAAAAATTTGTGTCCTGTAGAATTTAACTATTATACGTTCTACGTAAAAGGCAAAAAAAAACGGTGTCGGTTGACACCAACATCGTTTATGTAGCTTCGCCAATGAAGAAAACCGCATGGGGTATTAAGGGTGACCCGAGTACCCTTGAGATGATAAAGGTTTCCTTACAAGTTAAATATTCGAGACATTTAAAAAGCAGATACGAGACAAACTGATAATCATGTTGCATGGTCCATACAAACAAAACACATAATAAAAGCTAGAATAATGGCTCATGGCTCTCGTGAACTCACTTTGGCATCTACCATAGCACAAAAACCCACACAACAATAATAAAAGGCCTTATCATTTCGACCCATTGATTACTCTAGATTCTCTAGCCACACTAGCTCAAACTATGGATGAGGCTAAACGTACCTTCTAACACATCATCTCTAACACATCATCCCCTGTAAGAACAAGTAAAGAGATATATACGCGATTAAAAAATACGGTACATTTAGTAAAAACCATAGGAAGTGTACATTTAACACAACCCGTAAATAATGTTTTCATCATTTGTAACTTATGCATTTTAAATAGAAAACCTACACAAAAAAAAATATATAAGAAAGCAAATCACTTTTCCACCCAATTAGGTTTTCAAAATGGTTTCTTCTTCTTCTTTTTATTATTATTTTCTCTCACTCCTTATTCTCATCATCTCATGCACTCAAAACCCTAATTTATTTGTCAATGGAGACATGAGTTTGATCCAAAAAACATGCAAAACCACTAAGTTTTACGATCTTTGTGTGTCGTCTCTCCAATCCGACTCAACCAGTTCGCAAGCCGACACAAAAGGGCTAGCGATTATAATGGCGAGATTCGCAGTGGCTAACGCCACCAGCACCAACTCTTTCTTATCGTCTAATGTTCTTGCGAATAACACGACTAGCGACGGATTATTGAAGAAAGTATTGAAGCAGTGTGCAGATAGGTACTTGGCTGCTGGCAGCTCCTTGCAAGATTCGGTTAAAGATTTGGGGTCAAAGCTGTATGATTATGCTTATATACATGTGATGGCAGCTGCTGATTATGCGAATTCATGTCGTAATGCGTTTAAAAGGTACCCAAATTTGGTATATCCCCCTGAGATCTCTGCTAGAGTGGAGGGTTTGAAACATATTTGTGATGTGGTTATGGGAATTATTGATAATCTTGTGTATTGATATTATGTCTTGGTGTTTTGTCATTTGTTTTATGGGTAATGATTGTATGTTTTTGTTTGGTAATCTGTAATTTGTCAATAATTTCGGTGTCTCAGTGGTTTTTTTGTAATACATCTACTAGTTTTAAAACTAGTATGATAAATGAAGCATCATACTTTCATATGATATGTTACTATTAATATAAATCTCTTTATGATGTTATGACACATTATTTTTTTATGATTTAGTGCACTGAACTTTTATACAGGTGAAATAGAAGTCCAAAGTAGTGTTTGTTTCGAGGAATGTAATAGAATCAGATGTTGAATTTGCGCAGAAATTAAAATTCGATTTGGATTTTATGTGTGTTTCATAGAATGAAATGGAATACTGATGAAATTGGAATATAGATTCATTCTTATGTTGTTATTCAGTTCCAATTCGTTTTTTTTTTTTTTGTTGAAACCAACACAATAAAAAACTGAATCAGCATTCCAATTTCATCAATATTCCATTCCGTGAAACGAACGAACGTTACCTAAGATTCTCGACCTGTCACATTTTCTTCTGGCGACTCAATTGCCTTCTGTCAAGAGTACATGACATAGATACGCAAATGCCATAAAATATATTTTTTTAACGACAAATCTTGTATTTCCAAGAATTTTTCATATAAACCTCCATTATTTTTACGAAGACAAGCAACGTACTATTATACCAGCGTAGCGTGTGATATTGAATACAAGCGAAACAAGCTAATTCTTTTGTGAAAATGGTGAATCATATTTCAATGCACAAACATTATTTGCTTAATATGATCAATGTAGTGACCAAGCTGTCAGACCAAGTGTTTGCACCGCCTTGGTCACAATTATCATGCCAATGATCCAACAATTTTGTTATTTATTTATCAACGGGTCATCATAGTAGATAACCCTTTGCGAAAAAAAGGACATACGCGGTGGGACACCATATATAAAATAATGAACAATTTTTTAAAGTTTATGTACCATATGAAACTAGAGTTTTAAGTTTAATTTCTGTAATAAAATAAACTTTTGAAACTTTGTTTCACATAATCATATTTACCCATTCTTCGGTTGGTCATTATATGTAGAACAAAACTTGATAGTTTATATACCATCTTTTTTATTAAATAGGTACATATACCATATCAAGAAGAATAAGAGAAAGTATGTTACATTGTTAATATTAAAATAAAAGTTAATAATTTATTATGACTGGGCAGTTGGTCATCAATCTTGCCCAACTTGTAACCAATATTGAAAATAAGACTTGTTTATTGAAATATATTGCATATTTATGTATCTTTTATTTAATATAAACGTAAATATGGTGATAAAACTATATGCGGTCAGTAATATAGTGTTAAGACTTAACTACAATGAGATATGAGTAGGGATAAGCATCTGCTATTGAGTACTAATACCAAATTTTTTTCAATAATGATTCAGTATCTGTTTTTTGACATTTTCGGTATCAGTTTAGTATAGTACCCGAAAATCCGATTTTTCCAAACATTTTTGGTACCGGAATCAAATTTTGATGATTTTCGGTATCGGTACCATGCTCATCCCTAAACATGAGAGAGAGAGAGAGAGAGAGAGAGAGAGAAACAAATAAAAATTTAGATGAGGCAAGTTTTGTAAAAATTTTATATTTTATTTTATAAGAATAGCTAGGGTTATAGTAAGCCCGCACTTCACGGCGGACAACAATTTCTCTTCGTTCCCCCGCATGATCCGATGGTAATTTGGTTGGTATATTGATATCTTTTTTGTTTGTAACTATATCGCCATAGAACGGAAGGTAAAAAACACTGCAAATGGGTCATTAGTTCAATTGTTCGTCCCACACATGCCATTAAATATGTACACATGTGTATAAACATATGGTTGAACTTCTGATGAATGAAACCATACAATCAAATTAATTGTGTGTGTTCCGTTCGGATCGTAGATGCTGTGGAAAATATGTAAGGCTCGACTTCAATCACTTTTACATTAGTATTTACCCTGTAAAAATTAAACATTAAAAAGATTACAAAAATAAGCAAGTTAAACAGATACAAAAAATAAGCAAGTTGCAAGCTTTTATAAACACGCCCAAATTTTTGTAAACATGCCTAAATGTAAAAGTTAGAAAGAAAAGAAAAACACAAGTTGATTAAATGAAGTATTAACAGTTAAACAAGTTAAAGTTCAGGGAGGGACTGGGCATGTAAGATAAATATTACAAAAGTTTCAGGTGTGTAAATTTTAACTTCTTTTACAAAAAGAAAATAAAAATACCTTAAGTTAAATACAGGGTTAAAACATAAATTGTAATAAAAAGACAAAATAACATATGTTAGCAGCCAACTCATGTTAATAAGGTTGCATGTTGGGTGAGTACCCGGAGCTAGCCATATCATCTGTCACCTGGCTCGTGAGCACTGCAACGCAGTCAGGCTAGCGTTAGCGTGAGTGACTAAAGTGAGCGTGATAGCTTGGACGAGCGGGTGTTTTGGGGTGTGATAGTTTGGGCGAGCAGATGTTAACCACAACAGGCTCAAGTGTGGGGAGACGCGAGTGAGCAAGGTGATGAGTAGGCATCTAGTCAGCGCCATGTGTCGCGATATTAGAGGATAAATCCGGGTTATCAAGTGAGCGAAAACGGGTAATCTAAAGCGCAGCTAGTGCAAGTTAGTATTGTTATTAAAAGTTTCATTCATTTATATATACTAGGTTGTTCCCACCCGCGCGTTGCGACGGGGAATTGACCTTTTTTGAAAAGCATAAATAATCATAGTAATTAAGAGTTCGGCTATTGATAACAATTTATGTTTCAATTACAGATTTCCAGTAAATAACATAAACTATTCATAAAACCCAAAACTAAATATAGTGATGCAGCTTATAATCCTACATTATAAATTGATGATGATTCATGTGTTGCTAGAAAAATATGATAGTAAGGCTTAAAATATTTTAGTTATTTAGTCAAAACAACATTAATTATATTACGAAACAAATTCATGTCACAGTTTAAGTCGCATACAAATATGTTAATATACTGGTTCTTCTAGTTTAGAGTAATCCCGGATATATTGGTCTTGAAAACTCCATCACCGCCTCCCACTATTAACTGTCTTTCAGCTACTCACACCCCAAAGAAATTCTACTTTTAAGACTTTTCAGCGTTAGCACCACTTCCTCCAAACTTGTACAACCACCAAAGGTTGCTTTTTAATATTAAGAATAATGTGTTGCGGTGAGTCAGTTTAAGCTTATACAAAGAGCAAGTAACAATGGTATGTATTTAAACGAGCGTTGGAAGGTTTAAAACCATTTAAAACAACTTGTCAGTTTCAAAAATAACGTTATGAAATTAATGTCGAAAGGTAGATAAAAATAACTCATGTGCATATTAATATTATTTAAAACTATATATAAAAAGACGAAACATGGTAAAAGATCGCGACGTCATAACAGAAATTCATTTAAAATGTAAAGTGGTAACTTTTTAAAAGTTCGGGGAGTGTAGTGTAAAGTGAGTTTAAAAGAATAAAATAACTTTATTAAAGCTCATGAGATGTTTGATAAATTAATTAAAACTTAGGGGTAAGAATATAAATTGGTAAAAAACACTAACAATATTTGAAGGGGTCAAAAAGTTTAATAACTCAAACGTGGTCAAAATATAAAAAAAAGGAAAAAGAAAATAAAGTATCTTGTAGGAAGGTTACAAATACCGCTAAAAATAAATAAATTACATAAGCTAAATATGTGAGTGTAGATGGTATTATTGTAATTAAAAACAAAATAAAGTCCAAAACATCTACACTAGCACCATGATGTCTTTTAATATATATCTATATCTATATATATACTATATAATAAAGTAAATAATGTGTGACACGTGTTATTCATTGAGTTATCTAATTTTCTGTTTTCCCGTCTCTTTTTTCTTACTTATCCACCCTTTTTTTCTTGCTTAACTTATATTAATTAAATAATAAATTAAGTTAAATCTTATCCTACTTTGAATTTAAACTAGAATCCTTCTATTTTCTAATAAAATATTATTTTTAAATTTAAATTGTTAATTTAAGATAAGATGTTTTTAAATAAACCGAACTAAACTTAATATTGTTATATAAATATAATATCCACAGAGTAACTAATTCATTAATCAAAATTAAAAGAATATTAACATAAGATTATGTAAATTAATATTTCACATGCTTTAAATTTAATATAACATTAAATTCTGTGTATCTGTGTGTTATACATCTTAGCTTTAGGTTTGAATTGTTTCCACAACTATGATGGTTGTATAATGGTTATGAAATCTTTCATCTTATTTGTTAATTGAATCAAAGGGTTATAATTTGGAAAAAAAAAAGAAGAAGAAGAAGATTGAAATAATTACTTCTACCGTTGTTTAATATTTGTGGCCTTTTTCTTAAAGTTCATTACAACCTGATTTGAAAATTTATTTTAAAGATGTTTCATTGCTTCCTTTATGTGTTCATTTGTTTTGATTTCATATGTATATACAGGATGTTATAGGTGAACAGACAAAGACGAAGCTGTAAATCATCGAGGAGGTATTTGAATGTGGGAACAGACAGGATGGAAATCAATGAAGCTTACAAGGTTAGCTTGTAACTTTCGGTTTGTAATTATTGGTTCTAAATAATCGTTGGTCGCTTAATCGCACTTAAGGGCTAGGATATCAAGCACAATGATGTGATTTTAATGACTATCTTTTTACACTATCTATAAATGTATATTTGTATTGGATTTTCTGGTTAGTTTTAGAATCTGTTTTTTTCTGACAAAGGAGGTAATGTTTGGGATTGCAGATAAAAATTATTCAGACGAATAGACATGAAATAATTTGAGGTGACGAATCATCCGAGGTATGAAGATGTGATTTTACCATGTCTGCGCAGACCAAAGCGTAAGCTACGTTGAGTTCGACATACCTTACGTCGCTTGAGTTTGCTAGGCGATAACGTTTCTTTGTAAGGACACCCTCTACGTCGGGCCATTATTTTTAATGTGAATAGTTTATGTTGTTAAGAAACAGATGAGCCAAACATAAAAAGCTAATAAACCATTGATAAGGAGTTTATATCATTAGCCGCCGAAATGCTACATGACATTCAGTTTCATTAGTGTTAAATGTTGAACCATCTTGTACTGCATTCCCTTAAAAAAATCCAGAAATCGGGTATAGGCGTGTGGCTGATCATCTTTGTAAAAAGGAGATGATGAGTTATGAAACTCAATATTTAAGCTTTTACCTCATGTAACCAAGGTGATCAGGTCGCGCAACTTATGTAACGGGTCAATACAAATTATAGTTAAAATGGGTCCCATAGATTATGTAACGCAGATTGACACTTTGGGTGAATTTCGAGCTATTTGACATGATTATTTTTAAGAAATTCAATAAATTTTCCATCATAAGATTCAACGATTTTAGGGACCTTGGTTTCTAAAACAAAGTGCTAGAGCTGTCGTGTTGGGTCAGTTGCTTAAAAACCAATTAATTTTAATCTGTAAGCATGGTAACTTACATCATGCTTTAAAACCAATTAATTTTCATCTGTAAGCAGGGTAACTTATATCAAGTAGCTTTAATTATTCAACTTTATGTCTTTTATTTTTTAATCTATCTATTATTCAAACTTCATCACGTGAAAAAGAATTGTTGTAGGTATACATTTATGGTTTTTGACTTTTTAATCTATATAGAGATTCAAAACTTCAAAGTTAAAGTTATGTGACAATTTTTTAACATGTTTTATTTACAGCTAAAGAAGGAAAGGGGTGGAACAGATTATGAACAAACAAATTATAGCTCTTAATTGACGTCAAAAAGTGGTGGGACTTTTTTATTTAATTCACTTGGTTGCAATACATTCTTATCAAGTGTTAAAATTTTTAACTTTTTCTAATTTAATAATTATATCTTTATAAAAAAAGACTTAGTTTCTTCAAAGGAAGACGAAAGAAGCTCAATGACAACCAAAAGGCTAAGAGAATTGCTACAAGCTTGGAAGTCTACCTGTGACAACTCATGCATATTCATTTTGGACCGAATTACATTTTTTAGCCTCTGTGTTACAGTGCACTAGCAGTGGGAATGGAACATATAGACTTGTATATAACTGAATATCTAAGTGCGATAATAATTTATTGATACATTTCGTCCTTATTTCATGTACTATGTGATTATGTTTATATTTTATTAAGTTGTGTGACGAACAAATGTTTTATAAAAACAAGTATTTAGAGAGTTATGAATTATTATTGCATTTTTACTTTTATAAGTATTAATTTTAATTACAATTTTATACTTTTTTAATCAATGTTCCACGTAGTTTGATTCAAAACATCTATTTACATAACATATTAGTTCAGCTCATGTATCAAATGGGTAACTAACATAGTGATACTATATTTGATATAATAAACAGTGTATTATACCAAAAATGTAATGATACATATCAGCTCTTACCGTCCCTCTAGTCGGGTGGGCGTCGGACGGTCTTTCGACCAGATCCCCAAAAACCGTACGTGCGGGTCTCCCACATGCAGCTCACGCCATTCGAGGTGGCCAGCCCAGCATTCATTCTAAAATCTTGTAGTGAAATTGAGACTGCTCGACTTTGGAAGCAAATTCGTGTCACACCCCGATCCGCAGCGGAATAAGAGTCGGGGCATAATTGGGTTATCACCAAAGCTCATGACATTTACTAATATGTTTCATATTTAATAAAGTCAAAGTTACATTTCCAAAAATTCAAACATGTTCATTCAATACAAAGAAAATAAACCAACATAACAATCCCAACTCTAAATCGTTTTATTCTTCTAGTCCAAGTCCTATGTGTTCCTAGCTGCTGCTGGTTCACCTGTATCATTTGTAAAAATGGGAGTTTTTGCGTCAACATAAGTTGGCGAGTGAACCTTATTAGATAAACATTTATTAATAAATTAATTGTTAGTTTATCAACGAAAATTTGTGCATAATCATAGATGAGCAAATGTAAATAATCAAGCAATGGCAAATAGCAGTCACACTATAACATACAATAACATATGACAGCATACATGAACATACCAACATCATACTGTAAATAACATAAATGAAACTGTGCGATCAAGGCTCAATCAAACGGAGCCGATCGTATTGCATGTACTGAAAATGAAAATGTCTGTGCGATCAAGGCTCAATCAAACGGAGCCGATCGTATGTGGGCACGCCAGGTTCAACCTCATAATGAAATGGGGAACATGCTCAACGCTCATAATGTAATGGGGAGCGGCGGCCTATGAAATTGTATGTACTGAATAATAAATTGCATCCAATAATAACTACTTAACAGCAACAAACTGAATACACATGTTCATGATATGATGTATGCACAATGGTTTAGTTATAATAATATATATACAAAGACACATGATACACCCCAAAACGTGATTAAAACGGGGAATTTGTAAGAATTACTCACATTGGGTGCGTTGGATTGGAGATGGTGAGATGCGCACGAATTAGATGAGCGGATCAACGAGGAATACTAACCTAAATAATAACGGAAAAATATATTAAATGAGTGGATTTTATTAAGGATTTTAATGAAATTTTTAGATATATTTTTGTGAGTTTAAGGCTATTTTCTATCTTTAAAAATGTTATTTTTAAGTATTTTTAATTGATTTTTAAATTAAATTAAATAAATAAAAATATAAAAAAAATTGTTTATTTTGCGTTGACCGTTGACCGTTGACCTGTTGACCGGTTCGGTCAATGACATGGTTTGCGCTGGGTGAGGCTCGAACCCGAGACCTCCCGTACGCGTGCACGCAGCTCTACCAACTGAGCTACGTGTCTAACCCGTAATAATCTTGTTTTTAATTATATTTATACACTTATTCAATTTAACCGAATTTCCTTTATTTGCAAAAACATTTTAATTCAATCGGACCGGTGCTAGTGACGGGTTTCGAACACGCGACGTATGGTTTATGTTGCACACAGTCCACCGCTGGACTGTGTGTCTAACCTGGTTATTATCTCGGTTTTTATTATACTTAACAACTAACTGGGTTATCCCGATTTAGTTTAAACAAAAAGGCCTTTTATTATACAAGGAGTGCGTATAGCAGGAATCGAACTCGGGACGTGCGTCTGTATTTTGCACACAGTCCACCGCTGGACTGTGTGTCTAACCCGTTTATAATTCCGATTTTAATTAATCTTATGTCATCTTTGAACTCGTCTTCTTCATTACAAACACAGACATCAATCAAAACAACTGATACGCGATTAATTTAGTTAATGAACATGATGACCAATTTGAATGCATTGAACCGAAAAGTTTGGGGAAGAAATACCGAATAGATCGTCTTCTTCAGAGGATCCGGCGAAGTTCGTCGGCTCTGTTTTTGGAACCTTTGGCTGTGAGAATCAATTAACAGGTTTAAGGGATTAGATGTGAAATTGAACTAATGAGTATTGATTATCAGCACGTTGGAATGAGCATACCGGTAATCAACGAGTTTCCGACAATTCCAGAAGTTTTCCGGCGAAAACAGAAAGTCCAGTAATGTCGTCTGTGGTTGATTATGAGCGATGGGTTAATGTTAGTAAGGTTCTAACAATTGATTGAAACAGTAAAGTAGAGGTATTTTACCGGTTTGAGTTGAATACGGTTTTCCGGCGACTTTTGCAGAAAATTCCGGCGAGCTGATTTAGGCGTTCTGATGGTCTGGAAATGCGACGAAAATGAAATGGAGTATTGGTATGATATCTCTGAGTCGCGAGAGTGGTCTGAAGTTGAAGAACTCTGGACTTTATGATTTTTCGGTTTTAAAAACCGGAAATGATGAGGCTTTATGTTTAATCAATTCCGATTTGATTAAAGACCGTCGGTGCATCGGTTATAAACTGAATGTGTGAATAAACAACGAATTGACGATTGGTTTGCCGATTACCGTTTCTCAGATGGCGCAACCAGTTTTAACTGGGTTTGTGTATAAATTTCATTTGTGTTCCTAGAGTTAGCACAAAACACAATGTGGCGGAGTGGTCTTGTGAGTGGGTGTTAAGTCGCTGAAGTGTCTTGGCTGACCCGGGTTCGAGTCCCGGCAGCATCATAATTTTTTTATTTATTTTATTTTAACTTTTTATCAAATATAATTTTTATAGTTTAATTTATTTATTAATATGACGTTTTAAATCAAAATAATCTATAAATATTTGACGTAACTTTATAACTTGATATTCGATTACAAACGGAGCGGGTTTTGAAACCCGATTTTTACAAATGTTACAATTCGCGTTGTAGGCAACGCTGTCTGTCGTACCGTTACTCTATCTATTCATTGAATTTGCTTGATTCCATTTTTATATAGGCTCGTTCCCTCTTTTTCCAAGAATTCAGGCACTTCCTTTTACTCCATAGGCCTTCTTTAATAGTCATAGTCCAAAGCCTTCCCTTTCGTCAAATGACCGGCCTCCCCTGGCTCTTCCACCGTCCGGGCTCCCTTTCCTCCTATGCTTCCCCGACGCAGGCCTCCCAGGTGTTATAACCTTTGAGAAAATGTTTTTATTTGATTGAGTTTAGTTTATAAAAACAAACCTAACTTTTAATCTTTTTATTATTTAATATATAAAATTACATTTATTCAATCCATGTAATACACGATGTTTTTTAAATATATAATTTTTTTATTATAATTACATTTATTAAACTCGTGTAATACACGTGGTTTTTAAAGATATAATTTATTTTATTATCTGGTATACAAAATTACATTTATTCAACCCGTGTACATGTGGTTTTTAAAGATATATTTTTTATTATTTACTATATAAAATTACTTTTATTCAACCCGTACAATACAAGGGGTTCTTAAAGTTTTTCTTTATTTAATATGTAAAATTACATTTATTCAACCCGTGTGATAAACAAGACTTTTAAAGATATATTATTTTATTGTTTAGTATATAAATTATATTTATTCAATCAGTGTAATACACGAGATATTTATTCAACCCATATAATACAAAGGGTTCTAACCTAGTTATAACTATAATATAATAGGTCAATGCTAAAACGTTACCAAATATATGAAAAAAAAAGTCACATTTCAATTTAACCTCATTAAGACAGATTTTCTGTAATGTTACTATTATATCTTTAGTTTTTTTAATGGTAAATCAGTAGATTTCTAGCTTACTTCAAAGGGCCAGCATATACTATTTAAAACCCTGACCAATTAAGCTATTAAAATTTCTCTTAATTAAAAGGGATGCAACCACCGTCAAGAGCCGTTTTTCTATACCAATTAAAAGATATAAATTTTAAAAATTTAAATCATATAAATAAAAGTTGATGACTTCCTTGTTATTTTTAACTTGGCACAGGATTTTTGCAATGAACTTTTATATGTTTCCATATCATAAATAAACCTGACCTAACTATCAGTGCTTGATACAAAGTTTGAACGCGAAATAATATATTTAACTCAATAGATATTTGTGGGTTCTATAAATTTCTAATAACGGATCAATAGACATTTGTGGGTTCTATAAGCTTTCTGGTAACGGATACTTACATTCAAAAGAAATGGTCACCATAACTTTTTGCAATATGGTTCAGTTACATTTTAGTGGTGTCGTATACGTCTCGGCTTTTTCTGGATTCTTCTTATCAATTTTCTTTTTCATTTGTAAAATTATATGGTCAACCAAGGGCCCTTGTATGAATGGACAAAGCAAGTTGTATTGGGCCTATAGTCACTTTCAGTGGGCCAACCGATCACTTGTTCAAAGTTCATAAGCTATTTGTATTTTACCCAAACAGGGACACATATCCAAATTCTTCACTGATGTACACATCAAAGAACTCTCTTATATTTTTTTTAACTAGATTTAAGCCCAGACACATTGCGATGGCGGGGCCTAAAACCATGCCACCAGAGAAAATCATGCAACCCGAACTGTGGTAAAACTTTTGGACGACGGGGGATAATTCGCCCTTAAAGACGAACGCAGAAACCACAAACACTTACGAAATTCAACTATTTATTTACCAAAAAAGATAACAGAACATCCTGCACTCAAATAGTCATTACTCCATTTACAATAAAAGGAAAACATAATTCCGAATGTTCTACAACACACATTCATCTTATTCAATTTATGTTATTCAACTGTTTTATAGAGCTCCTACTGTAACGCTTCGCATTCTTATACTTTCCTCGTTTAGAAAGTGTAATCGTATTTCTATTTTTGGAAACTTATATCGTACACTGTTGTATTTCTATCCCAAGCTTGTAATCCGAGGCATTGATCATAATAGACAATTAAATTTTACGCATACTTTTGTACTTGCTATTCAAGCAAAACATACATGTTAACACATGCTATTCATACTTTTATACTCGAGAATTCATACAAACAATCGTCTAAATATGTGATTCTTATGCAATCTATATTCAAGATACATAAACCACGGGGTGTCAGCCCAGTGGCCAGCCTTACCCATTCCAAACGGGAGGACGCGGGTTCGAGTCCAGCTCGGCCCGAATAATCCTGCTGGGTAGTAACCGCCAGGCAGCTATGGGGCTAAGCTAGCTTGGGGAGGGAGAACCCTCCCGCGGTCAGGGGTACCGTGCATTTACCCTTTTTTTCCCTACATTCAAGATACATGCTATGCACACACGACATATTCCAATGCCTAAAAATGCTTAAAACTAACTAAAACACGAAAACTTAGCCTCGACCTAAGCCCTCCGTACGGACTGACACACTTCGTACGAAGTGGCCACCACCTCGTACGAAGTGGACAGCCACTTCGCACGAAGTGATACCTCACACGAATGCTTCTGCCAACTCCCTGCTCCTATAAATCAGACACTTCCCTTCCATTTCCAACCTTCCGAAAATTTTCTCATTACCACTCGAAATTACAGATTTTTTGGCAGATTGTTCTCGACTTTTAAGTGAGTTTAGCTCACTTTACTTACAAACTTCTCCAAAATTCTTCTTACTTTCATGCAAACACGTGAGCTAACCCAAGTTATAAATACTAAGTGTTAAGCTAGTGTGAGAACGTTGGGAGCTAAGGCTTTCCGAATTAAGTTCCACCACTATTGTACACGTTTTAACTCCTAAAATCGATTCGGTCTTAATTAGAGTGATAAGTCACGACACGTCCCCAAACACCATTATGTTCGGGATGCGCGCACCTAGCTCGCTCACTCGGTTGATAACGTTTTAGACGACTTTAAATTCTGTAATTCATGACCAACCGGGTTGACAAACATTGTGCTTTGGTGAATCATATAATGAGGTGTTCGCACCCCATGCTTGACTTCTATCATAAACTTGACTAAATAATACTTACTTTATTTACGGACTAATCTGGACATAATATTCATCACAATCTGATCTAGTGTTATGACTTGGACTATCCTGCCTCGTTATCACGACCCCCGTTCACAAAAATCAGTGCTGAAATGGGTACAAAACAGGCTTACACGTTCCAGGACTGTCTCCTCACATAAGGTGAATAGTCAACTCGTACGGGCTGCCAGTCAACTCATACGAGGTACTAGTCAACTCGTACGAGTTGCAAGTCAGCTCGCACGAGGCGGATAGTCCACTTCGTACGAAGTGGCCTTTTTCCCGTTTTCCTTCCGTACTTTCTGCTTCAGATGCTGGATCTATCATCCAACTCAGTATACTCATGCCCACTTGTTTTCCCCATGTAGGGTAACTTCGGGTTGCATCACCTGAGCGCTCTACACACGGAATAGTAGAAAACATGCTTAACCGTGAGTACACTCAAAAGCCCCTTTTGTTTTACACTTTTGGGTGCAACATGTTCAATCTATAAAAAAATACACGCAATCGCACTTAAACTTTTATGCAAACACACAAACAATCCATCATACATGCTAAAGATACGAGATACATGATTTGTATACCTGGAACATTCTTATGTGATACGACTTGTCATTAACTTCGTACGAGCCTCCCCTTTACATGTATAGCGCTACAGAAGTAACGCACCGCCCGTATTCTTGAGGTCACGTTAAGTTTATTCTATTTTACGGTGACACTTGAGGATTGACTTGTAAATCGTGTGCCTTGTTTACATTAATCTAGTGTACTATCGAAACATGTGGATTCGTTTAAATCATTTCATACTTATGCTACATCAAACTTGTGTACTCGCCAATGCTTTTGTGTTGAACTATAGTTTTAACATGTTGCAGGTTAAGGATGACGCTATTGATGAAACTTAGTAGGGACTTCCTAGAAATGCACCTAGAAACTTCTAGACTTTATGTTGCTTATTGTTAATCATGTTGTACTTGAACCTCTTAAATGTTGTACTTCCAAATTTCTTATGATTATTCGACGAATTTTGAAATGAATGAAATTTGGTTATCTTAACTATTGTCGCAAACTTGTGTTATGTTGACTCGAGCAATCTATTTCATTTCACCCCGATGTTTCCGCCATCGATTGGGGTGTGACACCTACACCATTTTCCTGCATTCTTCAAACATCATAATAGTTTCAATATACAATAATGTCATGGATGCAAGATAACTGTCAATAAATGATGTACCCACCTTCTTGATTACTCCAAAGTGCTGAAGCTTGGGTGTTCAGAGGTGAACTTGTGTTTGGTTCTGCAATTAGAAAAATGCAAATTTATATAAACTAATAACAAAACGTAAAGACTTCATATGTAGTGCCTAACTTTTAAGTTAGTTTGTTAAATCATATCTCCAGGGAGACTTTGGATAGATATTAGATTATTAGAACACTTCTCAACTACAATTCATATATTATATTTATAAAAACTTTGAAATAGGGTTGGCTCAAGTGCTTGTCCATCACACAGTGCCCCAGCTAGAAATTTTCATCATAGCCAAAAACGTTGCCACACCGTCATCCAACCAACATAAACCGACTGCACAGCCAAAAAGACCCCAGATAACCAAAAAGACCTTAGATGAGTCAACGCCATCATCAATGGCGCAACGGTCATTCAACGCCATACGACATTAGGACCTTCAAGAATAACAACTATCATCAAACCAAGCTTAATTGGCTGTCACAAAGAGGCTATGCCATATGGCTTACATTTGAGAACAGAACTGGTCTTCACCGTTGCCATCATAGACTGCTAGAAGGCCGTCGAAAAAGACAAGTTACTGACGAAACGACCACATGTAATATACCAACTTAAAAGGTGAGCAGCACACGGTTACAACTTAAACATGGTGGTAAACGACGGACAGCTTAAGAAGCAAAGAAGTACAACTCGTGAAGCATCAAATCAACTTAAACCGGCTACCGCCAAGGGTTTAAATTAATACAGTATCTATCATCACTGCCGCCACCATAGACGGTCAAAAGGCCGACGACGATGACGAGTAACAAACAAAACGGAAATTGGAACACGACCATCGTCAACACCGCCGCCATAGACGGCCAGAAGGCCGTCGACAATGGCAACCACCTCCGCCTCCGTTGGCTATTAACAAAACCCAAAACACACAAACATCTATATTCTTTAGACACAAAACACATCTTCGCCTACCCTAGCTATTCACAAAACCCAAAACATGCAAACGTCTCCTTTTATTCAATTTACACATTTGCATACACTACACGAATCGTATAAGTGCTCGAAAGAATAACAAATCAGTATCAGTACCGTGTGTTGCCAAGGCAGAGTTGATCGGTGCGATATCGACTCATTGGACATGCTTTACAGTGGTGCGTCAGTGGTAACTGTGGCTCAAAACAGAGGCCGAGCGAAACAACAATTGGGAAAGCACCGCCGCTGCCATAGACGGCCAGAAGGCCACCAGCAACGACAACCATGTGGGCCACCCTTTCTCTCCATGTATCTCTCCTTTCATATGACTCCGCTATAAAGCAGATCCAAAATCCACACCTGACGAACGACGACACATAGTCACCAGAGACAGAAGATACAACCACACCAACATGTAAAGAAAACCCATAAACACCGGCAACCAGCGAAGAGATAACAGAAGAGAAAGATAACCTGAGCACGTGGTTTCCATGATGACACACGCATCCCCATTAAAATAAAATCATATACAAACCACACAACATAATGTACAAAGACTTAAAGCATACAACACAAAAGATGCATAAGCTACAACCACCTTCAAACACATTTTAGAGAATATCTAAATAGCAAGATAACCGATACAACATTTAACGCTTAATTTACAACCATATAAATGTTAAAATTATACTAGTATATAATATATAATATCACATTACTAGTCATTTTACAATCCAATATATCATTATAACAACTTTTGTCTCGATTATAAATCATGGGAACCAAAATTAATCATGTAAATGACAAATATTGAAAAGTTTGTTAGAGTTTTCATCATTAGCTTGTTACAATTAAGACAACAATGCTTATAATTAGAACGATTTATTAACTTGATAAAAATACATATTCTTGTTGCCCCCCCCCCCCCCCCCCCCCCTCCCTTTGGATGATGAACACAATTGTTTAGAAATGTCTTTTCTTCAAGTTTTGGTTGTGTGAAGCTGTAGAAACAATGATTTATTTTTTTATTATTGTAGCTTTTGAAAAATGTTTGGTAAATCAGTCAGTCTAATATGTAAATAATATATAAACCCGAGTTTTTGATACTACAACACATATATATTTTTTATTTCACATGATAACAATGTTTATAACTAGGTACGCCATGTACGTGGTTTGCCTCAGGGGCAGAGGTAGCGTACAAGCAGGGGTAGCACAGGCTACCCCTCAACTCTGTCTCCGTAGTGTAAAAATACATCTTAACTCTGTCTACATAGTGTAATTTTTTTTTGGCTTTATACAAAGGATACTCCTGATCCAAACAAAAAAGGGATACCCTGAAATTTTTGGACTAGATCTGCCACTGGCTTGCCCCATCGCCCCTGCTTATGGAGGACGGTAACTAAAGGTTTTAACCCTAGGAGTATGACAATAGCCGATAAGCTCCGATAGAAAACAACCAGCAAAAGTATAATGGGATATTGTTTATCATCTCTCTTTTGAAGCTAAATAGTCTTAAATAGGTTATTGGTTGTCAAACGTACGTACCCATGGTGTTTGTATCCCAACGGGGAATTCGTCTGTAATAATCCCAACTAGACGTCGTTGACCATTACCAGTCTCACCTTTGAATATTCCCCATGCAAGTCCCACCTTTCACTTATTTTTCCTCCACCGGTTCTCAGTTAAGAAAACTTAACGGTGTTAAGTTTTTTTTTTTCTGAATTACAAACTGACGTATTAGGGCTTTTGATCAGAACGAGGATACAGAGTCTATTGATGTAAAACTTACCTCAAAATGGTGCTCCAAACGACTTGATTTTTGTTAATTGGAAGTTTAAACACCTGAATTGAAGCACCGTTTTCATCGTTTGGAGCACAATTTCAAGGTAAGTTTTACATCATTCGACTCGTATCCTCGTTTCGATCAAAAGCCAAAAAAATGTCAGCTTGTAATTCAGAAAAAAAACTTAACGGAGTTAAAATTTTTTAACTAAGCACCGGTGAAGGAAAGATAAGTGGAAGATGGGACTGGCATGCAGAATATTCAAAGATAAGACTGGTAATTGTCAATGACGTCTAGTTAAGATTATTTTAGAACTAATTCCCCTTATCTAAGTGATAACTATAGCCATTTAAAGTCATGTCAATAAATATTTTGTTATGGGAATGCTTTATCCATCAGCGCGTACATAATGAGACTTATTAAATATTCTTTATTCCATAATTTCACACACTTATTCTATTCAATACATTTGTATCATCAAGCATCATCTAAGTGATAACTATATCTCTCTTGTTCTCTTTTATCTTGTTCGTCTAGTTTGTATTAGCTCATTTGTATTTATGGTGTGGTGTTCAAATCTACTGATCGGTTACTCTTTGGTGATATTTTTAAGTTGGGTATAATCTTCTGAAAAATCTTTTGTCACCGTTTTGTCGTTTTTTCTGTATTCTTGTATATATCCATGCATCTAATAGAATTGGATAATATAAATTTTGTGAAAAATAGAATGAATTGAGATCATGATAGATAATTACAAGTGAAAAATATAGAGGGGAGATTACAAAAATATCAGTTGACCAAATAACATTATCAAAATGTCACCTTCAAGCGTTCATGGAGTGCGGCACAAACCATGGGAGGCGCCCGTGTGTCACCTTTAAGCGTCCATCAATGCTGACACGTGTCAAGAATCATTGTGACATCCCACATTGGTTGTAAAGGGGAACAAAAGCTTTCTTTTAAGGGGCTGGATACCTTCACTATCGTGACGCGTTTTAAAAACCGTGAGGGCGGGCGCTGTGGGTATGCTGGCTGCCAAAGCGGACAATTTCATGATGCGGTTACGCTGGACTGTCACAGATGGTATCAGAGCTAGGACCAGACTGTTGTGCCAGTGAGGACGCTGGCCCCGTAAGGGGGGTGGATTGTAACATCCCACATTGGTTGTAAAAGGGAACAAAGGCATCCTTTTAAGGGGCTGGATACCTTCACTATCGTGACGCGTTTTAAAAACCGTGAGAGGTGGGTGTTGTGGGCGTGCTGGCTGTCAAAGCGGATAATATCATGGTGCGGTTACACTGGCAGCACACCCTCATCGCATGCCCCTCACAGTTTTTAAAACGCGTCATGATGGTGAAGGTATCTAGCCCCTTAAAATGAAGCCTTTGTTCCCTTTCACAACCGATGTGGGATATCACAATCCACCCCCTTAAAGGGTCTAGTGTCCTCGCGGGACCTAGCACTACCTATCCGACCCTGGCTCTGATACAATCAATAACAGCCCAGCGTAACCGCACCATGATGTTGTCCGCTTTGGCCGTCAGCATGCCTTCAGCGCCTGCCTCTCACGTTTTTTAAAATGCGTCATGATGGTGAAGGCATCCAGCCCCTTAAAAGGAAGCCTTTATTCCCCTTCACAACCGATGTGAGATATAACAATCCACCCCTTTAAGGGGTCTAGTGTCCTCGCGGGACCTGCCATCACCGGTTCAGCCCTGGCTCTAATACAATCTGTAACAGCCCAGCTTAACCGCATAATAAAATTGTCCGCTTTGGCAGCCAGCACGCCCTAAGTGCCTGTCTCTCATGGTTTTTAAAACGCATCATGATGGTGAAGGTAACCAGCCCCTTAAAAGGAAGCCTTTGTCCCCCTTCACAACTGATGTGGAATATCATAATCCACCCCCTTAAGGGGTCCAGCGCCCTCGCAGGACCTGGAACCACCGGTCCGGCCCTGGCTTTGATTATTGTGACATCCCACATTGGTTGTAAAGGGAAAAAAGGCTTCCTTTTAAGGGGCTGGATACCTTCACCATCATGACGCGTTTTAAAGTCGTGAGGAGGAAGCGCTGAGGTCGTGCTGGCTGCCAAAGCAGACAATATCATGGTGCGGTTACGCTTGGCTGTTACAATCATGGATTAAGTCGACGACTGACTCCTCAAAGGCAAAAAGGTTGCTGATACGTCAGGCTGACTCCTCCTAGTGGCTTGGCTGACTCCTACTAGTGGCTTGGCTGACTCCTCGTTTTGACTTAGCTGACCTCTCGTTTTGGCTCCGCTGACCCCTCGTTTTGGCTAGGCTGACTCCTCAATTTTATTTTCTTTTCCACATTTCTTTTTAATTTTATTTAATTTAGATATTTTATTATTTTGTCGAGCCTATAAATAGGCAACCTTATTACATACTTCTTTAAAAAAAACGGGTTTCCCATGGTGGCTTAAGATGAATCAGCTTATTTTTATTAATTTTTTTATAACTAATCACAACATTAAAAGGTTAATATCAAAAGTAGTTGTTTTCTTCAAACATGAGCGGAAAAATAGACATTTTGTTTTTCAACGTAAATGAAAAATCGCTTATACTTCTTAACACAAAACGTATATTTTTTCGTTAATGTTTGAAGAAAACGACTACTTTTGATATTAACTTTTTAATTTTGTGATTAGCTTTAATAAAAATAAGCTAATGCATTTCAAGCCACTATTGGAAAACCGTTTTTTTTAAAACCAAACAACAAGGTTGCGTATTTTGTAGTCTACACAAATAATAAAATATCTAAATTAAATAAAATTAAAAAGAAATGTGGAAAAGAAAATAAAATTTGAGGAGTCAATCTAGCCAAAACGAGGGGTCAGCGGAGCGAAAACGAGGAGTTAGCCAAGCCAAAACGAAGAGTCAGCCAAGCCATTAGGAGGAGTTGCCATGCCACTAGAAGGAGTCAGCACGGCGCATTGGAAGAGTCAGCCAAACCACTAGTAGGAGTCAGCCATGCCACTAGGAGGAGTCAGCCCAACGCATCAGCCACCTTTTTGCCTTTGAGGAGTCAGCCGTCGACTCAATCCATGATTCTTGACACGTGTCAGCACCCCATTTATGGACGCTTGAATGTGACACACGGACGTCTCCCATGGTTCAGGCGTCACTCCATGGACGCTTGAAGGTGACATTATGGTAATGTTACTTGGTCAACTGCCATTTGTAATTTCCCAAAAGATAAATATTTGTGCAAGTCAATGACCATATCAAACTCTAGCATGTTGATTCTTCGATCCATTTCTCTTTCATTATCGTAGAATTGTTGGAGAAAAACTTGTTGAAGATGAGATTTGGGTATCAAAGATTTGTAAATGTAGTAATTTCTTTTCTAGTGTGTATATTGAAAAAAGGGTATTTGGATGTTGGAAGTTCTTTTACCTTTTTCTTATTTGCATAATTAACCCATGTAATTACATTAGAGTTAATTAGAAAAAGGATCCTTTTGTAATAAAACATTATTTGAGTCAATTCGTTCAAATTATAGATAGTAACATTTTCTTTCTTATCTATTCACAGTCACTTTTTTTATAACACTCACATAGAATTTGATAAAAGGATTGTTAATGCTCTTACATAACTAAAACTGAAAAATCTAAACCCCATGGGTGGATCTATAAAGAAGGGTGCGGTAGCCGAGCTACCCCTCAACCATCTGTGGAACCATCACCGGAGTACTCAACCATCGACTATGTATGATATATACTATATTTAAATTAACAAATTCGTTTGTAGCTCAGTGGTGGCATTTGCTAGAGTTACATACGGAATTCAGAAGATGCGCTTTCAATCCTCTCTAACACTTGCTGCTCACCAGTTTTCCCAATTTTAGTCTTTTTTAACAAATAATTGATACCTATCAATAGTATCGAGCCTGGGGTCTCACTGTGAAGGGGTATGATCCCAAATCCAGCGCCGGCCAAGGAATTAACCTTAGTTCGCGCACGAGACCATACCCAAAACATTCAGAAATGATAACTTCTCTGCCCTCGCGCCGACCATTTGGACATCTCCAAGACCGCGCGCGAGGTCAGGAAGCAGACTAAACCATTTCTGGCACTTAGCTTTCAGAGAAGAAACCTAACCTTGCGCCGGCTTCACAGATGTCCCTTAGGTCGAGCAAGAGATAAACGCGCAAGGCATCAACAGACAAGTACAAGTGGTACAAATGGCAGGACAGTGGGACAATAGGCGCCAAATAGGTTGTATTGGATCATGCTGCATGATGGATAAATCGTATAGGAGATAGTAAGTACACAAGGACACATACGTGGCACCAATCAGCTTGCGCCGACCACTGTCCCAGGATCTCCACTCAACTGCTGATGACAGACATGGCAACAAGGACAACGGCCAGGACACGTGGATCCACTCAACGTGCGCCAGCTATCCTCTCACCAGTATTCACTAACAGTCGTGGCAGAGGGAACAGAATGGATATTCCTTGTTGTCGACCTCAGGCCCAAGGCCCATCAGCACATTTCCTTCATAAATCATCTCGGCTATAAATAGAGGACTTCACCTTCAGGTTTAGGGATCGCTTTCCTACTCTCTCACTCTAAACACACACTATTATCCTCAAAGCATACATATTCTCACGCCGGAGGGTGGTTACAAGGAGAACCCCCCTATTCTACTCATTGTAATGAGCTTACGGTGTGTTGTTAGTTTTGCAAGATCTTCATTAGCGATTTGGCGAGACGAAAGAAGATTAACCTTTATTTGTCGAGGCACATTCCACGAACTAATCACCAGATTACTTTGGTGTTTCTTCACACTGGAAGCAGCCTTTCTAACCTACGGGGTAGAGATAAGGCTATCAACATATTACCTTTCTTAGATCCAACTTAGTTTTGATATTGATTAAATTTAGTGAGTATGATGAGTACCTTAAGTATTGATTGAATTTAATTAGTATGATGATATCAATAATATGCATAATGGTTGTACTCTTACCTTTCTTTACAAAATTTAAATTGTTCCTTATTCAGAGTTAGCTAAATTTCCAGAATAAAAGTTTCATGTTATAATAAATAGTTACAATTTAGATAAAAACTAATATCAAATACTTTAACTTTTTGCTTTTTCTTTTATATTTAATTTAATTTTATTAAATATGTTTAGAAATACTTTCAATAAAAAAAACAATGAACCGAACACTTGTGGATACCTTTTTGTTATATTACAACAATACTTTTAATGGTTTCTCTTTCGCTTGCTATCTCCCGCTACAAATATTATCATTCTACTAGGTTCAAATTTTGTTTTTTGATACCCTTAAATTTATATTCTAATTCAACACTGCTAAACCCGTTACTAAAAAGATTGTTTATATTATTCTATTGAATTCGATGGGATATTGGAAAAAAAAAAAGCAAACTATCGTATTTGTATATATTTTTAATTAATTTAATTTAATTTTTAATCTAAAAATCATGAATTTAGATTAGAGGTCAAACAAAGAATATAAAGGAAATAGAAAAAGTAAGCCACAAAAATCTTTGGAGGATAGCATGAAGTGTCATATCTATACACCTTACAATATCCATATCATCTCCTTCCTCAACTCTCAAACTTAAACCCCTCACATCACATTTCCTCTTATTATTATTCTCCCTCCAATTTCTCTTGTGATCCGATCTCTCCTTCATTTTCTTCTTCACTTCAATGGCGGTTGCAGAGTTGACCCCTGCTTACACAACCACCGACGTCAGCAAATCCAAACTGTCTTATGTTTCATCCTCATCTCGTCTCTCGTACCACCGCCGTCTTAGTTTCCAACATCTTTCTCGCCCCACTGTCCGTTGCTCTGTTACCTCAAAGTAAGCAAACTTGTTCTACTGTCACTTGCAGTTTGTTGTATTTTCAATAATTTTGTTGTTTAGCAATTAGAACTTGTGTTTGTTGTTGATTATTTGAAGCAAAATTCAAGCCCCAGTTGGTGTTGATCCGAAACCGAAGCCGGATTGTTACGGTGTGTTCTGTCTCACTTATGATCTCAAGGCTGTAAGTTTGTTACTCTCATTTGCTGTTGCTACTTTTATATACCGTTGGCCTTAAAAATAAGTCTAGATGTCGGATTCCGGAGAATGATTTTGATTTGTGTTGTGAACATTGTCAGGAAGATGAAACGAAATCATGGAAGAAGATGATTAATGTTGCGGTTTCCGGTGCAGCTGGGATGATAGCCAACCATTTACTCTTCAAGGTAATTAATTATTATAACCGGACGTTAGGACATTGGATATTAAGTTGTTAGATAAGATTCTAAGTTATGATATCTGTTATTGTATAGATTGTTAGAAAAAGAGTTTAATTTTCATTTCGTACCAAACATGCCGACTTTAATTTTCATTTCGTTCGATAAAGAGTTTCCATTGGACAAGTTCGTGTGCTACATGTTCACGAACGTTCAAACTGAACCTAGATGAAAAACAGTTGAGTTATAATTTATACGATTATTGTATAGGTTGCCGTATTGGCTTAATTGTACAGGCTTATGGTATTGTAAATACGCAATGATGTCAAATGGTAAAATACTCAATTGCTTGTTGAATCAATAGGTGATGATTACAATATATAGAAATGGCACGAAACCCTAATACCTAAAGTGGGCCCGTGGGCTCACACCTCAGTAATAATATAGTCTAATAAATTATACATGGTATCTTGTGGTTCTTGTCACCAAATTACATAATTAATACGAAATCTTCCTCGATCATAGTTGAAGATGCAAATACAAGAACCTTAGATTAACAAAAAATAAAAATGCGTTGAACAAATACCAAACAATCAATTATGACGTAATGTTTTTCCTGTAGTGTCTAGGAAAAATATATCGTCTACCACGCACTCTAAAATGATCGAATCTGTATAGCTTGTTACTACGCTTGAAGGAAGATTCATTACTCATCGTTTAATTGCAGCTTGCATCTGGTGAAGTTTTCGGCCCGGACCAACCTATTGCCCTTAAACTTTTGGGATCTGAACGATCATTTGGAGCTCTTGAAGGTAACAACTAACACTATTCTTTAATGGGATTAAAAAAGAAACGATACCTATATATCGCAATGGTCATCATGTAGGTGTTGCCATGGAACTTGAGGACTCGTTATATCCATTGTTAAGAGAAGTAAGCATCGGTATAGATCCATACGAGGTATTCCAAGATGCGGAATGGGCTCTTTTGATTGGTGCAAAGCCTAGAGGACCAGGAATGGAAAGAGCTGATTTGTTGGATATTAACGGCCAAATCTTTGCAGAGCAGGTGCTTTTAGTCGAAAATATTAATAACATTTGTCAGAAATTTATAATTTAATGGAGATGTTACATGTTGACTCAGGGAAAAGCTCTCAATGCTGTTGCATCACCTAATGTCAAAGTCATGGTGGTGGGAAACCCCTGCAATACCAAGTATGGAAAACTACATTTTGACTTTTGTCCAAGTCAAACCGTAACACTTTGTATGTTTTTTGCAGTGCTTTGATATGTATGAAAAACGCTCCGAAAATACCTCCAAAGAATTTTCATGCGTTAACTAGACTAGACGAGAATAGAGCAAAATGTCAGGTATTATTTCCGTTTATAAGTAACTTTAACTAATTTTGAAACATATATGAACTTGTTATTATTCTTTTCACAGTTGGCTTTAAAAGCAGGAGTTTTCTACGATAAAGTCTCTAACGTCACCATTTGGGGAAACCACTCGACAACTCAGGTTACTGAATGTTTTTCTAACTTACTTTTGTTTCATTTGCTGAATTTGATTTATTTGTCTTAGGTTCCAGATTTTTTAAATGCTAAAATACATGGAATTCCCGTTACAGAGGTTATTAGGGATAGAAAATGGTTAGAAGAGGAATTTACCCAAGTGGTACAGACAGTAAGTCTCGTTTAACGACACTATTTTGCTTGTTTCAGCGTTTAACTCTTTTTCTTTTTTTAACTTTATAATACTAAACGCGGGTAAATGTTTTGTAGAGAGGCGGAGTATTAATAAAAAAGTGGGGAAGATCTTCGGCAGCATCAACTGCTGTTTCCATTGTGGATGCGATAAGGTCTCTTGTAACACCCACACCCGAGGGTGATTGGTTTTCAACCGGAGTAAGTTTCCTGTTAGATGTTATCTTTTTATATCTTTAACGCGTTAGTTGGATACAATAGTTTATTTTAGCTAAATACAGAGTATGTTAAACAGGCCAAGCGAGTCAAACCAGTAGAAAGTTGCCCAAAGTGCAGTGTAGTTTCATACATAGAGCCTTATAAATAAATTCATCAAAACATTAGATTATCATTGTAGTAGACTAACTCTTTACATTGGAAAACCGCAGGTTTATACTAATGGAAATCCTTACGGAATAGCGGAGGGTATTGTTTTCAGCATGCCTTGCAGATCCAAGGTAAGTACTAATCACACTTTTTTTACATTTAGGTTTCAACTCTTCTTCTAAATTGTATAATTCAACTCAGTTAATTTTTTCGGTTAGGGGGATGGCGATTACGAGCTTGTTAAAGACGTGATATTCGATGACTACCTATGGAAAAGAATTAAAAAGGTACTCGAAATCTTCACTCTTCAAATCTTTAATATTTTTATCTTACAAGGTACAATGCTAACGTCGCTATCATAATTTTTTAGTCTGAGGACGAGCTGCTTGCCGAGAAGAAATGCGTAGCACACTTAACGGGGGAGGTGAGTACCCCGATACCAGTGAAAACGGGTTGTGTTGACTTGTAAACATTTCTTTATATAAGCTTTGAACTTCATGAATAATTGATACTTTTAATATATTGAATATGATTATCCGGACTATATAATTATAAAGAGTAAAGTACACGATGGTCCTGTGGTTATCCAAAATTTTGGATTTGGTCCCTAGCTTTTCAAAAGTACACGGATGGTCCCTGTGGTTTGAACTTTGTAACGCATTTAATCCCCAGCTAACAAATCTAAAGGTTTGGCAGGTCCAAGTTAGGGACTAAATGCGTTACAAAGTGAAAAACAACAGGGACCATCCGTGTACTTTTGGCAAAAGTATTGGACTAAATGTGTTACAAAGTGTAAACCAGAGGGACCATCCGTGTACTATTGAAAGGCTAGGGGATCAAATCCAAAATTTTGGTCAACTCAGTGTACTTCACTATAAATCTATTTATTTTTAATAATCATGTTTACTTTCAGGGAATTGCGGTATGTGACCTGCCAGGGGATACAATGCTTCCGGGAGAAATGTAGATCTAGGTATATAAAATCATTGATTAAAACTTTATCTGGCATATCAGGCCAATACTGAGATCTTCAGGAAACAGAACTAGAATTATGTGTGCGCACATCATGTTCTTGTTATTGAACATGTATGGTTGCCAATAATGGGCAGTTTATGCCATTGGTATTTGTAACTCTGTCAACCGGTTCAATTGTGTCGTCTCCGTCAAACTTCAGAAACACGCGTATATTGTGCTGTTGCTATACCGTTTTCAGAGTTCAAAACGGTCATTGTTATGCGAATAATGTTATATCAGTTAGCTAGAGATGACAAATGGACACATGAGTATGTGTATGCTCACCTTTAGACTTATTTTTAGTCGACGAGTATCACACAACCTCTCACCTTTAAACTTATAATAACTAACCCAAATCTTAAAAAAAAAAAAAAAAAACAGTTTAGGAGGTTGTGTGCATTACCAATAGAATTTGTGTGACTTTCAACCGGTTCGATCCATTGCCCGTTTGAGATAAGACACAGGCCAAATCAACCAAATGGGTCAGATAGGCCACCTCCTAATTTACAAATCAAGGAAATCTTTTGTTTTAAGCGTTAACACCTCACGGGTAAGAGATGAGTCGGGGAGACTCTTTGTGTTTGCATTTGAATCAAAAGCGTACTGGAAATTGTCGATATCCGAATCAAAGAATGAGGTATACTCATTAAGAACATCAAAGCCAGAATCTATGTCCATAACATTTTTAAGGTCTCCAGCTTGAAAGAACAAGCTATCATCAAGTGGAAAATCACCATCAGTAGCATCCTGTTGGAATCGTGGTTTATTTGGATCAAGAACACAACGGTAACGAATGATGTGTGACCACTGTGAGAAATCAAGAATGTGGAAAACAACAAACGGTAACTGAACGTCGTAATCTTGGTGAATTGTTCAAGATGCGATAGGAAGTATTTATACATACAAGATGACAGTTATCGATGGTTATGTTCCGCAGATAAGTCTAATTATCAGTATCACATTACAATAATAATTAAATGAGTAAATTACAAAAATCGTCATTTATGATTACATTATATTGCAAAGTATGACTTTTGTTTTCAAAAAGTAAAAAAAAAAGTGTGCAAATCCTAGTATGTTCTTTAGCCATAAGTCAGGTAGCTTTCATGGATAAATCTGACTAAATGGACTGTAATCACCACCAAAACCACTAACTCCGACGATCACCTAACCCCCACCGCAACCAATTCCGACAACCACCACACCACTCCCACCAGACCCTCCATCACCATCAGCACCACCACCGAATCAGACAACCACCGCAAGAACCCATCACAAAGCAATCCGACAACCACCACGAGAACCCATCAAATCCACCATCTTCTTCATCTGTAAACTCACAAGAAATTCCCTGTAAGAAAAACCCATCGCAACAACCCTTTGTCATCCCTGATTCTCCATCTCCCTTTTCAGATCTGTTAGGATTCAGTCAAATCACAACAATCAAGGACTAATCCGGTGTGTCGGATGACGACGGTTGAGGCTTGACGGCGGGTAGCTGGTTGCAATGGTGGTTGCTTGAAAGTGGATGGAGGTTGGAGTTGTGCGGTGGTTGTCGTATTTGGTGGCGGGGTGTCAGATTTCGTGGTTTTAGTGGTGGTTGGTGGTATGAAGGGGGTGGCAAGTGGGCGGTGGTTGTAGCAGGAAGGGGATGGCTGGTGGTGGCAAGAAGGGGGTGGCAAGTGGGCAGCGATGGTGAGGAAATGGGTGGCTGGTAGTGGCAGGAAGGAGGTGGCAAGTGGGTGGCGGTATTTAAAGAGTTGAGACAGAGAAAGAAGGTTTCTTTGTTACATATATATACTAGTTTATATGCGGTCTGACAAACGCGTTTAAAAAAGTAAATTTAAAACATATTAATAAATATGATGTATGATTTTTTAAAAATCAAAATAACATGCAACCAAGTAATTCTAAATAATAATGTTTTGACACTTGTCAGTTTCATTTTTTATTTTATGAACACAAGTATCACTTTAGTAAGTTGTTCAGGAAATATATGTTGACATCTCTATTTTTTAAAATGTTCCTATGAAATGTTTATATAGAGCATGAAGTAACAAAAATTAATGCTTATCTAGATAAAATAATAAAAAATAAGTAAATAACCTACAAACTAAGTAATTTGACATAAAAGTGTAAAAAAAATATAAAATTACATTATAAATTTCTAAAAACTTCTTTGTATACAACATTTGATGTTGTATTTGAAAGATTACCATCACTATCTAGAATAACAACTTTGAGGCCATCTCGTTTTGTAACTCTTGATAATGCGAAATACAATTGACCATGTGTAAAAACTGGTTTTTTCAAAAACAAACCAACTCTGGAGAGTGATTGTCCTTGACTTTTGTTTATGGTCATTGCAAAAGATACGGCAAGCAGGAATTGTCTTCTTTGTAACTTAATGTGAAGTTTTTTGTCTATAGGCATCAACGTAATTCTAGGAATATAGTGACGATCTCCAATGTGACTTCCAGATATAATCTCTACCTGTATAACACGCTTACCCAAATAGACCACCTTTAATCGAGTTTCGTTACACAATCCACTTTTTTTATCAATATTTCTAAGAAGCATAACCGGAACACCTACCTTCAACACTAACCTATGGTTTGGCAAACCTGAAGCTTTAATTCCATTAAGAATATCAGGTAAGCATAAACTGTCATCTAAATTCTCATTAACCATTTATGTTGGACATATACTATCTGAACTTAGATATTGCTTTTCATCTCCAGGAAAAATTGAGAGCAACCGATCATTAATTTCTTGAACCACATCATTTTTTGGAGCCAGAATTGCTCTTTGATGGAAGAAATTTTGATCATTGAAATGATCTAGAAGAGACGGATATACAAACTCGATTAACTCAGAAATGAGATCTGATGAATCTTTGATGAGAAGATCTTCGGGTATTTGTACTTTTGTATCACCGTCATTGATATCACCAACATTACCTTCCCCTATATCCAAAATCCATTTTGCAAAGTTCCTAGTTTTCTCTATTTCAAATGAATCATTTGAGGTACTCAACCTCAAGTTTTTTGTTAATTTAAGGACCTTGCAATTTCTCCAGATGTAAGACGAACTTAAAGAAGCATTTACAATTTGTTTTCTACTTCCACCTGGGACCACCGGTAGTATTTGTCGGAAATCTCCTCCAAAAACTATAACTTTTCCACCAAATGGTAATTATGATGTTGCTCCAGATGCAGATCTGAAAATGTCTTTTAACGATCTGTCCAAAGCTTCAAATTCATGTTTATGTACCATTGGTGCTTCATCCCAGATAATAAGTGATGTTTCTTGTAATAAACGTGCAAGATCGTTGTCTGGCTTTATGAAGCAAAAAAGAATCCTCATCTAAATTTATAGGAATGTGAAATCGGGAGTGAGCAGTCCTCCCTCCTGATAGCAAAAGAGATGCAATTCCACTTGAAGCAACACTTAAAACAATTTTGCCTTTATATCTTATAAATGCACATAAGGTCTTCCAAAGATATGTTTTTCCAGTCCCACCGTAACCATAAACGAAAAACACGCTTCCTTTGTTGTCAGGAACCGCCGTGATGATTTCTTGATATATAACACGTTGTTCATCAGTTAGTGAAGAAAAAAGGTTATGAAACTCTTCAGCTAATATCTCCTTGTCGTAAGCCAACTCTTCACTAAGTAAAAGATTGTTTGCAGAAGATATACAATCATGATTAGGAAAAGGCATTGTTGATAACCTTTTTAGAGTCGAATTATTTCTAAGTAGAAACTTTTCAATCTCAAACAATGTTAGGTTTTTAATTTGATCTTCATTAAGTACTAAACCTGTAAAAAATTTAAAATAATGTTAAAATGATATAAATTACATTAACTATAACATTTGTATATAAAATAATATAATGGATAATACCTGGATGTTTTAAAATAAGATGTTGTTGTACAGAATGTCATCTGACAAGTAAGTGAGTGTTCTTTCCCACACAAATTCAGGTCTAGACATACTCTCGGACATTAACATTGTACAAAATAAACTTCGTAAGTAATAACCCGAGCCTGTGAAACTTGCTTCTACAATTGCTTCAACATATTCATTGTCATCATCCAAAAGGCCATATGCATAGCATGCATCTCTAAAAGTAGGATATTCAACATCATTTACTGTTCTAATATCCTCGAATGTTTTTGGACCTTTCACCTTGTTCAACAAAATTCTTAAATAATAAGCTTCCCCAATAGAAGGAGAAACTGAATGAATTCTGCCAATGGAAAACCCTCTTTTCCTTTGTTTCCACATACGTTTGTTGTTTTTCCAAACAAATTTTGTAGGGAATTCGACATAAGTTAGCTAACATGCTTCTGGGTAACTTTGATTGCAATGAAACCACTCTAAAAACATTGAAGCAGCCACTGAAGGTTTATCTAAGACATCTTCTATTTCTTCACTTTCCTCATACATAACATGTTGTTGTCTGGGAAGATGAAAAGGAAGCCTAATGACCGACGGATTCCTATAATGTATATCATAAGAAAAAATCCTCCAAGATGCTTCACAAGCAGATATGTATCTACAACTATAGTAGTCTGTGATTTCATCAACCTTCTTTTCATGGTTATTTGGTTCATTAGTTGGTACAAAACAAATTGATGCCCTATCATGACCTTTGTTTGTATATTTAAACAAATATTTGATTGAACCAGCCTGATTGCACCACTCAACATTGATGTGTGCTTGATATCTTTGTAAAAGTATTTTGTTGTATGGCACAACGCTTCGATTATCTAGCTTGACATTTGACTTGTCAACAAACAAACCATTGTTGCGTCTTCTATAAATAGGAAAACAATCACCATCTATGCATGTCGAATCACGAAATTTCTTTGGAAATTTTTTAGAACACTTTCCATCAATCATGCATGGACAGTTCATGTTTGCAACGCAACAAGGACCATGAATCATGAACTCACTTACAAGAGAATATAACTCTGGATCTTTTTCTTTGTCTGGTATTTCGGCTGAAATGAATGGATCGATATAATCTACAGTTGGAAGTTTGTGGTCGGCATGCATAAATAAGCACAAATGAGCATGAGGCAAGCCACGTTTTTGAAACTCCACCGTATATACAGCTAAAATGATGAAAAAATAGAAAATTATGTCATATAATTAATTTATAATGTTTGGTAATGTTTAGTGAGTTCATAGGCATATATAACATAGTTTATGAGAAATGTAATAACAATGTAGAAACATCTGAAGAATAAAATAATGATATGAAATACCTGCTTGAAGCTTTCCAAGAATTGCATGATCCCTTAAGTCTTTAATAATGGAATCCAACTTCATTTTAAATAATCGACATAAAATGTCAGGTCTGTCTTCCGGGTTAAGAGTCGTGTCTTTAAGAAACCTCTTCACTTCAGGCCATTTTGGGTTACATGTTATTGTTATGAAAAAATCTGGATATCCATACCATTTACAAAGGGACATGGCATCTAAATAATTTTGAAACATGTACCATGCACTACCAGTAAAAGAGGAAGGTAATATAACACGCTGACCAATTTGGAGACATCACTTTTGCCTTGATTTTTAACAGAACATAAATTCTCATAAGTCTCGCGTCTTAATTTGTTTTGTTGAGTACGTATGTATAAGAGCCTTTCGCTTTCAATCATAGTATATGCATCAACAAAAAATTGTTGAAAAAGCCTTCTAGAATTAAGAATCAAAGAAAAAGTATTCAATCTGTCTTGGATTCTATAACAAAAGTATTCTCTCATTGTGCATGTATGTCTTTTACTGATGGTTGAAGTAGAAACATCACGATGAAGGATATCAATTCTATAACCATCATCACCATACACAAAAAGTAGGGGATATTGAAGAGCAAATAAGAAGGATGTAGTTCACTAATACGTTAGAGATAACCTTCTTTAGTCTTAACAATAATATCTCTAGGTTCAAATGAAGTGTCAATATCTCCAACTATTAAAGCAGCAATTTCAGAAGCGGTTGGCAAGTTATATGTCCTACCATCTTGATTCCTTTTTGCAATAAGACGTATCTTTAGATTTTCATGAGGATTGCTTTGAAAACAATATCGGGCCATTCTATAAGACTTAACCAACTCATTGTGTGAATCTAACATTGCGTTCAAATCTTGAATAATTTCAACATCCAAATTTTCTGTACTTGATGTGGAGACTTTTTTGGTTTGCCTAATTAGAATAAATACAATATAAAGTAAATAAGGTTTGATAAAATAATGTATTTTAGCTAAATGAAATTTTATAAATGATTTAGGAAACATACCCTAAAGCGTCTTGTCTGTTTGCAACCTCATTCTCAGTGTCATATATATATAACTGAGAGAATTTAGGCTTTGATCCATCCATTGGTAGAAGACTTCCAATAGTATGATAATTTTCACCACTAAGTCTGAATACAAAAGGAGAATTACCTTTGTTAATGGAGGAATCTACTTTTCCACCCATGGAAGTAAAAGAAAACATTGAGTTGTAACGACGAATGTTTTTCAAAAAATGTTTGCTTTTCGAATCCAAAGAAATATAAAGACTTTTATAATCAGATGGTGGGTCCTTGAAATCTGGAAGTTTGACTTTGCTGTAACCACAACATAGAGAAAAGCTTGATTTAGTCTTTCTCTGGTAACTTCTTAAGACTTCATCCTTCTAAAATTTTGCGTGACATGTTTCACATATATGACTTTGATCACCATGATCCAAGTAATCTGTAATGGTATTGTCTAATATGATTAGTATATAATTATAATATAGTATATTGTAAATCGAATATTACCTTTTGATTTTCCACAAAATATGTTTGTAATAATTTCTCCATTAAGATGGTGTTCTTCTCGCAAATTGTCGGATGAAGATGCTTGAATATTGTTATTTGACGTAGATGTACATGAAAAATGAATTCATATTAAAATTTGTTCATATAAATATAAAAACAGGTAATGTATAATAATCTGCAATTATATTTTGTAATTAAAAATATATGAGTACCTAGTATACTTGCAAATAATTTAGATGTTTGTGTAGTTGTACTTTGAAAGTTTATAGATGTGGATTTAATGGTTGGTTTTTTGCTATTCCGATATTGCTTTCTGATGCTCCGACAAAACTTGGGGCTAGTATAATCATCATTGGTGATTGAAGCTGTGACACATAAAAGGTTGTATATAAAGACAAAAACTAAATGGAAATATGTAGTTTTTAAAACGATTGATTAAATAGAAAATATGTTTCTATATACCATTTGTAATATCTGATAGCGGGGGTGTATAATAGATATTTGAAGAAGTAACAAGGGTATGTTGATTTGGAATTGATTGATAAGGAATAACCACTTCCTTCCCATAAGCAACACTTCTGTTATTTGGTGATTTGTTAGAACTGAGTTGGATATTTTGCAAACCTGCTTTATCATATCAAACATTGAGTATTGTAATAATAATGTACAAATATTATTTATATAAATTAAAAATGTTAATTATACATTTAAAAATATATGTTGTTATTAACAAAAAACACTTGTAAACATATATATTACCTTTTAAATTGTTGTTGGATTTTCTTTTAGCCATCTCTTCTTTTCTGATTAGTCGTCTTTCCTTACAATCTATAATGACTTCAGACATTTAAGATATGATTGAATAAGTAATAAATAGATAAATCAAATTTATACCATTTGTAATGTTAGATAGCGGACTTTGAATTTGTACGTCTGAATACAAAAAATAAGATGCAATTTTCATTAGTTTCAAATAACTGATTTATAAATAGTAAAATTAAATATTGAATGTCATATGTTAATGAAATATGAGAATGTATTAAAAATATGACCTTTGATTGTGCAACGAAAATCAAATACTTGTCCTCTTTTGGCTGCCATATGTAATTTTCTTTTCTTTCGCATAAGCTTTGCTTCAAAAGATTGATCATTTTGATCTGTGGAATACGTGTGAAAATAATAAATTTAGTTGAGAGAAACATGAAACATGTTGGCGAGAAATCTAAAAACAACTTATTGAGTTATTACGTTTTAAAAATACATAATAAGTGAACAAATACTTTGAAATTCAAGGAATTTTGTATGTTAAAAGTGTTGATAAATCTCAAAACTAATGTATCTAAAAGATAACAAATGGTGTTTTAAATGTTTTTTTTTAAACTACGTAATTGAGTAAGTCTTTGTCAAACTCTATACCAAAACATGGTCTTACATTTTGCAAAAAAAGTGTTTAGTTACCTTCAATGTTAATAATATAATACATTTAAATTCATTTTGAATGTCAATTTTAAAAACTAATTGACTAAAATTTATACTAATTATCAAATGAATATAATAACCCATATTATAAGAATAAAGTTGTTGAAAAGTAACATTGGCTGAAAAAAAATACAGTATCTTTTTAAAATTTTAATGACAGAAAATATAATGTTGAAAAATTAGAAGATAAATGTAACCAAACATTAATACAATAAAAACCAAAACATAATAATTGTTTTGGCATATTATCTTAAAGCAATGAGTCAAACAAACGGATTAAACTTCTTAAAACATAAAACTTGGAATCATTCCAAGCTAGCAGTTCTTAAATGATTAACATAATTCAAAACACACTAAAATAACATAGAAAAAACACAATTAGAACATGAAGAGTTTGAAGCCTTTATTTTTCTATTTTGGGAATTAGGAGAGTTGGTTTGACATGGTGAACAGGTTTGGTGTTTGATAATTCTCCATTTTCCTCAAAATCATCACTCTCCACCAAGTTTTTCTTGAAATCAGGTTTCTTTGATTTCCTCTTAAAGAATACAGCCTCACCAACATGCTTACTTTCCATGCAATTCTCATCCAAATTTTTCGACAAAGGGGTGATAACATTATCATCCATCGACTCGATAACAGCCTAAAATGATATAAACAATTGGTGTCACAATAAATACCAAACATAATTTGAATTAAACAGATTAAGGTGTTCATAATTTGAAGTATATTTTTAAATTAACATACCTTTGATTTGAGATTTTCGTTTGATTCGATATCAACATTAATATTAGTCAAGTTATCATCCTGGATTGTATGTAAATTAAAATACTTAAATCTAATTTAGAAAGTTTACAATGTAAATATATATATATAATAAAGATATATTACTGATGAGAAATTATTGATATTATAGAATGCATACACTCAAGTTAACGGTTTCTTGTGAATCCGTATCAGCGAACCTATTGATCAAAGAAGCATACTTGTCGACCTACAATGTATTTCACATATTAAGTATGGCAAATCACTTTCAATATTAAATCTAACTTAAATATATTACTGAATAATAGTAATAACTCAATGTTGTTTGCTTTTTTTTCGAGCTCACATATGTCATCCTCATCATCAGTAAATTTAGAAACGCCAAAAAACAAAAAGTTGTTTTCAATGTTAAATTGACTTATGTCAATCTTAAATGCAAATTTTCTTCCCAAAAGAGCTTCGAACTCGTCCGGGTAGAGGCCCTTATCACCACCCTGTAGTATATAAATAAACTGTTATAGTAATGACATATTATATGGAAAATATAAAAATGATGTAAATTTAAAGAGACAATCTTACAGCAAGATGTTTCTCAATTAAGTTTGATGCAGTTGTTTTCAGAATTTTACAAGCATCTCTATCAAACAATGTCAACGACACAATTCCACTTGAATCTTGAGCAGTCAATGGGATTTTTAGCCTAAACAACAAAGTGTAGTCATTTAAGGTATGAAATCTAAACAACTAAGAGAGAAAAATAACTTTCAAATAATATAAATATGTACAGACCTTTGCATATATTGAATCACACTATTCTTGCAAGTTTCCGTTTTGCACTCATAAACCTCTTCTTCATCAACCAAGACACCAATAGTAGGTGTATCATTCTCAGTTTTCTTGGTAACCTTCTTGTTACAAGCTTTACAAGCAAAATAATACCAAGGCAAATCTTCAGCTATCATCTGAACAGTCCCAACAATAACAACAGACTTGACCTAAAAATAGTTAGTTTTAACAACATTAAACATGTTAATAATATAACAGAGTAATGTAGTTTACCTCATTGAGATTAAGTTCGGCTATGTTGTTGAATTCAGTTCTTGCAACATATTCATCGTACAATGATAAAAAAATTCCTAAAAGCCTAGATGGTTGACTCGAACATGAAGAAGCAGCAGAGTTTTGGATAAGGCTGTTATAAGCATTTATGTTAAATTAGTGAAAACAATAAAAATAAACAAATCATTTTTTTTTGTTTTATTATTTGACATAGTCCTGTTTCGAAAAGAAGTCATATCATCAATATCAGAATTAATGAAAAGCTTTGAAACATTGAAACAGTTGTTCACATAACCAAAACATACAAAGTACTTCAATGTAGCAAACTGGAGAATAACAACAATAACACCATGTTGATCTCTGTTTCCCCAATGCTCTAAAATCTTATCAGCATAAGAATCCCACAAAGACAAATATATTGAATCCACCCTTCAAAAAATAATTAAATATTAGGTTTTAAAAAAAGGTGTTAACATTATAAATTAAGGAATAGTATATATATATATATATATATGTATATATATATATATGTATATATATATATGTATATATATATATAATACAAAAAACCCATACTCTAGATTTTGGATAATGACATTAACTTTCTTGGTGTCTTTACCCTTTGTTGTCTTAAACTTCTTAACGTCTTTAACATCAGCAACAAAACCAATAACATCTAGAAAATGACAATCTAATTAAATATATATAGAGATTAAAGTTTTAAAGAAAAAAGTAAAATTAATTTAGAGTAAATTGCACAAAACATCCTTTATGTTTCCTCAAACTTGCAGGTTCCAGCCTTAATGTTTAAAAGTTGCTAAAAACAGCCTTTAAGTTTATTTTTGTTGCGGGTTCAATCCTTTAAAGCTAACCACGTTATTTTCTTCAGTTAAGTTCCCTCACATGCATAACATGTGAGGGTATATTCGTCATTTTGGTTGATCATGTGAGGGAACTTAACTGAAGAAAATAACGTGGTTAGCTGTAAAGGATTGAACCCGCAACAAAAATAAACTTAAAGGTTGTTTTTAGCAACTTTTAAACATTAAGGCTGAAACCTGCAAGTTTGAGGAAACATAAAGGATGTTTTGTGCAATTTACTCATTAATTTATGAGGTTTTTGGTTACCTAAAGATTTGTTTTCAGGTACAATTTTGTCGATGATATCCTTAAAGGATGTGAATGAGAAGCCATACGTTGGACCATTGAAATCATTACATGGGTACACTTTGCTATCACAGTAAATGCCCAACTTGTTTTGGTTGTCCACATACTTGTACTTGGACTCATTTAACCCAATAGTTGGTTTGACAATGAAATAACAATCTATTAGAAAAACAAACATAAATGAAATTAAATTTATTTAAATAGTTAGGTTACAATGAAAGTTGTTATTAACATAAATTTATAACAAATCACAGTTTTAAAATATACATTGTAGTTGCTTATTTAACCAGTTATAACTTATTAACTATAAAAGTTATAACTACCTTTTTGTTTTAAGCTGTTTTCAGCTATGTAGATGTAAAATAATTTGATTTTAATAAGTTCAAGAATAGTAAATGTAAATATACAAATAATATATTATGTACAAGAGATAAACATGTAAGTTGATTCATTGAGAAAATTTGACCTGATTATAACTCATTAGGTCTAAAAGTAATAAGTAACTTTTTGTTTAACGTAATGTATTTGTAAATAAGTAGATTTTCATAACTTAAAAGATAGGGGTTTTTAAGAAAAAGTTATTAAATGGTTTTGTCCAAAAATATTATGCACTTCATAAAGAATGCAAAACAAAACCTACTAAAAGATAATAATACAATTTTAACATTATAACATGTAATAGAAAGAAAAAGTTGAAACATGTTACCTGATTCATTTAAAAGTTGCTCAAATTTGGGAAACCATCTTCGGAGAACATTGGCTTGCATGGTTGTTCCCTGTAACATAAAAAAGTTGACAATTATAAACTATGAATATGTTTATCCTTAAAACAGGTTTAAAATGATATAATAACTGACAAAATGTGAAATACTTAAAATTAAATTTGAAACATATACCTCTTCATCAACAACAATCATTTCGATTGAGTAAAATTGTTCTAGATTGTTATACATGGGTTGCTTCCATAACCGCAGTATACGAACCTTCACCGTATAATCACGGCGAGCCAAATCCAAATCCTTCAAATAGGTGATGTTACTGTATCATAAAATAAATAGTTAATAGTATTAATTATAAAATATGATATGAATGACTAAATTATGAAATGCGAAGTTATTAGAGATGTACCCATGCTCCATGAGTTCAGCCATTTTGTTTGACAGGTAAAATGCAAGAGATGTAAGTTTAAGTTGCTGAAATATGAGGGAGGTGGTAGTGGTTATAAATAGTTGGTGATGAAACAAAACAACAAATCTATTTGAGGGTATATGAAAGTAAACAGAGAAGTTATCTTTCTTGGTCAGGTAGTTAAATAACTAAAATGTGAAACAATTTGAAATGCTTCATTTGTCTTTATAGTTGACCAAAATTATGTATTTTGAATGCATCTTTTCAGAGGTCTAAAAACTGCTTTGTTGCATAAATAAAGAACACATTATGTGTAAGGTCAAAACACATAGAGAAGACCTTTAAGGAGGTCAAATGAAATATATATGAAAAGAAGAAAAAAATAGGGTTCATTTTTTTGTGTTTTTACAACACTTTATACTTTAGGAATGCTGAAATATAAAAATATTTGAAAAGTATTTTTTTGGGAAGAGGTTATTACCTTCTTGATACAAAGTCATACTTTTTATTCTATTTAGCATTTATGATATACTACAAAATAGTCAAAAACGTATTGGATAAAGAGTTTTTATCTTGTTAGTGGAAAGTTTTCAAATATAATCATATTTTACATTTTAAAATTTGTACATAAAATGAGCTGGAGAATATGAAAAGAATAATGATTAAAGTGACTTTTACTTTGAATGCAACCATTATATGAGATAACATTTTGCTTCTTGTACATCCTCATTGGATTACCATGATTTTTGTTATGAACCATTGCAAAAAAATAGTTAAACAAATCTTAAGTCATAATAGGGCTAAATAATTAATTTTAATGAATACGATTATACAAACTAACATGAACGAAAAAACATCATACCTACACTGAGTTTGTGATTGGATCGAGTGTTGCATAAGTAACCTATCATCAGCAAGAACATCAGCTCCTGTCAGTTGATAAAAATGTACCCTTTCCAGCATATGTTATCCAACCTATATAAATAAAAGTGCGTCAAGCAATTGGATATACACGAAAAAAGAAGAAAAAAATACCGAGTCAGTTTTTATTCCTTCAGGTGACACAACTGGCGCGTGTCGTCCGATATTGCTTTCTATATTCCCGAACATATTCCAACTTTTTTCTAAGAACACCAACTTGTCACAGACCAGGAACACCATATAAATTTAAAGTCACACAACTCACAACAATTGAATTATATTAATTAGTATTGTAAAAGAGGTTCTTTACTTGAGTGGTCAAAATATTTAATCCACTTCAATTTCTTTCTTGGTCAGGTCGTTGGATAACTAAAATGTGAAACAATTTGAAATACTTCATTTGTCTTTATAGTTGACCAAAATTATCTTTTCACAGGTCTAAAAACCGCTTTGTTGCATAAATAAAGAACACATTTATGTTTAAGGTCAAAACACATAGAGAAGACCTTTAAGGAGGTCAAATGAAATATATATGAAAATAAGAAAAAAAACAGGGTTCGTTTTTTTGTGTTTTTATAGCACTTTATACTTTAGGAATGCTGAAAAGTAATGTCACACCCCGACCCGCAGCGGAATAAGAGTCGGGGCATAATTGGGTTATCACCAAAGCTCATGATATTTACTAATATGTTTCATATTTATTAAAGTCAAAATTACATTCTCAATAATCCAAACATGTCCATACAAATACAAAGAAAAATAACCAACTAAACAATTCCAAGCTCTAAATCAGTTTATTCTTCTAGGCCAATCCTATGTGTTTCTTGCTGCAGCTGGTTCACCTGTATCATATATAAAAATGAGGGTTTTTGGGTCAACATAAGTTGGCGAGTGAACCTTGTTAGATAAACATTTATTATTGATTTTCTTGTTATTTTATCAAGGAAAAATTGTGCATAATCATAAGTGAGCAAATGTAAATAATCAATCAGTAACAATGTCAACCACAAACTATAACATACAATGATATATAATAACTTGCATAAATATATAACATGAATGAAACTGTGCGATCAAGGCTCAATCAAGCGGAGCCGATCGTATTGCATGTACTGAAAATGATAAATGTCTGTGCGATCAAGGCTCAATCAAACGGAGCCGATCGTATGTTGGCACGCCAGGTTCACGCTCATAATGTAATGGGGAGCGGCGGCCTATGAACTTGCATGTACTGGAAATAATAAATTAAATCTAACAATAACCACACAAACAGTTGAAACAAGCTGAATACACATTTGTTCATGATATGACGTATGCACAATGATTTAAATATAATAAATGGCAAGACACATGATACACCCCCAAAACATGATTAAAACGGGGAATTTGTAAAGATTCACTCACATTGGGTACGTTTGGTTGGAGATGATGAGATGCGCACGAGTTGAAAGGATTGAACAACGAGATTTAACTAACCTAAATAATAACGGAAAATATAGTAAATGAGTGGATTTTATTAATAATTTTAATAAGATTTTTAGATATATTTTTGTGAGTTTAAGGCTATTTCCTATCTTTAAAAACATTATTTTTAAGTATTTTTAATTGATTTTTTTAAATTAAATTAAATAAATAAAAATATAAAAATATGTTAACTTTTTGCGACCGTTGACCGTTGACCGTTTGACTTGTTGACCGTTTTATTGTGTAATTGTATGCGCCGGGTGAGGCTCGAACCCGAGACCTCCCGTTCGCGTGCACGCAGCTCTACCAACTGAGCTACGTGTCTAACCTGAAATAATTCTGTTTTTAATTATACTTATATACTAACTCAGTTTATTCAAAATTCTTTTATTTTCAAAAATATTTTAAATCATCGAACCGGTGTCACCACAGGTCTCGAACCCCTTTTATTTTCAAAAATATTTTAAATCATCGAACCGGTGTCACCACAGGTCTCGAACCCGGGACCTGTGCTTTAACGTTACACACAGTCCACCGCTGGACTGTGTGTCTAACTTGGTTAATTTACAGATTTTTATTATACTTAACAACTAACGTAAGTTAATCTGGTTCAGTTAGAAAAATAAAACATCTTTATTACAGAGAGGGTGTGTGTATCAGGGATCGAACTCGCGGCGTGTGCGTATTGTTTGCACACAGTCCACCGCTGGACTGTGTGTCTAACCCGTTTAAAATACCGATTTTAATTATCCTTATAGTGTTAACACAGTTCATCTTCTTCGCTAATTTTTACAGACAGCAATTTACCCAACTGTTTCTTGTTTTAAAACGATTAACAACATTCATAAGACTAAAATGAAATGACAGAGACGGTGTTGGAAACAAACATACCGGAGGAATGATTTGTCTCAGAATTCCGGCAAGGCGTCGGCTCTGTTTTTATGAACTTCAACTGAGCGAGCAATTTAACAGTTTTGATTAGCTAATTGTGGAATTGAAGTGCTAAACAAGAGTTAACAGAAGGTTTGAATGTCCATACCATTTTCCGGCGACTTGCAGAGATTTTCCGGCGAGTTCAAAAAGTTTTTCTGACGAACTGAATGAGTAGCGAAAGTGAAATCGAAGGTTATGCGGATGATTTTAAGTCGAGAGAAGAACCAATTATTGGCGTAGCTCAGAAATTGAATAACTTCGGTTATAAAAACCGATCATCATCAAAATTTAAGTTAATTCAAGTCTGAATTGATTAGAATCGTCGGTGCATCGGTTATAAACCAGAATTCGTGATTACTCAAACGTTTTGGACGGTTGAATAGCCGATTACGGTTTTTGTTTGGCGCAACCGGTTGATCTATGATTGACTATAAAATTCATTTGTTTCCTAGAGTTGACAGAAAACAACAAGTGGCGGAGTGGTTATGTGTGTGTGTGTTAAGTCTTTGGGTTTCAACCCGGCTGACCCGGGTTCGAGTCCCGGCAGCCTCATTTTGTTTTTAATTATTTTATTTTTATTTTTTATCAATTATAACTTTTATAGTTTAGTTTGTTTATTAATTATGTATCATTAAGAATCAAATAGACATAATTACGCAACGAAACATTTATAACTTGATATTTGATTACAAACGGAGTGGGTTTGGAAAACCCGTTTTTTACAAATGTTACAAGTAAAAGAATTTGAACAGTATTTTTTGGGAAGAGGTTTATTACCTTCTTGATACAAAGTCATACTTTTTAATCTATTTAGCATTTCTGATATACTACAAAAGAGTCAAAAATGTATTGGATAAAGAGTTTTTACCTTGTTAGTGCAAAGTTTTCAAATATAATCATATTTCACATTTTATAATTTGTACATAAAATGAGCCAGAGAATATGAAAAGAATAATGATTAAAGTGCCTTTTACCTTGAATGCAACCATTATATGAGATAACATTTTGCTTCTTGTACATCCTCATTGGATTACCATGATTTTTGTTATAAACCATTGCCAAAAATAATTAAACAAATCGTAAGTCATAATAGGGCTAAATAATTAATTTTAAGGAATACGCTTATACAAACTAAATGAACGAAAAAAACATCATACCTACACTGAGTTTGTGATTGGATCAAGTGTTGCACAAATAACCGATCATCAGCAAGAACATCAGCTCCTGTCAATTGATAAAAAAATGTACCCTGTCATCAGTTTGTGATTGGATCAAGTGTTACCTATTTTTATTTTTCTTATTTTTACTTTTACCCATAAACAATAGTATACTACATATATAATATTTAAGCTTAATAAATTATGCTAGAAATGAGTAAATATAATATTTGAAGTTAAAAGTCATATATGAGATTACAAAGTTTTAGAAAAATAAGGGTTAAAGTGTTATTTATTAAACTGTTTTTAATGAACTGGGTATATATATATATATATATATATATATATATATATATATATGATATTTCAACTACCTGTAAGGGTATATATGATATTTATAATTTTGCATGGGTTATATGATATTTTGCAAGTTTGTAGGGGTATATATGAATTGCCCCTAAAATAATTGACCTTCTTTGACTACCAATAAAGAAAACAGCAGTCAAAACTGATATCAGTAGTCACCTGGATAAATCTTTTGGAGGTAAAACAAAATGGAAATTCCATCCTCGTTTTCACGGTGAAGCTCGTCTTCAGAATATTGAACGTCCTCCTTGTAATATGGAGTCAAAACACTGTTTACACAAGTAAATACAACAATTACCATACCAAGTAATCAATAAGACAATATGATTATCAGGACAACAATATAATATTTACTCACCTGAATGAGAGCATGTTACGGACCACTGGTGCATTTGGCATTCTCATATATAAGGAGTTTGCAAAAAAAGTGATACGTCTACGGGCTTCTAAATTCATAGGAACGTTAATTGCAGACCCCTTAACAGTCAAAAGCAAATGAAGCTCACCACCTACAAACACAAACATAAATAAATAAATAAATCGTAAAAGGAACAATAAGAATACAACTGCTAGTGTGTTAGACCATACCTTTTCCTTCCATGTTCTAAGTGCTGTTAACCGGAAATTAATTTGTTCAAATCTTTCTTTTTTTTCATTATCTGGATAATGAGAGTGAACTCGTTCAAGTATTCTACCAAAAAAAAAAAGAAACTTTATAACAGGATAGTTGAGACAACAGTGTATTTATTATATTGACCGTTCAGAAAAATAAAAACTTACTCGTGACCATTACTCATAACATCTTGCGTGATAATCTCTATAATATCCTAAAGGACATTGATAATTTGGGAATCGTATTTTTCAGGATCAACATCGTTTAGCTGGGAGTTACACAATGGAATAATCAGAAAATAGTTTAAACCGAAATGATTTGAAATACTAATAAAACCATATTGTATTCAACTATTCAAGTGATACTTATGAATTGATGATAAACAATAACCCATAAATAAAAGAAATGTTCCTTACCAGATGGTCTAAAAACTTCGCCAACTTATCATTAAGTGAAGGCAATTCGCTCATACGAAACTTACTAAAAAACGTCGGTTGCGCAATGCTAGTTTCTATTTCATGGCATATATGGTCTAAGATCCTGTATGAAGAGCAAAATACAACCTATCAACAGAAAATTTCGATAAAAGAAAAATAATGAATCTTTCCATCCTCGTTTTCACGGTGAAGCTTGCCATGTCTGGCAATTTGGCAGAAATGTTCCATTTTTGCTCCAATTTGCTCCAAAAGCCTTTTTTTCTTTACCGGGCCGAAGCCCGGACCTGCATTTTCACAAATAACTCAAATGAGTATCTAAATCAATGAAAACACAACGAATTTCCACATTAATGGGGGATATTTGACGTTTAAAAGAAGTATAAATTCTTATACATCAAACATCCCCACACTTGAACTTTGGTTGTCCTCAAACAAACTAAAGTAAACAAAATTCTATCTTGCAATCATCTCAACTAGCGTTATATAAGCACAAATAAATAACTTGGGTAAAACAAAACGGATTACTCGACATAAAAGGAAAAACCAAAAAGTATATGAAATATGAATATGAGCAATGATTCATCTCGGCATCCCTACAAGTTCACCTTACATCCTCGCAATGTTCACACACACTCGGCTAAAATATATGGAACATACAATTCAATGAGTATGTTTAGAACACTCGATGCCAAGACAATAACTATGCAATATCATAAGCTTGTATAAGGATCAAATCTACACACTTAACCAACACATATCAAAAATCAAGAGGTCTTGTGTGGGTTGTAATTTGGCTAGGGTCACGGGTGTGGAAATGGATTTATAAAAGTGGCTAAAATGGCTAAAGACCGAAGGCTCGACTAACTTGAAGTGAAGAAAGATAAAACTATCCAAATAACTAACCGAGAGCTAGCAAACCGCTTGGATATATCCGCAAAATTGCTCTAGCAAAGCCAATTGACGCGGCTTTTTTTTATTCACCACTTTAGAGGGAACTAAGTACGTCTACTTAGATAAAAACTCCAAGCTATGATGTTATGACTAATAAACTGATAAACTATACAAGAAAGCTTACAAGTTTGTCTTAACCGGATCGGACTTTAAACCAAAAAAGATGTGGTTTCAAAAAGAAAAGGCTAAATTGGCTGATTGGTGATATTTAGTGGTTTATATGAAATGAAAGGGAGAGGCTCAAATTGGTTTAACTAAGGGTGTGATTTTGGGTGCAAGGATAATTGAAATTGGTTAAAAATAAAAGCTTTCCTACTGCCTCAATCATTTTTGTAACATCCGTCGAAAAACGGGTTTCCAAAACCCGCTTCGTTTATCAGTCAAACATTCAGTTATAAAGTTCGTTGCGTATTTTTGGTTCATATTAATTTTAAACAATACATAATTAATAAATATATTAGAATTTAAAATCTATAATTGAAAATTAATAATAAATAATGAATAAAAAAAATAAAAGGAGACGCCGGGTTTCGAACCCGGGTCACCCGGATGAACAAACGCACAACACCCCACTCCGCCACACACGATTTTGTGATACACAAGGAAACAAATAACATATATACAAAAACTAGAAAATCAAAATCCGGAAATCAGCGCGCCCAATCCGCAGTCGCCGGAAAAAACGACGATTTCTCAAATCACGACCGTTTTTCTTTGACTGAAACGCGTGAACTAACTCTGACATCGGTTATATCCGATGTCTAAACCCCAATTCCAGTCGTAACCGCCGGAAAAGTTTTGACCGTGAATCAAGACCAAATTCGGACTCAATACATTCTGTTTCTTCCCTATAAATACCCACCCAAACCTCTGGTAACCTTTTCGCTCAAAAATCGCACAAACTCTCGAAGCTTTAGCACTCGCCGGAGATATTCTAAATTCGCCGGACTTTCACCGGAAAACCGAGACTTGCACCAAATCGGTAAATTTCTCGACTCTTTTGTTTGCAATCCATTATTAGACAAGTATTAACTTCAATCCTTCAACCAGAATCTGTCCCAGACTACGCTGCCGGGAAATCCCACACTCGCCGGAATTTCACTGAAACATCAAAGTCTCACTGTCGATCGGTATAATCATCTAAAAACTCTTGATATCTCTTACTCAGTAACTTAATTTCATAACACAAGAAACTAAACTGTCAAACATTTCACTCAGCCGAGAGTCACAAATCAGAGCCGACGACTCCTGCCGGAAATCTGAAGTAAACGCACTGTTTTGGTACATTCTGTTCTTTAATCTCGTTAACTATTACATTCCAACCAATTATAAGTTTTGATAATCGAATTAAACAAAACAGTCGGATCTCACTGATCTGAGTTTTTGTAAACGAAGAAGATGAAATCGAGAATGAATATAAGTATAATTAAAATCATATATTCAAACGGGTTAGACACACAGTCCAGCGGTGGACTGTGTGCGCAAACAACACACACGTCACGAGTTCGAATCGCACAACGTACCGAATTTCAGAAATAAAACCAATCCTTTTTAAACCTATTCAGATCACCTTTCAACATGTAAAACCATTTTTAAATAAAACCAAATAAGTTTAAAACTAATAAGTGTATAAATATAATTAAAATCAGAAATATTTTGGGTTAGACACGTAGCTCAGTTGGTAGAGCTGCGTGCACGTATACGAGAGGTCGCGAGTTCGAACCTCACTCAGCGCATATAATTAAAACAGTCCGACCGGTCAACGGTCAATGGTCAACAGTCAACAGAGTCAAAAGGTCAACAATTTTTTTTTTATTTATTTAATCAGAAAATTATTTAAAAATACTTAAAAATAATATTTTTAAAGTTAGAAAATGTCCTTAAACTCACAAAATTAAATCTAAAAATCCTATTAAGATTATGAATTAAACGTATTAATGTCAAATAAAATCCATTTATTTACCGAACCATTTCGTTATTATTTTTAGGTTAGTTTTCCTCGTCGATCAAATCCCAAAACTCGTGCGCATCCAACGTCATCAAAGAACGCACCCAATGTGAGTGAATCCTTACAAATTCCCCTTTTTATTCATGGTTTGGGGTGTATCATGTGTCGCTTTAATTATTTCATTTATTCAAACTCGTGCTATTACCATTATATGATCTAAACTCGAGATGTAAATATTGTTTGTTGTGATGTGTGTTTACATTTTGTCAAGTTGCGTGCAAATCATTCATTAGGCCCATCAGTTCCTCGTTGGAGCCGGGTTGAGCATCAGGTGCCTCATTGTTCATCATTTGGTGTGTGCTTGTGCATTAATTGAGATTATGTGATTATGTTGTTGTTGTGATATGTGTTTACATTCTTGTCAAGTTGTGTGCAAATCATGCATTAGGCCCATCAGTTCCTCGTGGGAGACGAGTTGAGCATCAGCTGGCTCATTCGATCGGCTCCGTTTGATTGAGCCTTGATCTCATCATTCATCATTTGGTGTGTGCTTGTGCATTTATTGATATTATGATTTTTGTGATTAAATTTACATTTACGTTTATTCATATTTGGTTATGCACAATTTTATTCAAATAACCAACATAACTAATCCTTTCAAATGTTTAAATAAGATTCACTCGCCAACTTTTGTTGACCCAAAACCCTATTTTACACATGCTACAGGTGATCCAGTTGAGAAAAGAAACACGTAGGATGGCCTAGAAGAATAAACAAGTTAATGCCTTGGAATGAACGTTTAGTTTTGTTTTCCTTTGTAATTGTACTCTAGTTTGTAATTTGAATGAAAATGTATTTGAACATGTTTTGTTTGTATGTTTATTGTAACTTCTTCTTTAAAGTGAAATAATAAATATGAAACTTTATAGTAAATGTCATGAGCTTTGATGAAAACCCAATCATGCCCCGACTACCATTTCCGCTGCGGGTCAGGGTGTGACAATTTTTATGTTATGTGCTTCCTTTGTGTTCTCAAAATGCATGCCTAACACAAGTTCCAAATCGCGAAAGTCATCCGGCGCACTCAATCTTCGCCCGCAAAAACATGAGCAAAAATAATTCTAAAGCTATAAGGCTAAAAAATAACTCACGGAAACGGGCGTATTGGGTAATTATGCAAGGCAAACAGGTAAGAATTTTGCTTGATTTCTCACGCTCAAATTTATACAAAAAAGATTACTAAATGGTAACTTTTATTCGAGCAAATCCTTTTTGTTCACCTTAGTGAATTTATCAAAAACTTTTAGATTTATATAAAACTTGTGTTGAGTTGATTATTCAAGAGAGTTTTGTTATTATTATTATTATTATTATTATTATTATTATTTTCAGACAACCATAAACAAGCTTAACCACCTCCCCACACTTGAATTGTACATCGCCCACGATTTACAAAAAAAATAAGCATAATGCAATGCAATAGTATAGCAGTGGAGGAAGCGGGAATACGAAAACTTCCCTGGTTTGCAAAGGCTAGAAATGGAGCGAAAGAAGGTACTATGAAACATTCCAACACACCACTGCACCATCCAGCGACTGGCATATCATCAATTTCAAAACTGCACACTTGAAAACTTGATCAAGATTACCATAAACAACCCAACCCAACAATCCCTTATCATAGTTCAAAAATTAAACCACTAAATAAAAATAAAAAATGTACGAAATTTAAAGCAACAACGGAGGAGTGTACGGACAGTCCAAAATGGTACACCCCTCAAACATAGAAATGCAAATGAAAGTACGACACGAGCTGTAAGATCAGGGTCGGCCGCCAGATCCTAAAGGACCGGTATCATCCCTGCGGTCAAACCGGGATCTCCTAGTGAAGTGCGGCGGCGGCTGTGTGTACGGATGACCGAGCGAGCTTGCTAGATGTTGCTGAGACCCGAATAACCAGTCAAAGCTACGCCTACTTTGCTCGTACATATCTTCCATAAAATTACCCTGACGATGCTGCTCAGCGCGGATCAAGTCCACGTCGTGTCGTACAGCTTGCTGCTCCAATGCTAGCCCATCCATTCTTCTCCAAAGATCCACTGTAGACGGTTCATGCGGACCATACGCACCCTGCTCGTAACCACCAAACAAGTGCTCTCAACTTGGGCTTCCAAAACCCTGGCCTATTTCACCCATCTGAAGATGAGGGTCTGCTCCCCCAGCAGCCTCACCTGGCCCGAATCCTGGAGCATCCTACATGTGGACGTCCTCGGCTCCACCAACATCGCCCTCTTCTGGATCACTTTCTCCCTCAGGGAGTGGGTCCCAAATCCTACCCAATCGATCCACCAACTTCGGGATGCCATTAACCTTGCGAATCATATGCATGGCAGTCAGCTGTGCCACATCAAGTAATCCATAATCACAAGCTACGGTAAGATCATCCAACCGCACCCTGTAGTGCCTAGCTAACCTGGTGGTGAATGCACCACCACATATCCTTGATGTGGGGGTCGACCCAATACCCCTTTGGATGGACTCTGCAACACTAACTGCGACATTGCAGTTGGACCCCGATATGATGCAATAGAGGTGGAAAAGGTCGCGGGTGGTGATGTTTCCAGCGCTATCACCCCGACCACCGATACGTGGAAGAGGGCTCGCTCTATGATGCGGTGCAACGGGTCAAGAATCCATATGGCTTTGGCTCGGCGTGGATCCCAGGCCCGGCCCGGTACAGTGATCTGATCCCAGAATGCTGCTTTATCCGTATCAGCCTCCCATTCTTGCAGAATGCCGTGAAATAAGTCAGATTCGATCTCATCCTCCTCATATAATCCAAGTATCTGACCAAACCTGCTGATCAATTGATGATGCCACTTCCGTCCCAGATGGTAACTAACACCAACTCTTTTCTCATAAAAATCAGGGCAAGGGAAGATAAACCTGAACGAGGCAAAAAACTCGATAACTAACTCGACATATTGGGGCTCCGCCATTGCGAAAAGGCGAGACCAAGGAGGGGTCATGAGCTCCTCAAATCTTTCAGTCTGACCAAGTAGGTCGAGATCGACCGTTTGCAGCGTCCTCATAGGCTCGATTAAGTGCCTACGAGCCCACAGTCTTTCAACCTTCGCAATACAATGCCCTTCCCTGGCATTGTTGCTGAAACGAAGAAATGGGTGATTCATCTGCAAGAATAGAACAAAATCGGCAATTATAATGCGGAAAATCAGCAAAACTGGTTTTCAGACGGGCTCGCATGACCGTGCCATATAATGGCACGACCGTGCGTACTTATTTCAGCAAGCTTTATGAAGATGCCAAAATTATGAAGTTTTCTGGGTTTGTTCTTCACGAAGCACGAACCGTGCAGGACCGAATCTGGGTGGATTTTGTGGGAAAAAAACTAGAAATCTTTATGAAGGGCACGACCGTGCCAAATGTTGGCACGATCGTGCTTATTGAATTTCTGGGCAGAATTTCCAGTTTCATCAAGAATTTATATGGCACGGTCGCGCGTGATGATTTTTTGGGTTTCCTGATGCAGTTTATCACTCTTTATGAAGAGCACGGTCGTACCAAGTTTTGGCACGACCGTGCGTGACGGAACCGCAGCCTGCGAAATCCCTCAAAACGCACCCAAAACACCGATTTTTCAACACTTTTGCTTGGGGGTTTTGTAGATCGGTCCAGAGTGAAGCACAACAACATAAAAAAACATGAAAAACGGGCTTGAATCGGACGATTTAGACCAAGCCCTAAAAACTTTAAAGAAAACCTAACTTGAAGAACAAACCTTAAATATTTAACAACTACAAAGAGAAAGTGGAAAGATTCGTACCTGTAACGAAGATTGGGATGAAAAGAATACAGATTTCTTGAGAGAAGGAAGGAAGTGTGGAGGATTCTTGAGTGAGTTTATGAGATTCAAGTGGGGTTTTGAAGATTTTAAAGAAAACTGGGTTATGGGCTTCTTCTGCAAATGGACCTGCACTATCAGATCTGACAGTGCCAGAAAACACTGTTGATAGTGCCGGTTTTTTTTAAGTTTAATTATTTAAGTTTAATAAACCCAAACACAAACACCAGTTGAATCTGGATCACTCATGAAACACTTCCTGCCAAGAAAAGAGCCGAACTACATACCTGAATATCGACAATGTGTTCCAACATCCCCCGCGTCCAAGACGAACCGCAACCTGAAAAGAAACTAAGCAACCAAACAGAGAAACAACTGAAACCCCAAGAACATGCTAAGTTTATTTACGAGTCTTCAGCTAGACTCACCACCCCGAATTCACTTGTTCTTGGGGTGGAGGGTGACAACCTCCACACGCCTATCCACAGGGCCGCCAACATACGACTTCAGTCTGTGCCCATTGACCTTGAACAGGCGGCCATCCTCATGGCCTATTTCCACTGTTCCGTATGGAAACACAGACCGCACCGTGTAAGGTCCTGACCAACGAGATTTAAGCTTGCCAGGGAACAGCTTGAGACGCGAGTTGTACAACAACACCTGATCACCCACCCGGAATTCCTTCTTGTCCTTCAGGCGGGAGTCATGGAGCGTCTTAGTGCGTTCCTTGTACAACTTGGAGCTCTCATATGCCTCATTTCGGAGCTCCTCTATCTCATGGATTTGCATAAACCTGTTTTCGCTCGCAGCTGCCATGTCAAGGTTAACAGTTTTCAAGGCCCAGTATGCCATGTGCTCGAGCTCAATAGGGAGATGAGAATACTTCCCATAGACTAACTTAAATGGAGTAGTGCCTATAGGAGTCTTGTAGGCCGTTCGGAAAGCCCACAGTGCATCATCCAATCTGTCAGACCAGTCCTTACGGTTGGCGTTCACTGTCTTCTCTAATATGCGCTTAATTCCCCGGTTTGTCACATCGACTTGCCCACTAGCCTGTGGGTGGTATGGTGTGGAAAACCGATGTTGCACACCATATCGGGACAATGCTTTTTCCAATTGAGCATTACAAAAGTGTGTCCCCGGTCACTGATTAGCGCTTTAGGAGCACCAACGTTTTTGCTGCATTTTCTTTTATTTTTGTTATTAATTAATTTCCTTATTTGTCCATTTTATTTTTAATTTATTTAGTTATTTATTTATTTTATATTATTACTTTAATTATCAACTTAAATCAATTAGAAACATAAATGTATATTCTCCAAAGGCTTTCAAACCCACAAAAATAATCCAAAAACTTAAACAAAAGATTATAACCTACATAATATCCTATATATTTACCGAGTTATCACGTTATTATTTCTAGGTTAGTACCTACTCGTTGATTAAATTCCCAACTCGTGCGCTCTCTTTACCATTCAAGAATACGCACCCAAGGTGAGTGAATCTCTACAAATTCCCCGTTTTAATCACGTTTTGGGGTGTATCATGTGTCGTATCGTTTCTTTATTTTATTTAAAAACTTGTGCTTATATCATTTGGTGATCAAATGTGTATTGTTTGTAGTGTGGTTTATATGTGGATACATTTTATCATTTCAGTGCACTCATTTCATTAGGCCCATCAGTTCCTCGTGGGATACGGGTTGAGCATCAGGTGCCTCATTAGATCGGCTCCCTTCGATTGAGCCTTGATCTCAGATACATCGTCATTCATGTCATATATTCATTCAATGTAGTTTGTGATTTGTTACATTATACATTTGTTCACATGTGATTATGCACAATCTTATTTAAACAACGATAAAATTGATTTACTTAAATTTTGTCAAGGTTCACTCGCCAACTTTTGTTGACCCAAAATTCCTTCTGTTTTACGCATGATACAGGTGATCAAGTTGAGGAAAGAAACACCTAGGATGGCCTTAGAAGAATAATCAAGTTATTTCATTGGAATAATCATTTGGTTTATTATTTGTGTTTGTATGAAATTTTGTGTTGGATATTTGAATTTTAATTTGAATTTAATAAATATGAAACTTGATAGTAAATATCATGAGCTTTGGTGATAACCCAATCATGCCCCGACTTTTATTCCGTTGCGGGTCGGGGTGTGACAATTGGTATCAGAGCTTGTGACTATAGGGATATAGGATATGTTATTAGACCCTTTGAGCCTATACTATAGTTGACTAGATTTAAATTGTTTATGTGTTACATGCAAAAATTCATGATGTTTATATGTTTCATGTTTATTTTCACACACAACATTATGCAAACATTCTCAGAAGTACATGTTAATATGCATTGCTCATCATAGATCATACCTCATATCATATCATATCTATGAAAGCACACACCTCACAATTTCACAATTTCCGTTATTTCTTTTCAAAGATTTTTGCAATGTTTTCATATTTTTCAAATCACATCAAAGTGAGTTTTCACGACGGGCATGTAGTAACTAGAAGGGTACGAGTACCGGTAGTCGGCACGTCCTGTCTAGGCTTGGCATTCGTATCAATCCAAAATAAAGGACCAGTTTGCCTGCCTGGGGACTAACGATGAGAGTACGAAGGACCTATTAGGCCAAAGCATGCTATACCAAACGTCGTGTGAACTAACCCCACTTTGAGTTGTCATTGTGTCCACACCTGGACACCCTCCGACCATACGTCTCGCAATCATGTTTTACGATTTTCATTCGGGTGGTGCGAGTGTTAACCCGCCAACACCAATGTGAATCCTACCAAGCCCAATAGTCATGGGGGCCCACATGACTACACAGGCAATGGTATGGGGGACATTTGGAGGCGCAAACATGAGCAAACCTAAGACATCCAATGGATGTAGTTAAATTATTTTCAGTTATGTTGTTTTCATTCTTTTTACGACACATGACACCTAGGAAATTCTTGAACTCACAATCTCCCTACATATATTCCTGTAGATGTCTGCTAGGCAATTACGTGGAGGTAGAAGGTCAGGAAAGTCAAACAAACGCTTGGCCACGCAAATCGCTAAACAAATGGCCGCAGTGCTTCCTGACATCGTGCTACAAGTTCAGCAAGCCCTCACCGCTAATCCCATTAACCCTCCCAATCAAGAAGAACAAAGTGTCGCCAACCCTCCTCCCAAAACACCTAAATGCACCTACAAACACTTCAAGTCTTGCGATCCTCCAAAATATGAAGGGACTGAAGGTGTCACCGCTCTCCTCCACTGGTTTGAGGAGATGGAAAACACCTTTCTCAATTGTGACTGTCCAGAGGACCGTAAGGTACGTTACGCGACTGGAAGATTGTTTGGGGTAGCCCTTACCTGGTGGAACACGGAAAAAGGAAAGCGAGGTGTAGACGATGCCATGGCCTTATCATGGGAAGAATTAAGAGAGGTCATGACAAGACGTTTTTGCCCTAGAAGCGAGATCAAGAAGCTTGAAGATGAATTCTATGCTCTAAAGCAAAAAGAAGGGGATCACACCTCCTACAACAAGAGGTTTCTTGAGTTGAACCAAATGGTCCCAATCTGTTCACCCCATTATACCGCTTAATTGAACACTACATTCGAGGCCTCACCTCGAAAATTCAAGATTCGATTTTAAGTACTTCGCCTGCAACACTCGAAGCCGCAATGGAGTTAGCTACGGAACTCGCTGAAAATCGCATTCGAAATGTCAATTTTAAAGATGAGAAGAAGAAAACACCCATCGAGACCCCAATTCCAAACCACTCAGGTTCATCCTCGAAGTTTGCTGGTAAGAGGAAGCGAAATGGCAAGAACTTTGCTGTCACCCAAACCAACCCTCCCATCACTGCTGCTCCAATCACCCAAGTTGCCCCTCCAGCTGCACCGTTCAAAAGGCCATACACTGGCCCACACCCAAAGTGTAACCGTTGCCAATACCATCACCCTCCTGAAAACCCTTGCCAACATTGCACAAGTTGTGGCCGTGCGGGTCACATTATCCAAACCTGCCGTACCCTTCAGCGATCAAACCGCAGTCAACCTCCAACCCAAACCCAAAATCAAATGGTGGGCCAAGCGCAACAACCCTTACTTCTACCAATGCACAACTCGCAGCCCAACCTTACTACCAACCCAACTACCCCATGATGCAATCCATACGAGCCTGTTTCAATTATGGGGACCCAAACCACTTCAGGAATACTTGCCCACGCCTGGTGAACATCATCCATGCTCAAGCTCAAGAAAACCCGATAAACCAAGCTAACCAAGCTCCTCCACCTGCTAGAGGAAGAGCTTTCAATATCAATGCCAACCAAGCCAGGGCTGACAATAATGTGGTCAACGGTAAGTTTCCCGTAAATGGTAGTTATGCATCCATATCATTCGATGCTGGTGCGGATAAGAGCTTTGTGTCTTTAGAATTCGAATATATTCTCGACCAACCTCGTGATAATCTCGTTGAATCTCTGACGGTGGAATTTACTGCCGGAAAACCCACTTCATTAAATTCTATGATACGCGATTGTACTCTCACCCTAAATGATCACGATTTTTCATTTGATCTCATTCCTATGAAATTGGGAAGTTTCGATGTTATCATCGGCATGGACTGGCTCAGCCAGCATCACGCTGAAGTGGTGTGCCATGAAAAGTTTATTCGTATTCCTCTCACCGATGGTCAGACACTACGTATCTTTGGGGAAACTCCTTCGAAAGGGCTCAAATTGATGTCCTGCCTTCAAGCCCGAAGTTATCTTCGCAAGAATTACGTCGCATTTCTAGCTCACGTCGTCAAGAAGGAAGGCAAAGAGAGGAAGCTCGAAGATATTCCAATTGTGAAAGAATTCCTGCAAGTTTTTCCCGACGACGTTTCAGGACTTCAACCTGTGAGAGAAGTCGAATTTCGAATCGATCTTGTGCCTGGCGCTAGAGATGGGCATAATCTGGTTTTATTATTACCCGGAACCGGTTCCAACCCGGACCCGGTTCTGCTTGGATGTCATTGGAACCGGGTATGGTGTGGAACCGGGTCCAGTTCCTACCCGGGTTCACACCCAAGAATATGGAACCGTGTAGAACCGGGTACGGGTATTATGGAACCGGGTATGGTGCGGAACCGGTTTCTGATAGTGTGGGAACCGGTTCCTGGCAGTCAAACCTGCCATTTACTGTTCAGAACCGGTTCCTGGCAGCCATTTACTGTTCAGTCAAACCTGCCATTTTACTATTGGGAACCGGTTCCTGACAGTCAAATCTGCCATTTACTGTTCAGAACCGGTTCCTGATAAAATGTTACCGTTGGAACCGGTTCCTGATAAATGTTACCGTTGGAAACCGGTTCCTGATTAAAAAATCGGTTTTTGTATATAAACCCCTTCCTACTTACCATTTCTAAACTTAAGACTTTACACTTCAAATCTAATACTATCAAAGAGATAACGATGGCTTGCAACGATGAGGTCATGGATGTTTTGGAAACCAAAAGAAACCCCGCTATTTGGAAGCACTTTGACTTGTGCTTGATGTCGGATAGCCATGAAATGGCTAGATGCAAGGGGTGCGGGAAGTTCATGAAGGCGTCGGCCAACTCGACGCTCAAGAAACACACCAACCGCCATTGTCCGGTGACAAAGGCGAAAAACAATGAAAAGGGTGAAGCATCCGGAACCGGGTCATCGAAAGTTTAGTTTGTTTTATGTATTGTAAACCCATTGTGTTTTTATGATTAGTATGTTTAGTGTTTTATGTGTTTTGTTTAACGTTTCTTGTTTAGGTTGTTTGTGTAACCGGGTACTTGTTTCTCGTAATAAATAGTTTTATGTTTATGTATTATACCTTGTTCTAGCAAAGACTTATAAAAAAAACTCACATTAAAAATATATTGACGCCGGGTCTGGAAGGTTACCGTAGGAACCGGGTATGATAAGAACCGGTTGCAGGTACAACCCGGGTACGGGTTGGAACCGGTTCCGAAACTTATTTTTTTACAAAAATGTGGAACCGGGTAGGAACCATCGGGTATTTTGAACCCGGAACCGGTTCTACTATATGTCAGGTAGGAACCGGAACCGGTCCCAGGTAGGTTCCACCGGGTCGGGTTTGGAACCGGTTATTATGCCCATCTCTACCTGGCGCTACAACGGTCGCAAAATCTCCCTATAGGTTAGCCCCATCCGAGATGCAAGAGTTGGCCAGTCAACTGCAAGAGCTGACTGACAAAGGATTCATACGTCCTAGCTCATCGCCTTGGGGTGCGCCCGTTCTTTTTGTGAGGAAGAAAGATGGAACGTTTCGCATGTGCATTGATTATAGAGAACTCAACAAGTTGACGGTTAAGAATCGCTATCCACTACCTCGTATTGATGACCTTCTAGACCAACTTCAAGGCGCCACCTGTTTTTCCAAAATCGACCTTCGTTCTGGTTATCATCAACTTAGAGTGCGCGAAGAAGATATTCCAAAAACTGCCTTCCAAACTCGTTATGGTCATTACGAGTTCATGGTTATGCCCTTCGGTTTAACCAACGCCCCCGCAGTCTTCATGGATTTGATGAGTAGGGTATGCAAACCCTATCTCGACCTTTTCGTCATAGTCTTCATCGACGACATTCTTATCTACTCCAAGTCAAAATCCGATCATGAGCGACACCTTCGACTCATTCTTACACTCTTAAGGACTGAAAAGCTTTACGCTAAGTTCGCAAAATGCGAATTCTGGTTAAGAGAAGTACAATTCCTTGGTCATGTCGTCAATGACAAAGGGATTCATGTCGATCCTTCGAAAATCAAAGCAGTACAAGAATGGCAAGCGCCACGCACCCCTACTGAAGTTAGGTCATTTCTTGGCTTGGCTGGTTATTACCGACGCTTCATTGCCAATTTTTCCCGTATCGTCGTTCCGCTCACGACCTTGACTCACAGGGGAAAACCCTTCATTTGGGGACCTAAGCAAGAGGACGCCTTCCAAACTTTAAAGCAAAGGCTTTGTGACGCACCTATCCTTACACTCCCTGAGGGTTGCGATGACTTTGTGGTTTATTGCGACGCATCAGGGCAAGGTCTAGGCTGTGTATTGATGCAAAGAGGAAAGGTGATAGCCTATGCCTCTAGGCAACTCAAAGTTCAAGAGAAAAATTACAACACCCACGACCTGGAACTTGGAGCCGTTGTGTTCGCTCTCAAGATATGGAGACATTATCTTTACTTTACCAAGTGTGAAATATACACGGACCACAAGAGTCTCCAGCATATCTTCAATCAAAAAGAGTTGAATATGAGGCAACAAAGATGGGTCAAACTGCTCAACGATTACGACTACGAGATTCGGTATCATCCTGGCAAGGCAAACGTGGTGGCCGATGCGCTCAGTCGAAAGGGATATGCGAACTCTATTCGTCTTCTATGTTCGCAAATCATAACCGATATCAAGGATCAAATCCGGCCAGCTCAACATATCTCTGTAACGGAAAATGACGTACGCGATGAGCTGTCATGCGGAGCTGAACTCAAAATTGAAACCAAATTCGACGGTATTCTATATTATTTAAACCGCATATGGATTCCCGATCGTGACAACCTTCGTGATTTCCTCATGAATGAGGCACACAAAACATGATACTCTGAACACCCAGGAGCCAATAAGATGTATCAAGACCTACGATACACCTACTGGTGGCCTGGCATGAAAAAGGATATCGCTGTTTTTGTTTCCAAGTGCCTTACATGTTCCAAAGTGAAAGATGAACATCAAAGACCTTCAGGACTTCTAGTCCAACCCGAAATACCTGTATGGAAGTGGGAAAACATAACCATGGACTTCATTACCGGGTTACCTCACACCTCCAGTGGGTATGACACCATATGGGTAATCATTGATCGTCTTACAAAATCAGCTCACTTCATTCCGATTCGCAAGGACTTCAAGAACAAGAAGTTAGCTCATATCTACATCAACGAGATCGTAAGCCGTCATGGTGTACCGTTAAGCATCATTTCAGTCCGTGATGGTCGTTTCACTTCACGAACATGGCGAGCCGTACAGACCGCTTTGGGTACACGGTTAGACCGTAGCACCGCCTTTCACCCACAAACTGATGGTCAATCTGAACGCACCATCCAAACCCTTGAAGACATGCTTCGAGCATGTGTCATAGACTTCAAAGGGAACTGGGACGCTCATCTACCGTTAGTCGAGTTTTCGTACAACAATAGCTATCATTCAAGTATCGGCATGGCTCCTTTCGAAGCTTTATATGGTCGTAAATGCCGATCTCCAGTATGTTGGCACGAAATTGGTGAAGCGCAAATCACCGGACCTGAATTGATTCAAGAAACAACCGACAAAATCATTCAAATACGAAACAATCTTCTAGCGGCTCAAAGTCGTCAAAAGAGTTATGCTGACAAACGACGAAAGCCCTTGGAGTTTGGCATTGGTGATCAAGTACTTTTGAAAGTATCACCGTGGAAGGGAGTGGTTCGTTTTGGCCAGAAGGCAAAGCTAGCACCACGCTACGTAGGACCTTTCAAGATACTCGAAAGAGTAGGTCCTGTAGCATACAAGCTTGACCTACCAGAAGAGCTTAACAGAATTCACCCCACGTTCCACGTATCAAACCTGAAAAAGTGCCTCGCTGACGAAAACCTCCATATCCCTCTAGAAGACATTTAAGTTGATGAATCAATGCACTTCGTTGAAAGACCAGTAGAAGTCATGGATTTCGGTGAGAAGCGCTTGAGGCGAACTCGTATTCCAATTGTCAGGGTGCGTTGGGAGCCAAAACGATGGCCCGAGTTTACTTGGGAACGTGAAGACTCAATACGCGAGAAGTACCCGCATCTCTTTCTGGTTACAACTACTATTTAAATTTCGGGATGAAATTTCTAAAAGTAGGGGATACTGTAACATTTGTATAAATCGGGACCCGCCCCATTTTATCAATCTAAGTGTATTCATTTTTACGTCGTTCGGTTATTTATTTATTTCAATATTCCAATATTCCATATATAGGTAATAATAAAAAAATCAACGTTTAAAAATAAATGATAACTAAAAATATAATGAAATAATGTAATAATTGGTTTAATAATTATATCTAATATATGAATTAATATAAAATAGTCAAAATAAATAAAAATTCAAGAAAAGGGGTGAACCGGGATCGAACCCGGGTTCCTCGGATGCACACACACCACAACCACCACTGCGACACACACATCTGTTGTTATATTTTTAGAACATCAATGCTCTTATATGTAAGATAAGAGGAAACCTGCAACAACCGCAAATCTCCTCACCGGGAATCTCGGCAATCCACGCGTGTTCCTCAAAATCGACAACTGTCCAAACTTATTTTCGGTAAATTCCTTGATTTGATCGCACTGGCATTTAATCCGAAATCGAATCATGGAAACCGAGCCCTCGAGCACCTCTATAAATACTGGTCGAATACCCTCAATCAAAACTCGCTCATCACCTCTAAATCCCTCTGTTCACTCCTAAGTTCCTACGTCGCCGGAATCTCTCCCTCGCCGGAAGCAACAGGTCGCCGGAATCGTGCCACCGCCGACTTTATCATACTGTAGACTTCTTTTCCCTTTCTTTTGAGTTTAATCCAATTAAGCTTTTCGTTCAGACAATTAAATCGGAATGAAGCAATTTGATTCAGGCGGGTTCAGGTTTGGTTTTAATTCAAAATGAAGAAGACGAAGTGGGTTACGTGTTTTATTTATTTAAATTCTAAGTTTAACCGGGTTAGACACACAGTCCAGTGGTGGACTGTGTGCAAACACGGCCTTCACGTCCCCGGTTCGAATCCGGCTCATGACCGCATAACTACACATAACAGATTTTATTTTGAATGAAATATATCAGTTAGCAGTGTGTATACAAATATAATTAAAACGCAAGTTTTGTCGGGTTAGACACCCAGCCCAGTTGGTTGGACTGGGCGCAAAACACAACCAAGGTCTCGAGTTCGAGTCCATTGTCTCACACCGGTCGGATCACTTAAAACCATTTTAAATCTGTCATTCTGGAATAACGTATTAAGTATATAAATATAATTAAACTGCAAGTGTTAATGGGTTAGACACCTAGCCTAGTTGGTTGGGCTGGGTGCGGGTTATAGTTTAGGTCGCGGGTTCGAGTCCCTTGGTGCGACCGGTTCAATCCAATAAAAATCTTTTTAAAATTTAATTAAAATTGAATAAACCTAATTTGTGTATAAACATAATTAAAATCAGGTTTCTTTCGGGTTAGACACGTAGCTCAGTTGGAAGAGCTGCGTGCACACGAACGAGAGGTCGCGAGTTCGAGTCTCAACACACGCATGCCAACTTCCAATCAAACCGGCCTGACACGTGTCGGACCAACATTTTTGCTGTATTTTCTTTTATTTTTATTATTAATTAATTTCCTTATTTGTCCACTTTATTTTTAATTTATTTAGTTATTTATTTATTTTACCTTATTACTTTAATTATCAACTTAAATCAATTAGAAACATATATGTATATTTTCCAAAGGCTTTCAAACCCACAAAAATAATCCAAAAACTTAAACAAAAGATTATAACCTACATAATATCCTATATATTTACCGAGTTATCACGTTATTATTTCTAGGTTAGTGCCTACTCGTTGATTAAATTCCCAACTTGTGCGATCTCTTTACCATTCAAGAATACGCACCCAAGGTGAGTGAATCTCTACAAATTCCCCGTTTTAATCACGTTTTAAGGTGTATCATGTGTCGTATCGTTTCTTTATTTTATTTAAACACTTGTGCTTATATTATTTCGTGATCAAATGTGTATTGTTTGTAGTGTGGTTTATATGTGGATACATTTTATCATTTCAGTGCACTCATTTCATTAGGCCCATCAGTTCCTCGTGGGATACGGGTTGAGTATCAGGTGCCTCATTAGATCGGCTCCCTTCGATTGAGCATTGATCTCAGATACATCATCATTCATGTCATATATTCATTCAATGTGGTTTGTGATTTGTTACATTATACATTTGTTCACATGTGATTATGCACAATCTTATTTAAACAACGATAAAATTCATTTACTTAAATGTTTTATCAAGGTTCACTCGCCAACTTTTGTTGACCCAAAATTCCTTCTGTTTTACGCATGATACAGGTGATCAAGTTGAGGAAAGAAACACCTAGGATGGCCTTAGAAGAATAATCAAGTTATTTCGTTGGAACAATCATTTGGTTTATATTTGTGTTTGTATGAAATTTTGTGTTGGATATTTGAATTAATAAATATGAAACTTGATAGTAAATATCATGAGCTGTGGTGATAACCCATGCCCCGACTTTTATTCCGCTGCGGGACGGGGTGTGACAGAAAAGGTCCCATAAAGTCTAGACCCCAAACGTCAATAACCTCGCAGACTTGAATGCCGTTTTGTGGCATCTCGTGGCGTGCAGAAATATTGCCTGCTCTTTGACAGGCGTCACAAGATTTCACGAACTCATGGGCGTCCTTAAAGATGGAAGTCCAGAAGAATCCAGCATCAAACACCTTTTTGGCGGTATTATTTGCCCCATGGTGACCTCCCGTAGGTCCCTCGTGGCAGTGGTTTAGGATGTCCCTCGCCTCCTTGCCATGCACGCAGCGCCGGATCATCTGATCCGCGCCCACCCTGAATAGATAGGGGTCATCCCATAGGTAGTACTTGACATCCGCAAAAAAATTCCTCTTCTGCTGAAAGGTCAACCCTTTGATCAGGATGCCGCTGGCTAGGTAGTTTGTGATGTCAGCAAACCATGGGGAGTCGTCACTTGTCTCGATCCTCATAAGAAACTCATGGGGAAAATTGTCATTGATGTTGGCCCCATGAACTTCTTTTCCCTCGTAATGCTCAAGACGGGACAAATGATCAGCCGCCAAATTTTCGGCCACTTTCTTATCACGGATCTCAATGTCAAACTCCTGCAGCAAAAGAATCCATCGTATCAATCTGGGTTTGGCATCTTGCTTGCTTGGAGAGGATGAGATAAGACCGAAACTTGTCGAACGCGAAGACCACTGCTAGGAGCTCTTTCTCAGTCGTGGTGTAATGCTCCTAAGCGTCGTTTAAGGTCTTGCTCGCATAGTAAATCGGGTGAAAATGTTTATCTCTCCTCTGACCTAAGACGACCCCAACTGCGAAGTCACTCGCATCACAAATCAATTCAAATGGTAATTCCCAGTCGGGAGCTACCATGATTGGGGCATTTACCAACTTCTCCTTTAACAGCTCGAATGCCTTCAGGCATTCATCGGAGAAAACAAACTAGGCATCCTTCTCTAGAAGCTGGGTCATCGGACGGGCGATTTTGGAAAAATCCTTTATGAATCGCTGGTAGAAACCTGCATGACCAAGAAAGCTCCTATAGATTTCACGGATGTGGGCGGCGGGAGCTTAGAGATAGTCTCAACTTTGGCCCGATCAACCTCGAGCCCCGCCTGCGAATCTTGTGCACAAACCATGAAGTGGCATTTTTCCCAGTTCAACACCAGATTGGCCTCCTCACATCGGGCCAACATCCTTTTCAGATTCCCGAGACAATGATCGAAAGAACTTCGAAAACAGAAATATCATCCATGAATACCTCCATGGAATCCTCGATCATGTCGTGAAAAATAGCCACCATGCATCTTTGAAACGTGGCCGGGGCATTGCACAGTCCAAAGGGCATTCGCCGGTAGGCAAATGTGCCATAGGGATATGTGAATGTCGTCTTCTCCTGATCCTCAAGAGAGATGGGAATCTGAAAATAGCCAGAGAAACCGTCAAGGAAACAGTAACACATCCTCCCTGAAAGCCTCTCTAACATCTGATCAATGAAAGGAAGAGGAAAATGATCTTTCCTTGTGGCATCATTGAGTTTACGATAATCAATGCAAACTCTCCACCCGGTGACAGTACGAATGGGAATCAACTCGTTCTTCTCATTAGTCACCACTGTCATCCCTCCTTTCTTTGGAACCACCTGCACAGGACAAACCCAAGGCGAATCAGAAATCGGGTATATCAGACCTGCATCAAGCAATTTGATGACCTCTTTCTTCACAACTTCCTGCATGTTCGGATTTAAATGCCTCTGATGCTGCACTACGGGTTTGAAGTCCTCCTCCATCAAGATCTTGTGGGTACAAAAAGATGGATTGGTCCCTTCTATATCCATGATCTTCCAAGCTATCGCCTTTTTTTTGCTGCTTCAAAACCTCAAGCAAACTACCCTTCTCTTCTTCTGACAACCTAGCAGAGATGATGACGGGTAGTTGAGTCGCACCCTCTAAGAAAGCATACTCCAAGTGATCTGGAAGTTCCTTAAGCTCAAGTGAGGGTGGATCCTCAACCGAAGGGCGTGCTTTAGGCTCAGCAACGCGATCCACCACTTCAAAAACCTCAGTACGTGGGGGAGCCACATGACCTATCAGACATGTCATCTCTTCAGCAGACTAGACCATAGCAGGTGAACCAAAAGTCTCTCCTCCAATAAGATGTGTGTCCACAACTTCCTCCTCAAACGTGCTATGAAGATGATCACTCACATATGTGTCAATAGTCTCGATAAAGTAGAGTGTATCATCATGACTCTGTGGATGCTGCATGGATTTCCCTATATCAAAGGTCACTTCTCATCGTCCACCCTAAGAGTAAGTTTGCCGGTGCAGACATCGATCAACGCTCGAGCAGTGGCAAAGAATGGCCTACCTAAGATGAGAGGAACAGTTTTGTCCTCATCCATGTCCAGGATCACAAAATCAACAGGAAAGACAAACTTGTCGATCTTCACTAACATATTCTCAGCTATACCTCGAGGGTACTTCACTGAACGATCAGCTAGCTGAATGCTCATACGAGTGGGTTTTGGCTCTCCCAAGTCCAGCTTAGCAAAAACCGCATAAGGCATGAGGTTTATGTTGGCTCCAAGATCAGCTAGTGCATTGCTGACTGACAAACTACCAATCAAGCATGGGATAGTAAAACTCCCAAGATCACTCATTTTCTGTGGTATCTTGTTCTGAAGAACTGCTGAACACTCCTCGTTCAAGGTCACATGCGAAAGCTCCTCAAGTTTCTTTTTGTTAGATAGAATATCTTTCAGAAACTTGGCGTACTTAGGTATTTGAGCAAGTGCCTCGACAAACGGTAGGTTTATATGAAGTTGCTTGAAAAGCTCAAGGAATTTACCGTAGTGTTCTTCCATTCTTTGCTTCTTCAACCTCCCCGGATATGGAATGGGAGGGACATACTCTCTCACTGGCTCCTTAGGACGTGTTGTACTTGCTGGGTCTCGCCTTAATTGCACCTCTCCCGGAGACTCAGTCTCAATCTCCTCAACAATCTCGTCGCCAACCGGCTTACTCGGAACAGCTGAAGTGGCGGGCTTAGCGATCTTGCCGCTTCTCAACGTGATGGCCTTTGCAGTAGCTTTCGGATTTGGCTCTGTGTTACTTGGAAGTCCCCCTTGCTGTCTCTCGGACAACATCTTTGCAATCAGACCAACTTGGTTTTCAATGGTCTGCATGGAAGCCTTTTGGCTTCTCAACTCACTCTCGTGCCTCGTGAAACGACCGTCATACTCCTTGAAGCGCTTTTCATTTTCGATTCTTTGAGAATTTTGACCAGCTAAGAGTTGACTAAACATTTCCTGAACACTAGGTTCATTAGTGGAAGGCATCTGCTGAGGCCGAGGTGCACCATATCCTCCAAGAGCTGGGGGGCATGGAGCGAACCCGGGTGGATGCTGATTTGACGCTTCAGACTTCCAACTGAAATTTGGGTGATTCTTCCACCTCGGATTGTAAGTATTGCTGTAGGGATTATGCTGAGGACGATACTGGTTTCCCATAAAATCTACATGCTCGTGCGACACCTCTCCAGCCGGAAAATTGCCTACATGATATGCTCCCCCACTCGAGGAACCACTCGAGTGGATCTCCATCACTCAATCAAACTTTGAGGATAAGGCATCCATTCGTGTTGTGATGGCGGTGAAGTCATTCACGTGATGAGCTCCCTGTCTAGAACTCTTCCCTCGCGATGCTGCTGTGTACGATTCTTCAAGGCGCATTTCTCTAAGATCTCAAATCCCTCGTTGGCATTTTTCGTGCCTATGTCTCCGCCTGAATATGTATCGACCATCATCTGCCCTGGACCATCCAAACCATGGTAGAAGATCTGACATTGTTGCCACTTGGGCAACCCGTGGTGTGGGACCTTTCTCATGAGCTCTTTAAACCACTCCCACGCCTCATAGAGGGGCTCATCATCGTCCTGACGGAAGTTAAGAATCTTGGTTCTTAACCGAACAGTTTTCTCCGGGGGAAAATATTTCTGAAGGAACTTCTCAGCTAATTGATTCCACGTAGTGATAGATCCAGCTGGAAGTGAAAGAAGCCACTCTTTAGCTCCATCACGTAAAGACGGAAAGAGCCGAAGACGTATTGCATCCGATGATGCATCACGAATGGTGAATGTGGCACAAACCTCCAGAAACCCCGCGATATGGACACTAGGATCCTCATGATCCTTGCCATAAAACTGAACCGCATTCTGCAGCATCGAAATGGTACCAGATTTGATCTCGAAATTAGTATTATTTATTGTGGGTGCATTGATGCTCGCAGGTAAACCCTCAAGTGAAGGTTTTCCTATGTCATTTAAGACCCTCGTTTCCTCTTCGTCTGCCATTTCTACGTAAACCTCGTGAAGTGTGTCGTCTCCCAACGCGTCTGCCTCAATTGTGGCGGCCACCCTGCGGGCCCGCTCCCGCAATCTTTGATGAAAATTGCGCTTCGGTTCCGATGAAGGCTCAACAACTTCAGCAACTGGGGTTGAGGACATGCACGACCTGTAAGGAAAAAGAAGGAACACAATGCCCTATGTATACACAAAGATAAAAAGGATTAATTAAATACTTAACATATTTTTTTTTTCAATTAATCATGTGAGACAAATAAAAACAACTAGACAAAATTTTGTACACTATTCACAATGATTTAACAAGTAACTCCAACCATTCTTGAGAAGACCGAGTCCCCGGCAACGGCGCCAAAAACTTGATGTGCGTGAATTAAATATATTTTTATTATTATAATTTTTGTTCACACAGATTAGGTTTTAAAATAGTTTTTACTTAAAACCAACTACACACACATAGGGCAAGTGTACCCGTCAGGTGGTAGTATAGTTCACTGGTAAGAACCGGATATCAATCCGTGGACTCGGTGTCTCAGTACTAAATTTTCGTTACTTTTAAACCTGTTTCGATCAATGAGTTGATTTCTTGATTGTTTTTAAACTATCATGCAAAGATAAAAATTAACTAAATGAATTAACAAGAACAATATCTAAGAAAGGTTGCTTGAATTAAGTATCCACTGATAACCATATGACAACTTTTAAGGAAAACTAATGGTGATGCAAGTCTTAGAATCAACTAAGTTTCCAATCAAGGTCCCCTAGTTTTATAAATCTTGGAAAAATTATAATGAACAACATTTTAATCACCTAAGATTCATTCTTTAAGTTCTCTTGCTAAATTGATGTTAATCTTTAATAATGAGTTAATTGTTAATCAAAACTCCTAACTCTACAAATTAAGGAAGAGTAACATGAACAACACATTAATCACCCTAACTTGGTTTCAAGTAAATGATATCTTCAACAAGCTCTTGACATGAATCACAAGCATGGTCATGCTAAACAACAACTTTGGCCTAAATCATCGATCCAACATGAACACAAACCATAGAATTCATATAAACATTCATAAGATCTTTACAAATCCAAATGCAAGAATTCATACTCATATTCAAATCATCATCCTAATCATGTTAGCAATTACCATTCCTAGTTTCATGCTATGAATCAAATCAATCAACTAACAAGATTCAATAATCATAATCTCTACATGGGCTTTCCAAGACTACATGTAAATTTTTATGATCAAACATTCAAGAATAATAACTTTAAACATGAACATGCATTCCAAGAAACTTGAATAAATACCATCATGGAGATTAACATACAATAATCACCACATCTATTTCCATATTGTCAAGTGTTCATTAGCTTCAACAAAATTCAAACAACACAATTGTTTAGCCTAGAAGGCTCATGATAACTAAGACAAACATAAAGTAATATGGATTGTGCATGAATAACAAGTGAAATTCTAGTGTTTAAGACAAGGTAATTAGCTAAATGAGTTGGATTATCAAGTGATACAACCTCCTAAAAGCTCCTTCTTCAATCTCCAAGCTTCCAAGATCAGCTTCTTGAGAGGGAAATCCACCCAAATGCTCCAACTCTCTTCAAATGAGCTGAATTCACGTATTTAAGCTACTGGGCATTTGGCACGACCGTGCCACCATTTGGCACGGTCGTGCTTGGTAAGTGTCAGGTGCCTTTCTGAGTTGTTGATCAAGTTTGATGCCAAATCCGGAAAGATCCCGCTAAAATTTCCCCGAGGTGGCACGACCGTGCCACCATTTGGCACGGTCGTGCTTATCGATATCGCACTCGGAAATGACTAAGTTGAACTCGGAAACTAGCTGATCAGAGCCTGTGATTGCACGCGCACGGTCGTGCTTGGGGTTGGCACGGTCGTGCCAAGTGTTGATTTGGCTCGGATTGTGCAGTCTTATGATAGTTCTTGTGATAGTGCCGACGTCTTGATGCTTGGCACAGTCGTGCCAATGGTTGGCACGGTCATGCCATATCTGGCAATTTGGCAGGAATGTTCCATTTTTGCTCCAATTTGCTCCAAAAGCCTTTGTTTCTTTACCGGGCTGAAGCCCGGACCTGCATTTTCACAAATAACTCAAATGAGTAACTAAATCAATGAAAACACAACGAATCTCCGCATTAATAGGAGATATTTGACGTTTAAAAGATGTATAAATTCTTATACATCAAAGCTCGTCTTCAGAATATAGAACGTCCACCTTGTAATATGGAGTCAAAACACTGTTTACACAAGTAAAAACAACAACCACCATATCAAGTAATCAATAAGACAATAGATTATCAGGACAATAATATAATATTTATTCACCTGAATGAGAGCATGTTACGAACCGCTGGTGCATTTGGCATTCTCGTATATAAGGAGTTTGCAAAAAAGGTGATACGTCTACGGGCTTCTAAATTCATAGGAACGTTAATTGCAGACTCCTTAACAGTCAAAAGCAAATGAAGCTCACCACCTACAAACAAAAACATAAACAAATAAATAAATAAATAGTAAAAGGAACAATAAGAATACAACTGCTAGTGTGTTAGACCATACATTTTTCTTCCCTGTTCTAAGTGTTGTTAACCCCAAATTAATTTGTTCAAATCTTTCTTTTAATTTAATTATCTGGGTAATGAGAGTGAACCCGTTCAAGTATTCTACAAAAAAAAAGAAACTTTATAACATGATATTTGAAACAACAGTGTATTTATTATATTGACTGTTCAGAAAAATAAAAACTTACTCGTGACCATTACTCATAACATCTTGCGTGATAATCTCCATAATATCCTAAAGGACATTGATAATTTTGGAATCGTATTTTTCAGGATCAACATCGTCTTTTAGCTTGGAGGTACACAATGGAATAATCAGAAAATAGTTTAAACCGGAATGATTGGAAATACTAATAAAACCATATTGTATTCAACTATTCAAGTGATACTGATGAATTGATGATAAACAATAACCCATAAATAGAAGAAATGTTGCTTACCAGATGGTCTAAAAACTTCGCCAACTTATCATTAAGTGAAAGCAATTGGCTTATACGAAACTTACTCAAAAACGTCCGTTGCACAATGCTAGTTTCTATTTCATGGCATATATGGTCTAAGATCCTGTATGAAGAGCAAAATACAACTTATCAACCGAAAATTTCGATAAAAGAAAAATAATGAATCTTTCCATCCTCGTTTTCACGGTGAAGCTCGTCTTCAGATATAGAGCGTCCTCCTTGTAATATGGAGTCAAAACACTGTTTACACAAGTAAAAACAACAATTACCATATCAAGTAATCAATAAGACAATATGATTATCAGGACAATAATATAATATTTACTCACCTGAAAGAGAGCATGTTACGGACCACTGTGCATTTGGCATTCTCGTATATAAGGAGTTTGCAAAAAAGGTGATACGTCTACGGGCTTCTAAATTCATAGGAACGTTAATTGCAGACTCCTTAACAGTCAAAAGCAAATGAAGCTCACCACCTACAAACACAAACATAAATAAATAAATAAATAAATAAATAATAAAAGGAACAATAAGAATACAACTGCTAGTGTGTTAGACCATATCTTTTCCTTCCCTGTTCTAAGTGTTGTTAACCGGAAATTAATTTGTTCAAATCTTTCTTTTGTTTCATTATCTGGATAACGAGAGTGAACCCGTTCAAGTATTCTACCAAAAAAAAAAGAAACTATATAACAGGATATTTGAGACAATAGTGTATTTATACCTAAATAAACTAAAAAAATGCACAATTCATACCTAAATAAACTAAAAAAATGCACAAATCTGATGCGATTAAGTTTATAAACATCACAAAACTCATCACTGCTAGCGCAAATCATATAAAATTCACCAACCTGATGTGATTAAGTTCAAAAACGTCACAAAATTCATCATCGTTTGAGTAAATCACATAACACTAAATCTGCATTATCATCAGTAGATGTAACAACAGTTTCTAATAATATAAACTAACAACACAACAATTAGATGTGAAGAATACAACATCTTACGTAAATAAAACTAAAAGAAGGCATAAATCTGATGCGATTAAGTTCATAACATCATTAAACTCATCACCGCTAGCGCAAATCATATAAAATTCAGTAAATCTGATGCGATTAAGTTCAAAAACATTACAAAATTCATCATCAACAAAGCAAATCATATGAAATTCATCATATCTGATGCGATTAAGTTCTTCAACAACACTAAAATTATCATCTTTTGTAATGAGATTAATAGATCTGAGATGAAAGAGTCTTACGTGATGAAGAGGTGCTCTGCGACAGCAGGTCAGCTTTTGGATTGTGTGGAAACCCTAGAGAAAATATGTTATATGTGGAACACATGATTGCAATGATTTTACCCCAAATAAATCGAAATCAATCAACAGAATCGAACCTCCAAATAGTTGTTAGATTGCGATGAAGGTGAAGAGTAGAAAGAAAAGTAGATCTTCATATCTGATGCGATTAAGTTCTTCACAACACCAAAATTATCATCGTCTGTAATGAGATTAATAGATCTGAGATGAAAGAGTCTTACGTGATGAAGAGGTGCTCTGCGACCGCAGGTCAGCTTTTGGATTGTGTGGAAACCCTAGAGAAAATATGTTATATGTGGAACACATTATTTACCCCAAATAAATCAAAATCAATCAACAGAAATCGAGCCTCAAATAGTTGTTAGATTGCGATGAAAGTGAAGAGTAGAAACAAAAGTAAATCTTTGATGTAGGAGAAGACAATTTTCAATCGATTGAGAACAAAGGAGTGAAGAAAGATAGAGAAACAGCTCAATATTTGGGGGATATGATTAGGGTTAGGAAGAATACATGGAACAAAAAAACCCGGTTTAGGAAATAGGAGACGTGGATACTCTGAATGATGAACACAATAGTAGATGTAAGGAGGAGTTGACACGTGTCCCAGATGAATGTGAAGGGGACAAGTGTCCCAACCTTTGTTCCTTTATTATATATAAAGATATGTATGGATGTATATATAGGATTCGGTTTAAGAATAAACCACTACTAGTTGCGAGAATCATGATAACTCCCCTCATCCAATACAATTTTAATACATCATTTATAATCTATTTAATTCAAAAGGGTAACTTACCATTTTTCTCTTAATGTCAAATCAGTTCTCTCTTATAATAAAACATATTGCATCATTTATATCTCTCTCCTTTCATTCTTTTACACATTTTTTGTTTCTCAATCCAAACTTAACTTCACCTATATAGAACGATTATATATACATATATAATATAATATAATTTTCTTTCCCCTTTCTTTTCTCATATCTAAAATATTTGATAATGCTATATACACACATATTACTGAAAAAAAAATATTTACTAATCATCCAAAAATTATTTAATATATATACATGTCTTTCAGTTGTATTCCTTATATTCTCATAACCTGCTTATCAAATTAGTCGTCAAATAACATTTTTAATATTTGTTAAGAAAATATATTTAACCATATCACCGTGAAATAATGTATATTTATACCTCTACATGTACAACTTTTGTAGCTTTTTGCACGTGTAAAAAACATTCGACAACATGTGTAAAAAAAGTTTTGACCACACTCGTTAACATTTACACGAACTGAGTATGAGAACACCCGTATGTAAAAAAAATATATAAAAAATATTTTGACAACGTGCGTAAAAAAAGTTATTTTATGCCCCTGATCGCCGACCCAAGCTCCTATAAACGTCACGCGTAAATCTAATTTTCAAACTTATGTAAAAATGGAAGACGTAATTAGTTTTTACGTACATTTGAAAAATGTTTTTACGTAAATTGTCGAACGTAAAATATTTTTTTGCGCACGGTGTCGAATGAAAAAAAATGTTTTTTACGCTTCTGATCGTCGACCCAAGCTCTTCTAAACGTCACACGTAAATCTAGTTTTCAAACGTATGTAAACACGGAAGGCGTAAAATAGTTTTTACGTACGTTTAAAAAATGTTTTTACGTAAGCTGTCAAATGTAAAATATTTTTTTTGCACGGTGTTGAATGAAAAAAAAATGTTTTTACGCCCCGGATCGTCCGGATAAGCTTCTCTAAACATCACATGAAATCTATTTTTCAAACATATTTAAAAACAACACACTTAAATGTTTAGTTATTACATACGTTTGAAAAATTGTTTCCCGTACGTTGTCAAATGTAAAAAAATTTGCGCACGATGTTGAATGTAAAAAATGTTTTTTTTATTACACAAGATAAAAAAAATGTTTTTTACGCCCCTGATCGCCGGCCTGAGCTACTCTAAACGTTTGTAGAATGCAAACGCTCTGGTTTTTCTTTGATTTTCGTAGGTGACGGGGCTTTTACGTTCAAGTGACGAGGATAACGAACAAAAAATGAAGATCAAGATCAAAGATTGAAAACGATTTCTTTTTATACATATAGCGTAATTTTTTTGTATAAAAAATCATGTGTTATAATTAATTTTTTTAATAGATAAACGTAATTAATGTTGACATGAATAGTGACGTGGTCTATGGTGTTTGATTGTCCGTTTGACAAGTTGACATGAATAGCAAACAAGTCAAGTTTTCCAAATACCCTTGTTGTACTATTTATTATTTTTAATCAATAAAATCACTACAAGACAAATCAAACTTAAAAGAGATCTTGGGTGGATAATGTTTGCTACGGTTTTCGCATCTAAATGAGATTCCTACTTTAATCCATCCATATATATATATATATATATGTAATTTCTTTTAAACATAATTGTTTTATTTATTATTTTTTATCATTAATTTTAGTATTTATGGTAAAATGACTAAAATACCCTCATATGAGATCCATTTGGTCAGATTTAACCATGAAAACTATCTGAGTTAGGACTAAAGGACATAACATGCAAAGGCTGGTAAATATCGAGTATGTTTTTTGTACTTTTTGAAGACAAAAAAACACACTTTGCAATCTAGCGTCAACATAAAGAACGATTTTTATAATTTACTCTAATCAAATAAACAAAACTAAGTTTATAAGCTTCCGATAAACATATATCCGAGTAAAATGCCCGGATAGTCCCTGTGGTTTAACCAAATTTTATCTTTAGTTCCTAACTTTTTGAAATTGCACTCTTGCCCTGTGGTTTGCTCAATTGTTACACAGGTAGTTCCCAAACCGGATAGAGATTAGTTAGCCCAGTTAAGTCCATATCAAATAATAAAACTACCCTTAACTTAAAAAAGAATAACAAAATAGTTAAAAGAAATATAATTGATATTTATAAATTTAAGTATGGCCACCACAAACTTCATCTTCTCCAACCATTATCATCTTTACCTTTCACCACCATCAACCATCGTCACCCACCCAGCCACCATAACATCACCACCATCTACCCTAATTTCATTGTTCATAACCATTGGCAGTTATTGTAGGGATTTTCGAATTTGAAGGCATACATCTTATAAAGAATAGAAATATAACAGAACAAACACCCTAACTCATAAAAACACCACATCATGTATATTGAAAGCACACATCTTATAAAGAACACCCTAACATTGAATATAACAGAAATAACAACCTAATAAATCAATTTCAAAACACAATACTTTAATCAGAATCAAAACATGAATAAAACCCTAAATATAACACCAGTCAATATTTTAATCAGAATCAAAACAGAAATAACACCCTAACTTTTTGAAGGCAACAGAAACCTACCCAAGACACCAGAAACCACAGCAATGAAAGGACTTTTGTCCTCACATTAAATATAACATAAATAACACCCTAGCTCATAAAAACACCACAACATGTATATTGAAGGCATATATCTTACGAAGAACAGAAATATAACAGAAATAACACCCTGCAATTAAAACACCATAGAAAAAACACCATGGACTAAAACATCCAAGCGAGACGTAATTGTTTTCTCTACATAAGTATATCAATATGGTACTCATATTAAAGATAAAAAACACTCGTTATTTTGGTGTAATTTTTTTAAAAAAAAGAGTTACGTATAAAAAGTTATTGACGTTTAAAAAAAGAAGGGGGAACTTGCATGTGCATTAATGTTAGTTTCTTAATTTTAAAATGTTAAGTTTACTTTTATACCCTTAATCTAGAAAATTAATTAGTTTAATAGTCAACACTTTTTACAAGATTGCCATCAATATCTCAACCATTAGATTAAATATCTAATGGTTTAGATTCTTTCTTATCCTTCTCACATTTTTATATTTTCTTACAATAACCTCACCCTATATATATATATACACACACACACATATATAGACATATATAGGATTCGGTTTAATAATGAACCACTACTAGTTGCGAGACTATCAGAACTCATCTCATCCAATACAATTTTAACACATCGTCTATAATATATTTAATTCAAAAGGATAACTTAGTATTTTTCTCTTAATGTCATATCAACTCTCTTTTATCAATAAAACATATTACATCATCATTTATATCTCTCTCCTTTCATTTCTTTTATGTTTTTCAATCTAAACTCAACTTCACCATACATACATATATATATATATATATATAATTTTCTTCTTCCTTTCTTTTCCCATACCTAAAATATCTGATAATACTATATATAAATATATTATTGAAAAAAATATTTATTAATCATCCAAAAACTATTTAATATATATACATGTCTTTCGGTTGCATTCCTCATATTCTCATAACCTGCTCGTCAGATTAGTCGTCTAAAAACATTTTTATATATTGTTATAAGAAAATATATATAACCATATTACCATGAAATAATGTATATTTATACCTCTACGTGTACAACTTTTGAAGCTTTTACTTGCGCGCGTAACAAAGCATTCGACAACATGTGTAAAAAAATTTTGACAACGTGCGTAAAAAAGTTTTTACAATGTGCGTAAAAAAAAGTTTTGACAACGTGCCCCTGATCGCTGACCCAAGCTCCTCTAAACGTCACATGTAAATCTAGTTTTCAAACGTATGTAAAAACGAAAGGCGTAAAATAGTTTTACGTACGTTTGAAAAATGTTTTTATGTAAGTTGTAAAATGTAAAATATTTTTTTGTGCACGGTGTTGAATGAAAAAAAATGTTTTTTTACGCCTCTGATCGTCATGCTGAGCTTTTCTAAACACCACACCAAAATTGATTTTTCAAACATATGTAAAAACGGCACGCGTAAATGTTTAGTAATTACATACGTTTGAAAATTTGTTTATCGTACGTTGTCAAATGTAAAAAACTTTTGCGCACGATGTTTTATTTAAAAAATGTTTTTTATTACACACGACAAAAAATGTTTTTTACGCTCCTGATCGCCGGCCCGAGCTACTCTAAACGTTTATGAAATGCAAACGCTCTATTTTTCTTTGATTTTCGTAGGTGTCGGGGCTTTTACGTTCAAATGGCGAGGATAACGAACAAAAAATGAAGATCAAGATCAAAGATTGAAAGCGTTTTCTTTTTATACATATATTTTATTTTTTTGTATAAAAATCACGTGTTATAATTAATTTTTTACATAAATAAACGTAATTAATTTGACATGAATAGTGATGTGGTCTATGTGTTTGATTGTCAGTTTGACAAGTTGACATGAATAGCAAATAAGTCAAATTTTCCAAAGTACCCTTGTTGTACTATTTATTCATTTTTAATCAATAAAATCACTACAAGAAAAATCAAATTTAAATAATTTAATCTCAACCACTCATAAATGAGAGATCTAGGGTGGATAATGTTTTCTACGGTTTTCGCATCTAAAGGTGATTCCTATATATATATAATTTCTTTTAAGCATGATTGTTTTATTTATTATTTTTTTATCAAGGATTTTAGTATTTATGGTAAAATGACCAAAATACCCTCATGTGAGGTCCATTTGATCGGATTTAACCATGAAAACTATCTGAGTTAGGCCTAAAGGACATAATATGCAAAGGTTTGAAATATCGAGTATGTTTTTTTGTACTTTTTGAAGAGAAAGAACACACTTTGCATTCTAGCGTCAACATAAAAAATGATTTTTATAATTTACTCTAATCAAATAAACAAAATTAAGCTTATAAGCTTCCGATAAACATATATCCGAGTAAAATGTTCGGATAATCCATGTGGTTTAACCAAATTTCATCTTTAGTCTCCAACTTTTTGAAATTACACTCTTGCTCCCTGTGGTTTGCTCAATTATTACACTGATAGTCCCCAGACCGGATAGAAATTAGTTAGCCGAGTTAAGTCTATATCAAATGATAAAACTACCCTTAACTTTAAAAAAATAGAATAACAAAATAGTTAAAAGAATTATAATTAATATTTATAAATTTAAATAGCCCATCACAAACTTCATCTTCTCCACCCACCATCATCTTTACCTTTCACCACCATCAACCACCCACCCACCCACCATAACATCACCATCAACTACCCTAATTTCACTATTCACAACCATAGAAAACACCCAAAAAAAAACATCAAATCGCAAGTCTAAAAATGTATCAACAATAAGGCCCTAAAATCAAGAATTAGTGTGCATATGAATGGCCACATAAATGAACATCCAAACGATTATTACAAACAAACAAAACTATCCAGCAATTATGAAGCTTCTATATTGCTTTTACACAATGATATAAATGATAAAACTCTAATAATCACGAAGCAAACAAAAACTCATTACTGAAAGAATCTATAGCAAATCTAGAACTAGAACTAGAGCCATCTGACGGTTCAGAAAAAAACAATCTAACAGTCATTAGCTTCTTCCGGGACACCGTGGACCGTAAAATCTTGGCGAGAAACACGGAGACTAGCGGTGTTAGTAGATCTAGTTAGAGAAACAACAACAGAAGACGAATGAGAAGCTCGCGATAACGAGATCCGGTAATTGGATTATCTGCAGTGACTTCTGGCGTTGATTTTCTGTCGTGAAGTTGAGCAAGGGTGCCTGGCCTTATGTATTCTCAGGGAAGATGGTGGTGATGCTATGATGGTTGGGCAAATGATGGTGGTGATGTTATGGTGGAAATGGTGGTGAGTGGTTTAAAGTGGGGAAGATGAAGTGGATGGTGGACCACTTAAATTCATAAATATCAATTGTATTTTTTTAACTATTTTGTTATTCTATTTTTTAATGTTAAGGGTAGTTTTGTCCTTTCATATGGATTAAACTGGGCTAATTAACCTTCATCCAGTCAAGGGACTATCTAAGTAACAATCAAGCAAGCTATAGGGAACAAAAGTGTAATTTCAAAATTTTAAAAACTAAAAGTAAAATTTGGTTAAACCACAAAAGAACTATCCAAACATTTTACTCACATATATCCTTTTTTGTGACCATTACCCTTACATACTACATTTCCCAACAACTTTTCTACATTACAATAATAATCAAATAAGCATAATTAAGTTTTTTTTTTACCGTTACCCTTACATACTACATTTCCCAACAACTTTTCTACATTACAATAATAATCAAATATGCATAATTAAGTTTATAAGCTTCCAATAAACATATATCGCCTTTTTTTACCATTACTGTTATAGTGTAAGATTTAAATGAGAACAATTTTTTTATAAAAAAAAATTTCAATCTATAAGAATCATTCATTTCAATTTATTTAATTTTTGTATTTAATATTAGTATAAGAATATATTGGTAAACTTAGATAGATCAACAATTAGTAGTCTTCCTTTCTAATAGCTAAATACATTAAATTTGTAACTTATTTTTAAAAAATATATTTTTCAAAAAAAAATTAATTTAAAGTGTAGGATAAATTTCAATATATGTAGGATAAATTTCAAAATGTGTAGGATAAATTTTGATGTGTGTAAGCAAAAATTTTAGTATGGAGGATGATAGTATTTTTGACTAATTAATTAGTTATAGATAATAATAAATGAGACGAAAGAAAACTATTTAATGTTTTACTATTTTACACTTTTTTTCTCAATTTAATTTTCATCTCAAATGACACTACCCCTACCGTTACATACTACAATTTCCCAACAACTTTTCTATAAGTAATATTAGAAATTTGAACCATGGGTGTTCAAAACTAAATAACGAGGAAACTTGGTTACTATTAATGATAGTTGTTGAATAAAAACTAAAGAACTTGCAAATCATTGTTGATTATACTTTTAAACATAGGTAAAAAAAATAAAGAACCCTAATCATGTATATTCAATCAAAACATAAACGATTAAACACGAATATCAAATTAGAATACTTACTTGTGGGAGTGGCCATCTTTGAAGACGAAGATAAAGCCATGATTCTCATTATGGTCCTTGTATTAATGGATCACCTTATAGAGAATTGTTCACGGTGTAACAACCATCGTAACCGCACCATAATATTGTCCGCTTTGGCAGCCAGCACGCCCTCAGCGCCCGCCCCTCATGATTTTTAAAATGTGTAATGATGGTGAAGGTATCAAGCCTCTTATAAGGAAACCTCCATTCCTCTTCACAACCAATATGGGATGTTACAATCCACCCCCCTTACGGGGCCCAGCGTCCTCGCTGGCACACCAGTCCGGTCCCTAGCTCTGATAGCATCTATAACAGCCCAGCGTAACCGCACCATAATATTGTTTGTTTTGACAGCCAACACGCCCTCAGCGCCCGCCCCTCACGGTTATTAAACGCGTCATGATGGTGAAGGTATCAAGCCCCTTATAAGGAAGTCTTTGTTCCCCTTCACAACCAATGTGGGATGTTACACACAGTGTTCTTAAGTAATTTTTTTACCTTTTTTTTTATCAATAGTAATGATCAATTTATAATGATCATAAGTGGTGGTAGGTTATGAAAGATTCTTATTAGAAGGTACCTAAAGGGATATCTTAATTCCCTCCTTAAACTATTCAATATTTTCAATTATCATCACCAAGTAATTGTTGGGGACTAGTTATGTCATATTGGTAGCATTACTCAAATGATCCATAAGGCCACATCAACGGGTTATTCGTAACATTTTCTGTCACACACCTTAATTTTCACTTGCGCGGTTTTACCTCAAGACGTGTGACAAACCAGGATCTAAGACACCAGTCATATAGATTGACCTCTATACGGAAAAAAATACGTTTTCAAACCATAGAATAAAAATGCGGACACGTAAAGTAAATGTAAAGTAAATTGTGCGCAAAATAATGCACAAATAAACCAACAAAAGTTTGTTTTTATGAAACCATGCAATTAAATAAAATTGTTTTTGACATCCATGCGTGCAACCTAGCCGTGCAAGATACCTTGACCTGATAAACATATGCAAGAAAAGTGTCAACAATGGTGAGTGAGTTCATAGGTTTGTCAAATAATATTTGTTTCACTTTCACTGTTTGAGATTAATAATAGTTATTAGCAGTTTTTGTCATATCTGTAGGTAGCTAAGATATGTATTATGTCACTATGTGTTCAACCCCGAAGCTGACTGTGTTATGCTTTGTATGACTTGTTACCATGTCTATCGCTTACAATGGTGGAAGGTTAGCCAAATTTTACACACGTTCAAGCTCTACCGGTCGGGTTAGCATTACTAACCTAGGTGGGGCTTGTCGGGCCTAGTATGTAACATCTGTCGAAAAACGGGTTCTAAAACCCGCACCATTTTGTAATCAAGTATATGTTATGATCTTTTGCTTCGAAATTATGTTAATCCTTTAATAGATTTCGTATATTAATTGTATAAATAATAACAACGATAATAAAAAATAATAAATAAAATATATAAATATAATACTTGTTAAATCAAAAACAATAAAAGGGTGGACCGCGGGGATCAAACCCGGGTCTCAACCCAAGTCAAACACACAACACACCACTACACTACTCGCCCACATCTGCTATATCCCAAACCAAATAATCTTTTATATCAAAATAACTCTTGAAACCGAATTAAAAAGACCCACCCTGTAACGGCTGCAATCACCGGCAATCATCAAGATTGCGAAATCTTCGCAATCAACTGAGAAAAAACGTTTCCAGTCTTGAACATAGACTCAAATCGAGTCAACACCTTCAATTTAGATTGCAAACGTCTCGCTATAACCACTTTTGACCAAAAACTTCCAAACCCGAAGCTTAATTCATGCGACCCTCTTCATCTGTAAATAGAGAGCTCTGAGACTCTTTAGAATGCACACACACTCACCATAAACTCTCTACAAACTTCTGTTCATCAATAATTCTTCACCGGAGTAATATACAGTTGCCGGAATCCTCGTCGGAGATCGGAGAAACCCTCTGTTCGGTATATCGCACACCTAAACTCTTTCATTATTATTTATATCATGTATAGTTGTTTGGAGATTGATGAGTGAAATGCTAAAACACAACAATCAAATCAGGTTCAACTTTCCTGTTCTTTTTATAAAGAAGATGAACATGAATTATTGTTTAAAGGAAGTAAAAATGGTATACAAATCGGGTTAGACACACAGTCCAATTGGTCGGACTGTGTGCATATGAAGTCAAGGTCCCGGGTTCGAGTGTGTGCATGTTCCGATTCACCTCAATAACAAAACTCTTTTTATAAAACCCTATTTCAGAAACATGTAACAAGTGTATAAGATTAATTAAAATCTTGTATTCAACGGGTTAGACACAAAGCCAATTGGTCAGGCTGTGTGCACACACGAAGCTAAGATCACGAGTTCGAATCTGTACGTATACCGGTTCTCAGAATTAAATCAAACCTTTTTATAAAAAGCCTATTTTTGAAACTAATAACAAGTATATAAATATAATTAAAATTCAGTATACTCCGGATTAGACACGCAGCCCAGTTGGTCGGGCTGCGTGCACACGTACGAGAGGTCGCCGGTTCGACTCCCACACGTTGCGTATCCGACCGGTTTAATCCGCTTTAATCCGATAAAATTCAGAGAAAAACATATTTTTTTATTAACTAAACCTTTAATTTTTCTCCCCAAAACTATATTATTTTATAACCAAATAATATTATTTCATAAAAGGTTAAGATTTATAGTAATAAGCACAATAAAAATTAATCTAGATTATCTAATAACATATGTATATAATAAGTTAATTAAAAATATTAAATTCAACCAAAAGAGGTATATTTTTATCTAAATTATTATGTGAATATTTAGGTTAGTCTTTTTGTTGCTTGATATCTCAACTACTCAATCGTGCGCAATCTTTAACGAATCTCAATCGCACCCACTGTGAGTGAATCTTACAACTCCCCTTTTATTTCACGTTTTTAGGGTGTATCATGTGTCGCTATTATTATCTCGTTTAAATCTCGTACTAATACCATTATGTGATCTAACGTGCTACGTGATATTGTTCGTTTATTGTCATTTTGTATTTATATTCTCATTACAGTCAATCTCTCACATTAGGCTCATTTGTTTCCCGTTACCTACGAGTGGAGAGTCGCGTAGCTTAATATACTAGATCGGCTCCGTTTGATTGAGCCTTGATCTCGTAGCACATCGCTTATCGTGCTCACATATACATTATTAGTGATGATGTGGTTTGTGATTTAGATTACATACACGCTGTTCCTATATTTGGTTAATGCATATTTTTTTTATAAATTACTAAATATATCATTTTTCTTAATGATAAAATGGGATTCACTCGCCAACTTATGTTGACCCAAAACCCTATTTTTACACATGATACAGGTGAACAGGTTTGAAGTGTGGATCACATAGGACCTGGGCCTTAGAAGAAAATAAAATGTCATTTGCAAGTTTGTTTGGAACATCATGGTGTTTGTATGAATTATGTGTTGATTGGAATGTTTTAATCAAATTTGGAATAATAAATATTAAACTTTTATAATAGTAAATGTCATAAGCTTTGATGAAAACCCAATCATACCCCGACTACTTTATCCGCTGCGGGTCAGAGTGTGACATAGTAGTACTACTCAAAACTTCCTCGATATCCAATACTAACAGTCCGAGTATGTAAGGACTTAACTTATTATAATGTGACACTTTTGTGACCATAATGATATAACAGAAACTCTAACTAAACTATACATTACTTTACCGTAATGTTGCGTATGTTTTCTCCCCCTGTGTTTTAAATAAATTAAAAAAGTGTAGGGGCCATGAACTCAACTTAGTTTTGTTTGGTTAGAATTATGTCACTACAAAGTGTTGTGGTTAACCACGCCCTGATATGTTTACACATTGTTATTAGTTAAGTGATTTGGGCATCACATAATGATTTCACGTATACTATCATATAGACATTCTACAGCAAGGATCATGGCAAGTTCATGCATACACGTACCACGTAGACACACATACAAGCTGACATTTATTCATGTTAGTAGTGGTGAAAGTGTTTAGGAAGTAGGGGTTTGTATTTATAAGTAGGATTGGGTTTGGGGGTAATAAAGAAGTTGGTTGGGAGTTAAAAGGAGGGAATAGTTCAAAATTCGCAAACGGTTGCGAGCTTCTGCCAGCGACACCCCTTGCGGACCTCAAGGGGTTAGGCATACTTGCACAAGGACCACTGAATTTATCAAAAAATCATTTTTCGTCCTTGAACTTGTTTTGTTTGTTATTATATGCTGAAAACTCAATGTATGTTTTAGGTATTTGAAGTGTATGCAATTATGTAAATAATACCAATACTTATGAAATAGCATTCTAAAGAAAGTATAATCTCGATGTGTTGCTCGGTTTTTAAATTAGAATGCGTTACGTGCGTTGTTATGCATTATGCAAGAATTAATTAGACAAAAATAATATAAAAGATAATTTTTATTATGATCAAGTCTCAAAATTACAAGTAGTTGAAGAGAGAGTACGAATTACATTAAAATGAAAATAAACGAAATATACAGAATGTTACATGGGGTCCACATTATCTGATTTAACAAGAAAAACTAGTTGGGTTATGTAATATTTGATAACATTAGGTACAAAAGTTCTCAATTTTAGTTCGAAATGACACAGCCTGAAAAAATGGTATTAAAATAAATGACAAAATGTATAATTTACCCAGATGGTTATATTATACTATTTTGTTTTTGTTTAAAGTTTTTTAAAATTTAGAAGCTATTGAATTTTTTTTGTTCACGTAATCTATTTTGTTTACCAATTTTGTACATACATAGTTGGATCAAATAATAATGTTTTTTTTTTCATGAGAAGTTTACTAATCCAGTAAAATCAACAGCTAAGATAAAACTAATAAGTGATGTCAATTTTGTTACTAAGAAAGTAAACAAAAAAAGTTATAATTATTCGATTTTTTTTAGGTTCATTACTTTTCTAAGACATAATTTTTTATACTTTATTTTTATTTATTTGAGTGAAATTGAACAATTTTCTAAAATTGAGTTTAGTATTGAAGTGTATTTTTTAGAGGGGAATTGGATTTAATAACCCAAACTTTGATACGTTTGCCGATAATAATTCTAACTTAAGAATTTCCTTATGACAGTCCCAACTTTCAAACTATTTTCCTTCATCAAGTATTTTCTAAATGGGATCTAACGTAGTTAGTTTTTGGTGATGTGGACAGTCATGTGTAAAAAATGATTTGGCTGACGTGCATAATGATATAATTTTATAATAATAATATAATAAACACACTCTCCATCTTCACCACCACAACCATCCACCTCCCTCCGCACAACCATCGTCTCCAACCCCTTACACCACCACCTCTACTCCCTCCCTCTTCTACCCTTCTTTCTCTCTTTCTTGTCTACAACCACCATAGCAACCACCACCACCACCTCACCTCACCTTACCACTACCACAACCACGGTCTTCAACCCCTTGCACCACCACAATTACTCCCTTCCCCATCTCTCCCTTTTCTCACCTTCTTTCTCTTTTTCTTATCTACAACCACCAGCACCACCTAACACCAAGAATAGCTAGAAAAATGACCCCCCCCCCCTCCACCACCATTGGACCAGACCACTACATATCTCTCTAGATCAAAGATGTAATTACACAACAACCACCACCACCTTCTTTCTCTGAAAGTTAGGATTGTCCTAAGGAAATTCTTAAGTTAAGATTAATGCCGACTAAAGGATCAAAGTTAGGATTATTAAGATCTAATTTCTTTTTATTAAATGCCTTTAGTTTAAAATGTGAATTTCTAATTGCGTTTATTATATATATATACACACACCTCATTGTGTGTTATTATATACAACTAGTAGCTTTTTACCCGTGTGATGCAACAAAGAAAACGTATATTGTAGAACTAAAAAAAGAATTAATTCAGTATTTTAATCACATATAAGTGACATTTGTGTAACCTAAATGTCGAATATGTAATTCCACAGTTTTGAGTAAAACTTATATGAACATGGAAAAAGCGTATTACAAAATAAAAAAAAAATAGTTTTAATTACACATTCACCAATGGCACCACCAGCGACCACCAACACCGATTTGGTCGCTCTTGGCCATATTTGCTTTCATAAAATGTCCATTGGTTTAACAATGTTAGTTTTGTCCGTTAAGTATATTTGTATGTAAGAACGGATAGGGTTTTTTTATAGATTTTGCTACACACCAAATTAAACTTACATTTAGTTCAACTAATTATTACTAATGGGGTGGTGGTCCTTTGGTAAAGACAGGGAGTCCTAAGTTCAAGACTCACAGACGATAGAGATTAAAAAGAAATTTTCGTTCAAAAGAAAAATCAAACTAATTATTTAACATGTTTGAGATTTTAATGCTAGCAAACCTATGTCTAAATTTGGTGATTATGTCCAAATGTTACACAACTTCATATATTAGTGGTTTTTATTTTTAATACCACCTGAATACTTTTTTTAAACGACTTAAATAGACAACCCATTTCTGCTCCCTGTTTGTTTGGTTAGTTTGTGAGAGTACCCTTTAGGGAATGATAGAAACCGACGATCCATTTGTTTTTGGAATCCTTTGGATTTCGAGCTCGTAAACTAAGGTTTGAATGTATAAATAGTTGTCATAACTTGTTATGCAAATTGCTTAGTTTTCATTATATTGCCAGATGAATTGTATCATTATTTTAACCGTATACTATTGATAGTAACCTATGTTGCTCACCAATTATTCGTAATTGACATTTGATTTTACCCATGTTTCAGGTGGTAATATTTGATGATTTCAAAACTTGCTTCACGTTGGATGCTTGGGATTTTGCCTATTAGTTTAATTTAATTGGACTATTGTCTTGTTTTTGTATGAAGTTGTTTACTTGGTCTGTTTGTTGGGTATTTTATATGGATTAATACAATATTTAAATTTTGATTTTAGTTCTCATGTGTTATTGAACCATCTAATTATGTGACGTTCTAAAGTTTTAGTCTTCGTTTGGGGTGTTACAGTTTATCCGTTGGGTATCGGCTAGGCCGCGGGTGTCTAGTATACCCATTAGTGATTTAACAAATACCCGTTGGGACTTTCATGTTAGTATATCTTTTAATTTCCCTTATAATCTTATGTTTATAAAATCTCTACAATAAATTATGATAAATAACATAGATATCATTATCTTAAAATATCTACACTATTTAAAAACATAAATATATTATAATGCTAAACTTAAAAAAGTTTGAGTTAACTTTGTTTTTGCTTCTTGTGATTTGGCAATTTTAACACTTTTCCTCTAATGCTTTAAAAATTGTCATTTCCTCTATGAGATTTACAGCCAATTCGCTTATCGACTCTAACTTAGTTAACTTTTTCAGTTAAAAGTAAAGGTATTTGAGTAACTTTACATATAATTATTTATTTATTTCTTAATTCCTAAAATCCATTTTTTTAATTTAAAACAAAAAACATAATTATATTAATATAGGCTAGGAGTTTGCGACAAAGTCAAAATTTTCTAAAAAGTGTAAAAAGTTATAAAACACCACAATATCAACCATAAAACACACAAAAAATCCATACATAACATAATGACGATTACTAAAACATCATACATGTGGGTTTTGTGTCGTATTTTGGATAATAAGGCACTGATTATGAAATGACAAGCATTATTGTGTTTTATTTTGATTAGTAAGTTGTGTTTTTTACTCATAGTTTTACGAAGGTGTGTTTGAAGCTTTTATGGACTATCAAAGTTTGAATATGGTGTTTTAGTAATTTTCACTCTGTTATTTGTGGGTTTTAGGTGTGTTTTATGGTTGAAATTATAGTGTTTTATGACTTTTACACTTTTTAGGAAATTTGAACTTTGTAGCCGAACCCCACCTAATATATATATATATATATATATATATATATATTCAACCCACTTCCTCACCCCTATCTCTATCTCTCTCTATATATATCTCTCAACTTATGTAACAACAACCACCACCGCCACCATCACCATCAGACACCACTAGCGTTATCAAATAGCACCCTACCCATCCCACCAGCCTTAAGGCTAAACTTGAGCAGATCGAAGAAGTGTGTTGGTGGTATCCACCTGCCGCCACCGTAAACTCCAATTAATCTTGTCGCCAATTCACCTTTCCTACCACCAACGCAAACTGTCCGTCAGGCCATCGCCATCTGCCACTAATATCACCATCTCTGTGTCTCTTTGTCTCTGACAACATCGTCTATGAGTTCATAAATGTTTTTATGAAGATGCAAATCTGGTTTCGTTAGATTGATTAGGGTTTTAGAAGCAATTAAACTCGAAATTGGTGGGTTTGTGGTGATTAATTCTGGGGTGTTGCTGAAACAACGTGGGGGAATGAGAGGCGAGCGATGATAGAGTTTTTAAGTCAAGGGAGAAAGGGACGAGGCTTGGGATGCAGCGAGGGGGAAGGGTGTTGCGGTGGTGGTGAAGTTGGTCGACGCTAACGTATTCATCTGGCCAGAAAAACGTTTAGTATGGCATGAGGTTTTAGAGAGAGAGAGAGAGAGATAGGATAAGGAGAAAGATGGGGTAGTGGTTGTGGTTGTGGTTGTGATGGTGGTGATTGTGATGGTGATGGTGGCAGATGGTTTATGAGGGGGTGGCAGGTAGAATGAAACATTACTAAACAACAGTTTAAAAATAAAAGTTCGAATTTTCAGAGTATTATTTTGGTTTATGGTTCGGATAAACAGGTATACAGTTTTGATAATTGTGTCGGTATCACCAAATCCATACCTATAAAATATTTTTTTCAACGCCATACTCATCGGGTATCGTGTATACTCATCCCAGATGCTTCAGTACACCCGTCGGTTGCTCAAAGGCCAAAACAGTCACATAGTCAAGCTTTGCGTTAACTAACGCCAACATGTCATTGACCAACACCCATACCTGCAACCAAACGTGGATTCCATGATGCTAATGCAGGCTCGACTTTTACCTACGCCTTCTTCGCATATCGGTTCTTCTCGTTTTGCTCCATCTTCGTTTTAACTTCTTCATAAATATGCATACAATATTGAGGATGCTTTTACCGTTATCTTTTTGAAGCCTATACCGAAAATAAATACAACTTATATTTCGTAATTCATTTTCATTTTCCTGTATGGGACCAATGTACATATGTTGATGATGGATGATGCCACATTCCCAGAAGCCTCATTTCGAATCATATTGTCCATGCTCTTCTTTTAAATTCATTTCATTTATATCCATCCATCTTCAAACAAATATAAACATAATAATAATGAAATTATTTCTCTACCTATAAGTACCATTCAATAACTAGCTAGACCATCCAAAACCAACCACAAAAATCATTGCATCAAATATTATTAATTTCCCACTTTCCCAATTATTTCAACATCACCTTTTCCATCATCTTCATCACCGCACTCTCACTTCTCTCCGCCACTTCCGCCATAATCTACGACTCCTCCGGCAACAAACTCCTGAGGGGTATCCCGTACTACATCGTGCCCCTCCTACGTGGCTCCGGAGGTGGACTACTGACCGTCTTCCGGAGCCACAAGGATGCATGTCCACTAGACATCGCTCAGGAGCCGCTCGAAGTGAACAATGGGGTTCCTTTCACCTTCAACCCCATTGTTCTCGACGAAAATGTCATCCGTGAGGCGTATCCGGTTTCCGTCGAGGCCGATGTCATCAACCCTTTCACCGGATCGACGATATGGATGGTGACGACCGTGAAAAACCATGACGACGGGTTTGTGACGGGTAAAAAAGACGACGACAAGAAGAAGAAAGATGATGATGATAAACATGGGCCTCCGGTTCAAATTGTGACAACGGGCGGCGAGTTTAAGCAGCAGAAAGTTGTTTTCAGATTGTTGAAGATAATATGATGCCCGGATTGCAAAGTTATCAGATTTAGAATTGCCCGTTTAAATGCGGGTCGAGTAGTACGGGTCTTGTTTGTTATACCGTCGGAGTCATTGCTGACTCCGATGGTAATCGGTATCTTGGTCGGACCGATGCGGTCTTTCCAGCGGTGTTTACAAATTCTTCTGGCACGGTTAGCCCATCGGCTAAAACGAGCTCGTATAGCGAAATATCGATTAAAGTGAGCTCGTTTAGCCGATCTGGTAAATGATGTGATGAAGAAATAGTGTTGTGCAAATCGTATCCTTTTCTATGTAGTTACTGACTACTTCATTTGTTGTTAAATCATTATCATTTTATTTTTTTCCTCGTATAAGGACGTATTTTAAGTATATTCAAGGGATATCAACTCTTCTGGCCTAGTGGTAGGGAGACTTGGGTTCTACAATGGAGATTCAAGTTCAATCCTTATTTGTGTCACTTTGGTAGATAAGACAATGATAGATAGAGCCTAACCTTCTTGCATATGTGTCAGTCTCTATCCTGAGCCCACCCGGGTTTTGCGTCTCACAGTGTGTTACCCCAGAGAGTTCTGCTCTTATGGTGGCGTAACGACTATCAAGTGGTAACCGGTGGTATGGTTTCCCGGGAGAATGCCCAAGCTAAACTCTGAAGCAAGCGTGGGCCCGATTAAAACAACTTAGTCTGACTTGAGTAAGACAACATGGCTCTCCAATTTGAAGAGTGCGATAGTCTATACAAGAAAGTCGCACTTTAAAAAAAGTATTTAGCAGGCATATTCATCCTTAATTCTTAAAAATTCTAAAGATATAAAATGATGTTAAATTCAACAGATAAAAGTTTGAACTCACGTGATTTTCGGAATCTTTTCAAAAGAATTCTTTGGTGTCTGTAAACCAGTCGCTAAAAACATTATACTAGAATAAACTATAAAGATCATTTCTGGTCCTAACAAAATAACAAAGCAAAAGCAAAAAACTACTAAAAATTGTCACAAAAAAAGGATTCATGGTGAAACGAACTGTAGAAACATGGTGATTGCAACGTATCCTGGTCGAAGCGTGTAAATCGCGTTTCGACAACTTTTTATGTTACATAGCCGGATGTATATCACCTTTACTGACTTAGCATCGAAATTATCTATAGGTCTTATCACACACCCTCAAAATCTTATTCTGACATATTTTTCACTCTATCTCTATCTCTCTATATATGTATCTATGTATATATATAGAGAGAGATAAAGAGCAAGATGTGTGAATATTAACACACTATAACAACTATAAGTAGCTCAAATAATGACAGTTTTGTTTGATTGTACGAGGCGTGGAAGTGCATGATAGTAGATAAAGTATAGTATGCATGATTGTCCAATTTTGACACTTGGTGATGGGCCAGAAGCTCAAAAAGTAAGTAGTCGGTCCTATATGCATTAAGGCCACTCGTTTATAACCACTCAAAAATATAGGTGTCATAGACTTCTCAGTTTCCATAAAAATTTGAGGCTTAATGAGAGTAGAAAAATATGCACCAAAATTTCTATCCCTTCGCCCCTTTTTCAGAGTTCGTGAATTTGATTATTGTCGGTGGCGGATTCAGAAATTATTTTTTAGGGGTGCGAACGAGGGGTTTAACTAAACTTTTAAGCGGCACGATCTGAGTATTGCCTATAAAATACACTAAATTATTTTATTCAAGGGGTGCGCCCGCCCGCCCACCCAACCAATCACCTAAGTCCGCCCCTGATTATTGCCTTTTCTTTTTGTTGCCGTCACTCGCCAGTGGACCCAGGGAGGTCGCCTAGTGCTTTATGGTTCCCTAGACCGATCTTAATTTCAGTTATAATGGTCTGGTTTTTCAATTATAGAGTTCGGTTTAGTTAATTTGTTTGACCATTGATTCAAGGGTTCAATTTTAGTTAATTATTCAATAAGGTTTTAGAAAAATGTAACAAAGAAATAAAAAGTATAAATATTATGACTGCTCGGTTTGTTTTTCTTTTCACACGCACATTTAGTGTAACTTTTAGGCTACACTATAGAGTGGGGGCGGATAATTTAGTGTAACTTTTAGACAAAAATTCTTAATGCTCCCCTTAAAAGTTCAGGTCAGCCCCCGATTTTCTTTCGAAAATAAATCCTCCACTACGTATGCACTGATGCACATATATGCCCATAAACAAACAATTAACCTAGTATCTGAAGAAAATTATAAGTAACCTAGTATCTGAAGAAAATAACTAGATTATCGATTTCTCGAATGACTTTGGTTTTTCATTTTAATTTTAATTGTTTTTATTATGATGTGAATTTTAAAAATTTTCTATTATGATTTAAATTTTATATCAGATTTGATTTTGAAATTTGTGTATTGGTTAGGTGGATGCATTATATCACTGTTTAAGTGTTTATTTGTATGTATTTATTTATAAGTGTTTATTTATATGTATTTATTTATATTTATTGTTGTTATGATTGTGGTGGGTCATGGCAACTTGAATAAGCTGTTGGCGTATGGTATGGGGTATCGTTTCTAAAGTTTGAGGAAAATATATTTCAGGATCTCTTTCATTTAAAACCATATAATATTTTATAAAACAGTTAAGTGTTATTTACGTTCCTATGGTTTGTTAACTTTTAGTATTTTAGACCAAATTTGCAAAATTGTACCATTTTCTTCTCTAACATTTAGAAAACATGTCATGTCAGTAAAAAACTAACCACAGTTAAAAAATTTAGTTAGGTCTAGAGGTAATATGATCATTTAATAAAGTTTTTTTCTTCATTTTTTAAAGTTTTAGGTTAAAAAGAAAGATATTTGCAGTTGGCCGGGATCAAACTCAGACCAACTGCTTACAAACAAAGGCATTAACTATCCATTTGTTTTTTCTTTTGACATGTCTTCAACCACCACTATTCAACCACCACGTCCACCACCTGCCGCGACAACTCCAACCACCACCGCCGTTTCTCGTTTTCTAGCAACAAATTGGTTTAATTAACATTATAACCGTTCTTTTACACATATGTTGAACATTTTTTCATATAGATATGTTCAATATTTTGATAAACAAAATAATGTATGGTTTATTAGATCATTAAAATAATACATGTTTATTATTGTATAATAAATACATGATCTGTTATATATCTTGATAGGGTAAGAGTTGGATACAAAGTTTATTTTTTCTACAAAGTGTTTTAAGATGGACATGTGACATATGAGGTTTTTGTAATAAAGGGCATAAAGGTAATTCAATAACTAATTTTATTTTTGGAAAATATATCTATTAATCACTAAAGGCTATTATTTATATAAACTATATTTATTAACTATTCAAAATCTGCACTTATATTCTTTATATGCACGATTGATTCATCCGAAGTTTAAAACACAAAACATAATAATTATTTCTTGACGTTGTGTTTTATAAGTTTCTTGTTATTCACACCGTGTTATATCGAATTTTACGATAGAACCTAGCATCCTTCATCCGGAGTTCAAAATGTAAAACAAATTAATTATTTCTTAACGTTGTGCTTTATTAGTTTATGGTTTCCACACATAGTGTTGTATCAATTTTCACATGCAGACACACCATTCACACATTTCGGAACATAAAACATATTTATTATTTCTTGAAGTTGTGTTTTTATCATTTTATGGTTTTCTTCACATTGCAGTTTCACAATTAAAAACACCCCTCACACATAAAACACACTACTGTCTGAACTACACAATATAAAATACATCAGTGTCTGATTCGATGTAGACACAATATAAAATACATTAGTGTCTGATTTCACAACGAACAACTTGAACGAGGAATCATTAATCTTGTTTTTTTAGTATAGAAGGTGATAAATGAGAGAGAGAGAGAGGGAGAGAACTTCCAATATTGAAGTAGTAGTTTTATGGAATGACAATTACTTACTATTTTTAAAACACATCAAATGAATTTTTTACCCTCAATCAATTAAATCAATCCTTATTTAAAACATAAATATTACTAAAATGCCATCAAGATGATCTCAACTATTAAAAATACTTATTTAATAATCCAAAACACTTCCAACACTTTATAGGAAAAACATACTTTATAGAGTAACCTCACCCTATCTTAATAATAGATTATTTTTATTTAGATTCTAATTTTGGTTTTTTTTATTATTTCTGTAACTATACATTTACCTTAATTTTATTTTTTACTATATTTATTATATATATAACAAAATCAATTCGTGAACAGAACTATATTTTTACCCTTTTAATTCATAAACTAACATTTTCAATTTTAGATCACTTTTTTTTCTTAGTTTTACTTTTTCCACTAAACTTATTTTTTTCACTCTTTAAATTCATACACAACATTTTATATAACAAAATCAATTCGTGAAGAGTACATCAATTTTTGTTCTTAGTTTTTTTTTTCAATAAACTATATTTTTTACCCTTTTAATTTATAAACTAACATTTTCAATTTTAGATCACTTTTTTTTCTTAGTTTTACTTTTTCCACTAAACTTATCTTTTCACTCTTTTAATTCATACACAACATTTTCAATTGTGAACGGTTCTCATTCATCATTTCATATATTACGATTTCATTATTGTTTTATCATATATATACATATTATTTTTTATATTATTTATAATGTTAAAACCCCTGTTATATATATAACAAAATCAATTCATGAACAGTACATCAATTCTTTTTCTTAGTTTTATTTTTTCGATAAACTATATTTTTTACCCTTTTAATTCATAAACTAACATTTTCAAATTTAGATCACTTTTTTTCTTAATTTTACTTTTTCCACTAAACTTATTTTTTAATCTTTTAATTCATACACAACATTTTCAATTGTGAACGGTTCTAATTCACCATTTCATATATTACGATTTCATTATTGTTTTATCATATAAATGCATATTATTTTTATATTATTTATAGTGTTAAAACTCCTATGTTATGATATGTAATTAATAACATGCTTATTTTTATTGACATTTCATTTTTTTTTCATACCGGTGTAAGATCACGGTTGATACCAATGAATGATAACGTACTTTTGTGTAATTACGTTTCAATGTTCAGAGTCAAGCCACGGCCATAACGAACCAAACACATGTAGTTGTTATCTTGGTTAATATTACGACTTTTTTTCTTTATCCTTTGTCATAGTATGCGATACCGATCGAACTCTAACCGTGTCCATGCCGCAACACCGTTTAGATAAAAGTCTCCATGGTCTATATTAACCATTTAATACACAATGTAACAAATTTAATTCTCTTTATTTTTTATTAAACCTATTATAGTTAAAACTACTTTTAATTATAGACATGTTTACTTAACCGTGTTGCTTGCTTATTTTAGTGCCGTTTAGATTAAAGCCTAAATGGTCTAATATCAATCCATCGATATACCGGATAACAAATACACATGGATGGATCTTGGTCGGGCCCCATTCCCTGTGTTTTTCGCTTTGAATTGTAAATTTAACCAAAATTTTTGGATTTTTATATGTATTGATCCTCCCCTCCCTAATTTTTTTTATTTAGAACCCCTACTCCCCTGTTTAAATATTTTAAGATCTGTCACTCCAAATGCGTTTTTGCCAGCATTTTTATACGACCCCTCCCCGAAGCGGCGGGCTCAAATACTAGTTTTAAAACAAATATACTTTTGATGTTTCTAGGTATAAAAACTGCTGTGTATAAACTTAATTTATTTATTTAAATAATATAAGAAACAAAATCAATTTATATTTATTTAATTATCATAACATCAAGACGGATTTACGCAATTGAATGAGTGATAAGTATTTGAACAATGCTCTAGTTTGTACGGTTGAAAGAGAAACAATGGATAAAGTAACAGACGATATGTCATGGCTTCCGCAAGAGTCTCCCCCCTCTTCCTGGTCAAGATAGATGGGAAGGAGGCCTATCAAGGCCATAACTAGTCTCTTTATTTATGTATGTACACCTTTGTTTCGGGGTGAGGCCAGCCTTCTTCCTGCTAATCCGGCCATTTCCGAACCTGTCTTCTCATCCCATTCAATGGAGGACTTTTCAATTCTTGCGTTCCTAGGGCAGTACCTCTCAACAAGATTGATCCCTTTGGATCTTGGTCCATGGTGGCCCTTTTACTGATTTTGACGATTGGATCTCTCTATGAATGGAAAAGGGGTGCTTCGGATCGGGAGTAACCAATAGCGATAGGGCAAAAATCGGGGGAAGGACAAAAGCCAAGAGCGCGATGCCTACATTAAATCAATTTATTCGTCATGGTAGAGAAGAAAAACGGCGCACGGACCGTAATCGAGCTTCGGATCAATGTCCCTAGAAGCAAGGAGTAAGCCCACGTGTACCAACGGACACCGAAAAAACCTAATTCAGCTCCACGTAAGTTCTGATGATGATCTATAATTATAGGACTTCTTATTAGTTTCAGAATGAATATATTTATATGATAAACGATCATATCTATAGTTTTTTTTTTTTTTTTGAAAACTCTCTTCTTTATTTGGTAATAAATAGACTTTAAAATTTTGTTTTTTTTTGTAATCAAATAATACTCGATTTCAAGCTTTCAAATGCCAAAGAGGATAAATCTATTAGGTAAAAGATTAACTTTATTTATTATCGTGTTTTTTTTGTTTCATTTTACATTGTATGAATGTAAGGCAAAAAAATTTGAGCGTTACCCCTAACTTTTGTTCTATATCCGCCGTTAGAAGCATGTACAAATACCACAAACTAATAAGCTTCTACTAGGCTGATCTTTTTGCCATTTCTTGATGTATATCATGTTGTAATAAAAACTACAAGAAAAAAAATTTTTACTTACACATCATTGGTGCTTGAAATTATCCTTTCAGGTATAGATCCAGTAAAATTATTTTGTGTCAAATACCTATCAAAAAGTGGTCACCATTAGTGAAATGATCATAGTTATTAATTAGAAGAAAATGGGAATAATGTATAATTCACATACATGTACTGCAGGTTAGTAATGAGTAGGGGATCTTCCCGGTCAAATTGTTGAAACTGAGATCCCTACAAAATGGAGAATAGTAAAAATAATTTCCAGTGAAGATAAATGTAATAAATAGCAAATATATCAATTAAAGTGATGAGTTGAGATATCGATGGTTAATATATTTAGTGTAAAATCTTTTTAAATTACTGATGGTTAGCAACATGAGAACTCTGAGTTTGGTTTTCTATAATAAGTGGGTAGGGCGAGAACTCTTAAGATTACGCATCAATTAATGAAAGTAGTCAAACTTTTATCTCATTCAATTTAATGAGAAGTATTAAGTTCGATTTTGCTCCACGAATTATTTCATTTTATTCACACATCTAACAATATTCATTTGTCTAACCTATGTTGAGCATCTTGGTTATTTTCCTTAATAAATTTCAAAAAACGCTACATAAACAGAAAATATTATTCACGTCAGTTTGCTTGTTACAAAAAGTTGTTCCATCAAGAAACCCTACTAGCCCGTCGTTCCATCAAGAAACCACAATTTAAAGCGTCTCAGAAATTAAACACAATGACAGACAAGTCAGGTTAGATTTTGATATTTCAATATCCTGGCCCTTTTTCATAATTCATTGGTTGTATTATTACTTGCGTAAGTTTCGTAGACATGATTCAATTTTGATTTAGTTTCATTTCTATTTCTTCGGTTTCACGCCACCATGAACCCTGATGAGATCAATCACATGCTATGGTTAATAAGGCTCAGAAACACATAAAAGTTTTGGGATTTTGAGTAAGTTGAGATAGGTCAGCTTGGGGATGGGGTTTAAAAAAACCGGCTTTGGCGCGAGTGTCATGGGGTGAGGTGAGTGGGAATAGGACTGTGATCGGGTGTGGTGCGTACGAGCATGACATGCTGTGAAAAATACTATTATCTTCAAGTAAATATTGAAATTTGTGATTGACAAATTTGGTACCCCCATCACTTTGAAAAAAACCTTTATTTTTCAAGAAAGTTCAGTTTCATAAATACCCCCTAAACGTTAGCTAAATTTGGTTTTAGTAGTTTTAACGATATACCCAACGAAAAAAAAGCTACATAATGTCTAAAACTGTCCATAGACAAAACCGGAGAAGGACCCCATAAGTCACAATGTATAAGGTCAAGTGGGTGCAACGCCACTTTATTATTAGGGTCAAAAAGTAAACTTTGACTTTTGGTAAGTTGACAAGGCAAGCACATAACTGGTTTAGGTAAAAATGCAGCCATTTTTGTAAGTTAATAATAGTATCTTAATTAGGTCTTGACAAAGAGGCAACTAAAGCAATGATGATTGGGTTGTAAAAATTAGAGACCATTCTCACATTGTCCTTGGGATCAAGACAAGAAGAAGTTTTTGATGTACCCTAGGTTCATACAGTTTATCGTTAAAGCATAATACTCTCTTAGAGAGAGCAAGGCAGGAAAAGCGGAATATAACTAGATATCCTCCTTCTGGTATGACCCTCTGAAGAAATGAAAGATTTAGATTATGTGAAGTCCTGATGATAAACAATCTAAGTCCAAGAAGTAATAAAAGACCCAAGCAAGAAAGAAAACTACTCCAAAGAGGTATTATAAGAGGTCTTCATCGAAAACCGAAGTTGTTGAATCCGTAGAACCATCAGTTACAAGACCAGTTCCGCCAATTATTCAGACTGCTCTAGTGACACGGTCAGAGACATAGACTGCTCCAGTTGATTCACCTCATCTTGGTTTCATAAAACGTGGGGTTCGACTACCCACGTTATCACTCATGCAGCAAAACCGAATTTAACAGGAGAATTTTATTTTAATATTTTTGCTATTACGAGTTAGGAAACACTAGGCTATTTTTTTAACATTTGTAATGGTGTTAATTGGATTTCTAATTTTTGTAACTTGAGTTACTTAAACACACATCAAGAAGTTGATTTTCTTATCCAAGCATTGAAATGTAGTTCATTCAAACTAAAGCCTCAAAAAAAATTCAATAAGTTTCAAAACACACATCTCGGCTTCAAATGTCATTATTTATAAATACCAGTTTTATGCTTGCAAAAACCTACCCATGATAATCTATATGAGAAGGAAGGAACATCTTGTGAATTACTTACAACATATTCAGATTTTTCATATCACCGACATGGTTAGGAACTTCCCCATGAATAAAACAATTCCTAAGTACCCTGCATCAATCAAGGTGATGGTAACTAATTATGCCTTCACTAAAATATTAAAAATATAGAATAGCATACAAAACCATAAAACTCACAATATAGTCAGTTCTCGCATTTTCTCTACAGACGGAAAAGTAGAAGCTCCACTTTTTAAGTCACTGATTCTCCTATGTCATACGATATATATAAAGTAATTAATCACTTTGTATGTCTTCATTAGAACATCAACTAAAAAGAACAAGAAAGAAAATTGACTAGTAAAAGGGATACAAATCCTTCAAATGTAGTAAGCTAGAGATGCTAGAAAGTATAGGCCCCCCAAAGGAACAACCTTGTATATGACTGCATAATAAACCAAATGATGACATGTTTAAGATAATCTATAAAATAAAAAGGTCGGAGAAGCTAAATAAATGTGAAATATACCATAGACGTTTTCATTTCAAGTAACCAACTTTGTTTTTATCCTATGAAAACCATTGAACTTTAAAATATTTGATTTAAGGTAATTTTAGAGGACACGTTGTATTAGGTCTGATTTGTTACCTTCAACCCAAGTCCCAACCTAACCAGGACATTAGAGTTACCATCTCCCTTTAGCATCCACAATGTGTTCCGCAAAATGTGTGTAAGAAAATATCAAGCTCAATAATCTCGTCTCATATCATCATCAAAAGTCAACAATACAATCCTCTCTCAATAAATAAATATATATATATATATATATATATATATATATATATATATATATATATATGAGAATGGAATCAAACTATAATTGTATAAACAAATTGGATAACTAACTACAAACTAGATAACTAACTGCTCCTGTAATATACACTCTAATATGCCCCCTCAAGCTGAACGGGGAGCATCCACGTGAAGCTTGGACCGCAGACTGTCAAAACGAACACTAGACAATCCTTTGGTCAAGAGAGCTACAATCTGAAGTGTAGTGGAGACATACCGAACATGTAAAGTACCCGCCAAAATCATGTCACGAATAAAATGCAAGTCAATCTCCAAGTGTTTAGTGCGCTGATGAAACACCAGGTTGATTGCCAGATACGTAGCTCCAATATTGTCACACCAAAGAGATGGTGGACAAGTCATCATAGTATTTAACTCATGCAATATAGATGTAATCCATCGTAACTCAGCAGTTGTATGAGCAAGAGCACGATACTCAGCCTTAGTACTCGACCTAGCAACTGTATGCTGAATATTTGGAACTCCAACTGATGAGGTTGGGCCCAAGAAAACACAATAACCTGTGGTGGATCGTTGATCATCGAGACACCCAGCCCAGTCACATCACTATAAGCATGTAAATCAACACAAGTAGACCAACATATACATAGCCCATTGAGATGGTACCCTTAAGATACCGCAAAACCCGCTTGACAGCGACCTAGTGTTGATCAGTAGGTGTCTGAAGAAACTATGACACCTTATTGACCGCATAAGCAATCTATGGTCGTGTCAACACAAGATACTGTAATGCACCAACAGTGCTCCGGTACATAGTAGGGTCAAATAAAGGATCACCAGTATGTCGAGAAAGCTGTCTACCGGAAGAGACTGGGTAGATAATGCTCGACAATCTGCAAGACCGGTGCGCATAGTAAATCAAGTAAGTAGCTTTTCTGAGATAAGTGTAAAACATCCTCAGAAAATTTGGCCTGAATACCAAGAAAATATGACAACTGTCCAAAATCTTTGAACGCAAACCGAGGGTGTAAGTGCCCAATCAAGCCAATAACAAAATCAAAAGAGCTCCCAGTGAGATAATGATGTTATCAACATAAATCAAGACATAACAGAGTATTGAATCCCGACTGTAAACAAAAAGAGATACATCTGAAAGACACCGCGTAAAACCATCAGCAAGTAGAGCAGTGGATAGCTTGGAAAACCAAGCTCTAGGAGCCTGCTTTAGGCCATAAAGAGCCTTCTGTAGACGACAAACATAATGTGGTCTAGATTGTAACGCCTCGTATTTCCGTATTTTTATTTTTATAAAATTCGTATTCGCATTCTATTTTTAGAAACCTTACAATCGTACTCCATATCCGTTATCACAATTTGAGGCGTTAATCATAATGGAATTCATTTCATACATATACGTGTTACCTTTCATATTTGTATTATGTACGCAATCAATCTTTAAATGCGTGTTTATACGCAAAACCGAGACTTAAAATACACTTTGGATACCTAAAAACAATTTAAAATACAAGAAACGACATAAAATAACCTAGTTACAAAGTGCAGGGACTAAAAGTAAGCAAAACTAAAAGCTTTTCTTCCTCCTTTCTCCTCCAATTACCTTCCACCCTTCTTTAGCCAATTAGATTTCACCTTTTTCCATATCTTTTCTCCTCCAATCATCTTCCACCCTTCTTTAGCTAATTAGATTTCACACTTTTCCACCTCTTTTCACCTCTAATCATCTTTCACCATTCTTTAGCCAATTAGATTTCACCATTTTCCACCTCCTTTGTCCTCTAATCACCTTTCACCTTCATTTAAACCCCAACCACTTAACCCTCTTATAAATACCAACCCTAACCACTTCCAAACACTTGCACCACCTCCAAATCACTTCCAAACTCTCTCAAATCTCCAAGATTTCAACTTTGGGCAAAAAGTTCAAGAACCAAATTGGTAACTTCGGTATTCCATCAACTCAAGACTTATCAAACCAATAAGTGAAAATTTCTTCCCAAACCATGAGTACACTCGACACCCTTTTACGCTTTACACTTTTGGGTGCATTATGTTAGTCTATCAAAAACTCACTAAGTCACACTTATACTTTATGCAATCACACAAACAATCCATCATACATACTATAGTTACGTGATACCCGATGTGTATACTTGGAACATTCTTATGTGGTACTAGTTGTCATTAACTTCGTATGAGCCTCCCCTTAACATGTATAGCGCTATAGGAGTAACGCACCGCCCGTATTCTTGAGGTCATGTTAAGATTATTCTATTTTTGCAGTGACACGCGAGGATTGACTTGTAGATCACATGCCATGTTTACATTAATCTAGTATGCTAGCTTAACATGTGGATTTGTTTAAACGAGTTATTACTTATGCTATAATCAAACTCATGTACTCGCCAATGCTTTTGTGTTGAACTATACTTTTAACATGTTGCAGGTTAAGGATGTTGAACATGACGAAAACTTAGTAGGGACGACATAAAAACGCATCTATGTTATAATATTGTTAAACTTGTTGTATTTGGATTTATGTTGTAATTGACTATTTGATCAATGAAATGAAACGGGTTTTGAATTTAATATTGTCTCAAATAGTGTTACGATGTCTCGAGCAATCTAATTACGTCTGGCCCGATGATTTCGCCATCGATTGGGGTGTGACATAGATGAGTCAACAAAGCCTGTGGGCTGGGTCATGTACATAGTCTCAGAAAGATCCCCATGTAAGAATGCATTGTTGACATCAACCTGACGAATAGACCATCCTCGAGAGAAAGCGACTGAAAGAACTAGACGAATAGTAGTAGGTTTGACTACAAGACTAAAAGTCTCAGTGTAGTCAATACCCTCAGTCTGATGAAAGTCCTTGGCAACAAGCCGGGCTTTACAACGACTCACTGATCTATCAGGATTATGTTTAATCATGTAAACCCACTTACAACCAACAATGTTGGCGTCAGTAGGAGCATGAACTAGACGCCAAGTCTAGTTGGCATGAAGAGCATCAATCTCAGCACGTATCGCATCCCACCAAACAGAATACTGTCGAGCATGTCGAAATGTAGAAGGCACAGTGGTGGGAGTTGTAGAGACATGAAAAAGAACATGATCAGGAAAACGACGCGGCTGTCGTGTATGATCACGAGATTGTGTAACCATCGGGTGAGTCGGAACAGGAGGATGAGGAGGAGGAGGAGGAGGAGAAGGTGAAGGAATATTAAGAGTGGAAATATCCTGAGAAGATGAATAAGGAATAATAGGAGGAGATAAAGAGAAAGAAGAAGAAACTGAAGTGGGAAGCGAAGGAGTAATGAAGAAAGGAATAGAATCTGAAGAAGCTGTGGGAGTAGTAGAACTCACTAGAATGTCAAAAACCGACTCATGGAAGCGAACATGTCGAGAAGTATACGTACGAGACGTATGAGGATTATAACAGAGATAACTGTAATGCTCCGCGTTTCCACGCTTTCCATATTTATCAAGTCTTGTTGTACTTTCCATTTTTGGAAATTTTCTATTTTCAGAAACTAGTACTTGTATCGTATTTTCAACTTGTAGTCCGAGACACCGATCATAATGAAAGTTATATTTATATCAATTATGTTCCATTTATACTTGTTATGTTCAATTTATACTTGTAATCGCATGCAATAAACCCTAATTCGAAACTATGTGACGATACGTGCAAATAACGAACGCGTTTACATGCAATACTTGTGGTTAACCCACGATTAATGATTCTGATACTTATTATACATCATAATACATGATATTATACTTTTAAACACCTTCGACATGTTAATTATACTTGCAATTATGTGTTATAGACCGTAAATCGCCTATACTTGCATTTCGTGCGATAACCGACAACTATGTGTTACGACCGGCACTACCGATACTTGTTTTACATAATTTCACATACATGGACATACTTGACATCACTTTTAAGTTTATGATACTTGCATGCTTGTTACACGCTTGAAACTACACGAAAACACTCGAAAACACCCTAAAACCTAACTTTGGGGCCCTAATTGCATACTTATCAAACTTGAGGGACCATTTGTGACAAAAAGCCAAACCACCCTAAAACCCACATTTGAATCTGCATTTTTGGCTCCAACCTCCACCCTAAAATATAAATTTTGAATCTTGTATTTATGGCTCCAGTCTCCACCTCCACCTCCATTCTCCACCAATGGGCTTCTAAACCTCATTGATCACTCATCTAACCTCACCCACTATAAATACAAGACTCTAATCCTCATTTCTCCTTTACACCTTCCTAAATTCTCATTTTAAGCTCCATAATCTGCTGAAAACTCAAGTTAGGGCAGAATTATTCCAAGTTCAAAAGTGAGTGCAAGAACTCACCTTTTACTTATCTTCTTCTCTTGTTCTTGCTTCCTATCATCTTGAACTTCAAATGAGGATGTTACCCAAGATTTCTCATAGATGTAACACTCTTGTTTGAAGGTCCAAGATGCTTAGAAACATTTGGTTTCGTTGGTTTCAACATGTTTGGCATAGCCTTCATGTTCATAGCCTACTCAGCATGTGCTTGGACAAGCCTACAAACTTGTGTACATGTTGTAGTTGTAGTCTATGGATATTGGAGCCTATGAAGACCCAAACTTTCTGTTTTGATTGAGGTTCTTGAGCAACCTTCAAGTGTGAACATCAACCAAGCGTAGGCTTATGTATCGAATTAGTGTATGGACCATGAAAGCCTTGGCTATTCAAACTTGTCCTACACCACACTAGTATGATTTTCCTTTTTTACTTTTTGTATTTTCCTTTATGTACATTCATGACCAACCGACCTTCGGGTTGTGCTTTGGTGAATTCTTATGACGAGGTTTAAATGGATGCATATCATCCTACCTCCTACTTGAATCTCCAGGACCCCTTTGGGAAATACTTGACTATAAACTAATGTAATTGTTAAATTTACTTTCTTTACTAGTCATGTTAACCCGGAAACTTACTCGCCTGTGTTCCCATTTATAGGGTAACTTCGGCTCCCAGTCCGCCCATTCCATCACCCAAGTTTCACGGTTTTGGAAAGCTTAACGCAAACCGTGAGTATACTCAAACCCAATTTTCCGTTTACACACTTTTGGTGCAACATGTACAATTATACAAATCACGATTCATATTTAAAACTTGTTACAATCACACTCTATCCGTTATAAATATGAAACTTGTATTATTCTTGTTATCGCTTGCTATGTATACTTGTGTCTATATGCTCATTAAACTTGCTAGCCTCCCTTAACAATTACAACGCTATAGGATTAACGCACCGCCTGTATTCTTGTGGTATTGTTAAGTAAACTATTTTACACCTTGTCATTTCGGTGACAATGGTAATCACGATTGCGTTAAACTTTGGATTGACATATAGTTATCACATGTTAGTATGTTTATAACATAATATGCAAATTAACATGATGGATATGAGGCAACTTTTTCACTATTATGCTATGTAAATAAACTTGTATGCTCGCCAACTTTTGTTGACCATTATTTTAATACATGTTGCAAGAAACTAGTTGTTGCCGATGAAGAAACTTATTTAGGGTGGATTAGATACACATCTAAACTTAAATTTATGTATTTCAATTCATGTCGTTATATCATTCGAAACTTGTTGTATTTCCATTTTGAAACTACGTATTGTCTTTTCGGTATCAATGAAATCGAATTATTTAAATATTGTCACAAATAGTGTTATGAAGTCTCTTGCAATCTTGCTTTCGTCCCGCCCTGATGTTTCCGCCATCGGTTAGGGTGTGACAATAACCGAGATAAGATGGAGCATAACCAACAAAGATACAAGGAGTAGATTCGGGTGAAAGTTTATCCGCTCGAATATCACCTATAAACGGATAACACAAACACCCAAAGGTTTGAGGAAGAGAATAATCGGGACAAGATCCAAATAGAACCTTGTAAGGAGATGAGTGATGAACCGATGATGGTAACCGGATAATGAGGAAAGCAGGAGTGGCATATGCATCATACCAGAATTTCTTTGGTAACCGAGCATGAAACATTAAAGCTCGAGCTACCTCAGAAAGATGGCGTTTCTGCTCAGCAATCTCATTCTGTTAGAGAGTATAGGGACATGAAATGCGATAAGCAATGCCAGAATCTGAAAGAAAACGAGCCATAGAACCACGAATGAGCTCGGGAGCACCATCACACTGAAGGTGTTTGATGGTACGGGAGTAGAGGTTCTCAACAAGCGGTTTGAAATGCCAAAAGCTATCGACCGCTTGAGAACGACATGTCAAATAATACATCTATGTAGATCGACTAAAATCATCAATGAAAGTAATGAAACATCGGTATCCATCTCTAGACATCACTGGCGAAGCACCCCAAATATCACAATGTACATTATGTAAAAGTGAAGTAGAATGAGATACAACTGATGTAAAAGGCAATCTAGTCGATTTTATAACACTACAAGCAGTATAGTATGTGTGTGTGTGGCTTTGTTTGTCAGATGTAAAAATGAACATCTAGACAAAATATCATCAGAAGGATGACCTAATCGAGAATGTGAATATAACAGAAGTGAAAGCAGCAAGTGAATATAATTGATGCGGACTACCACGCGTGTGATGAAGGAGTTGTCCATCAATAGTCTGAATGGACAGTCCAAGGTATGAGAAAATAACAGCTATGGGATGATCAATTTACTAACTGTGTGATCGATTAGAGGTTATTGGCTAAGCCAGGTTCCACAAGAGCATGTCTAAGAGTAAGAGTACGATCAAATAAATGAAGCAAAAAAGTACCAATGTGAGAAATAGTAAGAGCAATACCATTGCCTACAACAACTCGCTGAGAACTAGTGTAGGAAGCAGCATCAAATACAATAGAAGAATCAGCAGTCATATGCGTAGTGGCACAAGAATCGGGTATCCAAGAATCCACGCGCTCGCAAATGCTAGACAAATCAGCAGTTAAACCAAAATGTGGTGTACTCGTCTGGCGAGCCCAATAAGGAAAATGTGTAGGCCCAAAACCCCAAGCATCAGATGGCCCAACTGAGTAAGGCCCAATAAAGCTCTGAGAAGACATAAATGAGTTTGGGCATGAGCCTATAATACCATTCTGATTCATTGAAACGTGAAATGCAGCTGGAGAATAAACCCCAAATGAGTAGATGAAACCCTAGATCCTTCCAAATTAGCAGAGATGTTTTGTTGACCATCATAAGCATCATTCTGCCATTGTAAATTCTGTTTATCTCCAGGCTCTATCTTTGTCACAAACATTTGTTGGTGAAAGAATTCATCAAGTTTCTGCCATAGCTCTGAGGTCGATTCAATATCACGCGCAAGATGAATCAATGAAGGTGAGAGGTTAGCTGTGATAAAAGCAAACACAATCGCATCGGATCGGTTCCGGATTTCTTTTGATTCAGCATCAATTGGCGGTGTAATCTTTTTGTTCAGAAACTTTAGAAGACCTAAAGTCTTCAAAATAGTGAGAGTTTGATGTTTCCAATTCACGAAGTTCTCATTGTCAAGTTTAATTCATTTGTAGTTCGAATTAGATAAAAGATCACTCAAACTCACACAAGTTAAAAAAAATGATAAACCTATATTGAGGTGAGTGATATATAAACCTGTAAAATTAAGATGCTAATGTTTATGGTAAAATAGTTAAAAAGATAAAATATAAAAAATAATTTAGGCAATTTACCAGTGAAATCATTTGACGATAAATCACTAGGAATAAAGAAAAAAAAAACTTTACATGAATATTTGTTAGGTCCAGTTATGAATGTATAGATGCTCGTCCGACCATCTACATATTCGTGACGCAACTTGTAATGTCATGTAAACACTTGCTAAATCTCCGTCATCGTAAGATCTCACCATGAGGTAGTGCAATTTAAATAAGCAAGAGTGAATTGTGATTTTGGTCTCTGTTGATTAATGGTTATATATTGCTATATTTTACAAATCCAAATGCATTGCATTTTACATAATAGTGTTTCTATTTTATTGCAGTTTTGATCCACCCCCATCAATCTTATAGTTAATTTCTTGTCACATGAGAGGTACGTGTTGTATATTATTAATGTGATAGACCAAAACCGTAATAAAATGGTAATTAGTTTTATTTACTTTTATCATCCAATATCTTTTATCTATTTTTTAATTACTATACTTACTTCTATATATTTAAATATAAAAACATTAGATTTATACAAACAATTAAAAGAATAAATTAATACAAATACAGATGATGTCGAAAACAAATTTAGAGAAAAAAAATCCAGGTCGTGAAAGCACGTGATTATAACTTTTTTTCTTCATTAATAAACCAATTTAAAACCAAAAAAAATAAAAAAACTGGAAATAAAAATGAATAATAATAATGAAAAACATAAAAATAAATAATAATATAAAACGTTTCTTGGTTATGATAACGTCCTCAAAGAAAAGAAATATAACTTATAAGATACTTTTCTTAAAAAAAGTCTGAACTGATAAATATGAATAATAACAGAAGTTTAGAAAATATTAAACGTGTATTTCTAAGGTTTATTTTACACATAAAATTGATATAAAAAAAAACTGATTAAGACGAACTTATAGTATATTGTATGTTGATTAGTTTAAAGAAAAAAAAAAGATAACTATATATACGAGTGCATTTAAGACAAAAAGAAAATGTACGTCAATTGAAAAAACATATCATTATAGTATTGTATATTGGTGTTGATTAACTTAAAAAACGTACTAGGACAAAATATAGATATTTATACGAGTGCATTAGGCATTTGAAATATTAGAGAGAGAAAAAAAGGAAATATTTTGTTTAGAAGCATATACATTGTCCATAGTACCATTTTGCATTCATGAGATAAAATCATCATTTTACTCCCACTAATTTATAAAAATGAAATCATTTAATTTAAACCATTTATCACTTTTGATAGATAGGTGATGATACTGGTAACCTTCTCAAAACTTGTATTGGATCCTCACAGACTTGTATCTTGGTGATGGCGGAATTTTGAGAAGGTTAATTACCATAAATGTCTAGTGTTTTATTTCATTTGATGATCAATTACTAAAATACTTATCACATGTCTTTCATGTGACTAAGAATTAACTATAAGTTAGATGGAGTTAGTGTGTCGGAGCAAAACCGCAATAAAATAAAAACATTGGTATGTAAATTGCAAGACGTTTGAATTTTGTAAAATATAGCAATTACCACTAAACCACATGGACCAAAACCGCAATTTACTTAATAAACAATTACACATTAATATAATATCTTGTGTGAAAATTTGTATTCAAGTGCTTTCCTTCAAACTTTTGGCACTTACTTCAACAACTTTGTTTGATCTAGACAGGCTAATTATAAATCGTTGTCAATAAAGATTACTACATTGTATGCTATCTAGTTATTTCGTTTCCTAAGCCCCTTTCCAAACTCAAAACAGTTTTGTAGATTTTAGAGCATAAAGATAAAGACTAAAAGGTAAAGGGAAAGTACAATGATTCCATATGTGTCGATCTCTTCGGGTATGGGTCCAGAAAAGCGATTTCCTTCCGTCGACCTGCATACATAAATGTTTTCAATCATACTTTGGTTTTACTGATATGCAGGACTGTTGAACAGGAAAATTCTACAGGATCAAAATAAACAAATATATAACAACCAAATAGGATGAGATCAAAGTATATTCAACAGAGTAGTGTTCGACAGAACAAGTTTTATATAAACAACAAAGCGGTCGATGTTATTAATTGTTCTTGATCGATGTTTGCTTAAATACATACATACATGCAACAATGGTTATGAAGCAGGGACATGGCATCATAACCTTAATACTAGACACCATTTCCACACGTAATGTATAATACTCACATTAATGTTATGACAACTAGAACCACACGCGATATGGCGCGTAACCTTAATACTAGACACCGTTCCATAATTAATACATAATACACACCTTAATGTTATGACAAATGACAACTAAAACCATACACATATATTATAACAAAATTTTTGTTGAACTTCAACAGGCACCATGGTTTTGGTTAGCTAACCTAAGCTTGAACTTAGGGGTGCAAACGAGCCGAGCCCGAGCTCGACCAGGCTCAAGCTCGAACTCGGCTAACTTATGAGAGCTCGAGCTTAGCTCGTTGGTATTTTCTCAAGCTCGAGCTTGGCTCAGGCTCAGCTCGTTTATTATCTATATTAATTAATATATTAAATAGAAAAATATAACTAATAAACTTTTTAGGCTCGCAAGCTCGATATGTGAAGCTCGAGCTCGTTTACTAAATAAGCTTAGTTTTAGGTTTGAGGTCGGCTCATAAACAAGTTTAAATAAGCTCTGCTGGGCTTGGCTCGGCTCGATAAGGCTCGACGAGCTTCACATGTCACGCTCGAGCTCAGGCTCTATACACAAATGAGCTTTATTTTAGGCTCAAGCTCGATAAGGCTCGGCTCGTTTCGAGCTTTTTCTCGAGCCGATCTCGAGTAGCTCAATTCTAAAAGAGGATACTTTTTATGGGCACCTAAGTGTCACATCACCCATTTTCCTCATTTGACTATGTTTTACTCCAAGGAAATGATTTAATCTCATTAGATTCATCTAACCCTAATTTTTAATGGTTTTTTACGTTAGAAAAAAAAATAATTAACTAAATATCTTAACATTCGATCAACATGTTAATAAATAACTCATTTAATACCCCTTAACACAAAAAGGAAATGATTTACATGCAGATTAACATGTTATAGTTAACATTTTAAATATTAGAATATACAGTTAAATAAAGATATACAATAGTGGAAACGATTAATAAAAGGACACAATTTATTGTTACGAGAAAAATGACTCATGCATCACAAATTCAAAGGCATGATAAATGATTCACATTTAAAGCAATGGCTAATCACTTGTGGAATCGGTTCGGTTAAGCCTCTTTTTAACTGCTGAACCTATCGGTTCCCGTTGGGACTTTTGGACCGGACCGACTTTTTAATTTTTAATCTTATTTAACATTTTTCCTTTCAAAATTTCGTTTTATTATTACTCGATATTTTATTTAAGTCTTTATATTTTACAAAACATACAAATTCACGTATTTCCATATTTCATTCTTAAATCTGATTTGACCGTTCAAGAAATTTCATCCCATTGTCCGGTCCGATCACAAAAACATTGTTAAAGCATTCACATCACTAAATATCTGTGAGAGTAATCTTTATGTTATAGAAAGCGGTTGTAGATGACAATGAAGAGAGTAAAGAGAAAAATTAGTATTATCTTGAGTGGACAGTGTTTATAATTTTTTAATATATTTTATATATAGTTACGAGTGAAGTTGAGAAAAATATAAATGAAATAAGAGAGAAAAGATATTTATATTTTAGTGTAATTAAACGACGGAATGCTCGTATATATTTCCCAATCTCTATCCGTATGTGTTCACGAGGACAGCATCGTGCAACCGTTCCCCATATTTTCACTATACACCTCTTGATTTTGTTTCTCCATCTTCATCTTGTTTATTATTATTATTAAAATCTCCGATTCGTCATAATTCTTCTAGGGTTTGTAAACTGTAGATAGATGGGTCCGCTTACGTTAGCTCTTCACTCCAACAATTCATCAGGTAACTTTAATGTCGCTAAATCTAAGGTTCCAAGATTCCAAATTTAACATGGTTAATTATCGTTATTCAAACTCTGATTGTAGAAGTATCATATGTTGTTGTTGTTGTTATTGTTGTGTGTGAGTGTGTGTTTTTTGTTTTCTTTTTCTTTTTCTTTTTTTGCTGATTATACTTATATATAGAACGTTTAGAATCAAGAAGGATGAAGTAAGAAGAATTGCCGTCAAAATCCAATATTATTATTTTTCATTTTGTAGCAATTAATAATTACCAAGGGACTTAATGGCAACTCTGCATTTATAAATTTCCGGTTTTTTGTAAAACAATTTCATCTGGACCTTAAAAGGTCAAACTTTGACTTCTATTCGGGTGGGGAGTTTGATCTTGTAATGTGTCAATTAAAATTAATTAATCCTTCTTTGTTATTTAATAAGTGTCAGATTCTTGAAATAAATTTGTTCCAAGTTAAGGTCTTGATGGTGCAGGTGTGTGGTTTTGCAGATGTATCAAATGGGAAAACACAAAGGTTGCAGTTGATACCAAAAAAGTCTTTTGCATCAGTCAGCATAGGGGAAGAAAAGCCAATCGATTTCTTACGAACCGTATTCGGTATTGCTTTAATTGTACTTCTCAAATTTATTTATTTATTATTATTATTTTGTTTTTACGAATCTTTCTATTAACTTATGTCGCAAGACCATGGCTTTATGTTTTTTTTTATTATATAGTGATTAAATTTGATAACCTTTAAGCCACATTTATATCGTGTTCGTGTTCCCCTCTGATTGACCATGGTAGCATAGTGTCGTATAAGCAAGCTTCTGACTATTAGTCAAACTTGAAGTGCGCCTCTTTAGGGGAAACTTGTGAACCAAAAGTAATGCTATTAATATTTTGTAATGATTACTAACTGGTATTCCAGATATTAGTTGAAATATATGGAAAAGTTACGATCTAATTATTCTTATGATAACGCAGAGGGTTTCATAGCAGGAGGTACAGCTGGAGTAGTTGTTGAAACAGCGTTATACCCGATTGATACCATAAAGACCAGACTTCAGGTGGTTCTAGAACGATCCAGTGTTCCATTTAGATTATTACGTAATTACACACACGCAGGCATACGCAGCATGTTAGTAGACTAATTTATAAACATTATATATTCTGTAGGCAGCACGTGGTGGCGGAAAGATTGTCCTCCAGGGGCTATATTCAGGGTTGGCTGGAAATCTTGTTGGTGTATTACCGTAAGGATATATTACTCTAGTGTATTCTATTAAATTTAAGATGAAATTTTTGTTATGTTATATATTAATTCTTTTTGCTCAATTTTGTATGTAGAGCTTCTGCCTTGTTCGTAGGCGTTTATGAACCTGCAAAAAAGAAACTGTTGAAGATACTTCCTGAAAATCTTAGTGCTGTTGCACATCTCGTAAGTTTGATTTCATCTACACGCAGACGTACAAAATTAGAATATTGAGATAGTGACATGCCACATTTTTTTTCCACAAAGATGCATCCTTGATAGAAATGATAAATACGCTTTATTGCTTACATAAATTGTTTTATGGTTTATTGTGATGCTTTTAAGCAAGCCTTTTCATACTTTAAAAGTTGCAAAATGTTTTGTAGACTGCAGGTGCAATCGGAGGAGTGGCTGCATCTCTTGTACGCGTTCCAACTGAGGTACAAATATTATATTTAGATGTGCTTTGCTAGTGTCTGTTTAAAATTCTGTCTTTAATTGGACAAAATAGGTTGTAAAGCAAAGAATGCAAACTCGTCAATTTGCTTCAGCTCCTGATGCGGTGCGGCTTATTGTTTCCAAGGAGGGTTTTAAAGGTCTATATGCGGTATGAATCTTTCTTTAAAGTTTACGGTTATATGCACAATATTTATTTTCTAAATAGACGTGTTCTATATTTCTCGAATGATAACATTTACACTCACACGTTCCGTGAACACTGTAAAGTTTGACTTGACGAAAAACATTTTTTTAGACCTAATCAATGCCTCCAGGCTCCAGTTTATTGTAATCATGATGATAAAATAGGTGACTTTAACAAAAAGAAAAAAATTAAGTTGGACAGATCACATTATTATGCTTGTAGAATATATTTTTCCGTTCGCTTAAAGTGATATGGTATTTAAACTTAAGAAATAATTTGTGAGTTTACCTTCACACGGTTGAATCTAGGGATATGGATCTTTTCTCCTACGAGATCTACCTTTTGATGCTATCCAGTTCTGTATATATGAGCAGCTTCGAATCGGCTATAAGTTGGCTGTAAGTATGTTCTATAAATTTTTACTTTTTAGATTGCATAATTACTAAATTATCTCTTGCATCACATTTTCACAATATACATATAATTTGATTAGTTTTTAACTCCTGTCAGGCGCGTAGGGACCTCAATGATCCTGAGAATGCAGCCATTGGTGCCTTTGCTGGTAATTATGCTCCCATTTTAAAAATAATGTCAAAATGAAATATACTCATATTTATAATTGAAACCACAGTCCATAAAATCGTTTCAGCTGTTTGTGAAATGTCTAAAATACCCTCCTATAATATGTCCTAATAAGGAATCTTCTGGTGGTAAATATCGAAATCTTTTCACTTGTATTTAACTTCGATATTCAGTTCTGTAATATGTTACAATTATGTTATTTGCAGGGGCACTTACCGGAGCTATAACAACACCACTTGATGTCATAAAAACTAGGTTAATGGTTCAGGGATCAGCAAACCAATACAAAGGGATAATTGATTGTGTTCAGACAATCTTAAAAGAAGAAGGACCTCCTGCCCTTTTAAAGGTATGTGTTCTTCATCTTCGAATTATATTTACAACGTATAGGCGTGTGGTGGTGGGTAAGAAAGAAGATAAAAGAATATCTCAGGGTCGGTATCAGATAAAAAAAAGGTGACCTTTTAGTAAGGACTAGGTTGGTTTGCTCCGAAACACTTTTCTGTCCATTAAACATAATATGATTGTAAAAACTATTATAATCACAATAATAGTAATAACAATGTCTTATTGAAATATAGTGATTTTGTAGATTGTATGCATTTAAAATACAATTTGAACCACTTTGGCCCGTTTGACCCGTCTTCTTTTTTTTTCTTCTATTTTTATCGTTCACGAGGCACATTAGTGATGAGGCATAACCTATATTTCTAGTAAACGAGTAAACGTGTTATACCAAATGGTACTAAATTAATCTTGTAGGGTATTGGGCCACGAGTGCTGTGGATAGGGATCGGAGGTTCGATTTTCTTCGGAGTTTTGGAGAGAACAAAGAAAATTCTTGCCGATCGCCAGTTGCAACCATCCAACCATCAAAGTTCTGAGCCCCCTAAGCAAGATTAAGGAACACATCCACCCGATGATGCTTGATTTACGGGCTAGTTTTTGTTTTCGGGGTTATGGGCCACTAACATTCAAATCCCATAACCAGCCTCTGTATTGTGAAATTTTGTCAATTCTGTTATTGTATGTAGCAGCATTTCTATCTTCAACCCACATACACCAAATAAAGTAGTGTGACTAACATCGCATACTGCGTTATGAGTTTTCAACGGTCTCAAGTAACTAAAAATGATGTTTATGTTTAGTGCTAACTAGTAGGATTCCCCACGCTACGAGCAGGCTTTTGGTCGGTATCAGCCCGGTTTGTTATGTTCGACGCATGTTATACATCAATCGAAAATCATACAGATAAATACAGGTAACATAAACAAATACCGGTACGTTAACGATGTTCGAATGCTAGTGTTTCCGTTCGTCACAATACCGGTTGGGTAATGGCACTTGATATAACTTACTATTATAGTGAGGTAATCACTTTGATAAGTAATCAAACCTTACATATTCATACAATCTCAGTGGTCAAACCTCACTAAAGTCAACTAACTAGCCTGATGAAGAAAAAACCAAAAAAAAGGAATGAATAAAATCAAAGCATGAAAACGAAGCCTGTAACATGGATCGGTTTTTTCTTAAATTTCTTTGGGGAATCTAACTGTTCTTAGGATTACCAAGGTGCAACATTAATGTTGTACAAAAAGAATGTGTATATAAACCAGAAATCACCGGTTTTGAAGGGCTTCAATTGCCTTTTTCCACTGATACGCTCTCTGTTTAGGATCCTCAAATGTCATAACTTTCTTTGGCTGCATCATCCCGTATAAAAATCAGAAAAGAAGACAACAAATAACTAGGAAGTAAAGGTGGCAATTTGGATCCACTTATTAATGGGTCGATATGGGTTTAGTGTCTAATTTGAAACGAGCCAAATGGGTCAAATAAAAATGTTTAGTTAAACGGGAATCACATGGAGTCTTTTAATCATAATAATGAGTTTGTTATTTCTTAAGAAAAGACAGAAAGTGTTTATGGATCAGCGACCCGAACCGACCTGACCCATTTCAACAAGTGCTAAAAACCTTGTTTTGTGGCGTTACCCAACCCACTCCGGCCCGATTGTCTTTCCACCTCTAAGGAGTAACCTTCTTGACCATTTTGAATTTAATTAAATAGTTGTGAATTGACTCACAATGCAAATCTTGAAATTTGATGGGCTTGTAACTTGTACACTAAGCTCATTGGGATCATCAGACCAGATCATATTCCCTTTACCTGCTAGCTTTGACGGATCCACGTATACCAACTTTGGCTTGTTAGTCAGGACAAGTTGTACTTTTTTACTCGTTAGTTTCTGCAGTTTCTTGAACATTGAAATCATAAGAATGGAATCACCTGGCTCCAAAAATTGTTGCCTGTCGAGAAGTTAAAAACTCTGGTCACAAGTCAAATAAACCAACATTTATTGTCCAAACCATAAAATTGCTCATTCTTGCAAACTTTATTTTATATTTTTGCTTGCAACCTATGTAGTTAATATCATGATATATCACTGATATATCGGATATCGGTCCCCCGCCAAGATATCCGTGCAAAATATCGGTCAGGATATCGATATCGATAATATCAGCGATGTATCACCCATTTTCCCGATATTAGTACCTTTCTTCTTAGTTCTACCATTCATCTTTCTTCTTGTTGCTGCTATTAGTGTTTTAAGTCGTAATTGTTAGTTATTATCGTTAAATGTTAGTGTTTTAAGTATTAGTCAGTTCCTACTTGCTACAATTGTTACAAAGGTTAATTTGTTAATGGTAGGAGAGTATACTGAGTTGTTAAGCGTTAAATTGCTATATATATAAATTTAGCATGATATTAAAATTACCAATATCCCACCATGATAACCAATATCTCAAATATCGGTCCTTGACCGATATCTGATATTTTACAGCATTAACTACTTAGATTGCAACATATAATAGTAGTGTGATGGTTTGAAAAGTCTACCAACAGAAACAATAACAAAATTATTTACCATTTAGAATCGAAGGAATCTATTGAAGCAAGTTTAGTTATATGGCCTGCATCGGAAGAAGAAGTGACATCAGCAATGGTATTTCCTGTTCCAGTGACATCACCAATATGTGTCGGGTTCCATGATGAATCTGAAGTGTCATCACCTCCAGTTGAGCGACTACTGGCGGGACCCTGTAGAAAGTTGGATGATGATATGGATAATGTATCAAGGTACAATTACATATAGTCCATTAGATATACCTTCTCCAATACAAGTCTAGGAGGACATTTTGACCTTATATCATGCCAATCAATTCCTTGAAAGAAAGGATGATTCTTTAGTGACTCGTAACCATCAGGTCCTGCACCCGGTCATTTTGCAGGATCAATATCCTGCATCGTATATTTTTTTTTACAATTTAAGTTGGTCATTTCACTAAAATGGGAACAAGTCATATGAACTGAACGGATTGCAAGTAGCCCAAAGTCCATATCTAGTTGTTAATGCATATTTGTGTCCGTTGCTGTACGAATAGGCAAGATAGAGTGTATTGTATATGTGTATGTTAGAGAGTTTAAACGCATGAGATAAGCCGAAAGTATGAGTGATACATTTGACTGAGTGCCAAACGATTGAATATGCCAAACGCATGAGACATACGTTTGACCATATCAAGCGAATGAGCCATACGTTTGAATCAAGTTTCATTTGAGAGGAGATATCACACTTTGATTATCCTAGAGCTTAAATGTGTAAGCTCTTTCGGTATGAATAAAATCCGTGATGACGTCGTTATGTTGCTGAAATGCGTACCGAATTAGTTCTATGTATCGAATGCTTTACACACTAATATATAGGTTAAACGATCCGTTCCACATAAATTTACTAATGCATCAACCTACTATATTATTTTATTCAAAGACTTATATTAACAATGTTATGATATTGTTTTTGTAATCAATACTAACCCATTTGTATTTAGTGACAACGACACACGATAGATAGAAGAAAGAAATGGAACTCACGTGCTCAAAAGGATATCACCCATAAGTTATAAATCCGCTTACCAATAATTTATCAATCAGATCTCTGGCATCACTGGAAAAGTAATCAGGAAATTTGACATCTCGGGCTATGATTCTTTGGAAAATGAGCCATTCACTAGCATCTTTGAATGGAGAAGTTCCCGATAGCATCTGAAACAAGGTGCAGCCAAGTGCCCAGAGATCATTTCTGCCAGGAATTTTTGAAAATAGCAAAAAAAAGTCATTTTACAACACCGATAACAACTAGAGCAACAGTTGCAGGTGAAGTATTTAAGGGAAAAAGAATAATACTCACCGAAAAGTTGCAGGTGAATTATTTAATACTTCTGGAGGGACGTATGCAGCCGTCCCCACATACGTGCAGGCCTTGTCATCTGAAGAAGAAGGATGCAAGGATTAAACTCGAGGTTATACGGTCCCAAACGCCTTTTCAACAGACACAAATGACACACACACCTGATGCTGCATGCGGAAGGACTGTTATCTGGCTATCTTGCATGGGCTTTACGCTACCAAAATCAGCAATCTTAATATGTCCGTCTAATGTAAGAAGCAGGTTCTCTGGCTGTTATTGAAACATTTTCAGAAACAGTTATTGTAGGATATGGAGTCGAATCTAAACAAATAAACCATAAACTTATGTTCTAGAATTCATGAATTATGAAAAAACCTTTATGACAACGATGGTGTAAGCCAGTTGCTAAATCCGTTAACACCGTGTTCAATTTTTCGCTTCATGTGATCACTGTTATGAATTTGTGATTATGATTCCTAATAGTCACATTATACATGAAGATAATATATTGTTTGCATTACCTTAATGTCTCGGTGTATCAAACCTAACTTATGTATATATTCAAGAGCATCCACAATTTCAGCTGCGTAAAAGCGAGTCTCATCATCTGTCAAACGACCTTTCTGTAAAAACGAGTTCAATAGATGTATTAGGTATGTTACAATCAAATTATACAACTAAGATTACAGACAAAAAAATATCAAAAATAAAATTAATAGTTTGTGAGTGTTTATGTCTTGATTAAACATTGTTACACGGATAAAACTAAAAATATACAAAAAAACTAAGTGTTCACATTAGAACAAAGAAATTTAGGCCCATTTACTCATGAATTATGAACATGCCGATTTCGGTTATGTTTTATCTCTAACGCGTCAAATAGGAAATTCAGAACAACTAACTAAAAAGGAAATAGGGTCAAAGAGGTTGAAAGTTGTTCAACGTGTATTTCAATGCATACAAACAAACTAAATTGCTTTATAAAAAACAATATTCTTTATTCTACTAATATATCTTTTTTTATTATATTTGACACAAATTATTAATTAAAAGTTACGAAAATGTGGACAAAAGTGTTTCATGTCAACCAAGCCCAACCCGCACCAATATACCTGTTTTGACCCGTCACCCAACCCACCCATTGTGACAACCCTATCAGTTGCTGAGTGTTGAACACCTTTCTTTGAGGCCAATTTTTCTTTATAATAATATTTCAACAGAAATTTAGTTTCAAATTCTAGAATTTGAGATGATTTACACCAGCAGAATTTCACTTACCCTCTTAATTTGATCAAAAAGTTCTCCATCTTCACAAGACTCAAGCGCCATATCTATGATATATAACCAAATGCACGTGTGAATATATGTTTGTGTATCATAAAGAGAAATTATCCAAAACAAAAACATATAAAACAAAGCAATTTTAGCCTATTTAGAAGACTAACATATGTATAAACTATAAGCATGATGTGCTTACATAGAGAATAAGTGTCTTGGAATGTAAAATGGAGTTGCACTATTCCAGGATGATTCAGCTGATCCAATACAATTCTCTCCAACTTTACATAAGCGGTTTTGTTTTCTTTTGTTATGAATTTTTTATCCATGATCTTTAACGCGTACACTTTCCCTGTATCTTTCTTTTTTGCTCTCACAACCTGACGAGTCATACTATAATTATGATTATAATCAAACACCAAGTTGTAAGTAATTCACAAAAGGGAAAAAAAAAAAGCAAACCGTCATAATTTCAAGAAGCCAACAGACAACAAGAGTATTTGAAAGCTTTTACAAACAAAAACTAATACTTAACAAAGAAAGATAAAAAAAGGAAATGACCAACATAAACCGGCCTGACCCATTTTGACTACTCAATTTGACTCAAAAGTCTATTTCACCTGTTACGCAACCTGCTACTATTAATCTAAACCAATCCCTCAATCCAAATATTAAGTGATTTCAGTTGATATGTCGAACTTGGTTTAAAAAAGCATGAGGCGCTCCAAGCATTTAGATCCCAAAAGGCAAAGCGCAAGGCGCATGCATCACCTTCGCGAGACGTTGCTGTAAGTACAATCAAATAAGCCTTATTTACAAGCAAAAGTTGCGTCTCTCGTCTTTTTTACACAATGTTGGAAAAATCGGGATTAATCGGTGACTAGTCGGCAATTAATCGCTAGTCAGCCGGCCAATGATTAATTTTTAGGTAATTGGTGAATTAATCGCTAGTTGTTCCTAATCGGCTCTAGTTGGCCGGAAATCGGCCTAGTGGGCCAAAAATAGGTGATTCCGGCGAAATTCCGGCAATTAATCTTGTATACTTCAAAAAATGGGTTGACAAGGGGTTAAAACCTATCTACTTACAAATTACATATGAAAAGATGTATTTATATGAAAAACCTTATACATATCAACCTTTCTTTCAAGTGAATCTTTCGGAACTTCTTCATCCTTTCGGTTATTTTTACATATGAGCCTCCTAAAGACCCTAATTTTGACCCAGAAGTAGAAGAGGCCCCTGAGGCATTTCCAGCTACCAAGAATTTCAATGCATGTACAACACAAGTTTCAAAACAATCCAATTATGCAATAAGATTGTTTATAAGTTCAGAACAATAAAAGTTAAAGGCATATAGATATATAAAACAACCAAGTTACCATAAATGAATGCAAAGACTAGCCAGCCAACCAATCAAAACCAACATAAGAAATTACCTTAGAATAAGAACCAACACCATAGATCTTCCCCATTTCAAAATCTTGTATGGTAAATTCTCCTGTGGAGCCCTAAACTTAAAGCTCTTAGCTTTATGACCATCACTGTTGGCTGAATTATTATCCTGAACATTCATCTTGGACTCAACATCCTTTTCCATTTCACCCCCCATCATAAACTTTCCCCAAATTCAAACCCAAGAAAATCAAACACACCCATAATGTGAATGCATGTATGGATATGTATCTATATCTATATCCTTCCTGTAAAGATAATCAATCTTTTGAATCTCCCAACAAAAGGGTCCAGCACAAACATAAGATCAATTCAAAACCCTATAAAGCATGAAAATTTATATCTTTTAAATGGTGATTTGAAGGAGACCCATAATTCTTCTGCAAAGGCCAAAGAGGGGCGATGGAGGGAAGTTAGAGCGAGAAAGCAGGAAGAGAGAGAGGGAATGACACGTGCCTGTTATGTGGATTACTAAAAAGCATGAAAATTTACACATTGGAAATGCAGATCTGGAGATGATGAGATCTGGTTTTTACATACATATCAATTCACCTTGGTGAATTTAATATTCATTATATTGTCATTTTAGATTTACTCAAAAGTATAATTAGATTGAAGATGTAAATAAGAATAAATATTGGTTAGTAAAGATGTAAATAATGTAAATTAAGGTAAGGGTAACAATCGTCGTTAAAAAAATAAAGTCACAAAAAAGTAAAGATGTAAATAAGAATAAATATTGATGTGGGTTAAAAGGTGTATCATAGGAACCCGTGTGTAATTGTTTCAGTTTCATACACTAACGAGCCGAAGCAAAGTGTTTTAGAGCGTAATACCTCCATAGCATGGCTTCCAGGTAGACGTGGGCAAAATAACCGATTTGTTAATCGAAATTGGTTGTTAACCAGAATTTTAACCTCTTAACAATCGGCACACCAATAAACGATTAGTGGCTAAAAAAGATCGGCAATTTGTACCCGGTTATTGACATGTAGAGTAGTAACCGGTTAATCGGGAAAAAACCAAAAAATAAAAAAACGAAAATAACTTTAACAACCTGATTATTCCTGATAAGTTTATAAGTGACACGTTTCTTGAAATCCTCCTTATAATTAACATTAGTTAATATTAGGGGATTTGAACTGCCAAAAGGGAAAAGAAAGAAGTTGAGGGGCCTGAAATGGCAAAAACGAAACTTTTGTTTTGTTGAAGGCCTTGCGAACCGTATGAGGTCCCCCTTGCGGTACGCAAGGGGTGTCTAACAGCAAAGAAATTGTTTGTAACAATATTTTTATCATGTTTTGTCATCTATCTTCATCCTTATCACCATTTCTTGTAATTTTGACACCTTATAGGACACTAATCACTCATATAAACACCCTTGGACACTTGTCCTAACCTCATGCTTAGTCATTCACTATAAATTGCCTCTTTGAGTACCATGATTCACATCCCAAACTCAAAACACAAAAAGTCTTGTGTGAGTTCTCTAATTCCTAATTTGCAAGCTTTTCCTTTTGTATTTTTGAAGTAGCCTTCTGAAGTTGGTAAGTTCTTTTCTTTTAGCTCTTTCAATAACAATTACTTTCATAGTTTAATTTTGTCCGAATGTCGAAAATTGTCAATAGTTTGACCATACTGTTTGACTTTCTATTCTAATCACTTTGGTCAACCATTTTCAAATTAGTTACACCCAAATGGTCCTTATAATGTGGGGTATAAAACCCCGCATTTATATCACATGATCATCACGTTCAAATGGGTTAAAATGCAAGTCAAACCTGGACTTCTAAAAAGTCAAACTCAGCTTTCTTTATGAAATTTTCGAAGAATGACTTTTAAGCATATGTAATCCGATGTTTTGACACCAAAAAAGCTTGTACAACATAACAAATAAATGTTTAAACATATTTGACTTGTCACAAACCTATTTTCCCGTCTAAACCCGTATTTACGTATACGACTCGTTAAAATGACATAAACCATATAAACAAGTCGTAACGGGTCAAAACCTTTTAAAAACAGAATGTAAGGTTATCCAAACATAAGACACGAGATTCCTCACTCGTATGGTTATAACCAACATTCTCTCGGGTCAACGCTTAATCTAGCGGAACCGTGCTTAAATCCACGTTTATCGGTCAAGTCTAAATGACTTAGAAAGACCCGTAAACAATCTCACGGATACTATTTCCATTCACTTTAGACTATAGAGCCCTCTAGTAATTGCACCGAGTCCGGATGTATTACGATCCAAATATGTTGTGTGCACAGCTAGTACAGGTAAATACTTTTTAACCACTTTTATCATAAAAACTTGGGATATGGTATAAAACCAGCATTGCAATGGGCATATGATTTCAGAATGTTGATAATCCATTTTTTTTATTAATATAAAGCATTTGGGAGTTAATAGTACCGTATCCGGACATCCTGATTCATTTATTGTAATGCCCGTAAGTACGTGGTGTAGGCATACACCTGACTGTCACATTATATGATGTGTATATTGATCAAAAACCAGTTTTGAACACTAGTCCCAAATGTGACAAGCATGTAAATATATTAACAACAATACTGTCCCAGTGACTATCAAATGATTTTGAAATGTTTTACAAATGAGTTGGTTAATTTTATTTTACAAACGAAAGTTGGTGTATTTTAAAGAGTAACTTAAGGGTGACGAGCCTCAATAGTAGGCTGGATAAGGTTCGGTCAAAAGCTTTGGAATTTGCGACACCAACGGCAAAGACCTATGATGTTAGTCCATTTTATCAAGATCATGCCTTTGGGATACCTTGTACCAAATTATGCTACTTTAAGTTTTAATATAACTTGGCGCTTTTCATACTTGTACTTTATCTAGTACTCCCTATTTTCGTTGCACTGTGAACTGGTATACAATTGTCACGTTCAAACCCCACATTCGGGCCACCAAGATGCGGGGTGTGACAATAACTGGTTAATCAACCAAAACCAGTTAAAGCAATAACCAGTTAAAGCAAAAATTCAAAATAACCGCTTAAACCGGTTTGGTTAAAGTGAATAACTGAACCAGTTAAAGCCAAAAGATTGAAAATAACGCTTAAACTGGTTAATTAAACCGGTTAGAGAAATTAACCGATTTGTGCGCCTCTAGTTCCAAGAAGGTTGCACTCCTTTAATGGGGTTTGGCGGCAACACCTCGTGTGGGGTCCATAAACGTTAGTGAGTTGCTGTTGATTCGTAGTAACTTACTACCGATATAGTGACAATCTAGTCCATTAGTGACAAGTGAGCATAAGCGTAAGAGGTAATTTACCTTATGATGATAATTTGGGTTATTCGAAAACAAAGCATGTATGGTTGTTGCAATCCTATTGATATGTTGCTAATGGAACTGATAGCAGTCATCACCTGATAAAACACCGCAATTTGAATATGCTTGTCGTTAATATGACCGAACCAGAAACAAGAACTTCACGGGTCAACTAGTCGAGGCATGCTTGGTGAATTATATCTAAAACTAGAATTTTGACCCGCTGCGCGTTGCGGCGGCAACAAAACCTAAAGAAACTCGAATTTGTACTGACAAATATCTGACTCGACTCGTTTCCGAGCAAAACTTACGTCAAGACATAAACCAATTGAAAACATACATAAAATAAGAACGAAAACGTATTATATTTCACCTCACTCATTACTGAGAAAAATTTACTTTAAAACGTAAAACAGCTTGGATTATACAGAAATGTACTTAAATAAAGCACGTAAGAAAATAGTATTTTTTTTTTAAGTTAAAAAATGGTATCGCGCATTACGGCAGCGTTGAAACGTAAAGTAATTAGAATTTATACCCTCTAGTGAAAACATACTTGTAACACCCTGTAAAATCGTGTCCAATAATATAGTGACACGTGTTGTATTTTAATATAGTCAATTAAAGACTAATATGGACTAGAAGTGACAACATACTCAAACTGAGCCTCTGAATGACTTTTTGATGTCAACATGCATAAACCTAGCCTCTGAACGACCATTAGTGTCGTCATGCATAAAAACATAGCCTCTGAACGACCATTAGTGTCGTTATGCATAAAACGTAGCCTCTGAACGACCATTAGTGTCGTTATGCTTAAACTCGGCCTCTGAGTGACCGTTGTGTCAACATGTCTAGCTTCTGAGTGACATCGGAGTCAACATGCTTATACTGAGCCTCTGAGTGATCCTTTATGTAGTCTTAACTCTCATTTGTCCTGTTTGTTGGACGAGAGTAATTAAATCCAATAATATGTGAAAGTTGGATGATGGTGTGACATCCGTCGAAAAACGGGTTTTCAAAACCCGCTTCGTTTATTAATCGAATAGTCAGTTTCAAATTTTCGTTGCTTATTTAATGCTCATTTTAATTTTAAACAATACATAACTAATAAACATTTTAGAATATGGAAACTAAAATTTTTAAAAAGTAAAAATAAAGTAAATAAAAAAGAAAATAGGCTGCCGGGTTTCGAACCCGGGTCAGCCGGAAGACACAATCAACAAACACTTAACCACTCCGCCACTTGGTGCTTTTGTGTAATCAATGAAACAAATAGAACTTAACTTCTACCCGTGAACTCATCTGTTTGCGCCAAAACTGAAACCGCTCATCGGCGTTCAACTATCCAGACTTTTGAGTGATCGCTATTACTGATTATAACCGATAAATCAATTGCTACCCACGTTCTTAATCAATTCGGTCTTCAATTGCCTCGATTCATATGATTTTTGGGAGTTGAAAACCGAAATCATTTACTTCCTGATTTACACTAACAATATCATCGTCTCATAATTCGGAAACACTCAGAACCTTCAATTTCATTTGCGCTCTAATTTCTGTTCGTCGGAAACGTTATCTGATATCGCCGGACTTTCGCCGGAAAACCGTGACATTCATCGAATCGGTAAATTTCTCAATTCTTTCATCTTCTATCCATTGTTAGACTTAGACTAACTTAAATCCTTCAACCAGAATCGGTCCCAGACGATGTTACCAGATATTCAGCACTCGCCAGAAAATCTCTGAATATTTCCGAAAACACGCTGTGAATCGGTACAAACATCTAAACCCTTTGATAATCTTTGTTTAGTAACTCAATTTCACAATTAGTTGATCAAAACTGTTAATTGATCCGATCAGACGGAATTCACAAAACAGAGCCGACGATCTTTGCCGGAGTTCTGAGAAAAACATCTGTTTCGGTACATTCATTTCCAAAACCCTCTCTATCCATTACATTTCAATCATTTAAAAGTTTCGTTAATCGAATTAAACAAGAACAGTCGAATATCAATTGTCTGTGTCTTTGAACGAAGAAGACGGAGTCGACGTTGTGTATAAGTATTATATAAATTGAATATTAAACCGGGTTAGACACACAGTCCAGCGGTGGACTGTGTGCAAACACATAGCGCACGTCACGAGTTCGAATCTTACAAACGCACCGGCTTTCCGAATTAAAACCAATTTTTTTGTTACTGAATCAGAGTAGGACCCAGGATGTTTTTAAGATTAATAAAAACTGTAAGTTTAACAGATAAGTCACACAGCCCAACTAGTTGGGCTGTGCGCTTACAAACCGAGGGACCCGAGTTCGATCCGGCTCCCTGCAAACCGGTTCAACCATTTAAATTCTTTTAATATAAACCGAATAAATTAAACATTTAATTAGTATATATATATAATTAAAACATAGAATATTTCGGGTTAGACACGTAGCTCAGTTGGTAGATCTGCGTGCACGCGTACGGGAGGTCACAAGTTCGAACCTCACGCAGTGCACTTACACCACAGTCCGACCGGTCAACGGTCAACCCAAAAAGTCAACATTTTTTTTTATATTTTTTACATTTATTTAATTTAAAAATCAATTAAAAATACTTAAAAATAATATTTTTAAAGTTAGAAAATGACCTTAAACTCACAAAAATAAATCTAAAAAATCCTATTAAAATTGTTAATAAAATCCACTTATTTACCGTACCTTTTCGTTATTATTTAGGTTAATTATTCCTCGTCGATCAACTCTCTAAACTCGTGCGCATTCAACATCATCTAACGAACGCACCCAATGTGAGTGAATCTCTACAAATTCCCCGTTTTAATCACATTTTGGGGTGTATCATGTGTCATTTATTATTTATTACATTTAAACACTTGTGCATCCATCATATCCATGATCAAATGTGTATCCAATATGTATCAATTGTTTGTGTGGTTAATGTTTAGATTTAATTTATCATTTTCAGTACATACATCATCATAGGCTCGTCTGTTCCCCATTACCTATGAGCGGAACCGTTCCCCGTTACCTATGAGCGGAACGTGGCGTTGCCAACATACGATCGGCTCCGTTTGATTGAGCCTTGATCGCACATACATCATCAAAGGCCGTCCGTTCCCCATTACCTATGAGCGGAACGTGACGTTGCCAACATATACATTATCATTCACGTCATATACTCATGCAAGGTGGTTTGTTATTGTATGTTTATTTACGTTTGCTCACATATAATTATTGCACAAATTTTTCCATATTAAATACAACAAGAAATCAATAATAGATGTTTTCTAACAAGGTTCACTCGCCAACTTTTGTTGACCCAAAAAAACCCCCATTTTTACACATGATACAGGTGATCCAGTTGCAGCAAGAAACATATAGGATGGCCTAGAAGAATAAACCAGTTTAGGTTTTGGATTGTTTATTTAGTTACTTTTTCCTTGTAATTGTATGGACTGGTTTGAAATATTGAAGTTGTAATTTGAAATTAATAAATATGAAACATTTTAGTAAACATCATGAGCTTTGGTGATAACCCAATTATGCCCCGACTCTTATTCCGCTGCGGGTCGGGTGTGACAGATGGAGGGATTAAAAGTGTCAACATGTTAATTTATACCTCTGAGTGACCTTTTAACGAACCGAAAGCTTGACAATGTCTGGGCATAATCCCGGGTATGCCAAGTATTGGCTACGGAGGGTTAAAAGTGCCAAAAAGGTGTTTAAAAAGGTTTTTAGAAGCTTTAATAAGTTAAGGGGCTAAAGTGACAAAGTTTGAAAGTAACCATGGGGCGGTCGCGGGCCGCGAGAGACATGCCCTGTGTCTCTCGCGGGGCGCGAGAACAGGTCTGCTGCAGAAAGTTTTGGCTTGGCCTCCAAACAAAGCTCCAAAACCATTAAATCGAAACCATGGCTTCCCAAACTGTTATGCCACGTTTTGGGACACTTGTAAGCTTCCTCTTACACCCCTAAACACCTAGCTTCACCTCCATTGAGCTCTCCAACTATAAATAGGGGCTTAAGTTCACATTCCAACTTGCACCTTTCTCATTTATTCACTCTTCTCCCTCCTATGGAAGTTCCTAACTGAAAGGAGCATCCAACATAGTTCTTTTGCACCCTATGAATCACTGGTAAGTGTTCCTTCTTTGTGCATTTCCGTTTATAGGCTTTTATAGCCAAAAGTCAAGCGTTTTTCAGAAAACGCTTTGACTTTCGGTTAAGACCATTATGGTCTAGCCATTGTTTGAAATGAACATGGCTAAGTGATCGTAATAAGGTAGGTGTTAATCCCTATAAAGGGCACCTCCTGAAGATCACGTTTGCTAGACCAATTGACGGGTCAAAGTTACGATATGAAAAAGTCAAACAGGCAATTTTTCGGAAAAATCATAAATTGATCTTATATAAGTTATGAAACATGTTTTGACACTTAAAAAAGTTGGTAATAATTATTAGAACATGTAAGAACATGTTCGGCTCGTCAATTTCAGTTCTAGAGTCGGTTCACAACCGAAAGTCGCGAAGTTTGACTTTTGCTTTGACTTTCGATTCTGACCCGATTTAGATTAGTTACCTACTGATCTAAAGTTGCATTATGATCATAATATAATGTAGCATAACCATCTGAGGTTATATTACATGATCATAATCAGAATCCAAGTTTATGCGCAAGTTCCATAATTATGCCATCTTTGACCAAAATGCCCTTTTTGCATAAAACAAGGTTTTAAATGGTAATGAACTTGAAATGAGTTTTCTACTGATATAATATTATAAGTATGATAAATTGGGATGTTAAACCAAGTTATAAACTGAGTTTTCAAGCAAGTCCTTAAACTATGTCGATAAATGGCGATTTTAGCCCTTGTGGCTCATAAACTAGTTTTAAGAAAATCTTTTACCTACTGATATGTTATATTAAATAACATGTCTAAGACATTTTAATCTGAACTTAACATCAGTTTTCGTGAAAATCGCATAAAGACGCCATTTTACGACATAAGCGCCGTTTAGGCGCATAGTATAGTTTTAAACCATATTAATTGACTAAGACTCGATACCTACTAATTTTAAAACTTATTTTAAACATATTTACAGTAGGTACATGTTATAAGCTCAGAATCCCAAATAATTTATAAACTATGTGTAAAATGACCAAAATGCCCCTTCGGTGCATTGTTTGGTCATAAAAGATAAATTACACATATAAATGGTATCCTACTGATATTATATCATAAATAAATTATTTTTCTAGAATACTTTTAATTATAAACTTAAATTATATTCAAGTTCCTTTTATACGGTATATAATTACCAAAATGCCCTTATGAGGCATAGTTTCGTTTTAAAACCTTAACGGGCATACAAGTTGATATCCTACTGATATCTTAACTTATTTAAAGGATAATGGCATATAGAACTTGTCCATGACTTATCCGGTTACCCGATATCGCTAATATGCGCACGGTTACGGTATATGTAACTATTTTACGGAAATTAACCGAAACGGGTTTAACCTTGTCATTTAAGTTTTAAAATCCAGAATGTTTATAGTTTACCCACATTATACAAGTCAAGTACTTGTCGGGTTTAAACTACATTATACCCGATCATCGTTTAATCAAGCGTTATACGTAATGATCATGTACACTATTCGGTTTATAAGACCGATAGCATTTAATTGCCTAGCTTATGCCATAATCCAGACTAGAGCCTTCCCGGTAAATGCTATCTGCACTTGGTACTTTTGTATACGGCTGAGTTATTTAAAAATAAAAGTAGAAGACTAGCTCAGGTAAATACTCTCGACTTATTTTCCCTATACGGGCTTGGGATACGGTAAATTATTACCGCTTGGTCCAAAATGGGGTCAATCAAATGCCCGCTTGTGGCTAGTAAACCCCATATTTCGTTTTAATCAGTTTTGTTTGATAACTTATGTAACATTTGTAAAAATCGGGTCTCCTCCGTTTTGTAATCAAGTACCAAGTTATAAAAGTTGCATTAAATATTTATGATTATTTTGAGTTAAAACGATACATAATTAATAAATAAACTAAACTATAAAAATTATATTTGATAAAAAGTTAAAATAAAAAAAATAAAAAAAATAATGAAGCTGCCGGGAGTCGAACCCGGGTCAGCCAAGACTCTTTAACAACTTAACATTCATTCCCTAAACCACTCCGCCACAATGTGTTTTCTGTTAACTCTAGGAAAACAAATGAAATTTATACACAAACTCAGTTTAACCGATGGTGCCATCTGAGAAACGGTAATCGGCAAACCAATCGTCAAATCGTTGTTTAATTCACATGATCAGGTTATAACCGATGTATGACGGTTTCTAATCAAGTTAGAATTGATTGAACTTAAAGTTTCATCATTTTCGGTTTTTGAAACCGAAAGTTCATCAAAGTCCTGAATAACTCAAGCTTCAGATCATTCTCGCGATTCAGAGCTATCATATCAATACTCAATTTCAATTTCGTCGCATTTTTGGACCACCAGATCATCTGAATCAGTTCGCCGGAAAATTTCTGCAAGTCACCGGAAAACCGGGACTCACATCCTCACGGTATTTCCTCCGACTCTTTCTGTTTAAATCATGTGATTAATCAGTTTCTAACACAACTCCTCCATCAGAATCGATCCTAGTCAACGTTTATCGAAAATCTTATCTTCGCCGGAAAACTTCTGGAATTGCCGGAAACTCGATAATTACCGGTATGCACATTACAACGTACTGATAATCAATACTCACTAGTTCAATTTCATATCTAATCCCTTAAGCCTGTTGATAGATTCTCTCAGCCGAAGGTTCAAAAACAGAGCCGACAAGTTTCGCCGGACTCTCTGAAGAAGACAACCTGTTCGGTATCTTCTTTCCCCAAACTGTTCGGTTTAATGCATTCAAACTAGACATCATGTTTATTAACTAATTTAATCACGAATCGGATTGTTGATTGATGTCTGCGTTCGTAATGAAGAAGACGAGTTCAGTAATGACTTAAGATTAATTAAAATCGGAAGTTTAAACGGGTTAGACACACAGTCCAGCGGTGGACTGTGTGCAAACAAAAACTATACACGTCCCGAGTTCGATCCCTGCTACACGCACACTTTGTGGAATAAAATGCCTTTTTTGATCAAGAACTAAACCGGGTTAAATCAGATAGTTGTTAAGTATAATAAAAACCGAGATAATAACCGGGTTAGACACACAGTCCAGCGGTGGACTGTGTGCAACATGAACTACACGTCGCGCGTTCGAAACTCGTCACGAGCACCGGTTCGATTGAATTAAAATGTTTTTGCAAATAAATGAAATTCAGTTTAATCGAATAAGTGTATAAATATAATTAAACACGAGATTATTTCGGGTTAGACACGTAGCTCAGTTGGTAGAGCTGCGTGCACGCGAACGGGAGGTCGCCGGTTCGAATCCCACCCGGCGCAGATTTATTCGCTGACCGAACCGGTCAACGGTCAACGCTAAAAAAAATAATATTTTTTTTATATATTTTTATTTATTTAATTTAATTTAAAAATCAATTAAAAATACTTAAAAATAACATTTTTAAAGGTAGAAAATAGCCATAAACTCACAAAAATATATCTAAAAAAATTTCATTAAAATCCTTAATAAAATCCATCCATTTAATATATTTTTCCATTATTATTTAGGTTAGTATTCCTCGTCGATCCGCTCATCTAAATCGTGCGCATCTCACCATCTCCAATCCAACGCACCCAATGTGAGTGAATCTTACAAATTCCCCGTTTTAATCACGTTTTTGGGGTGTATCATGTGTCTTTGTTTATATACATATTATAACTAAACCATTGTGCATACATCATATCATGAACATGTGTATTTAGTTTGTTGCTGTTAAGTAGTTATTATTGGATGCAATTTATTATTTCAGTACATGCAATTGCCGAGGCCGCCGCTCCCCATTTATGAGCGTTGAGCATGTTCCCCATTTTATTATGCGGTTGAACCTGGCGTGCCCGCATCGCACAGTTCACTTATGTTATTTATCGTATGATATTGGTATGTTCATGTATGCAATCAAGTGTTATTGTATGTTATAATTGTAACTGCTTTTTGCCATTGCTTGATTACTTACATTTGCTCATTTATGATTATGCACAATTTTTCATTGATAAACTAACCATTAATTCATTAATAAATGTTTATCTAATAAGGTTCACTCGCCAACTTATGTTGACCCAAAAACTCCCATTTTACACATGATACAGGTGAACCAGCAGCAGCTAGGAACACATAGGACCTGGATTAGAAGAATAAAACGATTTAGAATTGGGATTGTTATGTTTGGTTATTTCCTTTGTATTGAATGAACATGTTTGGATATTTGAAAATGTAACTTTGACTTTATTAATTATGAAACATAATAGTAAATGTCATGTGCTTTGGTGATAACCCAATTATGCCCCGACTCTTATTTCCGCTGCGGGTCGGGGTGTGACAGATTTGGTATCAGAGCCATGACTATAGGGATATAGGATAGGTTATTAGACCCTTAGAGCCTATACTATAGTCGATTAGAAACTTATAAGAATTTTGTGTGTTATATGCCAAATTTCATGATGTTTATATGTTTTATGTTAAATGTTACATTTGATATTGTGCAAGCATGTTCATAAGTATGTATTATCATATAATGCCTATCATGAAGTCGTATGCTCATAACATATCACATCCATGAAAGCACACACCACATCATGATTGTTTTTACAATGATTTTCGTGTTTTCAAATCTCATCAAAGTGAGTTTTCATGACGGGCATGTAGTAACTGGAAGGGTACCTGTACCGGTAGTCGGAACGTCCTGTCTAGGCTGGCATTCGTATAAATCCAAAATAAAGGACCAGTTTGCCTACCTGGGGACTAACGATGAGAGTACGAAGTACCTATTAGGCCAAAGCATGCTATACCAAACGTCGTGTGAGCTAATCCCACTTTGAGTTGTCATTGTGTCTACACCTGGACACGTTCCGACCAAACATCTCATGAACATATTTTGTGGTTTGCATTCGGGGGATGCGAGTGTTAAATTGCCAATACTAATGTGAATCCTACCAAGCCAATAGCCATGGGGGCCCACATGACTATATAGGTGAAGGTATGGGGGACATTTGAGGCCCAACATGAGCGAACCCAAGACATCCTATGGATGTAGTTGCATTATTGAATTTTATGTTATTTTCATTTTTTTAAAGACACATGACACCTAAAAAGACACCATAAACTCACGATCTTCTCATTTTATGATCCTGTAGATGTCGTCTAGACAGCAACGAAGGGGTAAAAGATCGGGAAGGTCTCAAGAACGTTTGGCCACTCATATCGCGAAACAAATGGCCACGATACTTCCTGACATTGTGGTCCAAGTACAACAAGCCCTTGAAACGAATCCTACTAACCCTCCTCAACATCAAGACCAGAACATTGACAACCCTCCTACCAACAAGTGCACTTACAAACATTTTAAGTCCTGTGATCCTCCTAAATTCGAAGGGACCGAGGGTGTCACTGCTCTCCTACATTGGTTCGAGGAGATGGAAAACACCTTCCTAAACTGCGATTGTCCTGAGGATCGCAAGGTTCGTTACGCCACCGGGAGACTACTTGGTGTAGCTCTTACTTGGTGGAATACTGAGAAAGGGAAGAGGGGAACTGAAGATGCGATGGCCTTAACTTGGGAGGAGTTAAGGGAAATCATGACTAGGCGTTTCTGTCCTAGAAGTGAAATTAAGAAGTTAAAGGATGAATTTCATGCTCTAAAGCAAAAAGAGGGTGATCACTCTACTTACAACAAGAGGTTTTTGGAGTTGAACCAAATGGTTCCAAATCTGTTCACACCAATCTATCGTCTGATCGAGCATTATATTCGAGGACTTCCCTCGAAAATCCAAGATTTAGTTCTCAGCGTTTCACCGGTAACACTTGAAGCTGCCATGGAGTTGGCAACTGAACTGACCGAAAACCGAATTCGCAACGGGAAGTTCAAGGAAGAGAAGAAGAAAGCCCCTGTTGAGGGACAAACTTCAAACCACCCCATTCCTTCCTCTAAGTTTGCTAACAAGAGGAAGCGTAACACCAGAAATTTTGCTGTTACCCAAATCAACACCCCTATTCCTGCTGCACCCATAACCCAAGTCACTCATCCACCCGCACCATACAGAAGACCCTACACAGGCCCATTACCAAAATGTAACCGTTGTCAGTATCACCACTCCCCTGATCATCCTTGCCAATACTGCACCGGCTGCGGTCGCGCAGGACATACTGTTCAAAACTGCCGCATGCCTCAACGAACAAACCGCCACCAACCTTTAACCCAAACCCACCAACAGTTAATGGGTCAAGCACAACAACAACTACCATTTCCACCCACCCAACATTTAGCCCAAACATACTATCAACCCAATTACCCTATGGGCCAACCTATGCGGGCTTGTTTCAATTGCGGCGACCCAAGTCATTTCAGAAACACATGTCCAAGGCTGGTTAATATTATTCATGCTCAGGCCCAAGCCAACCCAGTGAACCAAGCGAACCAAGCTCCTCCACCTGCAAGAGGAAGAGCTTTCAATATTAACGCGAACCAGGCCAGAGCTGACGGCAATGTGGTCAACGGTACGTTCCTTATAAATGGTAGATATGCCTCTATGTTATTTGATACTGGTGCGGATAGAAGTTTTGTGTCATTAGAATTTGAACCTATCTTAAGCAAAAATCGGGATAAGCTCGCGGAATCCATAACGGTAGAAGTTGCGGACGGGAAACCAGTTTCATTAGACTCTATGTTACGCAACTGTACACTCACCTTAAACGACCACGATTTCTCAGTCGACCTTATTCCTATGAAGCTGGGTAGTTTCGACATCATAATCGGTATGGATTGGCTCAGTCAACATCAGGCGGAAGTTGTATGTCGTGAAAAATTTATTCGTATTCCCCTTTCAAACGGTCAGACTCTTCGAATCATTGGAGAAACCTCGTCGAAAGGGCTCAGCTTAATGTCTTGTCTTCAAGCTCAAAAATATCTTCGCAAGAATTATGTCGCGTTTTTAGCCCATATCATCAAGAAGGGGACCGCAGAGAAGAAACTTGAAGATATTCCTGTAGTAAAAGACTTTCCACAAGTTTTTCCTGACGACATTTCAGGACTTCCTCCAGTTAGAGACGTCGAATTCCGTATTGATCTTATACCTGGTGCTACACCAGTTGCAAAGTCTCCATATAGGTTAGCCCCCTCTGAAATGCAAGAGCTAGCCAGTCAATTGCAAGAGTTGACTGACAAGGGATTCATACGTCCTAGCTCATCGCCTTGGGGTGCACCTGTCCTTTTTGTAAAGAAGAAAGATGGATCTTTTCGTATGTGCATCGACTACAGAGAGCTCAACAAGTTAACCATCAAAAATCGCTATCCCTTACCTCGCATTGATGATCTTCTTGACCAACCACAAGGTGCCAGCTGCTTTTCGAAAATCGATCTTCGATCTGGCTATCATCAGCTTAGAGTGCATGAAGAAGACGTCCCTAAGACTGCTTTTCGAACTCGTTATGGCCACTATGAATTCATGGTTATGCCGTTTGGATTAACCAACGCACCAGCTGTCTTCATGGACCTAATGAACAGAGTCTGCAAACCTTATCTTGATCGATTTGTTATAGTCTTCATCGACGATATTCTTATTTATTCAAAATCTAAAGCTGATCATGAGCGTCATCTTCGCCTCGTTCTTTCACTTCTAGAAAAGGAAAAGCTTTATGCCAAGTTCTCTAAATGTGAATTCTGGTTAAAAGAGGTGCAATTCCTCGGGCATGTAGTCAATGACAAAGGAATACATGTTGACCCTTCAAAGATCAAAGCAGTTCAAGAATGGCAAGCTCCACGTACACCAACTGAAGTAAGATCTTTTCTTGGACTAGCTGGCTATTATCGTCGGTTCATTTCAAACTTCTCTCGCATTGCTGTGCCACTCACGGCTTTAACCCATAAGGGAAAACCTTTCGTATGGGGACCCAAGCAAGAAGAAGCTTTTCAAACTCTTGAGGATATGCTTAGAGCATGTGTCATAGACTTCAAGGGAAATTGGGACGCCCACCTACCATTAGTTGAATTTTCGTACAACAACAGCTATCATTCGAGCATCGGCATGGCACCTTTTGAAGCCTTATATGGTCGTAAGTGCCGATCTCCTGTGTGTTGGCACGAAATTGGGGAAGCACAAATTACTGGTCCAGAATTGATCCAAGAAACCACAGATAAGATCCATCAAATTCGAAACAATCTTCTAGCGGCTCAAAGTCGTCAAAAGAGTTATGCAGATAAACAACGGAAGCCCTTAGAGTTTAACATTGGTGATCATGTGCTTTTAAAAGTATCACCGTGGAAGGGAGTAGTTCGTTTTGGTCAAAAGGGGAAGCTAGCACCACGTTACGTAGGACCTTTCAAGATACTCGAAAGAGTAGGTCCTGTAGCATACAAGCTTGACCTACCAGAAGAACTCAACAGGATTCATCCCACATTCCACGTGTCGAACTTGAAGAAGTGCCTCGCTGATGAGAATCTCCATATTCCGCTGGAAGATATTCAGATTGATGAATCCATGCATTTTATTGAAAGACCAGTGGAGATCATGGACTACGGGGAGAAGCGTCTTCGTCGAAGTCGCATTCCAATTGTTAGGGTACGCTGGGAGTCGAAACGGGGACCTGAGTTTACTTGGGAACGTGAAGACTCAATGCGTGAAAAATACCCGCATCTTTTTCCTACTACTTCAACTACTTAAATTTCGGGACGAAATTCCTAAAAGTAGGGGATACTGTAACATTTGTAAAAATCGGGTCTCCAAAACCCGCTCCGTTTTGTAATCAAGTACCAAGTTATAAAAGTTGCATTAAATATTTATGATTATTTTGAGTTAAAACGATACATAATTAATAAATAAACTAAACTATAAAAATTATATTTGATAAAAAGTTAAAATAAAAAAAATAAAAAAAATAATGAAGCTGCCGGGAGTCGAACCCGGGTCAGCCAAGACTCTTTAACAACTTAACATTCATTCCCTAAACCACTCCGCCACAATGTGTTTTCTGTTAACTCTAGGAAAACAAATGAAATTTATACACAAACTCAGTTTAACCGATGGTGCCATCTGAGAAACGGTAATCGGCAAACCAATCGTCAAATCGTTGTTTAATTCACATGATCAGGTTATAACCGATGTATGACGGTTTCTAATCAAGTTAGAATTGATTGAACTTAAAGTTTCATCATTTTCGGTTTTTGAAACCGAAAGTTCATCAAAGTCCTGAATAACTCAAGCTTCAGATCATTCTCGCGATTCAGAGCTATCATATCAATACTCAATTTCAATTTCGTCGCATTTTTGGACCACCAGATCATCTGAATCAGTTCGCCGGAAAATTTCTGCAAGTCACCGGAAAACCGGGACTCACATCCTCACGGTATTTCCTCCGACTCTTTCTGTTTAAATCATGTGATTAATCAGTCTCTAACACAACTCCTCCATCAGAATCGATCCTAGTCAACGTTTATCGAAAATCTTATCTTCGCCGGAAAACTTCTGGAATTGCCGGAAACTCGATAATTACCGGTATGCACATTACAACATACTGATAATCAATACTCACTAGTTCAATTTCATATCTAATCCCTTAAGCCTGTTGATAGATTCTCTCAGCCGAAGGTTCAAAAACAGAGCCGACAAGTTTCGCCGGACTCTCTGAAGAAGACAACCTGTTCGGTATCTTCTTTCCCCAAACTGTTCGGTTTAATGCATTCAAACTAGACATCATGTTTATTAACTAATTTAATCACGAATCGGATTGTTGATTGATGTCTGCGTTCGTAATGAAGAAGACGAGTTCAGTAATGACTTAAGATTAATTAAAATCGGAAGTTTAAACGGGTTAGACACACAGTCCAGCGGTGGACTGTGTGCAAACAAAAACTATACACGTCCCGAGTTCGATCCCTGCTACACGCACACTTTGTGGAATAAAATGCCTTTTTTGATCAAGAACTAAACCGGGTTAAATCAGATAGTTGTTAAGTATAATAAAAACCGAGATAATAACCGGGTTAGACACACAGTCCAGCGGTGGACTGTGTGCAACATGAACTACACGTCGCGCGTTCGAAACTCGTCACGAGCACCGGTTCGATTGAATTAAAATGTTTTTGCAAATAAATGAAATTCAGTTTAATCGAATAAGTGTATAAATATAATTAAACACGAGATTATTTCGGGTTAGACACGTAGCTCAGTTGGTAGAGCTGCGTGCACGCGAACGGGAGGTCGCCGGTTCGAATCCCACCCGGCGCAGATTTATTCGCTGACCGAACCGGTCAACGGTCAACGCTAAAAAAAATAATATTTTTTTATATATTTTTATTTATTTAATTTAATTTAAAAATCAATTAAAAATACTTAAAAATAACATTTTTAAAGGTAGAAAATAGCCATAAACTCACAAAAATATATCTAAAAAAATTTCATTAAAATCCTTAATAAAATCCATCCATTTAATATATTTTTCCATTATTATTTAGGTTAGTATTCCTCGTCGATCCGCTCATCTAAATCGTGCGCATCTCACCATCTCCAATCCAACGCACCCAATGTGAGTGAATCTTACAAATTCCCCGTTTTAATCACGTTTTTGGGGTGTATCATGTGTCTTTGTTTATATACATATTATAACTAAACCATTGTGCATACATCATATCATGAACATGTGTATTTAGTTTGTTGCTGTTAAGTAGTTATTATTGGATGCAATTTATTATTTCAGTACATGCAATTGCCGAGGCCGCCGCTCCCCATTTATGAGCGTTGAGCATGTTCCCCATTTTATTATGCGGTTGAACCTGGCGTGCCCGCATCGCACAGTTCACTTATGTTATTTATCGTATGATATTGGTATGTTCATGTATGCAATCAAGTGTTATTGTATGTTATAATTGTAACTGCTTTTTGCCATTGCTTGATTACTTACATTTGCTCATTTATGATTATGCACAATTTTTCATTGATAAACTAACCATTAATTCATTAATAAATGTTTATCTAATAAGGTTCACTCGCCAACTTATGTTGACCCAAAAACTCCCATTTTACACATGATACAGGTGAACCAGCAGCAGCTAGGAACACATAGGACCTGGATTAGAAGAATAAAACGATTTAGAATTGGGATTGTTATGTTTGGTTATTTCCTTTGTATTGAATGAACATGTTTGGATATTTGAAAATGTAACTTTGACTTTATTAATTATGAAACATAATAGTAAATGTCATGTGCTTTGGTGATAACCCAATTATGCCCCGACTCTTATTTCCGCTGCGGGTCGGGGTGTGACAACTTAAACATCGGGGGTTAAATTACCGTGTCCTGGATATCCTCGGCTCAATACATTAGTTATTGCCACGACCTTAGCGCGGGGTGTAGGCATACACCTGACAGACGCTCATATGCAATATTCCCAAGACATTGGGGATGACTCCTTCGTGAGTCCTGAGTGGTGTGTATTTAATCATGTCTCGGTTTCTGTATTGGGCCATGTATGTATTGACAAACATGTGAATCTGATACAAGGTTGCAAGGTCAACTTTTCCAAGTTAATAAAAGACTTTGTGTCGTTTTGCACTTAAAAACCATTTTAAAGTTTTCAAAATGAGTCAGTTGGGTGTATTTACCAGCGTAAGCTGACGTATCGTCCAAAGGCTAAACTGCAGGTACAATACGAAATAGGCCGGAAGCTGCTCGGTAGTGAATAAGAGGATCTTGCAAATCCTTAGATCTGCCCTAAAGTCTGTTTTTATATTCTTTCTTGTACATTTTAATGATCCGCCTGTGGATCTTCTATTACGAGCCTGTATATTATTTTGTATTTTCGAACATTCGGTTTGTAATAGTAATTTTACTCAAAGACTTACGCTATGCCATGTTTAATTGACAATGATGTTATCAACCTACATCACGATACTCACCATCGGGTTGGAAATCCGGGGTGTGACAATACTGTCTATAATACATTAATTGTGTATATATATTAATTGATAACATTGTGAGGAATAGTGCCTTTTTTTGTCTTTTGTGTGTATATGTTTTTTTTGGTCGTATTATTGGCACACCCTGAATTCTTAAATCGACACAGGTTGTATTCCAATAAAGACTGATGTGACAAATTTTGTTTGGTTGACTGGACCTATACAGGTCGTATAGGTCTATACAGGTTGTATTGGATTAGGGTTTTTTACAAGTTTTCTTATACATTTATCATCATATAGGCCTATACGAGTCATGTAGACCCCTTAATTTATCAATTAACCCCTTGTATTTTTTTTGAGAATTCAGGGGATCTATACGGATCGTATAGGTCTATACGATTCGTATTAGCCTACTATACGATCCAGTTTTGACCTATAAGATGCGTATAGGGGTAAAATCAAAATTTCATAATTTTAGGTTTTGCTTTTTCGATGTGTATACGTGTCGTATTTTGACGTATTTTGTCATTATTTGTTGTTCATAAAGATATGCTCTATACGTACCGTATCGGTGATGTTCGGTTCCATGTGGTACCGTATTCTATGATTACATGTAACTTTGTTTGGAATCCACTAGTACTCTAACGTGTCGTGTTGTATGTATATGTGTCATACGGTATTATTACGTTATGTATTTTGTCGTTACATGTCGTCTTATAACATAAATACAATAGTATAAATATAGTATATTATAATAAACTATAGGTGTAGTATAGGTCCCGTATAGGCTTATAGGTGTAGTATAGATCTCGTATATGCTAATAGTTGTAGTATAATATAGTATATGTGTAGTATAGTATAGTAGAATGAACTATAGATAAGTGTAATATATAATACGGTTATAACATAGATATATAGTATAATAAATATGTACCAAACCTATACTACATGATAATTTTTTACAAATGTTTTTTGTTTAAAAAAGATTTTATTTAACTTTGTTAAAATTATGATTAAATGTATACAAAAATTTGTAGAAAAATTGTAGTATATAATAGAGCTATAACATAGATCGTATAGTATAATAAACATGTACCAGACCTGTACTGCATGATAAATTTTAAAAAATGTTTTTTGTTTATAAAATAAAAGAATTCTTTTATTAAACTTTGTAAAACTATGATTAAATGTATACAAAAATTTGTAAAAAAAACCCAAAGCAATATGACCCGTATAAATTTGACTTTTGAACCTATATGACCCGTATTGAAAAAGCAAAGTGTGCGAATAGATTGGCCTGTGTGCCAATATAATTCTCCTTTTTTATGCATATTAAACTTTATGGTTTTCAATTTTTGTAACCAAACTTTAAGGTTTTCAATAGTTTAGTTTTATTATTAGTTTTTGTTTTACTCTTTTTTCGGCTTTGATTGTCGTTTTGTTGCTACTTAGCAGTATGTTTGGTGGTCACATTTGGCCCTTCAACTTTTCTTACCTCCTCGACTTTCTAATACGTTTCGGTATAAATTCTACTTTGTCTGCATTTTACGCTACATGAGTCATTTGGTGTTAGAACTTCGTGTTTATATTTTATGCTTTTTATAGCTTTCGGCCTTTGTTCAGTTGCTACTTAACATAGTTTTACGCACCGGCTCCGCAATGCTGGTATAGCACGATTTTACACTCCCCTCACCGCAATGCAAGAGACTTAAGACTAGTTATATATGACAAAACGTAATCCAACTAAAAACATACATAAATATAAGTACGAAAAGCGTATTGCCAAATACAAAATTTATAAAATATATTTCTAATAATATATAGACATGTATTTAAAGATATACACCTTAAAACCTTCATTGAATTATATGTTATCCACTAATTAAAGGGTATGAGAATAAGATACAATGATATGGGAATAGTGGGACCCTATTTAGAAACCCAAATTAATAATTTTAAAAAACGGAGGTCATAAAAAGCCGTTGCCTACCTCTCGGGCGGGAGTTTATACAAGTGAGTTTACGTGAAGCAATTATATAATTGAGTTAATATGAATCTATAAAAAAAATATATATAAAGAAGCAAATAAGCTTTATATATGGCCCACACAAAGATGAGCGTTCACATAAAGAGTTTTTGATATACATTTTAAAATCTTGTGATTAGAAAACAAAACATGACCCCTATAACTTTTGTCGTTTCAAAATATCAATTAAATCACCATCTAAAAAATATACGTGGCTTTATTCATATATGGAACCACATTGATTTATAACTTATTTTCTATCATAAATATATATACAAAAACCATTCTCCAATCAATCTACAAATCCCATCGGTCCTTCCTCCTCCTAAACTCAACTTTTCGATCAACAAGTCCACCATACAACGTTGTAAACCTCTCCAAACACTTGCTTCTCACTCGATAATGCGCCTGCGTGTTCCCGCTAATCGCAACACCCGAAAACTTAGACGTGTCGATAGCCCAAGACGGTTTAACATACTCCACGGACGGGCCAGCCAGCGAGGCATTTGCGTATAAGAAGTTCATCAAAACATCCTCACAATTGAAAACCTCATCCACCATACTCGGCCCCATCTCAGCTTCTTTCCCCCAATACCGCTCAAACGCCACGTCGTGGTCAACAAACGCGGCCCCGGTTAAAACCATGTTGTACCCGTTGTACTTACGGGCGTGTTTCTCTGGTCGATACTTCAACGGTGGCGGTCCAGTGACTAGGCGGGGGTAAAACCCGACTAGCCGTTGAGGGTTTTCCCTCCAGATTTTGAATGCACGTTCGAGATCGTCACAGTTCATCATGATGTCATCGTCTAGTCGAGAACTGCTTTGGTTTTTATTAACTGGTCAGGTTTGAACCGGTTGTTCAACGAGTTTTGATCCTCGACCCGGATCCTCACTGGAACTGCGGAGTCCAAATCTTTTGGATCCGGCGGCACCCCCTTGTTCCAAACCACCACGATTTCACGAACCGAGGCACAACGAGAGTAATGCTTTACATACATTTTTAAGTTCCAAATTCGAGCATCGTATGTAATCGCTAATAAAGTGAACTGAGAGAACCGATCATTAACAGGATACGGTCTTTCTGCACCATTTCCTCCATAGATGTAACCAAATCCAACACACATTATCACGACCGATAATATCAAAAGAAACAAGAAAACGAGCTTACCCCTGTAAGTATTCGACCGTAACCTCATCTTTAGTCTCTCCCATACTATAACCGCATTGTTTTTCTTCTTCAAACCACGGGTGACCGGAATCAAGCATTTGACCAAACCGAGCAGCCAACATATAAGATAGATGACTGAACCAGCGGTTACAATTAAACCGCACCCAACCATGCGTCTCCTGGTCACGTCTCCAAATAAGGTCTGATCCCCGTCTGCAACCGCGACCCACTGCCCGGTTCTTAACCTATGAACATCGAGGTGATGAGATCGAGCTCCGTTCCATGCGTTTTTACCTTTTGTCGGGTTCTCAATCCCCAAATCAACTTCCACTTCTTTGTAATTGTTTACTGTAAGAACTTCAATTTTGAAAACATGAACACGTTCATCGTGAGCTAATCGATAAAGATTCCCGTTGTAGAAAAAGGGTCGGCCTCCGTTTTGCGGTCCTAAAATGGGGTTTTTCTTGTGTGCGGTCCATGGACCAAATGGCCCGCTACTATACCAGATTTCAAGATTTTTGTATGTTACTTGACCCTTATAAGAACCAAAAAGCCAGTACATTTCTTCATGCTGTATGATAAAAGCATCAACGAGCGGACGGTCCAAGATGATCTTTTCAAATTTCCATCGTAACGGAAACTCTATCGCCCTATAAAGCCGAACGTCCCCGTTTCCACTCCCATCGGGTATCATATATCTGTAAAAAATGTTTAAACATGAAAAAGTTAGAGATATATCAGTCATTGACTATTTACCGCATTATCGTTTAGTATAAAAAGGATCTTACTTGACGATTGTAGTTGAATATGTATGGGTGTGAAAGATCCCAATTTTTATCCAAGGCCACACCCAATTGTTCCCAAGTTGCTCCATTATCCATGCTTCTTGCAACCGCGATATCTCCTTGCATTGTTATTGGATTCTTCGTTTTCAAGAACATGTAAAGAATATCATCCTGATTCATAATAAAATGTTAATGCAAGTATCGGTACATAAAAATGCTATGAAAAAACGACAGATTATTTACAGGTGCTTATGCTCGTTACAATTTGATGGTAACAACACCCGTAACAAGCCACTTCCACTTTCCCGATTATATAAGATTACTCATATACCAAATGGATATAACACCACCTAATCAAAACACCAAAATCACATTGATCCTATCAACCTAACACTTCATTTAAACATAGTTGTGACCACTTCAAGCCGGGATAGTTGAATTCGACACGCATCTAAACACTCCCTTAATATTCAAAATCATATAAAAAGATGATAGAGATATTACCTGAGCATAAAGAAAGGGGTCAGCAACAAAATTACTAGAGAGCCCAGAGCCAGTAACTGAAGCACAAGACAAAATTGGGTTTGCTACAGCTGCACTTTTATTGTCCCATATATTCAACTGCAACAAAACCAATAATTTAAAAATAATTATAGGATTCAAGTATAAGAAAACAAGAACAGTATCAACCACTTCATGCAACAAAACCCCACAAAAGAAAAACTTAACTTTCCAAAATTAAGAACAAGATTCAGATATAAAAATCCAAGAACAGTGACACCCACTTCTTACATCACAAAATCCAGAAAAATGAACCGAATTTCTTTGACTAATGTGCTTCTCAACTCTGAAAAATCATGTTATACCTTTTCAAACATCAAAACCCCACAAAAAAATTCAATCTTTTTTTTTATATAAAAATTGAAAATCCTGCAAAAAGAACCCAATTTCTATGATTAATTTCATTCCCAACTAACAAAAATCATGTTACACCCTCTTCAAAAATCAAAACCCCACAAAAAAAAAAACAAAGTTTCTCAAAATTAATTATAGCATTCATATACAAAAATCCAAGAACAATGACACCCATTTCATTTACCACAAAATCCAGATTTATTTTCTCCCAAACTCACAAAAATCATGCTATACCCAGTTCAAACATCACAAAACACAAAAAAAGTCCACTGCTTGACATAAAGAAACCTAAAACAGTAAAATGTAAACACTCAATGTAACAAAAAGAAAATCCAGTATAAAAAAGACAGTTTCTTTAATCACATTGGTTTCCAACAAAAATCATAAAAACATCACACCCACATGAAAAAAGTCTAATTATTTAAAAAGAAAACAGACTAAAAAAGTCAGATAAATAAAATTAAACAACAACAGTAACACTCACTTTCCACATCAAAGAACTACGGGTGTAAACAAGATGGAGCTGCTTGAGAGCTACTCGGGATCGGATTAGTACGAAGCTCGAACTAGCCGAGCCTTAACAATCCCGAGCCTGAAATATGACTCGTTTAGTTATCGAGCCCGAGCTCGAGCTATACATGCAGGCTCGCGAGCCTAAACGAGCTCAAACGACTTTTATATTTTTATCATATATAATATTCCTATTATTTGAAGTTGGCTAGCTGAGCTCGAGCTTCATAAAGCATGACGAGCCGATGCCTAGTCTGGCTCGGGATCGGATCGGCTCGGCTCGTTTACACCAACCCACAAAACAATTGAAATCCAATATATCTAGGGGTGTGAATTTCTGACACGCCCCGGAAACCCGACACGAACCTAACACGAAATTCGCGGGTTTAGGTTTCGTCTAAACGGGTTCGGGTCAGTTTCGGGTTGAACACGCGAACCCATTTAGGTTTACGGGTCAGTTTCGGGTCAACCTGGTCGGGTTGGCGGGTTGACCCGTTTAACACATTTATACTATATTATATTTTTTTACAATATATTTTATCTCATAAATTAAATGGGACATGTATTTTATGCCATGATTATAACTTAAAAGGAGAAATTAACATAGCTTTTATAATTTAAATATGATTATTATATACATTTGTGTTTTTTAAGTAATTTTTAATTTTAATATATTAGTTTTAGAAAAAAAAAATTAAAAAATTCGGGTTAAACGGGTCGTGTTCGGGTCAACCCACAAAACTTCGGATCGTGTTCGGGTTCATATATGAGATAAGATTTTCGGGTTCGGGTAAAATTTTCGGGTTCGGGTCAGGTTGAACCCGCCAACCCGCGAACACGACCGTTTAGCACCCCTAACTATATCTAACTAAAAATGCATAACAACACACACACACAGAAACAAACTTACATCTTCAATGGGCTTAAGAGAAAAGGGATCATCCCCATAGAAAACTCCAATCCCCCATGACCCCTCATCATCCTCTTGACACCCAATAAAATTCCCATAATTCAAATCAGGCTTTCCAAACAAACAAATCATATAAAAAACCCCTACTGAACTACACAACACAAACAACAGAAACACACACTGCACATTGTCGCGAACGCGCCACCGGGGTTTATCCGACGCGCCGCCGGGATTGCCCATCGGATGCCGGAAACAGCGACGGCGGCGATCAGAATTCAGAAAGGATGAATACTAAAAGAATTTGAGAGGATTGAATAGGTAAAAGGGTTTTAGAATCGCTACAGATGGCAGTTTGGAAGCGAATATTGATTGTTATTTGGAAGAATTTTGAGTGGGAGGTGTTGGTTTGAGGTGGTGAAAGAAACGTGGCAGATACACACGCAATGGTGATAATATGACGTGCGTCTATGTGTAGATAATTTGGGAAGTGTTACCAATTTATAGGTTTTGTTGCACCACTTTAATGGCTTTAATTGTTTTCGTGTTCTTTTTTAATAAGAAACTTACCCCAACCCTACGTAACATCATTTAATTAAACCAGTAAAATTTACCCAATCTGTATCAGTTCGGTTTATTACAGTATCGATACGGTACCAGCACTCTGTATAATAACTAAACACAAAAATATAGCAACTCAAAAGGATATCAACGTATGTTTTACATAGACCGAAAACCATAAAACGGATATTAGTATTGGTTCTAATAGCACCAATACTGATATTGATGTTGTTTGGTTAGAATCGTCATGGTACCAATTTTTGGACCGTTTAGTATCGCACTGACACTCCTTTTCCACCAAATTTGCTCGTAGATAAAAACAAACGTCACATTGGTGTATTCGGAATTTTATAAAGCTCTACACTATAAAATAATGAAAAGGGTAAACAACGTTAAAAAACTAAATGCTTTGATAACATGTATATTAGTAACCACCCAATATCGAGACGTAGATAAAAACAGACATAGGACAATGACATACACGAAATTTCATAAAACGTTCCATCCTAAAACATATAAGATAAATGAAATATGCTAAAAAAATAATTGTAATACAATAAAATAAAATAATAAAAACAAAATGTAAACTTAACAAAAGTAATATAATAAAATAATAAAAACAAAATTTAAACTTAAAAAACGTATGACATGGAATTCTAATATAAGAGATGGAGAATCACCAGGGGTACCAATAAAATATAAGGTACATGACTTAGTGTTAATAATCAAAGTGTTCCGGAATTAAAGCAAAAAACCAACAAAAATATGTGTTTAAAACCTAAACATAACAAAGTTCATTATATCTAGCAAGTTGTGTTTATATATATATATAATAATAATAACTCTCATTATTCATGTTTGAACATAAAATATGATATGAGCCTCTACCAAAATGGACAACCCCAAGTTATCAATTATTTTCATGTCAGTATCCAATTTTGGTATAAAATTTGGTTTCTATATTGTTTTATTTGTTGAAATTTTAGGATAAAATCGATTATAAAAATTTAGGAGTTAAAAATCGCTTTTGCTTTTCACTTATTATATGTAATAATTGGTGGGATTTCTTTATGCTTCAGGGCGGACTTTCGTCAATAATGGTTATAGTATTAATATGATACCAGCAGAACTTGATATGGCAATCGCACGTGTTTACATTGATTGAAAACCATATAAACGAACATATGTACTGGTATTGGTGTTGTTCAGTTGGTATCAGTCCGTTTGTTATGAAACCGGTATCGTACTAGCACTCGATATAGTTTACGATACCAAAAAACATATTTTATTACGAATAAAACTCTGCGTTTAACGAACTTTATGTCATCACGTCGAGATAACCATAAAAACGAATACGGTAACAGTACTAATGTTGTTTGGTCGATATCTATTCAGGTAATGGGATTGGGTAAACCACCTCCAGCGGTAAAATTGGAATTATGGGTCCTATGATCGAGTCGATCAGGAAATAGTTAACGAGGAATATGGGAGGCTTGAGCTAGAATGTTCAATCCCCCTAACTACTCGGTTGGGTAAAACACTTAACTAAAAGAACAAATTGGAAGCTAACAGATCCGGGTTTGGATTGTGGATTTCACACTATAATTTGGAAGAAAAGTCCCAACTATGTCAAATTTGAGTTTGGGGCAAGTTGGGTAAGTTTTGGTTGAAAAACTGCAAATTTTGGGTAAGTGTAACAGCTCACCCAGCACCAAAACTTTCTAGAAAATTGACTCCCCCACGCCACATAGGGGAGCGACCTAGGTTCTTTGCGACGTGTGAAGGGGCTGGTCAGACATTAGTCCCCCACGCCACGCGAAGGACTAGACTGTATCCTTCGCGACAAACGGGATAGCCCAAAAATGTTTTTTTTAACGTCTTGTGACTGATTAACCAAATTGATAATCACTGGTATGAAAAGTGGAGTCCATTGAAGCATGCGAAGAACTTCCAAACATGCATAAGTTGTTTTCTTGTCAGTTCTCGACCCGTTAACACAAATATATTATAAACACTAATTGTTTTTGCTGTTTATGGTAGGTTAAACCAGGGCTAGCATCGGGCGGAAGGTCAAGCCTCGCGAGGAACCGGAAAAGTGGCATATTATCGGAAAAGATTAAGCATGATCATGCTTGATAAAGTTTCTCGAGTCTAAAACTTTTAATGTGTTTGAAGTGTGTTGTATGAGTGATAAATTTATTAAGTTAGTTTTCATGGGTTATTAGTTAACCCTGACTTGTAAGTTCTAAAAAAAGAATATGGGACCTAAACGTTCGAATATTCTAAGATAATTTGGTAATCATGGGAATGGGTGTTACATGTGAATATAATACTAATAATAATATTAAAAATGCTATCCTTATAAGACATTAGTAATTAAAACGGTGTGATTTTGTGGCATCCTTATATACAAACAAAGGACATCAGAATTGTTTCATATGCATATAGAGGACCTTCAGGCATCTTCGTAGTAGTTGAATCGCTGTAGAGGACCTTTCTGCAACCTCATAAGTGAGGAGAGGACATTCGGACAACCTCGTAAGTGATGAGAGGACATTTGGGCAACCTCGTATGTCTTAGTGGCCTTAAGACTTCGTATGTGAGGACATTCAACTAATCTTTTTGTTAGTACTTTAAACTAATCTTTAAAGTGGCTTGTTATTTAAAAGAGAATTTGAAATGATAAATGTTAGAGCTTACTATATATGACCCATTTTAGCATGTATCTCATGAATGCTTATCCCTTGTAGTAGCAATGGTAAAAGAAAGATGAGTTAGAGGGCATCTAATCACTATTATGGGGAGAGACAACATTATAAATTGTTGTGTGTTTGAACAATTTAGTAAACATATGTACTAAGGATGGGGATTTTAAAATTTGTAAGACATCAATACAATGGAGAACTCAAAGGCCTAAGGATTTCATTATGATTTCACGTCTTACTATCGACATCTCTTTGAACCCACTAAGGATGTGTTCACAAGTATACACAACCACAAACAACCCCTACAACCAAAAATATATACATTATGAAGTTTATCTACCACTAGCCCATCTACCGAACACCACCACTTCTACGCTTAGCTTATTAATTGGCTGGCTTATGTCAAACTCAAGTAAGGATAATGAAACCACTTCTACGCTTAGATTATTAATTGGCTTAGAGCCTAATTGGTTTCAGGTTAGCAAATAAGAAATTACATTGCATAAACTACACAATTTCACATCTCAAATATTAATATTAAAGACATTCATAATCAACATGCGAGTTGGTGAAAACTCGTACTTATATAAATATAAACATAAAAGGGTCTTTCTAACTACTTGTATACATATATCGGATCAGTATTTGGAGATTGTGATGTACTAGACTTGCTCGTTTGTGTCATTAATGTTAATTTATGTTTATTCAATTATGTTCATATTTGGTCATTTATGTTTGTTTAGTTATTTCCATTCAAGTTAGTTTATGTTATTTGTCTTTGTATATGTTCGTGAACTATTCGTTTAGGTTTTACATGAATGAAGACAAACAAACATGAACATGCCCATTTTCTTAATGAACAAACATAAACAAAAAAAGTGCATTCGAATATATGTTCGGGTCCGGTTAAAGTTAAGCAAACAAACACAAACATGCCCGCATTTGTGTTCGTTCGGTTCGTGTACATGCCTAAGAAGAGGGATTGAGCAAACACAATCATTCTAGCCATATTTGAAAGTTTTTAATGATGATGAACTAATATCTTCATTGACACCTAAAAGAGGATTTAATCTAATTCCAGAATAAGAAAGAGACTCATTTGGAGAATTCCAAAGGTTTCATATGATAATTGTAGTAACAATCTTGTCAACATTCATGCAAGAGAAGTGGATGTACGGTTGTTACCAGACACAACAATGATATCAGTTGGCATAAGTTGCGAGACGTACACAGTTGTGCAGAGAGTAAAAACTTCGTCTATGCAAGGGAAAATATAATGCAAAGCCCCATTGATTTAGGGTTTGAGAGAAAGAAATATTGTTTGTATCTGTACTTTTATATATATACATATATATATATATATCCAATTTCTTGTTTAATTTTTCAAAGGGTGTGTTCAATGATCATTATGCCCTCACGTGAGTTGCACATGGGTTTGATTTAACGTTGAAAACTATATAGGTTTGGTCTAAAGGACACCGCCTAATGAGAAACTAAAATATAAAGGGCATTCATTTTGTTAAAGGACATCATCAAAAATTTGTTTAAAATATAAAAGAATTAAATGCAATTCATTCTATTACGGATTTAAAGCATATACACTTTACTTGATACAAGAAGATATTATAGGTAAATATGTCTAACATTAGTTCCTAAAAGACACAAAAAAATTTAATTGTTAGAGCACCTCTAACCGAAGTAACAGAAGTGGATGCTTATGTGTTGAGCGTGAAATCCAAACGCCCCACCGAAGGACTTGCTCGGAAGGGTATTCGTTTGTGTGTCAAGAAATCTAACCTCAACCAGATGCATTGAATGGTGATAGGCACCTCACACACAACCAATACTATATATATATATATCATTTTAATTTTTCAATTAGTGTTTAAAAGTGGACGTAGCATTGGAAAGAAAATACGTATGTTTGAAAAATGGGTGGAAATCTGATGTGATAATTGACATGATGCGTTTGTAAGCGGCATTTGAAACTAAATGTGTTGGAGATGTTAGGAAATCATAACCATCTACATATTATTGCTAAAAAAAGAGAGCACAAGACATATGAATTCCATAAACCAAACCACCATACCTAGTAAATCCCACCCCTAGCAAAGCTATTGGTAGGGTATGGGGAGGGTGTGATATAGCAGATCTTACCGCTATCCTTGAGGACAAACATGCTACTTCCAAATACACCCCAACAAACAAATAGTATTAAAAGAAATAGAAAACAACCAACTAAGCAAGTGGTGAAAAAATAAAATGAAACCTAAAGCGTGGGACACCCCAAGCCTTTAAAAGTCTCTAACCCTAATCCTATGTATCCATTAACTCCTATCCTAGACCATGTACTCAGAAAGATTCAACTCAATCAAATCTGGGCTAATCTTGTCACACCCCGACCCGCAGCGGAATAAGAGTCGGGGCATAATTGGGTTATCACCCAAAGCTCATGATGTTTACTAAAATGTTTCATATTTATTAAATTCAAATTACAACTTAAATATTCAAATCAAATCCATACAATTACAAGGAAATGAAACTAAGTAAAACAATCCCAAGCTTAAACTGATTTATTCTTCTAGGCCTTCCTATGTGTTTCTTGCCTCAACTGGATCACCTGTATCATGTGTAAAACGGGGGATATTTTGGGTCAACAAAAGTTGGCGAGTGAACCTTGAGAAAACATTGTTATTAATTTCTTGTTGTATTTAATATTGAAAAATTTGTGCAATAATCACATGTGAGCAAACATATATATAACAAAACACAAACCACATTGGATGAGTAAATGACATGAATGATGATATATATGAGATCAAGGCTCAATCAAACGGAGCCGATCGAGTGACATGAATGATGATGTATGTGAGATCAAGGCTCAATCAAACGGAGCCGATCGAATGAGGCACCTGATACTCAACCCGTATCCCACGGAGAGCTGATGGGCCTAATGAAATGCATGCACTGAAAATGATAACTTCAATCTAAACATAATTCACACAACAATTGATACACATTTGATCACGGATATGATGGACGCACAAGTGTTTAAATATAATAAGGAATTAAACGACACATGATAGACCCCAAAATGTGATTAAAACGGGGAATTGGTAGAGATTCACTCACATTGGGTGCGTTCTTTGATGGCGTTGGATGCGCACAAATCTTAGGATTTGATCGACGAGGAAAACTAACCTAAAATAATAACGAAATGATTCGGTAAATTAATACTTTTAATTCATAATCTTAATAGGATTTTTAGATTTATTTTTGTGAGTTTAAGGACATTTTCTAACTTTAAAAATATTATTTTTAAGTATTTTTAATAATTTTCTGATTAAATAAATAAAAAAATAAATATAAAAAAATGTTGACTTTTGACTCTGTTGACTGTTGACCGTTGACCGTTGACCGGTCGGATTGTGTTAATTATATGCGCTGAGTGAGGTTCGAACTCGGGACCTCTCGTATACGTGCACGCAGCTCTACCAACTGAGCTACGTGTCTAACCTGAAATATTCTCTGTTTTAATTATATTTATACACTAATTAACTTTTAACTTATTTGGGTTTTTATTAAAACGATTTATATGGCCGAACCGGTTGCAGGGACCCGGAGTCGAACTCGGGTCCTTCGGTTCGAGTGCGCACAGCCCAACCAGTTGGGCTGTGTGTCGTATCTGTTTAACTTATGGATTAAATTATACTTATTAACATTCGGTGACCTGATCCGATTCAGTTGTAAAAATGTTGGTTTTAATTCTGAAATTCGGTAACGCGTGCGATTCGAACCCGGGACGTGTGCATTGTTTGTGCACACAGTCCACCGCTGGACTGTGTGTCTAACCCGTTCAAATATCCGTTTTTAATTATACTTATACACATATTCAACATCGTCTTCTTCGTTTACAAAGACACAGAACAATGATGTCCGACTGTTCTTGTTTAAATCGGTCATCGAACATATAATTGATTGGAATGAAATGGATAAAGAGGGTTACGGAGTAAAATGTACCGAACAGAATGTTTTTCTCAGATTTCCGGCAAGAGTCGTCGGCTCTGATTGGTGACTTCCGTCTGAGTGAATCAATTAACAGTTTTGATCAATTGTGCAATTAAGTTACTAAACAAGGTATATCAGGGGGTTTAGATAATTGTACCGATTGACAGTTAGACTTCGGAATTTCCAGTGATTTTCCGGCGAGTGCAGGAATTCCCGGCAACGTTGTCTGAGACAGATTCTGGTTGAACGATTTATGTTAATACTTGCCTAATAATGAATTGCAAACAAAAGAGTCGAGAATTTTACCGATTTGAAGTAAGTCTCGGTTTTCCGGTGAAAGTCCGGCGAATGCAGAATATCTCCGGAGACGTGCTAAAGCTTCGAGAGATTGTGCGATTTTGAGCGAAAAGGTTACCAGAGGTTTGGGTGGGTATTTATAGGGAAGAACAGGATGTATTGAGTCCTAATTTTGGTCTTGATTTGCGGTCAAAGTTTCTCCGGCGGTTACGACCGCAATTGACTGTTAGACGTCGGTTATAACCGATGTCGAAGTCGGTTATAGTGTTTTACTCAAAAGGAAAATGGCTAAACTCGCGGATTGCCGGATTTTCCGGTGATTGCGAGTTCTGCCGCGCTGAGGTCCGGTTTTGAATTCGACTTTTAATTTAAGTATTATTTGTTTCAGTAATTTCACAAAGGAGTCATGTGGCGGAGCGGTGTGTTGTGTGTTTGAGTTTGTGGGCGACCCGGGTTCGAAACCCGGCGTCCCCATTTTATTTTTTCTCACAATTTAAGATTATTTATAAATTATAGTTTTTAAATTCCAATATAGTTATTAATTATGTATCGTTTAAAATTAGTTTGAGCAATAAATATGCAACGAAAAATTATAACTGGATATTCGATTAATAAACGAAGCGGGTTTTGGAAACCCGTTTTTCGACGGATGTTACAATATCCCCTACTTTTAGAAATTTCGTCCCGAAATTTAAGTAGTAGTGGTAACAGGAAAAAGATGCGGGTATTTCTCGCGCATTGAGTGTTCACGTTCCCAAGTAAACTCGGGTCCTCGTTTTGACTCCCAACGTACCCTGACAATTGGAATACGACTTCGTCTTAAACGCTTTTCTCCGAAGTCCATGATTTCTACTGGTCTTTCAATGAAGTGCATAGCTTCATCGATCTGAATGTCTTCTAGAGGAATATGGAGGTTTTCATCGGCGAGGCACTTCTTCAAGTTTGATACGTGGAATGTGGGATGAATTCTGTTGAGCTTTTCTGGTAGGTCAAGCTTTTATGCTACAGGACCTACTCTTTCGAGTATCTTGAAAGGTCCTACGTAGCGTGGTGCTAGCTTGCCCTTCTGGCCAAAACGAATCACTCCCTTCCACGGTGATACTTTTAAAAATATTTGATCCCCAATGTCAAACTCCAAGGGCTTTCGTCGTTTGTCTGCATAACTCTTTTGACGACTTTGAGCCGCTAGAAGATTGTTTCGAATTTGAATGACCTTGTCGGTTGTTTCTTGAATTAACTCTGGACCGGTGATTTGTGATTCCCCAATTTCGTTGCAACATACTGGAGATCGGCACTTACGACCATATAAAGCTTCGAAAGGAGCCATGCTGATACTAGAATGGTAGCTATTGTTGTACGAAAATTCAACTAATGGTAGATGAGCGTCCCAATTCCCTTTGAAGTCTATGACACATGCTCGAAGCATGTCTTCAAGAGTTTGGATGGTGCGTTCAGATTGTCCATCAGTTTGAGGATGAAAAGCGGTACTGAGGTCTAATCGTGTACCCAAGGCGGTTTGTACGGCTCGCCATGTTCCAGGTCGTGGGTGGTGTAATTCTTGGTACCGTAGAGGTAATGTCTCCATATCTTGAGAGCGAACACAACGGCTCCAAGTTCCAGGTCGTGGGTGGTGTAATTCTTTTCATGAACCTTGAGTTACCTAGAAGCATAGGCTATCACTTTTCCTCTTTGCATCAATACACAACCTAGCCCTTGCCCTGATGTTTCGCAATATACTACGAAGTCATCGCAACCCTTAGGAAGTGTGAGGATAGGTGCATCACAAAGTTTTTGCTTTAGAGTTTGGAAGGCTTCTTCTTGTTTAGGTCCCCATATGAAGGGTTTTCCTTTATGAGTCAAAGCCGTGAGCGGTACAGCAATACGGGAGAAATTGGCAATGAAGTGGCGATAGTAACCAGCCAAACCCAGAAATGACCTTACTTCGGTAGGGGTACGTGGCGCTTGCCATTCCTGTACTGTATTGATTTTTGAGGGATCGACATGTATTCCCTTGTCATTGACGACATGTCCAAGGAATTGTACTTCTCTTAACCAGAATTCGCATTTTGAGAACTTAGCGTAGAGCTTTTCAGTCCTCAAGAGAGTAAGGATGAGTCGAAGGTGTCGTTCATGATCGGATTTAGACTTGGAGTAGATGAGGATGTCGTCGATGAAGACTATGACAAAGCGGTCGAGGTAGGGTTTGCATACCCTATTCATTAGATCCATGAAGACAGCTGGGGCGTTGGTTAAACCGAATGGCATGACCATGAATTCGTAATGACCATAACGAGTCCTGAAGGCGGTCTTTGGGATGTCTTCTTCATGTACTCTGAGTTGATGATAACCAGAACGAAGGTCGATTTTTGAAAAGCAGGTGGCGCCTTGAAGTTGGTCTAGGAGGTCATCGATGCGAGGTAGCGGGTAGCGATTCTTAACCGTTAACTTGTTGAGTTCTCTGTAGTCGATACACATGCGAAACGTTCCATCTTTCTTCTTCACAAAAAGAACAGGCGCACCCCAAGGCGAGGAGCTAGGACGTATGAATCCTTTGTCAGTCAGTTCTTGCAGTTGACTGGCCAGCTCTTGCATTTCGGATGGGGCTAGCCTATAAGGAGATTTTGCGACTGGTGTAGCGCCAGGTACAAGATCGATGCGGAATTTGACTTATCTCACAGGAGGGAGTCCTGAGATGTCGTCGGGAAAGACTTGTGGGAATTCTTTGTAACATCCGTCAAAAACGGATTTACCAAACCCGCTCCGTTTATCAACCGAACAGTCAGTCAATTTTTTTCGTTGTGAATTAAATGCCCAAAATAATTTTAAACGATCCGTAATCAATTATTATGCGGGGATATATATTTAGTTTTTGAAAAACTGATAAAAATAACAAAATAAAAATGTTTTAATCATGCCGGGTTTCGAACTCGGGTCTATACCGGTTCAACCAAACGCTTAACTCACACACCGTAAACCACTCCGCCACTTTGATTTTCTGTTAAGTGAATGGATTTATTAAATCAAATAATGATGTGCGGAATTCAAACTCGGTCAACTTGCGCCCAAACAGCAGTCGTCGGAAATCCCGACGACTTCGCCCATAAAACACGCTTTCGCTCAATTTAATCAATCAATTAACTCTAGCGACAGCTATAGCCAACGTCTGAAACCGCGTCATCAGCCAAATCGCCGGAAGAACGGTTGACTTCGAATTAAGACCGAATTCAGACCCCATTCATCTCAATGCTACCCTATAAATACACCCACAACTCGCCAGAAGTCTTTCACACTCAAATCGCACCCTTTCCCGGCGAAAAATCACTCGCCGGAAATACTTGATACTTCGCCGGAAAACCGTATCAGTAATCTCTGAGCTTACTGAACCCCCTAAACCTTCACCGAAGTCACCCACAACCTTTGTAACCTTTCGGAAGACTCTCTGCTGCAAGAGACTTGTCGCCGGAAAAAGGATTCTGTCGCCGGAGTTCTGCCGGAAAACAGAGTAAAACCAGTCGGTACATCTCACGCTTAAATTCATTCCCTTTTTACTTTTATCTCATTGTAATTGATCATTAAACGCTAAAGGAACATGAATCAACATTCGAATCCGTCAGTCGTCACTTCCGGTGAAAACCAGTGAAGAAGACGACGTTACGGTAATGGTTAAGTATAATTAAAATCCAGATAATTACCGGGTTAGACACACAGTCCAGCGGTGGACTGTGTGCACTTTTAAAGCTAAGGTCACGAGTTCGAGTATTGTCCCTCACACGCCGCCTTGATAAAAATCTTTTTTTTCGCAGAACTGAACCGGAGTGTTTTCGGTACATGTTAAGTTTATTGATAACTGACTTAATAATCAAGTGCGACACACAGTCCAGCGGTGGAGTGTGTGTCCGCTAACCCACAGGTCCCGGGTTCGAGACCTGTGGAGCACACCGGTTCTGAGATTTAATTCGTTTTTAATAATAAAGGATTTCTGTTAATTCTAATTAATATATATATGTAATTAAAATCGGATATATAACGGGTTAGACACGTAGCTCAGTTGGTAGAGCTGCGTGCACGCGTACGGGAGGTCTCGGGCTCGAGCCTCACCCGGCGCACAACAATATGCCTATAAACCGGTCAACGATAGTCAAAGTCAACGGTCAAAAGTCAACTGTAGCAAAAATAAAATATTTTTTTTTATTATTTTTATTTAATTATTTTAATTAAAAATACTTAAAAATAACATTTTTAAGGTTAGAAAATAGCCTCAAACTCACAAAAATACACCCAACAATCCTACTAAAATAGATTAATAAAACCCGTTTACTTACCAAACCGTAATGCGATTTATCTAGGTTTAATCTCACTTGTGGTTAAAACCACTTCGCGTGCAATCAACGTCATCAACCGAACGCACCCAATGTGAGTGAATTCTTACAAACTCCCCTTTTTTTTATTTCATGTTTTGGGGTGTATCATGTGTCGCTTAAACTAATTCTCTTATGCAAAATCGTGCTATACCATTATATGAACTAAATTAGAATGTAACTATTGTTTGGTTGTGATGTATTTCATATTGTCAAAGTTGTATACAAATTATTTAGGCCCATCAGTTCGTAAGAACAACGCGTGCCTCAAAACTCATTTATTAGGCCCATCAGTTCCTCGTGTGAGACGAGAACAACGCGTGCCTCAAAACTCATACATTAGGCCCATCAGTTCGTAAGAACAACGCGTGCCTCAAAACTCATTTATTAGGCCCATCAGTTCCTCGTGTGAGACGAGAACAACGCGTGCCTCAAAACTATCATTTGGTGTTTGTATGTTCAATATTCAATATTATGTGTTGTGTGAATAAATTTACATCTACATTTACTCATATGAGGTATGCACATTATTTATAATCAATTGGATAAACTCGTTCAAATGTTTTTCCATAGGATTCACTCGCCAACATTATGTTGATCCAAAAACCTTTTTACACATGATACAGGTGGACAGTTGAAGCAAGGAAAACATAGGATATGCCTTAGAAGAGAAACAAGAAGCTTAGACTGATAGTTAGAACGTTGTATCATTTATTGTAAATTTCCATTAAATTGTATTAATGAATATGAAACATATAATAAATGTCATGAGCTTTGATGATAACCCAATTATGCCCCGATCACCTTTTCCGCTGCGGGTCGGGGTGTGACAGATTGGTATCAGAGCCATGACTATAGGGATATAGGATAGGTTATTAGACCCTTAGAGCCTATACTATAGTCTGCCTAAATTTTAAATTGATTAGGTGGTTACATACAAACTTGTGATATTTATTTGTTTCATATTTGTTTACATTTCAGTCAAACATACATGCTCATTCATTATACATATATACATATATCGATGTTCATGTATTCAATTTATTTTCATACTCTCAGTATTCAAAGATTTTATGCAATTTTCAAATCTCATCAAAGTAAGTTCTGCGACGGGCATGTAGTAACTGGAAGGGTACAAGTACCGGTAGTCGGAACGTCCTGTCTAGGTTGGCATTCGTATAAATCCAAAATAACGGACCAGTTTGCCTACCTGGGGACTAACGATGAGAGTACGACGGACCTATTAGGCCAAAGCATGCCACACCAAACGTCGTTCGAACTAACCTCCCTTTGAGATGTCACCGTGTCTACACCTGGACACATTCCGAATATCACACGTTGTATACATATTTCTCGATTTTCTCCGGGTTTTGTGTACGCAATCAGGCAGAAACCGTGCGAACCATATGAAAAACCGGTATTCATGGGGGCCCACATGATTACACAGGTAAAGTATGGCGGCATGACGGGCCTAACAGCGAGCAAAGCCCAAGACATCCTATGGATGTAGTAGAGTTATTTTTCTATAATTATTTTATGAACGTTCAATCCCAAACACGACCCACGATCCCAAAGGCATTCAACTCATACTCTTGACATGTATTCCTTGTAGATGTCTTCTAGCCTCGCTCGTAGGAAAATGAGAGCAGGAAAAGCCCGTGAACGCATGGCTACCCAAATCGCTCAGCAAATGGCGACCGTAATACCCAACATCGTAGTTCCAGTTCAACAAGCCCTTACCGCTAATTCCGTTAACCCAACTCAACAAGAAGATCAAAACACTATCAATCCTTCAGTCACTAAATGCACCTACAAACATTTCAAATCCTGTGATCCTCCAAAATACGAAGGTACTGAAGGTGTCACCGCTCTCCTCCATTGGTTCGAAGAAATGGAGAACACTTTTCTAAATTGCGATTGCCCCGATGATCGCAAAGTGCGTTATGCTACCGGTCGCTTACTTGGAACGGCACTCACATGGTGGAATACAGAAAAGACCAAACGAGGTGTTGAAGAAACTATGACCTTGACTTGGGAAGAATTGAAGGGAATCATGACAAGACGGTTTTGCCCAAGAAGTGAAATCAAGAAATTGGAGGATGAGTTCCATGCTTTGAAACAAAAGGAAGGCGACCACACCACATACAACAAGAGATTCCTTGAGTTAAATCAAATGGTTCCCAACTTGTTCACTCCCCTCTACCGTTTGATCGAGCACTACATTCGTGGTCTTCCATCAAAAATTCAAGACCCTGTAATAAGCACCTCGCCTGCAACTTTGGAAGCAGCAATGGAGCTAGCAACCGCGCTCACCGAGAACCGAATCCGGAATAAAGATTTCAAAGAGGAGAAGAAGAAGGATAAAGCATCAACCGAAACCTCAAACTCCACCCGAACCGAATCCTCTACACCACCTATTTCTAAGAGAAAACGTGATGGGCAAATCTTCGCCGTCACCCAACGTAACCAACCAGCTTCACAAGTTGTACCTCCTCAAACTATCCCAAACGCTCAAGTAGCACCCAACTCAACTTACCCAAACAAGAAACCTTACATTGGACCTCACCCTCAATGCAACACCTGTTTCTATCACCATCCATCTACCTTACCCTGTCGACTATGTGCGAATTGCGGACGCTACGGTCATTTGAGCAACGTTTGCCGCACCCCTCAAAACCAAACCTCAACCCCTACTCAACCCATGATCCAAACATATCAACAACCTCAATACCCCATGTACCCATATGTTCGAGCTTGTTTCAATTGTGGCGACCCTACCCATTTTAGAAACACGTGCCCTCGTTTGGTTAACATCATAAATGCCCAAGCTCAAGCAAACCCAGTTAACCAAGCAAACCAAGCAAATCCAGCTCCACCGCCAGCAAGGGGAAGAGTTTATAACATCAATGCCAATCCTGTTGAAGATGTTAACGGACCAAACCAACCACTTAACTAGCCTTCTCTCACCAAGAATCAAGATTCAACTCCAATCACTTAGTTTTTATGTTTATATCTCGATTTTCATGTATCTCAGTTGGAATTTTACCCAAGAAATTTTAATGCAAATTACTAGTTCAGTTTGTTTTATACTCATTATTCATATCATCATACCTCACGACGTATCTCAGTTTCATCATTTAAAGAAGTTGAGTTGTGTCTCATTTCTACATAGACTAACCTCTCCATCATATTAAACGAGAGAGGTCTTGTCAAACACGGATACTATCAGAATTAAGACTCAAGCGCTGGTTGTTGTGTTTGTTTATGTTGTAGAGTCGCATAGAACTAATCATAACTTGCGGATAAAGTCAATGAGAATTTAACAAGAATATGGTGGATACGCCGCTGGTACTTCCTATATATAAGTATTCTTGTCAAATGATCGGAGGCATTATCAGGCGGTTATGAGAGGTTTCATGCATAGGTTGTTTGTTGTGATTAAGTTATTCATTTTCAATACATGCAATAAGCTCGGATCCGTTTGATTGAGCCTTGAGCACACATACAATTTCATTCTCAATACATACAATATGATCGGCTCCGTTTGATTGAGCCTTGATCGCACAGATATATTTCATTTCAGTATTTTTATGTTTGATGTATTGGTTGTAGAGTTATAGGACTAATCATAATTCACTGATAAAACCAATGAAAATTTGACAAGAATATGGTGGATACGCCGCTGGTACTTCCTATATATAAGTATTCTTGCCAAAGGATCAGAGGCATTATCAGGCGGTTATGAGATGTTCCATGTAGGATTTAGTATTGCCTTGGTTGAAATTGTGTTACATATATATATCATCTCACTATTTAAAGAAATTGGAATGTGATCCATTTCTACATAGACTAACCTTTCCATCATAACAAACGAGAGAGGAACTGTCACCATTCAAACATATATGCTATCAGAATGTGGATACAATTGTTAGTTGTTGTGTTTATTTGTGTAGATTGTAGAATTTCTGCCTTAAGGAAATAACCCTAAGCATATTCAAACTCTTATGCATATTATCATTTTAGCGAATCATTCCTGCTTAACAATACTTATACAGTAGGCAACAAAAAGCGATTCCTGTATTAGGATACTTAACCTTTACAAGGAACGTTACCGCCTCAAACAAAAACCTAAACCCTAATTTTCTTCTAAAAATGTAACCGGCAAACTCAACACCATCATTCTTTTAGTCAATTATATCCCTAATTAAATTTCGGGACGAAATTTCTAAAAAGCAGGGGATACTGTAACATCCGTCAAAAACGGATTTACCAAACCCGCTCCGTTTATCAACCGAACAGTCAGTCAATTTTTTTCGTTGCGAATTAAATGCCCAAAATAATTTTAAACGATCCGTAATCAATTATTATGCGGGGTATATATTTAGTTTTTGAAAAACTGATAAAAATAACAAAATAAAAATGTTTTAATCATGCCGGGTTTCGAACTCGGGTCTATACCGGTTCAACCAAACGCTTAACTCACACACCGTAAACCACTCCGCCACTTTGATTTTCTGTTAAGTGAATGGATTTATTAAATCAAATAATGATGTGCGGAATTCAAACTCGGTCAACTTGCGCCCAAACAGCAGTCGTCGGAAATCCCGACGACTTCGCCCATAAAACACGCTTTCGCTCAATTTAATCAATCAATTAACTCTAGCGACAGCTATAGCCAACGTCTGAAACCGCGTCATCAGCCAAATCGCCGGAAGAACGGTTGACTTCGAATTAAGACCGAATTCAGACCCCATTCATCTCAATGCTACCCTATAAATACACCCACAACTCGCCAGAAGTCTTTCACACTCAAATCGCACCCTTTCCCGGCGAAAAATCACTCGCCGGAAATACTTGATACTTCGCCGGAAAACCGTATCAGTAATCTCTGAGCTTACTGAACCCCCTAAACCTTCACCGAAGTCACCCACAACCTTTGTAACCTTTCGGAAGACTCTCTGCTGCAAGAGACTTGTCGCCGGAAAAAGGATTCTGTCGCCGGAGTTCTGCCGGAAAACAGAGTAAAACCAGTCGGTACATCTCACGCTTAAATTCATTCCCTTTTTACTTTTATCTCATTGTAATTGATCATTAAACGCTAAAGGAACATGAATCAACATTCGAATCCGTCAGTCGTCACTTCCGGTGAAAACCAGTGAAGAAGACGACGTTACGGTAATGGTTAAGTATAATTAAAATCCAGATAATTACCGGGTTAGACACACAGTCCAGCGGTGGACTGTGTGCACTTTTAAAGCTAAGGTCACGAGTTCGAGTATTGTCCCTCACACGCCGCCTTGATAAAAATCTTTTTTTTCGCAGAACTGAACCGGAGTGTTTTCGGTACATGTTAAGTTTATTGATAACTGACTTAATAATCAAGTGCGACACACAGTCCAGCGGTGGAGTGTGTGTCCGCTAACCCACAGGTCCCGGGTTCGAGACCTGTGGAGCACACCGGTTCTGAGATTTAATTCGTTTTTAATAATAAAGGATTTCTGTTAATTCTAATTAATATATATATGTAATTAAAATCGGATATATAACGGGTTAGACACGTAGCTCAGTTGGTAGAGCTGCGTGCACGCGTACGGGAGGTCTCGGGCTCGAGCCTCACCCGGCGCACAACAATATGCCTATAAACCGGTCAACGATAGTCAAAGTCAACGGTCAAAAGTCAACTGTAGCAAAAATAAAATATTTTTTTTTATTATTTTTATTTAATTATTTTAATTAAAAATACTTAAAAATAACATTTTTAAGGTTAGAAAATAGCCTCAAACTCACAAAAATACACCCAACAATCCTACTAAAATAGATTAATAAAACCCGTTTACTTACCAAACCGTAATGCGATTTATCTAGGTTTAATCTCACTTGTGGTTAAAACCACTTCGCGTGCAATCAACGTCATCAACCGAACGCACCCAATGTGAGTGAATTCTTACAAACTCCCCTTTTTTTTATTTCATGTTTTGGGGTGTATCATGTGTCGCTTAAACTAATTCTCTTATGCAAAATCGTGCTATACCATTATATGAACTAAATTAGAATGTAACTATTGTTTGGTTGTGATGTATTTCATATTGTCAAAGTTGTATACAAATTATTTAGGCCCATCAGTTCGTAAGAACAACGCGTGCCTCAAAACTCATTTATTAGGCCCATCAGTTCCTCGTGTGAGACGAGAACAACGCGTGCCTCAAAACTCATACATTAGGCCCATCAGTTCGTAAGAACAACGCGTGCCTCAAAACTCATTTATTAGGCCCATCAGTTCCTCGTGTGAGACGAGAACAACGCGTGCCTCAAAACTATCATTTGGTGTTTGTATGTTCAATATTCAATATTATGTGTTGTGTGAATAAATTTACATCTACATTTACTCATATGAGGTATGCACATTATTTATAATCAATTGGATAAACTCGTTCAAATGTTTTTCCATAGGATTCACTCGCCAACATTATGTTGATCCAAAAACCTTTTTACACATGATACAGGTGGACAGGTTGAAGCAAGGAAAACATAGGATATGCCTTAGAAGAGAAACAAGAAGCTTAGACTGATAGTTAGAACGTTGTATCATTTATTGTAAATTTCCATTAAATTGTATTAATGAATATGAAACATATAATAAATGTCATGAGCTTTGATGATAACCCAATTATGCCCCGATCACCTTTTCCGCTGCGGGTCGGGGTGTGACATTCTTTCACTACTGGTATATCTTCGAGTTTCTTCTCCTTGTTTCCCTTCTTGACGACGTGAGTTAGGAATGCGACATAGTTCTTGTGGAGATATTTTCGGGCTTGAAGACAGGACATTAATTTGAGTCATTTCGAAGGGGTTTCTCCAAAGATACGTAGGGTCTGACCGTCTGCAAGAGGAATGCGAATGAACTTTTCGTGGCATACTACTTCAGCGTGATGCTAGCTGAGCCAGTCCATACCGATTATAATATCGAAACTTCCCAACTTCATAGGAATGAGGTCAACTGGAAAATCGTGATCGTTTAGAGTGAGTGTACAATTTCGTATGATAGAATTTAATGAAACGGGCTTTCCATCAGCGACTTCCACCGTTAGAGATTCCATGAGGTTATCACGAGTTTGGTTGAGGATAGGTTCAAATTCTAAGGACACAAAACTCTTATCCGCGCCAGTATCGAATAACATGGATGCATAACTACCATTGATGAGAAACGTACCGTTAACTACGTTGTTGTCAGCTCTAGCTTGGTTGGCATTGATGTTGAAAGCTCTTCCTCTAGCAGGTGGAGGAGCTGGGTTAGCTTGGTTTACCGGATTTGCTTGAGCTTGGGCATGGATGATGTTCACCAAGCGTGGACATGTGTTCCTGAAGTGGTTTGGGTCTCCACAGTTGTAACATGCTCGCATGGGTTGCATCATGGGGTAGTTGGGTTGGTAGTAGGATTGGGCTATATGTTGCGTGGGTGGTAGAAGTAAGGGTTGCTGGGCTTGACCCACTATCTGATGGTGGGTTTGGGTTGAGGGTTGATTGCGGTTCATTCGCTGAAGTGTGCGACAAGTTTGGATGGTGTGACCCGCACGGCCACAGCTGGTGCAATGTTGTGAAGGAGTTTCTGGGAGGTGATGGTATTGACAACGGTTGCATTTTGGGTATGGGCCGATGTATGGCTTTTTAAATGGTGCAGCTGAGGGAGCAATTTGGGTAATTGGTGCGGCAGTGATAGGAGGGTTTGTTTGTGTGACGGCAAAATTTCTGCTGTTTCGTTTCCTCTTACCAGCAAATTTCGAAGAGGAGACGGAATGGTTTGGAGTTTGGGCCTCAATGGGGACTTTCTTTTTCTCATCCTTGAATTTGCCGTTTCGGATGCGATTCTCGGTAAGTTCGGTAGCTAGTTCCATTGCGGCTTCAAGTGTTGCAGGCGAAGTGCTTAGAACCGAGTCTTGAATTTTCGAGGGGAGGCCTCGAATGTAGTGTTCAACCAAGTGGTACACGGGGGTGAACAGATTAGGGATCATTTGGTTCAGTTCGAGAAATCTTTTGTTGTAGGAAGTGTGATCTCCTTCCTTTTGTTTCAACGAGTGGAATTCATCTTCCGACTTTTTGATTTCGCTTCTTGGACAGAAGCGCCTTGTCATGAGTTCCCTTAACTCTTCCCATGATAAGGCCATGGTATCCTCGACTCCTCGCTTACCCTTTTCTGTGTTCCACCAGGTAAGGGCTACTCCAAACAGTCTCCCTGATGCATAACGTACCTTGCGATCCTCGGGACAATCGCAATTGAGGAAAGTGTTCTCCATTTCTTCAAACCAGTGGAGGAGGGCAGTAACACCTTCGGTCCCTTCGTACTTTGGGGGATCGCAAGATTTGAAGTGTTTGTAGGAGCACTTTTTGGAGTGAGGGTTGGCGACGCTCTGGTCTTCTTTATTGGGAGGGTTGATAGGATTTGCGGTGAGAGCTTGTTGAACTTGAATCACGATGTCAGGAAGTACCACGGCCATTTGTTTAGCAATTTGAGTGGCCAAGCGTTCATTGGATCTTCCTGACTTTCTACCTCCACGTAGTTGCCTAGCTGACATCTACAGGAACATACATAGGAATTGTGAGTTTAAGAAGTTTTTAGGTGTCATGTGTCGTTAAAAGAATAAAAATAACATAACTATCAATAATGCAACTACATCCATAGGATGTCTTGGGTTTGCTCATGTTTGGGCCTCCAATGTCCCCCATACCATCGCCTGTATAGTCATGTGGGCCCCCATGACTATTGGCTTAGTAGGATTCACATTGGTGTTGGCGGTTTAACACTCACATCACCCGAATGAAAACCATGAAATATGATTGCGAGATGTATGGTAGGAGGGTGTCCAGGTGTAGACACAATGACAACTCAAAGTGGGGTTAGCTCACACGACGTTTGGTATAGCATGCTTTGGCCTAATAGGTCCCTCGTACTCTCATCGTTAGTCCCCAGGTAGGCAAACTGGTCCTTTATTTTGGATTTATACGAATGCCAAGCCTAGACAGGACGTTCCGACTACCGGTACTCGTACCCTTCCAGTTACTACATGCCCGTCATGAGAACTCACTTTGATGTGATTTGAAAAATACAAAAATCGTTGCAAAAATCATGGGAATTGTGAGGTGTGTGCTCTCATGGATATGATTGTTATGAGGATATGATTCATGATGAGCATTGTATAATAATATGTACTTATGAACATGCTTGCATAACATTGAATGTAGCAATAAACATAAAGCATATAAACATCATGAATTTTGTATGTAACGCCTAAACAATTTAAAATTTTAATCAACTATAGTATAGGCTCTAAGGGTCTAATAACCTATCCTATATCCCTATAGTCATGGCTCTGATACCAATCTGTCACACCCCGACCCGCAGCGGAATAAGAGTCGGGGCATAATTGGGTTATCACCAAAGCTCATGATGTTTACTAAAATGTTTCGTATTTATTAAATTCAAATTACAACTTAAATATTCAAATCAAATCCATACAATTACAAGGAAATGAAACTAAGTAAAACAATCCCAAGCTTAAACTGATTTATTCTTCTAGGCCTTCCTATGTGTTTCTTGCCTCAACTGGATCACCTGTATCATGTGTAAAACGGGGGATATTTTGGGTCAACAAAAGTTGGCGAGTGAACCTTGAGAAAACATTGTTATTAATTTCTTGTTGTATTTAATATTGAAAAATTTGTGCAATAATCACATGTGAGCAAACATATATATAACAAAACACAAACCACATTGGATGAGTAAATGACATGAATGATGATATATATGAGATCAAGGCTCAATCAAACGGAGCCGATCGAGTGACATGAATGATGATGTATGTGAGATCAAGGCTCAATCAAACGGAGCCGATCGAATGAGGCACCTGATACTCAACCCGTATCCCATGGGGAGCTGATGGGCCTAATGAAATGCATGCACTGAAAATGATAACTTCAATCTAAACATAATTCACACAACAATTGATACACATTTGATACACATTTGATCACGGATATGATGGATGCACAAGTGTTTAAATATAATAAGGAATTAAACAACACATGATACACCCCAAAATGTGATTAAAACGGGGAATTGGTAGAGATTCACTCACATTGGGTGCGTTCTTTGATGACGTTGGATGCGCACGAATCTTAGGATTTGATCAACGAGGAAAACTAACCTAAAATAACAACGAAATGATTCGGTAAATTAATACTTTTAATTCATAATCTTAATAGGATCTTTAGATTTATTTTTGTGAGTTTAAGGACATTTTCTAACTTTAAAAATATTATTTTTAAGTATTTTTAATAATTTTCTGATTAAATAACTAAAAAAATAAATAAATAAAAATGTTGACTTTTTGACTCTGTTGACCGGTCGGATTGTGTTAATTATATGCGCTGAGTGAGGTTCGAACTCGGGACCTCTCGTATACGTGCACGCAGCTCTACCAACTGAGCTACGTGTCTAACCTGAAATATTCTCTGTTTTAATTATATTTATACACTAATTAACTTTTAACTTATTTGGGTTTTTATTAAAACGATTTATATGGCCGAACCGGTTGCAGGGACCCGGAGTCGAACTCGGGTCCTTCGGTTCGAGTGCGCACAGCCCAACCAGTTGGGCTGTGTGTCGTATCTGTTTAACTTATGGATTAAATTATACTTATTAACATTCGGTGACCTGATCCGATTCAGTTGTAAAAATGTTGGTTTTAATTCTGAAATTCGGTAACGCGTGCGATTCGAACCCGGGACGTGTGCATTGTTTGTGCACACAGTCCACCGCTGGACTGTGTGTCTAACCCGTTCAAATATCCGTTTTTAATTATACTTATACACATATTCAACTTCGTCTTCTTCGTTTACAAAGACACAGAACAATGATGTCCGACTGTTCTTGTTTAAATCGGTCATCGAACATATAATTGATTGGAATGAAATGGATAAAGAGGGTTACGGAGTAAAATGTACCGAACAGAATGTTTTTCTCAGATTTCCGGCAAGAGTCGTCGGCTCTGATTGGTGACTTCCGTCTGAGTGAATCAATTAACAGTTTTGATCAATGAGTTGTGCAATTAAGTTACTAAACAAGGGATATCAGGGGGTTTAGATGATTGTACCGATTGACAGTGAGACTTCGGAATTTCCAGTGATTTTCCGGCGAGTGCAGGAATTCCCGGCAACGTTGTCTGAGACAGATTCTGGTTGAACGATTTATGTTAATACTTGCCTAATAATGGATTGCAAACAAAAGAGTCGAGAATTCTACCGATTTGAAGTAAGTCTCGGTTTTCCGGTGAAAGTCCGGCGAATGCAGAATATCTCCGGCGACGTGCTAAAGCTTCGAGAGATTGTGCGATTTTGAGCGAAAAGGTTACCAGAGGTTTGGGTGGGTATTTATAGGGAAGAACAGGATGTATTGAGTCCGAATTTTGGTCTTGATTCGCGGTCAAAGTTTCTCCAGCGGTTACGACCGCAATTGACTGTTAGACGTCGGTTATAACCGATGTCGAAGTCGGTTATAGTGTTTTAGTCAAAAGGAAAATGGCTAAACTCGCGGATTGTCGGATTTTCCGGTGATTGCGAGTTCTGCCGCGCTGAGGTCCGGTTTTGAATTCGACTTTTAATTTAAGTATTATTTGTTTCAGTAATTTCACAAAGGAGTCATGTGGCGGAGCGGTGTGTTGTGTGTTTGAGTTTGTGGGCGACCCGGGTTCGAAACGCGGCGTCCCCATTTTATTTTTTTCTCACAATTTAAGATTATTTATAAATTATATTTTTAAATTCCAATCTAGTTATTAATTATGTATCGTTTAAAATTAGTTTGAGCAATAAATATGCAACGAAAAATTATAACTGGATATTCGATTAATAAACGAAGCGGGTTTTGAAAACCCGTTTTTCGACGGATGTTACAAATCTGATCTTCCCACGTCAATTTAGGCCTCCATCCACTCTTTGTGCCTTCCACTGTGATGGCTTTTGTTACTCTAACCGGCGCTGATGCTTGCCTCCTCTTCACATACCCAAATCATCTCAATCTTCCTTCTCTTATCTGATCCAATATAGTTACCACCCATAACCTTTCTCGAAAAACGTCATTTCTTACCCGATCTGACCTTGTGTGATCACACATCCACCTCTACATCCACATCTCTACAACTTCCATCTTGCACGTCTGTGTCTTCTTATGTGCCCAACAATCTATTATATTAAGCATAGTCTGTCGAACTACAACCCTATAGAATTTCCCCTTCAAACCAATTAGGGAGTTCTTGTCACACAATACCCCTTAGGTTGCCTTCCAACTATACCAACTTGCTTGTATTTTGTGTGCCCCATCACTCTGCACACATGACCCTAGCTACTTTAACTTGGTTGCTTGCGGAGCCACTTGTCCTTCAATGATAACCTGGGTGCCATCGTCGACGGTTGCACCACTAAATTAATAGTGATATATTTAGTCTTAGAACGACTAATTCTTAATCCTTTACTTTCTAGGGCAACTCACCACTCATCTAGTCTCATATTTAGGCTATGCTTACTTTTAGCGGCTAACGCAATATCGTCAACAAAAAGCATGCACCATGGCACCTGCTCTTGTATCGATTTTGACAACTCATCCAGGACAATTGCGAAAAAAAGGGCTTAACGCGGACCCTTGATGGAGACCTACCTCAACTAGGAAGAATTCAGTATCCACCATAGGTGCACGCACTTTTGTTTCAGACCTAGCATACATATCCCTAATTATATCTATATACGACCCCGGGACCCGTCTACCTTCAAAGCTATACGAGAAAAAGGCCGCATGTAAAGTTTCATACAAATATCGAAAGCAAACATTGCGACGGAAAATATATGCGGGTCGGATGGATTGGACCCTTTATTTATCGTGACAACTTTCTTATATCACTTAAAATGGTTCTAGTTGAGTCAAACTTTCAAATACTTTTTATCTATATTTAAAGGTATACTTTTTAAATGGGTGTAGTTGATATAACTATAAGTTGTTCTTTCCAATAATACAAGGACAATTGTGAGGAATACAATTTAAATGACTATGGCTCGTTCAATACATTTGATTTATTTATTAGTTATAATTTTTTGAGTCAATCATGTGAATTTGAAGTATATTAGAGTTAAGATGACGAATACCTAGTAGAGTTGGAAAAATTGCTTGGGTTATCTTACTAGTCCGTGCCTTATAACTCGCGAGCGATTTACTTGGTAAAGCTCGCATATAATTCAGCTTAACCTACTTGACTCGTATAAATATTTGACCTACATTCCGGGTGATGTTAGCTTACTCAAATAATTTTAATCCTTCATTTTTGTAACCATAGGCATTTGAGACTTGTATAACTTATTATAAATAAACGAACCAACTCACTAATCCACGAAATTGAATAGGAGCTAGTTATGAGATCAGTTTCCAGCTTAGATCGAAGATTACGAGCCTAGCAATCTCACTTCATATTGTTATGAGCTTGAGCTAAGCTCACGTTGATAGCGTCTCTACGCAACTATCATGAACAACCCTAATATAATTATTATTATTATATTAAAAGAATATAACAAAACCAATGTGCCATTCTAAAGCATCTTGCTGGTCCAAACATGATCAAAGTCTCAAATGGGTTACTTTATCCAAATTGTGGTCCAATCGAGAAAAGTCGATTTTAAATGATGAAATCCAATCTCGAACGGCTTGATATATAACACCTTCTTACGTGTACGCATTTTGCCATTTTATGAAATCACTTGGCCATTCACCTATTAAAGCCATACATGTGCATGGATCATTTTGGATTCATGTGGTTGAGGTGATACGTATCATATATAAGTTATCCAAACTCGAATATGCTAGATTATGTGCGGTTTGGGTGAAAGGGGCGTTTAGCCCTACCACGGTGGCAATGGAGGCGCTAACACCGCAATGCATGAGTGCTAAAGGAGGTGTGGGGTCGTGAAGATTATCACGAGTGTGGAGGCTGAATTTTGTCTGATTCTTTTTAAAGTATTAAATAATACATGACCTAATCATTTAGAGCTAGTCACCTCTATCACCACATTTCACCTCTCCATAACCCATGTTAGATGGGTGTAAAATGTGACCCCACTCCCCCTAGATGCTGCCTACATGGTTCACTTTTTTTCATATTTCACATTCAACACAACATGTAGTCTTAATATTGTATCTACTACCTAGGGTCGATTATGTGAATTGTACTTGAAAATATTTCGCGAATCGATTTGACTTTGAATTCGGATTTTCGGATCAGGTTAGCATTCACACTTGATTCCACAGTTTTTTAATCAAATTTAAATTTTTAATTTTCAAACCATGTCAACTCGAATATTTGAATTTGAATCTCACACACAGGAGCGCGCGCACACATACACATTATTTTTATAAGTAAATCAATATATATTTTACATGTGTATCATTTTTTATGTCTCTTCTCGTAACTTAGCTTATTCAAATCCGTTGAAATATGAATTTTCTAGTTGGAAAGGTTATTTTAAATTAAATAAACCAAATAATATTCAAATACTCGGAAATCAATTCGATATATGTTTCTCATGTGCATTAGAAATGTGTATTGTATAATATGACAATACATGTGTACAATGTAAGTGAGATAAAGAAGAAATACCTAATATAGCAAATCTAAACTTAAGTTTTATATTGGTGATTAAACTGACGTGATAATTAAAAAGATATTGTATAATCATCAATAATAAAGAGAAAAAGATATTTTTCATTATATTTGTCACACTTTTGACATATGTGAAAAGGCCTAGTTTGCAACCCTAATAGCAATATCAATATCAGTATCTTTAAAAGTAGACTTTATTATTTAAGTACAAAACTTAAAATGACATGATTCTGTTTGTTAATATTTATGGGGTCGTGCCCTCAAAGGATTTAAAGTTTGTGGGGGCGAAGTGATATAAAGGATAATCTTGATATCATGTGGTCCAATGCAATTATCAAACACAAATCTCAAATAGTATCCGTTCTTTAATATTGCCACCAAATAGCAAATGTCACAAACTGGTATGGATAAACTCGGTTGTGATAGACAAGACATAAGTGAATGAATCCAACATTATACTAAACCTCATCAAACATGTGAAAACTTCGGATTGGGGTTCTAGATTTTTTTAAAGCAAAATTCCTTATCAGTTTAACATAGTTCAAACTACTCGGCTTCTTCACGCGTGGTGGTGGTTCGATTCTAAATAGAATATATATTAACTATATAAAAATAAGCGTGTCGCAACAATATATTCAAAATTTTATAAAACATTACATCTTTTTATATTAATAAATACAAATCTTTTTCAGACACGTGTCATTTTCTGTTGTATTCTCACGTTATTTTTCAATTTCTCTCTCCTATTAAATAATAATATTAAACAATATAATTTCGATAAGAATAAAGATTTGTTTTCAACTTTAAATTAATAATAATATATATTATTTGTATTTGCATGTAGAAGATAGATGAATTTTTTTTTCTTTGTAAAACCATAATTAGAATAATTATATAAATTTGTATTCTTATCCAATTAAAGTTAGTTAAATTATTTAATATTGTTGTTATTTAATATAATATAATATAATTTTGTTAAATTATTTAATTTAATACGAGAGAATTAAGAAAATAATAATAAATCAATATCTTCACGTTTCTCTCTTATTTATTTAATAACCTTTTTTCGACTATTACTTTTATTATTTTCGGTTATTAATAACCATCTTATATTTCATTGGTCCCAACTCCGTGTAATACATATTTTTCTAACCTAATAATAAACAAAGTAAAATATTACAATAAGTAAATAGCGTATCAAAATTCATTTTTTTAAGTACATATCTTGACGATTGTATGTGTTGACCGATTACATTATATTATTCAATCCGCGCAAATACCCGGATCGTTTTTTAAGATTTAACTTTTTTTACTATCATAGTATATAAATATAAAATTATATTTATGCAACTCGTGTAATACACAAGCCCTACCTCTAGTTTTGAAATAAAAAACAAGACATGTTACATCGATCGAAAACCATAAAGACGAACACCACACTGGTTTCGATAAATACCAATATTGGTACTGGAGTTGTTTGGTCGACATTGGTTGGGTTTGTTACGTGACTGGTATGCACCATCACTTCTTATAGCTTACGATACCAAAATATACTCTATTTCAAATGCAATTCCATTTTCATTAAAATCTACACCAAGGCGTTTAAAAGAAAAAAAAACACTATCGCCTTAATTTTTTTTCTAATTGTAAACGTATTGATAAATATTAAAATGGGTAGTGCATTTGATTCACATTACATTGTTTCAAAACCTCTCAAACTGGCTGAACCATTCAAAAACTGAATGAAATCGGTCAAGGGTCGGCTCAAGGTGTATATAGTTCGCTTCAACATTTAACGGTTTGGTTCTTGGTTTGAAACTTCAAACCTATCATTTACCTTATTTATTTTTCGCTTTGGAGTAATGGCTATGCGTATGTATAATATTTAGTAACCATCTTTAGTATTTTTAAAATTTAATACAAGCTAACATTTTTTAAAAGAAATGGTTCATAATGGCTATGTGTATGTATGACATTTAATAACCATCTTTAGTATTTTTTTAAAATTTAATACAAGCTAACAATTTCTTAAAAGGAAATGGTTCATAATGGCTATGCTATGTATAATATTTAATTATATCTTTAGTATTTTCAGATATTTGAAATCGTAGATAAGCCCAAAACCAACTGCAACCAACCCATATCAAGCAAACAAGGCTTACTCCCTCATTAAGCCCACATGACATGAGGATCATCCTATCTACCATATTGTTGGAAATGATCTGGGATGGTTTTAGAGTGTACTTTTTTGCTAAATTTTGAAAGTGAATAAATAAAGGTATGAATCAAAAAGTTGAAACCTTATTATCTGGAAAAACAACCAACTTTTGTGTTGATTGATATGCATATAACTAGTAAAAGACCCGTGTGGGTTACGGCACAGGTACATTGTAAACGTCGAATGGATTAGTCCAAACATTATGTAATGCGTGTTAATCATATGAAAACGCTCGTTTCGACATATTCGATTGAACTCAATATAACCTATAGTTGCATTGTGATTGGATCAAAAATAAAGTAAATCGAGTTTATACCGCATAATCATAACTTATTATATAAAACCCAACTAACTCAACTTCATACCGTCTAGTCAAAACGCATTATATGCGACCTGATTCGTATGTAGGAAACATACAAAATAAAGCACAAAAGCGTATACCAAATTTTCGTCGAAACATAAAGATGCAAAGTTTGAGGGATCCGTATAAAGTATATGGTCCAAAAATTACCAAAGTAGAGGCTAAAAATATAAGTTATAAAAGTAGGGGATAAAAAAAAAAGAAAAATTCTATGTGACAAAAACGCAAATTACTGTTCGCAATAATGTCTAGATACATTCAGGGGCTATTTGGCAACTTCTGAATGGTTAAGTGCTGAATTAGTAAGATGTCTGAACTATTAAGTGCTGAACCAGTAAGAGCTCTGAACCATTAAGAGACAGTATAATGATTAACCGTTCAGAGGCAAATGTCTGACCAATTCAGATTAAGGGTCTTAATCATTCAGACTCAGTATAAGTCTTAACCATTCAGAGACAAATGTCTGAACCATTCAGACATATGCTTGCGAAACAAACAGTCTGAACCATTAAGTGCTGAACCAGTAAGAGGTCTGAACGATTAAGAGTCTCGTTAAGAGGTAAACAAACAACCCCTCAAATTAGAAAATACAAGAATGTGTAAACACCAATATAACATGTTCGCAATAATATATTGAAGAAACATACCGATAGAACATGTATGCTGGTTGAATTGGATGATATATATGTGTTGCCTTTTGCTAACTTAATAACATGAATACAAAGTGTAGTTTAAGGTGAAACATAGCACTACAAATATCATAAATATCATGTGCCTAATGAAACTAGTAATAGTAAGTCACTAATGTAAGTCAGATGGTAAAACTATCCTAATAAGTCTCCAAGTTCACTAAATTGTAAACAACTATCACTTTGTGAAATAAGGAGGATGTGTCTTGGTTGTCACCACTTACACGAGTAGTTAATCAAAATATCACAAACCATCTATGTAATATCATTGACCTTCCAATTCGAAAGACCTCCCATGTTACTTCAATGGTTTCTATGTTCGACGAAACCTCAAAACCAATGTGATCTCTATACACACACAGATATGCATGTATGTGTTTTTACATATATACATTTAAAATATCAAGATTTTTTACATTATTCACGCCTTTATCGTAATTCAAGGCTTATGAAACACGGATACACACTTGATCATAATGGTCTATAAGTAAGTCACAGTTATACAGAACTACCATTTTAGATATCATCACAATAATATACGACATAAGGAGTGATACACGTCCAAATAATGCATTTACGTATGCACTAAAGAAACGTAGTCTCATACATGATATAATGTATACATAATTTCATGTATTCGACTCACATTAGTATAAATATCCAAAAAAAAATGTTTGTTCAACATTATTTTTTATTTATTTATTTATTTATTTATTATCCTATAAAATGAAAACTAATAATAATTAAACAAAGACTTGGCGAGATACCGGGTCGGGTCGGGTCCCCAAGGTCAGGAACACTCAACTCTCTTTCTTTCCTTTTATTATCTTTCACTTTCAATTTCACAACCTGTGTAGGGTTTCAACTCTCAGTTTCACTTATAAAACACTTCACTCGCTCAGATACTCTTGCAGCAATTGCAGGTAATTCATACACAAATCTTAACTCATGAAATGTACACCGATTCATTTCATTTGCCCTAACAACTGATTCAACTTAATCTTGCATTCAATTCAACCATTTATTTATTGTTTCTATAAGCACCTTCGTGAATATCTTACATGCATACATATAGATATAAATATGTTTATGTAATGTTGCAGTCACCATAACCTCTAGGGTTCCAAAGTTATGTAATTTTGCAACCTTATGAATGTTTGTTGATTTTCACTGTGTTAGTTTCCTGACCCGATGCACGCGGCTAGAGGAGGTTGGCTTGGGCAAACATTTGCTCTAGCGAAGCATGATGATTCCTTTGACGGGAAGAAATCCGGAATTCGCCGTTCGAAAGAGGAAAGGAAGGGAATGATTGAGACTTTTATTAAGAGGTGTTTTCACTTTTCTTTATTTAGATAATTAGGATGTCAATGGTGATCGCTACGATCGCTATAACGAATAGCATGGTGTACAGGTCCATGCTTGCTATATGGTCTGTAGCGATAGATAGATAGATAGATAGATAGATAGATAGATAGATAGATAGATAGATAGATAGCGGCCTTTAGTTTTTTTTTTAAACATAAACAGCAATTAAATAGTTGGTTTTTAGGTTTTTTGTTAAATATACATGTAAAATAGCATATATACCAGGGTATTTTGATATAATATACATATTAATTTTTTTTTCTAGTGAATCGCTTTTTATAAAATGGCGCCCGCTACTTATCGCTATTCGCTATGTAGCATATACGTACCTTACCACTATTTGTCGCTATTCACCGTTAACAACTATGCACACAAGGCACGTGCGTAGGCGCAGCATAGCATAATTGCTGCCATTGGAAAGGCACAATTTCAGGCCAAATTTGTCTGAAACCACGAAATAAGCCTGAACTAGTCCCAAACAAGCCTAAAACATGTCTTAAACTCCTAGAAATGGTATTTTATACTTTGTGCTTAGCTTAAAAACACTCTCGCTTTTTAAGCGTCTAGGCTTATGCACCTTGTGCTTTTGACAACATAGGATGTCACATTTTTGTTTCATGTCTTCTTCAGGCGGTCCTTACTCTTTAGGCCATTGATTCTCACATATTCTTGTGACTTGTAAACTTGGTTTTAAATTGCGTAAGGCACTCTGATGCGTTTGGTCCAAAAATCTGATGCGTGATGCATAAAAACTTATGAAACATACTTAAAGTAAAACAAATGACGTTATAAGAAGATAAGAGTTGTGCTTTTGGTTCAAATAAAGCATACTAAGATATTAATTATTGAAAAAACCGAACCCAGTTCATAAAATCTGGAAAAAAACACAAGAAACAATGTTGCGTGCATCAGAGCGCATTATGCGAAATGCGCACAATATTCTCGCATCACATAAACACAACGCATCAGCTGTGGCGATGCGTTCTCATCAGCGCATCATGGATTCACGCATAACGGATGTTGTTAGAATAGTTTGAATACTTTAATAATGTGTAAATACTCCTCATGTAGAATCCTATTAGTAAAATTCTTATATTTGAGTGACACTATCCTTAATTTGGACCAACACACAGGGAGGATACATGTAATAATGTAATTTACTAAAAAGTTTATATGAAACTGAATTTGTAGATTAGAGTGCATTACAAAATTGTTCCTATGGTATATGGTAAGTTATAGATTTGGTTTTTGTGCTTCGCCTATAGTCCCTACTGTTTTCCAAGTTAACAACGCCAATTAGCAGTTTTGTAAGAATCGCTAGGCGCTAGTCGGCCAGTGGGGTATGGACTAACGATGAATCAAGATTAATAGGATTAATCGGATTGAGATTTTTATATGTAATATTCAGTTTTATATATACTAGGCTTGACAAAACTAACCCATCAATCTCATTTTGGGTCATAAAAACAACTTCCTGGATTGTTTTGGGTTTAGTGTTTAATTTTGATGGGTCAAAATGGGTTAAAATCAAATGATGAAAAGGCTGGAACGGGTCAGTGCAGCTCAAGAGAAAAAAACTGAACAGGTGAAACTGAGTTGAAGGAGAAATCTATGTAGTTAATATCTCCATATATCAGACATATCAGTGATATATTGGTTATCGGTCCCCTGCCGAGATATCGGTGCAAAATATCTGTACCGATAATATCGGCGATATAGATCGAGACTGGACCGATATCTGACTCATATATCACCGATTTTCCCGATATTAGTACCTTTCTTCTTGGTTCTACCATTCGTCTTTCTTCTTATTGTTGCTATTAGTGTTTTAAGTCTTTATTGTTAGTTGTTAAATTGATATATATATATATATATATATATATATATATATATATATATATATATAAATTTAGCATGATATTAAAATTACTGATATCCCACCACGATAACCGATATCCGATATTTTACTGCATTAACTACTGAGGAAGAAATAGAACGGGTCCTCGAATTGCATCTGAAGAGTGAAGACTGAAATCATCTCTGTTCTGGATCGCATCTAAATCGTGGAAATCGCATCTGAAGTCATCTGAAATCGTATCTGAACACTTTACCGATCTTTGATTCGTCTCTGAAATCATCCCAGCCATAATCTTCTTCTACATCGATCTCTTCTCTAACCCTCGAGGTAAACTTTTTGGTCTAATTTCTTCCAACTTAACATCGATCTCATCTCAAAAAAAAGTGCTCTACTTTTTAAGTGGTGGCTTTGATGGTGTGCGGGGAGGACCTCTGCACAAGGCCCGTGATTTTGAGGGGCACGCCATTTAAAAAAATCCGATATATATATGTTTTTTTAAATAGTAAACACATACTAATTCCAATATAGACCCATTTACAAATAAGTTTTTATGGTTTAGAATTTAGCCCACTTGGCATTAGGTTTATTTAGCCCAATACTAATTGTTTTTTTATATAAAAAAATAAGAATAAAACATTACGGAAGGGCACATTTTTCGAGCTCGAACAGGGTACGTGAATTCTCAGACGCCTCTTTTCCTCAATTTGTTGGTATAATCTCAAAAAAATATGCTCTTTTTTCTTCCTCAGAAAACCCTTGTGCACCAATTGTTTTGCCTAAATGAAAACGAAAGTGTTTTTTAATCAATTTTTGTCTAATCTTCTCTAGTTTGTCTTTAAGTTTGTTGGTGAATTCGATTTGAAGTATTTTGAGTAGATAAAATTATAAAAGGTCATAAACTTCTTGATGTTTAAACGATTAAATTATTACATAGTACAGTCCTACGAATAATGTGGCAACCTTATTCATATTGACTTGCTTTTTGTTCATCTTAAACCCAATCAAAACTGTTAAAAAAGCTTAAACGAGGAGTTGAAAATGAGTATCAGAGGTTTATTTAAAATCATAAATTGTATAACTTTTACCCTCAGTAGATCATAAGTATATGAATGATTAACGTATAGTTTAGTCATCACAAAAAAAAATCCGACCCGCCCGCACGACCCGAAACTTGTTCTAACCCGGACCCGTTTCGACCCGAACCAAAATAACCCTTTTTAAGTGACCCGTTTCGACCCGACCCGTTTGCCAGGCGTAATATACACACACACATTGTTATGTGTGATTTTTTAGCAAGACAAGTTTTAACTCCTCAATGGCTCATTTTTTAAAGTAGACAAGATTAATCACCGAAATTTACAAAGTTTGACCGGAAAATGGCTGGTAGTTTGTCGGAATTTGTCTGGAACCGCCGATTTTTGGCCGATTAGGACTTCCTAGGGCGCCGTTGATCGTCTAGCGATTAATTGGCCGATTAGAGGAAAATCACTCGGTGAACATCTGACTAGCGATTGATCGGCGCCTAATTGGATGCTAGTCGGGATTTTTACAACCATGCCAATTAGTAAGCCCTATAACGTTGTTACACTTATATGCACATTTTCCTTATTTCAGGCAGATGTGATTGTTTTCAATAAGTTCTTGGAGATAATCTGGATGTTCTTTCCACTGTCTAAATTAATAAACAAAAACAAATCTTCAAAAGAAAACTCTAAAACAAAATCTCGTAATTTAAAAAAAAAATTAACATATATGGTTGTTGCAGATATCAGAAGAGTCACAATGGAGATTTCCCGTCACTCAATCTCACACGTAAGGAAGTTGGTGGGTCCTTTTACACAGTTCGTGAAATAGTTCGGGAGATAATTCAAGAGAATCGAGTGTTGGGCCCACCCAAATCACCTTCAGGGGATCATAACATGGAGAACCTTAATAGCTTCTTGGAACACCATCCACAAGAGACACAAATTCAACATGAGTCCGAGTATGTGTTTATAAGTGAAAACGTGTTGAATTCGCCGAATAATGAAGCATTTGAAAATTTGAAGAATGGAGAATTACCAATGGAAGAACAAAAAGTTGAAGTACACGAAATTGTAGCAAACGGAACTCAAAATCATCAGTTAATAGAAGAAGTAGATAAAAACTTGGAGGAAGAGATGGTACATCCACTACAAGAGTCAAAGTCAAAGTTGGAAAGTCAAAAGGGTCAAGCCCCTTGGTCAATGAAAGAAAACTTGGTGTTTAATGTTAAGGGTAGCACAGATGTTCAACTTGAAGATACGTTACTTTCTGAACAAAAGGTGAGTTCCTTTTCAACACTTCATATGCTCTAACTATGATTAGAAAGGTAATCTTATTACAATAATAATCTATGTAGTTAATATCGTGATATATCACTGATATCGGTCTCCTGGTGAGATATCAATGCAAAATATCGGTACTGATATTATCGGCGATATTGACCAATATATCACCAATTTTCCCGCTATTTCTTCTTAGTTCTAGCATTCGTCTTTCTACTTATTGTTGCTATTAGTGTTTTAAGTCTTAATTGTTAATTACTAGTGTTAAATGTTAGTGTTTTAAGTCTTAATCAGTTCCTACTTGCTACAATTGTTAGTGTTTTGTAAGTTGCTAAAGGTTAATAAATTTTTTAACACTAGCTATACTTAGAAACAACCTGGGATTAAGTTATAAATGAAATTAAAGCAAAAGCAAATAAATTGATCTTTAATTCTGTAATAACAAAAGTATGTTCATCTGGTACGAGTATAACTATACCAAAGTTATGTAAAAATCCACTTCACTATTAATTTATTTTCATCACTATGATCTGTATTAAATGCAATTAATTAGTGTAGATGGTCACATACAACCAATTACTACAGGTACTTCTTTTATGCATCAAATAACTATTATTAATGATTATCTTCTTAGTTATGTAAAATCTAGACTAAAGTATAAAAATAACAGGAAACCAACCAAATGGACCATAAAAACACATGGGCCAACGAGCTTCCATACACAGTTTATTTGACTCTGAATAAATTGCATGTTTGTAAACTTATGTTTGATGTGTATGATCTTGTATTATAATGATTTAGATGATTCGTTTATCCGCTTGTTCTTAGCAGACCATAAATGCTCGCACCAAAACATCCTGTAATTCGGTACAAGAGCCAACACTTGAGGAAAGACTTGCAAATTTGAACCAATCTAGTAGCCAGCCTGGTGCCAGTCCCCAAAACAGAATCACAACGTTGAATAGAGTTGATCTGTAAGTGCATGTGTGTGTCTTAGCAGCGTTTTTTTAATTATTTTAACTGTTTGATCTGTTAAAAATGAGTAAATTGCCGGATAGTCCCTGTGGTTTTGTAAAGTAACACCTATAGTCCCCAACTTTTGGAAATTACACCGGTGCTCCCTGTGGTTTACTTTTTGTTACTCGGATGGTCCCTGGAGTGTATGTCCGTTACTTTTCATCGTGAACTCCATATGAAATTACTTATGTACCCCTCTCTTTAAAAACCCTTTTTAAGTCCATGTATGTCTGTCTCTCTCTCACACTCACTCACCACCACCTGCCTCCACCATGTACCACCAGCTGCCACCCCTGCAACTCCATCAAACATCAACATCTCCGTCACCTTAAGCACTTGTATGTCTCTCTCTCTCTCTCGCACACACACACACACACTCACCACCACCTATCAATCACACACTTATCAAGCACAAACAGGTACACCAACACCGTAACTGGCACCGGAACCGTACGATTCAAATCATTCACCGGAAAACTGTACTCGATCGTCATGTACTACGGATACAGCTCCGCCAAAATGTTCGTTTCGGAGATGCCGGAAAAGTGATGCAGAAAGTGGTTCCGTTGGAAGTAAAACGGACAGATCCAGATTAAGGCAGAGAAATCGACGCGATAGAACGGATTGAGGATCGAAGAGCAGGTTTTGCAGCGGAGAAGAGTGTAGGGATTGGTCGGAATGTGAGGATGACGGCGGATCGGAGAGATTGAGGCGGCGAATGGAATGATGCATTTGCTGGCTTCGACTTTGGTGCAAGGCAAGGCGTTCCAAGTGAGGCGGACGTCGTCGAGACCTTCGGGATCGGTGGTGGCCATCTCCGTCGACATGGTGGTTGGTTTGGCCGGAAAAAATGGAGGTTTTTGTGTTATAAAGGTGAAATGTAGGGGGAAATTGGGGAGAATTGAAAGGGTGGTGGATGGATGGATCTAAAAGATGAAACGGTTGGATTGTTGGTTTTGGGTTGGGTGGTTTATGTGTATAGAGATGGGGTTGGTTCAATGGTTGTTGGCTGCTGGTGGCATACAAGGGCTTAAAAAGGGTTTTTAAAGAGAGGGATAAATAAGTAATTTCATATGGAGTTAACGGTGAAAACTAACGGACATCCACTCCAGGGACCATCCGAGTAACAAAAAGTAAGCCACAGGGAGCACCGGTGTAATTTCCAAAAGTTGGGGACTATAGGTGTTACTTTACAAAACCACAGGGACCATCTGGGCATTTTACTCGTTAAAAATATAAAAATACCAAATCGACCCGTACATAGTAAACAGGTCGAAACTGCCATCACTATTGTGATCCCTACTAAGAGTGAGGCATATGTTTTTCGCTTCCTTGATCTTTCTGATTTGAATCTTTTGATTAACTTGATTTTTAAGCAGAAAGTCATGGAAAGCAGTATCACGGAAATCTAGTGGCCGGGAAACTCACCAAGTCGTGAAATTCATACGGTCTTTCATCACTGCATTCGTGAAGTTTTGGTCTGAGTAGATTATTTTTTTTGTTCTAGGATCAAGTTTTGGGCATGTTTTGAGAGTGAAATAGTATGGAAGTTACCTGTTTTTGTAGTGTAAAGAAGGAAATAATATTTGATTTTTCTTTTCTTTCTAATGACTCTTGCATATGGTTAAATAGCTCTTCATGCACTCACATGAGTGATTCCTGTAAGGATTTAAGGATCAACGTATTCTCTCATAGAGGTGACATGTGTAATATTTACCTCTACCTCAGCTCTCTCTAAACACATACTGATTCCTACTCCAGAGTTTTGTCACAAGGAGTTCTTCCTTGTGGCATCGATGTGGTTATGAGGTAGCCGTACATTTTCATATTTTTTATCCTTGTGGCAACGACGTGGCTTTCGGATACCATACATTTTCATATTTCTCTGTTTTGTTTTTTGGTAAGTGCTTGTGTTGTTTTATTTTTAAACGACACAAATTTAAGGATGTTAGTTTTTTTTTCTGAATCGGCTACCCGAGGTAACCAATGACAAAAGGCGACCTCATACACTTGGCTTAAAAACGATACAAAGTAGAGATTACATCATAAAGTTAAGATATATATTTCACTAAAGCCTAAATGATTCAGTCATCTTTTTGAAAGGGTGTATTTAAACATTTAAGAAGGAATGAGATGGTTATATAATCTAAAGTTCTAAGTCAATAAATAAGAAACAGATACAAGGACATGAAGGGGTGGTGAGGTCGAGAGTTCGAGCATCTCTAACACCACAAATTTTTTTTATTCTTCATTTTTAACAGTTCTAGCTGCCTTTAATTGGTATTATAGAACATTTAAAGTATGATTAAGGTAATATAATTGTTTATTTTATACGTAACACACTAACCATTCACAAACAATCCATTTCAATAAACCCTTTTACATGGTTTTTTAGCAGGAATCATGTTCGGGTCCATTTATTCAACTAACAACCCTTCAAGTTGTGAACACCCATTTCAATAAACCTTTTTAAATGGTTTTTAGCACGGATCGTGTTCGGGTTGACCAACCCTTCAAGTTGTGAACACCTATTTCAATAAACCTTTTTACATAGTTTTTAACACGGACCATGTGTTCGGATTCATCAGTTTCAACCAAAGAATCCTTCAAGTTGTGAACACAAGACTACACACGCACACATATTAGATATTTTACATACTGTTTGTGTCACACCCTGTTAAAGCGGAAGAACGAGGTGCGCCGGATACGGGGACACAGCAATTGATAACGAGAAATATAAATTCAACCATTCAAATTAAGTCATCACGACGAGTACTTGTCTAGTTTACTATTACACCAATTTGTTTTTGATCTAGTTTAACAAAACTTAGACATGTAATAGACTTTTCCGAAAGCACATCCTACTTGATGCCAGTTTCCTTGTAGCTTACTTTCCTAAAAAAACATGCTTAAAAATGTCAACAAAAAGGGTTGGCGAGCTCGCAGGTTTATAAATGTAAGTAAACACGTGTGAGTTGCATACATATATGTTTTTAATTACCATGAGTCGTATAACCAAACCCAACGTTATTTCCCCCAAACCAATGTCATGTCACAAACATTGAACGTTATGGATAATGCGCATTCATTTGACATGCAAGACAGGTTAGCGCGACTAACCATGAAGGGGCTGTCATCCACGGCTTACTAGTTAGTGGTTATACTCTTGTAGAGGACTTATGGTGACATTTGTGTCTCACGTAACTAGATATGTATGCACACGTTTGAAAAACCATTCATGATACAAATAACATGTTTTTCCCCCAAAATAAAACAAGTAAAATAGGGGCCGCATTACTCACTGGTATGTGTGGTAGCAAATGTCCGCGTATGTGATGATGCGTGTCGACCTACAAGTGTCCTATAATAAACATGGACACTAATAAGGTCTATGTACTAGCCATAGTATACTTTTGAAGTTCTAGACTTCATAACATCTAACATCTACACATGTATTAGTGGTGAATATGTCCGAAAATAAATATTGGTCTCGTTATGTTCGCGACTAAATGCGAGCTTTCGTTTGTTTTTTTTCTTATAAAAACACTTGTCTTGTCTCAAGCCCGGTTATAGTCTAAGCCTTCGAGACGTTGACTTTTTTTAAAACTATTTTCACCTATACATATATATATATATATGATAGTGATCCTAAGAGAAGTCCACCCTATTTGAGAAACTTGAGAAACATTCTGAACCATATATTTCCCTAAGCTTTTCGTATTATACACGTATGTATAGTTTAAAATTGATTATATACACATCTGTATAATTCAAGATTTGACCATATACATATATGTATATAGTCAATTTTAAACTATACATATGTGTATATTACGAAATGTTTAGGGAAAATGTGTGGTGCAAAATACTTTTCAAGTTTCTCAATTAGCCTAGTGCTTCTCCAACGATCCTAACCACACACACACACACACACACACACACACATATATGGGAAGGAGAAAACGAAATTCCACTTGAGTTGAAAAAACTCAAAAAACCTTTGTAAAATCCCATATAACATTTTTATTTTTTCTAAAAAAGGAAATGTAACATACATATATTTGAATATTTTTATAAAAGAAACACAAAAAAACGCCGAGTAATTTATTTTTAAAAATGTTAAAAATTTCATGTTACATAATATACATGTCCAAAAAAATGTAACATATAAATTTTGAACATTTAAAAAAACAAGTAGACACTTTTTATATTTTTTATAAAATGTTCAAGTACATTTATGTTACATTCTCCTATTGTTTTTAGAAAAAAAATAAAAATGTTACATAGGATTTTCTTGAGTTTTCTTAACTCAAGTGAGTATTTATTTATCTTCACCTATCTACACACCCATCCATCCACCTACCTATCTATATATATATATATATATATATATGTGTGGCGAGAGACTGACATTATTATATAATATATATATTAGTTAGGAGCCAAGGATGATGATAGTGTTGTTTTCAATCTTTATTATTTTAGTTAGCTATGTTTGAATAACTTTTTGCCAATCTAGGTGGCTATTTCCCTACCCTTCACGACGTTCTTTCATCACACCACTTTAAAACCAGATCTCAAAATAATTATTTTGGTTAAAAGAACACAATACAACACTTTCTTAGAAACCTCCATAAATAAGAAGATAGTGATGAGCAAGGTGACAACGATGGCGGATCTGAACAAGAGCTACTACAAAGACGGGGAATATGAAGGAAATCTACAAAATGGCGGTGATGGAGAAGATGTTGTAATAATTGAGTTGTTTTGGGATATGCGGGAAGTACATCTATACATGCCCAAGATGAAGCAAACCGCTGTTGGTGTTTCCGACCACCTTAAAACCAAGGACAATGCTACACAATAAAATCACTTAATCTTCTTTCTCCATTAATAACAGACTTGGATCAAGGGTTTGGCGAGTCTATTTCAGGCGATGGTGAGAGAGCTTGGGCTCAGAGAGAGGTGCATGGCGGTGGATGGGTTTGTTTAGAAAGATGGAGATATGATAAGAGAGAGCAAAAAAGTTAATGAAGTTTTTTTATCCGTCTGATATTTTATTCTTTTTGGTCCTATCTGTCATAAAAAAAAAAAACTAATGTTATGTCCTGTTTTGAGGCATTAAAAACTTTTTATGTTAATTCTTCTTAATATTTTTTATCATTATGTAAACAAAACACATCGATTACCATACCAATAGAAACCCGCACTAGTTATAATTATTATTAATCATTTAAGGACTCTAGCTGGTTCCTACATTTCAACCCCTTTTGTCACAATACTTTTAATTTACTCAAAACATGATGGTTTTCGTGTCGTCTTCGTTATTATATCGTAATATTTACTTTAGCTATATCCTGGTTAATTCTGAACATCAAAATCAAAATACTATTCTATTTAGCTTACAGTATGATATGTATGTATGTATAACCCTCATGATAGAACGAAATCACCTGTGAATATAAATTTAGAAAAATCATAACTTCATATCGCATATTTTCCTATATGAACATGGACGTAAGAACCAATATAATAAGTTACTTAAAATTCATGATGCATAAATATATAAACCTATATATATATATATATATATATATACACACACACACACATCAGCATTATAATTAAAATATAATTAGATGAATTTTATGACGACTATAGTCCTTAGTATTTGTAGGTTTATAATATGACTTAAAACCATGTTATATATATATACACACACACATCAGCATTATAATTAAAATATAATTAGATGAATTTTATGACGACTATAGTCCTTAGTATTTGTAGGTTTATAATATGACTTAAAACCATGTTTATATATATACACACACGTTATTGTATGTATGTAGAAGTAAGTTATCATGTTTTAATATTATCACCTTTTTGTACAAATGAAGCCCATACATGATGGATAATGAAGTTAACCTAATAGGAAGAGTAAGTTAAATCATACCAAGGCTTGCTAGAGTGAAGAACAGGAATGCTGGATGCCCTTATCTTGAGATGCTTCAGCAAGTCAATGAGGGTGTGTATGTAACCGGGTGAGTGCAGGAGGGTGTGAAAGTGTTTGGGATTTCTTTTGTTTTTGTGTGGGTTTAGGTTGTAAATAAGGTGGGTATTTATTTATAGGAGAAAAGGTGGTGTCTTGACCCTTAACTAACTAAAATAGTTATGAACCAAGTCTGGTTAGAACAGTTAGCCTTCGATTGGAGGGAGGGTTCAAGGTTGGGGGATTAGAGCCGTAGGTTTGGGTTGGGTTTGTTGCTAAAGTTGGTCATTAAAGCTCTAAAACTTGGAATGTTTTGGGTAATACCCATGGGTTATCTTGTGCATGAAGAATATAGGGTGTCTTATTTATTATAATACGTGCATATGTATATGTTATTTTAGATAAGAAATAGAACGGTTTCTCGATTTGTGTGTGTCATTCTTGCGTAGGGGTCAACTTTCTTTCTTTCCTTTTTAGCTTATTTATAATATTTAATACATGAATACCAACTCAACACAACAAAGTGAATTCTTGAAGGGTGAGAAATTGGCTCATGGGTACTTGGAACTTAGGATTGGAGAGTGATATTTATTATTAAATAATACAAAAGTTGAAAAGTCACACTTGTAAACCCTTTTAAGTCTTGTGTGCTTTCTTAGGAACATAATTATCACCATACCCTAAATATTGGAGGTTGAAGTGATATCTCTGGTTATCCATAAAATACTAAAGGATGTAATGTTATCTAGGATATTTTGCATTGGTATGTTCAGAATTAAACGGGACTAGAAATTAATTCAGTGCTCATCTAATTAAATGGGAATGAGATTGGTTTGATAAATAAAAGTAATGAAATTCCTAAATATTTATTTACATTTAGTTTAATACATGATTTTAGAATTAAGCTTATAACTACTCGTGTGTATATACTCCATGTACATGCATATACAAATAGAATAAACATGTTAATGTATCATTAAATTTCAAATACACATTGGTTGTAATTTCTTTTTGATAATTGGAACATTTCAATTTCCAAGCTAGATGTTATGTTTAATTTCCATAGTCACCAACACTTCCATAGTCACCAACACATGTTAAGGGCTCATACTGAGAGATAGATGCATGCATGGCATGACTTAATTTATACACAACTAAGTCTAACTACCAGACATGTATAATTTTAATTCGTTGGCATGTACAGATAGTGACCTGGTTGGACGGGAGTTGTCACAGTTTGGCTCTTAACCCGTCCTTCTCGCAGGACTCGATTATTATTAACCTAAACCCGAATCCACCCAACTACACAACTCATGTCACATAAGATGTTGGAACTAAATTAAATATTATTTTCACGAAATACATCTAGCCCGTCTTTTGCCTGTATAAGTACTTGGAATACATAATTTCTAATATCTGGTCCTGTGCTTTCACTAGTAATAACACCTTAATTGTTGATTTGGATGAGATTCTGCCTAATTTTACATCTTAAGAGTTTCATAATCTACCAAGAATCTGTACATTGTAATAACCACTTCAACTATACATTCCTAATTTCCCCTTGTAAATTATACGTATGCTTTAAACCTCAAATTGTACAATGTCCCGGATGTCTACTCGAAAAACCTGTTTTGTCATTCCGACTGGAAGTAGCTGTCATAAATAGATAACCGATCAAAAGCATCATAATTAGCTCTCAAACCCACAAACTGGCTCTCCAGTTGAGCACAACCAGCATCGGGCCACTTGCACCCTCCATCTATGGTCCGTTGTGGGCACAAGTTTTCACAAACTCTTAGGATCGGGTTTCCAGGAACAACATCATCATCATCATTATCACCGTTATCGTGGGTTAAGGTAACAGATATGGGCACGTCCATTTTGTCATCATACGAGTCTAGACTGCCTCCAGTCTCGCGGGTTGATGTTATTCTTTCAGGTAGATTGCTTTCAATGTTGATTGTACAGTCATCATTTCCCGATACGTGAATTCTACACCCCAGAGATTGTATTGCTCTTTTTATAATATTGTTTTCCCTGCTAATTTTTCTCGCTAAGTTCATAGCCGAGCTGCTGACCTGTTTCTCGTTTCGTATCTCGGCTTTCACAGCTTCCATTGTCGCAATTGTTTCTCGGGCTTTCCTCTCCGCAGCGTCCTTTGCCTGTTATTATTAGTTACAGTAGGAGATATATATATACATACATACATACTTACATATTTATATTACATTTTTAAAGGATCCTCCGGTTTAAAGCAGAATATCAGAATTCAAAACCCACATGGTGCCCGTCCACATCCAACCAAAGTGAAAATATATCAAATGAAAGAGTTAAATGCCAAAATCGTCCCTTAGGTTTGGGCATTTTTGCCACTTCCATCCAATATTGAAACTTTTTGTAGATGGGCCCCCAAAATTGTAACTCATGGACAATTTTGGCAACTCCCAAACCTCAAGGACGATTTTAGCAATTTACCCATTAATTCTTTTGTTTTTTTATATTTAAATAAAAATAAGTATAAATATAATATATACATATACACACTTTTTTTTTAATTTTCTTTTTTACCTTTAAGTGGGAAAAAAATAATAAATTAATGATAATATATATACATGTAAATTATTAACAGAACTATAAGGGGTATACATGTAAGTTACCTTTTGAAGTTCAGAGATTTTGTCCATCATATTTCTACATTGAGCTTCAACCTCTCCAGCTTGAGCTTCTGAAGGACATGACCACCTCAAATGAAACTGGGGCCACAATGTCGGGGCTAAAGCTGCAGCTGGTGGCAATAACGGGCCCTCCTGTTTAGATGGATCGTAGAAGAGATTGTAGTGCACGTGAGAACTGCCACCTGATGCACGCTTTTCGTCTAAATACATCCACAAGCATCCACATGCATCAGAGACACCATATTGTTCTCTTTCCTTCTCACTGAAATTTAATAAGAACCCAAACGACCCATTAGTAAAAATTGGGTTGAAACTTGAAACTTCTAGCATATAAACTCAAATGTTAATGTTATCCTACCTATTGCACAAGAAGTTCCCAAAACGACAAGAAAGCGTGCAATCTAGAAAATCAACCAGATAAGCCTGCAAGATCGTAACCGTCGAAGTCAATGATTAACACCGTTAGACCATAGTTATCAAAGGCGCATAAGCTTCGCCTAGGGCCTAGACGAGAAGCACAAAAAAAGTGCGGGCCCGAGAAAAAAAAAAGCGCATTTAAATAACAATAAAAAAGATAGCTATTATGTATTAAAATAATACTTCCTTCAAAATACTAATAAATTCCAATACCCAAACTTGAAAGATAATACCTTTTTCATAATTTGGATAACATGATCTTCGAAATAAAGTACCAAAATAGTGTCAAATACCAAAACATTCTAATACAAAAGTTCTTCATTAGTTAACAAAACCATCAGACGTGTTAATTATTATTAGATGAGTGTAAGCTAATTAATAAAGGAATAAATTAATATTAATTAACAAAAAGTTAAAAAAGCAATTATTTTTCTTGAACGGCAAAAAGTAATTAAAGGTAAAACTTGAAAAGCTTCTTCATCGATCATCAAAACCATCAGGTGTAAATTATTATTAAATGCGCATGGGTTAATTAAAAAGGGGATTAATTTATTATTAAATCTACATGGACCAGCGCTTTAAATACCTAAAGAAATAGAAGCGCATTAAATGCGCAGCGACTGAATATCTCGCCTAGGCTTCAAAATCGGTCGCTTTTGATAACTATGCGTTAGACAAAGACAGTTTAGAAACTGTCGGTATATACAGTCGGTCGATGAATGAATGAATATACATACCGAAGAGAACTCAAATGCGAAAGGGTACATTCGCAATAACTGAGAAACACAATCAACCCACTGTCGAACAAAACATCAAGTCATCAAACGAAGTGGTAAGGTAACTGGTATAAGATAATCATGGAACACGTTTTTAAGGTTTCTATGAAACCTGATAGAATAGATTGGAAAGGCCCACCTGAAGAAATATTGGAGAATAATTGTTTGAAGTGTGTGTCTGAGAGGCCATTGGAGGTTGAGATGGGAATGACCCAGGTGTTTGGCGCATAGGTGACGATGGGAAATTTGAGCTTGAGGACTGCCTCGGTAACTCTACATCACTCCCAGATAAGCTTGGCATTCCAGCTCGGTCAGCAAAAGGATGCCCAAATGCAAGCCAATCTTTTTCAACAAGAGCCTGCATAAAAATACGAATTAAATATATACCATTTTTACTACAAAAATGTGGGTAACCAACTCAAACGAACTTCAACTGGAGTCATTCTAGCATTGGAACCGGCTCGTCAAACCCTAACTAAAAAAATCTACACCCTAAACCAAAAACCTAAAGCAAAACCCTAATATAAACCCTAAAAGCCAAACCTTAAATCCTATAAGCTAAACCCTATACTATATATATATATATGTATACGTATATATATATATATATGTATAGGTATATATATATATATTGTATGTATATATATATATGTATGTATATATATATATGTATGTATATATATATATGTATGTATATATGTATATGTATGTATATCCAGTGCCGCTGGAATGAGTCCAATCGCAGTTCGTTTGAGTTGGCTCCCCACTTTTTTAGTGTTCCCCATTGAACCTCCCACTATATAGGGTGGGTTTCTAGAATGAACACTAGTGTATTTGTGAACTGAGTGAACAAACCTGACCAATGATTTACATCATCAAATCGTAAAATACACTAGTGTATTTTCATCATCAAATCCTAGTCATTGATTTACACTTGTGTATTGATAATCAAGGGCTAGGATTAGTTCACAGAGTTCACTATCAAGGGGGTTGTTCACAAATGAACTTAACCCTATATATGTGTGTGTATATATGTATGTGTACATGTATATACATATGTATGTGTATGTATATATATGTATGTGTGTATGTATATATATATGTGTGTGTATGTATATCTCAAATAAAAACACACCTGAAATCCCTTGATGGTGCGGTAATACGGGTCAAGTAACAGGCTTGCAAGGGCGACTAGTTGGGTTGTTCTGTCCCATCCATCACTGCTCAATACAATTACATGTTGATGAAGAATATCATTCGTTTCAGTTTTTTAGCAAGTAAAAAAATACCACAACAACAATACAGTAAAAATAATAAGATAACAGGTTAAACATCACAAATCTAAAACGCCACGGATACTGATGTGTACCTGCAATGAACGAGCACAGATGCCGACTCAATTGCCACACGAGCAGCAATCCAAGCTGACCCAGCGAGTACATTCTGGATGTGGTTTAACCAACCACTGTCACCAAGGGTTGATACAGAAGCAGACATGCTGCTGAGATTACCTCCACCCCATGTCCATCCACCATGTCTCTGTTGTGAACAAAATGCTCATTTAATAATTTATATCTATACTATCTATACTACTATATAATGCATATTAGATGGGCAACAAGATAATTTAACTTCATTTGAGGGCATCATTGTAATTTACCTCAAAACTTAAGACACATTAATACATTATTTAATAAACTTCTAATTAAATACACTAAATGCTTTTTTTCAACGAAAGTCATTGTACTCATATATACATATAACCCACGAGGGTGAAATACATATATAATTAGTACAAAATTAAAGAAATTTTTTTAGAGTAGATTTGTCCTATTTTGTTAGTAACTTTTTAATGTAAAATAGAATGTTTTATTTAATTGTTGAGACTAAATGATGCGTGAAAAAACTTATATTTAAACTTCTTTGACGATAAAATGGACAAAAAATGGTCCAAAAGGTGTCCATTACATTAACTAAGCCTAGATATAACCTTGCTTTTTTTCCTCAAACCAGTGGAATGGGTTTTTTAAAGAAGGATTAGAGCCGGTTTTGACCAAATCGGTACGGGCAAGAAACTGGATTTGGCAAAAAATAAACCAAATCTCCTAGAACTGATTGGGGTTGGTGGGTGGGGGGAGATAAAAACATTTTTTGTTTTGTTTTTTTTTTTTACTTTTGTAATATTCTAGTTTTAGTTTTTTAATTAGTGTTATTTTTACTATTTCGTCTACATTTCCATTTAAATTTCACTCAAATCACTGTGTCCCCACCGTGAAGTCCGGCGAGTCACTTCTAGTAATAATAATATATCTCCATATGGAAAGAATCTTAGGGTAAAAGTTTGTAGTCAACTCCATAGTTCATACTTCATACCAAGAATGAAGACATTCCATCTGATGATCTAGTTCCATGTGTATCCAAGTAGTCTCTGAGACGAACAAGACTCTCCCTCATGGCGTGGATATTATCTATCCCAAAGAATACAATCTACAAAAACGAACACATAGAAAGAATCCAGTTCGCAAATTAAAAGTGACAGGCTGGCATGACAAAGCACCGTATTATTTAGCTCAAACCTTTGACAGACCTCAGACTGGAAATAGTTTGATGAAGACTCTGAACCACCTCCCATGGCCCCGTTTGCCAACGCATTTTTCCGGGGTCTAGCATCAGCTATATATAACTTCCTAAATAAAAGAAAACTCACTTTAATATTTTATTAAACAGGATTTCCATCAGAAACAAAAAGATGCAAAAAGCTGGATAAAAGAGTAAAAAGGTTTTACCTCCGTCCTCTCTTTCCATCAGGTAGTCGAGTACAGAGAGCACCAACAAGATTCTCATCAGTGTTACTGCATTGAAACGACTAATAAGAGGATTTTTCGCAAATCTTACTGCTCGAGGCATTCAGGGTAATATGGTCATAGTTATCGATAGCGGACAGCGACAAGATACCTATATGCTAGTATGCTATGTAGCGATAGCGACGAAATAGCGCCCACTATTTCGTGTTTAGCCATAAGGCAGTTAAAAGTTTAAGAAATAAGAAATAGCTATTTATATTTATATATAATGTTAATTTTATACTTTTTTTATGTATAAATTTGTAAGTTTAAGGACAAAATGTAAACTAGTGAAAATAAAGGTGATTAATTGTTAAAATACACAAACTAATTTTACACTTTTTATGTAAATATTAACAAGTTTTAGAGACTAAATGTAAACTAGTGAAAGAGAGGGGGTTAAATGTTAAAATGATATAAACTTATTTAACCCTAAAAAGGCTAAAACGCAAGAAACAATCACCGCTCTTCTTCCTGGTTTGCGGTAGAAATTGCAGCACCGGAGCCGGAATTCGTCATCGGAATCCCGCTATAATCATGCTATGGAGTCGCTAATTAACAGATTGTGAAATATGTGGAATACGCTATGAAGCGCGTGATAGTGAACGCTATCTTCGCTATCCACAACTATGAATGTGGTAAACAGTAAACTTATCCTTACCTTCTCATATTCATCATTAGACCGACTAATGGCTGGGATGATCGTGCAAGAACAGCCCCAGTGCCTACATATTATTGAAGTAATTGCTCGTGTTAAAACTTAAAATCATATGCCAAAATAAATGACAAGAGGAAAGTTAAATTGAGTGTAAATTAGGTTTCCATATTAATGTAGTGGCTATTGAAATCCAGCACTTACGTGCATCACACCATGATATTGCAGGTAATCTACATCGTGCGCGAAATTTACAAGCTTGTAGTACATCCTCATCTCTGAAAATCAACAAACAAATACAACATTACTGATTATATGCCAAGTTGAGATAAAGAGTGAAAAACTAAGTATAACTATAACATGTCTCACCTGATGGATTTTGGTAGTAACAAAGAAAATGGGTAAGTTGCACACATGTCATAAGTTGCATTCACATCACTAATCCTCCACCAGTCATTAGACAACGTGAAGGAACCATCTTTGATCATCCTTGTTGAAGAAATGTGTGATTTCATACCGAGAAGACGTAAGTATTCATTCACTAATCGCACTCTAGGGCTAATATTGCTGAATCTTGACGGTCCAGATGAAAAGGCATACAGATCCCAGAGCCTTGTGTGCCTTGCACACCTTAGTAATGCTTCAAAGACAGCACGTCTCTGCAAATATCACACAACAATTTAAAGTGTTGTCGAGTGATTGATTCCGAAAATATGATATGCATATGCTTAATTGCTGAACAGCTGAAATTGAAAATATTATCATAAGTATGTAGTAACACATTCTTCATAATTTACCTGTTTACTTCGAGAACGAAAAGCAAATACAATAATCCTCATATCTTTTCCTGCAAAAAAACAAGGGTGTGAATTTCTGACACGACACGAACCTAACACGAAATTCGCGGGTTTGGGTTTAGTCTAAACAGGTTTGGGTCACTTTTAGATTGCCGCTAAGCTAAACAGGTCGGGACTCGGGTTCGCGTCAAACCGGTTGGGTTGGCGGGTTCACCCTTTTAAACATTTATAGTATGTTTATTTATAATATTTTATAATATATTAAATTAAACTGGGTGTATTTATGCCATAATAATTTTTGAAGAGAAATTGACATAACATTTTCTATAATTAAATTTAAATGTAATTGTAATATATGCATTTGTGTTTTATTTAGTAAAGTTCAATTTTAATCTATCGATTTGAGAAAAAAATAAAAAAATTCGGGTTGAACGGGTCGTGTTCGGGTTCATATGTATGACACGATTTTCAGGTTCGGGTCGTGTTCGGGATCGTCTAAAATTTCCGGGTTCGGGCCGGTTGAACCCGCCAACCTGCGAACCCGACCCGTTAGCACTCCTAAAAGAACCCTAGAATTACAACAAAACTGACTCTAAATAAAACAGATAACTGCAGTGTAACAAATGCACAGGAATGAGATAAACGATCTGCACCTGGTTCCCTACGATTCGAGTGTATGTTACACTAGCTTCAGTTTATTAATTAATTCACTCTATAAACCGAAATCTTCATCTTATCTTTATTAGCTTTACAACACCAAAAACCTTTATAACAGATTATATTCATCAAGATAAGCATGCAAACTGGTAAGTTCCTAACTCAACATGGAATTAATTATCGGGTGAATTCAGATTTCAGACACTAAGCATATGGACCAAATATCACATTACAAGAACAAAAGCATTCCAACATACCGATGACCTGAAGAAGCCTTCGTGTAGGAGTCTTATCAGATTGCCTAGGTCCTGACGGCTGCTTTATTACCTGTATCCTCATTATAGAATGAAATTAACATCAGTATATATAAGTACCATGTGTGATGTGGCCACATATTCGTTAAAGCAATGCCTTTGCATAACTGTTCTCACCTAATAAAATTCTAGTGATGCCTACAACCCCCCCCCCCCCAAAAAAAAAAACTATGCGTGTGCGTATGTACACTCACACACATGTGTATATAAACATAAAATATGTATCGAGTGTATCAACACTAAGATTCCCGAAATCTCTCATTGCTGAAACATATCAGTAAACAAGATCTTTGTAGGTCACATGTTTTCCTTCAATGGTGAAGAAATGTGATTGCTACTAAACCAAAAAGCTATCCAAAATCTTCCGTTGGTTTCCAAATTATGATCAGATTCTAAAATCCAATTATGTGCTTGTCTAAGAGTTGGCATATAAACAGAATTCACGAAATTTACTTTTTCCGGAGACCTATGTGTGATTTCATTTTATAAATTTTGAAGCTTCAGATCATCAAAATATGAAAATGAGTTATCTGATAAATGTCAACATGTAGTTGTAAGTTGTAATTTCAAATAACCGGAAGTATGACCTTTTCAACATCCCTAAAAGCCTAAAGGATAACTCAATGACATAATAGTAATGATTTGTTGGAAAAATAACTGGTACAAAACCATATAATAGTAATGTCATTCCAAATCCATATGAAGATAATGCACAACTTACAATTTTGCTAAACTTTTCAATGGTGGCCAATGGTATAGTTCCTAGTGCAATGATGTCTCTCGATCCTTCACTCTGTAAGACCATACAAAGAAGAAGATATCAGATATACAGGTATTTTCAAATACCGCTAAAGCACGCAGTTCATATGACCAAACATCATATACTGTTTCATTGTTCTATACGAAGCAGTATGGAAACATACAAATCAACATAAGCAGATGATGTATGCATGTGATTGGCACGATGGCACGATGCTTAGTAAACAACCTAAATTTAATTATCAACTAGATTTAAAATGCAAATAGTATAATATTAGATTATTGATTAATAAGATGTGAGCGTTTAGGTCAATGGTAGTCGATAAGTATTCTTTCTGTGTGTCCTATTAACAAGATGTAAGTTTCTCTTGACCATTGCATGCATAGATTCAGACTGCCTCATTGGATTTTTGGCCAATAAAAAAAGAAAATCATAAACTGTTTCGTCACAAGTTGACAACCAATTCTAATAATACTAAGTCCTTGGAGCAATAATTTTAATCGGACATTCTTGCATTCTACGTTTGCATAGTTATACTACTGCCATGTGGAAGGTCGATATAAAAAGCTTTCGTAAATGAACAACTTACCAAAAAAAGAAGACGAAAATTGGTCACGAACAAGGTACCTGCTTCATCAGTGTTAACAAGAACGCCATACCCCTAAAAGCAAAGTAAAAAAAAAAGCATTACTATGACAAAATCAGAGAACAAAATTTCAAGAGCACGCCTGTATAAGATAAATAGATAATCATACGAAGTACGAGGAGAATATGAGATACTGAAAACAAGTACACTAAGTCTAAGCTCAAAGTTCAAACAACAAAAAATTATAACATTCCAGCCTTTTGTATATATTCAGAGTTTCCCATCAATGTGTACACATGATTGCAGCCGACTTTGATTATAACCATAGTTATCGACAGCGAATGGCGACAAAGTACCTATATGCTACGTAGCGATAGCAATGAAATAGCGCCCGCTATTTCGTGTTTAGCGATAAGGTAGTGAAAAATTTAAGAAATAAGAAATAGCTATTTATAAAATGTTTATATATATATAATGTTAATTTTATACCTTTTTATGTATAAATTTAGAAGTTTAAGGACCAAATGTAAGCTAGTGAAAATAGGGGGCTAAATGTTAAAGATACACAAACTGATTTTACACTTTTATGTAATTTTTTACAAGTTTTCGGGACTAAATGTAAACTAATGAAAGATAGAGGGGTTAAATGTTAAAATCCATAAAGTTATTTAACCCTGAAAAGACTAAAACACAAGAAAACGCAGCCGCGCTTCTTTCTCCTATTTTCCAGCAAGTTTCCGGCAAAAATTGCAGGTTTCCAGCTGGAATTTGTCGTCGGAATCCGCTATAATCACGCTATTCAGTCGCTACATAACAGATTGCGAGACATTGGCGCTTCGCTGCGAAGCGATTTTGATAACTATAATTATAACTGTTAAAGGTACTAGTGGTTTTCTACCAAGGCACCAGAATGAATGTCGCTTGTGGCGACTAGCATCCCAATTTTGTGATGCATATGCACTCCTTATGGCTTCCAGTGAACAGAGATAATATCTTAATAATGCAACATATTCTGGATCAGACTTTCATCATGACAGCAGAACTATTAAGAAATTTAACTTCAAAGATGGTTTTTGATAAAAGACTTGTGAAACAAAATTTATAGTCATCATAAATTATTGGATATCAGCATGCCGAGCATATTGTACATCACAAAACTTTTCAAAATTGTTCAAGATAAAGAGCCGATATTAAGAAAAAGGATACAGTCCTCTGAATAATTTCAGGCAGGCGACTATCGAATTTCTCTATTTGTTACAGTCTTAGAAAAGCATCAATGACCTTTAAGAACGTCTCTTAATAATGAGGAATGATAATAATAATAATGCTCAATTCAGATTCTACCATGCATCGCATATACCGGCTTACCGAACCTCCTAAGGCCTAAGAAAAATAATCAAACTAAGGCCGCTCAACACACCATAACAACAAATAAACTTCTGCTCATCAATAGCAAGATGAACAATACGAAAAATTCGGTATCTTATCTCATCAATTCCACGGTCAGTGTTGCAATTCTACAATTCTAATATTGTATCTCCAAACACAAAGATAAATAACCATATGCAAGCCACTTAATCTCCAAATCCATAACAACACACAGTTTTGTGCACACATCAAATACACTGCTATTCAACTTAAAAAACAGATTTTAATCACAGCCTTTTCTACAGAAACCTAAAAACTAAACCACACATCAAATAACACAAAACCAAAAACATAAACATATAATCGTAAACAAAAACATACAAATTAGGTCAACTCAAACTCAAAACCATTACCTCTGCGATAACCTCCTCAGCTTCATACAAAAAATCAGATAATCCATGCGGAACAGGCCTTGAAACAACAGGCTGCTGTGAAATCCACAAAAAAACTGAACTCAATCACACAAAATCAACAACACATTTACGGTTATAACACGGTGAAGAATGAAGAAGACAAAAAAGCTAGGGTTAGAGCGTAGAATAAAGAGAGGATTTACATCGATCTGTGTCCACTCAATAGCGTCCCAGCTACCGGTGCATTCGATCTTATCGGACTCAGTGAGTCGAGTTTCCGAGTCACGGAGGGAAGTTGTGCGACGGTTTCTGGACATGACGTCAGAACTCCGGTGGTTGGTTGAGGAGAGAGAAGAAGGGATTTTCGTACGAGTTTGGTTTTCTCAGATGGTTTTATTTTCGTTTTATTTATTTATTATTTTTATTATGATATATATGATTATGATTATATGATATGATAAATTATTATATTGATCTCAATAATGATAATGTTGTTGGAAATAAAAGATAAAAAGATTTTGGTAATCGGTGGAGTGGGAAAGTGTTGGCGACACACGAGCGAAACATGTGGGACGGGGTGACGTGGATACCCAACGTGTATGTGTTTGAGAGTATATATCGATATCTATCTAGTCCTTTTAGGTACGCATCCGAAGTATTTACGGGGTGGATACGAACACAATGTGTTTACATATATTTTGTGTTTTTATTTGTCTTGTATATTATTTTCTAAATTCTAAATTTACATTTTTATAACAAGTATGAGAATGTATATAAAACAATTTACGTAATATTAATTTATAAGTTTTCATGCATAATAGTGTTATAACTTATATGCTTAGGGTGTTTAAAAAAATACGATCTTTTACTTTTTATCCAAAGTTTTTCATCTTTTCCTATTTAGCTTTACAAATTAACTTTTTACAAAAGAAAATATTTTTATCTTTTAAAATTTAACCTCACAACTTTTTCACTTTTAATTTTGGTCCCCTATACTTTTTATGTTTCGTAGTTTTTGGTTTTACATTTAAATCTAAATTTTGTGAATTAATATGTCGCAATCTTCGTGTGTGGTTCAATGTATTTATGTTACGCTTTACATTTCATTCTAAATGTTGTGAGTTAACACGTCGCAGTGTTCGTGTATGTCTCAACGTATTTAAATTTTCTTCTAAATTTTTTGTGAGTTAACACGGCGCAACATGCGCCTATTCAACGTTTATACGTTTCGCTTTACGTTTCGTTCTAAATTTTGCGAGTTAACACGACACAACGTTGCGTGTGTGGTTTAACGTTTTACATCTATTTTTCACATTTCACAGGTTCATCGCAACACGCAGGTCCGAAATCGACTTAGTTGGTGGTAACTGGTGGTGATGTGACATTGGAGTTATTTGGCACGATTTTATGCCTCCGCCGTAAGTTGAGGAGGGAGTTTAATTCTAGTTGTATTTAATTATAAAGTCTTATGTTAAATTTGTTTTTTGTTTTTCTTTTTAGATTTTTGCAAAAATGTTAATAGCGTAAACACATATCAAGAAAATAAAATAAAGAATAGATATGTTAAACGGGTAAACATGTGAGCCCAACGGGTTGACATGAATTCAACGCATTTAGCTAAACGGTTCGTGCGTTTGACCTGAAACTGACCGGAACCTATTTATACCAACAATAAACCCGTGAATTTCATGTTAGGTTGTTGTCGTGTCACAAATTCACACCCTACCGTGGATAATTTCCTCCTTAGTCGTGGATATGCATGATTTAACAAAATTAAGATCAAAACCAGTTGATCAACCATCCAGATTTAAGAGTCTTACCTAAATTTAAACGATAATGTGTTTGCAACTGTAAGCTATTTGTTGGATATTGTATTGCATGGATCTAATGAGGTGGAGACCAGGATTGTCACAACAACTAATGAGTTGTATCAACCACATTTCATCTTCTCTACCAAGTCTTGGGGTTGTATAACACCATAAAGAAGCTCGTTAGCCTCGGGCCATATTCAACGCTCAAGTAAGTATTGGATTTGCAATGTTTGATATGTGTATGCATAAGAGTAAATAACAATTGTCACACCCCGGATTTCCAACCCGAAATCCATACACTGGTGGGCCCGGTTGGGGAGTATCGCGACGTCAGTTGATAATCATCATAGTCAATTAAACACGGCACATCGGAAGTCTTGGAGTAAAATTACTATTACAAATCGAATGTTCTAAAATACAAAATAATACACAGGCTCGTAATAGAAGATCCACAGGCGGATCATAAAATGTACAAGTGTCACACCCCGGATTTCCAATCCAAAATCCATACACCGGTGGGCCCGGGTGGGGAGTATCGTGACGTCAGTTGATAATCATCATAGTCAATTAAACAAGGCACAACGGAAGTCTTGGAGTAAAATTACTATTACAAACCGAATGTTCGAAAATACAAAATAATATACAGGCTCGTAATAGAAGATCCACATGCGGATCATAAAATGTACAAGAAAGAATATAAAACAGACTTTAGGCAGATTTAGGATTTGCAAGATCCTCTATCACTACCGAGCAGCTTCCGGCCTATTTCGTATTGTACCTACAATTTAGTCTTTGGACGATACGTCAGCTTTCGCTGGTAAATACACCCAACTAGCTCATTTTGAAAACTTTAAAATGGTTTTTAAGTGCAAAACAGCACAATCTTTTATTAACTTGGGAAAGTTGACCTTGCAACCTTGTATCAGATTCACATGTTTGTCAATACATACAGAGCCCAGTACAGAAACCGAGACATGATAAAATACACACCACTCAGGAACTCATGAAGGAGTCATCCCCAACGTCTTGGGAATATTGCATATGAGCATCTGACAGGTGTATGCCTACACCCCGTGCTAAGGTCGTGGCCAATAACTAATGTATTGAGCCGAAGATATCTAGGACACGGTAATTTAACCCCGGATGTTTAAGTTATCAAACAAAACTGATTAAAACGGAATATGCGGGTTTACTAGCCACAAACGGGCATTTGATTGACCCCATTTCGGACCAAGCGGTAATAATTTACCGTATCCCAAGCCCATATGGGGAAATAAGTCGAGAGTATTTACCTGAGCTAGTCTTCTTCTTTTATTTTTAAATAACTCAGCCGTATACAAAAGTACCAGGTGCAGATAGCATTTACCGGCAAGGCTCTAGTTTGGATTATGTCATAAGCTAGCCAATTAAATACTAACGGTCTTATAAACCGAAAAGTGTACATGATCATTACGTATAACGCTTGATTAAACGATGATCAGATAGAATGTAGTTTAATCATGACAAGTACTTGACTTGTGTAATATGGGTAAACAATTAACATTCTGGATTTTGAGATTAAAATGATAAAGGTAAACCCGTTTTGGTTAATTTTCGTAAAATAGTTACATATACTTAACTGTGCGCATATTAGCGATATCGGGTAACCGGATAAGTTATGGACAAGTTCTGTATGCCATTATATTTTAAATAAGTTAAAATATCAGTAGGATATCAACTTATATGTCCGTTAAGGTTTTAAAACGAAACTATGCCTCATAAGGGCATTTCGGTAATTATATACCGTATAAAAGGAACTTGAATTTATTTTAACTTATAATCATAAGTATTCTGGAAAAATATTTTATTTATGATATAATATCAGAAGGATATCAATTATATCTTTTATGACCAAACTATGCACCAAATGGGCATTTTGGTCATTTTACACATATTTCATAAATTATTTGGGATTCTGAGTTTATAACATGTACCTACTATAAATATGTTTAAAATAAGTTTTAAAATCAGTAGGTATCAAGTCTTGGTCAATAATATGGTTTAAAACCATACTATGCGCCGAAGCGGCGCTTATGTCGTGAAATGACGTCTTTGTGCGATGTTTATAAAAACTGATGTTAAGGTTAGGTAAAAATGTTTAAAATATGTTATTTAATAATATAACATATCAGTAGGTAAATAATTTACCTTGAAAAGATTTGATTAAACCATTTTATAAGCCACAAGGGCTAAAACCGTCATTTATCGACATAGTTTAAGGATCTTTTAGAAAACTCAGTTTATAACTTGGTTTAACATCCCCAAATAATCCTACTTATAATATTACATCAGTAGGAAACTCATTTTCAAGTTCATTACCATTTAAAACCTTGTTTTGTGCAAAAAGGGCATTTTGGTCAAGAATGGCATAATTATGGAACTTGCGCATAAACTTGGATTATGATTATGATCATGTAATATAACCTCAGAGGATTACGCTACATTATATTATGATCATAATGCAACTTTAGATCAGTAGGTAACTAATCTAAATCGGGTTAGAATCGAAAGTCAAAGCAGAAGTCAAACTTCGCGACTTTCGGTTGCGAACCGACCTAGAACTGAAAATTGACGAGCCCAACATGTTCTTACATGTTCTAATAATTCTTACCAACTTGTTTAAGTGTCAAAACAGGTTACATAACATATATAAGATCAATTTATGATTTTTCTAAAAAATGGCCTGTTTGACTTTTTAACAACTTAACTTTGACCCGTCAATTGGTCTAGCAAACGTGATCTTCAGGAGGTGCCCTTTATAGGACTAACACCTACCTTATTACGATCACTTAGCATGTTCATTTCGAAATGGTTGGACCATAATGGTCTTAACCGAAAGTCAAAGCGTTTTCCGTAAAACGCTTGACTTTTGGCTATAAAAGCCTTTAAACGAAAATGCAAGAGTAAGGAACACTTACAAGAGGTTCCTAGAATGCAAGAAAACTAAGTTGGATGCTCCTTTCAGCTAGGAACTCCAGAGGAGGGAGAAAAGTTATGATTTAGAAAGGTGCAAGTTCAAATGGTGAACTTGATCACCTATTTATAGTTGGAGAACTCAAAGGAGGTGAAGCCAGGTGTTTAGGGGTGTAAGAAGAAGCTTACGTCCCAAAACGTGGCATAGCTGATTACAAGTCCATAGATTCGATCAAATGGTTTTTTGGAGTTTTGTTTGGAGACCAAGTAAAACTTTCTGCAGTAGAGGCTCTCTCGCGCCCCGCGAGAGACACAGACCAAGTCTCTCGCGGCCCGCGACCGCCCCTTATCCAGTTTCAAACTTTGACCCTTTTAACCCCTTAACTTTATAAAGCTTCTAAAAACCTTTTTAAACACATTTTTGGCACTTTTAGCCCTCCGTAGCCAATACTTGGCATACCCGGGATTATGCAAGGACATTGTCGAGCTCTCGGTTCGTTGAAAGGTCACTCAGAGGTATAAATTAACATTTTGACACTTTTAATCCCTCCATCATCCAACTTTCACATATCTACAAAATTGAACCCTCTCGTCCAACAATTGGCACGTATGAGAATTAGGACTTCACAAAGGATCACTCAAAGGCTTATTATAAGCATGTTGAATCTGATATCACTCAGAGGCTGGGCATGTTGACATATCAGTCACTCAGAGGCCAAGTTTTAAGCATGTTGACATATCAGTCACTCTAAGGCTAAAGATTTAAGCATGTTGACATATCAGTCACACAGAGGCTGTTATTTATGCATGTTAACATCGGACCGTCACTCAGAGGCTCAGTTTGAGCATGTTGACGCCTTTAGTCCTTAGTGGTCTTTAATAGACTATTTAAAATACAACACGTGTCACTATACTATTGGACACGATTTTACAGGGTGTTACAACAAGAAAGAATATAAAACAAACTTTAGGCAGATTTAGGATTTGCAAGATCCTCTATCACTACCGAGCAGCTTCTGGCCTATTTTGTATTGTACTTGCAGTTTAGTCTTTGGACGATACGTCAGCTTTCGCTGATAAATACACCGAACTAACTCATTTTGAAAACTTTAAAATGGATTTTAAGTGCAAAACGGCGCAAAATCTTTTATTAACTTGGGAAAGTTGACATTTCAACCTTGTATCAGATTCACATGTTTGTCAATACATACTGGGCCCGGGACAGAAACCGAGACATGATTAAATACACACCACTTACGAACTCACGAAGGAGTTATCCCCAACATCTTGGGTAATTTGCATATGAGCATCTGAAAGGTGTATGCCTACACCCCGTGCTAAGGTCGTGGCCAATAACTAATGTATTGAGCCGAGGATATCCAGGACCCGGTAATTTAACCCCTGATGTTTAAGTTATCAAACAAAACTGATTAAAACGAAATATGGGGTTTACTAGCCACAAACGGGCATTCGATTGACCCCATTTTGGACCAAGCGGTAATAATTTACCGTATCCCAAGCCCGTATAGGGAAAATAAGTCGAGAGTATTTACCTGAGCTAGTCTTCTTCTTTTATTTTTAAATAACCCAGTCGTATACAAAAGTACCAAGTGCAGATCACATGGGCTATATAAAATAAATTATAACCCGAAAGGGTAATACATCACTAATGGATGTTTTATTCATCACCGCACTGGTGATATTTAGTCGGGATCAAAATAGATCATATGGGCTATATATTAAATAAATTATAACCCGAAAGGGTAATACATCACTAATGGATGTTCTATTCATCACCGTACTAGTGATACTTAGCCGGAATCAAATAGATCACATGGGCTTTATAAAATAAATCATAACCCGAACGGGGTAATACATCAGTAATGGATGTTTTATCACCGCACTGGTGATATTAGCCGGGATCATATTGATCACAAGGGCTATATAAGGTTAGGAAATAGTCCATTACCTTGAAGGTTAGTATGATTCCTCAAGTCACAAAACCATGAGTATGCACATTACTTGAATGTTAACATAAGAGGACCTTAATGGTTGACTAATAGTCCCGGTCGCATTGACCTTAATGACTTGGAGGCTTGAACTTAGTCCACCACCTCTAGATAGAAGGATAACTTCCCTTAACTATCATGATAGAAGACCCTTCCGTTCTTAACCATTATTTATATGTTTGGCCAAATATGTGGTCTGTGCCACTAGGCAAATCAAAACCATTAAGATCTTTTTGGATTATATAGCTGATCAAAAATTCGAATAAAATCGAGACGATCGCTTGAAGAGGATGAATACATATTATATATATATATATATTATATATATATATATATATAATTCCAAAATACTTCATTAAATTTTAAATTAGAAATTACAATACTAGAAAAAGAAATAAACTGTCCATGCAAGGACTTTAAAGAAATAAAAATGTCCACGCAGGGACTAAAAGAAATAACAATGTCCTCGCAGGACTACATATAATTAGAAGAGACTTCACTCGTCCTTCTTTCCCTTGACCAATTTGGAGAGTTTCTTGAAGAACTTGTTTGTCTTCTTCTCCGTTTTCTCCGCCTGCTGCTGCATTTTTTCATTCGTTCCAAGGCCTCATTAATGGCCTCAAGTGGTGGCGGAGGTTGTGGTTGTGGTATAACCAGATACTGGTACCCATAAGTTGGATATCTAGTCGGTGGATAAGTAGGTGGGAACGGGGATGGGAAAAGTGCGTTGTGCATAACCGCCTGCATGTAGGGGTCTTGCGACCATGCTTGATAGTCTACCGGTGTAGACGGGGTAAAAGGATCATATCCAGACATGTCTGGATATATGGGGATTGGGTTAGTATAACCGGATGGTGGTGGTTGAACATCAGGTGTTGGTGTTGGTTCCACTATAGGTGAAACATTAGAGGGTCCACCCATTTGTGGGTCCTCTTGAATTATGGGGTAGGAGTTGGGCAAAGGTGGCAGCGATCCCGACCTTTGTCCGGCATGTACCGACATACGTGCTCCATGCTTCCTTGTTGGTGGTTCAGGTGGTGGTTGAGGTTGGTCCACCGGTTCCATGTGGACATCTTCTTGAACAGGAGGTGGTTGAGAGTGATGGGAAGGAGTGTGGGCGAAGGAGAATTGGTTCCATTATTGGACCCACGCATTAGGAACTTGGTAGGGCGATCCAGCGTAAGAGTTTGAATCGCTTGATATTTCAATGGGATGCATATTTGATCCTGATGGCGGCTTCTCCTGGTCGGAGTCCTCGTCCATAGGGTGTGGCTGATCCAACTGATTTTGATCGGCCGGAGGCGTGTTAAAGTAATGGTTAGGGTTAAATTCTTCATGGTAAGAGTGATGAGAATGGGAATGATGGGTATGGTGTGAAAGATAGGAGTGATGAGAATGGTAAGAATTTTGGGAATGTGAGGGCGAGTGTCTATTAGAGACAGAACGTCTCGCTGGTTGCCAAGGAGACGGATCTCCTGATTCTTGGTATGCATCTGAATTATTCGGTTGAGGAGGAATGCGCCTCGACGGTCCTCCCTACATTGGACCTTTTCCTCTCCCACTTTGTCCTCTCACACGTGGTGACATATTCTTGTAAAAAAAATCAATTCAAAAAAATACTAATAACTTAATAATGAAATGAGTAATCCTAGGTCAATGCCTAGACTCGGAAGTCTAAGGAATGTACTCGTGTAAGTTTGAGACTAAACACAAAGGCTATTGTTTAATTCTCTCAAACGTTGGCTCTGATACCAACCCTGTCACATCCCGGATTTCCAACCCGAAATCCATACACCGGTGGGCGTGGTTGTGGAGTATCATGACATTAGTTGATAATCATCATAGTCAATTAAACACGGCACAATGGAAGTCTTGGAATAAAATTACTATTACAAACCGAATGTTCGAAAATACAAAATAATATATAGGCTCGTAACAGAAGATCCACAGGCGGATCATAAAATGTATAAGAAAGAATATAAAACAGACTTTAGTCAGATTTAGGATTTGCAAGATCCTCTATCACTACCGAGCAGCTTCCGGCCTATTTTGTATTGTACCTGCAGTTTAGTCTTTGGACGATACGTCAGCTTTCGCTGGTAAATACACCCAACTGACTCATTTTGAAAACTTTAAAATGGTTTTTAAGTGCAAAACGACACAAAATCTTTTATTAACTTGGGAAAGTTGACATTTCAACCTTGTATCAGATTCACATGTTTGTCAATACCTACTGGGGCCCGGACAGAAACCGAGATATGATTAAATACACACCACTTACGAACTCACGAAGGAGTTATCCCAACGTCTTGGGTAATTTGCATATGAGCATCTGAAAGGTGTATGCCTACACCCCGTGCTAAGGTCGTAGCCAATAACTAATGTATTGAGCCGAGGATATCCACGACACGGTAGTTTAACCCCTGATGTTTAAGTTATCAAACAAAACTGATTAAAATGAAATATGGGGTTTACTAGCCACAAACGGGCATTCGATTGACCCCATTTTGGACCAAGCGGTAATAATATACCGTATCCCAAGCCCGTATAGGGAAAATAAGTCGAGAGTATTTACATGAGCTAGTCTTCTCCTTTTATTTTTAAATAACTCAGCCGTATACAAAAGTACCAAGTGCAGATAGCATTTACCGGGAAGGCTCTAGTCTGGATTATGGCATAAGCTGACCAATTAAATACTAACGGTCTTATAAGCCGAATAGTGTACATGATCATTATGTATAACGCTTGATTAAATGATGATCGGATAAAACGTAGTTTAATCCCGATAACTACTTGACTTGTATAATATGGGTAAACTTATAAACATTTTGGATTTTGAAACTCAAATGACAAGGTTAAACCCGTTTTGGTTAAATTCCGTAAACTAGATACATATAATCAACCGTATGTTTATAAAGCGATAATGGGTAATCGGATAAGTCATGGACAAGTTCTATGTGCCATTATATTTTTAATAAGTTAAGATATCAGTAGGATACCAACTAGTATGCCCGTTAAGGTTTTAAAACGAAACTATGCCTTATAAGGGCATTTCGGTAATTGTATGTTGTATCAAAGGAACTTGAATATATTTTAAGTTTACGATCATGAGTATTCTGGAAAAATAATTTATTTATGATGTAATATCAGTAGGATGTCAATTATACGTGTAAGTTATCTTTTATGACCAAACTATGCACCAAATGAGCATTTTGGTCATTTCACACATAGTTTATAAATTATTCAGGATTTGAGTTTATAATATGTACCTACTGTAATTATGTTTAAAATAAGTTTTAAAATCAGTAGGTATCAAGTCTTGGTAAATAATATGGTTTAAAACCATACTATGCGCCGAGACGGCGCTTATGTTGTAAAATGACGTCTTTATGCGATGTTTATGAAAACTGATGTTAAGGTCAGATCAAAATGTTTTAAATATTTTATTTAATATAACATATTAGTAGATAAATTATTTACCTTGAAAAGATTTGCTTAAAACCATTTTATGAGCCACAGGGACTAAAATCGTCATTTATCAACATAGTTTAAGGACCCGCTTGAAAACTCAGTTTATATCTTGGTTTAACATCCCAAATAATCTTACTTATAATATTACATCAATAGGAAACTCATTTTCAAGTTCGTTACCATCTAAAACCTTGTTTTATGCAAAAAAGGACATTTTGGTCAAAGTTGGCATAATTATGGAACTTGCGCATAAACTTGGATTCTGATTATGATCATGTAATATAACCTCAGAGGGTTATGCTACATTATATTATGATCATAATACAACTTTATATCGGTAGGTAACTAATCTAAATCGGGTCAGAATCGAAAGCCAAAGCAGAAGTCAAACTTCGCGACTTTCGGTTGCGAACCGACCCTAGAACTGAAATTGACGAGCCGAACATGTCCTTACATGTTCTAATAATTATTACCAACTTGTTTGAGTGTCCAAACAGGTTGCATAACATATATAATATCAATTTATGACTTTTCCGAAAAATGGCCTGTTTGACTTTTTAATAACTTAACTTTAACCCGTCAATTGGTCTAGCAAACGTGATCTTCAGGAGGTGCCCTTTATAGGGATTAACACCTACCTTATTACGATCACTTAGGCATGTTCATTTCGAACAATGGCTGGACCATAATGGTCTTAACCGAAAGTCAAAGCGTTTTCCGAAAAACATTTGACTTTTGGCCATAAAAGCCTATAAACGAAAATGTACAAAGAAGGAACACTTACCAGTGATTCCTAAGGTGCAAAAGAACTATGTTGGATGCTCCTTTTAGCTAGGAACTTCCAGAGGAGGGAGAAGAGTGTGAATAAGAAAGGTGGAAGTTCAAATGGTGAACTTGATCACCTATTTATAGTTGGAGAACTCAAAGGAGGTGAAGCCAGGTGTTTAGGGTGTAAGAGGAAGCTTACAAGTGTCCCAAAACGTGGCATAGCAGTTTGGGAAGCCATGGTTTTGAAAACATGGTTTTGGAGTTTTGTTTGGAGATCAAGTAAAACTTTCTGCTGCACGCCTTCTATCGCGCCCCGCGAGAGACACAGGCCATGTCTCTCGCGGCCCGCGACCGACCCATGGCCAGTTTCAAAGTTTGACACTTTTAACCTCTTAACTTATTAAAGCTTCTAAAAACCTTTTTTAAACACCTTTTTTGGCCCTTTTAGCCCTCCGTAGCCAATACTTGGCATACCCGTGATTATGCCTGGATATTGTCGAGCTCTCGGTTCGTTAAAATGTCACTCAGAGGTATAAATTAACATATTGACACTTTTAATCCCTCCATTATCCAACGTTTATATATTATTGGATTTTATCACTCTCGTCCAACAAACAGGACATGTGAGAGTTAAGACTACGTAAAGGATCACTCAGATGCTCAGTATAAGCATGTTGACTCCGATGTCACTCAGAGGCTAGGCATGTTGACACAACGGTCACTCAGAGGCCGAGTTTAAGCGTAACGACACTAATGGTCGTTCAGAGGCTATGTTTCATGCATAAAGACACTGATGGTTGTTCAGAGGCTACGTTGTTAGGCATGACGACATTAATGGTCGTTCAGAGGCTTGGTTTATGCATGTTGACATCGGAAGATCATTCAGAGGCTCAGTTTGAGAATGTTGTCACTTTTAGTCCATATTAGTCTTTAATAGACTATATATAAAAATATAACACCCGTCAGTATACTATTGGACACGATTTTACCGGGTGTTACATCCTCACCCCCTTAAAAGAAATCTCGACCTCAAGATTTTATTCAAAAAAATGGGGGTACTTTTGTCACATAGTGGATTCAACCTCCCATGTATACTCAGGACCTCTAAAAGCTTACTATAGGTATCAACTTTCTTCAGAGCTTCTTAACCTGTCGATCCTCGATCGAAATTGGTTTCTTAATGAATCTCAGGTTTTCCTCAATTTGCACATCCTCGTGCGACATTGCTAGCGACTCATCGGCTAGGCATTTCTTAAGATTAGGTATGTGGAATACATCATGGATTCCACTAAGCTCCTCAGGCAACCTGAGCTTATAAGCTACGGTGCCAACACATTCGATTATCTCGAATGGTCCAATATAACTTGGGCTCAACTTGCCCTTCTTTCCAAAACGCATCACACCCTTCCAGGGTGATACTTTCAACATGACTTTGTCCCCTACTTGGAACTTAAGAGGTTTACGCCTCTTGTCAACATAGCTTTTCTGCCTATCTCTGGCAGCTTTGAGACGATCGCGAATTTGCACAATCTTTTCCGTGGTCTCCAGGACAATCTCTGGTCCTGATAGTTTGGCTTCCCCAACTTCTGCCCAACACACGGGCGTTCTGCATTTTCTCCCATACAAGGCCTCAAAAGGAGCAGCCTTGATGCTCGTATGATAACTGTTATTGTAGAAGAATTCTATTAGGGGTAAGTGGTCATTCCAACTTCCACCTACATCAATCACACATGCTCTAAGCATGTCTTCTATTGTTTGGATAGTACGCTCACTTTGACCATCAGTCTGCGGATGGTAAGCCGTACTAAAATTTAATCGTGGGCCTAAAGATTATTGGAAACTTTTCCAAAAGTGAGATGTGTATCTAGTATCTCCGTCAGATACAATAGATACTGGCACATCATGTAGGGACACAATCTTGTCCACATACATCTTAGCCAATCTGTCTGAATTATATGTTTCTTTAATTGGCAAGAAATGTGCTGACTTGGTCAGCCTATCTACTATGACCCAAATAGTGTCGTTTCTACTTTTGGTCTGAGGTAACTTGGTAATTAAATCCATAGTTACCATTTCCCATTTCCACGCGGGAATTCCCAATTGCTGTAGAAGTCCTGACGGTTTTTTATGTTCGGCCTTAACTTGCGAACACGTCAGACACTTAGCTACATAAGTGGCTATGGATTTCTTCAAACCCATCCACCAATAATTCCTCTTTAGATCTTGATACATTTTGTCACCACCCGGGTGAACAGAGTATCTTGAATTATACGCTTCCTGGAGGATTAGATCTCTGAGTCCTCCAAGGATCGGAACCCAAATTCTATCACTAAATCTTAGGATTCCATCCTTTCCAGGTGTTAACTGACCACAGTTCCGCCTAATCCCTTTTTAGGAATATTAGCCTCTAACAGGGCTGTTTTTGCGCATCTAATAACTTTTCACTCAAGATATTTTTGAGCTCAATGCTCTTAGTGTTAATCCTAATAGGTTTAACTCTTTCTTTGCGACTTAAGGTGTCAGCAACTACATTTGCCTTGCCGGGATGGTAGCGAATCTTGCAATCATAATCATTAAGAGTTTCCATCCAACGCCGTTGTCGCGTGTTCAATTCTTTCTGCTTGAACATATGCTGGAGACTTTTATGGTCTGTGTATATAACACACGTTGTGCCATACAAGTAATGTCTCAACAGTTTCAGTGCAAATACAACGGCACCCAGTTCCAAATCATGGGTGGTGTAATTCTTTTCATGCACTTTTAATCGTCGTGATGCATAGGCAATTACTTTGCCATTTTGCATTAGCACACAGCCCATACCGGTGTGTGATGCATCACAATAAACAACAAAATTCTCAATACCCTCAGGTAGAGATAACACAGGAGCGTTGCTCTACTTGTGTTTAAGAACTTCAAAAGATTCTTGTTGCTTTGGACCCCAATTATACTTAACATTCTTACGGGTCAAGGAAGTTAAAGGAGTGGCTATTCTTGAAAAGTTCTCAATGAACCTTCTATAGTAACCGGCCAATCCTTAGAAACTACGAACCTCCATTGGGGTCTTGGGCACTTCCCAATTTATTATGGCCTCAATTTTAGCGGGATCCACTTGGATACCACGCTCACTTACCATATGTCCAAGAATTTGGACTTCTCTAAGCCAAAATTCACATTTAGAGAATTTCGCATAAAGTTTCTTTTGCCTTAGGAGTTCTAAGATGCACCGAAAATGATTCTCATGATTAGCTTGATTACGAGAATAGATAAGTATGTCGTCAATGAAGACAATGACAAACTTATCCAAATACGGTTTGCAGACTCTATTCATGAGATCCATGAATGCTGCTAGTGCATTTGTGAGCCCAAAAGGCATCACCAAAATTCAAAATGACCATAGCGGGTCCTGAAGGCGGTTTTGGGAACATCCTCGTTCCTAACCTTTAATTGATGATATCGGATCTTAAATCAATCTTGGAGAAGTAGCTTGCCCCTTGAAGTTGGTCGAATAAATCATCAATCCTGGGTAGAGGATATCTATTCTTGATTGTTAACTTGTTCAGCTCTCGATAGTCAATGCACATCCGCATTAATCCGTCTTTCTTCTTAACGAAGAGGATCGGAGCTCCCCAAGGCGAGGAACTAGGCTGAATAAAGCCTTTCTCCAAGAGTTCGTCTAGCTGCCTTCTTAATTCCTTCATTTCCGTTGGGGCTAGCCTATATGGAGCTCTAGCCACTGGTGCTGATCCTGGTAGGATATCTATTCTAAACTCCACTTGCCTGTCTGGAGGTAGGCCTGGTAATTCCTCTGGGAATACATCGGGATATTCTGAGATGACTGGGAGGTCTTCTATATTTGGCTTAGGATCGTTTATAGTGACTTGTGCCATGTAGATGACACAACCTTTTCTCAAACACTTGGATGCCTTAAATAACGACACCTTTTCTGGCAATCCATAGTGTGAGTCTCCGGGGATGGTGATCATTTCACCGATGGGGTTTTAATTTCGATGAGCTTTTTATCGCAGGCAATACGGGTTTGGTTATAAGATAACCAATCCATACCTAAGACAACATCGAACCCCGCCAATTTCATTGGCAAAAGAGAGATAGGGATGGAATGATTCTTAATGGATATAGAGCATCCATCAAGCATGGAAGAAGCAGTTTCTAAGGTTCCATCGGCAAGTTCTATTTCATAAGTTTTTTCTAGAGTTCTTATGGGTAAATTCAACAGTTTACTAAACTTATGATCAACAAATGATTTGTCCGCACCTGAATCGAAAAGAACTGTAGCATATATATCGTTAAGCGGGAAAGTACATGTTATGACGTTATTGTTATTAACAGCTTCCTTAGCAGTCAGTCGAAAAGCGCGTGCATTCCCCTTCTTGGCCTCTCCATGCTTCGGATCATTATTCTTTGAATTCTTAGGGCAATTAGTTGCAATGTGCCCTTTTTTCATTGCAGATATAACATACAACATCCTTAAGATCTTTACAATCTAGGGTCTTATGCCCTCTCCTTTTATAAATACCACAAGGTCTAGCTTGTGAATCAAAATTACACTGTCCCCAGTGTCTGCGGTTGCAAGTCTTGCAAAATGGCATCATAGCGACTTGCCTTGGTTCCCTTTGAACCCAAATCTCCCTTTATTTTTCTTATTAAACTTATGGGAGTTGTCATCTTCCCTCTTCCTTTTTCCGTCAGTTTCAGACTTAACTGACTTTTGTCTTACAAGATCAAGGGTGAGGGAGAGAGATAGGTCTACAGCAGACCTATAGGTATTAGGCTGGCAACCTTTACCATGCCCTTAATCTCGGGCGCTAATCCATTAATAAAACGCGCAATGCGTTTGGGCTCAGGGGTGATTAAGTAGGATACTAACCTAGATAGGGAATTGAAATCGAAAATATACTTCCGACAGTCTAGGTTTTTCATTGATAGAGACAAGAAGTCTGTCTCTTTTTCTCCACCTCATGTGGTGGGCAGTAGGTTTCCTTAATAAGGTCCATAAACTTAGACCATCCCAGATTATACAGGTGTACTTTACCCGTGGACTGAATCATGGCTTTCCACCATGTTAGGGCATCGCCCTTGAAGGATTGTGATACATACTTGACCACATCCTTTTCAGCACAGCCGCTGATGTCTACAATGGTCTCCATCTCGTCCAACCATTTTAGGGCTTCTACGGCTCCTTTTTCCCCAATTAAAGTCTCGGGGTTTACAGGAGACAAAGTATTTATAGGTGCAGTCCTTAGAAGAACGAGACCTATCAACATAGTCTATCTTCTTAGGTTCACTATTCGCATTTGATGAGCGAACAGAGCTCTCTTTATGAGCTGAGGATGGGGTAACTGATAATGGTTCAGAGCGAGTAGCACTCGACTCTCTTAGCCTTTCGATGGTCTTTCCCATGGCCTTTTCTACAGCCGCATCAATGCGAGCTTGAAAATCGTTATCATTTTTAGCTACATTTTCGGCGCCTTTAGAGTTGACGTTCCGATGGCTACTTTGTGCCTCATTAGAATTAGCCATTCTTCAAATCTTGGTTTCTATATACCAAATAAAATTTGTCTTAGCCATGGTATATCAACCATATCGGCTTTAAATATTGGATACAAAAATCCATTGCCTATTCTAGTGTTAATAACATCACAACTCTTAGGCTTAACATAACTATATTTTTGGCCTAGGTCTGATAGGACCATCAAAGGCAAATTACAATCTGGACATAGTCCATATTTTATTTAGACAGGGGATCATAGTGTCACAACTGTCATTATCATATAGACAAATATATATAGCACAAAGGCTTGTCACAAAGGACATAAGATTATGGCACATAGGCCTGTCACTAATGGACATATAATAGGGAACATAGGCACTACATCACTAACGGATGTTTTATTTATCACCTCACTGGTGATATTAGCCGGGATCAAATAGATCACCTAGGCTATATAAAATAAATCATAGCCACAAGGCAATACATTATTAATGGATATTTTACTTATCACCGTACTGGTGATATTTAGCCGGGATCAAATAGATCACATGGGCTATATAAAATAAATTATAACCCGAAAGGGTAATACATCACTAATGGATGTTTTATTCATCACTGCACTGGTGTATTTAGCCGGGATCAAAATAGATCACATGGGCTATTATATAAAATAAATTATAACCCGAAAGGGTAATACATCACTAATTGATGTTCTATTCATCACCGTACTGGTGATGTTTAGTCGGGATCAAATAGATCACATGGGCTTTATAAAATAAATCATAACCCGAAAAGGGTAATACATCACTAATGGATGTTTTATCACCGCACTGGTGATATTAGCCGGGATCATATTGATCACAAGGGCTATATAAGGTTAGGACATAGTCCATTACCTTGAAGGTTAGTATGATTCCTCAAGTCACACAACCATGAGTCTGCACATTACTTGAATGTTAACATAAGAGGACCTTAATGGTTGAGAAATAGTCCCGGTCGCATTGACCTCAATGACTTGGAGGCTTGAACTTAGTCCACCACCTCTAGATAGAAGGATAACTTCCCTTAACTATCATGATAGAAGACCCTTCCGTTCTTAACTATCATTTATATGTTTGGCCAAATATGTGGTATGTGCCACTCGGAAAATCAAAACCATTAAGATCTTTTTGGAATTAAGACGATCGCTTGAAGAGGATGAATACATATATATATATATATATATATATATAAAATTCCAAAATACTTCATTAATTAGAAATTACAATACTAGAAAATGAAATAAATTGTCCATGCAAGGACTTTAAAGAAATAAAAATGTCCACGCAGGGACTAAAAGAAATAACAATGTCCTCGCGGGGACTACATATAATTAGAAGAGACTTCATTCGTCCTTCTTTCCCTTGACCAATTTGAAGAGTTTCTTGAAGAAACTTGTTTGTCTTCTTCACCGTTTTCTCCGCATGTTGCTGCATTTCTTTCATTCGTTCCAAGGCCTCATTAATGGCCTCAAGTGGTGGCAGAGGTTGTGGTTGTGGTAGTGATATAACCGGATACTGGTACCCATAAGTTGGATATCTAGTCGGTGGATAAGTAGGTGGGAACGGGGATGGGTAAAGTGCATTGTGCATAACCGCCTGCATGTAGGGGTCTTGCGACCATGCTTGATAGTCTACCGGTGTAGATGGGTTAAAAGGACATATCCAGACGTGTCTGGATATGTGGGGATTGGGTTAGTATAACCTGATGGTGCTGCTTGAACAGCAGGTGTTGGTGTTGGTTCCACTATAGGTGAAACATTAGAGGGTCCATCCATTTGTGGGTCCTCTTGAATTATGGGGTAGGAGTTGGGCAAAGGTGGCATCGATCCCGACCTTTGTCCGGCACGTACCGACATACGTGCTCCACGCTTCCTTCTTGGTGGTTAAGGTTGGTCCACCGATTCCATGTGGACATCTTCTTGAACAGGAGGTGGTTGAGAGTGATGGGAAGGAGTGTGGGCGAAGGAGAATTGGTTCCAATATTGGTCCCACACATTAGGAACTTGGTAAGGCGATCCAGCGTAAGAGTTTGAATCGCTTGATATTTCAATGGGATGCATATTTGATCCCGACGGCGGCATCTCCGGGTCGGAGTCCTCGTCCATAGGTGTGGCTGATCCAACTGATTTTGATCAGCGGGAGGTGTGTTAAAGTAATAGTTAGGGTTAAATTCTTCATGGTAAGAGTGATGAGAATGGGAATGATGGGTATGGTGTGAAAGATAGGAGTGATGAGAGTGGTAAGAATTTTGGGAATGTGAGGGCGAGTGTCTATTAGAGACAGAACGTCTCGCTGGTTGCCAAGGAGACGAATCTCCTGATTCTTGGTATGCATTTGAATTATTGGGTTGAGGGGGAATGCGCCCGACGGTCCTCCCCTCATTGGACCTTTTCCTCTCCCACTTTGTCCTCTCACACGTGGTGGCATATTCCGGTAAAAAAATCAATTTAAAAACAATACTAATAAATTAATAATGAAATGAGTAATCCTAGGTCAATGCCTAGACTCGGAAGTCTAAGGAATGTGCTCGTGTAAGTTTGAGACTAAACACAAAGGCTATTGTTTAATTCTCTCAAACGTTGGCTCTGATACCAAACCTGTCACACCCCCGGATTTCCAACCCGAAATCCATACACCGGTGGGCGCGGTTGGGGAGTATCGTGACATCAGTTGATAATCATCATAGTCAATTAAACACGGCACAGCGGAAGTCTTGGAGTAAAATTACTATTACAAACCGAATGTTCGAAAATACAAAATAATATATAGGCTCGTAATAGAAGATCCACAGGCGGATCATAAAATGTACAAGAAAGAATATAAAACAGACTTTAGGCAGATTTAGCATTTGCAAGATCCTCTATCACTACCGAGCAGCTTCCGGCCTATTTCGTATTGTACCTGCAGTTTAGTCTTTGGACGATACGTCAGCTTTCGCTGGTAAATACACCCAACTGAATCATTTTGAAAACTTTAAAATGGTTTTTAAGTGCAAAACGGCATAAAATCTTTTATTAACTTGGAAAGTTGACATTTCAACCTTGTATCATATTCACATGTTTGTCAATACATACAGGTCCCGGGACAGAAACCGAGACATGATTAAATACACACCACTTACGAACTCACGAAGGAGTTATCCCCAACGTCTTGGGTAATTTGCATATGAGCATCTGAAAGGTGTATGCCTACACCCCGTGCTAAGGTCGTGGCCAATAACTAATGTATTGAGCCGAGGATATCCAGGACCCGGTAATTTAACCCCCGATGTTTAAGTTATCAAACAAAACTGATTAAAACGAAATATGGGGTTTACTAGCCACAAACGGGCATTCGATTGACCCTATTTTGGACCAAGAGGTAATAATTTACCGTATCCCAAGCCCGTATAGGGAAAATAAGTCGAGAGTATTTACCTGAGCTAGTCTTCTTCTTTTATTTTTAAATAACTCAGCCGTATACGAAAGTACCAAGTGCACATCGCATTTACCGGGAAGGCTCTAGTCTGGATTATGGCATAAGCTAACCAATTAAATACTAACGGTCTTATAAACCGAATAGTGTACATGATCATTACGTATAACGCTTGATTAAACGATGATCGGATAGAATGTAGTTTAATCATGACAAGTACTTGACTTGTATAATATGGGTAAACAATTAACATTCTGGATTTTGAGATTAAAATGATAAAGTTAAACCCGTTTTGGTTAATTTTCGTAAAATAGTTACATATACTTAACTGTATGCTTATTAGTGATAATGGGTAACCGGATAAGTCATGGACAAGTTCTATATGCCATTATATTTTAAATAAGTTAAGATATCAGTAGGATATCAACTTGTATGCCCGTTAAGGTTTTAAAACGAAACTATGCCTTATAAGGGCATTTCGGTAATTATATGTCGTATCAAAGGAACTTGAATATATTTTAAGTTTACGATCATGAGTATTCTGAAAAAATAATTTATTTATGATGTAATATCAGTGGGATGTCAATTATATGTGTAAGTTATCTTTTATGACCAAACTATACACCGAAGGGGCATTTTGGTCATTTCACACATAGTTTATAAATTATTTGGGATTTTGAGTTTATAATATGTAACTACTGTAATTATGTTTAAAAGAAGTTTTAAAATCAGTAGGTATCAAGTCTTGGTCAATAATATGGTTTAAAACCATACTATGCGCCGAGACGGCGCTTATGTCGTAAAATGACGTCTTTATGCGATGTCTATGAAAACTGATGTTAAGGTCAGATTAAAATGTTTTAAATATGTCATTTAATATAACATATTAGTAGATAAATGATTTTCCTTGAAAAGATTTGCTTAAAACCATTTTATGAGCCACAGGGGCTAAAATCATCATTTATCAACATAGTTTAAGGACCTGCTTGAAAACTCAGTTTATAACTTGGTTTAACATCCCAAATAATCCTACTTATAATATTACATCAGTAGGAAACTCATTTTCAAATTCATTGCCATTTAAAACCTTGTTTTATGCAAAAAGGACATTTTGGTCAAAGTTGGCATAGTTATGGAACTTGAGCATAAACCTGGATTCTGATTATGATCATGTAATATAACCTCAGAGGGTTATGCTACATTATATTATGATCATAATTCAACTTTAGATCGGTAGGTAACTAATCTAAATCGAGTTAGAATCGAAAGTCAAAGCAGAAGTCAAACTTCGAGACTTTCGGTTGCGAACCGACCCTAGAACTGAAATTGACAAGCCGAACATGTCCTTACATGTTCTAATAATTATTACCAACTTGTTTGAGTGTCAAAACATGTTGCATAACATATATAAGATCAATTTATGATTTTTTTCCGAAAAATGGCATGTCTGATTTTTTAATAACTTAACTTTGACCCGTCAATTGGTCTAGCAAACGTGATCTTCAGGAGGTGCCCTTTATAGGGATTAACACCTACTTATTACGATCACTTAGCCATGTTCATTTCGAACAATGGCTGGACCATAATGGTCTTAACCGAAAGTCAAAGCGTTTTCCTAAAAATACTTGACTTTTTGCCATAAAAGCCTATAAACGAAAATGCACAAAGAAGGAACACTTACCAGTTATTTCTAAGGTGCAAAAGAACTATGTTTGATGCTCCTTTTAGCTAGGAACTTCCAGAGGAGGGAGAAGAGTGTGTATAAGAAAAAGGGAAGTTCAAATGGTGAACTTGATCACTTATTTATACTTGGAGAACTCAAAGGGGTGAAGCAAGGTGTTTAGTGGAGTAAGAGTAAGCTTACAAGTGTCCCAAAACGTGGCATAGCGGTTTGGGAAGCCATGGTTTTGAAAACATGGTTTTGGAGTTTTGTTTGGAGACCAAGCAAAACTTTATGCTGCAGACCCTCTGTCGCGCCCCGTGAGAGACACATGCCATGTCTCTTGCGGCCCGCAACCGACCCATGGCCAGTTTCAAAGTTTGACACTTTTAACCTCTTAACTTATTAAAGCTTCTAAAAACCTTTTTAAACACCTTTTTTGGCCCTTTTAGCCCTCCGTAGCCAATACTTGGCATACCCGTGATTATGCTCGGATATTGTCGAGCTCTCGGTTCGTTAAAATGTCACTCAGAGGTATAAATTAACATGTTGACACTTTTAATCCCTCCATTATCCAACTTTTATATATTATTGGATTTAATCACTCTCGTCCAACAAACAGGACATGTGAGAGTTAGGACTACGTAAAGGATCACTCAGAGGCTCAGTATAAGCACGTTGACTCCGATGTCACTCAGAGGTTAGGCATGTTGACACAACGGTCACCCAGAGGCCGAGTTTAAGCATAACGACACTAATGGTCGTTCAGAGGCTACGTTTTATGCATAACGACACTGATGGTCGTTCAGAGGCTACGTTGTTAGGTATCACGACACTAATGGTCATTCAGAGGCTTGGTTTATGCATGTTGACATCGGAAGATCATTCAGAGGCTCAGTTTGAGCATGTTGTCACTTTTAGTCTATATTAGTCTTTAATAGACTATATAAAAAACATAACACGTGTCACTATACTATTGGACACGATTTTACAGGGTGTTACAACAATGTAAGGGTAAAGAGTATGAGTGTTTTATAGAAGAAGGTGAAGATGCTTACACTAAGGATACAACCCCCCCCCCCCCCCCCCCCCCCCCCCCCTTTCGACAAGGGAAATAGATAAGCTAATGTTGATGCCTTGACGAGTCATTATGTTTAGGCCTTAACGCGTTGGGCCATACCTAGTTATAGGTATTCTACAAATATTAGTTTAGAAAACATTTGCTTCACTTTTATTATTCGTAGTTAATTTTTTTATTGAACTAGAAAGACTGTCATATCCATCCTCAATTGTTTTGTTTTGAATAAGAAACTGTTATCAAAGCACGTATGTTGATGAGTCGTTCTCTTGAATAATCCAACCATTAATACTTTAGATATCATCTCCGTAAAATTCATTTCATCTTTCACGTTTTTTATCAAATTATTTAACATGTATATTTGTCTCGATAATCTTGTTTCGTAGCATTTACAACGCTCATCGCTTGTGAAGCAAATTTAGTCACGACTAGCCTAAAAATCGGCATTCTAGTCATCTCACAAATAAGTCTAGTCGTCTTACATATAAGTTTTCCTCTTCTAAATAGGAGAATAAAAATCGAACAAAGCAATAATATATTTAAACAAAAATTTATTTTCAACAAAGTGAGTGTATTTAGCAATATTGTTCCTTTTTAATTAATTGTTTTGTAAAATCCGTAGAGCACCACAATTTATTTTCAACAAAGTGAGTGTGTTAAGCAATATGGTGTTTTTTTAAATTCATTTTCATTTCAAATTAAATTACCTTTTTAAATAATTGTTTTTTAAAATCCGAAGAACACAACAATTTTGAGATCATGGCTTCACACAAAGCTGTGTTTTGCAATGCGTTAAGCAAATAGTTTATACAAATGCATTGCATCTTTTCGGGTTAGAAAACTATAAATAACCTGTGAAACACAAATTGATGTAGAATTAAAAGAGCATCACATAATAAAAACATTCAAAAGTATGATATCAGGATAGATTGAGGTTCGTATTTGATACAATCTCTTAAAAACATTTTCTTTGTTTAAGGAAATGTTTTATATAGTAACATAGATATAGATAGAGATAATTGTAATTTTGTAAGTTTGATTGTGTAGTCATGGTTATTAAAAATTCATATGTTTTGGCTTATTTTTCAAGGAGACTATCATCAAGTCACGGGTGGTGCTTTCAAGGGGCAAAGGGATGCACCCGTCTCTGCCAATGTTTCGATGTTAGTGTATTTTTTTCGATTTTTCGTCCAAAATTTTTAAAATTATATAGGTCCGCACCCGCCTATTATTTTGCGTAAAATTTCCCTGTCCCTACCAAGTTTATTGTCCAAAAAAATTTACATATTCTCGTATTGGGTTAAAAAAACGTGAAGAACGTGGCTATTAGTATTTATTATAACTGTTTTTAAACTTAAAGTGAGTTTAAATAAAGTGTGAAACTAGTTTTTATTTAAATGAATCTTGATGGCTCAAATTTAGTTTTTTTATGTGTAAGAACATGTCCTTTGAATGAATGAAGATTATTTAGTTTTACTTGTAGTTATTATTGTTTGACCCCCGAAAGTATAACCTGAAACATAACGATAGGAAAAAAAACTGGGTCCTATGACTTTCCACCCGTACAAAACTTTTAGTCAAGCTATGCCATTCTCAAGTTATACCAAATGTAATCTCGTAAGTTTGATTTTGTAGTCATGGTTATTAAACATTCATATTTTTTGGCTTATTTTTCAAAGAGAACTATCATCAAGTAATACCTTTCCATAATACGTTATTACCACTATTTATCTGGTTCCAATAATTTAAAATCTTTGTAAGCATGGAGGATTACAATTAACTATTTGATTCCAATAATCTAAAAAAAATTAAGCATGGAGGATTGATTTCAAAATGTGAAAACTTTTGCTAAATGTTTTGGTTGAAATTGAATGTTGTTTTGTTACAATCATGATTCTTGAAGTGAATACTTTGATGGATCAATTCAATCTGGCCTAGTGGGCTTAGATTGGTCATTATGAACTGGGGAATGGGGTTTGCACTTTGCACTAATTGAGACATAAGGCCCATAATCCAAACTGGACTGGACAACGGATCATTAGGCTTACAAAAAAAGTAGATGTGGTTCGCTAACCAAAAATCAGTTCTTAAACCAAAACCGAACCACTTTAGAAATCGGTTTGTAACCAAACTAACAGTTTGAAATGGGTTTGAGAACCCCATTGAAGCAAGCTAAAGCTGAACTGAACCGGAAAAAAAAGTTTCATTCCGAACCAATCCTTTCGCACTTATAAATGGGTTTTAAAACAAACCTAGGTATGGTTCAAAATCCGATTTGTGCACCTCTAGGAAAGAGGGAAAAGAAAACTAAAGAGCAAGAAGCATAAGGGACGTAAAAATTTTATTTAATTGCACATTGTGAGAATTTATTGATTCTCAAAACAATTATCTTTTTTAATAATATATTTTACTTTTTAGCGGGATTATAAGAAAATTAGACCTCGATAATGTTACTTTCTAGCAGGATCATAAGAAAACTCGACCTCGATAATGTAACAATATTTGGTATTCAAAAAATTTTTTCGATAGGGTATCTTACTAAAAAGATAACTCTACTATAAAATTTCTATCAAAAGTAAATATATTTATCACAGTTGTTAAAAGTCATCGCCTTTTGCGCCTAAGCCCATTTTTCAGGCGAGGCGAGACACTTGCGCCCTGAGTCAAGGCAATTGCGCTTTAATTCTCCAAGTGATGATTCACACGTAGGTTTCGACGCGATTTCTAGATTCCTTAGAGTTTCCAACAAAATTCTCTAAATTTTGGCATGCTTCCAGGCAAATTTCTACTTTTATCTAAGGAAAACCACTTTTCTACACCAATACACAAATATTTTAGAACTTTTGGTACTAAATAGATGATATTAAATGCTATATAATAGGTTTTGTTTATTTTATTTGTAGAATAATATTATTTTTCTAATACATGATTTATTTTTATTTTTCATTGTGCGTTTTTATTTTCTTAGGCTCTCATTTTTTTGTGCAAAAAGTCGTTACTTTATACATATATATATATGTATATGGGGGATGGTTTAAATGAGAACACCCATCTTTTGTGAAAACTATGAGAACAAATCCCAGCCACACATTTATACTCCCTTATGTTATAACTAAAAGGTTAAATTGGTAAACCTATATAAGAATCATTCCAGGATTAACTCCCTGATTTCTTCATCTCCAACTACGTGCATAAGAATGTCGACCACCATTGAATGCGCAGGTTCGTCAAAGGAGCTTATCGATCTCTATTTTTTGTTGACCAATTGTTCACACGCCATCTCTGGTAACATTCTTCAATTGATTATTGTTCACTTGAGTTTGGATTCACTTATCTTCATCGATTTCATTCCTAAATCTGCAGTTCTTGTTATTCAATCATTCAGAGTATTGGGAATTAACGGAAGGTTATGGATTCAGAATTAAAATAACGTGAAATTAGTATTATGAAAGTAATCATCTTGTACTCATAACACTTGATCTTGACACTATAGAACCTCAAGGGTTTGGTATGTTTTTTATGGATTTAAAGATCCATTAGAATCGTAACAAGTGTATGGTCTTTAGATGATGTAACCTACTATTTTGCCAAATGACCACTTGTTCATCATCAAGAGTTCGATTACTTTGATAATATATAAGTATTATATAGTGTACATTATGTCATATAGGTCAAGCATGAGGTAGGAGGTTGAACCATCCATTTAGGAACCTCTTTGTAGTTTACATAAGTCAAGTAGGAGGTGGGAGGATTTACCATCCACTTAAGACCTCTTTGGATTCACCACTACACATGTGTCTTAGACACAAGGAGGGTCATGAACTTACAAGTAAGGAATGAAATGAGACAACTAAGCTATAAAAATCATCAAGTAGTGTGTGGATTCAATGATGGATAGCCCAAGCTAGTCCAAATATCACACATTCATCAAGCTTAACTTGAGCACTACTTGTGGGTGTAAACCCTAGTCGAAAACATAAAGTTTGTGAGGTTTTATCTTCTAGTTTGACGTGTCTCAACCTTGTTTTTAAGCCTAACCAATCACATATAGTGTTGTAAGCATTAGGACATAGGTTTGAGATGAGTTGAACTCAAGTTAAACAAGTTTTATAAAAGTTTGAAGAATATAAATCAAAACAGTACACTCTGGAGCCTTTTTTGTAACATTCCAGGGCTTGATTTTCCATGGAAAACCATTGGAGATGTGCACAAGGTCAAACCAAGCAAGTGGGAAAAAGAATGGATGAAAAAGGTTAAGAAATGAGTGAGATATGCTCACTTTTGTAAGAGATAGAAATTCTACTCGAATCTTGGATTCACAGCTGATTAAAGGAAGTTTTGAGAGTGTTTTGGTGATTAGAAAAGTGTAAAAAGGCTTGGATTATGCGTGGGTTTTATAGGGAAGGATTAGGGTTGGGTTTGGTGAAGTATTAAATGTTAAAACATGTTTAAAACTCAAAAATTCACAAAAAAACCCACCCAAAACGAGTCTGGTCATGCTGGTTGCGGATCAGGCCGTTTTGACGAGATGATATATGTTTTACGGGCTAGTTTTGTTCGATGAGGAGTCCCAGCTCAGCTGGTTATGCGCGTGTTTGGTGTGGTTGCTTACCCGGGTTCGAGTCCGGGCGGTGTCCGCTTTTTTGATTCTTTTCATCAATTTCAAGTTTTCATAAATTACACCAACAGTCCGTGTACTACAGTTTCAGTAATTGCACTTTTAGTCCCTCACATTTAACTAACTAAGTTAAATAGAATACTTGGGTTTAATAACTAAAGAACTTAAAAAAACTTAACTAAGTTAATGAATAATTAAACTTTTTAAAGTAAAAAAAAATCTCATTCTTTTTAAAAATTTAATGAATAAACAATCATTTATATAAAAAATAAATAAATAATGAGTAAATATATATTTAAATGAATAGATAAGTAACTAAATAGACGCGAAAATACGGATCGTTACACACATTAGCAAATAATACAGTTGTGTGCCATATCATCATCCATATCACCAAAAACTAAATGGGTTATAACCCAATTAGAAAAAGGATCAATGGGGATCAAATTCTTACAGGCTGGGATTGCTTATGAGAATTTTTGAAGTTGAGATTATTATCGGCCAACAGGTAAAACTTAGGATTATTAAAATCCAATAACCCTTTAATAAATGTTATTTAAAATATAGGTTTAATCTCAAATGAAACCTTTTCCTTTTAATTTTACCGATAATCGTATCGGCTAGCTAAATTGTTGCTTTAATGATTTACCGATTCAACTAGCCTACGAAAGAAGGCAAACCTACTAGACCATACGGTGTGGAGGGCTTGAAAACTGGGCGTTATTCGCCATGTAGATTACACGTCAGCACGCGTTAGAAACGGGCGTTGTGCCAAAACGCTGGGTGTGGGAAGGGGTGTGGAACAGTATTGTTATTTGACACGTGACACCTATTTTTTGTTATTATTTTTATATAAAATGTGTATTTTTTTAAATAGCTATATAATAATTAACAATAATAAAAAAGATTAGAAAAGTAAATAAAAGTACATCAATTATAAAAAAGGTTACAAAATTTAAATAAAAAGTACATAAATTATAAAAAAAACAAAAGGAAAGGAAAGCTAAAAAAACCGAATTATGTACAATATTTTGCCTTTATTTTTTCTTTAAGTTGCTTGTACATTTCCCTCTCTTCGTCGTCTAGGTTGTCGATCTTCATAGCGAGAAATTTCATATCCGATTTCCTTTCCTTTTGCTTGAACATCTCGATGGCTTCCTTTTAATGGGTGCTTCTTTCTTGTTGAATGATATTGAAGATAGTCATTTGATTTTTGATGTTGACCAACACCGTGTTTCTTTCATCACCTGTAGTGTATGATTTTTCACCCGACCTCTTTTTTATTTATATCCCGTAGTGTATGATTATAAGTATGAAATGTATTTTTTACAAAAAATATAATAAATAATATACCTATAGCCAAATTCTTCGAAATTGAAAGCCAAGCTTTCGTCAACACCAACTTTTCCTTGTTTGTCAACGGATACACGCGACGATCCTCTTTTGCTTTTTTCCTTGTTAGCCTCGGTTTTCTTTTTATGGTTGCGTTTTCGTCACGCAGAAGATTTGGTTGGTGATGGTTGAGTTTTGGGTGTCGGGGGCGTTTGGGATAAAGGAGTGAGCAGTTGAGACATAAAAAGTGGGGATCCTTGAGCTTCCATTTGATGTGGAAAAATAAAAGGTAGGTTCGCAAGAAGTTGGGGTACACCATTGTGCTCGGATAGAAGTTGCGGACCAGTTGAGAACCTTGAGGGGAAGTGATGTTCGGTACTTCACCCACGCCATAAGGGTTGTTCGGATCGAAGTTGCGGTTATGTAGATACATTATTTTTTTTATAAAAGGTTGAGAGATTTTAGAAAAATTAAGATTGGGAAGAAGAAAATGAGGTGAAAATGGTGAAAAGTGTTGAGCTTTTCTATAGATATGGTAAAATATTTTTTTTCAATCAATTTTTTTAAATAATACCGTTGGAGTCCAACGGCTATATGCCACCCCATTCATAACGCGTCACATTGCCACACATTTAGCATCGGTGGAAAATTGCACCACCATCTATAAACGCAACTCACAACGCCGTCGACGGTGTGGTAAGTACGTCGTGGAAAGGCATAAACACCGTTAATCCACGCCCACACCACATGGTCTTAGCTTGTAACTGAATTTAGTGACTCCCGATTTAAGTCATGTTCCTAATAGACAGATATTAAAGTAGTCAAAATTCATATGTTTCTTTCATTTTTATTTTTGTTGAGTAAAATTCCAAAATCATCTTTGAGATTTGGGTTGATTTGCTATATCCACCCAAATAGAGTTTGTTTGCTTTTTTTTTTACAACGGGATCCTTCATGTTTGCATTTTGTTGCTAGTTCCATCCAATTCGCTAACTCCGTTTAAAATGAAAGTTAACTCAAGGCTAGTTGGACATTTTACCTATTTATTTTTGTTTTTTTGTGCTGGATCGTTTTTGGATTTCTTGATTTGAGACGATTTCCTTTATAATATGCAGGTTTCAATTTTTGTTCAATTACTTGGTTAATTCTTTCTTCCTTTCCATGTAATTATCTTCATTTTGAGGAATTTATGGATAAAAATGGGTATGAATTATTGTATTATTTCTCAGTGCACATAACCTATTTGTTAAAATGCCAAAGTGAGTTTTGTACTTTGCTTCTGATTTACATAGTTTAAATAAAGTTCTCTTGGTCAAAAGTATTATAAAAAATCTATATTCTATTAGCTAAAGCAATGATTAAACTTATTTATGTTTATGTTAGTAATAGTTTGCATCAAACCATTTTTATTCTAACTAAAATTGATTTATTTTATCATTTGAACTATGTGAAACTTTGTAATTAGTGATACTATATTTTTAAATAGGAACGCTGCTTAGAAGTTGAAAAGCAGACAACCTTTATTTGACTTAAAGAGCAGAAAATCCTTAGTCGTAAAAGAGTACATCATTGATTCAAAATTTCAAGATAAAAATACATTTCAAATTCTTGTAGACTTGGTAGGAAGGAAGTAGCGAGCGAGATTATGACTGGTTAATCGACACGAGCAGGCAACCTTCATGCTACTATTTTAAAAGGTCATTTCAATGCTGGAAGATATGCGAACATGTATGTGTATGTCTGTGATATTTAAGTGAAAGGTTTACTCAAGTCCGTAAGATGTTTAGCTGGCTTGCATACTTCCCGCACCATCAGATGAATAAGAATGTTGATGGTGCGGGAAGGATTCTTGTGTGTTATCCATACTTATGAACGTGTAATAGTTGATTATACATATGTGTAAGTGTCATGTATTCATATGTATAAGAAACAACATTATATGTATTTTTAAATTTAAAATTCTCAACTCAGATCTCTAAATTCTGATCAATTAAATGGCAAATGTCCAATATATTATATTAACATTTTTGTTTGTCATGTATAATGTAAACCGTCATTTCCATAGATTGTTTGTACAAAAAAAAAACCAAACCAAACCTTCATTTTCATGAATTCTTTGTAGATTAAGTTTGAGTTTGTTTTCTTATTCGTTTTTTGATTTATTTGTCTAACTGTATGTTTTACACATGTGTAAGTGTCTGTGTTTACACTTGTGTAAATTTGTTCACTACCACTAACCGATGGCATATACCATATCAGTACCAGTGGAGCCTTAAAAGGATCATCATTCACTATATGAGGATGGATGTAGTCTGGTGGTGGAGATAATTCAACATGTGATTGATTCGGGTCCATTGATGGAGGTGAAGTAACAAGTGGTAGCGGAGGCAGGGACATTGGTGGAGGTGATGGTGGTGTTATATATTCTTGTATCAAAGTTCCGGTATTATTATGTGTTTGGGTTTATTTTCTTTATTTGTTATAAAATTCTATTTGTGTAAATGTTTGTTTTCCACATGTGTAAATCTCATGTAATCCTATGTAAATATGTCTTACACATGTGTAAATGTGTTAATTGTTACTTATTTGTTTCTATTTTACACATTTGCATCTGAATTACATATGTATAAACTGTTAATTAATCCAAGATAGTATTAAGGAAAAACTAAAAGTATTATATTATATTGACCAACAAATAGGATTTAAACCAAAATAGTATTACAAAAAAAAATCAGAAATATTAAATTGTCCAACAAATCGTAATCATTGACATACGGTAACCATGATAACATAAGTTACAATCCTTGATATACGCTACGACGGTAACATAGAGTCAAGTCATAATCCATAATATCATCTAGTCTTTTTTTTTTTTCATTTTTGTCTCTCTCAAACTCTAATGTTTTATTGATCACATATTCTCAGTGGATATTCTCTTTCCAAAGTATAATCCTCGTATCACTTTCTAGGCTTCTACAATTGAACTCTCAAAGTTCTCTTTGCCATTTTCAAACCAACGATAAAATGTACCATTTTTTTTTTCTGAAGTATGCCTGGTCAAAGTGACAAAAGTTCAATACCATTAAGCCATTTGTTTTTACTCTTATTCTAAACAAATAATCTGGCTGACCTACACATGTGTAAATGAGCAGAACTGCTCACTTACACATGTGTAAACAACCTACTTACATATGTGTAAATTGCACAATAATCATATTCATTTGTTGTAATAACATTGTTTCAATGTGCACATGTGTAAATATATTTATACACTACATATATAAACATCTTATTTACACATGTGTAAATTTCTTAATCACATAAATACAATATTAAGTAAGATGATTTACACATCTATAAGTTGCTTAATTACACGAATAAAATATTAACTAATATGATTCACACATGTGTAAACAACTTATTTATACATGTGTAAGTTGCTTAATTACATAAATACAATATTAACTAAGATGATTTACACATGTGTAAACATCTTACTTGCATACGTGTAAACATTTTATTTACAATGAACCGACCTTACACCAGAGTTCAACCACAAAACTTTAGAGTTTGTCACCACGACTCCTGAAAGCATTGGTTGTGCATTCCATCACATCGACCTTGAAAAAATCTGCATAAAAGGAGATTAAAGATAAAGGAGAGAGCAACAGATTCGAAGGAGTTTGAAATCTGGAAATTAGTTTTATCTTAATGTTAATTCGCTTTGAGGATTCCGTTCAAATTTGTTGCCCTAAATACAGTTGTCTACAAACTCCAACAAACAGATTTATATTTCAAACCTAAAACTGGTGGTTGGAGCCGAACAGATCTAATCTATACTCAAAGGTACAAAAGTAGAATGTTTATTTTCTTTAACTAGTATAATTAACACATGTGTAAACCTTGAAATCAATGCTTAATTTTTAACTATCATGATTTATGCATGTGTAAACCTTTGAATCTATGTTGATTTTTTTCAACTATAATAATTTACACATGTGTAAACCTTCATATCTATTCTTTTTTTAACCTATTATGATTTACACATGTGTAAACCTTCATATCTATGCTTATTTTCATCATACTAGTATAACTAACACATGTATAAACCTTCAAGTGTAAGTTTCTATTTAGACATCTGTAACTGTTTGTTTTACACATGTGTAAGTGTTTTTGTTTTACACATGTGCAAATTCTCAGTTAAACATGTGTAAATTTGTTTTACAAAGTTTATGTTTACACATGTGTAAGTGATTCTGTTTTACACATATGTAAGTTTCGGTTTGATACACTTACACATGTGTAACTTTTTGATTTTGTTTAATCATGAATTAGAGTTCAAAATCACATATTAGATCAAATCAGAACTGATGGCAGTGTAAATTTGTCAATGTCCAAGCAATATATATATATATATATAAGATCTCAAGTGGATGCTCCCTTAAGTCAAATTGCATACATATATATCATGATACAGACAATAAATAACATTCCAGCCCTAATTTCATGATCTCAAAACTTAATTTATGAAATCAGAGTAGAGATTATCGACAAATCAAATACTCAATTTCCTAAATAACCACCACAACACCAAACACATAAAATAGAACGATTTTTCAATCACTTCAAGAGTTCTAACTTGTTTTTGATGAAACTGAACAATAATACAATTAGAAAAACCAAACCTGAGTCACCTTAAAAGCATTGAAAGTACTCCCAGCGGCCTCTTAATGTTCACCGTCGGTTCGATCATTGTTAATACCTCCTCAAAACCTTCGATAAATTCCGTTTTGCAGGTTGATTTCGTGAGGAAGACAATGGATTTGGAATTTTCACGTTTATAAATTCCGTTTTGCAGGTTGATAAATTCTGTTTTGCAGGTTGATAAATTCCGCAAAACCTTCCTCAAAAATCTTTAATAACTTCAGATTTGAGATTTGCAGGTTGATTATGTGAGGAATATGGGGGGATCTGAAGATATTGATTCGATTTTGTGAGGGAGAAAGTGAATTTGAGGGGTGCTGAGTAATTGGATGTGATTTTACAATCTTGCCCTTTTTAATCTTATTTAATGGTCTCCTTCTCATTTAAACCCTCACTAATCTTAACCCTTGATTTAAGATGATATATGGATGAAAATTGTTCCTGGGGTTCTCAAGATAACCCTCCCCTCTATATATATATATAAAGTTAGATAACTATCCACTTTTAAATAAAAATAAAGAGTAAGTTATTGTATAAATGGGTCTTAACATACAAACTGGCTTAATGTAAAAAGTGAAGGATAGATTTTTTATTTATCACGTATTTTAGTCTCAAAATCAAAAAACAATCGTGTAAAATCATGATTTTACATTTTGCAATTTTAATTTTAATTACTGTAGAGCAATTATAATTATTATAGAGTAATTATAGTAATTACTCTGCTAGTTTAAAATCATAATTTTTTTTCATTTTGCCATTCAACATCATATTTAAGTAGATCGAGAAAAAAAATTAAAAAGAAAAAATTTCCTTCATCTCTCATGTTAATTTGTATGTTAAAATCCATTTATATTTGATTTTTATAAAAATAAAAATAAAAGGAGTGTTGATAATTTTTTGGTCAAATACTTATAATCCAATGGATTTATATTAAAACTGAATTGTAAATAAAAACAAACATATAAAGTAAGATTATGCGTCACTCACGCTATCCCATGTGAGATGTTGGCAACTTTTCAGATGTGTGATACATAATGCCTCTAAGAGGAAACCAAAACAAAAATAATATCAATAATAATACCAAACCAAAACAAAAATAGTCTCACAAAAAAACAAAACAAAAACTTTACAAAAATAACATCAAGAATTAATTAAGCACCTTTATTGATTATTCGTTAATAAACCAAAACAAAAACTTTACAAAGATAATATCAAGATTTAATTAAGCACCTTAATTGATTATTCGTTAATAAGTACTCACAATTTTGTTTTATTTTTGAATAATTTAATAACACAACTAGGTTACAACCCCGTGTATTACACGTGTTAATAATATAATGTTATAAAAATAATAATAAAAAATATGTATTAAAACACGGTTGAATGAATCCGTTTATTATACTAATAGAATAAAATATAATATGATTTGTTAACATATACAGTCATTAAGATATGTATTTAAAAATGAACATTAACTTGACAAATTAAAAATTTTGTTCAAACAATTTAAAAAAAATCAATTGGGTATTAACTTTGATCTTTTAATACTATATATTCTTTTATTATTTAACATATTATATTTTTACCATTCTTACCACTAATAACATTAAGTATTTGAAAATTTTTAAATCATTATATAACAATTATCATCATTGTTGTTTTTCTAATATTTTAATCAACATAATTTTGAACTTGATGAAGTTTTAAAGTAAAATATATAAGTTTATTTAAAAAATTAATATTTAATATTATATTAAAATTATTTGGTTAATGCTACAATATTTGTCATTAATCTTTAATTAAAATATATAATCTACAATTAAGAAGGAAAGATGTGGGAAAACTAAAAAGTATATAGTTCGACGCATATATTTCTTGACAATTTGGTAAATAACCTATCAAATTCAAAATTTTCTTTTACGCTTATTATTATTTGAATACAATATTAGAAAACGAATTTATACGTTTAATTTTACATGTATATGTAAATAAAAAATAATACATGTGGAAGTTTGTTATTTACACACATGTAATTTTTTTGTATTTACATATGTGTAAAATTTTTATTAAAAATTGTTTTGAGAGGATAAATGAATTATTTAAAGAGTATATTCTTTTTAGTGTTATAATCTATACTATATAATAAAGATACTATTTAGAGAACACTTGTCATCATACTAGGCTATTATATCGTTTGATTTTCCCGTTAATCTCTTATGGATGATTATTATTTAGTTTAATCTCTTCTATTTGTCAATAGATATTATTATTTAGTTTAAATTTAATATATACTTCTTATTTATAATATTATTTATTTGATTTTCTATATCATATTATATTCATTATTTATATTACCTAAGTGTCATATGACAACTACAATTTTTAGTTTTCCTTTTACCCAAATTATTACTTCTTTTTGAGAGACACCTATTTTTTATTCTGAATATACAAATTAACTCTTATTCTTTTCGATGATGTAATTATCTTTAATAAATTTTAAATTTTTACCATAGTGTGTGTGTGTGTGTGTATATATATATATAATGCTAGACATAAAATCGAAAAAATTTTTGAATCACATCAATAACTTAATATAAAATATAATTATATGTATAACATGCACTTTTTAATAAAATAATACCAAACAAAATTACAAATATAAAATCATTGATTTTACTAACAATAACAAAGTCTTAAGTTTTTAAAAATTATTCAAAAAATATAACTAAAAACATATGACATTATAATAGAGTTAACCGATTTATCATCATACAACCTCCTAATTATTCAATCATATTATTTCTATCTTATATTAACTAACTAAATAAAAATCAATATTAAATTTTATCCTACTTCAAATGTCGAATAGAATACTTCTATTTTTCTAGTAAAATATTATCCCTAAACTTAAATTGTTAATTTAAGATATTTTAAATAACCAAACTATTTATCACCAAAACCAAACTTTGTATTAATATATTATTTATTTTTATATTCATTATTAAAAATTATTATGTCGATTTTATTACATAATTTTTTAAAGAAATTGTATATAACTTTCAATATTACTTTATATATAAAATTAGATTTATTACGGTTCTTTAAATATAATTTATATTCTATCACTCAAATAGCTGCTTATTTGCTTCTTAAATAACATGTTTGACAACTATATCTTCTTTTCAATAATCATCTCCGCAATCACCATATCTATCGCGTACCGAGTATATCCATTAGTTTTTTTAAATATTTTTTTATTATTTGGTATATAAAATCATATTTATTCAGCCCGTGTAATACACGAGGTTTCTAAATATATAACTTTTTTTATTATTTGGTAAACAACATTACATTTACTCAACCTATGTAATACACAAGGTTTTTAAAGATATAGTTTTTTTTATTATTTGTTATATAAAATTATGTTTATTTAACCCGTACAATACATATGGTTCTTATAAATATAACTTTTTATTATTTAATATATAAAATTATATTTATTCAACCTGTGCAATAAAGAAGGTTTTTAGAAATATATGCTTTAGGATATATAAAGTTTATTTATTTAACCTGTGTAATACACGGGGTTATAATCTAGTTTAATTATAATAAAAGTTTTGAATTACATATCTATATATGTATAGATTATTAAAATTCATGATAAACAAAACATGAATATAACATAATAATATAGATTAATATTGTGCAATGTAATTCGGATAAATACTAACAATTTTTTGTATTGTTTCAAAAATGATATCTAAATTTTGATAGGATTTATCTGTATAAATAAATAAGATCTTTATTCACTATAGTTAGTTACAATTTACATATAGATAATTATTTGAAATTCTAATGCTATATATATATATATATATATATATATATATATATATATAGTCTCAGAATCCTATAAAAAACACACTTTTCGTGAGAAATATAAGAAGACATAAAAATTCATATGTAGGCATCATTTTTTGACTTGGGCATAATATTTTGGGTTGTTTTGACAAAAAAACACAACATATAACAATTTAAGACACAATACAATGAATTGTAGTCTTAAAACATAAAACACCATGCCGAGAACACTAAGTAGTGTGTTTTAGCTATGTTTTAAATTGTTATGTTTAGTGTTTTTCTTGCCAAAACAACCTAAAACACTATGGCTAAGTCCAAAATATGATGCATACTTATCAATTTTTATGCCTTCTCACACTTATCACGAAAAATGTCCTTTTTACAGAGACCTCACCATATATATATATATATATATATATATATATATATATAAACACACACACTAGGTTATACCCCGTGTATACACGGGTTAAATAATAAAAATAGTTTATTTGTAAATAAGACAAGTAGACATACATGATATTCATTCCACAAGCTTTTCATGTTTTGCCCGTCGTTGTAATCAATTCTTTGGGAAATTTTTTAATTATTTTTACACCGACAATGAGATAACGAAGTAATGAAATAATTTTTATTAAATAAATCGAATAATCTACAATATATTTGAATAAAAATAAAGTTTTAAGTATCTAAAATCCAACACACAAATCATGTCAAAATTTAGAAAAAAAACTCGAAGTTGTTACATTTTAATATTATATTTTAGTTTTTAATGTATTAATTAATTATTGTACAATATATTAAGTTTATTAAAAGATATCCAAATCACTACAAATCTAAAATATATGCATTAATATAAAAAAAATAACTATTTTTTATTATGTTTAATCATTGTCTATATTGTTGAATCTATTTAATTGTAGTAAAATATATTTATTTGTTAATCGTTCAAAAAAAATATTTGTTAATGATACAAAATAAAACAAAAAATTGCATGTGGCAATTGTAGTTAAACATGATAATGATTAAACAAAATAGAAGTTACTTGTAGTAAAATATATTACTTGTAGTTATCCATATAATATTTTTAATTAATTATCCGTAAAGTATTTTAAATATAAAATGGAATTTAATTAATATTACATTTAGGTAGCATGAAAAATTACCATGTCCTATTTGTTGGAATGAGAGACTGACATGTGTTTTACTAATATTTAGATTAGATTTTAAATAATTTTGAATAAAAATAAATCAATTGGTGTTTTTAATTTCTAACTCTATTTAATTAATTACCTATCCATGTTCGAGTTTGGGTTACGCAATAATCTTTTTTACTTTAATTTCAGTAGGTCTCCCAACCTTTTCCATATTCTTTAAATTCATATAACAAATAATAATAAAGATAACAAAAATATTTTTAAATAAAATAAAGAATAAATTACAAAAATCGTCGGCTAGATTGCAAAGTGTGTCATTTGTATTCAAAAAGTACAAAAAACGTACTTAATGTTTGCAAACCCTTAAACGTTTGGAGATTGGTAAAATATGTGAAATTGGGTTATGAGAGAAAGATAGTGATTTTTAGTGTTTAGGGTAAAATGATTAAAATATTTTTGTATTGGGTCCACTTGATCAAGTTTAATTATGAAAACTAACCGAGTTAGAGCTAAAGGACATAACGTGTAACGAAATGCAAACATCAAGTACGTTTTTGTACCTTTGAAGAGAAATGACATACTTTGCAATATAGTGTCAACATAAAGGACGATTTTTGTATTTTACTCTAAAATAAAAGTAAAATTATAAGATTGAGATATAGATAGAGATTGCCATGTGACATTAATTGGAGTCTTTTATTAATATTTAGATATCAGTTACAATCCTTAATGTTTATATAATTTCAAGATCACGTTTTTTTATCAACTTTTCCTTCATATATATCAAATTAGTATGGAAATTAATAATATAACTTACCAATTAATTCAGAGGGAAAATGGATCTCTAGATTACCTCAATGATTGACATGTGTCCCTAATTGGTTTACTTTATTATATAGTATAGATAGATATTGTCTAGTTTGTTTTTACGAAGATTCTAATATAATTTTTTAAACAACTTTGGTTTTAGTACATAGTATTTTTGGGTCTCGTAAGCAACTTTGACATGTATTTGTATTGTTAACCTAGGTGTAACATAATGACATACTTTAACATCATTAACCTAGGTGGAACATATTTACGCACTTTGACTACCCAACAACGATAATGATTGCATATTTTTTGTTTGTATTTTATGTTTGCGTTATTATGAATTTGAAAACGAATATTTACGCATTTTGACTACCCAACAACGAAGAGGACTGCATATTTTTTGTTTGTATTTTATGTTTGCGTTATTATGAATTTGAAAACGAATATTTCAACTAGCCAAAGACGAACGTCATCGTTCGACTTATGAGTATAATAAAAAATGATTTCATCTCTCAATTTATTATTTTTATGTCATACAGATCACACCCAACTCATTGTTTATTCAAGTTACCAACTATTTTTTGTTGGGAAAATAAGGTTCAAGAAAAGATTATGACATGATTAAAATCCCAAATAACGCTTTGTTTTGATAATTTCTTGAATTTATAAATGGTGTTAATGGTTATCAATTAACGATGTGCATATACTATATACATGTCACTTAACACTTAACGATTGAGAAACATCAAGATTATCGTACACAAGACTCATCAAGTGTAAAGATAAAGAATAAATCAAATGATGAATCAATACTACAACGATCAAGACATAGGAAATGAATTACAACAATCATCAAGTGCAACAAATCATGAGGTGCAACATATTGTTATATGTAAAGATGAAAGACCAGAGAAACATGAAAAATCATCTACTAAGATCAATGCATGATACATTAATCGGAGTGTCGAGCCCCAGTCAAAAATAATATTTATAGTCCCAAATTACCCTTAACAACGTGTTAGTGGTAGTAAGGGGTCGAACCACAAATAGTTTGTGGTTTGCGCGCAGACGTGATTGATTTTTAAGAATGTTATCACTTTTATGAAGCTTGCTAAGAAATTGATTAATTTGTTTGTTTGAAAAGGGTGTCGGAATGTACCGACGATTTTTAGTTTCAATTACTAAACTATGAAAACTCGAGAGGTTGTGATTATACTAAAACTTGCTTTAAAGGTTTTAAACAATAGTGGAAAACAAGGTTCACACCCAGTTTCAACAATTGTTCGGACCTAGAGTTACTACACGTTTTAAGTTGGTTCAATCGAATTAGTTCATTAACGGAAAAGCACAATTGAAAGCGTTAGGAGATTGGTAAAATATGTGAAATTGGGTTTTGAGAGAAAGATAGTGATTTTTAGTGTTACTACAAATTGTTCGGACCTAGGGTTACTACACGTTTTAAGTTGGTTCAATCGAATTAGTTCATTAACGGTTTAAGAATCACAAGGCTTAGGTGCCAATTGCTATCAACGTCATAGACAATGGACCACAATGCACTTCGTTACCTCGGACAAGCAAATCCTATCAAAAGACAAGACATAAATACGCATATTCATTTCACAAAGTCAAATTTCATAACTCACTCGACAATTTGTAAATTCAATACAAACGTAAGATAATTATCTTGTGATTCAAATGTAATTCAATTTGTCACAAACCAAATCATAAACAAGTAGCAAACCCTAGAATCCTTACAAAAGTCTACACCAGGGTGAAACCTGCGGGAATTAGCCGCTCTTGATGAACAATACACCATCAACGATTTGTGAACTCTTGACTTTGAACATCTTGAAGCTTAAGATGTGATGGAGATGATGATTAGGCTTTAGGATGGATGATGATGATGATGAACAATGGATTGAGGGATTGATGATTATGGTGGGAAATTAGGGTTAGGATTGAAGGTGATGGATTCGATGATTGGTGTGAAGAATAGTGAAGATGGATGAGTTCTTGGCTCCAAGAAGGTGTTTCATACGCACAAAACTCATAACTCCTTTGAAAATGGTCAAAAACAACTCATATACCCGTCCCCAAACAACAAACAAGAAAATTTCGCGTTTGGCAATAGGAGAGGGCGTCACCGACGATACTTGGTTTTGTTGTTTTCCTCCGACGCGCTAATCTACTGTCTACGATAATTCTGTCCGACGGAACATCTGAGGGGCTTGGCCGACGGCCCAGGAGGGCATCAGTGACCATGCCTGCAAATCCTATTCTCTGAGTTTTCCATTTCTCGCTCCTGGTTGACCCGTTTTCCATCCTGGTGCTCCGTATAGCTCCCGAATAGCTCCTTAAACTCCATTAGACCTGCAAAACACAATTCCATTTAAAAGTAGGCTATTCAAAACTAAAAGTTACGTAAAACATCAACTTAAACATAAGAGAACACCGATTTTCAACCACGCATCATACATCAAGAAATTGATTGGGGATTAGAGAGAAAAAATAATTAAACCTTAATTACAAGATAACAAATTAATCTTTACTATATAAGTCTTAGTTAAACTATACAAGTTGGTAAACTGGATGGACTTTAAATTTTGAAAATGGAAGAGTCTAGTTGGTTTCTTCTATTTGTGGGATGTAATCATGGTGAGACAAATGTTACCATAAATGGAAGGAAAGCAACCATGTTGTACCAAACCATCACAATGCTTTGAAAACTAAGCATCTATGATGATAATTGTCAAATGGTTGCTTTTAGAAGTGAAAATTCAAAGGTATATGTAACATTCGTTGTAAAACGGGTTTTCCAAAACCCGCTCCGTTTAAATTCAAGTATTTATTAAATGTTCTGTTACACATTTATTCATCTTACAATTTGTGTTAATAAATTTTTATGGTAAATAAATAAATAAATAATTATATAGTTAAAATAATAAATAAATAAAAAGTAAAAATAATATTAACAAATGAAGTTCAAAAATAATAAAAATAAATACAAAAGGGGCAACCGGGTTCGAACCCGGGTCCTCATCAAACACACACACAGCTTACACCACTCCATTACAGACACACATCTGATTTATTTCAAAATCAAATAAATCTTATATTAAGAATAGCGCGCTATACCAGTTCAAACTACCCGCCCAGACCACATCTGTAACTCCAAGAATTTCATCAAATCACCGTTTCAATCTAGAAATTTAAGCTGCAAAACTGTTTCAAATCGCACATTAAGGCTCAATTATGATGCAAATCAATTATAAATCATTAAGATCATCAATTTCTTGACGTAAACGGTCAAAAAACGGAAATCAACTTAAAACCATTTCTTCCCTATAAATAGCGATTCACAATCTTTCTGTTAAACTCGCTCATTCTCACAAACCTCTCTAAAATCTCTCTGTCTTCAAATTCTACTTCCCCGGAATCTTGTGTTGTTGTCGGAAGTATCGCCGGAGGAGTCAGACCATTTTCTTTTCGGTACAACCATCTCTTTAAACCTTTTATTTTATGTGTTATTGATAACTGGGGTAATTAATCAGCAAATACAAAACAGTTTTAGAATTTAACAATCGGGTATGATTTATGGGTTTTTATGGTGAAGAGATGAAGTTTATAATGTGTTTAAGTATAATTAAAATGAGAAGTTTAACCGGGTTAGACGCACAGTCCAACGGTGGACTGTGTGCAATTACAAAACATACGTCCCGGGTTCGAGTCTCACATGTTACCGACTTTCTGAAATAAAAACCAATCTTTTTAAACCTATTCAGATCACCCTTCAGTAAGTATATATAATTAATATACGGCTCGATGAATTTCTAAAATCCTTTTTAATTAAATGAAATTCTGATTTAGCTGAGCTTGTATATATATATATATATATATATATATAAAATTAAAATCAAGATTATTTCGGGTTAGACACGTAGCTCAGTTGGTAGAGCTGCGTGCACGTATACGGGAGGTCATGAGTTCGAACCTCACACGATGCCAATTCCAAGCACAGTCCGACCGGTCAGACCTGATAAGGTCTAATATTTTTTATTCCTATTTTCTTTATTTTTTTATTTAATAATCCTTTAAAATACTTAAAAAAATAAGACTTTTCTAGTTTAAAAATTGTAACAAATACAATCAAAATAGACCTAAAAATCTAATAAAAGGCATTAATTAGAAATATTAATTTCAAATAAAAGTTATATATTTATCGAATTATTACGTGATTATTTAGGTTAGTTTCTCTCGTCGGTTGAATCTTAAATCGTGCGCATTCATCGTCAATTCAAGAAAACGCACCCAATGTGAGTGAATCCTTACAAATTCCCCTTTTTATTCATGTTTTGGGGTGTATCATATGTCGTTTACCTAATTTTGTTTATTCAAACATTGTGCTACTACCATTATATGTTCTAAGTTTATGTAATAGTTGGTTGTTGTTATATGTGGTTACATTTTCTCATTTTAGTGCAATCATTCACATTAGGCCCATCAGTTCCTCGTTGAATACGAGTTGAGCATCGCGTGCCTCATTAGATCGGGCTCCGTTTGATTGAGCCTTGATCTCACAGTTCATCATTTATCATACTCATGTGTACATTGTTTGACGTTATATGGTTTGTGGATAGTTTTACACATGCACATGCTCATATTTGGTTTATGCACACTTTTATTAAATTAATCAATATAACTAATTCTTTCAAATGATTAAATGAGATTCACTCGCCAACTTTTGTTGAGCCAAATCTTTATTTTACTCATGATACAGGTGGACATGCTAAGGAGAGGAACACTTAGGATTTGGCTTTAGAAGAATAAAAAATTATCTGTCTAAAACATTTTCGTGTTTGTATGTTTTAAGTGTTTTTTGGAATATTTTCTTTTAAATTTGAATAAATAAATATGAAATTTTATTATAGTAAATGTCATGAGCTTTGATGAAAACCCAATCATGACCCGACTACCATTTCCGCTACAGGTCAGGGTGTGACAGATTGGTATCAGAGTTTTTGACTATAGGGATATAGGATAAGTAATTTTTGGGATTAAATGACTTAACATGTGAATATGGTAATTTTGATGAAATTAAAGTGTGTAGTTTAACATAAGGATCACCAATTATGACGAATTTGTGTTAAGATGATCATGGCATGATCATCAAGGGTTTTGATGTTAGCTTGGAGTCTAAAAATAAGACTTGCTTAATTTTAGATGAAATGATATTTTATATAATTTTTGGTTTTATAATCTTATGGGTATTTTTTATAGAAAGTGTGTTTTTATGTAGAAATGTAGTATAAGTAAAATATCCAAGTCTTGGATTTTTTGTGAAAACTATGTATAGGGGCAGGATTTAGGGAAAACACCTGTAAGTGTGAAACGGTGAGATCGCCTCTCATCCGTTGGATCAAAACAATCTACGGATTAGATTGGCGCGGTGATGTTTTCGTAAATAACATCAACTTTATTGTGTAGACGCGCTTCATTAAGGGTAAAATGGTCTTTTGACTTCTTTAAAATAAAACTCCATGTTTATGCATAAAACACCATTAAAATTCCCGCCATTAAACATCAGTCCCTTCCATATGAAATGCCATCTTTATCTAAAACGTCATTCATACAAACACTAAAAATTAATGATGGGACGCGTTACAGTATTAACAGACAAAGCTGAACAAGCAGTAACTGAAACTTTATTACTAACATTTAAATATTCCCGCCTACACTAAGCGCCAAATACATCATTATATAAATGATTTTAACATCACTTCATTGATCATACTCAGAAAACGCTATCTTTAACCAAAACGCCAAAGTAAAAAAAATCGGAAAAAAGAACAAATGGCAAACATCATTTCATGGAAATTCAACACTAGAATCAATAAATTCGTAATCCTCTTTGACAACAGAAGAAGAGTGTTTGTGAAAACCGCCAGAGCCATACTGAACTTGGACGAAGAAGTTCAAAGGGGGATCCTAGCACTTGGCATTCCTCTTGATAACCTCAGTGACAAAACACAGACGGTTATAAGAAGATTAACAAGAAAATTCAGTATGTATTGTGCAAATCCAATTATGAATCCAATCATCCAATCTTGGCGTTATGATGAAAAAATAGACTTAGTGAGTGCTGTACGGGACAACGGGGAGCAGTAAGCCTACACGATTGAAAACATCATGATCGAACAGAGACTTGTCTTCCTACAGGAGTTATGCAACGCAACATGTTTGAACCCAGCCATGACCATAAATTGGCATTGTTGATTGACATGTTCATGTGGAGGTGTCAAAGTCTTCAAGAGAAGAAAATGATGACAATGAAGATCTGGATGAGAATTTTGATGAAGAATCAGAAGAAGAAGACGAGGGGAGCGATGGATACTTCTCACACCAGATCCCTCCTGACGAGGGGTTTTAGTTTTTTTTCTTTTCTTTTTGTGGTGTGTTATTTTCGGTGGTTTTTAATAAAATACTTTATTTCACTAATTACATATAAAACGCAAAAAATCCCCACAAACTATAATAATTCTCTTTAATTACATATTATTCAAAACTTACACAATTATATAAAACAAAATGCAAGAGAATATTAATTAAAAATGTGCAAGTATGATATGTCTCAAAATGCCATCTTTTGTTTCAAACGCCTAACATTAGTTTCACTTAAAAAAGTTAATTAGTTGTATTTTCCCATTTTTTAATCTAAAACACCATTCATACAAAATGCCTAACTTAGTGATGTGACTGACGTGTTGCAGATTTAACAAATAAAGTTAAACAAACGGTAACTTAATGATGGGACGTGCCATCTTTATTACTAAAATTTATTATAATAAATTCCCGCCCAAATTACGCGCCAAAAACATCTTATATAAACAACCTATCAGGCCGTTCCATTGATTACACCAAAACAAATGCCATCTCTTACTAAATACCATATGGCAAACCTCTTTTCTTGGAGATTCAGTTATGTTCTCGATAATGTTTCACTGAATAAGGTGGACAACATTCTTAGATCATTCTTAAGTGAGCATTATGTATGTTGTCCATCTCATTCAACAAAATCTTATTGAGATAATTCTCACCTTATTCAACTTAAAACACCAAAAACTTTAAAAATCACACATCGCAAGACTAGAATTGTGCGTTCTAACATGCTCAAAGATTGCATATGAAAAAAATAAAAATGCCAAATGAGTGTATGTTGTGTATTTCTAACATGCTCAACTATTGAGTAAGAAAAACAAGAAAAATTACAAAAATGACAAATTACTCTTCACTTGCTCTCGAAAACCGTGTTGTTCTTCTTTTAATTACGGGCTTCGTGCATGTCGATGTGTAGTGTCCGAAAGCTTTGCAATTCTTACATTGTCTTTCTTTCACCCCAGGCTTTGTTTTTTTTGTTTTCTTAATTGCTTCCTCTTGTTTGGGTTTCAAACGTTTGCGAGATCTAGAACATTTTGACTTATACCCAACAGGGACTCTTATCGGATTCTTTTCGTTTTGATATTGCCCTGTTATCTCTACAAATCTATCTCTAGTACTAGGAAGAGGAGCAACAATATGCATATCTTGAACTTTCTTCATATAAGATTGAACATGATCGTTGAATAAGGATAGCTCCTCCTTATTACCAGATAAACGGTTCAAAGTATACTCCATTGCAAAAGTAATTTCTTGCATCATACTTTGCACATCGGGATCAAGCTCGGTTTGGATAAAATCACGACTCATTGAGTAATCTAAAGAGCAATTTGGCGAAGCCTCTTTACGCCATCTATTCAAAATGTACCGTTTTGGAAATTCCTAACATCCAAACTTCTTAAAACATAAAATATATGTCTACATATCAAACCAAACTGCTCAAAACGCCTACATGAGCAAGTGCTGGTGCAATTAGACTTATGGTACATTAGCTGAAAAAACGCCAAAGACAATAAATGTATAAATGCCATGCAGACACTGTATGTAGAACTCCATGGAGAAAAATATAAATAAACGCCATGCTCAGAAAACGCCATTATTTACTTCGAATAAGGATGTACAAGGTTGCTGGAAATCATTTATGTAGAACTTAACAAACCAATCGGCCTTCTCTTTATACCGTTGATTTATGCAATCCGCAATCGCAATTAGCTCAACTTGAAAATCACAAAAATAGTTTTTTTTTTGTATATCTTAGCAGCTTGGTTCTCCAACACTTTATAATTACTTTTCAACTGGGGTCGTTTGTATCGAGATTCATGGTCACTTTTCTGGTGCGTGTGACGTTGTCCTTCTATTGCCGTTTCATAATTAGTCATGAACTCAACAAGAGTAGATTTTGCATTGCACAGTTGGCCAAAAAAATGTTTCTCACTCTCCGACCTTGATGTCGTACGCATAAGGCCCGAGAGTTCCTCATTCTATAGTATGCAGGAATCCAAGAATTCCTAAGGGCAAAAATATTAGAAAGCCAATCATTGTCCTCCAAATTAAACTCTTCAATAACATCTTCTCATCCTGATTCAAACTTTTCGGGTGTAAGAATGTTCGTCCGCACAACACCACAAATACGTTCTTTGAAATTGGATGAATTGCATAACCTAACACCAACTTGTATAAAACACAAAAAAGCCATGGAATAAATACTATATAAACAAAAAACTAACATAGAACACCCTTAAGAATGACAAAACGCCATATATATTTAAACGCTAAACACATGAAAATAGGAACATCAACCTTTAGAGAAAGTTTATGCATCACGTGACACATGCATAACCGATGCCTCGTTTCAACAAAATAACAAAATTAGCCTGCTTCATTGCTGGATCCTGGTCAGTGACAACAACTTTTGGTTGAGAACCAACAACTTTTAGAAAAACTTTCAACAACCAGATATACGTATCAGTAGTTTCTGATGCCAATAGTGCAGCACCAAATGTAACATTGCAATGGTGATTGTCTATACCAATGAACGGTACAAATACCATAGAGTATCTACATATGAAAACGCCATTGATAAATGAAACTGGAACAAAAAGCCAATGCGTCTAATCATTGAAAATGCAAAAAACACACAGAAAAAAATAGAATTGTAAATATTACTTGTTGGAACGATACGTGGCGTCAAATAAAATCACATCACCAAACACGTGGTAATTACGTTTACATTGATCATCACACCAAAAAAGTTCCTTCGAATGATTATCATCGTCTGTGAAGTAATCATACGAGAAATTAGGCTGGGACAATTTTTTTTCATGCAAATGTCTCACAACCATCTCAGCGTCATATTCCCCTATAAACAAGTTAATTTGCCTTTTGTAGTTCTTAAAATCAACTTTACTTGCACCCATGTCTTCAAAACCACCAAAAACAAGTCTTCATAACGCCTTAACCGGTCCCAAATTCAACTTAGACATGCTATGTATAACATGCTTATGGAGCTGAGTGAGGTGTCGTTCAGACGGGAGAAAATGCTTATCAGGCTGTTTAACAAAACCATGGTTGTGCTCCTCAACAAACTTATAGATCTTCCATGATCCAGTCTCAAATATTACACATAATAGTGCTCCACAACCAGTCCTCTTTGTAAAATTGGATCGCATAATCCTTTCCTTTGATTAGGGTCCAACGTATCAACCTTCTTGTCCTTATATACCCTAGATCTCGTACACATGTAATACTTAATATGTGTTACTCCTTTGGTGTTTAGATTTCAGTCCCTTTCCTAACAAAAAAACCACAAGGCATTGCAAACCTAACATACATTGAATAACAATCATCAAGGCTTGGGAATATCATGTTTATTTTTGGCTTTATCTATTTACTAATGTCAAATGGAAAACTAGTTTTCGGGCAAAAACTTTCATTCGAAGAAACACCCTCGTCTGAAAAAACATTATCGATAAAACGCCATTAATTGAATAATAAATAATAAAAATTAATGAAAATACCATAATGAAAACGCTATCAGTTGAATAATAATCAATATGAAGAACTGATAATACATTCTTCCTGACACATGTTAATGAAAACGCCATAAGTTGAATAATCAACGAATAGTAAGAACTAATGTTTACAAATTAACGCCAATATCTAGAGTAAATTGCACAAAACATCCTTTATGTTTCCTTAAACTTGCAGGTTCCAGCCTTAATGTTTAAAAGTTGCTAAAAACAGCCTTTAAGTTTATTTTTGTTGCGGGTTCAATCCTTTACAGCTAACCACGTTATTTTCTTCAGTTAAGTTCCCTCACATGCATAACATGTGAGGGTATATTCGTCATTTTGGTTGATCTTCCACCTACGTCAATTATAAGAAAAAAGAATATTTAAGGTTTAACCTATTTTAAAAAAATTCTAACCGCAGCGACTAATGTGCAATAAAACCAAACTTTTAAAAACCAAACACCTTCTTTCCCGGTCTTCTTCTCCGGCGACTTCGCCGGATTCCGGCGAACCCAGAATTAAGATAGGAATCTTGTTAAGCTAGCCCACTAAGCTGTAAAGATTAACACAGATTTTAATCATGCCAATCAAACTCTTCAGGATTATCATCAGTTGGAAGAATCGGCGCCTTATTCGCATCAGACGGAAACGACAAACGACTCTTCAACCCTAGATACCTCTCATGGAACTCCGATGCCGTCAAATCAGAGAACTTCGTAACACTGTGTTCAGTAGTCGGATCCAGCAACTGGTGACGCTTAGGACGCTGCAAGTTAGACTTAAACACTATCAAACGGTAATCGTGCTCCTCTGTAGTCGCGTATGTTTTACCAAACTTTGTTTAACCTAGGTTAAAACTTAAATATTCTTTTTTTTTTTATAATTGAAGTGGGTAGAAGATCAACCAAAATGATGAATATACCCTCAAATGTTATGCATGTGAGGGAACTTAACTGAAGAAAATAACGTGGTTAGCTGTAAAGGATTGAACCCGCAACAAAAATAAACTTAAAGACTGTTTTTAGCAACTTTTAAACATTAAGGCTGGAACCTGCAAGTTTAAGGACACATAAAGGATATTTTGTGCAATTTACTCCAATATCTATAACTAATAAGATGTACGTAACCAAATGTAAAACGCCATCGATTGTAAACAAATAAGCATATATTAGATCCCAAACGACAATTGAAATTAATATTGAAAACACCTCATAATGAATATATGAAGAAGAACATTAAAAAAATAAAACATCATTTTCAATTATTACATTTGAGAAAAAAATCCATTAAACAACCATGGAAATCTACATGTTGCATAGTGGCATGAAATGCGTGAGATTTGCTAAGCATCTATTATTTATAATAAATCAAATAAGTGTGGGATACATGTCATATTTTTAGAGCTTTTAGATTTGATTTTTGGCGGGAAAAATAACGGAGCATTATTTTAGAAAGTAATTGCATACCTAATTTAGAAGTTCTCAATTTTTACAATAAGTTTTTTTTTAAATTTTAGTTTACAATTACTATAATTTCCTTTTTTGATTTTCGTTTACAACTTTTCACTATGTGATTTTTTTATTTATGATATAATTGATTTGTATCTTTGAAATTTAGATTGTGCTCGAATTTGTTATTCAATTTTACAATTATACTTTCTTTTATTCTTATACAATCGATTACCCACTAGTTAAGCAAGCAATATGTTTATATAATAGATTCAAAATTAAAACCAAAATTGTTAATCTAAAAAGAATTATATAAATATTAAAGCAATTTTCACATTCCATAATAAATATAATCTGAAAGATACATTAATTTTTGACAATTTGAATTTCAAATCATAAGCTTGAAATGAAAGTATTCAAAATTCATAATCAATGCAACCATTTAAGTTTTTTGTTCTGTTTTTGACATGATTTCTTGATATTTATCATTTTTTAGTATCTATGAATAACTTTATTTTAATAACAAAAATTGTTTGTTTATATAACATGTTTTTTAAGTACTCCTTTTAGGGGGCCGTTTTCTATGTTACTAATTATTGTGCAGTACATATTTTTTTATGAATTTCGTAACCCATTTTAATGAAATATTAAATGATAAATTATTGTATAAATGATTCCATGTATCTAATCTCATAAGTAATTAAATAAATAAAAAATAAGTGTGTAAAAATTAATAAAGATTTATATCATACCAAATTAAAAAAAGTGTGGCAATTACTTTTGTTTCACATATGGCTAGAGTAATTTTGTGTATCAACTTAGTTGGCCTTTGGTAATAATCCTTGTTTTCAAATGTTTAATAAAACATTTTTTTAAAACTACAATATTTACTAAAGTTGATTGTGAAATGTTACCGAGGAAATCAACCTTAGATGCCATTGATCTTAAAGATATATATGACCCATACAATTTCATTGAGCTTGCTAATGATTCAAATAGGGTTGGAAACGAACCGAGCGTTCAGCGGACAGTTCGTGAACCGTTCGGCGGGAAGTTCGTTTATGTCCGTTCGATAAGCTTAACGAACGAACATGAACAAAGGTTTTGTTCGTTCGACTGCGTTCGTGAATGTTCGGCTATATGTTCGTTTATGTTCGTTCGTGTTCGGTTTTTTGTATTTATTTTCTTTATGTTTTTTAATGTTTTATTAATTTTTTACTTTCCCCATAAGTTATTCCCCATCCCTCCCCCCCCCCCCCCCCCCCCCTTTTCGTTTCCCATTCCACTTTTTTTTACTTTCCTGCCTAATTACTACACTTCAGTACATTAATTATATTAAAAAAATAGTAAAAACTAAAAACCCAGGTGGCCTTATCTAAATCTAAAGATATTGAAAGTTGAAACCCTAACAAGTAACCACGACCTTTCAATGTTCAGCACCCCTCTGACCCTCTCCCTCTCTGATATCACGTTCTTTCATTCAACCTATTTCCAACCGATTGATCCCAATATCATCCATCCATTCAATCTTTAAACGACATCAACCATCATCGTCTGGTCTTCAATCAGCGCTTCTTCAATCGCCCGTAACTTGCTTGTGTTTGTGCAGAACCATCATTATCAACTAACCAAGTGACCTAAAACACATAAGTTTTATTAAAGTCTTTATTAGTGTACTTTACCTCATATAGAAGTATTCTTCCCTGTCAAAAGTTTATCTTAGCGCTTTATGTGTATACTTGAAATTACTTTTACCTGTATATTATGTACTCCATAATACAAACTCCATTGTCACATGAACACATTTTTAGGATGTCCTTGATTAATGTACTTTTTTATTTGTTATTAGATGCCACATATACTTTAAGGATTTTTAATCAAGTGTACGTAACACATTTTTACCAGATTAATTTGTTACTAGATCTAGACTTGTAACAACTAAGTATACACCCTATGACATTCTTATAAAATTCTGATTGTCACATGATTTGTTACTTGTTTTTTGAATTATTTATATTTTAATCATTTTAAGATCCATATTTAATCAACGTTCTTAATGCGGATGTCTGGCCCATCTTCATCTGATGAAGATCATCATCTAGACCTTGGTTCATCATTTCATACTACAGAATTTCAATCAAGTACTGATACTCCAACCATGGATAATAATCCATATGTTGATGTTATTGAACTTATGGATGAAGAAACCAATGGAGCTATAAGTGCAGCAACTACGGGTATAGAGGAAGCTGATGTAGGCAATAATGAAGCAGTAGATGTACCATTCACTAAAAAGAGAAGGAAAACAAAAGCAGTTTGTTGGAAACATTTTCGTAAGGTTAATTCGGATAAGGGAATTATAATGCATTGGTGTATCCATTATGGGGAGAAAGTAAAAAATATTAAAGATGGGACAACTACACCAATGAATAGGCACATGACTAATTGCCCAAAATTGAACTATGTGAATAGAGGTCAAAACTGAATGTTTTGCCTGGAAAATCAGATTCTTAATCAGTTCAAAATTGGGAGTTTGATAATACTAGGATGAGAGAGGTAATTTCTCATATGATCATGGTTCATGAGTTGCCATTCAATTTCGTTGAATATGATCTTTTCAACGTGGTGATGAAGGAAGCTAATCTGGCATTCAACAAGATCTCGCGTGCATCAATTAGGCAAGATTGCATTTCTGGTTATGACATTGGAAGGAAAAGAATTCAAAAGTTATTAAATTAAGTTAGTCGTGTAGCATTACAACTGACATGTGGACTTCAGTTCATAATATTTATTACATGGTGATGACATGCCACTTTGTAGATTCGGATATTCAGCTACACAGATGCATATCGAATTTTGTTAATGTACCTTCACAGTACTCTCGTGTTCATATCTATGATTTTCTTTTCAAGTGTCTAAAAGAGTGGAAAATTGAGACAAAGGTGGTTACTTTGACGGTTGACAATGCTAGAACTAACGACGTGGTTGCCAAGAAATTAATGGAAAACTTGAATCTTCAAAAGAAGCTTGCTCTTGATAGGAAATTATTTCATGTGCGATGTTGTGCACATATTCTTAACTTGTTAGTTCAAGACGGCTTATCACAAATTAAAGATGTAAAAGGTTCGTTAGTGTGAAACATGTGACCGCCTCTTCAGGCCGGTTGCATCTCTTTGGTGAGCTTTCAAGCAATTATTACTGCCAAATAAGCATCTGATCTTAGATGTTAGTACCTGTTGGAATGCCACGTATGCCATGCTATCTTTAGCCTTGGAGTTTAAAAAGGTTTACATGAATTATGTTGATCGAGAAAGTTCATATAACACTTTGCCAAGTGAAGATGACTAGAAAAAAATTGAAGATGTTTGCACTTTTTTGGCATATTTTAATGAGGCTACAAGAATAATTTATTGTATTACTTGTTTTAATATTTTTAGCATTTCTACTAAGTTTTTTTTAATATATTTCTAATCTTGTAGGTTCCGAGTATCTAACTTCAAATTTATTTATTAGTGAGTTATATGGGATAATAAGGCATTAGATGAAGTAGATTTGGACGTGAATGATTGCATGAAAGGTATGGTTGATGAGATGAAAAGCAATTTGACAAGTATTGGGATTCATGTAACTTGTTGATTTCTATTGATGCTGTTTTAGATCCTAGATACAAGATGTATTTAATTAAGTTTTCTTTTAAGTCCATTTATTCTAAGGAAAAGGTTAATCAATAGATTCAGTTGGTTGAAAAATGTTTAGAAGAATTGTTTAAAGAGTATGTTGAAGCTTACAAAGAGCCGAATCCTGGTTCATCTAGAAGTGTAAATGATGGGAGTGGTCCTAGTGGGAGTAGAACTGGTTCATCTAACTTTACCTCTTCACGATTTGGTAAGAGTATTAAGACTGGTAGTGCTAAATATCATCAACATATTACAAGTGTTGATTGCGTTGAAAGTGCTAAGTCAGAATTAACAACTTATTTGGAAAGAGGCATATGCACAATTGAGCAAGGTGTGCAAATTGACGCGTTGCGATGGTGAAAGGATAACAAACTTAAGTATAAAGTGTTATCTAAAATGGCTGCTGATATCTTAGCTACACCAATAACCAGTGTTGCTTTAGAGTCAGCTTTTAGTACCAATGAGAGGGTTATTGATCCATATCGTTCTGCTTTAGTAACTAAGATGGTGGACATGCTTATATGTGGGGCTATTTGGTACCGTCATTATTATAGGCTGAAAAAAAGAAAAAGAGATTTTCTTATATATTTTACTTTGATATTTATTTTCTTATTTATTCATCATGGTTAACTTAAATTTTTTGATAATTATAGGAAAATACGATGTCGTAAGAACATAACCACGAGATTACTTGATTTAGGATGTTTATTTTTTATTTTCATGTTTTTATTTGTTCATTTCCAGGATGGACCATTTGTATGAAATTAGTCATTTTTACAAATGGGTCAAAAGTTGAATATTAGTCATTTCTAGTTGCAATTTCTTTTTCATTCATAGTTTCAATTTTTAAATTGTTTTGTATGGATATAGGATCTATATTTTGGTGGAAGCTAGATATTCAAGAGTAAGAGTAAAGACATTTATTTTTTGAAGTTCTTATGAAGAAGTTGGACGTTGAAGATATTTTTGGGATATGTATTTTGGATGATTATGTCTTAATATAAATTTGATTTGTCATATGGTGTTACTTTTGTGTCTTGAATTTTTGATAATCATTTAATGGTTATATTTAACTACTTTCGCTGTGTATAATGGTTAAGATTAATTATGCTTTTTTTTAATTTTCAAACTTAATGTTCATTTGTGTTCGTTCGCATTCATTTGCATTCGTGGCTAGTGTTCACGAACTATTCGCGAACAACCGAAATTCCTTAACGAACGAACACAAACACACACTTCTGTTCATCATGTGTTCGCGAACAGTTCACGAACATCTGAATTTCTTTAACGAAAGAAGACGAACATAGCCTTGTTCGTGTTTGTTCGATTCGTTTACAGCTCTAGATTCAAAGTATCATGTTTTTCAAAGTTGTATAGTATATAGTCGATACCTTGGTAAATGACTCTATTGCATTAATATTTTTATAGTGTTTTTATTAACCTTGTAATAATTTAAATTCTAATATTACTAACAATTTTTTATTATTTTGTAGTCACTACCTAAACACATCGGAATTTTCGCTAGTTTATACAATAATTCCAAAATAATTATAAAGATGATTGGTTGATATGAATGAGAATTGAAATATATACAGAAGAAAGGCTTTATAAAACTATAAGATTTATGATGTATTTACAACATACTAAAGTTTGTAATCAATTTATAAATACTACACTTGTTTTTTTTTCTTTCATATCTACATTAATTAATCGTTGTTACAGGTATAATGTTGTCGGTTAGAATGATTTGATAAAATATGGGGGAGTTCCATGGGGCAAGATGGGTATTTTCAAATGGTCGACAAGCCAAGGAAAGCTTTTGCTTGAGATAGATCGGGACCTTTAATATTTCATAAAACCGTGTTTATCAAAATCATTTTCGCATAACATTGTTTTTTATATTCAGCATCATATGTTTATTTGTTGGTTGAAATATTTGAACACTATCATTTGTCTTTTTTTAATTATAAGTCGTTAGTACGATTTCAACATTGTGCTACATGTTCAAAAACTCATGTTTAATTATACCAAAACTTTAAAATTCGTTTATAGATAACTTATTGTATTATTTTAAATACAACGTTACTCAAAAAATTATTTATAAAAAAATTTCCCGGGAAACAGTCCCGAATGATAACCTAATGATTATATATATGTATATATATATATATATATGTATATATATAAAGGCATATCAAATTAGTGATTCCATGTGTATAATATATATGTTATATATATATATATATATATATATATATATTTTGCATACTATGTGCTTGGTGGGTACTAATTGTATGTATATGCGTGTACATATATATATAAGGGGTATTTCATATTGTTTGTATTGACGAGCGGGTTTGCGGATAAATATACAAATAATATAAAAGATATTATTTTTGACTATTTATCGCACTTGGAATATATATATATATATATATATATATATATATATATATATATATATATATATATATATATATCGTATTTGACTTACATGTTTCATGACTGAGGTTCACGTGATAAATATAGTATTTTTGAGAAAAATATATATTTATTAAATGAGTTCATTTGCGTGTTGACACGGGTTCATACATGGAGTTTTGGGACTATGTCCTGATATATGTGGAATTATGTGTAATTACATATATATTTGTGATAATATATATAAACCTATACACTTGGATAATCAATTACCAACGTGTCGTAACATTAACACTTTCATAAAAAGGGTTAGCATTTCTTATGTCTAAGCATGTTTTGGTGAACAACTTGTCGGGTAGACACATGGTTAGACCTTGGTGTCTTATTGGTTTAGGACACTTGTAGGTCGGTATTATTTTAACTGAGTCAGGCACTGGTTATTGCTAGCTTGCACGGATTGCTTAGTTGAGTTTTCACGGCCTCTTTTGTTTTTAAATTGGTTATTTAAAACTGGGAGAAATACATGCTTGTCATGGGGTATGGTAGTTGGGGATGAATTCCATCGACCATTATGTGCACATAAGTTTTATTCATTGAGCTCGGGAAGCCCTCATGGTTGTATTACAATAAGACTCACCATTAGTCTGCATGACCACAGAACTGTTGAACATATTTATTAGGTTTAACAAGCCCCACCCTCGGTTGGACCTTGAGTGCAATTGTGTCCTACTTGTTTTTGCATCACCTTGGTTGGTGACGTGGCGAGGAAACATTGTTATGGTTTGATCACGGGCTTGTGTTTTGCACCTACATCATTGTTCTTGCAAGACAATGATTTGATCATCCAGTTTCATTAGATTACGTTTACCAAAGTTTTTATAAAATGATTTTTTTTTTGTTTCATTTGTGTCATTAAAACCTGTGAACTCACCAACATTATGTTGACATTTTAGGCATGTGTTTCTCGTAAGTAAATGACGATTCACACGCATTGGAGTAGGTAGCATGCATCTATGCGATACCGTTTTGCCAGGCTTTGCTTCGTATTTCCCATAGGATATATGGACCAAATCCCTAGTTTGTGGAACATTATTTTGGAAAGAGGTTTCGAACTTGTTATCTTTATTTAGGTTGTGTAAATGCTAAACACATTACATTGGTTGGTAACTTTATATTATACATTTGGTATCCCAAGATGGTTTTATTCATATAAATGTTTGCTAATCGGACGTTTAAAATCATTTCGTGTCACACCTCGAGTTTCCACCTCCGACGGGGTGTGATATCTAATTCGTATCTTTCTAATTTCCTTCAGATTTACACATCCAATTAAGGAGAGCTTGAAGATCAAAAATCAAGAGCAAAAAGAAGAAGTTATGTTTCAACTTAAATATTCAAATCTTCTATTCGTGAGGTTATCACTAGCATGTTGAGTAGTACATTTATAAGAGGTCTCACCATTGGTTAGTGATTGTTGTAAAACACTACTGGAAGATTGTTCACCATTGTGATAGAGTGGTTTTCAAGGAATCTAAAGCCATTTACTTGATAGCTAGTGAACAAGGTGATAGCCACCTTGGACTAGTTAAGAAATGTAAAAACTTACTATAGTAATAGTGGGTTGAATATGGCAATCACTACCTTTGATTAGTGAAGGAATTTGTACCAATGATATCTTTCATCTAAGAGAAGGTTTTGGTGGATAAACTCTCGATTGGAGAATTAGTTAGATGACATAGAGTAGATTAGTTAACATTCACTTGAACCTATATAAAGCAGTTTTTTTTTTTAACCCTAAACTCTTTATATTCATTATCTATTTGTAATATTGGGTTTCAAACAAGTTTAAATCAATCAACTTAGTGGTGAATTGAGGAAAAACTTAAGAAAATCTATTCACCCCTTCTAGTTTTCTACAAATATAATTAAGATTATTGAAACATAAGAATATAAATTGCATTTATAAAATAAAAAATGACATGGCAACTTTTCAATTGTGATATGTGAAAAACATATTTATCACCATCTGATGGGTGTGAAAACTAATATGACGCTAAACCCACATATAGCAAGCTACGGGTATGAATTTGGAAGATTGTGATGAGGATATACATTTTCTCTTTCATAAATAAAACATTATTAGTGAAAATAAATTTTAAATAAGTTAACTAACCAATAATATTATCCACCTAGTTAACTAAAAAAATAATAATGCCACGTTGATTTTGAATCATGAAATCATTATAAAAAACATACAACTTTTTTCAACCACGAAGGTTTATTTTCTAAACTATAACGCTATATTATGCACAATATAAAAAATCAAAATATTTATAAAACATATTTGAGTGTAGGGTCATTTAATTGACAATAAAAGAGATCTAATAATAAAAAAAATAAGATTGGGTGACAATAAATACACGTGATTCATATAGTATTGAAATTGTCGGCAAATTTTCGTATTGTGGTTAGTTCATTCTTATGCATTACACTAATCTATTTATATAAAACTCTATATATAATTCTTGTTTTATTTTACTAATACACATATCTATTAAATTAAATTTTGGATCACTAAAATGATATAATCAGTTGATAGGACAGTGGTTCATGGATGTAGACTAAAGCCATTAGGCCCTTACATTGTAAAAATAATGGACATGCCGAGTGGATAGCAGGCCAAATGAAACGTTTAAACAAGTGAAATCGAAGAACAAACCCACAAACACGAGATTTTACTTAAAACAGCGAGCGAATGTCTTTTCTCTTATTAAACTATCGACGAACGAATACAAAGAACAAAAGTCTTAGACGAAATAGGCTTAAACAAATGAATTCCGGATGAGGGTTTATATAACACCCTTTACAAGCAAAACTATTCAAATACAAATGTTAACAGTTAGAAATTTAAAACATAAAAGATAAACTAACTTTATTCTATAACTTAGCCTCAATATCGTAACTCGCAAGCTACCGCATCAGTTGCATCCAGCCACATCTATTAGCTTTGACTTGGCCCCAACCACATTCATTAGCTCCGACTCAGGCCCAGTCACACCCAAGCCTCTTCCGGTCGTGACTCATATCCATCTGCGACCTTGAAAGCCTCTAACCGCGACTCATCACCTGTAACACCCACCAAGCTGCGACTTGGGTGGGTTCTTCTCCATGACTTTAGACTCGCAATACACCTTGTGTCTCCGGTTGAACCCCACACGATTGGATGATGGTCAGGTTGCGATGGACGAAGACGAACTGACCATGTCGAAGTCGAAAATGCAAATTAAAACGATCAAACGATAATTAGAGAAGCAAATGCAGCTAACGCTTAGGTTTTGTTTGTGGATATTTACTAATCTAATATATTTAATTTTTATAAAAGGTAATAAATTTAGATAGTTAAATAGGTTTAATCGGGTCATAAACAAATTAGATGGGCTTAACCTATTTAGACACAAACTTAAACGTGTCATAAATAGACCAACAAGTTTATGACACAAAACGTGTATAACCGAAACCTAAACTTGTATAATTCAGTGTCATGTTATTTTGGTATTAATAATTATTAGTAACTTTATATATTTTACAACCCAACTCAAAATGGATAAATTAAAGTTTATATAATTTACAACCTAAAGTCTTAAAGAGTTAAGACTAGGGGTCCAGGACCTACTTTAGTGACAAAAGATTTAATAAGCCAGAATCTTCCAAGTGAAATTAGGGCCAAAAATAAGCTTACCTGCACCGTCCAAATCTAGCACCTTCTACATTACGACACGTGTCCTCATTTCTGGTTTATTCGGTTTGAAAAATAAGAATTATGGATTTGAGTCAAGGGTAAAGGAGTCAAACGATACTACGACACCGTTTAAGTGTTCACAAACTCGTATCATGCTGTCACCTCTGGGATTCATCCACGTTAGGTATTAGGTAATTTCGTTAGCAGTTATCAACCACCACCGATGACGAGACAACCAACTGATATATAATTTTTTAACGAAAATTTTCTTTTATTTTCTATTGTTTGTAAGACTTAAACATAAGACTTCTCCTTCTAAATTCAATTGTTTAAAAGCTTTGTTTTTGCTAACGTACTACCACTTCATCAGGGGCGGACCTATCCTAATAGAAGGGGTAGCCTCCGCTACCCCTTGGCGCTCCGGCGGTAGTGTATATTTTGGAAAAATTTGACGTTTTTTCGATTTCGTTACCAATTTTATATAAAACGTTACCCCTATGAAAATTTTCTAAATCCGCCACTGCACCCCATTATTACCAATTGATATATTAGTTGACACCCTTTTTAAGTATATGTTTTGTATTGAAATCTCTAACTTAATTTTATTAGCATTATGATAATGATGAAGTTATCTTTATTATAATGATGAAGGTATAAGATATTATGTATTAACAGTGTCAATATGAGTTCTTATCAAAAGGATTAAAAACCTATTTACTAGGTTTAGGTAGAAAGTACATATTCAAGGAATTTTTATAGAAAGTTGTCAACCTATAGCATTCACAGTAGCATCTTCATATCTATATCTATGTGAGTGAGTTTTACATATTGTATAGAGTGGTTGTAAGTGGATGAGAGAGAATTTAATTGTTTATTAGTAAATTTGGTAACATTGTTCATCCTTTATAAATTTTTAATATTTTTAAAAAATGGTTAGTGGAAAAGAGAGAAATTAATAATAAAAATATAAAAAATTATTTAATTAAAAAGAAGAGAGAGAAAACAATTATTTTAAGGTAATTATAGAGATGAAAATGCTACTATGAATGCTCTTAGCACATTCACATCCATTCCCTTATTACTTTCCATATAATTACAATAAAAATCATTATTTTTTCTCTCTTATTTTCAATTACATAATATTTTTTTATACATTTATCATTATCTTCTCTTTCTCCATCACTAACAACCACTTTCAAAAAGTATTAAAAATTAATATGAGTGATAATATACCCCAAATATACATAGAAACAATAACATTTTCTCTCTCATCCACTCACAATTATTTCTTATAATATAAGGAACTCACTTACAAATATATAAGAGAACATATGTGAGTTAGGGATGGCACCACAACTCTAAAGTACCTTAACCCCACTCCAATCCTATAGTGATACATCACTCACCCATCCACTCTCTTAATCAGCAACTGAGCATAATCTGCCATGTAATCAGTTGAGCCTAATAGGGTTTAAAACTTCTAAGGCAGAGCAACCCAACTTCAAACTAACGACCCGTAATCTTCCGAGTTCACATGGGAAAAAAGGATCAGATGCAACAAAAATATCCCCATCTCTTTTCATCGGATATGGAAACGAGACCCTTAGTGTAAATTTTCAGAACGAAATTTCCTAAACAATGGGAGACTGTGACACTCGGCTATTTTAGAGTCTATAATGTACTAGTGTAACACGTGTTTGTGTGAATAAAAGCCTTACTTGGATTAATTAAATGATAATTACTATCCTTAGTGATCTAGCAAGTTTAAATTTTTATATAGAGTTATGTTGGTAAATTTAAGATAAAGCTTATCGCTTAACGAACAAAAATGCGAAACGAATGTTGGTGACAACCCGATTAACGTTAAAATCCTAAAAATATTCCAATATTATTGAAATGTTATTTTTAATCATATCTGAGTGGAAAATTTAAATAAAACGCCTAAAAACACTATTTTATGGTTTTAAACGTGTACCGCCCGATGCCGCGTGTATCTTACATAATTAAATGACCTTGTTATTGGAGGCGAATAATTTAATGTTCAACGATATTGTGGCAAACTAATTTTTATAAATTAGTATAAATAATAATAAACGCCATAAAATGCAAATAAAGCGCGAAGTATTACATTCGCATATCAGATATATACCCATTAATTATGCAAGTATTCTACCTAAACTAATTAATTAAATTAAAAAGGTGAATAATACCCCCTATGTGGACGCATGACAAATCCATGCATGTCCCAACACAAGCCTACTTTCGTTATAACATTGCTTATACCATTCATCCAAACACTCACAAACCAAGATCAAACTCACTCTCTCACCTCTCTTTCTCTCCCTACGACCGTGAGCCATCACCGCCACCTTAGTTACCATTTTTGGGTTATTTCTTGAAGATCCAAAGCCATTTCAAGGTGTTTCCAAGTTGGTTTGGTGATTTGAAGGTCAATCCAAGGAGCTTTCAAGAAGGTGCAAGCTTTTTATCACAAAACCTATCATCAAAAACCCATTTTGTTCGGTAATAACCCCTCTTTAAAGTCTTGTTCTTATTTCGTGGTGATGATGATGATGGATTTTTTCTTAAATACATGGATTCTTCACACATTTGAAATCTAAACAACAAAATGGTTTTAAACAAAAAAAAATGAAGTGTTAGTGTGTGTGCTTTAATTACATGTTAAAGCTTGAGACTTGATTTGCATATATGATCAAATTATAAAGACGATGATGATTTAAGTTGAATGACATGAAAAGTGGATGTTTGTATGCATATATGTGTGTGTCGTATATGTATATGTACACAAATGTGGGTTTTTAACTAGTTGTTGATAAATGCAATGGATTCTTGCATGCAATGATTTAAAAATGAATGAACTTATGATTGGAAGGAAATGTGTCTCTTGATTGTTTAAAACACTAATAAATACATGATGGATGCATTTATTTGGAATAAAATGATGAAGACTTATGTGACATGCATTAGGGACTTGTATATAAGAGTTCGATAATGATCTGATGATGTGATAAGTTGTGTGAAATGATTTAGATCAGGTTCAAAACATGAAATATTGATGAATGAGGATGTGTTATGATTGTGTAAAAGTATGTCATATGTTGGTGGTCTTGCATGTTATACATGAAGCTTGAAAAGTAGTAAAATGGGTGAAAATACATGATTTATGTGGTTTATACAGTAAATAACATGAGTTGTGTTAAAATATGAAGTCTTGATGATTTGGGATGGTTATGGTAAAGTTCGGTACAAAACTATGCGTTAAAAATGGTAAAAATGGGCTTTTAAAGCGATTTTGTAAGACTGAGTTTGAACGGGTTATAAGATGATATTTTTATGACAAATAGCGATATTTGAACACATGTTAAGTTTCCATGGTGTTTGGCTAGTCGTACCTGGTTTTCGACGCTTAGAAACGCTAACGAAATGTTAAAAAACGTACATGGTCTTCTTAGCCTTATCATGGGCATTCGCTTAAGCAATTATACGATCACGGTGCTTGTTTGCATCTGAGCACGCTAACCACACAACAAAATTTTTACGTACTCGTGTTAAACTCGCCTTCTTATCCTTTTGTGTAAGCCGAAACCCACTCTACCATTTTTCCTGTGTCACTCCACACCAAGTTTCCATGTGTCGCATTACAAAAACCCCACAAGCGGCAATATTGCCAATCGTCGCCAATTCAATCTCTAACCTATAGGGCATTGCTCCATCAAAGTCCCGACCTTTCGGATGATCAACTACCTTCAAGTACTTAGTTACAATGTCTTTCTACGGTAAAGACAAGTTTATATACGTTAATAATGACATATATAATAACTTTAAAATATATTTACTACTTTGAACGGTGTCGTCTTCTTTAAAAAATCATAACGATTGCAACATCAATCCACACACTAGCTACGTTCTAAGTCTTTCATCTGAAAAAACATCAGCTTTATCCCAGCTTTCATTTTAAATACCATATTCCTGCACATTCTCTATTGTAACATTTGTATAAATCGGGTTTCCAAAACCCGCTCTGTTTTGTAATCAAATACCAATTTATGAAATGACATTAAGTATTTATGAGTATTTTGAGTTTAAACGTTACATAATTAATATATAAACTAAACTATAAAAATTATATTTGATAAAAAGTTGAAATAAAATAAATAAAAAATATTTGGAGCTGACCGGACTCGAACCCGGGTCAACTGCCTCCAACGACTTATCTTTCCGTCTCCAAACCACTCCGCCATCAATTGTTTTCTGTTAACATTATGAAAGCAATTGAATTTTATACGCAAACACGACTTAACGGTTAATGATATCTTAATAACGGAAATCGGTAAACCTAATCGCCAAATCTGTTTCTGCTCGCTTAGTTAACTTATAACCGATGAATATCGGTTTCTAATTAAGTTCTAATTGAATGAACTTAAAGATCTCCTCACTTCCGGTATTTGAAACCGAAGAGATATCAAACTCTAATATAATCCAAGTACTGATCATTTGCGCGATTCATAACAGTCACAATAACTCTCAATTTCATTTTCGTCAAGACTCTGAGCCGTAAAACCTTCTAAATTCGATCGCCGGAAATTTTCTGCAACTCACCGGAAAACCGGGACTTGCATTTTCACGGAAAATTTTTCGACTCTTTTTGTTTAAATCATGTGATTAGTCAATCTCTAACACAATTCCATCATCAGAACCAATCTTAGTCAACACTTATCGGAAATCCCATTGTCGCCGGAAAGTTCCTGAAATTGCCGGAGTTTCACTGTGAAAGGGTAAGACATCCTACACTTCATTTAAACCTTGTTTAGATGATTTAACTCTATAAATAATCGACCCACACCGTTAATTGTTTCAACAGTCGGAGCTCAATTTCTGCACCGACAAAACTCTCGCCGGATTCCTGTGTTTATCTCCAATCGGTAAATCCTGTCCTTTACACTTTTCCCATTCCTTAATATTGAATTACTGATAGTGTTTAAGTCGCAAAATCAAATCTTAACCGGTTGGAATACGCTGACAGTTTATATGACGAAGAAGATGAACTTATTTCAGAACATAAGAGTAATTAAAATTTGGTTTATAAACAGGTTAGACACACAGTCCAGCGGTGGACTGTGTGCAAAGTTTATATACGAGTCCCGAGTTCGATCCTTACTACACACACTCTGCGTAATAAACGTTCCTTTTTATTCATAAACTAACCGGGTTGAAACGAGTAGTTGTTAAGTATAATATAAATCAAGAATATAACCGGGTTAGACACACAGTCCAGCGGTGGACTGTGTGCAAAACAAACTACACGTCACGCGATCGAGTCCCGTCCCAAACACCGGTTCAATGAGATTAAAACGTTTTGCAAAATAAAGGAATTTTCGGTAAAATCGAATAAGTGTATAAATATAATAAGAACTGGATTCCTAACGGGTTAGTCACGTAGCTCAGTTGGTAGAGCTACGTGCGCGTGAACGGAAGGTCACCGGTTCGAATCCCGCTCGGCGCAAGAATTACCGCTGACCGAACCGGTCAACGGTCAACGGTCAACGGTCAAACAGTAAAAAAAATATTATTTTTTTTTTAAATAATTATTTGTTTTATTTAAATTAAAAATCAATTAAAAATACTTAAAAATAACATTTTTAAGGATAGAAAATAGCCATAAAAATATATCTAAAAATCCCATTAAAAATTTTTAATAAAATCCATCCATTTAATATATTTTCCCATTATTATTTAGGTCAGTGATTCCTCGTTAACTCGCCTCGTCTAAATCGTGCGCATCTCACCAACTCAAATCCAACGCACCCAATGTGAGTGAACCCTTCAAATTCCCCGTTTTAATCACTTTTTTGGGGTGTATCATGTGTCTTGTTCATTTACTTATTATAATTAAGTTATTGTGCATATATCATATCATGACATGTGTGTTAGTTGTTGCTGATAGGTAGATATTATTGTTTGCAAATTATTATTTCAGTACATGCAATTGCTGAGGCCGTAGCTCCCCATCCCTCGAGGTTGAGTTTGATCCCCATTTTATTATGCGGTTGATCAGGGCGTGCCCGCACGATCGGCTCCGTTTGATTGAGCCTTGATCGGTCATTTATTCACATTTCAATACATGCAATACGCTCGGCTCCGTTTGATTGAGCCTTGAGTGCACAGATTTATTTACATTTTCAGTTCATGCAATACGATCGGCTCCGTTTGATTGAGCCTTGATCTCACAGTTCATTTATGTTAATTATCATATGATGTTGGTATGTTCATGTATGTTATCGATTGTTAATGTATGTTATAATTGTAACCGATGTTGCCATTGCTTGATTTCATACATATGCTCTTTTATGATTATGCACAATATTTTATTGATAAACTAACCAAAAATCATTACTAAATGTTTATCTATAAGGTTCACTCGCCAACTTATGTTGACCCAAAAACCTCCCATTTTACACATGATACAGGTGAACCAGCAGCAGCTAGGAACACGTAGGACCTGGATTAGAAGAAATAAAACGATTTAGTGTTTGGATTATTATGTTTGGTTATTTTCCTTTGTAATGAATGAACATGTTTGAAGGTTTGAGAAATGTAACTTTGACTTCATTTAATTATGAAACATAATAGTAAATGTCATGTGCTTTGGTGATAACCCAATTATGCCCCGACTCTTATTTCCGCTGCGGGTCGGGGTGTGACAGATTGGTATCAGAGCCATGACTATAGGGATATAGGATAGGTTATTAGACCCTTAGAGCCTATACTATAGTCGATTAGAAACTTATAAGAATTTTGTGTGTTATATGCCAAATTTCATGATGTTTATATGTTTATGTTAAAATGTTACATTTGATATTGTTCAAGCATGTTCATAAGTATGTATTATCAAATAATGCCTATCATGAAATCGTATGATCATAATATATCACATCCATGCAAGCACACACCACATCATGATTGATTTTACAACGATTTTCATGTTTTCAAATCTCATCAAAGTGAGTTCTCATGACGGGCATGTAGTAACTGGAAGGGTACTAGTACCAGTAGTCGGGACGTCCTGTCTAGGCTGGCATTCGTATAAATCCAAAATAAAGGACCAGTTTGCCTACCTGGGGACCAACGATGAGAGTACGAAATACCTATTAGGCCAAAGCATGCTATACCAAACGTCGTGAGAGCTAATCCCACTTTGAGTTGTCATTGTGTCTACACCTGGACACGTTCCGACCAAACATCTCATGAACATATTTTGTGGTTAGCATTCGGGGGATGCGAGTGTTAAATTGCCAATACTAATGTGAATCCTACCAAACCAATAGCCATGGGGGCCCACATGACTATATAGGTGAAGGTATGGGGGACATTTGAGGCCCAACATGAGCGAACCCAAGACATCCTTCGGATGTAGTTGCATTATTGATATTTATGTTATTTTCATTTTTTTAAAGACACATGACACCTAAAAGATACCATAAACTCACAATCTTCTCATTTTATGATCCTGTAGATGTCGTATAGATCGCATCGAAGGAGTAGGAAATCGGAAAAGTCTCAGGAACGATTGGCCACTCATATCGCCAACCAAATGGCCACGATATTACCTGACATCGTAGTACAAGTACAACAAGCTCTTGCTGCAAATCCTACTAACCCTCCTCAACAACAGGACCAGATCATCAACGACCCTCCTACCAGCAAATGCACCTACAAACATTTTAAGTCTTGCGATCCCCCAAAATTCGAAGGGACTGAGGGAGTCACTGCTCTCCAGCGTTGGTTCGAGGAGATGGAAAACGTTTTCTTAAACTGCGATTGTCCTGAGGATCGCAAAGTTCGTTATGCCACCGGGAGACTACTTGGGGTAGCTCTCACTTGGTGGAATACCGAGAAGGGAAAGAGGGGAACGGAAGATGCGATGGCCTTAACTTGGGAGGAGTTAAGGGAAATCATGACTAGGCGATTCTGTCCTAGGAGTGAGATTAAGAAATTGGAAGATGAATTTCATGCCCTGAAGCAAAAAGATGGTGATCACACTACTTACAACAAACGGTTCTTGGAGTTGAACCAGATGGTACCAAACTTATTCACTCCAACCTACCGTCTGATTGAACATTACATTCGAGGACTTCCCTCGAAAATCCAAGATTCGGTCCTCAGCGTTTCACCGGTAACACTAGAAGCTGCCATGGAATTGGCGACAGAACTGACCGAAAACCGAATTCGTAATGGGAAGTTCAAGGAGGAAAAGAAGAAAACCCCTGCTGAGGGACAAACCTCAAACCACCACACTCCTTCCTCTAAATTTGCTAACAAGAGGAAGCGTAACAACAGGAACTTTGCAGTCACCCACACCAACACCCCTGTTCCTACTGCACCCATCACTTAAGCCACTCCTCCACCCGCGCCATACAAAAGACCATACACAGGACCACTACCAAAATGTAACCGTTGTCAGTATCACCACTCCCCTGACTATCCTTGCCAATACTGTACCAGCTGCGGTCGCGCTGGACACATTGTACAACACTGCCGCGCACCTCAACGAACAAACCGCCACCAACCTATAACCCAAACCCACCAACAATTTATGGGTCAAGCCCAACAACAACAACCATTTCCACCCACTCAACATTTAGCCCAAACATACTATCAACCCAACCACCCTATGGGCCAACCTATGCGGGCATGTTTCAATTGTGGAGATCCAAGTCATTTCAGGAACTCATGTCCAAGACTAGTCAATATTATTCATGCTCAGGCCCAAGCCAACCCTGTGAACCAAGCAAACCAAGCTCCTCCACCTGCTAGAGGAAGGGCTTTCAATATTAACGCAAACCAGGCCAGAGCTGACGGCAATGTGGTCAACGGTACGTTTCTTATAAATGGTAGATATGCCTCTATGTTATTTGATACTGGTGCGGATAGAAGTTTCGTGTCATTAGAGTTTGAACCTATCTTAAGTAAAAATCGAGATAAGCTCGCGGAATCCATAACAGTGGAAGTTGCAGATGGAAAACCAGTTTCGTTAGACTCTATTTTACGCAACTGTACGCTCACCCTAAACGATCACGATTTCTCAGTCGATCTTATTCCTATGAAGCTGGGAAGTTTCGACATCATAGTCGGAATGGATTGGCTCAGTCAGCATAATGCGGAAGTTGTATGTCGTGAGAAATTTATTCGTATTCCTCTTTCAAACGGTCAGACTCTTCGAATTATTGGAGAAACCTCGGCGAAAGGACTCAACTTAATGTCTTGCCTTCAAGCTCAAAAATACCTTCGCAAGAATTATGTCGCGTTTTTAGCCCATATCATCAAGAAGGGAACCGCAGAAAAGAAACTTGAAGATATTCCTGTTGTAAAAGATTTTCCACAAGTTTTCCCTGACGACATTTCAGGACTTCCTCCAATCAGAGATGTCGAATTTCGTATCGATCTTATACATGGTGCTACACCAGTGGCAAAATCTCCATATAGGTTAGCCCCTTCTGAAATGCAAGAGCTAGCCAGTCAATTGCAAGAGTTGACTGACAAGGGATTTATACGCCCCAGCTCATCGCCTTGGGTGCACCTGTACTTTTTGTAAAGAAGAAGGATGGATCTTTTCGCATGTGCATCGATTACAGAGAGCTCAACAAGTTAACTATCAAAAATCGATATCCTTTACCTCGTATAGATGACCTCCTAGACCAACTACAAGGTGCCAGTTGCTTTTCGAAAATCGACCTTCGATCGGGCTATCATCAGCTTAGGGTGCATGAAGAAGACGTCCCTAAAACTGCTTTTCGAACTCGATATGGTCACTATGAATTCATGGTTATGCCGTTTGGATTAACCAACGCACCAGCTGTTTTCATGGACCTAATGAATAGAGTCTGCAAACCTTACCTTGATCGATTTGTTATTGTGTTCATTGACGATATTCTTATCTATTCAAAATCCAAAGCTGATCATGAGCGTCATCTGCGACTTGTTCTTGCACTTCTAGAAAAGGAAAAGCTTTATGCCAAGTTCTCTAAATGTGAATTCTGGTTAAAAGAGGTGCAATTTCTTGGGCATGTAGTCAATGACAAAGGAATACATGTGGACCCATCAAAGATCAAAGCAGTTCAAGAATGGCAAGCTCCACGTACGCCAACTGAAGTAAGGTCTTTTCTTGGACTTGCTGGTTACTATCGTCGATTCATTTCAAACTTCTCTCGCATTGCGGTGCCACTCACGGCTTTAACCCATAAAGGGAAACCATTTGTATGGGGGCCCAAGCAAGAAGAAGCTTTTCAAACTCTCAAGCAAAAACTTTGTGATGCACCAATCCTCACTCTTCCTGAAGGTTGTGATGATTTTGTAGTCTATTGCGACGCGTCAGGACAAGGGTTAGGTTGCGTTCTCATGCAAAGAGGAAAAGTCATAGCTTATGCCTCAAGGCAACTCAAGACTCACGAAAAGAACTACACCACTCATGACCTTGAACTTGGAGCCGTTGTATTCGCTCTTAAGATATGGAGACATTATCTTTATGGCACGAAGTGTGAAATATACACTGACCATAAGAGTCTTCAACACATCTTCAATCAGAAAGAGTTAAATATGAGGCAACGAAGATGGGTCGAACTCCTAAATGATTATGACTGTGAAATCAAATATCACCCTGGTAAAGCAAATGTGGTGGCTGATGCACTTAGTCGAAAGGGTTATGCGAACTCCATTCATATTCTATGTTCGCAAATTATAACCAAAATTAAGGATCAAATTCGAGAAGCTCAACACGTTTCAATAACAGAGGAAGATGTACAAAAGGAGATGTCCTGTGGAGCCGAGCTAAAGCTGGAAACTAAATCTGATGGTATTTTGTATTACTTAGATCGTATATGGATTCCTAACCACATCAATCTTCGTGAAACACTCATGCATGAAGCCCATAAGTCGCGATATTCTATACACCCAGGAGCCGATAAGATGTATCAAGACCTACGGTACACCTATTGGTGGCCTGGAATGAAGAAGGATATTGCCGTTTTTGTTTCCAAGTGTCTCACTTGTTCTAAAGTAAAGGCTGAGCACCAAAGACCCTCAGGACTTCTGGTCCAACCAGAAATACCTGTCTGGAAGTGGGAAAATATAACCATGGATTTTATTACCGGGTTACCTCGCACTTCTAGTGGGTATGACACTATATGGGTGATTATAGACCGACTCACAAAATCAGCTCACTTTATTCCTATTCGGGAAGATTTCAAGAACGAAAAGCTTGCTCGTATTTATATCAGCGAAATCGTCAGCCGTCATGGAGTTCCATTAAGTATTATTTCCGATCGTGATGGTCGTTTCACCTCACGGACATGGCAGGCAGTACAATCCGCTATGGGCACTCGACTAGATCTCAGTACCGCCTATCATCCCCAAACTGATGGACAGTCTGAGCGAACCATTCAAACCCTTGAGGACATGCTTAGAGCATGTGTCATAGACTTCAAGGGAAATTGGGACGCCCACCTACCGTTAGTCGAATTTTCGTACAACAACAGTTATCATTCTAGCATCGGCATGGCACCTTTTGAAGCTTTATATGGTCGAAAGTGTCGATCTCCTGTTTGTTGGCACGAAATTGGGGAAGCTCAAATTACTGGTCCGGAATTGATCCAAGAAACAACAGATAAGATTCATAAAATCCGAAACAATCTTCTAGCGGCTCAAAGTCGTCAAAAGAGTTACGCAGATAAACGTCGGAAGCCCTTGGAGTTTAGCGTTGGTGATCATGTGCTTTTAAAAGTATCACCGTGGAAGGGAGTAGTTCGTTTTGGTCAGAAGGGAAAGCTAGCACCACGTTACGTAGGACCTTTCAAGATACTCGAAAGAGTAGGTCCTGTAGCTTACAAGCTTGACCTACCGGAAGAACTCGACAGAATTCATCCCACATTCCACGTGTCGAACTTGAAGAAGTGCCTCGCTGATGAGAATCTTCATATTCCACTGGAGGATATTCAGATTGATGAATCCATGCATTTTATCGAAAGGCCAGTAGAGATTATGGACTATGGAGAAAAGCGTCTACGTCGAAGTCGCATTCCTATTGTTAGGGTACGCTGGGAGTCGAAACGGGGACCTGAGTTTACTTGGGAACGTGAAGACTCAATGCGTGAAAAATACCCTCATCTTTTCCCTACTACTTCAACTGTTTGAATTTCGGGACGAAATTCCTAAAAGTAGGGGATACTGTAACATTTGTATAAATCGGGTTTCCAAAACCCGCTCCGTTTTGTAATCAAATACCAATTTATGAAATGACATTAAGTATTTATGAGTATTTTGAGTTTAAACGTCACATAATTAATATATAAACTAAACTATAAAAATTATATTTGATAAAAAGTTGAAATAAAATAAATAAAAAATATTTGGAGCTGACCGGACTCGAACCCGGGTCAACTGCCTCCAACGACTTATCTTTCCGTCTCCAAACCACTCCGCCATCAATTGTTTTCTGTTAACATTATGAAAGCAATTGAATTTTATACGCAAACACGACTTAACGGTTAATGATATCTTAATAACGGAAATCGGTAAACCTAATCGCCAAATCTGTTTCTGCTCGCTTAGTTAACTTATAACCGATGAATATCGGTTTCTAATTAAGTTCTAATTGAATGAACTTAAAGATCTCCTCACTTCCGGTATTTGAAACCGAAGAGATATCAAACTCTAATATAATCCAAGTACTGATCATTTGCGCGATTCATAACAGTCACAATAACTCTCAATTTCATTTTCGTCAAGACTCTGAGCCGTAAAACCTTCTAAATTCGATCGCCGGAAATTTTCTGCAACTCACCGGAAAACCGGGACTTGCATTTTCACGGTAAATTTTTCGACTCTTTTTGTTTAAATCATGTGATTAGTCAATCTCTAACACAATTCCATCATCAGAACCAATCTTAGTCAACACTTATCGGAAATCCCATTGTCGCCGGAAAGTTCCTGAAATTGCCGGAGTTTCACTGTGAAAGGGTAAGACATCCTACACTTCATTTAAACCTTGTTTAGATGATTTAACTCTATAAATAATCGACCCACACCGTTAATTGTTTCAACAGTCGGAGCTCAATTTCTGCACCGACAAAACTCTCGCCGGATTCCTGTGTTTATCTCCAATCGGTAAATCCTGTCCTTTACACTTTTCCCATTCCTTAATATTGAATTACTGATAGTGTTTAAGTCGCAAAATCAAATCTTAACCGGTTGGAATACGCTGACAGTTTATATGACGAAGAAGATGAACTTATTTCAGAACATAAGAGTAATTAAAATTTGGTTTATAAACAGGTTAGACACACAGTCCAGCGGTGGACTGTGTGCAAAGTTTATATACGAGTCCCGAGTTCGATCCTTACTACACACACTCTGCGTAATAAACGTTCCTTTTTATTCATAAACTAACCGGGTTGAAACGAGTAGTTGTTAAGTATAATATAAATCAAGAATATAACCGGGTTAGACACACAGTCCAGCGGTGGACTGTGTGCAAAACAAACTACACGTCACGCGATCGAGTCCCGTCCCAAACACCGGTTCAATTAGATTAAAACGTTTTGCAAAATAAAGGAATTTTCGGTAAAATCGAATAAGTGTATAAATATAATAAGAACTGGATTCCTAACGGGTTAGTCACGTAGCTCAGTTGGTAGAGCTACGTGCGCGTGAACGGAAGGTCACCGGTTCGAATCCCGCTCGGCGCAAGAATTACCGCTGACCGAACCGGTCAACGGTCAACGGTCAACGGTCAAACAGTAAAAAAAATATTATTTTTTTTTTAAATAATTATTTGTTTTATTTAAATTAAAAATCAATTAAAAATACTTAAAAATAACATTTTTAAGGATAGAAAATAGCCATAAAAATATATCTAAAAATCCCATTAAAAATCTTTAATAAAATCCATCCATTTAATATATTTTCCCATTATTGTTTAGGTCAGTGATTCCTCGTTAACTCGCCTCGTCTAAATCGTGCGCATCTCACCAACTCAAATCCAACGCACCCAATGTGAGTGAACCCTTCAAATTCCCCGTTTTAATCACATTTTTGGGGTGTATCATGTGTCTTGTTCATTTACTTATTATAATTAAGTTATTGTGCATATATCATATCATGACATGTGTGTTAGTTGTTGCTGATAGGTAGATATTATTGTTTGCAAATTATTATTTCAGTACATGCAATTGCTGAGGCCGTAGCTCCCCATCCCTCGAGGTTGAGTTTGATCCCCATTTTATTATGCGGTTGATCAGGGCGTGCCCGCACGATCGGCTCCGTTTGATTGAGCCTTGATCGGTCATTTATTCACATTTCAATACATGCAATACGCTCGGCTCCGTTTGATTGAGCCTTGAGTGCACAGATTTATTTACATTTTCAGTTCATGCAATACGATCGGCTCCGTTTGATTGAGCCTTGATCTCACAGTTCATTTATGTTAATTATCATATGATGTTGGTATGTTCATGTATGTTATCGATTGTTAATGTATGTTATAATTGTAACCGATGTTGCCATTGCTTGATTTCATACATATGCTCTTTTATGATTATGCACAATATTTTATTGATAAACTAACCAGAAAATCATTACTAAATGTTTATCTATAAGGTTCACTCGCCAACTTATGTTGACCCAAAAACCTCCCATTTTCCACATGATACAGGTGAACCAGCAGCAGCTAGGAACACGTAGGACCTGGATTAGAAGAAATAAAACGATTTAGTGTTTGGATTATTATGTTTGGTTATTTTCCTTTGTAATGAATGAACATGTTTGAAGGTTTGAGAAATGTAACTTTGACTTCATTTAATTATGAAACATAATAGTAAATGTCATGTGCTTTGGTGATAACCCAATTATGCCCCGACTCTTATTTCCGCTGCGGGTCGGGGTGTGACATCTATAAACTTATTTATACACATATGTACATAATTATACTACGTGTATTAGACACGTATGTACTTATGTGTATAAATAGTTGACTTAATCACTTTATACACACATATATATATATACCTATTATAATAAAGTAAATGTTACCATCATACTATAATGAAACAATTGCATAACGAAACCCTAAAATCAATTTCATTAAAATAAAACGGCTTATATAATGTAACATAAACAAGCTTGTTCCATCATACTTAACACAATTCAAAACCAAAGTATTCAAAAACCAAACTATTTCAAACAGTTAACCAATAACAAAGTGGTAATATAATTAGTCACATACGTATTCGCATGCAGTAAGGGTAATTACCTCATGCCATCGGATTTCAACACAATATAATATTTATACGCATATGTACATATATAATTTTAGTGAGCATACCATCATATTCACATGTGTAAAATTTATATTAGCAATTTGTGTTAATTAAAAATAAGTTTATACATATAATACAAGTATACTTACCACATTGGCGTACATATTTACTCACATAGCCTAGCATTTCATATTCAAAGCTTGTACACATGTTTAGGTTTGCATAATCTTATATATATATATATATATATATATATATATATATAGGGTAGGGTTCTAGAGTGAACACTAGGTTGAGAGTGAACTGTGTGAACTAATCTGAGCCATTGGATTATATCATCTAGAGATTTTTAAACAATGACAAGATTGTAATTATAATGTTGTAACTTCCCTTTAAATAAATTGACAGAAGGGTATTTGCGTCTTTTGTAAATTGCATTTATTAAATAATATAATCAAAATTCCTAAAATTATGCTAGTTTCCGTATATACAAGATACATAGTTGTTAGTGTATACACATGTGTACAGTCTCGATAGTATCAGTTTAACAAGATACACAGATGTTAGTTTATACACATGTGTACAGTCTCGCTAACTATCAATTTATACAAGATACACCGCTGTTAGTTTATACACATGTGTATAGTCTCGCTAACTATCAGTTTATACAAGATACACAGTTGTTACTTTATACATATGTGTACAGACTTTTGATACATTTGTGTATTTTGTAGTTCACGACCTAGTTCCGTTAGAAGTTTCATATACAGTTTGAATCCGGGAGGGACAGTTGGTGTCCAGTACCTAGTTCCGTTAGGAGTTTCATATACGTTATTAGCAACTGATTCTACATGAGTTTAATACAATGGAGAAGTAATTAAAATGTGAGAGAGAGAGAGAGAGAGAGAATTAATAGATGAGAAAATTAAGGGATTTTAATTAAGAGAGAAGTAATGTCAATCTTACCCTTTTAATCTACAAAATAATCAATGGTCAAGATTAGTTCACTCAGTTCATTTTCAAGAAGTTGTTCACAAATGATCCTAATCCTATATATATATATGTATGTATATATATATATGTGTGTGTGTGTGTGTGTGAACACTCCATCCTTGTGAACTTATCCTAGCCTTTGATTTAGTTTAAGATGAAAAGGGGTAGGAATGTAATTACACATATAAATTAATATTATTTTCTAAATTATATTCCATTATTAGTTGGTAGTTATCCACAAACAGTTACTCGATCATATATTTTTGTTATTTCAAAAGATCAATTAAATTTACACGAGTGCTGGTACGATTTATAGCTTTGGATTGATATATAACAAGTGTCAATCTCTTTTTGGGCAACTCACGACTTTAGTTTTTTAGGTTTTCTCTTTCGGTTACTATAACGAGTACCGACACCACGATGAACCAAACCAATACTAACCGAATTTCCGCCGGACAATGTGCGGGATTACTTACTAGTTATTTTATGACTCATAACAACATTATTTTTAAGAGTTAATGTAGCGCCCATTTCGCCATAAGGTCGATTCGTATTATATTTTAAGCTTTCATAACATAATGTAAAAGTATGACCAAAATGCCCCTCCTATTCTTACGAATCAAACACATCAATTAAGGAGCATAACCTAAATTTACTGTACCAATTTTAAGCTTTAAGTTTACACACGAAGATCTAAGTATATTTAGAATAACATTACATCCCAAAAGTATTTTCTTGCCCGTTGGCATCAAAACTTGAGACGGAAGCATGAAAATGGGGCGATGCGGTGTGTGTTCATTCCAAAGTACGCCATTATCAAGTTTGCGATTTTCCTATTATACACAACACAAATGCATTTGTTAGTATAACTTATTAACATAAAACTTTCATCCATCTTTTAATCCTTAATTGACCCATAATCAAGGTCATAATGTTGAATAATTCTTTCTGATTACATTCCTTACTTATAACAATTTCGCCTACAACGAAATCGCAGTTTTCATTCTTATATCACCAATACACAATTCATCCGACCTGATCGTACAGGTTCATGCAACAAACATTTCATTCTTATTGACACGTTTACAACGGGTCATTATATTCGTAATTTGTATCGTTTTACTAACCATCCATTCTGACCCATTTACAATGGGTCAATGTACATACTATATACCATTATTCAACAATTATATCTATGATCATCATTTCGCGTTACCGAACTCAATTATAGTTAACAATTAGTAATAACATAAAACGAAGTTCGAATGAACTTACCTTTACCTTGTGTTGATTGCGACCCGGATTGACTTGTATTCTCTTCCTTCACTCCTACAATTTCAGATTCAATATTCTTTACATTTCATGCTCTTATTAGACATCTTCATTAACATATTGAGCTATCCATTCATCATTTAATAATCCCAAACATTTATCATCATATCACTAAAGGAAACAATACTAGAGCATTTCATCAAACACATGGTGTGCGTACCATTAACAGAACATAATGTACAAGTATCTTATGCATAATTTACTAGTTCATATCAACATCATCAAATTTAAACAAATGTCATATAGAACATTCATTCATAACCAATATCATATAGCAACTACTCATTATAGCAACTTAATACATAATTACTACACTAATTTGTACACAATTTATCACTACCTTTCACCATAACCCTACTTCGAGTGGGTTTTTTACTTTCAATGACCAATTCAGCGAAATTCAAACATAATTCATGTTCTATGTAGTGTCTCTAACCCTTAATCACACTAATTTCACATAATTTTGCGGATTGCTTGAGACCCATTTCATTCAAGGTTATAAAAACATAAGTTTCTACTTACCTTATGCTTGAGTGTACTAGATGATCAAGAATTTATGAACATGCAAAGATTTAATCAGCTTTCTCTTATCAATTTGGCTGCATTTTGGTTGAACATTCATGAGGGATTTTTCTCCTCTTGGTCGACCACAACCCCTTTTCCACTTCCTGCCTTCATGTTTTTTGTTATAACACTTGATTTCAAATGTTACACTTTCAGCCCTTTATGTTTTTAGAACATGTCACTTAAATACCTAACTATTATCTAGACTACTCTTCTCTTGATTAGTTTTTTTTATTCATTCTAAATATTCAAGCTTACTAGCATAATTAGCCTAAGTCACCATCTACCTATCATAATATTGTGTATATATATAATATCATAATAGGACATATAAAATTTGGGGTGTTACAGTTAAATGCCTGGTTGGTCCTTGTGGTTTGCAAATATTGCAGACTTGGTCCTTATGGTTCAATAATTACAAAGTTGGTACTAGTGGTTGTAATTTTTGCACTCGTGTGGTCCTTATCACTAACTTATGTTACGTTTCTCAGTTAAGTATTGTTAAATGACTATAATACCCTTACTTATCAAGAAAAAAACAAAAATAAACAATATATCTTCTTCTATCCCACCACCAATTCTTCCTCTTCTACCTAAACCACCACCACCACCACTACAAGCACCACATTCATGTCTCCTCCACCACCGAACACACCACCATCATTGAACATCCAACACCACCATCTTCCCTCCTCCATCGCTGAACACCTACCTCCATCGTCTCCCTTCCACCACCGTACACCCACCACCACCATCTCACCACCACCATCAAACACACATATAACTTTCAATTCAACCAGATCGAAACCTTAACGAAGACTCTTAGCGGCGGCTAATGTTTTCCAACGAGGTAATGGTTAATTTTTGCATCGTTTTGTAGATATAAAAAGTCGTAAAATTTGATTATGTGAAAGCAAAAGTTTATTTGAATCATTGAATAATGTTAATATATGCATTTGTTAGGGTTACAACATCTGATTTTATTGTTATTTGATTGTTCGGAAGCAAATGTTTGTTAGAGTTTTGATCTGGTTGAATTGAAGGTTATATGTGGGCATTTAGTTGTGGTGGGTGTACGGTGGTCGAGGGGAGATGGTGGAGGTGGGTGTTCAGTGGTGGAGGAGGGAAGATGGTGGTGGTGGTGGTGGTGGGAGTTCAGTGGTGGTGGAGGTGAGATGGTGGTGGTGCTTGTAGTGGTGGTGGTGGTTTAGGGTAGAAGAATAAGAATTAGTGGTAAGGTAGAACAATGGCGGATCTAGAAAATAATTATAGGGTTAACATTTCAAAGTAAAAATTCTAATGGGTCAGCGAAATCGAAAAAAAAAAACGTAATTCTTTTTTACACTACCACCGGAGAGTCAAGGGGTAGCGGGGTTACCCTTTTTGCTAAGGTATATAACCGCCCCTAGGGTAGAAGAAGATGCATTGTTTTATTTTTTATTATTATTTTTTTAATAGTTAAGGGTATTATAGTCATTAAACAATGTTTAACTGAGAAACTTAACATATGTTAGTGATAAGGAACACATGAGTGCAAAAATTACAACCATTAAGACTAACTCGGTAATTATTGTCTCATCACGACTAAGTTTGCAATATTTATAAACCACCGAACCAACCAGACATTTAACCATTATTAATTATTATTAATGATAATAGTAACAAAAGATAAATAATAGAGATATAAACTCCGATACAATTCTGAAAAAAAATATTATTATAATATTATTATTTATTGTTTTTCTATTAGTCGGTTTGACCACCCATTCCTATATAAACCCTACACCTTCCCAAGTCCACAACCACCAACAAACCATACAAAAACACTACAAACCAGTACCACAAACACAAACACACAATCTCACTCTTCATACATCACACCTGCAACAACCATGGCGCCACCAGTTGATAGTAACGCCACCAATGGGAAGGCCAAGATCCGTACCTACGTCACCTTCTTGGCAGGAGACGGTGACTACTGGAAGGGTGTGGTTGCTCTTGCCAAGGGTCTTCGTAAGGCCAAATCAGTCTACCCACTTGTCGTTGCAATTCTGCCAGATGTTCCGATGGATCACCGTCGAAAATTGATCTCTCAAGGGTGCATCATCCGGGAGATTGAACCCTTGTACCCACCGGAAAACCAGACAAAGTTCGCCATGGCCTATTATGTTATTAATTACTCCAAGCTCCGTATTTGGAAGGTAGTCATTTCTGTTTATTTTTTTCAAGGGCACCATACAGTTTGTCTGTGTTCATTCGTTTATTTTAAATTGAACAAACGAACAAACACAAACACTAAAATCAGCGGGTTTTTTTCCTGCGAAAACGAAGGTTACATGTTCATATTAAATAATCACTTACAAACATACACGGATGAATAGATATAAATGAACATAAGTGAACAAACCAGATATTTAGTCATGTTCATTCGTTTAGTTAAAGAAAATATTTTCATTTCTCCAATTGTGTAATCGATCAATGGTTTGTTTCTAGTTACTAGCTAGAGGCATTTTTTTAGTTTAAATACAATCTTGCACATCAAAAAATAATCAATGAATAAAAATTAATTGTAACTAAGTAGTTTTTTTAAAAGATGAAACGAACGTTAGTGGACTTTTTAACGAACGTTCAGTTTATTTACAGGACTATCCTTTACGCGATTAATAACTTAAGTTATATATTTACAGTTTGTGGAGTACAGCAAAATGATATACTTAGACGGGGACATACAAGTTTTCGACAACATAGACCATCTGTTCGACTTACCCGACGGCCACTTCTACGCCGTCATGGACTGTTTCTGCGAGCGAAACTGGAGAAACAGTCCCCAGTACCAAATCGGATACTGTCAACAAGCACCGGAAAAAGTCCACTGGCCAGAAAACCAGTTGGGCCCAAAACCCTCTTTATACTTCAACGCCGGAATGTTCGGGTTCGAGCCCAATCTCTCCACCTACAACAACCTTCTTTCGTCGGTTAAAACCACCCCGCCGACGCTATTCGCAGAGCAAGATTTCTTAAACATGTTCTTTAAGGATGTTTACAAGCCTATTCCAACAGAATACAACTTAATATTGGCGATGTTGTGGCGACACCCGGAGAATGTGGATGTTAAGAAGGTGAAGGTGGTGCATTACTGTGCCGACGGGTCGAAGCCGTGGAGGTATACCGGAAAAGAGGTGAATATGGATAGGGAGGATATTAAGATGCTGGTGGATATGTGGTGGGAGATTTATAATGATGAGACCTTGGATTATTGGAAGAGTTGTGGACAGTCGATGGGTACGCAGTTGACTGCGGTAGATGAGCCGACGCTGGCGGAAACCAGGAGTGGTAGTCGTTGTGTCTCCGCCCCATCGGCGGCTTAGAGACTGTCATTGTGTTTTGTTATTTTTATGGTTTTTGATCAATGTTTGCGTGTTTTATTTTTTTAAAGTAATCTTTGGTTTTGGTGTCTGGATGTAACTAGATGGTTTTATTGTGATATCTAGCATATATTTAATGGAAAATTCTTGTTTGTATATTTCAGTGGTTTATTATTATTATTATTATTATTATTATTGTTATTATTATTATTATTATTATTATTTTCTTTTTTTTTGCGTTAGTTATTGTCGTTTCTTCTAAGTTGTATGTTTCAGTTGTTTGATTTTAATTTTCAAAACTATGTCAAAAGATTGTTGAATTTGTGTAAAATAATTATTTTACCTTTTTAATAAACTACATAAACTATTATGGACATCATATAGAATGTTTTTGACATCATATGATATAACTTATTTAATTTTTATTCTTTATTTAATTTTGTATAACTTTGTGCATTTAAATAGTTTGTAAACGGATAACCTCAAACCTCGTTGGAGAAAAAAAGATAAGTTTATTAGACTACGGCATCGGAGAAACTTATTCAGTATAAGGTTTTCGCCGGAAGAAATTAGGTTTTCTCTCTTCCTCATAAGAGTTTTACACTTACCAAAGGGCTTATAGTCTTACGCTATCAAGGTGTGTAAATAATTGTGTTATTTCTCAAATGATTAAAGTTCTAGTCCCATGTTAAACAAATGCATATATCTAATATATTATGATTAAAGTGTGTAAGTAAGCCATTAAAAAAATAACTCTTACAATTCTAGATAAGCCATGGATTCATACAAACGCATGGATGTGAGGCGTTCTCACATGAACTATGTTAACTGTTAACGCCCGGTCGTTATATACTTAGATGGGTGGTTGAATGGTTGGTCAAAACACGGCAATTAATATGCTTAGATATCATGGGGCCACCTTTAAATAAATGGAAAATCCATCTACGTTTTTAAGTCAAGAAAGTTGCAATTAAACAATTATTATCATTTGATATGGGGCTAACTTATTTAATAGATACTTTTATTTCTTACCGGAAGATCTTAAGTTTAATCTCAAAAGTAATTTAAAATTAAATTTGTTGTAAGTTAGAAGTGCCATTGCCAACTATCACTTAAAGAGGGGTATGCCTTCTTTTGTTAAAGTCAAGAAAGTAGATATTAAACAACTACTATCGCTTAAGAGGGGTATATGCCGGTTTTTGTTTTGTTTCAATGTTGTCTACTGATCTGAAACATCAAAAAATAAAGAAAAACAGCGATTAACAGAAATATCAAGATTATTTAATAGGATTTAGGTATTGCACTCACTATTCAGGTTTAATTGACAAAATCATTGAAGTTAAGATTTTGTTTCTTTTAACGTCAAGGGTTCAAGCCCCGTTAAAAACGAATTTTCTGTAATTTAAGCCGTTTAAAAAAAAACTATCCGAAGGCCCTAGTGGTATCAATGTTTAAAGTATATGTCCCGCTAAGGAGATAGATATAAGATTCAATTCCTTTTTAAGTATATGTATTCCCACTAGGGCTGAGCAAGTCTTATTTTCGAACCGTCGGAACCGGTGAACCGACACAAAACCACTACATCAGAACCAAAGTGGTGTCATAGGGCCACTTTTTCTGATTCTCATTTTTTTGGTAAAAACTCGTTTCGGTTAAAACCGGCGGTTCTGATTAAAGACCGCTAGAGTAGGTTGGGATTAAAAATAATTTAAAGCCCTATTTAACTGAGAAAAGAAGTTGTTTTATTACTAAACCGGTTCTGGTTATCCCAACCATTTTTTGTAAGTATGACCATCGTGTTTAATTGTTTGAATCAGGGGTGAGCATGGTACGGTTCGGTTATTGCCTATAATTGAAACCATAGCCGCACACTTCGGTTATCAAAAAAATCATGACTGTTTAGTTAATGCGGTTTCGGTTAATACGGTTTTGGTTAATCGGTTATTTGTGGTTAATGCGGTTTCGGTTCAGTAATAGGTAGGTTTTTTATCATTTCTAAAGTTAGGCTTTATATGTGTGGGTTATGCAAAATTCATGCGCAAAAATAAATATACACAATTAAAGCTTGTAGAATTATAAATTATATTTTACTACCACATGCATACTGAATTCCAAAAACAAAAGTAATACGTGTAAACACATGTCATGTGAAAGCATATATACGAACACAAAGTGACTAGAGTTTTAAATTCAATGAGGTTGGGTCATGGTTAAAAGACTTAAACACTTCACAAAAAAAATGGAATGGGCCATAGTTAAACAGTTAAACAATAACTTAAAAACTTATGGTCCTCTAGATTCGACCATGTTAAAATATTTGGTTCGATTCAATTATTTGCGGGGAACAGCAAAATCTCATTCCCAACAATATATTGATAATGGTATCATTACAAATATATATTTTTACTTTAGTGGCTCTGAGTTTTTCTTAATCTCATTCCAATAGTGCACGTAACATGTAAAAGAACTTATTTTAAGTGGTATTTGTTTTATTGAAAAAAAAATAAAAGTCTTATCTGTTACGGATATGACAGGCAACATAAGGACTCAATGGCGGATCTAGAAAATATTCATAGGGGTAACGTTTTATAGAAAATGGGTAACGAAATCGAAAAAACGTCAAAAAAGTCAAATTTTTCCAAAATTTACACTACCGCTGGAGCGCCAAGGAGTAGCGGAGGCTACCCCTGCGCCTAAGGTTTGTCCACTCCTGCAAAGACTTAAGCGTTTTAACTGAACTTGAGTTCTATTTTCTTGTATGGTAACACATAATACTTTTCAGTCCCTTTAGTGTTTATACTATTATTGTTTGTGAATTTTCAGATATATATTTTGGATATTAATACCTTCTTCTATCGGCAATTTTCAGTGGCATAATGGGTGAAGTGCCAAATTAGGCGAGGTATGAAGAATTCTTTATGTCATTATACTAATAATATACCTGTTCACCTGACGGATATAGAACTAATTATATCTAGTTTTAGCATAATGGAATGGACGCACCATTATAATCGTATAGTTCATTCATTCTATGTTAATTTAGATGCACCACTGTAACTAAAATATAAAAAAAGCTAGTATAGATGAACTGTTGTATTCAACAATACATAGAGGTTACTTTTTAAAGTATAAGAATACTATATTTAAGGATTATAAACCTTTTAAATATGTGGTATATTTATAAAAAAAAAGTAACTAAAAGTTACTTGGGATTAATAAAAATACTTGTGAAACTGGATTTAACCTGACGCAATTTATAGTCTAGTTATCGACTTAATCTTAAGCATTGGATTAGTATGATCAACGGAGTTTTGTACATTTCGCATATAAAACTCACTTTCTATTTGATCTAACTCCACTCACTTTCTATTTGATCTAACTCCTATATATCTGTATCCAGGTCAAAGCACATCAACTCACTGACTCTTGTCAATCTCATATCTCTAAAGCAGAGTGCAAATGAAAATAGGTAGCTTAGGTTCCAGTTAATTAAAGATATGGTGGAATGTTTTATATAGGGCCAAGTATGAGTTGGTTATGTCCCCTCAACTAAAAGATAACAATATATTTCGTTCATAGATTTTGGCATGGTTATAAATTTCTCTTGAATTATTAGTTAACCAACCAAGTATCGGTCCAAGCCCAACAGGTTACATCCCCTTATTTTTCTGAATTTTCTTGATATGATGATTCGGCAACTTGGGCCCAATAGCATATTAGCATTCTCCTAACCCATTGAATTGATAAGAGATAAAATTAGTAACGAATCTAGAAATTATTTCACGGTGTAGGTTAATATTATGTGCTCGGATATCTAGCAACTTCATTGCATAGCTTTTAGTACGGTTCTGGCCGGGTAAGTTTATTTTGGAAACTCAACATTGAACATTATTCAAATTCAAGATGCTAACCAATGGTCAAGGATGGCTAACCTTTCTAGGGGCTCAAAGCGATTTCTAAAACTGAGGCATTTTCGTAACGAAGCATAATTATTTTGCTTAGAATGTGGTCATTTTTTTTGTGCAAAATCAATTGAAGTAACTTGAAGGCCAATAATCATGAAAAGCAAATGCTGATTACACAATGCGTGCTAAAAAACATGAAAACCCATAATTAATAGTTAATACCATATACAAGATCCTAAGTTATATCCTTCACTCTCCATTGCTCCATCAAACCACATTATAAACTTGACAACTAATATAACTTTCAGCAGAGAAGACAGGGAGAAATAACTAACCCCTTTGAAAGGGTATACAAACTTACTTTTATAGTAGATAAATAACTTGTGTAAGTACGCTTGAAAGAAAGCAAGTTAACAAATCAAAGATTGAAGATGATATAAGTCATAAGCTATATGTAAGCTACTCATACAGAACTATAGGCAATGTTGTAATAATGGGTCTAGGCGGCCTAGTAATTGGTAGGATGTGAGTCTCATTCTCGTGCAAATTCTAACCTCAGTCCGAAAAAAGCTAACCAACTCACAACCTCTCACCTCTCTATCTTAAGGTAGTTGATAACTAGGAATGAAGTCAAAACATTCAAAATCTAGATCTAATGCTAACATGTCAACCCAATATATAATCAACACAAAGTTAATCATAATTCATGCAATTTCTAGTCCAAAACACAAAGTCAAGAAACCGAGATGGCATGTAGATCTAAAAAACACACACCAAACATCATCCAAGTGACATATCATAACATAAATCAATAAAGTTTCAATCTCTATACAAAAACATTAATTTCCAAGTTACAAATCCCATAAACATTCATCAAATATCAAGATTCATCCTATTAACTGGACATTCATAAGTAAACTAGCATGTTATCATCAAAGAAGAAGCATAAGAATAATCGGATCTAAACATAAACATTATCAATACAATGTCTCGAATACGAAAAAGTAGCTAAAATGAGTAAAAACACCAACTATTAATTATTGTTCTTCACCCGCACTCCCCAAGCAATCCCAAGAGCTCCCCACCAATCCAAAAGCGTTTTGGTACTATTCCAGGGTGACCCCCCCCCCCCCCCCCCTGTTTAGAAAATCATCCAAATCGCTTAAATAAGCAAACCCAAGACGCTGCTAACTCGACACGGTCCAAGAGGACCGCGTTCAACTCCTAGCAATCTGCTGGGAATGTTAGAAGTTACTTTGGCAACAACTTTGAATTTTTTTTATTCCGTCTTCATGCCAATTCTAAATTATGCCGATTTCTTCCCAGCACTCTCAGTTAAGTACCAACCCTGCAAAATTACCACAACAACACGTAGTAGCCGAATATAGCCAACAAAACAAGTAAAACTGAGCGGGGGGATGAGGCAATAAACATGTGACTTTTCAAGTCTATCAATCTACAACTATATATATCAGTTTTGTTTTATTCTCTATTAATTTGTTCAATGGTGGTGCTTTAAGAAACCTAGAGAGTCACTCGAGTTTCTATTTTATTTATTGTACATATATATTTATGGGTGTCATTTGACACTTTAAGGCTCTATATATGTCCGCCCTTGGATGAAACACACACAATATCCACATGATTTTCTCTTGCTAAAAACATTCCATTATCCGTTTGTCCATGTTTCCACCATGAGAATTCACTATTTTTTGTTGCCACCAAAGTTGGATTATATTGATAATTTTAGTGCCCTTAAAATTAAAGTTTACCTAGATTTACTTAAGTCTGAACAGAAATCCGAATAAAAATCGTTACAAGGTGCGGAATGCATGCTCATTCAAAACTACTAGGATTTCCTACACCGACCACCTCCTTAATGGGGTCCAAGGAGCGCCCTTGGTGTAGTTCAACGGGCTGAGCTCTTAGTGGTTGATCCATAGTTGAAAGCCTCTAGATATTGTTTCTGATTTGGTTGGTTAACTGATCCTACGGTAAAAGTAAAAGCTGGTCATAGGTGGAACTGATTCACTAGTACAGACTAAATGGTCAATAGTTATTGAAATTGATTCGAATTTACTAACAGAATGTCAGAGAATTGTTGCTTGTTCTTGAATTGAATTGGTTAGTTAATTGTTACATACATAATACGTATATATACATGAGGGGTTTATACGAGTAACCGCCTCAACTTAGGATAGGAAATAATAATAAAAAAATATTACATAACTTGCATTATATCTATACTACTCTAATTATATGATCTAGCTTATAACTATTATTTGTCTAATACCCTCCTGTAAGCTAGAGCATAGTGACTACAGGATCCTCGTTAAGTGTATGATCTGTTGATCTGCAGAAGATTCTTCAGACGTGTGAAGTCCTTTAACTGCAGCGCTTTGGTAAGAACATCTATCTGACTTTTAGTAGAGCAGAATCGCACTTCTATTTCATTGGTCTTGATCAAATCTCGAATGAAGTGATATTTAATTCTTATATTTTACTTTTGCCATGAAATACCGGATCCTTAGCCAAACAAATTGTTGATTTGTTATCACAGTAAATTACCAGGGGGCCTTCGGTTCCTTCTTGAAGTTCATCCAAAATCCCTTTGAGCCAAAGCGCTTGATATCCGGCCATAGAAAGAGCAATGTACTCTGTTTCCGTTGAAGATAAAGCTACCACCTTTTGTTTTTTCGATTACCATGCTACAGTTCCAGTTCCCAACTGAAACACATATCCAGATGTACTTTTGCTATCATCAACATTCCCTGCATAATCATTATCGCTAAAACCAGTTAGTGTTCCTTTGCCTCCTTTTGAATATACAAGCCCTTGATCTAGAGTTCCCTTTATATATCGCAGTATCCTTTTTCCAGCTTTCCAATGGCTTCTCTTGGGTTGCTCCATAAACTGACTTAACTTGTTTACTGCAAACATAATATCAGGCCTGGTATTGGTTAAGTACATGAGGCTTCCAACTAATCTCCTATAGAGATTCGAATCTACTTCATCATCAGAGTCTTGCTTGGATAGACGCGGACCATATTCCATGGGAGTTGAAATGGCAGTACAATTCGTCATGTTAAACATGTTTAACAGACCTCTTACATATTGTTGTTGTGAGAGAATGATGTTCCCGTTGTTGAATGTGACTTCCATTCCAAGAAAGTAGTGTAAAGTTCCCATATCGGTCATTTCAAATTCTGCTTTCATTGATTCCTTGAAACGATTGAGAGTAATCAAAGAATCACTCGCTATGATAAGGCCATCCACATACAAGAAAATTAGTATCTTCACATCCTTGGATATTTTGGTAAATAAGGTATGTTCGTAAACACACTTCTTAAAACCATGTGTCATAAAATATCCTTCTATTCTACTATACCATGCCCTCGGGGCTTGTTTTAAACCATATAGAGCCTTTTTTAGTTTGCACACTTTTCTTTCTTTTCCTTTCATGACATATCCTTCCGGCTGTTCGACGAATACATGCTCCTTTAAGTTCCCAATTAAAAACGCCGTCTTCACGTCCACTTGATGCAAGTGCCAGCCATGGTGTGCTGCCAATGCCAATACAAGTCTAACAATATCAAACCTGATTACCGGAGCAAAAACATCTTGATAGTCGATTCCGGATTTCTGTTTGTAACCTTTCACCACCAACCGTGCTTTGTGCTTGCTTATGCCACCATGTTCATCATACTTCGTCTTGTATATCCATTTTACACCAATTGGTGTTTGATTCTTTGGCGGATCTACCAATTCCCATGTATCATTTTTCATTATTGATTCTATCTCTTTGTCCATGGCTTCCTTCCACTTGGTTCTTTGCATGCTTCCATATACGTTGTTGGGTCGGTATCAGCAAATAGAACGAAATTCACTACACTACTAGGGTTACCTTGATTCTTGTTATAAAGTTCCTTGACCTGTGTCTTTGTGAGTGCCATCGAGTCTTGATATATATCAGCAACAGACTTTGTTCTTATGACTTCATTTTCCGATGATGACGAGGAGTCTGCATCCTCATTATTATTGTCAAGTATCTCGGTATCTGTGTTGTTGGACTGATTCTCATTTGGATCATTTGAAGCTGGAATTTCAGTTCCACTTTGATCCTCCACTGCAACCCTCTGATCATTATCACTAGTATTGCTTATATCTATCCAAGGCATTCCATGACCTTCTTTATTCATTGCCCAATGTTAGTTTTCATTGAAAATCACATCTCTACTTATAATCATCTTGTTTGTCACTAGATTATATAATTTATACGCTTTGCTATTTTCATTGTACCCAACGAAGATTACCCTTTCAGTTTTATCATCTAATTTGGAGCGATTTTGTTTAGGGATATGTGCATAAGCAATACAACCGAACACTCGGAGGTGTTCAACATTTGGCTTTCTTCCACTCCAAACTTCCTGTGGTGTTACTTAGGCACACTTTTAGTGATTGCTCGATTCAGCAAATATGTGGCACAAGCTACTGCTTCGGCCCAATATAAATTTGGCAGTTCCTTCATTCTTAACATACTTCTACTTAACTCCATAAGGGTTCTGTTTTTCCTTTTGGCTACCCCGTTTTGTTGAGGAGTGTAGCTTGTTGTGAGTTTATGGTGTATTCCATTTTCTTTGAGGAAGTTTTGAAATTCATGACCACAATACTCTCCTCCTCTATCTGTTCCTATGTCTTTTATTTTGTAATCCGCTTGATTTCCCACAAGTTGTTTGAAGATTTTGAAATAACTTAAGGCTTCAGATTTGAACTTCAAGAAATACACCCATGTCTTTCTCGAGAAATCATCTATAAAAGTAATAAAGTATCTACATCCTCCTATGGATTGTGTTCTCATAGGACCACAAATATCTGAATGGAGAAGCTGCAAAGGTTTATTTGCACGCCATGTTGCTTGCTTAGAAAATGGCTTCCTAGCATGTTTACCGAAGATACACCCTTCACATGTGTTTTGTGATTTAGTGATTTTTGGGAGCCCATGTACAGCTTCATTCATGCCCATATCGTATAGTGTTTCAAAGTTTAAACGTCCATACCGCCGATGCCATAGTGTTGAAGTGTCTTATGTCGTCATATTACACACTCGAGGGGTCATGTCATGCTTCAGATTCGTCATCCTAACGGTTCCGATGCAAAGCCCCGATGGGTCGATAATAGTGCATCCTTGATCGTTACATCTCACGTCATAACCCTTTTGAACTAGCTGTCCAACACTTAACAGGTTATGTTTTAACCCTTCCACATAAAATACATTTGGAACCCGTTTCTCATGTCCCTTGATTCTGATGGTCACATCTCCACAGCCCAACACTTCTAGCCGTTTGTCGTCTCCGGTTCTCACTTCCCTTCTTTCTGATTCATTCAGTTTTATGAACAGGTTCTTGTCGCCCATCATGTGATTACTGCATCCACTATCCAGGTATCATCAGTCATTCTTGATCACTTCTTCTACATTAAAAATCATGAACATGGTATCATCGTTTTCATCTTCTGTGTCATCTTTGTGCAGGAGAACATTCCTCGATCGATCATTATCTTCTCGCTTGTTACAGAAACGTGCCATATGCCCTAACCTTTGGTTATAACACCGAATCGTTCCGTTATATCTTCATCTCCCTTTTCCTCGTCCTATTCCTGTGTTTTCTGTTCTGAATTGTCTAGATCTGTCATAATTGTTGCCTTGAACTTGAAAGGCCTGCTCTGTTGGTGCATCATCATACTACTTTAGTCTTAATTAGTAGATTGAAGAATACCAAGCAATTCCTCTGTGGAAATTGTGTTTAAATCCTTGGATTCCTCTATGGCAACCACGACTGATTCGTATTTTCTAGTCAGGCTTCTATGAATTTTCTCAACTACACGTTGTTCGTCTACTCGTTCTTCATTCAGACGTAATTGATTTACTATGATTGTTGTTCGATTGACATAATCTTCTATCATTTCACTTTCTTTCATTCTTAAATTATCGAATTCACATCTTAGGGTTTGAAGTCCTACCGTTTTTACCCTGTTTTTCGCCCCTGTAAGCCTTATGCAAAACTTCCCACGCATCTTTAGACATTTTGCATGTTGCAACACGTTCAAATACCGTTTCTCTTACAGCCTGAAACATAATATGCAGTGCATTCTTGTCCCTTTTAACTTTCTCTCAATAAGCATTCTGTTCATTTTTTGGTGCTCCGGAAGCGATTTCTGTGTACCCCTCTTCCACAATCGTCCACAAATCTTGTGATTCTAATAGGACTTTCATTTGTATATGCCAATGGTAATAATTCCGTCCCAATAATTTAGGAATCTGGGTTTGAATTCCTCCATTTGTTGTCATGTTTTGATGATCGTATAATTTCCGAATAACCGCGAGATCTGTTTATGCGGATCGGTTGGCTCTAATACCACTTTATTGGAATTGATTCGAATTTACTAACAGAATGTCAGAGAATTGTTGCTTGTTCTTGAATTGAATTGGTGAGTTAATTGTTACATACATAATACGTATATATACATGAGGGGTTTATATGAGTAACCGCCTCAACTTAGGATAGGAAATAATAATCGAAAAATATTACATAACTTGCATTATATCTATACTACTCTAATTATATGATCTAGCTTATAACTATTATTTGTCTAATAATAGTATCTGTATCAGTGGTAATTCTACGATTAGTAAAAAACTGAGCAATCAACATCAACATTTAACTGTGCGATCAACAGTAACTACGATATTGCTGTTATAAGCCAATCATTAGAAGTAACTTAATTAGCGTTGATAGGTTCCTGCAGACTGTAACCGAATTAACTACTACTTGTTGTAACCACCAACTAATACATTCTTAAACACGAAGCATTGTGTTGTTGCAGCCAAAAGTTGTATTGGTTCCCTATCTATATAAAGAAGATAAATGGTCTATTTCAAGTAAATATTTATATAACTAAAAGTACATACTCATTCTTAATTCTTCTTTAGCTATCCGATTAATATTTCGAGAAAATCAACAAAAAAAACTATTTGAAATTGAGGTACACTAGTCAAAGAGATTATCAGGAACCTACTATTAAACCCTATAATCTTTAGATCAAAGTAATTTATTTTTCTTTTGAAAAACTATTTATTATGTATCAGCTTTAAGATGTCAGATCATCTGTAATGATTTAGTGAAAAATGAAAAAGGTGGTGCCACCCCTCATTCCCATATAGACAAGATTTTCTGCACTCACCATTTTCACTAAAGTGTTCATGGATTCACATAGAGATTAAATAGAAGAAAAACTTTTAAAAAAATGAGAAGCCCCTCATACGGAACGCCACAATATCCTTCACGTAACTGGACAAAAATGGTGTCTAACCCCACAATATCCTTCACGTCCATGCTCGTGGTCACACTCATGGAGAAGCCCCTCATGCGGAACGACCCGCCCACGCCCTTTTGAGCTGAGGTGACGAAAGGCGTTGCACCATTACAAATACCCTTATATGCGTATAATGTATGTGAAAGTTAAAAAGTTGTATGTTTGTTGTTTATATATTATGCTTGTATATGTATTTTTATATAACTAGCATTAAGACTCGCGTACGTTGCGCCGCGGGTACCGTAAACATTGAATGGATTAGTTCAAAGGTTATGCGATGCATTAACCATATGAAAACACACGTTTCGACCATTGGACTGAATGTAACCTGTATAAGCATTGTGATTGGATCAAAACGTAAAGTAAATCAAATTCATAACGTATTATATGTGACCTAACTAATACATAGAAAACTCAACGGGTATGAAGGAAAAATTGACACATGTAATCAAGGGATCAATTAGAGCTTTCGTAAAAAGGGAAAAAAGAAACCATAATTTGACTCCACACGGTTTGAAATTTTTTTTTACGAAACATACATAAAATAAGCACGCAAACATATCAACATGTTTCAAATTGATAGTTTTGAAGCCAAACAAAACAAAACCCAAAGTTAATACTCAAAAAAAATATATTACAAATTAAGCAAATGATACAACTCAATACAACATAAACAAACTAATAAACATGTGGTACAAACCACATATGCACTAACAAGTTTCAAATTGATAGTATATAATCTATTTTACAATTTATACACACTAAGCATCATGCACAATACAACTATGCAAAAAAAAACTTACTAAGATCATGTACAACACAACTATGCACAAAAAACTCACTGAGCAACCTGTACAAACCCATTATGCACTAACATGTTACAAATTAGTAGTATATAAATATAAATGGTTTTTGTGTTCAGATTTATTGTGAAAATGTACTAGTATTACATCTAATGCATAACCCCCCCACTCACACACACACACACACACACACACACACACACACACACATATATATATATATATATATATTAGAAATTGGCTGCAAAGCTAATTTTTCCTACAAAATGTAAGAAGCCTCCTACATGTGACATGTGCCAATTAGAGTTTTTAATTAAAAGGGTATTAAGGTGATTTGATTATTATTTTAATTATGGATTATATTAATAGATTAACTAACTAGCCAGATAATTAAGGAAACTAAATATCTAACTGAAATCAAATCGATGGTTTCGTTTAAATTATACAATCGATCCAACATATCCCCAGAGCATTCGTATTGTGCTTCTGGTTCTTCATAACATTTTTACTGATCAAAATCATGGCGTCAAATGTTATGTTTGATTGAGATGATGGTAAAGTTTTATGATATTGCATAAACTTTAATTTTTGTTTGATGTGTTGTAGCAATTGTTTGATTTATCTAACAATGATTACGATATTGAATTAATGCCGGATGATTTCTTGACATTGTGTTTTAACAGCAAGCAGACTAATACCGTTGTGTTTTAGCAGCAAGCAGACTAACATCGTTGTGTTTTAGCAGTTTATCATTGGATTAATTAGATGATTTTTTGTCGTTGTGTTTTAAACATTCACAGTGTAACATGTGTTTTACCAGCTACAATCCTTCATAAACAATTTCTTGACGATGTTTTTTACCAGCTGCAATCCTTCAAGAACAATTTCTTGACGATGTGTTTTACCAGCTGCAATCATTCATGAATAATTTCTTAACGATGTGTTTTACCAGTTACAAGTTAATTCACAGTGTGTTATAGTAGTTATGTTTTAGGAAGAAGATGTATTTTGTAATTATTAATATGTTTTTAGGTAGGAGATGTATATGTAATTTCTTAACGGTGTGTTTTACCATACAGGTTAATTCACAACGTGTTATGATTCACAAATGACATGTCTTTTGTGGTTTCTTGACGTTGTGTTTTATAATTTTTGGGTTCTTCACGATGTGTTATATTGTATAACACACCATACAAGTTAAATGACATTGTGTTATATTGTATGATTCACGATATGTTTTCTTGAGTTTCTTCACGATGTGTGATATTGTATAATTCATTATGTGTTTTCTTGACGTTGTGTTTCTTCACAAAGGAGAGAAGGAAGAGAGAGAAAGAGAATCGCGAGAAATGTGGAGTGGTTTATGGGATGACCGTTATTTCCATATTTAAAACAAGTTAAATGACACATCTACCCCTAGTATAACGCCTCGCTTTTTCGTACTTTCCTTAATTAGAAAGTATAATCGTATTTCTATTTATAAAAACTTGTATTCGTATTTCTTTTCTCAATTTTGTAATCCGAGACTTGAATCGTAATAAAAATTCATACTCGTTATATATGCATGCTTTACATACATTAAATAGTTTAAATTGATACTTGTTTTACGTGCAAAGACTCATGCATTCACACTCGATACTCAAATCATACTTATATGCGTTATACATGCAAAAATGACAAGTTATAGCCTGAAATGAAAGATAAACTAAGATCAAGGACTAAAAATGGCATAATCCGGAGAAAGTGGCTTCTTGCCCATGGATTGGTCCATTTTGTGTTTGTTGCATTAAATGCACCCAACTAACAACCCCCAAACCCCATCTATAAATACCTACCTCCTCCCATTCTCATTTCACACCTCAAACATTCATTTCTATCTCTCTCTCTCTCTCTCTAAAGCTCTATCTCAATCAAAAAAGTTCAAGATAACTCGGTGTTCCTCCAACTCTCCAAACCCTTCACGGAATACTCAAGTGGAAGCTTGCAAAACCGTGCGTACACTTGACCCATTTCCTTTTTTACACAATTTGGGTTGTAACATGTTAACTTACAAAAGACACGAATACACACACTACATGCTTTATACACTCGATCCATTATACATGCTTATTGTTATGCTTAGGTTCATGTTAGATTCATACATGCTTCTTGTCATTAACTTGGCTAGCCCCAACTTAACATATATAACGCTATAGGAGTAGCACACCGCCCGTCGGGGTATTGTTAAGTATTAAGCTGATTCATTCTTAATTCATACTTTAGTCTCGTTACTTCGTGTGACGAGGGACACATTCATTCTTGTGGACACTTGGGTTTGACAATTAGTATTGCATGCTAGCTTACCCTGTATACAATTACCATGTGGATTTAAGTAAATTCTTTTATACTTATGCTATGTACTTAAACTTGTGTACTCGTCAATACTTTTGTATTGAACTATACTTTTAACATGTTGCAGGTTAAAGATGTTGAATATGACGAATCTAGTAGGGACGACAAAGAAACGCACCTAGAATGTTAGACCTTTCATGTTGTAATTTTGTTGAAGTTGTTGTATTTTGATTTCTGTTGTAATTGACAATTTTATATATGAAATGAACGAGTTTTTATTTAAATATTGTCGCAAATAGTGTTATGATGCATTGAGCAATCTATTTCGTCTCACTCCGATGTTTCCGCCATCGGTTGGGGTGTGACACCTAGTTAATTAAATCATCCTATTTTTAAGACACACGTATTACCTCAACCATTATGTACACTCATCCAATGGTCAAGATCACTTCCTACACTTTATAGGAAAACACACTTTGTAGAGAAACCTCACCCATATATATATATATGTGTGTGTGTGTGTGTGTTTAGGATCCTGTAAAAAAGACTTAAAGTTTGAGAAGGATAAGAAAGACTCGGGTGATGACACATGTCCCTATCTATTTCATTAGTTTAAGGGTAAGATAGTAATTTAACCCATAATCCTAATTAAAGATATAATCTTGTAACCGAATTCATCAGTTATTTTAGAAATTCATTTCATCAGTTATTTTAGCAAATTTCATCATCATTTCGTATAAAACACCATACGAATTCCAAAAAACACCACAACTTGAATCATAATACAGCCGTGGTGTTCTAACATCTGTAATGATTTTTGTTATTTTTGCAGGTATAAAACATCATACAAATTCCAAAAACACCATGAATTGAATCATAATACAGTCCTGGTGTTTTAACATTTAGAATGATTCTATTGCTATTCCAGATGTTAAAACACCATGACTGTAATCACAATACAATGTCATATACTCTAGATGTTAAAACACCATGACTTGAATCGTAATTCATTATTTGCAATGCCATGGTGTCTTATTTACGTTCATGGTGTTTTATTGTAAAATAGAACGCCTTGAATCACAATACAATTAAAACACCATTGTATGAACATAGAAAAAACACCATGGACTAAAACATCCAATCGCAACGTAATTTTTTCTCTACATAAGTATAACAATATGGTACTCATATTAAAGATAAAAAAACACTCGTTATTATGGTGTAATGTTTTTTAAAAAAGAGTTACGTATAAAAAGTTAGTGATGTTTAAAAAGAAGGGGGAACTTGCATGTGCATTGCATGTGAGTTTCTAAATTTAAAAATGTTAAATTTACCTTTATACCCTTAATTTAGAAAATTAATTAATTTAATGGTAAACACTATTTACAATTTGGCATTATAATCTCAACCATTACATTATAGATCAAATGGTATAGATTCTTTCTTACACTTCTCACAAAACACACCATTTTTACAATAATCATACCCTATATATATACATACATACACAGGGGCGGACCTACCTTATTGGTAGGGTAGCCTCCGCTACCCCTTGGCGCTCCGACAGTAATGTAAATTTTTAAAAAATTTGACATTTTTTTTTATTTCGTTACCCCTTTTCTATAAATCGTTACCCCTACGAAGATTTTCTGGATCCACCACTGTATATATATATATATATATATATATATGTAGAGGTTCATGTGAGAAAATTTAAAAGCGTGAGAAGGATAAAAAAGATTATGGAGTTGACATGTGTCTCTTTTTATTTTGGTAGTTTAAGAGTATAAGTGTAATTTAACTAATAAAATCTAATATGCAACCGATTTTGGCAGTTATTGTAGGGATTTTCGAATTTGAAATAACACCATAACTCATAAAAACATCACAGCATGTATATTGAAGGCATACATTTTATAAAGAACATAAATATAACTCATAAAAACACCGTAACTCATAAAATCACCACAGCATGTATATTGAAGGCATACATCTTATAAAGAACAGAAATATAACAAAAATAATACCATAACTCATAAAAACACCACAGAAGTTATATTGAAGGCACAAATCTTATAAAGAACACCCTAACATTGAATATAACAGAAATAACACCCTAATATAACACCAGTCAACACTTTAATCAGAATCAAAACAGAAATAACACCCTAAATGTATAAAAACAGAAATAAGTCTACATAAATATATCAATATGGTACTCATATTAAAGATAAAAAAACATTCGTTATTATGGTGTAATTTAAAAAAAAAAGTTACGTATAAACAGTTATTGATGTTTAAAAAAGAAGGGGGCGACTTTGCATGTGTATTAATGTTAGTTTCTTAATTTAAAAATATTAAATTTACTTTTATACCCTTAATCTAGAAAATTAGTTAGTTTAGTAGTCAACATTATTTACAGAATTGTCACTATGATCTCAACCATTAGATTAAATATCTAATGGTTTAGATTTTTTCTTATCCTTCTTAAACTTTTAAATTTTCTTACAATAACCTCACAATATATATATATATATATATATATATATGTATGTATATGCCTGATTTACAAGTTAAAACATTATTCTCGCTTTACATGCATGTGTGTAGTGTGCATAAAACGTCTGTTTGAGAATTTTATATATTATCCTTTGGTCGTGTATATACATCAAAAAACACGTACACATAGTATATTCTATGTATTTAATTGTTATATGTTATATTTATAGTTTTCCCGACCCTTATTATATTGTTGAATCAAAAGCCAAGGCAAAACATTAAACTATTCAAATAACAACAACAAATGCTTATAAAAAGTCTAAGCGATAAATGTTGTTTTTTCACAGAATAAAACAAAACTAAATATTGATTTCTATGCTAGTCCGTGACATATAGATCACGAGAAATTGTTTTATAACCAACAAATGATCAAATAATAGGCAACCTGGAAAGTAATAGATGGCCAGTGATGAATCACAATCATAAATTAATGCTTCATCGTAAAGCAAAGAGAAAATAAATTTACACAAAATTAGTTGGGAAACTCCGTCACCGATGGTGCGGATAGGGGCAAACAGGTACGGGGTGGGTTAAGATGTTGCCACCGGGTTAAGGTAAAAGAGTAACTCGATTTAAATGACGCCACTAAATAAGATAGGAGATATTAGTAAATAATCTAGGTAATGTAAGAAGCTTGATGTAACTTTGGAAAAAGAGGTTTGAGTGCCCCCTCCCCCTTAATCGAATTACTTATCCTTTTATCCTTTTATGGAATTAAAAGTCTTATTATTATCACCCGAAAATAATAACATTTAGTAACCTACCTACACTATCACTAAAAGCCAAAAATCAGTGACAAAACGAGAATTTAGACACAATTTTTTTTTTCTAGTTATGATTAAAACCTAAGGTATATGCCTTTTACTTATAAATCTTTTTCTAAAAATAAGAATAAAACTTTTAATTATTTGTAGAAAAATAAAAATAGAGATATGCTGACATTTCTTTTCGTGTCACTGATATGTTTGTTACAAATGGCACATTTTTGTTCTGGATCTCACATAAAGCTTAGATACAAAGTTGAAGAAAAGTCTAATGTGTACTCAAGAAAAGCAAAAAGTTAATTGTGTAAATAACTTTTGAAACGTTTAAATGATATATTTTTTTCATTTACTCATGATTGCTAACAAATATATTGTCTATAAATCACCAAAAATCTGAATAAAGTTTTTTGTAGTCGGTAAAATTTTGGATTATATTATTTAAAATGATGACAAAACCAAGAAATTAAAAAAAAAACATATAAAATCTTATCTTAATGAGAACTAAAAATAAATAAATATATATATATATATATATATATATATATATATATAAATCTTACCTTAATATTTATTAAAAGATAAAATAATTTATGCAAACACATAGGGGCCAGTGCTTGAGCCTAACCTTTTATTTGGTTGAATAAAACAGCATGCATTTGATATAACCAAAGAACCATCGAACACAACAATCATATTGTCGTTATCAAACGTTTGGTACCACTATACACCTCTTTAAGTGCTTCCTATTATTTTCCAAAATCATTCATTTTCTTCTTAATTAATCTTCTATTCTCCCGAAGGGATGAATGATGGGTAGTAGTTTGTTGGATGACGAATGCGATTACTTGTTTAAGACGGTTTTGATAGGGGATTCAGCAGTCGGGAAATCGAATCTTTTGTCAAGATTTGCAAGAGATGAGTTTCGTATTGATTCCAAGCCAACGATTGGGGTAGAATTCGCTTATCGGAATGTTAAGATCGGAGATAAGATCGTCAAAACCCAGATTTGGGACACTGCAGGGCAAGAAAGGTGTGTATAGTTTTCTTTTCTTGCCTTTATAGTCAAATCAAGCATCATTATAGATGTTTAACGTAAACGAGTCATGCCCAGGTTAACCTACATAATCCGTTTAGTTAAATGTGTCAACCCATCAACATGTTTAATAACAACTCCACATGCTAACTCTTTTACGTCTTTTACGACATTTTTAGACCATTTATTACAGCCCATCAACCTGCTTATAGCTTGTTTAACACGTTTACAACCCTATCAGCCCATGTGACTCGTCTAAATAAGTGAGTAAATGGGTTGCGTTTGGATTACACAATTTATGTGTGTCCGCATTAGGGTTGATATCATAACATGAATAAATATATGGGTCGTGTGTTCGGAACAATTCAACCTGTCAAGTTGAAAATCGAATAGGGTTGACACACGTAAAAACAATTATATAAATTAGTAATATTTACATACTTTAATAAATACAACATCAATGAAAGGTAATTGTACAAATTGCCTTTTATATTGTAGGTTATAGACTTCAATCTCATGATCTCATGATTGTTGATATACAAATTAGTGAATTATCAATCTACTGATATGGGATAACGCCATGATGATGTGTCAGTTACGGAGGGTTCAAAGTTTTATTTTTATCTAATTTAAATATTATTTTAGTAGGTAGTGAAACTGAAACCTTATGAGACCATTACACAAATATAAAAATAAGTGAGTAAAATCTCATGTATATGTGGCAGTGACGTATAATGAAAAACTGTAAACCCATAAATTCTTTTGGAAACTTTTGTAAACTTAAATATGCACTTTTGGAAACTTAATAAATGGTCTAAAAATGTTAGGCTAAATATGCACTTTTGGAAACTTAAGGGACTAAAGGTGGTTTGTGCAAAATAAAAACTGGCTGCAGTTTGTGAAAACTGCATATACGCTCCCAATGAAAACTGCCAAAATAATCGAAATTTGATTTTTGACTCCCCATCAAAAATTGCCATACAAAAATCTAGAATTTTTCTGATTTTATCCGATCAAAGATTGGTAGCCACTCCAATTGTTTAATCTGATAGTGATTACACGACTTCAGATTTATCCAAGCAATTTCGAATTATTCCCAACAGTGACGTATAATGAAAAACTGTAAACCCATAAATTCTTAATATAACAATCATTAAGAATGATGGTTGTGTTATATTGATCTTAGATTCAGAGCCATAACAAGCTCATACTACCGTGGAGCATTAGATGCAATGTTGGTCTACGACATAACGCGAAAGGGAACATTCGAGAACTTGAAGAAATGGTTACACGTGCTTCGGGAGTATGGAAATCATGACATGGTTATTGTTCTTGTCGGGAATAAGTCCGATTTAGTTGGGTCAAGAGAAGTAGAAGCCGAAGACGGTTGAAGTCTTGCCCAACAAGAGAATTTGTGTTTCATGGAAACATCTGCAAAGGAGAATTTAAATGTAGAAGATGCATTTCTTCAAATGATCACAAAAGTCTTTGATATTGCAACTCAAAAAAGCCTTGAAGCCAAGGAAACTAATGAGGCAACAATGCAAGTTCTTGATGGGAGAAAAGAAATCATATATGTTATTGATGAAGCGAGTGCTGCTAAACACACTAATTGTTGTACAAGCTGAATTAGAAGTTGTACCTATTTGATATTTTTTAAGGTCAAATATGCTAATATGTGACTTCAAAATTTACAATTTTGTACAAGAGTGTGAAGGATAACAATAGGTAGATTGGACGATTACAATACGTTTGCTTATTGGTTCTTAGGCTACTAATGTTTTGATTCAAGTGAGTTAAATCTAAAAGCTACGGTTATTATCCTACCTTTAAATTTAATAAACGATTTTATCCTAACTTTAATAAACAATTTGAAAAAAATGTTACATCTTAATACCATATCATCCCTTAAAAAATCGTTTTTAATTAATTGGTTTTTATTGTTTTTGAAATCGGGTTAATATCATAGAAGGACAATATTGCTTATTTTAAAATCCTTAGTTTAATATCCTCTTTGGTTAAAGTAGATTTGCTATGCATACCCACAAAATATGTCCTTACTTTTTTTGAACGACAAATTTCTTTTAGTCTCCTGTCATGTGTAGGAATTGAACTTAAGACCTCCGCCTTCCAAGCCTAAGTGTTTAAAGGCTTTGTCTTTACAAAAAACAGCCCCTACTTCAAATATATGTTTAATTTATATTTTTTAATGATAAATAATTTATATAATGTTAATTTACAAGATTTATGTGCATTGTTGGTTGCACCTTATGTGACGAGTGATTCAGTTACCTTGACCAACCAAACACATTTTTTTTTTCATTCTCTCGTAGTAGTTCATTTCATTCCATCTCTTATTTCTCCATACAAAACGCTACCTTATTACTAGATAAGAAACCACGTGATGGCTAATTTTTCTCTTCTAAATTTTAGTTTTATGTGAGGGAAGCAAGTGGAAGAAACATTGGTAAGTTGCATGTTGTTAAATGATTATCATACTATTATTTCATTAAACTTAGGGTCACAATATTGTTCAAGAGGCTAGGTTATGACTTGCATCTCATTGCAATTTACTCTATTGCCATGATTAGCTCAAATGTAAACCTCATTATACTAACCATAGGTTGATGCATGCCTAAGTTTTATACTATTTGTCCATAGGCTTTACTTCCTTTTGTGTAATTTACATATTCATAAGATTCTCTTATAATTGATGTGATTCGTTAAAATTTAATGAAATTTAATCCGAATTCCGTTTAAGATGTTTGATCTTAGAATCTTGTAAGTGATGTGATTCGTTAGACTTCAATGAAATGTAATTTGAATTCCATTTAAGATGTTTGATCTTAGAAATTTATTATGTGGTTTCATATACTATATAAAATTATTATAACTATATAAATAATAAGTTTTTTTAGACTTATAAGTCTAGTGATGTGGTTTTATATACTATATAAAAATTTTATGACCATATAAATAATAAGTTTATTTAGACTTGTGAGTCTAGCGAAGATCAGGTTTCAGCTTGTTTATTAAATGAACTTCATAGTAGGTTTAAGCTCATGCTTGAACTTATTTAAACTTGACTCGATTCAAATTTTTAGCAAGACTATCTTAGATACTCACGAGCAGCTCAACTCTTTTAAGTCGTATTGAGCCATAACTTCAGGTAATACACGGATGTGTGTATTGAGCCATAACTTCAAGTAATACACAGATGTGTTGGTTCTTAATCACGACTTATGGTTGTTTGATTAGGAAATTTTAACTTTCAAATCTATTATATCCAAAATATATTAATTTAAAAATATTTTTAAATATTTATTTAAGATACTTAAGATATGCCTTTTGTTAAAAAAATCAGGTCTTTTCTCATGTTATTTTTGTCCAACTTACAGTGATTTTAATGTTGTCAACGATCATCACGATTAAAAACAATGCACTTTTTATGGATAATTTTCATGATGTATCATGATTAAATAGACACTACCACCATTTACAATAGATTACTTTTAAGGGAAATTTGAATAATTTTTTTCCATACCCGCCTATACTTTAACCTAATTTGAAATCCTTTATTTGTTTACTTGCCTTCATGAGTTTATTAAACCCTACCACAATAAAAAGGCAAAACACATCTTATACCACCATTTCATCATTGATGCCTAATCACACATAATTCGGTTAAATGACCATGTCCCATCAAATTGATCACTCGATCAATACGCTTAATAAATTATTAAATACACATCACATATTAACAACCTTTAGTCCTATATACATGCATTAGCGTAGGTTTTTCAAAGTTTTTTTTTTTATGATATCTAACTCGTTTGCCCTCTTTGTCACTTTTTATACCAAACTTGTGTGTTAACACTTCTATTCACATAATTTGATTGAAGATTATTCTAAAACATGTTTGAAAGCTTTTGGAGTAGAGGTTGTATGCTTTGGTTAAACAAGTAAATTTTACAAAAAAGGGCCAACTTAGGTAAAAATCACCAATTTTCAGAGTTAGTATTGATTAACTGAACTTTACTGTGATTTCCATCTAAACAAAATTCAATAATGATTACAAACATTTGTACAGACTCCCTCGTCTGTTGTGTATGGAGGGGGCAGCACCTCCGCTAGGTGTGGTGGTCCACACTTTGATTAGCAGATATTCGTCTTGAAGATATTGACATATTGTCACAACCCCGACCCGCAGCGGAATAAGAGTCGGGACATAATTGGGTTATCACCAAAGCTCATAATGTTTACTAAAATGTTTCATATTTATTAAATTCAAATTACAACTTAAATGTTCAAATCAAATCCATACAATTACAAGGAAAATGAAACTAAGTAAAACAATCGAAAGCTTAAGCTGATTTATTCTTCTAAGTCTTCCTATGTGTTTCTTGCCTCAACTGGATCATCTGTATCATGTGTAAAACGGGGGATATTTTGGGTCAACAAAAGTTGGCGAGTGAACCTTGATAAAACATTGTTATTAATTTCTTGTTGTATTTAATATTGAAAATTTGTGCAATAATCACATGTGAGCAAACATATATATATATATAGCATAAACGCAAACCACATTGGATGAGTAAATGACATGAATGATGATGTATTTGAGATCAAGGCTCAATCAAACGGAGCCGATCGAATGACATGAATGATGATGTATGTGAGATCAAGGATCAATCAAACGGAGCCGATCGAATGAGGCACCTGATACTCAACCCGTATCCCACGGGGAGCTGATGGGCCTAATGAAATGCATGTACTGAAAATGATAACTTCAATCTAAACATAATTCACACAACAATTGATACATATTGGATACACATTTGATCACGGATATGATGGATGCACAAGTGTTTAAATATAATACGGAATTAAACGACACATGATACACCCCAAAATGTGATTAAAACGGTGAATTTGTAGAGATTCACTCACATTGGGTGTGTTCTTTTGATGACGTTGGATGTGCACGAGTTTTGTGATTTGATCGACGAGGAAAACTAACCTAAAATAATAACGAAATGGTTCGGTAAATAGATGGATTTTATTTGAGATTAATTCTTTTAATTCATAATCTTAATAGGATTCTTAGATTTATTTTTGTGAGTTTAAGGACATTTTCTAACTTTAAAAATATTATTTTTAAGTATTTTTAAATAATTTTCTGATTAAATAAAAAATATATATATATATAAAATTGTTGACTTTTTGACTTTGACCGTTGACCGGTCGGATTCAGTTTATTCATGCACTGAGTGAGGTTCGAACCCGAGACCTCTCGTATACGTGCACGCAGCTCTACCAACTGAGCTACGTGTCTAACCCGAAATATTTCTGATTTTAATTATATTTATATACTATTTAGATTATTCAGAATTCTATTTAATTAAAAAGGTTTTAAAATCATTGAACCGGTGTGAGAGCCTGGACTCGAACCCGCGCCCATAGCCTTGTATTGCACACAGCCCGACCAACTGGGCTGTGTGACTAACCCGAATGATATGCGATTTTAATTACATTTATATACTATCTGCGTCTTAATATATATAAGTATTAAAAATGGTTGGAAATTTGTAAGAATCGGACAGCGTGTTAAGACTCGAACTCGGGACCATGATTTAAATTTGCACACAGTCCACCACTGGACTGTGTGTCTAACCCGGTATAATATTCAGTTTTAATTAAACTTATACACATTTCGACTTCGTCTTCTTCATTTATAAAGACACAGAACAAAGATGCCTGACGGTTCTTATTTAATTCGATTATCAAAACTTATAATTGGTTGGAATGTATTAGATAACGAGATTAAAGAACAGAATTGTACCAAACAGTGCGTTTACTTCAGATGACCGGCAGGAGTCGTCGGCTCTGATTTGTGACTCTCGGCTGAGTGAAATGTTTGACAGTTTAGTTTCTTGTGTTATGAAATTAAGTTACTGAGTAAGAGATTGCAAGAGTTTTTAGATGATTATACCGTTCGACAGTGAGACTTTGATGTTTCAGTAGAATTCCGGCGAGTGTGAGATTTTCCGGCAGCGTAGTCTGGGACAGATTCTGGTTGAAGGATTGAAGTTAATATATGTCTCATAATGGATTACAACCAAAAGAGTCGAGAATTTTACCGATTTGAAGTAAGTCTCGGTTTTCCGGTGAAAGTCCGGCGACTGTAAAATATCTCCGGCGAGTGCTAAAGCTTCGAGAGTTTGTGCGATTTGAGCGAAAAGATTACCAGAGGTTTGGGTGAGTATTTATAGGGAAGAAACAACATGTATTTAGTCCGAATTTGGTCTTGATTCTTGGTCAAGGTTTCTCCGGCGGTTATGACTAAAATCAAGGGTCAGACATCGGTTATAACCGATGTCTTAGTCGGTTAGCGTGTTTTGGTCAAAAGGAAATTGGCCAAAGTCGCGGATTGCCGGATTTCCCGGTGACTGCGAGTTCTGCTCGTGGTGACACTCCGGTTTTGAATTCGGATTTCATCTTATGTATTATTTGTTTCGTAATATACACAAAGATGGCAAGTGGCGGAGTGGTATGTTGTGTGCATGTTGAAGCGGCTGACCCGGGTTCGAAACCCGGCAGCCCTATTTATTTTTTTATTCACTTATTTTTTTGTTTTTATTAATTATGTTTTAAAATTCTAACAATGTTTATTAGTTATGTATCGTTTAAAATTAATATAAACATTAAATACGCAACGAAAATTATAACTGAAATATTCGATTAATAAACGAAGCGGGTTTTGGAAACCTGTTTTTCGACGGATGTTACAGTATCCCCTACTTTTAGAAATTTCGTCCCGAAATTTAAGTAGTAGTGGTAACAGGAAAAAGATGCGGGTATTTCTCGCGCATTGAGTCTTCACGTTCCCAAGTAAACTCAGGTTCTCGTTTCTACTCCCAACGTACCCTGACAATTGGAATTCGACTCCGTCTTAAACGCTTCTCTCCGAAGTCCATAATTTCTACTAGTCTTTCAATGAAGTGCATAGATTCATCGATCTGAATGTCTTCTAGCAGAATATGGAGGTTTTCATCGGCGAGGCACTTCTTCAAGTTTGATACGTGGAATGTGGGATGAATTCTGTTGAGTTCTTCTGGTATGTCAAGCTTGTATGCTACAGGACCTACTCTTTCGAGTGTTTTGAAAGGTCCTACGTAGCGTGGTGCTAGCTTGCCCTTCTGGCCAAAACGAACTACTCCCTTCCACGGTGATACTTTTAAAAGTACTTGATCACCAATGTTAAACTCCAAGGGCTTTCGTCGTTTGTCTGCATAACTCTTTTGACGACTTTGTGCCGCTAGAAGATTGTTTCGAATTTGATGGATCTTGTCTGTTGTTTCTTGAATTAATTCTGGACCGGTGATTTGTGCTTCTCCAATTTCGTGCCAACATACTGGAGATCGGCACTTACGACCATATAAAGCTTCGAAAGGAGCCATGCCGATGCTTGAATGATAACTATTGTTGTACGAAAATTCAACTAATGGTAGATGAGTGTCTCAATTCCCTTTGAAGTCTATGACACATGCTCGAAGCAGTCTTCAAGAGTTTGGATGGTGCGTTCAAATTGTCCATCAGTTTGAGGATGAAAAGCGGTACTGAGGTCTAATCGTGTACCCAAGGCGGTTTGTACGGCTAGCCATGTTCGTGAAGTGAAACGACCATCACGGTCTGAAATGATGCTTAAAGGTACACCATGACGGCTTACGATCTCGCTGATGTAGATACGAGCTAACTTCTCGTTCTTGAAGTCCTCGCGAATCGGAATGAAGTGAGCTGGTTTTGTAAGACGATCAATGATTACCCATATGGTGTCATACCCACTGGAGGTGCGAGGTAACCCGGTAATGAAGTCCATGTCTATGTTTTCCCACTTCCATACAGGTATTTCAGGTTGGGTTAGAAGTCCTGAAGGTCTTTGATGTTCAGCTTTTACTTTGGAACAGGTAAGACACTTGGAAACAAAAATAGCGATATCCTTTTTCATGCCCGGCCACCAGTAGGTGTATCGTAGGTCTTGATACATCTTGTCGGCTCCTGGGTGTATAGAGTACCGTGTTTTGTGCGCCTCATTCATAAGAAAATCACCAAGGTTATCGCGATCGGGAATCCATATGCGGTTTAAATAGTATAGAATACCGTCGGATTTGGTTTCGATTTTGAGTTCCGCTCCACATGACAGTTCATCGCGTACGTCGTTTTCTGTTACAGAAACATGTTGAGTTTCTCAGATTCGATCTTTGATGTCGGTTATGATTTGTGAACATAGAAGACGAATGGAGTTCGCATAACCTTTTCGACTGAGTGCATCAGCCACCACATTTGCCTTGCCAGGATGGTACCGAATTTCACAGTCGTAGTCGTTAAGAAGTTCGACCCGTCTTCGTTGCCTCATATTCAACTCCTTTTGATTGAAGATATGTTGGAGGCTCTTGTGGTCAGTGTATATTTCACACTTGGTACCGTAGTGGTAATGTCTCCATATCTTGAGAGCGAACACAACGGCTCCAAGTTCCAGGTCGTGGATGGTGTAATTCTTTTCATGAACTTTGAGTTGCCTAGAAGCATAGGCTATCACTTTTCCTCTTTGCATTAATACACAGCCTAGCCCTTGCCCTGATGCGTCGCAATAGACCACGAAGTCATCACAACCCTCAGGGAGTGTAAGGATAGGTGCGTCACAGAGTTTTTGCTTTAGAGTTTGGAAGGCTTCTTCTTGCTTAGGTCCCCATATGAAGGGTTTTCCTTTATGAGTCAAAGCCGTGAGTGGTACAGCAATACGGGAGAAATTGGCAATGAAGCGGTGATAGTAACCAGCCAGACCAAGAAATGATCTTACTTCGGTAGGGGTATGTGGCGCTTGCCATTCCTGTACTGCCCTGATCTTTGAAGGATCAACATGAATTCCCTTGTCATTGACGACGTGTCCAAGGAATTGTACTTCCCTTAACCAGAATTCACATTTCGAGAACTTAGCGTACAGCTTTTCAGTCCTTAAGAGTGTAAGGATAAGTCGAAGGTGTCGTTCATGATCGGATTTAGACTTTGAGTAGATAAGAATATCGTCGATGAAGACTATGACAAAGCGGTCGAGGTAGGGTTTACATACCCTATTCATTAGATCCATGAAGACAGCTGGGGCGTTGGTTAAACCAAACGGCATGACCATGAATTCGTAATGACCATAACGAGTTCGGAAGGCGGTCTTTGGGACGTCTTCTTCATGTACTCTGAGTTGATGATGACCAGAACGAAGGTCGATTTTTGAAAAACAGGTGGCGCCTTGAAGTTGGTCTAGGAGGTCATCGATGCGAGGTAATGGGTAGCGGTTCTTGACCGTTAACTTGTTGAGTTCTCTGTAGTCGATACACATGCGAAACGTTCCATCTTTCTTCTTCACAAAAAGAACAGGCGCACCCCAAGGCGAGGAGCTAGGACGTATGAATCCTTTGTCAGTCAGTTCTTGCAGTTGACTGGCCAGCTCTTGCATTTCGGATGGGGCTAGCCTATAAGGAGATTTTGCGAATGGTGTAGCGCCAGGTACAAGATCGATGTGGAATTCGACTTCTCTCACAGGAGGGAGTCCTGAGATGTCGTCGGGAAAGACTTGTGGGAATTCTTTCACTACTGGTATATCTTCGAGTTTCTTCTCCTTGTTTCCCTTCTTGACGACCTGAGTTAGGAATGCGACATAGTTTTTGCGGAGATATTTTCGGGCTTGAAGGCAGAACATCAATTTGAGTCCTTTCGAAGGGGTTTCTCCAAAGATTCGTAGGGTCTGACCGTCTGCAAGAGGAATGCGAATGAACTTTTCGCGGCATACAACTTCAGCGTGATGTTGGCTGAGCCAATCCATACCGATTATAATGTCAAAACTTCCCAACTTCATAGGAATGAGGTCAACTGGAAAATCGTGATCGTTTAGAGTGAGGGTACAATTTCGTATAATAGAGTTTAATGAGACTGGTTTTCCGTCAGCAACTTCCACCGTTAGAGATTCCATGAGATTATCACGAGTTTGGTTGAGGATAGGTTCAAATTCTAAGGACACAAAACTCTTATCCGCGCCAGTATCGAATAACATGGATGCATAACTACCATTGATGAGAAACGTACCGTTAACCACGTTGTTGTCAGCCCTAGCTTGGTTGGCGTTGATGTTGAAAGCTCTTCCTCTAGCAGGTGGAGGAGCTTGGTTAGTTTGGTTTACCGGATTTGCTTGAGCTTGGGCATGGATGATGTTCACCAAGCGTGGACATGTGTTCCTGAAGTGGTTCGGGTCTCCACAGTTGTAACATGCTCGCATGGGTTGCATCATGGGGTAGTTGGGTTGGTAGTAGGATTGGGCTATATGTTGTGCAGGTGGTAGAAGTAAAGGTTGTTGGGCTTGACCCACTAGCTGATGGTGGGTTTGGGTTGAGGGTTGGTTGCGGTTCATTCGTTGAAGTGTGCGACAAGTTTGAATAGTGTGACCCGCACGGCCACAGCTGGTGCAATGTTGGCAAGGAGTTTCGGGGAGGTGGTGGTATTGACAACGGTTGCATTTTGGGTATGGGCCGGTGTATGGCTTTTTAAATGGTGCAGCCGAGGGAGCAATTTGGGTAATTGGTGCGGCAGTGATAGGAAGGTTTGTTTGTGTGACGGCAAAATTTCTGTTGTTTCGTTTCCTCTTACCAGCAAACTTTGAAGAGGAGATGGAATGGTTTGAAGTTTGGGCCTCAATGGGGGCTTTCTTTTTCTCATCCTTGAATTTGCCGTTTCGGATGCGATTCTCGGTAAGTTCGGTAGCTAATTCCATTGCGGCTTCAAGTGTTGCAGGCGAAGTGCTTAGAACCGAGTCTTGAATTTTCGAGGGAAGGCCTCGAATGTAATGTTCAACCAAGCGGTACACAGGGGTGAACAAATTAGGGATCATCTGATTCAGCTCGATAAATCTTTTGTTGTAGGAAGTATGATCTCCTTCCTTTTGTTTTAACGGGTGGAATTCATCTTCCAACTTTTTGATTTCGCTTCTTGGACAGAAGCGTCTTGTCATGATTTCCCTTAACTCTTCCCATGTTAAGGCCATGGCATCTTCGACTCCTCTCTTACCCTTTTCTGTGTTCCACCAGGTAAGGGCTACCCCAAACAGTCTCCCAGTTGCGTAACGTACCTTGCGATCCTCGGGACAATCGCAATTGAGGAAGGTGTTCTCCATTTCTTCAAACCAGTGGAGGAGAGCAGTAACACCTTCGGTCCCTTCATACTTTGGGGGATCGCAAGATTTGAAGTGTTTGTAGGAGCACTTTTTGGAGGGAAGGTTGTCGACGTTCTGGTCTTCTTGATTGGGAGGGTTGATGGGATTCGTGGTGAGAGCTTGTTGAACTTGAATCACGATGTCAGGAAGTACCGCGGCCATTTGTTTAGCAATCTGAGTGGCCAAGCGTTCATTGGATCTTCCTGACTTTCTACCTCCACGTAGTTGCCTTGCCGACATCTACAGGAACATACATAGGAAGATTGTGGGTTTAAGAAGTTTTTAGGTGTCATGTGTCGTCAAAAGAATAAAAATAACATAATTATCAATAATGCAACTACATCCATAGGATGTCTTGGGTTTGCTCATGTTTGGGCCTCCAATGTCCCCCATACCATCGCCTGTATAGTCATGTGGGCCCCCATGACTATTGGCTTAGTAGGATTCACATTGGTGTTGGCGGTTTAACACTCGCATCACCCGAATGAAAACCATGAAATATGATTGCGAGATGTATGGTAGGAGGGTGTCCAGGTGTAGACACAATGACAACTCAAAGTGGGGTTAGCTCACACGACGTTTGGTATAGCATGCTTTGGCCTAATAGGTCCTTCGTACTCTCATCGTTAGTCCCCAGGTAGGCAAACTGGTCATTTATTTTGGATTTATACGAATGCCAAGCCTAGACAGGACGTTCCGACTACCGGTACTCGTACCCTTCCAGTTACTACATGCCCGTCATGAGAACTCACTTTGATGTGATTTTTGAAAAATACAAAAATCGTTGCAAAAATCATGGGAATCGTGAGGTGTGTGCTCTCATGGATATGATATGTTATGGGGATATGATTCATGATGAGCATTGTATAATAATATGTACTTATGAACATGCTTGCAAAACATTGAATGTAACAATAAACATAAAGCATATAAACATCATGAATTTTGTATGTAACGCATAAAAAATCTAAAGTTTTAATCAACTATAGTATAGGCTCTAAGGGTCTAATAACCTATCCTATATCCCTATAGTCATGGCTCTGATACCAATCTGTCACACCCGACCCGCAGCGGAATAAGAGTGGGGGATAATTGGGTTATCACCAAAGCTCATGATGTTTACTAAAATGTTTCATATTTATTAAATTCAAATTACAACTTAAATGTTCAAATCAAATCCATACAATTACAAGGAAAATGAAACTAAGTAAAACAATCGAAAGCTTAAGCTGATTTATTCTTCTAAGTCTTCCTATGTGTTTCTTGCCTCAATTGGATCACATGTATCATGTGTAAAGCGGGGGATATTTTGGGTCAACAAAAGTTGGCGAGTGAACCTTGATAAAACATTGTTATTAATTTCTTGTTGTATTTAATATTGAAAATTTGTGCAATAATCACATGTGAGCAAACATATATATATAGCATAAACGCAAACCACATTGGATGAGTAAATGACATGAATGATGATGTATTTGAGATCAAGGCTCAATCAAACGGAGCCGATCGAATGACATGAATGATGATGTATGTGAGATCAAGGCTCAATCAAACGGAGTCGATCGAATGAGGCACCTGATACTCAACCCGTATCCCACGGGGAGCTGATGGGCCTAATGAAATGCATGTACTGAAAATGATAACTTCAATCTAAACATAATTCACACAACAATTGATACATATTGGATACACATTTGATCACGGATATGACGGATGCACAAGTGTTTAAATATAATACGGAATTAAACGACACATGATACACCCCAAAATGTGATTAAAACGGGGAATTTGTAGAGATTCACTCACATTGGGTGCGTTCTTTTGATGACGTTGGATGTGCACGAGTTTTGGGATTTGATCGACGAGGAAAACTAACCTAAAATAATAACGAAATGGTTCGGTAAATAGATGGATTTTATTTGAGATTAATTCTTTTAATTCATAATCTTCATAGGATTCTTAGATTTATTTTTGTGAGTTTAAGGACATTTTCTAACTTTAAAAATATTATTTTTAAGTATTTTTAAATAATTTTCTGATTAAATAAATAAATAAAAATATATATATATATAAAATTGTTGACTTTTTGACTTTGACCGTTGACCGGTCGGATTCAGTTTATTCATGCGCTGAGTGAGGTTCGAAGCCGAGACCTCTCGTATACGTGCACGCAGCTCTATCAACTGAGCTACGTGTCTAACCCGAAATATTTCTTATTTAATTATATTACTATTTAGATTATTCAGAATTCTATTTAATTAAAAAGGTTTTTAAAATCATTGAACCGGTGTGAGAGCCTGGACTCGAAACCTCGCCCATAGCCTTGTATTGCACACAGCCCGATCAAGTGGGCTGTGTGACTAACCCGAATGATATGCGATTTTATACATTTATATACTATCTGCGTCTTAATATATATAAGTATTAAAAATGGTTGGAAATTTGTAAGAATCGAGCAGCGTGTTAAGACTCGAACTCGGGACCGTGATTTAAATTTGCACACAGTCCACCACTGGACTCTGTGTCTAACCCGGTATAATATTCAGTTTTAATTAAACTTATACACATTTCGACTTCGTCTTCTTCATTTATAAAGACACAGAACAAAGATGCCCGACGGTTCTTGTTTAATTCGATTATCAAAACTTATAATTGGTTGGAATGTATTAGATAACGAGATTAAAGAACAGAATTGTACCAAACAGTGCGTTTACTTCAGATGACCGGCAGGAGTCGTCGGCTCTGATTTGTGACTCTCGGCTGAGTGAAATGTTTGACAGTTTAGTTTCTTGTGTTATTAAATTAAGTTACTGAGTAAGAGATTGCAAGAGTTTTTAGATGATTATACCGTTCGACAGTGAGACTTTGATGTTTCAGTGGAATTCCGGCGAGTGTGAGATTTTCCGGCAGCGTAGTCTGGGACAGATTCTGGTTGAAGGATTGAAGTTAATATATGTCTCATACTGGATTACAACCAAAAGAGTCGAGAATTTTACCGATTTGAAGTAAGTCTCGGTTTTCCGGTGAAAGTCCGGCGATTGTAAAATATCTCCGGCGAGTGCTAAAGCTTCGAGAGTTTGTGCGATTTTGAGCGAAAAGATTACCAGAGGTTTGGGTGAGTATTTATAGGGAAGAAACAACATGTATTTAGTCCGAATTTGGTCTTGATTCGTGGTCAAGGTTTCTCCGGCGGTTATGACTAAAATCAAGGGTCAGACATCGTTTATAACCGATGTCTTAGTCCGTTAGCGTGTTTTGGTCAAAAGGAAATTGGCCAAAGTCGCGGATTGCCGGATTTCCCGGTGACTGCGAGTTCTGCGCGCGGTGACACTCCGGTTTTGAATTCGGATTTCATCGTATGTATTATTTGTTTCGTAATATACACAAAGATGGCAAGTGGCGGAGTGGTATGTTGTGTGCATGTTGAAGCGGCTGACCCGGGTTCGAAACCCGGCAGCCCTATTTATTTTTTTATTCACTTATTTTTTGTTTTTATTAATTATGTTTTAAAATTCTAACAATGTTTATTAGTTATGTATCGTTTAAAATTAATATGAACATTAAATACGCAACGAAAATTATAACTGAAATATTCGATTAATAAACGAAGCGGGTTTTGGAAACCCGTTTTTCGACGGATGTTACACATATGTCGTGCCTTTGGGCACACCCATATGATATCGAGGTGTATCCCTAAGGCTACAATGCAAGCTCCTAAGTTTTTTTTAACCGTCAGTCATAGCTTTGATAGAGGGAGAGGGTTAAGTTATGTTATGACCAACTTTGCATATTTTGTATTGTACAATGGAATTATTGTAAAAAAGGTTGTTGTGTGTGAGAATTGTAAAAAGTGTTTTAAACAATTAGATCTAAAAATTAATGGCTGAGATCTTAATGGCAAAACTGTAAATCATGTTTTATTTTTTAATAACTAATTTGACTTGGTAGGGGTAATAGTGTCATTTTATCGCGATTTAAAAATGGAAACCATATATTTCATTTAAAATCGCTCTTAAATTTGTTTCTCTTTCCTTTTTATAGCAGATATTGGTTAAAAAAATAACACTTCTAGAAGGTTCTTTCTCTCTCCTTAAATCAGTATTTCTACATCGTCATTGTGTTTGAATAGCAGTTTAACACAATGATAATGTAACATGATAAATGCAGGTGCGAGAACACCATATATATGACATCTTTGAAGCAATTGTATTAAGATTTAAGGCATGGTGTTTGAACTTATGGAAGAATTGTATTTAGATTCAAAGTGTGGTGTTTTAAACATCTGGAAACATTGACTATGATTCAAGTCAGGGTGTTTTTTATATTTGGAATCTGGAAACATTATATTGTGATTAAAGTAATGGTTTTTTAACATTTGAAAATAGTAATACAAACATTCCCAGAAGGTGTTAAAACACCGTGATTTGAATAGCAATGCAATCATTCCAGATGTTAAAACATCATGATGGTATTACGATTCAAGTCGTGGTGTTTTTGGAATAGGAATGGTGTTTTATATCTTCAAAATAACCAAAATCATTCCAGACGTTAAAACCCCATGACTATATTAGGATTCAAGCCGTGGTAATTTTTGGAATTCATATGGTGCTTTATACCTGTGAATTAACGGAAATGTTGATACGAATTTTATTTTTATGGATTAAACAATACTTGATACCAGAGGTTATTACCATATCTTGAATAATAGAATATATGGAATTTATGGTTTCCTAAAATCCCTCAAAACGGTTTTAGAAAGATCTTGTTTATTAAATTGATTTTATCTGAAATTACCCTATTACCCTTGATCTCTAATTTAATTAAAGACACATGTCCTCACTATATTCTTTCTTACACTTCTCATATATAGGATCCTTAATCTTGTATTGTACTATTAATATAATGTTATGACCTCTTCGTCTTCCTTTTGTAAATTCAATTATACGAGAGCTATCTGCTGAGTGGTACCATACTAAAGAGCTCTTTCAATGTCATTAGTGAAATTAAAAGGACTTTCGTCACATCATGTACCAACGCTTTTGTCTAAGCACATATTTAACCCTCGTGAGTTTATGTGGATATCTAATTTATGTCATTAATGTTGACTGAGTATATCTATGTGCTTGAAATGTATTGGGGGCTACCAATCGTATAAGACCATATCAACATGTTTTAGAGCATTCAAAATCGAGTGATGCCCACAATTATGCCAAGAGAAAGGCAGCTAAGATTGATAGACAAGGATTAATAATGACGACATCAATATCATTAGACCATACCCTTCTAGTTCGATATTAAAGCCATTTATCTAGGAGGTATTTATTAATTTAATTTTAATCCAAAAATATGTTGTTTTATACTAAATTATAAGCCATTTTTGTGAGGACTTCAACGGTTTGAAAGGCAAAGAAAAGCTTGCCAGGAAGAATCGTAACTAGGATCTGTCTTCCTGAGTCCTGACACCCCGGATGGTGGATCAGTATGACACAATATCAAAATCATACTTTTTTCTAAAAACTTTTTCTTACATTTGTATTTGTTTTAATAGCTAACAACAATAATACCTTTATTGTAGGACGTGGAGAAGGGACACGGTCCAACTAGTGTTTATCTCTTCCATGGAACACACAAAGAAGCATGTGAGGAAGTTGTCGCTTGCACTGGATCAAGTACGTTTATCCGAAGGCACGCCAAATGATGGTACATTTTTCTAAATAAAAAGCAATAATTATTTATATATGATCATTCATTGTACAAAGCTGGTGCATTGGCAATCTTGGGCAGATGTTAGGATACTTGTTTAGTTGTTTAACACACAGAAATGTTATATTTATAGAGATAATGTGAAAATGTTATTTCTAATAAACTAAAACATATCTTTTATGTTTTTGTAAAACCGCACTAGAGGTATAATCAGCTACATTAGTAAATAATGAACTGACAAATAACCAAGGCTCGACCTATTAATGACCCACAACCGTAGGAAGAGAGCGCTAGAGATTAGAGTAAGGGCTTATTCCGCCTCTTTAGGGCCATACACGATCCCTATGAAGTCGTCACTAATGAACCTCGAACCTAAAGCTCTCACACTAGTATTGATGAAGATGTATGCAAATTTAATTATATAAACAATTAATATATCGCTAACAATCTACTAATCATTTATTTAAATTGTTTCCTTAAAGGAAAGCCAAAGGCGGGGAGAGAAATCAGTAGGCACGGGTTACAAATAAGACGAGGAGTCGCAGGCAATACTTGATCGGTGTTGAAGGACCGGTCAACGATAAAAGAGATATGTGTTTCTATTCACCTTAACTAGTTAGGGTAAGTAAGGTGTTGAACCATGTGATTGGTGTTAAAGTTGATTGATTAAGATTAATCATGAAGCTTTCACTTTACTTAGATGTTTGATTAAATGTGTGAATCAATAACTTGATTCAAATGGGTTATGAAACACAAGGACAATGGTCTTGATTTTCAAAGGCACTTGAGCAACAATATGATTTTGAGTGTAAGTAAGCAATAAACAATAGGAACAATGAAATCATGTTTTGGAAACAAAGATTAAGAAATGGATCACACTCGGGTTCAAGTTCGTGAAACAATTGATATAATCTAATAACTACAAGTTTGATATCACATAGACATGTTTTTGTTAATTAGGTTTCCAATGGTAATCAATAATCCACATACATCAACAATTGTCAAATGTAACTGGTGTAAGAAAACCTTCACTAGATGATTTTAACAATTGTATGTAAAAATGAGTTTTACCAACCATAAACCAAATTTACAACTCAAAAACACAATACAAATAATTTTTCAAATGTCACTGATGGAAGAAAACCTTCAACTAAATTACTAGATAATCACATGTGATAAGCTGTTGTTTAATTAACCAAACATAAATCCAAACAATCCAAAGACTACAAAAGAATCCATGTCTCAAACAAGTAAACACAAGATAAATACGTTATTCGTCACAAACCCTACATCCGGGTATGATCATGGGTGGTTCAGCCTTCAATAATCTCCATGGAATCAATCTTCAATCCTTGATATTTGGTTGGAATCTTCAATTGATTGATAAAAATTCTTTTTCCTGGGCTCCAAAAAGTCCTTAAATCGTCTGAAAACTCAATCATTTCAAACTGGGGAAGAAACCCCCCATTAAACTTGGCAAAATGGAAGTTTCCTTAATTTCTACCATGTTTGATAAGACCCGCGACACCAAAAGTGGCACCCTCGGCGCCACCCCGCTTTTCCAAATCTTATTTTAGTTCCAGTACATTGTTATCTTCGGTAAGACGCCAAGCGAAGACCCACAATACGCCAAGGCGACACCCTAGGCGCTAGACTTATTTTCATAATCTTGATTGCTATTGATTTGTGCACATGTGTAACCTCTCTCACAAAGCTCCAAAGACCTCTAATCATGTGACACCCTGACCCGCAACGGAATAGGTGACCGGGGCATGATTGGTTGATCCAAAGCTTATGACTTGCTATTAAATGGTTAAATATTCATTAATTCCATGTTAAAGGTTTCACATAACAAATGATCCAAATGAAACAAATAAATAAAAGTCATTGTACAAGTAGATAATCAACTATAAGTCCATTTCTTGTTACTAAGGCCCAATCCTATGTTGATCTTCTCTTCATTCATGTTCACATGTATCATGTGTAAACAATAATTTTTGGGTCAAGGTTGGTGCGTGAATCGTATTGTTTTTGTGAAAAATGATAAGTTTATTTTTGTATATAGAAAATGTGCATATAACCAAATGTAATTGAATGTGTTGTATGTAAATGTATCAAACCTCAAGCAACCAATTAGTATATAATGTAAGAATTCAAATGAATGTATGTATGTTGCACTGGATAACGATGTGCAATCTCAAACAATGATCAACTCAACTGTATGTGAATGTGCACAGTATTATGGTGTGCTAATTTGTATTGCAAGATTCGAGCCCAATCAAACGGAGTTGATCTCCTGTGTTGGCAATGTTAGATTTCGCTCATGGTAATGGGAACGGACGAGTCTATGGATCCATATGTAACTGTCTCATGAATGTAATGCACCAAATGATAAACAAACAATTAACACATAACACATAAACTACACGAGTTGGTATTTGCCCGTATTAGATCATGAAAATGTTATAATTGTAATGTGACACATGATACACCCCTAAACATGTATTAAAAAGGGGAAATGAAAGATCCGCTCACCTTAGGGTGCAAGCAAAACCAAACAAAACTGTAAGTAATGTCGGCGTTGACAGAATTCCAAAGTATTACCCTATTATGATCAAATAATAAAGTTTAATTGGTATAACTTAGGTTGAAGTCTAACGCGTGCTAGGATTATAGGAATTTAGGGACTTCTATAAGTAATTTGGGAATATTAGAGGTTTAGTTTGTAAAGTTTTAATCGATCAATTTAAAAATAGATTGTGAAAAAAGTTATAACTATTTATTAAGAAGATCGACAAGATAAGATTTCTTTTTTTTTTCTTTCTAAATTATTTGTTAAACAATTGAGAAGGAATTGGCTATATGATAAAATAGTTTATTTACTTTTTTTTTTTTAAAGTCATATGATCGTTCAGTCAACATATTAAACTAATTTATAAGTTAATGTTTTTGTAAGTGTAAGAATCTATTTTAATTTAAACGATATAATAGAACAGCAACATATATATGTTTTATGTATTAATTATATGGAATATATTAGAGGATTCTTTGATTAGTTTTATAAAAATAAAAGAATTTATGCAAATAATTTAAATGATCTTACAACTAAATTGAATTAGATGTTTTATTAAATTATACAATTTATTAATGAAACTGAATTAGAAACACAAACAAGTTTATAATAACAATAATTTATTATTTTGATTTATGTAATGATTTCAATGTTATTAAACGTAACTATATTTGAAAGCCAGTGGTATAAGCTGATTGTTTTTATACAAAGCATCTGAATACCCAAGAGTTTACAAAAGAAAATTATAAATTACTAACTGAGAAAAAGAAACTGATAGTTTCTTTGTAAATAAAGTGTATTATTTAAAACCAACTTAATAAACATAACACGTTTTCACTTAACTTAACTTTCCTTTCAATTAATAATTGTAATCAACGAACTTATGTAGCCGCTGGAATATGCCAGTTTATACAAATAATTAGATTTCGATATGAAAATAAAATAAATAAAGAAAACAGTAAGAGAAGAGGAAAAAATAAACGGGGTTTCGGGTTAATGACAATTATAATTCGTCCTTTTAAATTGCCTCACAAAACATTCCGAATTATACACAACTAGTCCCTTAAGGTTTATAACTAGCCTAACCATGGTTAACTTAACTCATGACTTTCTTTTACCAAAATCTAACTTTACTAGCTAAGTTTAACTATATAATTAATATTTTAAATCCTTTATTTAATTATTATAATATTAATTAATTAGTGAAATAATTAAATAAACTCCTTCACCGATTATTTATTTCGCGAAAAAAAATTCCGATTATAATGGTTCCAAAACGGGTCGGATTTTTGTATCCGTTTTTGGCGGATGTTACAATCATGTCCTTTAACGTGCTTAAACCTTCAATTCAAAAACATGCTTGAAGTACCACACACTAGTACAAAAAGAGAGATCTAATATGGTAGTTTTTCAATCAAATATGACGGTATATTAATCGTCTTAAAAGACAGCGCCATTTTTGGTCATTAGCGTCATATTTGGTATTAAAACCTTTTTAAGACATTTCAATAGACCGTCATATTTGATATGTTTTAAGGTTCCATATTAAGGCCTAATATGACGATTGTGTGTGTTAACCGTCATATTTAATATATATATATATAAAGCGTCATATTAAAGCCTAATAAGACGGTTTGTGGTATGTTAATAAGACGGTTTCTAGTGTATTGACCGTCATATTTATAAAGCATCATATTAAAGCCTAATAAGACGGTTTGTGGTGGGACTAAACCGGTTAGTTGGGTGGTGCATCCATATATTTCACCCAGACCCATATGTAGTTCATCTTGATTCATGAGATTTACAAACACATATATGAAAAGGATATACCAAACAATGAACCGTTTTATAAATAGCTAAAGAATCCATCTTGACCCATTAGTCAAGCATTCAATTTAACAAAGAAAAAAAAATCAAATCATACAACTTTACACCCATGCAAAAAACACTTCAAAAACCTCTTTGACTTTGTACAACTTCCTTCATCCACCACAAGCTCTGACCAGTTAACTAGAATTCCTTTGCCACAGATCAAAATACATAAAATGTTTATCAGCTACCATTTAGGATTAAAATAAAGCACGGTTTCAAATTCTGAAAAATTTTAATGCATAAGTCATGCCAACTATAGTCTAACATTAATACAAAGCCATGTGTTGCTCCTAGGAATCCCTAATAATATATGTTCGCCTAGACCCTTGGGGTCAAATAGACGAACGGATTAAAGTGACTTAACCATCTTTGCAATTAATTTTCAATATAATGAATCAAAAGACTATGTTTTGAGGCTCACTCAAGTTTCCTAAACATTTATAAAAATGTAGAAAAACTGGAAAAAAGATACTATGAATAGATTCACATACTAATACACTTACCTTCATTGATCCTCCTCATCCTCAGCATCACCAAAAGATGATATAAACACCTTTAAAGTACACTCTACAAATTCATCAATTTCACCTTGACGAACCATTGTAGTTTTATTTACCAACTAAAACATAAATATAAATAAAAGTTAGGTTATGGTTTAATACACATTGTTGTTAAACGTTTATAATTAGGAATGTACAAAATATACTTACCATATGTTCTCTGTTACAAATCATAAAATCATACATAGCCAACATAACACAATAACCACACTCCCATCCATTAGGTTGTAGATGACACTAAATAGTTAATTGAACTTACAATTAGTTAAATAAAATATAAAAATAAACGAACTACAAAAAATGAATCAGAACTTACTTTAATCTTAGTCCACGTCATATTTTTTCCTATGGCCTGTTTGAATAATGTTGTAATCTCGTAACATGAATAATCATTATCATTTTTACCTTTACGTGAATCAGATATATACCCCTTCCAAGTTTTATATACCGGATGATGTTGAAGTATAATTAATACCCAGTGTTCCCTGTGTAAAATGGTCTAATTTAAGAAACACTTAACAAATAAAAACGAAAACAATATTATAACATAACCAAAAGAAAGTTGAAGCATTAATATAATGATCTTGATATGAAACAAATAGAATACCCGGCTATATATGATGCAATAAACCATTGTTTGTCCTTATGAAAAGAGATGACCTTTTTAATGTAGTCAATCACAAAGTCACCATCATCTAAGACAACTTCACCTTCAATATAACGAGGATGAAAATATGCAGTATTATTTAAACCCTCCCGTTCCCCAGCTACATATAAATACGTGAAATAAAAGTAGAAAGAAATGTGATAAGATTAGTAACCCTCGGTTATATAGTAAAAAAACTACATAAAATATTTAAATAAAAATTAACGGAACATACATTGTGAACCAATGCACAAAGCAAATATCTACCAAACCGTTGACACATAACTGTATAACCGCCTCAAATTCAATCGTCTCTTGAACACGTTCCTCATACATCCCAGTTGGCGAAGTAAAAACCATAGACAAGGCTTTTTCAGATTGAAGTGCCACTTTTTGCGCTAATCCATATATGTTTTGAGGCCTGGACCTCGCTATTTCTAAAAGTTCTAATACTTCTGTTTTTCTTTTGATACTTTTGTTCTTTCTCTTGAAGGTTTAAAAGCAGAAATAGGTTTGGTATGCTGACAGTCAAGAATGGGCTCGGTAGATTGATTAGCATGAACGGTCTTTGTAGGTTGATTAGCAATAACGGGCTTGGTATGTTGATAAGCATGAGCAGGCTCATTAGGTTGATTAACATTAATAGGCTCAGTAGGTTTGTGAAAAGAAACATGCTCGACCGTTGTATTCTCAAAAAACCTTTTATCAATGAAATACATCAATCAATAACAATGTTATTAGTAAACAAACATAAATATAAACACATACACACATATATATAAATAATGTGTTTACCAATTGATTAAAAGTCTGATCATCTTGTAATGCATACGAGTACATTTGATACTCGTTTCTTTCATTTGGAATCGCTTGTTGGTCAGCAGATGTTGCCTCAAACTATAATGGCAAGACATTGATTTTTAATATCAAGCAATTAAAAATAATAATATATATTAAACATAACCTGTGGCCTATAAGGTGTACTTATAGATTGATGACACGGTTCTACAGTTTGAGGAGAATCTTAGTTTAAAATATGTACGTTATAACAAATATTAGTATACCAATAAACGAGATCAATATACGAATATTATTTATATAATATATACCTTTATTAATTTAACGGGCCATTGAATCTTTCAAAAGTTCTATTTCACCACAAATACATGATTCTAGCAAAAGACGAGTCAATCCACAACCTTCTACAACCCTATCTATTTGAACTTTGACGAAACCATCTATTATTGGGCATCCATGTACAAACCTATCATTAGTAGGATGAACACAGCCAATAGCTACAACCTTAAAAGCACCTTGGTCGTCAAGATGGAGAAGTTCACATTTTTAATAGACTGTAAAAGGTAGCTTTTAGCATATATATCTAAAATAAATAAATAAACAAACTTTGATATTATGTTACCAAGATTTCTGATGAACTACCGGCCGCAAGGCCTATGCCAGGACTACCAAGGATCTCCCTAGCCGCTGTCTCTACAGCCTTGCTCTTATTTTTCTTTGTAGAATAAGAGCCATCATCCTTCAGTTGTTTTTATTTTTCTTTTTTATCCTGTTCAAAAAATGTGACTGTTAAAATTTTGAATACTATAAATTTATATAGTAATTATATAAATACTTACCATTAATTTAAGTAATCCTGTCAATTCACCATTTGATATAAGGTTTTCTCTAAGTTCATATAGCTTTGTGACCGGATTAAGACGTGCTTTACTTACTGTATTCCTTATAGAGCTAGGATGTTCAATAGCATCTAAATGTGGATAGCTTGAAACAAGCTGATTCCGTCTACTTTCAATGTGGGGCGCCAGTCCAACAAAACCACATCTCCCTGCACACGCGAGGTTAATGTTTTCTTTTGCGCTCTTCTTTGCTTTTTCACTTATTTTCTTCAAAAAATATTATAATAAGTCTTAATAATAATAACAAATAAATAAATAAATAAACCACAAATTACCTTCCACTCTTCGGTCTCAACACTTGCAACGAAATACTTCCATGGTCCCCCGTCTAGATAATCGTAATCTTCAAAGGGAGTTTCGCCTTTCTCTTTAACGGAGTTTTTATTTTTATCTTTATTGGAAGATTCTTCTTTATAAACATATTTTTTTCTAAGTTCGTAACGAAATTGCCTCATTATCTTCTTTCCCTTTTCTAATGTTTTTTGCTTTCAGAGGTTGTTAGGAACATCCCAAATTTGCTACATACTATAATTAACAATCCAACATTAGCAAGAACAATTTGTTAATTAAACATGACAACAAAGAATTCAAAAGCTTTTGCCAATTTAATAAACAAAAAGTTAACATATATATATATATATATATATATATATATATATATATATATATATATATATTTTCAAATCTTATGAAAAATGTGACTAAATTAGATGGAGTTTTGTATTAATATGAAAAATGGTATCATAACATGGAGTAAAGAAAACTTACGATCTATTACTTTTTGGTCTAATTTTGTTGAAAATAGAGTTGCATTAAAATATATAGTATCTTTTGTTATTGTAAACTATAGCAAGTGTCGGTATCGTAACAAACCTAATCGATACCGACCAGGTTCCGCAACGTAGCGCGGGGAATCCCACTAGCTAAAAGAAAAAAAAAGAAGAAACAATACCTTAGCGTATTCCCAAATATCTTCATATATTTTAGGGTTTACTTTTCTGGCACGTTTATTGTACAGGATCTTTCTTTTACATTCGACACCAATCCAAGACATAAAGTGCCCTGCATTCTTACCGATCGCCATACCCTCCTCATTAAAATCAACTTTAAATTGATCTGGATTTGAAAGCTTCTTTTGCATTTAGAAACTCCCCTCTTTTCTTCTCCGACATTTTTAAACTTGGTTTAGAAAAAAAAAACATAATATGGAAAGTGATATGTTGCGTGTAACAAAGAGACAAGTATAGGTCAAATTGATTATGACACTTCAACCATCTTTAAATATATGGTCTAGTTTCAATCAGAAAAATGGTTTTTTTTTTTAGATTTTGCCTAACCTAAACAGAACAAAATAAGAAGAAATAGAAGAACAATCATCATCATTCATCATCACCAACCAATGTTTTAAAAACCGGTTCTTAAACTATAACGGACTGGGCTTGGAATTGGTTCAACCGGGTTGTACCGGATGGTTCAACCGAGTTAACTATTTAACCATATAATTTCATAAAAATGCAGTTTCAACTAAAAATGTAATCTAAGAACAATGTATGAATGTTAATCAGCTATTCATCCTTCCTATCAACAACCACCTACTAAATTCCTTCTCAATCAAAAGCAACCACTAATATATGATGTTGTCTAATTTGTAATAAAATTCAAGTTATAAATGAAAACGGTAATAAAGAAGTCGGATAAAAATTTAGACATTAAAAATATTAGATACTAAGTTTCTAAACTCTAAATACACTGTGAATTGTTTGAGCTTAAAAGCATTTTAGGTTTTAACAGTGGATATAGTAAAATATATAAAACAATTGTGTTTATACACTTTTCTGCTACCTTTTATGATGATATTCAGTTTTTTATTAGCAGGTTAAAGGGTTTACTTCCAAAAAAAGCCAATTAAATAAAAAAGAACTAAAACTCAACTAAAAATTAAATAATGCAATGGAGAAATCCACACCTTCCCTCAGTAGAGTAAAAGAAAAGTTCTGGACTTTGCACTGCAACAAATAGTATAACCGTCCAATAAAACATTAAGATATTAAGCAAGGAATCAAACAACAAGATTGAAATTAAACAAAATCATACTCATCCAGCAAAGAAAACTTACGATGATTGCAGATTAGAGGTTGGAGATTATTGATTGATGATGATCTAGCGTTGATTGGGGGCGAGCGTTGTAAAAAGAGAACTGTTAATTTGGGGGAAACAGTTTTAGATTAAAACCTAATTCCTGTTTGATAAAAACTGTCCAGCCACAAAACCCACATTATATTATAATTTATTTAAAAACCCCAACAATATAATTAAAAAGCCCAGTAATATCAAACGCAGGAGCATATCAGTAATATCAAACGCAGGAGAATCATTTACTGACCTGAAATTTGAGCTCGATCTTGACTTAGATAATTCTCGAGACAACTCGCTTGTTATTGAAAATTTGATGATCCATTTATTTTTATTTTTTCACATATGGATAAATATATCAAAGATATAAATTTCAAATTGCAATCTCCAATCGATCTGTTTATCCACCGAATATATAAACATAACCCGAATCAACTCGGTGGAAATCAGTCTCAGGAACGCACCAGATTCCAAAGATTAGTAAAATCCAAAAATTACACCGTCATAAGAAAGCTCTTGATGGTGAGGATTACATGCTTAGGTGCCTCAAACTGAAGAACAAAGGGGTTCTACTCTGTACAGATGGTTCCTTTTTCTTTAACTTTAAACTTGTGTTGCCGAGCCAGAAGTAGGAATTCCGTGTTTATGAAACCATTCAGGCATGTGGAACTTTTCGTACAGCTGGATGACCGGGAGCAGACCGGCTGGAAAACCGTAGGATTCGAGGGCTTCGTAGGCTGTTGGGGGGGGGGGGGGGGGGGGAGATGCATGAGATGAGTGGTGGAGATGAAAGGAGGAAGATGAAGAGTAGGGTTAGTAGAAACATTTGGGGGAGATTGGAAAGTCAAAGTGTTGACTAGAGAAGTGGAATTGGGTGGTGGATGACTGAATACTGAATGTTGGGTGTCGTGGGGGTTGAGTTAGTATTTATTTATAGACTTTTTTTTTAATTTTTTTAATTGTTGTTCCTACCTACCACTTTATTTATATGGAAATATTGTGTTACATGTTTTGCATGATTTATTGGAGGAGTCAGGAGCAATCTTTTAAATATTGGTTCGGAACGTCGGTAATGCCGGTTGAACTGGTTATGGTTTATTGTTCTGATATGGTTGAGTCTGGTATAGTTTTTGAACCGCCGATATATCTGATAATTCCAGTCTAATGGTTTAATCCCAGGTTAAGATTTTGAGTTTAGATTAAGAAGATGAATTTCCTCTTTTAAGCGATCTTGAACTTGATGTATTCAAAACTCTAATATCATAAATGTATTGTAGTCTTTTATTTTATAAGACTTTGAGAAAAAATGGTGCTACATCTGCTCACTAAAAGCACCATGAACGTCTAGAGTTACAATTTTGACCCACTTATTTATAGACTGTTATACTCGGACTGAGTATTATTTCAAACGGGTCAAACGGATTAACGGAAAAAGCTATGTCAACATGTCGAAAATCCGGCAATTTCTATTTTTGTATGCATACACCATCATAAACCGTTCTATTCAAATATTTAAATCATTATACGATGTTTGTTAAGTAGTAGTAATTCTCGCATTATTTACTTGCAAAAGTTATAATAAGTGAACAGAAAAGTATTTGCGGGTCGACCCGGACTGGCGCATATCAACCCATGCAATAAATGACCTCTTCAATCCACCCAACCCACATTTTACCACATTTCATCTCATCGACATCCATCACAACCCTGATTGAGGTGTGTGTCGCCTGTTCACCCGATGAGCGCTTTTTTACTACTAAGATAGGCGTATGCATTTCTTTAAAATTTGATTAAACAGCTATTTGTTGAGACGTAATCAGTGGACTACTAACAACTCCTAACTTTAATTAACTAGTCTCCATATAATAGAACTTATTAGTGAGATAAACGTGTGATTAAAAAACCAATCTTTTCCTAACTTTACACCTAATCTCCAGCCCCATTTATTGACTCATTAATTGTTATCAATCATCATCTTCCTCCAGTCAACACAATTCATTCTAATTTGACCGAAAAATAGCAAAAGAGACATCATAGTTGACCTCAAAACTGGATTTCAACAAAAACCAATCTGATACTTAAGTCCTAAGCTAAATGATCTTTAATCCTACTTATAAACCTCAAATTCAAGAAAAACTGCGTAAAAATACATTAAAAAACACAAATATAACTGACAAAAAATAAGAGTTCACCTAAATAACCTTCAATCCTATTTAAAACCCTCAAATTCACCATAAAGTGAATAATAATCAAATCTGAGAACACCAAAAATATGAACTTTTCAAGAAAAACTGCATAACAATATAAAGTGGAAACAAAAACATACCTTTTTATGAAGACATCTAATCTATTTATTTAAGTAAATGCATAAGTACGGAAATTTAAGTAAATGCATAAGTATGAAAATAATATTATAAGTTCATAAATTCATCAAAGAAAAACATAGTTTTAGACTAAAAACATGGAACATAACTCGTTTATCAACAAATATCTCTTCTTTGTGCTCAGATCGTAAGTATTCATCATTGTCTATCCTGCAAAAAATGAATTTTATTTATAACTTTAGTTTAGTTTAGTTATTTATATAGAGATAGAATATGTGTGTGTGTATATATATATATCAAACCTTCACTTCTTGGTTTGGGTTGGTTTTTCTATAGATATCCCGTCGTCGTGGTCAGATCATCATAAGTATGAGGTGCCAACGGTGATATAATCGTTACCCTGTTGAATACCGACAGAAAATGGTGGTAATTCGTCAAACTGGTTGTATTCGTCCTCGTCGTCAACATCATCAACACCAAGAATACGTCGCTTACCTTGCAATACTATATGGTATCTTGGATTGCACGGGTCTTTAACAAAAAAATACTTGCGTAGCTTGAGTTACGAGAATGAATGGTTCTGATTTATACCCATCCGTTGTAAGGTCAACAAGTGTAAAACCATGTTCGTCAACTTTAACACCTGTGCGATTATTAACCCACTTACATCTAAACAAAGGTATTGTGAACGAGGAATACGATAACTCCCAAATTTCTTGTATGACACCGTAATATGATTCTTTGGCGATTATCATTTTGTCGCCCTTTGTACTTGAAGCTATTTGTGTGACTCCGCTATTTTGCGTTGCACTTTTATCATCTTGGTTTTTAGTGTAAAATGTATAACCGTTAATATCATACCCTTGGTAAGATATTACTCTAAAATCTGGCCCCATCCCGAGTTTCTCCACAGTTTTATCACCATTTGGTTCACCATAAGTTTCCTCCACCTTTTTCTTCAACCAATCACAAAACCCCTCGTTATGCTGTTTGGTATACCAATTATCTGACTTGCGCAAGTGTGTCAATCGTAGCATATTCTTGTGTTCATTAACATATGGAGCAATACATGTCATGTGTTGTAAAATTGTAAAATGAGCAATTTGTATCTCATCAGACGGTGGGGTGATTAATCTCTTACCAACTCCTCCAATACCTGCAAGTCGACCTGAATGACGTGATTTAGGAACACCAATGCTTTTCATGCCTTCCAAATACCCTGCAAATAAATCAAGTATTACAATGTCATTTATGATTAACAAAACTCAATTATTTTATAAATGTTGTGATATCAATACCTGTGCAGAACTCAGTCGCCTCTTCAGATGTATACCCTTGAACAATGCTACCTTCGGGTCGATTATTGTTTCTCACATAACCTTTTAACACACCCATATATCTTTCAAAGGGATACATGTATCGTAGGAACACGGGACCACAAGACTTTATTGTCACACCCCGACCCGCAGCGGAAAAGGTGACCGGGGCATGATTGGGTTATCATCAAAGCTCATGACATTTATTATACGATTCATATTCATTAAATACAATTTAATAGGAAATTTACAACTATAATTACATCATGACCTAACATCAATCTAAGCTTCTTTGTTTTCTTCTAAGGCATTTCCTATGTTTTCCTTGCTTCATCCTGTTCACCTGTATCATGTGTAAAAAGGTTTTTTTTGGATCAACAAAAAGTTGGCGAGTGAATCCTATGGAAAACATTTGAACAAGTTTATTTAATTGATTATGAAATGAGTGCACAACCACACATGAGTAAAAATAGATGTAAACTTATTCAACAATCATTAGATATTAAATAAAGCACACATGAACAATAATGGAACATTTAGAGGCACGCGTTGCTCTACTCGTCTCTCACGAGGAACTGATGGGCCTAATGAATGAATTGCATAAACATGATAATATGAAAGACATAACTACAAACAATATAAACTCAATGATACACACATGAACAATAATGGATTGGTTTTGAGGCACGCGTTGTTCAACTCGTCTCCCACGAGGAACTGATGGGCTTAATGAATGAATTTCATATAATTTGACAAAATGAAATAAGTAATCACAACAATATAAACAATCTAAGTTTAGATCACGATATGGTATGGCACAAGTTTTAAATAAACGAGTTAATTATTTTGTGACACATGACACACCCCAAAACGTGTAATTAAAAAGGGGGAGTTGTAAGATTCACTCACAGTGGGTGCGTTCGGTTGATGATGTTGAATGCACGCGAAGTGGTTTTAACCACGAGTGAAATTAACCTAGATAAATAGCATTATGGTTCGGTAAGTGAACGGATTTTATTAATCCATTTTAGTAGGATTGTTGGGTGTATTTTTGTGAGTTTAAGGCTATTTTCTAACCTTAAAAATGTTATTTTTAAGTATTTTTAATTGATTTTTAATTAAAATAAATAAATAAAAATAATAAAAAAATTTGACTTTTTTTTACCGTTGACCGTTGACCGGTTCGTATGCGAGTATATGTGCGCTGAGTGAGGCTCGAACCTGAGACCTCCCGTACGCGTGCACGCAGCTCTACCAACTGAGCTACGTGTCTAACCCGAAATATCTCTGTTTTTAATTATATTTATATACTAATTAGATTAAACCGAAAATCAATTATTTTTAAAAACGATTTAACTGAATCGGACCGGTGCGCTCCACAGGTCTCGAACCCGGGACCTGTGGGTTGAGTTAACACACAGTCCACCGCTGGACTGTGTGTTTAACATGTTATATAAACCGACTTTTATTATACTTAAATACAAACTAAGTATTTTCATTTCTGACTTATTTAAAAAGGTGGATAATTGTCTGAGTCGGTGCAGTAGACCGGACTCGAACTCGTGACGTGTGATATAAACATACACACAGTCCACCGTTGGACTGTGTGTCTATCTTGGTTATTATTCCGGTTATTATTATACTTAACATATACATGAAATGAATCCGGTTCAGTTAACAAAAAATGACATTTTATTAAGGCAGCGTGTGTGGGACAAGATTCGAACTCGAGACGTTAGTGTGTTTATTGTGCACACAGTCCACCGCTGGACTGTGTGTCTAACCCGAGTAATAACTTGATTTTAATTATACTTATATGTTACCGAACTTCGTCTTCTTCGTCCTTTTTTAACCAGAATCGGAAATCCGACTGGTTCAATGTTTTAATCGGTTTCTTTAGCGTTTTTTAGTTAATTACAGGTGAGGTTAAATAAAAAGAATGAAGAAATTAGGCGTGAGGTATACCGACTGGCTTCCTCTGTTTTTCCGGCAGAACTCCGGCGACAGCAACAGGTTTCGGCGTCGTGTGTCCTGCAGCAGCGAGTCTTCAAAAAGCTTGAAAAGGATGAGGGTGACTTCGGTATAAGCTCAGGGGGTTCAGTAAGGCTTAGAAGTGGAGGGTTCGGTTTTCCGGTGACGAGCAGAAGATTTCCGGCGAGTGAATTTTCGCCGAGAAAGGGTGCGGTTTTGAGCGAAAAAGTTTGCAGAGGTTCGAGGGGGTATTTATAAGGTAAGTCGTCGATGAATTTGGTCCGATTTCCGACTTGATTCGTCGGTTATAATTTCTCCGGCGGTTATAGTTGGTGTCACGGACTCAGGCGTCGGTTATAACCGATGTGTGTTTAAAGCTTACGTTATAACCGAAGGAATCGTTAATTCTTGGCGAGATCGCCGGGATTTCCGACGACTGCATTTGGGCGCCGGTTTTGAATTCGGAAAGTCATGATATGAATTAAATGATTCTAACATTTAACAAGAAACATCAGTGGCGCAGTGGTTTAAGTGTTGAATGTTAAGTCTGTGTTGAACCGGTTACTGACCCGAGTTCGAAACCCGGCAGGGTTATATTATTTTTACTTTCTTATTTTTGACAGTTTTTCAAAAACAAATTATATATTCCCATATAATAATTAATTATGTATCGTTTAAAAATATTTTGGGCATTAAATTCGCAACGAAATTTTTAACTGATTGTTCGGTTAATAAACGGAGAGGGTTTGGTAAAATCCGTTTTTGACGGATGTTACATTTATCTCTTTTACGATATGAGATACTAGATGAACCATTATATCAAAAAAGGACGGTGGAAAGTACATCTCTAGTTCACAAAGGGTAATATAAATATCCTTATCCCAACTATCCAATACTTCGGGATCAATAACCTTTGAATGAATCATGTTAAAAAAACAAACAAAGTTTTGTGATTGTATGACGGACTTCCTTAGGTAACAACCCGCGAATTGCAATAGGAATCATATATGTCATCAAAACATGACAATCATGAGACTTCATACCGAGTAATTTACATTCTTTCATCGACACCAGCCTTTTAATATTTGCTGAATAACTAGATGGAACTTTAAACCGTGCAAACATTGACAAAACTTCCTTTTTTTCTTCACGTGACATGGTATGACATGCCGGTGGGAGATAAATACTCTTAGCTCTCTCAACAGGGGCAATGTCTTTACGTATTCCCATTTCTTCCATGTCTTTACGAACATTAATCCCATCTTTAGTTTTTTCAGGAATGTTTAACAATAGGCCCAACAAACTATCGCACACATTTTTCTCAATATGCATAACATCTAGGCAATGTCGAACTTTCAAACTTTTCCAATAAGGCAAATCCCAAAAAATTGACCTCTTTTTCCAATTGTCTCTGATCTCGGTACGAGATCTTTTTCCTAGAATGGTATTCATATTTTCTACTCGTGAAAACGCATCAAAACCTTTCCTAGCCCTTCCGAGCTCCTCATTTCCGTCAAACTCTTATGTGAGTCTTCGATAATAGTGATCTCGTGGAAGAAATCGTCGATGTCCCATATACACAGTTTTTTTGCAATGTTTTAATCTTATAGAGCTTGTTTCGTTTTCACAAACAGGACAAGCTAGTTTACCTTTTGTACTATATCCTGACAAATTGGCGTATGCTGGGAAATCACTTATAGTGCAAAAAATCATGGCGCGTAACTTAAAGTTCGTCTTTTCATAAGCATCGTACATGTCTACACCCGAGCTCCATAGGGTTTTAAGGTCATTAATCAAAGGAGACAAATAAACATCAATGTCATTACCAGGTTGTTTTGGACCCTGAATTAACAATGACATCATTATGTATTTTCTTTTCATGCATAGCCATGGAGGAAGGTTGTAGATGCATAAAAGAACCGGCCAAGTACTATGATGACTACTCATGTTTCCGAAAGGATTGATACCGTCTGAACTAAGACCAAATCATATATTGCTAACCTCGTTTCCAAAATTGGGATAATCATAATCAAAGTTTCTCCACTGAGGTGAATCCGCTACATGTCTTAACTTTCCATCATCCTTACGTTCTTCAGAATGCCAACGCAACAACTTTGACTCTTTAGGATTAGCAAATAAACGCTTTAATCTCGGTATAATAGGGAAATACCACAATAATTTAGCTGGAGGCCCGTTTTTCATCACATCGTCGTCATAATCATTAGTTTCATTTTTACGTTTGTATCTTGATTCACCACATGTAACACACGTATGAGCTATTTCGTACTGATTCTATACAACAGACAATCATTGGGACATGCATGTATTCTTTCTACCTCTAATTCCATTGGACACATCAATTTCTTAGCTTGGTACACAGATACGGGTAACTCGTTGTCTATGGGTAGCATGTCATGCAATAACTCCAATAGACATGTAAAACTCTTATCGCTCCAACTGTAGTTTGTCTTTAAGTTAAAGAGTTTTAAAACAGCGCTAAGCTTATAAAATTTTGTACAACCAACATATAACGGTTTTTCTTCGTCGGCAAATAATTGTTGTAGTTATTCTAGATCACTATCATCAGCATTAGTTTCCAAATCATTGCGCATGTCATTTAAATTATCATTGACCTTGTTTATATTATCATAGCCCTCGTTTAAATTATCACTATCATCTCTAATATGCGGAGCGTTGTTCTCATTATTATAATTAGAGCCTAAAGTTATCGAGGTTGTGCTACAATTAGCAAGTGACTCTCCGTGTTTTGATCAACAAGTATAATTAAACGTAAATCCATTTCTCAACAAATGATACTCGATATCTCGTATATCCTTGAAGTCGGTAAAATTTTTACATTCCATACAAGGACACGGAACAAGTTCGTTTCCTTTTTTCACACAATCCTCTTGAGCAATCGTAAGAAAAAGTTTCATGTTGGTCAAAAATCTTGGGCCAGTACTTCTAATTTCATACATCCAATAGATCCATCTGAAAAGAATTGATTTTTAATCATCGAATTTATAAGACTTATGAACTATACTAAATGCAATATTACTGACAAACCAATAAAATTGCATTGAAATTTATGGACAATTATACTTAAATTAAAATAAGTATAATCATAAGTGTTACCTTGAAGTTTGAAGATCCACAATGAAGGAAACTAGCAATATATGAACAACTTGAGTAGACGTGGCTTTAATGAAGAATGAACTTTAACTTGAATTGATTTGGCTTGAACTTGCTGAGGATATGAACTTTAGAATTTGCAAAACGATCTTGTATTCTTATAGAAAAATAATGATAGAAATTTTTTGTTTAAATTTTAAAAGCATTATATTTGTTTTTGTTTAAAGATAAAAGGATTAGTATGATTTTTTTGTTTAAAGTTAAAAGGATTAGTATGATTTATTAGTTTAAAGTATAAAAAATTAGTTAATATAGTTAGAGCTAATATGACGGTTTACGTAATATATAAAATTTTAATAATAAAATGAGAAATATATGCACGGTTCCATATAATAAAATAGGCCTAATATGACGGTTCGATATACCTAATATGACGGTTTAATATATAAGGGCTAAAATGACGGTAGTAAGACGAGAAATATATGACGGTTCAATATAATAATGTAGGCTAATATGATGGTTTAATATACTAGGCCTAATATGACGGTTTAATGGAGATTTCATAAATGAAATTAGTTTTCAAATCTCAAATATGGCGGTTTCATTTATGTAAATAAGACGGTACAACATTTCAAATAAAATAGGTTTAATTCCAAATCTCAAATATGATGCTTTCCATAAAATCGTCTTAAAAACCTTTTCTAAACCGTCTTATTTGCTCTTTTTTGTACTAGTGACAGTTCTTGGTGCAAAACACATAAAATGCAACATTAAACACTTAAAGTAAACAAGACAACACTTGACCATCTGATACGGAGCGAGACTGATGCCGCATTATAGGTTGAGCGGCTAGTGATGCAAGAACTGCTTTCAGTGATCACTAAAGAAGTGTTGCGTTGAAACAAAGCATGACCGACACCACCCAACCATATATCAAAAGAAAATAGTTAAGATATTTGTACTTTAATAATAGGATCGTCCCTCATAATTCGAAAGCCTTGTGCAATTAGAAAAAAAAAGTAAAAGAAAATTAATAATACGTCAGTAATTGTGATAATATTAAACATAACAAAAGATTGTAGCTAAATGATTTATTTTCGATATTTGATATAATCATGAGGCTCTCTTGGTCGCACGAATTGCCGCCCCACGTTTAGAATATTTTATAATTGGGTTTAAAAGATTTAGTACCCATATTATGTTTAGTTGTGTATTTGGCCTACATAACAAACATACTTAATTGTTTAAATGGGCTTAAACTAAATAAGAAGGTTCACTGTTTATGTCTTTAAAAACATATTAGGTTCTAAATTGAACTATAGACTTTTGGTTTAGTAAGATTTTACATAATATATATATATATATATATATATATATATATATATAGGGTAGGAATCTTTAAAGAACTTCACCCTATTTGAGAAACTTGAGAAATCACGTATTTTCCCTAAGGTTTTTGTAATATACACAAATGTGTGTGTGTGTATATATACATATAGGGTAGGGATCCTAAGAGAAGTCCACCCTATTTAAGAAACTTGAGAACTCCTCTGGACCATACATTTTCCCTAAAGTTTTCGTAATATACACATATGTATAGTTTAAAATTGACTATATACATATATGTATAATTAAAGGTTTGACAGTATACATATATGTATATAGTTAGTTTTAACTATACGTGTGGGTATATTACGAAAAGCTTAGGAAAAATATGTGGTCCAGAATGCTTCTCAAATTTCTCAATTAGCCTAGTGATTCTCATACGATCCTAACTCTCTCTCTCTCACTCTATATATATTATATATATATATATATATATATATATATATATATATATATATATATATATGTAGAGGTTCATGTGAGAAAATTTAAAAATGTGAGAAGGATAAAAAGATTATGGATGTGACATGTGTCTCTTTTATTTTGGTAGTTTAAGAGTATAAGTGTAATTTAACTAATAAAATTTAATTATGGAATAAATATATGCAACCGATTTTTGGCAGTTATTGTAAGGATTTTTGAATTTGAAATAACACCATAACTCATAAAAACATCACAACATGTATATTGAAGACATACATTTTATAAAGAGCAGAAATATAACTCATAAAAACACCGTAACTCATAAAATCAAACGGCATGCATATTGAAGACATAGATCTTATAAAGAACAGAAATATAACAAAAATAACACCATAACTCATAAAAACACCACCATAAGTTATATTGAAGGCACACATCTTATAAAGAACACCCTAACATTAAATATAACAGAAATAACACCTTAATATAACACCAGTCAACAGTTTAATCAGAATCAAAACATAAATAACACCCTAAATGTATAAAAACATAAATAACTCTACATAAGTATATCAATATGGTACTCATATTAAAGATAAAAAAACACTCGTTATTATGGTGTAATTTCTTAAAAAAAGAGTTACGTATAAAAAGTTATTGATGTTTAAAAAAGAAGGGAGGAACTTTGCATGTGTATTAATGTTAGTTTCTTAATTTAAAAATATTAAATTTACCTTTATACCCTTAATCTAGAAAATTAGTTAGTTTAATAGTCAACATTATTTACAGAATTGCCACTATGATCTCAACCATTAGATTAAATATCTAATGGTTTAGATTCTTTCTTATCATTCTCACACTTTTAAATTTTCTCACAATAACCTCACCCTATACACACACACACATAATATATATATATATATATATATAGGGTCGAGATCCTAAGAGAAGTCCACCCTATTTGAGAAACTTAAGAAACATTCTAAACCACACATTTCCCTAAGTTTTTTATAATATACACATACGTGTAGTTAAAACTGACTATTTACATATATGTATAATGTCAAATCTTGAATTATACACATATATATATTAGTCAGTTTTAAACTATACATATGTGTATATTACGAAAAGCTTAGAGAAAATGTGCGATCCAGAATGCTTCTTAAATTTTTTAATTAGCCTAATATTCTCATATGATCCCAACCCCATATATATAAACAAACTTAAAAAATGGGTCACGAGAAAGTGGGCCCTAGTTTAGCACCCACCTTGCCCTTGGTCAAAGTCTTGCAAAATTGTGGAGTTATTTAAGATTACATAATTTATTGTCTTAATTGTTGTGGTTACCTAATGATACACTTATACAAAACAATTAGTGAATTGTTTTCATGACAATCAGTGTTTTCAGAAATTTGAAGTTGGTTTAGGTGGGATAATTCATTTAGATCGTTTGAACTATTATAATACTTTTGGGTTGAAATAATTATTCATAACTAGAGTTATGCTCGCGTATGTTGTGCCACAGACACCATTAAACACAAATTTGTAACATAAAGGTACTGCTAACTGTTGTTACATATTTTTAGTTGTATTACACCACATTTCATACAAATGTAATACAATATAAATCAACAATGTAAGAAAAAACGAAGAAAGCAAAGAGTACAACCAACAACACACATAAATCTTATAAATTAACGTTATATAAAGTAAAGTTACAAATATCACTTTTACAAAAATCATAAGCCTGGCCGAATTTTTATGTACTACAAAAGCATTAGCATCTTTTTGTGGCAATTTTTTCCCACCACTGGTTCCATCTGGTTGCAGGTACACGACAAAAAGGGTTTAATCAGCGGTTACGCTAGTCGGTTGATACAACAAAAAAACACCGTCTGTCTTGAAATTGCGTATGCTGGTTGATCTAAAAAATAATAAGTAATTATATGTTAACATAAGAAAAGACCATTATTAAAAAAAACGAAAAGTACTAAGCTTACCAGGATGTAATCAACTCCAGCACACCTCGTGAATCTGAAATATGTACCCAATTGGGCAGACGTTAAGGAAATAACAAATCAACGGAGCAAACGCAATTCTATATAAAGTCTAACAACCTATTTCACAAAACAACAAAAATACATAAGTTGTTAATGCCAACAAATTTAAACACAAAAAAAAAACATAAAAGTATTGCCATGTAAGATATCATACCTATTCGTAGTAGAAATTTCCTAACGCTTCTTGAAATACTTGGTAATGAATCTATCCACTACGTTAGCGTTAGACTTGACATTCAACAATCTGTAACAAAAAACAATAATTAAACGTTATACCAACTACACAAAAGTTAAAAGCAGTAATTTACCATAGGCACCGACAAATGTAGGTGGTAGAAACCGCGAAGCAAAAGGAACCGACCGTTACACAATAACACAACAAAAGCCAAAAAACGTCTATACAAAGCATCATAAAACAAACCAAACAGTCCAAACAGGCTCCTAATGCTAAACAATAATCATCATCGTCAAACCAACATCAAAAACACAAAATCCAGCACATGCAAGTATGTCATTGCACGTTAAAACATATAAAACCCAACAAAACATCATCAAAGTCAGCATCGGATATGAACCGTTAAAAGCAATCGATAAACCCAAAACATCAGTAGATTTTAATAAACCCTAAAATACGTTTTCCTCAAAGACAAACCTAACAATAAGAATACTGTGATGTAAAACCTCCATTAACATCAGTAAGAAACAAACCCAGCAAACCAAAAGTCAGAAGACATAAACACAAAATCACAGATGATGAAACATCATACGTCAACATAGGAAACAAATACTCAACGGCGTTGACTGAAAAACGCAAATAAGCAACACAAACTCACTAAAACAAATCGTTCAAACAATAAGACCCGATAAGCAAGTCGATCGAACAACATACATAAATAAACAAAGAACTTGCCTAAAGTATCATGTCGACTCAAGTAGCCCGGGTATGTTGTGTGTGTCTATATATATATATATAGAGAGAGAGAGAGAGAGAGAGAGTTGTGTAGAGAGTAAGAGAGCATGAAGGATACGGTGTGGTGAATGGGCAACCTTTTAAACCTCCTCACCCAAAATGTATAAACAAAAAAAGCAACATAAACAAACACCCAAATCAAGTAAAAACAACAAAGCACAAAGTACAACCTATAATGCATAGAATCTTGTAAATTAACATTATATAATTCCTTGCATTCGAGTTTAGATAATAGTATCCCAGTTGTGCTAAAACAAAATTCTTTGGTTTTATTTTATCTTCATGTCTTGTGTAAAAATATATGAACTCGTCTCAATAAGGAACGAAAGAGAACAAAAGATATCAAAACCTCTAGGTTTCTTGATGCAGCAGAATCACGAAAAAAATATAAATACTTAAAAAAATAATTAGTATATTATTTAGTGCCAAAAAGATTACATTTCTCTCTATATGTATTAACAAATCTCGGAATTAACAATTAACAACCAAATAACGAAACTAAAGAGTAAAGACATTAATAAAAGCCTAAAAACATCATATATGTTTTATGTTTTCTACAACACTAAGAAAAAAATGACTTAGAAAATTTTAAAGTTGGGGAAATCTTGGGTGATGAAATCAAGGCTCTACGATGAAATTTGTCTGACAGTTAGGCCAAACTGTCTATGATCTCTACCATATGATCCAGCCTGTCGAGACTTTGCTGTTCACTTACCTCCATAGCTCAAGTTATGCTTTTTTTTTCTTTTTATGTTTCGACCTTTTCTGCTATATCTCCGATTGTCTAGCCCGTCCAAATAAAAGCGTGCTAACTCTTTAATCAGCTCCATATCACCTCTATTACTAACGAAATTTGTTGTTCAAACTTACCAAGACTATCTTCTCTGAAAGTTAAGAAAATTGATGCCACACACGAATACAATGAAGAATAAAACAACCCAACCAACATGAGCCATTGCAACATAACCAAGAAAATCATACTCAAATCCCATGTAATCCTTGATGAATTCCCTCACCGGAACCGAACCAGCTCCAGGCACTTCAACTAGGTCCTCATTTTGGTCCACCTGAGAGGTTATAAGCCCATATAATGTCCACGCAACCGGAGAACCCCAGTAATACCAACGCCACCATATCGGAATTTGCTGCAAATATCACTACATTTGTCACATTTTCCTTTACAAAAACTTTTAGTAAACATATGGACATATTATTTGTATTGACTTTGAGTGTCTTACTGTTCTAGGGATAATGAAGCCAGAAAACAAGTTCCAAAAGCTGAGGAAAAACGACATAGTAATCGCCGCAATATGGTAGTTTGGGGTCAGAGCGACAAGCATCATTCCATACAATGTGAAGTAGATGAAACACATGTATACGAAGAAATAGAACCACAAGAATTTGCCAGCTGACCAAGCGAATCCAATCATCGAGTAAAGTAGAAGGCTGTAAATTAACGTTTGAATGCAAACGTAAATCACCTCAATCGCGACCTGCGAGTAAGAAGATGATCAAAATCACCAATATAGGTCGCTAGTTGTCGTATATATACACAGCTGATCAACCCGACCCGCAAGTTTTTACATAGAGTTGATAAATATTTGCAAACTTAAATAAAGTGACACAGATAGGAAAAAATCCAGGGTTCGCCACTCTATGTATACCTGGGCTAATGCATACGGGAGTGAGGAATACATCCCTGCGGCTTTTTCACGATAGAAAACGGTCCTCTCTATTGACACTACAGTCTGGACTGATTGCGTATTTGTTCCTCCAAGAAACATAACAGCAGCATACATAGCGCCAAGCATGTTCATCAAATCTTGTTGTTGACTCCTGTAACAAAAAGCCCATCAAAATAACATACGTAACAATATTTCTTGATATATGTTTAGCTCTTACGTTTTTTGGCCTTTGTCCCAGAAAATTATTCCAAACATAACCCCAATCACTGTCGTCATCAAGAACCGAACAACATTGTACTGTGGATGTCTCCAGTAAGAAAGTAGTTGTTTCCATAAACAGGCGTTGCACTGTTCGAAAAATGATTGTGAATATTTTGTTGGGAAATGTAGGTCGTGGACTCCTGGCGCGGGTGTGCTCAAATCTTGTATGAGCTCCTGGTTCCTTCTGTGTGGTGAATTCAGGGCTAATATGATCAAAAGATGAGAAGATGGGGTTTAAAAGTAAGATTTGGATAAAATGCATACCTGTAAAGTTCAGACTGAGCATAGATTGATGCAAATCGACACTAAGTTGAGCTTCAACCGTGGAAGAACTGACGTCAAGCATCCAAGTTGCCGGATTTTGACCATCTTTTATTCTTGTAATCCCTGAAATTTTCTGAAAATTTGTGTTTGTGTTAGGAATATAATGTGGAAAAAAGCAGTCGTACATTTAGCGACTGTCTTGTGACCAAAGTCACCAGTCGTAAAATTAGCGACCGCATCGTCAACGAACTTTACGACTGTTTCATTTCGGTCCAAAAACCGTTGCAAATATAATATAATTAATTTCAAAAAATGCATGTCATAAATTAGCCGAAAGAATGTTCAATCGTTTCAGTTTGATCGCAAAACAGTTGTAAAAACTGGAAAATGTAACTTTGTTAAATTTAAGCTCAAAATGCCAGTTGCAAATTGGTCGGAAAAATGCGAACATTTCTAACAGGTCGCTAAAAAGCAATAGCACATCAGTGGCAAAAAGCGTCATAAACAGCAAAATTCGCGACTGAAATTTAGATCATTAAAAGCACTCGCACAATATTTATTAATCACAAAGTGGTCGAAAATTTGGATTTGCCACAGACAATTTTGCTGCCGTTTTTTTTATCACAAGTCAGTCATATATAACATTTTGTGACGGCAATTTGGTTATCACACAACACTCACTTGAAAGTATTCGACTAGTAGTCTAGAATGGTGTCCAAGAGCTCCAGCATAAATAACCTGACCACCTCTTTTCATCAATATCAGCTGTGCAAAAAGAAAAAAAAAAGTTGGTTTCAAAATAGCACATTAAATCAAAAGATTTACTAGTGAATTAAACCAAGCTAACCTCATCAAATGCTTCAAAAATGTCGATACTGGGCTGGTGAATGGTGCAGACAACAGTTCTACCAGTATCAACCGTGTTCCCAACTGTTCTCATGACAATGGCTGCAGCTCTTGCGTCAAGTCCTGATGTGGGCTCATCCATAAAGATAATGGATGGGTTAGCCACCAACTCAACAGCTATTGTGAGTCGTTTTCGTTGTTCTATCGAGAGACCGCTTACTCCCGGAAGCTCTAATAGTGAATCCCTTACAGAATTCAGCTCTACCAAATTCATTACTTCCTCCACAAATGTCTATAAAAAACACACAAAATGGTAAAGAGTGTGTTAATTATATATAATATTTTTTTGCTTTATGGCCCATGGGCTTGATATAGGCTTCTTTAAGTCAAATTGCAACACTTGAAAAACTTTTACCTGTCTTGCTTCATCGCTTACATCTGGAGCGAGTCGAAGCCAAGCGGAATAAACAAGCGATTCATAAACTGTAACATGTGGAGAATGGATATCGTTTTGATCACAGTATCCACTCACACGAGCGAACGTTTCTTGTTTCTTTGGGTACCCGGAAATGCTGATGTCCCCTTCAATGTAGCCACCGGTTTTTCTTCCAGCTAAAACATCTATTAGTGTTGTCTTCCCGGCACCACTAACACCAACCAATGCTGTTAGAACACCCGGCCTAAATGCACCACTTACATCTCTTAGTAGTTGTAAGCGATCCTCCGTAATTCCTTGAGCTTTCATTTCCTGATTACAAACTTAACAATGTGATGCAGAGCGGAAGCACAAATATACCATAGAATTCTAAAGAAAAAATTGATATAGCAGTGAACGATTTTACAAAGATTTCTAAATTTGGCAGGTGTTGTTAAATTTTCAAAATTACAAACTGTCAAATAAATACCGAAATAAAGAATACTAATAATGGTAGAGTAAATTAAGACAAGTGATTTACATGTTTTAGACTAAAAAATGATAGAACTGAAAATAGCTCAAATTTATGGAAAGCTTCGGTAACGAAAAATGGAGCCTTAATTGATGGAATTCGGGTCCAATAGCTTGGGGTTTGCGGCATGACCCAGCCCGTTGAGACCCTTTCGGCCGCTGCTTATAGGCCCCAGCCTAAGATATGCCCCTTTTATGTTGGGGCCCTTTCTGGCCTGTTTTCCCATGTCTAGCTGGTCTAAGTGAGAGTCGCATAACCCTTGGATCACCTCCTTATCATGATGTTAATGTTTTTGTTAGGTCAAGGTGTCAATTTCAATTAGGGCCGGCAAAACAGGTCTAATCGTGTTAACCAGATCAAAGACGACGCGGTTAACACAAGTATCAAACATGAAAATGACTCATTTAACTACTTTATATCTCATGTCTATAAGCTTTTTATATGTTTTGTGTACCAAGAAGGAGAAATAATGGAGCCTAGCCTCCTAATTTTATTTTTTTAAATAAATACAAAATTGCATAGTGTACTTCTTATTTAAACAGATTTAATCTTGTCATAAGCAGGTTACGAGTTGTCAGCCCTAATTTCGATCTCTTTACCTATTTCCTTGTTTTGTTTTCACTAGATAATCAAGTGAATGTTTGCAAAAATCAAACTTACCGCAGGCATATCTACATAGTAATTGACATGATCAAATGCAAGTGATAGTGGCTGAAATGGAAGCACCATTCCTTTCCTTTTAGCTGTCATTTCTGTACCTGAAATCAGTAAATTTTCCTTACTAACATAACACATTTAAGGTTTTCATTCTTCAAATAGAACATGAACTGAACCTTGATCATCTTTAGCTGATCCAGAGTGCTTAAGTTGCTCATCTTCATTTGGAACCACAGTTCTTGAACCTCCACGGGCTGGATTGCATGTTGAAAAGAATATTAGATCAGAACTAACTTTCGTCTGATTCAATAAGAAACAATAAACTTACGATTCAAATATGTCAATGCCAAAATGAAGAAGATGGTAAAGATCACTGAATACGCAATGAGTGCGCCAACACAAACCCAAAACATATAGTCAGTTGTGAACATGCCTCTAGAACTCAGAAGAACTTTGCCTACTGTTGGTTCGTTGATTCGTGGGTCAGGATTTGGCTGAAAGTAACATATGAAACGAACATCAACACAGATGAAACTAATATAACTAATAAGTTACACTTGAGCTTACAGTGTTCCATCTGTCATCTAAAAACTCGTTGATCATGATGGCGTTCTGTCCATACATCATGGGAGAAATGTAGTAACCCCATATCATCCACGGCTCAATGTCATCTATAATAAATGTGTACAAGTTGACAAAATTTAAGCATCCGGTAAAGTCAGGTAGAAGCAGGGCCGGCCCATTGGGCTTTGAAAAGAAGCTAGTGCTTACAGACCTTTTGCTACGATGAATTCGCTTAGCGCAAAAACTATTAGCAACGTACATGACAAAGTTAAGCATTCTTTAAGTCAGGTGGAAGCAGGGCCGGCCCATTGGGCTTTTTAAAAAAGCTAGCACTTTAGGCCCAAAAACTTAGCAAGGTGCAAACCTTTTGCTACGATGAATCCGCCTAGCACAAAGACTATTAACAATGTAAAGGTCCCAAGAGCACTAGCAACCACTTGTATTCTCCCAATTGAAGCAAGAAATCGAAAGAGACACAAAGCCATTTGGTGCACACTGATATAAGCCAAAAGTTGTTTATAAAACCTATAAGCGGCAGGCGCAAACCCAATGGTATAATATGTTATTGCGATCCATATTACAGATTCAACGACTGATATAGGGATCTTTAGAAGCCAAATGGGGATCGCGAATGCCCACGCAGGGTAGAACAAAGAATCCCTTTGTTTATAGAACACAGGAAGCCTCATAACAGTGAGCGCGAGCTCCGCAGCCCCATTAAACATCATATTAATAAGACTGAAAAACAATGCACCCATATACTTTCCACCATCTTTAAGCTGACCACTTTTCATCGTTGTCCTAAAGAACACACGGAACGCGATAATCGACATTATTGTTATTTGACACGTCTTGAATATGTACAAAAAGGCGTTACGCTTCATCAGCAACCATTCTCTTGCTAAATTCGCTCTTAAAAGGTCCAAATTTGATATACCATACTTTTGATCTACCAAAGCAGCAGGATGGACTTTAGTAACGTCATAAGGACTTGCAAGATTGTTATAAAGATTCTGGCCGAGTTGAGACCGAGCGAACAACTGAGTGAACTCAGGCACCGATATGAATCTGTAAGGTTCTTCTTTTCTGAACCAGTATTGTTCTTGATCCTTTCTTGAAGTAACCTCTTATAAAAAAACCGCAACTCCTTTTCTTTTCGGGCATTTAAAGCCTACCTCTTCAAAGAAATCAAGAACATTCGTACGCGGGCCTTGGTACACCATTTGACCTTCTGAAAGGAGTATAATGTCATCAAATAACTCGAATGTTTCGGGTGCAGGTTGTAAAAGGGCGATCATCATAGTTGCATCCATTATATGAACCATTTCTTTCATAAATTTAACAATCTGGTAAGTAGTTGAACTATCCAAACCAGTAGAAATTTCATCCATGAAGAATACCTTTGCAGGCCCTACCAACATTTCTCCTGCATTCACCATATAACAAGTTGAATTTATCTTTTGATCAACAAGCATATAAAAGCGTAAGCGTGCCTCAAATACCAGTAGTGACACGTTTCTTCTGGCCACCGGAGATTCCTCTACGCATCTCATCACCCACCATGATATTAGCACATATATCTAGTCCAAGTATCTGTTATGAATAAATTTATCAGTAACAGAATGAAGAACAAGAACCGAGGTTATGAGCTAAGTAACCTTGAGAATATAGTCTGTAACCAAACTAGATTCTTGTCCAGTCATTGTCGTGGCTTCCATGAAAGCATCAATATCAGGATCTGGTGTGATCCCTGCAATTCTCTCGCGTCTCAACAGTTCTACCAATAGATCATATCTGGTTCCTACACCGAGACAATGTGCTGCAAAGTCAAGTGTCTCCCAAACTGTCATCTCACCTTGGTGAACATCGTGTTGGCTAATATACGCGGAAGTTCTCTGAGGAATGAACTCGGACATTTTATGACCACAGTAAGTAACTTCTCCGGTTACTCTTAGATCCTTTTGTACTACTCCGGCAAGTGTCCTCATGAAGGTTGTCCTCCCAGAGCCAGGTGGTCCAAGAAGTAGTGTCATCCTGCAAACCAACATTCTTTTCACTAAGTTTTCGCTAGAATATAATGTATCTAGTTGTCTTTTGAAAGTGACTATATGATCTTTGATTTTGAAGTGATAATATTATGATAATCATATAGTTGATATCAACAATAGTAACTATATTTCCAAAAGGACAGGCCACCATTGGTACATTATCCACACACCAATGAAATATTATACGGCCCATATAACTTTTCCCACATATCATACAGTTGTATAACCTTACACGTGCCCGTAGGAAATGTCGAAAAGGTTATATGAGCACCTATGGAAAAAAAGGTATCATACAAGCCCGTTTTAAGGTGGTCTGCAAAAGTTATAAGGCCCAGTATAACCAACTAAATTGAAACGGACTCATTTTACCATTGTGTGTTCTACATAAGCTATATATATGCTATGTGGGGGTGGTGTATGTATAACAGCACCTTTCCAAAATATTAGTACCATTTCATCAAAACATACCTTGAAGGTTTCAAGATTCCACTCAAATCCTGCAATATTTTGAGGATCTTTTTGTTGGATGGAACAAGCCTAACGAGTTGGAGAAATCCCTATTGACAGCAAAATCAAAGGCAACTAAATTATAGAAATCGCATAATTTTACTTCATGATGATTAACTTGAAATCCAAATGGCAAACCTCAATGGCATTAAGGATGGAATTCCACAATGTTGGAAGTGCTCTAGACCCTACGAATACATCTCCTTCAACTGATAGATTATTGTAACGAACTTCAATCTTTGGAGTTTCGATCCCAACCCTAGTAAATTTACATATAACAAACAAACAAATGTACACGATAAGATCCCACTCATAGCACGGTCTGAGAAGGGTGTGATAAATGCAAACATTTCCTTTATCCTAGAGACAAAGAGGTTGCACCAACTGAGACCCTCGACTAAATTTACATCAAGCTATACTAAAACTTTGAACAACTTTTAAAAGATTGACATTGGAAGTGGATTATGAATTCACCTATCAATGCGTTCTCGAATACGTCGAAGAAAACCCTCATGATCATCCTTAATGACTTCAAGAACACTCGCGATAGTGTGCTTTGTATCCAGATGATCAACATTTGACATTTCATTTCTTTGGATTTTCCCATCATCATGAACTTGATTCAATATATCTTTTCTTGATCTTTCATAAGTGGAGAGCCTTTCAATAGCAGCCAATCTAAGTTCCTCTTCGTCCTCTTGTACACTAGTTTTTTCGAAAGCATCACCTCCAGGTGCCCCTGGAAAAGCCTCCTTAATGCTAGCTGAAGCCCAGTTCCTAAAAGATGCTGATAAACTGGAATGTCGGCTCATCAAGCATGCCAGCTCATCTCCGGCTGGCCCTGCCGCCATCTCTCACCACCCACAACTTCTTTGAAACACTGTACTTTGTTTTGTTATGGTTTTGTATGTTTACTTAAACCAACAAATTACCATGAACATCTTTACCTTAAAAGGGTCACATACATGCTGCATGATTGATGATACACATTGTGTAATGTCTCTAGAGGTTTGACATTATACGGAAAATGAATACAAAGTAATATTTTCATGATATTTTCAATGGTTATGAAACACGTACACATGATCTCACAATATCAGTGAAGATACGTGTAGAGAATATGATAGAAAACAAACTTACAGAACAAATAAAAGTGATTGAGTAGAAGAAATTAACCAATGGTGGATCGCATACTAATGATCCATGACTTGATAAAATTCTGAGGTTTGTAGATGAATGATTTGATTAGGGTTTGTTAGTATCAAGAATGTGTTATTATTTAATCATGAAGATGAATGAGTCCCAGAATTATGTATATGCAAATTAGGGAATCTAGTAATGACAATGATTTCATGCAATTTTCAATTTTTGTTATTTTCGATACACAGTGACCGAGCTTGAACGAAGTTGGGGCCGGACTCATAAAATCCAAATCGGTGGGGGTCGGACTCTTCAAAATCCAATATTTTACAATAAAAAAAAGAATTTCTAAAATTTTCAGTAAAATTAACACTACGAGCGAAAAACAGGTAAGGGCCAGGGGTGCACGGCCCCAACAAAGCTTCGCCAGTGCCAATATAGTTTTAGAACAATATAGTAGTTGTATACTGGGTTCGGTGATCGATGCATTTATATAAGCGTATTTACATACTAATATTACGTGTAGGTGGTCTTGTTGGCGAGTGTCTTCCTATATCTGTCTGTACATGTAGTTATGTGTTTTTATATTTGTTTCTATTTTTCTGTGTTATAGTGTTGATCTCTCGTCACTTCTTTTGTAATTGGTAGCTTTCTACTTCTATTTTAGTTGTGTTTGTTGTTTGTTTTAGAGCTAAGCCTATACGGAGTGGGAAGACATGAAAAGGGAGTGAAACGCCGTGTGGTAGTCACGTCAGCAACTATCAGAAAAGTGGTGTGGTGCCAAAAAAGGGCGAGGTGGGATGGGGCGTGGAAGGGTGGTGTGACGTGTGACATACACTTTTTATATTTACAAAATAAAACAAAAAGCCCCGACCAACCAAACTCAACCATGTCATCATCTTCATCTCCATGATGTCGGTGAAGATTAGTTCGCCAAACTCACCACTACGCCCTCCACGCGGCACGCGGGCCGTTGTGTCCGTCGTGGAGTGGCTTCCATACCCACTCCGCGTGATCTAAGAGTCTCCCTAAAAACAGCCTATCTAGCCTAGGGATAGAGGTAAAGAGGCTTGCCCTGAGAATTTGGTCCAGTGGTAAAGAGGCTTGTCCTCCATAGTGGAGACGTATGTTCGATTCCCGCGTGTGGCATTTTCGACGGACATCTTGGTGAAGGGACGAAACTGGGCTTAAATCCTGGGTTCGAAACTGACGGGGGCGAAGGTTTACAGATTCCATCTGGTTCCCGCGCATCAGGGGGTACGGTCTCATGGGGGTCGAGGAGTTGACCTTGGATATAGCCCCGAGCAAGGTGGATTCACACGTGAGATTCTTTGTCGTTCAAAAAAACCTAAGGATAGAAGTAAGGTTTGACTACATCTCACCCCCATAGACCCTACCAATTTGCTATTTGTGAGATTTATTGAAAATGATTGTTGTATTTAGATACTAATCTATCTATACCTTATAAATAAGTTACTGATTACGCCACGTATCATAGTTATATAAACTTAATATTTTTTTCCACTTCTCTTATTTTACACATTTATATTCTATATATTATTTTTTACAAAATATCTTATCTCAAAATAGTGAGTTTCATCTTATAATTTTTAAATTTTCATTACTAATTGTTTAATTTTTTTTTCAAACAGTGTAATTATAAACGAGACTTTAACCTAGTTAACTAATAAACATATTGATATTATTATAAAACTCATCATTTTGAGTTCTTTTTGAATTTTGTAAGTCTAAAGAGAGGCAAGCTAAAATAATTTAAACTTAGTATTTGTTAATTTAAGTAAAACAATATTTTTAAATACAAATTAACAGTGTTCTGAAGATCATATTAAAGGAGTTTACAAAATAAATTATTTTCAATATGTTTTGATGATGCGTCAACCAATATCGTGGTGATTGAAAATTTTTAAATATAGGCCGATTTGTGGAGGCAAGTTTTCCATACCTGTTGTGTTGCGCATATTGCTAATTTAGTTGTGCAATCCGGCCTCAAAAATAAATTTGTTAGCGACTATATAAAAGCTTTTAGAATAGTGTTATAATATGTTTTTAAAAGTGAAAAAGAAAGATATCAAGATTATAGAAAACTCTGTGACGATGTCGATGCCAAATATTAGGTCCTAACTGGAACGTGCCCTGCGTGTTGGAATTCAACTTGTCATATGTTTGAAAGGGCTTTAGCCCAACTTAGGACTTTAAAAGCATTTCATGATAGTCTTTGTGAACAATATATTAGTTATTGATTTGTAACTAGTAAAGTAAGTAGGGTGTCGAACCACGGAGAATAACTCGTTAATGTTGTTTACGAAGATATTAATGTTAATTGAGATTTGGAATTGATTGTGAAAGTTTAACGAGAGCTAAAAATGATTTAGAAGATCACACCTGGTTTTAAGTCTGCAAAACTAATTGTTTGACCTAAGGTTACCAATTAGAAACTACATAATACATAGTTTGTTGGACTAATTGAATTGAATTAATGGATAGTTTCAAAACTAGTTACCATATTGTGATGATTAATAATGTTAAACCGAATAATGTCACAATTAGGTGTTCAGTTTAACAACTACCAGTTTAGAAAAGATTTAACACTAATCCAAATTGTTAATGATCAAACAAGTTCAAAATCGTTAATCAAACAGGTAAACATATAAATCAAACTAACCAGAAGATTAAGTTTGATTCATATCCAATAGTTAGGGAAACATTAGTTGAACAATCTCTATCACAAACCCTTCACCCGGAAATCACCACACGTTAATTAACCTTGCATCATCTTGATTAAACATGAACCAGGGTGTAGTTGGGATGATTAGAACTCACCTAGATTGCCCTTTTCATCCATAAACTGCCCAAGAGAAGACAAATTTCAAAACTCTAAAGGTTAGGTTTAAATAGGGCTTAATTTGGGAAAAGTCCAGAGTTTCTTGGTTGTTGGTGTATGAAACGCCCAAGCGGAAACCCAAATACCCAAATCTTTATGTAAACGCTACCAAAAACGCCTAAACCATGCATACGGTACGCCCAAGCTGACGTATCATTTTTCTGCCTTTTTTCATCAGCTCGCTGAGACACCCAAAGTTCATATATTATGGCTCTCTTTAACTCATTTTCTAGCCCGAGATGTGTTCATGTGAAATTCTAAGGGAATTGTGGCTTAATTGTATTATGCTTTAACACTTTCAAGACTCGTATTTTCGTTCAAATGTTTTTAAAACACATATTAACATAGCGCGTGCATACACACATAAATCACGTAAAAACACATACCAAATAATTAAATTGATAAATAATTTTATAATGTTATATCTATTTTTTTTAATGATGAAGGATCAAATCCAGATATTATTAACACCATAATAATAGTTTTCTATAACTCACACGTGCAATATTAAAATTTGAGGTATTTTTACCAAGTTTCAAATTTTTAAGAAAATAAAAAACAAACGACACGTTACCTAAAGTATTCCGTGTCCTTTGTTCACGTGGAATAACTGTCACTTTCGTATGCCCAACGAAAGTTACTTATGCCAAAATACCATCTTATCGAATAACTATTAATTTTACAAATATTAATTTTAAACTTTACACGTAACTTTTTATTTCATTTATGAGATTTTAATCATCAATCTTATCCATATGTTTATCATCATTGAAGTTTTAGCTTATCGTCAATTAATTTAAAACATAAATTTTGTTATTTGTTTATATTATTCAATCATTCAACTATGATGATTCTATGAATCATTTCTTTGATTATAAGTTACGTTATTTTAAGATCATAATGCAAAATTTTTATTAGTCAATCTCAATGTAAAATAAACCTTTTACATCTATACTCATTAAATACAAAAAAATATTTGCCACATACGAGTATATCACTATCGTCAAAATAGCTTAACTTTTCTCGGAATTTTTTTCTTTATTTTTGTAAAATATTCTTAGGTATGACATTATAATGATACATAAACGTATGATAGATACATAAATTTATTTTTAGATACACGTGTCTGTAGACATAAAATTTTATGCTAGACTGAAGAGAAACTAAAGAGGATCAAGAGAGTTAGCTGAATCCTCGGTCATAGGATTTTATTGATTTATTATATATGAAATCTTAGATCTTAGATTTTTTAAAAAAAAACTTGGTTTAACTTATCTAGTTGTTGCTAATAGAGAAGTTCTAGATATTTTCTCGAGAGACAAGATTGAGTATCCTCTAATCAGTGTTTTAAGAATAGTTAGGCGATAGTCGACTGATGAGGTATGGACTATCAAGTAATCGGAATTGATAGGGATCATTATGATTTTTATATGTAATCTTCAGTTTTATATATATATATATATAGTAATCGGAATTGATAGGGATCATTATGATTTTTATATGTAATCTTCAGTTTTATATATATATATATATATATATATATATATATATATATATATATATATATATGCACACATTTTTATGTGTAATTTTTTAGCAAGACAAGTTTTAACCCCTCATCAGCTCACTTTTTTAAGTAAACAAGTTTAATTACTAAAATTTACAGAATTTGGCCGGTAATTAGTCGGAATTTGTTTGAAACAACTTATTTTTGTCAGATTAAGACTGGCTAGGGCCGTCATTGACCGTCGAACAATCAATTGACAGATTAAAGGAAAATTACTCAATGAAATTTCAAGTAACGATTCATCAACAACTAATCAATTAACAGTCGGGATTTTAAGAGCCATACATGCCTCTATCTATGATAGGAAACTCCCCGGATATTCAAACATTTATAACACAAAATATACATGCAATTTTTGAGAAAAATATCTTCAACTTTTAAAAAAAACAAAATAAAAAGAAATCAACGCAGACATGTATGGCCAGAAACGAAACAGTCAGATTACTTCTTTACATTCTTCACGCCTTCAAGTTTCCACTTTCATATTTTTCCTTCACGTTTCATCATAATATTCTTCACTAATTAACGCAATTTACTCACATAACTCGCCCATATTTCAACTAATTCCCTCAGTTCTTGATCTTCCATCGATTCACCTCCGGTTTGTGCAGCCAAATTTCTCATAAAAAAGGTGATTTTTTGGTGGGTTTTTTCACGGTTATCTTTACTTTAACTGAAAGTTACATTTTCTTGTTTAAAAGATAAAACCCATGTTTCAAATGCTGTTTTTTTAGTTTGTTCGAAATGGGGTTTAAAGATTTAGGGGAAATAATCTTAAATTGGATAGATATATTGTAGAGGATGCTACATGTTTACCAAGGTTAAAAGGTTTTTTTTTTGGTAAGTGTTATTTGAGTAGATGGATGTTGTGCTAAATTAGGTTTAATGATGTTTGTGTGTTGATTTGTTTCATTCTGTTTTATTTGATGTATCGTTCTTGTTATAAACTGTTTTAGACATTAGCTTTCGGTAGAGGTGATTTTGACTTATTTGGTCAAACATGCTGTAAAGGGTGCAGACAGTATTGCTACAAGAACAAAGCTTAAATCTTGAAAATGAAGAAGAAATTTTAGTTGATATGATGTCTTGCTTGATACATTATAAGAACCAGTTTTAGGGTTTATTTTTTTTTTTTTTGTTTTCTGATGCTTTTAGCCCCTAAATCTTGAAGTTTGATAAGCCAAGATTTCAAACAATAGAAATTGGTGGTAAAGTTTTGAACATTTTATGATTTTATTCTTTCTAAACAGATTTTTATTCTAAAACTTATTCTCACAGTTTTTTTTACCTTCCATCGATTCAACTTCGATTTTTGTATCCAATTGCTTTTCAATCAGGCAAAATTTCTGTGCTTTAACTGAAGCTTGTATTTGTTGTTTAACAACACCTTTATTCCAAAATGCTTTTTCTAGTTTGTTTGAAATGGGGTTTAATGATTTAGTGGAAAAATCTGAAATTGGATCTGATATATGGTAGAGGGTGCTTCATCTTTACCAAGGTTAAAAGGGGTTTTCGGTAATCGTGATTTGAGTACATGAATGTGCGGTAACTTAGGTTTAATCATGTTTGTTTGTTGATTTGCTTCATTCTGTTTTCTTTGATGCATTGATCTTGTTATAAACGGGGTTAGAAATTAGACATACATGGCTGAAATAAAGGATTACCTTTTTTTGGTAGAGGTGATTTTGACCTTTATGGTCAAACATGCCGTAAAGGGTGCAGACACTCATAGGGTGATGCTACACAAACACATCATATGGGCCTTATGATGTCATGCTGGCCGTGTGACGTTGTCTGCTCGCATCAATCATTTCTTTGTCAGTCAAACTCATCATAAGGCCTTTAATTTGGCCCTCATACCACCCATATGACCATTTTTGCCCTATCATATGGCCCGTATGATACGTCAGCTGTGTATGGATAATGTGTCAGTGGTGTTTGTTTAGCACTGACTCGTTTATAATATTATATTGATATTGATTTTGGTTTGAGAGAAATTTGAGGTTACCATGCGAATGATTTTCAAATTATAAATCCTGGAAATGAAAAAGAAATTCTAGTTATTTATGCGGTCACACTTAATGTATATTTTAAAAATCATTTTCATGGGTTAATTTACTATCTTCTGATCCTTTTATCCCCTTATTCTTGATACGGCCAAATCACTATGTTGATTCTATAAACCAAGATTCCGAACCATCGTAATTAACTTTTTTTGTTCTTGTAAACAGAAGTGGAATTCAATACTGTTATTTTATTATCTTTCGCACCTTTGAACCGTAATGGTTGCCATGGGTTCTTCCGAAGCAATTCTGCAAGTGTTTCGCGGGGCTGCGCCTTTTATTAAGCCTGACTCAACGTATTCTCTTGGATCCTTCACAAACTACAAAAAGAAACGCGACTCAAATGTCGTTCGGTTGTTCAAGTGCTCAAGTATTCATCACCAGTTTACCACAATTCCCACCATCCGATTTGATAATTTAAAAAACAAAAGATTTGAAAGTTCCAGTTGTAAATGCCAAAACGCCGAAAGTGTTAGTGGATTTACTACCGAAAACGAAAACAGAACATGGTATGTGGATAACGCTAAAGAGTTTAATACGATTCAAGAAACGGGTCGCTCACCAAATCTATTGGGTTCGGAGGACGTTCAGAAGATCGAGAAAGAAAATGAGAGTTCTTTATCTGATGTTATTGAGCAAGAAGCGTGGGACCTACTGCGTGAATCCATCGTGCACTACTGTGGTAATCCTATTGGAACAATAGCGGCAAACGACCCCACTAGCTCCAGTGTTCTTAACTATGATCAAGTTTTTATTCGTGACTTTATACCGTCTGGTATAGCTTTCTTGTTAAAAGAAGAGTATGATATTGTCCGAAATTTCATCCTTCACACACTTCAATTGCAGGTACTTAATAGTTCATCTTCCATTTTCAATCATCTATTCTTCAGTTTTCTGATTAGATTCACAAAGTCGTATGATCTTCTTATGTGCATTTTAAACCCATTTAGGCATTTACTTATAAATGGGTTGGCTTGTGTCAGAAGTCAAACGGGTCAGATCAGAATAATTAGCTAAAAACGGGTATTCGGTCAAATGGGTTGAAAGCTTGGTACTAAATTGCATGATGCGTTTAGTCCAAAAATCTGATGCGTGATCTGCGGTGCGAGCGCATCACAAATGCAATGCGCTCTTTATAAAAAAATACTAAAAATTTATTATACATAACAACTTATAAATACATACTTAAACTAAAAAAGTTCACATAATAAGAAGATAAGAAGTGTGCTTTTTTGCGTGATGCCCAACCCATTTCAAAACTTTGAAAAGAAAAACAGACTATGCAACTGAGCGCATTATGCGATATTGTCGCAATATCCTTGCATCAAGTAAATGCAACACAACAGCTGTGGCTATGCGCTCTCATCAGCGCAACGGGTGCATTATGCATTATCCGCATTTTAAAACCGAGGTTAAAAGGGTTGAAAGACGTCCAAATCTTTTTTATTTCATTCAACCTTCTAAATCTTATGTGCAATGATTTAGGTTAGTATTGTAACAATGTTCGGTTTATGATCATAACTAACATATTAATTATCTACAAAAGTAAAAATTCGGCCAATTTTGAGGGTCAACCCAATTGACCTGATCCATTTTGGTCTGCACTAAAAAAGTTACAAGCTTTGAGTGATTGTTCCTCACGTTCTTGAATTGATGGAAATCTGGTGCTGTGCTAGATTACATAATATTAAAAAAAGTGAAACCGAGATTTTAGTTTTCTTTTTGTTTTTTTTTTGTTTTTTTATAGAGCTGGGAGAAAACAATGGATTGTCATAGTCCTGGTCCAGGATTAATGCCTGCAAGTTTTAAGGTCCGTACGGTACCCCTCGAGGGTGATGACACTGCAACCGAAGAGGTATTAGACCCTGATTTCGGAGAGGCTGCAATTGGTCGTGTTGCCCCTGTTGATTCTGGTAATAATTAGGGTGTGTTTGGGTTTACTTTCTAAAAGCGATTATACGATTATGAATAATCAAAATCAGATAATCTGTAATAAAATTGGATGCTGCTTAAAGATATAATATCAAATATCAAATAATCAATTGGTTCGGTGTTTGACATATTTTGATAAAGAAAGTAATAAACTATAAATGATATGACCAATTTATTACAATTGTTTCTAATCAGGATTATGGTGGATTATATTGTTACGTGCATATGGAAAGAGTTCTGGAGATACGTCACTGGTCGAGAGAATCGACGTTCAAACCGGAATCAAAATGATTTTAAAGTTATGTCTTGCTGACGGTTTTGATATGTTTCCTACTTTGCTAGTCGCTGATGGACCGTGCATGATTGATCGGCGCATGGGAATTCATGGACACCCTCTTGAAATTCAGGTAACCAAGATTGTCTTTGTTTAATGAAGCTGCTAGCTTGTTTCATCTATATCTATACTATATTATAATAATGCATTAGAGAAGGGCATTTTATGATACCCAAAAGTTAAGAATTCTTTTAGGTAATGCATAAGGTACAACCCTAAAATGAGGGTAAGTTAGTCTTTCAAACACTAATTACACTTTAAATCTCCTCATCTTAATTACACTTTAATTCCCTATCTTTAACCAAAAATTATGGATAATTTCAAAGTAGTTACACTTTATCCACCTTATAAAAAACTTACCACCCCCACGCTTTTTTAAAAAAAAATACACCATAAAAACAAGCATTATAAAAAAATACACCATAAAAACGAGCATTATTTTCTTTTTAATTTGAGTATAGTATTGCTATAGTTGTTTTAATTAAAAAAATTGATTAATTTGAGTATAGTATTGCTATAGTTGTTTTAATTAAAAAAATTGATATATTACATGATTAACAGTGTCTAGGGGTGAGCCATAACTGAATCGTTAACCAAAACCAAACCAAAAACAAAGGAAACTGAACCGAAATGAACCAACAAGTAAATTAACTGAAAACCGATTAAACCGATTTAACCAAAAACCAGTTATCGGGTTTTTTTTGTATCCTCGTTTACCAATATTAACTGAATCGAACCGAGCGATTCATATGTCTATATATTTCTGGCTTTATACCTCCAGTTCATGTATTTCATATTTTATACCTCTATTTCATATATTTATACTTCCATTTCATTTATTTATACATCCATATGATGTATTTATGCCTCCATTTCATTTATTTCTAAACAAAAGTTTTAGCCCAAGTTTGGTTTTGGCTATTAACAGAAATAAAGGAACCGAACCAAAAACCGTCAATCTAACAGAATAAAGCAAACCACTTAACTGAAAACAGATTGGTTAATAAAATAGACTAACCAGTTACTTCGGTTTCGGGTTCGGTTGAGGAACCGAACCAATCGAACCGTGCACATCCTTGCTCTGTGTTTCCCGCCGCATCGCGCGGGCACCTTTCTAGTATTACTACGTGTCATTTCATATACTGGTAGGCTCTCTATGTATAAGTGACTGACGTCACACATTACCCATGATTTCAGGCGCTATTCTATTCTGCATTAATGTGTGCACGTGAAATGCTTGCACCGGAGGATGGATCAGCGGACCTAATTAGAGCGTTAAACAACCGTCTTGTTGCATTATCTTTCCACATAAGAGAATATTACTGGGTAGACCTGAAAAAACTTAACGAAATATACCGTTACAAGACCGAAGAGTACTCTTACGATGCTGTCAACAAATTCAACATTTACCCTGATCAAATTCCTCTATGGCTAGTAGAATGGATGCCGAATAAAGGTGGTTACCTTATTGGAAACCTACAACCGGCACATATGGACTTCCGGTTTTTCTCGTTAGGAAACTTTTGGTCCATAGTCAGCAGTTTAGTAACCGTTGACCAGTCAAATGCAATATTGGATCTTATCGATGCGAAATGGGCCGATTTAGTGGCTGATATGCCTTTCAAGATTTGTTATCCTGCCCTTGAAGGTCAAGAATGGCTGATTATTACCGGCAGTGATCCTAAAAACACGTGATATTTCTATCTTAATGTTATACTTCTACATTTCTTTTAATCAGAACCGTTGATTTCTTAGCTTTTGTTGACTTTTGCAGGCCTTGGTCATACCACAACGGAGGCTCGTGGCCGACTTTGCTTTGGCAGGTTGGTATCTAGTATTTTGGGTTCATGTTAATTATATCTGAACTTAGTAGTTAGTATGCAATTTTTGTTTACAGCTTACAGTGGCATGCATCAAGATGGACAGACCGGAAATCGCCGCAAGAGCGGTTAAGATAGCCGAGGGGCGTTTGGCTCAAGACAAGTGGCCCGAATACTACGACACTAAAAGGGGGCGGTTTATAGGGAAACAATCGCGCTTATTTCAAACGTGGACAATTGCAGGGTACCTTGTATCAAAACTACTGCTTGCGAACCCTAACAAAGCGAAGATTCTGATGACGGATGAGGATTCTGATCTTGTTAACGCGTTTTCTTGCATGATCACTTCTAACCCACGAAAGAAACGGGGTCCTAAGAATTCCCAGAAGACCTACATTGTATGAAAATGAAAAGGTTTATCCGTTCTTGAATCAACATTCTATAAACCTTAATTTTTATAATCTTGTTCTTGAAGATTTATAGCATGGATCCACCAATAGTTTTTTTTGGTGGACTAGTTGATTTGGTTATTATATATAGATTATTATACAGTAAGGAGTGAGCCTTTGTGCCCCATGATTAGTTGATTTCGTCCATTTCAACTGTTTAAAGAATTCTATTTATGTACTTTGCTCTTCAACATCATCAAAGAGGTGAAACAATCCAATTCTTGTACAATTATGGGCATGAGGTATATGTTTTTCCTTTAGCATGGCATGTAATTTTAATAATCAAAACTTGTGTTTTGAAAACATATAAGCATGTTATTTGAAGAAGTGAAAGTCCTAACAATTTAAAAAATATCAAACACGATGATCCATTGGTTATGTGTTCACTTTTGAAAAACCGGGTCATATTCGTTAAGAGACTGTTGTATAAGCATGTTTATATTAAGAAAAACATTGTCCGGTTCATCTTACAAACTTTGTTAATGCTCGGTTCTATAACCAACGATTCATATAATCAAAGACGGCCCAATGATTCATATGCTGCATGCCCACTTGACATAATAAAGATCAAATCCATCACTATCCAAGAAATCACAACACAACAATTATGTATTGCATTTATTCAAGTGCAATATACCAATTGTTACAGCCATCTGATAGCTCTAGATTTACAATTACAATACCAAGTTCAAAAACCATTTAAAACACATATATTAAGCAGTAGCCGATGCACCTTCGGCTGGCCAGAACTCGGTTTTCTTCCCAGTTTTGGAAACCGTCTGCCGAACCGCATCTGGCTGTACATTACCCTTCACAGTCACCTTTTGTTGTTCCAGATCAACGTCAAAAGTTTCCACCCCTGCAGAAAAACCGCTTTTTTGAATACAAATGAAGGAACTTATATTAACTTTTAAGTGGAAATCTTGAAGATTGTTGTCCAAAAAGAACATTTTTTTCTTTATATCTTTGGGTTAAAAAAGTGTAAATCATGTAGGCGAATGTTTTACATATCAACCTTTTTATCAAGTAAACCTTTCATGATTTCTTCATTTCTTTGGTTGTGTCATATCAGCTTACTACAGACCCTAATTTTGACCCAGAAGTACATGAGGTTCCATCTCATGCTCCCTGTTGTGTTTTCCGAAGCGCATCATGCCTAGGGCGGTCCAAAAAGCTTGCACGGGGAGCTGGATCGAACTTAGCTCGGAAAAAGCTCGCTTGATTAGGCTTGAATTATTTTATTGAGTTAAATGCCATTTTAGTCCCTGTGGTTTGGGTCATTTTGCTAGTTTAGTTCAAAGGTTTCATTTTTCACATTTCACATGTGGGTCCAAAAAGGTTTCACTGTTGCCATTTTAGTCCACTGGGTTAACTTCATCCATTAATTCTGTTAACGAGAATGGCAATTCGGTCATTTTATATGGCTGAATTGTCATTCTAGTTAACAAAATAACATATAAATGACCAAATTACCCTTCTCGTTAACAGAAAAAATGGATGAAGTTAACCCAGTGGACTAAAATGGCAACGGTGAAACCTTTTTGGACACACAGGTGAAAAATGAAACATTTGGACTAAACTAACAAAATGGCCCAAACCAAAGGGACTAAAATGGCATTTAACTCTATTTTATTTATAATATATTTTATTTTTACATACATTATAATATATTACAAAAACTGATTATTATTTACATGTATTTAGGAGTGCAATTTGAGATCTATGATTCTATGACATATTTGAAGGTTGATTAGCGTGCTAATGAACCAATATTGTATTTTATTAAAATTTAAAACTTCTTTTGTGTTGTTGAATTTGATTTTGACTTGTAATGTATTAGGTTGATCTTATTTTTTATTTCTTCATTTGAATTAATGAATAATATTTTAGACTGCTGAATATTGAGAACTATATATAAATTCTTCTTTTTAAAATCGAGCCAAACAAAGCCGAGCCAACCGAGCCCGAGCTTGAGTTTTCAGCTCGGTTTCAAATCCGAGCCGAGCCAACTCAGTTTATAATCAAGACGAGCCCGAGCTTGCCCTAGCTCGGCTCGGCTCATGAACAGCCCTAATCATGCCTCATGCACGCCTTTTAAAATCAAGCTTACCATTTTATTGGATATAAAAGATGAGTAACAAACCTTCCATTTTGCCAAGAACCTTCTTTACGGCCCAACACAGCCACCACACGACATACCAACCTTAAGAACAACAGTCTGCATTGCCATAATAATATATTAGTAAGTTCATTGTCACACAAATAGTCATTAACAATTTCTTATTCTGTGGGTCATTTGAATTTAAACTGGAATCGAAAAGAACAACTTTAGAAACTTACAACCTGAAAATCTTTATCCAACTAGCTAAAAGATGATTCCTTTCAAATGAAACATGATTTATTACTCAACCAATGTGAGAAATGAACCCTATTAGATGATTTATCTCTACTTAATAAATAACTAAGTAACCCAAGATTCTTTTTACTACTTCTTTTATTTCACCCCTTGGTGTTCTTTTTCTTAATTTGAAAAGGTTAACTAAAGTGCTTACACGTATTCTCAATCATAATTTATCTCAAAATATGTCTCATAATTCCTAAATCTTTATCACTAACTATTTAATATAACCTTTATTCAACCCGTCGAATACCAGAGTTTCTAACCTACTTACTATATCATATAAATCATTAAAAGAATACAGCAGCAACATAAATCAAGATCCAGAAAAAAAAACCCATAATGATTAACTAGTCAAACACTAAAACAAATATCATTTCAGCCACATCACTTTGACCAACACACAGAGATGTAAAAAAAAAAGATGAACTAGTAACGGATTTCAGATCGATCGAAACAAGAAAGACATAACAAAGATCAAACTCATCCGATCCAAACAATTGAATTTGGTAAAATATACGGATAAATTAGCAGGTAACCCTAAAATTGAGAAGAGGAAATGATTGATTGATATACCTGAGACATGGTTGAAAGACTTTGGGATTAGGTTAATGAATTTGAAAGGACAAATGGATTGATTGATTCAGTGGAGGTTGATGGTTTATATAGGGGTATGGGGAATATTTGTGACGGCTGGTTGGTCGCCACCTATAACGACATTTTCAAGTTTTTTTTTTAAGTAAACTGTCAAAATAATCGTAATGTTTGGTCAGTTTTATTAGTTTAATTCAAAACTCAAACCTTTTTAAATTTAGGTCTCTGTAATTTCTATTTTGTTGTCACTTTCTTTCAAAATCAAAATCTAGTCAAATTTTCAGTTAATATCCAACTTTTTTGTTTTTTTCCTCCCTTTTAATTAAGGACAAAAGTTTTTTTCAGTTTATTTTATTCTATGAGGGCCATATATTGTTATACAGCCCGTATACACTATGTGAAAATAAGTTACTTGGTCGTATACAATGTATACGATACTTTTATACGGGCCGTATAAAGTTATACGGGCCCGTATACTTCGGATTTTTTTTGAGTTAATATTCACAAATTAGGGTTTCGATTTCGTACTTTTTCAAGATTCATGTACATGTATTTATTCTCAAACATCATTACAAAAAGTAAGAAATAAAATTTTGTACTTTTTAAGATTCACTATTCATTTGTTTCATCTTTTGATAATTTGTAATGATGTATTGATATGATTGAATTAAATGCATGTATGGACTCAAGATAAAGCAGTTGATATGTGTTCTGATTAGGGTTTCGATTTTTTTTTTGGAGTTAATATTCACAAATTAGGGTTTCGATTTCGTACTTTTTCAAGATTCATGTACATGTATTTATTCTCAAACATCATTACAAAAAGTAAGAAATAAAATTTTGTACTTTTTAAGATTCACTATTCATTTGTTTCATCTTTTGATAATTTGTAATGATGTATTGATATGATTGAACTAAATGCATGTATGGACTCAAGATAAAGCAGTTGGTATGTGTTCCGAGCGAATAGGTCTATACATGCATTTAATTCACTCACATCATTTACAAATTGTTAAAACATGAAATATATAGTGTTGGACTCAATTTCTTACTTTTTGTAACGATGCTTTAGAATTAATTGCATGTACGTGAATCTTAAAAAGTACGAAATCGAAACCCTAATTTGTGAATATTAACTCCAAAAAATTATGGTGACTAAACCCTTAAATATTATTAAACCCTTACAACTCACTAGCAAAAGAACCCGACATGTCTTTTTGTTTCTCATTAAGAAAAGCAGATGCTGCCTAAAAAACATGAAACTCAGTGAATAACCAACAATGTTAATCTTTGTTATATATTAACGACTAAACCCTTAAATCCCAATGTTTCTCCTTACAATATATCTGGAGTTTGTTGGGTTGTTTGCAGCTAGGGTTCAGAATGCTTGAAATAAGATCAAACCATGGTGTCTAAACCCTTGAATCCCAAATTCCAATGTCGTATCCTACATTATTGAAAATCATTGTATCACCAACATTTATTGAAAATCACCAACAACTACAATCCTACATTATTAAAAATCACTGAATCACCGCCATTTATCTTCTTCCATACGTCTTCCTCCTTTTATTTTTATTATGACTATAATAAAACGGAACATAATCCCAGATTGTCTAAAAAAGCGCTTTTTTCATGTGTCATATGTTGGATGGAATATAGTTCAACCAGAGGAGCTGTGTAAAGAAAAATCAACTAGAGGACGGAAGTTATCAACGTGGGGATGGGTACAGAAAAAGAAAAAAATGAGATTTGTTTCAAAGTAAAAAGATTGCTGATGTCGGTATGTCAAAGTTAACTTTCGGATTCAATAATAAAAATGGGATTTTAACACGATGTCGTTTTGGGGGATTTCAGTTTCACTACTTTATTGATAATTACTGTATCACCACCATTTATCTTTTTCAATACGTCTTTCTTCTTTCAAAATTCAAATCAAACTCACCGATCACATAATCCTACTACCGGAACTCTATTCTCATAAACTGCTTCACCATTGTTAAAACCAACAGACTTCAGTTTCTGAACAATTTATAAGCAGCAGCAACACCACCACCACCACCACTTTTCCAACCACCTCATCGTTGGTATGCGATCACTAACTTTACTTTCTTATCACAAGCATCTGAATTCTTGCACGCCTGACGTCAACAATCTTTTTTACTTTGAAACAAATCCCATTTTTTTTTCCTTTTACAGACACTTGAAAACTCCAAGCTGCTCCTAAAGTAGTGAAATCGAATTCCCCTAAAACGACACCATGTAAAGATTTTGGGATAAATGTTAGGATTCAAGGGTTTAGACGCCATGGTAAAAGATTGAAGCGGTGGTTATGGAAACGGTGGCATTGTAGATGTGGTTTCTGTTGAGGATGTCATTGAGTTCATTACGAACAATTTCCTAAATTTGACTAATTGCAAGACTGTTTGTCAGGCTTCTAATACTCACACAGGGTGATAAACAATACATGTATGGAAATATTTGCTCGTAACACATACCAACTGCTTTATCTTGAGTAAATACATGCATTTAATTCAATCATATCAATACATAATAATAAGTCTAACTCTAGAACGATCCTTGACCATCTCTTAGTACCTTTTCTCTTTAATCTATTAGAACGATCCTTGACCATCTCATTTATTGTCACGTACATGTGTTTAATTCCTCGTATCATTACAAATTTATTGTCACGTACATGCGTTTAGTTCCCCACATCATTACAAATTGTCAGAACATGAAGAACGGTTTATAATAAAACTTCAAGCATTCTATGTAACATCCGTTAAAAACGGATTTACCAAACCCGCTCCGTTTATCAACCGAACAGTCAGTCAAAATTTTCGTTGCGAATTAAATGCCCAAAATATTTTTAAACGATACGTAATCAATTATTATACGGGAATATATATTTAGTTTTTGAAAAACTGTCAAAAATCGCAAAATAAAAATGATTTGCTTCTGCCAGGTTTCGAACCCGGGTCTGTACCGATTCGGAAAAGCCTTATCGCACATATCACAAACCACTGCGCCACTTGCTTTGTTTGTTAAATAATGAAATCATTTAAATCATAAAGTAACGTTACGAATTCAAAACCGGCGCCCAAACAGTTCAGTCGTCGAAATCCCGGAAATCTCGCGAGTCTTAACTACAATTTACGTTATAAACGTAAACCATTAACCAGACATCGGTTATAACCGATGTTTGAAGTACGCGACCAAAATTATAACCGCCGGAAAACTTAAATCAATGAATCCAGTCGGAAATCAGACCATATACTCCCCTATAAATTCACCCTCAACCTATTGAAAACCTTTTCGCTCAAAACCACACTCTTTCTCGGCGAAAACTCCCTCGCCGGAATTTTTCTGTTCGTCGCCGGAAAACCGACTTCCTTATTTCTGAACCTCACTGAGCCCCTGAAGCTTATACCGGAGATACCCATACTTTTTCCAAGCTTTCCGGAGACTTGCTGCTGCAAGACACCTGACGCCGGAGTTGATTGCTGTCGCCGGAGTTCTGCCGGAAAACAGAGGGTCCAGTCGGTATACCTTTTCGCTTATTTTCTTTATCTTTTCACCCTTATCTCACCTTAATGGACTGTAAGACGCTAAGAAACCGATTTAAAATTTCGAACCAGTCTGTCACCGATTTCTGGTTATATCTCAGCGAAGAAGACGAAGTCATGGAACGTTTAAGTATAATTAAAAACAAGAAATTACTCGGGTTAGACACACAGTCCAGCGGTGGACTGTGTGCACATAAAACGCTAACGTCTCAAGTTCGATTCCGGTTTAACACACGCTGCCTTAATAAAAATCATTTTTTTGTTTAACTGAACCGGAGTCGCCACAGTTATATGTTAAGTATATTAATAACCGGAATAATAACCAAGTTAGACACACAGTCCAGCGGTGGACTGTGTGTTTGTTTATATCACAGGTCACGAGTTCGAGTCCGGTCTACTGCACCGACTCGAACAATTATCTAATCTTTTTAATAAGGCAGAAAAGGAAATAACTAAATTGTATTTAAGTATAATAAAAATCAAATTATATAACATGTTAAACACACAGTCCAGCGGTGGACTGTGTGTTAGATTAAACCACAGGTCCCGGGTTCGAGACCTGTGGAGTGCACGACCGATTCGCTTAAAATGTTTTTAAAATAAAAATGATTTTCGGTTTAAACTAATTAATATATATATATAATTAAAATCAGATTTATAACGGGTTAGACACGTAGCTCAGTTGGTAGAGCTGCGTGCACGCGTACGGGAGGTCTCGGGTTCGAGCCTCACTCAGCGCACTTGTATTCCGAATTGAACCGGTCAACGGTCAGGTCAACGGTCAGTCAAACGGTCAACGGTCAGAAAAAAAATAAATATTTTTATTATTTTTATTTAATTATTTTAATTAAAAATCAATTAAAAATACTTAAAAAATAATATTTTAAGGTTAGAAAATAGCCTCAAACTCACAAAAATACACCCAACAATCCTACTAAAATAGATTAATAAAACCCGTTTACTTACCAAACCGTAATGCGATTTATCTAGGTTAATCTCACTCGTGGTTAAAACCATTTCGCGTACATTCAACATCATCAACCGAACGCACCCACTGTGAGTGAATCTTACAACTCCCTTTTTTTAAATTACACGTTTTGGGGTGTGTCATGTGTTATGAAATTAATTAATTTATTTATTTAAACTTGTGCCATACCACATTATGACCTAAACTTGGATTGTTTTTATTGTTGTGATTTACTTATTTCCTTTTGTCATATTATATGAAACTTATACATTAAGCCCATCAGTTCCTCGTGGGAGACGAGTAGAACAACACGTGCTTCAAATCAAATTCATTATTGTTCATGTGTGTATCATTGAGTTTATATTGTTGGTAATTGTGTCATTCATATTATCATGTTTATGCAATTCATTCATCAGGCCCCTCAGTTCCTCGTGAGAGACGAGTTGAGCATCGCGTGCCTCTTATTGTTCCATTATTGTTCATGAGTGTTTCATTTAATATCTTATGATTGTTGATTAAGTTACATCTAATTTTACTCATGTTTGGTTGTGCACATATTTCATAATCAATTTTAAATAAATTTGTTCAAATGTTTTCCATAGGATTCACTCGCCAACATTATGTTGATCCAAAAACCTTTTTACACATGATACAGGTGAACAGGTTGAAGCAAGGAAAACATAGGATATGCCTTAGAAGAGAACAAAGAAGTTTAGATTATTAGTTAGATCATGTTGTAACATTCATTGTAAATTTCCATTTAATTTGTATTAATGAATATGAAACGCTTAATAAATGTCATGAGCTTTGATGATAACCCAATCATGCCCCGATCACCTTTTCCGCTGCGGGTCGGGGTGTGACAGATTGGTATCAGAGCCATGACTATAGGGATATAGGATAGGTTATTAGACCCTTAGAGCCTATACTATAGTCTGCCTAAATTTTTATTGATTAGATGGTTACATACAAACTTATGATATTTATTTGTTTCATATTTGTTTACATTTCAGTCAAACATACATGCTTATATACATATTTGTTATACATATATACATATTCATTATACATATATCGATGTTCATGTATTCAATTTATTTTCATACTCTCATTATCCAAAGATTTTGTGCAATTTTCAAATCTCATCAAAGTAAGTTCTGCGACGGGCATGTAGTAACTGGAAGGGTACAAGTACCGGTAGTCGGAACGTCCTGTCTAGGCTGGCATTCGTATAAATCCAATATAACGGACCAGTTTGCCTACCTGGGGACCAACGATGAGAGTACGAAGGACCTATTAGGCCAAAGCATGCCACACCAAACGTCGTTCGAACTAACCCTACTTTGAGGTGTCACCGTGTCTACACCTAGACACATTCCGAACATCACACGTTGTATACATATTTCTCGATTTTCTCCGGGTTTTTGTGTACGCAACCAGGCAGAAACCGTGCGAACCATATGAAAAACCGGTATTCATGGGGGCCCACATGATTACACAGGTAAAGTATGGCGGCATGAAGGGCCTAACAGCGAGCAAAGCCCAAGACATCCTATGGATGTAGTATTTTTCTATAATTATTTTATGAATGTTCATCCCTAATGCGACCCATGATCTCAAAAGCATCCAACTCATACCCTTGTCATGTATTCCTTGTAGATGTCTTCTAACCTCGCCCGTAGGAAGACGAGAGCAAGAAAAGCCCGCGAACGCATGGCTGCCTTAATCGCTCAACAAATGGCTGCCGTAATACCCAACATTGTAATCCAAGTTCAACAAGCACTTACCGTTAATCCTGTCAATCAAGCGAATCAAAACATTTTCAACTCTTCCCCAAATACCACTAAATGCACCTACAAGCATTTCAAATCATGCGACCCTCCGAAATACAAAGGGACTGAAGGCGTCACCGCTCTCCTCCATTGGTTTGAAGAAATGGAGAACACTTTTCTAAATTGCGATTGCCCTGATAATCGCAAAGTGCGATACGCTACCGGTCGATTATATGGGATAGCACTTACTTGGTGGAACACAGAGAAGGCCAAACGAGGTGTGGAAGATGCTATGACCTTAACTTGGAACGAATTGAAGGAAATCATGACCAGACGTTTTTGCCCAAGGAGTGAAATCAAGAAGTTAGAAGATGAATTTTACTCATTGAAGCAAATGGAAGGAGACCACATCACCTACAACAAAAGGTTCCTCGAATTACATCAAATGGTTCCCAACATGTTTACTCCCCTCTACCGTTTGATCGAGCACTACATTCGTGGTCTTCCGTCAAAGATTCAAGACCCTGTAATAAGTACCAAGCCTGCAACTTTGGAAGCAGCAATGGAGCTAGCAACAGAGCTCACCGAGAACCGAATCCGAAACAAAGACTTCAAGGAGGAGAAGAAGAAGGATAAAGAATCGACTGAAACCTCCGACTCCACTCAAACCGAATCCCCTTCTCAACCCAATCCTAAGAGAAGAAGAGTCGGGCGACTTTTCGCTGCTACCCAACGGAATCAACCAGTTTTACACGCTATACCCATCCGAGCTATCCCAATCACCCAAGTGGCACCCAACTCAGCTTACCCAGATAAGAAACCATATCTTGGACCTCACCCTCGATGCAACAACTGTTTTTATCACCATCCCCTTACCTTACCTTGCCGGCTATGTACAACTTGTGGACGCTATGGTCATTTGAGCAATGTTTGTCGCACCTTTCAAGACCAAACCTTTTCCCCTACTCAAAACATGGCCCAAGCCTATCAACAACCCCAATACCCCATGTTCCCATATGCTCGAGCTTGTTTCAATTGTGGCGACCCTACCCACTTTAGAAACACATGCCCTCAATTGGTTAACGTTATCAACACTCAAGCCCAATCAAACCCAGTTAACCAAGTAAACCAAGAAAACCCAACCATTATGCCACCAGCAAGAGGAAGAGTCTTCAATATCAACGCCAATCCTGTCGAAGATAATGACGGCCCAAACGAAGATACTCAGCTAGTCCTCTTCGCCGAAGATCCAGATTCAACTCCTATCGCTTAGTTTTATGTTTTTATCACATGTGTAGACTGTTAGAGTAATTATGGTATATTATATATTATATATTGTTTTCAGTATATGCTTTTGCCGAGGCCGCAGCTCCCCATCCATCGAGGTTGAGTTTGATCCCCATTTTATTATGCGGTTGATCAGGGCGTGCCCGCACGATCGGCTCCGTTTGTTTGAGCCTTGATCGGTTATTTCATTTTACATTTCAATACATGCAATACGTTCGGCTCCGTTTGATTGAGCCTTGAGCGCACATTTCAATTTACATTTCCAGTTCATGCAATACGTTCGGCTTCGTTTGATTGAGCCTTGAGCGCACATTTCAATTTACATTTCCAGTTCATGCAATACGTTCGGCTCCGTTTGATTGAGCCTTGAGCGCACATTTCAATTTACATTTCCAGTTCATGCAATACGTTCGGCTCCGTTTGATTGAGCCTTGAGCGCACAGACAATTTCATTATCAGTATCTTGTGGTTGTGGTATTTGTAGTAGAGTCGCATCGAACTAACCATAACTTGCGGATAAAGTCAATGAAAATTTGACAAGGATATGGTGGATACGTCGATGGTACTTCCTATATATAAGTATTCTTGTCAAATGATCGGAGGCATTATCAGGCGGTTATGAGAGGTTCCATGCATAGGCTGTTTGTGTGGTTAAGTTATTCATATTCAGTACATGCAATACGCTCGGCTCCGTTTGATTGAGCCTTGAGCACACAATTTCAATTTCAGTACATTCAATACGTTCGGCTCCGTTTGATTGAGCCTTGAGCGCACATCCATTTCATTTTCAAGTACATGCAATACGATCGGCTCCGTTCGATTGAGCCTTGATCGCCCAGATATGTTTCATTTCAGTATTTTATGTTTGTTGTATTGGTTGTAGAGTTATAGGACTAATCATAATTCACTGATAAAACCAATGAAAATTTGACAAGGATATGGTGGATACGCCGATGGTACTTCCTATATATAAGTATTCTTGTCAAAGGATCAGAGGCATTATCGGACGGTTATGAGAAGTTCTATGTAGGATTTATTATTTTCTTGGTAACCAATCATAACTTGTGGATAAAACTAATGAAAATTTGGCAAGAATATGGTGGATACGCCGCTGGTACTTCCTATATATAAGTATTCTTGCCAAAGGATCAGAGGCATTATCAGGCGGTTATGAGAAGTTCCATGTAGGATTTAGTATTGCCTTGGTTGGAATTTGTGTTACATTTATATCATCATGTTATTTAAAGAGATTGGATTGTGATCCATTCCTACATAAACTAACCTCTCCGTCATAACAAACGAGAGAGGAACTTCCATCATTCAAACATATATGCTATCAGAATGTGGATTCAAATATTTGCTGTTGTGTTTATTCATGTTCAAATATTTGCTGATGTGTTTATCCATGTTCAAATATTTGCTGATGTGTTTATTCATGTTCGAATATTAGCTGTTGTGTTTACTTATGTTCAAATACCAGTTGTTGTGTTCCATATAGGTTGTAGTGTTAGAAGTTTTGCCTTAGGATATAACCATACTTTCCCAAACGTATCTAAATTCGTACGCATGATATCATTTTTAGCAAATCATTTCTGCTTATCAATACTTATACAGTAGGCAACAAAAAGCGATTCCTAAATAGGGTACTTAACCCTTACAAGGAACGTTACCGTCTCGAACAAAAACTTAAACCCTCATTTTTCTGAGCATACAACTGTCAAACAAAACATCACCATCCTTTTAGTCAAAATATATCATTATTTAAATTTCGGGACGAAATTTCTAAAAAGCAGGGGATACTGTAACATCCGTTAAAAACGGATTTACCAAACCCGCTCCGTTTATCAACCGAACAGTCAGTCAAAATTTTCGTTGCGAATTAAATGCCCAAAATATTTTAAACGATACGTAATCAATTATTATACGGGAATATATATTTAGTTTTTGAAAAACTGTCAAAAATCGCAAAATAAAAATGATTTGCTTCTGCCGGGTTTCGAACCCGGGTCTGTACCGATTCGGAAAAGCCTTATCGCACATCACACAAACCACTGCGCCACTTGCTTTGTTTGTTAAATAATGAAATCATTTAAATCATAAAGTAACGTTACGAATTCAAAACCGGCGCCCAAACAGTTCAGTCGTCGAAATCCCGGAAATCTCGCGAGTCTTAACTACAATTTACGTTATAACGTAAACCATTAACCAGACATCGGTTATAACCGATGTTTGAAGTCCGCGACCAAAATTATAACCGCCGGAAAACTTAAATCAATGAATCCAGTCGGAAATCAGACCATATACATCTCGATTTTTCCCCTATAAATTCACCCTCAACCTATTGAAAACCTTTTCGCTCAAAACCACACTCTTTCTCGGCGAAAACTCCCTCGCCGGAATTTTTCTGTTCGTCGCCGGAAAACCGACTTCCTTATTTCTGAACCTCACTGAGCCCCTGAAGCTTATACCGGAGATACCCATACTTTTTCCAAGCTTTCCGGAGACTTGCTACTGCAAGACACCTGACGCCGGAGTTGATTGTTGTCGCCGGAGTTCTGCCGGAAAACAGAGGGTCCAGTCGGTATACCTTTTCGCTTATTTTCTTTATCTTTTCACCCTTATCTCACCTTAATGGACTGTAAGACGCTAAGAAACCGATTTAAAATTTCGAACCAGTCTGTCACCGATTTCTGGTTATATCTCAGCGAAGAAGACGAAGTCATGGAACGTTTAAGTATAATTAAAAACAAGAAATTACTCGGGTTAGACACACAGTCCAGCGGTGGACTGTGTGCACATAAAACGCTAACGTCTCAAGTTCGATTCCGGTTTAACACACGCTGCCTTAATAAAAATCATTTTTTTGTTTAACTGAACCGGAGTCGCCACAGTTATATGTTAAGTATATTAATAACCGGAATAATAACCAAGTTAGACACACAGTCCAGCGGTGGACTGTGTGTTTGTTTATATCACAGGTCACGAGTTCGAGTCCGGTCTACTGCACCGACTCGAACAATTATCTAATCTTTTTAATAAGGCAGAAAAGGAAATAACTAAATTGTATTTAAGTATAATAAAAATCAAATTATATAACATGTTAAACACACAGTCCAGCGGTGGACTGTGTGTTAGATTAAACTACAGGTCCCGGGTTCGAGACCTGTGGAGTGCACGACCGATTAGCTTAAAATGTTTTTAAAATAAAAATGATTTTCGGTTTAAACTAATTAATATATATATATAATTAAAATCAGATTTATAACGGGTTAGACACGTAGCTCAGTTGGTAGAGCTGCGTGCACGCGTACGGGAGGTCTCGGGTTCGAGCCTCACTCAGCGCACTTGTATTCCGAATTGAACCGGTCAACGGTCAGGTCAACGGTCAGTCAAACGGTCAACGGTCAGAAAAAAATAAATATTTTTATTATTTTTATTTAATTATTTTAATTAAAAATCAATTAAAAATACTTAAAAAATAATATTTTAAGGTTAGAAAATAGCCTCAAACTCACAAAAATACACCCAACAATCCTACTAAAATAGATTAATAAAACCCGTTTACTTACCAAACCGTAATGCGATTTATCTAGGTTAATCTCACTCGTGGTTAAAACCATTTCGCGTACATTCAACATCATCAACCGAACGCACCCACTGTGAGTGAATCTTACAACTCCCTTTTTTTAAATTACACGTTTTGGGGTGTGTCATGTGTTATGAAATTAATTAATTTATTTATTTAAACTTGTGCCATACCACATCATGACCTAAACTTGGATTGTTTTTATTGTTGTGATTTACTTATTTCCTTTTGTCATATTATATGAAACTTATACATTAAGCCCATCAGTTCCTCGTGGGAGACGAGTAGAACAACGCGTGCTTCAAATCAAATTCATTATTGTTCATGTGTGTATCATTGAGTTTATATTGTTGGTAGTTGTGTCATTCATATTATCATGTTTATGCAATTCATTCATCAGGCCCCTCAGTTCCTCGTGAGAGACGAGTTGAGCATCGCGTGCCTCTTATTGTTCCATTATTGTTCATGAGTGTTTCATTTAATATCTTATGATTGTTGATTAAGTTACATCTAATTTTACTCATGTTTGGTTGTGCACATATTTCATAATCAATTTTAAATAAATTTGTTCAAATGTTTTCCATAGGATTCACTCGCCAACATTATGTTGATCCAAAAACCTTTTTACACATGATACAGGTGAACAGGTTGAAGCAAGGAAAACATAGGATATGCCTTAGAAGAGAACAAAGAAGTTTAGATTATTAGTTAGATCATGTTGTAACATTCATTGTAAATTTCCATTTAATTTGTATTAATGAATATGAAACGCTTAATAAATGTCATGAGCTTTGATGATAACCTAATCATGCCCCGATCACCTTTTCCGCTGCGGGTCGGGGTGTGACATTCTAAACCCTAGCTGCAAACAACCCAACAAACTCCGGATACTGAAAAACATCAGCAATCATACTCTCTGAACTCTCACAACCCACCGTTGTCGATTTCGGTTTTACTCGGACCTAAAGGTACCGGTGTAAGTGAATACTAATTGTCAGTTAACCTGTGGTATCACTGCTTCGGTAGCAGCTTGGAGGTTTCATGTATCTGTAAAAGGAAAAAAAATGGGATATGTATTAAAGTAATACTAATTGTCAGTATTTGGTTTTGAACAAGTCATCTAGCTTTGAGCATCTGTTAGTAGTGTATCCCCTTGGTGGTTTCTGTACCCATCCCCGAGCAACATTCTGTTTCTCTCCGTATTTACCTTTTTCTTCTATAAACATATTACTACTCAAACAACGACGACTAAACCCTTGAATTCCAACGCTTCTCCTTACAATCATTCGTGCAAGAAATTTATTCTCTCTTAAACTCATAAAACCCACTAGCAGAAGAACCCGACATGTCTTTTTGTTCCTTCACAAAGCAGCACTGTGTTATCAATGTTAGAGAAATTATTCCGCTTAATCCGGATGAACATTCAACTTCTGTGAGGATTCGAAACATTCTGAATAATAATAAGTCTAACTCTAGAACTCAATATACTTTGCTACATAAGGAACTACTTAATTTATTTCAATTCGTATGTCAAAGTTAACTTTCAGATTCAGATCTAGGAAGTAGATTCTAAATCGAAAATAACATGGAGAATAATAAGTACTTAAACTGCTATCCGAAAATTATCCCAGAAAATCATCAGGCCCAAGCGCGCAACATCTACTATTGTCACGCACATGCGTTTAATTCCCCATATCATTACAAATTGTAATGATGTTAGTGAATTAAATGCATGTATAAACATATTTACTCAGAACACATACCGACTGCAATGTTACTAGTTAATCTTAAATTGCTACAACCTTACTTTTCCTTCAATTTCCAAAACATTCTCCCCAACCGAACCACCTCCTTTATAAGAACTCTTATTCGATTTCGGTTTAACGCGGTTTATAATAAAACTTCAAGCATTCTGAACTCTAGCTGTAAACAACTCAACAAACTCTGGATACTGAAAAACATCAGCAATCATACTCTCTGAACTCTCACAGAAACTTCAGCAATCAAATACTTTCACAAAAACCTCTAAACTATCAAAGAAAATATACGTTTACGGGTCGTATATCCTTATACGACCTATATACATGTTTTAAAACACAAAAACCTGATTAAACCTCACAAAACATATCCACCTAGTCCTATAACGTTATATTGCTCGTATACCATTGTATACAGGTCGTATAAGGTTATACGACCCGTATACATGAAAACAAAAAAACATTCCACTGCAAACATCTATGTGCAACAACATTCCATACGGGCCGTATAACCTTATACGGCCCGTATAAAATAGGGGATGTGAAAATAAGATATAAGGGTGTGTGCGAATAGAATGGCCCTTTTTTAATATGGATCGATCCGGATGGTGATCCATCCATTTAAAATTACTTGAGTTTTTTTACTTAATTAACTGATTTTAACTCATCCTAACCCGCTTGAGTTTTATCTCATAACCATCCTGACCTACTTACTTTTTTTATCCAGCATTTCACAACCTATCCTAACTTAGTGAGTAATTTTGTTTGACCCATCTTAAAATTTAAAAATACCCATGTCGACTCAAAATGAAATGGATAAGCTTGTTTGGCAATTCTACCTAATCCTATTTTAAAAACTACAAACACTTAAAACAAATATTTCCTCAAATCTCTCTCTAACTAATAAAATCGTAAGTTCAACTCGTAATAATCACATTACTTTCTTTTTCTTCTCCCCCTAAAAAGAAAGTATCTTTAGATCATTTTATTTTTTTACGTTCCTTAAACTTTGTTTAGTTTTAACTTAAATTTTATTGCTAGTTTTAACTTAATTTTTTTTTTCATATAGGAATCGTGATGTATATGAAAAATCATATAAAGCTTAGCTTTCATGTACCTTAGTACTAGCTAGATGTCTAAATGTATCGTACACATATACTTTCAGTATACTCATGAGCTGTGCTATATCTGATTATTCTAAAAATGAGTATACTTGTAACCTCAGTCCTATATCTGATTATAAATTCGTGTTTAATACCTTGTGTTATACATGTCAGGTACCTAACTACGCATTAATCGTTAGATACTTGAGTAATTAAGGAACTTCAAAATGCATTGAACGTTAAAGGAATTGATAGGGTATGCCTAAGCGATATCAATGTTAGTTCATTAAAAATTACCTGTTAGGTTCAAAACTACATTTCTATTTTAATTTTTACATATATTTTACTAGTCAAGAAAACTGTGAGCATATGAACAAAATGTTAATAAAGTAGCATATTAGTCTATTACCAAAGGACACAGAAATAAAAAGAAAATGTTTACAGCTAATAATGTATGTTTTGATTAAGGTGTTATGTATGTTTAGGTAACTCAGGACCCGGGCTATGCTTAAGAATATGTGTAATGGTTAATGGTTTTAAGGGGTATTTTTGTCATATCAGCATCGTAACGTTTCTTTAGAAAATGTGTAACGGTTAATGCCTCTTAATGTCTATTTTATTCATTACTTTTTTATTTTTCTCATCTTTGACATTATTCTAAAAATACCCCTCTTTCTTTATGCCCTTATAGTCCAGAGGACGATGTTGAGGTATTATCAAACGCTTTCACACTCTTAGGTCTAAAAGTTACAAAAATACATAAAGCACGACAAATTTTTAGATTACCATAACTGATCCATGCTTTTATTAGTGTTTAAAATATTTTATTTGGAAATTTGTATGATAGATAAAAAAGATAATTATTTTAGGGAATGTTATATTTGTGTTTGTATGAAAAAAAAAAATACTTTACACACTAAAAAGTACAAGATATATGCTTTTGTGCATTGTACTATAAGGCTGCTATGCACGTTTTATCTTACGTATACGAAACAGATTTATGTCATGTTTAAAGTTTGAGAAAATATGAAGAAAAAGAAATAATAGCAAGCTTATAAGTAAAAAAAAGACGTGAAGAGGTTATCAAACTTTTGAAAAAGCTTAATTTAAGCCATAAAATCATCCGTAATCAAGCAAGCCTCGCCAAGCCGATTTATAGTGACGGATCCTAGAACTTTTTTCAAGGGGGTCTTTTAGTAGATTCTCACTAATTTTTTTTTCAAACAGTGAAATGCCAAAATTGTACCTGAGGTTTTGTCACTTCAATAAAAAAATGAAACTTTTTGTGTCTAGGTCTTCAATATTTTATTTTGTGGCCATTTCCATCAAAATGGTAAACTAAGTTAGAATATTTAGTTAACCAATCCTCTTTTTTTGTCGTTTAGCAAATTTAAATGAAAGGTAAACTGAGTTAGAATTTTCTGTTAGAATTATGCATTTTAATCTTTTTCCAAATCATATAAGGTTTCCACTAATTCTTTTTCCATTTTTCTCCAAAGCAAGAGGGTTCCTAGAAAACCCCAAAAACCTCCTGGATCCGCCCCTACCGATTTAGGTGGCACAAGTCTCCCGTTGTTTGTTCAAAGTTTCTATTGATATTTTGATTTTATCTTTAGACAATGAGTAGTCTAGAATAGAAGAATAAGATGTAATTTCCTATTAAGTTTGATGTACAAAATTAGCTTATTGGTACTTTTGTTTAAAAGCCTTAATATCATGAAATATAACATAATTGTTGATATAGTAGTTGCTTCTTGAAGTGTAAACTTTGAGGTTTTATACAAACAATATATGCAAACACCACATATACTATGTTATGAAGCTAGACAAAATGTGTTAACCCTCCCAATAAAGCATTAATAAAATTCTCTTATTATATTTCATTCACCAATAATACATATAGTAGTGTAGTACAATGAAAGATGAACTAGAAGTCTAGAACACCTCAACGGTATCCATCTTCGGAGCCCCATTTCGGCCACTAAACCGAGAAACAACACAATCAGTAGCAAATATACCCGAAGTAGAATACTTTGGTATATTACCCATCACAGCCATATTTGCACTAACTTTAATCTTACTCACATAATTCCTCCTATAAGTTTGTCCCAAAACACCATCCACCACATCACTTAGGCTATAAAACTTAAACCTTAAGTCCAAATGTGCAAAACAATCATCATTTGTAATATTATACCCATGAACTCTCGATTCATCCGTGCCGATTGGGACCACCTTGGCCGTGATCTGGAAACTATTTTGCACTTCAATGGCAATGTTGTTAGTTGGACTTGTTCGAGTGATCATTAGGGACGAATTGCGATAATTCCAATTTCCCACGGGGGATAGTGGCGTATCGTCATAGGATATATAGAGATGCTCTTCGCTATCGTCCCATGTTGATGTTTTCTTTGCTCCCACAAGGAGTTTGTGATCGTCGAATAATATTCCAATGGATTGCACCCATGTGAAGTCGCGAGTGAGTTTAGGGTTTCATTTTCCGATGAAGTGAGCGTTGATGTGGAGGTTGCGGTCGGATAGTAGACAGAAATCTTGGTTTTTTCGACCATGGAAGTAGAATGTGACACCATCTCCACCTACGAATCGAGGGTCTTCACACAAGGCTCCGGGATTATTGCAACCTTCAAGTGATCATAACTACACAATAGTTATTTATTAAGTTGAAAAAAAAATTAGGTAACATGCACTAATATAATCATAGGGTATATACTTTTGCTCCTTAGGATCATAACAAGTGAGAATATGATGGCACATTTTTAAAATTTTTTAGTATGCTATCTCTAAAACGCATAAATTCACACAATTTTAGCATAAATTTAAAAAAATTTAGAGCTTAGGAAGTTGTGATCGAAGAGGAAGAATCCCTGTATAGGCCTCAAGCTTCAGTTTATTTTTTTAAGTTAATTGTCATTTTCGTCCTTGTGGTTTGTCTGTCAATTCAGGTCAAATTTCAATTTTGTACCATTTCGTCCCTAACATTCTTGAAACATGTCAAATCCGTCCAAAAAATGAGATAGCTACCATTTCCGTCCCTGTGGTTTGTCTAGTTATTCGATTCAACCTTAGTTTTTTTGGACGAAATTGACATATTTCAAGAATGTTAGGGACGAAAATGATACAAATTTGAAAGTTGGTCTGGACTGACATAATTGAACAAACCACAGGGATGAAAATGACATTTAACTATTTTTTTATTATTGAGCCACCCTGAGAAATGGTCAAATCAATCGGTAACAACTTACCGCATACAGGCTTGTAAGAAACACAATCTATGTAGCAGTCTTTTCTGCAGTCGGTCGGACAAGTGTGCCATTGATCAAAACATGACGGGAACAAAGGAGAACGACATCTCACTTGCTTATGTATCAAAGGTGGAGGAGGTGGAATCGTGAAAAGAGATTGCTGCGAGGTGACGAGAGATTCCATGACCGAAGAGACTATCAAGAATGGAAGCCATAGAAGCAATGAACTCATTGTTTTCATGACTATAACAATGGGGATGTAGAAGTGATTAGTGTTAATTTGCAATTTGGTTTATGGTTTCATGACACTTATCTATCGAATGATTAATCGGTTAAAGGTGTTGAGTTTAATGTAATGGTTCATTTTCATGTGTTAGATACTAAAAGTGGCATTAAAAAGAACATTTAGGTTTAAAAGGGTTCTAGATCACATGCAAATCATAAGAAATGGGATTTACGTTTTTTTTTTGTTTTGTTTTGTAATTGATCCGTTAATTAAGTCTTAAAAGCAAACAACCCTGGGAACAAAGGAGAACGACATCACTTTTGTATGGTAGAAGTTATTTTTACTATTATTATTAATCTCAACTTTTTTTAAAAAAAATATGTACAAATTGACAAACACTGTTATCTATACATTTGCTTTACATGATACTTGATGTTTTTTAACTTTCTGATTAATAATATTCACAAAGTGGTCAACCCACTTCGCACGAAGTGGAGCAGACTACGTTTTTCTTCGTATTTTCCAATTCCGAATCTGAAGCTTTCGCTAAATACCATCTATTCACACAACTCTGTTTATCCATTGTAGGGTAACTCCGGTATTCATCACCTCAGCAGTCCAACACAACATCTCGCGGATTTCTAGGAAGCTTGCAAAACCGTAAGTATACTCAACCCCGTTTTACTTTTAACACTTTGGGTGCAATACATGTACTTTATCAAAATCACACAAACATGCCTATAATTGAATCACAAAACAATCCTTTATACATGCTTATTATGCTAAACTTAGATCCAGACATGCTTATATTTGCTATGCTTATGCCTTGTCATTAACTTCGATCAAGCCTCCCTTAGCATGTATAGCGCTATAGGAGTAACGCACTGCTCGTGTTCGTGAGGCCATGTTAAGTAAACAAAACGGTGTAGTCATTGCTATGATTAGATTACGCTAGCGTTAAACTTTGGGTTGACACGTATAATTGCATGATAGTTTTGCCATGTTAGTTTCAAATTAACATCTATGCATGAGGATTTGTTAAACGTTTACATTATACTACTAGTCAAACTTGTATACTCACCAATACCTTGTGTGTTGAACTATACATAAACATGTGTTGCAGGTTGAGGATGACGACGATCCATGGAATCTAGTAGGATGGACTTAGAAACTCATCTTAAATTAGATTTATGTAGGATCGTGTTTATTGATTTCAATGCTGTATTTTGATGTACTTGTACTTGAATTCGATGATGTATTTTGTTTCCAAAAGCTTTGTACTTGAAATGTCATAAATGAAATGAAAATTTATTATTTAATTACTTGTTAAAAGTTTAGCGTTATGAAGTGTAACACCTCGTAAAATCGTATCCAATAATATAGAGACACGTGTCATTACTTTTATAATAAGTCTATTAAGGACTAAAGGTGTCAACATACTTAAACTAAGCCTCTGAGTGACCATTAGTGTCAACATGCTTACATTGAGCCTTTGAGTGACCATTAGTGTCAACATGCTTACATTGAGCCTCTGAGTGACCCTTTAGCGTCAACATGCTTAAACTTAGCCTCTAAGTGACCTTGTAGCGTCAACATGCTTACACTGAGCCTCTGAGTGACCCTTTACGAAAGCTGATGTATTTTCAAAAGATTAAGATGCAGGTACAATACGAAATAAGCTGGAAGCTGCTCGATAGTGCTATAAGAGGATCTTGCAAATCCTTAAATTTGCTCAAAGTCTGTTACACATTTTTGTATATTTTATGATCCGCCTGTGGATCTTCTATTACAAGTCTTCTGCATATTATTTTTCGTACTCTGGACATTTTGTTTGTAATAGTAATTTAACTCCAAGACTTCCGCTGTGCTGTGTTTGATTGACTATGATGATATCAACTTACGTCATGATTTTTCCCACCTGGGCCCACCGGTGTTTGGTTGAAATTACGGGGTGTGACAGGTTGGTATCAGAGACAACGAGTGAGAGAATTAAACACTAGCCTTCTTGTGTTTAATCTCAAACTTACACAATAGCACATTTCTTAGACTTCCGAGTCTAGGCTTTGACCTAAGATTACTCATCTCACTATTAAGTTATTATTATTGTTTTGACTTGATTTTAACAGGAAAATGCCGCCAAGAGTATGAGGAAGAGGTAAAGGACCTATGAGGGGAGGACCATCTGGACATATCCCTTCACAACCCCATCACTCGAATCCTTATGAGGATTCAGGGGATTCCTAGCCACTAGCAAGACATTCACCTACTCATACACAAAACTCATATCACTCTTACCATTTTCACCAATCACACCATTCTCATCACTCTCATCATTCATATCATGATGAGTTTAACCTAAACCACTACAAGGACTCCGACCCGGATATGCCACCGTCAGGATCGTATGGAAACCCTATCAAAATCTCTAGCGATTCTATCTCTTACGCCGGATCGCCATACCAAGGTCCTAACGACTGGGACTAATATTGGAACCAATTCACTTTTGCTAACACTCCTTCCCACCACTCCCCAACACCTCCTACACAATAAGATGTTCAAATGGAACCGGTGGAACAACCTGAGCCACCAAGGAGGAAACGTGGAGCACATATGTCGGTACGTGCGGGTCAACGGTCGGGTTCGCTGCCACCATTGCCCAAAACCTACCCTACCATTCTCGAGGACCCACAAATGGGTGGACCCTTTAATGCTTCACCTGTGGTGGAACCGCCACCATCACCAGTAGTTCAACCACCACCAACGGGTTTTAATAACCCTATCCCTATATATCCAGATACATCTGGATATGATCCTTTTAATCCATCTACGCCGGTAAATTACTAGGCACTGTCGCATGACCTTATATGCAAGCGGTCATGCATGATTCACTTTACCCGTCTCCTTACCACCTGCTTATCCACCTACCAGATACCCAAGTTATGGCTACCAGTATCCTGTTGTACCTCAACCATAACCACAACCTCCACCCCCTCTCGAGGCCATTAATGAGGCCTTGGAACGAATGAAGGAAATGCAACAATAAGCGGAGAAGAAAAAGATGAATAAGTTCTTCAAAAAGCTCTCCAAGTTGGTTAAAGGAAAGAAGGACGAGTGAAGTCTCTTCTATTATTATATTATTTCTTTAGTCCCTCCAAGGACATTGTTATTTCATTAGTCCTTGCGTGGACAAGTTAATTTCTTTTAAGTCCTTGCATGGACAATTAGTTTATTTATTTATTTCTAGTATTGAAATTTCTTATTGTCATTTAATGAGATATTTTGGAATTTTATATATATATATATATGTACTCATCCTCTTCAAGCGATCGTCTCGATTTTACTCAAAATTTGTGATCAGCTATATAATTCCAAAAGATCTTAATGGTTTTGATTAGCCAAATGGCATAAACCATATTAATTGGCCAGCTTATAAATGATAGTTAAGGATGAATAACCTTCTATCATGATAGTTAAGGAAGAATTTTCCTTCTATCCAGAGGTGGTGGACTATGATCAAGCCTCCAAGTCGTTAAGGTCAATGCGACCGTGACTATTAATCGACCATTAAGATACTCCCGTTAACATTCTAGTAATGTTACTATTCTTGGTAGTATGACTTGAGGAACCACACTAGCCGTCTAGGTGAATGGACTACGTCCTAACCTTATATAGCCTATGTGATCAAATTTGATCCCGGCTAATATCATCAATGCGATGATAATAATTGACATCCATTAGTGATGTAGTGCCTACGGGCCATAATTAACATCCATTAGTGATGTAAGTGCCTACAGGCCATAATTGACATCCATTAGTGATGTAAGTGCCTACGGGCCATAATTGACATCCATTAGTGATGTAGTGCCTACGGGCCATAATTGACATCCAATGGTGATGTAGTGCCTACAGGCCATAATTAACATCCATTAGTGATGTAAGTGTCTACGGGCCATAATTGACATCCATTAGTGATATAGTGTCTGCGGACCATGATTAAACATCCATTAGTGATGATTTGCCTTTGAGCAATATTATATTGTCAACTAAGACAATGATAGTTGTGGTTAATATAACCCTCTGCCCAAAATTATGTTCATTAGTGACAGGCTAATGTGCCGTATTTTTATCTCCATTAGTGACATGCCAATGTGCCGTATTTTTATGTCCATTAGTGACATGCCAATGTGTCGTATTTTTATATCCATTAGTGACAGGCCTGTGTGCCGTATTTTTATATGTCCTTAGTGACAGGCCTATGAGCCATAAATTTTATGTCCTTCGTGACAAGCCTATGAGCTATTTATAATTGTCTTATGACAACGGCAGTTGTGACATTAAGATCCACTGTCTAAAATATGGACTATGTCCAAATTGTAATTTGCCTTTGATGGTCCTTTTGAGACCTAGGCCAAATATAGATAACATTTATAGAAATGTTAAGCCTAAGAGTTGTGATCATATTCACACTAGTTTGAATAGGCAATGGATTTATATATCTGATCTTTAAAGCCAATATGGTTTTTAATGCCATGGCTAAGAGAAGTTTAATTTGGTGTTTAGAACCACAGCTTCAAGAATGGCTAACTCGGACGAGGCGCAAAGTAGCCACCGAGATATTAGCTCTAACAATGCCGAAAACATAGCCATTAATAATGATGATTTCCAAGCTCGCATAGATGCAGCTGTTGGAAAGACCATGGAAAAATTTAAGGAAATGAGCGCTACTCGCTCCAAACCTTTATCTATTCCACCATCATCAGCTCGTAAGGAGAGCTCTGTTCACTCTTCAAATGCGAAAAGTGAACAAAGGAAACTAGAATTTAACGAATGGTCCCGTTCTTCTAAAGACAGATGTACCTATAAATATTTCGTCTCCTGTAAGCCCCGAGATTTTAATAGAGAAAGGGGAGTAGTAGAAGCCTTGAAATGGCTTGATGAAATGGAGACGATAGTGGATATCAGCGGTTGTGCTGATAAGGATGTGGTAAAGTATGTATCATAGTCCTTCAAGGGTGATGCCCTAATTTGGTGGAAGGCAATGGTCCAATCAACAGGTAAAGTACACCTGTATAACTTGGAATGGTCCAAGTTTGTTGACCTAGTCAAAAAGACATACTACCCACCTCATGGGGTGGAGAAGATAGAGTCAGACTTTCTGACTCTTACAATGAAAAATCTTGACTATCGGAAGTATGATTCTGAATTCAACTCCTTATCTAGATTAGTATCCTATCTAATCACTCCTGAACCCAAACGCATTGCGCGTTTCATTAATGGGTTAGCGCCCGAGATTAAGGGCATGGTAAAGGCTGCTCAGCCTAGTACCTATAGGTCTGCTGTTGACCTATCTCTCTCTCTCACCTTAGACTTGGTGAGGCAAAAGTCATTTAGAACTAAGACTGACGAAAAAAGGAAATGGGAGGATGATAACTCCCAAAGTTCAAAAAGAGAGGAAATTTCGGGTTCAAGAAGAACCAGCACAGGTCTGATGATAGACCTCTGTACAAGACCTGTAACCGCAGACATTGGGGCAATGCAATGCAGAACCACAGATTAAACCCTGTAGTATTTGCAAAAGAAAAGGGCATAAAACCCTAGAGTGCAAAAATCTTAAGGAGCCAGTATGTTATAGCTGTAATGAGAAGGGGCATATTAAGCCTAATTGCCCTAAAACCCAGAGGTAATGATGCAAAGCGTAGAGAGGCTAAGAAAGGAAATGCGCGCGCCTTTCAGATGAATGCTAGAGAGACGTTAATGACAACAACGTCATAACAGGTCCATTCCTCATTAATGACGTATATGCTAGAGTCCTTTTTGATTCGGGTGCAGATAAGTCCTTTGTAGACCATAAGTTTAGTAAACTTTAAAACTTGCCCATATGAACTCTTGACATAACTTATGAGGTAGAACTTGCTGATAGAACTTTAGAAACAACATATTCCATTCTTCATGGATGTTTTATATCCATCAAGAATCATTATATTCCTATCTCTCTTTTGCCAATGAAATTGGTGGGGTTCGATGTAGTCTTAGGCATGGATTGGTTATCTCATAACCAAGCCCGCATTACCTGTGATAAGAAACTCATCGAGGTTAAAACCCCATCTGGTGGAATGATCACCATCCTTGGAGATTCACACTATGGATTGCCAGAGAAGATGTCGTTATTCAAGGCATCCAAGTGTTTGGGGAAAGGTTGTGTCATTTACCTGGCACAAGTAACTATCAATGAGCCTAAGACAAAGATTGAAGACCTTCCAATCATCTTGGAATATTCCGATGTCTTTCCTAAAGAATTACCAGGTCTACCTCCAGATAGGCAAGTAGAGTTTAGGATTGACATCCTACCGGGATCAGCACCTGTTTCTAGAGCTCCATATCGGTTAGCACCGACAGAAATGAAGGAATTAAGAGTGCAATTAGATGAACTTTTAGAGAATGGCTTTATTTAGCCTAGTTCCTCAGCTTGGGGAGCTCCTATCTTTTTCATTAAGAAAAAGGACGGTTCAATGCGGATGTGCATTGATTACCGCGAACTAAATCAGATAATGATCAAGAATCGTTATCCTCTGCCCAAGATCGATGATTTGTTCGATCAACTTCAAGGTGCTAGTTACTTCTCTAAGATTGATTTGAGATCAGGATACCATCAACTGAATGTGAGATGTGAGGATGTTCCTAAGACTGCCTTCAGGACCCGTTATGATCATTATGAATTCTTAGTGATGCCTTTTGGGCTCACAAATGCACCTGCAGCATTCATGGATCTCATGAATAGAGTCTGCAAGCCGTATTTAGATAAGTTTTTCATTGTCTTCATAAACGACATACTTATCTACTCTCGTAATCAAGTTGATCACGAGAAACATCTTCGGTGCATCCTAGAATTGCTAAGACAAGAGAAGCTTTATGCTAAGTTCTCTAAGTGCGAGTTTTGGCTTGAGAAGTCCAGTTTCTTGGACATGTTGTAAGTGAGCGTGGTATCCAAGTAGATCCCGCCGAAACTAAAGCCATAATGAATTGGGAAGTACCCAAACTCCATCGGAAATTCGTAGTTTCCTAGGATTGGCTGATTATTATAGGAGGTTCATTGAGAACTTTTCGAGGATAGCCACTCTTTAACTACCTTGACCCGTAAGAATGTCAAGTTTGACTGGGTCCAAAACAACAAGAATCTTTCGAGTTTCTAAAACACAAATTGAGCAACGCTCCTGTGTTATCTCTACCTAAGGGTATTGAGGATTTTGTTGTTTATTGTGATGCATTGCACACTGACATGGGATGTGTGCTAATGCAAAAGGGAAAAGTAATTGCTTATGCATCTACGACAATTAAAGATGCACGAAAGGAATTACACCACCCATGACTTGGAATTGGGTGTCGTTGTATTTGCACTTAAGTTGTGGAGACATTACTTATATGGCACGAAGTGTATTATATACACTGACCATAAAAGTCTCCAACATTTTTTCAATCAAAAGGATCTGAACGTGCGACAGTGCCGCTGGATGGAAACACTTAATGATTATGATTGCGAAATTCAATATCATCCCGGCAAGGCAAATGTTGTTGTTGACGCCTTAAGTAGCAAGGAAAGAGTTAAGCCTAGAAGGATTAACGCCAAGAGCATCGAGCTCAGAAATAGCTTGAATGAGGAGCTATTAGATACACAAAGGCAAGCCCTATTAGAGGCTAATGTTCCTAATGAAGGATTAGGCAGAACTGTTGATCAATTAATGCCTGGAAAGGACGGAATCCTTAGATTTAATGGTAGAATCTGGGTCCCAATCATTGGAGGACTTAGAGATCTGATTCTCCAGGAAGCGTATAATACGAGATACTCAGTTCACCCAGGTGGTGACAAGATGTATCAAGATTTAAAAAGGGATTATTGGTGGATGGGTTTGAAGAAATTCATAGCCACTTATGTAGCTAAGTGTCTGACGTGTTCGCAAGTTAAAGCTGAACATCAGAAACCGCCAGGACTCCTACAACAGCTTGAAATTTCCCATTTGGAAAGGGGAAATGGTAACCATGGACTTGATTACCAAGTTACCTAAGACCAAACGTGGTAATGACACGATTTGGGTCATTGTGGATAGGCTGAGTAAGTCAGCGCATTTCTTGCCAATTAAAGAAACGTATAATTCCGACAAATTGGCTAAGTTGTATGTGGACCAGATTGTGTCCATACATGGTGTGCCGATATCTAGTGTATCCGATAGAGATACTAGATACACCTCTCACTTTTGGAAAAGTTTCCAACAATCTTTAGGCACAAGAGTAAACTTTAGTATGGCTTACCACCCGCAGACGGATGGACAAAGTGAGCGTACTATTCAGACTTTGGAAGACATGCTTAGAGCATGTGTGATTGATTTAGGTGGAAGTTGGGATGACCACTTACCCCTAATAGAATTCTCCTATAATAATAGTTACCATATGACCACTTACCCCTAATAGAATTCTCCTATAAAATGTCGAACGCCCGTGTGCTGGGCCGAAGTTGGGGAAGCCCAACTATTAGGACCAGAGATTGTCTTGGAGACCACAGATAAGATTGTACAAATCCGTGATAAACTCAAAGCTGCCCGTGATAAGCAGAAAAGCTATGCTGACAAGAGGCGTAAACCTCTTAAGTTCCAAATAGGGGACAAAGTCTTGCTAAAAGTATCATCTTGGAAAAGGTGTAATGAGATTTGGAAGGAAGGGCAAGTTAAGCCCGAGATATATTGGACCATTCGAGATAATCGAATGTGTTGGCGCTGTAGCTTATAAGCTTAAGCTGCTAGAGGAGCTTAGTGGGATTCATGATGTATTCCACATCTGTAATCTTAAGAAATGTCTATCTGATGAGTCGCTAGCAATGTCACATCATGATGTGCAAATTGATGAAAACCTGAGGTTCGTTGAGAAACTGATTTCGATCGAGGATTGACAGGTTAAGAAGCTCCAAAAGAAAAAGATACCTATAGTAAAGGTTTAGTGGGATGCCCTACGAGGCCTTGAATATACATGAGAGGTTGAGTCCACTATGCGACAAAAGTACCCCCATCATTTTGAATAAATCTCGAGGTTGAGATTTCTTTTAAGGGGTGCGGATGTAACACCTCGTAAAATCATGTCCAATAATATAGAGACATGTGTCATTACTTTTATAATAAGTCTATTAAGGACTAATAAGGACTAAAGGTGTCAACATGCTCAACTAAGCCTCTGAGTGACCATTAGTGTCAACATGCTTAAACTAAGCCTCTGAGTGGCCATTAGTGTCAAAATGCTTACATTGAGCCTCTGAGTGACCCTTTAGCATCAACATGCTTAAACTTAGCCTCTGAGTGACCCTTTAGCATCAACATGCTTACATTGAGCCTCTAAGTAACCCTTTACGAAGTCCTAACTCTCATATGAGCCACTGGTTGGACGAGAGGGATTAATTAATGTAAATATGTAAAAGTTGGACAATGGAGGATTTAAAAGTGTCAACATGTTAATTTATACCTCTGAGTGACCTTTTAACGAACCGAGAGCTTGACAATGTCCGGGCATACTCCCGGGTACGCCAAATGTTGGCTACGGAGGGCTAATTATGCTTATAAAGGTGTTTTAGAGGTTTAATAAGTTGAGGGGCTAAATGTGACAAAGTTTAAAAGTCTCCATGGGGCGCTCGCGGGCCGCGAGAGACTTGGACCTGGTCTCTCGTAGGTCGCCAGAGGCCTGTATCTGCAGAATTTTTGCTTGGCCTCCACACATGTTGCCAAAAACCATTTGATTCGAAACCATGGACTTCCAAACTGCTATGCCACGTTTTAGGACACTTGTAGGCTTCCTCTAACACTCCCTAACACCTGGCATCACCTCCTTTAAGCTCCCTAACTATAAATAGGTGCATTGGTTCACTATTTGAACTTGCACCTTTCTCATTTTCATTCTATCTCCCTCCTCTGGAAGTTCGTAACTAAAAGTAGCATCCAACTTAGCTCTATTTCATCATAGGAATCACTTGTAAGTGTTCCTTTCTTTTGCATTTTTGTTTATAGGCTTTTTATAGCCAAAAGTCAAGCGTTTACAAAAAAGGCTTTGACTTTCAGTTAAGACCATTATGGTCCAGCCATTGTTCGTAACGAACATTGTGAGTCCCAAAACGTATTCGGATCACAGAGGTTGATTGTTTTCACCCAAACAACTATGGATTAGTTGTTTGAATGTGCAAATACTAAGAAAAACCAAGCAAAGAAGATGAAGAATCTTGTTTGGATCAAACAACTAGTGTTGTATATGAAATCCCAATAACATGTAATCAATAACAGCACCTGGATAATCGGATGTAAGCACAATAGCAAAAATCACAACACAAGAAGATCACCAAAATCTGTCCAAGAAACTTAGACATACATTCATTGAACATAGTATATATACAAACTGATAACCCAACGTATTTATTAAATACGTTAGGCAATTAATTACGCCGCGTACATGCAGGTTTCACAAAATATCACTTTTAACCCTTTTAAGTTTCTAACTATTACAAACTTGCTCAAACTATGGATTATCCAAGCACCAACGGTCTCAAAAGTTCTAACAATATCCCCCATAGACCGTTGCGTGCTTGGGGTTCTTTAATCTTGCTTCCGAGCTTCTGGGTCTGTGGCTGGATCTTCTGTTTGCTGTTCGGGTGCTGCATCAGTTGATTGTTGAATAAAAGCTTCACTAATGGTTGGATGGGCCTCCATTGTGACTTCATATGTGGATGAAGTCGGAGGTGGTTGAATGATCTGGACATCTGAATCTGGAGATGGATCTTTGGTTGGATGAGAGGATGATTCTTGCTCAGCTGCTTTCTTCTTGCTGGATGCATCTTTTTCCTTTTTCGCCTCTATTCTGAGCAAGATTTCCATTACTTCAATCTTTCGAGCTCTCGCACGCTCGACTGTCCTCTGAAAGAGCATTCCCTCCTCAAGATATTCATTTCCGGCCCCAACATTTATCTTATGTCCGTACAAAATGTTCAGGTCGGAGAGACAGAACATAAAAACATCCATAGGGTCCAGAATGCGAATGTCTTCATTTGAATTAGACCTTATGACTGCCTCACCTGTTTTTCCGTCATAGAACCACTTCTTGAAATTGGTGAGCGTCACAGGTTGCTCTGGAGGAAGCTTCACCCTGGTAACCACCTTTGCTGGATTTATAACCCACGTTATCTTTCCTTTCCCGATGAATGGATACTTGGTGGTTTTAGACACACGTTTTCTGGGGCGCTGAGGCTTGAAAACTGAAAATCCTTGCAAGCATTCTCTTTGTATTAATCTTTCTAAATCTCCGCCTATGCTGCTGTTTGTCAGATTAATCAGCTCATGCTTGCTAAGCTCTCGTATGTCCCAAGTGGGTAGGCTCTGCATATCTTGTGCGCTTAGAAAATATTGAATCACTCCACCTCTTCGTTTTACAACGAACCACCCGGTCAGATTGCAGTACTTCCAACTAATGATTTTATCAGTAATCTCAGTTTTCTCAACTGTGATTACCTGATAAAAGTCAGGCATTTTCGCTCTCTCCTTTTTAAACCACTCTGGATGTTGCGGTTCAAATTCATCTCCCCCATCCGTGTCATACACCACATCTTCTTCTAACCCCCATTCTAAGAACTTTGCAGGCATTTCAGCTTTATCAACTTCCTCTTCGTCGTTGTCGTCATCAAGTCCAACATCAACCGCTGATTCAAGACGCTTTTCCTTCTTTTCAACATTGTCTGCTTTCTTTTTCTGCTCTCTTTCCTTAAATAAGTCAAAGTTAAAGATGTCTTCATTTGAGTACTTTGGCTTTCTGTTTGCAGCACCATATAACTCTTGAACCATTTCATGAAGTTTCTCCATCCCTTCCTGCTGAAATCTAATGAATTATGTTTGCTTAGCAACGTATGCATGCAGTTCTTTGTTCTTCAACCTTTGCTCTTTCAACTTTCTCTTAAGAACATTGGTGTCATTGACTTTGTTCTTCAACAGACAAAATTCCTTAGCAGAGAAAGACCCGATTTCCTTAGATAGACGGTTATAGAGCTCTTGAAAAGGTCTGGGTCGAGAAGGAATTTGCTGACGAGGGGGTTGTGCAGATACTGGAGGTTTGGGTGGAACGCTTGCAGATGATCCTTCTCCCGATTTTCTCTTCTTTGGCGTTGCAGCTTCACTTGGAGAAGGCTCCAGTGGATCAACAAAAAGTGCCTCCACGAATCTATCTAACTGTTCTTGCTCTGATGTAACAACCTTCGGGGTTTCAGATTCGGTCATTTCCCTTCTTTTCATTCTCCTCTCCCGTTTCTCATCCTCTACCACTGCATGAATGGCTTGCATCCTTTCGATCTCTTCCCTGGTCGATCCAGCGCGAACGCTGTCAGCCATGATTCGCTCTGGGTTTGGCGTATCTTTTTTGCTCTTCTTCCTCTAAGGTTCCTCTTCTACTACTTTCTTTCCTTTTTCTTTCCGCTTACGTACCAGAGGAATTTCTTCTTCTTCAGCTTCTTCAGAGACATCAACTGGACGACTTCCACCTTCCCTACTTTTTCTTGTCTTTTCTCGATATTTGGTGTAAGCAGCAAGAACAACTGGAAGTCTTTCCTCACGATACATCCAGTGATGCAACATCACCCACTCTTTGGTTTTTCGCTCAGTGATCTGCCTTACTTTTGGTAACTGAAACTGGTACGTGTTTCCATCATGTGGCAAGTTTCGATGCTGATCGTCAATGAGCAATTGCACGAATCTAGGATACATCGCCCATGCACCTTTATTGATGTTGTCAATCATGCAGTAAAAAATCAATCCAGAAATGTTGAACGGCTTATTTGTACACAGATTCAGCATAGCCGCGAACCACTCTAGATTCAAGCCATCATAACCGCCCTTTCGATGACAGATGCTCATACAAAACGTGTGCAAAATGAATCTCCAGTCTTTCGTTAGCCCTGACTTTTTGATTTCGTTTTTGTGACGAAAATCTCCGACGTAGTTCATTCCACGAAATCCCTCTAGAATTTCCTCCTTCTTTAGCTTCAATGGATCATTTGCATTATCTCCTAGGCTCAGAACTTTCCGAACTCGTTCCTTTGTCACTCTAATTTCTTTGTTTCTAACAGTCGTTGTGATATGTTTGACGTTGTTCAGCGTTCTTGCTCTTGCCGTTCTCCAAAATTCTTCTATGTGAATGGAGAATATAGTAGGATTAGCTTGGATTGCATAGCTAATTTACTACGTGACAACCAATCCATCACGTCTTCAAAATCTGGCTCCGGAGGAACTAGAGTAATTGGTTGATTATGCTTTCTCGTACCGTCCCATACCAACTGCTGAGCCATGTCTGAAATGTGGAAACGAGTCAAGTTAGATTTTCATACAGCGATGTAAGTTTAGAATTTTATATACATATATATACAAATATTAAAGAAAAAAAATACATATATATATATACAAAATGATTAAAATTGCTGAAAAATATGCTGAATCATCAAGAATAAATATGCAGACCAACTAGCTTGGCGGAATTAAGTGATTTTCGTCTAACATGATTTATTACGCTGTCATGACCGGCGTATTACTCTAATACGCTAGTTGCTAAAGCTTTTGATTAAAACTTAAGTCCGCCATTAGATGTTTTGAACTAATACGCTGATCAACCATATTTACGCTGATCATAGATTAGCGTATTTAAGTGCCAGCGTAGATGACTATCTACGCTGAGCTTAGCTGGCGCATTTGTCTAATACGCCGGTTGCTTGAACTCGCGTTCAAGACTTAAATCTGCCAATCTTTGGTCTGACTAATACGCCATCTTCAACATAAATACGCCATATTCAAACTTAAATACGCCATATTCATAATTTTCTTGATAAACCCTTTTGTCAAAGACCGAAACAGCTACATCAAAGAGATTATATACACATAATAGAGATTGAAATGATTTAACCATACTTAAACGAATATCAATGGGTATTTGAATATCGAAATCATACCAATATCGATCCTAATCGGATATTACTGTATGCGGATTGAAAGAAACAGAGTGTGTAGGTGTATGTCGAGTGAAGAAGAAGATGATGATTTTATTTTGAAAATATTTATAAACGGTGAAAAGGTTAAGTATTTATACTATTTTACATTCCAGCGTAATTATTAATTACGCTGGATAAATAAATACGCCACCTTGATATTTTTCAAGGTTTCTTCAAGCCTAAGAATTTGAAATCAATTACGCTCGAAAACTTCAAATTTTCTCGAAAAATGTGCCCTTTTTGGTTAAAATATTGCAAGAAATTAAAAATAAGCTTAACGAAAATAGAAAGTTGCAATTTTGGATCCTGAAAGTTGTTTTTGGGTCCGGAAGCCTCCTTTTTCACGAAATTTATGCTAACTGACTTGAATCCTGTGACTTTCCTGCAAAAGATCATACTGGTAACACTCCGTTCGTTTGAAATGAAATATTGGATATATTAAATAATTAAGGCACAAGAAAAACTATCAGTATGTTTGTCCTTTTAAATCCATGCACCTATCTTTCAACATGAGATCGGAGAGCCCATTTATCATGTTGCGGTAATATTGACAAGAACTTCAATTGTTCCCCACTCATGCTGAAGCAGTCAGAATGTTGTGCCTGTTAGTCCCACGTCAGGACATACCCCTGCGATCAAGGTATGCGCAAAGATTCCTCATAACAGGTGAGTATATTGACTTCATTCATTTTTGAGATTTCAACGTTAGACAGTTGGTGTTCAGGTCAGTACTTCCGTACAGCAGAGAGACCAAGGTCTAACGAGAGCTATGGCAGATACCAGATGCGGTGCGATTGCACTTGAATGATTCTCAATGAGAGATCCATTTATGTAGGGTTTTGGCCGTATAGGCTCTTTTTGAAAGATATCATAGCTGTGTCTAGGTCAGCATATATCTGGATGCAGCAGAAGAGCAACTATGATATCCCTGAATGATTAGCCAATATAAAGACCCGGAATCTCAGACTTTGGCAATCTATCAACGCAATATTTAAGACCATTAAGCCATATGCCGCAACGTGTTACCCGCAAGTTGCACAACATTGTGGGTATTCAGAATTCTTGTGTGATCATTAGAGTTTGTCTTCGTTTCGCAGTTTACTTCAAGGTATTGCTGAATCTACCGACACGTCATTGCTTGAGGCCTTAATCTTTTTCTGTTTTAAGATCAGAACAGAAGTGTTAGCATTTTTTCTATCATTTCTCGTGCAGGTGCCAAAGAAGGAATCAGTCTCAACAATATTTTCTTGAAAACTCCCCCCCCCCCTTAAATTTTAGTTTCGAGAATCCAATTCTTGAAAAGAAATTTTAACCTTGCATAAAATGTTTTTGTTGGACACATTTTATGAGATTGTTATTTATTATAAAGTTTTTTTTTTTTACCAAAAGTCAGTTCCACTCAAGGAAGTTCACCATTTCCAACCAGGTTACCAACTCGTTGAATTGAGCTTTATCTAAGGCTTTCGTAAATATATCAGCTTTTTGTTGCACTGAATCCACTTGCACCACTTGGATGTATCCTTTCTCGTACGCATCTCTAATCGCATGAATGCGATTTTCGATGTGTTTCGTTCTGGAGTGGTGGATGAGATTCTTCACAATCCCCATACACGCTTCATTGTCGATGAATATTGGAGTCTTCATGATGTTGATCCCATAATCCAACAACTGATTCTGTATCCAAAGGACTTGTGAACAGCAACTGTAAGCTGCCGTGTATTCGGCCTGAGCGGTAGATGTAGAGACTGCTGTCTGCTTTTTGCTCTGCCACGAAATAAGACGATTTCCTAAGAATTGGCAGCCACCTGAGACAGATTTTCTTTCTACTTTGCAACCTGCATGATCACTGTCAGAGTAAGCAATTAGATCAAAATTACTATCTTTAGGATACCACAAACCAAGCTTTGGAGTTCCTTTGAGATAGCGAAAGATTCTCTTGACGGCAACATCATGCGATTCTTTGGGATTTGTCTGAAAGAGGGCACAAAGACAGACAGCCCACATTATGTCAGGCCTACTAGCGGTCAGATACATTAACGAGCCAATCATTGAGCGATAGAGAGATTTGTTCACTGGCTTTCCTTGAAGATCTGAAGTGAGTTCCGTCTGAGCAGCAAAACGAGTGCTGGCGGATTTGCAGTCATTCATGCTATATTTCGAAAGAATATCTCTGATATATTTAGCCTAATGAATAAGGATACCATCTTTTCTTTGCTTCACTTCTAATCCTTAGAAAAACGTGAGTTCTCCCATCATAGTCATCTCGAACTTTGCTTTCATCACCTTCTCGAATTCTCTGCAAAGGGCTTCATCTGTCGACCCAAAAATGATATCGTCTACATAGATTTGAACCAACATCACATCTTCTCCAATCCTTTTAGTGAAGAGAGTCATGTCAATTTTGCCTATTGAGTATCCACACTCCAGAAGATATGTTGACAAAGTCTCGTACCAAGCTCGAGGAGCCTGTTGAAGACCATAGAGAGCTTTGTCAAGCTTGTAGTATTTCGTGGGAGAATGAGGATCTTCAAAACCTGGAGGTTGACAGACGTAAACTTCTTCTTTCACCTTCCCATACAGAAAAGCACTCTTTACATCCATTTGAAACACCTTAAAGTTTTTGAATGAAGCATAGGCTAAGAAGATTCTGATGGCTTCTAACCGTGCAACAGGTGCAAAAACTTCCTCGTAGTCAATCCTTCTTCCTGTCGAAACCCTTGAACCACTAATCTAGCCTTATTCTTGATAACAACACCACGATCGTCCATCTTATTACGAAACACCCACTTGGTACCAATTGGATACTTTCCGTCTGGTAGATCAACGAGTTCCCAGACTTTAAGTTTCTGAAATTGGACTAATTCTTCTTGCATAGCTTGTACCCAACTTGAATCTATAATAGCTTCTTCGATATCTCTCGGGACAGACTGCGCGAGAAAAGCTGCATACGTCCTGTGTTGATGGTATGAGTTTGTCCACGTGTTCGAACTCCATCTTCAACAGAACCAATGACATTTTCAATTGGATGGTTTCGATTGGGCTTGTACCCTGCATGGGTGTGAGCTTCAATTTGTTGAGGCAGATTAGAAAATTGTTCATCGACGTAGATAATTGGAGTTTCGTCTTCTTGGGTGGTTCATCCACAGCCTGCTGTGAAGAAGAATCATCATGTGCGGATGCATTCTCAGCAGATGTGTCACCATTTACTTCGAACACCAGAAGAGTAGGAGAGGCAGAGGCAGGGGTGAAACGGGTTGTAAAAGGAGTAAAACCAATGTCTGAGGCATCAAACAAAGGTTCCAACGGAGTGGATTCTGCTGGTTCGGATTCAGTGATGGGTTCATCGATGCTGAAAGTGTTGAATATAATATCCACGTCATAAAACCAGTTGGGAGCACTTCCAGTATTAGTGGAGTTTCCTTCTTGAAAGTCAACGTAGTACGATTCAATCACCATCTTGGTCCGTTTGTTGTAGACTCGATATGCTTTTTGAGAAGATGAATAGCCCATGAAGTAGCACACGTCACCGACTGCTTCAAACTTGATGAGATTGTCTTCAGTGTTGAGTGAGCATCCGAACGGTTTGAAGAAATCTATCAGAGGCTTCCATTTGAAGAGTAGTTCATAGGCTGTCTTTCCGTGAGGTTTGACAATCAGAACACGATTCAAAACGTAGCATGCTGTGTTGACCGCTTTATCCTAGAAGATTATGGGAAGCTTAGAGTCGACAAGCATAGTTCTTGCAGCTTCGATGAGAGTTCTGTTTTTGCGTTCTGCTACCCCATTTTGCTGAGGAATCCTGGCAACGCTGTATTGGAGGCGAATTCCCTTATCTTCATAGAAGGAGACAAACGTATGATTTTTAAATTCAGTTTTGTTGTCACTTCTGATGGAGTTGACTTTCAGCTTGATTACGTTTTCAATCATGGAATGAAGCTCTTCATAATGGAAGTCGTTTCGCTTTTGGCTTCAAGAAAGAATACCCATGAAAACCGTGAGAAATCATCTGTAATCACCAAACAATAAGATCTTTTAGCTAAACTTTTAACGCTAATTGGGCCAAAAAGATCCCTGTGAAGTAATTGCAGAGGAGCAGATATCGTATTCACTACTTTGGACTTATGAGGCTTTTTATGTTGCTTTCCTTGGGCGCATGCGATACACTTTTCAAATCTTTCATAGGTAAACCTCTTACTAGATTTAATTTTGAAAGTTTATTTATGTTCTTAAAATTCACATGCCCCAAACGCATGTGCCACAGTAGTGATTCCGATTCAGATGCTTTTGACATAAGACATGTCATTGGCTCATTTGATTTGGCATTCTTCATATTTAGCACGTATGTGTTATTTTGACGGGGAGCTCTAAGCATGATCATTTCTTTAGGACGGAGTAACCGGGTTTGAGGAATAAGCACTCTGTGTCATTGAACAGCACCTCGATTCCTTTGTCACAGACTTGTGAAACGCTCATAAGATTGTAACACAACTCTGGAACACAGTTCACATTCTCCAAAGTGAGTGCTTCTGACACGACGCCACCCATTCTGATGATTTTTCCTCCCTTTTCGTCTCCGGCAAAGGATACAAAGTCACCATCAATAACTCGAAAGTTGGTAAGCAGATCCTTTAGTCCGGTCATGTGCCTGGAGCAACCACTGTCAACATGCCAGATATATTCCATGAGCATCCGAAGCCATTTCTGAATTTTATTCTGTTATACAACAACAACAACAAAAATATGTACAAGTTAGCTAGTTTTTGGAACCCAGACTTGCTTTACATTAGTTCTATCATGATTTTGAGCAAGAGTGTTGTCTTTTCTTTACCAAAAACAGGTTGAATCAACTATGCATTTTACTGATTTCTTTAAGTTGTCAAATTGATCAGTAAAACTTTTAACGAGATCTTGACTAGGTTTAGAAAATTTCTTTCTTTTGCAATGTTTCGCCGTATGTCCTAAATGACCACAGCGAAAACATTGTTTTTGACTCGATCTTTTCTTCCTGGGTGCAGAGTGTGAAGATGATGTATGTGATGAGAGTCTTGAGCATCTTGAGGAGTTTGATGATGTAACGTGGCTTGAATCTTTAGCTTTCTTCAGATTCTCTTCAGGATGATGTTTATCTTCAATGTCGACCTCACTGTGCTCATTGTCTGATGAGGAAATTGATTCTTGACTTTCATCTGACCTTTCTTCATCGCTTTCTGAAGTTGTTGTGCTTGAATCTTCAGTGAAATCTTTATCAGTCTCTGATGTACCTGTAACTAATGGAACAAATTCTGGAATTTCCTCTGTAAGGAATTTTCCAAAACTGTTTTTCTTTAACTCTGGCACAAATACAGGAGATTCAAGCATAACATTTTCATCATTGAGAGCAAAGTTTAGGTCATGACCCTCAACCTTGGTAAACCCTTGGTTGTGAGCCTTAAGTGTAGGCACATTGCCATTACAGTCATCCTGAATTGTCAATTTAGGCAAACAGCCATTACAATCATCCATCCTAGATAAACTATTACAGTTATCTCGAATAGAAATTTTGTTTGTCTTATCACAATTCCAGGCGAACCAGTTAACAGTTGAATAACTATCGACTGAATAGCCTATTCCTATTTTCATCCCTCCACAATCATCTTCCCCATCGCACACATCTTCCTTACTCTCGCACAGATCTGCATTACCTTCAGAAAGGTTAGTATTGTTTTCGGATTTATAAAAAATACTTTGATCCAAAAGATCATTTTTATTGATTAAGTCGTTCTTAGGATGAGGAGATGGCATAGGAACATAATTTTTGCTGTGCGGAGGAGGAAATAATTTTCTTTCGTTTCCGAATTTATCTTTATATCCAATTCCATCCTTTATGAATGTCGGTCGTTGGCAGTTTACAATGTCAACCAGTGCTTTTTGACTAATTTTCCATTTATAGATAATGATTTGTAACTTATTGTTTTCGTTTTGAGATTTTTCTAGCTTTTCGGTCAAATCATTTATGATAAAATCTTTTCTGAAAACAAATTCCCTTAGAGTCTGCATTTCAGCTTTGGTTGAATTCAACTTTCGCTGATATGCAGCCTCATTTTCTTTTAGTTCCTGATTTATTTTCAAAACTTTTTCTTTTTCCTTAACTATATCACGGTTGAGTGATTTGTAGTGTGCCACGACGTTCAAACATGGTTTTGAGCACAGTTTAGCTTTGAATTCATATGGAATGCTGTTTACCATATCCTTATCCTCGGCTTCTGATTTCATGAGGGTAGAGGATATTCCAACCGCTTCATTCTTGTTGGTACTGATGACTTCTTGAACAGCAGGCTTCGACTCATTAATTTCAGCTTTTTGTTGTCTCTTCTCTAAGGCAGGAGAGATGGTGCTTTTCAAACCAGTGTCATCTTTTGGAATCTTGGAGGTTTGTTTTTCAACACCATTTGAAGCAGACGTGGCAGAGACAGTGGTAATGTTTGCCATGAGGGCCTTGTTTACTTCTCCTTTTGCCTCAGCTATCTCCTCCGACCAATCATAGTCTACCACCACTAAAACCTTATGATTATTGTCAGCAGTATTATCATTTCCTTCAATAGCAATCGGCCTCCTTGTCTGGTTGATTTCGGTATTCTCGTTCTTCAGCAACGGACACTCTCTTTTGAAATGGCCTAAGTCTTTGCAATTATAACATCTAAGCTTGGACTTGTCAAATCCAGCTTTTCCAAGAGCCAACTTCTTTCCTGTTTTATCTTGGAATTTCTTCAACCGTAGAGTGATCATTGCCATCTGCCACTTTAGATCCATCTCCTCCATGTCATCTGGATCTACTTGATACATGTCCTCTGCTGTGAGGAATTCTCTCTTCAATTCTCCTGACATAAGCGCATCATAGCTACTCAAGAAAGTATTAAAAAAAGCTACATGTTCTGTGGAAATTTTAAGTGCTTGAGTGTCGCTGGCCACGATGGTCTTCTCGGAAGATGACGAGGCCTTCACAGAGTTTGCGGAAGCATTTGAATAGGATTCGACAGCACTTTGGGAATTTGATCCACATGAGGTGACAGGAGCAAGAAATGCCAGATTCTTAGGGACCGAGGTTGCAGCAGCTTGCTGAGACGTCTTCTAAGAATATCCAGTTTGATTTATCTCTCGTTTCACGATGTCCATTTCAAAGGCTTTTAAAGTGTTAATAAATTCTGAGAGAGTAACTGGAGTTGTGCTGGTGAGGAAAGTTCTCTTAATCATCATGCATTGAAGACTCCATTTGATCTTGTACGTTGGTCTAAGTCTATGACTTAAATTAAAACCGATAGCATTTTAATTGGTTAGCTTATGCCATAATCTAGACTAGAGCCTTCCAGTAAATGCTATCTACTATTTCATTTTGAATACGGCTGAGATATTAAATCTTGCATTTTAAATCAAGACTAGCTCAAGTAAATACTCTTGACTTATTTTCCCTATACGGGCTTGGGTTACGGTAAATTATTACCGCTTGGTCGGAAATGGGATCAATTGAATGCCGGACTGTGGCTAGTAAATCCGCATATTCCGTTTTAATCAGTTTTGTTTGATAACTTAAACGTTGGGGGTTAACGACCGTGTCCTGGATATCCTCGGCTCACTACATTAGTTAATGGCCACGACCAAAGCGCGAAGTGTAGGCATACACCTGACAGATGCTCATGCTAAATTATTTACACCCACTAGTTGGGGATAACTCATTCTTGGGTTCTTAAGTGGTGTGTATGTTAATCATGTCTTGGTCTCTGTATTGGGCCCCATATGTATGGTCAAACATGTGAATCAACTTTCCCAAGTTATAAAAGATTTTTCGTGCCCTGTGCACTTAAATCCATTTTTAAAATGTTTTCAAAATGAGTCAGTCGGGTGTATTTACCAGCGAAAGCTGACGTATTTTCAAAAGACTAAGATGCAGGTACAATACGAAATAGGCTGAAAGCTGCTCGGTAGTGATATAAGAGGGTCTTGCAAATCCTTATCTCTGCCCAAAGTACGTTACACATTTTTGTATATTTTATGATCCGCCTGTGGATCTTCCGTTACAAGCCGTCTGTATATATTATTTTTCGTACTTTGAACATTTGGTTTGTAATAGTAATTTAACTCCAAGACTTTCATTGTGCTGTGTTTAATTGACTATGATGATATCAACTTACGTCACGATATTCCCCACCCAGGCCCACCGGTGTTTGGTTGAAAGTACGGGGTGTGACATGAAGCCTCGAGCAATCTATTTACGTCCGCCTGGTGATTCCGCCATTAGATGGGGTGTGACAGATTAGTATTAGAGTCTAACTATAGGAAATTAGGAAAAATTGCATGATTTGACTTAGTGTATAGTCTAAGTATCGAATCAGACCCCTTCTTACGAACTGAGATCCTTTATGCGAACTAAAGCATTTAGTGCGAACTGGACCCCTTCATGCGAACTGAATTACTTCGCACAAAGTGGCAGTCACTTCGTACGAAGTGAACTGCTTTCCTCGATTAAAACGCCTAAACTTGCCTATTCTGCTTCTGATCTAACCCTTTTTCTTAAATGATACACGCCTTCCCTAAGGATGACACAATATACACCCTTGAAGACGTGAAGACACTCGTATTCCATCGACGAGGCGATTTGCACCAAGATTGGCCCAATGGCCCGCAATTTTCAGTGAAATCTTTCAATCTGCGTATTCGATTTTACACGAAGTTACGCCATCATGCTAGGAGTGATATCCACATCTTGATGGAAAACTTCCATTTCACAACTCTAGTGGACTTTGCCAACGAGACGGAATTTGCTCCTCGTTTGGTAGGTACAAACCACACTTAGGGTACGATGCTATCAAGTTAGGGGTGAAACCCGCATCTTGATAACTAGTCCTATTTCTCGATTTTCAATTTCCCAAGGTTTTGAATTTCCAATCATTTAGGGACATGTAGTAACTGGAAGGGTAAGATACTGTTAACCGCTCCTCGGTGAGAGTATTTTGTCTATTAGGCCAAAACATGTCTCCCTAATTCGCAAGCTTATGATTACATCAATTATTATGTGTTTTACTTGATGTGTTTATCATTTCAAGTCGAGAGCACAACTCGCACACATCTAAAAAACTCTGATAATCGCGAACAAACAAAATTTACTACTCTTATCGTTTTATACGTGCTTATGCCATGAGAATACGTGTTATACTTGTGCAAACTAGTGAAACTTATGTGATACATGAAATACTTATGCGAAACTACGTGAAACCTATATGTTACGTGAAATGCTATAATCGATCATGCAAACGAAACGTTATTTTACAAAACCATTGTGATCAAGTCTCATCCTTTTTTCCTTACTTTAACCCCTTTAGATGTCTTCTGACGGTGAAAACTCGGACTCCAAAAAGCACTCCAACAATGGTGACTCGATGACTAAGAAGAAGATGATGAAGTTCATGGCCAAGGTGATCCCTGACATCATCGATCGGATCCACCCTACCTCTAGCCCTACTAATACCGAAACCCAAAACGACACGACCGACACTAAGGTCGTAACACCCAAGCCTTCCTTCACTTTCAAGCACTTCAACTCCTGTAGCCCAATGCATTTCACTAGCAAAGAAGGGGCGACGAAGCTACTCCAGTGGTTTGACGCCATTGAAGTTACCTTCCGCAAGAGCAGATGCCATGAAAACCTTGGCACCACCAACGCCACAGGCGTGTTCCGATTGAGAGCGCTCGATTGGTGGACGTCGGAGCGTAATATGTGCGACGACGACGCTGCCTATGCTTTAACCTGTACTGAGCTAAAAAAGCTCATGAAGGACAAGTTTTGCCCTCCTCATGATGTCCAACAGCTCGAGAACGAGTTTTGGAACATCAAGCAAGTGGGAAGCGACAACGCTTGCTTGACCACTCGGTTCAAGCAACTCAGCGCGCTTTGCCCTAGCCAAGTCGACGACACTTACAAGGCGATCGCCAAGTACATTCGAGCCCTACCCTCTTCCTTCTCCAATTACGTCGAATCTTCCCAACCCAAAACCATCAAAGATGCGTATCGCCTTGTAGCCAAATTCAACCATAACCTACTTATAGAAGGAGCCTTCGAGACGAAGGGTTTAACCAAAGCTGCCCATCAAGCCACCACTGAACCAACCCTTGAACCCACACCTACTAAACCACCCACCAAGAACAACAACAGAAACAGTGGGAAGCGGAAGGTTTCAAACCAAAACTTTGCGGTTGTTACTCCGCAAAACCCTCCACCACAACAGCTAGCATTAACCCAAAACCCTGAGCGAGCCAAACAAGGGTAAACTGGGACTCTTCCCAAGTGTACGACCTGCACCTACCATCATCCTACCATCGCACCATTGAGAAATTATAAAAACGAATATCGATACCCATGTTGACAACATCTAGTGCATATCAGATATATAGTATCCCTACATAGTTGCGCTTTACCGGTTTTTATTTTTTAAAACATAAACATTATATCATCTAGTGTAGCGGGGAACAATTATCAATTTTATCATTTTGAATAGTTGCAAAGACATATTAATATTATTTTGTTTATCGTATATATCTAACGGAAATATTTACATGATAACCTTTTCAGTTATATATAAATTATTTTTTTATGTGCAAAGTAATAAACTATATATCAAAAAATGATAAATAAGATAAGTAAACAAATCACAATCGATGACGAGGAAACAAACAAACTAAATAAAAAACAAGAGCTAACAAAATATATTAATTAAAAGATTAATAAAAAAAACCTTATCAGATAAAAGAAAACAAAATACTAAGTTAAGTGAAACAATGAACAAAAACTAAAACTACTTTCTTTTTGTTTGTCAAACTTTGCCTCTCAACTTGCCAGATTAAAAGCAAACTTTTTTGGTACGATCAATTTTTATTTCTAAGTTACCCAAGGTAACTTGATGATAAAAGGTGATCCCATACATCCGTAAGCGCAAAAAAAATTGAGTAGCCCAAGCTGATCATCACCAGTTTCGTGGAAAACCTGCAGCTCAAAAACCCACTATGATAAAACTCAATAAGATTAGATTCAAACCTGAGAGTCTAGTTTCAAACCCAAATATTCACTTATACTTTGGTGCCAGCTCATTGGCTGATTAAAAGCAAACTGAGAAACACATGGAGGCAAAAGAAAGATATATTTAACTTTCTCTTGTGGCCAAAATCAAAGAAAACAAAACTTGACCAAAACCAAAGAGTACAAAACATCAGTATAGTTAAGAAGTTGTATTAATAATAATAATAATAATAATAATAATAATAATAATAATAATAATTATTATTATTATTATTATTATTATTATTATTATTATTATTATTATTATTATTATTATTATTATTATTATTATTATTATTATTATTATTCTCAATTCATGATGTTCTAAAATAAATTTAAGAGTAAAATGCATGGATAGTCCCTGTGGTTTTATAAAATAACATCTATAGTTCTCAACTTTTGGAAATTACACCTGTGCCCTCTATAGTTTGACAGTTTGTTACTCGGATAGTCCCTGGAGTGGATGTCCGTTAGTTTTCACCGTTAACTCCATGTAAAATGACTAAAAATGCCCTTAGTATTAAATTAAAACACTAAAAGTAGATATATTGAAATTAAAGGTGGGACCCACCAACCATCTTATTCACCTTTTTAAGCCGTTGTATCTCTCTCTCTCTCACACACACACACGAACTCACTCACCACCGCCTGACTCCACCACATACCACTAGCCGCCACCACCTACCACTCCACCAACATCAACATCTCCGCCACTGTAACTCCCTCCTCCATCCCATAAAAAGGTCGATCAAAGAGAGAGAGAGACACACACAAAAAGGTCACTCACCACTATCTGACTCCGCCACTGTAACTCCTCCATCTCCGCCACTGTAACTCACTCACCACCACCAGACTCCACCACTACAACTCTCTCCTTCATCAATATCCATTAGAAAGAGAGAGAGATCGATCAGAGAAAGAGACACATAAAAGGTCCCAGAAGAGAGAGACGCGAACCGGATGGTGACGATGGGTTGTTGTGTTAACAATAGTGAATTCAGTCGATTAAGGTACATATCGCCTCTTAGGGTTTTGAGTTTTGAGTTGAATTTGTAGATTTAGAACCGATTTAGGGTTTTATTGGTTGGGTTTTGATGATGGTTGTTGATGACGATGGTGGCAACGATGGGTGTGTTGACGGTGGAGAAAGATGATGATGGTGGTGGTTTAGATGGTGGCTGTGGTGACCGTGGAGGTTCAGATGGTGGCTGCTGTTGTGGCGGTGGCGACCGTGGTGGTTTTCTGTGATGGATTAAGGGTTGGAGGGGATAGGTTTAGGTGGCGGGGGCGGCAATGTGTGTGGGTGGAGGTGGAAGTTGAGGTGGGTGGTTGGTTGTTTTGTAGAAGTGAAAGGAGTTTGTGGGCCCCACACTTTTAATAATATTTTTTTTAAATAGGGGTAAATAAGCAATTTCATATGGACTTAACAGAGAAACTAACGGACATCCATTCCAGGGACTATCCGAGTAACAAACTGTCAAACCATAGGGAGTACCGGTGTAATTTCCAAAAGTTAAAACTATAGGTGTTATTTTACAAAACCACAAGGACTATACGTGCATTTTACTCTAAATTTAATAAATTATTTGTGTGACCTTGCATTTGTACGTTGTACAACATATTAAAGAAAGAGTACTCTTCCACTCAACTATATTTCCCGCATGTCTCCATCATCAGTTTTCCGGTAACGCCTGACAAAATGTCCAAGAGGCTTGTGGTTGTGTTGACTCTTAGCATGGGCATATCAGGCCACCCATCCACCACCACCAAAACTCTGCGGATCACCCGGTGGTCCGCCCATAACTGGACATCGTGTCACCCTCAAAGATGGAAGACATCTAGCCTATAACGAATACGGCGTCTCCAGACACACAACCAAGTATAAGATTGTTTTCGTTCACGGCTTCAGCTCCTGTAGCTATGACGAATCCGTTTACCGTCCGGTAATTAGTCTCACACCGCCAGAATAAAAGCGGGTCAGGAGGGTCTGCTAAAAACATTATTTTGACCATTAAAGTCGATAAAAGAAAAAAGTTTTAGTTCCGTCACTAATGTCATTGCTTTCTGTTTTCTTCTATATATATATATATCCAATGGTGGAACCAAAGGAGGTCAAGAGGGTGTATGGACCCAAAAGTCATCAGAATTTATTGGATTTTTATAAATAAAATCGGAGGTTCTTTAAAAAAAACATAAGCTGGACCACCTGACATCATAACCTTATGTTGACCCTTTATTAAAAAGTTATGTTTCCGTCATAGTATGTAATCTTGATGCATCATTAGATTGATTTTACTGAATCTGTTTGGAATTGTTTGAAGAACTTAAGATCTACATGGTGACGTTCTATAGGCCGGCTTATGGAGAGAGTGACCCGGATCCGGAAACGGATGGTTAAGAGTTTAGCTCTGGATATGGAAGACCTTGCTGATAAACTAGAGCTTGGATCAAAGTTTTATGTAATTGGATACTCCATGGGTCAACAAGGAGCTTGGGGAGTCTCAAGTACATCCCTCATAGGTATGTTTCTATAACCAACCCAATAATATGATGGTCAACTAAAGATTTTGACTAAAACTATATGTTCATTTTAACGTTTTACATCTTTTAAATTTAAATTGTTTATTCAAGAACCTAAATCTTTATTTAATTAATAATAAACCGTTGTTGTTAAGACTTAAGACTATGGTGATTTAGTTGTGGCATGGGTTGAACCGGAACTTGTTGGTTTTTGACAAGTGGCGGGTAAAAGGGTGATCTGGTTCATTGATAAGAACTATATAATTTATTAGTTGGCAAAGTGTTAGATAATCTGTTTCGAGTGTTAAACGGTTTATAATACCTTTTTTTTCTAATAGGTTAGCAGGAGTGGTGTTATTCGCTCCTGTTCTTAGTTACTGGTGGTCTAAGTCTCCAACCAACTTAACAATGGCGGCATACAAGTTACAACCTGTTCAAGATCAATGGGCGGTCGGTGTGTCGCATTACGTGCCATGGCTGGTCTACTGGTGGAACACTTAAAGATGGTTTCTCGGCTCTAGTGTTATAGCCGGGAAGCCTAATTTCTCAGATTCTGACTGGGAACTTGTGTCCAAGCGTCGTAGCAAAGGGTCACCAACACCACTACCAACATGGAAGGTAAAACTACGTTTACGAAATTAGTTTAAATATGTTGTTTCACTAACTTTGTACATAAATAAATAATTATATCTGTAAATAAGTTATATAAGTCACAATTTGCTAATTGTGTTCTCCTTGTTGAGTACTTCGCAACAAGCTCAGATCTTTTAAAGATGAGATAGGATGAATGAGATACGATGCTTTAAGTAGTGAGTCTGATATGGAACTTGAAATGAGGAAACTTGGAAATGAGCCATTAATCTTTCAATGGTTAATTTGTGCGCGTGGGAGTTAACATGAGCTAATAATGGTGAACATGATTATGCAAGGCAACAAGGACTAGCGGAGTCGATTTTTAGGGACATGAGGGTCGGGTTTGGTAAATGGGAGTTTGATCCAATGGAGAGAGAGAAGCCTTTTCCGGACGAAGAGGGTAGTGTTCATCTGTGGCAAGGGGATGAAGACGGGCTCGTGCCCGTGAGTTTGCAGAGATACATAGCAAAAAAGCTACCATGGATTAACTACCATGAGCTACCAAATTATGATGGTTAAAAAGAAGCCATTTTGAAGTCACTTCTGCTTGGGGAATACTCATAGTTCGTGTTTTTAATCATGAGTTCCATTATTCTTGTTTCTGCTAGACTATTTAAACCTGTTGATACTTGAAAGTTGAAACCTACTAGAATCTTCTAGACATCCTTTGTTCATGATATAAATTGTTTCTAGCATCTGTATGACATGTTTCACATCTATATTTACACTCATCAAAGGGCATGTATCCAAGGGGTTAATGATGGACATTGTTTAGATTAGTTGTTTAAAAAAATATATATTTACAACCATATATGTATTAGCAAAAAACAACCAAGTGTTCGTAATCTTTTTGTTTCCTTATAAAGATGAGATTGTTTAGTATTAGTATTAGGTTTAGTATTAGTATTGTAGGTTTAGTATTAGGTTTAGTATTGTATTAGTATTAGTATTAGTATTATTATGTTTAGTATTAGTATTAGGTTTAGTATTAGGTTTAGTATTAGTATTAGAATTAGTATTAGTATTAGTATTGGTATTAGTATTAGTATTAGGTTTAGTATTAGGTTTAGTATTAGTATTAGTATTAGGTTTAGTATTAGTATTAGGTTTAGTATTAGTATTAGGTTTAGGTTTAGGTTTAGTGATGTATTGAATAACACATCTATTTATCGTGTATAGTTTGTATTAGTTTAGTTAATATTCGTTTCGGTTTGACAAGAATATATCTACTTTTAATCCAAATACGTTTCGCAAGTCTTGGTTCGTGAAAGTAGCTGAAAAGACAAGAAAATGAGCTGAAATGGTGAAAGAAACCGAGCGGATCATAGTTGGAAGCCGAGAGAAGAAATGAATCGAAAAATGGGAAAAACCACCTTCTGGCGGCCCGCGACCGCCCTATCTTATTCCTCTTGCGGCAAGCGAGAGGAGTATAATTGCCTGGAGAACTTTAACCCGGTCGCGGGGCGCGACTGGCTGCTGAATCCCTCGCGGGTGGCGAGAGGGCTGTTTGGTCAGATAGTTTCGTGGATTGATCAGATTGTTGAAAAGATAAGTTATATAATTAGAGTTTAACTCTAATTACAATAATTGGACAAACTTGGGAGCTTTAGAGGCAATATTCTGGAGATTTGGAGCCAAGTTTGGAGTTCAAGTTGCTGAAGAATCATCGGATTGAAGCGAGAAGCTTAGAGATCGAAGCAATCACGGGTTTTATTACCGAAATTCTTAATCTTTAGTCTCTTTGTTCTTTGATTGTGATGAATTCAGTTTTTATCTTTGTTTTGATTATGTTTAAACCAATGATACTTGGCTAAATTCACTGTTGCTACCTAGGTTTTGATGACTATTTACGAAAGTTTGGATTTTTGTTGATTATTTAATGTGCTATTGGGATTCTGATAAAGTAGGTAACTTTGGTTATTTGATTTGGTGTATTTGCATGTTTTGATCTAATTGTTGATTATTTGATTATTTTACGTGAATCTTGTTGGAAATCTTCCATAGAATAGGTTTGTGTTGATTGTCGGGTCTTAACGGTTTTGGGTAATCGTTCAGTAAACTGGCCAATAAACCGTAAAAACAATTGAATGAAAAATATAATATAATCTTAGCATTATACTAAATTTAATTATTGAGAAATAATAATTTATTAACTGAATTAAAAAGGTAAATTGCTAGTATTAGGTTTTGAGAAGAACCAGTTTTAGTTTACTTGCCGAATTTAAGTCGGTTAAGCCAAATCGAGAACCATAGTTAGTCTAAGCTTCCTATTGAGAGATTGTTAGAAAATTTAGATACTTTATCGAATATTAGATAACCGAAAGGAAATCTTATAAACCGTAAGCCCAACTACCTTTAGGATATCATAGGTATCTTCTCAATAAGGGTCGGGGGTCCTGTTCGGTAATCCTTAGAGTTTAGTATTTTAAGATCCCGGTTCCCTATCACATTAGTAATCAATTAAAAGACCTATTCAATAGTAATAAGGAATCTAACCTAGGTAGCCATTTCACCATCCTTGAATTAAATCTCCAATTCAAAAGTCCGCCTTAATTCGTCTTAGTTAAATTAATATTAGTTTAATTATAAATTTAGGATTTTTAGTAAACACCTCCCCCCCCCCCCCTCCCCAAAACATAAAATAAATTAAGTGTGTCAATTTAGTCTAGATAGAGTTGTTAACGTAATTAGAGAGTCTCATGGGGTCGATATCGAACTTACTTAAGCTTTTCTACAATTGATCGGTCCACTTGCCGGTTAGTAGTTTAGTCGAGTTTGGGAGTCTAGATTATTACTTTGAGTCTAGAATTAGGTTAATTTTATTTGTTTTTATTATACAACTTTTAGGACATCATTTAGTATTAGGTTTAGTATTACTATTACGTTTAGTATTAGTATTAGGTTTAGTATTACTATTACGTTTAGTATTAGTATTAAGATTAGGATTAGGAATCGTATTAGTATTAGTATTAGTATTAGCATTAGTATTAGTAGTAGTAGTACTAGTAGTATTATTAGTATTAGGTTTAGGTTTACTACTAGGATTAGTATTAGTATTAGATTTAGTATTAGTATTATTATTAGTATTAGGTTTAGTATTAGTACTAGTATTAGTATTAGGTTTAGGTTTAGGTTTAATATTAGGTTTAGTATTAGTATAAGGATTTAGATTTGTATTAGGATTAGGATTATGTTTAGTATTAGGATTATTATTAGTATTAGTATTAGTATCAGTATTGGTATTAGTATTAGTATTAGTATTAGTATTAGGTTTACGTTTAGTATTAGGTTTAGGTTTAGTATTTGGTTTAGTATTAGGTTTTGGTTTAGTATTTGGTTTAGTATTGGGTTTAATATTAGTATTAGTATTAGGTTTAGGTTTAGGTTTAGGTTTAGGTTTAGTATTAGGATTAGGATTAGGAATAGTATAGGTTTAGCATTAGGTTTAGGTTTTGTATTTGTATTAGTATTAGGTTTAGTATAGGTTTAATATTAGTATTAATATTAGGTTTAGTATTAGGTTTAGGTTTAGTATTAAGTTTAGGTTTAGCGTTAGTATTAGGTTTAGGTTTAGGTTTAGTACTAGGATTAGGATTAATATTAGGATTAGGATTAGTATTCATCAATATTTTTAATTTTTAATTTTAAATTAGTTTGGACGTCGACTGATTTTTTAAACAGATAAAGGGTAACGTCGTGCTCAATATTAAATCGATTTCTAAAACATTGCTTAAAACAAAATTAGATTTCCTGAAAAGTCAATGAGACAGGAGTTGAGATAAAACCTGAATGATATAAATAAAAAAGGGAAACTGAACAAAAAACATCATCACCATAAAACTTGTCATGTTCCTTAGTGGCTTACACACATGGCTAGAGCCCAGAGAACAACAAAGCCAACCCAAAAAATGGTTAAATGGCTATTTCACAAACTAATACTAAACCGCCACACTGTCATGTACAAGATTCACCTTCTACCACGACAAATCATTATCAAAATCACTAAAATTCGCGCTAAACGTACAAGTTTTTTTTTAATCTGGTTATGCAAAAATATAAATACAACTTGGCAAAGCAACCAACCCGGGCACGTACCTTTGCTGACGTGGAAGGCTAAAAAACCCGTTTAAAGATCATCTCTCTCTATCCCAGAACCCAAGGTATTAAGGTACATGGTTATGTAACTTGTATTTATCCGATGAGCAAATTTCAAGATGAAATTGGTTCATAAGGGTATGATAGCCACGGGTGTTTTAGTGCTTCTGCAGCAGATGGGCGTTTTGTGGGGTTGATTTCAAGCAGATGAGTGACAAAATCGATGAACCCTTGATCACCCATTGGTAATCGATGCCTCAAGGATGTCTTTTTTGGGATTAGGTACTCCAATCTGTTTGTTTCCTGAAATTAGAGTACCATTTGATTAATAATGCTTCTATGAATAAGGTGTTACAGATGCATGAAAAGAAATATTCTGCTTTATTTAAAAAAAGGAAGAAATTAGGGTTAGAAGAGCATATTGTTAAAAGACAAAAACACCCTTATCACTTTCCCACTCATCATTAACTAAGAATTTTATGCCCAAGCTAGGGGTGTGCATAAAACTGAATTAACCGATGAAAATCAAACCAAACCGAACCAAAAATTTGTGAGTCAGTTTGTAGTTTTTTCATAAACCCAACTTAGTGGGTCAGTTTTCGGTATTAATATTTCCATCACCAACCCAACATTTGGTAAAATAACAGTTAACCGAACCAACCCAATCTTAGCCGATAATTATGAAGATAATTATGTGTATTATTATTAGATAAATATTGTATAGAATTGTGTTTATCTTTTCCTAAAATACAGCTAGGGTTATGTATCTGCTCTATATAAGGAGCCTTTGTTGATCAATAACATTCATTCACAATTCATTCAAAAACATTCATTCATTCACAATTCATACCATAAACACTTTTATGGTATCAGAGCTTCGGTTCTGTTCCAGCCGCTGCGATGACAAAAACAGCCGATTCCGATTCCCCTAAATCTTCACAAAAAGCCGTGAACCCCCTTCACCCTGCCTACTCGGTTACGAATATCCAACAGAAAATTCGTACACTCGATGGCACGAAGGTTCCCTATTCGTCCTGGACAAAGCTTTTTAAGCTTCATGCAGTCGCTTACAAGGTTCTTGATCATATAGATAACACCCCACCACCGCCTGATACGGCTCCTAAGTACCCTGCCTGGAAAGAAATCGATGCCCTCGTTCTACAATGGATATACGGCATGATTTCAGACGATCTTCTTGGCAAAATTATTGACACGGAAACTACTGCACGAGCAACATGGTTAAAGATTGAAAAGTTCTATCTCAGTAATAAACGGGCACGTGCAACAGCCTTAGAAACCAGGTTCTGCAACCTTACTCTTGCCGCTTGTTCGTCTCTTGATGATTATTGCCAGCGTCTTAAGGAACTGACGAATCAATAGGGAGACGTGGACCAGCCAATCACTGAGTCTCGACTTGATCTCCAGTTGGTCCGTATGTTACCTGCTGAGTTTGACACCACTGCTGCCCTCATTAACAGCCAAGACGCCAATTGGGACTTGGCTAGGAGCATGTTGCATGACGAACAAATTCGCCTTGAGGCGCGTCAGCAGTCCGCCTCCTCTGTTCTGGTTACAACCCAGCAGCCCAACCACTCTTCTCAGCAGCCCGAATACAGTCAGTCTTTTCAGCAGCAAACCGGGTACCGAGGACGTGGTCGTGGGGGTCGTGGACAGAATGCTCGTGGTCGGTGGAGGTGGCCGAGGCCGTGGTAGTTCTCGACAGCAGCAGCAACAACAGTGGACCTCTTCAAATCAGTCTCCACAGCCTCCAACTCCCTGGCCCTTTACCAATACGGGCTACCCACAATGGGCCTGGTGGAACACTCCACCTTGTCCCTACCCAACCCAATCTCCTTGGCCCATAAACTGGCCCAACAGTGCAGCTTCGGCCAGCAACAACAGCCCACTGATCAGTCCTCTCAGGCCCACTTCACAGGTTACCAGCCTATGGCTCCCTCTGCTGGACCACCGCAGCCACCTGGCTACAATGCCTTGTGCCCCTCTGATCTTCAGGCAGCCTTCACCTCGATGCAACTTCAGCAACCTGACCAACTCTTAATATGGACACCGGGGCAGAAAGACACGTCTCCTTTGACCAAGGTATGATTTCTATCCCACATCTTCTCCTGTTTGTAGTAAATTACTGGTTGGCAATGGTGAATGTTCACCCATCCTTGGATCTGGCACAGGTTTTAAAACCATAAACAACTGAACCTATATCCTACCTAATATCCTTTATAGCCCAAAAGTTATCAAAAATTTAATTTATGTACGCCGTTTTACTCGCGATAATAATTTATCTATTGAATTTGACCCTTTTGGTTTTACTTTGAAGGACCTTCCAACTGGACAAATTCTTTCGCGCCACAATAGCACAGGAGACCTTTACCCGCTCACTGCTCCTCAACTTCCTCCACAAGCCTGCTTTCTTGCTTCCGCCTCTCACTCTTGGCATGATCGTCTTGGCCATCCTGGTGTTCAAGTATTAGATATTCTTAGACGTAATTTCAAATTTCAATGTAATAAGACAAGGTCTACTTTTTGTCATTCCTGTCAGTTATCTAATAGTAAACGATTGCCTTTTTACACTTCCAATTCTTTTACTTTTGCCCCATTTGATATTATTCACTGTGATTTGTGGACATCTCTTATGCTTAGTAAAACTGGCTATAAATATTACATAGTACTCATTGATAACTTCTCACATTTCATATGGGTTTATCCCTTAAAATATAAATCTGAAACTTTCCCAACCTTTGTCAAATTTCACCGTTTAATTGTCACACAGTTTAATCGTCCCATTAAAACCTTTCAATGTGACTTAGGGGGTGAATTTGATAACACTGCCTTCAAAACCTTTGCTCACCAACACGGACTCCTTTTCCGTTTTGCGTGTCCCCAAACCTCATCTCAAAACGGCCGGGCGGAACGGATGATTCGGCGTCTGAATGATATCATTCGTTCTTTGCTCATTCATGCCTCACTTCCTCCTAATTTTTGGGTGGAAGCTCTTCATACCGCAGCCTATCTACACAACATTCTCCCCACAAAACGCCTCAACTATTTCACTCCCACCTATGCCCTTTATTTACGCCATCCCACGTATGATCATCTACGTGTTTTTGGATGTGCATGTGACCTCAACACCTCTGCCACTCAACCTCATAAGCTTCATAGCCGTTCTGTGAGGTGTATCTTTCTTGGTTACCCTCCAGACTTTCGCGGGTATCGTTGTTTTGATCCCACCACCGGTCGAGTCCATATCTCCCGACACGTCACCTTTGACGAACATACATTTCCTTACACGATCCATACCCCACCCACCTCATATCATTTTCTTGACGAACCCCTGCCACCTCTTATCAGTTTCATCAGCCCAGCACCTCATTGCCTAAACAGCCTCACCCGGCCACCATACCCTTCCCGCTTACATACACTCGCCGGAACCGTCCAACATCAGCTGTTCAAGGCACTTCTGTACCATCCACAGACCACCCACCTGCTGCTCAACAACAGCCAGCTCAGTCCGCTGCTACTCCCGCCGCCTGCCCCTTCTAACCTTCACCCGATGACCACCAGGTCTAAATCTGGTTCACTTCCACCAGCCCTTCACAGCCTTGTTTCGACCACTATTTCCCCTGTCCCTACCTCCTACACTAAAGCTTTTGCCGATCCAAATTGGGTACATGCTATGCAATCTGAGTTTACTGCTTTACAAGAGAATGACACATGGGAATTGGTGCCTCGTCCTTCTGACAGGCCTATTATCAGGTGCATGTGGCTCTTTCGACACAAGTTTAAGTCAGACGGTTCGTTGGAACGTTATAAGGCTAGATTGGTTGTTAATGGTAAATCTCAGACAGTTGGGGTGGATTGTGATGAAACTTTTAGCCCGGTTGTTAAACCGGCCACTATCAGGACCGTGCTCTCTTTGGCTATCTCACGAGACTGGCTTATCCACCAATTGGACTTTAAGAATGCTTTTTTGCATGGTACTCTAAATGAGGTTGTTTTCATGCATCAACCTCCGGGTTTTGTTGACAAACGGCATCCAAAATTTGTGTGTCGTCTGAAGAAATCATTGTATGGTCTTAAACAAGCACCACGGGCATGGTACACCCGTTTTGCTAATTATCTTTCTCATGGATTTCGTAGCAGTGCTTGTGATAATTCATTGTTTATCTATCATCGTGGGTCAGAGACTGCTTATTTATTGTTGTATGTTGATGATATTGTTGTCATAGCCTCTACTACCACTTTGTTACAGGAGATCATCCATACTCTGTCTCGAGAATTTGCTATGACAGACTTGGGCCATTTGCATCATTTTTTGGGCATCAAAGTTACACGACAGCCCAATGGTTTATTTTTGTCCCAAGAACAATATGCTAAGACATCATCTCTCGGGCGTTTATGTCCAATTGTAAGCCGTGCACTACTCCGGTTGACTTATCAGCTAAACTTAGTGCCATAGATGGTGCACCCTTTTCCGACCCGACTTTGTATCGGATTTTAGCCGGTGCTTTACAGTACCTGACATTTACACGCCCAGATATCTCTTATGCGGTCCAACAGATATGTTTGTTTATGCATCATCCTCGTGACCCACATTTTGCATTCTTGAAGCGTATTATTCGTTATCTTCAGGGGACTCTGGCCTATGGATTGCGTATAATGAAGTCTGGTTCAGATTCATTGATTGCTTATTCTGCTGCTGACTGGGGTGGTTACCCTGATTCGCGCAGGTCTACAAGTGGGTATTGCGTTTTTCTCGGTGATAATCTTATCTCAGGGTCTTCGAAACGACAACCCACCATCTCTCGTTCGAGTGCTGAAGCAGAATATCGGGGCGTTGCAAATGCTGTTGCTGAAGCTACATGGATTCGGAACTTGTTACTTGAGCTGCGTACACCGTTGCAGAAGGCTACTATCGTTTACTGTGATAATGTTTTAGCTGTGTATCTCTCTGACAACCCGGTCCAACATCAGCGAACTAAGCACATTGAGATTGACATCCATTTTGTTCGTGAAAAGGTTCGAGTTGGACATATTAGCGTTTTGCACGTTCCTTCATCTCTACAGTATGCAGACATTTTTACCAAAGGCATCTCCAAGCAGTTGTTCCAGTCTTTTCGTACCAGTTTGAACGTCTGTCCTACGCCCGTTCAAACTGCGAGGGTGTCTTAGCCGATAATTATGAAGATAATTATGTGTATTATTATTAGATAAATATTGTATAGAATTGTGTTTATCTTTTCCTAAAATACAGCTAGGGTTGTTATGTATCTGCTCTATATAAGGAGCCTTTGTTGATCAATAACATTCATTCACAATTCATACCATAAACACTTTTACACAATACATTTAACCAATCCATACGACCAAAGATAGCTGGCATGGCACGAGCATGAGGCTTCTGACATTTCATATTACTACCTTCACTCTTCGTATATTTGCATCTAGTTATTCACAAATCGGAAATCATTAATTGCAATCCCGCTGAAATTGGTAGTTTCTAAGTCCCCTAACCCTTTTCAACTAAACTCCACATCTCGATATTCTTTGTTTAAGATGACAATCTAGCCCATAACAATTCCTGTGGTATAAAATGATTTACAACTGATTTTAATTAATTTTTAAGCTGCTAAATCTTTGAATTGGGTGAGTGTTAACTTAGAAAGTACCATGAAAGTTCAGCTACTATTAAAGATAGTAAAAAAGAAATAAATGTTTTAGGTGTTTAACCGACCCATAAATCATGATGAAATCTAGTTCACGTCAATAACACTTGTAACCGATTAGGCGATTAACTGAAACCAGTAGAAGAAGCCATGGTTGTAAAAAATGCTAGACAGACAAGCAGATCAACTTTAACATAAATAAATGGCAAAAAGAGTAATTGTAGTACCTGGTTACGCTCATAAAGCATGTGATTTTTGGTAAAATATTTGTGTGTATCCCGTCCCTTGGCAAGCATATCTTGGCTAATTGGAGATATAATTCCAATCACCCTAGCAAGCAAAGTAGCCGGCGAATCATTCTGGAAAAGAACCTATAAAAAGACAAAATATTAGTTTTGAAACAACAAACTTCTAAATTACAGTTTGAGCAAAATGCAATTTTCGTCCAAAGGTTTCCTTTTCCCGCATATGGATCCAAAAGGTTTAAATCTTGCCATTTTTCTCCATTAAGTTAGGGTATTCTCGTCTTTTTTTGTGTTAACTTAAAGGGCAGTTCGATTTTTTTCACTTCATGTACAAGCATTTAGCATAAGGCACAAGTATTCAAAAGACCGTATTGCCCTTTAAGTAAACAAAAAAGACAAAACTACCTCTGACTTATGGATGGAGTTAACAAGCCGGATAAAAATAACAAGATTTCAAACCTTTTGGATCCAAATGCAGAAAAACAAACCTTTGGACGAAAGTCGCAAACTGGCATAGGGACAAAAATGGCATTTTACTCTTACAATTATGTCCCCAAAATGTTGCAGATACTTACATATCCAGTACAAAGTTCAGCCAGAATGCAGCCAAGTGACCATATATCTATCTTTTTGTCATAAGGGAGTCCTAAAATAACTTCTGGTGCACGATAAGACCTTGATTGCACATAAGAGCAAAGATGGTCGGTTTCAAAGCAGCTACTTCCAAGATCGATAACTTTCACTTCGCATCTGCTGTAGCTTTTCACCAGAATATTCTCAGGCTTTAGGTCACAGTGTATAAGCCCAAGACCATGCAGAAATTGAAGCGCTTCCAGGCACTGGATCGTTATTGACTGCACACAAATATGAGTATAAGTAAAAATTTTATTTATTTTTTCTCCATAATAGAGCATACTACTAGAGATGACTGTTAAAATCCATTTACCAATGAATGAGCATAGTTATCGACACCGACAAATAGCAACAAGGTACCCATATGCTACGTGGAGATAGCGAAGAAATAGCGCCCGCTATTTCGTGTTTAGCGATAAGGTAGTTAAAAATTTAAGAAACAAAAATAGCTATTTATATGTTTATATTATATAGGGGATGGTTATCTTGAGAATGCTAAATATTGCGAAAACCGTGAGAACGAATGAAAAAACCAATCAAAATAATTTTTTTAGTACAATTGTACAAACCTCACTATAATTGAAATACAACATTAAAAAAAGAATTTACTATTTAAACAATTCATCTATCCTATCAAAATCACTCTTAATAAAATTTTTACACATATGTAAATACAACAAATTTACACGTGTAAATAGCAAATTTACACATGTGTAAATTTTCTTTATTTATGAATACATGTATTTTCATATTCTATTTCATGAATTGATGATAAGTGTAAAAAGAAATTTTGAATTTGTATTGTTTTGACCAAGTTCTCGCGGTTTTTTCATTTGTTCTAGCGGGTCTCGCAATACTTTGTCTTCTCATTTAAACCCTCTCCTATATTTATAATTATATATAATGTTAATTTTATACTTTTTATGTATAAATTTATAAGTTTAAGGACCTGATGTAAACAAGTGGAAATAGAGGGGTTAAATGTTAAAATACACAAACTAATTTTACACTTTTTATGTAAATTTTACAGGTGTTAGGGACTAGATGTAAACTAGTGAAAGATAGAGGGATTAAATGTTAAAATACATAAAGCTATTTAACCCTAAAAGGCTAAAACGCAAGAAACAACCGCTGCTCTTATTCTTCCTGGTTTCCGGCAGTTTTCGGGCAGAAATTGCAGCACCGGAGCCGGAATTCGTCGTCGGAATCCCACTATAATCACGCTATGGAGTCGCAACTTAACAGAATGTGAGATAGGTGCGATACGCTATGAAGCGGGCGATAGCGAACACTTTCTTTGCTATCAATAACTATGCCTATTACCTAACCTGCACTAACCTCCCATTTTGCAATCTCTAATGTATACAAACGCAACAAACCTGCAATCTTGGCATTGTGAAATACACTTCCCCGCCAGATTCTCTATTAAACTTATGAAACTCGTATAAGTTTGCCTTAAGAAGTTCACACACAATTAACAGATGTTCCTGAAAAGACAAATCGTGAAAAACGTATCAATACAGAAAGTATACCCTACAAACAAAGGTCATAAAATTATATGATCAAGATCACTTACTCGGTAATAAAAGTAATCATAGAGTCTGAGAAGATGGTATTTGTCACCAGGATCATGCTTGTTGACAAACTTTAGAAGCTTTATTTCATCAAGACTCTGGTCAAAGAAATCTTTATTATTTTTGATAATCTTCACACACACATCCATGCCGGTGTGAAGGTCATGTGCTTGAATAGCTTTGCTAAATGCAGCGGATCCAAGATACTCGGTCACATGATAACGGCCGGCAATGACAGAATTTAATACAACGTGAAAGTTTTTGTCCTCCTCGAACCCAGTTCTGAACAAACAATAAGGATATATTTATTTTACCAATTAAATGCAAAATCATTTTAACTAGCAATTAGACCCGTGCGGGTACATTGCAAACATCGAACTGATTAGTCCAAACGTTATGTGGTGCATCAACCATATGAAATTTTCAAAGCTGAGGATGTGTAACAATGAAGTAAAAGTTCAAAACTTGAGGGGTGGCGGCGGTAAAAATGGAGTAACAGTGCGAGTAAAAACGCAAAGTTTAAAACTTGAGGGGCGTAATAGTGTAAGGAGTAAAAACGCAAAGTTTAAAACTTGGAGGGGTGGTGGCGTTAAAATTGGAGTAATAGTGCAAGGGGTAAAAACGCAAACATTAAAACTTGAGGGGGTAATAGTGCAAGGAGTAAAAACACAAAGGTTACAACTTGAGAGGGTGGTGACGTTAAAAGTGGAGTAACAGTGCAAGGGGTAAAAACGCAATGTTTAAAAGTTGAGGGGGTAGCAGCGGAATTTGAACTTGAGGATTAAAAAGGCAAACTTCAAAGGTTGAGGGGTGTAAAATGAAGTAGTAGTACATGGGTTAAAAATGCATATCTTAAAAGTTGTTATAAAAAGCTGTAAAACGGAGTAACAGAATAGGGGTTAAAATTGTAAATTTCAAAAGTTGAAGGGTGTGAATACAAAGTAATATTACATGGGTTCAAATTGAAAATTTAAAATGGAGGGTGTTCCGACTATGTGTTTTAGACCGTGGGATATGGGCGTTGGTTGTGGGGGGGGGGGGTTGCCCTTCAACGTCAGCTTTTCCACCCCGGATTGGCGTTGGGCATGGTGTTGCCCCTTTGGCGTGGGTATTGAGCCTGGCATGGGGCGGGGGGCAGGGTGACATGCTGGCTTTGGTTGGCTGGTCCAATATGGCTAGCTTTGGTTGGCTACTTTAATTTAAAAAAAAAATCCAAATGGCTGGCCACGCCAAGCTAAGCCACGCCACAACACACCCTCATTTTTCACCATAAGCTTGTGGATCCCACCCTCGCCACGTTTCGAGCAATGCCCCCAACCCAAGCCCCCCCCCCCAACACACACACACACACACACCCCGCGGTCTTAAGAGATTAAAAAATAAGTATAAGACGAAGCCCAAAAACGAAAAAAAAAAAGTTAAAAACTCCTGCTTTTTCAATTACATACCTGTTTTTCCTGTGTACTATTTTAAGATTAAAGGTCTCGTATTCTTCCTCTTGAGCCTTTATCTGCTTCACTTGCTCTTGAACAGCAACTACCTCTTCATCTTCCAATAATGCCCCTGGATCTTCTTCTATTGGATCGGCAACTTTCTCATCTTCCTCTTTATCGGCTTGTTCAGCAAAACCGTAAGTTGAGGACATTGTGGGCCCCGAAGTTTCTGAACCTACAACGTCAGTTTCATCTTCTTCATCCCTTGAACTTTTACCAGTTGAAGAATCGTTACTTTTCCGTCTCCATGGTGGAAGCAAGTCATCGTTTCTAGCACCTATGATATTGTCATTATTTGACTTTGGCAATGAATGTTTATTTACCTGTCCGTCTCTAGGAGGTGGAAACGAAAATCCACCTTCATTTACAGTTTTAGTCAGCTTATTAGAATCAAGATATTTTTTATCAGACCCGTGCGGCAGAATAGTGACATCATCATTATGAACATACTCCGTGTCAGTGATGTCACCTTCACTGCCCAAATCACCAACATCAGTATTGATTCCCACACCAATTGATCTAACCGAACTTTGTTGATTCTCATCGATACTACGCTCAGGTTTGGGTTCATTAAACATAACGAGCTCGTTTGTTGGTTTGACAAAGCCTTGCCACACAGGCTCGGCACTCATCAGACTCAATTCTTCTTCATCTATTAACTCACCATCATACTGAACAGCAGTGTTACGTTCATCAGAATTGGCAACTGGATCGATGTTTTTCAAATGAAAATACTGGTCACCGGATAAGTACGAATCTTCTTCTGCAAATGATTGATCGTCGTCTTCGGTTTTGTTTGTTGTTCTTTCTTGTGGATCTGGGATTGTAGCTTTTTCGTTATCGCTTGGGTAATCGATTTCGTGAGCTAGAAACCATGTTTCGTCTTCGATAGGTTGTCTCATGTATCCAACGTCATCATCGTCGTCGTATTCATCAGAATCCCAATATTCATGTGGGTAATCCATAGATCCACTTAAACCATCCCCAACAGTTGCGAAACCGGATACAAGATCAGAAGTGTCTTCGGTTATCCCTTGACTTATTGACCTCCAGCTACCCCCAACGGGCCTTTTTAAACCTAAAGCATCAACCGGATGGATAGTAAGAAACACATAATAATGAACACAAGAATAGACTCATGATCTATATAAATTTTATTATTAAGAAAATACGAATCTTAAATACGGAAAATGGCACAAAGATGCAGAAAAAAAGCTGTGAGATATGTGCATGAGTTAACATCATAGTTGTTAAAAGCCGCTTTTCTCTCCTAGATAAAAAAAAGCCACGAGCAGCTATCTTTTTTTACAATCGCAAGTGTATATTTTATCAAAATTGCATACAAATCTGTACCAATATTTTGGAGAGATGGTTTCAAATATAACAAATATTTTAATACTTTAGAGACATATACAATTCCCTATCTTATTTAAAAATTAAAACATATTGATTTATCAAACTACATCTAATAAATGTAAAACAAGTAGAGATAGATACAAAATGACAGTAAATGAATATCAATATCTATAATACAAATCAAATCTCAGATTCTACTTTTTGAACTTTTTTGTTTTCAAAGTATTTAACGATTTGATATTGGGTTATTATGGTATTAGACATGCTTTTGATATTTTATATAATGTTTATGATATGTGAATAGTTTTGGTACTTGAACAAATTGTTATTTTTGAATACGTAATATAATTTTTATGGTTTTTTTTATTACTGCTTTTTTTCCTCAGGCCCGCGCTTTTTTTGCGCTTCTCGCCTAGGCCACAAGCGGTGCCTGAGCGCCTTGAGTGCGCCTCGCGCCTTTGAATGTATAACTGAGTTACTGACTCACTGCTGTCTAGTTGTGATGATAAGATATAGTTAGTGTTGAAGTTAAAATCCAAATATTATAATTTTACCATTTCTAGTGTTCAAGAAAACTATTAGAGTATTAGTCAAGTACATTCAATCTCTAGATACGTATTAGTTTTGGTATTATTGCGGTGTTCTTAGTTTAGGATAGAACAAAATAGGAACTCGAGAGCTGTTGGGGACCCGTTTCCTATGTATCTATTCATTTGTTTGGATCATTAATTAATAAAACACTAGTATAATCATCTGTTTGACATAATGTACCAGTAAAAAGCAGGTCAAATTCAAAATAAATTCATCTAAGAGCACAAATGATTTATCCATTTGAATATAAATGTTTGTTAAAAGGTGGGCCAAACACCAACAAAATTCTTAAGGGATGTAAGTACCGACAATGATATCAATGTACCTGAAGTACTTATTTCTTGACCGATAGGAACATCCAAAAAAGATCCAATATGATAAGCATTGTCAGCAGTAAGAATCTGTTCAGGCCCATCATGTTCATGTTTCTCATCCCAAGCAAAACTCGACAATTTCTCAGTCGACTTAAGTTTGACAGGTGGCAGTCTAGGTAACTCTTCTTTCTGATTCTCCGAAACAATCGGAAGACTCAACCCACCAAAAGCTTGCGGTTCAATGTTTCCTTGAATTTTTCCGAAATACAAAGCTCTTCCAATCTCATTTTCTTGTTCTTTAATAGCCGCCCTAATATTGTCGGTTTTTCTCTTTCCAACTTCTTTCTCACTAGCACCAAGGCTCGAAATATTATAACTGGTTGACGCATCTCCTTCGGAAAACGGGAATACGGTTTTAACAGAACAAAATTCATCATTTCTTGACCATGGGTTTTCCGCAAAATCATCCTTTGACATAACGGTTCTCGTTGGACGGTGCGAATTAAGCTCCTTCAGTTCAATATTCGGAACCAAACTCGCCTTACTGTTACTTATGGGCCCAAGCAATGAGACTTTCGTGTCAGAAGCCTCAGATGGATGAATTTTCGATTGAGACGAAATTTCATACTCCTTCACATTTTCCGTTCTAATACCGTCATCGTTATCACTAGGATCAGCTGACCCGTTACTTGGATCAAATCTCCATGTGTACAAATCAAGCAGATTATCCTCTGAACCATTAGAGAACATAAAATTCTTACTTGTTGCTCCATTTGGCTCACTATTATACTCTCCATCAAAGGAAGTGATTTCAAATTTGCTATCGGGTTCGTTCCTTCCGGCCCCACGTTCTATTTCTTTCACTATATGCTTTTCCTTTGAAACGTCGCCACTTGTTGAAGAACCCTTCCCTTGGTTACCAGCTGTACTCACCTTTTCTAATAACTTGCTTCCCAAATCTTTATCCTTTAGGTTTAGATCTTGCATCAAACCGTTCAGATCAGGGCGGTTATCTATCTCGGATCTCAATGCTGCTTCAGCCCTAGCAAACTTATTCTTTTTGAGAAATTCGAGTATGGCATCGACCTTCGAGTCTGCCATTTCTGAACTGCAATAGAAATGCAATAAAACCCTTATGCTACCAGAAAAAAAAAGAACTAATTAATCCATTATATTTTCAACAGTAAGACACACATATAGGTTAAATACCTTTCAGAGGTTACTTTCGAAGTCGAAAACCCGATCAAAATTCTCAATTATCCCCTATGAATTATAAATTTGATACTACCAACCCTAGAAGAGGAGATTAAAACAGGAAACTGACCTTCTATAAACCTATTCAATATCAAGTTTATTCAAAATCACATATTGTAGAGCTTCACTAGGTGCAAGATTAAGCAGTTTAAATCCCATATACACCCCCCCCCCCCCCCCCCCAAAAAAAAAAAAAAACCATCCTACAGAACCTTAACAATTTTAATAGAAGGGCACAAATATAGGTAACTCCCAATTTCAATTCTAGGTTAAATACCTTTCACAGATGTTACTTTCAAAGTCGAAAACTGATCTAAATTCAAGGCCAAATCTTCAATTATCCCCTACCAATTACACATTTAAAACTACCAACCATAAAACTGGAAATTAAAACCGCAAATCCGGAATTGACCTATAAAACGACTCAATATCAAATTATTCAAAATCACATATCGTAGAGCTTCACCAGGAGCAAGATTATGCAGTTTGAATCACATACATACGTATAACACAACAACATGTAGTACAAGCAGTAAAGAATAAGAAACTGTACCTAAATCCTCATAAATTAGGTGACGGATCGTAGGTATAGGTTAATTACCTATCAGAGGCTACTTTCGAAGTCGAAAACTGATCTAAATTCAAGCCTAAATCCTCAATTATCCCCTACCAATTATACATTTAAAACTACCAACCCTAAAACAGGAAGTGAACCTTCTGTAAAACAACTCAACATCAAATTATCCGAAATCTCATATCGTAGAGCTTCACCAGGTGCAAGATTAAGTGGTTGTAATCATACATACATACATACATATAAAACAACAATATGTAATACAAAATTACAAAGTACAAACAGTAAAGAACAAGAAATTGTACCTAAATCCTTAATATCTAGTATAGGTTAAATACCTGTCAGAGGTTACTTTCGATTTTGAAAACTGATCTAAATTCAAAACTAAATACTCAATTATCCCCTATCAATTTTACATTTGAAACTACCAACCCTAAAACAGAATATTAAAACATAAAATCTACCTAGTACAAAACAACTCAACATCAAACTAACGAAATCATTCAAAATATCTAATCATTGAGCTTCACCAGGTGCAATATTAAGCAGATTTGAATTATGCATACACGTGTAACACAACAAAGTGTAATACAGACAGTAAAAAACTGTACCTAAATCCTCACTAATTAGGTGCTGAAACGTCCGTATGGGTTTAATACCTGTCAGATGTTATTCTCGAGGTCGAAAACCGATCTAAATTCAAGCCAAAATCCTCAATTATCCCCTATCAATCACACATTTCAAACCACCAACCCTAAAACAAGATAATAAAACATAAAATTAACCTTCTATAAAACAACTCAACATCAAATCATTCAAAATCAAATATCATATAGCTTCACCGGGTGCAACATAAGCAGTCTGAATCCTATACATACACATATACACGTATAACACAACAACATGTAACACAAAGTGTAAATATAAGAAACTGTACCTAAATCCTCATAAATTAGGGAACAAATCGTGCGGATCTTCGTGTTTGTAACCCTAACAATACGGTTTTTGATTATGTCAGATTTGAACCAAATTGTGTGTGAAAATCTGCAATTGGAGGGTTAATTAAGGAGTAAAAGAAGAGATTAAGTGAGCAATGAATGAGATGATTAAGGATTGAATGAATTTTGGCGAATCGCCAATGGCGAAAGGGGGAAGATGATGGATGCCCTAGAGTTGAAGCATTTATTCCATAAGGGAAGTATTTCTTGTTTTTTATTTAATTTTGGGTGTATACCCCCATGCTTGATGGGGTTGTTTCAACTTGATATTTATGATAAAAATTCTATATTCTTCTATTGTTTTCAAAAGTTTTTTCCTTAATATTATATCAAGTAATTTTTTCATGACATATTATCCAACATTATCTAATATTTTTTTTCAAATTAGTATCTATCACTCATGCTTTGTAGGAGGGACCGTTAAAGTCAAATAAAAAATAAACATAGAAATGATAAATTACGTACACACGTTACGGCTTATTAACCGGTAAAAGTTAAACCGAAAAAGTAAAACATAGAAAAGAACAACTAAGCCAGCTTAGGACCTGCGAGTTTCGGGGGAGTCATAAAACCATTAAAAAAAAGATAGACGTGAAAACGTTATACTACACGTTCGCGTTGCAGCATGTTAACTCGCAAAATCTGGGACGAATCAGGGGACCGATGTTGAAAGTGAAAAAGTATTGGGGCTAAAAATCGAAACTGTTTGTGACGAATATGTAAGAAATGAAAATTATATGGTTAAAAGTGTAAAAGATAATAACTATATAGATATGTATAAGATGAAAAAGGGTTAAAAGTGTAAACTATAAAAAGTAAAAGGACTAAAAGAAATGAAAGAAAAGGGAATAGCGTTTTTGTAAGAGGATAAAATTTGTAAATTAATATAGGATTAATATAGGATAAGAACTAAATAAGTATTGGTGATATTTTGGCGAATCTAACATCGTGATGATACCTCTCCATAGTTAAACATGTTTAGACTCAGTGTTACGAGCTCACGCACATATCCACCTCGGCATTCAGAGGTGTGATACACCGCCCCAAGGGGTGTTACCTAGGTGTGAGAGAGTGTGAAACACCTTTTTTTATTAGTGTTTTTAGCCAATCATCAATAGTCACATCACTCATCTTTTTATTTTCTTTTTCTTTATTTAATTTATTTTAGTGAAACGATTACACATTTTTAAGTGTTAAAGTTAGTGAGAATCTCATTGTTTACGTGACAGTCATTTTTTTCACTTTTTAATTAAACCACTACACACAATTTAAAAAGATGTGAGTTATTCCATAATTGATAACCCCCTCTATAATTTCACTCCAACAAAGCAAAAACAAAGTCATAAACTTTTGGATAAAGCAAACAATATTAGTTAATATGATGAATAGGGTGTTATAAGTATTGGTCAAAGTACTGACAAATGGTGTCTTCTTGATTCATATGCGTATGAAATGCAAGGTTGAGGAAAATAAGTATAGCCTTTATATAAAAAAATAAGAGATCATCAATTAAAAAGTGAAATGACAACGGCTCTTAACCACATATTAATGATCAATAACAGGGATTGGCTCGTGATGTTATTATGTCTAGTTGTCATTGGGCCAAAAATGAAGTTTAGAAAATAACCAAAGGGTTGATTCTGTGAAAGGAACTGAAGCTTGGATTGATTTAGATCATATGGGTTCAATAATTCACTTAATGTGATTTCCAAATGTGTTTTACAAAACTCGTAATGAAAAGATAAGTAATTATTATGAAAGAATATCAAGGGTTCTTATATGTATAATCAGAAAACTCATCTAAATAAAAGTAACCAATACGAATCGTTGGTATTTTTTAAAATCAAAAGGAAGTTTCAGGCTTCAACCTATCAGGGTTAAGGATAGAATATGGATATCATGTATAAGGTCTAACAAAATCTCATAGGTATCCGTAACACTTTCTCACAAAAAAATCATTAAGAAAACTACGAGTGTCTCTGATATTGGAAAAGTCTCGAGAATCTTAAGTAAATTGTCAGTGCTAATTATGTCACTAATTATGGTTAATTGTGGAGACATTATTGAAATTAATGTCCTGTGTTAGTATGTTGTTCATTAAGGATATGCACATATCACATACATGTCTCTATACACATAATGTAATCACAAAGAATGAAGATGAAGAGTTACAAACATGTATTAGATGAAAATTGAAGAACAAACATCAGTAATAATGACGATTGGGGTTAAAATAATTAAAGTACAAAAGATTGGGTATTACATCTCATTAATTGATTGAATATTAATGAAGAACAAAGTTCATACGTATCAACTAAATGAAGATAAATGTTCATACATGTCAAAGATAAATGTTCGAGAAGGTACAACTAGTAGACAATAATACTTTAGATGACAAGGACATATCAGACATTTTATTGAATACTTCTCCTAAATGTACTTGGACCCTTAAGGATGTTAGACTTACTCCAGATCTGAAGACAAGGGATCACATGAGAATAACAGAAGTAGGGTTCTAGCAGATATACATGATGAGTTAAGGCTCGGTGGAGCTTCAACTACCCTTCAGGAATAATCGTTGAGAGGACACTACAACTAATCAAGAGGGAGATCACAGATGGAGAGCAGTTTGAAGTTTATCAAAATCTCAAAGTCGGAGATTATTGGGTGTTGAGCCTTCGCAAAAGGGAACCCGATAGGGGTGCAAATGAGACCAGTTACTCGCGAGCTACTCGAGTTTGGTTCGAGAAAAAGCTCGAAACGAGCCAAGCTTAAACAAACCTTAGCCTAAAAACAAGCTCATTATATATAATTTTTAATTAATATATTAAATATATCTTTAAATAATAACACTAGTTCCTGGTTATAAAATTATGAAAAATAATTAAATTATATATAAAGTAATAATTATAGTTAATATAATAAGTTAATTAATAAATAATAAAGAAGTCGAGCCCGAGCCAATCTCAAGCTTGAAAACTACAAACGGTTCGAGCTCGAACTTTAGAAACAAAGCTCAAATTGAGTCGAGTCGAGCCGAGCTCGGGCTCGGCACGACTCAACTCATTTCAACCCTAGCAGCTAGTGCTAATTTCATTATGGTTTCTTGTCTTAAAAGTTTGTAATCCTAACCATAGTATTATAAACATATGTCTAGGTACTTGTAATCATCCATCACCTCCAAAGTAATTATATCAAGTCGATAGTCGTAGCTTTGAACATAGGTCAGTTTAGACTAAACCTCGTAAATCCCTTGTTATTCATTATTTTTTACCTTGTACTTGTGGTTTTTTGTGTTTCTATTTTGCACAGTTGCAACAGCATACCTGACCGCTGTCATCAACCCACTCTCATCGCCGGTCAACAACGGTCAACTTTGGTCAAACAACAACAACTGTTGTGTTTTTTATCAGTTTTCAATACACAAATTAAGAAGAACACATACGCATGATGTTAAGTACATACCAGTTTCAAGAATTAATCCAAACCACGTGCTCTTTTGTTTGCTAATAATAGAATAAACCGTTTCATATTAATTTATTATTGTTTATTGTTTTTTTATCTGACTTATATTTTGACTCGATATCATCTGAATGATTTATGGGATTAATGGATGTGTTTCTAGTATTTTGTTAAGTTTTTTTTTATCAAAATATTATTGGTAAAAATGCATTGCATTGTTTTGTTATTTTATTATTTGTATAGAACAAAATAATTTATCGACACACATACATTCTTGCAAACATATATAAGTTGTATTCAGTGTCGATATATTTTTAGAAAAAAAGTTAAATTTAATAAATTGATTTTCACTAATAATATAGCAATTTCCATGTCACATATACTCTATCAAATGTTTTTTTCTCAACAGTCTAACAAAGTCTTAACATGTGATATTTGTCTTGGTGTTATATAGGGTCTTTTAAATAAAATAAGAATGAATCTAATTTTGCAATTTATAAAAAATACTAACAGCAACGACAACGACGCTAAAAACATCATATACACGTAGGGTATCGGTTGCTAATTATCCATCGAGTTTGCAAGTATTAAATATACTCGTCTGTGGCCGTATATAGTACAAAGATAACCGCCAGGATGGCCATTACCTGAAGCACTATCTTTAACTCACCTAATAATTTAACAAAAATATCCATCTACACTTATGACGTTAATAATTTGAAGTTATAACTTTACCATAAAAATATATAATCATTAAGAGTATACACTATATTAATATACTTGGTTTCGGTTCAAGCAAGCAGGTTCGGGTAATCAGGAGTTGAAGCGAAAATCACCCTAATACCACACCCGTCCAGAACCCACCACGATAACTTCTAAAACTAGTCACATACCGCTTATACATAAATACCCGTCTAAAATATTTTAGATTTCGGGTTTTGGTGTCGGGTTCATGTACATTTTTCATCCTACACATAAGAACAAAATATGTAGTTTCAATTTGATCCTAGACAACCACACGTTGGTATATTTTTGGATGAATATTAAAAAGGTGCATGAATTGCCCCGAAGGTAACGTTACTTGTTAAAATATTGATAGACACAACCACATTTACATCCAACCATCTCTATTTGTCATTTCCTTTTGTCTTTACACCTCATAAACCCCTTATAAATTGCACCAAATCATTATCACCATACACACTTGACATACACTCAGGAACCCAAAATGAAATACATGAGGCTACACAAGAGCAAGGTTGATGAAAATGAGCACGGCTTCATCGCAGGAAATAAGCGGGCATCAAGCAACGGTCAGAAAATGAAACGCTTCTGAAAGCAATACAGAAACTCTTGACCACTTACAAGGACCGGCAACAAGACTCAACGCGCGATGCATTGTGGACTCGCGATGAGATCGAAAGTAAAACCAAGATATAGGTTTCATGAGAGTGAGCTTAATGTCACAGAGTTATCTTTTTATGTTTAATACGAGCTAGATCAAGCTGTACCATCAACACCACTAAACTCAATAATGTACACATGTTACAGAAAACACATTATACTCTCTGTTTGTGTGTGTGTGTACATATTACAGAAAACATTACCACTCCGTAACAATGAAGTGATGCCCTTCCAAGACAAAGTTGTTTTAATTACAGCTGGCCTAAACGGGCCACGCTGCCCTGCGGCTTCGATGTCCTGAAAAGTAAAGCGACTCATGAATTGGCTGATTCGCGTTATGTTTAGCAACGGGTCAAATGGTTTAAATGAAAATAAGTCTAACATGTTAAACACTTTGAAAGTTTCATACCATGTCCTAAATCATTTGATTGATAAGGACACATTATTTTTATTATTATATAAAAGAATATAATTTTGTAATCATACTCAACACGCAAACACTTTGAAAGTTTGATACAATGTATATACAAATATCTATCGTTGATGTTGTGTAGTTCATAATCAGAAACTTTTATCAACGCGTGTGCAAGTTTATAAGAGATATTGCTTGACTCGGGTATTTGAAATAGAAGATCAAGATACAAACTAAACAAATTTTAGTAGAATCGCAGACCAACTTTTGCTCGTGTGGTTCCGATTAGTTTCTGCACGAATTACATATTGTGGGTGACTACAAGACAGATATAAATTTAGCTTACTTGACCAACACAAGCTATGTTTAAGCTTATCCCGTTGGTTAGCAGGATATTGATAACTTCCATTTGTTTTCGCTAAATAAGGAAAAAAAGTGTACCTTATCAGACAACCCTTGGGCAGCAGCTTGTACAGGGCTGAGGGTGATTCCATAACATTCGGCTGCTAGATACACCCAACATCAACTATGCTTTTAGGTTTCTTTACCGGATCATCTGCAACCTGAGGAGTAATCTTGATATAGGAAGGAGTAATTAAATAGTTAGAGATAATTATTAGTTAAAATGATATGTTTATCTAGTTAAAGTAATTAAATTGGATAATTAAGTATTAGAGTTGGTATAGGTTTAGGATAACTTGTTTAACAAGTAATTTGTTTAGTATAAATAGATGGATTAGGTTATGTAATTATTTGGTTGTTTTTGTTTTGGTTCTATATTAATAAAGAAGAAAGAGTCTTGATCGAGTTGATCGCAAAATCCTTGTATGTTTTACGGGTTTGATCCCAGATATTTCCAACACAACCAAATTTATGAGGTAAAATTAATGGCAAGTATTATTCACTAAATACTAAAGTATAACTTGCATTTGATACATTATTTGATTTCATTTCCTGTGCCATTCTAGACATATCTAGGATTTACAAAAACCTTAATTGCCAATCATATCATTCACAAACTAATTCAAAATTTTTAAGGTCATTTGGGGTGTAAACGAGCAAGCCCTCGTGAGCTATTTGATATTGGCTCATTAATCATGTTTATATGTTTTTATTTTAAGTTATACTACACGTGTAGATTACGTGTAAGTAATATAACATGACTTGCCCATGTGTAAGTTCTATAAAAAATTGTTTTTTTATAAATTTCTAGAGAGATGAATTGCATTTCTACCGTTTCTTTTTTTTACATTTTAAAACTTCATAGATAGAGAAAAGAATGATTTATTTATCTCCTTTTCATGTTTGCTTACAAAAACTATGTTCTATATAAAGTTGTTTCTTTTAAAATTTATTACCAATTTTTGCAATTCCTTTTAGAAACGTTGTGAATCAAAATCAAAGAAAATATTTAGATCATCTTCAAACAAGATAATATTTCAGTTTGGCGTAAATCTAAATCTTAGCAACCAAATTAAGTATATGATCTTAATAAAACCACACATACTCTTTCTGATAAATAATATCTTGATAATTTGAAGGAAAAAATATTAATTAAATTAATTTATAAAATCAATTTGTAACATTGACTAGCATTTGTTTGATTGTTACAAAACTAGTAAATTTCCCCGCACGTTACGGCAGCTCGAAATTTAAAGTAACTCTAACTTATTCCGTCTAATGAAAATGTATTATAATTTACCCAACTTGTTTTCGAACAAAAGTTACGTCAAAACTTAGACAAACTAAAAATGTGAATAAAAATAAGCATGAAAATGTATTGTATTGTATTTGACCCGACTTATTTGTGAAAGATATTTATGTCGAGACGTTAACCAACTTGAGCTTATGCCGACACGTACGTAAAAATAAGTACGTAAGAAAATTATATTTTTTTAAGTTAAAGAAATGGTACAGCGCATTGCGGCATCGTCAAAATGTAAACTAATTCGAATTTATACCGTCTATTGAAACGTATTATATTTGACCCGACTTGTTTTAAAACAAAATTTATAATAAAACGTAGACTAACGAAAAACGTAGATAAAAAAGCACAAAAAGGTATTACATCTGAGCTAAACCAACTTGAATTTACACCAACACGTACATATAAATAAGCATATGAAATTGATTACAAAATTTTTACAATACTGAGGGGTTGTAACTACCAATGTCTAATCAGATATATGTATTAAAAAAAGGATATACATTTTACATAATTAGGTGAATGATTAATTATAATTTCCCAAATGAAGAATCAAATACTTATTAGTTATTGCATAAGTAGATGATTAATCAAATATATTTTATACATCAACCCTAGATAATAATAAACATCATCTTGATCTAGAACACCACTATAGAACAATTTCAACTGACTCACAAAATCAGCAAGTTTTACCATATAATCAAAATGCGACCACAGTGTAACACTGTCATTTCTGAAATAATAATCATCGAGATAGCACGTAACAGTGTGCAAATCAAAACTTGCCCATTTAACGTCTTTCAGTAGGTAAGTCTACAAAACGTTACAAGCCTAAGAAAAATACCTTAACCATAACGAGAAGTCTACTTCCAAATCGCTTGTGTGGTCATGTGTAGTGAGATTTCACTTGCAACACAAAAAAATAGTAGTACACCAGGTAGGTTTGAATCTATCCTTTTATTATATATTCTTATTTTTTTTAATGGTACAGTTTGTGACACAAACTATACAGGGATTATAAGGTGTGTGTAGTTTGTTGCAACTTGCAAATACAACTAAGAAGTGCCACCGGCCTTTGCAACTTCTGTGCTACTCGTGGTCATAAAAGACTCCCCACAGCCACACTGTCCTTTTGAGTTCGGGTTAATAAATATAAATTCAGATCTGCACCATATACAAAACTTTTAAAAGTAATCTTTAAGCCATGATCAATATAGCTTTTCATGTTCATTAATTACATATGTAGGAGTGGGGATTTCTAACATGACATGAACCTAACACCACATTCGCGGGATTGGATGTAGTCTGAATGGGTTCAGGTTGAACCCACAACCACCTTTAGCTAAACAGGTTTCCCTCGCAGCACGATCGTGGGTTAGCCCTTTAATCGATTTACATTTGTATATTTTCTAAAGAGTAAAATGCCATTTTCGTCCCTGAGGTTTGACTACTTTTGTGACTTTCGTCCAAAGGTTTGTTTTTCCGCATCTGGATCCAAAACGTTTGGAATTATGCCGTTTTCAACCGACTCGTTAACTCCATCCATATTTTAACATTAAGTCATTGGTATTTTCGTCTCTTTAGACATTTCTTTGATGATTAAAGGGTTTGGGTGGGGAGAAAGTCAACAGAGGTGGATCTTTATTTCTTATATTGTTTTCATTTTAATAAAAATGTCTAAAAAGACGGAAATGCCCCTTATTTAACGGAGAAAATGGATGTAGTTACAAGTCATATGAAAATGGCAAGATTTCAAACCTTTTGGATCCAGATGCGGAAAAATAAACCTTTGGACAAAAGTTGCAAAAGTGGCCAAACCTCGGACGTAAACGGCATTTTACTCTTTTTTAAAATGTGTTTTATATCATAATTAAATATGGTTGGTATTTGGTCAAAATTTAAGAAATAAAAGAGAAATTAGTATTCATGTTGTATGGCTTAAGCGTAATTATTTTATATAAATTTTTAATTTTGGTTGTAAATTTATAACTTGGAATTAATATGCAAAAAAGTAAAAGAAAAATGAAATTAAGGTTAAACGGGTAGTCTTAGTGTCAACCCACAAAAGCTCGTGCTGTGTTTGGGTTCATGTGTATGACATGATTTTCTGGTTCGTGTTAGGTTTGACTCACCCACCCCCAAACACGACCCATTTACCATATGTCCACAAAAGATACACCAGAGAAAAAATAAAATAAACAAAAGAACAAGTTTCTTACCGGAGCTTATCGTCTACAAAGTCCATCTTGGTACCAATAACATGCATAAGAGCTTTTGGATCTATCAATATCTTCACACCCTTGTCCTCGATCAATTCATCAAATTTCCCTTTTTCATCTGTACGATTATTATATCAGATTATCAGTGTTTTAGGAGCTACTTACATGTTACAATCACTATCTTGAGTTGAGACAGAGGTTCGAATGAGAACCATTAAATCATTAGAACCAAAGGAACCACCTATTGCCTTTTGGTCCTTGGATCATATCTTGATGAATGGTTAATATATGAGACAAGACAATTATGTCCTTCAGCCCCATGATCAAAGTGATCGGATGGCAGCAAGATGGTTCGTAATTATCCAGTGGTTCACATGAGAACCCGTTGAAAATCAAAAGAAAAACAAGAAATATATAACAGCAATGTGAAGCAATCCATATCTTTTGAGACATGACTACTTGACTAGTTTACATTCAACTATGTCGTTATCAATTTCGAAGCAAGCTAATGACCCGATTCACTGGAACAAAATTTTGTAATGCTCACAAAGCTCTGAAATTCTTGTATCAAATAGGAGACATTAAAGCGTATATTGAAGAATTCAAAGCCCTCTATTAAGAACCGGAATTTCAAGATACTGAAACTAAGAACAATTAGCCACATTCGAGACAGGCATGATATCCGATTACAAGGTTTTAACTTTTACCTAGTAAAATTGATAAATATAAACATTGACAAAAAGAAAGATGACCTAATCTGCCCTATTTAACATCAAAGAAATAGAAGTTAATAACTGCTAGAAAACCGCTTGTGAAACTATTCCCGCTTTTTTTCTCAATTAATTGAATCTGCAGCTGGGTCCAGTTTTGGCTTGGATTTGGATCGGGTTTTGTGTCACCCAATAACGGGTATGTAACATCCTCTCTGCCACTTGGTTTAAAAAAGCAGGAAGCGCACAAAAGCGATGAGGTCTAAAACCGAGGCGCAAAAGCGGTGAGCTTTTCGTACGCAAGGCGCAAAGTGATTATATAAATTATTTTATATATACCATAGGTTTTTAGCATCCCCTACCTATGATTCAACTATAATTAAGCTTTATATATGATTAAAATTGAAAAAATCATAAATGTGCAGCACAAAAAGCCTGTTGCACAACACTCAGCTGCAGCAAAACAGCCCATGTACAAAAGGCGAGCGCCTCATGTGCGCCTCAGGTCAAACTTTAGCCTAGAAAGCGCGCCTCACCTGCGCCTTTTGACCACTGTGCGTCTTATGTCACACAAGGCGTTTTGTTTTGCGCCTCAGGTCACCTTGTGCCAAAGCGCGCCTAAGGCCCGCTTTTTTAAACCAAACTCTGCCCTAATTCCAGGCCTTTGGAATGTTCCTTTGAGGCCTATATAACGATATTAAAAAATGAACGTGAGCCTTAAATTCCGAGTCTTGTTACTACGCTATAGTCATGTCACCGTCATTTTTCTGTCCAGGAAGAGAAATCAGGTACCAAAGAAAAATGAATTTCAAGGGTGCAAGCGGTTTTCCAAGAACCATTTATGGAAAAAGAAGACAGACTTGACTGGCTTGGTCACCAATACCCACAACCCAACATCATACCTTTAATCCTAACGGAGCTCTGAACCCTAGAGGTCTATATTGTTGGGGAATTTTTAGAATCCGGATGATCGGAGAGGCGTGTAGTCACTCTCAGATCAAATTATTTCGGCGGTTCTACCGAATAATTCAATCGGATACAACTCTGATTTTTGGAGAATGAACATCAGTGTGCATTTTTGTGTGGAAATTCGTATGAACCAATCTGACCAAAAAAAACACCCTAACAAATTTTGGAGATAATTCGCAGATAACTGCCACTTGGCAGTTATTGGCGGTTATTAGCGGTTGGATTTCAAAATTCGATTTTAATTAAATTGCCGCCTTAATTTTTTATCTGCAAAATTGTGACGAATTTTTATAAAAATAATTTTTCTAAGGCATTTTCCATAAAGCAATTTAATTAAAATAAAATTTTTCCCAGCTGACCTGGCAGCTCGACCCCAGCCAAGGGCTCTGCCCCTTGGACCCAACCGCAGACCCTGCTCCCAGGGGCGTTGCCCCCGGAATCCCGCCAAGGGGGCGTTGCCCCCTTGGAATTATAACAACTCGAACAAGCATGCACTCCCGCACCTCCTAACTTGTCCGATGTACATCATAATTCCCTTTGGTCATCAAGTTAATCCCGAGTACACTAAAATATCTAACATATGTTTCAGTTGTGTCCTTGTGGGCATAAGTATTCTCCACAACACATTGTTGATGTGGACGAGATGAATAGTGAAGACGAGATTCATTGAATGGAGGCTAAAAGAGATTAAGCCGGTTCTCAAAGGGGAGTGCAATGACTTGGAATATGTTAGGGTGTCTTCAGGCTCTTCTGCTAAACTGTAAACCTTAAAAATAGTAATAGAATTTAGCAGTTCGACCCCCTATTTCTTATTCATGTGGAACTACTGACGGTTTTTCTCTCTAAAAAGGGGCATTTGCTTGGAACTTGAGCCAATTAGCAAGTTGAGAATCCATTTGGGGATAGAACACTAACGTGGGTCACAAAAAAGTGCCAGGAGATCACTCTCAGGTTTGGGTATTTCTCCTGCACGTTGATGTTTCGATCTATGATTTAGGGCCACTGGATCTTATTCTGGTATTGCTTGGCTCATGTAAACAAAGAATACATTGGATGAAGCCCATAAATCCTCAAATATAGCTTTGTAATGCCTTACAAATCCTCTACTTTGGCTCTGAGGGGTCTTCTTCAGGCCATCCATCATCTCGGAAGACATCCCTATTGGTTTTATTACTAGAATGTTGAAGAGAAAATGGTATGAAGCCATGCTAGCGGTAACTGACCGTCTATCTATATTCTACCATTTTATACTTCTCCAACACCCCTTTGACCTTCAAGCATAATTTTAAACTGAGATTCTCCTAATGGAGGTTATTCGTCACCAGAGAATTCCTAAATCAGTACTTGGTTATTTAGACCCCTTATTTCAAATTGGCAAGAAATCTCCACCGTACAAGGGAGTTCAGCAGATGGAAACAAATGGTCAAATGGAAGCAGTCATGAGTTTGAAAACCTACTTACATTTGTTGTAGTAAAATTAGCTGAAAACATGGTCTTTATTGGCTTCCATGAGCTGATTTTTGGCACAAAGAAAAACTACCCTCTTTTGATGGTGCTATCATGATATTACAATGCAGGAACAATTGGATCGTAACGACACAACTAAACTCAAATGTCACCAAACACCTATGCAGTTAATGCGATAAAATATCGGTCAAGGACCGATATTTGAGATATAGGTTATGTCGGTGAGACATCGGTAATTTTAATATCATGCAGAATTAATATATATAGCAATTTAACACTAATAATTCAGCAATATATTGGTTATATGGGTTAAATGTCAGTGATATATTGGTCAATATTGCTGATAATATCGGTACCGATATTTGACACCAATATTTTTAATAGGGACTGATAACCAATATATCACCGATATTAACTACATATCCTAACACGAGCTCAACTGTACATGAAAGCAGTTGCTGATAAACACCATAGAATGTTGCATTAAGGTGGGGGAATAGATGTTTATTAAGCTTTGTCCTTACGGTCGACAACCTGTGGTTTGGAAGATCATTCAAAAGTTGCGAGCATGTTTTTATAGACATTTCCTATCCTTGCTAAAGTCAGTCCAGCAGCTTATAGATTCCAGCTTCCTGATTCAGCAAGAATTCATTCTGTCTTCCATGTCTCTCTCTCTCTCTCTCCTCAAAAGAGCCCGTGAAAACAATCATGTATTCCTTGGAGAGAGAGAGAGAGAGAGAGAGGTATGTAGCTAGTAAGAAAGGAGAGAACAGATGGTTATGTAGGAATTATCTTGTGAAAGGCTATTATAACTTGGGCAAGAAGATTCTAGTAATCTGGGTGTTCACTAATTTATCCCTTTCTTCAAACAACTAAAATCTTCAGTTCTTTTGCTATTTCAAGTTCAATTACACCGTTCTTTGTTCGACACTCCTCCGTACACACTCTAGAGTAGGAGCTTGATTGTAAAGATTTTCATGCAGCAACTAAATGCTTAAGCCGTAAAAGCGAATAGGACGGTAAGTCTTTAAATGAAAAGCTCAAGCAATTGTAAATGCCCCCTTTCAACCCTACCGTTGTATGAACAGGCAGTTAGGCATCCTATACCATGTGATTAAAAACACACTTGAATAATCATCAAGATACAACATAATGACTAATAAGCAAAAAACACCCTCAATGTGTTATGCAAAACATAGGCCCACGTTGCTCTCGTAAACAAAGGAATTCGAAACCACTAAATAGTTAAGTAACATCACATATAAGCAACTACATACATATCTCATCTCAGCTACTCATAATATACCACATCACAATAACCTCACTCAATGTTCAAGAAACTACAGGTAAGGAATTTAAAGAGCAACGATTAGAAGTTATATTGATGAAGGATTCATGATGTAGGGAAAGTAAATGAATAGAAAACCCTAACCTACCTGCATAATTGAGGGTGTAGGAAAGACCGTTGCAACCGCGAGCTTTGACGCCGAGTTTAAGAAAGGGGCGTTGGCGCTGCTGTAGGAGGTGGCGTACCCTGTCGGCCGCCGCTTCTGTCAGGCTTACGGCTTGCCGTCTTGCCGCCGTCCGTACCTTCTCCGCCGCTGCTGCTGCCAATCTTGAAGTCGCCATCTTCCACGGAGAAAGAATCCTTTCTCAATAACTTTTTTTAGATAAAAAGCGACCATTTACGTTTGCGATTGTACACAATGCTGGGTAGCTCAAACCCATATTTTTAGGTTTCGAAAACCTATCTCTCAAAGGCCTATTCTGTAAATTCGGTTTTGATTGAATTTTAACTCAAGAATTGTGGCTTTTAATCTTAATCTTCATTTCCTCTCTAATATCAGTTGAGCTAAAGTTTAAAAAATCAATATTAAAGATTAAAAATTGATTGATAAAATAATATTTATATTAGAGAAAATGAATATGGTGGTATTTCGTTTATCGCTTTATAGCATTGTGGCATCTTGAGGTGAGATAAGACTTGAGACTAATTGGGGTGGATTCAATTTCTACAAGGGGGTTTCTCATATTTATTGAGTATAGGCATTATGTCTAGTGGAGATGGATATGATCGAATGATTCCGTTGATGGCACGATAATACCCTGTTAGTCCGTCAGTAATCCAAATTTACGATAAAAAAAGAAAGGTTTCAAAACTATGTCATTTTCTCCTCAGAAAAAGGTTTCAAATTAGCAACCTATTAGATTATTGTATTTCCTAAGGACGAAGGTAAATGCAAACAAATAAAAAAAAACTTAATCAGAATATCAAATAAAAAAAGTAAAGTCGAGTTTAGGGTATGGTTGTATATTTCACGTAATAAGTCGGGTATCATTTAATAAGATGCACGTCCTAAACGTGTAAAAACTTTTAAAACTAATTTTATAACCTAGTTCCAAAAAAAGAAAATAGGTTTATGAATTGGTTTCGGGCTCATTTGAGATTCCTATAATTTTCTTTTAATTCCCGTTTAAAAATTTTGATTTTACATTCTAGCTTGAGATTAAATTAAGCAAAATGGAAATGATTGAAATATAGGTTGTTAGACTTGAATAACTTTTGGAAACAAACAAAGAGATGATATATATTTAAAGATAAATAAACTAAATATCTCCTTTGAAAATAGAAGTTAGAAAGAAAACTAAAAAAAATAAACTTAAATTTCAACACTTTTTAAAATAACCAACTCTAATTTCTAAAAAGATGCTTCTTAAAAAATTTCTTTAACATGTTTCTAGTTGAATTTATTGAAATGTCATGTTTAGATTAACCTATATATAATACGTGTTATATTAGAATTTAACCCGATAAACAAAGGTTATATTTCTGTTTTGTGTTTGCATCATGTTCTATATAATGTTAGGAATTGTTATCACTATACAACACTGACTTGATTGTCAAAGAACGGACGGCACTGAATATTTAAGACCTTTTCTAACATGTTTTTTCCTTATAATTATAGCTCCATCTCAAATCATAAAGCAAATTATTTGGCATATGATAACTCCTTTAGATGCTTTTTTTCACATCCACATTTGGTTATCAAGTTTCTCATAGGCACGAACATGTGAAGTGCTCTAATTGCTCAAATCAACGATGAAAAGTTATTAAAATGAAAACTCATATCATTTTCTCTAAACATTTTTCTTAAGAATATTGGAATACTATTTTGATGATGTTTTATGTCTTACAGAAAATTACATGGATTATTTGGAAAATAAGGTTATATGACCTTTTAAATTTCGAGGTTGTGGATCTTCCCTTTAGAGCATATTACTAGTTCGCGTAGTATCAGTCTGATTTATGGTGTCGATTGCGTTAGTGTTTTTTTCTAGGATTTGAAAAATAATTTGCAATGAAAGTAAGAAATACAATGATGTACAACCTTTTATCCAAAATCCCTCACCATTACATGTAGATAAAGAAATCCAAACAAATCATTCCAAAACAACCTTTGAAGCTTGATATTGTAAGGTGTGGATGGTGAGTATCACGTGGAACTAACATGTTTCTTATGTGTGTATCTATACCAAAATGACCTGCTTCAAAGACTCGCATTATAGAAAAAAGTTTATAAATAGTCAGCATCATCTTACCATCTCTTTAAAACTAAGAATGTGCAATGGAGCCAATACAACTTTTCGAAAAACAATCATTTGGAACTTGGAAGCAATGCTCATTTCATCATTTCACGAACGGGTGATGGTTTCAACTTTCACATATAGAAATGAAGCCGGCCCATTGGACCTGGCCAAAGGCCTAAAGGGACGAAATGAGACTTCTTTTAGTCAAATGGACACATCAGGACTCAAGTCATTCTGGTGATATTCATTCCTTATTAAGAATGTATAGATGTATCGTTGATAGAATGTAATCACATAATAATTGTATGTGATTAAGGCATATATATATTTATTGCTAGGTGATGTAATTGCGAATAGAAATACTTTCAACTTCGAAATACTAGTAATATTAACGTGCTCTCAAATACCTATTAACAATGACTTTTGAATATATATATATATATATTAAAATAGCCGGTTACAAAATCTACGGTACCTTTTACTTTTTATTGTTGACTAGATCACCTAAGTTTTTGGTATATAACAAAAAGAGTTTAAGCTTTGACAAAAGAGTTTGCGATTTTCTTATAAGTTATATTTGATATTTAAAAACCTAAAACAGAACGAGAAAAAACACATATGAAATACAGTCAGACACTAAAAAGAGCAATATATCGGTACATGTCGGTATCATAACTTTTAAGTAACGGGACTTATTATAACCACCTACCTACAACCGGTGGTTTCGAGTTCGGTTGATAACTATTGAACCACATTTATTTAGCTCGGATGGTTATGCGTTGGGGCGTCGAACAAGCAAACTAGACCAATGTGGCAATGTTTAGACTGGAATTTCGAATATTATTAATATTAAATTAAACTTTTACCTATTTATTTACTACTTGAAATTCCCACGATTCCCTTATTTTATTTATTTCAGCTTTCATTGAGCTAAAATAAATTCACATAATGATAAAGTAATTTACAAAGATATTTGCACGGTTCTATTAAGGGGTTGTTTGGCAAACTTATGAATGAATAAGTGTTAAACTAGTAAGAAGTCTGAATCATTAAGTGTTGAACCATTAATAGCTAGTATAATGCTTAATTATTTATAGACAAATGTCTGACCAATTCAGATAAGAGGTCTTAAACTGCTCAGACTTAGTATAATGATTAACCACTCAAAGGCAAATTTCTAAACCATTCAGACATCTGCCCGCGAAAGAAACACTCTAAAACCACTAAGTGTTGAACCTGTAAAAGGTCTGAACTATTAAAAGTCCATTAAGAGCGAAAACAAAACAACCCTTAACCCTTCTTGTCAATAAACTGGTGAATTGTCCGATCCAACGACTCAGCCGATTAAAAAAGCATTTCTTTATGCATTAACATATATAACTTTAATTTCTGTGACAAAATGTCAAAAACCATGTATGTAGTTGTGCCAAAATGTCAAAAACGACACTCTCTTTTGTCTCAATTATAGGGTATGGACTAAGCACACAACTTGAAACCAATAATTACAACTAAATTCAACTATAACGAACTAGACAAAACAATATATATTAAAAAACAATTTTCATATCCTCCTTACCGACAACTCGCCGAACCGTGAACCGGGAAACAACCAAACCGGTCCAACCGGTATCAAGCCGCTACCTTTGTAACTCTATTCGTGTAAATCAAGTTCGATAAAACAGCCTTGAAACTCCTCCAAACCCCAAGTTTCCGTCCTTGAACCACCCGCACCGACCCGACCCGACCCACACAAGACACCCTAGGAGAAACCGGTTCAGTTATCAACAAACAGTAGTCTCTCCCCGGTTCAGACCGGTTCCTGAACAGCCTAACATTTTCCACCTTGTCATTATGTCTGGTTTTCCCATCCATTTGATGAACCGGTTTTTTGCTGAAGCCGATTATGGATAGTTTGGGTCTTTGGGTTGTACAGACTGAGCGACGAGACGAGGGTGTTTGGCATGGATCTTGGGTTTTTGAACATAGTTTTACAGACGGTTTACGTTCGATGAATGTGTTGTGGTTCAGCCATTCTGCTACTTTGGTCTGGCAGACCGCGTATGACTCCGGTGGGTTGTTAGACGGGTCGGGTTCATCTTGATCAAGATCAGCAACGGCATTACCCGGATCAGTGTTTTGGTCATTGCTCTTATTGCTGCAATGATCAATATCTTGGATTATGGTTTCTGGGTGCATTGGGGTGTGTGTGTGGTGGGATAGGGGGAGGGGGGGGGGGGGGTTGGAGAAGATGAAAATAAGGTTTCAAAGGAAGATGGTCAACTTATATGATTTTAGACGACAGATTAAATGTGGGTGATGTATATCAACTAATATATTACGTTTGCATGAGCTGTGCCTTTATTTAAATATTAAAAAATACTACATGGTGAATTTGTTTCCCCTATTATTCGGTTATGACTGAATTAACAAAAAATCAAACCGAATAAGAATTTGGTTGTTTAGTTAAGGTCGTAAGCGTAACTGAATTCAAATTCGGTTCGTTAGACATTTTTTTAATTTGGGCAATTTGATTAAACCGAATTTACCGATTTTAATCTTTATATAATCTATATTCTACATATACATCTATATATGATAAGTGTTAATTTTAGCTCAAGTCTATATCTAAGCCTAAATCCATCTTTATCCATTAGCTCATTCATCATCCAAAAGACCAGAATAATAAAAGAAACCATAAATCCTAATTGTAACCTGTGTTACTCTTATGACTTTTTTTAAACTTGTTTAAACTTTTAAGTACGTATTTTGGATTTTGTTTGAACTTATAAGTTCTATTATATTTTCTTTCTTTGAGTCATAAATAAGTTTGAAAAAAAAACCTGATTTGGTTGAATTTAGTTAAATTTGGATTTTAACTGAAACCGTAACCGAACATATTCGGTTATACGATTTGGTCAATTAGGTTCGATTCGGTTTGGTGTTTGGTTACGACAAGAAAAAATAAAAACCGAATTAGCAGAAGCGAATTACCCAAATTAACCGTAAATCGAACCGTTAGACACCCCTATTCTTCGCCTCTTGGAATATGTAGATGTAATTTTGTTTATGTTTATGTTAGGTTTTCGTGATTTAAATGTGAATTTAATTAAGTTGGGTAGGTTTTCTAGTTAGTAAATATCTGGTTATCTTATGATTCGTGTCTAAATCCCTATTAAATTGAAATATTTTGATGACACTAATCGAAAGTTGAGTTGGATAAATTATGTTGTGTGATAACAACGAATATGCAAATATGTTACGAAAACCCATGAACTAAAAAATAGACAAAAGTTCTTCATTATATACGGGGTGAACCATCACAACGTTACAGTTTGGTGGTTAATGTCACACCCTAGCCAAGACGAAAACATGGGAATGTGATGACGAAGAGCAATCATGGCTATTTCTCAAGTAAGCAAGTTGTTCATGTAATCAAGTCCACAAATGTAGGTCTCTACTAAGCATATCCACATCCTTAGCAATCTCAATTGTTATCACCTGAAAAACATGTTAAAATGCGTCAACAAAGTTGGTGAGTTCATAACTTTTGATAAATGTAATCACGTAGTTATATCAAATCACAAACAAGTTAGGCATATACGTAGGTAAATTTAAATGCATGTCGTCCACAACCAAGCTGATGTGTGATTTGATGTATATTTAAATTAGTTTTAAAAAGAATCACCAAACTCAACCGCACACTATAACAAGTACACAGATCGCAATGTAGCAAAGTATAGGCAAGACGGAATATCGAATTGAATATATGGACATTATAACCGACTGTAACATTCGTTGTAAAATGAGTTCTAAAACCCGCTCCGTTTAATAATCCAAATATACAATACGAAGTTTTGTTACGTATTTATCGTTCAAATCTGTTATATAAATTTATGTAATTAATAACTAAATTAAAAGAGTTAAAATATTTAATAAATAAAAACTAATAATAATATTAATAACTAAAGCTGAAAATAATAAAAATAAATATAAAGGGGTAGCCGGGTTTCGAACCCGGGTCCCCATCGAATCAACACACACCACACCACCACACCACACACACAACATCTGTTAAAACAGAGACAGATAATCTTTTATATACTCGTTTCTCTTGATCTAATATTCAAAAGGAAAAAAAGCCGCTCAGTAACGACCGAAGGCTCAAATCAAGAAAACATCCGAAGATCCGTTTCCCTTTAATGCTAAGCAGTTAAAACCATTTTTTCCAACCATGTATCAGACTCAATCATCGAGTCAAATCGGTTACAAACAAATCATTGTTGCATTAAATTGTTTGACCGAAACCGATGAAACCAAAAATTAACATCAAGATATCATCTTACTCTATAAATAGTGATCCTTATCCCTGGTAAGAACTCGCACCCACTTGCAATTCTCTCTTCAAAACCTATGTCATCAAGCTTCCTTGTCGGAAACACCGAAATCCGCTGGAACTTCACCGGAGAAACCAAGATCACCCCTGTTCGGTATAAACTTTCCTTAAATCCTTCTCACTTGCTTATTATTATTATTTATTCAGTAATTATATTAAAGTTTTGTCAGATTAGCAAACAGGTTCTATGTTGTTATAAAATGAAGAAGACGAAGTGGAATAGTATATATGTATAATTAAAATTAGAGATTTAATCGAGTTAGACACACAGTCCAGTGGTGGACTGTGTGCATTACAAACACAGGTTATCCGGGTTGGGCCTCACACGTTACCGACTTCCTAATTCAAACCAATTATTTTTAAAAACTTAATCAGATCATAAATCAGAATGTGTATAAGATCAATATAAATCCTAGTTCTTCCGGTTAGTCACACGGCCCAGTTGGTAGGGCTGTGTGCAACGTATCGCAAGGGCGTGGGTTCGAGCCAGTTCTGTAACCGGTTTTGCGATTATATAAACCTTTTTAAAATAAAAATAAAATATAGTATGGTCTAGTTATTATATAAATATAATTAAAATCCATAATATTTCGGGTTAGACACGTAGCTCAGTTGGTAGAGTTGCGTGCACATATACGGGAGGTCACGAGTTCGATCCTTACACAATGCTAATAATTTGCACAGTCCGGCCGGTTGACCTGGTCAACCCTGAAAAAGGGAATATTTTTTTTAATACCTATTTTCTTTATTTTTATTTAAAAATCCTTAAAAATACCTATAAAAAATAAGGCTTTTTAAGCTTTAAATTTGTAATTAATACTATAAAAATAGACTTATAAGTCTAATAAAATGCATTAAATAGAAATATTAATTTCAAATAAAAGTTATATATTTATCGAATTATTACGTGATTAACTAGGTTATTTCTCTCGTCGGTTGAAATCTTAAATCGTGTGCATTCGCCATCAATTCAAGAAACGCACCCACTGTGAGTGAATTTTTACAAACTCCCATTTTTATTTATGTTTTGGGGTGTATCATGTGTCGTTTATTTATATCTTTTATTCAAACACTTGTGCAACTACCATTATATGAACTAACGTGCTATGTGATATTTTGTTTATTGTCATTTGCGGTTATACTTTCTCATTTCAGTCAAGCTGTTACATTAGACCCATCAGCTCCCTGTATAGATGGGTAGAGCATCGCGTGCCTCATCAGATCGGCTTCGTTTGATTGAACCTTGATCTCACAGCTCATCATTTATTTTCTCATTACAGTCAATCATTCACATTAGGCCCATCAACTCCCTGTATAGACGGGTAGAGCATCGCGTGCCTCATCAGATCGGCTCCGTTTGATTAAGCATTTATCTCACAGTTCATCATTTATTATGCTCATGTGTACATTGCTAGATGCTTATGTGGTTTGTGAATAGTTTACATATACGTTTGCTCATACCTTGTTTATGCACATTTTTATTAAATTAATCAACATATCTTTTTCTTTCAAATATTTAAACGGAATTCACTCGCCAACTTTTGTTGACCCAAACATCTATTTTTACACATGATACAGATGAACAGGTTGAAGCATGGAACACGTAGGATTGGGCTTTAGAAGAAAAATAAAGAGTTACTTAAATGTCATGATTAGAATATTTTGTGCTTGTATGATTTATGTGTTTGTTGTAATTTCCCCTTTTAATTTGGAATAATAAATATGAAATTTTATAATAGTAATGTCATGAGCTTTGATGAAAACCCAATCATGCCCCGACTACCATTTACGCAGCGGGTCAGGGTGTGACAGATTAGTATTAGAGCTTTTGACTATAGGGATATATGATAGGTTATTAGACCCATAGAACCTATACTATAGTCGACTAGATTGTGTTTTTTTGGTTACATGAAAACTCATGATATTTACTTGTTTACATTTATTTCACACACAAATGCATGCAAGCACTCCCATTAACATATGATTTTGTGTGATATTTAATGTGTTATACATATTGTTAAACATAACATGCTTACATATATACACGTCACGCACGTTTCAATTCTCACATGTATAAACATTTTCATGTTTCTTTTCTCAAGATTTTGTGATGTTTTCATTTTCCAATCTCATCAAAGTGATTCTACGACGGACATGTAGTAACTGGAAGGGTACAAGTACCGGTAGTCGAAACGTCCTGTCTAGGTTGGCATTCGTATAACTCCAATATAACGGACCAGATTGCCTACCTGGGGACTAACGATGAGAGTACGAAGGACCTATTAGGCCAAAGTATGCCACACCAAACATCGTGTGAACTAACCCCACTTTGAGTTGTCAGTGTGTCTACACCTGGACACCCTCCGACCTTATATCTCGCAATCATGTTTTACGATTTTCATTCGGGTGGTGCAAGTGTTAACAGTCCAACACCAATGTGAACCCTACAAGAGCCCAGTAGTCATGGGGGCCCACATAACTACCAAGGCCAAGTATGGGGACATATGGGGGCCTAAACATGAGCAAGGCCCAAGACATCCTAGGGATGTAGTGAATTTATTTTCTAATTTGATTTGTGGATGTTAATTTCTAAATACGACAGATGACACCTATACGCCAAACTCATCATCTCGTTACGTATTTTTTATAGATGTCTGCTAGGCATCCTCGTAGAGGTAGGAGATCAGGAAGATCCGGCAAGCGCATGGCTGCTCAAATAGCCTAACAAATGGCTGCCGTGATTCCCGATATAGTAATCCAAGTCCTACAAGCTTTCACCGCTAATCCTGTCAACCCAATCAATCAAGATGAGCAAAATACTGCCAACCCTCCTGCAAACACCACCAAGTGCACCTACAAGCACTTCATTCAACTCATGTGACCCTCCAAAGTATTAAGGAACTGAAGGGGTCACTGCCCGCCTTCGATGGTGTAACATTTGTCAAAAACGGGTTTACCAAACCCGCTCCGTTTGTAATCGAATATCAAGTTATAAATGTCTCGTTGCGTATTTATGTCCATTTTAATTTTTAATGATGCATAATTAATAAACAAACTAAACTATAAAGTTATAATTGATAAAAAGTAAAAATAAAATAATTAAAAAGAAAATGAGGCTGCCGGGACTCGAACCCGGATCAGCCGGGCTTAAGCCCAAAGACTTATCACACACACACATAACCAATCCGCCACTTGTTGTTTTCTATAAATGTTAGGAAACAATTAAATTTTATGGACTACCATGAATCAACCGGTTACGCCAACTGTAACCGAAATCGGTCATCAAACGTCCAAAGACGTTTGATTGATCGCGGTTTACTGAGTTTAACCGATGCACCGACACCTTCAATCAATTTTGCTTTGAATGAACTTGAATTCTAGAGTGAACCGGTTTTAATAACCGAAAACTTTCAATTTCCTGAATTACTTCAATCAAAGACTCCTCTCGCGACTCAAACACACTCTGCAAACCTTCAATTGCATTTTCGCACAACTTTCAGTTCGCCGGAGAATCTATTTGGACTCGCCGGACTTTCGCCGGAAAACCGTATTTTCCATCAAATCAGTAAGTCTCTCAATTCTTTCGTTGTCTATCAATTGTTAAGCTATTGCTAACTCAAACCCTTCAATCGGAATCAATTTCAGACGTCGATATCGGATAACTCACTCTCGCCGGAAAACTTCTGAAAATCCTTATCTTCAGCTGTGAAACGGTATAGACATTCAAACCTTCTGATAACTCTTGTTTAATACTTCAATTCCTCACGTAGCTAATCAAAACTGTTAATTTATTCGTTCAGTAGAAATCCGTAAAAACAGAGCCGACGACTTGCCGGAATTCTGAGATAAATCGTTCTCCGGTATGTTTACTTCTAAAAATCGTCTCTGTCATTTCATATTAGTCTGTTGAATGTTTGTCAATCGAATTAAACAAGAAACAATAGAGTAATCGCAGACTGTAATTTTGTAACGAAGAAGACGATGATAGTTTAATTATAAGTTTAATAAAATCTGGATATAATCTCGGGTTAGACACACAGTCCAGCGGTGGACTGTGTGCACATACATATCACATGCCGCGAGTTCGATCCTTGATACACACACACCCTCTGTAACTAAAATGTTTTATTTTTCTAACCGAACCGGATTAACTTACGTTAGATGTTAAGTATAATAAAAATCTGTATACTAACCAAGTTAGACACACAGTCCAGCGGTGGACTGTGTGTAACATTAAGTCACAGGTCCGGGTTCGGGACCTATTGACGGCACCGGGTTGATGATTAAAATTCTTTTTAAAAAAATAAATGAATTTTGAATAAACTAAATTAGTATATAAATATTAAAAACAGGATTATTTCGGGTTAGACACGTAGCTCAGTTGGTAGAGCTGCGTGCACGCGTACGGGAGGTCTCGGGTTCGAGCCTCACCTGGCGCATACGTTTACACAATAAAACCGGTCAAACGGTCAACTGTCAATGGTCAACGTCAACATATTTTTATATTTTTATTTATTTAATTTAATTTAAAAATCAATTAAAAATACTTAAAAATAATGTTTTTAAAGATAGGAAATAGCCTTAAACTCACAAAGATATATCTAAAAATCCTATTAAAACTATTAATAAAAATCCACTGATTTACTATATCTTCCGTTATTATTAGGTTAGTTAATTCTCGTTGTTAAATCCTTCCAACTCGTGCGCATCTCATCATCTCCAACCGAACGCACCCAATGTGAGTGAATCTCTACAAATTCCCCATTTTAATCACGTTTTTGGGGTGTATCATGTGTCATACCATTTAATATATTTAAATCATTGTGCATACATCATATCATGAACAAATGTGTATTCAGCTTGTATCATCTGTTGTGTGGTTATTGTTTAGATTTAAATTTATTATTTTCAGTACATGCAATTTCATAGGCCGCCGCTCCCCCTGACATTATGAGCGTTGAGCAGTTCCCCATTACATTATGAGCGTGAACCTGGCGTGCCAACATACGATCGGCTCCGTTTGATTGAGCCTTGATCGCACAGACATTTATCATTTTCAGTACATACATTTATCATAGGCCGTCCGTTCCCCATTACATTATGAGCGTGAACGTGACGTTGCCAGCATATACAGTTTCATTCATGTTATACATTCATGCAAGTTCACATGTTATTGTATGTTATTGTATGTTATAGTTTGTGGTTGTTATTGCTATTGTTGGATCATTTACATTTGCTCGCATATGACTATTGCACAATTTTTCCTTGATAAAAATAATAAGAAATAAATAATAAATGTTTAACTAACAAGGTTCACTCACCAACTTATGTTGACCCCAAAAACCCCCATTTTTACACATGATACAGGTGAACCAGCTGCAGCAAGAAACACATAGGATTGGATTAGAAGAATAAACTGGTTTAGAGTTTGGATTGTTTAGTTTGGTTATTTTCCTTTGTATTTGTATGGACATGTTTGGATTTTTGAGAATGTAATTTTGACTTTAATAAATATGAAACATATTAGTAAATATCATGAGCTTTGGTGATAACCCAATTATGCCCCGACTCTTATTCCGCTGCGGGTCGGGGTGTGATAGATTGGTATCAGAGCCATGACTATAGGGATATAGGATATGTTATTAGACCCTTAGAGCCTATACTATAGTTGATTAGAAATTTTTAAGATTTTTGTGTGTTACATGCCAAATTTCATGATGTTTATATGTTTTATGTTAAATGTTACATTCAATGTTATGCAAGCATGTTCATAAGTATATATTATCATATAATGCCTATCATGAATCATATTCTCATAACATATCATATCCATGAAAGCACACACCACATCATTTTCATGATTGCTTTTACAATGATTTTTGTATTTTCAAATCTCATCAAAGTGAGTTCTCATGACGGGCACGTAGTAACTGGAAGGGTACAAGTACCGGTAGTCGGAACGTCCTGTCTAGGCTTGGCATTCGTATAAATCCAAAATAAAGGACCAGTTTGCCTACCTGGGGACTAACGATGAGAGTACGAAGTACCTATTAGGCCAAAGCATGCTATACCAAACGTCGTGTGAGCTAAACCCACTTTGAGTTGTCATTGTGTCTACACCGGGACACATTCCGACCATACATCTCGTAAACATATTTTGTGGTTTTCATTCGGGTCATCCGAGTGTTAAATCTCCAATACTAATGTGAATCCTACCAAGCCAATAGTCATGGGGGTCCATATGACTATACAGGTGAAGGTATGGGGGACATTTGAGGCCCAACATGAGCAAACCCAAGACATCCTATGGATGTAGTTGCATTATTGATATTTATGTTATATTCATTTTCTTTAAGACACATGACACCTAAAAAGACTCCATAAACTCACAATCTTCTTATGTATGTTCCTGTAGATGTCGACTAGACAACAACGAGGGGGTAAAAGATCAGGAAGGTCTCACGAATGCTTGGCCACACAAATCGCGAAACAAATGGCCGAGGTGCTTTCTGACATTGTGGTTCAAGTACAACAAGCTCTCGCCACAATCCCACTAATCCTCCCCAACAAAATGACCAGAACATCGGCAACCCTCCTACCAGCAAGTGCTCATATAAACATTTCAAGTCTTGCGATCCTCCTAAATTTGAAGGGACCGAAGGTGTCACTGCTCTCCTCCACTGGTTTGAGGAAATGGAAAACACCTTCCTCAACTGCGATTGTCCTGAGGATCGCAAGGTACGATACGCAACCGGGAGACTATTTGGAGTAGCTCTCACCTGGTGGAATACCGAAAAGGGGAAGAGGGGAATTGATGATGCAATGGCCTTAACGTGAGAGGAGTTAAGGGAAATCATGACGAGGCGGTTCTGTCCTAGGAGTGAGATTAAAAAGTTGGAGGATGAATTTCATTCTTTGAAGCAAAAGGAGGGAGATCATACTTCCTACAACAAGAGGTTCTTAGAGTTGAACCAAATGGTCCCTAACTTGTTTACCCCAGTTTATCGCTTAATCGAGCATTATATTCGAGGTCTTCCCTCGAAAATTCAAGATTCAGTTCTCAGTACTTCACCAGCAACACTTGAAGCTGCTATGGAACTAGCTACTGAACTGACCGAGAATCGAATTTGCAACGGTAAGTTTAAAGAGGAGAAAAAGAAAGCCCCCGTTGAGGGCCAAACTTCAAACCATTCCACCTCCTCCTCTAAGTTTGCTAACAAGAGGAAACGTAACACCAGAAACTTCGCTGTCACACAAACCAATTTCCCTATCCCTGCTGCACCCATTACCCAAGTTGCCCCTTCACCTGCACCATACAAAAGGCCATACTCTGGCCCATTACCAAAATGCAACCGTTGCCAATACCACCATTCTCCTGATCATCCCTGCCAACATTGCACCGGCTGTGGTCGCGCAGGTCATACTGTTCAAACCTGTCGCATACCTCAGCGAACGAACCGCCACCAGCCTTCAACCCAAACCCACCAACAAATAATGGGTCAAGCCCAACAACCCCTACTATTACCACCTACCCAACATTTAGCCCAATCATACTGCCAACCCAACTATCCCATGGTACAACCTATGCGGGCTTGCTACAATTGTGGAGACCCAAGCCACTTTAGAAACACTTGTCCAAGGTTGGTGAACATTATTCATGCTCAAGCCCAAGCCAATCCGGTGAATCAAGCTAACCAAGCTCCTCAACCTACAAGAGGAAGAGCTTTCAACATCAACGCTAATCAGGCTAGAGCTGACGGCAATGTGGTTAACGGTACGTTCCTTATCAATGGTAGTTATGCATCCATGTTGTTTGATACCGGCGCGGATAAAAGTTTTGTGTCCTTAGCGTTTGAACCCATCCTAAACCAAAATCGTGATAAGCTCATGGAATCCATAACAGTAGAAGTTGCTGACGGGAAACCAGTCTCATTAAACTCTATCATACGCAATTGTACTCTCACTTTAAACGATCACAATTTTCTAGTTGACCTCATTGCAATTAAGTTGGGAAGCTTTGACATTATAATTGGTATGGACTGGCTCAGCCAACATCAGGCTGAAGTTGTATGTCGTGAAAAGTTTATACGCACTCCTCTTTCAAACGGTCAGACTCTATGAATCTTTGGAGAAACCTCGTCGAAAGGGCTCAAATTAATGTCCTGTCTTCAAGCTCAAAAATATCTTCGCAAGAATTATGTCGCGTTTTTAGCTCATATCGTCAAAAAGGGAACCATGGAGAAGAAACTTGAAGACATTCCTGTAGTAAAAGATTTCCCGCAAGTTTTTCCTGACGACATTTCAGGACTTCCTCCAGTAAGAGAAGTCGAATTCCGCATTGATCTTATACCTGGTGCTACACTAGTTGCAAAGTCTCCTTATAGGTTAGCCCCCTCTGAAATGCAAGAGCTAGCCAGTCAATTGCAAGAGTTGACTGACAAAGGGTTCATACGCCCTAGGTCCTCGCCTTGGGGTGCACCTGTCCTTTTTGTAAAGAAGAAAGATGGATCGTTTCGCATGTGCATCGACTACAGAGAACTCAACAAGTTAACAATCAAGAATCGCTATCCATTACCTCGCATTGATGATCTTCTTGACCAACTTCAAGGCGCCAGCTGTTTTTCAAAAATCGACCTTCGATCTGGTTATCACCAACTCAGAGTACATGAAGAAGACGTCCCAAAGACCGCTTTCCGAACTCGTTATGGTCATTATGAATTCATGGCCATGCCATTTGGTTTAACCAACGCTCCAGCTGTCTTCATGGATCTAATGAACAGAGTCTGCAAACCTTATCTCGATCGTTTTGTTATAGTCTTCATCGACGACATTCTCATTTATTCAAAGTCGAAGTCTGATCATGAACGGCATCTTCGACTCATCCTTACACTCCTAGAGAATGAAAAGCTTTACGCCAAATTCTCCAAATGCTAATTCTGGTTAAAAGAGGTACAATTCCTTGGACATGTAGTCAACGACAAGGGAATACATGTCGACCCCTCAAAAATCAAAGCAGTACAAGAATGGCAAGCGCCGCGTACACCAACTGAAGTAAGATCATTCCTTGGTCTGGCTGGTTATTATCCCCGTTTTATTTCAAACTTCTCTCGCATTGCTGTACCACTCACGGCTTTAACTCATAAGGGAAAACCTTTCATATGGTGACCCAAACAAGAAGAAGCCTTCCAAACCCTTAAACAAAAACTCTGTGATGCACCAATCCTCACTCTTCCTGAAGGTTGTGATGACTTCGTGGTTTATTGCGACGCTTCAGGGCAAGGACTAGGCTGTGTTCTAATGCAAAGAGGAAAGGTTATAGCTTATGCTTCGAGACAACTCAAGATTCATGAGAAGAACTACACCACCCATGACCTAGAACTTGGAGCCGTTGTGTTCTCTCTTAAGATATGGAGACATTATCTCTACGGTACTAAGTGTGAAATATACACTGACCACAAGAGTCTTCGACATATCTTCAATCAAAAAGAGTTAAACATGAGGCAACGAAGATGGGTCGAACTTCTAAATGACTACGACTGTGAAATTCGGTACCACCCTGGCAAGGCAAATGTGGTGGCTGATGCACTCAGTCGAAAGGGTTATGCGAACTCCATTCATCTTCTATGTTCGCAAATCATAACCGACATTAAAGATCAAATTCGAGAAGCCCAACATGTTTCAGTAACGGAAGACGACGTACGAAAGGAGCTGTCCTGTGGAGCTGAACTTAAAATTGAAACTAAATCTGACGGTATTCTGTACTATCTAGATCGCATATGGATTCCAGACCACAACAACCTTCGTGAATTTCTTATGAATGAGGCTCACAAAACGCGATACTCTATACACCCAGGAGCCGATAAGATGTATCAAGACCTTCGATACACCTATTGGTGTCCTGGAATGAAAAAGGATATTGCTGTTTTTGTTTCCAAGTGCCTTACATGTTCCAAGGTGAAAGCTGAACATCAAAGACCCTCAGGACTTCTGGTCCAACCTGAAATACCTGTATGGAAGTGGGAAAACATAACCATGGACTTCATTACCGGGTTACCTCGCACTTCTGGTGGGTATGACACTATATGGGTAATCATTGATCGTCTTACAAAATCAGCTCATTTTATTCCTATCCGCGAAGATTTCAAGAACGAAAAGCTAGCTCGTATTTATATCAGCGAAATCGTAAGCCGACATGGTGTACCGTTAAGCATTATTTCAGATCGTGATGGTCGTTTCACTTCACGAACATGGCAAGCAGTACAAGCCGCTTTGGGTACGCGATTAGATCTCAGTACCGCTTATCATCCTCAAACTGATGGACAATCTGAACACACCATTCAGACTCTTGAAGATATGCTTCGAGCATGTGTCACAGACTTCAAGGGAAATTGGGACGCTCATCTACCATTAGTTGAATTTTCGTACAACAACAGCTATCATTCAAGCATCGGCATGGCACCCTTTGAAGCTTTATATGGTCGTAAGTGCCGATCTCCAGTATGTTGGCACGAAATTGGGGAAGCTCAAATCACTGGTCTAGAATTGATTCAAGAAACCACAGACAAGATCCATCAAATTCGAAACAATCTTCTAGCGGCTCAAAGTCGTCAAAAGAGTTATGCAGATAAACGACGGAAGCCTTTGGAGTTTAACAATGGTGATCATGTACTTTTAAAAGTATCACCGTGGAAGGGAGTAGTTCGTTTTGGTAAAAAAGGCAAGCTAGCACCATGCTACGTAGGACCTTTCAAGATACTCGAAAGAGTAGGACCTGTAGCATACAAGCTTGATCTACCAGAAGAACTCAACAGGATTCATCCCACATTCCACGTATCAAACTTGAAGAAGTGCCTCGCTGATGAGAACCTCCATATTCCTCTGGAAGATATTCAGATTGATGAATCTATGCATTTTGTTGAAAGACCAGTAGAGATCATGGACTACGGAGAAAAAACGTCTTCGACGAAGCCGCATTCCAATTGTTAGGGTACGCTGGGAGTCGAAACGGGGACCTGAGTTTACTTGGGAACGTGAAGACTCAATGCGCGAAAAATACTCGCATCTTTTTCCTACTACTACTACTTAAATTTCGGGACGAAATTCCTAAAAGTAGGGGATACTGTAACATTTGTCAAAAACGGGTTTTCCAAACCCGCTCCGTTTGTAATCGAATATCAAGTTATAAATGTCTCGTTGCGTATTTATGTCCATTTTAATTTTAATGATGCATAATTAATAAACAAACTAAACTATAAAAGTTATAATTGATAAAAAGTAAAAATAAAATAATTAAAAAGAAAATGAGGCTGCCGGGACTCGAACCCGGGTCAGCCGGGCTTAAGCCCAAAGACTTATCACACACACATATAACCACTCCGCCACTTGTTGTTTTCTATAAATGTTAGGAAACAATTAAATTTTATGGACTACCATGAATCAACCGGTTACGCCAACTGTAACCGAAATCGGTCATCAAACGTCAAGACGTTTGATTGATCGCGGTTTACTGAGTTTAACCGATGCACCTACCCACTTTAGAAATACATGCCCTAGGTTGGTTAATATCATTAACGCTCAAGCTCAAGCGAACCCAGTTAACCAAGGAAACCAGGCAAACCCAACACCCCCACCAGCAAGAGGAAGAGCTTACAACATCAACAAGAACCCAATTGAGGTCAACCATGGTGCAAACGAGCAACCCAACTAGTCTTCCATCGCAACGAAACAAGACTCCGCTCCAACCGTTTATTCTTAATGTTTTCTATCAATTTTGTTCCCTGTCTAATTATTCAAGATGTCTTTGTTTTTCAATTTGGGATTTAGTGTATCAAAATTTTAGTGCCAATAACACAATGACAAGTTGTTTCATTTCATGTCTCTATTCATCAATTTAAATCCATGTCATTATCACGACGAACCTCGTCTTATCACTTAAAGAAGTTGGGTCGTGTCTCACTTTTTCATAGACTAACCACTTCATCATAACACACGAGAGAGGTACCACCGTCATTCAGTCTTGTATCCCTCAGATTCGAGACTCAAGCATTGGCTGTTGTGTTTGTTTACGTTTTGTAGATTTTAGGATGAGTCACACAGAACTAATCGTGACTTACTGACAAAGCCAATGAAAATTTGACAAGGATATGGTGGATACGCCGCTGGTACTTCCTATATATAAGTATTCTTGTCAAATGATCAAAAGCATTGTTAGGCGGTTAGGAGAAGTTCCGTGTGGGTAGTGTACATCTTAATTCGGATAGCAATGTGGTTGAAGACTTCGTTTTGTGATGTAACTTTATCTTTTCGACGCTTCAATTTTTTTCTCGAAACTCTTCATCATGAGACCATATCCAGTTAGTCATCTCCGTGTTACAACTCTTTTCTACACTTCAGGCATAAAAAATACGATTCCTGTAGCAGGGCATACAACCCTTACTAGAAACGTTACCGCCTCAATCAAAATCCAAACATCACACCCCCCTTTTTAGTTAAAAGATATTCAGAGTTATGAATCGATGCATTTCGTAGAACAACCTGTAAAAATCATGGACTTCAGTGAGAAACGTTTAACACGAAATCGAATTCCGATAGTCAGAGTACGTTGGGAGTGAAAACGAGGACCCGAGCTTATTTGGGAACGCGAAGACTTAATGCGTGAGAAATACGTGCATCTCTTTCAAGTTACACCTACTACTACTTAAATTTCGGGACGAAATTTCCAAAAGTAGGGGATACTGTAACATTCGTTGTAAAACTAGTTCTAAAACCCATTCCGTTTAATAATCCAAATATACAATACGAAGTTTTCGTACGTATCTATCGTTCAAATCTGTTATATAAATTTTTGTAACTAATAAATAAATTAAAAGAGTTAAATTATTTGATAAATAAAAACTAATAATAATATTAATAACTAAAGCTGAAAGTAATAAAAATAAATATAAAGGGGTAGCCGGGTTTCGAACCCGGGTCCCCATCGAATCAACACACACACCACACCACCACACCATACACACAACATCTGTTAAAACAGAGACAAATAATCTTTTATATACTCGTTTCTCTTGATCTGATATTCAAAAGGAAAAGAAAACGCTCAGTAACAACCGAAGGCTCAAATCAAGCAAACATTCGAAGATCCGTTTCCCTTTAATGCTAAGCAGTTAAAACCATTTTTCCAACCCTGTATCAGACTCAATCATCGAGTCAAATCGGTTACAAACAAATCATTGCCGCATTAAATTGTTTGACCGAAACCGATGAAACCAAAAATTAACATCAAGATATCATCTTACTCTATAAATAGTGATCCTTATACCTGGTAAGAACTCGCACCCACTTGAAATTCTCTCTACAAAACCTCTGTTATCAAGCTTCCTTGTCGGAAACACCGAAATCCGCTGGAACTTCACCGGAGAAATCAAGATCACCCCTGTTCTGTATAAACTTTCCTTAAATCCTTCTCACTTGCTTATTATTATTTATTCAGTAATTATATTAAAGTTTTGTCAGATTAGCAAACAGGTTCTATGTTGTTATAAAATGAAGAAGACGAAGTGGAATAGTATATATGTATAATTAAAATTAGAGATTTAATCGAGTTAGACACACAATCCAGTGGTGGACTGTGTGCATTACAAACACAGTTACCCGGGTTGGGCCTCACACGTTACAGACTTCCTAATTTAAACCAATTCTTTTTAAAAACTTAATCAGATCATAAATCAGAATGTGTATAAGATTAATATAAATCCTAGTTCTTCCGGGTTAGTTACACGGCCCAGTTGGTAGGGCTGTATGCAACGTATCGCAAGGGCGTGGGTTCAAGCCAGTTCTGTAACCGGTTTTGCGATTATATAAACCTTTTTAAAATAAAAATAAAATATAGTATGGTCTAGTTATTATAAAAATATAATTAAAATCCATATTATTTCGGGTTAGACACGTAGCTCAGTTGGTAGAGTTGCGTGCACGTATACGGGAGGTCACGAGTTCGATCCTTACACAATGCCAATAATTTGCACAGTCTGGCCGGTTGACCCGGTCAACCCTGAAAAAGGGAATATTTTTTTAATACCTATTTTCTTTATTTTTATTTAAAAATCCTTAAAAATACCTATAAAAATAAGGTTTTTTTAAGCTTTAAATTTGTAATTAATACTATAAAAATAGACTTAAAAGTCTAATAAAAGGCATTAAATAGAAATATTAATTACAAATAAAAGTTATATATTTATCGAATTGTTACATGATTAACTAGGTTAGTTCTCTCGTCGGTTGAAATCTTAAATCGTGTGCATTCGCCATCAAGTCAAGAAACGCACCCACTGTGAGTAAATTTTTACAAACTCCCTTTTTTATTCATGTTTTGGGGTGTATCATGTGTCGTTTATTTATATCTTTTATTCAAACACTTGTGCAACTACCATTATATGAACTAACGTGCTATTTGATATTTTGTTTATTGTTATTTGCGGTTATACTTTCTCATTTCAGTTAAGCTGTCACATTAGGCCCATCAGCTCCCTGTATAGATGGGTAGAGCATCACGTGCCTCATCAGATCGGCTCCGTTTGATTGAACCTTGATCTCATAGCTCATCATTTATTTTCTCATTACAGTCAATCATTCACATTAGGCCCATCAACTCCCTGTATAGACGGGTAGAGCATCGCGTGCCTCATCAGATCGGCTATGTTTGATTAAGCATTGATCTCACAGTTCATCATTTATCATGCTCATGTGTACATTGCCAGATGCTTATGTGGTTTGTGAATATTTTACATATACGTTTGCTCATACTTGGTTTATGCATATTTTTATTAAATTAATCAACATATCTTTTTCTTTCAAATATTTAAACGGAATTCACTCGCCAACTTTTGTTGACCCAAACATCTATTTTTACACATGATACAGGTGAACAGGTTGAAGCATGAAACACATAGGATTGGCCCTTAGAAGAAAAATAAAGAGTTACTTAAATGTCATGATTAGAACATTTTGTGCTTGTATGATTTATGTGTTTGTTGTAATTTCCCCTTTTAATTTGGAATAATAAATATGAAATTTTATAATGGTAAATGTCCTGAGCTTTGATGAAAACCCAATCATGCCTCGACTACCATTTACGCTGCGGGTCAGGGTGTGACACCGACTCTCGATAATGAACCTCTACCAAATTTCTAGTCTGTTTAATTGGAATCGAAATTAGGTTAACTTAAAAAATACGGAACCGAATTAACTTTAACTGCTCTTAAACAATTGATTTGGCACTTAAATGAATATTAAAAGGACGCATGTTATAGATATCTAATCCTGTGACTACTAAGAATGTTAGGATGTGTCACACCCCTTAGAACTTAATATTCGGATAGTGCTAAATGAATTCAAATACCTATGTGAGGACGTTTAAATTCCATAGCTATCAAAATTATGATGTCATAGACAATGCCAACAATTCTATAACTATGAAGCAAAGTCTATTTTTACATTATGACTCAGGAGATACTAACTCATGAATAGGCAAACAAATACTTGATGTGCAAGACAATAATTCACTACTCAATGGTTTGGAAAAAACTTATTGTTTGTGGGAAAAATTGCACTTGCAAATCAATTTTCAATATTTAATTTATCAATTAAGATATGTGATGAAATTGCCCTAAATTAATTAATTAGACTAATGAACTTAAAAATGATAAAATTAATCAAAGAGTGTATCTAACAAGCTAAAACCAACTAACCACGCAAATCACATATTAAAACTGATAGTAAAGCATGGATAATAACCGATAGACATATAAAAACAGAATTTTAATTATAATAAACACATATTCAAACCAATGATCGAACCAATAAAAGTTTAATGCATATCAAGATTCGTTTCTACCCGAGTAATACAAAAGTTTAGCTAAAAATCATGTCAATAAAAACAAGAACAATATCAATTGAGATCTTAGCAAGAAACTATATAAGAAAAACAAATAAAGGAGTTCAACCTGAATAATTGCTAGTCACCAAAATTCCCCTATGTTGATTACCGTCTCCATCACTTTCTTGCATCTCCGTTCCTTTATACCGTCATTTGCTTCCCATTGAGTTAACTCATATTAGATTTTAGTGATATTGGATTTAAATAACATCAACTTTCACCAATTGACCGATAGCACTCTCAACTTTCAATTTGTACCACACCACTCCCAACTTTCAATTTATTGGTCGATAGCACTCCCAAACTAACTAAACCCAAACTCAGTTAGTTTTTTTTTGCTGATGTGCCACTTGTGTTGTGACGTGGCAACTAGTGTGGCATCTGACTTGGCTTTTTTATGACATGGTATCTGACTTGGCTTTTTGATGATGTGTCAGCCGACGTGGCACCTGATGTCGGCAAACTGGGTTAATGTTGTGTTTGTTTGGGAGTGCTATCAGCCAATAAGTTGAAAGTTAGAAGTGATGTGTTACAAATCAAAAGTTGGGAGTACTATCGACTAATTAGTAAAAGTTGAGGTTATTTAATTTCAATATATTTAAATTTTATTGGAGCCCAAGACCATTTAAACATTAACGATCCGATCCACTAATACACTTGGCTTTTTTTTTTCTCCATGCTAAATTGTCGTGGGACTATACTAAGTTCCACTTTTTTTATTTATTTTTGTTGGCTATAAAGAAAAACAAAACACATGGATAACATAATAAATCAACTCATATGATTTGTAACCTATTAGATAACAAATCATCATAATCTCCGTCATCGTCACATCACTCCTTTCTTAACCATAATCTTTCATCACGTGTGATGATAGTCCTCGGCTCCTCCCCATCAAATTTCTATTTATTTTTTTACTTTAAATTAATTTAATAAACAACAAATAAAACTGATGTATTTTATTTCATAACTAAAATAATAAAACTACATAATATTAAAATAAGTTAATTCTAATAATACATATTAAAAATATTTAAACTACTTAGAGGGTGTTTGAATTGAGCATGGAAATGATTTATTGGCTTATTTGGTTTTTGGAAATACCAATAAGTCAATAAGTCATTTCCTAACTTAATCCCAAACACCCATTAATTAAAAATAAATAAAAAGAAAATTAATCATTGTTGTTGATCTGGCCGAATTGCCAAATTTGTTCAATCAAATCAGTACGAAGGTTGTTATGCGTAGCCTCATTGTATAATACCCACATATTAGACTCTTGTTGCCTTTCATCAACCGGTACAACATTCTCATCAATGTCGTCATCATCGTATTACCATATGGCGTTACCTTCATCTTGATAACTATGTTATGCAACAAGATACATACATGTAGTATCTCAATTTTTAGAGTGAATGCTCGTGCCAGGTTTGCCACAGTGTGCCATTTTTGTTGTAGAACCCTATATAACCGTTCAACATCCCTTATTGCCGATTCTTAACATTTAGCAAATTTCTTTCTTTTACCGTCTTCCAAATATGGTATAGTCTTAACTATCCTTGCGTAGCATGGGTATATTCCACCGAAAAGATAATACCAATGCTTGTATTCTACTCTCAAAACCATAAACTTAGAATTAGGGCCGGTACCATTAAGGATGTCGTTGAAAACATCTGACTAACCAAGAACGTTTAAATCGTTATTTGAACCATGAACACCAAAGAAAGTATGCCAAACACGTAGATCCTGTGAAGCCATGACTTCTAGAATTTTTAATGTGGCATGACCATAATAAACTCGTGTAAATTGACATCGCCATGCATTAGGGCAATTACGCTACGACCAATGCATATAATCGATGCTACCAAGCATTTCGGAAAAAGCATGTTTACTTTCGTGCGCACCATATAACTTTAGCATGTCATTCTTTGTTGGTTTTCACAAATACCTCTTGCTGTATGGCTACCACACCTTTGCAAAACTTGTACAAATTCTATCGTGATGTTCTATCAGATATCTTCAAATATTGATCACATGCATCGCTACTTGTGTTTTAAGCCAATTGACGAATTACTGATGTACACTTTTGTAAAATAGTAAATCCCCTTTTACCTTTGATCTGAGAACATGTCAAAATTTACCAAATCATTGGCTATACATAGAAAAGATAACGGCTCATTCGAAACCAACGCCTAAACAATTCATTAGTGTATACCAGGTTTTCAGCAAACTAATCAACCACCTTAAATTCCATTAAGTTACAAAAGTGCCATTATTAGTGATGAATAGGATTATTATATATTAATGTAGATATTTACAAAAGTGCCACAATGTACAAACATCATTAAATAAAATATTATATATATATATATATACACACACGTACATATATACACATAAATTTTATTAATATTTATTTAATATTATGATGAGCGCCTTTATTGAATATAAATATTACTTACACAAAGAAATATTAATTGCACTAAAATAGTAATTACACTAAAAAATATTAATTACACTAGACGTAAAAAGTATAATTACCCGTCTTAGTTTTCGGACGTAATTTCTTTTTCCTCTATAATAAATTTGTGTTTGTGTGATTTCCATTACCACGTTAAAAAATGCGTTGATTTCGTTGGAAAAGGATGAAGGCGCCATGGGGTCGGAAATATAATTTAGAAATTGAGGATTTTTTAGAATTGAGAGTTGTAGAGAGTTGAGAGAATGAGAGACTGTGATTTTGTAAAATAAAGGTAGTAGGTTTGTTGTTTAAATAAATGTAAAATAATAACTTATTTATATTTAATTTTTTTAGACTAGACCGTTTGACAACGGTCAAAGGCCTCAAAATTTGGAAAGTGGACCATTTGTGATCGTGGTGATATTAATGGAGGCCACACGTGTTGGTGGAGGGGGCGGTGCTCCATGGACACTACGTCCCACGTGGACCTTCCATGAACCCCTCACTACTTCTATACCCTATAGCCTATGAAAACAAAAACCAATTGGGATACAATCACATAAACCCACTTCATGTCGTCAGTGTTATTCTTCAAATCTGTGATTTATGTAAACAATTAACGTAGGAAAACACAGAAATTCAAATCTTTTATATTTCGAAATGGGTATAGGTGAAAATGGAAGATGTTTACTCATATGTATAATGCAAAGTAAGTTAAAAATCACACATTTACTTTGTGATTTGTGTAGGAAGGAGAATGTATGCTTGGAGTTGAAGAATGGTGTGATTATTCATTTGGGGTTCTATATAGGATTTCATGAAAGGGTTGTGAAATTAGATGGTGAGAATTTTGTGAAATTAATAAAAGTTGTTATGTGGTTTATGGTGCAGTGGTCGGGAGAGAGGGGGTGGAGGTGACGGTGCTATTGTGGGTGTGGATTCAAATGAGTGTTTATAAATGATCAGAGGTAAAAAAAAAGACATTTCACGTATTTTCTAGCGACACAACTAACGGGAGGATCCTCCCGAAGTACTCATCGTGTAGCGAAAAACAAATCATGGGGACTCAAGTATTCATTCAAATTAGGGAAGCAAGTTGATCTGCAATCATACCTCAAGTCCACTAGTTGCACTTTACTGTTCTTTTTTTAATCAAGTATTTATGGTGGAAGGGGCACACTTAGGGTACTACCCTAGCCCTGTCCAATCATGCGCTGCCATGTCAATTCTACACCCAAGTACCTTAGAACCAACAAAACACAGGCGACACCTACCGACAAGTACACAATAGAACCATGAACCCCACCCTTTTACTCCACCCACCAATCACACACACTCTAAACTTTAAGCTCTTCAACATCCCAAGCCTCAATGCTTTCCCCTAGCGGCAAACGTTTACGGGAACCACCAGGCCGCACGCCTGCGCACATGCATGGCGGTGGTGTTACCGCACGGTAACGAAGCTGCGAGGCAAACACGAATGGGTGGCCCGTCCTCCCTTATACCAAGAATCAATTTGGAGGGGGAAGTACTGTTAAATAATAAATAGATTAGGGACTAATCTTGTATTTGTAGTGGAGGGAACGAGCTATGAATGAGTTTCAAGTCCTCTTCTCTCTAATCTCTCTCTTTGCTATACTTTCACTAAAAATCTTCACAGTCCGGCGGTGGAAAGCATAAAAAGAAAGGTCAGTATTCAATTTCCCTATTCATGCCTTTTTATTTGTGTAAGTATATTCCATTTTCCCAATTTTGAATACACCGATCGCTTCGTCAGGTGATGGATGATTTTAGTTTTTTCATCATTGGTAAATGGCCCATATTTTTTTTACATATTCCAACTTAAATCATTGTTTCAGTTTGTGTCCACTGATTTTTCTTTTTTGAAACATGAAATAAGCATATGTTACGTTTATCACTTTAGGTTGACAGATTATCGTCCCAAAAATGTGGTTATCAGTTTGTGTCAGACGTGTCGATTTTGCCTGAACCCGCTTAAACTAGTCCAGTTTTTAATCGAACCGTTTTTTTTGGTGGGAAAAAAACCAACCGTTTTTAACCGGTTTTACATAGTGGGATGCAAAACTGGTACTAATCGATTCGGTTCGGTTAAAAACCGATTTGGGCAAAAAAAAACCGGTTTCGGTTTCTAAACCGGTTTCAAAGATCAAGAATGCTAACCGTTATACAAACCGCCAGTTTGGTTCGGGTTGAAACCAAACTGGTTAAAAAAATCCGGTTTCGGTTACGCCGGTTCAACTTTATATTGTTATAATATGTTTTTGTCTGTAATTAGATAAGCACTTTCAACTCCAAACGGAAATTACATCGAGATAGAAGGTAAACGGGAAACAAGTTGCGCCACTACCCTTTTTGAATAGCAAAATTAAGGGGGCGTTTGGTTCGCAAGAATTCAAAGGAATATAAGGGAATTGGAATCTAAATTCCATCTCCTAAGATGTTTGGTTCACAAAATCTGATGGAATGTGTTTGGTTGACAATGGAATTGGAATTACGCATGAATTCCTTCAAATTCCTTTAACTAAAGAAATTCAAAATCATTCCTATATGTGAAAGAATTAAAGTAAATTTATTGAAATCTTCGACCGTTTCAAACCCGTACCGTTTCAAGGGGAACTGTTTTGACCCATACTGTTTCGAATCGAACCGTATCGACGTGAACCGTTTCGACCTGTACCTTTTCAACGCGCACCGTTTCGACCCGTACCTTCGGAACGCATACCATTTCGACCCGTACTGTCTAAACGCGTACCTTTTTTACCCGTAACGTTTCGAATCGAACCGAATCGACGTGAACCGTATCGACGCGATCAAATCATTTCAAAGCACTTCAAAGTACAATCGGCAATCATCAAGTACAGTCTTCAATAATTCCACTTCAATACTTCTTCCTTTTTCACGTCATCACCAACTTCAATGAAAGTATAACAATATTTATTCAAGCTTGTATTTAGTAGATTTCATATGTGAATCATTGATTACTGTTATGTATTGCATGTTTTAGATCATAAATAAACATCTTTTACAACTTGTTAATTCTTTTCATTTTTTCGATTCTAGCTTTTCTTTGATATTGTTATACATTTAGTTACTTGAAAGTAATCGATAATGTATGTTTTGTTATTTTTATGAAGCAATATTAAATACTTTTGATGAATCTTTTGTTTATGGATTTGCTCTAAGAGATATCGTTTTCTTGTTACTCGAATCTACAGTTGTTGGAAAGAATATATTGTAGAATTTGATGTTTTTAATTTAATAAGTATTATATTTGTTATTTGAATGTCACAAATATGTTATGCATTTTTACTATAATAAGTATTGTATTTGTTATTTGAATGTCACAGATATGTCATATATAACTTTCGATTCATTATTTGTTATTTAAGTTTTTACTATAATATGGATGTATGTTATTTGTTATTTGAATGCCCCAGATATGTTATGGATTTTTTTATTGATATTCTAATAACAGTTTAGATAAATAATGAATTATATAATAAAACTAATTGTTTGTTTGGTCTTTTAGATAAACAATATCTCTTCGAAAATGTCTTTTTTTCACTATATGGACTATCTTAGTTTTAGTTGCATGGTAAGATTATTACATTGAATACATTTTGTGAAGTTAGTTATTAAGATTAATTCACATCTATCATTGGTGAATAATTAAATATTTGACATCCACAGATTATACCAGAAATATTTGCAAAGAAACATTTAGCGAATACAGTCGCATTTAATACCGTTGTAATAGAGTGCATAAACGGTATGAAGTGGGAGATCGGATTTTCTAAACACAATGGTTTTTTTGCTCTAAAAGAAGGCTGGTCCAAAGTTGTTTCTGACCTTTCATTATGCGAAGGATGTGTATTGGTGTTCAAAAAAACAGAGTCATATACGTATCTGCTAACACCTTTTGTAAAGGTGTGTCGTTATCTAAAAAAGCTTAAAAATATTTCTATGTTTACATCAATATCATTTGAGAAGAAGTTTGGGTGTATGGATTCATTCTGCCATAGTTTTACTGATACTTCTGAGGATGTCTTGGTAGGTTTTTCTATTTAATCCAATACTTATAAATTTATATGACTGATTTATCATATACATTAAAATTTACAATGCGTTTGTTGATTTCATAATAAAGTTTATATTTTTTGTTCAGCTGATACCGAAGGAGTTGGTTAATGTAAGTATTAGAGTTGATAACCTTAAAAACTCATTTAAGGTTTATGTCATTCAATGGGACTCTTTTAATGTTAAGATTGAGAAGGATCCTTTACGCCTTTGTTATTCTATCACTGATGAATGGGAAAAGATTGTACACTACATGCATCTGCTTACAGGATCAGTATTCGTTTTAAGATAAATATCGGATTACACCTTTCTGCTGACAGTCTTTAACTCGGATGGTTGTGAGGTTCTTGTGGCTAAACCTGTCACGGTACTTTCTGATGATGAAACGCCTAATCCTACTCAAGAAGGGATTGAGTTACTCGATAGTATCAAACAAACAATTGCTGAAATGGCTGATAGTTCAGTTGATTCTGAGATTATGAAGAGATGGATGATAGTTCTGATGATGAAGAGTCTGATGATGAAGGTTCTGATAGTGATTATGTGGTTGAAAATGATTCCTTGGTGAAGATTTTCCAATAGACTTTGTATGGAAGTGCCAACGACGATTTGTAAGTTACGTTCACTTATTATTTTATGCGACTTTGATTCACTTTATTATCTTTGTTACAATTTAGAATTTGTTTTGTTTCTTGAATACATTATTTATTTGATCTTGATAGGTATGTTATATTTATTTTAAGTGTGTTGATGCCAAACTCACGTTGATGTCTCAGGTTGATATGACATTGAAGATGACAGTTGAGAATCTGAATGGAGAAGATACTATTGTTGATTTCAGACCAGAGAAGCATGGTAAAGGTTTTAGATACATTGCTAATAAATGGGTAAGCCAAATGGTATCTACAAACCTATGAAATGTAGGTTTGTTTACTCTTCGGACAAAGCTAAGCTGATCTTGAAGAAAGTCTACAAATAGTTTTAGTTTCCGAAGGTGTTTGTTGGCACTGACAGTTTTTTGATGAAGTTGTCTGTTGTGTACAACTCTTTTATTTCCAAAACTTGGTGGTTATGTGGTTTGTTTAAAAACGTTAGTATATAGGTATTGTTTAGTCGGTATTAGTAGATCCAACTTTTATGAAAACATTCTTGCAAATGATGGTAATTAAACTAAAGATGATGTATGCTTATCTTGGTAGTTATGTTAAATGGCAACTCTATGTTGTACATGTAACATCTGTAAAAAAAACGGGTTCTAAAACCCGCACCATTTTTGTAATCAAGTATATGTTTATGATCTTTTGTTAGAATTTATGTTAATCGTTTAATGGATTTCGGTGTATTAATAACATAAATGATAATAAAGATAATAAATATAAGTAATAATACTAAAAGGATAGTATAATTAAAAATTTAAAATAATGTGCTGACCGCGGGACTCGAACTCGGGTCGCACAGGTATGCATACACACAACACACCACTACACCACCCGCCAACATCTGATATATCCCAAACCAAATAATCTTTTATATCAAAATAACTCTTGAAACCGAATTCAAAAGACCTGCCCTGTAACGGCTGAAACCACCGGCAATCATCAAGATTGCAAGATCTTCGCAATCAACTGAAGAAAAACGTTTCCAGTCTTGAACATAGACTCAAATCGAGTCAAAACACCTTCAATTTAGATTGCAAACATCTCGCTATAACCTCTTTTGACCAAAAACTCCCAAACCCGAAGCTTAATTCATGCGACACTCTTCATCTATAAATAGAGAGCTCTGCGACTCTTTAGATTGCACACACTCACCTTAAACTCTCTACAAACTTCTGTTCATCAATAATTCTTCACCGAAGTAATACACAGTCGCTGGAATCCTCGCCGGAGATCGGAGAAACCCTCGTTCGGTATATCGCACACCTAAACTCTTTCATCATTATTATTATTATTATTATTATTCATATCATGTATAATTGTTTGGAGATGGATGAGTGTAATACTAAAACAAAACAATTAAATCGGGTTCAACATTCCTGTGTTTTTGAAATGAAAGAGTTGAAGTGGAGTTGTTGTTTAAATGAACTAAAACTCGTATTACAAAAGGGTTAGACGCACAGCCCAGTGGTAGGGTTGTGTGCACACACACGATGAGACCCGGGTTCGAGTTTGTTCATGTTCCGATCCGCCTAAATAATAAAACCTTTTTATAAAAACCTTATTTCTGAAACATGTAACAAGTGTATAAGATTAATTAAGATCTTATATTCAACAAGTTAGACACACAGGCCAATTGGTCGAGCTGTGTGCACACATGAAGCCAAGACCACGAGTTCGAATCTATACGCAAACCAGTTCTCAGAATTAATACAACCTTTTTATAAAAGCCAAATTCTGAAGCAATCTTATAAGTGTATAAAAGAATTAAAACACGGGTACTAACTGGGTTAGACCACACGAACGAGAGGTTGCCGGTTCGACTCCGACACGCTGCGTATCCGACCGGTTTAATCCGATTTAATCCAAGAAAAACATATTTTTTTAATAGCTAAACCTTTAATTGTTCTCCCCAAAACTATATTATTTTATAACCAAATAATATTACTTGTACATAAAAGGTTAAGCAACTAAAAATTTATAGTAATAAGCACAATAAAATTAATCTAAATTATCTAATAAAATGTGTAAATAATAAGCTAAGTAAAAATATTAAATTCAACCAAAAGAATATATTTTCATCTAAATTATTATATGAATATTTAGGTTAGCCATTTCATCCCTTGGTATCCCAACCACTCAATCGTGCACAATCTTCATCGAATCGTAATCGCAATCACTGTGAGTGAATCTTAAAACTCCTCTTTTTATTCACGTTTTTGGGTGTATCATATGTCGCTTTGTTATCTCTCTATTTTAAATCCCATGCTATTACCATTACGTGATCTAACGTGCTATGTGATATTGTTGTTTATTATCATTTTGTGTTTATATTTTCATTACAGTCAAGTTCTCACATTAAGCCCATTTGTTCCCCGTTACTTAAGGGTGGAGCGTCGCGTGGTCTAATACACTAGATCGGCTCCGTTTGATTGAGCCTTTATCTCGCAGCACATCGCTTATCGTGCTCACATGTATATTATTAGTTTATGATGCGGTTTTGTGATTTAGATTCCATACACTATGTTCCCATATTTGGTTAATGCACATTTTTATAAAATACTAAACCTATCATTTTGCTCAATGATAAAAATGGATTCACTCGCCAACTTATGTTGGCCCAAAACTCTATTTTTACACATGATACATGTGAACAGGTTTGAAGCGTGGATCACATAGGACATGGGCCTTAGAAGAAATACAATGTTATTTGCAAGCTTTGTTTGGAACATTATAGTGTTTGTTTGAACTACATGTTGCTGGAATATTTTATTTAATTTTGGAATAATAAATATTAAACTCTTATAATAGTAAATGTTATGAGCTTTGATGAAAACCCAATCATGCCCCGACTACCTTATCCGCTGCGGTTCAGGGTGTGAAAGTACATTCATTAGATTGTAATCATGTATGGTTGTCTTAGTAGCTATACATAGTCACTCATATTAACGTGTCAGGAATGAAGTGATCTAAGTGTTTAATACATTACAGAAAGTGGAAACTGGAAAATATGGATCCAATGCGATATTCAAATAGTTTGTTGCCATTACAATAGTTTGTTGCTAATATTTGATAAACAAATTCTAATTGTTATAAACTTAAAAGGTTCCATTTCAATAGTTTGTTACCAAAATTGTTATAAGCAAATTCAATCTTATCTCGATTGACAGAGATAAGGTCGCTTGAATTATGTATTCTAAGAATTAAAAGTTGCTACAACACAAGCTTAGAGAATGTTTTCTAAGGTATGTGTTGAATCGTGTTTTATGGATGGAAAATTGAAAAAGATCTAACCCTTTAAATTAACAAAATTCTAAAATTACACTAAGGAATTCGTTAAATTTAGACTCCTAAAAGTTATAAAACTACATTCACTAACGATTCACTAAATCCATTTAAATCACACATGAATGAATGAATAAATCTACTATTTGTGTAGTACATGAATATCAACAATAATATATAACAAAATGTGTAAAATCTGGGTGTTTCAAATTGTAGCCATTACACACCAAACATAAATTAAAACTGTTAGGAGATTTCACAAAATACAACCATAAAAAAACATGTACTTGTTAAAACCACAGAGAGTCTTCAAAATAAGTGTTTCTACTTAAATTTCATAAGAAATGTTTTTGATAAGCTTCTAACTGTTCAGCTTAGATGCCTTCTTACGGGTTCTTCTTGTGTTAGAGGATAGCTCACTAGCATTTAGAATATCAAGATTTTGAACCGTTAGTTTCACATTCAGACTTGTACGAGAATGTCACACCCTGACCGCAACGGAAATGGTAGTCGGGGCATGATTGGGTTTTCATCAAAGCTCATGACATTTACTATAAAGTTTCATATTTATTATTTCTTTTTAAAGAAGAAATTACAATAAACATACAAGCACAACATGTTCAAATACATTTTTCATTACTTCTTTATTTTTCTTCTAAGGCAATTTCCTATGTGTTCCTTGCTTCAACCTGTCCACCTTTATCATATGTAAAAATAGGGTTTTGGGTCAACAAAAGTTGGCGAGTGAATCTTATTTAAATGTTTGAAAGAATTAGTTATATTGGTTATTTCAATAAAAATGTGCATAACCAAATATGAGTATACGTATATGTAAATTAAACCATAAAACACATAATATCAATTAATGCACACACACACATATCAAATGATGAACAATGAGATCAAGGCTCAATCAAACGGAGCCGATCTAATGAGGCACCTGATGCTCAACCCGTCTCCAACGAGGAACTGATGGGCCTAATGAATGATTTGCACGCAACTTGACAAAATGTAAACACGCAATACAACAAACAACATTTACATCACACGTACGATCATATAATGGTAATAGCACAAGTGTTTGAATAAAAGATATAAATAAATGACACATGATAAACCCCAAAACATGAATAAAAAGGGAAATTTGTAAGAATTCACTCACAGTGGGTGCGTTTTTCTTGATTGATGAAGAGTGCGCACGAATTGAGGATTTAACCGACGAAGAAGACTAACCTAGATAATAACGCAATAATTCGATAAATATATAAAAATTAATATTTTTAGTTAATGCTTTTTATTAGATTTTTAGGTTATTTTTATGGTAATTAATACAAATTTTTAAGCTTTAAACCTTATTTTTAAGTATTTAATTAATTTTTAGTGAAAGTAAAAATTATTTTAAGTATTAAAATTTACCTTTTTTTTCAGGTTGACTGTCAAACGGCCGGACTGACTAAATTAATTGCACGTGTGAGGTTCGAACGCGGATCTGCCTAATACTGGCACGCAGCTCTACCAACTGAGCTACGTGTCTAACCCTAAGATCTCTGATTTTAAATTATTCTTATATACTAATTAGAATATTTCAGAAATTAATTATTTTTAAAAACAGTTTTAAAACCTAAAACCTGTTGGACCGGTGTTCACCACCGAAATCGAACCCACGACGTTGGTTATTGTTTGCACCCAGCCCAACCAACTGGGCTGGGTGTCTAACCCATTTAATATAGAAATTATAATGTTTTTATAATCTTACTGAACAGCAAACTTATTAAGTTTTAAGAAAAAAAAAGGTTTTTTTTTATTCCTGAAAACCAGCGAGGGTTAAGGTTCGAACCCGGGACGTGCGTCTTATGTTTGCACACAGTCCACCACTGGACTGTGTGTCTAAACCGGTTATAACCCGGTTTTTATTATATTTATATACATCTTAACACTTCATCTTCTTCCTTAAAACAAACCCAGAACAAGATCCGACTGTTATCATTTTTAACAGTTCTGGGTTAACTATTTGAAATCTAGAATGTACTAAAAACAAGGTATAAAAAGGTTTAGGAGTTTTATACCAACTGAAACAAGGTTCCGGTTTTCCGGCGATACCTCCGGCGAGTGCAAGGATTTCCCGGCAATGTGCTTTGAAAGAAAATTTCAAGAAGAGAGTGCGGTTCTGAGCGAATTGATCATAAGGAATTGGTTTGATATTTATAAGGTGAACAAGCTGTTTCGGTTTTGATTTAGAGACCCAAAAATCACGGTCAATGATTTCAATTCTTAAAAGAAACGGTTTTGAACCAATTGTGTTTTAAATACGGTTATAACTGATATTCATCCATCAATTACATGCGTTTGTTAAACAGAATCCGATGATTGAGCTAAATCTATTTAAATGGCGGTTTCGGCAGTTATCAACGTTCAAATTTGCAGGTTTAGCGAAGATGCGTATAAGTTCTAATGATTTTTATTTTAATCACAAGTGGTGCGTGTAGCTCAGTGGTGTATGCGGTGTGTGTGGTTGATGGGTACCCAGGTTCGAAACCCGGCTGCCCCATTTTTTTAATATTATTATTTTTTATTCCCTTTCATAACAAAGTAACTTATTATTCTTAAAAAAATATTGGTTATAAAATAAATTATTTAATACTTATGATTACATAACGAAACACTAAAATAATTACTTGAATTCAAAAGGAGCGGGTTCTTGATACTCGTTTTACACGAATATTACAGTATCTCCTAGTTTTAGAAATTTCATCCCGAAATTTAAGTAGAAGCTGTAATAGGGAAAAGATTTGAGTCTTTGCGTTCCCAATTGAACTTAGATTCTCGTTTTGACTTTCAATGTACTCTGGCTACGATCTAAATATCTCTTAACAAGAAGGAGAGGTATGATGTTAGGATTTGACGTTTACATGCGAAGTTTTGAATTTTTAATTGAGGCGGTAACGTTCCTAGTAAGGGTTGAATGCCCAGCTACAGGAATCGCTTTTTGATGCCTAAAGTATAAAAATGTGAAACATTGATAAACAGAGTTGATTGACTGGGTATGATCTCATGCATAAGAGTTTTGAGAGAATTGATGCGTTGAAAAGATAAGGTTATATCAAAACAAAAACTTCAACTATGACGATATTAAAACCTACACGGAACTTCTCTTAACCGCCTGACAATGCTTTTGATCCTTTGACAAGAATACTTATATATAGGAAGTACCAGCGGCGTATCCACCATATTCTTGTCAAATTTTCATTGGCTTTGTCAGTAAGTTATGATTAGTTCTATGTGACTCTAAAACATAAATAAACACAACAACCAAAGCTTGAGTCTCAAATCGGAAAGGATATATGACTGAATGACGACAATACCTCTCTCGTTTGCTATGATGAAGGGGTCAGTCTATGAAAAAGTGAGACACGACCCAACTTCGAGATACGTCGTGATGTATGATGATATGAAGATTAAATCAAAGATATGAAATAAAACAGTAATATCAATTTGCATTTAAAATTCTTGGCTACGTAAATTCCCAAATTATAACAGGGATGCGTAAAGATTGAGAAAAGATTAAGAACTAGATGGTTGGAGTTGAGTCTTGATTCTTGGTGAGGGAAGGCTAGTTGGGTTGTTCGTTTGGGCTGTTATTATCTTCAACAGGATTGGCGTTGATGTTGTAAGCTCTTCCTCTTGCTGGTGGTAGTGCTGGGTTTTCTTGATTTGCTTGGTTAACTGGGTTTTTGGGCGTTTATGATGTTAACCAATCGAGGGCACGTGTTTCTAAAATGGGTAGGGTCCCCACAATTAAAGCAAGCTCGAACATGTGGAAACATGGGGTATTGGGGTTGTTGATATGATTGGATCATGTTTTGGGTAGGGGTGAAGCTTGGTTTCGAGGGGTGCGACAAGTTTTGCTCAAATGACCATAACGCCCACAATTAGCACATAGTCGACAAGGTATGGTAGATGGATGGTGATAAAAACAGGTGTTGCATTGAGGGTGAGGTCAAATGTAAGGTTTCTTATTTGGGTAATAGGGTTGGGTGCTACTTGAGTGATTGGGATAGCTTGGAGGGGTACGGCTTGTGGAGCTGGTTGATTGCCTTGGGTGACAACGAAATTTTACCCATCTCGTTTTCTCTTAGAAGTGGGTTGAGAAGAGGATTCGGTCTGGGTTGAGCTTGAGGTTTCAGTTGATGCTTTATCCTTCTTCTTCTCCTTCTTGAAGTCTTCATTCCGTATGTGGTTTTCGGTGAGCTCTGTAGCTAACTCCATTGCTGCTTCCAAAGTTGCAGGTGTGGTACTTATTACAGGGTCTTGAATTTTTGAAGGAAGACCTCGAATGTAGTGCTCTATCAAACGGTAGAGGGGAGTGAACAAGTTGGGGACCATCTGATTCAACTCAAGGAATCTCTTGTTGTATGTGGTGTGGTCACCCTCCTTTTGTTACAAAGAGGAGAACTCATCTTCTACTTTCTTGATTTCTCTTCTTGGACAGAAACGTCTTGTCATGATCTCCCTCAGCTCTTCCCAATTCAAAGTTATAGCATCCTCAGCACCTCGTTTGCCCTTCTCTGTATTCCACCATATAAGTGCTACTCTGAACAAACGACCGGTAGCATATCGCACCTTGCGATCATCGGGGCAGTCGCAATTGAGAAAAGTGTTTTCCATCTCCTCAAACCAATGGAGGAGAGCGGTGACACCTTCAGTCCCTTCGTATTTTGGAGGATCGCAGGATTTGAAATGCTTGAAGGTGCATTTAGTGGTGTTGAGAGGAGGGTTGGCGACATTTTGTCCTTCTAGATTGGTTGGGGTGATAGGATTGGCGACAAGGGCTTGTTGGACTTGAACTACAATGTTGGGTATTACGACGGCCATTTGTTGAGCGATTTGGGCAGCCATGCGCCCGCGGGATTTTCCTGATCTCATACCTCTACGAGAGAGACTAGAAGACATCTATAGGGAATACGTATCGAGAGTATGAGTTTGACGTTTTAGGTGTCATGTGTCGTATTTAGAAATGAACATTCACAAAACAAATGAAGTAAATTAATTTGCTACATCCATTGGATGTCTTGGGCTTTGCTCATGTTTGGACCTCCATATGTCCCCTTACTTGGCCTTGGTAGTCATGTGGGCCCCCATGACTACTGGGCTCTGGTAGGGTTCATATTGGTGTTTGCCTGTTAACACTTGCGCCACCCGAATGAAAATCGTAAAACATGACAGCGAAGTATAATGTCGGAGGGTGTCCTGGTATGGACACAATGACATCTCAAAGTAGGGTTAGTTCGAACGACGTTTGGTGTGGCATGCTTTGGCCTAATAGGTCCTTCGTACTCTCATCGTTAGTCCCCAGGTAGGCAAACTAGTCCGTTATATTGGATTTATACGAATGCCAACCTAGACAGGACGTTTCGACTACCGGTACTTGTACCCTTCCAGTTACTACATGCCCGTCGTAGAACTCACTTTGATGAGATTGAAAAACGAAAAATGCCACAAAATATTGAATAAAGGAAATATGAGGATGATTTGAATATGTGAACATTGAAATCGCGTGATGAATGTATATGTAAGCATGTTATGTTTGACAACAAGTATAACTCATTAAGTATCACATAAAATGATAGTGGAAGTGTTTGCATGCATTTGTGTGTGTAATAAATACGAAACAAACAAACTCATGAGTTTGCATGTAACCACATAAACAATTAAAATCTAATCAACTATAGTATAGGCTCTAAGGGTCTAATAACCTATCCTATATCCCTATAGTCAAAAACTCTGAGACCAATCTGTCACACCCTGACCCGCAACGGAAATGGTAGTCGGGGCATGATTGGGTTTTCATCAAAGCTCATGACATTACTATAAAGTTTTATATTTATTATTTCTTTTTAAAGAAGAAATTACAATAAACATACAAGCACAACATGTTCAAATACATTTTTCATGACTTCTTTATTTTTCTTTTAAGGCAATTTCCTATGTGTTCCTTGCTTCAACCTGTCCACCTGTATCATGTGTAAAAATAGGGTTTTGGGTCAACAAAAGTTGGCGAGTGAATCTTATTTAAATGTTTGAAAGAATTATTTATATTGGTTATTTGAATAAAAATGTGCATAACCAAATATGAGTATACGTATATGTAAATTAAACCACAAAACACATAATATCAATTAATGCACACACACACATATCAAATGATGAACAATGAGATCAAGGCTCAATCAAACGGAGCCGATGTAATGAGACACCTGATGCTCAACCCGTCTCCAACTAGGAACTTGTAACATTTGTAAAAAACGGGTTTCCAAAACCCGCTCCGTTTTGTAACCGAATATCAAGTTATAAATGTCACGTTGTGTATTTATGGTTATTTTGATTTTTAATGATACATAATTAATAAACAAACTAAACTATAAAAATTATTTTTCATAAAAAGTGAAAACAAAATAAATAAAAATAGCATGTTGCTGCCGGGACTCGAACCCGGGTCAGCCGAATTATAATTTCAAAGACTTAACACTCACACGTTTAACCACTCCGCCACTTGTTTGTTTTCTGTCATCTTTAGGAAACAAATAGATTTTATGGACTAAGGTAAATCAATCGATTACACCAATTGTAACTGAAATCGGTTATCAAACACTCAAAGACGATCTGGATACTCGCGATTCAACGAGTATAACCGATAAACTGATGATTCCAATCAATGCTGCCGTGAATGTAACTTGAATTCAGAAGTGAATCGGTTTAATAACCGAAAACTTTCAATTCTCGGATTACTTCAATCTTAGACCTCTCCTGCGACTCAAAATACTCTGCAAGACCTTCAATTGCATTTCCGCAACTTTACAGTCCACCGAAGAAGCTTAAATCAACTCGCCGGAAAAATTCTGCAAGTCGCCGGAAAACCGAGACTCACATCCACACGGTAATTCCTTCGACTCTTTCTGTTTCAATCATGTGATTAACGAAGAAGACGAAGACGCAGTATAACATAAGACTAATAAAAATCGATATAATGAACGGGTTAGACACACAGTCCAGCGGTGGACTGTGTGCAAACATATACACATACAGCGCGAGTTCGAATCCTGTCCCAGCTTTACTCTCTATGTAATAAAATGCCTTTTTGATTAAAGCTGAACTGGGTTAACTCCGTTAGTTGTTAAGTATAATAAAAACCGAAATATTAACCAGGTTAGACACACAGTCCAGCGGTGGACTGTGTGCAACACTAAGTCGTACGTCACGCGTTCGAGTCTGGTTAACGGCACCGGTTCGATGATTTAAAATCTTTTTGAAATTAAAAGAATTTTGGTTAAATCAAATTAGTATATAAATATAATTAAAAACAAGATTATTTCGGGATAGACACGTAGCTCAGTTGGTAGAGCTGCGTGCACGCGTACGGGAGGTCTCGGGTTCGAGTCTCACCCAGCGCATTCATGCACACTGACCGAACCGGTTCAGCAGGTCAACAAGTCAACGGTCAACGGTCAACGCAAAATAAACAATTTTTTTTATATTTTTATTTATTTAATTTAATTTAAAAATCAATTAAAAATACTTAAAAATAACATTTTTAAAGATAGAAAATAGCCTTAAACTCACAAAAATATATCTAAAAATTCCATTAAAATCCTTAATAAAATCCACTCATTTACTATATTTTTCTGTTATTATTTAGGTTAGTAATTCTCGTTGTTCAATTCTCCCGACTCGTGCGCATCTCATCATCTCCAATCAAACGCACCCATTGTGAGTGAATCTTACAAATTCCCCGTTTTAATCACGTTTTGGGGTGTATCATGTGTCTTGCTATATATTATATTTAAATCATTGTGCATACATCATATCATGAACATGTGTATTCAGTTTGTTTCAACTGTTGTGTGGTTATCGTTAGATGCAATTTATTATTTTCAGTACATGCAATTTCATAGGTCGCCGCTCCCCATTACATTATGAGCGTGAACCTGGCGTGCCCACATACGATCGGCTCCGTTTGATTGAGCCTTGATCGCACAGACATTTTTCATTTTCAGTACATGCAATACGATCGGCTCCGTTTGATTGAGCCTTGATCGCACAGTTTCATTCATGTTATTTATCGTATGATGTTGGTATGTTAATGTATGTTATCATGTGTTATTGTATATTATAGTTGTGATTGCTATTGCTACTGCTTGGTTATTTACATTTGCTCATTTATGATTATGCACAATTTTTCATTGATAAACTAACAAGAAAATCAATAACAAATGTTTATCTAACAAGGTTCACTCGCCAACTTATGTTGACCCAAAAAACCCCCATTTTTACACATGATACAGGTGAACCAGCTGCAGCCAGAAACACATAGGATTGGACTAGAAGAATAAAATGATTTAGAGTTTGGGATTGTTATGTTTGGTTTATTTTCTTTGTATTGTATGGACATGTTTGGATATTTGGAAATGTAACTTTGACTTTAATAAATATGAAACATATTAGTAAATATCATGAGCTTTGGTGATAACCCAATTATGCCCCGACTCTTATTCCGCTGCGGGTCGGGGTGTGACAGATTGGTATCAGAGCCATGACTATAGGGATATAGGATAGGTTACTAGACCCTTAGAGCCTATACTATAGTTGATTAGAAACTTATAAGATTTTTGTGTGTTACATGCCAAATTTCATGATGTTTATATCTTTTATGTTAAATGTTACATTCAATGTTATGCAAGAATGTTCATAAGTATATATTATCATATAATGCCTATCATGAATCATATACTCATAACATATCGCATCCATGAAAGCACACACCACATCATGATTGCTTTTACAATGATTTTTGTGTTTTCAAATCTCATCAAAGTGAGTTCTCATGACGGGCATGTAGTAACTGGAAGGGTACCAGTACCGGTAGTCGGAACGTCCTGTCTAGGCTGGCATTCGTATAAATCCAAAATAAAGGACCAGTTTGCCTACATGGGGACTAACGATGAGAGTACGAAGTACCTATTAGGCCAAAGCATGCTATACCAAACGTCGTGTGAGCCAACCCCACTTTGAGTTGTCATTGTGTCTACACCTGGACACATTCCGACCATACATCTCGTAAACATATTTTGTGGTTTGCATTCGGGTGATGCAAGTGTTAAATCGCCAATACTAATGTGAATCCTACCAAGCCAATAGCCATGGGGGCCCACATGACTATATAGGTGAAGGTATGGGAGACATTTGAGGCCCAACATGAGCAAACCCAAGACATCCTATGGATGTAGTTGCATTATTGATATTTATGTTATTTTCATTTTTCATAAAGACACATGACACCTAAAAAGACTCCATAAACTCACAATCTTCTTACGTATGTTCCTGTAGATGTCGTCCAGACAACAACGAAGGGGTAAAAGATCAGGAAGGTCTCAGGAACGCTTGGCCACACACATCGCGAAACAAATGGCCACGATACTGCCTGACATTATGGTCCAAGTACAACAAGCTCTCGCCACAAATCCCACTAATCATCCCCAACAACATGACCAGAACATCGACAACCCTCCTACCAGCAAGTGCTCATACAAACATTTTGTGATCCTCCTAAATTTGAAGGGACCGAAGGTGTCACTGCTCTTCTACATTGGTTCGAGGAGATGGAAAACACCTTCCTCAACTGCGATTGTCCTGAGGATCGCAAGGTTCGATACGCCACCGGGAGACTATTTGGGGTAGCTCTCACTTGGTGGAATACTGAAAAAGGGAAGAGGGGTATTGATGATGCAATGGCCTTAACTTGGGAGGAGTTAAGGGAAATCATGACCAGGCGTTTCTGTCCTAGGAGTGAAATTAAAAAGTTGGAGGACGAATTTCATTCTTTAAAGCAGAAGGAGGGTGATCACACCACCTATAACAAGAGATTCTTAGAGTTGAACCAAATGGTTCCAAATTTGTTTACCCCAACTTATCGTTTGATCGAACATTATATTCGAGGACTTCCCTCGAAAATTCAAGATTCAGTTCTCAGCATTTCACCGGTATCACTTGAAGCTGCTATGGAGCTAGCAACTGAACTGACCGAGAATCGAATTCGCAACGGGAAGTTTAAAGAAGAGAAAAAGAAAGCCCCTGTTGAGGGTCAAACTTCAAACCATTCCATCTCTTCCTCTAAGTTTACTAACAAGAGGAAGCGCAACACCAGAAACTTCGCCGTTACACAAACCAACTCCCCTATTCCTGCTGCACCCATTACCCAAGTCGCTCCTTCACCTGCACCATACAAAAGACCCTACTCTGGCCCGTTACCAAAATGTAACCGTTGCCAATATCACCATTCTCCTGATTATCCTTGCCAGCATTGCACCGGCTGTGGTCGCGCGGGTCATACTGTTCAAACCTGCTGCATGCCCCAGCGAACGAACCGCCACCAACCTTTAACCCAAACCCACCAACAATTAATGGGTCAAGCCCAACAACCCCTACTATTACCACCCACCCAACATTTAGCCCAAACATATTACCAACCCATTTATCCTATGGGTCAACCTATGCGGGCTTGCTACAATTGTGGAGACCCAAGCCATTTCAGAAACACTTGTCCAAGGTTGGTAAACATTATTCATGCTCAGGCCCAAGCCAACCCGGTGAATCAAGCGAACCAAGCTCCTCCACCTGCAAGAGGAAGAGCTTTCAATATCAACGCTAGAGCTGACGGCAACGTGGTTAACGGTACGTTCCTTATAAATGGTAGATATGCCTCTATGTTATTTGATACTGGTGCGGATAGAAGTTTTGTGTCCTTAGAATTTGAACCTATCTTAAACCAAAATCGGGATAAGCTCATGGAATCCATAAGGGTAGAAGTTGCTGACGGGAAACCAGTTTCATTAAACTCTATTATACGCAACTGTACACTCACCTTAAACGACCACGATTTCTCAGTCGACCTTATTCCTATGAAGCTGGGAAGTTTTGATATCATAATTGGTATGGACTGGCTCAGTCAACATCAGGCAGAAGTTGTATGTCGCGAAAAATTTATACGTATTCCTCTTTCAAACGGTCAGACTCTTCGAATCTTTGGAGAAACCTCGTCGAAAGAGCTCAGCTTAATGTCTTGTCTTCAAGCCCAAAAATATCTTCGCAAAAATTATGTCGCGTTTTTAGCTCATATCATCAACAAGGGAACCATGGAGAAGAAACTTGAAGACATCCCAGTAGTAAAAGATTTCCCGCAAGTTTTTCCTGACGACATTTCAGGACTTCCTCCAGTTAGAGAAGTCGAATTCCGTATTGATCTTATACCTGGTGCTACACCAGTTGCAAAGTCTCCTTATAGGTTAGCCCCCTCTGAAATGCAAGAGCTAGCCAGTCAATTACAAAAGTTGACTGATATGTCAACATACGTCCTAGTTCATCGCCTTGGGGTGCACCTGTCCTTTTTGTAAAGAAGAAAGATGGATCGCTTCGTATGTGCATCGACTACAGAGAGCTCAACAAATTAACAATCAAGAATCGCTATCCATTACCTCGCATTGATGATCTTCTTGACCAACTTCAAGGTGCCAGCTACTTTTCCAAAATCGACCTTCGATCTGGTTATCATCAACTTAGAGTACATGAAGAAGACGTCCCAAAGACCGCATTCCAAACTCGTTATGGTCATTATGAATTCATGGTCATGCCATTTGGTTTAACCAACGCTCCAGCAGTCTTCATGGACCTAATGAACAGAGTCTGCAAACCTTATCTTGACCGATTTGTTATAGTCTTCATCGACGACATTCTTATTTATTCAAAGTCTAAGTCCGATCATGAGCGTCATCTTCGACTCATCCTTACACTTCTAGAGAATGAAAAGCTTTACGCCAAATTCTCCATATGCGAATTCTAGTTAAAAGAGGTGCAATTCCTCGGACATGTAGTCAATGACAAGGGAATACATGTCGACCCCTCAAAGATCAAAGCGGTACAAGAATGGCAAGCTCCACGTACACCAACTGAAGTAAGATCTTTTCTTGGTTTGGCTGGTTATTATCGTCGTTTTATTTCAAACTTCTCTCGCATTGTTGTACCACTCACGGCTTTAACTCATAAGGGAAAACCTTTTATATGGGGACCCAAACAAGGAGAAGCCTTCCAAACCCTTAAACAAAAACTTTGTGATGCACCAATCCTCACTCTTCTTGAAGGTTGTGATGATTTCGTGGTCTATTGCGACGCGTCAGGGCAAGGATTAGGCTGCGTTCTAATGCAAAGAGGAAAAGTTATAGCTTATGCTTCGAGAAAACTCAAGACGCATGAGAAGAACTACACCACCCATGACCTAGAACTTGGAGCCGTTGTGTTCGCTCTTAAGATATGGAGACATTATCTCTATGGTACTAAGTGTGAAATATACACTGACCACAAGAGTCTTCAACATATCTTCAATCAAAAGGAGTTAAACATGAGGCAACGAAGATGGGTCGAACTTCTAAATGACTACGACTGTGAAATTCGATACCACCCTGGCAAAGCAAATGTGGTGGCTGATGCACTTAGTCGAAAGGGTTATGCGAACTCCATTCGTCTTTTATGTTCGCAAATCATAACTGACATTAAAGATCAAATTCGAGAAGCCCAACATGTTTCAGTAACGGAAGATGATGTACGAAAGGAGATGTCCTGTGGAGCTGAACTTAAAATTGAAACTAAATCTGACGGTATTCTGTACTACCTAGATCGTATCTGGATTCCTGACCACAACAATCTTCGTGAAATTCTTATGAATGAAGCTCACAAAACGCGATACTCTATACACCCAGGAGCCGATAAGACGTATCAAGACCTACGATATACCTATTGGTGGCCTGGAATGAAGAAGGATATTGCTGTTTTTGTTTCTAAGTGCCTTACATGTTCCAAGGTGAAAGCTGAACACCAAATACCCTCAGGACTTCTGGTCCAACCTGAAATACCTGTATGGAAGTGGGAAAATATAACCATGGACTTCATTACTGGGTTACCTCGCACTTCTGGTGGGTATGACACTATATGGGTAATAATTGACCGACTTACAAAATCAGCTCACTTTATTCCTATCCGCGAAGATTTCAAGAACGAAAAACTTGCTCGTATTTATATCAGCGAAATCGTAAGTCGACATGGGGTACCGTTAAGCATTATTTCTGATCGTGATGGTCGTTTCACTTCACGAACATGGCAAGCAGTACAATCCGCTATGGGTACACGATTAGATCTCAGTACCGCCTATCATTCTCAAACTGATGGACAATCTGAGCGCACTATTCAAACTCTTGAAGATATGCTTCGAGCATGTGTTATAGACTTCAAGGGAAATTGGGACGCTCATCTACCATTAGTAGAATTTTCGTATAACAACAGCTATCATTCAAGTATCGGCATGGCACCTTTTGAAGCCTTATATGGTCGTAAGTGCCGATCTCCAGTATGTTGGCACGAAATTGGGGAAGCTCAAATCACTGGTCCAGAATTGATCCAAGAAACCACAGACAAGATCCATCAAATCCGAAATAATCTTCTAGCGGCTCAAAGTCGTCAAAAGATTTATGCAGATAAACGACGGAAGCCTTTAGAGTATAACATTGGTGATCATGTACTTCTAAAAGTATCACCGTGGAAGGGAGTAGTTCGTTTTGGTCAAAAAGGAAAGCTAGCACCACGCTACGTAGGACCTTTCAAGATACTCGAAAGAGTAGGACCTGTAGCATACAAGCTTGATCTACCAGAAGAACTCAACAGGATTCATCCCACATTCCACGTATCAAACTTGAAGAAGTGCCTCGCTGATGAAAACCTCCACATTCCTCTGGAAGATATTCAGATTGATGAATCTATGCATTTTATTGAAAGACCAGTAGAGATCATGGACTTCGGAGAGAAACGTCTACGACGAAGTCGCATTCCAATTGTTAGGGTACGCTGGTAGTCGAAACGGGGACTTGAGTTTACTTGGGAACGTGAAGACTCAATGCGCGAAAAATACCCACATCTTTTTCCTACTAATACTTAAATTTCGGGACGAAATTCCTAAAAGTAGGGGATACTGTAACATTTGTCAAAAACGGGTTTCCAAAACCCGCTCTGTTTTGTAATCGAATATCAAGTTATAAATGTCACGTTGTGTATTTATGGTTATTTTGATTTTTAATGATACATAATTAATAAACAAACTAAACTATAAAAATTATTTTTGATAAAAAGTGAAAACAAAATAAATAAAAATAGCATGTTGCTGCCGGGACTCGAACCCGGGTCAGCCGAATTATAATTTCAAAGACTTAACACTCACACGTTTAACCACTCCGCCACTTGTTTGTTTTCTGTCATCTTTAGGAAACAAATAGATTTTATGGACTAAGGTAAATCAATCGATTACACCAATTGTAACTGAAATCGGTTATCAAACACTCAAAGACGATCTGGATACTCGCGATTCAACGAGTATAACCGATAAACTGATAATTCCAATCAATGCTGCCGTGAATGTAACTTGAATTCGGAAGTGAATCGGTTTAATAACCGAAAACTTTCAATTCTCGGACTACTTCAATCTTAGACCTCTCCTGCGACTCAAAATACTCTGCAAGACCTTCAATTGCATTTCCGCAACTTTACAGTCCACCGGAGAAGCTTAAATCAACTCGCCGGAAAAATTCTGCAAGTCGCCGGAAAATCGAGACTCACATCCACACGGTAATTCCTTCGACTCTTTCTGTTTCAATCATGTGATTAATCGGTCACTAACACAACTCCACCATCAGAATCAATCCTAGTCAACGTTTGTCGAAAATCCTACCTTAGCCGGAAAACTTCTGAAACTTCCGGAAACACACCGAGAACTGGTATGACCTTTCAAACTTCTGTTAAACTTTGATTAAGTGCCTCAACTTCACAAATAATCGAACAAAACTGTTAATTGATTTTAACAGCCAGAGTTCACTTCCAGAACCGACGGACCTCTGCCGGAATTCTGTGAACAACACTGATCGGTACGTCTTTTTCCCCAAACTCTCTCCATTCTTTACCTTTAAATTACTTATAATGTTTGAAAATCGAATATGACATGAATCAGTCAAAAACAGTTGGACTTGGTTTTCTGGGTAAAATTAACGAAGAAGACGAAGACGCAGTATAACATAAGACTAATAAAAATCGATATAATGAACGGGTTAGACACACAGTCCAGCGGTGGACTGTGTGCAAACATATACACATACAGCGCGAGTTCGAATCCTGTCCCAGCTTTACTCTCTATGTAATAAAATGCCTTTTTGATTAAAGCTGAACCGGGTTAACTCCGTTAGTTGTTAAGTATAATAAAAACCGAAATATTAACCAGGTTAGACACACAGTCCAGCGGTGGACTGTGTGCAACACTAAGTCGTACGTCACGCGTTCGAGTCTGGTTAACGGCACCGGTTCGATGATTTAAAATCTTTTTGAAATTAAAAGAATTTTGGTTAAATCGAATTAGTATATAAATATAATTAAAAACAAGATTATTTCAGGTTAGACACGTAGCTCAGTTGGTAGAGCTGCGTGCACGCGTACGGGAGGTCTCGGGTTCGAGTCTCACCCAGCGCATTCATGCACACTGACCGAACCGGTTCAGCAGGTCAACAAGTCAACGGTCAACGGTCAACGCAAAATAAACAATTTTTTTTATATTTTTATTTATTTAATTTAATTTAAAAATCAATTAAAAATACTTAAAAATAACATTTTTAAAGATAGAAAATAGCCTTAAACTCACAAAAATATATCTAAAAATTCCATTAAAATCCTTAATAAAATCCACTCATTTACTATATTTTTCTGTTATTATTTAGGTTAGTAATTCTCGTTGTTCAATTCTCCCGACTCGTGCGCATCTCATCATCTCCAATCAAACGCACCCATTGTGAGTGAATCTTACAAATTCCCCGTTTTAATCACGTTTTGGGGTGTATCATGTGTCTTGCTATATATTATATTTAAATCATTGTGCATACATCATATCATGAACATGTGTATTCAGTTTGTTTCAACTGTTGTGTGGTTATCGTTAGATGCAATTTATTATTTTCAGTACATGCAATTTCATAGGTCGCCGCTCCCCATTACATTATGAGCGTGAACCTGGCGTGCCCACATACGATCGGCTCCGTTTGATTGAGCCTTGATCGCACAGACATTTTTCATTTTCAGTACATGCAATACGATCGGCTCCGTTTGATTGAGCCTTGATCGCACAGTTTCATTCATGTTATTTATCGTATGATGTTGGTATGTTAATGTATGTTATCATGTGTTATTGTATATTATAGTTGTGATTGCTATTGCTACTGCTTGGTTATTTACATTTGCTCATTTATGATTATGCACAATTTTTCATTGATAAACTAACAAGAAAATCAATAACAAATGTTTATCTAACAAGGTTCACTCGCCAACTTATGTTGACCCAAAAAACCCCCATTTTTACACATGATACAGGTGAACCAGCTGCAGCCAGAAACACATAGGATTGGACTAGAAGAATAAAATGATTTAGAGTTTGGGATTGTTATGTTTGGTTTATTTTCTTTGTATTGTATGGACATGTTTGGATATTTGGAAATGTAACTTTGACTTTAATAAATATGAAACATATTAGTAAATATCATGAGCTTTGGTGATAACCCAATTATGCCCCGACTCTTATTCCGCTGCGGGTCGGGGTGTGACAGATTGGTATCAGAGCCATGACTATAGGGATATAGGATAGGTTACTAGACCCTTAGAGCCTATACTATAGTTGATTAGAAACTTATAAGATTTTTGTGTGTTACATGCCAAATTTCATGATGTTTATATCTTTTATGTTAAATGTTACATTCAATGTTATGCAAGAATGTTCATAAGTATATATTATCATATAATGCCTATCATGAATCATATACTCATAACATATCGCATCCATGAAAGCACACACCACATCATGATTGCTTTTACAATGATTTTTGTGTTTTCAAATCTCATCAAAGTGAGTTCTCATGACGGGCATGTAGTAACTGGAAGGGTACCAGTACCGGTAGTCGGAACGTCCTGTCTAGGCTGGCATTCGTATAAATCCAAAATAAAGGACCAGTTTGCCTACATGGGGACTAACGATGAGAGTACGAAGTACCTATTAGGCCAAAGCATGCTATACCAAACGTCGTGTGAGCCAACCCCACTTTGAGTTGTCATTGTGTCTACACCTGGACACATTCCGACCATACATCTCGTAAACATATTTTGTGGTTTGCATTCGGGTGATGCAAGTGTTAAATCGCCAATACTAATGTGAATCCTACCAAGCCAATAGCCATGGGGGCCCACATGACTATATAGGTGAAGGTATGGGGGACATTTGAGGCCCAACATGAGCAAACCCAAGACATCCTATGGATGTAGTTGCATTATTGATATTTATGTTATTTTCATTTTTCATAAAGACACATGACACCTAAAAAGACTCCATAAACTCACAATCTTCTTACGTATGTTCCTGTAGATGTCGTCCAGACAACAACGAAGGGGTAAAAGATCAGGAAGGTCTCAGGAACGCTTGGCCACACACATCGCGAAACAAATGGCCACGATACTGCCTGACATTGTGGTCCAAGTACAACAAGCTCTCGCCACAAATCCCACTAATCATCCCCAACAACATGACCAGAACATCGACAACCCTCCTACCAGCAAGTGCTCATACAAACATTTCAAGTCTTTTGATCCTCCTAAATTTGAAGGGACCGAAGGTGTCACTGCTCTCCTACATTGGTTCGAGGAGATGGAAAACACCTTCCTCAACTGCGATTGTCCTGAGGATCGCAAGGTTCGATACGCCACCGGGAGACTATTTGGGGTAGCTCTCACTTGGTGGAATACTGAAAAAGGGAATATGGGTATTAATGATGCAATGGCCTTAACTTGGGAGGAGTTAAGGGAAATCATGACCAGGCGTTTCTGTCCTATGAGTGAAATTAAAAAGTTGGAGGACGAATTTCATTCTTTAAAGCAGAAGGAGGGTGATCACACCACCTATAACAAGAGATTCTTAGAGTTGAACCAAATGGTTCCAAATTTGTTTAATATTATTATTTTTTTTATTCCCTTTTATAACAAAGTCACTTATTATTCTTAAAAAAAAATATTGGTTATAAAATAAATTATTTAATACTTATATTACATAACGAAACGCTAAAATAATTACTTGAATTTCAAAAGGAGTGGGTTCTTGATACTCGTTTTACACGAATGTTACAGAGAATCCTTTTCAACTTCAACGGCGGAAGAGTCGGACATAACAACTAATCACAAAACAACTAATCAAATTTTATATAAGATAAGGAAGTCTCAAAACAGATTAAACCTACATTCAAAAAAACCTACTCACCTTTGAAGTCAGTTCAGTACATGCTTGGGAAGATTCTGAAAGGTTAGCATCTTTCATTTCAGTTGCTTCCCGAGCGACCTAATAAATGGTACTATACAATGTTATATTAGAAAATGCAATTGTCGTTTTCAAACTTCAAAAGAAAAATAAATATATTGAACAAAGAACTTTTATTTACTACCTCATCAGCAGTCTCATCACCATTACCATTTACCGCAACCAACTCAGCAATTATTACTGTATCATCACATGTTTTTTGGACAGTGTAAACATGATACTCATTTTTAAGATTGAATTCAGAAACATCAATCTTAAAAGCCAGCTTCTTATCAACCAATCGATATATTTCGTGCGGGAAAGATTCAGTATCATTCGCCTTCACTTACCTTTCTCTTATATCACTTGCAGCTGATCCGATAATCTTCTTAACATCTCTATCAAACATAACAAAAGATACACTACCAGTCTCATCTTGCACTTGCACTTGCAGCTTGAACCTGATATATATATATATATATATATATATAGGGTGGGGTTCCAGAGTGAACACTAGTGTACTTGCGAACTGAGTGAACAAATCCTGACCATTGATTTACACACGTGTATGGCTAGGGTTTCATCATCAAATCGTTAAGTTCACTAGTGTATTTTATCATCAAATCCTGGCCATTGATTTACACACGTGTATTAATAATCAAGGGCTAGGATTAGTTCACACAGTTCACTATCATCTTGGCTTACTTTGTGGTGATGGATGTGCATTCAATACCGCATTTGGGACAAAGCAAAGTAGTGGCAGGCCTTTGAATAATTTCTTCAGAAACATTTTCAACATTCTATAAATATTCGGTTTTCAGTATCACCTTCTTGAAACACTTACAACAGCCAACATAAAACCAACCAAACTCTTCTTGCACAATCTTTATTGTAGTAACCACAACATAAGACATTTCCTGTAAAAACAATATATCCACGATCTATTAGTTTTGACAAAAAATAAGTGATAAACTGAACAAATTTATCCAAACTATACAAACTGTAGTAAAACCTGATCAATTTCACTAATCTCATCAACATGTTTGTTGATGTTATCCAGTACAAATTCTTTATGCAACGGAAAAACAGTCTGAGATGAAAGTATTGTTTGAGAAGTAGAACCAGCTGCTTGTCCTTGTTTCAGTATATGACTATTAAATAACACAAATGATTAGTATTAGCAGACAAATTAATTCAAACCAACTAAATTGTGTAAATTAAAAATACAACATATATTATATTGACAATGTACCTCCACCTTAGCTAATTAACTTCATCGATTTCTTCATTCAGAAACACTCGAGTTGCAAACTTATCACTTTGAACTGTAAATTGGTCTAAATACAAAAGCATACAAATATTATGTAAACCACGTATTATAATGGCAGCAATGAAGTGTATAATTATAATTTTCAAAAAGTAATAGAAATGACCTCTCCATTCCCTACACCTTTCATCCTGCATAACAGCCATCACATGCTGATTAGAAGTGTTTCTAGAAATGAAGTCAACAAACTGCAGAGCATAATCCTTCCACAGAGTAAATCACAAAACCAAACCCCTACATGAAAACAATAGATGTATATCATACCTCATAGAAAAAAAATTAACAACATCAAGTAGAAATATACGTACAATTAAGTTTATGCTAAATGTATATCATACCGGAATATTCTCCAAGTAGTTTAAGATAATTTATTATATCACTAAATGAGGGACACATTAACTATTATATTCACTTGAGCCATAAATTATTGATCTCATTTATAACAATATCATACAAAAACAAATTAACAACATCAAGTCAGTAGAAATTTATGACCATTTATACAATCAGATGAACATTAATTGAATAAAAACATACACTCAAAAGTAATTTATGATCATTTGAACCTGTAATAAATGAGGAACACATAACTAATATATTCACTTGAGTCATAAATTCTTAATCTCGTTTATAACAATATCATACAAAAACAAATTAACAACATCAATTCAACATAAACTTATGACCATTAATGAACCAAATCAGATGAACATTGATTGAATAAAAACATCAATATAAAGCAATTTATGATCATTTGAACCTACAATAAATGAGAAAACATTAACTCATAGATTCACTTAACAAATAAATTCTTCATCTCATTTATAACCATCACTCCACATTAAATACAAACATTCATTTGTAATCACTGAATATCTAAATGAATACTTACTCCAAGTCTTCAATATCGAAATTGATCCTCTTAGTTTATTTAGGAGGTCATCCAAAGTATTCAAGAGCTCCACACCAAACAACAGTGCCAGCAACATCTATAACAACAAATACAAAACATCAAGTAATAATCTTAAATTTGTTATGTAGAACATAAGAACAAATAAAAATACAGTACCAGCACTCAAAAATTTTATTACTTCTCCTTGAAGAATATATTTATAACGAATGAAGTTAAAACCGTTTCAACACCTTGCCAATCTCTCACACGTGTAACCATTGCACATCGATAAAAGTGGATTGTGTAATCATGTACTACAATTTTGTACTTATCAACATTTTCACCAACACCAAATTTGGAAAGAATAACAACATCGTCCTCTTGAAGTTGAGCGTCAAAAACATGTATCAAATGACTCTTAATACCAGTCTGAATCTGAACACCCTTAAGAACATTTGAACAAAGTATTTTTTTAGGATACAAACCTACAAACACACTTCGAAAGAAAAGATCATACATATACAAGAACAATATCCTAGGATACAAACCTAAACAACATTTGAACAATCTGGTGTTTATGATACAAAGCTAGAAATACTAAAAACATGAAATCAGACATATACATCCATCAAATGATGTTATACAGTAACGGAAAACACACATACACATTACCTTCTCGTCAATCAAGATCAGATCCATCTTAAACCCTTGATTCCATTTTCAGATGATTCGTGCCTTCATATTCCACATATCCTTTGTAGGGTTCAAATCATCAACAAAATCAAATTGTTCTTCTCAACTAGCATTGACATAGATTTGATTCGGATTCAAATTTCAAAATTTGAATTCGTCTAGTGAAGTGGTGAGAGATGAAGAATGAAGAGTATGAGATGTAACACCCTGTAAAATCGTGTCCAAGAGTATAGTTACACGTGTTGTATTTTAAAAATAGTCTATTAAAGACAATAAGGACTAAAGGCGTCAACATGCTCAAATGGAGCATCTGAGTGACGGTCCGATGTCAACATGCATAAATAACAGCCCTGAGTGACTGATATGTCAACATGCTCAAATCATTAGCCTCTGAGTGACATCGGAATCAACATGCTTATAATAAGCCTCTGAGTGATCCTTTTCGAAGTCCTAACTCTCATACGTGCCATTTGTTGGACGAGAGGGTTCAAATTTGTAAATATATGAAAGTTGGATAATGGAGGGACTAGAAGTGTCAACATGTTAATTCTTACCTCTGAGTGACCTTTTAACGAACCGAGAGCTCGACAATGTCACCGCATAATCCCGGGTATGCCAAGTATTGGCTACGGAGGGCTAAAAGTGCCAAAAAGGTGTTTAAAAAGGTTTTTAGAAGCTTTAATAAGTTAAGGGGTTAAAAGTGTCAAATTTTGAAACTGGCCAAAGGGCGGTCGCGTGCCGCGAGAGACCAAGCCTGGGTCTCTTGCGGGGCGCGTGAACAGGTCTGCTGCAGAAAGTTTTGGCTTGGCCTCCAAACAAAGCTCCAAAACCATTAATTCGAAACCATGGACTTGTAATCAGCTATGTCACGTTTTGGGACACTTGTAAGCTTCCTCTTAAACCCCTAAACACCTGGCTTCACATCCTTTGAGCTCTCCAACTATAAATAGGTGCTTAAGTTCTCCTCTGGAAGTTCCTAGCTAAAAGGAACATCCAACATAGTTCTTTCGCACCTTAGGAATCACTGGTAAGTGTTCCTTCTTTGTGCATTTTCGTTTATAGGCTTTTATAGCCAAAAGTCAAGCGTTTTACGGAAAGCGCTTTGACTTTCGGTTAAGACCATTATGGTCCAGCCATTGTTCGAAATGAACATGGCTAAGTGATCATAATAAGGTAGGTGTTAGTACCTATAAAAGGCACCTCCTGGAGATCACGTTTGGTAGACCAATTGACGGGTCAAAGTTAAGTTATTAAAAAGTCAAACAGGTCATTTTTCGGAAAAATCATAAATTGATCTTATATATGTTATGAAACCTGTTTTTGATACTTAAACAACTTGGTAATAATTATTAGAACATGTAAGAACATGTTTGGCTCGTCAATTTAAGTTCTAGGGTCGGTTCGCAACCGAAAGTCGCGAAGTTTGACTTCTGCTTTGGCTTTCAATTCTGACTCGATTTAGATTAGTTAGATACTGATCTAAAGTTGCATTATGATCATAATATAGTGTAGCATAACCCTCTGAGTTTATATTACATGATCATAATCAGAATCCAAGTTTATGCGCAAGTTCCATAATTATGCCATTCTTGACTAAAATGCCCTTTTTGTATAAAACAATGTTTTAAATAGTATTGAACTTGAAAATGAGTTTCTACTAATGTAATATCATGAGTAGGATTATTTGGGATGATACACCAAGTTATAAACTGAGTTTTCAAGCAAGTCCTTAAACTATGTCGATAAATGACGGTTTTAGCCCTTGTGGCTCATAAAATGATTTTAATCAATGTTTTCAAGGTAAATCATTTACCTACTGATATATTATATTAAATAACATATTTAAACATTTTAATCTGACCCTAATGTCAGTTTTCATTAAACAACGCATAAGACGTCATTTTACGACATAAGCGACATTTCGGCGCATAGTATGGTTTTAAACCATATTATTGACAAAGACTTGATACCTACTAATTTTAAAACTTATTTTAAACATAATTACACTAGGTACATGTATGAACTCAGAATCCCAAATAATTTATAAACTATGTGTAAAATGACCAAAATGCCTATTCGGTGCATTGTTTGGTCATAAAAAGTAAATTATACATATAATTGATATCATACTGATATCATAAATAAAATATTTTTCAGAATACTCATGATTATAAACTTAAAATATGTTCAAGTTCCTTTTATACGGTATATAATTATCGAAATGCCCTTATGAGGCATAGTTTCGTTTTAAAACCGTAACGGGCATACATGTTGATATTCTACTGATATCTTAAACTTATTTAAAATATAATGGCATATAGAACTTGTCCATGACTTATCCGGTTACCCGATATCGCTAATATGCGCTCGGTTAAGTATATGTAACTATTTTACGAAAATTAACCGAAACGGGTTTAACCTTGTCATTTAAGTCTCAAAATCCAGAATGTTTATAGTTTACCCATATTATACAAGTCAAGGTACTTGTTGGGATTAAACTACATTCTATCCAATCATTGTTTAATCTAGTGTCATACGTTTTGATCAAGTACGCTAGTCTGTCTAAGTCTATGACTTAAATAAGACCGTTAGTATTTAATTGGTTAGTTTATGCCATAATCCAGACTAGAGACTTGCCGGTAAATGCTATCTGCACTTAGTACTTTTGTGTACGGCTGAGTTATAAAAATTTAAAAGAAGACTAGCTCAGGTAAATACTCTCAACCTATTTTCCCTATACGGGCTTGGGTTACGGTAAATTATTACCGCTTGGTCGGAAATGGGATTCAATCGAACGCCGGTTCGGGGATAGTAAATCCGCATATTTTGTTTTAATCAGTTTTGTTTGATAATTTAAACATCGGGGGTTAACTACCGTGTCCTGGATATCCTCGGCTCATTACAATAGAAATGCCATGACCTTAGCGCGGGTGTAGGCATACACCCGATAGGCGCTCAATTATGCATTCCCACAAGGTTGGGAGGAATTGACTCCTTCGTGAGTCCAAAGTGGTGTGTACGTTAATTGTGTCTCGGTCTTTGTACCGAGCCCCGTATGTATGACAAACATGTAAATTTGTTAACAAGGTTGGACGGTCAATTAACCCAAGTTATAAAAAGATTTTGTGCTGGTACACACTTAAAACATTTTTGGAATGTTTTCAAAACGAGTCGGTTGGGTGTATTTACCAGCGAAAGGTGACGTATTTTGAAAAGACTAATCTGCAGGTACAATACGAAAATAGGCTGGAAGTGCTCGGTAGTGATAGAGGATCTTGCAAATCCTAAATCTTCCCAAAGTCTGTTTTATATTCTTTCCATGTACAATTTATGATCTGCCTGTGGATCTTCTATTACGAGCCTATATATTATTTTGTATTTTCGAACATTCGGTTTGTAATAGTAATTTTACTCCAAGACTTCCATTGTACCGTGTTTAATTGACTATGATGATTATCAACTGACGTCACGATATTCCCCAGCCGGGCCCACTAATGTATGGATTTCGTGTTGGAAATCCGGGGTGTGACATGAGAGAAGATGAAATATATATGAATTGAGAAGAGGAGGGATGAGATGTTGATTAGAAGTCTCCTGGCTTGCATTAAATGCATATTACATATCCCTATAAATTTTTCAAATTCAAATTACCTTCCTTTTTAATTTTTAAGATTAAAATTAATATAAATGTATTAAATGTAATATGAAAAATGCTAATTAGATAAGAAACGTATTGTTAGACAGCCTATCTTATCATCACGTCAGCATGGTGATGTCATGCTTATCTTTTCTTTTATTGTAATGCTTATCTTTTATTTTATTGTAAGGATAGATATACATATATTATATACATATATATATATATATATGTATATATATATATATATATGTATATATATATATATATATATTGATCTGACTTAACAAAAAAATTAACTGAGTTGACCTTAAAGGACATAACGTGTAATATTTTGAAACTTTAAGTACAAATAAAATTTAAACACAAAAGATATCGTTTGAAAACAAATATAAAAATAAAGGACAAAACATACTATTCACTCTAAATTTTTCAAAATACTCTAATCACTTTGTCACGTTCTTTTATTCCAATTCCAATTACATGTTATCTTTTTTATTTTAGATTAAAAATAAAAATTTCATATCATTAGAAAAGTTTTCTATCCCTTTGATATGATATGATTTTCTTAACTCTTTTTTTACAAATACAAGGAAAAAACAAATTTATACAGCTACAAATGTGTACTATATAAATAAGGATAATGTTTGAGCTTAATTCTATGTATGTCGGTCTATAATTGTTGACAAAACATACGATTCACTCTAAATTTTTCAAAATACTCTAATCACTATGTCACGTTCTTTTATTCCAATTCCAATTTCATGTTATCTTTTTTGATTTAAGATTAAAAATAAAAATTTCATACCATTAGAAAAGTTTTCTATCCCTTTGATATGATATGATTTTCTTAACTCATTTTTTACAAATACAAGCAAAAACAAATTTACATAGCTACAAAGTGTACTATCTAAATAAGGATAATGTTTGAGCTTAATTCTATGTATGTCGGTCTATAATTGTTCTAATTGATTGATTAGTGTTGGCGGTTGCCCAATCAATTAGGCTACTCGGTGTGGAAGACGGGCCTCCCTAAAGGACGACCCACCACGTTAGCATACACGTCAGAGTCTTTGGTGGACGCCCCTCCAGGGATGGAAGCAAGGAAATGGGTGACGACCAGACCCCACCTAGTTAATTTATTTTTATTTTTTTAATTAAACTAATTTTTAACGTTTACTAATATAAAATAAAATCATTAGTATTAAAAACCACACATTACATAACCTAAAAAACGTAATAAATAAATAACCGAAAAAATAAAAAAACATAACCTAAAAAAATCCGATGAACTCCACCTTTTTACGATTTTTTCTTTCATTCTTCGCAAAATCGGGCGATCTTCTTCCGGAGAGTTTATGTCGGCTGTCATGATCTCCCACTCTTTATACTCGTTTTTCTCATGCTTCAACTGAACTCGTGTGACATCCCGGCTTTTCGGGTATCTTAAATACGCTACTTTATTGTTATTCATTCCTACGCTGATTTAATTCGGAGAATTAAATTACGCGCTCGCAATAACTGCGCTAACTTTAGTATTTAGAGAATACACAATGTTTGGAAATTCTAACGGGTTGTATCTGAATTTCGTGCTACATGTTATTAGACGTTTATGAATAATTGTCAAGTCGTATTATGTGTAGTTATTTATCAGATTATAATAATCGGTTAGTAAATTCTATTTATAAGCCGAACCGAACCAACCCTGTGAAACGTTTCGACTTTGCGACCAAGCAAACCCAACCCGCCACCCACACCCCCTTGCGAACACAACCCAACCCGCCACCCCACCCTTGCGGCCCAAGGGCAAGCCCAAACCGCCCCCTTGCCCCTTATGTATACGTATGTATGCATGGGGTGTTCAAAAAAAATACTCAAAACCCTAATCCCTTAGAAGTGTGCGACGACAGCCCCCCCTCGGTCGCGCAAACCCTACAACTCTCGGATCGATCCCAAGCTTGTCCCGGTTCGCAAGTTGTCTTCGTTTAAGGTTAGGGTTTTTTGATTTTTGTTACGATTCATGTGATGATCTTCTATAGAATTAATTATGATTATGTGCTCGTATGATTGTTGTTATGAAAAGTGTTGTGGTGTATGATTAGCTCGGATGAATATGCGAATCTTTGCGGTTGTGATGATATGTTTGAGTATTAAAATCGTAGGCTGCGTTTTATCTATAAAGATCATGATATATACTTAGGGTTTGCATGAATATTGATATATTAGATGATATTTGACAAGTTAACCTGCTGTTAATCAATACAACTAAGCGTCATGGCCGTTTACACATGTTCTAATGCGATAAAGTTGAAAACAGTAAGCTGATTGACATTTACATCCAACTTCAGTTGGCTCTAACCTGATCATTATTTATCGAAAAGTGGATTTTCTGAAACCTAAAACGTGTATTTTTGAAAAACGCTTCAAATGGTGCAAGATTCATATTTTTCTGAGGTGTTTGCTATTTTTAAATGGTCATTTAGTGCAGCAGTTGAAGCTGCGTAAATTCTGCAGAATTTGCAGGTTGTTTATCGAGTCGGATCTCATAGTCTGTATGGGGTTAGGTCACGAAATCTGTACAGTAACTGGAGACGGGAGTTTCCGAAAATCTCCCACTGGAATTTCGTTAATCGGATGAACGATGATTTTTAAATGATTTTTCTCGTAGACTGCAGTCAAGCGACGAATCTGACTACAGCCTAGTATATAAATGTTTATAAATAATTGGTAAAGATTTAGGATTTGAAATTTTACACAAAATTCTATAGTCTAATTGACACCTCCTGTAAATAAATTGGAATTTTTGGAACGTTGGAACTATTTTATAAAAATTCTCGAAAACAGCCCAGTTATGAGTGTACAAGCTGAAACATGATAACTTGCGTTTGTGTGTATCTAAGTGTTGTATGAGTTATCCTGTGTTTATGACAAGTTGGTTTGATTGTTATTTTGTATGGTGATACTTTGCATGCATGATTATGGTTTCGAATTGGTTATTACGTGTAACATCCGTCGAAAAACGGGTTTTCAAAACCCGCTTCGTTTATTAATCGAAGAGTCAGTATCAAATTTTTGTTGCTTATTTAATGCTCATTTTAATTTTAAACAATACATAACTAATAAACATTTTAGAATATGGAAATTAAAATTGTTAAAAAGTAAAAATAAAGTAATTAAAAATGAAAATGGGCTGCCGGGTTTCGAACCCGGGTCAGCCGGAAGATTCAATCATCAAACACTTAACTACTCCGCCACTTGATGTTTTTGTGTAATCAAGGAAACAAATAAAACCTTAAGTTCACCCGTGAATCTATCTGTTTGCGCCAAAAACTGAAACCGATAATCGGCTTTCAACAATCCAGACGTTTGAGTGATCGTGAGTTACTGGTTATAACCGATAAAACCATTACAACCCACGTTCTTAATCAATTCAGTCTTTATTGAACTCGAACCGAAAACATTCACTTCCAATTTACACGGTAATATCATTGTCTCGCAACTCAGAAACACTCACAGAACCTCCAATTTCATTTGCGCTCTAATTTCTGTTCGTCGGAATCGCTATCTGATATCGCCGGACTTTCGCCGGAAAAACCGTGACATTCATCGAATCGGTAAATTTCTCAATTCTTTCATCTTCTATCTATTGTTAGACTTATACTAACTCAAATCCTTCAACCAGAATCGGTCCCAGACGACGATACCGGATATTCTGCAACCGCCGGAAAATCTCTGAAAATTCCGAAATCACGCTGTGAATCGGTACAAGCATCTAAACTCTCTGATAATTCTTGTTTAGTCACTTAATTTCACAATTAGTTAATCAAAACTGTTAATTGGTCCGCTCAGACGGAATTCGTAAACAGAGCCGACGACCTTTGCCGGAGTTCTGAGAAAAGTCATCTTTCCGGTACATTCATTTCCAAAACTTTCTCTATCCATTACATTTCAATCATTTATAATTTCCGTTAACCGAATTAAACAAGAACTGTCGAACATCGGTTGTCTGTGTCTTTGAACGAAGAAGATGAAGTCGAACCTAATGTATTAGTTTAATTAAAACAAGATATTAAACCGGGTTAGACACACAGTCCAGCGGTGGACTGTGTGCAAACACATAGCGCACGTCTCGAGTTCGATCCCTGACACGACCCTATCCTCTGAAATAAAAATGTTCCTTTTTAAACCAAACCGGATCGACTCGCTGTAAGATGTTAAGTTTAATAAAAACCGGTATTTTAACCAGGTTAGACACACAGTCCAGCGGTGGACTGTGTGCAACGTTAAACAACGGGTCCCGGGTTCGAGACCTTTTATGTGCACCGGTTCGACATAATTAAAATCCTTTTTAAAATAAATGAATTCTGAATAAATTAAATAGTATATAAATATAATTAAAAACAGAAATATTTCAGGTTAGACACGTAGCTCAGTTGGTAGAGCTGCGTGCACGCGTACGGGAGGTCACAAGTTCGAGCCTCACCCAGCGCATACATACACAAGTCCGAACCGGTCAACAGTCAAAGTCAATGGTCAACGGTCAACGGTCAACCCAAAAAGTCAACATTTTTTAATATTTTTATTTATTTATTTAATTTAAAAATCAATTAAAAATACTTAAAAATAATATTTTTTAAAGTTAGAAGATGACCTTAAACTCACAAAAATATGTCTAAAAAATCCTATTAAAACTGTTAATAAAATCCACTTATTTACCGTACCTTTTCGTTATTATTTAGGTTAGTTATTCCTCGTCGATCAACTCTCTAAACTCGTGCGCATTCAACACCATCAAACGAACGCACCCAATGTGACTGAATCTCTACAAATTCCCCGTTTTAATCACATTTTGGGGTGTATCATGTGTCATATTATTTATTATATTTAAACACTTGTGCATTCATCATACCCATGATCAAATGTGTATTCAATATGTATCAACTATTTGTGTGGTTAATGTTTAGATTAAATTTATCATTTTCAGTACATACATCATCATAGGCCGTCTGTTCCCCATTACCTATGAGCGGAACCGTTCCCCATTACCTATGAGCGTGAACGAGGCGTTGCCAACATACGATCGGCTCCGTTTGAATGAGCCTTGATCGCACATACATCATCATAGGCCATCCGTTCCCCATTACCTATGAGCGGAACATGACGTTGCCAACATATACATTATCATTCATGTCATTTACTCATGCAAGGTGGTTTGTTATTGTCATTGTATATTTATTTACGTTTGCTCACATATGATTGTTGCACAATTTTTCCATATTAAATACAACAAGAAGTCAATAATAAATGTTTTCTAACAAGGTTCACTCGCCAACTTTTGTTGACCCAAAAACCCCCATTTTTACACATGATACAGGTGATCCAGTTGCAGCAAGAAACATATAGGACGGCTTAGAAGAATAAATCGGTTTAGGCTTTGGATGGTTTATTTAGTTACTTTTTCCTTGTAATTGTATGAACTTGTTTGGAATATTGAAGATGTAATTTTGAATTTAATAAATATGAAACATATTAGTAAACATCATGAGCTTTGGTGATAACCCAATTATGCCCCGACTCTTATTCCGCTGCGGGTCGGGGTGTGACATTACGTGTGCCGTACTGTGTGTTAGTTATGCGTAGGGTTTTGTGTCAGTGTGTTCACACACTAACTTTGAATCGATTGACATGTTAGGACGCGATTAGTGGTTCCATCATTTGCTTCTTTTGCGTTTATCTAACCAAGCAATTTAAGGTGAGTTCACGGCCCCTATTTTATCCGGTTTTGAACAACAAGGGGAGAAACATGTATACGCTCTACAACTCAATCTTTTACGTTATGCGAAATTAACACCGTTAACTATTCGGTAACTAAGTTAATGTTAATGTATGTTATGGTCACTAAGTAGCTTTATCACGGAAGTCCTCAACCAACTCTCAGATCGTTAGTATTGGGTTAGATAGCGGGGAAATTATAGTAGTACTACTAGGCCCGACAAGCCCCACCCGAGCTAGTGGCGCTAGCCGACCGGGAATGGTCAACGGGTGATTAATTTGGCCTAACTTTCACCATGGTCAGTGATAGACCTGGCAACACAGAGGCAACAACAGTCAGCTTCGATCGCGAACTCTTACGTGACGTAACTTTAGGCTAGCTACCTACATGTTAACATTGAACTTATTTACGAACCAACCTTATTATTCCAGGTTAGGAATAATGGAACTATGTCGTTATCCCGGGTTAGGGATAACGGGGGAAAACAATCTTTTAAACCGAACTTGTGAACTTATAAAAACCTGTAAACTCACTCTTCTTTAATGTTGACACTTGTTTCTTTGCATGTTTCTCAGGACGCTAGGAGCGCTAGGTGCACTCACTTACATTTGATCAAGGCACTTTTATCGAGTCTTTATTTATGAATAATTTTTGGGATTTTGGTTTTGCCGTTTATGTTGGCGCCCGTTACTTTATTTTAATGCTTCCGCTAAACTTTGAAACCTTGAAATTTTGAAAATGACTACGCATGGTTACAACAAATGTTTTTGGAAAACGTTTAAATAAATCATATAGAGTCGTTCGACATTGCTAGTGTCTCTGATTCTGGTTTGATCACACGCCTCGCGGTAATACTCCGCAAGTGGAAATAGAGGGTGTGACAGATTGGTATCAGAGCCTCTAGCTATAGAGAACCAGGTTTGCATTTAAAGTAGACCTAAACTATAGTTGTTACACGACACTAGACTTAGTTGGCACCAAAATGTGATATCTTGTTATGTGTTATACTACAATTGTTCTTTGTGATATATATATATTGTGATATACGCAGCTCGTAACTAACTATACCAACCCAGCAGGCTATGTCATCATCATCATCCGACAGATCTCGACAATCAAGGGCGCCGGGGAGGGCACCCATGGTCGAACCCTCACCACCTCGTGGCGTGGAGACACGCTCAGTTGCCAGGAAAAGACTCGCTCTAGGAGGGGAGTCGTCCTCCCGTCCAACCACCGTTGTACCGGTCAAACCAGTCAACTCTTCAGGAGTGGGGGACGATCTACTTAGAGCTGTGCTAAGGAAACAACAGGAACAACTGGAGAGAATGCAAGAGACTATCGAAGCACAGGGATGGCTGATACGTCAGCTGACTGGTAAAACTGAAGAGCTCGAGGAAGAGCAAGATGAGAATAGGAGAGTTCGAAGCATTTTAGCTAAGGACCTTCGTGCTGAGTAGCTGAGGGCTGACTGGCTCGAAGACAGAGTTCTTGAGTCCAGTTGGAGGATTCACGAACTGGAGGAGAACCAAGCACCACCTATCCCAGTACCCGCACCAGCACCGGCCCCTCCAGCGCCGGTAGAAGACGAAGAGGAGGATCCAGAGAAAGACCCGGAGAAGGATCCGGAGGAAGAAGAGCCGGAACAGGACCCGGTTGTTGAAGCTGAAAACGCTGAAGAGGAAGACGACAGTGATAGCGACTTGGGAGATGGAGACATAGATGACTAACTCGTCTCGCCAATCTCCGTTGTGTTTCCTTTAGTTTGTTTGTTTCCACTTATGTTTGAACTTGGAAATTTTATAATTAAACTGATATGTTGGGTTGGTATTTTGTGAGACATTACAATTTATTTAATCGAATGTTCCTTTTGATTGTTTAATTTGTTGGGTTGACATAAATTGTGTGATCATTTAAGTGTGGAATATGATAACTATATTGGAAATATACTTATCGGTGTGTGTTTGTGTTGTCTTGTGAAGATATGAAATGGCAACCGGTCGCCGCGAAATCTCAACATGTCAGCTGAAGAATTGGCCGCTTTAATCCAACAACACGTGAATGCTGCTCTGGCAGGTGTTCCTAACCCACCAGCAGGTAACCATTATTAAATTTTCATAGGAAAATCTAATAGTTTGGCTAGTAGACTTTCTCGCTGACTACCTATCCTCTATCCTCAGGAGGGGGTCTTAACCCCTACAAGATGTTCCTGGATGCGAAACCGAGCAAGTTCACGGGAGTTGAAGGACCTATAGGACTGGTCCGTTGGGTCGAAAAGTCTGAATCGGTTGTCGAAATGTGCAATTTCCTCGAAGCTAATAAGGTCAAGTATGCTGCCTCGACGTTGGAAGATGGGGCATTAACCTGGTGGAACGCACAAGTCCAAACGCGTGGACTTTCTGCGGCGAACACAATAGCCTGGACCGAGTTCAAAGCTCTAATCAAGGAGGAATATTGTCCGCGGGACAGAGTTCAGCAATTGGAACAAAGCGTTATGGAACCACAAGATGGTCGGGTCAGAAATTGAAGCATACATGGCAAGACATCATGATCTGGTGTTCCTTTGTCCTGATTTGGCTAACACCGTCGTTAAACGACTTGAGTTTTATCTTGGGGGTCTGGTCCCTGAGATCCAGGGCATGGTAATGTCTAGAAACCCTACTATGGAGCAACAAGCGATTAGGCTGGCGCATAAACTCACCGATAAGGCGGTGGAGCAAAGGAAGTTACCACCTAGGGGTGCAACTGAAATTGTCCCTGACAACAAAAGGAAATTTGAAGACTCACCTGCTCGACAGTCTTCATCAGCCCAGCCACAACAAGGAAACCAGAAGCGGTCCAACAACTTCAACAACAATCGGGGTCACAATAATCAGTCTGCCAACAACACCCAGAACTCGAGCGGCTATGCGGGTCGAAAGCCGCAATGTAATCGTTGTAACCTCCATCATCACGGCCCTTGCACCGGAAATCGCTGCCAACGATGTGGCAAAGCAGGACACGCGGCAAAAGATTGTCGCGGGGAGATTATGTCACGACAGAATCAGAACCAGCACCAGGGTCAGCAGCAAGGTAATAACCGGGGATGCTATCAGTGCGGTAGCACTGCCCATTTCAAGCGAGACTGCCCGCAAATTCGCAACAACAATGGTGGGAATAACAACAACAACAACAACAATAACAACAATTGCAACAATGGAAATGGTGGCACAGGAGGTGCCAAGGGACGTGCATTCACACTAGGCCGTGGGGAGGCCCGAAACGACTCGAATGTGGTCACCGGTAAGTTTCCACTTAACGATCATTTTGCTACTGTACTTTTTGATACGGGTGCGGATAAGAGTTTTATATCTGAGTCTTTTAGAAAGAACCTAAATCTCACCCCTAAACCCTTAGAGACCCCTTACGTCATAGAACTAGCCGATGGTAAATCTGTAGATGTGACTCATCTAGTGACCGGCTGTCAACTTAAACTCGCGGGTCACACCTTTACCATTGATCTGATGACAACTACTCTGGGTAGTTTTGATGTGGTAGCCGGAATGGACTGGCTATCCGACGTCCGAGCTGAAGTTCTCTGTTTCGAGAAAGTTATCCGTATTCCCCGCTCTCTAACGACGAAGTCTTGATGGTGCAAGGCGAGAAGGTAGGCGTCGTCACGAACATCATCTCTTACATGTAAGCTCAGAAGTATCTTCAGAGGAAGAACGCTTTTGCTTTGCTCGCACTGGTCACCGAACAGTCTAAGGACGAGAAGCGGATTGAAGATATCCCCATCGTCCGTGAATTTCCCGATGTGTTTCCAGAGGAGTTACCCGGTCTTCCACCACATCGACAAGTAGAGTTTGAAATCGAATTGGCGAGCCATGCGACTCCTATCGCCAAGGACCCGTACCGCTTAGCTCCAGTGGAGCTGCAAGAGCTGTCTACCCAACTTCAAGAATTGTTGGAAAAAGGATTTATCCGACCCAGTACTTCGCCATGGGGAGCTCCGGTCCTTTTTGTCAGGAAGAAGGACAGGACCTTCCGCATGTGCATCGACTACAAGGAACTCAATAAGGTTACCGTCAAGAACCGGTACCCATTACCTCGCATCGACGATCTTTTCGACCAGCTTCAAGGGTCAAGCTACTCTCCAAGATTGATCTACGGTCCGGTTATCACCAGCTACGTGTCAGGGAGGAGGATATCTCCAAGACGGCATTTCGCACTCGGTATGGCCATTACGAGTTCTTGGTCATGCCCTTCGGTCTCACCAATGCACCCGCGGTATTCATGGACCTCATGAACCGCGTGTGTAAGCCGTATCTCGACAAGTTTGTCATCGTGTTCATCGATGATATACTCATCTACTCTAAGGGTGAAGAAGAACATGCTGAGCATCTGCGGTTATTGCTGGAACTACTTCAACAGGAGAAACTATATGCCAAGTTTTCGAAGTGTGATTTCTGGATTCGGGAAGTTCAGTTCCTCGGGCATATCGTGAATGAAAAGGGTATACACGTTGATCCCGGCAAGATCGATGCTATTAAGAACTGAGAAGCACCCAGGACACCGACAGAGATCCGCCAATTTTTGGGTTTGGCTGGTTACTACCGACGTTTCATCGAGGGATTTTCCAAGATCGCACAACTGCTTACCACTCTCACCCAGAAGGGCACCAAGTATGCTTGGGGTGACAAACAGGAAGCAGCATTTCAATTACTGAAGCAGAAGCTTTGCAGTGCGCCCATTTTGTCCTTGCCATAGGGGACAGATGATTTTGTGGTATATTGTGACGCTTCCATTCAGGGATTGGGATGTGTGCTCATGCAACGTGATAAGGTCATCGCGTATGCATCCCGACAGTTGAAGGTCCACGAGAAGAACTACACGACACATGACTTGGAATTGGGAGCAGTTGTGTTTGCACTTAAGATTTGGAGACACTACCTATATGGAACAAGGTGCACAATTTACACGGATCACAAGAGCCTCCAGCATATTTTTTACCAGAAGGAGTTGAACATGCGACAGCATCGCTGGGTCGAACTCCTGAACGATTATGAATGTGCCATTCGGTATCACCCGGGTAAAGCTAACGTGGTAGCTGATGCCCTCAGTCGGAAGGAGCACTTGAAACCTCGTCGGGTACGAGCACTACAGTTCACAATTCATTCTGGGTTACCCGAACAGATACGCGACGCGCAGCTAGAAGCAGTTAAGGAAGAGAACATCAAGGCCGAATCTGCAGGAAAGATGGAACGCGATTGGGAAGTGAAACCTAATGGTACCCGGTATTTCATGAACCGTATATGGGTACCTCTCTACGGAAACCTCAGAAAGCTAGTTATGGACGAAGCTCACAAATCCGATACTCTGTCCATCCTGGTTCGGATAAGATGTATCAAGACCTTAAAGCCGCATACTGGTGGCCCAACATGAAAGCGGATATAGCCACCTACGTGAGCAAGTGTTTGACTTGTGCGAAAATCAAGGTGGAATACCAGAAGCCATCAGGGCTACTTCAACAACCTGAGATCCGAGTGTGGAAATGGGATCAGATCTCGATGGACTTTATCACTAAACTCCCGCGAACTCCGGGTGGTTGCGATACCATCTGGGTGATCGTGGATCGTCTAACTAAGTCTGCACACTTCCTAGCGACCAAAGAAACAGATGAGATGGATAAGTTGACTCGCATCTACATTAAGGAAGTAGTTTCTCGGCACGGGGTGCCAACGTCCATCATTTCACACCGAGATGCTCGTTTCATGTCCAACTTTTGGCGGTCACTTCAGAAAGCGTTGGGTACACGCTTAGATATGAGCACAACTTACCACCCTCAGACGGATGGTCAAAGTGAAAGGACCATTCAGACCTTGGAGGACATGCTTAGGGCATGCGTGGTAGACTTCGGGAGCAGTTGGGAAATCCATCTGCCTTTAGTGGAATTCTCGTATAACAACAGTTACCATACGAGTATTCAGGCAGCACCGTTTGAAGTATTGTACGGTCGCAAATGTAGGTCACCGGTCTGTTGGGCAGAAATCGGTGACAGTCAACTCACAGGTCCTGAGTTGATACTTGAGGCTACTGAAAAGATTGTGCAAATCAGAAACCGCATGGCAGCGGCACGGGATCGACAGAAAAGTTACACTGATCAACGACGCAAACCGCTCGAATTTCAAGTAGGTGACCACGTCCTACTGAAAGTGTCACCCTGGAAGGGTGTAATACATTTTGGGAAACGAGGCAAACTAAATCCACGGTACGTAGGCCCATTTGTGATTTCGAAGCGTATCAGGCCCGTAACTTAGCAGCTAGACTTTCCTGCCGAACTCAGTGGAGTTCACAACGTTTTTCACGTGTCCAATCTGAAGAAGTGTCTATCAGATGAGACCCTAGTCATTCCATTGGACGAGATTCAAGTGGATGAGCAACTGCATTTTATGGAACAACCTATCGAGATCATGGACCGTGAGATCAAGACTCGAAGGCACAGCAAGATACCGATCGTCAATGTTTGTTGGAACTCTAAGCGTGGACCGGATGTCACACCCCGACCCGCAGCGGAATAAGAGTCGGGGCATAACTGGGTTATCACCAAAGCTCATGATGTTTACTAATATGTTTCATATTTATTAAATTCAAAATTACATCTTCAATATTGCAAACAAGTTCATACAATTACAAGGAAAAAGTAACTAAATAAACAATCCAAAACCTAAACCGATTTATTCTTCTAAGCCGTCCTATATGTTTCTTGCTGCAACTGGATCACTGTATCATGTGTAAAAATGGGGGTTTTTGGGTCAACAAAAGTTGGCGAGTGAACCTTGTTAGAAAACATTTATTATTGATTTCTTGTTATATTTATTATGGAAAATTTGTGCAATAATCATATATGAGCAAATGTAAATAAACATACAATAACAATAACAATAACAATAACAATAACAATAACAATAACAATAACAATAACAAACCACCTTGCATGAGTATATGACATGAATGATAATGTATATGTTGGCAACGTCACGTTCCGCTCATAGGTAATGGGGAACGGACGGCCTATGATGATGTATGTGCGATCAAGGCTCAATCAAACGAAGCCGATCGTATGTTGGCAACGCCTCGTTCACGCTCATAGGTAAGGGGAACGGACGGCCTATGATGATGTATGTGTGATCAAGGCTCAATCAAACAGAGCCGATTGTATGTTGGCAACGCCTCGTTCACGCTCATAGGTAATGGGGAACGGTTCACGCTCATAGGTAATGGGGAACGGCGGCCTATGATAATCTATGTACTGAAAATGATAAATTTAATCTAAACGTTAACCACACAAACAGTTGATACATATTGAATACACATTTGATCATGGATATGATGGATGCACAAGTGTTTAAATGTAATAAATAATAAGACACATGATACACCCCAAAAAGTGATTAAAACGGGGAATTTGTAGAGATTCACTCAGGTGCGTTCGTTTGATGGTGTTGAATGCGCACGAGTTTAGATGGTTGATCGACGAGGAATAACTAACCTAAATAATAACGAAAAAGTACGGTAAATAAGTGGATTTTATTAACAATTTTAATAGGATTTTTAGATATATTTTTGGGAGTTTAAGGTCATTTTCTAACTTTAAAGATATCATTTTTAAGTATTTTTAATTGATTTTCAAATTAAATAAATAAATAAAAATATAAAAAAATGTTGACTTTTTGGGTTGACCGTTGACCGTTGACCATTGACTGTTGACTGTTGACCGGTTCGGTCTTGTATTTGTTTGCACTGAGTGAGGTTCGAACTCGTGACCTCCCGTACGCGTGCACGCAGCTCTACCAACTGAGCTACGTGTCTAACCCGAAATATTTCTGTTTTTAATTATATTTATATACTATTTAATTTATTCAAAATTCATTTATTTTAAAAAGGATTTTAATTATATCGAACCGGTGTGCATAACAGGTTCCGAACCTGGGACCTGTTGTTTAACGTTGCATACAGTCCACCGCTGGACTGTGTGTCTAACCTGGTTAAAATACTTGTTTTTATTTCACTTATATACTAACTGGAAGTTTCCGTATTTGGGTTTTATAAAAAGTCTGAATATTGTGACGAATTGGAACAAGGACAGACTCGAACTCGGTACCTCTATGTTTCAAATGCATACAGTCCACCGCTGGACTGTGTGTCTAACCCGAGATATAACCCGATTTATATTAAATATATAAACAACCTAACTTCATCTTCTTCGCTAAAACAACCCAGACAATTGCTGTTCGACTGATCTTATTCAATTCAATTAACGGACATATAAATGATTAAAATGAAATGGTTACAGAAGGTTTTTGGAATTGAATGTACCGGAAGGATGATTTTCTCAGAACTCCGGCAAAGGTCGTCGGCTCTGTTTATGAATTCCGTCTGAGCGGACCAATTAACAGTTTTGATTAACTAATTGTGAAATTAAGTGGCTAAACAAGGATTATCAAAGAGTTTAGATGCTCGTACCAAATCACAGCGTGATTTCAGAATTTTCAGAAAATCTCCGGCGGTTGCAGGTTATCCGGTATCGTCGTCTGGGACCGATTTTGGTTGAAGGGTTTGAGTTAGTAAAAGTCTAACAATAGATAGAAGATGAAAGAATTGAGAAATTTACCGTTTTGATGAAAGACACGGTTTTCTGGCGAAAGTCCGGCGATTTCAGAAAGCGTTTCCAACGAACAGAAATTAGAGCGAAAGTGAAATTGGAGGTTCTGTGAGTGTTTTTGAGTTGTGAGATGATGATATTGTTAGTGAAAATCAGGAAGTAATTGATTTCAGTTTTCAACTCCAAAAATCATATGAATCGAAGGAATTGAAGGCTGAATTGATTAAAAACGTGGGTCGTAATGGTTTCATCGGTTATAACCAGTAATAGCGAACACTCAACAGTCTGGACAGTTGAAAGCCGATGAGCGGTTTCAGTTTGGCGCAAACGGATGATTTCACGGGTAGAGTTAAGTTTTATTTGTTTCCTAGATTACACAAAGACAACAAGTGGCGGAGTGGTTAGGTGTTGGTTGGTTAAGTCTTCCGGCTGACCCGGGTTCGAAACCCGGCAACCTCTTTTCATTTTTAATTGCTTTATTTTTATTTTCTAACAATTTTAATTTCTATATTCTAAAATGTTTATTAGTTATGTATTGTTTAAAATTAAAATAAGCATTAAATGAGCAACGAAAATTTGAAACTGATTATTCGATTAATAAACGAAACGGGTTTTGAAAACCCGTTTTTCGACGGATGTTACAGTTTCCCCTACTTTTAGAAATTTCGTCCCGAAATTTAAGTAGTAGTGGTAACAGGAAAAATATGCGGGTATTTTTAGCGTATTGAGTCTTCACGTTCCCAAGTAAACTCAGGTCCTCGTTTCGACTCCCAGCGTACCCTAACATTTGGAATACGACTCCGTCTTAAACGTTTTTCTCCGAAGTCCATGATCTCTACTGGTCTTTCAATGAAATGCATAGATTCATCGATCTGAATATCTTCTAGAGGAATATGGAGGTTTTCATCGGCGAGGCACTTCTTCAAGTTTGATACGTGGAATGTGGGGTGAATTCTGTTGAGTTCTTCTGGTAGGTCAAGCTTGTATGCTACAGGTCCTACTCTTTCGAGTATCTTGAAAGGTCCTACGTAGCGTGGTGCTAGCTTGCCCTTCTGGCCAAAACGAACTACTCCCTTCCACGGTGATACTTTTAAAAGTACATGATCACCAATGTTAAACTCCAAAGGCTTTCGTCGTTTGTCTGCATAACTCTTTTGACGACTTTGTGTCGCTAGAAGATTCTTTCGAATTTGATGGATCTTGTCTGTGGTTTCTTGAATCAATTCTGGACCGGTGATTTGAGCTTCTCCAATTTCGTGCCAACATACTGGAGATCGGCACTTACGACCATATAAAGCTTCGAAAGGTGCCATGCCGATACTTGAATGATAGCTGTTGTTGTACGAAAATTCAACTAATGGTAGATGAGCGTCCCAATTTCCCTTGAAGTCTATGACACATGCTCGAAGCATGTCTTCAAGTGTCTGGATGGTGCGTTCAGATTGTCCATCAGTTTGAGGATGATAAGCAGTACTGAGGTCTAATCGTGTACCCAAAGTGGCTTGTACGGCTTGCCATGTTCGTGAAGTGAAACGACCATCACGATCTGAAAAAAATGCTTAACGGTACACCATGACGGCTTACGATCTCGCTGATGTAGATACGAGCTAACTTCTCGTTCTTGAAGTCCTCGCGAATCGAAATGAAGTGAGCTGATTTTGTAAGACAATCAATGATTACTCATATAGTGTCATACCCATTGGAGGTGCGAGGTAACCCGGTAATGAAGTCCATGGTTATGTTTTCCCACTTCCATACAGGTATTTCAGGTTGGACTAGAAGTCCTGAGGGTCTTTGATGTTCAGCTTTTACTTTGGAACATGTAAGGCACTTGGAAACAAAAACAGCGATATCTTTCTTCATGCCAGGCCACCAGTAGGTGTATCGAAGGTCTTGATACATCTTGTCGGCGCCTGGGTGTACAGAGTATCGTGTTTTGTACGCCTCATTCATAAGGAAATCACGAAGGTTATTGTGATTGGGAATCCATATGCGATCTAGATAGTACAGAATGCCGTCGGATTTAGTTTCAATTTTAAGTTCTGCTCCACAAGACAGCTCATTGCGTACGTCGTTTTCTGTTACAGAAACATGTTGAGCTTCTCGGATTTAATCTTTGATGTCGGTTATGATTTTATGCATAATAGTTTTGAGGGAATTGATACGTTTGAAATGATAAGGTATGTATCATAAAACAAAAACTTCAACCATGACGATATTTAAACCTACACGGAACTTCTCATAACCTCCTGGTAATGCTTTTGATCCTTTGCCAAGAATACTTATATATAGGAAGTACCAGCGGCGTATCCACCATATTCTTGTCAAATTTTCGTTTGCTTTATCAGTAAATCATGATCAGTTCTATGTGACTCTAAAACATAAACAAACACAACAACCAAAGCTTGAGTCTCAATTCTGAAAGGGTACATGACTGAATGATGACAGTACCTCTCTCGTTTGTTATGATGAAGGGGTCAGTCTATGTAAAACTGAGACACAACCCAACTTCTTTAAATGATGAGATTGAGATACGTGGAGATGTATGATGATATGAATGTTAAATCAATGAGTATAAAACAAAACTGCAATATCAATTCGCATTAAAATTATTGGATACATAACTTCCCAATTTTACAACTGGGATACGGAAAGATTGAGATAACATAAAGAAAACATTAAAACTAGACGATCGGAGTTGAGTCTTGATTCTTGGCGAGGAAAACTAGTTGGGTGATTCGTTTGGGCCGTTATTATTTTCAACAGGATTGGCGTTGATGTTGTAAGCTCTTCCTCTTGCAGGTGGTGGAGCGTGGTTGCTTTATTCACCGGATTTGCTTGAGCTTGGGCATGAATGATGTTCACCAAGCGTGGACAAGTGTTTCTAAAGTGGTTTGGGCCTCCACAGTTGTAACAAGCCCGCATAGGTTGTATCATGGGATAATTGGGTTGGTAGTAGGATTGGGCTACATGTTGGGCAGGTGGTAGGAGTAAAGGTTGTTGAGCTTGACCCACTATCTGATGGTGGGTTTGGGTTGGGGGCTGATGGCGGTTCGTTCGCTGAAGTACGCTACAGGTTTGAATGGTGTGACCTGCGCGGCCACAGCCGGTGCAATGCTGGCAGGGATGATCAGGAAAGTGATGGTATTGGCAACGGTTGCATTTCGGGTATGGGCCGGAGTATGGCTTTTTATATGGTGCAGGTGAGGGGGCAACTTGAGTGATGGGTGCAGCAGGGATAGGGAAATTTGTTTGTGTGACAGCAAAGTTTCTGGTGTTTCGGTTCCCTTTTACTAGTAAACTTCGAAGAGGAGCCAGAATGGTTTAAAGTTTGAGCCTCAATGGGGGCTTTCTTTTTCTCCTCTTTGAATTTACCATTTCGAATGCGATTTTCGGTAAGTTCGGTAGCTAGTTCCATTGCGGCTTCAAGTGTCGCAGGCGAAGTGCTTAGAACTGAGTCTTGAATTTTTGAGGGGGGCCTCGAATGTAGTGTTCAACCAAGCGGTACACTGGGGTGAACAAGTTGGGGATCATTTGGTTCAACTCTAGAAACCTTTTGTTGTAGGAAGTATGATCTCCTTCCTTTTGTTTTAACGAGTGGAATTCATCTTCCAACTTCTTGATTTCGCTTCTTGGACATAAGCGTCTTGTCATTATTTCCCTTAACTCTTCCCATGTTAAGGCCATAGCATCTTCGACTCCTCTCTTACCCTTCTCTGTGTTCCACCAGGTCAGGGCTACCCCAAACAGTCTCCCGGTTGCGTAACGTACCTTGCGATCCTCGGGACAATCGCAATTGAGGAAGGTGTTCTCCATTTCCTCAAACCAGTGGAGGAGAGCAGTGACACCTTCGGTCCCTTCATACTTTGTGGGATCGCAAGACTTGAAGTGTTTGTAGGAGCACTTTTTGGAGGGAGGGTTGTCGACATTCTGGTCTTCTTGGTTGGGAGGGTTGATGGGATTTGCGGCAAGAGCTTGTGGACTTGAATTATGATGTCAGGAAGCACCACGGCCATTTGTTATGCGATTTGAGTGGCCAAGCGTTCGTTTGACCTTCCTGACCTTCTACCTCCACGTAGTTGCCTAGTCGACATCTACAGGAACGTACATAGGAAGATTGTGAGTTTAAGAAGTTTTTAGGTGTCATGTGTCGTTAAAAATAATAAAAATAACATAAACATCAATAATGCAACTACATCCATAGGATGTCTTGGGTTTGCTCATGTTTGGGCCTCCAATGTCCCCCATACCATCGCCTGTATAGTCATGTGGGCCCCCATGACTATTGGCTTAGTAGGATTCACATTGGTATTGGCGGTTTAACACTCGCATCACCCGAATGAAAACCATGAAATATGTTTGCGAGATGTATGGTCGGAGGGTGTCCAGGTGTAGACACAATGACAACTCAAAGTGGGGTTAGCTCACACGACGTTTGGTATAGCATGCTTTGGCCTAATAGGTCCTTCGTACTCTCATCGTTAGTCCCCAGGTAGGCAAACTGGTCCTTTATTTTGGATTTATACGAATGCCAAGCCTAGACAGGACGTTCCGACTACCGGTACTTGTACCCTTCCAGTTACTACATGCCCGTCATGAGAACTCACTTTGATGTGATTTGAAAATACAAAAATCGTTGCATAAGTCATGGAAATTGTGTGGTGTGTGCTCTCATGGATATGATATGTTATGAGAATATGATTCATGATAGGCATTGTATAATAATATATACTTATGAACATGCTTGCATAACATTGAATGTAACAATAAACATAAAACATATAAACATCATGAATTTTGCATGTAACACACAAACAATTTAAAAAAATTCTAATCAACTATAGTATAGGTTCTAAGGGTCTAATAACCTATCCTATATCCCTATAGTCATGGCTCTGATACCAATCTGTCACACCCCGACCCGCAACGGAATAAGAGTCGGGGCATAATTGGGTTATCACCAAAGCTCATGATGTTTACTAATATGTTTCATATTTATTAAATTCAAAATTACATCTTCAATATTCCAAACAAGTTCATACAATTACAAGGAAAAAGTAACTAAATAAACAATCCAAAACCTAAACCGATTTATTCTTCTAAGCCGTCCTATATGTTTCTTGCTGCAACTGGATCACCTGTATCATGTGTAAAAATGGGGGTTTTTGGGTCAACAAAAGTTGGCGAGTGAACCTTGTTAGAAAACATTTATTATTGATTTCTTGTTATATTTATTATGGAAAATTTGTGCAATAATCATATGTGAGCAAATCTAAATAAACATACAATAACAATAACAATAACAATAACAATAACAATAACAATAACAAACCACCTTGCATGAGTATATGACATGAATGATAATGTATATGTCGGCAACGTCACGTTCCGCTCATAGGTAATGGGGAACGGACGGTCTATGATGATGTATGTGCGATCAAGGCTCAATCAAACAGAGCCGATCGTATGTTGGCAACGCCTCGTTCACGCTCATAGGTAATGTGGAACGGACGGCCTATGATGATGTATGTGCGATCAAGGCTCAATCAAACGGAGCCGATTGTATGTTGGCAACGCCTCGTTCACGCTCATAGGTAATGGGGAACGTTTCACGCTCATAGGTAATGGGGAACGGCGGCCTATGATAATGTATGTACTGAAAATTATAAATTTAATCTAAACGTTAACCACACAAACAGTTGATACATATTGAATACACATTTGATCATGGATATGATGGATGCACAAGTGTTTAAATGTAATAAATAATAAGACACATGATACACCCCAAAAAGTGATTAAAACGGGGAATTTGTAGAGATTCACTCACATTGGGTGCGTTCGTTTGATGGTGTTGAATGCGCACGAGTTTAGAGGGTTGATCGACGAGGAATAACTAACCTAAATAATAACGAAAAGGTACGGTAAATAAGTGGATTTTATAAACAATTTTAATAGGATTTTAAATATATTTTTGTGAGTTTAAGGTCATTTTCTAACTTTAAAGATATTATTTTTAAGTATTTTTAATTGATTTTTAAATTAAATAAATAAATAAAAATATAAAAAATGTTGACTTTTTGGGTTGACCATTGACTGTTGACCGTTCGGTCTTGTATTTGTTTGCACTGAGTGAGGTTCGAACTCGTGACCTCCCGTACGCGTGCACGCAGCTCTACCAACTGAGCTACGTGTCTAACCCGAAATATTTCCGTTTTTAATTATATTTATATACTATTTAATTTATTCAAAATTCATTTATTTTAAAAAGGATTTTAATTATATCGAACCGGTGTGCATAACAGGTCTCGAACCCGGGACCTGCTGTTTAACGTTGCACACAGTCCACCGCTGGACTGTGTGTCTAACCTGGTTAAAATACTTGTTTTTATTTCACTTATATACTAACTGGAAGTTTCCGTATTTGGGTTTTATAAAAAGTCTGAATATTGTGACGAATTGGAACAAGGACAGACTCGAACTCGGTACCTCTATGTTTCAAATGCATACAGTCCACCGCTGGACTGTGTGTCTAACCCGAGATATAACCCGATTTATATTAAATATATAAAAAACCTAACTTCATCTTCTTCGCTAAAACAACCCAGACAATTGCTGTTCGACTGATCTTATTCAATTCAATTAACGGACATATAAATGATTAAAATGAAATGGTTACAGAAGGTTTTTGGAATTGAATGTACCGGAAGGATGATTTTCTCAGAACTCCGGCAAAGGTCGTCGGCTCTGTTTATGAATTCCGTCTGAGCGGACCAATTAACAGTTTTGATTAACTAATTGTGAAATTAAGTGGCTAAACAAGGATTATCAAAGAGTTTAGATGCTCGTACCAAATCACAGCGTGATTTCAGAATTTTCAAAAAATCTCCGGCGGTTGCAGGTTATCCGGTATCGTCGTCTGGGACCGATTCTGGTTGAAGGGTTTGAGTTAGTAAAAGTCTAACAATAGATAGAAGATGAAAGAATTGAGAAATTTACTCGAAACCCTAATCCGCTAGAAGTGTGCGACGGCAGCCCCCCCCCCCTCGGTCGCGCAAACCCTACAACTCTCGGATCGATCCCAAGCTTGTCCCGGTTCGCAAGTTGTCTTCGTTTAAGGTTAGAGTTTTTTTATTTTTGTTACGATTCATGTGATGATCTTCTGTAGAATTAATTATGATTATGTGTTCGTATGATTGTTGTTATGAAAAGTGTTGTGGTGTATGATTAGCTCGGATGAATATGCGAATCTTTGCGGTTGTGATGATATGTTTGAGTATTAAAATCGTAGGCTGCGTTTTATCTATAAAGATCATGATATATACTTAGGGTTTGCATGAATATTGATATATTAGATGATATTTGACAAGTTAACCTGCTGTTAATCAATACAACTAAGCGTCATGGCCGTTTACACATGTTCTAATGCGATAAAGTCGAAAACAGTAAGCTGATTGACATTTACAGCCAACTTCAGTTGGCTCTAACCTAATCATTATTTATCGAAAAGTGGATTTTCTGAAGCCTAAAACGTGTATTTTTGAAAAACGCTTCAAATGGTGCAAGATTCATATTTTTCTGAGGTCGTTTGCTATTTTTAAATAGTCATTTAGTGCAGCAGCTGAAGCTGCGTAAATTCTGCAGAATTTGCAGGTTGTTTATCAAGTCGGATCTCATAGTCTGTATGGGGTTAGGTCACGAAATCTGTACAGTAACTGGAGACGGGAGTTTCCGAAAATCTCCCACTGGAATTTCGTTAATCGGATGAACGATGATTTTTAAATGATTTTTCTGGTGGACTGCAGTCAGAAAGCGACGAATCTGACTGCAGCTTAGTATATAAATGTTTATAAATAATTGGTAAAGATTTAGGATTTGAAAATTTTACACAAAATTCTACAGTCTAATTGACACCTCCTGTAAATAAATTGGAATTTTTGGAACGTTGGAACTATTTTATAAAAATTCTCGAAAACAGCCCAGTTATGAGTGTACAAGCTGAAACATGATAATTTGCGTTTGTGTGTATCTAAGTGTTGTATGAGTTATCCTGTGTTTATGACAAGTTGGTTTGATTGTTATTTTGTATGGTGATACTTTGCATGCATGATTATGGTTTTGAATTGGTTATTACGTGTGCCTTACTGTGTGTTAGTTATGCGTAGGGTTTTGTGTCAGTGTGTTCACACACTAACTTTGAATCGGTTGACATGTTAGGACGCGATTAGTGGTTCCATCATTTGCTTCTTTTGCGTTTATCTAACCGAGCAATTTAAGGTGAGTTCACGGCCCCTATTTTATCCGGTTTTGAACAACAAGGGGAGAAACATGTATACGCTCTACAACTCAATCTTTTACGTTATGCGAAATTAACACCGTTAACTATTCGGTAACTAAGTTAATGTTAATGTATGTTATGGTCACTAAGTAGCTTTATCACGGAAGTCCTCAACCAACTCTCGGATCGTTAGTATTGGGTTAGATAACGGGGAAATTATAGTAGTACTACTGGGCCCGACATGCCCCACCTGAGCTAGTCGCGCTAGCCGACCGGGAATGGTCAACGGGTGATTAATTTGGCCTAACTTTCACCAAGGTCAGTGATAGACCTGGCAACACAGAGGCAACAACAGTCAGCTTCGATCGCGAACTCTTACGTGACGTAACTTTAGGCTCGCTACCTACATGTTAACATTGAACTTATTTACGAACCAACCTTATTATTCCAGGTTAGGAATAATGGAACAATGTCGTTATCCCGGGTTAAGGATAACGGGGGAAAACAATCTTTTAAACTGAACTTGTGAACTTATAAAAACCAGTGAACTCACGCTAGGAGCGCTAGGTGCACTCACTTACATTTGATCAAGGCAATTTTATCTAGTCTTTATTTACGAATAATTTTTGGGATTTTGGTTTTGGCGTTTATGTTGGCGCCCATTACTTTATTTTAATGCTTCCGCTAAACTTTGAAACCTTGAAATTTTGAAAATGCCTATGCATGTTTACAACAAATGTTTTTGGAAAACGTTTAAATAAATCATATAGAGTCGTTCGACATTGCTAGTGTCTCAGATTCTGGTTTGATCACACGCCTCGCGGTAATACTCCGCAAGTGGAAATAGAGGGTGTGACAACTCGTTCTTCGACCTCACGTTCCTTCGCCTTTGCCTTTTGGGCCGTGACCTTGGTGAACGCTTTGAACTGGGCCATAAACTCGTCCATTTTGGAACCGCCCGCGGTCGCAGCTTGTTTTTTGTAGCTGCCACCCTTTTTGATTTGTCCCTGCTCGGGGGACGTTCCTCCTCTCGAACCAAAAACTCTTCATCGTCAAATTCGGGCTCGCCTTTTATATTTTTGACATCGTGCGTCCGAGCCCCTCACACTATAATTACCTGTCTCTGAGGTTTTTGTTCGTTTAGCCGTTGCAACCTCATTTGGAACCGGCGCCCACTTGTTACTGTTTCGCAAAATTTCCCAATCACGTACGTGGGGGAAAATGGTCCGATGCGTATCATCGCATCTACGCATCGCCTCTTTAAAAAGTCTTCATCACTCATTCCACTACGGCGACCAGTATACAAGTTATTATAAATCGCCGAAAACCGATTAACGACCGGATGCATCTTTCTCCACTTGGAAGAGATCGAATCGATGTCGCAATATTAACCTTGTTCCATTATCGCAAGAAACTTCGATAGTATTTCTTTCCAAAACCCGTCGTCGGTTTGGTTGTTACCTATATTTTTAAATTGTAGCAAAAGTTATATTAAAAAAAGTATAATCTATAAATTTTTGGTATATTTTTAAAATGTAGCAAGAGTTATATACCGATAATGGGGCTTTTGGAAGTGCTAACCCACCCTTGGCTAACGCATCCTCCTCCATCTTCGTCCAAAGTTTCGCCTTCCCTTTCGAAGGTTGATCTTTCTCAACTATATGTTGCTTTCCTTTTTTTCGTTTAGACGATTGCGGTTGGGTCTGTGGCACAAATTCTTGAACGTCATCCTCTTCGGGTTGTGGTTGGGGAGACTCCGGTGTTGGGGAATATTGTGGTTAGGATGGAAATTGCGAATTGAACGGGTTTCGCATCATCATTTGTTGCACCGACTGCATTTGTTGCATTGATTGCAGGTGGCTTATTTGCGAAAACGCGTTGGGGGTTTGTTTAAAACCCCCAAAAGCGTTGTACGAAAATTGTGAGGATGACCAAGTCGGTTCCATACTAGGATAGTAGCTGGGTACCGAGAAAATGTTTTGGTTTAGATTTGGGTTCGGGTTTGGGTTCGCGTTTGGGTTCAGGTTCGGGTTGCTCGGGTTGTATTGATCATGGCAAAAGTTGAATGATTTTATAAAAAGTTGAAGAATTATAAAGAAATGGGAATGATTTTATAAATTTGAGAGATATAGGTGGATAAAGTATGTAAAAAAGTGGGATGGTATTGGTGTATTTATAAGTAAATTTATTAATTTTAATTTTTTTTAATCTAATAGCCGTTCAACGGCTATATATTTAAAATTCAAGGCCTGTCTCCAACGTCTTGCAGCGGACGCCCACCACGAAGACTATCCACCCAGGCGGCGTTAGGGGGCGTCGCCGGGCGAGGCTAGGCCTGGACGACCCACACCGAGTGGTCTTACTTTTTGGTCTTTTATGTTCGACCAATACGTTGTATATTTAGTTATTGATTCTTAAACATAAGTTTCATTTGGGTAGTGTAACTAAGGGTTTTTTTATACTTACATATAGTTACGTGTGAGTGTTAACAGGCCAAAAATCAATGTGAACTCTACCAAGCTCAGTAGTCATGGGGGCCCACATGACTACTTAGGCCAAGTATGGGGGACACATGGGGGCCCAAACATGAGCAAAGGCCAAGACATCCTATGGATGTATTGGATTTTATTTTCTAATTTAGCTTGTGGATGTTTAATTTTATTTCCAAACCCTATACGACACACATGACACCTGTACGTCATACTCATAATCTCGTTACGTATTTCCTGCAGATGTCTTCTAGGCACTCTCGTGGAGGTAGGAGATCATGAAAATTCAGCGAGCGCATGGCTGCTCAAATAGCCCAACAAATGGCCGCCGTGATTCCCGATATCCTCATTCAAGTTCAACAAGCTCTCGCCGCTAACCCTGTCAACCCAATCAACCAAGGAGAACAAAATGCTGCCAACCCTCTCGCAAACACCACCAAATGCACTTACAAGCACTTCAACTCATGTGACCTTCCAAATACGAGGGAACTGAAGGGGTCACTGCTCTCCTTCGATGGTTTGAAGAAATGGAGGGTACTTTTCTCAATTGTGACTGCCCCAATGACCATAAGGTTCGTTATGCTATTGGTTGTCTATATGGGGTAGCACTCACTTAGTGGAATGCCGAAAAGGGCAGAAGAGGCGCCGAATGGTTCCAAATTTGTGACAGAAGAAGCTGGAAGATGAGTTCTATTTCCTGAAGCAAAAGAGGGGGATCATATAACCTACAACAAGAGGTTTCTCGAGTTGAACCAAATGGTTCCAAATTTGTTCACCCCTCTCTACCCTGATCGAGCACTACATACGGGGTGTTCCTTCGAAGATTCAGGACTCTGTGATGAAAACTGTGCCTACAACTGTGGAAGCAGCAATGGAGCTAGCTACTGAGCTCACCGAAAACCGCATCCTTGTCGAATAACTTAAACGCAACACTTGTCGAATAAATGTGACATCCCGGGTTTTTCGGATAACTTAAACGCAATACTTGTCGAATAAATTGTATGCTACGTATTAAACGCAAACGAGTTAGTGAATACGTGATGTGCGATTATGTGATTGTTTTAGTTATAAAATAATTATGGTAAATATGTACACGAGCCGAACCGAACCGCGACACGAACCAACTTTGATTCCTTGTGACTCTAGGAGTTAACCGAGTTTTAAACTTTAAACCCAAGTCTCTTCGGCCATGCTTTCTATCCAAAACCCAAGACCATATCCGCGAGCAACCCAAACCAAACCAACCCAAGTCCTTGGCCGCGAGAACAAGCCCAAACCGCAAACCCATTGCGAGATCAATTGCGAGAACAAAGATCAAACCCAAACCGACCCACCCAAGCCCTCGGCCGCAAGACACCAAACTGTAACCTTGTTGTCTCCTTGCGCCTATATATACAAACCCACAAGCATGCCTTGCTTCACAAAACACACAAAACACACAAAACCCTAATAGCAAACAGCCGACGGCAGCTTTCCTTCATCATCTCGATCCGATCAGCCTAGTTCACCTTCTCGGTCGCGCAACAGCCTTCCCTTTTCTTTCCTCTCGGTCGCAGCAGCAGCAGCCCTCGCCATCTTCATCTCTCGGCCGCGAGCAGCTTGTTCTTTTCATCCTCTCGGTCGCAACTATCCTTGATCAGCGGTTCCTCGTCTACTCACGGTTCATTAAGCTTGATAGTAAAGGTTAGGATTTATCTTTTGATTACAAGATCATATTCGGGTGCATGTGTTTTGATTTTGTTGTTTTCGGATTGTATGTTTGAATGAAAGGTTATGCTAGCCGAATTGTTAATAATGTTTGCAAGTGATGATTTTTCGAAACCTGAGAATAATAGGCTGTGTTTGTTTGTAAAAACTAGAGATGTTGATTAGGGTTTGCATGGATAGGTTATATGTATTGATCTATGATTAGGAAACCGGTTCTTGATCGCCTAGGTTAATCATATGAACGGTTTATGCGAGTTTATGGTAACAATATGCTGAAACAGTTTGCTGAGTAATAGTTACAGCCGACTTCATCTGGCTGTAACTCGGTCATTAGTTGTCGAAAAACGGACTTTCTGATGTCTAGAACATAGAGATTTGAATAAAGAATCTAATGGCGCTGGTTTCATAATTTTCTGAAGTCGTTTGATATTTTTAAATGGCCAAATAAGTTCAGTAACTAAAGCTGTGAAAATCCTGAAATTTTGTTAGTTGTTTTTCGAGTTGGATTTTATTATCAGTAGGGAGTCGAGTCATGAATTTTGTACAGCAACTAGGTATGGAAATTTCCGGGCAACACCAACTAGAATTTTGTTAATTGGACGATCAGTGATTTTTAAATAAATTCTTCCGTGGACTGCAGTCAGAAAGCGACAAATCTGACTGCAGCCTAGTATATTAATATTTATGGTTAAATGGTAAAGATTTAGGACTTGGAAAATTTATATAAATTTCTACAGTATAAATGGCACTTGCTGTAAAAAATATTGGAATTTTTGGAACGTTGGAACTATTTTATAAAAATCCTAGAAAACAGCTGAATTATGAGGGTTAAGCTAAAATTTGATAACTTGTGATTGTGTGCACCAAATTGTTGCATGGATTGGATTATGTTCATGATAAGTTGTTTTGATCACTAGGTTCACATGAGGATACTTGCATGCATGTTTGAGTGTTAGATATGTTGTTTGTGTGTATCACTTTGTGCGTAAATTAAGTGTAGAATTTGTATTGGTGTGTTCACACACTGACGTGAAATCAATTGGTTTCTTAGGACGCAATTAGCGGTCCCATCCTTTACGACTTCTTTGCTACACTAACCGAGCAACAAAAGGTGAGTTCACGGCCCCTAACTTTATCCGGTTTTTAAACAACAGGGGGAGAAACATGTATACACTCTTCAAACTCAATCTCTTTACGTTATACGAAATTAACGCCACATAACTATTCGGTAACTAAGTTGATGTTAATGTAATGTTATGGTCACTAAGTAGCTATATCACTTAAGTCCTCGTCAATCTCTCGGATCGTTAGTATTGGGTTTTAATAGCGGGGGAATTATAAGTAGTACTACTGGGCCCGACAAGCCCCATCCGAGCTAGTCGCGCTAGCCGACCGGGTATGGTCAACGGGTGAATAATTTGGCCTAACTTCGCCATGGTCAGTGATAGGCCTGGCAAAACGGAGGCACAACAGTCAGCTTCGATCGCGAACTCTTACGTGACATAACTTTAGGCTAGCTACCTATATATGTTAACATTGAACTTAATTACGAATCAACTATATTATCCCGGGTTGAGGATAATGGAAACAACAACTTATTATTCCGGGTTTGGAATAATGGAAACAACAACTTATTATTCCGGGTTTGGAATAATGGAACCAACATCATTATTATTCCGGATTGGGAATAATGGACTAAATCGTTATCCCGGGTTAGGGATAACGGGGGAAACAAACGAATTTATGAAAACCTGTGAACTCACTCATCTTTAATGTTGACACTTGTTTCTTTACATGTTTCTCAGGACGCTAGGAGCTCTAGGTGCACTCACATGCATTGAACAAGACATCTTTTATCGAGTCTCATTTACAAATATTGTTTTGGGGTTTTTCATTTGTTTTGGCGTTTGTGTTGGCGCCCGCTTCACTACTTATTTTATGCTTCCGCTCAACTTTAAAAACTAATGCTTCCGCTAAATATTGGTAACTAATCAAGACAATATAAAATCTACGACAAATGATTTTAGAAAACGTATTATCAAATCATATAGAGTCGTTCGACTTACTAGTGTTTCAGATTCTGGTTTGTTCACATGCCTCGCGGTAAAACTCCGCAAGTGGAAATTGAGGGTGTGACACTCGAGTTGAACCAAATGGTTCCAAATTTGTTCACCCCTCTCTACCGTCTGATCGAGCACTACATACGGGGTGTTCCTTCGAAGATTCAGGACTCTGTGATGAAAACTGTGCCTACAACTGTGGAAGCAGCAATGGAGCTAGCTACTGAGCTCACCGAAAACCGCATCAGGAATGGGGATTTCCAATATGAGAAGAAGAAGGATAAAACACCGACCGAAACCCCTAACCCAACTCAAGCTGGATCCTCTTCTCGATTCACTGGCAAGAGAAAGCGAAACGGGAAGAATTTTGCTGTCACCCTAACCAATCAGCCAACTCTATACAACCAACCTATTTCAGCCGATCCAATCACCCAAGTTGCTCCCCCTACCGCTCCATTCAAGAAGCAATACACAGGACCTCACCCGAAGTGCAATCGATGCCAATACCATCACCCTCTCGAGAACCCATTCCTCCACTGCACAGGGTGTGGCCGAGTAGGTCATATAATCCAATCATGCCGTTCACTTCAGAGACAAGCCCACAACCAACCTCAAGCCCAACCCAACAACCAAATGGTGGGCCAAGTACCTTACCAACAACCACTAATGTTACCACCTGCTCAGCCCATAGCCCAACCCTTCTACCAACCTAACTACCCCATGATGCCACACGTCAGAGCTTGCTTTAATTGCGGTGATCCAACACATTTCCGCAACACCTGCCCGTGATTAGTGAACATCATCAACGCACAGGCCCAAGCTAATCCTATGAACCAAGCCAATCAAGTCAATCCGCCAGCAAGAGGTAGAGCTTTTAACATCAACGCCAATCAGGCTAGAGCGGATAACAATGTGGTCAATGGTATGTTTCTCCTAAATGATAGTTATGCATCTCTTCTATTTGACACGGGTGCGGGTAAGAGTTTTGTGTCCCTAGAGTTCGAATCTATTCTTGGTTTACCTCGCGTTAGTCTAGCCGAATCATTCACAATGGAAGTCACAGACGGTAAACCTATTACGTTAGATTCTATCATTCGCGACTGCAATCTTACTCTTAACGAGCATGATTTTCCAATCGATCTTATTCCTATGAAATTGGGAAGCTTCGACGTCATCATTGGTATGGACTGGCTCAGTCAGCACTATGCTGAAGTAATATGTTATGAAAAATTCATTCGAATCCCACTCGCCGACGGCCAAACCCTTCGTATTTTTGGTGAAACCCCATCCAAAGGACTTAAGTTGATGTCGTGTCTGCAAGCTCGAAAGTATCTTCGCAAGGATTACATAGCGTTCTTAGCCCACATTGTCAAGAAAGAAGGCAAGGAGAAGAAGCTCGAAGACCCGATTGTTAGAGATTTTCCTCAAGTCTTTCCAGACGACGTCTCAGGACTTCCTCCTATACCAGAAGTCGAATTTTGAATCGACCTTGTACCTGGTGCCACTCTAGTTGCAAAATCTCCATATTGGTTAGCCCCATCTGAAATGCAAGAGTTAGCTAGTCAGTTGCAAGAGCTGACTGACAAAGGGTTCATACGCCCTAGCTCATCACCTTGGGGTGCGCCAGTTCTTTTCATCAAGAAGAAGGATGGAACATTCCAAACGTGCATAGATTATCGAGAACTCAACAAGCTGACCATCAAGAACCGTTATCCTTTACCTCGCATCGACGACCTTCTAAACCAACTTCAGGGTGCAACCTGTTTCTCAAAAATCGATCTTCGTTCTGGCTATCATCAGCTTAGAGTACGTGAAAGAAGACATTACAAAGACTGCCTTTCGAACTCGCTACGGTCACTTCGAATTCATGGTCATGCCCTTTGGGTTGACCAATGCCCCGCCTTTTTCATGGATTTAATGAATAGGGTGTCCAACCCTACCTCGATCGTTTCGTCATTTTATTTATTTATAATATTCTCATTTATTCCAAGACCAAGTCAGATCATGAACGACATCTTCGACTAATTCTAACACTTTTGAATACTGAAAAGCTTTACGCTAATTTTTCAAATGTGAATTCTGGTTAAAGGAAGTTCAATTCCTTGGTCACGTTGTCAACGACAAGGGAATTCATGTTGTCCCTGCAAAGATCAAATCAGTGCAAGAATGGCAGGCTCCATGCACTACTACCGAAGTCACGGCTTAGCGGGTTATTATGGACGTTTTATCGCCAATTTCTTCCCTATTGCCTTACCACTCACAACCTTGACTCATAAGGGCAAGCCCTTCAATTGGGGGCCCAAACAAGAGGAGGCTTTCCAAATTTTGAAGCAGAGACTTTGTGATGCACCTATCCTCACTCTCCCTCATGGTTGTGAAGACTTTGTGGTCTATTGTGATGCATCAGGGCAGGGACTAGGGTGTGTCTTAATGCAAATGGGTAAGGTTATAGCCTACGCCTCAAGGCAACTCAAAGTCCATGTGAAGAATTACACCACTCATGACCTTGAACTCGGAGCAGTTGTGTTTGCTCTAAAGATATGGAGACATTATCTCTATGGCATAAAGTACGAGATTTACACTGACCAAGAGCCTTCAACATATCTTCAATCAGAAAGAGTTAAACATGAGGCAACGACGATAGGTCGAACTTTTGAATGATTATGATTGCGAAATCCGTTATCATCCTGGTAAAGCCAATGTCATAGCAGATGCTCTAAGTCGGAGAGAATATGCTAACTCCATCCACCTTTTGTGCTCTCAAATCATAACTGACCTTCAAAGACGCATTCGCGAAGCTCAACATACCTCTGTCACGGTAAATGATTTGCGCCGAATTATCTTGTGGAGCCGAAACTAAGTTGGAATCGAAATCTGATGGCATTCTTTATTATTTAATCGTATTTGGGTACCTGATCATGACAACCTTCGCACATTCCTAATGAACGAAGCCCACAAAACCCGATACTCCATACATCCAAGGGCTAATAAGATGTATCAAGATCTACGATACTCTTACTGGTGGCCTGGAATGAAAAAGGATATCGCCGTCTTTGTCTCCAAGTGCCTTACCTATTCGAAAGTTAAAGCCGAGCATCAAAGACCCTCAGGCTTACTTGTTCAACCAAAAATACCCGTTTGGAAGTGGGAAAATATAACCATGGATTTTATTACCGGGTTACCTCGCACCTCCAGTGGGCATGACATGATTTGGGTTATTGTCGACCGTCCTACCAAATCCGCTCATTTTATCCCGATCCTCGAAAATTACAAAAATGAGAAATTAGCTCGTATTTACATCGATGAAATTGTCAGTCGACACGGTGTGCCTTTGAGCACCATTTCGGATCGAGATGGGCGTTTTACTTCCTGAACATGGCAAGCCGTGCAATCAGCATTAGGCACTCGCTTAGACCTCAGCACCGCCTTCATCCTCAAACTGATGGTCAATCTGAGCGCACCATACAGACTCTTGAAGACATGTTACGATCATGTGTTATCGACTTCAAGGGCAATTGGTATACTCATCTACCATTGGTCGAATTCTGTCACACCCCGGATTTCCAACCCAAATCCATACACTGGTGGGCCCGGGTGGGGAGTATCGTGATGTCAGTTGATAACATCATTGTCAATTAAACAAGCAAAATTACTATTACAAACTAAATGTTTGAAATAAAATAATATACAGGCTCGTAATAGAAGACGCACAAGCGGATAATTAAAATGTATAAGAAAGAATATAAAACAGACTTTAGGGCAGATATAAGGATTTGCAAGATCCTCTTATTCACTACCGAGCAGCTTCCGGCCTATTTCGTATTGTACCTGCAGTTTAGTCTTTGGACGATACGTCAGCTTTCGCTGGTAAATACACCCAACTGACTCATTTTGAAAACATTTTTAAAATGATTTTAAGTGCACAGGGCACAAAATCTTTTATAACTTGGGAAAGTTACTTTGTAACCTTGTTAACAGATTCACATGTTTGTCCATACATACAGGGCCCAGTACAGAGACCGAGACATGATTAAATACACACCACCTAGAACTCACAAAGGAGTTATCACCAATGTCTTGGGTAATTTGCGTTTGAGCGTCTGTCAGGTGTGTGCCTACACCCCGTGCTAAGGTCATGGCCATTAACTAATCTAATGAGCCGAGGATATCCAGGACACGGTAATTTAACCCCCGATGTTTAAGTTATCAAACAAAACTGATTAAAACAGAATATGCGGATTTACTAGCCATAATCCGGCATTCGATTGATCTCATTTCTGACCAAACGATAATAGTTTACCGTATCCCAAGCCTGTATAGGGAAAATAAGTCAAGAGTATTTACCTGAGCTAATGTTCTTTTAATTTCAATAACTCAGCCGTATACGAAAGTACTAATGTGCAGATAGCATTTACCGGCAAGGCTCTAGTCTGGATTATGGCATAAGCTAACCAATTAATACTATCAGTCTTTAATTAAGTCATAGACTTAGACCGAGTAGTGTACATGATCAAGACGTATAATGCTTGATTAAACGATGATTGGATAGAATGTAGTTTAAACCCGACAAGTAATTTGCCTTGCATAATATGGGTAAACTATAAACATTCTGGATTTTGAAACTTAAATGACAAGGTTAAACCCGTTTCGGTTAAATTCCGTAAAATAGTTACGTATAATCAATCGTATGCTTATAAGCGATAATGGGTAACTGGATAAGTCATGGACAATTTCTATATGCCATTATATTTTAAATAAGTTAAAATATCAGTAGGATATCAACTTATATGTCCGTTAAGGTTTTAAAACGAAATTATGCCTCATAAGGGCATTTTGGTAATTTCATACCATATAAAAGAAACTTGAATAAAATTTAAGTTTATAATCATGATTATTCTGGTAAAACAGTTTATTTATGATATAATATCAGGAGGATATCAATTATATGTGTATTTTATCTTTTATGACCAAACTACGCACTGAATGGGTATTTTGATCATTTTACACATAGTTTATAAATTATTTGGGATTCTGAGTTTGTAATATGTACCTACTGTAAATATATTTAAAATAAGTTTTAAAACCAGTAGGTAACATGTCTTGGTCCATTAATATGGTTTAAAACCATACTATGCGCCGAAATGGCGCTTATGTTGTAATATGACGTCTTTAAGCTATGTTTATTGAAAACTGACCTTAGGGTTAGATCAAAATGTTTAAAATATGTTATTTAATATAACATATCAGTAGGTAAATAATTTACCTTGAAAAGATTTGATTAAAACTATTTTATAAGCCACAGGGGCTAAAATCGTCAATTATCGACATAGTTTAAGGACCTGCTTGAAAACTCAGTTTATAACTTGATTTAACATCCCTAATAATCCAACTTATAATATTACATCAATAGAAACTCATTTTCAAGTTCATTACCATTTAAAACCTTGTTTTATGCAAAAAGGGCATTTTAGTCAAAATGGCACAATTACGGAACTTGCGCATAAACTTGGATTCTGATTATGATCATGTAATATACCCTTAGAGGGTTATGCTAAATTATATTACGATCATAATGCAACTTTAGATCAGTAGGTAACTAATCTAAATCAGGTCAGAATCGAAAGTCAAAGCAGAAGTCAAACTTCGCGACCTTCGGTTGCGAACCGACCGTAGAACTGAAATTGACGAGCCGAACATGTTCTTACATGTTCTAATAATTATTACCAACTTGTTTAAGTGTCAAAAAAGGTTTCATAGCATATATAAGATCAATTTATGATTTTTTCGAAAAATGGCTTGTTTGACTTTTTATCATAATTTTTGACCTGTTAATTGGTCTAGCAAACATGATCTTCAGGAGGTGCCCTTTATAGGGATTAACACCTACCTTATTACGATCACTTAGCCATGTTCATTTCGAACAATGGCTGAACCATAATGGTCTTAACCGAAAGTCAAAGCGTTTTCTGTAAAACGGTTGACTTTTGGCTATAAAAGCATATAAACGAAAGTGCACAAGGAAGGAACACTTACCAGGGATTCCTAGGGTGCAAAAGAACTATGTTGGATGCTCCTTTCAGCTAGGAACTTCTAGAGGAGGGCGAAGAGTGTATGAATGAGAAAGGTGCAAGCTGGAATGGTGAACTTAAGCACCTATTTATAGTTGGAGAACTCAAAGGAGGTGATGCCAGGTGTTTAGGGGTGTAAGAGGGAGCTTACAAGTGTCCCAAAATGTGGCATAGCTGATTGCAAGTCCATAGTTTCGAATACATGGTTTCTTGACATTTTTGGTTGGAGGCCAAGAAACTTTCTGCAGCAGCAGGCTTCTCGCACCCCGCGAGAGACCCAGGCTAGGTCTCTCGTGGCCCGCGACCGCACCTTGGCCAGTTTCAAAAATTGACACTTTCACCCCTTAACTTTATAAAGCTTCTAAAAACCTTTTAAAACACCCTTTTGGCACTTTTAGCCCTCCGTAGCCAATACTTGGCATACCCGGGATTATGCCCGTACATTGTCGAGCTCTCGGTTCGTCAAAAGGTCACTCAGAGGTATAAATTAACATGTTGACACTTTTAATCCCTCCATTATCCAACTTTCACATATTTACAGAATTGAACCCTCTCGTCCAACAAATGGCACGTATGAGAGTTAGGACTTCGTAAAGGATCACTCAGAGGCTTATTATAAGCATGTTGACTCCAATGTCACTCAGAGGCTGGGCATGTTGACATATCAGTCACTCAGGGGCTGTTATTTATGCATGTTGACATCGGATCGTCACTCAGAGGCTCAGTTTGAGCATGTTGACGCCTTTAGTCCTTATTGGTCTTTAATAGACTATATTTAAAATACAACACGTGTCACTATATTATTGGACACAATTTTACAGGGTGTTACATCCTCACCCCCTTAAAAGAAATCTCGACCTCGAGATTTTATTCAAAACGATGGGGGTACTTTTGTCGCATAGTAGACTCAACCTCGCATGTATACTCAGGACCTCTAAAAGCATCCCACTTAACCTTTACTATAGGTATCATTTTCCTTAGGAGCTTCTTAACCTGTCGATCCTCGATCGAAATTGGTTTCTCAACGAACCTCAGGTTTTCATCAATTTGCACATCCTTGTGCGACATTTCTAGCGACTCATTGGCTAGACATTTCTTAAGATTACTGATGTGGAATACATCATGGATTCCACTAAGCTCCTCTAGCAACTTGAGCTTATAAGCTACATTGCCGACACATTCGACTATCTCGAATGGTCCAATATATCTTGGGCTCAACTTGCCCGTCTTTCCAAAGCGCATCACACCTTTCCAGGGTGATACCTTTAGCATGACCTTGTCCCCTATTTGGAACTTAAGAGGTTTACGCCTCTTGTCAGCATAACTCTTCTGCCTGTCTCTGCAGCTTTGAGACGATCACGGATTTGCACAATCTTTTCCGTGGTCTCCAGGACAATCTCTGGTCCTGATAGTTGGGCTTCCCCAATTCTGCCCAGCACACGGGCGTTCTACATTTTCTCCCATACAAGGCCTCAAAAGGAGCAGCCTTGATGCTAGTATGATAGTTGTTATTGTAGGAGAATTCTATTAGGGGTAAGTGGTCATCCCAACTTCCACCTAAATCAATCACACATGCCCTAAGCATGTCTTCCAGTGTCTGGATAGTACGCTCACTTTGACCATCAGTTTGCGGATGGTAAGTCGTACTAAATTTTAATCGTGTGCCTAAGGAATGTTGAAAACTTTTCCAAAAGTGAGATGTGTATCTAGTATCTCTGTCAGATACAATAGATACCGGCACACCGTGTAGGGACACAATATTGTCCACATAAAATTTAGCCAATTTATCTGAATTATACGTTTCCTTTATTGGCAAAAAATGTGCTGACTTGGTCAGCCTATCCACAATGACCCAAATAGTGTCTTTTCCACTTTTGGTCTTGGGTAACTTGGTAATCAAGTCCATAGTTACCATTTCCCATTTCCATGTGGGAATTTTCAATTGTTGTAGAAGTCTTGACGGCTTCTGATGCTCAGCTTTAACCTGCGAACACATCAGACACTTAGCTACATAAGTGGCTATGGATTTCTTCAAACCCATCCACCAATAATTCTTCTTTAGATCTTGATACATCTTGTCACCACCTGGGTAAACTGAGTATCTCGACCTATGCGCTTCTTGGAGGATTAGATCTCTAAGTCCCCCAAAGATTGGAACCCAGATTCTTTCATTGAATCTAAGGATTCCATCCTTTCCAGGCGCTAACTGATCCACAGTTCCGCCTAATCCTTCCTTAGGAGCATTAGTCTCTAATAAGGCTTGCTTTTGCGCATCTAATAGCTTCTCACTTAAGCTATTTCTGAGCTCAATGCTCTTGGCGTTAATCCTTATAGGTTCAACCCATTCTTTGCGACTTATAGCATCAGCAACTACATTTGCCTTGCCTGGATGGTAGTGAATCTCGCAATCATAATCATTAAGCGTTTCCATCCATCGACGTTGTCGCATGTTCAATTCCTTCTGATTGAACAGATGCTGGAGACTTTTATGGTCAGTGTATATAATACACTTTGTGCCATACAAGTAATGTCTCCACAGTTTTAGTGCAAATACAACGGAACCCAATTCCAAATCGTGGGTGGTGTAATTCCTTTCGTGCACCTTTAACTGTCGTGATGCATAGGCAATCAGTTTGCCTTTTGAATTAGCACACAACCCATGCCAGTGTGCGATACATCACAGTAGACTACAAAATCTTCAACACCCTCTGGTAGAGATAACACAGGAGCGTTGTTCAACTTGTGTTTAAGAACCTCAAAGGATTCTTGTTGCTTTGGACCCCAATTATACTTAACATTCTTACGGGTCAAGGTAGTTAAAGGAGTGGCTATCCTTGAAAAGTTCTCAATGAACCTCCTGTAGTATCCAGCCAATCCTAGGAAACTACGAATCTACGATGGGGTTTTGGGCACTTCCTAATTCATTATAGCCTCAATTTTGGCGGGATCCACTTGGATACCACGCTCACTTACCATGTGTCCAAGAAATTGGACTTCCCTAAGCCAAAACTCACACTTAGAGAATTTAGCATAAAGCTTCTCTTGCCTTAGCAGTTTTAAGATGCACCGAAGATGTTTCTCGTGATCAACTTGATTACGAGAATAGATAAGTATGTCGTCTATGAAGACAATGACAAACTTATCCAAATATGGTTTGCAGAATCTATTCATGAGATCCATGAATGCTGCAGGTGCATTTGTGAGCCCAAAAGGCATCACCAAGAATTCAAAATGACCGTATCGGGTCCTGAAGGCAGTCTTAGGAACATCTTCACTCCTAACCTTCAGCTGATGGTATCCTGATCTCAAATCGATCTTGGAGAAGTAACTAGCCCCTTGAAGTTGGTCAAATAGATCATCGATCCTGGGCAGAGGATATCTATTCTTGATTGTTAACTTGTTTAACTCCCGGTAGTCGATGCACATTCGCATCGAACCGTCTTTCTTCTTTACAAAGAGGATAGGAGCTCCCCAAGGCGAGGAACTAGGCTGAATAAAGCCTTTCTCCAAGAGTTCGTCTAGTTGCATCCTCAATTCCTTCATTTTCGTTGGTGCTAGCCTATATGGAGCTCTAGCTATGGGTGCTGATCCTGGTATAATATCAATCCTGAACTCCACTTGCCTGTCTGGAGGTAGACCTGGTAATTCTTCTGGAAAGACATCTGAATATTCCGAGATAACTGGTAGGTCTTCCATGTTTGGCTTAGGCTCATTTATAGTAACTTGTTCCATGTAGATGACACAACCTTTCCTCAAAACTCTTGGATGCCTTAAATAACGACACTTTTTTCTGGCAATCCATAGTGTGAGTCTCCAGGGATGGTGATTATTTCACCAGATGGGGTCTTGATTTCGATGAGCTTCTTATTGCAGGCAATGCGAGCTTGGTTATGAGATAACCAATCCATGCCTAAGACAACATCGAACCCCGCTAATTTCATTGGCAGAAGAGAGATAAGGATGGAATGATTCTTAATGAATATAGAGCATCCATCAAGAATGGAAGATGTTGTTTCTATCGTTCCATCAGCAAGTTCTATCTCATAAGTTTTATCTAGAGTTCTTATGGGCAGGTTTAATAGTTTACTAAACTTATGGTCAACAAAAGATCTGTCTGCACCCAAATCAAAAAGAACTCTAGCATAATATGGTTAATGAGGAATGTACCTGTTATGACATTGTCGTAATTTACAGCCTCTCTTGTAGTTGTTTGAAAAGCTCGAGCATTCCCCTTCTTGGCCTCTCCAGGCTTAGCATTATTATTCTTAAGAATCTTAGGGCAATTAGTCTTAATATACCCCTTTTCATTGCAGACGTAGCAGACGACATCCTTAAGATCCTTACATTCTAGGGTCTTATGCCTCTTTCTCTTACAGATGCCATAGGGTTTGGCTTGTGAACTATAATTACACTGTCCCCAGTGTCTGCGGTTGCAAATTTTGCATGTTGGCATCACAGCCATCTTGTCTTGGTTCCCTTTGAACCCAAAGCTCCCTTTATTTTTCTTATTAAACCTATGGGAGTTATCATATTCTCTCTTCCTTTTCCCCTCAGTTTCAGACTTAACTGACTTTTGTCTCACTAGATCAAGGGTGAGGGAGAGAGATAGGTCAACAGCAGACCTATAGGTAGTAGGCTGAGCAGCCTTTACCATGCCCTTTATCTCGGGCGCTAACCCATTAATAAAACGCGTAATGCGTTTGGGCTCCAGGGTAACAAATAGGAAACTAACCTAGATAGGGAATTGAAATTGGAAACATACTCCCGACAGTTTAGGTTTTTCATTGAAAGAGACAAAAAGTCTGTCTCTAATTTCTCCACCTCATGAGGTGGGCAGTATGTTTCCTTAACAAGGTCCACAAACTTGGACCACCCCAAATTATACAGGTGTACTTTACCTGTAGACTGGATCATGGCCTTCCACCAGATTAGGGTATCACCCTTAAAGGACTGTGATACATACTTGACCACATCTTATCAGCACAGTTGTTGATATCTACAATTGTTTCCATCTCGTCTAGCCAATTTAGGGCTTCCACAACTCCCTTCTCCCCGTTAAAGTCTCGGGCTTACAGGAGACAAAGTACTTATAGGTACATCCGTCTTTAACAGAACGGGACCTTTCAGCAAAATCTATTTTCTTTGGTTCACTCTTCACATTTGAAGAGTGAACGAAGCTCTCCTTATGCTGAGGATGGAGGAATAGATAATGGTCTAGAGTGAGTGGCACTCGACTCTCTAAGCCTTTCTATGGCCTTTCCCATGGCCTTTTCAACTGTCGCGTCAATGCGAGCTTGAAAATTATCATATCGTATCTCTGTTTTCAGCTTTGTTAGATTCAACATTCCGGTGGCTACTTTGTGCTTCATTTGAGTTAGCCATCCTTAATATTTGGTTCTATACACCAATAAGCTTCACTTAGCCAGGGTATGTCAATCATATTGACTTTAAAACATTGGATATAACAATCCATTGCCTATTCTAGTGTGAATAACATCACAACTCTTAGGCTTAACATATCTATATTTGGCCTAGGTCACAAAAGGACCATTAAAGGCAAATTACAATTTGGACTTAGTCCATATATTACTAGACAGTGGATCGCATTGTCACAACTGTCATTGTCATACCGGTTCGACTCCCACACGCTGTGTATCCGACCAGTTTAATCCGATTTAATCCAAGAAAAACATATTTTTTAATAACTAAACCTTTAATTGTTCTCCCCAAAACTATATTATTTTATAACCAAATAATATTATTTGTACATAAAAGGTTAAGCAACTAAAAATTTATAGTAATAAGCACAATAAAATTAATCTAAATTATCTAATAAGATGTGTAAATAATAAGCTAAGTAAAAATATTAAATTCGACCAAAAGAATATATTTTCATCTAAATTATTATGTGAATATTTAGGTTAGCCATTTCATCGCTTCGTATCCCAACCACTCAATCGTGCACAATCTTCATCGAATCGTAATCGCAATCACTGTGAGTGAATCTTACAACTCCCCTATTTATTCACGTTTTTGGGGTGTATCATGTGTCGCTTTTGTTATCTCTCTATTTTAAATCTCGTGCTATTACCATTACATGATCTAACATGCTATGTGATATTGTTGTTTATTATCATTTTGTGTTTATATTTTCATTATAGTCAAGTTCTCACATTAGGCCCATTTGTTCCCCGTTACTTACGGGTGGAGCGTCGCGTAGCCTAATACACTAGATTGGCTTCGTTTGATTGAGCCTTGATCTCGCAGCACATCGCTTATCGTGCTCACATGTACATTATTAGTTTATGATGCAGTTTTGTGATTTAGATTACATACACTATATTCCCATATTTGGTTAATGCACATTTTTATAAAATACTAAACCTATCATTTTGCTCAATGATAAAAATGGATTCACTCGCCAACTTATGTTGACCCAAAACTCTATTTTTACACATGATACAGGTGAACAAGTTTGAAGCGTGGATCACGTAGGACATGGGCCTTAGAAGAAATAAAATGTTATTTGCAAGCTTTGTTTGGAACATTATAGTGTTTGTTTGAAATACATGTTGTTGGAATATTTTATTTAATTTTGGAATAATAAATATTAAACTCTTATAATAGTAAATGTCACGAGCTTTGATGAAAACCTAATCATGCCCCGACTACCTTATCCGCTGCGGGTCAAGGTGTGAAAGTACATTCATTAGATTGTAATCATGTATGGTTGTCTTAGTAGCTATACATAGTCACTCATATTAACATATCAGGAATGAAGTGATCTAAGTGTTTAATACATTACAGAAAGTGGAAACTGGAAAATATGGATCCAATACGATACTCAAATAGTTTGTTGCCATTACAATAGTTTGTTGCTAATATTTTGATAAAGAAATTCTGATTGTTATAAACTTAAAAGGTTCCATTTCAATAGTTTGTTACCAAAATTGTTATAAGAAAATTCAATCTTATCTCGATTGACAGAGATAAGGTCGCTTGAATTATGTATTCTAAGAATTAAAAGTTGCTACAACACAAGCTTAGAGAATGTTTTCTAAGGTATGTGTTGAATCGTGTTTTATGGTTGGAAAATTGAAAAAGATCTAAACCTTTAAATTAACAAAATTCTAAAATTACACTAAGGAATTCATTAAATTTAGACTCCTAAAATTTAAAAAACTACATTCACTAACGATTCATTCACTAACGATTCACTAAATCCATTTAAATCACACATGAATGAATGAATAAATCTACTATCTGTGTAGTACATGAATATCAACAATAATATATAACAAAATGTGTAAATCTAGGTGTTTCAGATTGTAGCCATTACACACCAAACATAAATTAAAACTGTTAGGAGATTTCACAAAATACAACCATAAAAAATATGTACTTGTTAAAACCACAGAGAGTCTTCAAAATAAGTGTTTCTACTTAACTTTCATAAGAAATGTTTTTGATAAGCTTCTAACTGTTTAGCTTAGATGACTTCTTACGGGTTCTTCTTGTGTTAGAGGATAGCTCACTAGCATTTAGAATATCAAGATCTTGAACCATTAGTTTCACATTCGGACTTGTACCAGAATCCTTTTCAACTACAACTAATCACAAAACAACTAATCAAATTTTATATAAGATAAGGAAGTCTCAAAACAGATTAAACCTACTTTCAAAAATACCTACTCACCTTTGAAGTCAGTTCAGTACATGCTTAGGAAGATTCTAAAAGGTTAGCATCTTTCATTTCAGTTGCTTCCTGAGTGACCTAATAAGTGGTAATTTACAATGTTATATTAGAAAATGCAGTTTTCGTTTTCAAACTTCAAAAGAAAAATATATAAATTGAACAAAGAACTTTTATTTACTACCTCATCAGCAGTCTCATCACCATTACCATTTACCGCAACCAACTCAGCAATTACTACTGTATCATCGCATGTTTTTTTGGACAGTGTAAACATGATACTCATTTTAAGATTGAATTCAGAAACATCAATCTTAAAAGCCAGCTTCTTATCAACCAATAGATATATTTCATGCGGGAAAGATTCAGTGTCATTCACCTTCACTTACCTTTCTCTTATATCACTTGCAGCTGATCCGATAATCTTCTGAACATCTCTATCAAACATAACAAAAGATACACTACCAGTCTCATCTTGCACTCGCACTTGCAGCTTGAACATGAAATATATATATATATATATATATATATATATATATATATATATATATATATATATATATATATATATATATATATATATATATATAGGGTGGGGTTCTAGAGTGAACACTAGTGTACTTGCGAACTGAGTGAACAAATCCTGACCATTGATTTACACACGTGTATGGCTAGGATTTCATCATCAAATCGTAAAGTTCACTAGTGTATTTTATCATCAAATCCTGGCCATTGATTTACACACGTGTATTGATAATCAAGGGCTAGGATTAGTTCACACAGTTCACTATCAAGGGGGTTGTTCATAAATGATCCTAATCCTATATATATATATATATATATATCAACTTGGCTTACTTTGTGGTGATGGATGTGCATTCAATACCGCATTTGGGACAAAGCAAAGCAGTGGCAGGCCTTTGAATAATTTCTTCAGAAACGTTTTCAACATTCTATAAGTATTCGGCTTTAGGTATCACCTTCTTGAAACACTTACGACAAGCAACATAAAACCAACCAAACTTTTCTTGCACAATATTTATTGTAGTAACCACAACATAAGACATTTCCTATAAAAACAATATATCCACGATCTATTAGTTTTGACAAAAAATAAGTGATAAACTGAACAAATATATCCAAAATATACAAACTGTAGTAAAACCTGATCAATTTCACTAATCTCATCAACATGTTTGTTGATGTTATCCAGTACAAATTCTTTATGCAACGGAAAAACAGTCTGAGCTGAAAGTATTGTTTGAGAAGTAGAACCAGATGCTTGTCCTTGTTTCAGTATATGACTATTAAATAACACAAATGATTAGTATTAACAGACAAATTAACTCAAACAAACTAAATTGTGTCAATTAAAAATACAACATATATTATATTGACAATGTACCTCCACCTTAGCTGATTAACTTCATCGATTTCTTCATTCAGAAACACTCGAGTTGCAAACTTATCACTTTGAACTGTAAATTGGTCTAAATACAAAAGCATACAAATATTCTGTAAACCACGTATTAAACGGCAGCAATGAAGTGTATAATTATAATTTACAAAAAGTAATAGAAATGACCTCTCCATTCCCTACACCTTGCATCCTACATAACAGCCATCATATGCTGATTAGAAGTGTTTCTAGAAATGAAGTCAACAAACTGCAGAGCATAATCCTTCCACAGAGTAAATCACAAAACCAAACCCCTACATGAAAACAATAGATGTATATCATAGCTCATAGAAAAAAATTAACAACATCAAGTAGAAATATACCTACAATTAAGTTTATGCTGAATGTATATCATACCGGAATATTCTCCTAGTAGTTTAAGATAATTTATTATATCACTAAATGAGGGACACATTAACTATTATATTCACTTGAGCCATAAATTATTGATCTCATTTATAACAATATCATACAAAAACAAATTAACAACATCAAGTCAATAGAAATTTATGACCATTTATACAATCAGATGAATATTGATTGAATAAAAACATACACTCAAAAGTAATTTATGATCATTTGAACCTGTAATAAATGAGGAACACATTAACTAATATATTCACTTGAGTCATAAATTCTTAATCTCATTTATAACAATATCATACAAAAACAAATTAACAAAATCAATTCAACATAAATTTATGACTATTAATGAACCAAATCAGATGAACATTGATTGAATAAAAACATCAATATAAAAGCAATTTATGATCATTTGAACTTGCAATAAATGAGAAAACATTAACTCATAGATTCACTTAACAAATAAATTCTTCATCTCATTTATAACCATCACTCCACATTAAATGCAAACATTCATTTGTAATCACTGAATATCTAAATGAATACTTACTCCAAGTCTTCAATATCGAAATTGATCCTCTTAGTTTCTTTAGGAGGTCGTCCAAAGTATTCAAGAGCTCCACACCAAACAAAAGTGCCAGCAACATCTATAACAACAAATATAAAACAGAAAGTAATAATCTTAAATTTGTTATGTAGAACATAAGAACAAATAAAAATACAGTACCAACACTCAAAAAATTTATTACTTCTCCTTGAAGAATATATTTATAAGGAATGAAGTTAAAATCGTATTTAACACCTTGCCAATCTCTCACACGTGTAACCATTGTACATCGATAAAAGTTGATTGTGTAATCATGTACTACAATTTTGTACTAATCAGCATTTTCACCAACACCAAATTTGGAAAGAATAACAAAATCGTCCTCTTGAAGTTGAGCATCAAAAACACGTATCAAATGACTCTTAATACCAGCCTGAACCTGACACCCTTAAGAACATTTGAACAAAGTATTTTTTTAGGATACAAACCTACAAACACTCTTCGAAAGAAAAGATCATGCATATACAAGAACAATATCCTAGGATACAAACCTAGACAACATTTGAACAATCTGGTGTTTATGATACAAAGCTAGAAATACTAAAAACATGAAATCAGACATATACATCCATCAATTGATGTTATACGGTAACGGAAAACACACATACACATTACCTTCTCATCAATCAAGATCAGATCCATCTTAAACCCTTGATTCCATTTTCGGATGATTCGTGCCTTCATATTCCACATGTCCTTTGCAGGGATCAAATCATCAACAAAATCAAATTGTTCTTCTCAACTGGCATTGACATCGATTTGATTCGGATTCAAATTTCAAAATTTGAATTCGTCTAGTGAAATGGTGAGAGATGAAGAATGAAGAGTATGAGATGTAACACCCTGTAAAATGGTGTCCAATAGTATAGTGACACGTGTTGTATTTTAAAAATAGTCTATTAAAGACCAATAAGGACTAAAGGCGTCAACATGCTCAAATAGAGCATCTGAGTGACGGTCCGATGTCAACATGCATAAATAACAGCCTCTGAGTGACTGATATGTCAACATGCTCAAATCATTAGCCTCTGAGTAACATCAGAATCAGCATGCTTATAATAAGCCTCTGAGTGATCCTTTTCGAAGTCCTAACTCTCATCCGTGCCATTTGTTGGACGGGAGGGTTCAAATTTGTAAATATATGAAAGTTGGATAATGGAGGGATTAGAAGTGTCAACATGTTAATTCTTACCTCTGAGTGACCTTTTAACGAACCGAGAGCTCGACAATGTCAGCGCATAATCCCGGGTATGCCAAGTATTGGCTACGGAGGGCTAAAAGTGCCAAAAAGGTGTTTAAAAAGGTTTTTAGAAGCTTTAATAAGTTAAGGGGTTAAAAGTGTCAAATTTTGAAACTGGCCAAAGGGCGGTCGCGGGCCGCGAGAGACCAAGCCTGGGTCTCTTGCAGGGCGCGTGAACAGGTCTGCTGCAGAAAGTTTTGGCTTGGCCTCCAAACAAAGCTCCAAAACCATTAATTCGAAACCATGGACTTGTAATCAGCTATGTCACATTTTGGGACACTTGTAACCTTCCTCTTAAACCCCTAAACACCTGGCTTCACATCCTTTGAGCTCTCCAACTATAAATAGGTGCTTAAGTTCACCATTCCAACTTGCACCTTTCTCATTTATTCACTCTTCTCCCTCCTCTGGAAGTTCCTAGCTAAAAGGAGCATCCAACATAGTTCTTTCGCACCTTAGGAATCACTGGTAAGTGTTCCTTCTTTATGCATTTTCGTTTATAGGCTTTTATAGCCAAAAGTCAAGCGTTTTACGGAAAGCGCTTTGACTTTAGGTTAAGACCATTATGGTCCAGCCATTGTTTGAAATGAACATGGCTAAGTGATCGTAATAAGGTAGGTGCTAGTCCCTATAAAGGGCACCTCCTGGAGATCACTTTTGCTAGACCAATTGACGGGTCAAAGTTAAGTTATTAAAAAGTCAAACAGGCCATTTTTTCGGAAAAATCATAAATTGATCTTATATATGTTATGAAACCTGTTTTTGACACTTAAACAACTTGGTAATAATTATTAGAACATGTAAGAACATGTTTGACTCGTCAATTTCAGTTCTAGGGTCGGTTCGCAACCGAAAGTCGCGAAGTTTGACTTCTACTTTGACTTTTGATTCTGACCCGATTTAGATTATTTAGATACTGATCTAAAGTTGCATTATGATCGTAATATATGTAGCATAACCCTCTGAGGTTATATTACATGATCATAATCAGAATCCAAGTTTATGCGCAAGTTCCATAATTATGCCATTCTTGACTAAAATGCCCTTTTTGTATAAAACAATGTTTTAAATAGTATTGAACTTGAAAATGAGTTTCTACTAATTTAATATCATGAGTAGGATTATTTGGGATGATAAACCAAGTTATAAACTGAGTTTTCAAGCAAGTTCTTAAACTATGTCGATAAATGACGGTTTTAACCCTTGTGGCTCATAAAATGATTTTAATCAATCTTTTCAAGGTAAATCATTTACCTACTAATATATTATATTAAATAACACATTTAAACATTTTAATCTGACCCTAATGTCAGTTTTCATTAAACATCGCATAAGACGTCATTTTACGACATAAGCGCCATTTCGGCGCATAGTATGGTTTTAAACCATATTATTGACAAAGACTTGATACCTACTAATTTTAAAACTTATTTTAAACATAATTACAATAGGTACATGTTATGAACTCAGAATCCCAAATATTTTATAAACTATGTGTAAAATGACCAAAATGTCCATTCGGTGCATAGTTTGGTCGTAAAAAGTAAATTATACATATAATTGATATCATACTGATATTATATCATAAATAAAAATTTTTCAGAATACTCATGATTATAAACTTAAAATATGTTCAAGTTCCTTTTATACGGTATATTATTACCGAAATGCCCTTATGAGGCATAGTTTCGTTTTAAAACCATAACAGGGATACATGTTGATATCCTACTGATATCTTAAACTTATTTAAAATATAATGGCATATAGAACTTGTCCATGACTTATCCGGTTACCCGATATCGCTAATATGCGCTCGGTTAAGTATATGTAACTATTTTACGAAAATTAACCGAAACGGGTTTAACCTTGTCATTTAAGTCTCAAAATCCAGAATGTTTATAGTTTACCCATATTATACAAGTCAAGGTACTTGTTGGGATTAAACTACATTCTATCCAATCATCGTTTAATCTAGCGTCATACGTTTTGATCAAATACGCTAGTCGGTCTAAGTCTATGACTTAAATAAGACCGTTAGTATTTAATTGGTTAGTTTATGCCATAATCCAGACTAGAGACTTGCCGGTAAATGCTATCTGCACTTAGTACTTTTGTGTACGGCTGAGTTATAAAAATTTAAAAGAAGACTAGCTCAGGTAAATATTCTCGACCTATTTCCCCTATACGGGCTTAGGTTACCGTAAATTATTACTGCTTGGTCGGAAATGGGATTCAATCGAACGCCGGTTCGGGGATAGTAAATCCGTATATTCTGTTTTGATCAGTTTTCTTTGATAATTTAAACATCGGGGGTTAACTACCGTATCCTGGATACCCTCGGCTCATTACAATAGAAATGGCCACGACCTTAGCGCGAGTGTAGGCATACACCCGATAGACGCTCAATTATGCATTCCCACAAGGCTGGGAGGAATTGACTCCTTCGTGAGTCCAAAGTGGTGTGTACGTTAATTGTGTCTCGATCTTTGTACCGAGCCCCGTATGTATGACAAACATGTAAATCTGTTAACAAGGTTGGACGGTCAATTAACCCAAGTTATAAAAAGATTTTGTGCTGATACGCACTTAAAAGATCTGTTAACAAGGTTGGACGGTCAATTAACCCAATTAACCCAAGTTATAAAAACATTTTTGTGCCGAACTCGGTGAACGCTTTGAACTGGGCCATAAACTCGTCCATTTTGGAACCGCCCCCGTCGCAGCTTGTTTTTTTGCAGCTGCCGCCCTTTTTTAGTCGTCCCTGCTCGGGTGACGTTCCTCCTCTCGAACCAAAAACTCTTCATCGTCAAATTCGGGCTCGTCGTTTATATTTATTTGACATCGTGCCCGAGCCCCCCGCACTATAATTACCGGTCTCCGAGGTTTTTGTTCGTTTAGCCATTGCAACCTCATTTGGAACCGGCGCCCACTTGTTACTGTTTCGCAAAATTTCCCATTCACGTACGTGGGGGAAAACGGTCCGCATCGCCTCTTTAAAAACGTCTTCATCACTCATCCCACTACGGCGACCAGTATACAAGTTATTATAAATCGCCGAAAACCAGTTAACGACCGGATGCATCTTTCTCCACTTGGAAGAGATGGAATCAATGTCGCGATAATGACCTTGTTCCATTATCGCAAGAAACTTCGATAGTATTTCTTTCCAAAACCCCTCGCTGGTTTGGTTGTTACCTATATTTTTAAATTGTAGCAAAAGTTATATTAAAAAAAGTATAATCTATAAATTTTTGGTATATTTTTAAAATGTAACAAAAGTTATATACCGATAATGGGGCTTTTGGAAGTGCTAACCCACCCTTGGCTAACGCATCCTCCTCCATCTTCGTCCAAAGTTTCGCCTTCCCTTTCGAAGGTTGATCTTTCTCAACTATATGTTGCTTTCCTTTTTTTCGTTTAGACGATTGCGGTTGGGTCTGTTGGCACAAATTCTTGAACGTCATCCTCTTCGGGTTGTGGTTTAGGAGACTCCGGTGTTGGGGAATATTGTGGTTAGGATGGAAATTGCGAATTGAACGGGTTTCACATCACATTTGTTGCACCGACTGCATTTGTTGCATTGATTGCAGTTGGCTTATTTGCGAAACGCGTTGGGGGTTTGTTGAAAACCCCCAAAAGCGTTGTACGAAAATTGTGAGGATGACCAACTCGGTTCCATACTAGGATAGTAGCCAGGTACCGAGAAAATGTTTTGGTTTGGGTTTGGGTTCGGGTTTGCGTTTGGGTTCGGGTTCGGGTTGCTCGGGTTGTATTGATTCATGGGAAAAGTTGAATGATTTTATAAAAAGTTGAAGAATTATAAAGAAATGGGAATGATTCTATAAATTTGAGAGATAGAGGTGGATAAAGTATGTAAAAAAGTGGGATGGTATTGGTGTATTTATAAGTAAATTTATTAATTTTAAAATTTTTTAATCTAATAGCCGTTCGACGGCTATATATTTAAAATTCAAGGCCCGTCTCGAACGTCTTACGGCGAATGCCCACCACGACGACCATCCACCCGGGCAGCGTTGGGAAACGTCGCCGGACCAGACCAGGCCTGGAAGACCCCACACCGGGTGGTCTTACTTTTTGGTCTTTTTTGTTCGACCAATACGTTGTATATTTAGTTATTGATTCTTAAACATAAGTTTCATTTGGGTAGTGTAACTAAGGGTTTTTTTATACTTATATATAGTTACGTGCGATCTACAATTGTTTTATTTGATGGTTACTGTGGGCGGTTGTATAATCACTTTTTTTATGTTTTACTAGGACGCTTTATATTTAATTATTGATTGTTTATTTATTTGAACTTGGAATATGTTATGTAGTCCGATTTTTAACAAATATAATTCAAGTTTTTCTTTTATTATTGATTGTTTATTGTTTATTTATTTGAACTTGGAATATGTTATGTACTCCGATTTTTAACAAATATAAATCAACTTTTTTTTATATAATAAATAAATACAATTAGGATTATTTTTTTTCGTAGCATGGCATTCAATTACAACGAATATATCAATTTTAGGATTGATATTGAAGAATTAAAATTTCTATTTATGAATCTTCTTATATAAAATGTAGTTTTTTTTTTGGATTGCTACAGCGAGTATCAATACCATAAAGAAACAAAACCATACCAACCAAATTTTCGCTGAGAAGCGCGGGGATTTTACTAGTTAATAATAAAAGGAATTAAACCAGTTTCCGTTCTTCAAATACTACCAAACATAAAAACACACAGAAGACAGAAAAGAACAAACCTAGATAGTTAAATAACATGCTTAGAATACCAGTACTGTTCTATAAATATAATTATGGAACTATCAAAATTAGCTAATAAAATCATCACGTTAATACCAAAAGTTCAAGTCATCATCATCGTTGTAGTCCTCAACGTCATCGTCAAAATCACCAAACCAATCCACCAAAGTTTCATTATCAATATCACTTAGATAAGAACACTTTTCTTCATCTTCCACACTTGCATTTGCTACATCTACTCGTGTTAAGTCCTCATTTTTTAAACACGATTTTTTCCATTTTTCCAGTCAACCACTCGTTACTATAATCAATGCCCTCCAAAGATATAGGATCATAAACATCTTTATCATGACGATTCTTAAATGTTCAGTTATATTTGACAACCACAAGGTTTTGCAGCTTCTTGTGCTCCAATTGGTTCATTTTCTTGGAATTGATCTATTAAAACAAGAAAAAATTCAAATTGTTACAAGAACAAAAGAGCTTCATATATACTTGAAAGTTAAAATACTTGCGTGCTCAAACGAGCCCCAATTTCTTTCACAACAAGACGAACTACACGCCAAACTTAGCACTTTGACAGCAAACTTCTGCACATTTGGATTTCTTTCCCATATAATTTCCACCAGTCAGCTGATACCAAATTTCAAAGTTAGTATGTACAATATATAAAGTATAATATAATTTAAAGAGTAAAATGCCATTTTCCTCCCTTAGGTTTGGCCACTTTTGCGACTTTCGTCCAAATGTTTGTTTTTTCGCATCTGGATCCAAAAAGTTTGAAATCTTCCCATAACGATAATCATCCAACCAGTTAACTTCATCCATTTTTTTAAAGTTAAGTCAAGGGCATTTCCGAATAAAGAAGGTTTATTTTAATTAAAAAATGTCTAAAATGACGAAAATACCCTGACTTAACATTAAAAAAATAGATGAAGTTAATGAGTTGGATGAAAATGACAAAATTTCAAATCTCTTAGATCCAGATGCGAAAAAAACAAACCTTTGGACGAAAGCCGCAAAAGTGACCAAACCTTAGGGATGAACATGACATTTTACTCTAATTTAAAGTTAGATAACTTACCTGGAGCTATTTTGCCACGCGCTCTAATTGCAAGATCATTACCGAAATGTCCGCTTGGTTCACCCACTTTATCAACTCCGTCATGATCAAATCATGTTCGGCATTATTAGGGACAAGCTTTTGAACGCACGCAATTAACCCTTTCATAACCGGACTGTCTTTCTCGATATCTGGGTTTGTGCAATACAACTCCGGGTTAAAGTAGTAACCCGCTGCATGCAACGGATGATGGAGTTGACAATCCCATCTTTTGTCGATTATATAATACACCACCTTACAATCATTTTCCTTATTGAAAGCCAATCAAATTGCTTCTTTTGCGGTATCCATAACTTTATATATATAACCCATTGCGGGTTTTTTCTCGTTTTTAACAAGTCGTAATGCTCGGACCAAAGGACCCGTAACTTTAAGAGTCCAAACCACATTGTTCCAATACGAAGGTGTGGAAACAAGTTTCTTGGCAGTTTTTCCTTTGGCTTCTTTAGCCCATACGCTTAAAGTTCTCTACTAGACGAGCCAAGCCAAGCTTATTTAAACTTGTTTACGAGCCGAGGCCGAACCAAAAAAATAAGCTTGTTTAGTAAACGAGCTCGAGCTTCACTTATTGAGCTCGCGAGCCTAAACGAGTCTATTATTTATGTATTTTTAGTTGATATATTAATTACTAAATAATAAACGAGCCGAGCTCGAGCTTTCAAAACGAAGCTCGAACCGAGCCGACCTCTCATAAGTTAATCGAGCACGAACTTGGGCTTCACTCGGCTCGTTTGCACCCCTATTTAATACTTAATAGTTGAGTTGAAACATAAAAGAAAAAATATCAAGCAACTAACCCACTACTACAGAGTTGCTTCTACTATCCGTGATAACTTGAACAACATTAGCTTCCCCAATTCGCTCCACAAAGCTATCAAGGAGACGACACCTCTCCTACAAGATGATGCAGTTTTGCTCCATAGATCCCTCTTCTGGTCACTTTGTAGCAGAATAAGCAAGTGATACTATCGTCTTCCTCCAAATTATTATACATCCATCCGGGATCACTTTCCGTTGATGGTGTGGATGACGAATCACCTTCCGAAGCCATTTTCTGTGGGAAACAAACACAGCAGTGAGCATAAACTTACAAAAACTAGAGCTATTTATTTGGTAACAGTAAATTGTAAAACATAAAGTCACAAACATAATATCAATCAAACTCATAGCATTGAACATTAAATCAATCAATATCATAGCATTGAACAGTAAAACAATTTAATCAAACATAACAGCAAACAATGAGCATTACACTGTAAAACACCAAACATAAAGCCATAAAACTGCATAACATGAGAGCAAAACCGTAACAAACATGACCAAAAAGAGCTGAACTTGAATATGTAACCAGAAAACTCACATAAATATGTGGGGGAGGAGCAAGAAGTGATCTTGAACCTTTTTCTATTTGACATTTATGCATCTCGTCAAAGTATATCTATCTGCATCTTCACACTCTAGACGTGACTCAAGTAATTCGTGCCAGACCGGACTCCTCAGCCGACTCTGATGAGCATTTAGTTAGTATTTTGGTACCGGTACTGAATTTCCTGTGTTGACTTTTTCCGATATTAGTAGGTACACACTTTTGGTGTGTGCAGTACCGGTGTTTTCGGTTCGGTATCGGTATTTTACCTTCAAGTATTAGTACCGTACCATACCGAATATTTTCGGTACCGAGCTCATCCCTACCGAGAAGAGCCGGCTCGTTTTACAAAACGAACAACTTTCGAAAAAGCTTTTTTTTATCTATTTTCGAGCGAGCTTCAAGCTACGAGTTATTTTGAACATCTCTAGAAAAGCTACGAGCTAGCACGTATTTCCAAGTAAAATGACACGAGTTGAAGCTTAGATGGTGTTTGGGAAGCTTTTTGAAAAAGCCAATGAAACAATAAGTCATTTATAAAAGCAAGAATTTTAGATCTTTTCCAAATAACTTGTTGGTTCCAATAAGTTAACAAGATATTTCCAAACTCAATACCAAACACCTTCTTAATATTTTAGGATTTCGAGGCAACACAGACTACTCAGCTACCCATATACTCTTGAGCCCAAGCCCAACTAGCTTTGGCTCGAATTGAACTCGGGTCATTAGCAATCCATTTGTGAGGGTTAACACAGAAATATTTCTTCATTTTCTCACTAAACTTTAACTAAAAGAAACATATAAATAAATTTCTAGTTTTGTGTTTGTTTATGCTTATTTACATTGCTCAGTCGATTAAAGATTCAGATAACCTAATAAAAAATCTAACTATAAAAGTGTGTATAATAACTCAACCCAACACATAAAGGAGGAGGCAAACAATAAAGTAAGGGTGGAGGGTATCAAAAATTTTGTGGAGCTTTCCAGTAGCCAACTAGAGGTGTTCATGTATCAGCCTTTCTAATTGTTAGCTTTGTAAAATAAATTGAGGTTTTGTTGCCAGTTCCAAAAAAATCTTATTGTTTTTAGTTATCATATTGGAGTAACCAACTTCAAACAAGAAGAAGAAAAAAAAATATTATTGTTTTTAGTTATCATAGGAGTAACCAAATTCAAAAAATAAGAAGATAAGAAAAGGTTGACAAAAGTATCAACTCTGTAAATTGTAAAACTTATTAGAAACTTTAAGTGGTTGACAGGTATGAAGAAGGGGCATAAAACGTCACCTGTGAGTTACGTTAACAGAGCCATGGTAAAAATGTACAGAGTGAAAAGAGCTTAAAAAATAAAATAAACAAATAATTTATAACCAACCAATCAAAATAAACCCAAACACCACCCACCAATTGCATGCCTCCACATCACCTACCATCTTCCTCATGCCAATGGAAAAACTCCACGCCAAGGCACAAGGAAGTGTGCTGGCATGGTTGAGGCCTCCACGCCACCTCCATGCCGTTCGGTCTTAAGGTGAAGGGGCGTCCCTTTCATATACCCTAGCCCCCTCTAATCCGGCACTTCCATGTCATTTTACCCTAAACGGTCATTAATCCACAAAAACACTAGCAACACTCCTTTAACTACCCTAGAACTTTTTGGTTTTTAATAAAAACTTATTTAAACCGTTATAAATAACTAAACTTTCATCTAAACAAATAAATATAGATAACTTAGAAATAACAAAACTTAAAATTAATAAATTATATATAATATTAAAATTAAACGAATTCTCTTCGTTGGGGATGAGTTTTCACAAGTGTTCAAATCTCAACATAAGAATCAAATTCTTTGGGCTCGTATATCCGTTTGTACTCACGAAGGGGCACCTAAATCGCTTCCTCCTTATTTTGCACTTATTCGTTGTTCATCACCTTGTTTAATAGCGTCTCAAACTTGACACCTTTAATTTGGATTATCCGTCACCTCAATGAATCTCGTACACCTTGGTGTTTTGTTACCCATTTTTTCATGAAATAGTGCAAACATTTGAAACTGCATCACACATGTCGCAGAAGTTGTTCTTGGCAAGACTCAACCAAGCCTCACCAATGTGAGTTCTTCTTGTTGAAAAGTGATTGTGTAGTATGTATGAAATTTGTTTTGTAAAATTAAAGTTGTGGTGAAGTGTGAAAATGGTTTGTGGTGTGAAGGGTGAAAATGGTTTGTATTAGTAGTTAACTAGTGGTATTTTCCCCGCGCTTCACAGTGAAAATTCAATTGGTGTCTATTTGGTTCGTTGTGGTATGAAATTCGCTATAGTTATCGAAAGAAAAGACGTTATATGGATTGAAAACAATAAAACGAATATATGGTTACCGATGTTTTTCTATTGATATCAATTAAGTTGGTTTGCATTCTATGTTATTTTTTCAACATTGTCGTACCAAACCAAATCGACACCGACTGAGTTGTTCGGTACCGTTATTTATTTTTATTTTTCATTTTGCTTTCGATAAGTTAACATCTTATTGCTACCATACCATACTGACACGAACAACATCGATTCGGTATCTATATTCAGTTTTACTGACTTTTATTTCGATAAATTGACATTGCATCGCTTGCGTACCGTGCCAAATAACATTTGTACCGATACCTGTATACATTTTATGGTTTTCACTTTCAATTATTTTTTTCAATTATACAACTTTATTTATAACGACAGTACCGTAACAATTTAAACTAAACGATACCGTTCGAACAATATCGGTGTCAGTATCGATATTTGTTTTTAATCTTTTTCGGTTGATGTAAAACATGTGTTAACTTCTATACTGAATGCATGAATTGTACCGGTACTTTAATGAACAAAACCGATACCAAATTGATTGCTAAACCAAAATACTACTAATAAAAAAACAAATACTTAAGAATTATTAGTTACTATTTATTACTAAAAAATAAACTATAACAATAAAATTAAAAAAAGCAAATAGTAGAAAAAGTTTAAATACAACTACTTATTCAACTTTAAAAAAAAACCTTAAAAAAAACCTTAAAAGTTGATAAAAAATACAACTACTTATCAATATTAATAAAATAATATCAATAATTAATTTAATATAATATACTAAATATTAGTCACTTATGATTAATAATAATTATTAAATTTTCTATCACCTGACAAGCTTTGATTTATATATATTAGAGGAAGGTTTATTTAAGAAGAAATTTTATTTGAGAAGAAAAAGAAAAAAGGGTATAATGGTAAAATATTAAATAGTTTATCTCATTAATAAAAGAAAAAACATTATATTCTACACATTTCCAAATTTATCCTACATAAATCTTATACTTATCGGAATTTACCCTATACACATGTAAATTTACCTTACACATTTCAAAATTTATCCTACACATACTAAAATTTATCCTACACATGTCGAAAATTATCCTTCACCATAAATTATTTTATCTTGAAAAAGTATATTAAAAATTGAGTTACAAATTTAATTAATTAGCTAATTAGTGACAATTATAGATTTACCTATATGCATTTTTTCATAATATTAAATACACACATTAAATGAAGTAAATGGAAAATTTCCATTGCTTTAAAAGTTATTCTTCTTATCTTAAAAAAAAATTCTCATTTGAACTCTCCACAACTTTTTTAAAACACTATTCATGTCAAATTTCGAGTAATATATATATATATATATATATATATATATATATATATATATATATATATAAAATTATTTGAAAGAAATTGTTTTTTTTTTTAAATTGTAACGGTCTAATGACCGTTAAACAATCAAAAGACAAGGCAAACAACGATATTTGATCTACCTCGTATCCAACACACCAAGCCTACCTGTATGGGTGATGGTGTACCCATCTAGGGTATCAACCCTCAAACCCAACCCACTATGTGCCTCCTTCACCTTTATACAAGGTTGGAGAACTCGTTAGTCGGCCAATGAGGTGGGGACCAGTGACTACTTAGGATTAACCGGATCGGGGTTTTTATATGTAATTCATAGTTTTATGTATATATATATATATATACACGCACATTTTTATATATAAAATATTTTAAGTAGCTAGGTTTTAACACTTACTCAACTCATTATGTTAAGTATACAAGATTAATGGTTGAAATTCACATGGTTTGGTTGGAATGTGGCCGGAATTTAGAAGTTTTGGCCGGAATATAGAGGTCTTTTGCCGGAATCACCGATTTTTGGCTTGCCGACTAGGCCCGACTAGGTCCGACTAGCGATTAATGGACTGATTAACAATAGTTACTGGCCGACTAGCGATTAATCGCCAACTAGTCACCGCCTAGTCGTGATTTGTACAACATTGCCCTTATACTAAATAAATTGATTGTCTTATGATAAAAATAAATTGTTAAAATAATAATAAAAAACAAATATTTTGTTGTTTACATATGTATATATTACATATAGTAGGGTCGTAGTAATCCGCGCGTTGCGTAGGGACATGATCGGAATTCACTATGTATCTATGATAACCCATGAATAAATTCGTAAAATCAAACAAAATGTTATCTAAATGTGTTTAATGCTATTTGCGTTGTAGCTCTGCTCTGAACATCAAAATAATAAGAAAAAACAAAACAATAAGGTAAATAACAAAGGTAAATGTAAAAGAAAACGACAGGAAATCGGTCAGTTTCGGTGCATTTGTTATAGCAAACAATAAAAAAGTTAAAAAAATATGTCCAAAAGAGTATTTACGCGTGTTCAATTCATTAAAAAAATTCAAAAGTTAAAAGCGAATTTCCATAACTTTATCAATTTTATTCGTGAAAAAAAACAAAACTAGAAAAAACAAATAAATAATACATAAACACAAGTCAACAAAACACTAAACACACAAAAAAAAAAATCCCCTCAAGTTAGCAAAGCCTTCCTCTAAACTAAAAAAAACTCAAGTTATCAAGGCATCTAAGAGTCACGTTAGTATTCAACTTCTCTTCTTTTATACATAGATAATTATATCACTACAATTCCACCCACTAAAGGACAGAAGCTATTTGTTTATTAAGAAAAGAGTGCACATTGCACAATATACGTAATCCATATAACCAAGTGGTTACAACTTTTGAACTATAATACTAATATTTTATTTTCGAACATTCTTTTAAAATGTTTAAAGAACGAAATACATAATAATATACACATTCAAACTTTTCGTGATGTTTTAAAGTATAGTTAAGAATGATATATAACGTTATCCTTTCTTAGCATCTAGTGACCATGAGTTTAAAATACACGTCTACATATTGTTCGTTCAATCATTTACATAAAGATACACACATAAAAAGACTTCACCTTATAATTTATGAATTTTTAAATATATTATAAAAATATAATCTACTTTTTAGGTTAAATACAAACACGATATGGGAACTTAATTTAAAAAAAATAGATTAAGGTTTTCTCAATATAGACATCACATTTCATCCATTTTCAAAGTAGTAAATCTCTTTTTCAACAATCAGAAGTTGTCATATCAACTCTACCGGTTAGAATTTAGTCTACACTTTTAACGAGGTAGCTAGATGTTAAACCTTTATTTTTTTGCGAGGCAGTTGAATGGTTGACACGGCTAAACCTACACTCTTTTCAAGGCGGCTGAGGTTGAGACGCTTGAACTTACACTCTTTTGGGGGCAGCTAAGACAACCAAGTCCTTGCTTTTACGAGACGGCCAAGACTACGTCGAAAAGTGACGTCTATATTGAAAAGCTTTTGCTCAACGACTTACACAGGTGTTTGATGCTCAAATAACATATCTAATGTTTATTTTAAGTTGTTCAAGCTATATAGTAAATATTTGAATAATAATAATATAGTTTTTCAATGCTTGAATTAATAAGCAAACATGACCTATCAGTCATAACAAAAGTCCAAATATATATTAAATTATCATATTCATTACCACTCATTCTTGGTCCAAACAAGGACTGGTATGACAATGGTGGTTAACAAAGGGGGGCCATGCATAAGTTTGTGGGCATCTTGGCATTTGGCAACATGGTAGTTTTTTAGTATGTTTTGGTAAGCTTCAATTCTTTACATGTTAAAGCATATCCCTTAAATATCATTATGTAGTGTGAGGTTGTGAGCTATCAAATCTAGGCATGTAAACGAATCGAACAAACATAAATGTGGTATGTTCGTGTTCGTTCATTTAACTTTAACCAAATACAAACATGAATTTGTTCATTTATAACCTAAACGAACAGTTCACAAACATAAACGAACACAAACAAACAAACTTAAGCGAACATAAAGAAACAGAAACGAACATACGTTCCATTGGAAATCCCAGTTCTGGTTATTTATATTTATATAAGTCACTAGAAAACCTCTTTTATATTTATATTTGTATAAATATAACTACTAATGTATTTATCAAAATTTAAATGAAGATAAACGAACGAACATAGACGAATGCTCGTGAACATAAATGAACTAACAAAACACGTGTTCATGTTTATTCGTTTAACTAAATGAACATAATTTTTGTTCATGTTCATTTATTTAATAAATAAATAAACATAAATGAATTTTCTGTTGAACTGTTCATGACAGTTCAGTTCATTTACAAGTCTAAGTCCACACCTACATAAATGGGCATTTGCGACCGAAAAACGGCCGTAAGTTTAGTGGGTGAGTTGCAACCAAAATTAAAATGGTCACAAAATTAGCGGCTGCCATTGATAAGTCACAAAACACACAGACGAAAGATTTACAACCGCACTCGCAAAATGGATTTATCACTGAGGTTTTTACCATTGTAGTTTCTATCGGAAATTGGTCGCATGTAAGGATTACCCATGAAGGTTTTTGCAAACGCAGTATCTATCGCAAATGGTGGCAAAGACTGCCTGTGCCGAAAGCACAATTGCAAAAAATCTTGTGTTCTAGTAGTGTTCTTTGGAGTTTTTCTTTTTATTTTCTAGTTAAGCAAGCTGTTTAATTCGGTCACTCATGGAAGCCTTATTTCTTAAACGCAACCCTTTTGTTTAATAACTATTGAAGCGCTTGTTAACTAGTGGTACACAGTGTTGAAAAGGTTTTCATTTCTAAGGGGTTTGCGAATTCAAATATCGTACTGAACAAATGTGTAGATTTAAAAGTAGGATTAGATTGTTTACGAGTTAGCCTGTAAAAAAGATAAATACAATCAACTTTAGTATTTTAGTTGATAGTTTCACATGTTTACATGTTTCCTATTATATTTGGTTAGTGTCAATTGGCAAGTGTTTTCAAACAATAAATCCCATATATACATGGTGTGGGCTTTGTGTGTCAACATCCACTTCCTTAAACTATGCATACTGGAGCGTCATGGGGGCTTTATGTCGACGATCACGTCCCATAGCACCGGGACCCCCCTCCCCCCCCCCCCCCCCCCCCTCAGGCGTTGTGGCTGAAAATGGGGAGGGCCACGATGAGCATAACAACAATGTAGAATGGTTTCTCTCTCACACATATATATACATACACATATACAAAGGGGTATAACCTCACATCTACATAACCCCCCACTACACACTCAAGTTATATAACCGAATTTCTTACATATTTTGTCATTTGTCACATAACCCTCAAGGAAATTTCATGGGACTTAACCACTACACATGATTTATAAAGTATGAAATAGAAAGAAAATATGTGTTGAAGGGATTGTTGAATATGAAAAAAAATTATGTATTACATAGTTATATAGGTGTTACGTGGGTCTGGTGGGTTTTCACATTTTACACCTACTAAGTTATGGTAAGAAACAATATAGAAATAGTGAGATAAGATTAAATAAAAAGTTAATTTTACTTAAGATGGTGAGGTGTGGCTGAGGGGAAGGCATCGGGGATGGTAGATTATGTCGAGGAACATCTCCCTTCCCGACCCTTCTTTGGTGCAAACGGGGAATTTCCCCCGATCTCCCCGAGCTTGTTTTTTTTTGAAATAAAGGGTGATGATTGACTGAAATAGGAAGGGGAAGGGGTACATCATCCCCCTTGATGAGGATGGAGGGGAAGGTGATGAGGCGATGGTGAATGTGGTAAAGTGGAGATGATGTGGATGTTGGGTGTAGGCCTTCTGATACCCCATATTAGTCAATAAGTAAGATATGAAGAGATTTTAACCTTTCATTTTTCAAATCAATGGATAAAATAAAAATATAGGAAAAAGAGGAGTGCGAGACATTCTTGGAAAAACCTTTATTGATTTTCTCTCTCCACGTGCAAGCCACATATTCCCGTTATTTTTTAAACGTCCATAACTTTTTTATACAACACTATTTAAAAAAATGCACCACAAAATCAAACATATTTTTATCTTTAATTTGAGTATTCTATTGCTATATAAAATTTGAGAACTAATGAAACCCAAAATATTGTGTTGTATTTCTATGTTGAATAATATTTTAGTGTTAGATTCTTTTAACTAATTTTTTGTACTGAATTTCTTTTGTTGGATTTTTTGTGTTATATTTTTTTGTGTCGGATTTTTTATGCTATATTTTTCTGTACTAGATTTTTTGTGTTTATGCTTGAGAAAACAAAATGGTGAGGATTTGTGTTTTATAACTAAAATACCATTTTATCCTACTTATAAGTTATAAAAAGTATTACATGTCATCTTTATTATTACCAAAATACCTTTTGTCCTACTTATAAGGGTTTGTGTTTTAGACTATTTATACAAAACCTACATTTTCTAGTTGATCTTCCCCTAGAAATATTAGCCATCTTTATTATTTCTTCTTTCCCCCACCATTTTTAACATACATAAATAACTTTTATACAATATTATTTTCTTGAAGTTATAGCTTAAAATCGAGAATAATTTTAATCTTTAATTCAAGTATACTTATGATATATATATATATATATATTAAAAAAACTATTTGAAATGTATGTGTATAACAATGTGTCAAACCATACATCAATGTGTCAACTTCATGTGCTATGGTCTTCGCCCAATATTTTAGTTTTTTCATTACATCTCCTTATTGCTTCTTGGGTGTTGCGACGCCTTTAACATAGCCGCACGGCCTGCTCACACATACTCCCTCTATATATACACAATACACATACGGAGTGGGAAGGGGCTTGTAGTGGATAAAGGAAGGAAACATGGGTGCTATGCAACTGATGCTGTTTCTTTTGGTTCTTTTGAATTTCACTTCTCCTCTATCCATTGCTCATGTTGCCAACTACTACTCAGGTCTTCTCTCTCCCTCTAGTCTGTGTCACTATGTTTCTTTCTTACTTTGAAAGTATTAAGCTCACAATTAAACAAATACTCAGTACTCTCTTCTTGTAGATGCTATGCTTTGCTTGTTCTCCTTCAAACTTCACAATCTGATTCTCATAAGTCGAACCTATCAATTCATGGTGTAGGGTTTTTCACCTGTTTATTTTATTCTAATAATAACTTTATATCCCTGGTTTTTACTTTACTAACTTTCTTTTTAACAATAACGTTATACACCATCTAATTTTACTTCTAAATTTACACATTCATCTATTAGACTTGAATCCTCTCAATCTTACAAGAAGAAACGTCTTTTCAACACACCTTACATATTAGGTGGATGGGGACGGATGCCGAACCCACCATTTTTCTCTTTCTTCTTTCACTCTCATCCATCCTCTCACGCTTCATTCGTGTTGTCTTAAATTTTGGATGAGTTTCCGTGTGTCCTCTATATGGATGTGACATCACCCACAATCATCTCTGTTGGGGATGCTCTTATTGGAATTTTCTTCCAACTTATGAACTATTCGACATGACAGAAATATGCCCGAAACAAATGAATATAGATATAATAGAAAAATATATTCTTAAACCAAAGTTTGATGTCGTCAATTTTGTCCCTTAATATGAAATTTTAATTTGTAGCATTTTTTATATATAAATTTTAGCCTAACAACTTATTTCATACAAATTGTTTAATTAAGTTGTATAATATATATTTTTTTCTTTAGAACGATTAACTCACACCCCTATAAACCTACTACTAGATCTAGACAAGTGTCCACTTGGAACCGGAACCCTCAACCATATAAAAATGAACCCTTTTACTACACATCTTGATACCGCTATACTAAAAGTCATTTGATATATAACCATATATATAACATATTTTGTAGTGGTTTTGTAGGTAGGGATGACAAGGGAGTTGTAAACCAAAGCAAATTTGCGCACGCCAGTGCACGAGGTGGTAGTGGTGATGGTGGTGCTGTGCGCTCAACCCAACAAAACAATGGATATGGTGGCGACTCTAGCCCCTCCCGACAAGGAGGCGGCGAAGCGGTCATACCTGTGTATGCCGCTTCAGGAGCCACTGCTAAGCGCAACAATCGCCACAACACAGCCAGCACTTGTAGCATATGTTGGGAGCATAGACTTCTGATTGTTATGTCTAGTGTCTTAACGTCATTTTTACTACATGTGCGTATTTAAAAAATTGACTTTAATAATTGGATGTTGTACTGGTACACCTGTTTACGTAAATACGAACTATCTAATCTTTGTTTGTTGATAAAGGCGTCCTTTTTACTAATACTACATTTAAAGCTTAGTATACAACATTATAGCTTATTAAATTTTGTTTATAATAGTTTCAAATTAAATAATATTACATTAATACAAACAAGATATCTTAACAAACAAGATAATAAACGATAACATCATCATATAAAATATCATGTTGTAAATTAATATTGTAACTAATTTATAGTAATTCTTTAAACAAATATTTCAATTATAAAATATTGGCAAAATTGATTCTTCTCTATGTATTTTACTATAGGAATTTGGAACTTCAATAAAGCTTTCACTTTCATAATAACTTTTTTCTATACATATGTTCATGATTCCAAATTACAATTTTTGTACTTTTGGTTTCATTTATAATTATAGACTGAATCGTTAAAAATAGAAATTTCTCTCGTGTGACTATTGGCGGATCTTGAACGAAAATCAGGAGGGGATGGGCTTTCAAAATCCAATATTATACACTAAAAAAAAGTCAGAATTATCAATAAAACTAACACTACAAAGCGAAAAAATTGGGGGCCAATGTGTGTGAGTAGCACATGACAACACTCAAAAAAAAAAAATAGAAGGAAGTTAATGTAAAGAACAATGAGCGAGGTAAGTTTTCAAATACAAGACGGTGAGTGAAAGTCATTTTTTGAAGGATACAGTCCGATGAAAATAAATAGCAAAGATTGTAATCTAGTGTTATTTGTATCTAATTTTTTTCATGGTTAGCAAGAAAAGAAACATAGGGACTTGGTTACTTTTCGGTTAAAAACATAAAGAATTACTTTTCAACCGAAAAGAAAGGCTAATATCTAAATGAGTTAATTTCTGTTTTGTTTCTTACGGTTTGGTCATTTTAATGGTTCTGTTTCAGTCATTTAAAAAGTGTCATTTTTATCCCTGACTTTTCTAATTTATTATCGTTTTGCTCCCCGACTCTAATTCCACTCGAAATGTTAGTTAACTTGAAGGGTAATTTAGTGATTTTCTTCTATATGTATATTTATTTATTTAGCACATACACACTTTTATTGATAATGTTTGGAGCACAGAATACTAGCATTCCAGTAAAAAAAAATATTAGTTATTAACTGCTTTTATTGATAATGTTTGTTGGTTAATATATTACAAGTTTATTAAGTGTGTGTTAAAATATTTGGTGTAAAATATATAGACTTCTTAAGAAAGAAAGAATATGTAAATAATTAGATACTATTATTAAAACGATAGAAAGAAAGAAAAGAAGGAAGCATGCATGATTATTAAATTTGGAACAAAATGATGAACATTTGGTATGGAACATGGTTTTCGACTTTCGTAATTGGTTAAGACCCATTTTCTTTTTGAAGTGAACAGTCATTTTTTGACCTGTGGTCTCATAGGTATACACCAGAGAGGAAAGATACTTTAATTTAAAAGGAAAGTCTAAACATAAATATGAATTTGCATATGAAATATGTATAAAATTAATTAAAAGTTTATAGGCTAGGAAAGGTTATGGTGTTAAATATATATATGGTTATCTCAAATCGATCCCATACATATTTATCCGCATTAATTAAAACAATATATATATTAATTTATTATATAATATCAAACGTACAATAAAACTATTTTGAAGTTCTTAAATGTTTTACTGTTATTAAAAGTATTGATGTGTTAAAATTCTATACTTGAGTGAATATTTGATATCTCAATGTAGGTTTTAGGGTAAGTTTAAGGCAAGGTTTCAATGTTGAAAAGCATATGTAACTGTTAACTATATAAGTTCATAAATTGTTACACTCTAACCGATGGTGGAAACATCAGGACGAGATGAAATAGATTGCTCGAGTCAACATAACACTAATTTGCGATAATAGTTAAGATACCAAAATTTCATTTCATTTCAAAATTTGTCAAGTACAACCATAGGAAATTTTCAAGTACAACATTTAAAAGATTCAAGTACAACATGATTAACAATATGCAACGTAAAGTCTAGTAATTTCTAAGTGCGTTTCTAGGAAGTCCCTACTAAGTTTCATCAATGGCGTCATCCTTAACCTACAACATGTTAAAAGTATAGTTCAACACAAAAGCATTGGCGAGTACACAAGTTTGATATATCATAAGTATGAAATAGTTTAAACGAATCCATATGTTAAAATAGTATACTAGATTAATGTAAACAAGGCATGCGATTTACAAGTCAATCCTCAAGTGTCACCGCAAAATAGAATAAACTTAACATGACCTCAAAAATACGGGCGGTGAGTTACCCCTATAGCGCTATACATGTTAAAGGGAGGCTCGTACGGAGTTAATGACAAGTCGTATCACATAAGAATGTTCTAAGTATACAAATCACGTATCACGTATCTTTAGCATGTATGATTGATTGTTTGTGTGTTTATATGATTGTGTGTATTTTGATAGGTTAACACATTACACCCAAAGTGTAAAGCGCAAAAGGGTGTTCGAGTGTACTCACGGTTTTGCAAGCTTCCAAAGAAGAATCCCGCGAGTTGAGTTGTAAAGTCGGAAGTTATCCTACACGAGGGGATCCGATTTATAAGTATTCTGGCGTGAGAAAACAGATCCGGTTTCGAAATAGAATTGACAGAAAGTTTACGCAAGAAAACACATCGAAAAATAATGAACTGTTGTACTTCGTATGAAGTGGCAGTCCACTTTGTACGAGGTGTTAGTCCACTCCGTACAAAGTCGTCTGTTAACGTTTTGGCTCGTTCCAGAACCCGTTTCGACATTGAATCTGTGAATGAAGAATCTGAATACGAGGCTGAATAGTCCAGAAAGTACGTTTATGTGTATTTATATGCTATATAGATTATATAGTCCTTCAAATATGTCATAGAAGTCAAGCATGGGGGTGCGAACACCTCGTTAAATGATTAACCAAAGCGGAGGTTTGTCAACCCGGTTGGTCATGAATTACAGAAATTTAGAGTCATCTAAAACGTTATCAGCCGAGTGAGCGAGCTAGGTGCGTGCATCCCGAACATAATGGTTTTTGAGGACGTGTTGTAGTCTTGTCATTCTAATGAAGACCGAATCGGTTTTAGGAGAAAAACTTGTAAACAACAGTGGCAGAACTTAATTCGGATAGTCTAGACTCCCAACGTTCTCGCATTAGCTTACTAAGTTGTTCGAACTTCAGTTTTAGCTCACTTGTTTTGTTCTAAAGAATTAAAAGAGAGTAAAAGAAATAGAGAAATCTTGTGAAAGTTGAGAGTTTTGTGAGCTAAAAGTCACATAGAAACTTGAAGAATTCTGCCAATTGCTTTGCAAATACGAGTGGGAGTGACTGAGAATTCGGAAGTTCGGAAAATGGAGGAGGGCTTGATTTATAGGCAAGGGAGCTGGCAAAAGCACTCGTGCGAGGTGTCGCTTTGTACGAGGTGCTTGGTTTAGGCAAAGTTTTCGCGTTGTAGTCCGTTTTAAGCATTTTTAAAAATTGAATTGTATCGTGTGTGTATAGCATGTATCTTTAATGTAGATTTGCATAAAAGTCATGAATTTAAACGATTGTTTGCATAGTTACTCGAGTATGAATAGCACATGTTAATATGTGTGTTTGTTTGAATAACAAGTTTACACGTATGCATAAGGTATAAATGTTCATTGTGATCGACGTCTCAGATTACAAGGTTGAAAGGAATTATTAAATGATAAGAATAAAAATTTCCATAAATAGAAATACAATTAATTTCTAAATAAGGAAATTATAAGAATACGAATCGTTACATAAATAAAGATATTTGATACTCATTAATAGTTGAGTACCCATAGGGTGTTAGATTGAACACTTGATAGATTTTACGATCACTTATGAAATTTAAGTTATCAAAAACCTGTCCCAAAACATAATTTGTTGCCATCCTCGTATAAGTGCACTTTTTTTTCTAATGGAATAGTCTAAATATGGTTAATAATAGTGATAATATTAATAATATAAAAATAGCCCCATACTTGTAAATATAATATAAATAAAAGCATATGTGGAGTTGTGGAGATAGAGAAATATATTATGTTGGATAACTAGTGATGGATTCATGAATTTTTCTATGGAGGTGTGGAATATTTTTAAAGATTTTAGGCCTTAATGTATATAAAAAAAATTGGTTCATATCGAGTCGGGTCATGTAAAACAAAAAAAATCAAACTTAAATCTATATAACCATCAAAAACACATCAAACGTCATTACAAACATGTTTAAAATTATGCCCTATGGGTTTTCACTTTTTTGAAACCTATGCAAAACATCATCTATAGTTACTTTTCTAATGGTTCCTCTTGAGAAATTTTGCTAAAACTTCCCTACTTATTGTTCCTATCATATATAACTCGATCCATAAGTTCATAAAAAACACTAAACACTTAAACAAAATAAACAATCATGTTCAACCATAGTCCATAATTTTCTATTCCTAGTAAAATATAGAACAACAAAAAAACATCAAAATCATGCTACTAAAGTCTAGAACAACAAAGAAAAAAATCAAAACACATAAAATTTCAAACCCTATTAACATCTCTATAACTCTATTTCTCATAAAAACCATATAAAACAACAAAGAAAAAACATAAAAAACGAAGGTACCTCGTTAAATTTTGGATTCTAGGTGGTGGGGTGGCCGAATCAATCTTTTCCGATGAGAATGCAGTCGCTGTCATCGTGCCCTTTAATTGCTTTCGCGAGTCGATCGCTGCACGATCAAAAGAGGGAGAGCGGGAGAAAGAATTGGAAGGCAGTTGGGTTGGGTTATTTCATTTAACTTCAAATTTAATTGGCTTTGGTTACAATGGAATGTTTATTGGGCTAATGACTAAATTGTTAAGTGAAAGTTATTAGGTTAAATTGTTAAGTAAAGTGGTTAAAGAATAATTATATAAAGTAGGATATATTTTAATTAAAATCGGTGTTTACTTTTTTTTATAAATTCATAAGTTTTCTTTTTAAGGGGGCGGTTGAAAATTTTCAAGGGGTGTGGTCGAGATTTTTCATGAAATTTAACCCCAAAAGTTTTTTCTTCAAGGGGTGCGATCGCCCACCCTCCCAAGTGGGTAGGTCCGCGCGGATAACTAATAAGTTTGTGAAGAAATTTATATTAAAAACATAGGAAAAATAAACTGATATATATTTAGATTTCACATTAAATACTATAACTTATTAGAAAAAAAAGTAAATTGTATATTAAATATAAAACTATAATAGTAAAATAGAAAACAATGAAATGTAGTTCTTTAAAAACGCTTAATTCACATCTTCACCAATTTTACTTCATATGTTACAGTTTTTTTTTACCCAAGATAGGACTTGAACTCTTAACTCCTCAACTACAAAACTTAGCACTTGGTCAATGAAATGTAATTACATGATGGATCTTTTTGAGTTTTTTTAACCATGAAACGTCACTTGTCTGAACCAGAAAGATTATTCATATTTTGGCTCTTTTCTTTTTTGAATAAAAATGCTAAGATCAAGTAATAGATACCAATCATATTTAATGGTGAACTTTCACCAAGTCGCCACACCACATTCGGCTTAGGGGTTGTTTGTTTCCACTCTTAATAGGTTCTTAATAGTTCAGACATCTTACTGGTTCAATACTTAATGGTTCAGACTGTTTGTTTCACGAGCAGATGTCTGAATGGTTCGGACATTTACCTCTGGATGGTTAAACATAATACTAAGTCTGGATGGTTAAGATCTCTTATATGAATAAGTCGGACATTCTCATTTGAATGGTTAAACATTATACTGGATTTTAATGGTTCCGACCTCTTACTGGTTCAACACTTAATGGTCTAGACCTCTTACTAGCTCATTACTTAACCATTCAGAAGTTGCCAAAAAACTCCATAATGTGTTAAAGTCAGTTTAAAGTTTATGAGGGTTTCAATGTTTAATCCTGATAAACTAACTTAAGAAAAAAAACCTTGAGCCTTTAACGAATTTTATTTTTAGCCAGATTTTTTATATGCTTTTGTTACCTTTTCGAATCATAATCAAAATTGACAAATCCTCAAATTAACAAATGAAACTTGGCGGCTTTAAATGTCTGGTTTCATATGAACTTCTTCATATTTCTCAAACAATTTTATTCCACATTCGATTAATCAATATTGGGCCCAGAGTCCCACTCCCCACTAGCCACTACTACACTCCACTGATTCATATGTATGTTGGCCGGTATTTATGTCATTCTTGGGCCAGATCAGGCCCCCTTGGCTCTTTGTGGGCCCGTGGCAGTGCCAACTGCCAGGTGGATTGAATGGATCACTTGCGAGTTTTATATGTTTTTTTAACGGCGTATAATTAGGATATCATTAACCGGGTTGATAGTTATTATGTTAGTATCACCAAATTAGTAAGTTAGTAAGTTAGTATTAAAACCCCCTTTGCCTGGGTTTGAACCCAAAACCTCCTGCTAGGCCAAGAGATTATTGGTTACGAGTTTTATATGTAAGTTGGGATTTATTTGATTCATGGTGTCTTAGGAAATGACTTAACTTTAAAGATAGATGATGCCCCGGCTTGACTCGAGATCAAGACTCCTTAAAGCTCGCACCAACATCATAGGATTTATGTGATTCATCTTGATACATTTATGTTGGGTTTGTATACAACAACCTTCCAAATCCTATGATTGTGACTTCATAATCCAAAAAATAAAATATCTTGTTAAAACAGATTAAACAAATCATAATTATAACAACTCAAACAAAAAACATCTAAATATCCAACGAAAGTCTTAAATGTCTATATTCAATCTTCTACCAATGGTCTGACATAATGTTCTTTTAGGGATGAGATCAGTATTGGCATTATAATGAACGGATATCATACCGCATAGTACGGATATCAAAGTTAAACTAAAGTCAAAACCGAATACCGTACCATGTATGTTTAGGGATGACAAAAGAACCCGGGCCCAATGAGATACCCGAAACAATCAGAATTGGTATACTCGAAAATCGATGGGTATGGAATTTGAAACAAAAAATTTCCGGGTTGGTATGGGATTGGGTGATAACGACCCAATTATCTGAAGTTATATGTCCGTTTACCCAACCAGATACCCGAATCATATACTTGATATTTTTTTACATTTTTGTTTTTGCAATAACCCTTGTCTACTATGGGGCTATTTTTGTTTTTTTCATTAACCCTTGTCTACTATGGGCCTAAGGCTTCATTCTATTAGCTATTTTATATGGAAAATAAACTCTTACCTTTAGCATATCTATTTTATTGTTGTAGGATAGATGTTTTAGGGCATGAGTGGTAACATGATTATGATACTTTAGCTTCATTGTATGAAAACAGGTCAAGTAATGGGCCAAAGAGTTGTGTATTTACCATCATTGGCAATACGAGTCAAGTAACGGGTCATGCGGGTTCGGTTCACGACATGCCATTTTATGAAGAAAAAAAAGAAGTATTAAATCTCCGAATTCAAGAATGTTGTCCATCTCATTTACTAAAACCTCATTTGAGTTGATCCTCACTTGCTCCATCTCTGTAAATTAATTAGAAATATCAATCCTTAATTAATAAGTTTAAGGGTGAAATAGCTGCCATACATCACATTTACCTGTTCTTGTCAACCTATCAGTTATGAAAAAACAACTACAAATCGACACTACAGATTTAGTGTTACATCTATTGCACCCTAGGTAATCTTTTTGGGTCTTAATAAAAAGGGTTGCACAACAAGTTTGCAATAAAATGGGTTATCTGTAAAAAAGGACTGAAAATTGACATTTGTATAGAAAAAAAAGGGTTGCATGCCCAAAGTTGGACAAATAATGTTACATCAAAGTATTGGAAAATCATATGCAGTGTAAGAAAAAGAAACAAACCTGACCCTTATTCCCAATATTTTTAAAAGGCAGTGTATATGAAATGCCTACCGAATGATCTTCAGATTCGCAAAATAATCGTATAGCATCATCGGCTACTCGAGCAACTATTATCCCTTCCCTGTCATGTTGAGTAGTACAAAAACATAAAATCTACACATTAGAACATTCACTGCTCGAGCAACTATTATCCCTTCCTTGTCACGTTGAGCAGTACAAAAATAGAATATCTACACATCAGAACATTCACGTTGGACACTCCATATCTATCTATATATTTCTAAATATTGTTAATTTCTAAAAACACTCTCACATCCAACCTTCTATCTCTATATTTATCTTACTCACATTAACTTATTTTATTATTATTTTCTCTTTCCTACACACTTAATACGGAGGGTTGAATACAACCGTCTAAATATAGAGGTGTAGTTTATTCTTTTTAATTTCTTCTCTACTATAGAGGTTCCAATGTAGTGGTTTTTTATTGTTTCTTCTACATTTTCCTCTGTATTATATTAAAGGTCCATATATAGAGGCTCCAATATAAATGCTCTTAGCTATCGAAAGAGGTGGCCGGCCATAAGTTAAATCGCCGTCTACTTGGTATGTTTTTTCTTTAATCCTCATATTTAGTTTTCACGACATACAAACTAAATAACCTTTTTACAGTGGCAATGAACATATTTTGAAAAAAATGTATAAAGCATTTAAATTTAAACTACGATGATATGCTAGTTGCCACCTTGACCAATGGACTGTGAAAAATGGTCCGATCATAGTGCAAAGATGCCAATTGTCAATACAAAGAAACATAATACGTCATATAGTGTCCAAACAGGTGGATAGCTGTCTATGAATTTCTTTTAGGATGCATTGCCATGGCTTCTATAATCATCACTACCACCGTCCTCCCTCACACCCAACAGGAACTCTGTACCTGCAAATAAAACTCAAAATTCAGGCAAAGTTCAATCAAATTTGATACCCATAGAATCAATCAATATGCTAAAAAAACGCCAACGACAATTTTGGCTCCAATGGAACTGTATTGAGTCCTAAAACTGTTTTGTAACATCTGCTTTTAGAAGGTTTTTCCTATTTTAAACGGTTGAGATTTAACCTCAGCTTCATCCAATGATTCTAATTGAATGTTGTTCTTTTTTAATTTAATGGGAACATAAGAATATATATATAATTCTGTAATCGTAAATTAAAATAAGAACTGTTGTGAAAAATACTCAATATAAATTGAGACATTGAAATGTATTCAACGACTCACGTACCTGATATACAATATTAAGTTTGATTTTTCTTAATTCATATCAAGTATTCAACAAAAATCGATTATATTAATTCCTAAGACCGAAAACCGAACCGACCCGACCTGAAACATATCGGGCTAGCACAAAGATGCTCACCACTACTCGATAACTAATTTGTATCTCATTTACGTGAAACATTAATAGATCTTCCCAAAAATAGTTTTCAAACAAAAGCATAGAAAGATAGACTTAAAATGGAAAGATAGGCATACGTGGCAGGACCAGGAGATCAAAACCGGCCCAACCGGGCTCAGTCTTTCACCATCTTCATAAAGTCACTGCCACAGTGCCATACCTCCATTTACCAGTGTTGACTCAGCAACAACCAAAACCCTAATTTTCAAAATCAACAATGGCGATGAGATCCACCATGACCTCACGAGCTTCTCTACTCCTTCGTGCAATGGATTCTTCAAGCTCTCGTTCATCCTATCGGTTTTTCAGCGATCAAGGTCGCGTTCTAAGCGAAGAAGAACGTGCTGCTGAGAATGTTTACATCAAGGTATTTGACTATTTGTGTTTGAAACTTTAAATTCATGAATCTCTCGATCTATCTGTCGTATGTGTGGTTATAAGTTATGATTACAGATTCATATTGTGATTCGGATGCGTATGTTTGTGTTTGATGCGTATCGATTAAAGTTATGTAGAGCTGGATGATGATTGATTGACTTCGTGCATATAGAAACTGTGAGTTTATAAGTTAGTGATCACAGAGTTCGGATGTGATTTGAGTGTGTATGTATGTGTTTGTTGCTTATTGATTTAAGTTAGGCAGAGTTGGATGATGATTGATTGAATTTGTGTGTTATTAGTGCTATAAGATGGAGAGAGAGAGACTTTGTAGTTATAAGTTAGTGATTATAGTGTTCGGTTGTGATTTGGATGCGTATGTTTGTGTTTGTTGATTATTGATTGAAGTTATGTAGAGCTGGATGATGATTGATTGACTTTGTGCATAGAGAAACTGTGAGGTTATAAGTTAGTGATTGCATTGTTGGGTTGTGATTTGAATACGTATGTCTGTGTTTGTTGCTTATCGATTGAAGTTATATAGAGTTGGATGATGATTGATTTTGTTTAGTGTTAGTGCTATATAATGGTGAGAGAGAGAGAAACTATGTGGTTATAAGTTCGTGACTGCAGCGTTCGGTTGTGATTTGAGTACATATGTTTGTATCTGTTGCTTATTGATTGAAGTAATGTAGAGTTGGATGATGATTGATTGACTTTGTGTATTATTAGCTCTATATAATGGAGATAGAGAAACCATGGTTATAAGTTGGTGATTACAATGTTCGGTTGTGATTTTGATACGTCCGTCTGTGTTTGTTGCTTATCGATTGATGTTATATAGAGCTGGGTTGTGTATTAGTATGTTATAAAATGGAGAGAGAAGCTGTGTGGTTATAAATTAGTGATTACAGAGTTTGGTTCTGATTTGAATATATATATGTGTGTGTGTGTATTTGTTGCTTATCGATTGAAGTTATGTAGAGTTTGATGATGATTGATTGACTTTTGGTATTATACTGTTATTAATTATTATTGATGTGTGTTGAAGAAAATGGAGAAGGAGAGGTTGGAGAAGCAGAAGCTGAAGGAGGAGAAGGAGAAAGCGGAGAAAGAGAAGGCTGAAAAGGTTAGATTATGACTCAAATATCTATTTTAGATTGTTCTGTATTCGTTAATCATGATATGATAGGGTCAGGATATCTCATATTGTAGATTCTATTTGTTAAATAAAGGTAACTTAATGAATTGATACATGGATGATAAGGAGGTGTTTAGAACTTTAGACGTGTGTTAAAGTTTAAACTAATCATTCTGTCTTGAAGATGCAATAATCAGTTTAAAGTATGTTGAAAGAGTTAACTATTATATAATTAAATTTATAACTATTCAGGGAAAATGAATATAGGGGTAAACTTTCAGGTATTTGGTTAGGGGGTGTCTGGATATGTGTTTAACCTAAGGTTTCAGACTTGAAGTTTCAATTATCAGTTTAGAGTATATGCTAAAAGAATTAATTATGATTATGAATTTCTAATTATTTAGGGACACAATAATGAGCATGTTTGGTGTTTGTGGAAGGGAAATGTTTTTATTGATAAACTTCGTTATCTGGTTTAATTTTGTTTTTTCAAGAATCGAGACAATAGTTATTTTGAAGATACTCATACGAACACCTCATACATAGGAAATATCTAAATTATGTTTAAATTAATGCGAAGAGGCATATCTTAATGTACTTAACTTGGACGCTTGTTTGTGTATGCTTCTTTGCCCCTGATCAAATCACTTTATTGATGACCTTTTTTCTTCCAGAAACCTTAAGGACCAGGAGGATGCTCACATACGGCTGACAGTTTGATATTCATCATGCTGCTATATCCGTTACTTGCAACTAGTTCGGAGTAATAAATATGTGTTTTACAAAATGTTGTCTTGTGACTTTGTCTCTGTATAGAGTGTGACAATACTTGTGGATGCATGGACTGTAATGTTGTTTGCTGTTCTCTTCTAAATGGTTTTAGCACCACGTTGGTTCGGTGCCTCGTTCTTTCTATTTTGTTTTGTTTTGTTTCTTCCAAACGCTTTTAGCAGCTGTCCGTGAATCAGAGTGTGGTGATCCAGGCAATATTCTCTCTTGACTTACAGGTATGCAGGTGTTACGTGGGGCCCCAGATACTATTTTTTTTAAAGTTTTTATGAGTTTAAAGTTGGGCATGGCTGAATTCCCGGCTCTAAATGCTCAAGGTGTATCATATAACTAGTTCTTGATTCTTGAATGTCACATGTGCGCTCGAGCATCTGAAGTTTTTAACCTGATTGGGGCTAGAAGTTGGGTCCGTTCATCGCTGATACCAACCTCACAGATCCGTTCAAATGGGTGATATGTTTGGTTTGCAAAGTAACTTGTTCACTTTTGGTTCCGGGCTGCCTTTGCGGTGTTCACTTGGTGGTTCCAATGTTGGAACTGTAATCTTTTTGTAAAATTTTATGACTATATAGCTCTTGAAACTACCTTTAGCCATGGTTATTTGGTATCCTGTAGTGGTTTTGGTCCTTAATAATAAAGTACCTTTAGCCATAGTTATTTGGTATCCTGTAGCGGTTTTAGTCCTTAATAATAAAGGACGTTAAAATTTGGTGAAATGCACAAGGATATTGCTGGTATGTTTGTGTGTTTGTTTCGTTGAAGAAAAAAATCAAGTCTTTGGTCTAAAACATGATCTCTGTCTGGCTCTTTAATTCTCTCGAATCCATAAAGGATCATTACCACCGAGTTATGATTCGTTAGGCTGGTGGTGTGACTGCTATGGCACCCCCAACCACATCATGGGGCATCAAAGAGGGGTGCTAAGGGCTCTTTCGTGAGTGAGGTAATGGCATGAAAGGGCATGGGATGGTTTTCCTCCAGCTAAAATCCTCCATTTGGAGGGGGTACCAAGGTACACCGCATATGTTGAAGCATATGCCTTTCAAGGCATTTACAATTAAAATCCTCCATTTGGAGGGAGGGTACCAAGGTACACCGCATATGTTGAAACATATGCCTTTCAAGGCATTTACAATGAAATCCCTATATTATCCACATCCCTATAATTTAATGAAAAGCTTTGGGTTTTCAATTTTATCGTGCACTCCATACCCATCTATTTAGCGAATTAACTATTCACTTATATTTATATGAGTGGTTGTGAGTGGAAGAAAGAGAAAAAATAAAAAAAAATGGGTACAAGTTTGATTTAATTGAATGTGTTGGGTTCTTAAAAGGTTAACAAATTTGTGATAGATGTGCTTTTTAGCTACTTTAAATGGGTAAAGATTAGGATCCGAATGTGAATGCTATAAATTTGTAGCGTTCCTTTGTGGAGATATGATAAAATTGAAACAATACTAAGAACATTAGCATGATCTCAACAATGATGAGACTCACAGATTGTGTAATGGTTTAACTAAAAAAGTGAAAAAATGATTATCAATTCGGTTGTGGGGCTCTTAGTAACTTTTCCCTATTGGTTTCAATACAACAAATTGGAAAAGGTGGGTGATGTTGCTAAAAAAAGGGGGTTTCAACCTCTCTCGCTCACGGCCGCTACCCTGCCAAACGCCCCTCTCCACACCCCTATAGCACCCACACAATGTGGTTTTTAGCGCCCCTCTCGGCTTAGGTGGACATAGGCGTGAGCTCAGTACACTTGATCTAAGGAAGAGATATTAGGTATTGGCTTAACTTCATGTATTGATTAGTGTGTTTGTCATCATAAGAACACTCGCAATGGAGTCCCAGTATCCAATTATAGAGAAGATGTAAGATTTTGTTTATTTTGACTCGTACACTAACGTTCTCATCTACATACCCCATACCCAAATTATGTGGAAAACTAAAGTAAAAATGAACAGTTTTTGAGATAAATATGTATTTAATTATACGATTCCATTGTGAATGCTATGAGAGTTGACTATGTCAACTCTAAACAATGGCAAGTCCGTTTAACTGCTTAAGCGACAATCATCAGATTAGTTTTTTTTTGTTTTTTTGTTTTTTTGTCGACTCGGACCGGTAGATCACGGACCTTCGGTTAAAAGTATGAATGTAATTTGTTCCAGTCTTAAAACGTTTTCACTTTTAACTGGTTAAAATTCCGTGGCGAAGTTTGAGATTTCCGAGCGGGGGCGAAAGTCACCGGACCAAAAAATTTATAAAAAACCGGAGGGTCGAAAACGTATATACCCAAAATTTTCTATACGAAAACTACATACTTTCCACCAATAAACGAAAAGTTCGGGATTGACCGCCTCTTAAAAGCTTCGCCATGGTTAAAAACCATATATCCAAACAAAGTAGGAGTGAGATCCACCAATAAGAACCTAGATGCGGATTTACTAGACCCGACCCAGACCCAGATACCTTCAAACAGCACCCGCATGTTGATTCAATGACATGAAACCCGTAAGCAGTAGATTCACTCGACCCATTCAAACCTTATATACGTATACAAGAAATATCTCATCAATAGCTACAGCCATAACCCTACACCAACATGAAACACATCCTCTATCCAATTTACACCAAATCTTGCAAAATTGCGCCAAACAAAGGCTTCCAAAGGAGGGTATGGCTTGCCATACCTACATAATTCAATACGGATTGTGGAACAACACATTAACCTCAAATATACTCATAAACATGTATTCTAAATGCGGGTTTTTAAAATATGCATGCAAAGTGTTCGATGAAATGCCTGACAGAAGCTTAGTTTCTTGGAACACCATGATTGGGTCATATACCCAGAATGGAAATGAAAAAGAGGCTCTTGATCTTTTTGTCATGATGCAAAGAGAAGGGACGGAGTTCAGCGAGTTCACGGTTTCAGGCGTTTTGTGCGCATGTGCTGCCGAGTTTGCAGTGTTTGAGTGTCGGCAGCTGCATGCTTTTGCGCTTAAAGCGTCGATGCTGACGAATATTTTTGTGGGTACTGCTTTGCTTGATGTGTATGGTAAGTGCGGTTTATTAGAAGATGCGATTCGGGTGTTTGAGTATATGCCGGAAAGGAGTGCGGTGACGTGGAGTTCAATGGTGGCGGGGTATGTGAAAAATGAGCTTTTTGAGGAAGCTTTGTTGATGTTTAGGAAAGTGCAAGTAACTGGAGTTGAGTTTAATCAGTTTATTATTTCGTCGGTTCTTGCTGCTTGTGCTGCTATAGCTGCTAAAATCGAAGGGGTTCAGGCACACACAGTGTTATTTAAGACGGGGTTTATCGTAAACTTCTTTGTGTGTTCTTCACTAGTTGATATGTATTCCAAATGTGGAAGCATTAAGGAAGCTTATTCGGTGTTCGCACACGCTCAAGATAAAAACGTTGTTTTGCTTAACGCAATGATTTCCGGATTTTCGAGACACGGTCGGTCCATGGAGGCAATGATATTATTCGAGAAAATGCAGCAAATCGGATTACAACCAAACGAGGTTACATACGTTTCCGTATTGTCCGCATGTGGTCATATGGGATTGGTCAAAGAGGGTAAGAAATACTTTGACATGATGGTGAAAGAACATAATTTGTCAGCTAACGTGTTCCATTACTCGTGTATGGTTGATATTCTCGGTCGAACGGGTTTGATCAATGAAGCAAAAACCTTAATCGACAAAATGCCATTTGAAGCCACCGCTTCCATTTGGGGATCACTTTTGAGTTCGTGTAGAGTTTACAACAATGTCGAATTAGCCGAGATCGCTGCTAAACATTTGTTCAAGCTCGAACCCGATAATGCGGGAAACCACGTCTTGCTTTCGAATATTTACGCTTCAAATAGACAGTGGGACGAAGTTATACAAACGAGAAAGCTGCTTAAAGATACGGAAGTAAAGAAAGAGAGGGGAAAAAGTTGGATCGAAATTAAAGATAAAGTTCACGCGTTTATGGTTGGAGAGAGAAACCATGATAGAATCAGTGAGGTTTATTCGAAACTGGAGGATATAATCGAAGAAATGAGAAAGTATGGTTATAGATGCGAGACGCAACATGACTTGCACAATGTCGAAGATGATAAAAAGGAGGAACTTTTAAGGCATCACAGTGAGAAACTTGCGCTTGTTTTTGGATTAATGTGCTTACCGTCTTCTGCTCCTATAAGAATCATGAAGAACCTCAGAATCTGTGGTGATTGCCATGTGTTTATGAAGCTGGCTTCCAAGATTACCGGAAAGGAGATTGTTGTGAGGGATACGAATCGGTTTCATCATTTTAAAAATGGGTTTTGTTCGTGTGGAGAGTTTTGGTAAGGGAATATAACTAGTATGATCATTATTCGAGTGCTAAGTGCTTTAGCATGCAAGCAGACCCAAACTGATTGTCAATCAAGAAAGTTTTGGCGATGTGGATGGTCGAGAATGCAACGCATGATTCAAAGAGTATGCTTGCAAGAATCACAGGAAGGCTTGCAGGCATGTGATGTTTCATCAATTTTTTTTTGTTATAGATAAGAAAAGGTCAATGCAAACATGTTCATTCACTTTACACATGGGAAAATTTTGTCTACGTATTTGATGTGTAGTGCAGAAATGATAAACTTAAGAGCATCTACGATAATAGTATTAATACACCCAGGGCCGTCCCTGAGAACTCTCAAAAAAATTTAAGCCCTAGGTGACATAAAAACTGGGCCCAAAGTTATGGTTAAGGGGAAATAAAATAAAAAAAATAAGATATTACTATATACACCTCACTGTCACATAGTTTCTGTATACAACTCAACTTTTCTAAGAGATTTAAAGTGGATTTTAAAATTGGGGCCCTTGTGACACATGGAAATATGACACAAGTTTCATTGTTTTGTACGCTTCTAAAAGGCACTGAATCATGCATATTATAGTTGGAGTGCGTTTTTTTAAAGAAAACCCTTCAAAGCATAATGATTCTTTGTTCTTCTTGTCAAAACTGAAAATTAAACGAAGTTAAACTCTAAATCGCATATTCAAATCCAACTTGTGAAATGCAAAAAAAAAAAAAAAAACTGAAAAAAGAAGTAATCACAAAGATGAATGGTAAATGTTTTTTTTTCCAACCATATTCAAATAATAAAACACTAATGTCCCGTTTTAACACAATCAACAAAATTGGGCCCCTTATATCTGGGGTCCTAAGCAACAAGTTAATTTTTTTATGCAGTGGGGCCATCCTTGTGTTGAATAAATTTTGTAGTCAGCATACATGACTAATTGTGTAAAACTCTACCCACCATGCAAGATCATCGCACTACACATAACATGCTTCATTGATGAGTGGTACACCATAATTCTTGATAGAAATAAAGTGAGGAATATATATATATATATATATATATATTCTTGGGTTAGCTACTTTCCTCCTCTCATACAACTTCCTTAATGTGTGGGTGGCTCTCTAGTTGCACATGAGAAAGTTCTTGTCTCTTGTGCTTAGGAATGTGCTCAAGTTCCCTCCATGAAATAGTCAATTTGTCAACAATATTTGAAACAAAGATGGACTTAGGGCCGGATTTTAGGGAGTGCAAGTAGTGTGACCGTACAAGGCCCATTTTCTTAGAGCCCAAACATATTTAAAAACCAATAATTATTCTAATACAAAATATACAAATTTAAAGCCCAATAATATATTAAAAAAAACTAACCTTTAAAAAAACTAAGCCAAATAAATAAATTCAATAACCTATTTAGTTTGGCCCATCCAAACCTTTTTAGTTTCACCCAACCGAACGTATTCATATATATAAGTTCATATTTTACGAGTTCATTTTTTTCTACTTGCACATGATACCTGAATCCTCAAAGACAATGGATGTAATCATACTCTTTCTAATCTACTTTCACACAATAATTCCATTCAAGAACATTTCCTCCATAATGTGAAAATAGATCTCATTCAACACCATCATAAAAAGAAAACATACTAGTTCAATCAAGAAAACAACAACTCATCCCTAAGGAAATAACAACTTAAAAAAAACATGAAAATGAGAAAACTAATCCTGACTTTCTTCACAAAAGTCTCATCAACGGTACATGTCAAGCAAACCATCTCCCTTGCGACACTTGGGGCACTTTGGGTTATCATCACACACCATCACATGCAAGTAACAGTTTAGACAACTCATCACAATCAACTCTGGCTCACGAACCCTTTCAGTTTTAGGAGCAGAACTCTCGGCTGGTTCCTGTTTAGGTTGCAACAACGGCGAATCTTCGAGTTTGCATTTTTCATTCTTTATCTTGCTACTGCACGGAGGCTGTCTCGAAGCCGGCTCTTGAGCCGTAGAGTTTCTCCTGAAACATGGCCGTGCAGATTTGGCACGGCCACTACTTTTTAACGTGTTCGCCGTCTCAATCTACAGAAGAACAACAGTATAATAGTTGCGTTTATTTACATAGAAACTCAGGCGGCTAAACTTAAAAAATAAAAATAAAATAAGCTGAAGCTTGGGGCCCTATATTTAAGGGCCCCCATTTTTAGGTTTAACTTTGTTTAATTTTTAGGTTTTGATTAAAAAAAGGTTTAAGACTCAACTAATTGTGTAATTTGTTTTATGCCCTTAAAAGGTTGAGTCTGCCCTACATAAAAACTCGTTAAAACACGTACCTTGGGGAGCTTGCCCTTCTTTTTTGAGTCTTTCTTATCATGAACCTCTGGTGATTTATCCTCAACAAGATTCTTGTTCAAATCTAAATCACACATAAGATTTCCATTGGACTGCTTGATGGTTGCATCCTTTAGAGTATGGCCAACAGGTTTTCCCATTTCTCTACACACAAATTTTCAAACTACAAGTGTGATTAAAAAATATAATGAGATAAAAATGAAGTTAAGTTATTTGTTAGTAATCATAGATCATATATAGTTAAGGATATAACTTATGTTACTTACAAGTATGGCCATCTTATATTATAATGTGTATACATTATACATGCTAATTACATTTATTAATGAAGAGAATCTGTCTTTTTATTTATTTGCTTACATAAGTAATTTAGAACTTTAAATATATATAATATGATAATGTGTGTGTAAAGTAAAAATGTATTTTAGAATTTTTTTTTTTGAAAAGCTGGTTATGGTAAAAGGTAATTTTAAGCAATTACTAATAGTAGTAATGATAACTATTAAAATATATATAATAACCTCAATAGTTATAATTGTTGTAATAATTATAAGATTGAGAATTTAATAAGTTATAATTGTTGTAATAATTATAAGATTGAGAATTTAATAAATAAATGTATTGTTAGAACTTAGTAAAAGAAAGTAAAAGCAAAATCTCGTAAAAATATCAGGAGAGGGAAAAAAGGAACGTTGATTTTTAAATTCATATATAAAGTGAACCATGACAAAAACAATATAAACTTACATAAATAAATCGCATTTATTTTGTGTTTTTTCACATGTAATGCGAAATGGATTTTAACTATTCTAACATGCTAACCATTAAAACAACAAGTGCAATGATAACTATCAGAGATAAAATTCAACATGATAACTATTTATTTTGTGTTTTTCACATGAACCTTGGTGTACTATCACTTTATAAATGTATACGGTGTGAAAAAAAAACACGCCTATACCATTAAGACAACAGGTGCAATGATAACTATCAGAGATAAAATTCAATATTTCAAAAATTTTATAACATATAATCAATGTATGAAAGCAAAAGAAGAGACATATAAATATTACTTATTTTGCATTACAAAATGTGATTTTTGAAAACAACTTTCAGGTTTATGCATGGACGATGAATGAGGACAAAAACTTTCAATGAATTATATCTTTGAACACCAAAAAGATCATTTCTTCAACCAAAAATGATTCTACTTACTAGAAGAACATTAAGAATTCTATTGCAACAAAAAAAACATATATAAATTCACAAACTTACTTGAAAATAGTTTTTTTTCTTGTGTTGTTGTTGCTGATATCGCTTGTAAATGATTAGATGTGCATACAACTAATCCGTAGTTATCTTCATATTTATAGATGTACATACGCATTTAACTGATTATTCACGAGATATGATATGATATGCGTCGGCGTTTAGTGTTCAATTACTCTAGTAGAATAATAAATATGTATTATGTATGTCGCTTTAATTGATAAAAATTAAATACTATAATATTAGTAAGTGCGTAAATGCTAGCATTTAAATAAAAAAATTAATACAAAATTAATTATTTCCATTATTGAATGTAGATATTTAATAAACTAAAAGAAGAATTTGATTTTTGTAAAACAATCTCATGTTTAGAAATACATAGATGAAGAAGACTAACATGGAATTCCACTGAATACTTCTAACTTCATTAACTCTTAGTTGATTAATGTTATTATGGGTTTTAATGGTTTTAATATTTTTACTGGTATTTCCATCAAAATAAATTATAAACGATATCACTTGACTGTCAAATACAAAAAAAATATATATATATATAAAAAACAAGTATAGCATACTATATATGACACAATTAATATGTAGAGATTAATGAATACACTATAATTACAATTTTTTCATTTCTTCAAAAATAATAATAGATAACTATTTCTCTTCATATAGCCACATATTCTCGTTTATAGTTTGCGATTTATGAACTAGCTGGGTTTGTAACCAAATCGAGATGGCTCACTTGTGAGTTGGGCTCACTTTATTTTACTTTATATATATATGGGAAGGTTCATTTGAGAAGAAATTTAATATGAGAAGAAAAAGAAGAAAGGAAATAATAGTAAAACATTAAATAGTTTATAAGCTCTCTCATTAATTATGTTATCTCTCATTAATAAAGCACAAACATTTTATCCTATACATTTCAAAATTTATCCTGCATATGTCTTACATTTACCGGAATTTACCTACATACATATAAATTTACCCTACACATTTCAAAATTTATCTTACCCCATGCTAAATTTTATCCTACACATGTATACTACACCATAAATTATTTTATCTTGAAAGAGTATATGAAAAAAATGAGTTACAAGTTTAATTAATTAGATAATTAATGACAATTATAGATTTACCTATATGCCATTTTTTCATAATATTAAATACACACATTAAATGAAGTAAATGGAGAATTTCTATTGGTTTAAAAGTTATTCTTTTTATTCTTACAAATTTTTTCTTCTCATTTGAACTCTCCACTATATATATATATATATATATATATAGGGGAGTAGGACTGTAAACGAAACAAATGAACACGAACGCGGCCATGTTCTTGTTCATTTGTTAAGGAAATGTAAATGTTCGTGAACTGTTCGCAAACACATGTCAAACATATGTTAATGTTCATGTACGTTTGTTAAGGAACTTTAGTTGTTCGCGAACACTAGTCACAAACACAAACAAACGCAAATGAACACAAACGAACATTAAACTAAAAGTTAAAAAAACCATTAACGTTAAACATCTAACCCAAGTAGTCAAATACAACTATTAAACGATAAATCAGGAACTCAAAGACAAGAAATCTACTACAAACACTATACGATAAATCAAGTTCAGCTAACTTAAGAAATAATTATCTAAAGTTACTTAGACATTTCCCAAAAATGTCTTTAGTGTCCAACTTCTTCATATATATTTTGATAAGAGTTTACATATGACTATTTTTTAATATAAGTAAAAAATGGTGGAAAGTAAAAGGGAAAGTGAAATATTAAAAAACATTAAAGACTTTTAACAAATTAACATAAACAAACGAATACGGACAAACGTAAACGAACACATTACTGAACGTTCACGAATGCAATTGAACAAACGAAGCCTTTGTTTGTGTTCGTTCATTTAGTTAATCGAACGGAATATATTTTCATTAACTAAACAAACAAACATAAACAAACTTCCCGTTGAACGGTTCGCTGAACGTTTGGTTCATTTACAACCCTATATGGGAGGGATCATGAGAAAACTCTTCTTTGTGAGAAACTCTATATAACCATTACTAAACCCTAATCCATAAACCCAAAGAAAAAACCCTAAATCCCGAAAAACTATACCTTAAAAGCTTAACCCTAAAATTTAAACCCTAAAAGCTATTGTCGAAAAGCTAAAAACTAAATACTAAAGCTAAAAAGCTAATCCCTAAACTCTAAAAATTGAACTCTAAACCCTATAAAAAGTTCAACACAAATATGAATCGTTTGATAGAGTTTTCTCATGAAGAAAGAGTTTTCTCATGATCTTCTCGCTATATATATAAGAGAGGTCGGTTAACATACAAATGCCTTAACGTACGATGCGTATGCGATGCATTATCAACATGCGAAATCTGGTAACTAACATGTGATTTCATTTTTTATGTACATGCGATTTTGATTATTTTGGGAACATGCGATTTTCATTTTTTGGTAACATAACGTGCGATCTTGTCATCGCGTACGCATCGTACGTTAAGGCATATTGTACGTTAAGGAAGGTTCCGGTACATAAGATTCTTAACCTAAAAACAATAAGAACTAAAGTGTGACATGAATACAAAGTTCAAATATGCTAATAACAAAGTGCTAATATATAACAAACAATGTTGATATATAACTATAAAATGTGTTGTTGCATATCAACACTTTGCTTCCTACATACGTTTCTAATGTTAAGATCTATTTGTATTTCTTTAAGAAGCACCCTGAGTTAAGAGAACTTGTAAAAATTTCATGTAATATTTTGTATCTTGATATTTTGTTAACATATTGTATATGTTAATAACATTTATGAAAATTAAAAAAATATGTATACACACATGTGAATAACATGTAAAACTAAATTACACATATGTAAAAATGACGGGGATCTAATTACTTAACTTTTTTATACATATGTAAATTTCGCATACATATTTTTTATATTTTTTAAATTTCCATAAATGTTATTAACATATACAATTAGGGATGTAAATAAACCAAACGTGCAACGAACAGTTTGTGAACCGTTTGGCGGAAAGTTCGTTTGTGTTTGTTGCCTTTAGTTAGAAGTAGAAGTAGAGGGCGCCGTTTGCCCCACACTTCATAAAAACTACAAAAGTATGGATGAAGTAAGAAAAAGCACATAAGGAATGAGAAAGATGAATGTTCTTTGACTGTATACAGTTGTCCAACTACATTCTTCCTCCGACTTCTTTAGCCACTTTCGGCTTCCCCACTTCCGCATCTAGGGAGAGCTTGCTTCGTGGCGAAGCATTTAGCAATGTCTTGTGAGGGCTGGCTGTCTTGGGATATCTTAATATGAACAAACACAAACAAATTTTTTTTCGATAAGTTAAACAAACATACATGAACAGAGACTGCCTTCGTTCATTTACATTCGTGAACGTTCGGTAATAGTTCGTTTATGTTCGCACATTTATGTTCGTGTGTATTCGTTAATTTAAAGGTTTTTTATGTATATTTTTCTTTTTATTTTATTGGCTTTAGTTTTTTTATTTGAAACAATATTTATACTATATGCCCTTGCAAACATCCCTTATTTTTATCATTTCAATTTCAGTTTGTGTTAAAGCTTTACAAACGTCTTAATTTTGGTGTTAATTATGCTAAGTATTATTTTTGGTGAATTCTTATAACCTTTCTAGTGAAAAATGCAAATGGTATTTTTTAATGAATATATAATGTTCATTTAGGTTCATGAACATTTGTTTATTTGTTTGTGTCTATTTGTGTTCGTCTACGTTTGATAAGTGTTAATGAACATGTTCATTTTATTAATGAACGGGCAAGAACAAAATATCTCGTTCGGTAAGCGTATGTGAACCGTTCATAAACAAGGCCTTGTTCGTATTTTGTTTGGTTTGTTTACAATCCTATATACAACATGTTAGAAAAAAAATTAAAACATTATATGAAGTTTTTATGAGTTCTCTTAACTTGGGGTGGTTCTCAAATTATCCTGAATATACATATAGGCTTCGATTCGATTAAGAACCACCACAAGTTGTGAGAACCATTAGAACTCTTACTTTCCGCGCGAGTTGGGCTATAATTTTTTTCACAAACGTAGATGAAAATATTTATAAAAACATTTATAAAAAAAAGAAAAAAATTGTTGAGTCAGCAGTTAGTTTTCTGATGTAAGTTTTGTTTACGCGCTAATGTAAATTTTGTTACGGTGATGAACTTTTTTTACACATCATGTAAATTTGTGCATGCAGCATTTTTAATTTTGTTTTTTTTTATAAAACAAGTGATTTTTTATGATTTTTGAGAAAATTATTTTTTGGAAAAATCTTTTGGAAAGCCTAGTTCTCATGGTTCTCACAACTCAAGCTGGTTCTTATTTTATCCCAAGCATATATATATATATATATATATATATATGGAAGGGTTAAAATAAGAAGAAATCATCTTGTAAGAATATAAGGAGTAAGTTTAAGCTAATAAGAATGCTCAATTTGATATTTGTATTTAATATTATTTTAAGGGCATATATATAAAATTATATAATTAATTAATTTATGTATTCTCATACATTAGCTAACTAAATAAAATTAATAAGTAATTTTCAAAATATACCCTTTTAAAAAAACCTAATTACGGTTGACGATAAATGTCAATATGTCTAGGATAAAGCATAGAACAAATATAGGATAAATCAAAATTTTGACATATGTGGGATAAACTTCGACATATATAGAATTAAGTGTCTTTGAATAATTAATTAGATAGAGACTAATTAATGAGGGAATTATAAATTATTTAGTGTTTTATCATTATGTTATTTGTTCTTTTAAGATAGGGCTAGCTCATTTGGATTTATCTCTTAGAGTGTGACACTATTTTGTATTATTTGGTGTAAAGTGTAGTAGGGTAACATTTTTCGTTCCAAGATAATTGTTCTTTCTCTTCCCACATTATTTTTTTAGAACATCCTTATATGCGTGTGTGCGTGTGCTTTTGGAATGGTTAGTGCTTTTTATGTTTCCTTCAGTATTCGTATATGCCAACAACCGACTACCGCCTTCGCTCTTTTACCAATGCTTTTTTTCCAACCCTAATTCATAATATACCTTGACTCGGACCAGCCCAACCTTCGGTTCCGATCCGACCAGCTGATCATGTATGGGTGTGAAAACAATGCATGAGTGGAAGCTATGGAAAAATGTAAGGGGAGTGGGGGCACTCTATGGTCACGTTGTGGCCATGTGACCACGTGTGGTGGCCAAAACGCGTCGTCGGCATCACGCATGAAAAGAAGCTCATGACCGTTGGAATGTTACCGTTGAGGGACCGTTGGGCATTTTTGTCACACCCCGGATTTCCAACTCGAAATCCATACACTGGTGGGCTCGGGCAGGGAGTATCGTGACGTCAGTTGATAACATCATTGTCAATTAAACATGGCACAACGAAAGTCTTAGAGTAAAATTACTATTACAAACCGAATGTTCAAAATAAAATAATATATAGGCTCGTAATAGAAGATCCACAGGCGGATCATAAAATGTACAAGAAAGAATATAAAACAGACTTTAGGGCAGATCTAAGGATTTGCGAGATCCTCTTATTCACTACCGAGCAGCTTCCGGCCTATTTCGTATTGTACCTGCAGTTAGCCTTTGGACGATACATCAGCTTTCGCTGGTAAATACATCCAACTGACTCATTTTGGAAACTTTAAAATGGTTTTTAAGTGCAAAACGGCACAAAATCTTTTATTAACTTGGGAAAGTTGATTTTACAACCTTGTATCAAATTCACATGTTTGTCAATACATACAGGGCCCAGTACAAAAACCGAGACATGATTAAATACACACCACTTATGAACTCACGAAGGAGTTATCCCCAACGTCTTGGGTAATTTTCATATGAGCATCTGTCAGGTGTATGCCTACACCCCGCGTTAAGGTCGTGGCCAATAACTAATGTATTGAGCCTAGGATATCCAGGACACGGTGATTTAACCCCCGATGGTTAAGTTATCAAACAAAACTGATTAAAACGGAATATGTGGGTTTACTAGCCACAAACGGGCATTCGATTGACCCCATTTCGGACCAAGCGGTAATAATTTACCGTATCCCAAGCCCATATAGGGAAAATAAGTCGAGAGTATATACCTAAGCTAGTCTTCTTTTAAATTTTAATAACTCAGTCGTATACAAAAGTACCAACTGCAGATAGCATTTACCGGCAAGGATCTAATCTGGATTATGGCATAAGCTAACTAATTAATACTAACGGTCTTTATTTAAGTCATAGACTTAGACCGAGTAGTGTACATGATCAATACGTATAACGCTTGATTAAACGATGATCGGATAGAATGTAGTTTAAACCCGACAAGTTCTTTGACTTGCACAATATGGGTAAACTATAAACATTCTAGATTTTGAGATTTAAATGACAAGGTTAAACCCGTTTCAGTTAAATTCCGCAAACTAGTTACGTATAATCAACCGTACGCTTATAAGCGATAAATGGGTAACCGGATGAGTCATGGACAAGTTCTATATGCCATTATATGTTAAATAAGTTAAGATATCAATAGGATATCAAATTGTATGCTTGTGAAGGTTTTAAAACAAAATTAAGCCTTATAAGGGCATTCCGGTAATTATATACCGTATAAAAGGAACTTGAATATATTTTAAGTTTATAGTCATAAGTATTTAGGAAAAATAATTTATTTATGATATAATATCAATAGGATGTCAATTATATGTGTAAATTATCTTTTATGACCAAACTATGCACTGAAGGGGCATTTTGGTCATTTTACACAAAGTTTATAATTTATTTGGGATTATGAGTTTATAACATGTACCTACTATAAATATGTTTAAAATAAGATTTAAAATCAGTAGGCAACAAGTCTTGGTTAATTAATATGGTTTAAAACCATACTATGCGCCTAAACGGCGCTGATGTCGTAAAAAGGCGTATCTATGCGATTTTCACGAAAACTAATGTTAAGTTCAGATTAAAATGTCTTAGATATGTTATTTAATATAACATATCAGTAGGTAAAAGATTTACCTTGAAAAGATTTGCTTAAAACTAGTTTATGCGCCACAAGGGCTAAAATCGCCATTTATCGATATAGTTTAAGGACTTGCTTGAAAACTCAGTTTATATCTTGGTTTAACATCCCAAATAATCCTACTTATAATATTATATCAGTAGAAAACTTATTTTCAAGTTCATTATCATTAAAACCTTGATTTATGCAAAAAGGGCATTTTGGTCAAAGATGGCATAATTATAAAACTTGCGCATAAACTTAGATTCTGATTATGATCATGTAATATAACCTCAGAGGGTTATACTACATTATATTATGATCATAATTCAACTTTAGATCAGTAGGTAACTAATCTATCGGATCAGAATCAAAATTCAAAGCAGAAGTCAAACTTCGCGACTTTCGGTTGCGAATCTACCCTAGAACTGAAATTGACGAGCCGAACATGTTTACACATGTTCTAATAATTATTACCAAGTTGTTTAAGTGTCAAAACAAGTTTCATAACATATGTAAGATCAAGATCAATTTATGATTTTTCCAAAAAATGGCCTGTTTGACTTTTTAATATCATAACATTGACCCGTCAATTGGTCTAGCAAACGTGATCTTCAGGAGGTGCCCCTTAAAGGGATCAACACCTATCTTATTACGATCACTTAGCCATGTTCATTTCGAACAATGGCTGGACCATAATGGTCTTAACCGAAAGTCAAAGCGTTTTCCGTAAAACGCTTGACTTTTGGCTATAAAAGCCTATAAACGAAAATGCACAAAGAAGGAACACTTACCAGTGATTCCTAAGGTGCAAAAGAGCTATGTTGGATGCTCCTTTTAGCTAGGAACTTCCAGAGGAGGGAGAAGAGTGAATTGATGAGAAAGGTGCAAGTTAGAATGTGAACTTGAGCACCATTTTTATAGTTGAAGAACTCAAAGGAGGTGAAGCCAGGTGTTTAGGGGTGTAAGAGGAAGCTTACAAGTGTCCCAAAACGTGGCATAGCAGTTTGGGAAGCCATGGTTTCGATTTTAATGGTTTTGGAGCTTTATGTGGCAGCCAAGAAAACTTTCTGTTGCAGACCCCTTCTCGCGCCCCGCGAGAGACCCAGGCCAGGTCTCTCGCGGCCCGCGACCCTCCCATGACCAGTTTCAAAGTTTGACACTTTAGCCCCTTAACTTTAAAAAGCTTCTAAAAACCTTTTTAAACACCTTTTTGGCACTTTTAGCCCTCCGTAGCCAATACTTGGCGTACCGAGGATTATGCCCGGACATTGTTGAGCTCTCGGTTCGTTAAAAGGTCACTCAGAGGTATAAATCAACATGTCCAACAAACAGGACATATGAGAGTTAGGACTACGTAAAGGATCACTCAGAGGCTCAGTATAAGCATGTTGATTCCGATGTCACTCAGAGGCTAGGCATGTTGACACAACGGTCACTCAGAGGCCGAGTTTAAGCATAACGACACTAATGGTCATTCAGAGGCTACGTTTTATGCATAACGACACTAATGGTCATTTAGAGGCTACGTTTTTATGCATGACGACATAATGGTCATTCAGAGACTAGGTTTATGCATGTTGACATCAGAAAGTCATTCAGAGGCTCAGTTTGAGCATGTTGTCACTTTTAGTCCATGTTAGTCTTTAATCAACTATAAAAATACAACACGTGTCACTATACTATTGGACACGATTTTACAGGGTGTTATATCCTCATCCCTTAAAAGAAATCTCGACCTCGAGATTTTATTCAAAAAGATGGGGTACTTGTGTCGCATAGTGGACTCAGCCTCCCAAGTATACTCGGGACCTCTAAAAGCATCCCACTTAACCTTTACTATAGGTATCATTTTTCTTCGGAGCTTCCTAACCTGTCGATCCTCGATCGAAATTGGTTTCTCAATGAACCTCAGGTTCTCATCAATTTGCACATCCTCGTGTGACATTGCTAGCGACTCATCAGCTAGACATTTCTTAAGGTTAGATATGTGGAATACATCATGAATTCCACTAAGCTCCTCTGGCAACCTGAGCTTATAAGCTACAGTGCCGACACATTCGATTATCTCGAAGGCTCCAATATATCTTGGGCTCAACTTGCCCTTCTTTCCAAAACGCATCACACCTTTCCAGGTGATACTTTTAGCATGACCTTGTCCCCTATTGGAACTTAAGAGGTTTACACCTCTTGTCAGCATAGCTCTTCTGTCTATCTCTGGCAGTGTCACACCCCGGATTTCCTATCCAAATCCATACACCGGTGGGCCCGGGTGGGGAGTATTATGACGTCAGTTGATAACATCATTGTCAATTAAACATGACACAGCGGAAGTCTTGGAGTAAAATTACTATTACAAACCAAATTTTCAAAATAAAATAATATACAGGCTCGTAATAGAAGATCCACAGGCGGATCATTAAAATATACAAGAAAAGAATACAAAACAGACTTTGGGCAGATTTAGGATTTGCAAGATCCTCTATCACTACCGAGCACTTCCAGCCTATTTTCATATTGTACCTGCAGTTTGTCTTTTGAAAATACGTCAGCTTATGCTGGTAAATACACCCAACTGACTCATTTTGAAAACATTCCAAAAATGTTTTAAGTGCATATCAGCACAAAATCTTTTTATAACTTGGGTTAATCGAACGTCCAACTTTGTTAACAGATTTACATGTTTGTCATACATGCGGGCTCGGTACGTAGACCGAGACAACAATTAACGTACACACCACTTTGGACTCACGAAGAGTCAATTCCTCCCAACCTTGTGGGAATGCATAATTGAGCGTCTATCGGGTGTATGCCTACACCCGTGCTAAGGTCGTGGCCATTTCTATTGTAATGAGCCGAGGATATCCAGGACACGGTAGTTAACCCCTGATGTTTAATTTATCAAACAAAACTGACTAAAACAGAATATGCAGATTTATTATCTCTGAACTGGCGTTCGATTGAATCCCATTTTCGACCAAGCGGTAATAATTTACCGTAACACAAGCCCGTATAGGGGAACTAAGTCGAGAGTATTTATCCGAGCTAGTCTTCTTTAATTTTTTAATAACTCAGCCGTACACAAAAATGACTAAGTGCAGATAGCATTTACCGGCAAGGCTCTAGTTTGGATTATGGCATAAACTAACCAATTAAATACTAACGGTCTTATTTAAGTCATAGACTTAGACCGACTAGCGTACTTGAACAAAACGTATGACGCTAGATTAAACGATGATTGGATAGAATGTAGTTTAATCCCAACAAGTACCTTGACATGTTTAATATGGGTAAACTATATACATTCTGGATTTTGAAACTTAAATGACAAGGTTAAACCCGTTTCGGTTAATTTCCGTAAAATAGTTACATATACGTAACTGTGCGCATATTAGCGATATCGGGTAACCGGATAAGTTATGGACAAGTTCTATATGCCATTATACTTTAAATAAGTTAAGATATCAGTAGGATATCAACTTGTATGCCCGTTATGGTTTTAAAACGAAACTATGCCTTATAAGGGCATTTCGGTAATTATATGCCGTATAAAAGGAACTTGAATATAATTTAATGTCATAGTTATAAGTATTCTGGAAAAATACTTTATTTATGATATAATATCAGTAGGATATTAATTATATGTGTATTTTACCTTTTATGACCAAACTATGCAGCGAAGAGGCATTTTTGTCATTTTACACATAGTTTATAAATTATGTGGGATTCTGAGTCTATAACATGCACCTACTGTAAACATGTTTAAAATAAGTTTTAAAATCAGTAGGTCACAAGTCTTGGTACATTAATATGGTTCAAAACCGTACTATGCGCCTAAACGGCGCTTATGTCGTCAAATGGCGTCTTTATGCGATGTTTATGAAAACTGATATTAAGGTCAGATTAAAATGCCTTAGATATGTTATTTAATATAACATATCACTAGGTAAAAGATTTACCTTGAAAAGATTTGATTAAAAGTACTTATGAGCCACAAGGGCTAAAATCGCCATTTATCGACATAGTTTAAGGACTTGAAAACTCAGTTTATAACTTGGTTTAACATCCCAAATAATCCTACTTATAATATTACATCAGTAGAAAATTCATTTTCAAGTTAATTATCATTTAAAACCTTGTTTTATGCAAAGAAGGGCATTTTGGTCAAAGTTGGCATAATTATGGAACTTGCGCATAAACTTGGATTCTGATTATGATCATGTAATATAACCTCAGAGGGTTATGCTATATAATCTTATGATCATAATGCAACTTTAGATCAGTAGGTAACTAATCTAAATCGGGTCAGAATCGAAAGTCAAAGCAGAAGTCAAACTTCGCGACTTTCGGTTGCGAACCGACCCTAGAACGAAATTGACGATCCGAACATGTTCTTACATATTCTAATAATTATTGCCAACTTGTTTAAGTGTCAAAACAGGTTTCATAACATATATAAGATTATTTTATGATTTTTCTGAAAAATGACATGTTTGACTTTTAATATCATAACTTTGACCCGTCAATTGGTCTAGAAAACGTTATCTTCAGGAGGTACCCTTTATAGGGATTAACACCTACATTATTACGATAACTTAGCCATGTTCAATTCGAACATGGCTGGACCATAATGGTCTTAACCGAAAGTCAAAGCGTTTCCGCAAAACGCTTGACTTTTGGCTATAAAAGCCTATAAACGAAAATGCAAAAGCAAGGAACACTTACAAGAGGTTCCTACAATGCAAGAGAACTAAGTTGGATGCTCCTTTCAAGTAGGAACTTCCAGAGGAAGGAGAAGAGTTATGATTTAGAAAGGTGCAAGTTCAAATGGTGAACTTGATCACCTATTTATAGTTGGAGAACTCAAAGGAGGTGAAGCCAGGTGTTTAGGGGTGTAAGAAGAAGCTTACAAGTGTCCTAAAACGTGGTATAGTAGTTTAGAGAAGCCATGGTTTCGAATTAATGGTTTTGGAGTTTTGCTTGGAGACCAAACAAATTTTCTGCAGTAGAGGGCTTCTCGCGCCCCGCGAGAGACCCAGGCCTAGTCTCTCGTGGCCCGCGACCGCCCCTGGCCACTTTAAAAGTTTGACACTTTTAACCCCTTAACTTATTAAAGCTTCTAAAAACTTTTTTAAACACCTTTTTGGCACTTTGATCCCTCCGTAGCCAATACTTGGCATACCCGGGATTATGCCCGGACATTGTCAAGCTCTCGGTTCGTTAAAAGGTCACTCAGAGGTATAAATTAACATGTTGACGGTTTTAATCCCTCCATCATCCAAATTTCACATATTTACAAAATTGAACTCTCTCGTCAAACAAGTGGCACGTATGAGAGTTAGGACTACGTAAAGGATCACTCAGAGGCTTATTATAAGCATGTTGAATCCGATGTCACTCAGAGGTTGGGCATGTTGACATATCGGTCACTCAGAGGCCAAATTTCAAGCATGTTGACATATCAGTCACTCAGAGGCTAATGATTTAAGCATGTTGACATATCAGTCATCAGAGGCTGTTATTTATGCATGTTGATATCGGACCGTCACTCAGTGGCTCAGCTTGAGCATGTTGACGCCTTTAGTCCTTATTGGTCTTTAACAAACTATATTTTAAAATACAACACGTGTCGCTATACTATTGGACATGATTTTACAGGGTGTTACATCCTCACCCCCTTAAAAGAAATCTCAACCTCGAGATTTTATTCAAAAAGATGGGGTACTTTTGTCGCATAGTGGACTCAACCTCCCATGTATACTCAGGACCTCTAAAAGCGTCCCACTTAACCTTTTAATATAGGTATCATTTTTCTTCAGAGCTTATTAACCTGTTGATCCTCGATCGAAATAGGTTTCTCAACAAACCTCAGGTTTTCATCTATTTGCACATCTTTATGTGACATTGCTAGCGACTCATCGGCTAGGCATTTCTTAAGATTAGATATGTGGAATACATCATGGGTTCCACTAAGCTCCTTAGGCAACCTGAGCTTATAAGCTACAGTGCCGACACATTCGATTATCTCAAAGGGTCCTATATATCTTGGGCTCCACTTGCCCTTCTTTCCAAAACGCATCACACCTTTCCAGGGTGATACTTTCAGCATGACTTTGTCCTCTACTTGGAACTGAAGAGGTTTACGCCTCTTGTCAGCATAGCTCTTCTGCCTATCTCTGGCAGGTTTGAGACGATCACGGATTGTACAATCTTTTCTGTGGTCTCTAGGACAATCTCTGGTCCTGATAGTTGGGCTTCCCCAACTTCTACCCAGCACACGGGCATTCTACATTTTCTCCCATACAAGACCTCAAAAGGAGCAGCCTTGATGCTAGTATGATAATTGTTATTGTAGGAGAATTCTATTAGGGGTAAGTGGTTGTCCCAACTTCCACCTAAATCAATCACACATGCCCTAAGCATGTCTTCCAGTGTCTGGATAGTACGCTCACTTTGACCATCAGTCTGCGGATGGTAAGATGTACTAAAATTCAATCGTGTGCCTAAAGATTGTTGGAAGCTTTTCCAAAAGTGAGATGTGTATCTGGTATCTCTGTCGGATACAATAGATACTGGCACACCATGTAGGGACACAATCTTGTCCACATACATCTTAGCCAATTTATCTGAACTATAAGTCTCTTTAATTGGCAAGAAATGCGCTGACTTAGTCAGCCTATCCACTATGACCCAAATAGTGTCATTTCCACTTTTGGTCTTAGGTAACTTGGTAATCAAGTCCATAGTTATCATTTCCCATTTCCAAGTGGGAATCTCAAGCTGTTGTAGAAGTCCTAACGGTTTTTGATGTTCAGCCTTAACTTGTGAACACGTCAGACACTTAGCTACATAAGTGGCTATGGATTTCTTCAAACCCATCCACCAATAATTCTTTTTCAGGTCTTGATACATTTCGTCACCACCTGGGTGAACTGAGTATCTTGAGCTATGCGCTTCTTGGAGGATTAGATCTCTAAGTCCTCCAAAGATCGGAACCCAAATTCTATCATTAAATCTTAGGATTCGATCCTTTCCAGGCGTTAATTGATCAACAGATCCGCCTAATCCCTCATTAGGAATATTAGCCTCTAATAGGGCTTGCTTTTGCGCATCTAATAGCTTTTCATTTAAGTTATTTCTGGGCTCAATGCTCTTCGCATTAATTCTAATGGGCTTAATTCTTTCCTTGCGACTTAAGGCGTCGGCAATGACATTTGCCTTGCAAGGATGGTAGCGAATCTCGCAATCATAATCATTAAGTGTTTCCATCCAACGACGTTGTTGCATGTTGAATTCTTTTTGATTAAATAGGTGTTAGAGACTCTTATGGTCGGTGTATATAACACACTTTGTACAATACAAGTAATGTCTCCATAGATTTAGTGCAAATACAATGGCACCCAGTTCCAAATCATGGGTGGTGTATTTCTTTTCATACACCTTTAATTGTCGTGATGCATAGGCAATTACCTTACCATTTTGCATTAGCACACAGCCCATACCGGTGTGTGATGCATCACAATAGACAACAAAATTCTCAATACCCTCAGGTAGACATAACACCGGAGCGTTGCTCAACTTGTGTTTAAGAACCTCAAAAGACTCTTGTTGCTTTGGACCCCAATTATATTTAACATTCTTACGGGTCAAGGTAGTTAGAGGAGTGGCTATTCTTGAGAAGTTCTCAATGAACCTTCTATAATAACCAGCCAGTCCTAAGAAACTACGAATTTCAGATGGAGTCATGGGAACTTGCGAATTCATTATGTCTTCTATCTTGGCGGGATCCACTTGGATACCACGCTCACTTACAACATGTCCAAGAAATTGGACCTCTCTAAGCCAAAATCCGCATTTAGAGAACTTTGCATAAAGTTTCTCCTGCCTTAATAATTATAGGATGCACCGAAGATGTTTCTCGTGATCAGCTTAATTATGAGAATAGATAAGTATGTCTTCTATGAAGACAATGACAAACTTATCTAAATATGGTTTGTAGACTCTATTCATGAGATCCATTAATGCTGCTGGTGCATTTGTGAGCCCAAAAGGCATCACCAAAATTCAAAGTGACCATAGCGGGTCCTGAAGGCAGTTTTGGGAACATCTTCATTTCTAACCTTCAGTTGGTGATATCCAGATCTCAGATCAATCTTAGAGAAGTAACTAGCCCCTTGAAGTTAGTCGAATAAATCATTGATCCTGGGCAGAGGATATCTATTCTTAATGGTTAGCTAATTTAACTCTCGGTAGTCGATGCACATTCGCATCGAACCGTCTTTCTTCTTAACAAACAAAATAAGAGCTCCCCAAGGCGAGGAATGAGGCTGAATAAAGCCTTTCTCTAAGAGTTCGTCTACTTGCATCCTTAGTTCCTTCATCTCCATTGGTGCTAGCCTATATGGAGCTCTAGCCACTGGTGCTGATCCTGGTAGGATATCTATTCTAAACTCCACTTGCCTGTCTGGAGGTAGTCCTAGTAACTCTTCTGGAAATACATCGGGATATTCTGAGATGACTGGTTGATCTTCAAGATTCGGCTTAGGTTCATTTATGGTAACTTGTGCCATATAGATGACACATCCTTTTCTCAAACACTTGGATGCCTTAAATAATGACACCTTGTTTGGCAGTCCATAGTGTGAGTCTCCGGGGATGGTGATCATTTCACCTGATGGGGTTTTAATTTCGATGAGCTTCTTATCGCAGGCAATGCGTGCTTGGTTACGAGATAACCAATCCATGCCCAAGATAACATCGAACCCCGCCAATTTCATTGGCAGAAGAGAGATAGGGATGGAATGATTCTTAATGGATATAGATCATCCATCAAGAATGGAAGATGCAGTTTCTAAGGTTCCATCGGCGAGTTCTATCTCATAAATTTTATCTAGAGTTCTTATGGGCAGGTTTAATAGTTTACTAAACTTATGGTCAACAAATGATTTATCTGCACCCGAATCAAAAAGAACTCTAGCGTAAATATCATTAATGGGGAAAGTACCTGTTATGACGTTGTTGTCATTAACACCTCCCTGACATTCATTTGAAAGGCACGGGCATTCCCCTTCTTGCCCTCTCCAAGCTTTGCATCGTTACTTTTGGGTTTCTTGGGGCAATTGTATGTTATATGCCCTTTTTCATTGCAGTTGTAGCAAACTGCATCCTTAAGATCCTTGCAATCTAAGGTCTTATACCCTTTTCTTTTGCAGATACCACAGGGTTTGGTCTGTGGATTTATGCCACACTGTCCCCCAATGCCTATATTTACAGTTCTTGCACAGAGGTTTGTCATTAGACGTGTGCTGGTTCTTCTTGAATCCAAAATTTCCCTTTTTAAATCTTTGGGAATTATTATCCTCCCGTTTCCTCTTTCCGTCAGTTTCAGTCCTAACTGACTTTTTTCTTACCAAATCAAGGGTGAGGGAAAGAGATAGGTCTACAACGGACCTATAGGTATTAGGCTGAGCAGCCTTCACCATGCCCTTTATTTCGATCACCAATCCATTGATAAAACGCGCAATGCATTTGGATTCAGGGGTGATTAGGTAGGATATTAACCTAGATAGGGAATTGAAATCGGAAACGTACTTCCGACAGTCTAGGTTTTTCGTGGAAAGAGACAAGAAGTCTGTCTCTAACTTCTCCACCTCATGAGGTGGGCAGTAGGTTTCCTTACCAAATCAACAAACTTGGACCATCCCAAGTTGTATAGGTGTACCTTACCGATTGATTGAATCATGGCTTTCCACCATCGTGTACCAATCTTCTTGTAGCCGTCAAGCCTGTAACCAATTTCCAGACGCCTAACTTCTGAAACTGTTGAAGTTCTTCCTGGCTTCAACCCATGAGTCTTCTTTCATTTCCTCCTTCCAAGATTTTGGTTCTACTTGGCACACATAGCAGGCAAAAGACCAATGATTCTGACCACCAGATTCCCTGATTTCCGAATACAATCCAGCATTCTGGTTGTTCCGAAGCTGATTACGAGTCTGCACACCACTCTGGACATCTCCAATAATATTCTGCTGAGGATTATATCAGTCACTCAAGTTGTATAGTTGTATAGGTGTTATACGTACTTGACCACATCCTTATTAGCACAATTGCTTATATCTACTATCGTCTACATCTCGTCTAGCCATTTTAAGGCTTCCACAGCTCCTTTCTCCCCGTTAAAGTCTCGGGGCTTACAGGAGACAAAATACTTATAGGTACATCCGTCCTTAACAGAACGGGACCTTTCTGTAAGATCTATTCTCCTTGGTTCACTCCTTGCATTCGATGAGTGAACGGAGCTCTCCTTATGAGCTGAAGACGGTGGGATAGATAAGGGTCTAGAGCGAGTGGCACTCGACTCTCTTATCTTTTCTATGGCCTTACCCATGGCCCTTTCCACAGCCGCATCAATGCGAGCTTGGAAATCATTATCACTAATATTTCTATTTTCTACATTGCTGGGTTCAATGCCCCGTTGGATATTTTGTGCTTCATTTGAATTAGCCGTCTTTAAGTCTTGGTTTCTATATACCAAATAAAATTTTGTTTAGCCATGGTATATCAACCATATCGGCTTCCAACATTGGATATAACTATACTTAGTGTGAATAACATCACAACTCTTAGGCTTATTATATCTATATTTGGCCTAGGTCTTAATAGGACCATCATAGGCAAATTACAAATTGGACGTAGTCCATATATTATTGGACAATGGATCACAATGTCACAACTGTCATTGTCATCATTGACAATTATATAGCTCATAGGCTTCTCCCTAATGGACATAATAATTGGGCACATTGGCCGGTCACTTAGGTCATAATACATATAGCATAACCGCCTGTCACATTGGACATACATTGTGTCACACCCCGACCCGCAGCGGAATAAGAGTCGGGGCATAATTGGGTTATCACCAAAGCTCATGATGTTTACTAAAATGTTTCATATTTATTAAATTCAACTTACAACTTAAATATTCAAATCAAATCCATATAATTACAAGGAAAATGAAACTAAGTAATACAATCCAAAGCTTAAACTGATTTATTCTTCTAAGCCTTCCTATGTGTTTCTTGCCTCAACTGGATCACCTGTATCATGTGTAAAACGGGGGATATTTTGGGTCAACAAAAGTTGGCGACTGAACCTTGAGAAAAACATTGTTATTAATTTCTTGTTGTATTTAATATTGAAAATTTGTGCAATAATCACATGTGAGCAAACATATATATATATAGCATAAACGCAAACCACATTGGATGAGTGAATGACATGAATGATGAGGTATTTGAGATCAAGGCTCAATCAAACGGAGCCGATCGAATGACATGAATGATGATGTTTGTGAGATCAAGGCTCAATCAAACGGAGCCGATCAAATGAGGCACCTGATACTCAACCCGTATCCCACGGGGAGCTGATGGGCCTAATGAAATGCATGTACTGAAAATGATAACTTCAATCTAAACATAATTCACACAACAATTGAACACATAATTGATACACATTTGATCACGGATATGATGGATGCACAAGTGTTTAAATATAATAAGGAATTAAACGACACATGATACACCCCAAAATGTGATTAAAACGGGGAATTTGTAGAGATTCACTCACATTGGGTGCGTTCTTTGATGATGTTGGATGTGCACGAGTTTTAGGATTTGATCGACGAGGAAAACTAACCTAAAATAATAACGAAATGGTTCGGTAAATAAATGGATTTAATTTGAGACTAATACTTTTATTTCATAACCTTAATAGGATTTTTAGGTTTATTTTTGTGAGTTTAAGGACATTTTCTAACTTTAAAAATATTATTTTTAAGTATTTTTAAATAATTTTCTGATTAAATAAAATAAAAAATAAATAAAAAAATGTTGACTTTTTTTTACTCTGACCGTTGACCGTTGACCGGTCGGATTGTTTGTAATTATGCGCTGAGTGAGGTTCGAACTCGGGACCTCTCGTGCGCGTGCACGCAGCTCTACCAACTGAGCTACGTGTCTAACCCGAAATATTCTATGTTTTAATTATATATATATACTGATTAACTTTTATCTAATTTAGTTTATTTCAAAAATGATTTAAAATGGCCGACCCGCCTTCAGTGACCCGGAGTCGAACTCGAGACGTTCGGTTCGAGTTCGCACAGCCCAACTAGTTGGGCTGTGTTTCATATCTGTTTAACTTATGGATTTAATTATACTTATTAACATTCGGTGACCTGATCCGATTAATTTGTAAAAATGTTGGTTTTAATTCTGAAATTCGGTAACGTATGCGATTCGAACCCGGGACGTGTTCATTGTTTGTGCACACAGTCCACCGCTGGACTGTGTGTCTAACCCGGTTAAATATTCAGTTTTAATTAAACTTATACACATATTTGACTTCGTCTTCTTCGTTTCCAAAGACACAGAACAAAGATGCCCGACTGTTCTTGTTTAATTCGATTATCAAAACTTATAATTGGTTGGAATGTAATAGTTAACGAGATTAAAGAACAGAATTGTACCAAACAGTGCGTTTACTTCAGATGTCCGGCAGGAGTCGTCGGCTCTGATTTGTGACTCTCGGCTGAGTGAAATGTTTGACAGTTTAGTTTCTTGTGTTATGAAATTAAGTTACTGAGTAAGAGATAACAAGAGTTTTTAGATGATTATACCGATCGACAGTGAGACTTTGATGTTTCAGTGAAATTCCTACGAGTGTGGGATTTCCCGACAGCGTAGTCTGGGACAGATTCTGGTTGAAGGATTGAAGTTAATATATGACTAATAATGGATTACAAGCAAAAGAGTCGAGAATTTTACCGATTTGAAGTAAGTCTCGGTTTTCTGGTGAAAGTCCGGTGACTGTAAAATATCTTCATTGACGTGTTTTGAGATGAATTAAGCTTCGGAAACGATCGTGGTTCTGAGCGAAAAGATTCTCAGAGTGCTCAAGAGGGTATTTATAGTGAAAACAGGCTGAATTGAGTCAAAGTCCGCGAGTTAGGATTTCCGTCGGTTATGACGGAAATTGATTGCCGGCAACGGTTATAACCGACGTCGACATCAATTTGACCGTTTTAGTCAAGACTGATTTGGCCAAAATCGCGGATTGCCGGATTTTCCGGTGATTGCGATTTCTGAGCGCGCGGTGATTCTCTGGTTTGAATCCAGGTTATTTTAAGTTTTATTTATTTCTGTATTATTCCAAAGTGAAGCGTGTGGCGGAGTGGTATGTTGTGTGTTTGTTGGAGCGGCTGACCCGGGTTCGAAACCCGGCAGCCCTATTTATTTTTTATTCACTTATTTTTTTATTATTTATTAATTATGGTTTAAAACTCTAACAATGTTTATTAGTTATGTATCGTTTAAAATTAATATGAACATTAAATACGCAACGAAAATTATAACTGAATATTCGATTAATAAACGAAGCGGGTTTTGGAAACCCGTTTTTCGACGGTTGTTACAGTATCCCCTACTTTTAGAAATTTCGTCCCGAAATTTAAGTAGTAGTGGTAACAGGAAAAAGATGCGGGTATTTCTCGCGCATTGAGTCTTCACGTTCCCAAGTAAACTCAGGTCCTCGTTTCGACTTCCAACGTACCCTGACAATTGGAATACGACTCCGTCTTAAACGCTTCTCTCCGAAGTCCATGATTTCTACTAGTCTTTCAATGAAGTGCATAGATTCATCGATCTGAATATCTTCTAGAGGAATATGGAGGTTTTCATCGGCGAGGCACTTCTTCAAGTTTGATACGTGGAACGTGGGATGAATTCTGTTGAGCTCTTCTGGTAGGTCAAGCTTGTATGCTACAGGACCTACTCTTTCGAGTATCTTGAAAGGTCCTACGTAGCGTGGTGCTAGCTTGCCCTTCTGGCCAAAACGAATCACTCCCTTCCACGGTGATACTTTTAAAAGTACTTGATCCCCAATGTCAAACTCCAAGGGCTTTCGTCTTTTGTTTGCATAACTCTTTTGACGACTTTGAGCCGCTAGAAGATTGTTTCGAATTTGAATGACCTTGTCGGTTGTTTCTTGAATTAACTCTGGACCGGTGATTTGTGATTCCCCAATTTCGTGCCAACATACTGGAGATCGGCACTTACGACCATATAAAGCTTCGAAAGGGGCCATGCCGATACTTGAATGGTAGCTATTGTTGTACGAAAATTCAACTAATGGTAGATGAGCGTCCCAATTTCCCTTGAAGTCTATGACACATGCTTGAAGCATGTCTTCAAGAGTTTGGATGGTGCTTTCGGATTGTCCATCAGTTTGAGGATGAAAAGCGGTACTGAGGTCTAATCATGTACCCAAGGCGGTTTGTACGGCTCGCCATGTTCGTGAAGTGAAACGACCATCATAGTCTGAAATGATGCTTAAAGGTACACCATGACGGCTTACGATCTCGCTGATGTAGATACGAGCTAACTTCTCATTCTTGAAGTCCTCGTGAATCGGAATGAAGTGAGCTGATTTTGTAAGACGATCAATGATTACCCATATGGTGTCATACCCACTGGAGGTGCGAGGTAACCCGGTAATGAAGTCCATGGTTATGTTTTCCCACTTCCATATAGGTATTTCAGGTTGGGTTAGAAGTCCTGAAGGTCTTTGATGTTCAGCTTTTACTTTGGAACAGGTAAGGCACTTGGAAACAAAAACAACGATATCCTTTTTCATGCCCGGCCACCAGTAGGTGTATCGTAGGTCTTGATACATCTTGTCGGCTCCTGGGTGTACAGAGTACCGTGTTTTGTGCGCCTCATTCATAAGGAAATCACGAAGGTTGTCGCGATCGGGAATCCATATGCGATTTAGATAGTATAGAATACCGTCAGATTTGGTTTCGATTTTGAGTTCTGCTCCACATGACAGCTCATCTCGTACGTCGTTTTCTGTTACAGAAACATGTTGAGCTGCTCGGATTCGATCTTTGATGTCGGTTATGATTTGCGAACATAGAAGACGAATGGAGTTCGCATAACCTTTTCGACTGAGTGCATCAGCCACCACGTTTGCGTTGCCAGGATGATACCGAATTTCACAGTCGAAGTCGTTAAGAAGTTCGACCCATCTTCGTTGCCTCATATTCAACTCCTTTTGATTGAAGATATGTTGGAGGCTCTTATGGTCAGTGTATATTTCACACTTGGTACCGTAGAGGTAATGTCTCCATATCTTGAGAGCGAACACAACAGCTCCAAGTTCCAGGTCGTGGGTGGTGTAATTCTTTTCATGAACTTTGAGTTGCCTAGAAGCATAGGCTATCACTTTTCCTCTTTGCATCAGTACACAGCCTAGTCCTTGCCCTGACGCGTCGCAATAAACCACGAAGTCGTGCGTCAAAGAGTTTTTGCTTTAGAGTTTGGAAGGCCTCTTCCTGCTTAGGTCCCCATATGAAGGGTTTTCCTTTATGAGTCAAGGCCGTGAGTGGTACAGCAATACGGGAAAAATTGGCGATGAAGCGTCGATAGTAACCAGCCAAACCAAGAAATGACCTAACTTCAGTAGGGGTACGTGGCGCTTGCCATTCCTGCACTGCCTTGATTTTTGAAGGATCAACGTGAATTCCTTTGTCATTGACGACATGTCCGAGGAATTGTACTTCTCCTAACCAGAATTCACATTTTGAGAACTTTGCGTAGAGCTTTTCGGTCCTTAAGAGTGTAAGGATGAGTCGAAGGTGTCGCTCGTGATCGGATTTAGACTTGGAGTAGATAAGAATATCGTCGATGAAGACTATGACAAAGCGGTCGAGGTAGGGGCGTTGGTTAAACCAAACAGCATGACCATGAATTCGTAATGACCATAACGAGTTCGGAAGGCGGTCTTTGGGACGTCTTCTTCATGTACTTTGAGTTGATGATAACCAGAACGAAGGTCGATTTTTGAAAAGCAGGTGGCGCCTTGAAGTTGGTCTAGGAGGTCATCGATGCGAGGTAGTGGGTAGCGATTCTTAACCGTCAACTTGTTGAGTTCTCTATAATCGATGCACATGCGAAACATTCCATCTTTCTTCTTCACAAAAAGAACAGGCGCACCCCAAGGCGAGGAGCTAGGACGTATGAATCCTTTGTCAGTCAGTTCTTGCGGTTGACTGGCCAGCTCTTGCATTTCGGATGGGGCTAGCCTATAAGGAGATTTTGCGACTGGTGTGGCGCCAGGTACAAGATCGATGCGGAATTCGACTTCTCTCACGGGAGGGAGTCCTGAGATGTCGTCGGGAAAGACTTGTGGGAATTCCTTCACTACTGGTATATCTTCGAGTTTCTTCTCCTTGTTTCCCTTCTTGACGACGTGAGTTAGGAATGCGACATAGTTCTTGCGGAGATATTTTCGGGCTTGAAGACAGGACATTAATTTGAGTCCTTTCGAAGGGGTTTCTCCAAGATACGTAGGGTCTGACCGTCTGCAAGAGGAATGCGAATGAACTTTTCGCGGCATACTACTTCAGCGTGATGCTGGCTGAGCCAGTCCATACCGATTATAATATCGAAACTTCCCAACTTCATAGGAATGAGGTCAACTGGAAAATCGTGATCGTTTAGAGTGAGGGTACAATCTCGTATAATAGAATTTAATGAAACGGGCTTTCCGTCAGCAACTTCCACCGTTAGAGATTCCATGAGATTATCACGAGTTTGGATGAGGATGGGTTCAAATTCTAAAGACACAAAACTCTTATCTGCGCCAGTATCGAATAACATGGATGCATAACTACCATTGACGAGAAACGTACCGTTAACCACGTTGTTGTCAGCTCTAGCTTGGTTGGCATTGATGTTGAAAGCTCTTCCTCTAGCAGGTGGAGGAGCTTGGTTAGCTTGGTTTACCGGATTCGCTTGAGCTTGAGCATGGATGATGTTTACCAAACGGGGACATGTGTTCCTGAAGTGGTTTGGGTCTCCACAGTTGTAACAAGCTCGCATAGGTTGCATCATGGGGTAGTTGGGTTGGTAGTAGGATTGGGCTATATGTTGGGCAGGTGGTAGGAGTAAAGCTTGCTGGGCTTGACCCACTATCTGATGGTGGGTTTGGGTTGAGGGTTGATTGCGGTTCATTCGCTGAATTGTGCGACAGGTTTGGATGGTGTGACCCGCACGGCCACAGCTGGTGCAATGTTGGCAAGGAGTTTCTGGGAGGTGATGGTATTGACAACGGTTGCATTTTGGGTATGGGTCGGTGTATGGCTTTTTAAATGGTGCAGCTGAGGGAGCAACTTGGGTGATTGGCGCGGCAGTGATAGGAGAGTTTGTGTGTGTGACGGCAAAATTTCTACTGTTTCGTTTCCTCTTACCAGCAAACTTTGAAGAGGAGATGGAATGGTTTGAAGTTTGGGCCTCAATGGGGGCTTTCTTTTTCTCATCCTTGAATTTACCGTTTCGGATGCGATTCTCGGTAAGTTCGGTAGCTAGTTCCATTGCGGCTTCAAGTGTTGCAGACGAAGTGCTTAGAACCGAGTCTTGAATTTTCGAGGGGAGGCCTCGAATGTAGTGTTCAACCAGGCGGTACACGGGGGTGACCAGATTTGGGATCATTTGGTTTAGTTTGAGAAATCTTTTGTTGTAGGAAGTGTGATCCCCTTCCTTTTGTTTCAACGAGTGGAATTCATCTTCCAACTTTTTGATTTCACTTCTTGGACAGAAGCGCCTTGTCATTAGTTCCCTTAACTCTTCCCATGATAAGGCCATGGCATCTTCGACTCCCCGCTTACCCTTTTCTGTGTTCCACTAGGTAAGGGCTACTCCAAATAGTCTCCCTGATGCATAACGTACGTTGCGATCCTCGGGACAATCGCAATTGAGGAAGGTGTTCTCCATTTCTTCAAACCAGTGGAGGAGGGCAGTAACACCTTCGGTCCCTTCATACTTTGGGGGATCGCAAGATTTGAAGTGTTTGTAGGAGAACTTTTTGGAGTGAGGGTTGGCGACGCTCTGGTCTTCTTGATTGGGAGGGTTGATAGGATTTGCGGTGAGAGCTTGTTGAACTTGAATCACGATGTCAGGAAGTACCGCGGCCATTTGTTTAGCAATTTGAGTGGCCAAGCATTCATTGTATCTTCCTGACTTTCTACCTCCACGTAGTTGCCTAGCCGACATCTACAGGAACATACATAGGAAGATTGTGAGTTTAAGAAGTTTTAGGTGTCATGTGTCGTTAAAAGAATAAAAATAACATAATTATCAATAATGCAACTACATCCATAGGATGTCTTGGGTTTGCTCATGTTTGGGCCTCCAATGTCCCCCATACCATCGCCTGTATAGTCATGTGGGCCCCCATGACTATTGGCTTAGTAGGATTCACATTGGTGTTGGCGGTTTAACACTCGCATCACCCGAATAAAAACCATGAAATATGATTGCGAGATGTATGGTAGGAGGGTGTCCAGGTGTAGACACAATGACAACTCAAAGTGGGGTTAGCTCACACGACGTTTGGTATAGCATGCTTTGGCCTAATAGGTCCTTCGTACTCTCATCGTTAGTCCCCAGGTAGGCAAACTGGTCCTTTATTTTGGATTTATACGAATGCCAAGCCTAGACAGGACGTTCCGACTACCGGTACTCGTACCCTTCCGGTTACTACATGCCCGTCATGGGAACTCACTTTGATGTGATTTGAAAAATACAAAAATCGTTGCAAACATCTTGGGAATTGTTAGGTGTGTGCTCTCATGGATATGATATGTTATGAGGATATGATTCATGATGAGCATTGTATAATAATATGTACTTATGAACATGCTTGCATAACATTGAATGTAACAATAAACATGAGGCATATAAACATCATGAATTTTGTATGTAACGCATAAACAATTTAAAAATTCTAATCAACTATAGTATAGGCTCTAAGGGTCTAATAACCTATCCTATATCCCTATAGTCATGGCTCTGATACCAATCTGTCACACCCCGACCCGCAGCGGAATAAGAGTCGGGGCATAATTGGGTTATCACCAAAGCTCATGATGTTTACTAAAATGTTTAATATTTATTAAATTCAACTTACAACTTAAATATTCAAATCAAATCCATACAATTACAAGGAAAATGAAACTAAGTAATACAATCCAAAGCTTAAACTGATTTATTCTTCTAAGCCTTCCTATGTGTTTCTTGCCTCAACTGGATCACCTGTATCATGTGTAAAACGGGGGATATTTTGGGTCAACAAAAGTTGGCGAGTGAACCTTGAGAAAAACATTGTTATTAATTTCTTGTTGTATTTAATATTGAAAATTTGTGCAATAATCACATGTGAGCAAACATATATATATAGCATAAACGCAAACCACATTGGATGAGTGAATGACATGAATGATGATGTATTTGAGATCAAGGCTCAATCAAACGGAGCCGATCGAATGACATGAATGATGATGTATGTGAGATCAAGGCTCAATCAAACGGAGCCGATCGAATGAGGCACCTGATACTCAACCCGTATCCCACGGGGAGCTGATGGGCCTAATGAAATGCATGTACTGAAAATGATAACTTCAATCTAAACATAATTCACACAACAATTGAACACATAATTGATACACATTTGATCACGGATATGATGGATGCACAAGTGTTTAAATATAATAAGGAATTAAACGACACATGATACAATGTGATTAAAACGGGAAATTTGTAGAGATTCACTCACATTGGGTGCGTTCTTTGATGATGTTGGATGTGCACGAGTTTTGGTATTTGATCGACGAGGAAACTAACCTAAAATAATAACGAAATGGTTCGGTAAATAAATGGATTCAATTTGAGACTAATACTTTTATTTCATAACCTTAATAGGATTTTTAGGTTTATTTTTGTGAGTTTAAGGACATTTTCTAACTTTAAAAATATTATTTTTAAGTATTTTTAAATAATTTTCTGATTAAATAAAATAAAAAAATAAATAAAAAAATGTTGACTTTTTTTGACTCTGACCGTTGACCGTTGACCGGTCGGATTGTTTGTAATTATGCGCTGAGTGAGGTTCGAACTCGGGACCTCTCGTACGCGTGCACGCAGCTCTACCAACTGAGCTACGTCTCTAACCCGAAATATTCTCTGTTTTAATTATATATATATACTGATTAACTTTTATCTAATTTAGTTTATTTCAAAAATGATTTAAAATGGCCGACCCGCCTTCAGTGACCCGGAGTCGAACTCGAGACGTTCGGTTCGAGTTCGCACAGCCCAACCAGTTGGGATGTGTGTCATATCTGTTTAACTTATGGATTTAATTATACTTATTAACATTCGGTGACCTGATCCGATTCATTTGTAAAAATGTTGGTTTTAATTCTGAAATTCGGTAACGTATGCGATTCGAACCCGGGACGTGTGCATTGTTTGTGCACACAGTCCACCGCTGGACTGTGTGTCTAACCCGGTTAAATATTCAGTTTTAATTAAACTTATACACATATTTGACTTCGTCTTCTTCGTTTCCAAAGACACAGAACAAAGATGCCCGACTGTTCTTGTTTAAGTCGATTATCAAAACTTATAATTGGTTAGAATGTAATAGTTAACGAGATTAAAGAACAGAATTGTACCAAACAGTGCGTTTACTTCAGATGTCCGGCAGGAGTCGTCGGCTCTGATTTGTGACTCTCGGCTGAGTGAAATGTTTGACAGTTTAGTTTCTTGTGTTATGAAATTAAGTTACTGAGTAAGAGATAACAAGAGTTTTTAGATGATTATACCGATCGACAGTGAGACTTTGATGTTTCAGTGAAATTCCGACGAGTGTGGGATTTCCCGGCAGCATAGTCTGGGACAGATTCTGGTTGAAGGATTGAAGTTAATATATGACTAATAATGGATTACAAGCAAAAGAGTCGAGAATTTTACCGATTTGAAGTAAGTCTCGGTTTTCTGGTGAAAGTCCGGCGACTGTAAAATATCTTCATTGACGTGTTTTGAGATGAATTAAGCTTCGGAAACGATCGTGGTTCTGAGCGAAAAGATTCTCAGAGTGCTCAAGAGGGTATTTATAGTGAAAACATGCTGAATTGAGTCAAAGTCCGCGAGTTAGGATTTCCGTCGGTTATGACGGAAATTGATTGCCGGCAACGGTTATAACCGACGTCGACATCAATTTGACCGTTTTAGTCAAGACTGATTTGGCCAAAATCGCGGATTGCCGGATTTTCCGGTGATTGCGATTTCTGAGCGCGCGGTGATTCTCTGGTTTGAATCCAGGTTTATTTTAAGTTTTATTTATTTATGTATTATTCCAAAGTGAAGCGTGTGGCGGAGTGGTATGTTGTGTGTTTGTTGGAGCGGCTGACCCGGGTTCGAAACCCGGCAGCCCTATTTATTTTTTATTCACTTATTTTTTATTATTTATAATTATGGTTTAAAATTCTAACAATGTTTATTAGTTATGTATCGTTTAAAATTAATATGAACATTAAATACGCAACGAATATTATAACTGAATATTCGATTAATAAATGAAGCGGGTTTTGGAAACCCGTTTTCCGACGGATGTTACACATTGGGCACCTTGGCCTACATCTTATCAGATGTATATGGCATATCAGCCTGTCCCGCTGGACATAAATTGGGCACATTGGCCTACATCATATCAGATGTATATGGCATATCAGACTGTCCCGCTGGACAATAAATTGGGCACATTGGCCTACATCATATCAAATGTATATGTTATATCAGCCTGTCCCGCTGGATAATAAATTGGGCACACTGGCCTACATCATATCAGATGTATATGGCATATCAGCCTGTCCCGCTGGACAATAAATTGGGCACATTGGCCTACATCATATTAGATGTATATGGCATATTAGCCTGTCCCGCTGGACAATAAATTGGGCACTTTGGCCTACATCATATCAGATGTATAGTCACTGCACTGGTGGTATTAGCGGATCAAGTAGATCACAAGGGCTATATAAGGTGGACATAGTCCATTACCTTGAAGGCTAGCGTGATTCCTCAAGTCACACTACCAAGCTTTTCCAAAAGTGAGAGGTGTATCTAGTATCTCTGTCAGATAAAATAGATACTGGCACACCGTGTAGGGACACAATCTTGTCCACATACATCTTAGCCAATTTATCTGAATTATACATTTCTTTAATTGGCAAGAATGTGCTGATTTAGTCAGCCTATCCACTATGACCCAAATATTGTCGTTTCCACTTTTGGACTTACGTAACTTGGTAATCAAGTCCATAGTTACCATTTCCCATTTCCATGTGGGAATTTCCAATTGTTGTAGAAGTCGTGACGATTTCTGACGTTCGGCCTTAACTTGCGAACACGTCAGACACTAAGCTACATAAGTGGCTATGGATTTCTTCAAACCCATCCACCAATAATTTTTCTTCAAGTCTTCATACATCTTGTCACCACCTGGGTGAACTGAGTATCTTGAACTATGCGCTTCCTGAAAGATTAGATCTCTAAGTCCTCCAAAGACTGGAACCCAGATCCTATCATTAAATCGAAGGATTCCATCTTTTCCAGGCGTTAACTGATCAACAGTTCCCCTTAATCCCTCATTAGGGATATTAGCCTCTAACAGAGCTTGCTTCTGCGCATCAAGTAGCTTCTCGCTTAAGCTATTTCTGAGCTCAATGCTCTCGGCGTTAATCCTTATAGGTTTAACCCGTCCCTTAGGACTTAAGGCATCAGCAACTACATTTGCCTTGTCTGGATGGTAGTGAATCTCGCAATCATAGTCATTAAGCGTTTCCATCCACCGACGTTGTCGCATGTTCAATTCCTTTTGGTTGAACAGGTGTTGAAGACTTTTATGGTCAGTGTACATAATACACTTCGTGCCATACAAGTAATGTCTCTACAGTTTTAGTGCAAATACAATGGCACCCCATTCCAAATCGTGGGTGGTGTAATTCCTTTCGTGCCACTTTAACTGTCGTGATGCATAGGCAATCACTTTTCCTTTTTGCATTAGCACACAGCCCATGCCAGTGTGCGATGCATCACAGTAGACTACAAATTCCTCAATACCCTCAGGTAGAGATAACACAGGAGCATCGCCCAGCTTGTGTTTAAGAACCTCAAACGATTCTTGTTGCTTTGGACCCCAATTAGACTTAACATTCTTACGGGTCAAGGTAGTTAAAGGAGTGGCTATTCTTGAAAAGTTCTCAATAAACCTCCTATAGTAACCCGCCAACCTAGGAAACTACGAATTTCTGTTGGGGTTTTGGGTACTTCCCAATTCATTATGGCCTCAATTTTGGCGGGATCCACTTGGATACCACGCTCACTTACCAAGTGTCCAAGAAATTGGACCTCTCTGAGCCAAAACTCACACTTAGAGAATTTAGCATAAAGCTTTTCTTGCCTTAGCAGTTCTAAGATGCACCGAAGATGTTTCTCGTGATCAGTTTGATTACGAGAGTAGATAAGTATGTCATCTCTAAAGACAATGACAAACTTATCCAAATATGGCTTGCAGACTCTATTCATGAGATCCATAAATGCTGCTGGTGCATTTGTGAGCCCAAAAGGCATCACCAAAAATTCAAAGTGACCATAGCGGGTCCTGAAGGCGGTTTGGGAACATCTTCGTTCCTAACATTCAATTGATGGTATCCGGATCTTAAATTAATCTTGGAGAAGTAGCTTGCCCCTTGAAGTTGGTCAAAAAGATCATCGATCCTGTGCAGAGGATATCTATTCTTGATTGTTTACTTGTTCAGCTCACAGTAATCAATGCACATTCGCATTGAACCGTCTTTCTTTTTAACGAAGAGGATAAGAGCTCCCCAAGGCGAGGAACTAGGCTGAATAAAGCCTTTCTCCAAGAGTTCTTCTAGCTGCGTCCTTAATTCCTTCATTTCCATTGGTGCTAGCGAATATGGAGCTCTAGCCACGGGTGTTGCCCTTGGTATGATATCAATCCTAAATTCCACTTGCCTGTCTGGAGGTAGGCCTGGTAATTATTCAGGGAAAACATCGGGATACTCCGAGATAACTGGTTGATCTTCAAGGTTCGGCTTAGGTTCATTTATGGTAACTTGTGCCATGTAAATGACACATCCTTTCCTCAAACACTTGGATGCCTTAAATAATGACACCTTGTCTGGCAGTCCATAGTGAGTCTCCGGGGATGGTGATCATTTCACCAGATGGGGTCTTAATTTCGATGAGCTTCTTATCACAGGCAATGCGGGCTTGGTTATGAGATAACCAATCCATGCCTAAGACAACATCAAACCCCGCCAATTTCATTGGCAAAAGAGAGATAGGGATGGAATGATTCTTAATGGATACATAGCATCCATCAAGAATGGAAGAAGCAGTTTCTAAGGTTTCATCGGCGAGTTCTATCTCATAAATTTTGTCTAGAGTTTTTATGGGCAAGTTTAATAGTTTACTAAACTTAGGATCAACAAATGATTTATCCGCACCCGAATCGAAAAGAACTCTAGCAGAAATATCGTTAATGAGGAATGTACCTATTATGACATTGTCGTCATTAATAGCCTCTCTTGCAGTTATCTGTAAGGCTTGAGCATTCCCCTTCTTGGCCTCTCCAGGCTTCGAATTATTATTCTTAATAACTTTAGGGCTGTTAGTCTTAATATGCCCTTTTTCATTGCAGATGTAGCAGACGACATCCTTAAGATCCTTACATTCTAGGGTCTTATGCCCCTTTCTTTTACAGATGCCACAGGGTCTGGCCTGTGATCCAAAATTACACTGTCCCCAGTGTCTACGGTTGCAAGTTTTGCATGTTGGCATCACAGTCGTTTTGCCTTGGTTCCCTTTGAACCCGAATCTCCCTTTATTTTTCTTATTAAATCCTTGGGTGTTGTCTTCATCTCTCTTCCTTTTCCCGTCAGTTTCTAGCTTAACTGACTTTTGCCTTACAAGATCAAGGGTGAGAGAGAGAGAGATAGGTCTACAGCAGACCTATAGGTATTAGGCTAAGCAATCTTTACCATGCCCTTTATCTCGGGCGCTAGCCCATTAATAAAACGCGCAATGCGTTTGGGCTTGGAGTAATCAAATAAGAAACTAACCTAGATAGGGAATTGAAATCGGACACATATTTCCGACAATCTAGGTTTTTCATAGAAAGAGACAAGAAGTATGTCTCTAATTTCTCCACCTCATGGGGTGGGCAGTATGTTTCCTTAACGAGGTCCACAAATTTGGACCATCCCAAATTATAAAGGTGTACTTTACCTGTAGACTGTATCATGGCCTTCCACCAGATTAGGGCATCGCCCTTAAAGGACTGTGATACATACTTGATCACATCCTTATCAGCACAGTTGCTGATATCTACTATTGTTTCCATCTCATCTAGCCACTTAAGGGCTTCTACAGCTCCTTTTTCCCCATTAAAGTCTCGGGGTTTACAGGAGACAAAGTATTTGTAGGTGCATCCGTCCTTAGAAGAACGAGACCTATCAGCATAGTCTATCCTCTTAGGTTCACTCTTTGCATTTGATGAGTGAACAGAGCTCTCTTTATGAGCTGAGGATGGGGTAATCGACAGTGGTTTAGAGCGAGTAGCCCTCGATTCTCTTAGATTTTCTATGGCCTTACCCATTGCCTTTTCCACGGCCGCATCAATACGTGCTTGGAAGTCATTATTATTTATGGCTACATTTTCGGCGTCTTTAGAGTTGACGTTCCGATGGCTACTTTGTGCCTCATTTGAATTAGCCATTCTTCAAATCTTTGGTTCTATATACCATACAAAATTTGCCTTAGCCATGGTATACCAATCATTTCAGCTTTAAACATTGGATATAAAAATCCATCGCCTAATCATGCTAGTATGAATAACATCACAACTCTTAGGCTTAAAGTATCTATATTTGGCCTAGGTCTTAATAGGACCATTATAGGCAATTTACGATCTGGACAAGGTCCATATATTACTAGACATTGGATCGTAATGTCACAACTGTCATTGTCATATTTGAAAATTGTATAGCACATAGGCTTGTCACAAAGGACATTTAAAATATGGCGCATAGGCATTACATCACTAATAGATGTTTTATTTATCACCATACTGGTGTTATTATCCGGGATCAAATAGATCACATGGGCTATATAAATAATCATAGCCACAAGGGCAATACATTACAAATGGATGTTTTATTTATCACCGCACTGGTGATATTTTAGCCAGGACCCAATAGATCACATAGGCTATATAAAACAAATCATAACTCGAAAGGGTAATACATCACGAATGGATGTTTTATTCATCACCGCACTGGTATTATTTAGCCGGGATCAAATAGATCACATAGGCTATATAAAATTAAGCATAACCCGAAAGGGTAATACATCACTAATGGATGTTTTATTTATCATCATAGTGGTGATATTTAGCCGGGACCAAATAGATCACATAGGCTATATAAAATAAATCATAACCCGAAAGGGTAATACATCACTAATGGATGTTTTATTCATCACCACACTGGTGATATTTAGCCGGGATCAAACAGATCACATGGGCTATATAAGGTTAGGACATAGTCCATTACCTTGAAGGCTAGTGTGATTCCTCAAGTCACACTACCATGAGTATGAACATTACTTGAATGTTAACATAAGAGGACCTTAATGGTTGATTAATAGTCCCGGTCGCATTGACCTTAATGACTTGGAGGCTTGAACTTAGTCCACCACCTCTGGATAGAAGGATAACTTCCCTTAACTATCATGATAGAATACCCTTCTGTTCTTAACTATCATTTATATATTTGGCCAAATATGTGGTCTGTGCCACTCGGCAAATCAAAACCATTAAGATCTTTTTGGAATTATATAGCTGATCAAAAATTCTGAGTAAAATCGAGATGATCTCTTGAAGAGGATGAGTACATATATATATAATTCCAAAATGTTTCATTAAATGATAATTAGAAAGTACAATACTTGAAATAAATAAAAGAAACTGATTGTCCATGCAAGGACTAAAAGAAATGTCCACGCAGGGACTACATATAATAAAAGAGACTTCACTCATCCTTTTTTCCCTTAACTAGCTTGGAGAGTTTCTTGAAGAACTTATTTGTCTTCTTCTCCGTCTTCTCCGCCTGCTGTTGCATTTCCTTCATTCTTTCTAAGGCCTCATTTATGGCCTCAAGTGGTGGCGGAGGTTGTGTGTCACAACCCGACCCGCAGTGGAAATAAAAGTCGGGGCATAATTGGGTTATCACCAAAGCTCATGACATTTACTAACGAGTTTCATATTTATTAAATCGAAATTAGAACTTCAAATATTCAAACACAACGAGTCATACAAGCACAAATAAAATCAAAGCATTATTCCGAACAATATAGTTTTGTTTAATCTTCTAAGGCCATTTCTTTGTGTTTCTCTCTTCAGCTTGTTCACCTGTATCATGCGTAAAACAAAGATTTGGGTCAACAAAAGTTGGCGAGTGAATCTAGATAAAAACAATTTGAACAATTTCTTATATTAATTAATTAACTAAAAATTGTGCGTAAATCATAAATGAACATATGCATATGTATAAATAATCACAAACCACACAATATCCACAATGACATGATGAATGATGAACTTGAGATCAAGGCTCAATCAAACGGAGCTGATCTAATAAGGCACCTGATGCTCAACTCGTATCCCACGAGGAACTGATGTGCCTTAAATGAATGATTGCACCGTAATGATAGAATGTAACCACACAAAATCACACCAATTAGAAATAAGTAGTTGATCACATTATGATGTAGCACACGTGTTAAAATAAATAAAGAAAACATGTACGACACATGATACACCCCAAAATGTGATTAAAAAGGGAGTTTGTAAGGATTCACTCACCGTGGGTGCGTTTCCTTGAATTGAAAAGAGATGCACGAATTGAGGACGTAACAAACGAAGGAGACTAACCTAAATAATAACGTATTATTTCAATAAAGATATGTAAAAATTTTAATATTTTTATTTAATATATTTTGTTAAATTTTAGGTTATTTTTGTAGTAATTATTAGGATTTTAACTTGGTTGATTGTATTTAGTTATTTTTAATTGGTTTTAAAATATTAAAATAAATAGTAAAAATAAGTAAATAAAAATTAAAAAAAAACCTTGTCAAACTGACAAGGTGAGGGGTCAGACTGGTTTAATTGTGGTATTGGCAGCTTATAGTAAGATTCGAACTCGTGACCTCTCAGTTGCGTACACGCAGCTCTTCCAACTGAGCTACGTGTCTAACCCGAAAGAATCCTGTTTTTAATTATATTAATACTCTCCTTAGATTATTTCAGAAATTAGTTTAATTTAAAAAGATTTAAAAGCCTTGAACCGGTGTGCACTAAGAGTCTCGAACCCGAGACCTGAAGTTGATTTGCACCCAGCCCATCCAACTGGGCTGGGTGTCTAACACGGTCATATTACAGATTCTAATATACTTAACCACACATTTGAACTTCATCTTCTTCAATATACTGCTTAAACCTAGAACTGTTAACTCGATTTGAGGATACACATGAATGACTAAACTGAATTGGATTAACACACAATTATATAATTAAGGAAATGAAAGACGGTTACCAACAACAATCACTTCGACTTCTGGCACGAAGTTCCGGCGTGCTTTCCGGTGATTAATTCCGATGATGGCAGACGGTTTTCCGACAGGTAAAACGGTTTGATCATAGAATATGAGTGAGTCTTCGGATGGTTAACAGCAAGTTCAACAATCGATTTAAGTTTCGAATTTATAGACCAAATGATTAAGGGTTTCGGTTTCAAGATTTGAATGTCTTTGATTCATGAAACGGTTGTGATTAATTCGGTTATGATTTCACAAATCAGTAACTGTTTCCGTTAATTCCTACCTTAACAACCATCATTAAAGATTTGATTCGATTAAAAGAATGAGCGGTTACTGCCATAACATCCGCTGATTGTTGCAGGTCTTGCATACGTGCGTATTAGAATTATTTACTTCGGTTTCAACACAGCAAGTTTGTGCGGTGCAGTGGTGCTTTGTGTGTGTGGACTTGCAAGTGACCCGGGTTCGACTCCCGGTTTACCCTTTTATATTTTTGTTATGTTATAATTATTTTTCTTTAGATTTTATTTAATTCACTTGTGATTATTATTATTATTTATAGATTTTAACTATTTATATTAATAATTGATGTTAAGAAAAATACGCATTGAACATATAAACAAATGCTTGATTAGCAAATGGTTCGGGTTTTCGGAACCCTATTTATACAAATGTTACATTGTGGTTGTGGCATAGCCGAATACTGGTACCCAAAAGTTGGATATCCAGTCGGTGGATAAGTAGGTGGGAAAGGAGACGGGTAAAGTGCGTTATGCATAACTGCTTGCATATATGGGTCTTGCGACCACGCTTGATAGTCTACCGATGTAGACGGGTTATAAGGATCATACCCAGACGTGTCTGGATATGTGGGGATTGGGTTACTATAACCCGTTGGTGGTGGTTGAACCATAGGTGTTGGTGTTGGTTCCACCACAGGTGAGGTATTAGAGGGTCCACCCCTTTGTGGGTCCTCGTGAATTGTGGGGTAAGAGTTGGGCAAAGGTGGCAGCGATCCCGACCTTTGTCCTTCACGTACCGACATATGTGCTCCACGCTTCCTCCTTGGTGGTTCGGGTGGTGGTTGCGGTTGGTCCACCAGTTCCATGTGGACATCTTCTTGAACCGGAGGTGGTTGAGAGTGATGGAAAGGTGTTTTGGCGAAGGTAAATTGATTCCAGTATTGGTCCCACTCATTAGGACCTTGGTAGGGCAATCCGGCATACGAGTTCGAATCGCTTGAAATTTCTATAGGATGCGTATTCGATCCTGACGGTGGCATCTCCAGGTCGGAGTCCTCATCCATAGGGTTTGGCTGGTCCAACTGATTTTGATCGGCTGGAGGCGTGTTAAAATAATAGTTAGGGTTAAATTCTTCATGATAAGAGAGTGAATGAGAGTGATGAGAATGGTGAGAATGATGTGAGTGGTAGGAGTGGTGAGAGTGGTAAGAATTTTGAGAATGTGGGGGGCGAGTGTCTATGAGAGACAGAACGTCTCGCTGGTTGCCAAGGAGATGAATCTCCTGATTCTTGGTAGGCATCTGAGTTGTGAGGTTGACGGGGAATGCACCCCGATGGTCCTCCCTCATTGGACCTTTTCCTCTCCCACTTTGTCCTCGTACACGTGGCGGCATTTTTCTGTTAAAAATCAATTCAAAAACATACTAATAACTTAATAATGAAATGAGTAATCCTAGGTCAATGCCTAGACTCGGAAGTCTAAGGAATGTGCTCGTGCAAGTTTGATATTAAACACAAAAGGCTAGTGTTTAATTCTCTCAAACGTTGGCTCTGATACCAACCTGTCACACCCCGGATTTCCAACCCGAAATCCATACACTAGTGGGCCCGGGCGGGGAGTATCGTGATGTCAGTTGATAACATCATTGTCAATTAAACATGGCACAGCGGAAGTCTTGGAGTAAAATTACTATTACAAACCGAATGTTCAAAACAAAATAATATACAGGCTCGTAATAGAAGATCCACAGGCGGATCATAAAATGTACATGAAAGAATATAAAACAGACTTTAGGGCAGATCTAAGGATTTGCAAGATCCTCTTATTCACTACCGAGCAGATTCCGGCCTATTTCGTATTGTACCTGCAGTTAGCCTTTGGACGATACGTCAGCTTTCACAGGTAAATACACCCAACTGACTCATTTTGGAAACATTAAAATGGTTTTTTAAATGCAAAACGGCACAAAATCTTTTATTAACTTGGAAAGTTGATTTTACAACCTTGTATCAGATTCACATGTTTGTCAATAAATACAGGGCCCAATACAGAAACCGAGACATGATTAAATACACACCACTAACAAACTCATGAAGGAGTTATCCCCAACATCTTGGGTAATTTGCATATGAGCGTCTGTCAGGTGTATGCCTACACAATAACTAATGTATTGAGCCGAGGATATCCAGGACACGGTAATTTAACCCCCGATGTTTAATTTATCAAACAAAACTGATTAAAACAGAATATGCGGGTTTACTAGCCACAAACGGGCATTCGATTGACCCCATTTTGGACCAAGCGGTAATAATTTACCGTATCCCAAGCCCATATAGGGAAAATAAGTCGAGAGTATTTACTTGAGCTAGTCTTCTTTTAAATTTTAATAACTCAGCCGTATACAAAAGTAGCAACTGCAGATAGCATTTACCGGCAAGGCTCTAGTCTGGATTATGGCATAAGCTAACCAATTAATACTAACGGTCTTTATTTAAATCATAGACTTAGACCGAGTAGTGTACATGATCAATACGTATAACGCTTGATTAAACGATAATCGGATATAATGTAGTTTAAACCCGACAAGTTCTTTGACTTGCACAATATGATTGTACTATAAACATTCTGGATTTTGAGATTTAAATGACAGGGTTAAACCCGTTTCAGTTAAATTCCGTAAACTAGTTACGTATAATCAACCGTACGCTTATAAGCGATAAATGGGTAACCGGATGAGTCATGGACAACTTCTATATGCCATTATATTTTAAATAAGTTAAGATATCAATAGGATATCAACTTGTATGTCCGTTAAGGTTTTAAAACAAAATTAAGCCTTATAAGGGTATTTCGGTAGTTATATACCGTATAAAAGGAACTTGAATATATTTTAAGTTTATAGTCATAAGTATTTTGGAAAAATAATTTATTTATGATATAATATCAGTAGGATGTCAATTATATGCGTAAATTATCTTTTATGACCAAACTATGCACTAAAGGGGCATAGTGGTCATTTTACACAAAGTTTATAATTTATTTGGGATTCTGAGTTTATAACATGTACCTACTATAAATATTTTTAAAATAAGTTTTAAAATCAGTAAGTAACAAGTCTTGGTTAATTAATATGGTTTAAAACCATACTATGCTCCTAAATGGGGCTTATGTCGTAAAATGGCGTATCTATGCGATTTTCATGAAAACTGATGTTAAATTCAGATTAAAATGTCTTAGATATGTTATTTAATATAACATATCAGTAGGTAAAACATTTACCTTGAAAAGATTTGCTTAAAACTAGTTTATGAGCCACAAGAGCTAAAATCGCCATTTATCGACATAGTTTAAGAACTTGCTTGAAAACTCAGTTTATATCTTGGTTTAACATCCCAAATAATCTACTTATAATATTATATCAGTAGAAAACTTATTTTCAAGTTCATTATCATTAAAACCTTGATTTATGCAAAAAGGGCATTTTGGTCAAAGATGGCATAATTATAAAACTTGCGCATAAACTTAGATTCTGATTATGATCATGTAATATAACCTCAGAGGGTTATACTACATTATATTATGATCATAATGCAACTTTAGATCAGTAGGTAACTAATCTAAATCGGGTCTGAATTGAAAGTCAAAGCAGAAATCAAACTTCGCGACTTTCGGTTGCGAATCGACCCTAGAACTGAAATTGACAAGCCGAACATGTTTACACATGTTCTAATAATTATTACCAAGTTGTTTAAGTGTCAAAACAGGTTTCATAACATATGTAAGATCAATTTATGATTTTTCCAAAAAAATGGCTTGTTTGACTTTTTAATATCATAACTTTGACCCGTCAATTGGTCTAGCAAACGTGATCTTCAGGAGGTGCCCCTTAAAGGGATTAACACCGACCTTATTACGATCACTTATCCATGTTCATTTCGAACAATGGCTAGACCATAATGGTCTTAACCGAAAGTCAAAACATTTTCCGTAATACGCTTGACTTTTGGCTATAAAAGCTTATAAACGAAAATGCACAAAGAAGGAACACTTACCAGTGATTCCTAAGGTGCAAAAGAGCTATGTTGGATGCTCCTTTTAGCTAGGAACTTCCAGAGGAGGGAGAAGAGTGAATTGATGAGAAAGGTGCAAGTTAGAATGTGAACTTGAGCACCATTTTTATAGTTGAAGAACTCAAAGGAGGTGAAGCCAGGTGTTTAGGGGTTTAAGAGGAAGCTTACAAGTGTCCCAAAACGTGGCATAGCAGTTTGGGAAGCCATGGTTTCGATTTTAATGGTTTTGGAGCTTTGTGTGACAGCCAAGAAAACTTTCTGCTGCAGACCCCTTCTCGTGCCCAGCGAGAGACCCAGGCCAGGTCTCTCGCGGCCCACGACCGCCCCATGGCTAGTTTCAAAGTTTGATACTTTAACCTCTTAACTTTAAAAAGCTTCTAAAAACCTTTTTAAACATCTTCTTGGCACTTTTAGCCCTCCATAGCCAATACTTGGCATACCCGGGATTATGCCCGGACATTGTTGAGCTCTCGGTTCGTTAAAAGGTCACTCAGAGGTATAAGTTAATAAGTCATAATGAAGTGACTTATTGACTTTTCCCCTCACATACACTTCCAAACCTAAACATCATTAACTTTTCAAAAAGTCAATAATTTATAAGTTGGTTAAAATAAGCAATCCCAAACACCCCCTTGATTTATTATTTAAAAAAAGCATCACTAGTGATGGACACCCCACTAAAATCCATCACTAGTGATGGAATGATGTCCAATGACGTGGTGGAACATGATTGAGTGTAGCGAGTGATGGAAAGTGAAGTACCCCCACCTCCATAAGGAAAGCCTAAAATAATGGGGTGATTTATTGGGTGTGATGAAGTTGATTTTATTTGTTTTATCACCTGTAGTGGTTACGGGAAATGGCGTGAAGGGTTAAAAGAACGCCCAAACACGCCCACACCACCAACCCATTGGCGTTTTTTTCAAAAAAAAATTAAGGTCCTATAAAAGAAAACGCCGAAACGAAATTGGTTTGGCCAATCAGTCCGTTAAACCCTTGATTTTGAGTAATAATTGAAAGGGCATGCAAGGGGCTTGAACCGCTACACCCTTTTTGAATGAAAAATGTCCTTGATGACGTAGTGTCCACATGACAGAAAACGCTCCTAAGAGGCTTGAACCACTACACATGATCTTAGTAGTTTAAATGATAATAATATATTATTTCACTTTTTCTATCTTTTAATTTTTTGTTTTATATTATTATAATGAGGATGAAGATTATTAAATAGAAATATAAATTAAAGTACATGATATCTAAGTGGCCATAAATATAAAGAACTTAATTTATAATTAATTTTTTAGTTAGATAAACTTCATAATTATGTTTCAAATTACCAACTAGAGGGATTTAAATATGAAAAAAAATGGATGAATTTTTATGAAAAAACATAAAGTGTGTTGTTTTTTATGGTATTTATCAAAAAAGCAAACAAGCAATAAACAATTCTTTCGTAGGGTGAATGGGACACCTATCAAGCCATCACAACCATCACACAATTTTTTATCACATCCAATCACCATTTGATAGCTTTTTTCAAATTCCATTACATTTCACTCATCACACGTGTTATACCCATCATATTTCATCACTATTTTTCTTTCCTTTTTAAATAAAATATAAAAAACAAACAATCACCATTTGACAGCTCATTTTTTTCTATATTCCATTGCATTTCACTCATCACATTTGTTATACCCATTATATTCTATCACTATTTTTCTTTCCTTGATAAATAAAATATAAAAAACAACATTATTAAAATACATAAAAGTAAATATCGAAACTAAATAACTAAAAGTAAAAAATTTATAATTTTGAAAATTTGTTGAATGAATGATAAAAAGTAAAATTTTTAAACTTGATGGACGTGAGACAGGTTAGAGGACTTAATTTTCTAGAACCTAAGGGTCTAATATGTAATTTTTAAAACTTGCATATTATCTTCTTCTTCCGTCTCTTCTTCAATGCATATCCATCTCACACCACATCATTTTTTATATTAAAAAAAGGTTCCATTTTCACGATCGCGATGACTGTAAAAAAAAACACATCATGGTCGTGAAACACCCGTCGACGGTGGTGTTTTACGGCATCACGATCGTGATGATCATCCATCATGGGGCGCCCTTGTAGCCTTATATTTTTTTCCAGTATATGTATAGATTTTACTTTCTATATGCTTAATTTCACTCATTATATTATATGCAATATATGTATTTAACCCGTAGAATTTCTTCGCATTTTATGATTTTTGATTAATGACTTTCGTTCATATAACACCTAAAAAACGGGTTTGGTAATCAAACCACGTTAATACTAAGGAACGGTAAAGTACTGTTAGTGGTAAAAATGAATCGTAAACAAAGTAACTAGGAACAAATTAACCTAGTTAGTAACATGGCAATAGTAATAAAACAATGAGTTGTAGCCCTTTATAAATAAATCACAAACTTGAGGGGCAAAAGGGGGAAAACTTAAAAGTTGGGTTTAATAAAGAAAAATAAAACACAACACACACACTAAGTTAGTGTGTGTGTGTGTGTGTGTTGAACACAGCAGGAGCAACAAGGCAAACCCTTGTTCATCTTAAAATCATCAAATTGAATGGGGAATCGAGCCTCAAATTCCTGTATTAATGTAAATTATTGGTCACCTAGAGTAGGGGATCTTAAGGTATGTCAAAAATTGAGATATGATAATGTTATGAAAATTTCTGAAATCTATGAACTTCCATTCTTGCATAAATTTTGAGAATTTATGGAAGTTATTTGATATAAATGAACTTAGGAACAAACTCAAAGTGAAAGATTGTGAATCAAATGCTAAATGGTGAGTGTTTGAATGAAATACAATGTATATGTAGTGGGTTTTGTAGATATGTAGAATACGTGAATTATGATGATGAGAATGAGAATGATGTATTTGATGTTTGATGCTTTGAGTTTTAGATGCTAAATGAGTATATCATCCATTTTGATGTTATGGAATATGTATACATGGCTAATTGTTGATTACTAAACTTAACAAGTTAGCATGAAAATCTTGCACATAAGGTGTTTGATGTAATGCGTAAGTGATCATGGATTGTTGAAAAGTATGAAAGAATCAATGAATCGAGATTTTGACGAGTTGCATGTCAAAATTTTACTATATTGTATGGATAAAATACTTGAATAATTGTGTGAGTTGATTAAGTGTCCATACATGCTATGAAATGGGTTTTGACATGAAAGATGAACCCATGACTAATTGGTAGGAATATGAGCATGCAACACTTGTACTTTGTGCAATTTCATATGTTAATAGGCAGTTGACTTTTAGAAGTCAAACTGACCTATCAAATGGTAATCTTGATATAAAATGCGTAAGGTGGGATAGTTGTTTTAAATGATGACTAATCTAATCATCTTACGAATGATAAATGATAGTTTGACGCTTGACAAACTAGGTGGAAGCTTTGAATGAATGTGTCAAGCGAGTGGGTCAAAGACACGAGAAGGCATAATCGGATGCAAGGTAAGTAAAACTTATACCTCCTAGAATAGAACCATTAAATAAGTGGACGTTTGCGGTTAAACGACTAAAAATATCGAAATGAGACCCATGGTGTAAACCATGAAGTGGGTCAAAATTGATAAATTATGACGAACTAATGTCCGCGACAAAGGAGAAATGTTAAGATGAGACCCCATGGCGAAAGCCATGAAACGGGTCAAAATGGGTAAAATTGGTTACATTATTAAATTGGTAATAAACAAAGAATTATAGGAATAGGACCATGGTGAAAACCATAACGCGCCAAAGGAAAAAAATAACGAATAACCATATATCGGTTATAAATATAATGAAAATTATAAACGAAACTCTATGGTGCGGACCATAACGGATCAGTGAAATAAATGGTAAGTAATTATCCTCTTTACAATAAAAAATGTTTGGTTATACTAACTTGTAAAGAGGGCGAGCCAAGAAACAAGTCAAATGGACAAAAGGTCATCACCATTTCAAAATGATATTTAATATTTCGTGTGTTAAGTTTTATGCTTACAGGTAAGTGTGATTTGTGGGCATGCATTACCATGAGTTAATATATAGAATCACAAGGTATCGCTAATGGGTCAATACCTTGACCCACGCCAGGTATGTGCAGTGGTCATGCTCTCGATGAGGGTTTGCGGTACGTCTAAACTTAGTCGAGTTACGGGTGGACACTAGATCACCTCAAGTGACGTATATCTAGTGTTCGGGTAAAGCGGCCATTAGAGCCGAAGACATGTTATTAGCAAAAAGTGCATTTAAGTGAGTTTATAATATTAAACGATGGGAGACTTTTATGTTTTTAAAACATAATAAATTTTAAATGGAAAACGGGTTAAAGGTGCCCGCTTGGTCAAAACAGACTTTTAAATGTCCTTCGTAGTTAAAGGACTAAAATTGACCAAAATACCCTCGGACGATGAATCGGGTAAACAACCCTAAAGGGTAAGTTAATAATGAGTTTTATAATAAATTAGACCTCTCCGGTAGTATAAAAGTGAGAGGTGTAATCCTTTTTAGCTTAATCACTCCAAACGAAGTATCGTCATGAATTAACAAACCGGAGGGAAATTCAGAATATAATGATTTTCTATAACAACCAACCACAAGTAAAGTTGTGGTATAAGATAAGTAGAAGCCTCAATGTTGAAATAAGAGGTATGGAGAGAAAGGTTGAGATTTGAGCTTTGTGCTCAAAGCTTGAAACGGATCAAAATAAAAATACGCATAAACCAAGTGACGATTGCGTAGTTTATAAAAATCATGAATCTGGGTTAAGGATTTTGAGTCAATGACATAGGAAACGTTTTACGAACAATTAGAAACAAGTTTCAAGTGAAACGGATGCGAATTGAACAAGTTACGGAAGTTTTCGTAATGAAAACCGCAAACTTGAATCTGCACCAGCAGCCTACCATAAGTTAGGGTAGTCTGCCGTAACTTACGACAGGTGGCTATTGTTTGAACAGAACCTTCCTGCCGTAAGTTACGGCAGGAAGCTGTAGCTTACGGCGGGTGATGAATAAAAGTTGTAGTTTTGTTGTTTTTTGCTTTCAGGCTTAATTGGATGTGTTATAACTTATTATAACTAACGTATTTCATGATTGGTGAAATCTAGAACTGTTTTGAAGCGCCGGATGACGATTAAGCTAAACGAAGAACCGAACACGATCAAAGTTCAAGCTTCCGCATTACATTTAATTATTTACGGAGCTAATTAACGATAACATGTTGTAAAGTTCAATTTTATTCGGTTTTATGAAACTCGAAATTTTGAACGGACGTGTATTTGCATTTATATATTAAAATGCAAAATTTTTATAGAATCTCTTTAATAAAGCAAGGGTATTACAAGTTGGTAATCAGAGCTCAAGATTAATGATCAAATGTGTTCGGTTCGAGACTTGATCGTACAATCCAATAAGTTATTACAAATATTAACGGTTTAGCATGGTTAAAGTGTTGTAATAACACATAGGGCTATCATGTAAATGCACGTTACCCCAAATAAATTGATAAAAAACTGGTATAATTAGCGGATTACTTGTGCTAACAAGCATTGTAGAAAGTCTTGTGCTACAGTACAGACGCTTATTAATTTCAACGTTACTAATATTTTGTAAATGTTCTAATTGAAGGATGCTCGCATCTGAGGATGGCGAGAGTTTAATGATCTACTGATATGATGATGGAATGGTCCGAAGTATGACAAGTAGAGCATGCTCACCAAGGACTTAAATCAAGTAAATACACGGAATAAAGGTGAAACGGCAATGAAAGCCCATGAGGGCAAATATCACCCAGGTGCACATTTTAAATTATTGTATGCATAGTAGTATGCAATAGATGTACAGTGAATGACGGTTGCATACGAGATTTAAGAATTGGGAAATACCCATCCAGGACGATGTTCCCAAGGTAAATTGGGTGGGAAATAAGCTTTATTCACAATCGGGATAACAAAACAATAAAAGAACTCAGATTTAGAAACTTGAATGCGAATGACCATCCAAGTAGACATTATCAATAAGATCCTATTGAGGAAAAGTAACGATCACATTAATGAATGTGATTGTATAAAAGTTTTATAAAAAAGGAAAACATTCTATATATTTTAAGATAAAAAGGGTAAAAACTGATAATTGTTAATAACGATTAAACAAGGTTTTACCAAATAGAAATCAGAATTATGGACATGAACCAATGATTTACTTACATGAGAAGTAATGTGATAGTTATAATAAGGTCACGCGTACCATGTGTTCATCGCTTACTCTGGCCAAGTAGTAAACACATGATACCATGAATTTCTTATAATGACCACATATACATCCAATGTAGTAAAGACGAGGCTAATGGGATGAGTTAAAAAAGGAGTCAAATGGGTTAAATAAAGAATAAAGTTTGACTGTTCATAAGTGATGGATTTCATACGAACTAGTAAAACGGGTCAAATAAAGAATAAAGTTTGATTGTTCGTAAGTGATGAATTTCATACGAACTAGTCAAACGGGCCAAATAAAGAATAAAGTTTGACTGTTCATAAGTGATGGATTTCATACGAACAAGTCAAACGGGTCAAATCAAGAATAATGAGCCCGGGTAATTGGACATGACTGAATATAAATGTAAACGCAAACCGGGTAACGAGAGCGTTAAAACAAAAGAATAATGAGCTCAGGTAATGGGACGTGATAGAATATAAATTTAGACGCAAACCAAGTAACGGGAAGCGTGAGACAACCGACGCAAAAATGACGTATGAAGTCGTAGAAGCGGAAGGGTTGTCCAGACGAAAAACGATCTAGTCATGGACTACGATCGCGTGGGCGCACACGGATACCATTAGACGATGTCTCATCTGTGTACGAGAATGGGTATTTTAGGCAACATACACGGAATGCGATGGTTGCTACTAAAGATGGTAGTTGTGACTCGGTGGTGACTAGTGGTCAATGCCATTTGACCCTTGCGTCAGGCTTAGGCGCAAGTGACCATAACCCAATTGGATGAAACGATTACTAGATCCGGCAAGTGAATGTGACACATAAATGACCCACGGGGTTATAGAAATGGAAATATTGCCAACACGAATCAAACATGGTCTAGGGGCCACAGTTGAAATAGAAATAAATTAGCCTTCATGGTCAAAAGGGCCATGAATGACAAATAAAAGAAAAGACAAGGTAAATAATTTGTCTTTCAAATATAAAAGGGGTGCATTGACACCGGATATATTTAAAGAATGACACGGGTAAAGGTCTAAGGGATCAAAATGACCTTCAAGTCACAAATCGAGAGCAATGAACCTTATAGGCCTCACTTTAGAAAGGTAAAGCCTAAGAAGTAGCCAACAAGACTAAGTGAAAGGGGCTTACGGGTTACTTAGGCAAAGCGAGGGAACCAGTTACGATTCCCCACGTAAAATAAGGACGGTAAAAGCAGAAATGCTAGGTTGTCAATTTCTTGATGCAAATAATTGACACAAGCTAAACAGAAAACGTTGAACTAAAATTTGGTTTTAGTTAGAAACAACGTCTAAATAAATATAAATAGTATGAGATGGATTGGGAAACTGCTAATGTTAAAAGAAACAGGTCTTGACGCCAATAAGTGCAAGACGATAAATTCAAAAAGAAATTTTTTGAAAACGAAAAGATTGATATAAACTTAAACATGACATAATACAATCACGATCAATAATAATATGGTATATGGTCGCATTGTATTGCAAGCTACAGGACTGAGGTCAGAAATACTTGTAAAAGCCTTGCGAAGGCAATATGACTGTACCTAAACTATGAGGTATAAGGTAACCGGTGACTCATAAGTCTAACCAGCAAAACCGTTCAAAATTATATGTAAAACTTGTTTGATGTGCTTGTCGTTATAGGATGAGTGTGGAATAAGCAAGTTGACGGACTTATATGACCGAATGGGTAAGTGGCGACTCAATTAAGTAAACGATTAAGTTGAAGAATACAAGTCGAAAGTAACGGCCCATGAGGCCTTACACAGGAAAGGCGCACTCAGCAAAGCATACGACAACCTTTGACCGAAAGATTAAATGCCTCGAAAATGAAATGTCAATCAAGAAAAGAGCAGAGAGGGAACATTGGAAAGGAGTCGGGCACTATTTTGAAGCCGAAAGACACTACCATACATTCCTGGTAAGATTACTAAATTATTAAAATGTGAGCAATGCACAAGTGACATTGAAACTAAGTCCAATAGGTTTAACCCAATGAATTACGTAAGAAAAAATTTCGGGGACGAAACCTCTTTAAGGGGGTAGACTTGTAACACCCCAAAAACGGGTTTGATAATCAAACCACGTTAATACTAAGGAGAGGGTAAAGTACCGTTAGTGGTAAAAATGAACCCGTAAACAAAGTAACTAGGAACAAATTAACCTAGTTAGTAACATGGTAATAGTAATAAAACAATGAGTTGTAGCCCTTTATAAATAAATCACAAACTTGAGGGGCCAAAAGGGGAAAACTTAAAAGTTGGGTTTAATAAAGAAAAATAAAACACAACACACACACACTTGTGTGTGTGTGTGTGTGTGTCAAACACAACAGGAGCAAACAAGGGCAAACCCTTGTTCATCTTAAAATCATCAAATTGAAGGAGGAATCGAGCCTCAAATTCCTGCATGAATGTAAATTATTGATCACCTAGACCATCCGGAGTGGTAAATATTTAGGGCGCTTTTTGCGCTCATAATGTCCCAAAACGCCATGCCCACCGCCCCGGGGTGTTTTCGTTGATTTTTTTTTGTTTGACATCTTCTTAAACACACCCGAGCAATTGAAGAATGGCCAATCAAAATGAGGTGAATGTTTGCGGCAGTCATATTATTATATATTTTAATAAAAGGTGATCTAGCTTGGAAAACTGGGGTCCAACAAGAACTAGAAAGGTAGCAGGTGAGTTTTGTCTCGTTGGACAGAATTATGGATCGTATTGTGCCCTTACTGTCCGTAATGGTGAAAACTGAGGTGGAAACAACGCCTAGTTAGAGGATTTTGAGAGGTAAGTTGGCATTGCGGACCGTAATCCCCTACATTATGAGCTGTGATGTCATCTTTACATAAATGACAATTTAGACCTGTACTTTTTTTTACTGATTTTGACCCTTCAACTTTAAAATTCCCTTTGTGCCCTTTTTAACCTTCCATAATAACCTACCGTGTTTCCAAAGGCATATTCCTTAGTTAGAATTAGTTTTTCGTCGCTTGAAATTCTAAAATTCAAGGTGTTACACAAATACCTTACACATATGTACATGTTTACCTAAAGCAAACACGTAGAATATTTTCTTTTTATTTTATGTTTTCCTTGAATAATAGAGTAATATACTAATCCACTGACTTTTTAATATTTAAATTTCTAATTTTCTTAGGTATTAAAATTGTACCAAAATTAAAACGGTAAGAAATTACTTGAAAATCCCAATAGGTAATTTTCTACAAACCAACGAGTATACCCAATAAATAGTGAATAATCGGGTACGCGGCGAATATGAAACTTGGTATGAGACACATTTAGGAATGAGATAGATTTTACTAATACTTCTCCCGTTGTCATCCTTAGAGCACCTCCAATGGTGCTGAGGGGGGCAAGTCCAAAATTAAGGACCAAAGTCACGGACCAATGTCCCCATTCGAGGGAGGGGTCAGAATTGGTTGTGTCGAATCCAATTACCTCAACGGACCAAGGGTGTGGGCTCGAGAAACACAGACAATATTCTTATTAATATTTATTAATAAAAGTGAAGTGTGAGGTGAAGGTTTGGGTTAGAGGGAAAATAAATGTTTGTACGTTGGTTTGACATCTAATGTGACATGCTGAGGTAGAGGTTTTTTATGATCTAAAAATCTCACCATTGGAGATCTCTTAGTACTCCTTTGCAGGGTTTAATAGACAACACTCCATGTGGGACCGAATTGCCTACCAGCACTAACAGACGCATCAGTTCACGTCAAACGGTTTATCCGCCAAATCGATACACTGAGTCACGAAGCGTTGTGTTGTAAAAGGAGTTGGTTTGCTGCTTGCAAAGACGCAGTTTTGGTCTATTTTGGATGAGACTCAAAACATAAACAAGTACACACACATACTCGTTCTTGATTTTCTGAATTATTCGATTGTGATTTCTAACAGCCCGTCGAAATACTTAAATCTGAGTCTTCGCACATTTCTAGAAGATTGTCCTCTTATCCGACTTGCGAGTCTGTAGAAAAAGAGACCACTATACCAAAATTTGAATTGTTCGATCCGGTGTTAGTTTCTCTAGTAGTAGACTATTACCTCCTAACACACTTGCAACCTGACTTTAGTGTTCAACAAGACTTATATTCGGATTAAAGAACCGTTAGGGACCAGCATACTTAACTGGGCTGCAACCAACATTAACCCACAAGTGACCGTTAAAATTCTGTAAGCCTACAGAAGATCAGTCATCCAAAAGACTGCTCTTTAAGCAAACAAAATTTAACTAAGCAGATGAAAACAAACAGATCTAAATATCACAATGAAAGACATCAAAAAACTAGTTATGTAACTTGTTCCACTAAATCTATACACAATTACAAAAGAATAACTCACAACAGCAGTAACATCAACTAAGAAAAATTAATCCATACCCAGATGTACGTTCTCTTATCGTTCAATACCAGTGAGTAATTCAACTCTATCGTCTGGCTTCATTCGAAGTCTTACCCTCGAAGAACTCACCAAGCATCCGGTCAAGATCCTCCACTGTATACCTGATGTATTTATGAGGATTCTTCCCATTCTCAACAAGTACCCTGCAAAAGTATTTAATTTTTTTCAATTTTTTATATAATTGTCTACATATTAAAAGTGAGTGAGCAAGAATAGTATCTATAATAATTCAATACAAATATACTAATTTAATATAAGTTTAATTATTTAACATGATATATATTTAATAAGTTTTTTTTTTATAAAATTAACTATTATACGTTTTTCACCCATTTAATTTTCATTTTATTTGATTTTCCTGTAATAACTTGTGTTTGTTAACCTTTTATAAAAAACTAAATACGCAGACATGTTAAATTTTTTCTTCACATTCCAATTGAATGAATACGCAAGTGTGTTAAATTTTTTTATTTTTTTCAGATTTCGGTGTAAATTTTGTTCACAACAAAGTTGCATTTAACAATGTTTTTTGATATCGTAGGCTATACGAGTGCCGATACCCTGACGAGCCAAATTGATTCTGACCGAACATCGGTATCGCTATTATTGAAACTGGTACCGGTATTCGTTTTTATGGTATGGTTTTCGATTAATGTAAAACATGACTTAATTCTTTTTTGGTTTTCTCTTTTGGTTGCTCTAACGAGTGTCGGTACCGTAACGAACCGAACCAGTACTAACTGAATTCCCACCGTGTAGCGTGGGGGAATCACACTAGTTAATTACCATATACCAATAAGCATTAGCCAAGTTAATAGAATATTGTTGATAGTTGTTTAAATCATAATTAACAAGTGTGAAAATTGATTATAAAAGTTTTGTATACGGGAACTCTACCCGAAACGTTTGATAAAGGATCTGTATGCAGGCAACAATACTTCAGCAACCGCAAGCCTTAAAGATTCTCGTAGCTCCGTGTCAGGAACCGTCCACTGAGATTGTCGTTGATGAAGCTCCTCAAACTGACCATTGAAGATCTTCAACCTAATATCATTACATTTCAAGTTACTTTTTATTATCAGAAAATTTTAATTTTTGAACATTTAAATAAAATTTGAAAGTACACACCGATCTTTTACAAGTGCTCGTGAGGCTCCACTACTGTTTCCTCCATCAGCAGCCCCGACTGAACTACCACCTCCAGATGAGGTCAACCCTTGAATCGAGAGACATTGCAAGATCTGTTGAACAAGTCAACACATATTTTTTTTTATTTTTTGTAATTTCTTATCGATCAAAACGTAGACCAACTGAAAACGTCCAAAAAAAAAAGCACGGAAACGTAATATATTTGATATGACTCATCAAAAGTGAAGTAATTCATATTGTCAAATGAAAATGTATTATGTTTGACCTGATTCGTTTCTGAATAAAATTTACGTCAAAACATATACCAATGAAAACATACATGATAATAGGCACGAAAACGTTTTATATTTGACACAACTCATTTTCGAAAAAAATCACGTTGAAACGAACCAACTTGAATTTATACCGACATGTACGTAAAAATAAGCACGTATAATCTCATGGGGGTTAAAATGACATTGTGGGAATGCAAGTGTCGATGCTGAAGGTTGAGGGGTGAGGTTCACAAAAAGACCAAAAAAAAAAACCAAAAAGGCATTGGTACTGTACTGTAGCTAAGCCTATGCCTTTTTATATATAATAATAATAATAATACTGTATGAAATTATTATTTATTGTTTGAAATGATCTACCTTTGCCCAAGCTATCCTCTTGTACTGATTAGCATGTTGTTGCACAACGCGTCTGTGTCTTTGCACCCAATCATCCCCCAACAAATCCTTTGCTTCCGACCTACACCATAAATATAAAATATAAATCATTAAATAATTACAATAGGGGTGCTAAAAGGGTCGTGGGTTGGCAGGTTCAACCCGACCCGAACACAATTTTAGACGAACCCGAACACGGCCAAACCCCAAAAATCATGTCATACATATGAATCCGAACACGACCGGGATATTCATGGGTTGACCTGAACATGACCTGTTCAACCCGAATTTTTATTATTTTCGGAAAATAAAATATTAAAATTTAAATTTTACTACAAAAAGCACAAATGTATAGAATACAATTACTTTTTAGTTATAAAATTTAATGTCAATTTCTCTTTTTAAGTTATAGTTATGGCATAAAACACCCACTCAATTTAATTTATGACATAAAACATATTGTAAAAAAATATAATATAATATAAATGGGGTAAACGGGTCAACCAGCCAACCCGGTCGGGTTGACACGAACCTGACCCATTTAGCTAAACGGGTTCGCGGGTTCAACCTGAAACTGACCCGAACCCATTAAGACTAAACCGAAACCCACGAATTTCGTGTTAGGTTTGTGTCGTGTTTTCGGGTCATGTCAGAAATTCACACTCACACCCCAAAGTTACAGCATGTGTAATCGCTCATACACAAGTGATGAATGTTTAAAGTATCAAACCTGCGTACGGATCTGACCATGTAGTGAATATTATTCATAAGAAACAAGTTGGTCAAAGCAGGATCCTTATACTGTTTGGACTTTCCTTCTAAATTGATTTGAAGTGCCTGCATAATTCGCATTGTTACGGATGCCAGCTGAGAATTCGAGTCCTCTCCATTTTCAAACTCTTGAAATAGTTGCTTTAGAGTTGACTGGTAGCTGAGCCAACAATAGGGTGGTAAGTAAATAAGTGTGATTACGAAGAATAAAATATATTAACACGTAGTTGATAACACGTACTCGAACAGAAATTTCACGTAGTTGATCACGTAGCTTGTGAGAGGATGAACCGTTCCATCTGAGACCGCTGTTTTTGTTGCGTCTTTTTCGACGGCTTCCTCGAAATCCCCGAATGTTTCTTGAGCTGTTTGCGCGAGTCTTTTGGTTAAACCTAGAGCAGATTCTCGAATGTCTTTGCAAGCTTTGCCTCTAAAAAGTGATTCAATCTGAAAATATATTCAATGTATAAGCACTAATCAGACCATTAATTATGTAATTTTGGTTACCGTTAATTATCTTCGGTTTCGGTTTTTTCGGTTTTGCAACGGTTCGGATTTTCGGTTTTTGGAACAAAATTACATAAGATTCAAAAATAAAAAGTATAATCCAAGATTTAATAAACTTTCTCAGATTTTTACATTTAAGTTATGATGTTTAACCTTTTTAATTAATATCGTTCACATAAATCTAACTTCTAATCTATTTTTATGTTTCTCCAAAGTTTTTATCAAGACATTTTCTTTTATAATACATTGAAAATCATTAATGTTTATGTTAAATTTTGTTATTTGTTGTAGGCAATGGACAAATCATTTCGAAGATAAATAAACATGTTAATGTTTTTGTTATAAATACTTAACATTCAAGAATAAAACTAATAACTCCAAAATCAATCTATAACAAACATTAAAAAAATATCTTTTAGGTTGTTCGGTTATTTTCGGTTTTCATAAAATGCAAAACCGTAACCGACCGTAAACTTCGGTTTGGTTTTTTTGGTTCAGTTTTTTTTCGGTTCAGTTAAACCGATTTTTCAGTTTCGGTTCGGTTTTTTGCTCACCCTTAACGTCATGAGACCTCACCAGTACCATGCTAACCAATGGATTCAAGTAAAACGCAGTTCACTCTGGACACGTGGCCTTCAAGGGGATTGATTAGAGGCAAAAAACCAGTGGACTAAGACTTAGGCTCACCGGTGCTCACCACCTTGAAGGTTAATAGTTACGTAATAACTAATAACTAAGAAAGTAAAAATATATACATACCTCAGTGTGAAGCTCACGCATTATCTCATACATGTCCAAAAGCACAAACAACTTCTCCGGCGATCTCTTGCTTTTGGCAATCGCATCTCCGAAACTAAGTAACATGGAGACACTGCCAGCTGTAACTTCGGCAAAGCACTGATCTTTAAGCGAGTCAATGCCATCAAACATTTGATCACAAACTTTTTTTTCTGCGGTAAATATTAATTTCACCTGTTTTTAACATAAGATTAGATACAACCAAGTGCATGTTTCAGTAGTGTTCTTTTTATACCTTTTTACATAATAAAGAGTAAAATGCCATTTTCGTCCATGAGATCTGGCCATTTTGCGACTTTTGTCCAAAGGTTTGTTTTTTCGCATCTGGATCCAAAAGGTTTGAAATCTTGCCATTTTCATCCCGGCTCATTAACTCCATCCATTTTTCTCCGTTAAGTCAGGGGTATTTCCGTCTTTTTTGTTAACTTAAAGGGCAATTTGGTCCTTTCCAGGGATATTCGGTCTTTTTACATAAAGTGATAAAGACCGAATTGCCCTTTAAGTTAGCAAAAAAGACAGAAATACCCCTAATTAACGGAGAAAAATGGGTGGAGTTAACGAGCCGGATCAAAATGGCAAGATTTCAAACCTTTTGGATCTAGATGCAAAAAACACACCTTTGGACAAAAGTCGCAAAAATGGCCAAGCCTCAGGGACGAAAATGGCATTTTACTCCTTAATAAAACTTACCACAATACGCATGAAATGAATCCAAGTCCCAATCTTGACTTCCAAAACCTCCCATTGCATCTTTTGGACATCATCTTTACTAAGCTTCTCAACTCCTAATTTCTGAAGTGTTTCTTCCAGGACTATAGAACGGGTATCCCTAATCAACAAAAACACTGATACTGTTGGACTAATCTTGTAATAGTTTAATAGTTAGAGGGGGTTAACTAGTAAGTTCATTACTGGACTTGTATTTTAAGGTTTTAGTTGTTTTCTAGTGATATTAATAGATGTAATGTTATATATTTAGTAATAAAAAAGTAATGTTTGATAAAAACACTCACGTATTGTACATGTTGAATAAACTTGTTAATAACACGAGTAGAATAAAATATAATGTGATATGTTAGCACATCCATTCGTCAACAGTTATAAATTCTGTTGAATTAATTTTAATACACTTCTTTTCAAATCGATTATAAATATACAAAGCTATATTTACATATGAAATATGAAAATTAAAAGTTGGTTAATGTTTAATAACTATCCATAATTAAATAATAAGCATCCATATTTAAATTTATATTTAATATCTAAAAATGTTTTCTTTTAACCATTTTCATCATTTAATAGGAAAGAGGGGGAGGGAACCAAATTTCTGAGGCCCTAGAAAGATGACACGTATCCCCTAGGTTAGTGGTTTATTAGGTAATATAGATATAGATACACATTCGGTAAGGTAAAATTTGGGTTGATTTAGTTTCTTAATAGAATAAATGGTTAGCTTGGAGATTAAGGGTTAGGTCTATTCAAATGGGTCGATGACTGTAATTTGATTATTCAGTTTTTACTAATCATAAAGTGTTAATCATTGTGTCGGTGAAAAGCCGAGAGTTTCTTCTTCTATTGTTTAGTTTGTGATTTATCTTTGGGTTCCAGGAATTCACGGAAAGTCAGGTTGTTGATCGATCACCCAAACATACGATATGAACAAATTCGTCTCGACTCATTTATTATAATAACCGGAAGGAAACCACATAATTTTCGATAACCCTAAGTCCCTAACCCTCTATTTAAACTAAACCAACATCTTGGAAAACGAGACTTTAAAACTAAGAAACGACTGTAATTTGATTATTCGGTTTTTACTAATCATAAAGTGTTAATCATTGTGTCGGTGAAAAGCCGAGAGTTTCTTCTTCTATTGTTTAGTTTGGGATTTATCTTTGGGTTCCAGGAATTCACGGAAAGTCAGGTTGTTGATCGATCACCCAAACATACGATATGAACAAATTCGTCTCGACTCATTTATTATAATAACCGGAAGGAAACCACATAATTTTCGATAACCCTAAGTCCCTAACCCTCTATTTAAACTAAACCAACATCTTGGAAAACGAGACTTTAAAACTAAGAAACTACATAAACCATAATATTCTTACCGTACTAATAAACATACCAAAATAAACCTATCTCTAGACTCTTTTACGATTTACTATTTCCACTTTCTTCATTATTCTAAACTGACTCATTTCACATGTGACCAAACAAGATTAGTCCGACAGAAACTTCATTTGCTTATACGCGATTGCTTATTTGTTTTAATCAGTAATTTGTATTTAATAACAAAATTGCGGGTTAAAACAATCTCTCTAGTATATTACAACAGAAACGTTCAGCGAACAGTTTGTGAACCGTTCAACAGGAAGTTCGTTTGTGTTCGTTTGTTTAATAAATGAACGAACACGAACAAGAAATTTCGTTCGTATAGTTAAATGAACGAACAAGAACAGAGGCCACGTTCATTCATTTATGTTCGTGAGCGTTCGGAACGTGTTTGTTTTTGTTTGTTCGTTTACTTTCATGTGTGTTCGTTTGTGTTCAACGACTTCAAGTTTATCTTGGGTGGATTAAATTAAGACTTCAAATTTTATATGAGAATTTTGTTTTTTTTTTTTTTGAGACGTTATTTAATGTTAATTATGTTGTAACTAGATTAGTATATTTTGGGTGAATCTGTGTACTGTATGCGATGAAAGATGTTAATTTTATTTGAAATTTAATATATGTTTGTTTGTGCTCGTTTGTGTTTGTGAACGTTCGTTTGTATTCATTGTGTTCACGAACGTTTGTTTGTGTTCGTTACCTAAAATTAACGAACGAACACATTCATTTCCTTACTGAAGGAACACGAACGGAAAATCTCGTTCGGTAAGTGTTCATGAACAGTTTGTGAAAACTTTCATTTTCTTAACGCACGAAAACATTCATTTCCTTAATGAATTAACACGAACAGAAAATCTCATTCGGTAAGTGTTCATGAACAGATCGGGAAAACTTTTATTTCCTTAACGAACGAACACGAACAAGGCTTTTTTCGTGTTCATTTGCAACCCTAGGTATGAAGTACAATAAAGCCTCGTAGTATTTCTTCTACAAATTAAGAGAAAAAAGTAGTTATTTACCTGTAAATCACAAGACATTGTTGTATGTGACCAGCTTGGACCATGTGTTGGGCTAAATCATGAAGCAAGGGTAGGACCCGCGGTGGTATGAGGATTAACGGAGTGAAAACCGCATTTTCAGCAGTGATATGACCCGCATGACTATTAGAAGGATTCTTCGAATCAGGTGATCCAGACGACGGTCTTAGTGAACTCGGTAGGCATTCATATAGCCGATCAGGTTCCACCGGTTTGCTGAAACGTAAAATTTATAAACAAAATAATTATGATATGATTATAGAAATTATATTATTTCAATTTTCATTTAATTTCCAAATAAAATGATTTGGAGGTTTTGTGCATTTATTTCTAATTGAGTAAAGTACACGGATGGTTCTTGTGGTTAACCAAAATTTTATATTTAGTCCCTAGTTTTTTTAAAGTACATGGATTAGGTCCCTGTGGTTTGCCCTTTGTAATGTATTTAGTTCCCAGCTTTTGCCAAAAGTACACGGATGGTCCTTGTGTTTTGCACTTTGTAACGTATTTAGTCCCCAACTTTTGCTAAAAGTACACGGATGTCCCCTGTGGTTTGCACTTCGTAACGCATTTAGTCCCCAATGTTTAGTGACAAAATGCGTTAAAAGTGCATATGACAGGGACCATCCATATACTTTTGGCAAAAGTTGGGGACTACATGCGTTAAAAAGTGCAAAACCACAAGAGGAGCATCCGTGTACTTTAAAAAAAAACTATGGACTAAATCCAAAATTTTGGTTAACCATAGGGACCATTCGTATACTTTACTCTTTCTAATTTTTAGCAGGCATTCAGTTTGACCCGTTGAGAAAAACATAACCCATTACCCAGGTCCGTGACCCATTTTTTAAACAAATGGGTCGAAATTTCTACCTCCAGTAAAAATAAATAAAAGAAAAGAAAAGGTTAAAGTGAAAGAAAGAACCTGTAGACGATAAGAGTTGTTTAAATTCTTGTTCGAGCTTTGATATAGCCTTAGAAAGTAAGTTACTTGCATGGCTAATAACTCCGTCACTACTTCTAAAGCTTTTATTGTTAGTAAAAAAGACGATATTGTTTCTCAGCTGCTCAATAGCTTCAAGATAGCTTTCAAGGCCCTCGTGTGGCCCTTTAAGAATTTTAGCCTCAGCCTATATATTGAAACATAAATATTTAATTAACTAACAAAAACTATAAATAAAAAATGAAAAAAACACAAACGAATGCCCATAATTTATCCATTAAAAGTAACGTAACAGGTAGCTCCAGTAAGATATTTACATTAATCTTTACAGTGGCACCAACATAAAATCGAAAAAAAAAACATAACGAATAAAGAGAAATAAGAACCAACCTCACGAGAAAGATCAAATCGGTCCAATATGACATCAGCAGCCTTCAAGGTCCTATCAATGTTCTCATGAGCTCTGCGTATAGCATGTGTCCTAATCTAAAAGAAATATAAATATAGGAATATCGTAAGTTAGGAGTAGAATTGCAAATGCACAAGTAACTACACCATCCTTCACATTATAATTGCGATCAGAAAAACGCCTCAGGGTCTGGACACGGTGTTTCATGTACATGTGAGTCAAATTTGGTCAAATATACAATCTAGAGGAGGCTGATATATAAAAATGACCAAAAGGAAGAATAGATTATTAACTGTTTACTTGATTAAAAGGCCATGTAAAACAGATGAGAGAGATGCAACTTTCAGTTGTGCATAAACCTTATTCCGTCCTACATAGAACAACGTTTCACAACATGAAGTTCATGCCTCGGCTTTCGAGACCTAAACGCCTGAAAGCACCTCGCGCTTTTACCAAATGAAAACATCAAAAAAAGGTATGTTACAAACCCTAAAACACTGCAATACAATATCCACCATTCCGAATCTATAGCTATAAACTTTAGCATCGATTAATCTATTTCACTACTGCAACTCAAAAAAAAGAACTAGTAGATCAATCTCCCTCATTTTCCAACTTTCCAGAAAATCATACACTTAGCTTAACATTTCAAAAACCAACATATATCTTCAAAACAACTCAATGAGCAGCAGATCAAACAATAATATCAACAATAATCACTAAAACCAATTGCATATCGGGGCTTCATACAAACATAACATTACACATAAACTAAACTAGATCAATACACTAATCAAACGACCCAACTTCAAATCCCAAATCCCCAACACAAACAACTTCAAATTCAAACATAATTATCCGAGATTAGAGAACAGATCAGAAACCTGAGTGGGTCGCATGGCGGTTTCAAGAGCAGATAAACGGTGATCAAAAGAACCCAAAATAGAAACCATATTTTCTGTGATTGTTTGACTCTGCTTCAGTGATTCTCTCATCTTTGCTGCTTTTTCGCTCAGATTATCCACACCCATAACCACTGTTGTTCGAACTGGAACCCCCATGGTTGTTTGGGAGTTTTGAGAGGAATTGAAACGGAAATTGATCAACTTTGAAGGGGATTTGTTGTGGGTGTGAAGGTTAGTTGACAATTATTGAAAGATTCTTGGTTTGACTGGGTGTGTTTTGAGAGTGAATATACGGATTTTTATACGTATAAATCGGTGTTTAGAGGTTTCTTGATTTGAACAATCATATTCATTTTGTGCGTCTAATTGGGTCCATTAAATGTGATATTGAGATCGGTCAAAAATGGTTCATGCGTGCATTTTTCTTTTTTTTTTATTAGGTAAAATTTCATTAAGTTGAGATTAAATGAGTTTAGTCTAAATTCAAGTTTGGACTGAAGCTTGTTTTATGGTGAAAGCATTTGATTTTGAACTTTATATATTCTATTTAAAAATGTTGAGTATTTTACAAATATTTAATTCGCGTAACTTAATGGAATTAAGATGTGAATTTCATTTCTTAATGTGTTTGATTTGGTGAATATACTGGAATTGCCATTTGACTTTTGTTTTTAATGTGTTTCATTGATAAATGAATTGGAATTAAAATAAATTAACTCTAAAAGTAAAATTCTGGTTCGCTTCCTTTCAGTTAACAAACAATTTGGATGGAGTTAAAGGCGGGAAGCAAAATGGGACACACATATTAAACCATTGGAGGAAAATGACTGTTTTTTAAATAAATGGGGCAAAACCATTAAAACGACCAAACCGAGGGAGCAAAACGGAATTTTACTCTTAACTCAAATTCTTTCATGGAAAAGGATTCGACAACCCTTTCAATACGCAACCTAGTTACGTAAGTGGGTTTTGTAGTTTGGCATTATTACCATTTACCCTAACTAGTCCCACCTCAATGGTCAACATCTCATTCCTCTCAATTGGCGAATGACCTCCTCAAGTGACAACTACTCACCCCTCTCATATGCTTCTTAATCACTCTTCACATACCAACTCGTCTGTTTTTTAACTCCTCAGCGACCCTCAACTCATAGATATGTTTGCTCATCGACTTTTTGTTTGGATTGTTCATAAAAGTTTAGATGTTCATATGTTAACTTCTTGATTTTTTTAACAAAATATGTAAACTTGTTTCTAGAATTTCAAAGCTGTTCTTTCATGTTTGTACCATTTATTGATGTTCATGCAAACGAGAGGCCGAGCTCGTTCCCTAAGACTGTGTAACAAGTCTAGCTCGATCTTGAAGTAATAGGCTCGTTTTGAGTCAAGTCAGAGATAGAGCTTCATGGCTCAGGCTCAACGTAATTACACCCCTAGTTGACCCCCATACAATCGTTGTCTCCTTGCCCCACCATCATTCTCGATGCCACCATTTTCATTATTGCCCCAACTGTCACTCTTACCACATCGTCGGAAACCCCCCCCCCCCCCAACTGTCATTACCGTCCCACTGATGCTGACTATGGCGATGGAGGATACAATGAAGAATGGTAGGTGGTGGGGAATGTGACACCAAGTAGGCTAAGGGTAATGATGACAGAGGTATCAGGGGTGGGGACGCTAGTGACCAATTGATGGTGGCCACAGTAATAGATTCCTTTTTCATGATGATTGTTTTGTCACTTAAACGTATTACAAAATTCAGATTACTTTGATAGATTCCCGTTGGAGGGGTATGGTCTTAATAACTTTGCACTTGCGCAAAAGACCATACCCTCAGCAACAACATACTACAAGAATAACCTTGTGCACAACGTGCAATGGTGCGCATTTCCTGAAACCAACAGGTTATCTAACAACCTTGCGCGCAATGCGCAATGTAATGCATCCTTAATACGTGCAGGTCATACAACGAGCCTTTGCGCACTCAGCGCAACAACAAGTTAGACCAACTCATAAAGGTCACACAACGAGCCTTGCGCACTCAGCACAACGGCAAGTTAGACCAACTCATAAAGGTCACACAACGAACCTTGCGCACTCAGCGCAACAGCAAGTTAGACCAACACACCCTGGTCACACAACGAGCCTAGCGAACTCTGCGCAACGGCAAGTTAGACCTGGAAATACAAGTCACACAACGAACCTTATGTACTTGGCACTACAGCAAGTTAGACTTAGACGCGCAGGATACTTGACCCTGCGCGGATCAAACAGCCTTCTAGCCGCGAAGTCCAAAACCTTGCAGAGGACAAGGCAAACATGAGAGCAACTCATAGTCTTGGGAACAAAAGGACTTAATCCCTACAACTCTGCGGTGGCTAGAAAGCACTGAAAGCCTCGCGGAAGGGAAAAGCGCAAAGAGGTGTTGACTATATAATTTCTTCAATAATACTTCGTGAACCAATTGCACATTTAATAATTTGTGGTCAAAAGTTTAGAGTCGTTGGAAAGTGGAATGCTCATATTTTTTTCTTTTTGTTCCTCCTCGTGGTGTTCTCTTCACCTCTCCAAATTTTCGCAAACCCTCTTTGTTTGTTGGTTTCATCCTTAACCATGTAGTTCGGCTCCTTTTGTAACATTAATAGAGTTTTTTTGTTGATTTTTCGTCATAATTGTGACAACCGCCACCAAATTAGGTTATCAACAACTTTAACATTGATTTCACTACTATCTTGATGTCTTAACCAAGCCTATTTTGTGTAAACATAGCCTTAGAGGCCTGATGACATCGAGGTTCATTGTCTAGTGGGTTTGATTAAAGCATGGTTTAGAGAGCTGCCATATGGTGTGCTTGATGGCCTTTCTCCTAAAGAGGTGGTGTTGTGTAACACTAAAGATGACTGTGTTGAGCTTGTCAAACATTTGAAGTCAACTAAAACGGCATTGCTCAATTGGGCAGTTGATCTTATGTCAGATGTTGTTGAGTATGAAGACTCCCCACTAAAATGAATGCCAAAAACATTGCAATGGTTTTTGCCCCCAACATGACTCAGTAAATCTCTTAATGAAATTAGTGTCATATTTACATACAAAAACCATGGTGTGATTTAGATTTTTAGGTTGGAAATCTGTATAAAAGGTTAAAATTTTACCTTATTTTTTAATGGTAAAAGAATTAGACCATTTCGCATGTTCCCTCCTACCTGGAATTTGGCTCGAAAGTCTAAATATCAAGGGAGTTTATATAGGGTTTTTAATCTATGACAATAAACTGGACCACCTTTATACATAGATGGCAAATGTGCCTCATTTTATTGGTAGCAGGGTGCTTTTTTTACTTTTACATTTGGTAAAGTATAATTCTTGCTATCTACATCACCTACTTTTTGAATGAAAGATCAAGTGACTTGGCATTGGTTTAGATAGTTTGGGGTAAAACTTTGAATAATCCACGTCGACAACTTTTACTAGCGGGGACCGAAAGAGGTATGGCAAAAACACACATCAAACCAATCAAGCCATAGCAAAAGTGAAACCTTTACAACTATCCTTTATAAAAACATACAAGATGCAATTGTTTTATCACATCATATAATATATGAATGTCATATCACATCAACACCCCTTAACGAAAAACTATACATAAAAGAGTATTTTTTTACGTCAACAAGAGCAAACAAGAGACATAGGAAATGACAAATCGCATAGCGCCCCTTTAGGCTTTTGATATGCGTATTCTTCCAACCACGAACTACCATCTATCGTTCGAAGCATGAAAGATGTAATCCTTTTATTACATCATATCATATCACATCCAATAAAATAAACACAAAAGACCCACAACAGAACGAATATTTACAAAAAACAAAAGCAAACGGGAGAAGTAGGAAATGAAGAAAGGAATCACACCCCCTTTAGGTTTTTGATACGTTTTCTTCCACCATTAAACTCCACTGTAAGCCTACACCACCAATCAATCACCTGCAAGATTCATTATATTTTAAAAACATCATATAAAGAGCATCATAAGACCACTTGTTTGACAAAATATGATGATATCACTATATTAGGTGTATCCATCTAAAAGATTATCATGATATCACTAGCACCTTCTTGATGTTGATGTTAATTTGTCTTTTTTGGACTAATTTTGACCCTGGACCAATGAATTTGCCTTTTATGTGGTGATAGTGATACCCCTACATCATCTCCTACCAACTACCATTTCATTTTTCTACTTTATTCTCCCGCCCATTATGTGTAAAATTTATAAAAGAAACCATTTAACTGATTCAATTTTTTAGCTAATCCTACTTCTAAATTTACATATTTGTTAATGAGAAACTTCTGAACACCTTTTATCCGCCCGCACCTTGATACCAAATACTTCTGAAATATTTTCACTGTTTCACATAAATGTTGTGTTTTGGAATTTCCCAAATACAAGATTCACTTATTAGTTATAGTGAATTATCTAATTTTACTGGCGTATCAATTTTTATTCATTAAAAGTATGAAAACTATGAGTTATGCGAGTAAAACAATACTCAAATCTCATTCTCAAAATAAAAATTAGTTTAATCCATCTTTGTAGTTAAGATATCACAAACATGAAGAAAAAAACTATCCATAAAGAGAATAATCCAATACTATATAAATAATGGTAAAGTATAATTTTTTAAATAAAAGAACTTCTATAAAATTATATTTTGATTTCTTAGATATGCCTAGCTAAAAATATTTAAATTGAAGCAAGCAAGTGTGTGTGCATAGATAAACAATATATACATATATTATTTTCTATTTGGATTAGGATGATATATAAATATATTATTTTCTATTACTTTTAGATTAGAATGACACAGCTAGAACCCATACCTCTTTGTTTATATCCACATCAATCCCGAAAAATAACCTTTTCTGCGATTTTCAGCAACGGCAGCAAGCATTCTGGGGAAAACTTTCGTCCAAACAAATACGAAAAAATCGAATTAGAAACCCTAAGCCGCTGAATCAACTCGGGTGACACCTCCGCCGGACTATACATATACGGATGCCCATCCACACTACCCGTCCAATTCACATTCGTTAACGTATACTCACTAACTCCTTTCGGATCCTCCATCGATAATAGGGTCGGAAAGTAATGCTCCTCCGGATAACACGAATCCACGTTCAAACATGGCAACCGAAACTTTTTCCATAACTTCCTGTCGTTAACTACCGTCAATGCGTGGGTTCGGGTTAGGATATAGAACTGTGACCCGATCCGAAACTTATCGAACGGAATTTCTGGTAACATTACGTTTTTGCCCCTCGCTATGTACCTGTCCCATAGCTGTGGCTCCTCTGATAACACCTCAATATAACTGAGTCGACTCGGTGCATTAAAACTGAGTCGACTCGGTCTACTCGGTTTCGTGTCAATGAGTCGATTCGGTCTTCTCGGTTCAGTGAAACCGACTCGACTCAGTTTAGGCGGTTGAGATTGAAATAGCGTCTTGTACACGTAACGGAACGAGTGTAACGGAATGCAGTTTTGCGATACGAGAGCGAAGTAAGAGTTCAACGGATCGTCGAGAACAGCGGTGGCGAGGAGGCGGCGAGCGGCGGAGATGAGCGTCGGAGAAGACCGCTGCGTTTTTTTGGCCGGAATAAAGCGGTTTTCAAACACGCCGCCGGGAGATTTGACGTCAGAATCTGGATCCGCATGTACATAGATATTATACAGCTTCCGGCGACTAGATTTCGCCGGATTGAAGAACAGTTGCCAGATCGGAGCAAAGTGTAGGTCGGTGTTGGTGAGGAAGAGGAAGGCGATTTTAGGTTTAGCGTTTGTTGAACCGAGGCGTTGTACGGATCCCAGGCGGTGACGTGTAGAGGAAACCGCTCGCCGGAAAAGTGCGAGGTCGTCGGAGTCGTCGGAGACGGAGATTGTGAGGCGTTTTGGCGGGAGGATATGTGGTGCGAAGAGGATAATGAGAGGTAGGGTTAGAAGTAGAGCGAATAGGAGCACGAATGGAGCGTTGAACATGTCTGAAACTGAATATGGAGTGTATTGATGAAGTTGAGAGAAGATTACCGGAGGATTGAGAAGATGATAATGGAGTGAAGAAGAATGGATTGGGGAAGAGGAGTTAGACACTTTTGTATATATTTGACTGGTGTGTGGGGAAGGGTTTGTTTGTACTCAAGTAGACATCATCATTCTTTAATTTTACGGTTTGGATCATAACAACACAACCTTCTTTTCTTACGTGTAAATAATATATAATTTAAGGTATGTTTGGTTTGCAGGATTTCAGTAAAATTTTAAAAAAAAATTAGAATTCGAATTCCATCTCTTAATATGTTTGGTTCACAGAATTCGATGGAATTGCAATCTCAATTTCAATTTTCATGTGTTTTGTTAACAGTGTAATTGAAATTAGGTATGAATTCTTTTAAAGTCTTTTAATTAAAGGAATTCATAATTCTGCTGTATATGAATGAATTAAAGTAAATTCATTGGAATCTTCGACCGTTTCGATCCGCACCATTTTAACCCAAACTGTTTTGATCAGAATTGTTTCAACCCATACTGGTTTCGATCCGAACCGTTTCGACCCGTATCGTTTTGTTTCGTAGTGTTTCGACGAGAACCGTTTCGACCCGGACCGTTTTGACGCATACCGTTTCGACGCGAACCGTTTCGACCTTTACCATTTCGACACGAACGGTTTTGACTTGTATCGTTTCGAATCGAACCGTTTTGACCTGTACCATTTCGACCCGAACCGGGGTTGTGGGTGCCCGGATAATGAATTCCAATTCATTTGACAACTAAACACAACAAAAATGGAATTGAGATTCCAATTCCAATAATTTCCAATTCCAAATTGAAAGTTTAAATTCAAAATTCAAAAATTCTAATTTCTATACAAATTCTAATTAAAATTCCAAAACATTCCACGAATTAAGCGCCCTAAGAGGTTTTATTTTATGCAAAAAAGTTGAAGTAGGGCTTCCTATAATGGGCCGTCAATCTATCTAATTTTTTTTTATAATTCTTTAAGGTAGTGTTTGGTATACAAGAATGAGAGGCGGAATGGATTGACTATTACGAGGGAATGAAGAAAAAGGTGTTTGATCGGTCAATGAACTAAAATCACCCATTACATAATGCGTTTGATTTCTCAAAATCATTTCATCCTCCCCCATGTTTTTTTTTCATTGTATCCCCTCTTGCACCCTTCATTAACAACACCATAACTCACTACTGTAGCCACCACGACCGACCACTGATGCCCACTGTTGCTGCCACCCGCCACCCACTCGCCGCCGCCGTCACCCGCCATTGCCCTGATGATTGAGGGGTGTCCTCCCGTCTGAGACTAAGCAGGCAGGAGTTAACTCAGTAGTTTAAGACGTAATGACCCGAAATCAAACTCGTATTTATGTGAAAGTGAACCATGCCTTGTACCACCGAGCAATACCACTTGGGGAATGGAATCCAAGTATTCATACATACACAGAAAATGACAAAAGCGTGTATGTGATTTAAATTAGCCAATTGTATTCTATGCTTTTAAATTTACAGTTGTAGGCAAGCAAAGTTATTATCAAGTAAAAACATGTGATTTATCTTGGATGTCAAGTCCAGAAGTTCAATAGGCTAGAACCAGTTCCGTGAGCCTGAAAACTTGTCCCCGTCACATCTTGAAACTTGTTTTTTAAGTTTTTTTAATGAATTTTTCAATTCCTATTATCTTTGTGACTTCAATCTAACTTTTTTCTAAATATATGTGTTTAAAGGTTTTATTTTTGCCAATGAATCTCCAACTTATTGGTTGTTTTTAAAATTTAAAGTTAATATGATAAACTTGGCAAATTTTTAATATGATCATTCATGTATAAGGTTGCTGTATATGCTTTTTCTTGCTTCATCTTCAAGGAAGTAAAGATGCTAGTCCATGAAAATTTTGTGATTTTATTCAAGTTTTATTATATTATGCAATAGTTATAAAGTTGAATCTATAATCAACTATATATATATACATACACACACTGAATTATAGCATAAAAATTGACTTTTGTTGTCAATGGCCCTATTTTTTTAATACACCTGCTGGAGTGCACCACTTCGCCGCCTGGGTTGGACGTGGCACACTAGGGCACTCTACACGCTGGTCTGCACTACACAATTTGTGCTAGAGGAGTCGAGTCAAACTCGCATTCCGATTCGTACGAGAGTAGTCACACCTCTGAACTAAGCACAAGCTAAAGGGTGCTATATTGATATCTCATTTATCTTAGCTTAGTTATGAACTCGACAACGATTATTGTGAAACTATCACATAGCATAACACAAACCTAGAAAATAATATCTGTATTAACATGATTTATATATAAATATTTGTGATCAAAGTTGGTTAAAAATACATTTTCCACTTGATGAAAATCCGTCTTTTACACCAATTTTTTCAATATATAAGCGAAATAAGAAAAATTTAATAATTAACAATCGATATTCATATTCATAATATATCAAGGATAGTACTTTTGTTTTTTTGGTCTTTTTTCCTTTTTTGTTTTTCTTATTTTTTTTATGATAGATTTTATGATTTTCAATTTTTGTAGCAAACTTTGATTTTTTTTTTTAAATTTGCCACAAAGGTTAAATGACTTTAGTTATTTTGTTTGTTTTTGTTTTACTTTTTTTTTCGGATTTGGTCGTTGTTTGGTTGATATTTGGCATGTTCTTTAGCGGTCACATTTTTTCCCTTAGATTTCTTGCCTTTCGAATTTTTTATACGTGTCGGTATAAATTCGACTTTGTCTACGTTTTCCGTCATATGAGTAACTTGGTGTTAGAAATTCATGTTTTTATTTTTATGTTTTTTTCTGTTTTTGGTCGTCTTTCGGTTGCTACTTAGCATGGTTTACGTCTCATGCTCCGCAACAACACGAGTTTACGCCCCCTAGACCTCAACGCCAAGGATTAAGACTAGTTTTCCTTGAACCACATCCTAATTGATGTCCATCTTAGATATATCTCTTCCGTCATGAATCACAATTTTATAACCTGAAATTATAACTTTTATAATAGTTCAATGAATAAATGAATACATAAATGTAGTACTTATCTAATAAGAACAAAAAAAAACCCAATACTTATCTAAAACTACTAATAATTTGGATCATATTATAAGGTTGTGTTTAACACGATGATGTCAAATACTTATTTGCGTGTGGAGTTGTTGAATTGTTAATTTGTCAATGTTACGTCCTTTTCAGCTTTTGCAAATATCATATATTGAAGAAACATCAAACTGATCTAGTGATGAGTTTGTGGATCGTGTTTCGACAAATAAAAGGTTAATATTCTTTCGTCTTGCATCAATGAAGATTCTGCAAAGCTAAAATCATCCTGTAAGTTTGTTACAAGGAGGAGAATAGGGGGTTCTCCTTGTAACCACCCTCTAGCGTGAGAATAAGTATAGGTTTTTGAGGATAAACGTGTGTGTATTAAGTGAGAGGGTATGAGAACGATCCTTAAACCTGGAGGTGAAGTCCTCTATTAATAGCCGGAGAGGCTCGTGAAGGAGGTGGGATGATGGGCCTTGGGCCTGAGGTCAACAACAAGGAATATCCATTATGTCCCTTCTGCCACGACCGTTAGTGATTCCTGACGATAAGGGTGCTTAGCGCATGGCGAATGGATCCACGTGTCCTGACCATTGTCCTTATTGTCTGGCCGGCCATCAGCGGTTTGTGGAAATCGTGGGATAGTGGTTGGCGCAAGCTGATTAGTGCTACATGTACGTCCTTGTTTACTTCTTGTCTCCTACGTGATTGCTAATCGTGCAGCATGATCCAATACAGCATGTTGAACACCCATTAGCCCACAGCTCTGCCACTTGTACCTATTGGAGGGGTATGGTCCCAAAAACTCTGTGCCTACGCAAGGAACCATACCCTCAAAGACAACATACCACAAGATAACCTTGCGCGCAACGCGCAAGGGTGCGCCATTCCTGAAACCAGCAGGTTGCATAACAAACCTTGCGCGCAACGGTACTGCAACCTCAATACTAGCAAGTCACAAAACAAACCTTGCGCACACTGCGCAACGGCAAGTTAGATGTGGAAGCGCAGGACCCTTAACCCTGTGCGGATAAAACAACCCTCTAGTCGCGAAGTCCTAAAACCTTGCACAAGGCCAAGACCAACATGAGAGTAAGTCATAGTCTTGAGAAAAGGACTTAATTCCTACAACTCCGTGCTGGTCAGAAAGCACTGATAAAGCCACGCAGAAGGGAGAAGCGCAAAGAGGCGTTGACCAAATACAAGGGTAAAAAGTGGCAGAGCTGTGACCCAATAGCCGCTCGGCAGGTTGTGTCAGACTGCGTCGCATGAACACTAATGCAAAAGACAGACTGTATGCAAGGACTTACACGTGGCACCAACCAAACTCACGCCAACGACTGTCACACGATCTCCACTATCAGCTGATTATAGGTCTGACACCAGGGACAACTGCCATGACACGTGGCTCCACTCACCATGCTCAAAGCGCACCTCCTGCCAAAGATCATTAATCATCGATGCAGAGGAGACAAAATGGATAATCCTGGTCGTCAGGCCCGGGCCCAAGGCCCATAACCCCATCTCCTAAACACTTCACTTCGGGTATAAAATAAGGATCACACCACAAGTTAACCACTTAAAACAACTTACAATCACAATACAATTGCATGCTACTTTGAGCTTACTTGCTTATTACTTGCAATCCCAAATACTTATTCTCACGTCGGAGTGTGGTTACGGAGAAAACCCTCCCCCTTTCTCCCGTGACAAGGCTAACGACGTTGCTAGTTTTGCAGATAGCTTGAGGTGAGTTTACCCCCTAAGAGCAAACGAGAGATAACCTTTTATGGAGAAGCATTGGGCTGTAACTAAGATATCTCCGGATACCTCTCGGTTCACCCAGTGTTTCTTCATTGGCGCCATCCAATTTTTTACTCACTCTCGCATCCGTTTCTCGTTCGTTTTTTTTCTCAAACCTCACTTTCAAATGGTTGATTTCCTATCAAACACACCACGAGGTCCTCGGACTAAGGGCAAGAACCCGGTTCATGCCCCTTGACCCGACGGACAAGTGGAAGAAGGTTCTTCCGGAAACACTGTGTTCACCACGACTCAGGTCGTGTTAACATCCCGGTAACTCCCGGAGTTCAAATGGAAACTCCCTGTGTACCAATCATATCTCTTTTACCTCCGGGTGAAACTCCGATGTCTTGGGTACGTCAAATCTCAAACGGCCCTGAATGCCGTCTATGCGTAACTCTGTGCGCAAACAAATGCATCCGTTGCGCTGGCGCAGCCACCCACTACTCACGTGCATGCTTCGCCTTCACCACGAGTACTCAGTTGACTCGCCGGCCGAAGCGAATGTTCCATCACACCTCCGTACCAGGGAAACGGAGTATTCTCAATCACAGCCAAAATATGAGTCCAACATTCATACGCGAGCGTTCATTCACTCACGGCTGGGCCCACGTCCTCTATAGGGGCGGGACACCCAACGTGAGGAGGATAGAACATATGGCGAGGGTGACAGCGCCAGTGTGTTTCATTGTCTGCCTAAAGATCATGCCGCTTACAAGCCTACGCCACGAGCTGTGTACAACCCGCAGGCGTAGTATAACTACAATCTGATCTACAGGTCGGCTGAAGCAGTCGAACACTCAAAGTTTATAAAGGAGATTGCGCTCGCCCCGGTGGAGCGTGCGAAACTACCCTCCAATGTTGGTAAGTTTAATGGGTTGACAGATCCAGACGAACACATTCACCTATTCGCAGGCGCAGGTCTAGTCGGAGACTGGACGCCACGAGCTGTATACAACCCGGAGGCGTAGTATAACTACAATCTGATCTACAGGTCGGCTGAAACAGCCAAACACTTGAAGTTTATAAAGGAGATTGCGCTCGCCCCGCTGGAGCGTGCGAAACTACCCTCCAATGTTGGTAAGTTTAATGGGTTGACAGATCCAGACGACCACATTCACCTGTTCGCAGGCGCAGGTCTAATCGGAGACTGAACGCTGCCCATGTGGTGTCACTTGTTTGTTCAAACTCTTACAGGCGCTGCGCGCCTATTGTTTGACAACTTACCCATGGGTAAGCTTACGCCATGGAACGATCTCAAAGATAAGTTCCTTACACATTTCAGCCAACAACGGCGGTACGTCAGAGATTCCTCTGACGTCATGAACATCTGGAGGCGGGATGATGAAAGTCTCGAAGATTCATCACCTGTTACAATAAAGAGGTGTTGGAGATTGGAGACGTGCACGAAGACTTGATTCATGCACAATTCAAATACGTTGTCTGCTCCAACGAGATGATAAAAGTCTTGTCGAGAACTACTGGCCTACCAAAAAGCTAGGAGAAACTAATGGCGGCAGCGAAGGTCTATGCAGACAGAGCGCAACCTAAACTCCAGCAGACCTCCCCTACTCCATACCGTCCGCAAGACATGAGTAGGAGTTTTGCGAAGAAGAATAAGAAGAGTTGGAGGGAATCCAACCAAAGCCCCTCCTACTCACCAGTCGACGCTCGCACGACGATTAATAAGATTGCTACCCAAAGAGCAATCAAGCAAGATAATCACGATTGTTAGTGGACACCACTGACGAAGACCCGGTGGAGGTGCTCAGCATAGAAGATCACCAATTCAAACAACCACCACCGATGCGTAACAAGAAAGGTCAAGACCCTAACCTTTTTTGCGATTATCACAAAGATACAGGTCATGCAATTGACAACTGCATCTTCTTGCGCACGGAGATCGAAAAGGCGCTGAAAAATGGGAAGCTCACCCACTTACTGCAAAACATGCACAAGGATGTGCGCCAGATTACTCATAGCGAAGAACGCCCGAGTAACAAGAAGATGAAAACATTGGTTCATATGATCCAGGGTGGCCCATCGCGCAAGCGCGACCATTAGAAGAGTTGTACACCACACTTGCACGAACAACATGTCATTTTCCCCATAGTTCCCGGGGCCCACAAAAGGAACGTCCGGTCATGATAACTGGCATCTTCGGCCATTATCGCACCAACTAGAAGTTCATAGACCCGGGAAGCTCTATGTACATTATATATGAACAATGCTTCCGATAGTTGGACCTAGAGGACAAGGTGCGCTTGGAGCAGGTCGGTTTCCCACTGACTGGTTTCTACAACGAAGTCGTCTTTCCACTGGGTTAGATCTCATTCCCGGTAACTCTTTCCGATGGGCGACACTCGCGCACGGTCTCATTCAACTACATGGCCATGCCAGCAACATCGCGCCATTACGTGTTACTTGGCCGTCGCGCCCAAAGAGAGTTCAGCATGATCATCTCCACTCCTTATGTTGCCTGCAGTTTTCCAACAGAAACCGGGGTGGCCATCATGTACTCGAGGAAGGAGATCATGTCCATCAATGAGGAACTACCGGTGAATGTACCAAAGTCATCATCTAATGGCGAGCCAGAGAAATGGGTACTCAACAACAAGTACCCAGAACAAACGGTGTTGCTAGGACCCGTCATGACCCCCGCAGTCAAGGCGTGGCTAAAACCACTCATGTTTCGCAATGTAGATATTTTCGGTTGGTCGCCAGCGGATATGACAGAGGTACCAAGGGAAATTTCAGAGCACGCGCTGCACACATTCCCTTCAGTTGAGCCTATCGTTCAGAAAAAAACACAGTTTTGGTCCTAAAAAAACTCGCGCAATGAACGAGCAAGTTTCAGAGCTCCTCCAAGCCGGAATCATCAGAGAAGTACGCTCTCAAACATGGGTAGCCAATCCAGTCATGGTCCAAAAGCACAACGGCAGTTGGCGCATGTGCATCGATTTCAAAGATATAAATAAAGCATGTCCCAAAGGCTACTACTCTTTACCCGAAATCGACAAAAAGGTGGACTCCCTCGCTTCATTCGGGTGGAAATGCTTTCTTGACTGCTATAAAGCTACCACCAGATACAAATAAAGAAAGAGGACGAAGACAAAACCGCATTCCGCACTGACAAGGGAATCTTTTGTCTCGCGAACTATCACTTGGGCCAAATTTTGTCCTCGTCTGGCAAAGTGGACGATTGAGCTTGGTGGACACAATATCGGGTACAAACCACGCCCAGCAATAAAAGGCCAGATGTTAGCCGATTTTGTTATAGAAGTACCAAGCTATAAACCACAAGAGTGTGAAGTTGTACAAAACCCAGCGCCGGTCATAGACGACCGCGTATGGATACTTCACACAGACGGCGCATCCAATGATGATGGCCCAGGGGCAGGTCTCTGTCTAATAAGCCCCGATAACCAAGAGCTCACCTACGTCACCAGGTTGGATTTCAAAAGCACTAATAATGAAGCTGAGTACGAAGCGTTTCTGGCAGGCCTTCGGTTAGCCATCAAAACGAGCCCAGGAATTTGGAAACACACGTCGATTCCCTTTTGGTCGTAGGACAGATCAATGGCCTCTATGACGCAAAGGGCGAAACGATAGTCTCGTATCTTGAACAGGTGCAAGCCTTAATAACCAAATTCCAAAGTTTCAAAATAACCCACATTAACTGAAGCGAGAATAAACATGGCGATGCGCTTAGCAAACTGACTGCTACAAGCTTCAATCACCTCGCGCGTGAAGTGCACATCGAGGTGCTCAAGAACCCTTCTGTTTCGTTGCGTCAAGTAAACGTCATATAAATAGGAAATTCTTCCTGGATGTCTCCCATCATCATGTTCTTACAGTCCGGGATCCCCCCGAAAACAAGGAGGAAGCCAGAAAGGTCCAAAACAAGGCACTCAACTATGAAATGGCAGACGGTATCCTTTACCGGAAGTCATACGTTGGACCACTTCTCCACTGCGTTGACCCACAAGACGCGCAATACTTGATTCACGAAATACACGAAGGGTTATGCGGAATACACGCCGGTCCGCGCATGTTCGTCGCAAAGATCATGAACGTCGGCTACTATTGGCCTGGCATGCACTTAGACGCAGTCGAAATGCTGCGGAAATGTGCATCCTGCCAGAGACACGCGCCGAAGTCGTTATGCCCCAAGAATCCCTTGATCCCAGTGACAACAGCATGGCGCTTCCAACAATGGGCAATCGATATGGTGGGACCTTTCCCTGATGCCCCAGGCGCTGTGAAGTTCATAATCGTAGCCGTCGATTACTTCACCAAGTGGGTAGAAGCAAAGCCCCTTGCATCCACCACAACTACTGTAGTGCACAAATTCATTTGGGAGCATATCATTTGCCGTTTCGGGCTACCCCTGCGCATTGTCAGTGATAACAACCCCAATTTTGCCACTGAAGAACTACAACGGTGGATGGAGGAAATGCATATCGAACATGTGTTCACTTCGGTCGCGCATCCCCAAGGGAACGGCCAAGTGGAAAGCATAAACAAGAGTATCATCAAAGGGATCAAGATAAGATTGGGGACGATGCGGAGAGGCTGGGTAGGTGAGTTTACCAAGTATCCTTTGGGCTCATCGAACCATGCCAAAAACCAGCACCAACGAAACACCATTCAGCCTGGTGTATGGGACGGAGGCAGTATTCCCGCGGGAATTACTGCCTCCCATCACCGTGCATGCTGGCTGTGCAAGACCAGAATAATAAAGACGAGCGCAAACTCGACTTGGACCTCTTGGAAGAAAGGCGTGAAAACGCCGCAATCAACGAAGCAAAGTACAAGTCCAAGCTCGAGAAATACTACAATGCGTGAGTCCGCATATGTACCTTTCTACCTGGCGATTTCGTATTGAGAGACAACGAAACGTCCAACGCTGAAAGTCCATGAAAACTCGCGCCCAAGTGGGAAGGCCTTTACATAATCCATGAAGTCCTAGGAAAGGGTGCATACATCCTCAAACGTTTGGACAACACAAACATTCCTAGGACCTGGAATGCGCAACAGCTAAGACGGTGCATGTAAACTAGCAAAACCTATGATCTAATTGTCTATTCTGTACATGGCTCTTACGCCTTATTGTTAATAAAGACAATAGATACATGATTTTCTTTATCTAGATGTTTTGTTACAAACGCGCGTAACCACTTTGGGTATATGCGAAACACCATGGTACAACATGTCTCATGAACAAAAATTCACTACCTACTGTATGCGCATGGGATGTGATGTTCATACACGAGTTCATTACCAGTTTTATTCGCTCTACCTACACAAAGTTGTTATGTTCACGCAAATATTGTAACTTCAAATAAAAACATCCATTCCATAAAAAGATATGTACATACATCAAGCGTAGTGCGCAATTACATTCAGATATTACATTCAAGATCCTACAAACATCCTATCTTACCCTTCACTCTCTTTAACTTCGGCCGCATTCGGGACTATGTCTTTTAAGCAATCAACATAGTCGTCGTGCTGGAGCACCTCACTCACTAGATCCATTGCCGGAAGTTGAAGACGGTCATACTCTCGCTTCTCCGGGGAGAAGGAAGCTTCAGTATCGACCCTACGAGTGGAAGCGCGGCTAGTATCCCATTGAACGTCTAACGCATGAGTGACATGGTGTGCACACTCAGCGTAGCCTTGCGCATATCCATCATGGCGCGCAATGACCATCAGCTTCGCCACTACGCTGTCCAACTCTACCGAGTTCAGGATAGAGTTGGCGATCTACACAATACAAGGAAAACAGGATGAGTGTCACACCCCGGATTTCCAACCCGAAATCCAAACACCGGTGGGCCCGGGTGGGGAGTATCGTGACGTAAGTTGATAACATCATTGTCAATTAAACATAGCACAACGGAAGTCTTGGAGTAAAATTACTATTAAAAACCGAATGTTCGAAAATACAAAATATTATATAGGCTCGTAATAGAAGATCCACAGGTGGATCAGTAAAATGTACAAGAAAGAATATAAAACAGACTTTAGGGTAGATCTAAGGATTTGCAAGATCCTCTTATTCACTACCGAGCAGCTTCCGGCCTATTTCGTATTGTACCTGCAGTTAGCCTTTGGACGATACGTCAGCTTTCGCTTGTAAATACACCCATCTGACTCATTTTGAAAACTTTAAAATGATTGTTAAGTGCAAAGCGGCACAAAATCTTTTATTAACTTGGGAAAGTTGACCTTGTAACCTTGTATCAGATTCACATGTTTGTCAATACATACAGGGCCTAGTAGAGAAACCGAGACATGATTAAATACACACCACTTACGAACTCACGAAGGAGTTATCCCCAACGTCTTGGGTAATTTGCATATGAGCGTCTGTCAGGTGTATGCCTACACCCCACGCTAAGGTCGTGGCCAATAACTAATGTATTGAGCCGAGGATATCCAGGACACGGTAATTTAACCCCCGATGTTTAAGTTATCAAACAAAACTGATTAAAACGGAATATGCGGGTTTACTAGCCACAAACGGGCATTCGATTGACCCCATTTCGGACCAAGCGGTAATAATATACCGTATCCCAAGCCCATATAGGGAAAAATAAGTCGAGAGTATTTACCTGAGCTAGTCTTCATTTAATTTTAATAACTCAGCCGTATACAGAAGTACCAACTGCAGATAGCATTTACCGGCAAGGCTCTAGTCTGGATTATGGCATAAGCTAACCAATTAAATACTATCGGTCTTTATTTAAGTCATAGACTTAGACCGAGTAATGTACATGATCAAAACGTATAACGCTTGATTAAACGATGATCGGATAGAATGTAGTTTAAACCCGACAAGTACTTTGACTTGTATAATATGGGTAAACTATAAACATTCTGGATTTTGAAACTTAAATGACAAGGTTAAACCCATTTCGGTTAATTTTCGTAAAATAGTTACATATACTTAACCGTGCGCATAATAGCGATATCGGGTAACCGGATAAGTCATGGACAAGTTCTATATGCCATTATATTTTTAATAAGTTAAGATATCAGTAGGATATCAACTTGTATGCCCGTTAAGGTTTTAAAACGTAATTATGCCTCATAGGGGCATTTTGGTAATTTCATACCATATAAAAGGAACTTGAATATAGTTTAAGTTTATAATCATGAGTATTCTATAAAAATAATTTATTTATGATATAATGTCAGTAGGATACCAATTATATGTGTAATTTACCTTTTATGACCAAACTATGCACCAAACGGGCATTTTGGTCATTTTACACATAATTTATAAATTATTTGGGATTCTGAGTTTATAACATGTACCTACTGTAAATATGTTTAAAACAAGTTTTAAAATTAGAAGGTATCAAGTCTTGGTCAATAATATGGTTTAAAACCATACTATGCGCCAAAGCGGCGCTTATGTCGTAAAATGACGTATTTATGCGATGTTTATGAAAACTGACGTTAAGGTTGGATTAAAATGTTAAATATGTTATTTAATATAACATATCAGTATGTAAATGATTTACCTTGAAAAGAGGCTCAGTATAAGCATGTTGACACAACGGTCACTTAGAGGCCGAGTTTAAGCATAACGACACTATTTGTAGTTCAGAGGCTACGTATTTATGCATGACGACACTAATGGTTATTCAGAGGCTAGGTTTATGCATATTGACATCAGAAAGTCATTCAGAGGCTCCGTTTGAGCATGTTGTCACTTTTAGTCCATATTAGTCTTTAATTGACTATATTAAAAATACAACACGTGTCACTATATTATTGGACACGATTTTACAGCGTGTTACATCCTCACCCCCTTAAAAGAAATCTCGACCTCGAGATTTTATTCAAAAAGATGGGGGTACTTTTGTCGTATAGTGGACTCAACCTCCCATGTATACTCGGGACCTCTAAAAGCGTCCCACTTAACCTTTACTATAGGTATCATTTTTCTTCGGAGCTTCTTAACCTGTCGATCCTCGATCGAAATTGGATTCTCAATGAACCTCAGGTTTTCATCAATTTGCACATCCTTGTGCGACATTACTAGCGACTCATTGGCTAGACATTTCTTAAGGTTAGATATATGGAATACATCATGAATTCCACTAAGCTCCTCTGGCAACCTGAGCTTATAAGCTACAGTGCCGAAACGTTCGATTATCTCGAAGGGTACTATATATCTTGGGCTCAACTTGCCCTTCTTTCCAAAACGCATCACACCTTTCCAGGGTGATACTTTCAGCATGACTTTGTCCCCTACTTGGAACTGAAGAGGTTTACGCCTCTTATCAGCATAGCTCTTCTGCCTATCTCTGGCAGCTTTGAGACGATCACGGATTTGCACAATCTTTTCCATGGTCTCCAGGACAATCTCAGGTCCTGATAGTTGGCTTCCCCAACTTCTGCCCAGTACACGGGCGTTCTGCATTTTCTCCCATACAAGGCTTCAAAAGGCGCTGCCTTGATGCTCGTATGATAACTGTTATTGTAGAAGAATTCTATTAGGGGTAAGTGGTCATCCCAACTTCCACCTAAATCAATCACACATACCCTAAGCATGTCTTCCAGTGTCTGGATAGTACGCTCACTTTGACCATCAGTCTGCGGATAGTAAGCCGTACTAAAGTTTAATCGTATACCTAAAGATTGTTGGAAACTTTTCCAAAAGTGAGATGTGTATCTAGTATCTCTGTCAGATGCAATAGACACCGGCACACCGTGTAGGGACACAATCTTGTCCACATACAACTTAGCCAACTTGTCAAAATTATACGTTTCTTTGATTGGCAAGAAATGAGCTGACTTAGTCGGTCTGTCTACAATGACCCAAATAGTGTCATTTCCACTTTTGGTCTTAGGTAACTTGGTAATCAAGTCCATAGTTACCATTTCCCATTTCCAAGTGGGAATTTCAAGCTGTTGTAGAAGTCCTGACGGTTTCTAATGTTCGGCTTTAATTTTCGAACACGTCAGACACTTAGCTACATAAGTGGCTATGGATTTCTTCAAACCCATCCACCAATAATTCTTCTTCAAATCTTGATACATTTTGTCACCACCCGGGTGAACAGAGTATCTTGAATTATGCGCTTCCTGGAGGATTAGATCTCTAAGTCCTCCAAAGATCGGTACCCAAATTTTATCATTAAATCTTAGGATTCCATCCTTTCCAGGCGTTAATTGATCAACAGTTCCGCCTAATCCCTCATTAGGATATTAGCCTCTAACAGGGCTTGTTTTTGCGCATATAATAGCTTCTCACTCAAGCTATTTCTGAGCTCAATGCTCTTGGCGTTAATCCTAATCGGTTTAACCCTTTCCTTGCGACTTAAGGCGTCAACAACTACATTTGCCTTGCCGGATGATAGCGAATTTCCCAGTCATAATCATTAAGAGTTTCCATCCAACGGCGTTGTCGCATGTTCAATTCTTTCTGATTGAACAGGTGTTGGAGACTCTTATGATCAGTGTATATATTACACTTTGTACCATACAAGTAATGTCTCCATAGCTTTAGTGCAAATACCACGGCACCCAATCCCAATGGGTGGTGTAATTTCTTTCATGCACCTTTAATTGTCGTGATGCATATGCAATTACCTTGCCATTTTGCATTAGCACACAACCCATACAGGTGTGTGATGCATCACAATAAACAACAAAATTCTCAATACTCTCAGGTAGAGATAACACAGGAGCGTTGCTCAACTTGTGTTTTAGAATCTCAAAAGATTCTTGTTGTTTTGGACCCCAATTAAATTTAACATTCTTACCGGTCAAGGTAGTTAGAGGAGTGGCTATTCTTGAAAAGTTCTCAATGAACCTCCTATAGTAACCAACCAGTCCTAAGAAACTACGAATTTCAGATGGAGTCCTGGGCACTTCCCAATTTATTATGGCCTCAATTTTGGCGGGATCCACTTGGATACCATGCTCACTTACAACGTGTCCAAGGAATTGGACTTTTCTAAGCCAAAACTCACACTTAGAGAACTTTGCATAAAGCTTCTCTTGCCTTAGTAGTTCTAGAATGCATCGAAGATGTTTCTCGTGATCATCTTGATTCGAGAATAGATAAGTATGTTGTCTATAAAGACAATGACAAACTTATCCAAATACGGTTTGCAGACTCTATTCATGAGATCCATGAATGCTGCTGGTGCATTTGTGAGCCCAAAAGGCATCACTAAAATTCAAAATGACCATAGCGGAACCTGAAGGCTGTCTTGGGACATCTCCAATTCGAACTTTCAGCTGATGATATCCTGATCTCAGATCGATAATAACTAGCCCCTTGGAGTTGGTTGAATAAATCGTCGATCCTGGGCAATGGATATTTATTCTTGATTGTTAACTTGTTTAGCTCTCGGTAATCGACGCACATTCGCATCGAATCGTCTTTCTTCTTTACAAATAGGATAGGAGCTCCCTAAGGCAAGGAACTAGGCTGAATAAAGCCTTTCTCTAAGAGTTCGTCTACTTGCGTCCTCAATTCCTTCATCTATGTTGGCGCTAGCCTATATGGAGCTCTAGCTACGGGTGCTGATCCTGGTATGATGTCAATCTTGAACTCCACTTGTCTGTCTAGGGGTAGGCCTGGTAATTCTTATGGGAATACATCGGGATATTCTGAGATAACTGCTAGGTCCTTCATGTTTGGCTTAGGCTCATTTGTGGTAACTTGTGCCATGTAGATGACACATCCTTTCCTCAAACACTTGGATGCCTTAAATAATGACACCTTGTCTGGAAACCCATAGTGTGAGTCTTCAGGGATGGTGATTATTTCATCAGATGGGGTTTTGACTTCGATGAGCTTCTATCGCAGGCAATGCGGGCTTGGTTATGAGATAACCAATCATGCCTAAGACAACATCGAACCCCGCCAATTTCATTGGTAGAAGAGGGATAGGGATGGAATGATTCTTAATGGATATAGAGCATCCACTATGATTGGAAGATGTGGATTCTATCGTTCCATCAGCAAGTTCTATCTCATAGGTTTTATCTAGAGTTCTTATGGGCAAATTTAACAGTTTACTAAACTTATGATCAACAAATGATTTATCCACACCCGAATCAAAAAGAACTCTAGCATAAATATCGTTCATGGGGAAAGTACCTGTTATGACGTTATTGTCATTAACAGCTTCCTTAGCAGTCAGTCGAAAAGCGTGTGCATTCCCCTTCTTGGCCTCTCCAGGCTTCGGATTATTATTCTTTGAATTCTTAGGGCAGTTAGTTGCAATGTGCCCTTTTTCATTGCAGATATAACATACAGCATCCTTAAGATCTTTGCAATCTAGGGTCTTATGCCCCCTCCTTTTACAAATACCACAAGGTCTAGCTTGTGAATCAGAATTACACTGTCCCCAGTGTCTGCGGTTGCAAGTCTTACAAAATGGCTTCACAGCCAACTTGCCTTGGTTCCCCTTGAACCCAAATCTCCCTTTATTTTTCTTATTAAATCTTTGGGAGTTGTCTTCATCTCTCTTCCTTTTCCCGTCAGTTTCTGGCTTAACTGACTTTTGCCTTACAAGATCAAGGGTGAGAGAGAGAGAGATAGGTCTACAGCGGACCTATAGGTATTAGACTGAGCAGATTTTACCATGCCCTTAATCTCGAGCGCTAATCCATTGATAAAACGCGTAATGCGTTTGGATTGGTGATTAGGTAGGATACTAACCTAGATAGGGAATTGAAATCGGAGACATACTTCCGATAGTCTAGGTTTTTCATTGAAAGAGACACGAAGTCTGTCTCTATTTTCTCCACCTCATGGGGTGGGCAATAGGTTTCCCTAACGAGATCCACAAATTTGGACTATCCCAGATTATACAGGTATACTTTACCTATAGACTGAATCATGGCTTTCCACCATATTAGGGCATCGCCCTTGAAGGATTGTGATACATATTTGACCACATCCTTATCAGCATAGCCGCTGATGTCTACGATGGTCTCCATCTCGTCCAGCCACTTTAGGGCTTCTATATCTCCTTTTTCCCCATTAAAGTCTCGGGGTTTACAGGAGACAACGTATTTGTAGGTGCACCCATCTTTAGAAGAACGGGACCTATCAGCAAAGTCTACTTTCCTTGGTTCACTCTTCGCATTTGATGAGTGAACAAAGCTCTCTTTATGAGCTGAAGATGGGGTAATCGATAGTGGTCTAGAGCGAGTAGCACTCGACTCTCTTAGCTTTTCTATGGCCTTACCCATGGCCCTTTCCACAGCCGCATCAAAGCGAGCTTGGAAATCATTATCATCTATGGCTACATTTTCGGCGTCCTTAGGTTCCGATGGCTACTTTGTGCCTCATTAGAATTAGCCATTCTTCAAAGCTTTCTATAATACCAATAAAATTTCTCTTAGCCATGGTATAACAACCATATCGGCTTTTAAATATTGGGGATAACAATCCATTGCCTAATTTAAAGTAGTGTGAATAACATCACAACTCTTAGGCTTACAGTATCTATATTTGGCCTAGGTCTCAAAAAGACCATCAAAGGCAAACTACAATCTGGACATAGTCCATTTATTACTAGACAGGGGATCGTAATGTCACAATTGTCATTGTCATATTTGACAATTGTATAGCACATAGGCTTGTCACAAAGGACATTTAAAACATGGCGTATAGGCCTGTCACCAACGGACATAAGGTTATGGCACATAGGCCTGTCACTAAAGCACTTTTAATATGGCACATAGGCCTGTCACTAAAGGACATAAAATATGGCACGTAGGCACTACATCACTAATGGATGTTTTATTTATCACCGCACTGGCGATATTAGCCGGGATCAAACTGATCACATAGACTATATAAAATACATCTCTAATGGATGTTTTATTTATCATCGCACTGATGATATTAGCCGGGATCAAACTGATCACATAGGCTATATAAAATACATCTCTAATGGATGTTCTATTTATCATCACACTGATGATATTAGCCGGGATCAAACTGATCACATAGGATATATAAAATACATCTCTAATGGATGTTTTATTCATCACCGCACTGGTGATATTTATCGGGGATCAAATAGATCACATGGGCTATATTAAATAAATCATAACCCAAAAGGCTAATACATCACTAATGGATGTTTTATTCATCACCGCACTGGTGATATTTAGCCGGGATTAAATAGATCACATGGGCTATATAAGGTTAGGACACAGTCCATTACCTTGAAGGCTAGCGTGATTCCTCAAGTCACACTACCAAGAGTATGAACATTACTTGAATGTTATCATAAGAGGACCTTAATGGTTGATTAATAGTCCCGGTCGCATTGACCTTAATGACTTGGAGGCTTGAACTTAGTCCACCGCCTCTAGATAGAAGGATAACTTCCCTTAACTATCATGATAGAAGACCCTTCCGTTCTTAACTATCATTTATATAATTGGCCAAATATGTGGTCTGTGTCACTCGGCAAATCAAAACCATTAAGATCTTTTTGGAATTATATTGCAGAGCATCAGTTTCGAGTAAAATCGAGACACTCGTTTTCAAGAGGATGGATACATATATATAATTCCAAAGTACTTCATTAAATTTCCAATAGAAATTACAATACTAGAAAATGAAATAAGCGGTCAATGCAAGGACTTTTAAAAATAAAAATCTCCACGCGGGGACTAAAGAAACAACAATGTCCTCGCAGGGACTACATATAATTAGAAGAGACTTCACTCATCCTTCTTTCCCTTGACCAACTTGGAGAGTTTCTTGAAGAATTTGTTCGTCTTCTTTTCCGTTTTCTCCGCCTGTTGCTGCATTTCTTTCATTATTTCTAAGGCCTCATTAATGGCCTCAAATGGTGGCGGAGGTTGTGGCATAACCGGATACTGGTACCCATAAGTTGGATATCCAGTCGGTGGATAAGTAGGTGGAAAAGGAGACGGCTAAAGTGCATTGTGCATAACACCTTGCATATAGGGGTCTTGTGACCGTGCTTGATAGTCTACCGGTGTAGATGGATTAAAAGGATCATATCCAGACGTGTCTGGATATGTGGGGATTGGGTTAGAATAACCCGATAGTGGTGGTTGAACAGTAGGTGTGGGTGTTGGTGTTGGTTCAACCACAGGTGAGGTGTTACAGGGTCCACCCATTTGTGGGTCCTCTTTAATTGTGGGATAGGAGTTGGGCAAAGGTGGCAGCGATCCCGACCTTTGTCCTGCACGTACCAACATACATGCTCCATGCTTCCTTCTTGGTGGTTTAGGTGGTGGTTGAGGTTGGTCCACCGGTTCCATGTGGACATCTTCTTAAACAGGAGGTGGTTGAGAGTGATAAGAAGGAGTGTGGGCAAAGGTGAATTGATTCCAATATTGGTCCCACTCATTAGGACCTTGGCAGGGTGATCCGGCATAGGAGTTCGAATCGCTTGATATTTCTATGGGAAGCGCCTTCGAACCCTCGGCGGCATCTCCGGGTCGGAGTCCTCGTCCATAGGGTTTGGCTGGTCCAATTGATTTTGATCAGCTGGAGGTGTGTTAAAGTAATGGTTAGGGTTAAATTCTTCATGGTAAGAGTGATGAGAATGGGAATGGTGAGAATGGTGTGAATGATAGGATGGTGAGAGTGATAAGAATTTTGGGAATGTCGGGTCGAGTGTCTATTAGAGACAGAACGTCTCGCTGGTTGCCAAGGAGACGAATCTCCTGATTCTTAGTAGGCATCTGAGTTGTGAGGTTGAGGGGGAATGCGCCCCAATGGTCCTTCCCTCATTGGGCCTTTTCCTCTCCCACTTTGGCCTCGTACGCGTGGCGGCATTTTCTTGTTAAAATCAATTCAAAAACAATACTAATAACTTAATAATGAAATGAGTAATCCTAGGTCAAAGCCTAGACTCGGAAGTCTAAGGAATGTGCTCGTGTAAGTTTGTGATTAAACACACAAGGCTAGTGTTTAATTCTCTCAAACATTGGCTCTGATACCAACCTGTCACACCCCGGATTTCCAACCCGAAATCCAAACATCGGTGGGTCTGGGTGGGGAGTATCGTGACGTAAGTTGATAGCATCATTGTCAATTAAACATAGCACAGCGGAAGTCTTGGAGTAAAATTACTATTACAAACAGAATGTTCGAAAATACAAAATATTATACAGGCTCGTAATAGAAGATCCACAGGCGGATCAGTAAAATGTACAAGAAAGAATATAAAACAGACTTTAGGGCAGATCTAAGGATTTGCAAGATCCTCTTATTCACTACCGAGCAGCTTCCGACCTATTTCGTATTGTACCTGCAGTTAGACTTTGGACGATACGTCAGCTTTCACTGGTAAATACATCCAACTGACTCATTTTGAAGACTAAAAATGATTTTTAAGTGCAAAATGGCACAAAATCTTTTATTAATTTGGGAAAGTTGACCTTGTAACCTTGTATCAGATTCACATGTTTGTCAATTCATACAGGGCCTAGTACAGAAACCGAGACATGATTAAATACACACCACTTACGAACTCACGAAGGAGTTATCCACAACGTCTTGGGTAATTTGCATATGAGCGCCTGTCAGGTGTATGCCTACACCCCGCGCTAAGGTCGTGGCCAATAACTAATGTATTGAGCCGAGGATATCCAGGACACGGTAATTTAACCCCGATGTTTAAGTTATCAAACAAAACTGATTAAAACGGAATATGCGGGTTTACTAGCCATAAACGGGCATTTGATTGACCCCATTTCGGACCAAGCGGTAATAATATACCGTATCCCAAGCCCATATAGGGAAAATAAGTAGAGAGTTTTTACCTGAGCTAGTCTTCTTTTAATTTTAATAACTCAGCCGTATACAAAAGTACCAACTGCAGATAACATTTACCGGCAAGGCTCTAGTCTGGATTATGGCTTAAGCTAACCAATTAAATACTATCGGTCTTTATTTAAGTCAAAGCAGAAGTCAAACTTCGCGACTTTTGGTTGCGAACCGACCCTAGAACTGAAATTGACGAGCCGAACATGTTCTTACATGTTCGAATAATTATTACCAAGTTGTTTAAGTGTCAAAACAGGTTTCATAACATATATAAGATCAGTTTATGATTTTTCTGAAAAATGGCCTGTTTGACTTTTTAATAACTAACTTTGACCCGTCAATTGGTCTAGCAAACGTGATCCTCAGGAGGTGCCCTTTATAGGGATTAACACCTACCTTATTTCGATCACTTAGCCATGTTCATTTCGAACAATGGCTGGACCATAATGGTCTTAACCAAAAGTCAAAGCGTTTTCCGTAAAACGCTTGACTTTTGGCTATAAAAGCCTATAAACGAAAATGTACAAAGAAGGAACACTTACCAGTGATTCCTAAGGTGCAAAAGAACTATGTTGGATGCTCCTTTTAGCTAGGAACTTCCAGAGGAGGGAGAAGAGTGAATAAATGAGAAAGGTGCAAGTTGGAATGTGAACTTAAGCACCCATTTATAGTTAGAGAACTCAAAGGAGGTGAAGCTAGGTGTTTAGGGGTGTAAGAGAGAGCTTACAAGTGTCCCAAAACGTGGCATAGCAGTTTGGGAAGCCATGGTTTCAAAAACATGGTTTTGGAGTTTTGTTTGGAGACCAAGCAAAACTTTCTGCTGCAGACCCTTTCTCGCGCCCCGCGAGAGACACAAGCCATGTCTCTCGCGGCCCACGACCGACCCATGGCCAGTTTCAAATTTTGACACTTTTAATCCCTTAACTTTATAAAGCTTCTAAAAGCCTTCTAAAACACCTTTTTGGCACTTTTAGCCCTCTGTAGCCAATTTTTGGCATACCCGGTATTATGCCCGGACATTGTCGAGCTCTTGGTTCGTTAAAAGGTCACTCAAAGGTATAAATTAACATGTTGACACTTTTAATCCCTCCATTATGCAACTTTTTTATATTTTTGGATTCAATCACTCTCGTCCAACAAACAGGACATATGAGTGTTAGGACTACGTAAAGGATCACTCAGAGGCTCAGTATAAGCATGTTGACTCCGATGTCACTCAGAGGCTAGGCATGTTGACACAACGGTCACTAAGAGGCCGAGTTTAAGCATAACGACACTAATGGTCGTTCAGAGGCTACGTTTTATGCATAACGACACTAATGGTCGTTCAGAGACTATGTTTTTATGCATGACGACACTAATGGTCGTTCAGAGGCTAGGTTTATGCATGTTGACATCAGAAAGTCATTAAGAGGCTCAGTTTGAGCATGTTGTCACTTTTAGTCCATATTAGTCTTTAATTGACTATATTAAAAATACAACACGTGTCACTATATTATTAGACACGATTTTACAGGGTGTTACAATGAGAATCAAGACAAAGTGATCAAAATAACATTTGAGAACTTACATTGACAACTCCATGCTGTTGCATCCACAACATGTTGTTCGTTAGCGACTCCACCAGACTCTCAGAGATGGCGCGGGCGGCTTCAGAATCTTCTAGATTTTTTTCACCCGCGGCAACCTTTGCCTTCGCAAGACGGAGCTTCTCAGTATCCTCCAGGTGCCTGCGCTGTAGTTCGGTTTTTTTTCAACCAAGGCCACCTTGAGATCCTTCTTTACGCCCTCAAGCGTCGCGCAAGCCTCCACCTAGTTACATATAAGGTTAGTCTGGCAATTTTTTGATCCCATAAATAAAGAAGGGTAGAAATTTTTGACCTCATTCTGTTCGCTGGGCTCACGGTGCGCCTTAGCCTTCTCGGTCGCAGCAGAAGCTGCCTCTTTTTCCTTGTTCATGCGCTCTACTTCTCCGCGCATCCTAGCCACCTCATCCCTTAATGATTTTTTCTCGTGATTGTCCTTTTGACAGGCTTCCCTCCACAACTTGCGCTCCTCCACAAGTGTGGAAACAGAGCCTTCCGCCTTCTTTTTCCACCCCAGCACAGACCACTCTATGGTCCGCTGGACTTCAGCAAATTTCGCCTTCTTAGCCTCCAGCTCAGATTTTTGCTCAGCCACTTGGGCTCGCTCCTGGACCCGGTCCTTCTTAGCAGCTTCAAATTTCTCTTGATCCTTGTGCATGCTCCGCCATTCCCTTATGATCTTGTGTGTGTTAGAGGCGGAGCTAGCAACTGCTTGGAGGTACACGCGATAAGTTTGCTCGTGGCTTTGTTTTACACGCGCACCTACGCTGCGGGAAAGAGCCCTTACACCACTCCCGACACGTCGGCCAGTGAGTGAACTCGTCACCTTGCCTCAATTTCCATACGGGGGCGTGGACCTCATTAGCGCGGCCATAAGTATATGATCTGTAACAGTAGTCTCCCGGGGTTTCATTCGGGCGGATTGGGGACCCTTCATTAGAAGGGCGCTCCCCAGATCCCTCGGTTTCACCCCCGGGTGCCGCCTCTGCTGCATGAGCACCCCGAGGCATCTCCTCAACCACCACCTCCCCAACTGGTTCCTCAACTACCACATCTTCACCACCTTCAACCTGTTCACCACTAACAACCACCTCTTCTTCAGGCCCAACGGCCTCCCCTTCCACCTGCACCTCCGCCGCCTCGGCAATGCTTCCCCACCCTGTACACTTGACGCTAGCGCCGTCTCAACCACGGGTGGGGGCATCGTAATATCAATGTGCGCGGCTTGAATAGTTGGGGCAACAAAAGCTGTCTTACCCCCCACTGCAGGATGACAAAAAGTTAGACAAGTGAATCAGAGAGTGAAGTATAAAACACAAGTCAAAAGATGTTCACCCTGGGAAAGTTTGGCGACGAGCGCATCTAGGTTCCCGCGATTCCTTATAATCTTCCGTGCAGCCTTTTTGGCAGGCTATGCGCGGATATCACTCTTGGGAGCCATCTTCCTCTTCAGAGGCTCCAGACTCAACTCCACGTCGATAGGGTCATCTGGGTTGGTATCCGCCATATCGCGTGGCTCCGTCTTCGGCTTATTCAAACCTACAGGTGCGAGATCCTCCATGGAATCAGAGACTACTACATAATCATTCCAAGTGTTTGGCACAGAACACGTACCTTTGGGCGGGTCCGCCCTAGGTTGAGCCGCCTTCTTCTCTACCACCGCGCTTGGCCCCGCGCACCTTTTCTTTTTAGGATCTGGGCCAATGCCCAAGCTTTTCAGCGCACCTGCACCATGGCGCAATACAGTAAGCAATCTGAAAAAGAAACAATAAAAACTATGAAGGCTTACCACTCTCAGGCGCCGGGGCCGCCAGATCTGCGCTCCTGGGAAGCTCAAAGTTTACCAGAATCTGCGCATACCAAGTTTGCTCCTATGGGCCAAGGGCGATGTTCTCCATCCGCCCATTCTCCTTTTGGAAGGCCACCACATACAACGCCACCTCTGCAAAAGCGCACATATTGTAGTCTATGCACAGGGAGAAATAAGGAAACAATGGAAGAATGACACAAGGGTACTTACTCTTCTCCCCTTCCATATACACTGGCTTCTCCCGACGGTTGGGCTTCCATACCAGAGTCATGCCCGCCGCCACCAGCACCCTTTCCGGCAACTGGACTGCCGGGATATCCTTCATCTCGAAATATCACGGCTCCTCCGCCGGTATAGGAGATGTTTCAACAACAATGTACTCCACCCCCCGGAAGTGCATCTGAAGGGGAATCACGCCGGCCTTCACATAAAAATTATTTGTATTCCAATCATGGTAGGACTTCGGCGGCGCATGCAAAATTTTCTTTGTCTTGATCCTATGTTGAAAGGAATAGAAACCCAAGGAGCACTGCAATTGGTAAAAAACCCTAAACCGGTTAACGGTTGGGATAATACCCATAGACCTGCACAAAAATTTAAAATGTCACCATCCCCATTGGATTGAGTTGGGAGGTGTGGAATCGGTAGTAGTCCAATATTTCAAGAAAAAATTTAGTTGCCGGCAACCGGCATCGGCGAAAAAATCAAAAAATAAGGTGATGTAGCCGGCTGGAGCGTCGGCGGCGGTCTCTCCATCAGAAGGATACCGGGCACCCCAGTCCTTGGGGAACCGGAAGCCGGACACCATCCTCTGGAAATTGGCCGGGGACCACTTAAGCAGCAGCAAAGAAGTAGACGCCTCATTGGCGGAAACACTCTCTGGACCCCTGGTCATCTTGATCGCCAGAGAGAAAAAAGGAGAAAGGAAGATGTTATAAAGCATAGATCAAGTACTCAAAGAAGAATTCAGAGAGAAAGCAAGAAGAAATTTTGAAGGCATGCTCGAAACCCCAGATGGAACCGCCTATTTATACCCATCGCATTTAATGCGATGGGGAAACGTGACGCACGCGCAGACCCAACAGCCAATCCGTGCATGACGCGTGTAGGGCAAGTGGCGACTGAAAATCGCCACGCGCGCGTGGCTGGTACTTTCTCTGCCAATTCATTAATGAAAGAGAGGCTGCACTATTGACAACATGCCACAGCTGTTAAAAGTCACTTCCACCTCACTTTTTTTCTCTCCAACTCGCCTACAACCAGCATGACGAAGATTCAAATTTTAAAGACCTCATCATGAGCAAAGGTTTCCCCCATACAAAGGTTTTCTTCATCCCTTATTGAATTCTTGCCGTGAAAATAGCGCGCATACATGAATTCTTATAGTATAGCACTTCACCTACTTGCCAACATGCGCATAGGAGCACCACTAGAATGGGGGAACTTGGAGGGGTATGGTCCCAAAAACTATGTGCCTGCGCAAGGAACCATATCCTCAAAGACAACATACCACAAGAATAACCTTGCGCAACGTTGTATCATACTTGAAACCAGCAGGTTGCATAACAAACCTTGCGCGCAGCACGCAGCGGTATTGCAACCTCAATACTAGCAGGTTACTCAACAAACCTTGCGCACACTGCGCAACGGCAAGTTAGACCTGGAAGCGCAGGACCCTTGACCCTGTGCGGATCAAACAACCCTCTAGCCGCGAAGTCCTAAAACCTTGCATAAGGCCAAGACCAACATGAGACTAACTCATAGTCTTGAGAAAAAGACTTAATCCCTACAACTCCGCGCTGGTCAGAAAGCACCAATATAGCTATGTGCAAGGGAGAACCGCAAAGAGGCGTTGACCAAATATAAGGGTACAAAGTTGGAGAGCTGTGACCCAATAGCCGCTCGGCAGGTTGTGTTAGACTGCGTCGCATGAACACTAATGCAGAAGACAGACTGTATGCAAGGACGTACACGTGGCACCAACCAAACTCACGCCAGCGACTGTCACACGATCTCTACTATCAGCTGATTACAGGTCTGACACCATGGAAAATTGCCATGACACGTGGCTCCACTCACCATGCGCAAAGCGCACCTCCTGCCAAAGATCATTAATTGTCGATGCTGATGAGACAAAATGGATAATCCTGGTCGTCAGGCCCGGGCCCAAGGCCCATCAGCCCATCTCCTAAACACTTCATTTCGGCTATAAAATAAGGATCACACCACAAGGTAAACCACTTAAAACAACTTACAATCACAATACAATTGCATGCTACTTTGAGCTTACTTGCTTATTCCTTGCAATCCCAAATACTTATTCTCACGCCAGAGTGTGGTCACGGAGAAAACCCTCCCCCTTTCTCCCGTGACGAGGCTAACGACATTGCTAGTTTTGTAGATAGCTTGAAGTGAGATTACCCCGAAGAGCAAACGAGAGATAACCTTTTATGCAGAAGCGTTGAGCTGTAGCTACGATATCTCCAGATACTTCTCGGTTCAGCCAGTGTTTCTTCACCTATCGTACTTGTTTGGTTTTACTTTGCGCTTCTTCATCTCATGCTACTTTAAGGAACATCTGTGTAGCCGACACGAGGTTAAAGGAAACTAGTTTCCTTCCTGAAAAACTAAGTGTAGGAATTGAACTTGAGTTAGTTTTGATCCCGCGCGTGACTCAAGGAATATCTATGCAGTCGGCACGACATCTTAGTAATCATCGTTGTGACGTTTCTTGGGTATGGTATCACGCGCAACCTGATGTTAACTCATTTGATGGACGCAGGAATTAAGACCATACCCCTTTTTATGTCTTCTCACTACACGTACATTTCATTAGGACAAAATTGATTGAGATAACATACAAGCATATATGCACATGTGTCACAATGCTTCTTTTGTTATCACACAAGTTATTATCAATCACAATTCCATGATAATTTGACTATTCTTAGTTATGTTACTAAGTATATGTCATTTAAATTTTAGGGTAAACACAGAAATTTGGGTAACTCACATAGCCATATCTCCAGGTATATGTCATTTAAATTTTAGGGTGCCGGGATCTTAGGGGTCAGGTAGGTGTAGAGGGTAGTGAGTAACCGATTCGGGTAAGGTTGATTGTCTGTGTGTTTGTGACCGTTGAGCTTGGAAGACGGCACTGGGGTAAGTTCACAGGAACACCGTCGTAGGGAGAGTGAGTTCCGACAGGTACCCCTTGGGGGATGAGATGTCGACTAATGATTTGGTGATGGACGGGTTCTCCCCCTTGCACCCTTAGATTGAAATAACCATTGTTAGAATTTAGCTCGAGCTAAGATATTCAGCTCGGTTTCAAAACCCAGCAGGGTCGAGCTGCTCGATTTACAATCGAGCCAAGCCCGAGTTTGCCCCTGGCTTGGCTTGGCTCATGAACAACGTTAACTTAGAACTTACTAAAACATGCTTTATATGGCTAAGAGCGAGAGGAGACTTTATATAAGTTTTCATTGTGATCACAACTAATATGATGCTATGCGATTATGGATAAATATTAATAAATGAGGATATTGGTACAACGTAAAAATACAAGATTAACATAGGCATATTTCAAATCAAAACAAAGTTGAAACTAATAACCTTAATGTTATAAATCAAGTTTAGATAACATAAATCACGTCTATGTGTCAGGTCAGGTAAGGTTAAGTTGATTGGCTTAGTTTTGGGCAATCAAGCTTTGTAACAAACATATATGAAACTGTACATAACTGCAATCTTATGTAGAAATCCAAACAAAACAAATATGTAAGAAATGCACTCTATGATTTCCACTTACCTTTTCATCAGTAGAATCATCTAAGATCCCACCCAGAAGCAGAACAAATAAGTTTGAACATTCGGATTTATGTATACTATATAATAATACATGAGTGAATGATATTTTAAGATACTAAAAAATTAGGAACTTCCCATCCCTATCCCCTCACTTTTTATTTATAGAAAGACCTCTAAAATGAAGGTAATTTAGTCTTTTAAACACTATTTATTTTTTTAGTCTTTAAACTTATTACACTTAAATCCTTGACTTTAAACAAAATTATAGATATTTAGTTACACTTTTTTCTCTCCACAACAAACTTGTAATTTTCTTATGTATTCTTAACACATATTATAAACTATAATGTTAAAAAAATCCAAAGATAGCATGACGACCTACACATTTTTGTCGATGTTTCGGTAGTTGTTTGTTCAACATTGACGCACAAATTAAAAGGTACAAATATACGATTCATTACTGTACAAGTGATTAACACCCGACGTACTTTTAGTCATACTCACAAATAAAATATAGACTAAAAGCTAAAAGCCTTAGCACTCTTAAATATAAAACTATTGTTAAATAATTGATTAAAAACATTATTTTACAGTTAAAGAGCAAATTACAAGTTGTACTTTATGTTTACATCGAATTGCAGATGGTGTCCTTTAGTGTAAAAGTTGACAAGTTATGTACTTAATGTTTCAAAATCTTGCACGTTATGTCCTTTACACCAAACTCGGATAGATTTTTTTGGTCAAATCTGGTCATGTGACTTGCAAATGAGGGCATTCTTGTAATTTCACCTCCTTAGAGACTATTTTGTAAGACAAATTATATTAAAGGACTATTGTTTAAATAATAAAAAATATATAATAAAAAAACTTCTGCACTCTCAATCTCTCTCTCTAACTCCCTTTCTCTCTCTCTTCGGTCTCTCTCATCTACTACAAAATAATTAGCCACCACTGCCTCCACCGTCATCACCAACCGAAAACCGTCAGCTACCACCGCCACCATAAAATCAACACGAGACCATATGAGATTTCTCAGTTCATCAAAATAGCTTCCCCATATCACGTTTTGTTTGTTCAATTCGCTTCAAAATCTCTAATTCCAAGCACGCACATGGCTCGTGTTCCATTTTTTTATAAAATTACAAAAGTGTTTTGTTTAATTGTTTAATTTGTCATTTTATTCTCGATTATTATAACCCCATATCATATTTCAAGATTGTTTATCTCTCGTTTTTCTTGATCTGAGATAGTCAAGAGAGAGAGAGAGACAGGGAGTTTAGAGAGAGAGATTGAAAGTGTAGAAGTTTTTTCGATTATAAACTTTTTTATTATTTACAAAATAGTTCCTAATAAGGTGAAATGATAAGAATGCCCTCATGTACAAGACACATGACCTGATTTAACCAAAAAATCTAACTAAGTTTTGCCTAAAGGACATAAGGTGTGCAAGATTTTGGAACATTAATTACATAACTTGTCAACTTTTGCCCTAAAGAACACCGTTTGCAGTTTGATGTAAACATAAAGAACAAAACTTGTAATTTACTCTAAATTAAATATCAACAAACTTTCCTATTTTAAAGAAGCACCAAAATCTTATATATAATTAACTAAAGAGGAAAAAAATTTTAAAGTCTTAACTATAAATTGCAGTACTACGTTTAGTCTTATTATACAATACAAACCATTGATGCATAAACACTACAATAAACGCTAAACTAGGGATTAAATGAGCGGGACATTGTTCAATATGCTCCGGCTAGAAAAATTCAAAATTCTAAACCTCATATCTGCATCTCAACTTTTGAATTCCCCAAATGTATTTGAAAACGTTTGTTAGCCTCTCTCTGTCTCACATTTTGAAAACCCTAGGCTATTGCATTGGTACAAGACCGACGACCTGTCGGTGGTTTTTACTCATCTTCTTCTTCTTCTTCTACTTCTACTCTCTCTTTCTTTCCTACAAATTTATACTCTCAAAGAAACACTATGTAGATTTAGGGTTAGAACTGACAGACTCGTGGAGCTTTGGGGGACGAAAGATAGTGACGGTGGTGATGATTCGGTTACACCTTTCTATACGGTGGTGGTCCTTAAGAGCCACGCAAACACCGTCAACGGTTCCAAGGTTAAAACAAGGAGGAAGACCATGACTATAAACCCTAGCCGCCGCCTCCCGCGATGGCGGCTAGGTTCCACGAAGACTCCGACGAAGCTTCAATAAGTCCTCTAATAATTGGATGTTCTATCGGTTTTTACATCGGTTCATGTAATGAAAATTTTAACCATTATAGGTTGTAATGGCAGTGGTTCTGACACCCGAGCTCTGGTAGAGGAGACTAAGGTTCTGGCGAATGTAAAGTCATCGGTGACTGAACCACCAGTGCAGGTATGTCTTCATCTTCAAGACCTTTAATTTGCTTCTGATTCTATGTAGGCTTGGTAATTTAGCGTTGGTGGGAACGTGGAGGCCTTTTATTGTTCTATACAAAAGACAACATTATATAAAGAAGATGAGAATAATCTCTTACGCGTTGGTAATTGTGGGAGATGATTTTTTTTTTTTTGCATTCTTTTAGTTGTATGCATACTCGCTGCACCACGCAAGGATCTTGGTGTGAAGGAAAAGAAGAAAGAGTGATTGAAAATATTCATATCAAGGCCATAGAAGATTAAAAACACATCTATAATAATGATCAGTTTCCTCTTATAAAGGGCTTGTATTTGTATTAGTTTAAAAGTATTATAAGTTTTGAGTGAAGGATACTTTATGAGTTTATGGCATTATCATCCACAATTGTGATGCAATTCATGAAATAAAATAATATTAACTAATACAACCGAAATGTTACGTATTGAATTTAGCACGTATCATCGAATTGAACTATGTTGTCGTCACCATCTATGTCCATTATCATTCACCAAATCAGCTCGATTTTGACCAGATTGCCATCATCTCATTGTTAAGGGTTGTCATTGGTGTGGTGAATCACCGATGGGGTTTTAAAGGTAATATGATTTTAGACATAAAGATACCCACAAACCATGTTCAAAAATCACCACTTCCATCGTTGACAATAGGTTTGTTATTGTTCGCATGCAATCAATATTTCTCATATGTTTAAACAACGATATTATTCATCATAATCATCTAATTTACTTTCTTATAGTATAAATTTTCAATCTAAAACCTTTTAGAAATCTAGAACCTTTTAGAAAAAAAAAACATAATAAACTTTTGTAAAAATATTATACGAATAAAAAAATACAAAAAATGAGTACCGCAATACAAAGAGTCACCCCCGCTGCATTCCGCGGGCACCCTACTAATTATTAAAATAAATGGTAGTTATGCTTCCAATGATTGTTCGAAACAAAGAAGTACATAGAGAACAAAGGAGCATATACCTAGTAATTGATTTCCCGTGGTAAATTTAGAACCTTTAAAAAATCTATAACCTTTTAGAAAAAATATAATAAACTTTTATAAAAATATTATACGAATAAAAAAATACAAAAAATGAGTACCACAATACAAAGAGTCGTCCCTGCAACATCACACGAGCACCCTACTAGTTATTAAAATAAATGGTATTTATGCTTCCAATGATTGTTCGAAACAAAGAAGTATATAAAGAACAAAGGAGCATACACCTAGTAATTGATTTCCCATAGTAGAATAATAATCAGCAACAGAGAAGGAGACATGAATTAGTAGGCCACTTCTTGACGGTCTGGCGGCACTGTGAGCCCTAAATAGTCTAAATTTTGTGACCAAAAGAAACTTATCGGAGATTGGGTGAGACGAACAGAGACCAAGAGCCGCAGATCATCGATAGGGATGATGGTGTAGGACAACCGTTCATAAAATAAAAAACAAAAAATAAATAACTTGAATTAATAATATGAATTACAAAACAGTGAAATAAAAATAGGGTGTGATTACATGATACAAAGACAGTATGCAAAAATTGGTTACTGTAAACAAAAACTAACAGAGGTCCCTTAAAACATATTTCGGACCACCTATATGAACCTGTCTGTTTCCCAAATTATAACAGCCTAAACAAAGAGAAGTTAGAAAAATCTTCAAAGTATTTGTGTGGTTTTCGAAACATGTAAGTCTCCTTGTGTCTAAACAAGGCACACATGCCTTGTATTCATTCATGAGGTTGCTCCATGTATTGAATTCGTAATTTTATAATGCGGTTGCCCCATGTAAAAGATCTCAATTTAATTGAATTGGATTCGTAATTTCATAATTAGTGGCTGAACTCAATGAACATGAATTCCCAATTACTATTGGAACCAGAGTAGTCTTAAGTACATCACACCAGTTATTATTCAAGCTACACCAAAGCTTTACCTTTCGGTCTATATGGGACAAGCTCAATTTTCACAGTTTTAATTCAATCTATGTGGCTCCATTTTGGACACGATTCGGTTCACATTGTGATCCTCTCACATAGTCAAACAAAATCACATTAATAATAATTATATTAATCACAAATATAAATAATTGTCCAATATCCAAAATTAAGTGAAAAACACATATTCCACTAATTTCCAACAGATGATGATGACAATCTCGCAGGAGAGTAACACATGAATATGATAGAGGAAGACGGGACAATTGTGATTATGAAACTCGTAGGAGAGTAACACGCGATGAAGAGATCGTGAAAGCAAGAAGATTTAACCTAAAGGAAACACGTGTATTAGCAAAACGTTGTATAATGTGCATACATAACATGTACTTGGAAAAGAGCATAACATGTTTTGGCGGATCCATATGGGATGGAGGGTGGGCACAGGCCCGATGTAGACACATCCCTTACCTAACTAAACCGAATATTTTTTTATTCAAAAGTTGAATGCTCTTATTATGGGCACTTTTTTGGTGAGTAACATGCTGGTAAAATTAGTCAATAGATAAATATAGGGTATAGGGTTAAGTTATAATACAAAGGATTTAAAAATAAGAAGTTTAAGAAGCCACTAGAAAGAATCAAGTGTCCTAGAAAGAATCAAGTGTGAAGGCTAATATATGCACATACAAGTCATATGCTATTTCCCCCCATTTTTTAAACGCCCGTAACTTTTTTATACATTATTTGTTTAAAAAAATCATACCATAAAATCGAGCGTCTTTTTATCATTAATATGAGTACCATATTGTTATATTTTTCAAAAAAATATTGAAAACTCAGTTGCGTATTACACAATGGACATGACGTAAAACACAATGAAAGGTATATCAAAAAACACAATCAATGACAATACATTAAAACACAATGAACAACAGATTAAAACACAATGACCATAACATATAACACAATGACCATACCGTATAACACAATAAGTATCAAACTAAATAAAAACACAATTGACGACAATAGATAAAAGACACAATTAATGATAATAGATAAAAGACGCAATACAGAGAAGATTAAAACACAATGAACAACAAACTAAAAAACAATACACAACAAACAAGAGATTAAAACACAATTCACAACATATTAAAACATAATGGATGATAAGTTAAACATAGTAACCAAAACCAATATCACAATGTTTAGAAAACCCAGATATAACACCATCTTTATTGTGTCATATATTGTGCTATAGGATCTTATAGAAACGCAATGGGTAGAACCCAAATTAACATTGTGTTATAGGTTTTGATAATAACACAATGTATAGAAACCCTAGTAAAATGTAATGACCAAAACCCAGTTAAAAGACACAATAACCAGAACCTTTAACATAATGCACAAAAAAAACCCAGTAAAAATGTAATTTTTTATTTTATTTTTATATGACAATATAATACTCATATTAAAGATAAAAAACGCTAGTTATTATGGTGAATTTTTAAAAAAAAAAAGGTCGTATGAAAAAGTAATGGACGTTTTAAATTGATGGGGAAATTAACATGTGTGTTGCATGTAAAGAGAAAAAAAATCCATAAATGTAGGATTCCTTTTATGCCCTTCTATTATCATCTTTTCTCTAAAACTAATCTTAACCCTCCAAATCTAAAATTAATGGTCTAGAATCTTTCTTACCCTTCTTATTTATATCATCCTTTGTATTTGATCCTAATCCGATAAATATAATATGTATAGAAAATCTTTTGAAACCCATTGGTCAATGAAATTTAAATTGGGCTTAAAGATATCATATATCATGAAATAAATGACATCTTGGAAGTGTAAGAACCGATTGATCTTGAATCTAACATTGTAACTTGCAGCCGAAACTTGTGTCGTTTCTTTACGATGATTAGGGTCGTCCCCGAGAGCTCGAAAGCCATCAGGGGCCATGTGCAAATAAAAAAATGGGCCCTTGTGTTTTCATATATTTATGTAATAACCTCAGTAACAATAATAAGAATTAACATAAGCAACCTATTAAAAAATCAGTTGTAACACCCTAAAACGGGTTTGGTAATCAAACCACGTTAATATTAAAGAGCGGGTAAAGTACCGTTAGTGGTAAAAGTGAACTCGTGAACAAAATAAATAAGAATAATTAACCTAGTTAGTTACATGTAAATAGGTAATAAAACAATGAGTTGTAGCATATCATAATCAAAACTAAACTTGAGGGACCAAAGTTGTAAAAAAATTAACACAAAACACACATAGTGTGTGTGTGTGGGTCGATTACCAGGAGAGCAAAACAAGGGGAAACCCTTGTTCAACCCTGATCCATTAAATTGGAGGGTGAAGTAGGGCCAAATCACATGCATGAGCATAAACTTGCGATCATCTAAGCTTGGAGATCATGAGGTATGTTGTAAATTATTTTTTAGTGATGATAAGTATGTGGATGAACTAACTTTGAGTTCAATATTTTGTGAGGGTGGTGAAATTGATAATGAAATTATGTGTGTGATCATCATACTTGCAAGTATATGTGAAATACTTGAAAAATTTTGTGATTTGAATAAGTGTTCATGTATGACATGAAGTGGGTTTTGATTATATGATGAAATTGATGTTATGTTAATGTTAATAAGAGTATAAGATCATGTTGTCTGCTAGTTTGTATGTAGAACTTGATTATATTATGTATTCAGATGAATGTCTAGTACTATGATGAAATGAGTTTTACATTGAAGTGAAAGCTAAGTTAACTTGATCCAACCTGTCACACCCCGAATTTCCTATCCAAATCCATACACCGGTGGGCCCGGGTGGGGAGTATCGTGACGTCAGTTGATAACATCATTGTCAATTAAACACGGCACAGCGGAAGTCTTGGAGTAAAATTACTATTACAAACCGAATGTTCGAAATACAAAATAATATACAGGCTCTTAATGGAAGATCCACATGCGGATCATAAAATGTACAAAGAAAGAATATAAAACAGACTTTAGGGCAGATCTAAGGATTTGCAAGATCCTCTTATTCACTACCGAGCAGCTTCCGGTCTATTTTGTATTGTACCTGTAAGCTTAGTCTTTTGAAAATACGTCAGCTTTCGCTGGTGAATACACCCGACTGACTCATTTTGAAAACATTTTATAAATTAGATTTAAGTGCACAGGGCACAAATCTTTTATAACTTGGGAAAGTTACTTTGTAACCTTGTTAACAGATTCACATGTTTGTCCATACATACAGGGCCCAGTACAGAGACCGAGACATGATTAAATACACACCACTTAGAACTCACAGAGGAGTTATCCCCAACGTCTTGGGTAATTTTCATTTGAGCGTCTGTCAGGTGCATGCCTACACCTCGCGCTAAGGTCGTGGCCATTATCTAATGTAATGAGCCGAGGATATCCAGGACACGGTAATTTAACCCCCGATGTTTAAGTTATCAAACCAAACTGATTAAAACGAAATATGCGGATTTATAGCCACAATCCGGCATTCGATTGATCCCATTTCCGACCAAGCGGGAATAATTTACCGTATCCCAAGCCCGTATAGGGAAAATAAGTCAAGAGTATTTACCTGAATTAGCCTTGTTTAAAATGCAAGATTATAACCCAGCCGTATTCAAAATGAGCTAAGTGCAGATAACATTTACCAGAAGGCTCTAGTCTGGATTATGGCATAAGCTAACCAATTAAATACTAACGGTCTTATTTAAGTAATAGACTTCGACCGAGTAGTATACAGGATCAAAACGTATAACGCTTGATTAAACGATGATCGGATAGAATGTAGTTTAAACCCAACAAGTACCTTGACTTGTATATAATGGGTAAACAATTAACATTCTGGATTTTGAGTTTAAAATAATAAGGTTAAACCCGTTTTGGTTAATTTTCGTAACTAGTTACATATGCTTAACCGTACGCATATCAGCGATATCGGGTAACCGGATAAGTCATGGACAAGTTCTATATGCCATTATATTTCAAATAAGTTGTAATATCTGTAGGATATCAACTTATATGCCCGTTAAGGTTTTAAAATGAAATTATGCCTCATAAGGACATTTCGATAATTTCATACCCGTATAAAAGGAATTTGAATATAATTAAATGTTTAAAATTATAAATATTCTGGAAAAATATTTTATTTATGATATAATATCAGTAGGACATCAACTATATGTGTAATTTATATTTTATGACCAAACTATGCACCGAAGGGGCATTTTGGTCATTTTACACAAAGTTTATAAATTATTTGGGATTCTGAGTTTATAACATGTACCTACTGTAAAAATATTAAAATAACTTTTAGAATCATTAGGTAACAAGTCTTGGTCAAATAATATGGTTTAAAACCATACTATGCGCCGAAACGGCGCTTATGTCGTAAAATGACGTTTTATGCGATGTTTAATGAAAACTGATGTTGAGGTCAGATTAAAATGTCTTAAATATATTATTTAATATAACATATCAATAGGTAAAGGATTTACCTTGAAAATATTTGATTAAAACCATTTTATAAGCCACAAGGGCTAAATCGTCATTTATCGACATAATTTAAGGACATGCTTGTAAACTCAGTTTATAATCTGATTTAACATCCCAAATATTCCTACTTTAAATATTACATCAGTAGGAAACTTATTTTTAAGTTCATTATCATTTAAACCTTAATTTATGCAAAAAGGGCATTTTAGTCAAAAATGACATAATTACGGAACTTGCGCATAAACACAGATTCTGATTATGATCATGTAATATAACCTCAGAGGGTTATGATACATTATATTAAGATCATAATGCAACTTTAGATCAGTATCTAACTAATCTAAATCGGGTCAGAATCGAAAGTCAAAGTAGAAGTCAAACTTCCCGACTTTCGGTTGCGAACCGACCCTAGAACTGAAATTGACGAGCCGAACATGTTCTTACATGCTCTAATAATTATTACCAACTTCTTTAAGTGTCAAAACAGGTTTTATAACATATATAAGATCAATTTGTGATTTTTTCTGAAAAATGGCATGTTTGACTTTTTAATATCTTAACTTTGACCCGTCAATTGGTCTAGCAAATGTGATCTTCAAAAGGTGCCCGTTATAGGGATTAACACCTAATCTATTACGGTCACTTAGCCATGCTCGTTATGAGCAATGGCTGGACCATAATGGTCTTAACCGAAAGTCAAAGCGTTTTTCGTAAAACGCTTGACTTTTGGCTATAAAAGCCTATAAACGAAAATGTACAAGGAAGGAACACTTACAAGAGGTTCCTAGAATGCAATAGAACTAATTTGGATGCTCCTTTCAATTAGAAACTTCCAGAGGAGGGGAAGAGTTGAAAATGAGAAAGGTACAAGTTGAAATGGTGAACTTTGGCACCTATTTATAGTTGGAGAGCTTGAAGGAGGTGATGTCAGGTGCTAAGGGTGTAAGAGGGAGCTTACAAGTGTCCCAAAACGTAGCATAGTAGTTTGGGAATCCATAGTTTCGAGTTAATTGGTTTTTTGCAACATGTGTGGAGGCCAAGCAAAACTTTCTGCAGATACAGGCCTCTCGCGCCCCGTGAGTGGCCAAGGCCTTGCCTCTCGCGCCCCGCGAGTGCCCCATGGCCAGTTTCAAAGTTTGACACTTTTTAGCCCCTCAACTTATAAAACCTCCTAGAACCTCCTAAAACACCGTTTTAGCACTTTTAGTCCTCCGTAGCCAATACTTGGCATACCCAGGATTATGCCCGGACATTTTCGAGCTCTAGGTTCGTTAAAGGTTCACTCAGATGTATAAATTAACATCTTGACACTTTTAACCCATCCAACGTCCAACTTTTATTTAATTATGGATTCAATCCCTTTCGTCCAACAAATGGGACATATGAGAGTTAGGACTTCGTAAACGATCACTCAGAGGCTCGTTATAAGCATGTTGACTCCGATGTCACTCAGAGGTTGGGCATGTTGACACAATGGTCACTTAGAGGCTAAGTTTTAAGCATGTTGACACTAACGTTCACTCAGAGGCTATGTTTTAAGCATGTTGACACCAGCGGTCACTCAGAGGCTATGTTTTATGCATGTAGACATCAGAAGATCACTCAGAGACTTAGTTTGAGCATATTGACGCTTTTAGTCCTTGATAGTCTTTAATACACTAAATATAAAATAAAATAAAATACAACACATGTCACTATACTATTGGACACGAGTTTACAGGGTGTTACATCCTCACCCCCTTAAAAGAAATCTACACCTCGAGATTTTATTCAAAAAGATGGGGGTACTTTTGTCGCGTAGTTGACTCAACCTCCCATGTATATTCGGGACCTCTAAAGGCGTCCCATTTAACCTTTACTATAGGTATCAATTTTCTTCGGAGCTTCTTAACCTGTCGATCCTCGATCGAAATTAGTTTCTCAACGAACGTCAGGTTTTCATCTATTTGCACATCTTTATGTGACATTGCTAGCGATTCATCAGCTAGACATTTCTTATGATTACTAATGTGAAACACATCATGAATTCCACTAAGCTCCTCCGGCAATCCGGCATGTTGACACAATGGTCACTTAGAGGCTAAGTTTTAAGCATGTTGACACTAACGTTCACTCAGAGGCTATGTTTTAAGCATGTTGACACCAACGGTCACTCAGAGGCTATGTTTTATGCATGTTGACATCAGAAGATCACTCAGAGACTTAGTTTGAGCATGTTGACGCTTTTAGTCCTTGATAGTCTTTAATACACTAAATATAAAATAAAATAAAATACAACACATGTCCCTATACTATTAGACACGAGTTTACAGGGTGTTACATCCTCACCCCTTAAAAGAAATCTCCACCTCAAGATTTTATTCAAAAAGATGGGGGTACTTTTGTCGCGTAGTTGACTCAACCTCCCATGTATATTCGGGACCTCTAAAGGCGTCCCATTTAACCTTTACTATAGGTATCAATTTTCTTCGGAGCTTCTTAACCTGTCGATCCTCGATCGAAATTAGTTTCTCAACGAACGTCAGGTTTTCATCTATTTGCACATCTTTATGTGACATTGCTAGCGATTCATCAGCTAGACATTTCTTATGATTACTAATGTGAAACACATCATGAATTCCACTAAGCTCCTCCGGCAATCCGGCATGTTGACACAATGGTCACTTAGAGGCTAAGTTTTAAGCATGTTGACACTAACGTTCACTCAGAGGCTATGTTTTAAGCATGTTGACACCAACGGTCACTCAGAGGCTATGTTTTATGCATGTTGACATCAAAAGATCACTCAGAGGCTTAGTTTGAGCATGTTGACGCTTTTAGTCCTTGATAGTCTTTAATACACTAAATATAAAATAAAATAAAATACAACACATGTCACTATACTATTAGACACGAGTTTACAGGGTGTTACATCCTCACCCCTTAAAAGAAATCTCCACCTCAAGATTTTATTCAAAAAGATGGGGGTACTTTTGTCGCGTAGTTGACTCAACCTCACATGTATATTCGGGACCTCTAAAGGCGTCCTATTTAACCTTTACTATAGGTATCAATTTTCTTCGGAGCTTCTTAACCTGTCGATCCTCGATCGAAATTGGTTTCTCAACGAACGTCAGGTTTTCATCTATTTGCACATCTTTATGTGACATTGCTAGCGATTCATCAGCTAGACATTTCTTAAGATTACTAATGTGAAACTCATCATGAATTCCATTAAGCTCCTCCGGCAATCTGAGCTTATAAGCTATAGTGCCGACACATTTGACTATCCCGAATGGTCAGATATATCTTGGGCTTAACTTGCCCTTCTTCCCAAAGCGCCTCATACCTTTCCAGGGTGACACTTGTAACATGACTTTGTCCCCTACTTGGAACTTAAGAGGTTTACGTCTCTTGTCAGCATAGCTCTTCTGCCTATCCCTGGCAGCTTTGAGACGATCATGGATTTGCACAATATTTTTCGTGGTCTCCAGGACAATATCTGGTCCTGATAGTTGGGCTTCCCCAACTTCTGCCCAGCACACGGGCGTTCTACATTTTCTCCCATACAAGGCCTCAAAAGGAGCAGCCTTAATGCTTGTATGATAACTATTATTGTAGGAGAATTCTATTAGGGGTAAGTGGTCATCCCAACTTCCACCTAAATCAATCACACATGCCCTAAGCATGTCTTCCAATGTTTGAATAGTACGCTCACTTTAACCATCACTTTTCGGATGGTAAGCCGTACTAAAGTTTAATCTTGTGCCTAAGGATTGTTGGAAAATTTTCCAAAAATGAGAGGTATATCTAGTATCTCTGTCAGATACAACAGATACTGCCACACCATGTAGGGACACAATCTTGTCCACATACAACTTAGCCAATTTGTCTGAATTATATGTTTCCTTAATTGGCAAGAAATGCGCTGACTTGGTCAGTCTATCTACAATGACCCAAATCGTGTCATTACCATCTTTGGTCTTAGGTAACTTGGTAATCAAGTCCATAGTTACCATTTCCCATTTCCATGTGGGAATTTCCAATTGCTGTAGAAGTCCTAACGGCTTCTGATGTTCGACCTTAACTTGCGAACACGTCAGACATTTAGCTACATAAGTGGCCATGGATTTCTTCAAAACCATCCACCAATAATTCCTTTTTAGATCCTGGTACATTTTGTCACCTCCAAGGTGAACTAAGTATCTCGTATTGTGTGCTTCCTGGAGGATTAGATCTCTAAGTCCTCCAAATACCGGAACCCATATCCTTCCATTAAATCTAAGGATTCCATCTTTTCCAGACGTTAATTGATCAACAGTTCTCCTAATCCTTCATTAGGAATGTTAGCCTCTAATAAGGCTTGCTTTTGCGCATCTAATAGCTTCTCATTCAAGCTATTTCTGAGCTCAATGCTCTTTGCATTAATCCTAATAGGCTTAATTCTTTCCTTGCGACTTAAGGCGTCAGCAACTACGTTTGCCTTGCCCGGATGATAGCGAATCTCGCAATCATAATCATTAAGTGTTTCCATCCAATGGCGCTGTCGCATGTTCAATTCTTTCTGATTGAACAGATGCTGGAGACTTTTATTGTTAGTATATATAATACACTTGGTGCCATACAAATAATGTCTCCATAACTTAAGTGCAAATACAACGGCACCCAATTCCAAATCATGGGTGGTGTAATTCTTTTCATGCACCTTTAGTTGTCATGATGCATAGGCAATCACCTTGCCTTTTTGCAATAGCACACAACCCATGCCAGTGTGCGAGGCATCACAATAGACTACAAACTCCTCAATACCTTCAGGTAGAGATAACACAGGAGCATTGCTCAACTTGTGTTTAAGAATCTCAAAGGATTCTTATTGTTTTGAACCCCAATTATACTTAACATTTTTACGAGTTAGGGTAGTTAAAGGAGTGGCTATCCTTGAGAAGTTCTCAATGAACCTCCTGTAGTATCCAGTCAACCCTAGGAAACTACGAATCTCCGATGGGGTCTTGGGCACTTCCCAATTTATTATGGCCTCAATTTTGGCGGGATCCACTTGGATACCACGCTCACTTACAACGTGTCCAAGGAATTGGACTTCTCTAAGCCAAAACTCACACTTAGAGAACTTTGCATAAAGCTTCTCTTGCCTTAGTAGTTCTAGAATGCATCAAAGATGTTTCTCGTGATTATCTTGATTCGAGAATAGATAAGTATGTTGTCTATAAAGACAATGACAAACTTATCCAAATACGGTTTGCAGACTCTATTCATGAGATCCATGAATGCTGCAGGTGCATTTGTGAGCCCAAAGGGCATCACTAGAAATTCAAAATGACCATAACGGGTCTTGAAGGCAGTCTAAGGAACATCCTCACTCCTAACCTTCAGTTGATGATATCCAGATCTTAGATCAATCTTGGAGAAGTAACTAGATCCTTGAAGTTGGTCAAACAAATCATCGATCCTGGGCAAAGGATAACGATTCTTGATCGTTATCTTGTTTAGCTCTCGGTAGTCAATGTACATCCGCATTGAACCATCATTTTTCTTAACGAACAGATTGGAGCTCCCTAGGGCGAGGAATTTAGCTGAATAAAGCCTTTCTCTAAGAGTTCATCTAACTGAGTCATCAACTCCTTCCTTTCTGTTGGTGCTAATCGGTATGGAGCTCTAGCTATGGGTGCTGATTCAGGTAGGATATCAATCCTAAATTCTACTTGCCTGTCTGGAGGTAGGCATGGTAATTCCTCGGGGAAAACATCTGTATACTCTGAGATAACTGGTAGGTCTTCCATTTTTGGCTTTGATTAGTTGATAGTGACTTGTGCCATGTAAATGACACAACCTTTCCTCAAACACTTGGATGCCTTAAATAACGACACCTTGTCTGGCAATCCGTAGTGTGAGTCTCCAGGGATGGTGATCATTTCACCATATGGGGTTTTAATATTGATGAGTTTCTTATCGCAGGCAATACGGGCTTGGTTACGAGATAACCAATCCATGCCTAAAATGGCTTTGATTCGTTGATAGTGACTTGTACCATGTAAATGACACAACCTTTCCTCAAACACTTGGATGCCTTAAATAACGACACCTTGTCTGGCAATCCGTAGTGTGAGTCTCCAGGGATGGTGATCATTTCACCAGATGGGGTTTTAATATTGATGAGTTTCTTATCGCATGCAATACGGGCTTGGTTACGAGATAACCAATCCATGCCTAAAACTATAATTTCATTGGAAAAAAAGAGATAGGAATGGAATGATTCTTTATGGATATGAAACCTCGATCAAGAATGGAAGATGTTGTTTCTAAATTTCCATCAGCAAGTTCTATCTCATATGTTTTATCTAGAGTTCTTATGGGTAAGTTTAATAGTTTACTAAACTTATGATCAACAAAAGATTTATCTGCACCCGAATCAAAAAGAACTCTAGCATAAATATCATTAATAAGGAATGTACCTGTTATGACATTGTTGTCATTAACAGCCTCTCTAGCAGTTATCTGAAAGGCACGAGCATTCCCCATCTTGGCCTCTCCAGGCTTTGCATTATTATTCTTAAGAATCTTAGGGCAGTTAGTCTTAATATGTCCTTTTTCATTGCAGACGTAGCAAACAGCATCCTTAAGATCCTTGCATTCTAGGGTCTTATGCCCCTTTCTCTTACAGATACCACAGGGTTTGGTTTGTGGACCATAATTACACTATCCCTAGTGCCTGTGGTTGCAAGTCTTGCATGTTGGCGTCACAACCGACTTATCTTGGTTTCTTTTGAACCCAAATCTCCCTTTATTCTTCTTATTAAATCTTTGGGAGTTGTCATCTTCTCTCTTTCTTTCCCGTCAATTTCAGAATTAACTGACTTTTGCCTTACTAGATCAAGGGTAAGGGAGAGAGATAGGTCAACAGCAGACCTATAGGTACTAGGCTGAGCAGCCTTTACCATGCCCTTAATTTCAAGTGCTAACCCATTGATAAAACATGCAATGCGTTTCGTTTAAGGGGTGATCAGATAGGAAACTAACCTAGATAGGGAGTTGAAGTCAGAAACGTACTTCCGACAATCTAAGTTTTTCATTGAAAGAGACAAAAAGGTCTGTCTCTAATTTCTCCATCTCATGAGGTGGGCAGTAAGTTTCCTTAACAAGGTCCACAAACTTGGACCATCCCAAATTATACAAGTGTACTTTACATGTAGACTTGATCATGGCTTTCCACCAGATTAGGGCATCGCCCTTAAAGGACTGTGATACATATTTGACCACATCCTTATCAGCACAGCTGCTGATATCTACGATTGTCTCCATCTCATCCAGCCACTTTAAGTCTCGGGGCTTGTAGGAGACGAAACATTTATAGGTACATCCGTCTTAACAGGACTGGACCTATCAGTGAAATCTATTTTCTTTGGTTCACCCTTCGCATTCGAAGAGTGAACGGAGCTCTCCTTATGAGCTGAGGATGGGGTAACCGATAATGGTCTAGAGCGAGTAACACTCGACTCTCTAAGCTTTTCTATGGCCTTTCCCATGGCCTTTTCAACAGCTGCATCAATGCGAGCTTGGAAGTTGTCATTATTAATGGCTATATTCTCTACGTTATTAGAGTTAACATCCCGGTGGCTACTTTGCGCCTCATCCGAGTTAGCCATCTTTTGAGCTTTGGCTCTATACACCAATAAAACTTCATTTAGCCATGGTATATCAACCATATTGGCTTTCAACATTGGATATAACAATCCATTGCCTATACTAGTGTGAATAACATCAAAACTCTTAGGCTTATTATATCTATAATTGGCCTAGGTCTCAAAAGGACCATCACAGGCAAATTACAATTTGGACATAGTCCATATATGATATTGGACAGTGGATCGTATTGTCACAACTGTCATTGTCATAATTGACAATTATATTTAGCTCTTAAGCTTGTCACGAAGGACATAAAATTTATGGCACATAGGCCTGTCACTAATGGACATAAAATATGGCACATAGGTCTGTCACTAATGAACATAAAATATGGCACATAGGCCTGTCGCTAATGGACATAAAATATGGATAGGGGTTATATTAACCACAACTGTCGTTGTCATTTTGACAATAATATTGCTCAAAAGGCAAATCATAACTAAATGGATGTTAATCATAGCCCCAAGGTCAGTACATCACTAATGGATGTTTAATCATAGCCCCAAGGGCAATACATCACTAACGGATGTTTAATCATAGCCTCAAGGGCAATACATCACTAATGGATGTTTAATCATAGCCCCAAGGGCAATACATCACTAATGGATGTTTAATCATCGCATTGATGATATTAGCCGGGATCAATTTGATCAGTAGGCTATATAAGGTTAGGACATAGTCCATTACCTTGATGGCTAGTGTGGTTCATCAAGTCACACTACCAGGAGTATGAACATTCCTGAATGTTAACATAAGAGTACCTTAATGGTTGATTAATAGTCCTGGTCGCATTGACCTTAACGATCTGGAGGCTTGAACTTAAGTCCACCACCTCTGGATAGAAGGATAACTTCCCTTAACTATCATAATAGAAGGCCCTTTCGTCCTTAACTATCTTTTATAATGTTGGCCAATTATGTGGTCTGTGCCACTTGGCTAATCAAAACCATTAAGATCTTTTTGGAATTATATCGCAGAGCATAAATTTCGAGTAAAATCGAGACGCTCGTTTGAAGAGGATGAATACATATATATAATTCAAAAATACTTCATTAAATTTCAATAGAAATTACAATACTAGAAACAATGAAATAATTTGTCCATGCAAGGACTAAAGAACGAAAATGTCCACACAGGGACTAAAGAAATAACAATGTCCTCGCAGGGACTAACATATATTAGAAGAAACTTCACTCGTCCTTCTTTCCCTTAACCAATTTGTAGAGTTTCTTGAAGAACTTGTTCGTCCTCTTCTCCGTTTTCTCGGCTTGTTGTTGCATTTCTTTCATTCTTTCTAAGGCTTCGAAATGGCCTCAAGTGGTGGCGGAGGTTGTGGTTGTGGTTGTGTCATAACCGGATATTGGTACCCATAAGTTGGATATCCAGTTGGTGGATAAGCAGGTGGGAAAGCGGATGGGTAAAGTGCGTTTTGCATGACCGCTTGCATATAAGGATCATGCGACCACGCTTGATAGTCTACTGGTGCGGACGGGTTAAAAGGATCATATCCAGACGTGTCTGGATATGTGGGGATTGGGTTACTATAACCCGATGGTGGTGGTTGAACTGTAGGTGTTGGTGTTGGTTCCACCATAGGTGAGGTGTTAGAGGGTCCACCCATTTGTGGGTCCTCTTGAATGGTGGGGTAGGGTTTAGGCAATGGTGGTAGCGAACCCGACCGTTGGCCCGCACGTACCGACATACGTGCTCCTCTTTTCCTCCTTGGCGGTTCTGGTGGCGATTGGGGTTGTTCCACTGGTTCCATGTGCACATCTTCTTGCACGGGAGGTGGTTGGGAGTGATGGGAAGGAGTATTGGCGAAGGTAAATTAGTTCCAATATTGGTCCCACTCATTAGGACCTTGGTAAGGCGATCCGGTATAGGAGTTCGAATCGCTCGAGATTTCAATGGAATGCGTATGCGATCCTGACGGCGACATCTCCGGGTCGGAGTCCTCGTCCATTGGGTTTGGCTGATCCAACTGATTCTGATCAGCTGGGGGTGTGTTAAAATATTGGTTGGGGTTAAATTCATCCTGATAAGAATGATGGGAATGGTGAGAGTGGTGTGAATGATGTGAATGGTACGAGTGATAAGAATTTTGGGTATGGGAAGGTGAATGTTGTAGTAGTGGCCATGTATCCCCCGAATCTTCATAGGGGTTTGGGTGATGTGGATGTCGAGGGATATGTCCTGAAGGTCCTCCTCTCATTGGTCCTTTTCCTCTTCCTCGTACACGTGGCAGCATTTTCCTGTTAAAAATCAATTCAAAAACAATACTAATAACTTAATAATGAAATGAGTAATCCTAGGTCAATGCCTAGACTCGGAAGTCTAAGGAATGTGCTCGTGTAAGTATGAGATTAAACGCAAGAAGGATAGTGTTTAATTCTCTCAAACCTTGGCTGTGATACCAACTTGTCACACCCCGGATTTCCTATCCAAATCCATACACCGGTGGGCCTGGGTGGGGAGTATCGTGACGTCAGTTGATAACATCATTGTAAATTAAACACGACACATCGGGAGTCTTGGAGTAAAATTACTATTACCGAATGTTCGAAATACAAAATAATATACAGGCTCGTAATAGAAGATCCACAGGCGGATCATAAAATGTACAAAGAAAGAATATAAAACAGACTTTAGGGCAGATCTAAGGATTTGCAAGATCCTCTTATTCACTACCGAGCAGCTTCCGGCCTATTTCGTATTGTACCTGCAAGCTTAGTCTTTTGAAAATACGTCAGCTTTCGCTGGTAAATACACCCGACTGACTCATTTTGAAAACATTTTATAAATTAGATTTAAGTGCACAGGGCACAAATCTTTTATAACTTGGGAAAGTTACTTTGTAACCTTGTTAACAGATTCACATGTTTGTCCATACATACAGGGCCCAGTACAGAGACCGAGACATAATTAAATACACACCACTTAGAACTCACAGAGGAGTTATCCCCAACGTTTTGGGTAATTTGCATTTGAGCGTCTGTCAGGTGTATGCCTACATCCCGCGCTAAGGTCGTGGCCATTATCTAATGTAATGAGCCGAGGATATCCAGGACACGGTAATTTAACCCCCGACGTTTAAGTTATCAAACCAAACTGATTAAAACGAAATATGCGGATTTACTAGCCACAATCCGGCATTCGATTGATCACATTTCCGACCAAGCGGTAATAATTTACCGTATCCCAAGCCCGTATAGGAAAAATAATTCAAGAGTATTTACCTGAATTAGCCTTGTTTAAAATGCAAGATTATAACCCAATGAGCTAAGTGCAGATAACATTTACCCGAAGGCTCTAGTCTGGATTATGGCATAAGCTAACCAATTAAATACTAACGGTCTTATTTAAGTAATAGACTTAGACCGAGTAGTGTACAGGATCAAAACGTATAACGCTTGATTAAACGATGATCGGATAGAATGTAGTTTATACCCAACAAGTACCTTGACTTGTATATAATGGGTAAACAATTAACATTCTGGATTTTGAGTTTAAAATGATAAGGTTAAACCCCTTTGGTTAATTTTCGTAACTAGTTACATATGCTTAACCGTACGCATATTAGCGATATCGGGTAACCGGATAAGTCATGGACAAGTTCTATATGCCATTATATTTCAAATAAGTTGTAATATCAGTAGGATATCAACTTATATGCCCGTTAAGGTTTTAAAATGAAATTATGCCTCATAAGGACATTTCGATAATTTCATACCTTATAAAAGGAACTTGAATATAATTAAATGTTTAAAATTATAAATATTCTGGAAAAATATTTTATTTATGATATAATATCAGTAGGATATCAATTATATGTGTAATTTATATTTTATGACCAAACTATCCACTGAAGGGGCATTTTGGTCATTTTACACAAAGTTTATAAATTATTTGGGATTCTGAGTTTATAACATGTACCTACTGTAAAAATATTTAAAATAAGTTTTAGAATCATTAGGTAACAAGTCTTGGTCAAATAATATGGTTTAAAACCATACTATGCGCCGAAAGGGCGCTTATGTCGTAAAATGACGTTTTATGGGATGTTTAATGAAAACTGATGTTGAGGTCAGATTAAAATGTCTTAGATATGTTATTTAATATAACATATCATTAAGTAAAGGATTTACCTTGAAAAGATTTGATTAAAACCATTTTATAAGCAAGAAGGGCTAAATCGTCATTTATCGACACAATTCAAGGACATGCTTGCAAACTTAGTTTATAATCTGATTTAGCATCCCAAATATTCCTACTTATAATATTACATCAGTAGGAAACTTATTTTTAAGTTCATTATCGTTAAAACCTTGATAATGCAACTTTAGATCAGTATCTAACTAATCTAAATCGGGTCAGAATCGAAAGTCAAAGTAGAAGTCAAACTTCACGACTTTCGGTTGCGAACCGACCCTAGAACTGAAATTGATGAGCCGAACATGTTCTTACATGATCTAATAATTAATACCAACTTGTTTAAGTGTCAAAACAGGTTTCATAACATATATAGGATCAATTTGTGATTTTTCCAAAAAATGGCCTGTTTGACTTTTTAATATCTTAACTTTGACCCGTCAATTGGTCTAGCAAACGTGATCTTCAAAAGGTGCCCGTTATAGGGATTAACACCTAATTTATTATGGTCACTTATCCATGATCGTTATGAGCAATGGCTGGACCATAATAGTCTTAACCGAAAGTCAAAGCGTTTTTCGTAAAACGCTTGACTTTTGGCTATAAAAGCCTATAAACGAAAATGCACAAGGAAGGAACACTTACAAGAGGTTCCTAGAATGCAATAGAACTAAGTTGGATGCTCCTTTCAGTTAGGAACTTCCAGAGGAGGGAGAAGAGTTGAAAATGAGAAAGGTGCAAGTTGAAATGGTGAACTTTGGCACCTATTTATAGTTGGAGAGCTTGAAGGAGGGGAAGCCAGGTGCTAAGGGGTGTAAGAGGGAGCTTACAAGTGTCCTAAAACATGGTATAGCAGTTTGGGAATCTATAGTTTCGAGTTAGTTGGTTTTTGGCAACATGTGTGGAGGCCAAGCAAAACTTTCTGCAGAGACAGGCCTCTCGTGCCCCGTGAGAGGCCAAGCCTTGCCTCTCGCGCCCCGCGAGTGCCCCATGGCCAGTTTCAAAGTTTGACACTTTTAGCCCCTCAACTTATAAAACCTCCTAGAACCTCCTAAAACACCGTTTTAGCACTTTTAGTCCTCCGTAGCCAATACTTGGCATACCCGGGATTATGCCCGGACATTTTCGAGCTCTGGGTTCGTTAAAGGTTCACTCAGAGGTATAAATTAACATGTTGACACTTTTAACCCCTCCAACGTCCAACTTTTATTTAATTACGGATTCAATCCCTTTCGTCCAACAAATGGGACATATGAGAGTTAGGACTTCGTAAACGATCACTCAGAGACTCGTTATAAGCATGTTGACTCCGATGTCACTCAGAGGCTCGTTATAAGCATGTTGACTCCGATGTCACTCAGAGGCTGGGCATGGTGACACAATGGTCACTCAGAGGCCAAGTTTTAAGCATGTTGACACTAACGGTCACCCATAGGCTATGTTTTAAGCATGTTGACACCAACGGTCACTCAGAGGCTATGTTTTATGCATGTTGACATCAGAAGATCACTCAGAGACTTAGTTTGAGCATGTTGACACTTTTAGTCCTTGATAGTCTTTAATAGACTAAAAATAAAATACAACACGTGTCACTATACTATTGGACACGATTTTACAGGGTGTTACATTAATAATTACTAGAGCTTGTCAAAGTGAAAAAAATGATATGAATTTGGTTTGGGAATTTAGTTAAAATGGTAGCCTAAAAATAATGTCTACCGGATACTTGATGAAATGCCTAAGTGAGTTCGTTGAACCTATTTGTGCATTTGCATACGTTAACATATAGTTGACTTTTAAAAGTCAAACTAACCTATTATATGATCAAATGGTAATTTTGATATAAAATTTTGTAAGTTGGGATAATCGTGTTAAACGAAGACTAATCTAACCATCTTGCGAATGGCAAATGATAGTTCGACGCTTGACAAGCTAGGTGGAAGCTTGGGAAGACACAGGTCAAACGAATCTAGTATGGGGGGAAAAGCATAATCGGATGCAAAGTAAGTAAAGCTTACATCATTCTAGTAGAATAGCAACTTATTGTATTGGTTAAGAATAAGGTAAATTAGTATTTGAAATATGATGTTCTGACATGGAATGATACAGGTCGGAACAAGTGAAAATGGTGAGAAACCATATTTGATGGTAAAAAGGGGTAAAATGGTAATTTGGTCATGTGATGACGAAAAAACAAGAGTTTTGATTAAGTTACCTTGTGGTGTAAACCATAATGGGTAATGAGGGTAATATGGTAATTTGATTACAAGTTAACGGATAAAAATTAGTTTATGAAAAAGACACTCTACGGCATAAGCCATGATGGGTCAAAAGAATTAAGAAATGATTTTTAAGTAATATGATCATATGGTGTAAACCAAAACGAGCTATATTGATGAGATGACAAATAAATACCATCTACAGACCAAAGGTCAAAATGTGATTTTAGCACCATTTGACAATAATGACTAATGGTCGTTTGTCGAGTTTTGTGCTCACAGGGAAAATAGCGTATGGCTTGCATCACTATTTATTTAGCAATTAATCGTGCAAGGTAGTAAAACGGGTCAATGCTATGACCCGAGCTAGGTATGTCTACTGGGTCAAACTTTCAATAAGGACTTAAGGTCCGATAAGAATTAAACAAGTCATGGGTGGACATTGAGTCCCTAAAGTAAGGTATATCTAATAAGTTTGAATTGTAGATATTATGTTCTTAAGAACATACTGATTTATAAATAAAACAATTATTAAAGGTGCTCACTTTGTCAAAATGTGCTCTTAAAAGTCCTTCGTCATAGAAAGGACTAAAGTTTACCAAAATGTCCTTTAATTTGCAAACCGGGCAAACGGCCCTTCAGGGTGGTTTGAAAATGAGTTTTATAAATGAGTAAATCCTTTCGGTAGCGTAAAAGTGAAAGGTATAAGCCTTTTTGGTCTAATGCCTCGTAATGGGTCTCTTTAGTAAATTGTCGAGACGAATGGTAGAATTCGGAATATTTGATTTTACCATATCAAATCCACCACAAATATAGTTGTGGTGGACGATAAAAAGAAGTATTAGTGTGGAAATAGGAGGTAAGGAAAGAAGGAGCGAGATTTAAGCTCAAATGCTTAAATCCCTTAACGGGTCAAAATGAATATGCGCATAAACCGGGTAATGGTTGCGTAATTCATAAAATTTATGAATCCAGGTTAAGGATTTCTAGTTAAATATTTAGGTAAACATTTTACGGACATTTAGAAAAAAGTTTCGAGTGAAACGGATGAAAATTGAATAAGTTACGTAAGTTTTCGTAACAAAAACGGCAAACAAGGAAAAGCTGCAGAAGCCCACCATAAGCTACGGTGAGCTACCGTAGCTTACGGTAGGCAGCTGCTGATAGAAACAAATTATTCATGTCGTAAGCTACAGCGTAGAGCCATAGCTCGCGACCGGATATTTCACAAAAATGTTGTTTTGGACCTTAGGGTTTAATATGTTGTGTTATAAACTCCTTATAACTAACTATTTCATAATTTATGAAATATAGGTATCGAATTGAATCACCGGACGATGATCAAGCTCATTGAAGAACCAAACACGATCAAAGATGAAGCTTCCGCATTTCGTTTAAAACGTTTATCAAATCGAACTATGTTAATATGTTAAAACATTTTGAAATACTTGTGAAGTTCAAATTAAACTATAACTTCGGATCGTTATATTTGCATTATGCTTACATTAATATAATAACTTTTATAAAAGTTATCTTTTAAACTTATGGGTCTTACATCAGTAACAATAATAAGAATTAACATAAGAAAACTATTAAAAAATTTAATGTAAACAAAAAAAAGTTAACTTAAATAAACATCTTAATATAAATAAAACAATTAAAAATAATAAAAACAAATTAAATAAAAAGAAACTTACAAATGAATATAAATATTTATATGTATTAGGCTACAAACTCAGCATTTTTAAAACATTTTTCTCTTTCTTTTTGTTAAGGCTTTAAGCCCTAAGTTTGAACAAATAAAAAAAGTTAGAGAGAAAAAAATATTGTCATTTCTCAAGCCAAAGACGAATGTGTTAACAAGTAAGCATAAAACCATTAGAGCTATAACAATTTTAATGTATTATTTAGGATTGTAAATATTCTATATACAAAGATAGTGATGTGCCAAACAAAATATATATATATACCTCTGTAAAAAAAATTATACATATGCAGTGCATGGTTGTACATAAACCCTTTCAATAGGTACAATGCGTTTTAGACACAAAGAAAAGTTTATATATAATAATAAATAATGTAATATAATATAACTTGAAATTAAAAAAGTAGCTTTATTTATCATGTTTTAGTTCTTTAAGTCTTAACCTTTTAAATTCATGTTTAACCACATTTGTTTAATCTTTGAACACAATTAATTCCATTTCATTCAATCATGTATTCATCCACCGCCAACACACTCTCCTATTAATATCTCTGATTCCTTCCATCTCCAACAACAATTGCTTGCATTTCCCATCATCTCACTTTCTCTCACTTCAATTCCAGGTTTTCTTAACTTGTTTCTACAACAACCAATCTTAAATCTTTAACATATCTCAGTCACAATGCATGCACATAAAGCAACATCTATGTTCTAACCCACTAATTTCTGCGTCTTCTTGTTGGTTTTTAGGGTTTGGAATTGTGGTGGAAGAAGCATGAATCAAGCTATAACTGAAACAATGGTTAATGGGTATTCTTCAAAAGTTGTTGTTGATGATCCCAAACTGCTTCAAGACAGAAAAGCTGCTATTCGCCTCATGGGTCCCTCGAAATTTCAGGTTTTTTTTGTATTGTTTTTATTTGGGGGGGTTTTGCAATTTAATTAATTAATACCCTTGTTGGAATAAGTTGTGTTGTTAGTGTTCATGGGATATTATGATGTCATAATGTGGTGTTAGGAGTTGTTGCAGGTGGAAAGATTTGGTATTTAGTTTAGTTGTTGATGATTATAAATGGGTATATGCTGATGATTTATGAAGTTGTTGCTAAACCTAGGGGTGCTAACAAGCCCAACCGAGCTCGAGCTTGATTAACTTACTCGAGCTCGACTCGTGTTTCTCAAGCTCAAGCTCGGTTCGTTTATTATCTATCAATTAATATACTAAATAAAAATAATAGATTCGTTTAGGCTCGGAAGCTCGATTAGTGAAGCTCGGGCTCGTTTACTGAACGAGCTTTTTTCTAGGTTTGGGCTCGGCTCTTAAACAAGTTTATATAAGCTCGGCTAAATGTTATTAGATATTAATAAAATCGAATATTACACTAAGGCTTGAGGAGCCTGACGATCTTCCCATGCCAGGCTCGAGCTCGATAAATAAACGATCTTTATTTTAGGCTCAAGCTCGGTTCGAGCTCGATAAGGCTCGGCTTGTTTCAAGCTTTTTTCGAGCCGCTCGAGCTCGACTCATTGGTAGTTTCTCAAGCTCGAGCTTGGTTCGTTTATTATCTATTAATTAATAAAAATAATAGATTCGTTTAGGCTCACAAGCTCGATTAGTAAAGCTCGGGCTCGTTTACTAAATAAGCTTATTTTTAGGTTTGGGCTTGGCTCTTAAACAAGTTTAAATAAGCTCGGCTCGTTTACTAGACAACTTTAAATAAAGAGGTAAATGTTATTAAATTTTAATAAAGACGGATATTACACTAAGCCTCATTGAGCTTGACAAGCTTCACATGCCACGGCTACTCGATAAATAAACTAGCTTTATTTTAGGCTCAAGCTTGGTTCGGGCTCGATAAGGCTCGGCTTGTTTCGAGCTGATCTCGAGCCGCGCGGCTCATTTGCACCATAAAACCTGGTTTAATGCTTTTGATTTTAAGTATCAATAGTTGGAGTCAAAAATATTGATTTGGGACCTACTTTAGTAACTATGTTTGATATTTTTGATCATGAAGTGCGATAGATATATAATAAACTTTTAAGTAGAGAAGCGTGAGAACTGCATAATACATTTGTATGTAGTGTGTAGTGTTTCGTAAATATAAGGGGAGTTAGAAAGAGAGCGGGTAACGGGTACATCACTGTCTTTTGTATCAGAGTTAAAGCAAAAGGTAAAAGGGTTTATACGATTTTTGCGGTTTTTGCAGTTCTCTACTTAGAGTTGGTTATGTATTGAGCAACCCTTTTGTTGACCAAGTGTATAAAATACCCAATACAAAACTTTTGGATCAAAACGAAAGGTGACATAAATATAAATTTAGAATGTTAATGTTATGTTATCTTATAAACCGAACGTGATCTATGAGTCTGCAAATGGTAATTTGGTTTTCGTGTTCAAAATTTTCTTGCACTTTATACTTTTTACCGAATTGCTAATGCATAGTAGTTACATTCTTATTGATCTGATTGTTTGTAATCGTTTCATTGGTTAATTTGTAGGTAATCGCAGATTTTGACAATACGCTGACAAGGTTTTGGGTTGATGGAAGTCGAGGTCAATGTATGCTCACCATTTCTTTATAAACTTTGAATGCTTTTGTTGTTATTATGAGTTTTTTTAATGTAATTAAACCTTTTTTCTAATTACGCTTGTAGCCAGTCATGGGCTCCTACAACAAGAGAACCCTGTGTACAATGCTAAGAGAGATGAACTATTTAACTACTATCATCCGATAGAATTTGACCCACAACTTCCAATTGATGAAAAAACAAAGCTCATGGAAGAGTGGTATGTTGACTACTTACACGCTCAAAAGTCAACACTTTAATATTTCAAGCATATATTAGTAGGGCTGCATAAGAACCGAACGAACACGAACAAGATCTTGTTCGTGTTCGTTTGTTAAGGAAAATAAGTGTTCACGAACTATTCATGAACACTTACCGAACGTGATTTTTTTTCGTGTTCGTTTGTTAATTTTAGGTAACGAATGCACACAAACGTTCAGGAACACAAACGAACATAAGCTAATGTTCATACACACATATGAAAGCAAACGAACAGAAACAAGCGTTCATGAACATAATATATAATACACTGATACTTATTAAATATTTTATTAATCGGAATTTTGAAGTATTTAAATAAAATATAAGATCAAAAACACTGATGAACTTTTGAACACAAACATGTTACCGAACGTTCACGAACATAAATGAACGAACGCGGTCTTTGTTCATGTTCGTTCATTTAACTAGACGTACGAACTCTCTTGTTCGTGTTCGTTCATTTATTAAACGAACGAACACAAACTAACTTCCCGCCGAATGGTTCACGAACTGTTCCGCTGACGCTCGGTTCGTTTGCAGCCCTAAATATTAGTACTTCAAGATAATTATGATAAACATTTAAGGTAATTTTTTTCTAATAATACAGGTGGGGTAAGACCCATGGTCTTCTTATTGAAGGAGGTCTTACATATGATGCAATAAGAAACTCTGTATCGAGTGCTCTAATTGCTTTCAGAGAAGGTGTTGTTGAGCTTTTCGAGTATTTAGAGGCAAGTTTTTAGTCTTTTTTCTCTTACTTTTAGGCATCATCAAAAGGGTTTATTTAGTAAAACCATTGTTTTCAAAACCGGACTGGAACCGGCTACATAACCGGTTCAGTTGGGTCTTTTTGAATCGGCCGGTTACCAGGCAAACCGGTTGTACCAATGAACCGAACCGAGTGGTTAGGACCCGAATTATTTTTTTTCTTTTAGTTTTTTCCCTTTCAATATATTATTTACCGATTCATTTACTACTTGAGGCTTCATATTTTCTTTGTTCAAGCCTTTTTATTTTGTTCCACACCAATAGATAAAGTAATTTCATATTTTGTTTCAGTTAGTTTTATATATACTGAACAATAACGTGTGTGATTAGGGACAACGTAACCCATGTGTAATTATGCAAATAATTAGGGTTTAACCCAACCCATGCGTAATTATGCAAATAATGTGCGTAATTATGTATTATAATGTGCCTAATTTAAAAATGAACGTACCGCCAGCCGGCCCCTCAGCAAGAAGCTAAGACGCCAAGCTGGGAAATACGACACTGAACCAAAATAGAAACGAAACAAAAAAGTCTTGATACTTACACATTATAAAAACAATTTAGTCAAACAGTATCTTTTATATGTACAGGAGAGAGACATTCCGGTTCTCATATTTTCAGCAGGTCTAGCAGATATTATTGAGGAGGTAAGTTAAACCACTGCCATGTCAGCGTTCCTGTATGCCAGCTGGCAAATAGCACCTTACTTATAACTGTGATGTTCATTCTCAATTTCATCAGGTTCTTCGTCAAAAACTTCATAGAACTTTCAAAAACGTTAAGATCGTATCAAACCGGATGAAATTCAACCAAAATGGCAATCTAGTATCTTTTACAGGTAACATAGCTGCTGCTAACATGTGTAAATGAATATATTATAATGACTTTAATAATCTTTTAAGTTTTTAACCATTGTTTTGATTTTGAAATCTGCATAGGGAAGTTGATTCATAGCTTGAATAAAAACGAACATGCTCTTGATATGGCTGCATCTTTGCATGAGGAGTTAGGTGAAACTGATGATCAAATAATCGATAGCGCGTCTCTGAAAAAAAGAAATAACGTGCTACTTCTTGGTGATCATATGGGAGATCTAAGAATGTCGGATGGTTTGAATTACGAAACTCGCATTTCTGTTGGATTTTTGTAAGTCAATATTATTGTTTCAAGTCATCAACTTTTGTTAGGGGTGTTAAACGGGTTGTGTTTGCGTGTTAGCGGGTCCAACTCGACCTGAACCCGAAAATTTTACATGCACCGAACCCAAAAATCATGTCAAACACATGAACCCGAACACGATTCGTATATTCGCGGGTTGGTCCGAACACGAGCTGTTTAACCTGATTTTTTTCTTTCTTTTGCATATTAATATTTTAAATATAAATTTTTACAACAAAAAAATATAAATGTATGTAAAACAAATACATTATAATTATAAAATCTTATGTCAGGTTCTCTTTTAAGTTATAATTATTGCATAAAATACCCAACCAATTTAACTTATGACATAAAAACAAATTTTGAAAATTAAAATTTAATATAAATAGGCTAAAGGGTTCAACCCGCCAGGTTTGTCACGAGCCCAACCTGTTTAGCTAAACGGGTTCGCGGGTTCAACCTGATACTGACCCAAACTCGACTAGGCTAAATCCAAACCCATGAATTTCGTGTTAGGTACGTGTCGTGCCAGTAACTCACACCCTTGATTTTTGTATCCGAAATATTTACTTTAATCATGCCTGCCATTATTAAATTTTATCTTCTGGCAGCCAAAAATTACAAATTTGTAATTATATTGTTTGCTTTTTGCAGGAATCACAACATTGAAAACTCTCTTGATAACTACCGCAAAGGCTATGACATTGTGTATCTAGTGAGTGTGAATATATATATATATATATATATATATAGGATTCATTTCAGATGAGAACTCCGAGTTGCGAGAACAGCAAGAACTCCTACTTCCCATGCGAGTTTTTCAACCAAATTTTGCATAAACGTAGATTAACATGTAACTAAGACATTTGTGAAAAAAAAATTAAGAAAAAATCGATGAGCCGGTATTTATTCGACATGTAAGTTTGATTTACACTGATGTAAATTTGGGATCAAAATTGATGACGTCACCAGTAGAAGAATGTTACGGCTGTGTAAATTTGTTTTACACCGATGTAAGAATTCGTGTATGATTTGTTTTTCAAAGTTGCATCAAAATTAAACATTTCATCAATTTTTTTCTAAAAAAACCTTTATATTAATAAGTTCTCAAGTTCACACAACTTAACCTATTTCTCATTTTAACCCTTCCCTATATATATATATGTGTGTGTGTTACTGAAGTAAATAATCACTGCCTCAAGTTTCATCTTGTAATATATTATGATTTTGTGCAGGATGATGCACCGATGTCGGGGGTCGTGAAGCTTGTCTCAGAGCTGTTTCCTGCAAGTGATTAAACTTTCAGTTAGCTGAAATCATGGTGTCATTTTCTGGTCCTTTTCGTCTTGTATGCATCAAGTTTACTACGCAAGCAATCCTTTGGGTCCCGTAATGATTGTCTTCATTAACCGACTCGACTTATTATTTGGTTTTCTTTAGACATGATGCTTGTGACCCTATTATGTTAGTGAAGGAATGGGTGTCCTTCCAGTTATTGCAAATAAACAGTTCTATGAATGCTTCATTAAAAACATAATTTTCAAAATTTTGGATGTTGATAAGTTTCTCCATAAACTACATTTAGGAGTGAAAAATAGTCAACTCATCATCGTTTGTAGATGACAATGGAGGCATGTGGCTTGCGGTGTATGTCTTTAAACATAATGGAGGTATGCAACATATGCTGTAACACAATTCTCGAAATAGGCCGACGTGTTACTATTACAGAGAAAATACACAAAATCATAATTCCATAATATAATTTAAAGTGCAAAAAAACCATCCTTAAATAAAGTACAAAGCTTAAATGAAATTACTCGATATGTCCCAAAATGCCTTTTAAACATGTCGGCACAACGAAAGAGAATGGCAACCATGAGTGGTGAGACAGTATAATAAAATGCGATCCCAAGTTTATATGAAAAAGATTTCACTTGTTTCAAACTTAACTACAACATTATTTTGCAAAACCATTAACTTTTATAGTTTAGAAATTAGAAAGCAATGTAGTTGTTGTAAAAGAATGTTATAAGGTAATTTAGAAAGTGGATGAAAAGAAAATGTTTCAAGGGAAAAGAAATATTTTCATAGTATTAACATATGAGCTTATCCAACAGGTTAGGTTCAATATCAATGTTGCACGAGCTTAAACTCGAAGTAGTTATTCTTAGTATACAGTAGTAACATATGCCTCAAAAACTTCACATCTGATTCAAAATTGCTATCTAATAATAACATTCTAACCACAACACAATCTAAACACAAATGCTTGTTCAGATTTTCTCATTTCTTCCTTTTCACAACCCTAACTATCCTCCTATTGGATTTTTCACCACCGGAGCCTAACGAGAAACTCCCGCCACCACCATTGAAACTAGATGACTGAAACAAATTCTGAGGCGCCGTTGCTTGGTTCGACTGGCCACCAAATTGGAAAGGAACCACTGTTGGGGTTAGGGTTTGTGTTGGTGCTGCTGTGGCTGTACCGAACACGGACCCTGGTGCACCCACAGAAGCTTGACCAAACGGAGAAACAGGACTCTGAGTTTGCATCGAGTCCTCAGCCATACTGTCTTCCATACTCATCTGATCATCGTTATTATTATTTGGTGATGTGGCGACCACTCCAAAAACAGGTGTTGAGTTTCCGAAAACAGGCGGGCCCGAAAAAGATGAGCTGGTAGCACCACCTGTCGCAAATGAAGGCGTGGGTGTAGGAGATGCTCCAAAAGCAAACACAGAAGACGATGTAGAAGAATTTTGTGGTTGCCAAGTGGAACCGAATATGCTAGTAGTGGGCCCACTAGCAGAATTAGCAGCTTTGGTCTCTGAAGTGGGGCCCAACGAACCGATACCAAAACTAGGTGATGAACCAAAAAGAGTACCGCTTGAAGATGCCAGTGTGTTTGTCTGAGATCCATTGGTGATATTGAAGAAAGATCCCGGTGACTGAAAAGTGGTGGTGGTTACGGTAGCTGAAGGAGAACTGAAGCCAAAGAGGCTACTTCCGATGGTTGTGGTGGTAATAGTAGCGAAAGGTGATATGGTGGTGCTGGTATTCGCAGTTTCGGCCGTTGAAGTTGTCGGTGCTGTTGAATAAGCTGACCCAAAACTGAAAACTGTAGGTGGCACAGAAGTAGAGATACTAGCAGCAGTGGTAGCGGCGGCGGTGAACATGGCGGTGCTAGCAGTAGTGGCGGTGGATATAGTGGCGGAAGTACTGGCGGGAGCTGGAAAGGGAGCACTTAAGTTCTCGGAAGCAGTGCCAAACAAGAAACTACCACCTGTTGACTTCTGATCATTTCCATTTTCATTCACGCTGCACAAACATTAAAGAAAAGAACAAAGAGGATTACGCTGCAAATGAACCAAACGTTCAGCAAACCGTCGGGAAGTTCGTTTGTGTTCATAGAACGCGAACGAACATGAACAGGGGCCGTTTCACTCATTTATGTTCGTGAACGTTAGGTAACGTGTTCATTTGTGTTTGATAGTTTATTAGGGTTTTTAACTTTTATTTTTTTATTTAAGTACTACAAAATATCCGATAATAAATGATTTACTGATATAAGTGCATTATGTATTAGCGTTACTCCTTACTTGCTGGAAACCCTAGTTAATAATTGTCCTTCCCGCTCTCAATCCAAGCAGAGGTGACTACTCCCCCAATTTAGGGTTTTTGCGCTCGTGTTAACGAACGAACAAACACGAACACGTTCATTTCCTTAATGACTGAACGTGAACAAAAAATCTCGTTTAGTAAGTATTCATGAACAGTTCGTGAACACATTATTTCCTTAACAAACGAACACGAACAAGGCTGTGTTCGTGTTTGTTTGCAGTCCTAAAGAGGATCCATATATATCAATTCAGCTATAAAGCAACTAACAAACCGAAACAAGTAAACAAATTTTCTAACCTGGTTGAGTAGTTTGTTTTTGGATCAGAACTAGACATCGGTTTGAGTTCTGAAGGTTGGTTAGCAGAAAACGGGACTGGTGTCGCATTTTCAGCGGTTTTAACAAACGACAAAGAGCTTAAATCTTTTTCTGGAGCAATGTTCTCCGTTTGCAAGGTTGATTGTGGGAGCACAGATGAATGTATGACTTCAGCATGTCGTGTAACTTTTTCAATTTCCGGTAACATCAGATTATTATTATTTTCGACCAACGTATGCGTTTTAGAAACTTCCGGTGGCGACGGAGTTTTAATGATGTCAGCGATAGAGCTCTCGGGTTTATTAATTTTTACCAATGAAAAGGACACACACCCATTATCATGAACGTCATCATCGATCTTAACTGTATAATCATTTGCACGCTTCTTCCGAGGAGGCTCTTCTTGAACCTTGGAGGGCAAATCAGTAAATCCAACTGGTGCTTTACCTTTTAAAGAACCTGTTGACTCATCATTGACTAAAGTCAACATGCTATTTGGTACCGGAAACTTCCTTGAAACCTTAGCTTCAGTTTTATTTTTTTCTTTCAGGCTCGGTTTTTCAAGGTGTTGTAATATTTTGTAGGCTGTTTGGGTGGACTTTGCGGGAACAGAAGCATAGCCTGAAACTTTTGGTTCGGTTTCATTATATAAAACCAGACTCTGGCTTGAACCGTCTTGTTAAAAAACGGTGTATCCAAGTTCTTTCTTGCCTTTTTGTGATGAAACGTTAGCTTTCTGTCGAATCCTACGCAGCGGGCCACCTGATTCAATAACATCGTCTAATACAGAACTGTTACGTTTTAGAGCCTGAGGTAGAATATATGGAAACACAGTTAGGAAAAAACACTGAAGATGAGACAAATTGCATAAAAAGTTAAAAAAAATTTTGGTCTTAACACAACTTGTAAGCTAACCAGTTTCATGCGCCACATCTAAGTCAACATGATCAAAGTTATCATTTTGACCGTGTAACTGGTTACATGCATTACCCTGAATCAAGTTTTTTTTGAGTAAAATGTCATTTAAGTCCCTGAGGTTTGGTCAGTTTTGTGTCTTTTGTCCAAAGGTTTGTTTTTTCGCATCTGGATCCAAAAGGTTTAAATCTTGCCCTTTTCATCCAACTCGTTAACTTCATCCATTTTCTACGTTAAGTACGGGGTATACCGTCTTTTTAGACATCTTTTCAATAAACTAAAAATACTGTAAGAAATAAAATCAACAAATGTGGATCTTTATTTCTCGACTTAATGGTGAAAAATGGATGGAGTTAACAAGTCGGAAGAAAATGGCAAGATTTCAAACTTTTTGGATCAAAATGCGGAAAAACAAAACCTTTGGATGAAAGTCGCAAAACTGACTAAACCTCAGGGACGAAAATGACATTTTACTCATTTTTTTTAAAGTTTTGTGCCTTTCGGGTTAAAAACAAGCGTGTTAACCAAAATAGATCCGAAATCCAACCAAAGTTGGTTACCTTATGATGCAATTTGCCTAATTCTAAAATGTCCGAAAACACACAATTACCATTTTGCCCTCATGCCCAAGTCGGGAAGATGTTGATGCAACACCATGACCGTAATCTGATCTAATTCCCTGAAAATTACGTAAGCATAAACGTATTCGACTCAGTAAAATTGAGAAGTAAGTTCATTACAGATATGCAGATCAACTGATCAAGCGAACCTTTTGACTAAAAGTTGGACTTCTGGTGTATGGTGTGTGAGCCATGGTGTACATTGCTGATCTGCCTCGAGATCTTGGTGTCATAAAACCGTTTTCAAGATCCCGTAAACTGTTTGCAGCCTTTTGTGCCGCAGGTGTGATTGGTGTTCTTTGAATCAACATTGACCTGGACCCCATGTAAGACTTTGCCAGCTCAGCAGGTGAAGCAATTTCCTTGATAACCTGTAGAAAGTAAAATAATATACTGAATGTATATATTAAAGACGGGGAAGCATATGATAGGCAACTAACTGTTTGCTTATAAGAAAAATAATTATATGTGTGTGTGTGTATATATATATATATATTATAAAAGGTGTGGATTGATGAATAGTATCCACACATTTTACACTTTCACCCCCTATAGTTTACTCAGCTTACTTCTTAGACCCTAAACTTTAATAAAGTTATCAAACAGCCCTTAAACTTCAACATACTTTCTTTTACACTTTCACCCCCTGTAGTTCACTCAGTTTACTTCTTAGATCCTAAACTTTAATAAAGTTATCAAACAACCTTAACCTTCAAAAAACTTTACTTTCGACTTTATTTTTATGTTTTACTCTTTCGGTTGTTATACCGGGCATCAAACAACCCTTAAACTTCAATAAACTTTTCTTTTGGCTTTATTTTTATGTTTTTCTCTTTCGGTTGTTATACCGGGCATCAAACAACCCCTAAAGTTCAATAAACTTCTCTTTTGACTTTATTTTTACGGTTTTCTCTTTCGGTTGTTATACCGGGTGCCGGTATCGTATCGATACCGTAATGGACCGAACCGATGTCGACCTAACTCCCACTGCAACGTGCGGGTAATTTTACTAGTTACAAACGACAAAAAGAGACAAGCATGAACAGATTACTTACTTTTGAAGCAACAATAGGAGTTGAAATAGTAGCATGGAAGTTATCCCTTGCAGCTTTTTCCAATGAGTCATCAGAAGGTGACTCGGTAGTTCTTGAATGCAACAATGAAGTCAACCGCCGGATTTCAGACCTGTTAACAACAATGTAGGTTCTTTGATGTAGCTTCAGTGGTGTAGAACCATGAGCATGTGTGTAAATATACATACACATACATTATTAAATGACAACAATGTAGGGCTGTCATACGAGAAACACCAACCTAGTAAAGGTTTTTTCCTGCAACATTTGTTCAAGCTCCGATATCCCAGTGGCGGCGGCAGTATTAGCAAGACTATCACTTCGCCTTTCGTCCTGAGGAGCATTATGGGATTCTTCATTAGTCCCTGATCATGTGAAAACTATTTATTGCAAGGGCTTGTGAACTTAAAGCTGATTCACAGGTTAAGTAATAATACAAAGGCTGTTTAATATGTATATCTTAGATCCCACACATGGAAACATTTACAAGTTACAACAAACTTGTCAATCATCAGTTATCAGTTACTGCAAGTAGAAACTTATTTAAAGATGCGACTCATGACACACACAATTACAACTGTATGCCCAATTTCTATACACGAAAAAAACCTATAGACCACAACTCCAGAGTAATGAGTCGATAATCCATTTATCCATTAACACGAAACTCTCATCCTCAAAGGCCAAACTTTCTCACAGTACAAACCAAAGGAGTAAAAACTCCACACAAATAATAAGTATACTATGAATAAGTGGTTTTCTGCAACCAAATTGTATATAAAACTTAAACAGCTAGAAGCTAAAACACGCAGAAAAGAGCATTCGACCAGTAGAAACCGCCAAACCTGTATACCTAAAGGTAAGATCTATGAAACAATCATAGATAAGTAGATCTCAACAGCCAAATTAACCCTAAGCACTTCAAAGCTACAGTAATCATATATCAACCGAGCCGAAACTAACTCCTAATAGCTCAACCAAACAGCAAATAGTCTAACAATCAGCAAATTAAACAAAGGAAAACACTTCAAAAGCCACAACAAACAAAATTCAACCAACTCATCCCTAAATTAGGTCACACAAATAAAATCAATGTAATTAACAGCAGTAGTGTTGAACCTAACGGCAGTTGTAACGACAAAGGAGGAGGACGCCTGCGGAAAGATTCGAACAGCCTATGAGCTCCGGCGTAAACGAGTCTAGAAGCTGGATCCACGAGCTTCTTTAATAAGCTAGGGTTACTGTTTTTAAAAGCGGTGTGAGGGCGATTGTACGGCGTCGCCGGAATACTATGGCGTGAAGGTTTCTTTCGGAGCTTTCCGCCGGCTCCCGTGGTTTGGTACGGGGCGGTTACATTGCCGGCCGTCGCCATTGGGGAAGCTGGAGGTGTTGAATAGTAATTGAGTGGGAAGATTAATTGAACGCTGGACTTGCGACAGAGAAGGAAGAAAGCGACGGGAGTGGAAGATGTGACAAAGTTATTCGTACTTTATTTAACCGCAAAGTTATCCTCGTACCATGTACCTTAAGTCTGCACGGTATACGTCGTAATCGTCGGCCTGCAGTCGTTGGAGACGGGGCGAGTTCTTTCAAAATTATAGCCGTTTAGAACCTAGGGTTTCATACAACATAGAAACGAGGCGGCGGTGGTAAGGTTTCTGAAGGGTGGTCGTCGCCTTCAGAGAGAGTTGCAGCCATGACGGATTTATCCTCTTTGTTCTGATTGTGTACAGATCTGAGCCTCTTTGTTTTTCTTCTTCTTTGTTCTTCTTCTTTAAGTTTATCTGCCGGAGTAGGTGGTGGTGGTGGCTGCTGGAGTAGGTGGGAACCCAATTGCTGCAACAACAAGTCCGCCGGAACAAGAGGTTGAGGAGGGAGTGGGCCTGGGTTTGGGTTGGTAAGGTGGTGTTGCAGAATGGGTAGTGGTTGTGGGGTGGGTGGCAGGGGAATTTAGGGGGTTTTGAGTGGATGGTTGTTAAGGTGGTTAAGAGGAGGAAGATGACGGTGATGGGGACATTGAAGATGGTGGTCCACGGTGGGAGTTTGATTGGGGGAGTGGTGGTTTTGTAGTTAAAAGTGTTCATCGTGGTTTTGTAGTTAAATTAACTAGGTGGGGTCGGGTCGTCACCCATTTCCAAGCTTTCATTCTTGGAGGAGCGTCCTCCAAGGTCTCTGACGCGTTTGCTGACGTGGCGGGTCGTCCTGGAGAGAGGCCCGTCACCCACACCGAGTAGCCTAAGAGGGCGTCCACGGTACATCGTAGGGCAGCGTCAGCCTCCTCTCCATTTCTATTGCAGCATTGGCGTCTCCTTCGTCTTGCTACTGCAGGGCCTCCCTCCTCTCACAACACATATACATACATCACATATATACATATTTTTAGTCTCATCCTTCGTTTCTCTTGTTCCATCATTGGAGGGGAATCTTCTTTGAATGTTGACGTGGTGTTGACTTGGAGGGCATCTTCTAGGGCTTGCCACCTACACACCGAGTAGCCTTAAAGTTTAATGTCTGGATATTTCGTACTTTTTTTAACCGCAAAGTTCCTATGGTTTACAAATATTGAAACTTGGTTCTACTGATTCAATAATTACACGCTTGATCCCGATCAGTGACGGAATTAAAAAAAATCAGAGACATCCCAATTTTTTATTGTATATTCATACAATGTAAATTTTTTACTCTACATTTATAGAATCAAATACACATTAACAACTAAAATTAGTAACTAAACCTTCCCTAAAAACCAATTTCGTTCCTTATGTGCTATAATACTTTGTCTCAGACAGTAATGAAACCAAAAACTTTTAACTAAGGGTCCTAACATAACTTTAATATTAAATGCTAACAAAATAAATTTCTAAAACAAATTCTAAGATATATATATATATAGATATATGTTTAAATGAGAACGTTAAATATCACGAGAACCGTGAGAACGAATGAAAAAACCGCAAAAACTTGGTCAAAAACATTTCAGATTCAATTTTTTTACACTTATCATTATTATTTGAATACAATATTAGAAATTAAATTTACACTATTAAATTTACATGTGTTCGAAAATAATGAAAATTTACACATGTGAAAGTTTACCATTTACACATGTGAAAATTTGTTGTATTTACACATGTGTAAAATTTTTATTAAGAGTGAGTTTGAGAGGAATGTTGAATTATTTAAACGGTAAATTCTTTTTTTAATGTTTTATTTTAACTATAATAAAGTTTATATTGAAAAAATGATTTTAATTGGTTTTTTTATTCTTTCTCAAGGTTTCCGCAATATTTAGTTTTTTTCAAGATAACCCTCCCCTATATATATATAGGGTAAGGTTATTGTGAGAAAATTTAAAAGTGTGAGACAGATAAAAAAGAATCTAAACCATTGGATATTTAATCTAATGGTTGAGATCATAGTGGCAATTCTGTAAATAATGTGACTATTAAACTAACTAATTTTCTAGATTAAGGGTATAAAGGTAAAATTAATATTTTTAAATTAAGAAACTAACATTAATACACATTCAACGTTCCCCCTTCTTTTTTATACATCAATAACTTTTTATACGTAACTCTTTTTTTAAAAAAATTACACCATAATAACGAGTGTTTTTTTATCTTTAATATGAGTACCATATTGATATACTTATGTAGAGTTATTTCTGTTTTTATATATTTAGGGTGTTATTTATGTTTTGATTCTGATTAAAGTGTTGACTGGTGTTATATTAGGGTGTTATTTCTGTTATATTCAATGTTAGGGTGTTCTTTATAAGATGTGTGCCTACAATATAACTGATGTGGTGTTTTTATGAGTTATGGTGTTATTTTTGTTATATTTTTGTTCTTTATAAGATGTATGCCTTCAATATACATGTTGTGGTGTTTTTAAGTTAGGGTGTTTTTATTAGTTAGGGTGTTTTTATGAGTTATATTTCTGTTCTTTATAAGATGTATGCCTTCAATATAAATGTTGTGGTATTTTTATGAGTTAGGGTGTTATTTCAAATTCGAAAATCCCTATAGTAACTGCCAAAAGTCGGTTGCATATATTCATTCCATAATTAGATTTTATTAATTAACTTACACTTATACCCTTAAACTAACAAAATAAAAAGGGACACATGCCACCTCCATAATCTTTCTTATCCTTCTCACACTTTTAAATTTTCTTACATGAACCTCTACCTATATATATATATATTAAGAAAATAGAGGAAAAGATATTTAATATTGAACATTAACAAATAAAATTTTAACCTTTACATAATGTAGTAATTTTAAGTTTTTAACCTATATTAGGAAAAAGAACAATATATAAAAATATATAAATTTTGCTTTGACTAGCAATATGTTGTCAAAAACCTTGCTTTTTGTGCCTGTAGTATCTTTTATAAATTCCAAAAGATAAATATATAATTAAAAAAAGCAGGTCGTCTTCTTCTTTCTTTCTTCACCAGATTGAGCTATTCGCCGGAAAACAAAGAAAAACCACCACTATGCTCTACATCTTCTGATCCATTATCTTTCACTTTTAGTGTTCTCATGTGGTTCCGAGAGCATACAGAGTATCCTAATAAGGGTATACGATACATAAAACGGAGAAGAAAAAATTATATACTTTGCCAAGAAAGTTGAGGGGTATCCCGGGCAACCCCTGACATACCTATAGGTCCACCCCTGATCCCGATGGTTGTAATTTTTGCACTCAGATGTTCCTTATCACTAACCTAAGTAAAAAAAACAAAATGGGATGGGCCCTCCCCTCATCATCTCAATCTCTTTATCTCTCTAAACCCACCACCACCTCCAACCCTACAACCACCACCATACCGTGCCGCACTACTACCTTTAAATACTCCGCTACACTACTACCTTTATTTATAAAGAGCGTGCATAAAGCATATTCACCCTGTAGGTACACAAGAAGCATCCTGCACACGACTGCATCGCACCACAACATATTCCACCAATTCCCTCATTTTTAGGGCTCAGATTCCCCAAACATTCAAACAACTTTCCGCTTCAACAATCACTCAAATTCCAATCAATGGCAACTCCTAATGTTCTCCCGCAAGATCATCTCTCATCATCTTCATTCGATCACACGAAAGGTATTACAAATTCCCCCAATTTGATCGCCACCACAACCTAGGGTTTCATTGCTAACTGTTCATACAGTTTGAATTGATCGATAGTTTAAAGTTAGATTTTATTAGACTATGACGGCTATATTAAGTCTATTATTGATGTTTTATATACTGTATAGGGTATCTAAGTGTATTTAGGTTCTATATATATATTTGGTTGTAATCCTCTAATTATCAAGAAATATCAATTACTTATTCAATAAACTGATGAAAACTAACCCGCATGCTCTTCTTGCAACGACTTACTCACCTTTACAGCAGCCCTCACCTGCCACTAACCCTGCAACTACCCTACCGAACTTTGAACTATTGCAACAACAACTTCAAAACGTCTAACTAATGGCTTCTCAATTGGGTTACCGACTGAATTCCACTTCGTCATCACGTCCACAGGCCTATTTTGGATCTCGTTCTTTCAATACAAACTGTGGTGGTCGAACTTCTCGTGGCAACTATCGAGGCAACTCACGTGGTTCATTTATTCCACGCTCTAGAGATAATGGTGGTGCATGACAATTCTCATGGGCTTCCACTACGGTCATTGCAACCGATGTGGCATTGGTCACTTGCCTTCTCAATGCCTAAATCAGCCTACTATGCAGAATCGGCCCCCGCCCCAGGCCAACTTTACAGCTTTCTCAGACGATGCTTCATCTTCTGGAAACACTTGGAAGCCTGACACTGGTGCAAACCATCATGGAACTCTAGACTTATCAAGCTTAGACAACTCTAAGGCATATCATCGTAATGATTCCTTACTTGTTGGTAATGGTGACTCTCTCCATATATTTCATATTGGGTTGTCCAAAATTCACTCCTCAAACAAAACCTTTAAACTTTCTGATATTCTTCATGTTCCTGCTCTTAAACATAACCTTTTATATGTTCAAAAATTTTGTCTTGATAATGATGTTTATTTTGAATTTCACTCTGCTTTCTTTGTTGTGAGGACGAGTCTACATGAACTATCCTCCTTACGGGCCCCGGTGAACAGGGTTTGTACTCTATTCGCCTTCCATAACTCAAGTCTCTGCCCAAGGTTGCATTCACTGCTGTCAAAGCTTCTTTGAACATTTGGCATCAACGTTTAGGACATCCTCATGCTCAAGTTTTTTGTTCAGTTGTTTCATATTGTTCCTTACCTATTTCGGACAAATTATCTAATAACTTATGTTCTTCTTGTCAAATAGGAAAATCATCCAAATTGCATTTACCCGATTCTAATTTTCGTAGTCCTAATATTTTGGATCTTGTTTATCGTGATGTTTGGGGTCCATCCCTGTCACCATCCTTTGACGGTCACCATTATCTCTTATTATGTGTTGATCAATGCACTCGATATATGTAGATTTATCCCTTAACACAGAATCTAATGTTTATAAAATCTTAACCAATTTCATCACCATGACCGAACGTCAAAACCGCACAAAATTAAAATGTATTCAGTCTGATTGGGGGGGGGGGGTGAATTTCGCTCCCTCACCAACCTTTGTCGCGACCTTGGCATTATTCATTGACGGTCTTGCCCTCACACCAGTGAGCAAAACGGATTTGTCGAACGTCAGCATAGGCACGTTGTCGAAACGGGTCTTTCCTTATTGGCTCAATCAAGCCTTCCTCATCGTTTCTGGCATTTTGCTTTTGAGACAGCCGTTTACCTAATTAATCGGCTTCCTTCTCGTGTCTCCTCCAACAAGTCTCCCTTTGAACTTGTCTTTCATCATAAACCTGATTACTCCTTTCTGCGAGTCTTTGGCTCTCGATGCTTCCCTTACCTTCGCCCCTACAACCGTCACAAAATAGAATTTCGTTCCACTCCCTGTGTTTTCCTTGGCTATAGCCTTTCTCATCATGGCTATCGGTGCTTTGATCCCTCTACTGAACGCATTTATATTGCCCGACATGTCCGATTTAATGAACATGTCTTTCCTTATCAACCTTCACCAAACCCCAACCCCAACCCGTCACCTCTGCCTGCTTCACCATACATCTCAATTTTTCCCAATCCTCCACCCAGCTTTCCATCCGAGCACAACTCTACCCACCAATTGTCTCCTTCCTCACCTACCCACCAACAGTCATCGGCCCCAACCATTAACTCACCACCGAATTCGCCTACCTTGGCCCAATCTTCATCGGACCAAAATCCTGATATGGCCCGAAACCCTGCTGATCCTAACCCTTCGTCCCAAATTCCCACGACACAACACCCAACTAATCCTAACCCTTCTGACCAAAATCCTAATATGGCCCGCAACCCTGCTGATCCTAACCCTTCGTCCCAAATTCCCACGGCCCAACACCCTACTAATCCTAACCCTTCCTCACCCATGGCCCAAGTTCCCTCGACCCAAATTCCCACGACCCTCCTCTTCGGCCCACATACCCACGACCTCCAGGTCTCGACCTCTTAACCTTCATCCAAACCCTAAACAACCTGATCGTTATAATCTGGTTGCCTACATGGCCACTACTTCTCCATCTAACCCTGTTGAACCAACTAGTTTTACCATTGCTAACAAATATGTTGAATGGAGCCATGCTATGTCCGAGGAGTTGGACTCGCTTCATAAGAATGGTACGTCGATTCTTATGCCCCCAGTCCCTAACACTAACATGTTTGATTGTAAATGGGTTTACAGGTTGAAAACAGATGAGCATGGCAAGGTCAGCAGGTATAAGGCACATCTGGTTGCCAAAGGCTTTAATCAACATCATGGTGTGGACTACCATGAGACGTTTAGTCCTGTTATCAAACCTGCTACAATTCAGACCATTTTGTCCTTAACCGTCGCTAATAAATGGTCCTTGCGACAGTTGGACATTCAGACTGCGTTCCTGCATGACGATCTTGCGGAAACTGTTTTTATGCGTCAGCCGCCGGGGTTTGTTGATCCAATTAAACAGGATCATGTTTACCTCCCGAATAAGTCTTTATATGGTCTTAAACAGGCCCCTCTTGCCTGGTTCAATAAATTGTCCGTTGCTCTTCACAAACTTGGGTTTTATGGGTCCAAGATAGATCCCTTGCTGTTTATTCTCAATTCCTCAGGCATTCTGGTTTATCTTCTTGTGTATGTTGATGACATTATCATCACGGGTAACAACTCTGCTACTGTTGCATTGCTTATTAATCGTGTCAATTCCCTTTTTGCTCTTAAGGATTTGGGGCAACTACATTATTTCCTTCGGGTAGAAGTTGTTCACAAGAATTTTGATCTAGTTGTTTCACGGAGGAAATATATTGGAGACATCTTACACAGGTCTGGTTTGGCGGATTGCAAACCCATATCCACCCCCATGAGCACATCTCAGATTTTACTACCTGATGATAGTTCGTTATTGGATGATCCCTCCTGGTACAGGCACACGGTTGGAGCTCTTCAGAATACTACTCTTTCTCGTCCTGACATTGCATTTGCCGTTAATCGGGTTTGCTAGTTCATGCACGCCCTGTAACATCCGTCGAAAAACGGGTTTTCCAAACCCGCTTCGTTTATTAATCGAATAATCAGTTTCAAATTTTCGTTGCTCATTTAATGCTTATTTTAATTTTAAACAATACATAACTAATAAACATTTTAGAATATGGAAATTAAAATTGTTAAAAAATAAAAATAAAACAATTAAAAATGAAAAGGGGCTGCCGGGTTTCGAACCCGGGTCAGCCGGAAGACCTTAACATCTAACACTTAACCACTCCGCCACTTGATGTCTTTGTGTAATCTAGGAAACAAATAAAACATAAGTTCATCTGTGAAATCATCTGTTTTGCGCCAAACTGAAACCGTTCATCGGCTTTCAACATTCCAGACGATTGAGTGATCGTTATTACTGATAATAACCGATGAAAACATTACGACGCACGATCTCAATCAATTCAGCCTTTATTGAACTTGAATTCATATGATTTTCGGGTTTAATAACCGAAATCATTTACTTCCTGATTTACACCGGCAATATCATCATCTCGCGACTCAAAAACACTCACAGAACCTCCAATTTCACTTTCGCTCTATTTTCTGTTCGTCGGAAACGCTTTCTGAACTCGCCGGACTTTCGCCGGAAAACCGTGTCTTTCATCAAAACGGTAAATTTCTCAATTCTTTCATCTTCTATCTGTTGTTAGACTGTTACTAACTCAAACCCTTCAATCAGAATCGGTCCCAGACGACGATACCGGATAATCTGCAATCGCCGGAAAACTTCTGAAAATTTCTAAATCACGCTGTGAATCGGTATGAGCATCTAAACTCTCGGATAACTCTTGTTTAGTCATTCAATTCCACAATTAGTTAATCAAAACTGTTAATTGGTCCTCTCAGACGGAGTTCGTAAAACAGAGCCGACGACTTTGCCGGAGTTCTGAGAAAAGTCATCATTCCGGTACGTTCATTCCCAAAACCTTCCCTATCTATTTCATTTTAATCGGTCATATGTCCGTCAATCGAATTAAACAAGAACAGTAGATTAAATCGTGGTCTGTGTTGTTAACGAAGAAGATGAAGTTTAGACTGTGTATATACTTAATATAAATCGGGTTATATCTCGGGTTAGACATACAGTCCAGCGGTGGACTGTGTGCATTTGAATCATAGAGTCCCGGGTTCGAGTCTGTCCTTGTTCCGATTCGTCACAATATTCAGACTTTTTATAAAACCCAAATATAGAAACTTCCAGTTAGTATATAAGAGAATAAAATCAAGTCTTTTAACCAGGTTAGACACACAGTCCAGCGGTGGACTGTGTGCAACGTTATACAACAGGTCCCGGGTTCGAGACCTGTTATGCACACCGGTTCGATAGAATTAAATTCCTTTTTAAGAATAAATGAATTTTGAATAAATTAAATAGTATATAAATATAATTAAAAACAGAAATATTTCGGGTTAGATACGTAACTCAGTTGGTAGAGCTGCGTGCACGCGTACGGGAGTTCACAAGTTCGAACCCCACTCAGCGCAAACAAATACACGACTGAACCGGTCAACAAGTCAAAGTCAATAGTCAACGGTCAACCCAAAAAGTCAACATTTTTTTTATATTTTTATTTATTTATTTAATTTAAAAATCAATTAAAAATACTTAAAAATAATGTTTTTAAAGTTAGAAAATAACCTTAAACTCACAAAAATATATCTAAAAATCCTATTAAAATTATTAATAAAATCCACTTATTTACCGTACCTTTTCGTTATTATTTAGGTTAGTTAATCCTCGTCGATCAACCCTCTAAACTCGTGCGCATTCAACATCGTCAAACGAACGCACCCAATGTGAGTGAATCTCTACAAATTCCCCGTTTTAATCACTTTTTTTGGGTGTATCATGTGTCATATTATTTATTTCATTTAAACAATTGTGCATCCATCATATCAATGATCAAATGTGTATTCATTATGTATCAACTGTTTGCGTGGTTAATGTTTAGATTAAATTTATCATTTTCGATACATACATTATCATAGGCCGCCGCTCCCCATTACCTATGAGCGTGAGCCGTTCCCCATTACCTATGAGCGTGAACGAGGCGTTGCCAACATACGATCGGCTTCGTTTGATTGAGCCTTGATCGCACATACATTTCATCATAGGCCGTCTGTTCCCCATTACCTATGAGCGGAACCGTTCCCCATTACCTATGAGCGTGAACGTGACGTTGCCAACATTTACATTATCATCCATGTCATATATTCATGCAAGGTGGTTTGTTATTGTATGTTTTTGTTATTGTTTGTTATTGTATGTTATTGTATGATTATTTACGTTTGCTCACATATGATTATTGCACAATTTTTCCATATTAATTATAACAAGAAATCAATAATAAATGTTTTCTAACAAGGTTCACTCGCCAACTTTTGTTGACCCCAAAACCCCCATTTTTACACATGATACAGGTGATCCAGTTGCAGCAAGAAACATATAGGATGGCTTAGAAGAATAAATCGGTTTAGACTTTGGATTGTTTATTTAGTTACTTTTCTTTGTAATTGTATGAACTTGTTTGGAATATTGAGGATGTAATTTTGAATTTAATAAATATGAAACATATTAGTAAACATCATGAGCTTTGATGATAACCCAATTATGCCCCGACTCTTATTCCGCTGCAGGTCGGGGTGTGACAGATTGGTATCAGAGCCATGACTATAGGGATATAGGATAGGTTATTAGACCCTTAGAGCCTATACTATAGTTGATTAGAATTTTTAAATTGTTTGTGTGTTACATGCAAAATTCATGATGTTTATATGCTTTATGTTTATTGTTACATTCAATGTTATGCAAGCATGTTCATAAGTACATATTATTATACAATGCCTATCATGAATCATATTCTCATAACATATCATATCCATGAGAGCACACACCACACAAATTTCCATGACTTTTGCAACGATTTTTGTATTTTCAAATCACATCAAATTGAGTTCTCATGATGGGCATGTAGTAACTAGAAGGGTACAAGTACCGGTAGTCGGAACGTCTTGTCTAGGCTTGACATTCGTATAAATCCAAAATAAAGGACCAGTTTGCCTACCTGGGGACTAACGATGAGAGTACGAAGGACCTATTAGGCCAAAGCATGCTATACCAAACGTCGTGTGAGCTAACCCCACTTTGAGTTGTCATTGTGTCTACACCTGGACACCCTCCGACCATACATCTCGCAAACATATTTCATGGTTTTCATTCGGGTGATGCAAGTGTTAAACCGCCAACAGCAATGTGAATCCTACCAAGCCAATAGTCATGGGGGCCCACATGACTATACAGGTGATGGTATGGGGGACATTGGAGGCCCAAACATGAGCAAACCCAAGACATGGATGTAGTTGCATTATTGATGTTTATGTTATTTTTATTTTTTTTAAGACACATGACACCTAAAAAGACTCCTTAAACTCACAATCTTCTTATGTATGTTTCTATAGATGTCGGCTAGGCAGCAACGTGGGGGTAGAAGGTCAGGAAGGTCAAACGAAAGCTTGGCCACCCAAATCGCAAAACAAATGGCCGCGGTGCTTCCTGACATCGTAGTTCAAGTCCAACAAGCTCTCGCCGCAAATCCCATCAATCCTCCCCAGCAAGAAGACCAGAACGTCGACAACCCTCCCTCCAAAAAGTGCTCATACAAACACTTCAGTCTTGCGATCCCCCGAAATTTGAAGGGACCGAAGGTGTCACTGCTCTCCTCCACTGGTTTGAGGAAATGGAAAACACCTTCCTCAATTGCGATTGTCCCGAGGATCGCAAGGTACGTTACGCAACCGGGAGACTATTTGGGGTAGCTCTTACATGGTGGAATACTGAAAAGGGTAAGAGAGGAATCGAAGATGCAATGGCCTTAACGTGGGAGGAGTTAAGGGAAATCATGACGAGACGCTTCTGTCCAAGAAGCGAGATCAAAAAGTTAGAGGATGAATTTCATTCGTTGAAGCAAAAGGAGGGAGATCATACTTCCTAAAACAAACGGTTTTTAGAGTTGAACCAAATGGTCCCTAACTTGTTCACCCCAGTTTACCACCTAGTCGAACACTATATTCGAGGCCTCCCCTCGAAAATTCAAGACTCAGTTCTAAGCACTTCGCCTGCAACACTCGAAGCTGCTACGGAACTAGCTACCGAGCTTACCGAGAATCGTATTCGCAACGGAAAATTTAAGGACGAGAAAAAGAAAGCCCCCATTGAGGGCCAAACTTCAAACCATTCCACATCCTCCTCAAAGTTTGCTAATAAGAGGAAACGAAACACCAGAAACTTTGCTGTCACACAAACAAATTTCCCTATCCCTGCTGCACCTATCACTCAAGTTGCCCCCTCACCTACACCCTATAAAAAGCCATATTCCGGCCCATACCCAAGATGCAACTGTTGCATACCATCACTTTCCTGATCATCCCTGCCAACATTGCACCGGCTGTGGCCGCGCAGGTCACACCATTCGAACCTGTCGCGTACTTCAGCGAACGAACCGCCATCAGCCCTCAACCCAAACCCATCATCAGATAGTGGGTCAAGCCCAACAACCTTTACTACTACCACCTACCCAACATGTAGCCCAATCCTACTACCAACCCAACTATCCCATGGTGCAACCTATGCGGGCTTGTTACAACTGTGGAGACCCGAACCATTTCAGGAACACCTATCCATGTCTGGTGAATATCATCCATGCCCAAGCTCAAGCTAATCCAGTAAACCAGGCTAACCAAGCTCCTCCACCTGCAAGAGGAAGAGCTTTTAACATCAACGCCAATCAAGCTAGGGCTGACAACAATGTGGTTAACGGTACGTTTCTCATCAATGGTAGTTATGCATCCATGTTATTTGATACTGGCGCGGATAAGAGTTTTGTGTCCTTAGAATTTGAACCCATTCTCAACCAAACTCGTGATAAACTCATGGAATCCATAACGGTAGAAGTTGCTAACGGAAAATCGGTCTCATTAAACTCTATTATACGCAATTGTACTCTCACTCTAAACGATCACGATTTTCCAGTTGACCTCATACCTATGAAGTTGGGAACCTTTGACATTATAATTGGTATGGACTGGCTCAGCCAACATCATGCTGAAGTTGTATGTCGCAAAAAGTTTATACGCATTCCTCTTACAAACGGTCAGACTCTACGAATCTTTGGAGAAACCCCTTCGAAAGGACTCAAATTAATGTCCTGTCTTCAAGCCCGAAAATATCTCCGCAAGAATTATGTCGCATTCCTAACTCATGTCGTCAAAAAGGGAACCAAGGAGAAGAAACTTGAAGACATCCCAATAGTAAAAGATTTTCCGCAAGTTTTTCCTGACGACATTTCAGGACTTCCTCCTGTGAGAGAAGTCGAATTCCGCATTGATCTTATACCTGGAGCTACACCAGTTGCAAAATCTCCTTATAGGTTAGCCCCATCCGAAATGCAAGAGCTAGCCAGTCAATTACAAGAGCTGACTGGCAAAGGATTCATACGTCCTAGCTCATCGCCTTGGGGTGCACCTGTCCTTTTTGTGAAGAAGAAAGATGGAACGTTTCGCATGTGTATCGACTACAGAGAACTCAACAAGTTAACGGTTAAGAACCGTTACCCTTTACCTCGCATCGATGATCTTCTTGACCAACTTCAAGGCGCCAGCTGTTTTTCAAAAATCGACCTTCGTTCTGGTTATCATCAACTCAGAGTACATGAAGAAGACGTCCCAAAGACCGCCTTCCGAACTCGTTATGGTCATTATGAATTCATGGTCATGCCATTTGGTCTAACCAACGCTCCAGCTGTCTTCATGGATCTAATGAACAGAGTCTGCAAACCCTATCTCGATCGTTTTGTTATAGTCTTCATCGACGACATCCTCATTTACTCAAAGTCTAAGTCTGATCATGAACGACACCTTCGACTCACCCTTACACTCTTAGGGAATGAAAAGCTCTACGCCAAATTCTCCAAATGCGAATTCTGGTTAAAAGAGGTACAATTCCTTGGACATGTCGTCAATGACAAGGGAATACATGTCGACCCCTCAAAGATCAAAGCAGTACAAGAATGGCAAGCGCCACGTACACCAACCGAAGTAAGATCATTCCTTGGTTTGGCTGGTTATTATCGCCGCTTCATTGCAAATTTCTCCCGCATCGCTGTACCACTCACGGCTTCAACACATAAAGGAAAACCCTTCATATGGGGACCCAAACAAGAAGAAGCCTTCCAAACCCTTAAACAAAAACTCTGTGACGCACCTATCCTCACTCTTCCTGAAGGTTGTGATGACTTCGTGGTTTATTGCGACGCGTCAGGGCAAGGACTAGGCTGTGTTCTAATGCAAAGAGGAAAGGTGATAGCTTATGCTTCTAGACAACTCAAAACTCATGAGAAGAACTACACCACCCACGACCTAGAACTTGGAGCCGTTGTGTTCGCTCTTAAGATATGGAGACATTACCTCTACGGTACTAAGTGTGAAATATACACTGACCACAAGAGTCTTCAACATATCTTCAACCAAAAGGAGTTAAACATGAGGCAACGAAGATGGGTCGAACTTCTTAATGACTATGACTGTGAAATTCGGTATCATCCTGGCAAGGCAAACGTGGTGGCTGATGCACTCAGTCGAAAGGGTTATGCGAACTCCATTCGTCTTCTATGTTCGCAAATCATAACAGATATCAAAGATCAAATCCGAGAAGCCCAACATGTTTCAGTAACGGAAAACGACGTACGAAAGGAGCTGTCTTGTGGAGCTGAACTTAGAATTGAAACTAAATCTGACGGTATTCTGTACTATCTAGATCGCATATGGATTCCTGACCACAACAACCTTCGCGAATTCCTTATGAATGAGGCGCACAAAACACGATACTCTATACACCCAGGAGCCGACAAGATGTATCAAGACCTTCGATACACCTACTGGTGGCCTGGAATGAAAAAGGATATTGCTGTTTTTGTTTCCAAGTGCCTTACATGTTCCAAAGTAAAAGCTGAACATCAAAGACCCTCAGGACTTCTGGTTCAACCTGAAATACCTGTATGGAAGTGGGAAAACATAACCATGGACTTCATTACTGGGTTACCTCGCACTTCTGGCGGGTATGACACTATATGGGTAATCATTGATCGTCTTACAAAATCAGCTCACTTCATTCCGATCCGCGAAGATTTCAAGAACGAGAAGTTAGCTCGTATCTACATCAGCGAGATCGTAAGCCGTCATGGTGTACCGTTAAGCATTATTTCAGATCGTGATGGTCGTTTCACTTCACAAAGATGGCAAGCCGTACAAGCCGCTTTGGGTACACGATTAGACCTCAGTACCGCTTATCATCCTCAAACTGATGGACAATCTGAACGCACCATCCAAACTCTTGAAGATATGCTTCGAGCATGTGTCATAGACTTCAAGGGAAATTGGGACGTTCATCTACCATTAGTTGAATTTTCGTACAACAACAGCTATCATTCAAGTATCGGCATGGCACCTTTCGAAACTTTATATGGTCGTAAGTGCCGATCTCCAGTATGTTGGCACGAAATTGGAGAAGCTCAAATCACCGGTCCAGAATTGATTCAGGAAACAACAGACAAGATCCATTAAATTCGAAACAATCTTCTAGCGGCACAAAGTCGTCAAAAGAGTTATGCAGACAAACGACGAAAGCCTTTGGAGTTTAACATTGGTGATCATGTACTTTTAAAAGTATCACCGTGGAAGGGAGTAGTTCGTTTTGGCCAGAAGGGCAAGCTAGCACCACGCTACGTAGGACCTTTCAAGATACTCGAAAGAGTAGGACCTGTAGCATACAAGCTTGATCTACCAGAAGAACTCAACAGAATTCACCCCACATTCCACGTATCAAACTTGAAGAAGTGCCTCGCCGATGAAAACCTCCATATTCCCCTGGAAGATATTCAGATCGATGAATCTATGCACTTCATTGAAAGATCAGTAGAGATCATGGACTTCGGAGAAAAACGTTTAAGACGGAGTCGTATTCCAATTGTTAGGGTACGCTGGGAGTCGAAACGAGGACCTCAGTTTACTTGGGAACGTGAAGACTCAATGCGCGAAAAATACCCGCATCTTTTTCCTGTTACCACTACTACTTAAATTTCGGGACGAAATTTCTAAAAGTAGGGGATACTGTAACATCCGTCGAAAAACGGGTTTTCCAAACCCGCTTCGTTTATTAATCGAATAATCAGTTTCAAATTTTCGTTGCTCATTTAATGCTTATTTTAATTTTAAACAATACATAACTAATAAACATTTTAGAATATGGAAATTAAAATTGTTAAAAAATAAAAATAAAACAATTAAAAATGAAAAGGGGCTGCCGGGTTTCGAACCCGGGTCAGCCGGAAGACCTTAACATCTAACACTTAACCACTCCGCCACTTGATGTCTTTGTGTAATCTAGGAAACAAATAAAAAATAAGTTCATCTGTGAAATCATCTGTTTTGCGCCAAAATGAAACCGTTCATCGGCTTTCAACATTCCAGACGATTGAGTGATCGTTATTACTGATAATAACCGATGAAAACATTACGACGCACGATCTCAATCAATTCAGCCTTTGTTGAACTTGAATTCATATGATTTTCGGGTTTAATAACCGAAATCATTTACTTCCTGATTTACACCGGCAATATCATCATCTCGCGACTCAAAAACACTCACAGAACCTCCAATTTCACTTTCGCTCTATTTTCTGTTCGTCGGAAACGCTTTCTGAACTCGCCGGACTTTCGCCGGAAAACCGTGTCTTTCATCAAAACGGTAAATTTCTCAATTCTTTCATCTTCTATCTGTTGTTAGACTGTTACTAACTCAAACCCTTCAATCAGAATCGATCCCAGACGATGATACCGGATAATCTGCAATCGCCGGAAAACTTCTTAAAATTTCTAAATCACGCTGTGAATCGGTATGAGCATCTAAACTCTCTGATAACTCTTGTTTAGTCATTCAATTCCACAATTAGTTAATCAAAACTGTTAATTGGTCCGCTCAGGCGGAGTTCGTAAAACAGAGCCGACGACTTTGCCGGAGTTCTGAGAAAAGTCATCATTCCGGTACGTTCATTCCCAAAACCTTCCCTATCTATTTCATTTTAATCGGTCATATGTCCGTCAATCGAATTAAACAAGAACAGTAGATTAAATCGTGGTCTGTGTTGTTAACGAAGAAGATGAAGTTTAGACTGTGTATATACTTAATATAAATCGGGTTATATCTCGGGATAGACACACAGTCCAGCGGTGGACTGTGTGCATTTGAATCATAGAGTCCTGGGTTCGAGTCTGTCCTTGTTCCGATTCGTCACAATATTCAGACTTTTTATAAAACCCAAATATGGAAACTTCCAGTTAGTATATAAGAGAAATAAAATCAAGTCTTTTAACCAGGTTAGACACACGGTCCAGCGGTGGACGGTGTGCAACGTTAAACAACAGGTCCAGGGTTCGAGACCTGTTATGCACACCGGTTCGATAGAATTAAAATCCTTTTTAAGAATAAATGAATTTTGAATAAATTAAATAGTATATAAATATAATTAAAAACAGAAATATTTCGGGGTAGACACGTAGCTCAGTTGGTAGAGCTGCGTGCACGCGTACGGGAGGTCACAAGTTCGAACCTCACTCAGCGCAAACAAATGCACGACCGAACCGATCAACAAATCAAAGTCAATAGTCAACGGTCAACCCAAAAAGTCAACATTTTTTTATATTTTTATTTATTTATTTCATTTAAAAATCAATTAAAAATACTTAAAAATAATGTTTTTAAAGTTAGAAAATAACCTTAAACTCACAAAAATATATCTAAAAATCCTATTAAAATTATTAATAAAATCCACTTATTTACCGTACCTTTTCGTTATTATTTAGGTTAGTTAATCCTCGTCGATCAACCCTCTAAACTCGTGCGCATTCAACATCGTCAAACGAACTCACCCAATGTGAGTGAATCTCTACAAATTCCCCGTTTTAATCACGTTTTTGGGGTGTATCATGTGTCATATTATTTATTTCATTTAAACAATTGTGCATCCATCATATCAATGATCAAATGTGTATTCATTATGTATCAACTGTTTGCGTGGTTAATGTTTAGATTAAATTTATCATTTTCGGTACATACATTATCATAGGCCGCCGCTCCCCATTACCTATGAGCGTGAGCCGTTCCCCATTACCTATGAGCGTGAACGAGGCGTTGCCAACATACGATCGGCTCCGTTTGATTGAGCCTTGATCGCACATACATTTCATCATATGCCGTCTGTTCCCCATTACCTATGAGCGGAACCGTTCCTCATTACCTATGAGCGTGAACGTGACGTTGCCAACATTTACATTATCATTCATGTCATATATTCATGCAAGGTGGTTTGTTATTGTATGTTTTTGTTATCGTTTGTTATTGTATGTTATTGTATGATTATTTACGTTTGCTCACATATGATTATTGCACAATTTTTCCATATTAATTATAACAAGAAATCAATAATAAATGTTTTCTAACAAGGTTCACTCGCCAACTTTTGTTGACCCAAAAACCCCCATTTTTACACATGATACAGGTGATCCAGTTGCAGCAAGAAACATATAGGATGGCTTAGAAGAATAAATCGGTTTAGACTTTGGATTGTTTATTTAGTTACTTTTCTTTGTAATTGTATGAACTTGTTTGGAATATTGAGGATGTAATTTTGAATTTAATAAATATGAAACATATTAGTAAACATCATGAGCTTTGATGATAACCCAATTATGCCCCGACTCTTATTCCGCTGCGGGTCGGGGTGTGACACGCCCCAACCGAGAATCATTGTGCCAGTGTAAAACGTATTTTGCGGTATTTGAAAGGAACAATTAACATGGGTCTTTGGATTCGTCATAACACGAGCTATTGACTACAAGCTTTCTCTGATTCTCATTGGGCTACTGATTTACAGGCTTTTTCTGATTCTGACTGGGCTGGTTGCCTAGTCGACTGTCGCTGAGCTCAACAGGGGGATTTGTTATCTATTTGGGTTCAAATCTTATTTCTTGGTCTGCTCGCAAACAGCGAACGGTTTCTTGCTCCTCAACAGAATCCGAGTATAAGGTGATTGCAGATACCGTTGTAGAATTACTTTGGCTAAAGTCTCTTCTTCGTGAGCTTGGTTTGGACACCGACGCGCCAACACTCTGGTGTGACAATCTTGGCGCCACATATCTTACTGCTAACCCAGTATTTCATGCTCGTACCAAACATGTTGAAGTTGATTATCACTTTGTTCATGAACAAGTTACTCAGGGCAATCTCAATGTCAAGTTCATCTCCACAAAGGACCAAATAGTTGATATCTTCACAAAGCCTTTATCTTCTCAACAGTTTGAATTTTTACAGTCCAAGTTACAGATTGTTAACCGCCCTGAACTTGTGGGGAAGTATTAGACTATGTCGGCTATATTAAGTCTATTATTGATGTTTTATATATTGTATAGGGTATCTAAGTGTATTTAGGTTCTCTATATATATTTGGTTGTAATCTTCTTATTATCAAAAAATATCAATTACGTATTCAATGAACTGATTGATTTGATTTGTGGATGTTTGCAGGCGATGTGAAATCACGTGGATTGGCGCTCGAGAAGAAGATTGAATACCTCGAGAGCTTGAATGACAGAGTAACTTTGATTTGTAGATCCGTGTTTATGTTTACGGATTTGTCGATTGTAGATGTAACATTTGTAGAAAAACGGGTTCTAAAACCCGCACCACTCTTGTAATCAAGTATATGTTATGATCTTTTGTTTCGAATTTACGTTAATCATTTAAATAGATTTCGTTATATTAATAATATAAATAATAATAAAGATAATATACATATATATATATATATATATATTAGTTATAAAATTCAAAAACAATAAAAAGGTATAGACCGCGGGTATCGAACCCGGGTCTAGATCCATACCAAACACACCGCTACACCACACGCCCAACATTTGAAATGATCAAACCGATTAATCTTTTATATCATAATATCGCCTTGAATCTAAATTTAAAGAAGGCCGCCTATAACAGCCGCGTTTAAACCGGCAAATAATCAAATTACCGGTTACTTGCAGTTGACTGAAGAAACGTTCCTAATCATGAGTCTGGACTCAATCACGAGTCAAACCACATTCAATTGTGATTGCTAACATCTTGCTATAACCGTTTTTTCCCGAAACCTTTGAAAAACTGAAAACCCAATCCAAACTACATCTTCATCTATAAATAGGGAGCTCTGGAACGTCTTAGAATGCCCACACACTCCCAAAGTTTCTACAAGTTTCTGTTCATAAAAAAACATTTCGCCGGAATAATCTATAATCGCTGGAAAACTCGCCGGAACTCTAGAGCATCTCCGTTTCGGTATATCTTTCATCTATTTCTTTTAATTATATTAAATTTCATGTGTAGATACTTGAAGGTCGATAAATGAAATGCTAAACAAATAAATCAAATTGTGATTTCAGTATCTCTGTTCTTTTTATGAAGAAGATGATCTTGAGTTATCGGTTAAAGGAAATTAAAATCGAATATAAACCGGGTTAGTCACACAGCCTAGTTGGTTGGGCTGTGTGCATTTGAAATCAAAGGTCCCGGGTTCGAATCTCGTACACGCTCCGATTATCTGAAATAACAAAACCTTTTTATAAAACCAAATTAAGAAACCCAGCAGTTAGTGTATAAAAGAAATAAAAATCAAGTATTCCTTGGGTTAGACACACAACCCAATTGGTCAGGCTGTGTGCACACGAAGCTAAGGTTGCGAGTTCGATACCAGTTTCATACACGGTCCTTGTATTAATCAAACCTTTTTAATTAAATCAAAATATGAAAAATGTGAGTAAGTGTATAAGTATAATTAAAATCCAATATATTTTGGGTTAGACACGCAACTCAGTTGGTCGAGCTGCGTGCACACAAACAAGAGGTCACGAGTTCGATTCCTACATGCTGCGAATTCCAACCGGTTTTATCCGATTTATCCGATTTATTTCAGAAAAACATATTTTTTTAATTAAACAAAACCTTTAATTATTATTTTTATTTACAAATTAAAAGTTCTAACGTAAAAAAATATAGTAATAAAAAATAATAAAAATAATTAAATTATCTACAAATAATAATAAAAGCTAATCAAAATTACTAAATTTCAACCAAAGAAATCTAATTATTATGTGAATTTCATTAACCATATCGTCGATTGGTATCTTAACCACTCAATCGTACGCAATTTCATCGAATCTTAATCGCCCCTGTGATAATGTTGATTTACAAACTCCCTTTTTATGTATCTAACGTTTGGTGATCTGTGCTATTATTATTTGTTATTTTCATATTCGTGTTATGTACTCATTAGGTAATTCTCAACTGCATGTGATTTGTTTGTATGCTTTGTGTTTATGTTATAGTAATCTTCTAGGCCCTTGTTCCGTTACCTAAGGGTGGAGCGTCGGATAGCCTAATATACTAGATCGGCTTCGTTTGATTAAGCCTTGATCTCGCAGCACATCGCTTATCATGCTCACATGTACATTATTTGTTGATGATATGGTTTGTGATTTAGTTTACATGCACGACGTTTCCATATTTGGTTAATGCATATTTTTATAAAATACAATATCTCATTTTCCTTAATGATAAAAAGTGATTCACTCGCCAACTTATGTTGACCCAAAACTTTATTTTTACACATGATACATGTGAACAGGTTTGAAGTGCGGATCACAGAGGACAAGGGCCTTAGAAGAAATAAAATGTTATTTGCAAGCTTTGTTGGAAATAATACTATGTTTGTTTGAATTATGTGTTGTGGGAATATTTTAATTAAATCTGGAATAATAAAATATTAAATCTTTATATTAGTAAATGTCATGATCTTTGATGAAAACCCAATCATGCCCCGACTACCTTATCCGCTGCGGGTCAGGGTGTGACAGTAGAAGATGATAATATGTGGATGATTTGATTTAATTGATGTTTTGACTGATAAACTTTGTGTATAGTGATGTCATGAGTTTGAACTGTTGTGATTTATGATTTGTCATGACGGTGAAACTATAGTCTTGCTGACTAACTATGGAATGTTTTGATTTCGATGTAATATACGGGTCATGTGGAAGCTATGATGTATAGTGGTGGTTGCAGGGTTGAAGGTGGTGGTGGTGGGTTGAAAGGTGGAAGCGGTGGTGGTGGGCTTAGAGATAGAAAAAGAGAGAGAGAGTGGGAAGAGAAGAGGAAGAAGATGAGGGGGTGGTCCATTCTTTTTGTTTTTTTTTTAATTTTTTAATTGTTAAGGACAATATAGTGATTTATCACATACCTAACTAAGATATTTAAGATAGGTTAGTGATAAATGTAAAAATTACAACTATTGGGATCAAGTGTGTAATTATCAAACCATTGGAATCATCTCTACAATATTTGTAAACCACAGAGACCAACCAGACATTTAACTCTATATGTTATGTATAGATCTATACATAGCGTATAGTAATTCGACAAATAAGACCCGCACCTAGAAGTTTGTCCTTGGGTTGTCACCTCATACCCTATACGACATGTATAATGCTATATGAGGCCTATTTGTGTCGATTTTTTATTCGGACTTTGCGTCAAATGTTGGACAAGATTAAACGACAACATTAATCGTCTCTTTCCTTTTCTTCCTCGTGCGTTTTCTCTCGGTATACATTTAAGGATTTGGTTTTTTGATCGATCAAAATCAAGGGACCGTTTGGTTTAAACCGGATGGTTAAGTTGATTGGACCGACATTGAATGTCTATATGTGTCAAATTCAATTTTAGGTCTTGTGGCCATTGTTGGACAACACTAAACGTCGGCTCATTAATCGTCTATTTCCTATGCTTCTCTATGTTTTCTCTCAATATACACTTAAGGGTTTGGTTTTTTGATCAATCAAGATCAAGGGACCGTTTGTTTTGAGCCGATTGGTTAAGCTAGTCGGACCAACATTGAATGTTATATTGGAAACTTTGTTGTTGTCGCAATTGTATCCTTTTTAATGTGCTCTATGTGATTATCAATGATCAACGTTAGGGGTAAATGGGTTGGGATGCTCAATGTTGGGGTTGTGGAGAACGAAAATTCAATCATACTACGTATTTTTTAATTATTAAGTTATAGTTACCATTACTATATATTTTGTAAATGTTTCTAAAAGAAACTATAAAATAAACACAAACTTGTGTGAATTGTGTTGTAACTATGATACGTGGTCGAAAACCGATGTTCCTATTAAGCTTAAGTTAATGTTTTACGTAACTTTTAGTTTCAAGTAGCCTACTTTTGATTGGATTTGTGTTTTACAGGTTTCCGGAGTTTAAGGAGCTATTCGGGAGCTTTTCGGAGCATCGGGGCGGAAAAAAGGTCAACCGGGATCGAAAAATGGAAAAACAGGAAAACATGATTTAGAGAGACCATCGGTGACGCCTATCAGAAGTCCCCGTCGGCAAAAACTCGTCGTAGGCAGTGGATTAGAGCGTCGGAGAAAAACTAGATGCCGTCGGCGACGCCCCTCCCATTTGTATGACGCTGAAACTTGTTTTTGGACGGGTTATATCATCTTTGTTGACCATTTTTTGTGGGGGGTGACGAGTTTGTGAGTTTGAAAACACCTCTTGGGAGCCAAGAACACCATGCCCTTCATCCACAACCTTTTCCAATCCATCCAATCCATTCCATCATCCGAATCATAACCTTCGATCCTAACGCTAGCCTATCATCATCATCTCTTTCATCAACCATCCACTTTCACCTTCCATCCCAAACCCTAACCACCATCACTACCTTCGAAGCTTCAAGATGTTTGTGATCAAGCTCCAATCATCTAGTGATCAAGTTCCGTTCGTCATGAGCGGCTAATTTCGTTGGGTTTCACCTCGGTGTAAACATTTGTAAGATTTAGGGTTACTTTATGTTCTTGGTTGATCTGTGACAACTTGAATTGTATTTTTTACATACTGTTGAAACTTGATTTAATTAAAAATCAGACTATATATATATATTAGAAAATTGGAAGATAAATGAAGGCTTAACAATGTCCCATATATTCATCTTCTCGAAAAGTAAAACAAGCTCTAGATATCTTCTGTTCTAAAACAAGTAAACCAAATGAAAATGGAAACAACATCTACAATATAGATCGACCCTCGCTAAACCACCAGACCACGTCGGCGCTGTCGTGGTACGACAGTGCCGCCAGAGTCGGAGACGGAGGACGGAACTTCTTTATATTCCACTTATCTTTGTCATCCTCAACACATCGGTCTCCAACTATAACCTTCTTCGTCATTTGTTTTTTTTTATTAATTCGTGGCTTGGTTAATGAGAAAAAACGATGAAGCAAGTGATAAAATTAAAGAGTATAAGATTCTGAAATATAGCAGATGAATGAAAGATAAAAAACTGTCAAACTAGTTATTTTGGATGAATATCGATTTGGAATCTTGTTAAAGTTTGAAAGATATTTTGAAATCACATTAAAATAGGATTAAGTAACTGATTTTGAACTCTCTATTAAAAATGGAGTATAATTGAATGAAATGATATTAAGTTTACATGTATGATTATAATCCTACCATTTTCATCTTAAACTAAATAAAGGGATAGGATAAGTTCACAAATAAAGGGGAGGTTCACAAATAAACCTAACTATATATATATATATATATATATATATATAGAGGAGGGTTTAAATGAGAACACTCATCTTTTGTGAGAGCCATGAGAACAAATCTCAGCCACTCATTTATTTCCCTTGTGTTTTAATTAAAAGGGTAAAGTGGTAATTAAACAAATTCCCTACAACTCTCTGGTTTCCATTAACACCCAAATTCCAACACTACTTTTTTTCCAATATACGCACACGATCTTCTGTCTAGGCACATGATCTTCAATCAGGAATCTCATCCAATCGATTATGGTTTGGATGAATTGATCTTAAACTATCCCGTTCCTAATCTGCAGGTATGTTCTTCAATTGTTAATTGTTTGAGACGGTTTTTGGGTTCGTAATCTGCAGGTATGTTCTTCTCTGTTTATGTACTATGGGCTTTGTTCCACGATTTTAACACATCTTCCTATCGAGTTCGTAATTTGGCCTAACTAATTCTTATTTGCGGGATTGCAAGTACAATTTATCCTAAATCATATGTAAGTATTGTTGAATCACATGATTGATTGATGAAGTAGGGTTCCATGACGAAGATTGATATCAAAACTCAGCCATAAATGTTAGCTGAGGTTCTTTATCTTAGTTTTTTTTACAAAGTGTAATCGTAAGGGTTATATAATGTTATTATAATGACTACAAGCGGGTGTTTATATTGTGATGTAGGTTCATTTAAGATCAGCTAAGAGGATATTGAAACTGTGTGAGGTGAACTAAGGGTTCTATATTTAGTGTTATCAATCATGAGGAACAATTTGAATATTTGGATGAAGCAAGTGTTGGAGCTGATATGAGCATCCCATCTTGTTCAGATTTACACATGTGTAACTACGAATTGCTTGCATCCTATCCTGTTCAGATTTACACATGTGTAAGTGTTTTTCTATATTCTTTGTAAAAAAGTACTTCCTTGATACCAAATTTAAAGATAAAAAAACATTTCGAATGCATGTAGACTTGGTAGGATGAAACTAACGAGCCAGATTATGACAGGATGAAACATTTTGAATGCATGTAAGTGTTATCTTATTTGACCCGCTTGTTTTGCAAGGCTTATCTAGTGCTAATATATTGAAGTTTTCTTGTGCTCTTCTTAATTTATTTCTAAAACCACTTGTTTCATAGTTTGGGCATTTACAATTTATTCAATATGCTTTGTGCTACTAAGTGTTTTAATTCAGCAAAGTATGTGACTGAAGTTACTAAAATATACAATTAGATTGTGAGGGATTAATGGTTGGTGAAGCTTACAACTAGAGAGGAATGGAAATAGTTTGATCAGAGGAAAGGAAGTGACATAGATAGTCAAGGTTACAACCAGATAAAATCGTGCTAATAAGTTCATCCAACATACTATGTTTGTTATGTTCATTTGTGGTACACATGTGTAATGTTCAGGATAGGCTAGTGCACGCACTAGCTAGTGACGTATGATACTGCGAGGAGGTGACACTTGCTTATGACGATGTGGCGACGCGATTAAAAGGGAAAAAACAGAACCTACTTTGAGATACCATTGGTGTTCCCATTGTTTACATCACGGAATGAAAGGAAAAAAAGAAGAAATCCAGCGGTTGTAGTATTAATGCTAGCAACAAGTGTCACATAGTGACTTCACTGGGTCAACTCTTAATTGATACTGTTCTGATGGTGGTAAGGATGAAGATGAAGTCTAGATATCACCAGTCAAGCAACTAAACGTAGTGACATAGAAGTTGATTTGAATCTGGTGGTCCTTTGAATAATAGTAGAAAAACTGTTTGTACACGTTACTAATTCGATGTAGTTACCACTTACGTCTTATGTTTGCTATGTTGGTGAATTTCACATCTTTTTATCTTTTACGTGTAGGAGTTTGTTTTAAATGGTGTCAATTTATTTTCACATTTGTGCAGCTGATTTACACATATGTAAACTATTTAGTGTCATATATCTATAATGCTTTACAAATGTGAAGCTGAATTACACATGTGCAATCTGTGCTCTGATACATATATGTATCTATCTTACATATGTGCAACTTAGTTACACGTTTAAAGTGTTGATTTTTACATATTTGTGTTTGTTTTATACATGCGCACTTGATTTACACATGTGTAATTGTTCAGTGTCACATATCTATGTATCTTTTACATAAATGTAATTTGCCATATTACACAGGTGCAATATTACACATCTATACAATATGACATTATAAAGGCAAAACTAATATACAAAGCCTGTAAATTTCAAGCCAAGATTCATGTAAATCCGAACAATTCAAACACTTGAAATAAATTGTCAAACAAGATGCAAATCGGCATATTTTAAACGCATTATTCAATGTTGTGTCTTCTTACAGCCATTAGTAACTCATAATATTCAAAAACATTGAGGTTCTAGGTACCAAAAACACAAAAGATCATGTCTAGTTGTTGCTCATTCGATCAAGTTCCCAAGCTTTCTGCAAACAACTTTTCTTTGAACTTGTTTATGCCAGGAAGAAATATTCTTGCAACATATCTCTTTGTAATTGAATATAGTTATTGTTGCTTTTTATCTTTAGAGTCTCTAAAACCATAAGTAAGTTTTCTTGTGTAACTCCCCAAGAACATATCCATACGTAGCAACATAAAAGCTTCACAATTTGGATTTTTACCTTTATAGGTGTTGTAGTTGTAACTTCTTTGTACTTAGGATTTTTAACACTTCTCAAATAGTAGAGAAACATGAGCATCTGAAACAAAAGAAATGCAATAATGAGATAAAATAATGGTGGTTGTTATCAATTGAGAATACATCCAAGTCTAATGTCTTAAAGATTTTATTTGATGTTTGAAACCTGTTTACATTGTCCTCAACTTTTTAACTATTAAGATTTACACTAGTCTAAACCTTCATATTTATGCTTTTTTTAAAGTATTATGACTTACACATGTGTAAACCTTCATATTTAAGCTTATTTTTTAAAAGCATTATGATTTACACATACGTAAACCTTCCTATATATGCTTATTTTTATAAAGTATTATGCTTTACACATGTGTAAATATTCATATTTATGCTTATTTTTTTAAAAAGTGTTATGATTTACACATGTCTAAACTAGGGATGAGCATTTAGTACCGGGTTTTGGTACCGTACCGATCATTTTCGGTACCGGTATGGGTACCCATTTTCCCGTTTTTTGGAACCGGTACCGCTATTTTGATTGATTTACCGATAAATACTGGTATTGTACACCGGTCATTTTTTAGTATCAGTATTTTGGTACCGGTCTGGTACCCATGTTCACCCCTCGTAGATATGATTTACACATGTGTAAAATTTCATATTTATGCTTATTCTTTTAAGTACTATGATTTACACATGTGTAAACCTTCGTATATATGATTTACACATGTGTAAAGTTTCGTATTTATGCTTATTTTTTCAAATTATTATGACTTACACACATGTAAACCTTCATATATATGATTTACACATGTGTAAACTTTCATATTTATGCTTATTTTTTAAAGTACTATGATTTTCACATGTGTGAACCTTCATATATATGATTTACACATTTGTAAAAACATATGGAAATCCTGAGACTTACATGCAGTCATAGAAACCTCAATTCCACCAATATTCTATATACATAACTAAAATTTACATCAATGTCCAAACAAACCTAACAATTTCATACTCAAATTTACTTATAGAAACCCTAATTCAACAAATTCTCCATATACATAACTAAAAATCAAATAAATATCCAAACAAACCTAACAATTTCATATGTAACTAACATAAACCAAATAATCATACTTCAAACCATCAATCAAATCCAAATTACAACAAAAATCCGTACCTGAAGAAGACAAACAAAGTTTCTTCGCTTATAACATCAGCCAACGAAATAATCATACTTCAAACCATCAATCAGATCTGAATCACAACAAAAACCAGTACATGAAGAAGACGAGTAAGTTTTTTCGCTTATTACATCAGCTAGCCATTCATAATCAGTCAAATTGAAGATGATCTCAAGCGAATCCAAATTGGGTGAGATTGATTCTTCGTATTCCTCTTTTGATTGTTGAAATCTCCAGCATCGTGGTTTAGAAATTTGAAGGGGTTTTTTTTACAGAGATGTGATTGAAGGATTTTGATGGGTTTTTGAGGTTTATGTTTTGACAATAATGCCCCTTTTGTCTTATAATTTAAGTTTTCTCCTCATTTAAACCCCCTCTAATCTTAGCCATTAATTTAGGATGATCTATGGATGGAAATTGTTCATAGTATTCTCACAAAAATAGATGTTCTCAAGATAATCCTCCTCCTCTCTCTCTATATATATATATGTATATATGTATTATATATATATATATATATATATATATGTATAGTGGAGAGTTCAAATGAGAAGAAAAATTTTGTAAGAATAAAAGAATAACTTTTAAACCAATAGAAATTCTCCATTACTTCATTTAATGTGTGTATTTAATATTATGAAAAAAGGCATATAGGTAAATCTATAATTGTCATTAATTAGCTAATTAATTAAACTTGTAACTCATTTTTTTAATATACTTTTTCAAGATAAAATAATTCATGATGAAGGACAATTTTCGATATATGTAAGATAAATTTTAGTATGTGTACGATAAATTTTGAAATGTGTAGCGTATTTTTACATGTGTATAGAGTAAATTCCGATAAGTATAAGATATATGTAGGATAAATTTTGAAATGTGTAGGATATAATGTTTTTGTTTTATTAATGAGAGATAACAAAATTAATGAGAGAAGTTATAAACTATTTAATGTTTACCATTATGCTCTTTCATCTTTTTCTTCTCATATTAATTTTCTTCTCAAATGAACCTTCCCCTATATATGTATATATATGCATACATACATATATATATATGCATACATATATATATATATATATATATATATATATATATATATAGGACTCGGTTTAAAAGAATAACTTTTAAACCAATAGAAATTCTCCATTACTTCATTTAATGTGTGTATTTAATATTATGAAAAAAGGCATATAGGTAAATCTATACATACATATATATATATATATATATATATATATAGGACTCGGTTTAAAAGAATAACTTTTAAACCAATAGAAATTCTCCATTACTTCATTTAATGTGTGTATTTAATATTATGAAAAAAGGCATATAGGTAAATCTATAATTGTCATTAATTAGCTAATTAATTAAACTTGTAACTCATTTTTTTAATATACTTTTTCAAGATAAAATAATTCATGATGAAAGACAATTTTCGATATATGTAAGATAAATTTTAGTATGTGTACAATAAATTTTGTAATGTGTAGCGTATTTTTACATGTGTATAGAGTAAATTCCGATAAGTATAAGATATATGTAGGATATAATGTTTTTGTTTTATTAATGAGAGATAACAAAATTAATGAGAGAAGTTATAAACTATTTAATGTTTACCATTATGCTCTTTCTTCTTTTTCTTCTCATATTAATTTTCTTCTCAAATGAACCTTCCCCTATATATATATATATATATACATATATATATATATACATATATATATATATATACATACATATATATATATATATATATATAGTACTCGGTTTAAATGAGAACCATCACAAATTATGGGAACCGTGAGAACTTTTTCTTCTCACACGAGTTGGGCCAAAATTTCTTTGCACAAACGTAGATGAAAATATTATAAATATTTTGACTGAAAAAATGTCATGTAAATTTTGATATATGTATATATGTATGTATGTATGTATGTATATATATATGTATGTATACATATATATATATGTATGTATGCATATATATATATATATATATATATATATGGGAAGGTTCATTTGAGAAAAAAATTAATATGAGAAGAAAAAGAAGAAAGAGCATAATGGTAAACATTAAATAGTTTATAACTTCTCTCATTAATTTTGTTATCTCTCATTAATAAAACAAAAACATTATCATGTAGGATAAATTTTGAAATGTGTAGGATATAATGTTTTTGTTTTTATTAATGAGAGATAACAAAATTAATGAGAGAAGTTATAAACTATTTAATGTTTACCATTATGCTCTTTCTTCTTTTTCTTCTCATATTAATTTTCTTCTCAAATGAACCTTCCCCTATATATATATATATGCATACATACATACATACATACATACATACATACATACATATATATATATATATATATATATATATATATATATATATATATATATATATATATATATATATATATATATATATATATATATATATATATATATATTATATAGGACTCGGTTTAAATGAGAACCATCACAAATTATGGGAACCGTGAGAACTTTTTCTTCTCACACGAGTTGGGCCAAAATTTCTTTGCACAAACGTAGATGAAAATATTATAAATATTTTGACTGAAAAAATGTCATGTAAATTTTGACTGAAAAAAAAACGTAGATGAAAAAAAATAAAAAAAATGTCGAGTCGGTAATTTTGACTGAGGCAAGTTTCTTTTAAGTGCTTGTGTAAATTTTGCACGAATATAAATATTTTTTACGCCTCATGTAAATGTGGATATGCACATTTTTTTTATTTTTTTTTGTGAAACAAGTGATTTTTATGACTTTTGAGAAAAAAAAATTTCGAAAAAACCTTCTGGATGACCTAGTTCTCACGCTTCTCACAACTCAAGGTGTTTTCTAATTTTAATTCATACCTATATATATATATATATATATATATATATATATATCTGTGTGTGTGTGTGTGTATAGGATTATGATCATTTGTGAACAACTTGTTGAGAGTAAACTGAGTGAACTAATCTTGGCATTTGATCATTTTTTTAGATTAAAAGGGTAAAATTGATATTAGTCAAGTATTTTTAACTAAAATCTCTTAATTTTCTCATTTCTTAACTCTCTCTCTCTCTATCTCTCTCATTTTTAATTATTTCTCTATTATTTTAATTATAAGAGATTAAAGGGCTAATGTTTATTTTTAAATAAACTCTTATGTTCTTTTTAAAATTAAATATTAAACCTAATTAAATTATGTTTTTTACATATGTGTGTACATGTCAGTATATACAAGACTTATACACTTATGTATAATTACATCTTGTTCCCACAAGTCGGTATAAACCAGATTTATACGCATGTGTATTATTCAAGTACATATGTCTATAAACTAACAACTATGTATCTTGTATAAAGTGATAGTTAGCGAGACTTTACACATGTGTATAAACTAACATCTGTGTATCTTGTATAAACTAATACTATCGAGACTGTACACATGTGTATACACTAACAACTGTGTATCTTATATATACGAAAACTAGCAAGATTTTAGGAATTTTGATTATATTTTTTAATAAATGCAATTTATAAAAGACGCAAATACCCTTCTGTCAATTAATTTAAATGGAAGTTACAACATTATAATTAAAATCTTGTCATTGTTTAAAAATTTCTAGATGATATAATCCAATGGCTCAGATTAGTTCACACGGTTCACTCTCCACCTAGTGTTCACTATATATATATATATATCAAGATACCATAAAATGGCAACCCACCGTCAACCATTTTAAACCCATAAATTAGGGATGAGCATTTGGTATCGGGTACTGGTACCAACCGCACCGGATATATTTGGTACCGGTACCCACTTTCCTCGTTTTTCGATACTGGTACCGGTATTTACGACCAGTAAATGCCGGTACTGATACCGAACCGGTATATTCAATACCAGTACCCATTTTTCTCATTTTTCAGTACCGATACTTTCGATACTAAACTGGTACCGTACACATCCTATCATAAATGGTAAAATGGGTCATTCTTTTTTGCTTGATAACTATATCTACAATTTGCTTCCTTCGTCTCCCTAAACATTTCTATTTTTAACATGTGTTAGTAACTAGTATGTTAAAATTAATAGTCTTGGAATTAAAATCCGCCAAAGGCAGTATTAAAATCCTTATCTTTGTATGTCATGGATCTTAAAATAGTAAGAATTAGATTGTTTACACAAAAACCTAACTTATATATTATATAATATGTAAGTCAATGGCGGATTTAAAAAGTATTTATAGGCGCATGCAACGTTTCAAAAATAGGGGTAGCAAAATCGTAAAAACGTCAAGTTTTAAAAAAAATTTACGATCGTCAGAGCGTTAATGGGTACCGGGAGCTACTCTTTGTTATAAGGTATATCCGCCCCTGATGTAAGTTCTAATCATATGGTATATAGATGCAATTTATTATATTTGTAAGCATGGATTAAAAACTAAATAATTTATTGTAAATTTTGAATTTTCTAATGATTGAATAATTACAATAATTTATTATATTTATATATACGATATCAAAAATTAGTAGTTTACTATAATAAAAAATTGGTTACGAAAGATACATGTCACTAGTGTTGTGAACACTACACATCTAGCATATAATAAATGGTTACGAAAGATGCATGTAAAAGTCACTAGTGTGGTGAACACTACACATCCAGCAAGATATGCCCACAACATTACCATGCGTACTATTTTTTTCCCACCACAATGTAAACTCGAATATGTGACCGATACACTACCATTGTTATTTTCTAGCCCATGCACCATGAGATCTACGCATTACCATGTGTATATTTGTGAGGAAAGTTTCACTCAAAAAAATCTTGAAAACAATTAATCATTTCTAGAGTTAGAAATAAACTCATGAAAAGATGTGTACATCTTTAGAACACAGAGAAAGTTGCCTTTAGTCCATACGGACGCATACACTACAAATGGCCACGGATGTGACAACACAGGGTGGCATCGATGACCTCTTTAATTTGTCATGACATTTGTGGGTTCTCTCAAATTGGACATCTAACATTTATTATATCTCTGAAATGCTACCTAAAAATTTTATTCTATAATTATCTACTTAAAAGTTAATTGGTTTTATATTGAATGCACCCTTACTTGTTAGTTTGATCAGAGTGTCGCGCCCCGATCAAAGATAATATTTATAGTCTCGAATTACCCTTAACAATACGTTAGTGGTAGTAAGAAGTCGAACCATGAAGAGTTTGTGGTTTGCGATGGATGCACTTGATTCTTAATGGTTGTTGTCATAAATTATGAAGCTTGCTATTTGGATTGTTTAAATGTTTGTTTGATTGAAAAGGATGTCGAAATGATCAGACAAAATTGATTTGGCTACTTAATTACTAACTTGAACAATTGCACGAAAACGTAATTACTTGATTAAAACAATAATTTGAAAATAAGGTTCACACCCGGTTCGACAATTGCAAAACCTAGGGTTACTAAACAATTTTAGATTGATTCAATTGAATTTGTCATTAACGTTTTGATTTCACAAAGCTTAGATGCCAATTGCTATCATGCATATGACGGACCACAATGCACTTCGTTACTTCGGACAAATAATCTCTTTTGAAAGATAAGGCATAAATACACAAACTTGTTTCACAAAGTCAAATTTTATCATCATTCGACAATTTGCAAATATGGTTCAAATGTAGGACAATTATCAATCAATTAAAAATACAATTCAAGTTGTCACAGATCAACCAAGAACATAAAGTAACCCTAAATCTTACAAATGTTTACACCGGGGTGAAACCCAACGAAATTAGCCGCTCATGAAGAACGGAACTTGATCACCAGATGATTGGAGCTTGATCACAAACATCTTGAAGCTTTGAAGGTAGTGATGATGATGGTTAGGGTTTGGGATGGAAGGTGAAAGTGGATGGTTGATGAAGGAGATGATGATGATAGGCTAACGTTAGGATCGAAGGTTATGATTCGGATGATGGAATGGATTGGATGGATTGGAAAAGGTTGTGGATGAAGGGTATGGTGTTCTTGGCTCCCAAGAGGTGTTTTCAAACTCACAAACTCGTCACCCCCACAAAAAATGGTCAACAAAGATGATATAACTCGTCCAAAAACAAGTTTCAGTGTCATACAAATGGGAGGGGTGTCGCTGACGGCCCAATGGGGCGTCGCCGATGGCCTCTGGTTTGTCTGGTTTTTTTCGACGCTCTAATCCACTGCCTACGACGAGTTTTTGCCGACGGGGACTTCTGAGGGGCGTCGCCGACGGCCTCTCTAAATCATGTTTTCCTGTTTTTCCATTTCTTGATCCCGGATGACCTGTTTTCCGCCCCGATGCTCCGAAAAGCTCCCGAATAGCTCCTTAAACTTCGTAAACCTGTAAAACACAAATCCAATCAAAATTAGGCTATTCAAAACTAAAGTTACGTAAAACATTAACTCAAGCTTAATAGGAACATCGGTTTTCGACCACGTATCACAACCCCACACTTGTCTTTTGCTTGCCCTCAAGTAAATTTGTTTTTCACTTTCAGGTGGGTTGAATGAGGGACACATTTCCCATTCTTGAGACATGAGTTAAGATCTAATGTCATACTCGGTTCATAATTTTTATCATTTTCAAAATATTTAACGTCAACATGATTAACACATAAAAATTGTTATCCAAGATTAACCCGCCCTTGAAACGCGCAAATCATACACATCCCTCACAATGTTCTCTCCACTCGGCTTAGAAATTGGCTAATAAGTGATGCATTAGCACTTTCGATATACTCACACAAACCGATTAGAACACATACCCGCATAAGCTTGCAACTTAATCATTCTCCACCATCGAACACAAACACTAAGCACAAGTCAAAAGGTCTTTGATGGGTTGTAACGGCGCTAGGCTAAGGGCTTGAAATAGGATATTTTGAAAGTGGCTAAGGCGATGAAAACTCGATTTTTATTACAACACAACTATTCTATCAACAACTACTATGAATAAACAACTAAGAGGCAAAAACTTTCGCCTTTTATTTAACAAACTATTAATACATATTTTTTTCTTTTCTCAATGATTTTTCATCAATTTCTTTTCTTTTCTTTTCTTTCATTTTTTTCAACTAAACCTAAAATCGAATTTTCAACACCGCGGGTTAAAAGTAAAAGGCTACATGGTCAAAGGCTAAATGGGTTGGTCAAATGAAAGGTTTAAGCTCAAAGTTGGCGACTAAGGGATTAATTTCGGGTAAGGATATATAAATGGTGTTAAAGGAAAAGGTTTACCTAACGCCTTAATCATTGTTGTGCTCGTATTCGGTCTATGGTCTCAAACGCATCAAAAGTTGCAAGTTCTACAATACGCGACTAAGGGTCCACTCAACCAAAGAAATATATGCATATATGATGTATAAAAGTGGCTCAAAATCTCACGTACAAAGGTTATGGTATGCGATATGTACAAACGCAAGTTTCTTAGGCGGATTATTCCCAAATAACCACCCGCTAAATACCCGTCATGTTATTAATTTGAACTTGACCATGACAAGAGACCACATGGGTTATGCCATCCCTTATTAACTTAGTTACTTGTGCTTTTTAGATTTCTTCAAACAAAGACATTTTAAGAACTTTTTGAAATCTTCCCCCATCCCTACACTTGAGATCAACATTGTCCTCAATGTGTAGTGTTTAAATGAAAGGGTCAAAATCGAAAAAAAAATTTCTCTCCATCCCTACACTTGAGATCAACATTGTCCTGAATGTGTAGGAATAGAGCTTTTAAAATGCACAAGGGATGTGACACGGCTAACCTTCCCAAAATTTCACCTCGGAAAATACAAATACAATCCACTTATTAAACAAAAACAAATCAAAGCTAAAGGAAACGTATGCACCTAATTTTTCGCTCATTCTTCGTGTGCTCTTCATATTCAACAAAAACGGTTGTCTTGCGAACATAGTTTACCTACAAATTTCAACCTTCGTGTAGAAGCAAGCTTCTCACAACTATAAAAATTTGTTAGTTACTTAGTTCTACCACTTTTAATAAAATAATTACCAAGTCATATAATTTTTTTCAGCTTTGATTTTCTTGTGGAAAAAGATTTTATAACAACAAACTAAACTCACTTTCGTAGGAATCACGGTTGCGTTTAGCACATGCAACAAGCTCTTTAAACCTCCCGACAGCTCGGAAGGACGAGGAAGGTCTCGTGAGGGTTATATAGGGAACACACCCACAAAATTCATTTAACTAGTAAGCAACAATACAAAAGGCAGAAAATACAAGAAAACTGAGAATAAACAAAACAAAATAACTAAAACTAATATACAACAACAAATTACATACCACCTCATGGTGGTCGAACGAAGTGTTTGTCGCCCACAAACTCTTCCACATCATCGACCGGTGACTCATACCTTTTATTTCCAAACGAGCCAAACCTCCTTAATTCTTCCTCCGCCTTCTTCTCTTGAGGTGACTTCTTCACCTTCTTCTTTTTGACCAGTTTCTTCTTCGATTCTCCAAACCTACCAACCATAGCACATATCTTTTTGTTCGGATTTATGTCCACCTTAGGACACTTATCCTAACCAATTGAGTTAATAAATTTAGGAAAAACATTCAAATTTAGTTCTCGATCCCCAAATTTCATGCTTACCGTTCCCGTTGCACAATTTATTATGGTATTAGCAGTTGCCAGAAACGGTCTACCCAGTATAACAATCGATTGTGTGTCCTCAACACACCCAACATAGTCAACTACCAAAAAGTCAACTTGGTAATAGCAATCTTCACCTTCACTATCGCATCTTCCACCATCCCCCTTGGATGTGTGGGAGTCTGATTGGCCAACACCACAGGGTGTCGAACTTTTTCAAAGGACCAAAATCATATTGGTCATACAGACTCCCAGGCAGTATGCTCACACAAGCTCCAAGATCTAAGAGCGCCCTCTTTATTTTAAATTTACCTATTTGGATCTGAATAAGAGGATCTCCTGGATCTTGAGCTTTTTAGGGGAGGGCACTCGATAAAACGGCACTAACATGTGAGATTAAGTCAAATTGTTTTGGTATCTTATTGTGTCGTTTCTCGGTGCTCAATTCTTTTAAACACTCTACATGAGCCGGGACCTTTTTAATGTCATCAAGTAATGGCAAATTAATTTCTGCTTGTTTAAAATTTTCCCACCTCCCGTCCTTTGGTGGGCTCCGTTTTTCAAAATTTGATGCGTTAATTGGTTTTAATAGAGCCAACAGGTATGGGATGGTATTAAACTCCACACCCATATCATTGGCCCTAGCATGCAAGTCATTTAAACAACTTTTACAAAAGAATTTTTGGTTACTTTTTCGATTTTAATTTGTGAAATCGTTTCTTGCTCATTTTCACTTCCCGACTCATCACCTACATCTTCCACTACACCGTTAATAAGGTGTGGTGGTGGAGTACTTTCAACACTACAAACCTCATCATTTGAAAGAAGACTTACCACGTTAATGTGCACATTCATCACATTATTCGTGCTTGAACTTTGATGCTTCGGGTTCATTGTGGTGTCACTTGGGAGTCTTCCTCCACTTCCTCTCATTTGAGCCATTTCTTCCACAAGTTGACCAACTTGCTTTTCCAATGCCTTGTGCGACTTGTCTCGCACTTCAAACTACTTCTTCATCTCCATTTTGATCTCTTGATTTGAATCTCTAATAGCATTCATGATCGCGTCAAGTTTGGATTTTAACGGTTCATCACCACCTGATTGAGAATTAGAATTACCACCCTCACTACCGCCTTGGTTGTAGCCCCTTTGATAATTACTATCACGATTGTTGTACCCTTGGCCACCCCCTTGGTTGTAATTTCTTTGATCACCGCCCGAATTACCACTTTGGCGGTATTGGTATGTCGGTCCTCCTTGACCACCATCTTGATTTCCCGATTGGAATTCGGGTTCATCTGATTCGAAGCATTACCATACCGAAAATTGGGATGATTTCTCAAACCCGGATGGTAAGTGTTGGAGTTCATATCAAACTGTTTTCTATCTCCATACATCTGGCTCACCTCTTCGGTAGTGTGTGCCATAATAACTTGACAATTCTCGGCCCGGTGATCGAGGTCACCACATTCTTCACACACGACAAACTGTATCGCACCCACCTCTTTTTTCTTCATACGGGCCAACTCTCGTTCTAATGTTTCAATCCGGTCCTTGAAACCTGCATCGCGGTCGGACCAAGACTTTGAGATTGGATGCTTTTTAGTTTGGTCCGCCATAGCCACGACCTTGGAGTTCTTACTCATCCTCTCTAAGAATTCCCAATCATCTTCCTCGTGGTTGTTCGACAATGTATCGTTACTTGCCGATTGCAAGTACTTATGATCTTCCGCATCTAATCCCCGTACGAAACACTTTAATAATTCCCATCTAGGAATTTGATGGTGAGGGCATTTTCGAACCAACTCCTTGAATCGAGCAAGTGCCTCATGTAACAATTCACCCGAAAACTGTCGAAACGACCGAATTTCGTCTCTCATATCGTGAGTCTTCGCGATCGAGTAATATTCATCCAAAAACACTTGTTGCATCTCCGCCCAAGTGTGAATACTATTTGTTAGAAGCGTGAGGAACCATTGCTTGGCTTTATCTTTTAACGAGAACTGAAATAGCCGTAGCTTCACTTCCTCTATCTCGAAATTGTGACCCCCAATTGTGCTACATATAGCGGAGAATTCCGCCAAATGAGTGTATGGTTCGTCATTCGTCCTACCATTGAAGTGTGGTAGGATGTTAATGTAATTGGGCTTGCACTCGAATGATCGCCTCCCTCAAGGTGTAGGCACAATAGGTGAGTCATTTTCGGTGACCACCAGTCTAAATTGCCCATTAACACCTCTTGGGGCTTGTTGATTTGGTTGATGTCGCGGACCATTAACCTATTGATTCACCAGCCGATTATTGCCCCTTCTATCACCACCTCTATCACCCCCTTGGTTACCGCCTCCCACGAATTGTGGAATCCGGTTACGGTTGACATTATGATTATTGTTATATTTACCGTCATCCCGGTTCTGTTGATTGTGGTTTCGTGGTTGACGGTTGTTTCTGTAGTCGTTGCCTCTACCATAATCATAACCGTATCCTTCGTTGTTCCCCACAAAATTGGCATTTTGATAGCCACCCTCTTCATAATCAAAACCCTCAGCTTGGTAAAATTCCCTTCATTTTCGTTCCCCCAAGCGTCATCTTTGAACCACTCATTATATTTCCTGCTGTCATCCGAGTATTCCGAATGAATACTCACATGTTTTGGTGATTGATAACCGGGAACACTATAAGGTGCATCGTCGGGAATGTTGTTTCTCAATTCATCAAGGTCAAGAAATTGGGCTTCGTTTGTGGGATTGCCACGGCTATGGTTAACCCCACGGTTGGCGTTAACATTTCGGTTGTTGAGGTTTGGAGGTAATGGGTTTTGTCGGTTTTGGTTTGGAGGAAGAGGTGTGGGTGTACGTTGGCGATTATTTTGGTTTCGGCTACGAGATTAGAATGGTGGTGTTGGTGGTCTTGAGTTGTTACCACCCCCGATTGATGGTTTGGGGCATTTGGGTTGTGGGGTGCGTAGTCGTAATATTGGTTTTGGTTATTGGGTTGGTTGGAATTTTGGGGATCCATTGGAATGGGTCTAAAGGATGATGTACGTGGTGAGTTGGTGTTGGGTGGATTAGAAGCAAGGGTTGCCTCTAACCGGTTGTCTAAGTTTCTTCTAACGACCCGCTCTATCTCCGGTTCGAACACTAACGGCGAGGTCCTCCCGAAATTCCGTGTATGCATGCACTACCTGTATCCTGCACAAGTAACACACCCGCATAACACAAAGGCAAAGACGATATAAAGAAACAAGCACTTTAAACAGTTAATCACAAAATCAATTAAATCTAAACACAAAGCGCACGAACTCCCTGGCAACGGCGCCAAAATTTGATCAGAGTGTCGTGTCCCGGTCAAAGATAATATTTATAGTCTCGAATTACCCTTAACAATACGTTAGTGGTAGTAAGAAGTCGAACCATGAAGAGTTTGTGGTTTGCGATGGATGCACTTGATTCTTAATGGTTGTTGTCATAAATTATGAAGCTTGCTATTTGGATTGTTTAAATGTTTGTTTGATTGAAAAGGATGTCGAAATGATCAGACAAAATTGATTTGGCTACTTAATTACTAACTTGAACAATTGCACGAAAACGTAATTACTTGATTAAAACAATAATTTGAAAATAAGGTTCACACCCGGTTCGACAATTGCAAAACCTAGGGTTACTAAACAATTTTAGATTGATTCAATTGAATTTGTCATTAACGGTTTTGATTTCACAAAGCTTAGATGCCAATTGCTATCATGCATATGACGGACCACAATGCACTTTGTTACTTCGGACAAATAATCTCTTTTGAAAGATAAGGCATAAATACACAAACTTGTTTCACAAAGTCAAATTTTATCATCATTCGACAATTTGCAAATATGGTTCAAATGTAGGACAATTATCAATCAATTCACAGAGCACATATGTTCTTGTGTTAATACTTAAAGTACATAGGTATTATTCAAATTACTTATGTATGCATGTGTATAAAACGGATATACGTATGTGTATAAAACAGTTTGGTTGAATAGTAACTATGTATATTTTTAAATTAATAAATTAGTTAATTGGTGAGAGAAATGAAGAGAGAGAATGAAATTAAATATTTAATTGGAAAGAGAATTAGTTAACAATTTACCCTTATACCATTTTCATTTATTTTTTACACAAATAATTACAAAACTACCATTATTATAAATCTTAAGATCTCCTAAAATCAATGGATAAGATTTATTTATTTTGTTCACAAAAACACTATGGTTCACTCTTAAACCCTACCCTATATATTGGGTGAGAGTTGGCTACAAAGTCTAATTTTCATACAAAGTGTAAAAAGTAATAAAACACCATAATGTTAACTATAAAACACACTCAAAACCCACAAATAACAAAGTGAAGATGATTAAAACATCATATTTCTGGGTTTGTGTTGTGTTTTGAATGATAAGGCTTTAATTATCAAATAAGTAACATTAGTATGTTCTATGTTGATTATCATGTATGTTTTATATTCATAGTTTTACAATGGTATGTTTGAAGTTTTTATGGACTGTTGGGGTTCGAATATTGTGTTTTAGTGATCATAACTTTGTTATTTGTGGTTTTTAAGTGTGTTTTATGGCTAAAATTGTGATGTTTTATGACTTTGTAAACTTTGTAGGAAAAAAGGACTTTATAGCTGAACTTGACCCATAAAAACATAACCCCAACCATCAAACCACATACCAAACATATGAACATCATACCAACACAAAACTAAATATAACCAATATAAATAAAGTTAACATTGAGAAAGAGGAACAACCTAAGATCACACAAAGCAGTTGAGAAAAGAGGACTAACTTACTCAAAAATGTTAAACCTTCATCATCCCTCAACCAAAAAAAATCTTAAACCCTAATTCAAAAAATAAAGAAAAGATAGGGAAAAAATACATACAAGATTTCTTGAGGCCTCCTGTACGTGAGAGGCTAATTTTTACTACACCCTAACACCCAACGTCGAACCACCTAAAACCACCGTCGACCACCCCACTTTGAACCACCGTCTGTCACACCCTGACCCGCAGCGGATATGGTAGTCGGGGCATGATGGGTTTTCATCAAAGCTCATAACATTTATTATAATCAAGTTTCATATTTATTAATTCAAATTAAAAGGAGAAATTCCAACAACACATAAATTATACAAGCACACAATGTTCTAAACATGACATTCATGTAACTCTTTATTTTTCTTCTAAGGCCCAATCCTATGTGTTTCTTGCTTCAACCTGTCCACCTGTATCATGTGTAAAAATAGAGATTTGGGTCAACAAAAGTTGACAGTAATCCCGTTTAAGCACTTGAAAGAAGTGATATATTGATTAATTTAATAAAAATGTGCATAAACCAAATATGAGCAACCGTATATATAAACTATCCACAAACCACATAAACATCTAGCAATGTACACATATGCATGATAAATGATGAGCTGTGAGATCAATGCTCAATCAAACGGAGCCGATCTAATTAGGCAACACGATGCTCTACCTGTATACAACGAGGAACTGATGGCCTATTGTGAATGCTTGACTGAAATGAGAAAATATAACCACATAAGCAATAAACCAAATTTCACATAATACGTTAGATCATATAATGGTAGTAGCACAAGTGTTTGAATAAACGATATAAATAAACAACACATAATACACCCCAAAACATGAATCAAAAGGGGAAGTTTATAGGAATTCACTCACAGTGGGTGCGTTCTTCATTTGATAACGAGCGCGCACAATTTAGAGATTCCAACCGACGAGAAAACTAACCTAAATATTCACGTAATAATTCGGTAAATATATTTCTTTTATTTGCAATTAGTATTTTTATTTAATGACTTTTATTAGATTTTTAGACAAATTTAATAGTATTTATCATAAATTTTTATGTTTAAAAAGACTTATTTTAACATATATTTTTATGGATTTTAGAGAAAAATAAAAAAAAAGTTTATTAAAAAATATACCCTTTCAGTGGGTCGAACCGGATTTATTTCGCATGATTTTGGCAGCGTGTGGGAACCGAACTCATGACCTCTCGTGTACGTGAACGCAGCTCTACCAACTGAGCTACGTGTCTAACCCAAAATATTATGAATTTAATTACATATATATACTTACTAAGCCAAACTATATTTTGATTTTATTTTAAAAAGGTTTGATTTATTTCAGAAAGCGTATAACCGTGCATCGACCCGGACTCGAACTCGCGCCCCTTGACTCATGTTGCACACAGCCCTACCAACTGGGTTGTGTGACTAACCCAGAATATTCAGAATTTATTTTAAACTTATACACTAGCTGAATTAATTCATATATTGGTTATATAAATATTTGGGTTAATATAGGAACCGGCAGCGTGATAGGACTCGAACCCGGAACCATGTTTCAAATTTGCACACAGTCCTTCGCTGGACTGTGTGTCTAACTCGGTATGTTTACCGGTTTTAATTTCCTTTAAACACATTTAAAACTTCATCTTCTTCCTTAAGAAATCAGTTTGATATTCCCGGTCAGTAATCCAATAACACTCATTGGATTTATTGATTTATTACATCTGATAAAGAAAAATAATTAAACGGAAAAGAGTTCCAAGGATGTTGTACCGAACAGGTGGAGTTCCTGATTTTTCTCCGGTGATGTTCCGAGCAACTTTCCGGCGAAGAATGGATTTGAGCACAGGGAACTTCTGAGTGTTTAGGGGGTTTGATTGTGAAAGTGAGCGAGCTCTACAAGGTTTAAGGCTTGCTATTTATAGGTGAAGGTACTGATTTCGGTTTTATCGGCTTTGAAAAAGAATTTGATGATCTGGTTAATGTGTAACCGATTTGGTTTTAACTGATCCTATGATTGAGTCTATCTCATGATTGGAAACGGTTCTTCAGGTTTAATTCAAAACAGAAAACAGAAATTTGAGGATGAATTGGAATTTGCAGCCGTTTCAGGCGGTGGTTTGAAACTGATTTCAGGAAGTTGTTTGGTATAAAGTTTATTTGATTTAAGATAAATTCAGATGTGTGTGTGTAGTGGTCACCCTTTGTATTTTTTTTAATTATATTTAGTTTATTTACTAGTATTATTCTTTTTTTTTATTTATTATCTTTATTATTTTAACCATTCTGATTTATTTAATGAAATTAATATAACGAATTTAAACGTTTAACATAAATACATAACGAAGCTTTATATTATATACTTGAATTATTAAATGGAGCGGGTTTTAGAACCCGTTTTACAATGATTGTTACAGTATCCCCTATTTTAGATATTTCGTCTCGAAATTTAAGTAGTAGTAGGTGTAACTTGAAAGAGGTGCGGGTATTTTCACGCATTGAGTCTTCGCATTCCCAAGTTAACTCAGGTCCTCGTTTTGACTCCCAACTCACCCTAACTATCGGAATTCGACTTCGTCTCAAGCGCTTCTCATCGAAGTCCATGATTTCTACAGGTCGTACTATGAAATGCATCGATTTATCAATCTGAATATCTTCCTACGGTATATGGAGATTTTCGTCGGCAAGACACTTTTCAAGTTTGATACATGGAACGTGGGATGAATCCTGTTGAGTTCTTCTCGTAAGTCAAGCCTGTAGCTACAGGACCTACTCTCTCGAGTATTTTGAGTGGTCCCACATAGTGTGGTGCTAGCTTGCCTATTTGTCCAAAACGAACCACTCCTTTCCATGGTGATACTTTCCAAAGTACTTGATCGCCAACACAAAACTCGAGTGGCTTTCGTCGTTTATCAGCGTAACTCTTTTGACGACTCTGAGTTGCTAAAAGTTTATTGCGGATTTGAAGAATCTTATCGGTTGTTTCTTGGATCAATTCAGGTCCAGTGATTTGTGCTTCACCAATTTCGTGCCAACATACAGGAGATCGACACTTACGACTGTATAATGCTTCAAAAGGAGCCATACCGATGCTCGAGTGATAGCTATTATTGTATGAAAATTCAACTAATGGTAGATGAGTATCCTAATTGCCCTTGAAGTCGATAACACATACTCGCAACATGTCTTCAAGAGTTTGTATGGTACGCTCAGATTGACCATCAGTTTGAGGATGAAAAGCGGTGCTGAGATCTAAGCGTGTACCTAATGCTGATTGCACTGCTTGCCATGTTCGTGAAGTAAAACATCCATCTCGATCCGAAATGGTACTTAAAGGCACACCGTGTCGACTTACAATTTCATCAATATAGATACGAGCTCACTTCTCGTTCTTATAGTCTTCGCGGATTGGAATGAAATGAGCGGATTTGGTAAGACGGTCGGCAATAACTCAAATCATGTCATACCCACTGGAGGTGCGAGGTAACCCGGTAATAAAATCCATGGTTATGTTTTCCCACTTCCAAGCAGGTATTTCGGGTTGAACAAGTAATCCTGAGGGTCTTTGATGTTCAGCTGTAACCTTAGAGCATGTGAGGCACTTGGAGACAAAAATGGTGATATCCTTCTTCATGCCAGGCCACCAGTAAGAATATCATAGGTCTTGATACATCTTATCAGCACCTGAATGTATAGAGTATCGTGTTTTGTGACCCTCATTCATGAGAAAAGTACGAATATTGTCGCGATCAGGTACCCAAATACGATTTAGATAGTAAATACCATCTGACTTGGATTCTAATTTGGTTTCAGCTCCACAAGACAATTCATCTCGTACATCATTTTTCGTGACAGAAGTATGTTGAGCTGCGCGAATGCGGTTTTGAAGATCAGTTACGATTTGGGAACACAAAAGATGAATGGAGTTAGCATACTCCTTTCGACTAAGAGCATCAACCACAACATTAGCTTTACCAGGATGATAACGGATTTCACAATCATAATCATTCAAGAGTTTGACCCATCGTCGTTGCCTCGTGCTTAACTCTTTTTGATTGAAGATATGTTGGAGACTCTTGTGGTCAGTGTAAATCTCACACTTTGTACCATAGAGATAATGTCTCCATATCTTTAGAGCGAACACGACTGCTCCGAGTTCTAGGTCGTGAGTAGTGTAGTTCTTCTCGTGAACTTTAAATTGCCTTGAGGCGTAGGCTATCACCTTTCCTCTTTGCATTAAGACACACCCTAGTCCCTGCCCTGATGCGTCACAATAGACCATTAAGTCTTCACAACCGTCCGGGAGAGTGAGGATAGGTGCATCACAAACCTTTTGTTTCAAGGTTTGAAAAGCCTCTTCCTGCTTGGGCCCCCAAATGAAGGGCTTGCCCTTATAAGTCAAGGCTGTGAGTGGTAAGGCAATACGAGAGAAATTGGCGACGAAACGACGATAATAACCAGCTAAACCAAGGAATGATCTAACTTCGGTAGGAGTGCGTGGAGCTTACATTCTTGCACTACTTTAATCTTTGCAGAGTCTACATCAATTCCTTTATCGTTGACGACGTGACCAAGAAATTGAACTTCTTTTAACCAGAATTCACATTTCGAAAACTTAGCGTAGAGCTGTTCGGTTTTCAAAAGTGTTAGGATAAGTCGAAGGTATCGTTCATGATCAAATTTGGTCTTGGAATAAATGAGAATATCATCGATGAAGACAATAACGAAACGATCGAGGTAGGGTTTGCACACCCTATTCATTAGATCCATGAAAACGGCGGGAGCGTTGGTCAAACCAAAAGGCATGACCATGAATTCGTAGTGACCGTAGCGAGTTCGAAAGGCAGTCTTTGGAATGTCTTCTTCACGTACTCTAAGCTGGTGATAACCAGAATGAAGATCGATTTTTGAGAAGCAGGTGGCACCCTGAAGTTGATCTAGAAGATCATCAATGCGAGGTAAAGGATAGCGGTTCTTGATGGTAAACTTGTTAAGCTCTCGATAATAGATGCACATTCGAAAAGTTCCATCCTTCTTTTTGACAAAAAGAACCGGTGCACCCCAAGGTGATGAGCTGGGACGTATAAATCCCTTGTTAGTCAGCTCTTTCAGCTGGCTAGCTAACTCTTGCATTTCAGATGGGGCTAACCGATATGGAGATTTTGCAACTGGTGTAGCACCAGGTAAAAGATCGATTCGAAATTCGACTTCTCGCACAGGATGAAGTCCTGAAACATCGTCGAGAAAAACTTGAGGAAATTCTTTAACAATCGGAATGTCTTCGAGTTTCTTCTCCTTGCCCTCTTTCTTGACAATGTGCGCTAGTAATGCTACGTAGTCCTTGCGAAGATATTTTCGTGCTTGAAGGCACGTCATCAACTTGTGTCCTTTGGACGGGGTTTCACCAAAAATACGAAGAGTTTGACCGTCGGTGAGAGGAATTCGAATAAATTTTTCGTAAACGACTTCAACGTGATGCTGACTAGGTCAGTCCATACCAATAATGACGTCGAAACTACCCAACTTCATAGGAATAAGATTGATTGGAAAATCATGATCATTGAGAGTAAGGGTGTAATTGCGAATGGAAGAGTCTAGCGTAATAGGTTCACCGTCTGCTACTTCCACTATAAATGATTCGGCTAGACTATCGCGAGGTAAACCAAGAATAGATTCAAACTCTAAAAACAAAAAACTCTTATCCGCACCAGTGTCAAAAAGTATAGATGCATAACTACCGTTAATGAGAAACGTATCATTAACCACATTGTTATCCGCTCCAGCGTGGTTGGCGTTGATGTTAAAAGCTCTTCCTCTAGCTGGTGGATTGGCTTGGTTGGCTTGGTTCACAGGGTTAGCTTGGGCTTGTGCATTTATGATGTTTACCAACACGGACATGTGTTGCGGAAATGGGTTGGATCACCGCAATTGAAACAAGCTCTGACGGGTGGCATCATAGGGTAATTAGGTTGGTAAAATGGTTGAGCCACTGGTTGAACAGGTGGTAATAGTAGAGGTTGTTGGTAGGGAACTTGGCCTACCACTTGGTTGTTTGGTTGGGCTTGAGGTTGGTTGCGGGTTGGTCTTTGAAGAACGCGACAGGTTTGGATTGTATGACCTGCACGACCACAACTTGTGCAGTGAAGACATGGGTTCTCGGGATGGTGGTGATATTAACATCAGTTGCATTTTGGGTGAGGTCTTGTATACTGTTTCTTGAATGGTGTGGTAGGAGGAGCAATTTATTTGATTGGAGCGGCGACAATGGGTTGATTGGTTTGAGTTGGCTGATGTGTTTGAGTGACGGCAAAATTCTTCCCATTTCGCTTCCTCTTGCCAATGAATCGAGAAGAGGATCCAGTTTGGGTTGAGGTAGGGGTTTCAGCAGGTGTTTTACCTTTCTTCTTCTCGACAATAGATCAACCAAATTTCATTTCATTCAAAACATCAATTGTCATATTACAACAAAATCCAAATAAGAGTAACATCAACGAAACAAGTTCAACAATAACATAAAAATTAACTTAGTATTCTACGCATGTTTCTATGCCATTCCTTCTAAGTTCCATCATACAACTTCATCAACCTGCAACATGTTAAAAAGTATAGTTCAATAACAAAGTATTGGCGAGTACACAAGTTTAATATCATAGCATAAGTATGAAATCCGATTTAAACAAATCCACATGAATAGCTAACATACAAGATAAGTGTAAACAAGGCATGTGAATCTACATGTCAATCCTCTAGTGTACCGCAAAATAGATTAAAACTTAACATTGACCACAAGAATACGGGCGGCCCGTTACTCCTATAGCGCTATACATGTTAAGGGAGGCTCGATCAAAGTTAATGACATTTAGATCGCATAAGAATGTACCAAGTAACAATTCAAGTAGCATAAGACTAAAGCATGTTGATGGATTGTTTGTGTATAGAATAAAGTGTGATTTAGTGTAGTTTTTGTAAGTTAATTATGTTGCACCCAAATAGTGGAAAACATAAAAAAGGGGGTCGAGTGTACTCACGGTTTTGCAAAGTATTATCCGTGAGAGAGTTAGGTTGATTTAGGGGATGAAACACCGAGTTTATCCTACATAAGGCAAACGTAGGTGTACGAGTATTAGATTGACGGGGAGTTTATTTAGGAATTTAAAATGCGCAAGGAAAGTATATATAAACGAAAGTATTTATCTAGAAATTAACACTCCTTTTTGACACTAATAAGCCCCGAAGGGTGTTTGTGTTTTTATGGGTCATGCCCAATAGAATTGTAACGATTGTTATGTCTAAGATAAAATAACCTGCTTTTTAAGACAACTAACCATTTGGTCATGGTCTAAGTTTCGGTTATATTAAGTATTTACATATAGTTATATTACTACTAATTAATCATATAGTTCATGTATTTCATGGAAGTCATGTAAGTCATGCATGGAGGTAGGAGGATAACCATCCTAAACCTCTTTCATAAGATTCACCATTACACAAGATTGCCACAAGGACAATCCGGATGGTCAAGAATTATAGAAATCATCAAGTGAGGGGTGGGTTGAATAGTTGAATGGCCAAGGCCTTCATGTAATCACACCTACACCAACACAAGCTTGTAAGCTTAGATGGCTCAACACTTGTGAGTTTAAAACCCTAATAAAAACACAAGTTTAGAGGCATGTTATGCCTCTTGATTGTGTGTGAAAAAGTCTAGCTTAACACACTAACCATAAGCTTTGATTAGTGGCATGTATAGCATAGATTTGTTATGTTAAAAGTATGTTTGAAAAAATTTTATAAGTTATCTTCCAAAATAGAAAGTTTGGCCCTAAAAATGATGTGATTCCACCTTGGTTTTCCATGGAAAACCTATGGTAACATCCATAGGGCTTTAGTAAACATTGTTGAGGAAGAAACAAAGTGAAAACATTGAAAAACTTGAAGTTTGAAAGATAAAAATTTGGGCAGAAAGTTTTGTGCACTTTTGGGCCTCAAAATGGTGTGGTTTCACCTTAGTTTGCCCAAGCAAACTTGTGAGAACCTTCCTAGAGGTTATCCAAGAGTGTTAGAAAGATAAACAAGGTAAAAAGAAGAAGAAAAGTGAGTCGAAACTCACTTGCAAGCTGCTGAGTTTCAGCAAATATTTTCAGAAGTTTGGGACTTGTTTGATGAGTATGGAGGCTAGTAAAAGTGAGAAATGGGTGGGGGATCTTGTGTTTATATAGGCGGAAGATTAGGGTTTAGTTTTAGGTTGCATTCAATGTGGTTTGGTGGAGTTTGAATTCAAAAAAAAGAGGGAAGACACCCACAAGCTTGTGGCCGCAAGTGGGCTGCCTTTTTTTGTTCTTTTAATTATTTCATTTATGCACTTAGGGTTTAGATGTCACACATGATATAATAAGCAAGTACGGGCCTTGTAATGGTCTTATGATATGCATATGATAGTTTTTAAAACCCTAAAAAGATGATTAAACAACAAGTATTTTCTTGAACATATTGTGACATGATTTTATGATAATTTGAAGCTTGAATTCTTTGAATAACATCACTAATTGTTTTGCTAGAGTTTAGTATAATATTTATAAACATTCATCAAACATTTACACGTTGTTTTGATTTGATTTATGAAGAATAAAGTATAGCATGATCATAAGTTTAAACGCGAATAAAGTTTGCGAATTTAGCATAATTGATTAATCTTGATTACAATCAAAGCCTTAGAATACAAATAATTGAAATTAGAATTACGATTACAAGGTTTGGACTTTCCAAAAAATAGAAACATGAAGCAGACTTGCTAAAAATGGAAAGATACAAATGCGAAGCGTTACAGTCTCCCCTCCTTTAGGGAATTTCATCCCGAAATTTAGGAAGATGCAACGAACAAATGCGGATGCTTAGACTTCATGTCGCTTTCAAGTTCCCAAGTATATTCAGCGCTACGTTTTCCTTCCATCGAACCTTTACGATAGGAATTCGATTGCGCCTTAGCTGTTTAGTACCTCATTCCATGATTTCGACTGGTTTTTCCATGAAGTGCAAAGTCTCATTGATCTGAAGATCTTCAAGCGGAACTTGGAGTCCTTCTTCAGTGAGACATCTTTTTAAGTTTGAGACGTGGAAGGTAGGATGAACGTTGTTGAGCTCTTATGGTAGTTCCAGTTGGTAGGCTACCTTGCCAATCCTCTCGAGAATCTTGAAAGGACCTACGTAGCGAGGAGCGAGCTTTCCCTTTTTCCCGAAACGAACCACACCCTTCCAAGGGGATACCTTGAGAAGTACAAAGTCACCAACGTGGAATTCCAAGGGCTTGCATCTTTTATCTGCGTAACACTTTTGTCGGCTTCGAGCTTTCAGCAAGTTGTCCCGAATCTGCAAAATCTTGTCCGCCGTCTGTTGTATAAGCTCGGGACCGGTGATTTGGGCTTCCCCGATCTCGTGCCAACAAATAGGCGATCGGCACTTGCGTCCATAAAATGCCTCGAATGGTACCATTTGAATACTCACGTGGTAACTATTATTTTACGAGAATTCGACCAAAGGCAAGTGCATGTCCCAGTTGCCACCAAAATCAATTACGCAAGAACGAAGCATGTCCTCTAGAGTTTGGATAGTACGCTCGGTTTGACCATCGGATGAGCATGGAAAGCAGTACTAAGATTGAGCTGAGTGCCAAGGGCTTTTTGAAACGTTTGCCAAAGGTAAGAAGTGAAGCGACCATCACGGTCGGAGATAATGTCAACAGGAACGCCGTGATGACAGATGATTTCATCCGTGTAGATACGAGCTAATTTCTCAACTCGGTAGTCTTCACGTATGGGGAGGAAATGAGCAGACTTGGTCAAACGGTCGATGATTACCCAAATACTATCGTGACCAGATGATGTACGAGGGAGCTTGATTATGAAATCCATAGCAATACTCTCCCATTTCCAAACAGGAATTTCTGGTTGTTCGAGTAAGCTAGAGGGTCTTTGATGCTCGGCCTTTACCTTGGAGCAAGTAAGGCACTTCGAAACATAGCAGGTGATATCTTTCTTCATTCCAGGCCACCAGTATGACGCTCGGAGGTCGTGATACATCTTATCGGCGCCAGGGTGAATTGAATATCGAGACTTATGAGCTTCACTCATCAAGAGATCACGAAGATTATCACGATTAGGAATCCAAATATGGTTGAGATAGCACATGATGCCATCAGATTTGGTCATGGGTTGGGTTTTAGCACCACACTTCAACTCATTATCGAGGTTGCCCTCATTAACAGTCGAGTATTGTACCTCACGAATCATCTCTTGAAGCTTTCCCAGAGTTTGGTAGCAACGTACGCTCTTAACATGAGTTTTCCGACTAAGTGCGTCGGCCACGACATTCGCTTTACCAGGGTGGTAGCAGATATCGTAGTCATAGTCGTTTAACAACTCTACCCAACGACGCTGACGCATGTTGAGTTCTTTTTGATTAAAGATCTGCTGAAGGCTCGTATGGTCGGTGAAGACCGTACACTTTGTACCATAAAGGTAGTGTCGCCATATCTTTAATGCAAAAACAACTGCACCAGGTTCAAGGTCGTGGGTTGTATAATTTTTCTCATGAATTTTGAGTTGACGTGATGCGTAAGCGATAACCTTATCTCGTTGCATCAGAACGCAACCAAGACCTAGTCTTGAGGCATCGCAATACACGACAAAATCGTCGTTACCATCGGGGAGGGTTAGGATAGGAGCATTGCAAAGCATGTCCTTGAGTGTTTGAAAAGTCTCCTCTTGTTCGGAACCCCAAACAAAAAGGTTTATCCTTCTGAATCAAGGAAGTGAGCGGCACGACAATTTTTGAAAAGTTCGAAATGAAACGATGGTAATAACCGGCTAAGCCGAGAAACGAACGAATTTCGGACGGAGTCTTAGGAGCAACCCAATTTTTCACCGCCTTGATTTTCGCAGGGTCAACATGAATACCAAGTTCGTTGACAACATGACCAAGAAATTGAACCTCTTTTAACCAAAATTCACACTTGGAGAACTTGGCGTAGAGACGTTGGGTTCGCAACAGCTGAAGGATAAGACGCAAGTGTCGCTCATGCTCTTCTCGCGTCTTAGAATAGATTAGGATATCTTCAATAAAGACGATCACGAATCGGTCAACATAAGGCTTACACACGCGATTCATCAAATCCATAAACATGGCGGGTGCGTTGGTCAGACCGAATGGCATGACTACGAACTCGTAGTGCCCATAACGTGTGCGGAATGCAGTCTTGGGTATATCTTCTTCGAGGACTGGAAGTTGATGGTAACCAGAGCGTAGGTCGATTTTAGAGAAGCAAGTCGTGCCTTGAAGCTGATCGAAAACGTCGTCGATGCGAGGAAGAGGGTAACGGTTCTTGACTGTAAGCTTGTTGAGCTCATGATAGTCAATGCACATACGAAAGGATCTGTCTTTCTTTTTTACGAACAGAACGGGAGCGCCCCAAGGAGATGTGCTAGGCATATGAAGCCCTTCTCAAGAAGCTCTTGAAGTTGACTGGACAACTCTTGCATCTCCGAGGGTGCTAGACGATAGGGGGATTTTGCGACCAGAGTTGCACCAGGGATGAGGTCTATGCGGAAATCAACAAAACGAGCAGGAGGAGGACCAGGAAGATCCTTGGGAAAGACATCAGGGAATTCGCGCACAACGGGAACTTCACTCACGCTTGGAGCCTTCTTCTTCTTTTCCACAATGTAGGCAAGAAAGGCGAAGTATTCCTTACGCAAGCACTTGTTCACCTGAATACACGAAATAAGCTTGAGACCTTCGGAAGGTTTCTCGCCATAGACGTGCAAGGGATCATAATTGGGAAGGGGAAGGGGAATGCACTTCTCCAAACAAACAACTTCAGCACGGACTCGCCCTAGCCAATCCATGCCTACTATGATATCAAAACTACCCATTGGCATGGGTATGAGGTCAATAGAAAACATATGATCATTGAGGTTTAAAGAACAATTAGAAAGGATAGAATTGACGACGACGGATTTTCCGTCGGCGACTTCAACTTCGAACGGTTTAGGCAACTTAGAAAGTCACACATAAGCAAAGGTTCGAATTCAACTGACACAAAACTTTTATTCGCACCAGTATCAAATAAACATGTAGCATAAACATTGTTAACAAGGAACGTATCCGATATGACGCGTTTGAGTTCTGAGCTTGAGCAGCCGTGATGACAAAGGCTCGACCGCGAGCTTGCTGCTACTGATTGTTGTTACGCTGCGGGCAGTTGTTGGCGAAGTGATTCGGGTCTCCGCATCTGAAGCAGGCACGAGCGGCAGGAGCTAGGGGTCGGTGTTGATTGTCGGCGGGGTTTTGAGGAGGTGTGGTGGTCACGGCTCGGGCTTGGTTGATGGGGACTTGAGGAGCATTCCGGCATTGTTGGGCAAAGTGCCCATACCTATTGCAGATCGTGCATAGGCAGCATGGGACAGTAACCGGGTGATGGAAGGGACAGGTATTGCACTTGGGATGGGGTCCGGTGTACGCTTTCTTGATGGGTTCGGGTGCGGGCAAAGCTGGCTGGTGGGGGTTTGGCGGAGTGACTACCGCGAAAATTGGGCTCGAAGCCTTTCGCTTCTTGCCTTTGATGTTGCTTCTTGGGGGTTTGGGCGAGGCAGGTTCGGTAATGGATTCAATGGTTGCTTGGTGGGCTTTCCTCGGTAGAGCCTTGGTGGCTTCACGAAGGACTTGGCGGTTGTTCAAGCGAGCAGCCAGCCGAAAGGTTTCTTCGAGGGTGCTGGGGGAGGTGGCATCGACCAGGTCGGCAAGGTTAGGAGGAAGGCAACGTATGTATTTAGCGACTGCTTTCTCAGTAGTGTCGACCTGACTTGGGCAGATCGAGCTCAGTTGCTTGAAGTGGGTCGTGAGGCCAGCGTTGTCATTCCCCATTTGCCGGAGGTTCCAAAACTTAGTCTCGAGTCGTTGGAGTTCATGAGGGGGGCAGAATTCACCTTCCATTAGCTTTTTGAGCTCGGTCCAAGGGAGGGCGTGGGCGACCTCGTTGCCACGCGCGCTACGCTCGGAAGTCCACCAATCAAGGGCTCTCGATCGGAATACTCCCGTGGCGTTCAAGGTGCGCAAGTGGTCGGGGTAACCACTTTGGAGGAAGGTGAGTTCAATGGCGTCAAACCATTGTTGGGAGCACATAAGTATCATGTAACACGTATAACTTCACATAGATAGCATAAGCATGTTGGCATTCCAAAAGCATAAACAAGTATGATTTGCGTAAAGGAATATAAATTTAATTGGTTCGCGAGAAGTATTATTATTGCTTTTGGTTACGAGAGGCGTGCGAATCATGCATCGGGTTCGAAATGAACGAGATAACAACACATAGAAATTGAGATAGCATAAAAGATAGGCTCATTAAAATGTTGGAGTGTTTCGGGTTGAGAAACGTTTGACTATTCCAAAGTGAATCGAGATCCTTTGAAATTAGAGAAACGTGCTTTGGCCTATAGGTAAAGTGCTCTCATTGAGAAGCGATTAACGGCACTCTACCCTTCCAGTTACTACACGTCTCTAACCGATCGAAAAATTAAAACTTTGGCGAGATTGAAAATCGAGGAGTGGGACTAGTTGACAAGGTGCGGGTTTCACCCCTAACTTGACAACATTGTACCCTAGGTGAGGTTGGTACTTACCAAACAAGGAGCGTATTCCGACTCGTCAAGATGTGGATTTCACTCCTAACTTGATGATGTAATTTCGTGCAAAAATCAAATTCGCGGATTGAGAGTGATCACCAAAGTGCGGGTTTCACCCCTATTTTGATGGAATCGTCTCGATTATAGTTTGAGTGTCTTCAAGTCTTCAAGTGTGTAAATTGTGTAAGTGTTTTAGGAAAAACACATGCATATATTTAAGACAAAAGAAATAGGAAGAAACAATTAGAAAGAATTAACATTTTAATCATGAAGCAAGAATGGTCAAGTTCGTCACTTAAACTATAGACTAGGTCGAACATGGTAATTCTACCTAATTCCCTATAGTTATGGCTCTGATACCAATCTGTCACACCCCAACCGATGGCGGAAACATCGGAGTTAGACGACTAGATTGCTCCTTACATCACAACACTATTGACAATAATTAGATCAACCAAATTTCATTTCATTCAAAACATCAATTGTCATATTACAACAAAATCCAAATAAGAGTAACATCAACGAAACAAGTTCAACAATAACATAAAAATTAACTTAGTATTCTACGCGTGTTTCTATGCCATTCCTTCTAAGTTCCATCATACAACTTCATCAACCTGCAACATGTTAAAAAGTATAGTTCAATAACAAAGTATTGGCGAGTACACAAGTTTAATATCATAGCATAAGTATAAAATCCGATTAAACAAATCAACATGAATAGCTAACATACAAGATAAGTGTAAACAAGGCATGTGAATCTACATGTCAATCCTCTAGTGTACCGCAAAATAGATTAAAACTTAACATTGACCACAAGAATACGGGCGGTGCATTACTCCTATAGCGCTATACATGTTAAGGGAGGCTCGATCAAAGTTAATGACATTTAGATCGCATAAGAATGTACCAAGTAACAATTCAAGTAGCATAAGACTAAAGCATGTTGATGGATTGTTTGTGTATAGAATAAAGTGTGATTTAATGTAGTTTTTGTAAGTTAATTATGTTGCACCCAAATAGTGGAAAACATAAAAAAGGGGGTCGAGTGTACTCACGGTTTTGCAAAGTATTATCCGTGAGAGAGTTAGGTTGATTTAGGGGATGGAACACCGAGTTTATCCTACACAAGGCAAAGTAGGTGTACGAGTATTAGATTGACGGGGAGTTTATTCAGGAATTTAAAATGCGCAAGGAAAGTGTATATAAACGAAAGTATTTATCTAGAAATTAACGCTCCTTTTTGACACTAGTAAGCCCCGAAGGGTGTTTGTGTTTTTATGGGTCATGCCCAATAGAATCGTAACGATTGTTATGTCTAAGATAAAATAACCTGCTTTTTAAGACAACTAACCATTTGGTCATGGTCTAAGTTTCGGTTATATTAAGTATTTACATATAGTTATATTACTACTAATTAATCATATAGTTCATGTATTTCATGGAAGTCATGGAAGTCATGCATGGAGGTAGGAGGATAACCATCCTAAACCTCTTTCATAAGATTCACCATTACACAAGATTGCCACAAGGACAATCCGGATGGTCAAGAATTATAGAAATCATCAAGTGAGGGGTGGATTGAATAGTTGAATGGCTAAGGCCTTCATGTAATCACACCTACACCAACACAAGCTTGTAAGCTTAGATGGCTCAACACTTGTGAGTTTAAACGCGAATAAAGTTTAAACGCGAATAAAGTTTTCGAATTTAGCACAACTGATTAATCTTAATTACAATTAAAGCCTTAGAATACAAAGAATTGAAATTAGAATTACGATTACAAGGTTTGGACTTTCCAAAAAATAGAAACACGAAGCAGACTTGCTAAAAATGGAAAGATACAAATGCGAAGCATTACAGAGAGTGCCTAGAAGACATCTACAGGAAATACGTAACAAGATTATGAGTTTGACGTTTTGGTGTCATGTGTCGCATTTAGAAATTAACATCCACAAAATAATTGAGAAAAATAAATCTATTACATCCATTGGATGTTTTGGGTCTTGCTCGTGTTTAGACTCCCATATGTCCCCCATACTTGGCCTAGGTAGTCATGTGGGCCCCCATGACTACTAGGCTTTGTAGGGTTCACATTGGTATTGGCCTGTTAACACTTGCACCACCCGAATGAAAATCGTGAAACATGATATCAAGGTATAAAGTCGGAGGGTGTCCACGTATCGACACAGTGACAACTCAAAGTGGGGTTAGTTCACACGACGTTTTGTGTGGCATGCTTTGGCCTAATAGGTCCTTCGTACTCTCATCGTTAGTCCCCAGGTAGGCAAACTGGTCCGTTATATTGGATTTATACGAATGCTAATCCTAGACAGGACGTTTCGACTACCGGTACTTGTACCCTTCCAGTTACTACATGCCCGTTGTAGAACTTACTTTGATGAGATTGAGAAATGTAAACATCACAAAATTTTGAGAAAGAAAGCATGAAAAATGTTCAAATATGTGAAAATTGAGACGTGCATGATTGCGTATATATGTAAGCATGTTATGTTAACAATATGTATGTCACATTAAATATCACACAAAAACATATAGTAGTGAGAGTGCTTGCATGCATTTGTGTGTGAGATAAAATTAAGACAAGAAAACATCATGAGTTTGCATGTAACCAACCAACACGTAAGCAATTAAAATTTAATCAACTATAGTATAGGCTCTAAAGGTCTAATAACCTATCCTATATCCCTATAGTCAAAGGCTCGGATACCAATCTGTCACACCCTGTGTCACACCCCGACCCGCAGCGGAAAAGGTGATCGGGGCATGATTGGGTTATCATCAAAGCTCATGACATTTATTTTAACGTTTCATATTCATTAAAACAATTTAATGGAAATTTACAATCATAATTACATCAATGACCTAAACATCAGTCTAAGCTTCTTTGTTTTCTTCTAAGACATTTCCTATGTTTTCCTTGCTTCATCCTGTTCACCTGTATCATGTGTAAAAGGGTTTTTGGATCAACAAAAAGTTGGCGAGTGAATCCTATGGAAAACATTTGAACAAGTTTATTTAATTGATTATGAAATAAAGTGCACAACCACACATGAGTAAAAATAGATGTAAACTTATTCATAAATCAATTTAATATTAACCAATACACACATGAACAATAATGGGTCGTTTAGAGGCACGCGTTGCTCAACTCGTCTCTCACGAGGAACTGATGGGCCTAATGAATGAATTGCATAAACATGATAATATGAAAGACATAACTACAACAATATAAACTCAATACTAAACACATGAACAATAATGGATTTGTTTTGAGGCACGCGTTGCTCAACTCGTCTACCACGAGGAACTGATGGGCTTAATGAATGAATTTCGTATAAGTTGACAAAATGAAATACATAATTACAACAATAATAACAATCTAAGTTTAGATCACGATATGGTATGGCACAAGTTTAAATAAACGAGTTAATTATTTTGTGACACATGATACACCCCAAAACGTGTAATTAAAAGGGGAGTTGTAAGATTCACTCACGGTGGGTGCGTTCGGTTGATGATGTTGAATGCACGCGAAGTGGTTTTAACCACGAGTGAAATTAACCTAGATAATGGCATAATGTTTCGGTAAGTAAACGGATTTTATTAATCCATTTTAGTAGGATTGTTGGGTGTATTTTTGTGAGTTTAAGGCTATTTTCTAACCTTAAAAATGTTATTTTTAAGTATTTTTAATTGATTTTTAATTAAAATAAATAAATAAAAATAATAAAAAAAGTTGACTTTTTTGACCGTTGACCGTTGACCGTTGACCGTTTGACTTTGACCGGTTCGTATGCGTATAAATGTGCGCTGAGTGAGGCTCGAACCCGAGACCTCCCGTACGCGTGCACGCAGCTCTACCAACTGAGCTACGTGTCTAACCCGAAATATTTCTGTTTTTAATTATATTTATATATTAATTAGATTAATCCGAAAAACAATTTATTTCTAAAAAGCTTTTACTGAATCGGACCGGTGCTCTCCACAGGTCTCGAACCCGGGACCTGTGGTTTATGCTAACACACAGTCCACCGCTGGACTGTGTGTCCAACTTGTTAACTAAACTGATTTTTATTATACTTAAATACAAACTAAGTATTTTCATTTCTGACTTATTTAAAAAGTTAGATAATTGTCCGAATCGGTGCAGTAGACCGGACTCGAACTCGTGACGTGTGATTAAACATACACACAGTCCACCACTGGACTGTGTGTCTAACTTGGTTATTATTCCGGTTATTATTAAACTTAACATATATCAGTGGTGACTCCGGTTCGGTTAACAAAAAAAGACATTTTTATTAAGGCAGCGTGCGAGGGAAAAGATTCGAACTCAAGACGTTTACGTGTTTATTGTGCACACAGTCCACCGCTGGACTGTGTGTCTAACCCGAGTTATAACTTGATTTTAATTATACTTAAACACTACAGAAACTTCGTCTTCTTCGTTGACTTTAACCAGAAACGATGACAGACTGGTTCGAAGTCTTTAATCATGTTCGTTAGCGTTTTGAGGTTAATTATAGATGAGATATGAATAAAAAGAAAGAGAAATTAGGCGTAAGGTATACCGACTGGACTCCTCTGTTTTTCCGGCAGAACTCCGGCGACAGCAACAGGTTCCGGCGTCGTGTGTCTTGCACCAGCGAGTCTAGAGAAAGCTTGAAAAGGATGTGGGTGACTTCGGTATAAGCTCAGGGGGTTTAGTAAGGCTTAGAAGTAAAGGACTCGGTTTTCCGGCGATGTGCAGAAATATTCCGGCGAGTAAATTTTCGCCGAGAAAGGGTGAGGTTTTGAGCGAAAAAGCTTGCAGAGGTTCGAGGGGGTATTTATAAGGCAAGTCGTCGATGAATTTGGTCCGATTTCCGACTTGATTCGTCGGTTAGAAAATCTCCGGCGGTTATAACTTGTGTCGCGGACTCAGGCGTCGGTTATAACCGATGCAGGTTTAAACGTTTACGTTATAACTGAAGATGTCGTAAATTATTGGCGAGTTAGCCGGGTTTTCCGACGACTGAAATTTGGGCGCCGGTTTCTGAATTTGAGAATTATAATATGTATTAATTGGTTCTAATAATTAACAAGAATTACAAGTGGCGCAGTGGTTGAGTGTGTGTGTGTTAAGTTTGTTGAACCGGCTGACTGACCCGGGTTCGAAACCCGGCAGTGCCAAATTATTTTTATTTTCTTATTTTTAACAGTTTTTCAAATACAAATTATATATTCCAATATAATAATTAATTATGTATTGTTTAAAATTATTTTGGGCATTAAATTCGCAACGAAATTTTAAACTGAGTGTTCAGTTAATAAACAGAGCGGGTTAGGTAAAATCCGTTTTTGACAGATGTCACAGTATCCCCTGCTTTTTAGAAATTTCGTCCCGAAATTTAAGTAGTGATATATTTGACTAAAAGAATGATGGTGTTTAGTTTGACAGTTACATGCTTAGAAAAAGTAAGGGTTTAAGTTTTTGTTTGAGGCGGTAACGTTCCTTGTAAGGGTTAAGTACCCTATTACAGGAATCGCTTTTTGTTGCCTACTGTAAAAGTATTGATAAGCAGAATTGATTCGCTAAATATGATATCATGCATAAGAGTTTGGATATGTTTGGAAGGATATGGTTATATCCTAAGGCAAAACTTCGAATACTACAACCTACATGGAACTTCTCATAACCATCTAACAATACCTCTGATCCTTTGACAAGAATACTTATATATAGGAAGTACCAGCGGCGTATCCACCATATTCTTGTCAAATTTTCATTGGTTTTATCAGTAAGTTATGATTGGTTCTATGACTATAGAACATAAATAAACACAACAGCTAATATTTGAATCCACATTCTGATAGCATATACGTTTGAATGGTGACAGTTCCTCTCTCGTTTGTTATGATGGAGAGGTTAGTTTATGTAGAAATAGAGCACAGTCCAATTTCTTTAAATAGCGAGATGATATGAATGTAACACAAATTTCAACCAAGGCAATACTAAATCCTACATGGAACTTCTCATAACCGCCTGATAATGCCTCTGATCCTTTGGCAAGAATACTTATATATAGGAAGTACCAGCGGCGTATCCACCATATTCTTGCCAAATTTTCATTGGTTTTATCCACAAGTTATGATTAGTTACTAAGAAACTACTAAATCCTACATAGAACTTCTCATAACCGTCTGACAATGCCTCTGATCCTTTGACAAGAATACTTATATATAGGAAGTATCAGCGGCGTATCCACCATATTCTCGTCAAATTTTCATTGGTTTTATCAGTGAATTATGATTAGTCCTATGTGACTCTACAACCAATACAACAAACTCATAAATACTGAAAATGAAAAATGTCTGTGCGATCAAGGCTCAATCAAACGGAGCCGATCGTATTGCATGTACTGAAAATGAAAATGTCTGTGCGATCAAGGCTCAATCAAGCGGAGCCGATCGTATTGCATGTACTGAAAATAATAAACTTAATCTATACAACAATCACACAAACAGCCTATACATGGAACCTCTCATAACCGCCTGATAATGCCTCCGATCATTTGACAAGAATACTTATATATAGGAAGTACCAGCGGCGTATCCACCATATTCTTGTCAAATTCTCATTGACTTTATCCGCAAGTTATGATTAGTTCTATGCGACTCTACAACAAACACAACAACCACAAGATACTGATAATGAAAATGTCTGTGCGATCAAGGCTCAATCAAACGGAGCCGATCGTATTGCATGTACTGGAAATGAAAATGTCTGTGCGATCAAGGCTCAATCAAACGGAGCCGATCGTATTGCTTGTACTGAAAATAATAAACTTAATCTAAACAACAATCACACAAACAGCCTATACATGGAACCTCTCATAACCGCCTGATAATGCCTCCGATCATTTGACAAGAATACTTATATATAGGAAGTACCAGCGGCGTATCCACCATATTCTTGTCAAATTCTCATTGACTTTATCCGCAAGTTATGATTAGTTCTATGCGACTCTACAACAAACACAACAACCACAAGATACTGATAATGAAAATGTCTGTGCGATCAAGGCTCAATCAAACGGAGCCGATCGTATTGCATGTACTAAAATGAAAAATGTCTGTGCGATCAAGGCTCAATCAAACGGAGCCGATCGTATGTGGGCACGCCAGGTTCAACCTCATAATAAAATGGGGAACATGCTCAACGCTCATAATGTAATGGGGAGCGGCGGCCTATGAAATTGCATGTACTGAAAATAATAAACAATAATTACTCTAACAGTCTACACATGGAACCTCTCATAACCGCCAGATAATGCTTCTGATCCTTTGACAAGAATACTTATATATAGGAAGTACCAGCGGCGTATCCACCATATTCTTGTCAAAGTTTCATTGGCTTTATCCTTAAGTTATGATTGGTTCTATGTGATTCTAAAACATAAAGAAAACATAAAACTAAACGATTGGAGTTGAATCTGGATCTTCGGTGAAGAGGACTAGTTGGGTATCTTCGTTTGGGTCGTCATTATCTTCGACAGAATTGGCGTTGACGTTGAAGACTCTTCCCTCTTGCTGGTGGCCTAGCGGTTGGGTTTTCTTGGTTTACTTGGTTAACTGGGTTTGATTGGGCTTGAGTGTTGATGACGTTAACCAATTGAGGGCATGTGTTTCTAAAGTGGGTAGGGTCGCCACAATTGAAACAAGCTCGAACATATGGGAACATGGGGTATTGGGGTTGTTGATAGGTTTGGTTCATGGTTTGAGTAAGGGGAGAGATTTGGTTTTGAAAGGTGCGGCAAACCTTGCTCAAATGACCATAGCATCCACAAGTTGCACATAGTCGACAAGGTAGAGTAAGGGGATGGTGATAAAAACAGTTGTTGCATCGAGGGTGAGGTCCAAGATATGGTTTCTTATTTGGGTAAGTTGAGTTGGGTGCCACTTGAGTGATTGGGATAGCTTGGATGGGTATGGCGTGTGAAATTGGTTGATTTCGTTGGATAGCAGCGAAAAGTTGCCCGTCTCTTTTTCTCTTAGAATTGGGTTGAGAAGGGGATTCGGTTTGGGTGTAGTCGGAGGTTTCAGTCGATGCTTTATCCTTCTTCTTCTCCTCCTTGAAGTCTTTGTTCCGGATTCGGTTCTCGGTGAGCGCTGTTGCTAGCTCCATTGCTGCTTCCAAAGTTGCAGGCGAGGTACTTATTACAGAGTCTTGAATCTTTGACGGAAGACCACGAATGTAGTGCTCGATCAAACGGTAGAGGGGAGTGAACATGTTGGGAACCATTTGATGTAACTCGAGGAATCTTTTGTTGTATGTGGTGTGGTCTCCTTCCTTTTGCTTCAACGAATAAAATTCATCTTCTAATTTCTTGATTTCGCTCCTTGGACAAAATCGTCTGGTCATGATTTCCTTCAATTCATTCCAAGTTAAAGTCATAACATCTTCAACACCTCGTTTGGCCTTCTCTGTATTCCACCAAGTAAGTGCTATTCCATATAAACGACCAGTAGCATAACGCACTTTGCGATCATCGGGGCAATCGCAATTTAGAAAGGTGTTCTCCATTTCTTCAAACCAATGGAGGAGAGCGGTGACGCCTTCAGTCCCTTTGTATTTTGGAGGGTCGCATGATTTGAAATGTTTGTAGGTGCATTTAGTGGTATTTGGGGGAGAGTTGATAACGTTTTGATTTTCTTGATTGACAGGATTAGCGGTAAGTGCTTGTTGTACTTGGATTACAATGTTGGGTATTACGGCAGCCATTTGTTGAGCGATTAGGGCAGCCATGCGCTCGCGGGCTTTTCCTGCTCTCCTCTTCCTACGGGTGAGGTTAGAAGACATCTACAAGGAATACATGTCAAGAGTATGAGTTGAATGTTTTTGGGATCATGAGTCGCACTTAGGAATGAACATTCATAAAATAATTATAGAAAAATAAATCTACTACATCCATAGGATGTCTTGGGCTTTGCTCGCCATTAGGCCCTACATGCCGCCATACTTCACCTTCGTAATCATGTGGGCCCCCATGAATACCGGGTTTTTCATATGGTTCGCATGGGTTTGCCTGGTTGCGTACACTAAAACCCGGAGAAAATCGAGAAATATGTATACAACGTGTGATATTCGGAATGTGTCCAGGTGTAGACACGGTGACACCTCAAAGTGGGGTTAGTTCGAACGACGTTTGGTGTGGCATGCTTTGGCCTAATAGGTCCTTCGTACTCTCATCGTTAGTCCCCAGGTAGGCAAACTGGTCCGTTATATTGGATTTATACGAATGCCAACCTAGACAGGACGTTCCGACTACCGGTACTTGTACCCTTCCAGTTACTACATGCCCGTCGCAGAACTTACTTTGATGAGATTTGAAAATTGCAACAAAATCTTTGAATAATGAGAGTATGAAAATGAATTGAATATATGAACATTGATATATGTATAATGAATATGTATATAAGTATGTATGTTTGACTGTAAGTATAAACAAATATGAAACAAATAAATATCACAAGTTTGTATGTAACCACCTAATCAATTAAAATTTAGGCAGACTATAGTATAGGCTCTAAGGGTCTAATAACCTATCCTATATCCCTATAGTCATGGCTCTGATACCAATCTGTCACACCCCGACCCGCAGCGGAAAAGGTGATCGGGGCATGATTGGGTTATCATCAAAGCTCATGGCATTTATTTTAACGTTTCATATTCATTAATACAATTTAATGGAAATTTACAATCATAATTACATCAATGACCTAAACATCAGTCTAAGCTTCTTTGTTTTCTTCTAAGGCATTTCCTATGTTTTCCTTGCTTCATCCTGTTCACCTGTATCATGTGTAAAAGGGTTTTTGGATCAACAAAAAGTTGGCGAGTGAATCCTATGGAAAACATTTGAACAAGTTTATTTAATTGATTATGAAATAAAGTGCACAACCACACATGAGTAAAAATAGATGTAAACTTATTCATAAATCAATTTAATATTAACCAATACACACATGAACAATAATGGGTCGTTTAGAGGCACGCGTTGCTCAACTCGTCTCTCACGAGGAACTGATGGGCCTAATGAATGAATTGCATAAACATGATAATATAAAAGACATAACTACAACAATATAAACTCAATACTACACACATGAACAATAATGGATTTGTTTTGAGGCACGCGTTACTCAACTCGTCTACCACGAGGAACTGATGGGCTTAATGAATGAATTTCGTATAAGTTGACAAAATGAAATACATAATTACAACAATAATAACAATCTAAGTTTAGATCACGATATGGTATGGCACAAGTTTAAATAAACGAGTTAATTATTTTGTGACACATGACACACCCCAAAACGTGTAATTAAAAAGGGGAGTTGTAAGATTCACTCACAGTGGGTGCGTTCGGTTGATGATGTTGAATGCACGCGAAGTGGTTTTAACCACGAGTGAAATTAACCTAGATAATGGCATAATGTTTCGGTAAGTAAACGGATTTTATTAATCCATTTTAGTAGGATTGTTGGGTGTATTTTTGTGAGTTTAAGGCTATTTTCTAACCTTAAAAATGTTATTTTTAAGTATTTTTAATTGATTTTTAATTAAAATAAATAAATAAAAATAATAAAAAAAGTTGACTTTTTTGACCGTTGACCGTTTGACTTTGACCGGTTCGTATGCGTATAAATGTGCGCTGAGTGAGGCTCGAACCCGAGACCTCCCGTACGCGTGCACGCAGCTCTACCAACTGAGCTACGTGTCTAACCCAAAATATTTCTGTTTTTAATTATATTTATATATTAATTAGATTAATCCGAAAAACAATTTATTTCTAAAAAGCTTTTACTGAATCGGACCGGTGCTCTCCACAGGTCTCGAACCCGGGACCTGTGGTTTATGCTAACACACAGTCCACCGCTGGACTGTGTGTCCAACTTGTTAACTAAACTGATTTTTATTATACTTAAATACAAACTAAGTATTTTCATTTCTGACTTATTTAAAAAGTTAGATAATTGTCCGAATCGGTGCAGTAGACCGGACTCGAACTCGTGACGTGTGATTAAACATACACACAGTCCACCACTGGACTGTGTGTCTAACTTGGTTATTATTCCGGTTATTATTAAACTTAACATATATCAGTGGTGACTCCGGTTCGGTTAACAAAAAAAGACATTTTTATTAAGGCAGCGTGCGAGGGACAAGATTCGAACTCAAGACGTTTACGTGTTTATTGTGCACACAGTCCACCGCTGGACTGTGTGTCTAACCCGAGTTATAACTTGATTTTAATTATACTTAAACACTACAGAAACTTCGTCTTCTTCGTTGACTTTAACCAGAAACGATGACTGACTGGTTCGAAGTCTTTAATCATGTTCGTTAGCGTTTTGATGTTAATTACAGATGAGATATGAATAAAAAGAAAGAGAAATTAGGCGTAAGGTATACCGACTGGACTCCTCTGTTTTTCCGGCAGAACTCCGGCGACAGCAACAGGTTCCGGCGTCGTGTGTCTTGCAGCAGCGAGTCTAGAGAAAGCTTGAAAAGGATGTGGGTGACTTCGGTATAAGCTCAGGGGGTTTAGTAAGGCTTAGAAGTAAAGGACTCGGTTTTCCGGCGATGTGCAGAAATATTCCGGCGAGTAAATTTTCGCCGAGAAAGGGTGAGGTTTTGAGCGAAAAAGCTTGCAGAGGTTCGAGGGGGTATTTATAAGACAAGTCGTCGATGAATTTGGTCCGATTTCAGACTTGATTCGTCGGTTAGAAAATCTCCGGCGGTTATAACTTGTGTCGCGGACTCAGGCGTCGGTTATAACCGATGCAGGTTTAAACGTTTACGTTATAACTGAAGATGTCGTAAATTATTGGCGAGTTAGCCGGGTTTTCCGACGACTGAAATTTGGGCGCCGGTTTCTGAATTTGAGAATTATAATATGTATTAATTGGTTCTAATAATTAACAAGAATTACAAGTGGCGCAGTGGTTGAGTGTGTGTGTGTTAAGTTTGTTGAACAGGCTGACTGACCCGGGTTCGAAACCCGGCAGTGCCAAATTATTTTTATTTTCTTATTTTTAACAGTTTTTCAAATACAAATTATATATTCCAATATAATAATTAATTATGTATCGTTTAAAATTATTTTGGGCATTAAATTCGCAACGTAATTTTAAACTGAGTGTTCGGTTAATAAACGGAGCGGGTTTGGTAAAATCCGTTTTTGACGGATGTTACATCCTGACCCGTAGCAGATATGGTAGTCGGGGTATGATTGGGTTTTCATCAAAACTCATGACATTTACTATAATAAAGTTTCATATTTATTAATTCAAATTAAAAGGAGAAATTCCAACAACACATAAACCATACAAGCACAAAATGTTCTAAACATGACATTCATGTAACTCTTTATTTTTCTTCTAAGACCCAATCCTATGTGTTCCTTGCTTCAACCTGTCCACATGTATTATGTGTAAAATTAGAGATTTGGGTCAACAAAAGTTGGCGAGTGAATCCCGTTTAAGCATTTAAAAGAAGTGATATGTTGATTAATTTAATAAAAATGTGCATAAACCCAATATGAGCAACCGTATATGTAAACTATCCACAAACCACATAAACATCTAGCAATATACACATATGCATGATAAATGATGAGCTGTGAGATCAAGGCTCAATCAAATGGAGCCGATCTGATTACACGATGCTCTACCTGTATACAACGAGGAACTGATGGGCCTAATCTGAATACTTGACTGAAATGAGAAATATAATCACATAAGCAATAAACCAAATTTCACATAATACGTTAGATCATATAATGGTAGTAGCACAAGTGTTTGAATAAACGATATAAATAAACGACACATGATACACCCCAAAACATGAATTAAAAGGGGAAGTTTGTAGGAATTCACTCCCAGTGGGTGCGTTCTTGATTTGATAACGAGCGCGCACGATTTAGAGATTCCAACCGACGAGAAAACTAACCTAAATATTCACGTAATAATTCGGTAAATATATTTCTTTTATTTGCAATTAGTATTTTTATTTAATGACTTTTATTAGGCTTTTTAGACAAATTTAATAGTATTTATCAGAAATTTTTATGTTTAAAAAGACTTATTTTAACATATATATTTATGGATTTTAGAGAAAAAAAAGGTTTATTAAAAAAATATGCCCTTTCAGCTGGTCGAACCGGATTTATTTCGCATGATTTTCGCAGCGTGTGGAAATCGAACTCATGACCTCTCGTATATGTGCACGCAACTCTACCAACTGAGCTACGTGCCTAACCCGAAATATTTCTGAATTTAATTACATATATATACTTACTAAGCCAAACTATATTTTGATTTTATTTAAAAAGGTTTAATTTATTTCAGAAAGCATATAACCGTGCATCGACGCGGACTCGAACTCGCACCCCTTGACTCATGTTGCACACAGCCCTACCAACTGGGCGGTGTGACTAACCCAGAATATTCAGAATTTATTTTAAACTTATACACTAACTGAATTAATTCATATATTGGTTATAAAAATATCTGGGTTAATATAGGAACCGGCAGCGTGATAAGAATCGAACCCGGGACCATGTTTCAAATTTGCACGCAGTCCACCGCTGGACTGCCCAGAATATTCAGAATTTATTTAAACTTATACACTAACCGAATTAATTCATATATTGGTTATAAAAATATTTGGGTTAATATAGGAACCGGCAACGTGATAAGAATCGAACCCGGGACCATGTTTCAAATTTGCACGCAGTCCACCGCTGGACTGTGTGTCTAACCCGGTATGTTTACCGGTTTTAATTTCCTTTAAACACATTTCAAACTTCATCTTCTTCATTAAGAAATTAGTTTGATATTCCCGGTCAGTAATCCAATAACACTCATTGGATTTATTGATTTATTACATCTGATAAAGAAAATTAATTAAACAGAAAAGAGTTCCAAGGATGTTGTACCGAACAGGTGGAGTTCCTGATTTTTCTCCGGTGATGTTCCAAGCAACTTTCCGGCGAAGAGTGGATTTGAGCACGGGGAACTTCTGAGTGTTTAGGGGGTTTAATTGTGAAAGTGAGCGAGCTCTACAAGGTTCAAGGCTTGCTATTTATAGGTGAAGGTACTGATTTCGGTTTTATCGGTTTCGAAAAAGAATTTGATGATCGGGTTAATGTGTAACCGATTTGGTTTTAACTGATCCTATGATTGAGTCTATCTCATGATTGGAAACGGTTCTTAAGGTTTAATTCAAAAGAGAAAACGGAAAATTGAGGATGAATTGGAATTTGCAGGCGTTTCAGGTGGGTGGTTTGAAACTGATTTCAGGAAGATGTTTTGGTATAAAGTTTATTTGATTTAAGATAAATTCAGATGTGTGTGTGTAGTGGAGTGGTGTGCTGTCGTGTGCTGGTTCAGTGAACACCTGGGTTCGAAACCCGAGGTCACCCTTTGTATTTGTTTTTTATTATATTTAGTGTATTTACTAGTATTATTATTTTTTTATTGATTATCTTTATTATTTTAACCCTTTTGATTTATTAATGAAATTAATATAACGAATTTAAACATTTCACATAAATACGTAACGAAGCTTTATATTATATACTTGAATTATTAAAGCGAGCGGGTTTTAGAACCCGTTTTACAACGAATGTTACACTGTCGAACTTCCTGAAAAACATCACCATCACCGTAGTGAACACTTCATCATCATTATCCCGTCATTTTCACCCAACATCGTCCCACTATCATTGTTGATAATTTGTGTTTGTGTTTTTTTTACAAGGAGAGCAGGTAGATTTGGATTTGATCATGATTTGATAAAATGAGTGAGAGAGAATAGATCTATGATATGTAGGAAAAGAAAAAGACGAATTTGTCCATAGATTATGGGTAAAATGACTAAGTAAAGATTGGTGATGTGTCAAATTATGGTTGGTTATTGGTGGTTCTCAAGTTCTCATGGTTAATATGGAGTTTTCATTTGAAAGCTTCCCTATGTATATAGGATAAGGATTCGTTAGTAGTTACTCTTTATTTTGAGAACCGTGAGAATCAATGTGAACACAACCAAAAATAGCTAAAATAATTAAAAACACACAAAATAATTTTTTATTAAAAGTCGTCAATTTTGTTGTGTTAAAATGTTAGAAAAGATTGCTTAGATTTTTTTTTGAAGTGGTATTTTTCAGCCCCTTACAGCAGCTGTAAAAAGCTGATAACATAAGCATGACATCACTTTTTACAACATTTAAGACTGCTATAACTGTAAAAAAACTATTATTTTTTGGAAAAGTTTTCATAATTTTTGGTAAATTTTTTTTTTTGAAAAAACCTTTCATACCGAGTTGTCTAAGTTTTCACAACTCGTATAAGTTTTCATTTAACCCTAACCATATATATATATATATGTTCATCTGAGAAGAAAATCTAATTAGGAATAAAAAGAACAAAATTGTACAATTGAAAAATATTAAGTGGTTTTTCTGAGAAATATGAAACTAAGCACATGACACTACTATTTATTGGACATGCTCCTTCGCGTCACTACATGCATAAGACTCCTGCGCGGGTTCATATCATGCGCTCCTTTTCAACTATTTTAGACATACAACTATAAAATATTTAATACATGCTCTAACTAGCCTATTCGTATAGCAATGAACACACAAAACGCATCAACATTCCTGTTTGACACATCGTCGTAATGCACAAACCCTAAACCGACTTCGTTTATTACAACCCTCGAGACCCTCACATTTCAAATTCACATCTACTTCCTCTTTCTACTGGTACACGCTCTTCCAACTTAAACCCTAACGCCACCACCAATCACTCACCCAATCCACACACCTCCAATCAATTGTCGGTAAACAATGAGCTTCAAAGATGATAGTGAAGACCTTTTTCTCTTCCTTCATTCTCCCTCGTGCCATCAAATTGGTTCAGATCCTTACTATAACTCTGTATTTCTAGATCAAAACTCAGATCCTTCTAGATCGATCCGTTTTTTCTACAATGGAGTTTTTTTTTAATTTTATAATCAAAGAACTTTTGAAAACCTTATAATAGATGTTTTTACTAACTATATATATAATACCTATTGATCTTCTTTGCAATAACTTCATTCTACGGTGGTGTCTGGTAACGATGATGGTTGAGGATATGGCGGTGACGATATGCAGATCTGGTAGGTGTTCTTTAATTTAGGGTTTTATATTTTATCAAATTTGTAACTTCAAATTGAGGGTTTTTGATTAGTTACATTTTAGGGGTTTGATCTCACTATGTAAAATTTCTATTTCTACAAACCATTAATGTTCTAATGTTCAGTAATATTTGAATTCACCAAAAGTTTCGGTGATTTGAGTTTTCAAAGTCAAAAACTTGCTGCTATCTAGCTTTATATTATGCATAATTTCTTTTGTTTTATGATTCTTAAGTTGTGTCTTTTTAATACCTTTTCATATAGTTTAATGTATAGGAAGTAACTAGGGGTTTTGTTTGCTCATTTGATTTGACTTATTTTCATAGAGATATGGGATGATGGTTGGTTAAATTCCTCTATCCATGTTCCCAAATGTCGATTAAGTCAATATATTTGATCCTTTGAGTAACTGCCTTATCGGTTCCATTTCTAATCATCATATGGTGGGAAGTTATAATGACAACGAAGAAGTTGAAGAATTTGCTAAAAGTTATGGAATATTGATGATCGAATCCGAGCACGTTGATTGAAAAGCAAGGGGTAGATCGTCAGCCTAAAGCTTCCACCATTTGCATTATACAAGTATAATATCTCTTATATGTTGGATTGTTACTTAAAAGAGTCAGCTAAAAGTTAATTCTGAGTAAAAGATTATAAGTGGTTTTGTTATTTAGTTTTGTAGTGTAAAATCATATTTAATTATTTATATAGCTTGACTTTTCCCTGTTTGACTGTCACAGTGTCTTCAAACTAACTGTAGAAGAGCTTCACGTGTAAGGTTTCGGTTCCAGACCGATTTTGGGTTGATAGTTTGTGAAGGGTTGGCTGCTTGACAGGTGTTTTCCATGCTTATTTAGGATTGCTAAGAAGAAAGATTGCTGAGTTAGTAACCGTATTAACTATGCCCATCAGTGCAGATCAGACTATGCAGTAGAGGTGGAATTGGTAATGTGTCCCTATATTGCCTTTGTTTATCACTTTAAATGGTTTTTGGTTCTTCATTTTAACCTCTGTTTCTTTATATAGCCTTGAATCATAGTGTTACAGCACCTTCAACCGTACGCAGAAAATTATTTGCTAATCATAAGGAGGCTTCATAATCTAAATCGCTAATTGAAAAATGGTGGACACAATCGCTAATTCCAAAACATGAACTTAAATTATATCTATACTCATGCATTAACATTAACATTATCAACGAATTCAAAATATTATTTTAATGTTATTGTTATTACTATTATTATTTATTACATCTTTTAGCAAAAGCTTATTGTGGAACTTAGTAAAGATTCAAAGTAATATTGTAAGTCCCAATGCCTTTTCTAATGCATACAATACTGTTTTGACCTGTTACTTAACTCGCCTATACATGTAGATGTTACTAATATGGGCCTGTCTTGAATCCTTCATGCTTTCAGTTCACATGTTACGTAAATTGTTGTCTATCAAAAGCTATTATACAATCATCAACCATAACACAACTCAAATTTTTCTAACATTCGTCTCATTAATTCAGAATCTTCACTAGAGATGATTCTTGGTTACAAGATGTAACATTTTATTCATGATGCTTTGATAGGCATGTCTTTTTGTATAAATTTTTTACATTTGACAAAAAAATGCATCAGTTCTAAAAATTACTTTGGCTAAATTTTGAAGTTTTGTTGTCGGATTTTAGTGAGGACTAAGATGAATACATCATCTGGGAGTCTCATGAAGAGATGGAATGCATTCAAGGCTAGACCAGCTACACCCGCCTGTCTCATATTTTATTAATGTGGTTTCCAACCTTAGATGATTAGAAGAGAAGTTGCCCTTAGTCATGGAGTCAGGTATGCTACACATATTTTTGGCTGTTGCGTGGTTTTCGTTCAAATGAATCAAGGGCGTTTGGATCTGTGAATACAAGTTTATTGTATTAAATTTTCAGGTTCTATTCATAAGTCAGTTTACTATTGTCTTTTTCATTCATATTTGGATTAACAAAAGATAAGCTTAAGGTACTGTCGTCTTTGCGTTCGTAATTATTTTTCGTTTCAACAAATTTATGGGGGTGCTTTTGGTATATTTTATACAATGACATGTGATTATATAATTGTTATACAGGAAAGTGAAATAGATGCACTAGAATTTCTCGGGGATGCTATGAAAGATATGGATACTACTCAGTTCAGGTATCATGTTTACTTTTACGGATTTAGTGTTATTATTATGGATTGCAACTGATATAGAAATATGTGATTTTGGATGAAGGTCACTGAGCTTCTATGTGCTTTTCTGTGGTTTATAGTGAAGGTCAATTTAATGTGTGAGTAGTATGATTTAAGCAGTTGACATAGGAAGAACAGTGGTCTGCACCATACATCAGCCAAGCATTGACCTATTTGATGCTTTCGATGAGGCAAGTTTAGCTATATCAGATAAAACACTTTAAACTTGTATAAAATTATTAGAAAACTAATCAGTAATTTATATGGATTATGGAATACAATTATTTCTTTAGAAAAAAGGAGGTGAAAGTTATTTTTGATTAAGAGGCGGCAATGATGATGTCAATTGAAGGTGGTGATGGTTACTTTTTGTTAAGGATATCAACTGATAACGTAAGATTGTTTCTTTCATTTTGTTTTCCTGATTATATGGCTTGAACATGATGATGATGGTTGACTTTTATAATAGTTTCTGATGAAGAACTATGTCGATTATGGTGTCTGTTGGTTTAAGGAATCGACCTGTACCGTTGGAGCAGTGTTGGTGGATGCTCAGGTGAGGTGTTTGGTAGCGACCTAGGTCTGATATGAGGAGGTTTGGAAGCTGGAATGGCTTTGGTGGTTGATATGTGTCAAATGCTAACATATAAATATTATCAAATACGGTATAAAATCAACCTTTTTAGTACTAATGTTAGAAAAAATGCGTTTCTTTGTATACTTTTGATTTTAAGGATTAAAATAGCTTAAATGTACAATAGGAACAAATTAACGACGAAAACAACATAAAGTACAGAAGAAGGAAAGATGCTACGCTATACCAACCCTTCGGGCTTCACCCCAAGACCAAAAACAACAAATTAGAAGTCAAGGACGGGCCGTGCTTGCTCAGCATGAGGTCGTGCTCCTTCAAGATTCCAGAAAGAAGAAGACAAACAGAAGAAGACAAGAGGCACAAGGCCGTGTCCCATTGACACAGGCCTTGGTCAACTTCCAGATATGCGAATCTTGGATAGTACAACAAGTACATTGTCCACGGGGCCGTGCCTCTGATACATGGGGCCGTGTAAGCATCTAATCTGACAAGCTCATTAAATGAAGACAGAGAAGGTGGAATACACAGGGCCGTGCCCACCAGGGACTGGGCCATGTGAGGCAATGTGATGCTTCTGTTTCCAGCTATAAATAGGGGTGCTTGGTCCATTCAAACTCATCCCTTGGCAAACCACTTCTCTCACACCTGCCACCACTCCACCACCATCCACCACATTCATCCATCATCCATCTTTAGAGTGTATCTTTAGAGTGTGTGTAGTAGTCTCGGGGATCCAAGATTGATCGTATTAATTTTTGTCAAACAAATGCCATGCTTGGCTAATCTCTTACATCACTTGGTGAAGACACGCTATTTATGTATTACTTTCGATTTCCTAGTTTTGGTTAACTTTTTAATTGAGTATGTATTAATGACTTTAATATCTAGTTTTTTATATTGAAAATGAACTTTATTCTATCATCTTTTCATGTTTTGTTGATTCACTCATTGATATCTTTACGGTCTATATAAAGCGTGTTAACTGCCTGGAAGAGGGTTAGAAGGGTGGTATGGGTAAAGTTCTTGTCTCATTCAGTGTTATCCTGTGACGACTTGATTGAAGTTTATTAGGACTTCCTTTGAGGTATGTAGCATCAAATTGGGGGAAGTAAGAACGACTTGAATCCCTTATAAATAAACTACTATTAAATTTTAAACCGACCTTGCGGGATTGTATCCCTGCTAACTCAGACCAATATGGCCGAGGGTAGCGTTGCCTCCAAAAGAGGGACATGCCATATTTCGTATTAATAACTTACTTAATTTTCTTTTAATATTTCGGCCTTGTGACTGTATCCCTGCTGACTCAGATCAATATGGCTGAGGGTAGCGTTGCCTCCAAAAGATGGACATGCTACTTTAACTAAGATAATGTTTTAAAAACCCAAAGTGCGGAAATCATCAAAGGATGCATATATAACAAGTTGAAACCAAGTGATTCTACCTTGTCTATTTGTTTCTTTTATTACTTACGTTATTTCTTTATTTTACTTATTAAAAACCTTTTCCAAAATTTTGATTAGATTAGACATTGACAATATTCCGGTATTAAAAGCTCTTGTGTCATTGGACGATCTCGGTATCTTACCATCACTATACTATGCCAACGATGGATGCACTTGCACTAGCATGATGTAGAGAGTGATAGTGTTACATCGTGTTTTTATAAATTTAAAGCTTGAATAAATGAGTGAAAAGTACCAAAATATATCTAAAAACCATACACACTCCGCTTACGTTAGTGGTCTGTTTGGTTGAAGTCAATTGGTCGTCATTGTTAACGGAATTCAAACATGTGTCAAGTGGTCAATGTCAGAGGAGTGATATGCCTCAATTTTAACTACGCATGTCTGAATCCATTATGTTATCGCATTAGTTAGAATAGCTATTCGTATGTTATACATGTTGGATATTGACCAATACCATACGAAACTCATACTAAAACAATACAAATACTTGGTTACATCAATATATGTATGAAGTGGCTTTTTATATTTTAGTATTCTCTCTCAATCAAATGGCTTTTCTATATACTATGTTAGAAATCAAGCAAAGCTTTAGATAAAGCTTATGCATCTTTATAAAAACTATCCGTATTTTCACACAGGTTTTACATCTAGTTTATTATAATTGTAAGGATAAGGGTTACCCAAAAATAATTTAAAATAAGTGTAACTATAAATTGTGAGGTTGAAGAAAAGAGTAACACGTGGAAGTTAGATTTGTTGTTTTGTTTGTAATCTTAACATCTTAATCAATAATTAATAGCTAAAATCATTTGATTTTAGGAATATATGTGTTAAATAATAATACTCGTGATTAATCTTAACAATGTATTATATTAAAAATAAAATTATAATAGTAATACATAAATAATTAATTTGATTGACGGTGGTTGTTAACCAATCAATGGATGTCACATAACATTATTAACATCTTTTTTTCATGATACATGCTTTATTTATTAAAAAATCTCTAGCATATTCTCAAAATCCTAAAGAATATATATATATATATATATATATATATATATATATATATTCATCTTTTATAATAATAATAATAATAATAAAAGAAATCTTAATCTTTGCCTTATTCTTGTACCAATTTGTATTACTTATTATCTATTATAGTTAAGGTAGCATGAGAAATTGCTATGTGTCAATTAATGGAATCCTTTATTAGAATATATATATATATGGAGGGTTTAAATGAGAATGCTAAATATCGCGAGAACCGTGAGAACGAATGAAAAAAACCACTAGAACTTAATCAAAAACAAGTGAAATTCGAAGTTTCTTTTTACACTTGTCTTTAGTATTCGAATACAATTCTAGAAATTTAATTTACACATTTAAATTTACGTGAACTCTGAAATAAAGAAAATTTATACTTGTGTAAGTTTGCTATTTACACATGTGTAAATTTGTTATATTTACACATGTGTAAAAAATCTAATAAAAGTGATCTTGAGAGAAGAAATGAATTATTTGATGTTGTATTATAATTAAAATGATGATTGTATTAAAAAAATGGTTTTGATTGTTTTTTTATTCGTTATCGCAATATTTAGCGTTTTCAAGATAACCCTCCACTATATATATATATATATATATATATATATATATATATATATATATATATATATATATATATATATATCATGAACACATTAATCATATCTCAAATATTGGTGACACTCAACTGGAGAATATAAATAAAAAAGCCAGGTGACACTTAGATAGGAGCGTAAACCAATGCACCTTAATAACTAATCACATTTGATATATATTGCGAGGGAATCTCTTTATATACATAATTCTCCTCGTGGATTACATATGTATTTTCTGAAGCTTTCACAAAAAAGAGTAACTCATGATAGCTTCACCCTTGGATTGCTCAGGGTAATTTTCAAGGTAAGATTCTCTCTTGGATCCCCATGTTCTTCATCTTTGTCTTTTCTGCCAAACAAACGTTACTTCTTGAATTTGTAAATTTATACATATATAGAATTACATTAAAGAAACCACACTTTCATAGTCTCTATTATATCCTTTGGTTCTTTATGTATTCTACAAATACCCATCTCTACGATCCAAGAACATGTTCGTTTCTCCAACATGATCAATAAGGGGACCAATATCACCTAATACTATGCACATGCCCACAAATTTATTACATAAATATCACATCTTGTCGATCTCATACTTGTCTTAAATGTTTTAGATACTTGCTTCGAGTTTAATCTTTTTTTTATCTTTAGTTTTTATCAAAAGAACTTTAATAATAAATAAATACTTCTATATTTTTCTATAGACATTAATTAAATGTATCAACTAGTGGTTAACGCCTAGGCTCATTGGCTTCAAATTGCATGTAACGTGGACATTCACAAGTGGGCACAATTAAGGCCACTTAGACTTCTCATGAAAATGTGGCATGTGTCCTCAAGTGGGCACAAATGAGCCGATAACATCTCGTTGTTAGAATATAAATAAAAGTTATGATGTTAAAAGTACATTCCAGGATAGGGTTAAATATGACAACGTATACAATGTTCGTTAAAAGTCTATTGACCAAAATTATCAAAATTGTAAAGATAAAGGACACGGATGAGACTACTGATTCGGCAAACTTGAGCCATACAGGTTGGTTGGATCCATGTAGTATAAACATTTGCTAGGTAACTTAATTGAATGTCACCCACATTTTCTCTACTACATTACACTAATCATATTTTAGACGGTTGTGATTTTCTAGTTGATTTATAAGCTCCATTTCAACCTCATTTAGCCATGTTTAAGCTTCTTTATTTATAAAAGTCTAAGAGAAGAAAGGGTTATGGTGATCCATTGTCACACCCTCAAATTTACATGTGGAGTTCTACCGCGAGTCGCGTAACAAATCAGGATCTTAGTCATTAGGCATATTAAACGACCACTATATGAGTTTAAAATTTTTTCTGTTTGCTCATTAATGAGAAAATACTGTTTATACAATTAAGTTGTGGAAGCATAAATAATTACAAAACCAAAAATGCTAATGTAATTAAAGTTGATTCTAAAAGTTTGGTGAAATCAATGCGACTCCAACATGCATCTTAATCCTGACGTGTTATACCTTAGCAAACCGAGAAAGACATGCAAGAACAAGTGTCAATACATAATGATGAGTGAGTTCACAAGTTTTAAGTTATAGTATAAAGTAAGTTGTTTCTCAAAAGTTTTCCACTGTTTCAAACCCGAAACAGTAAGTTGAAGTGTTTAGCAGTTACTTGTTATATTTGTAGGTAGCTAACCTAAATTACGTCACGAAAGAGTTCGAAACCGAAGCTGACTTTTGTTGCCTCTGTTGCCAGGTCTATCACTGACCATGGCGATAAGTTAGGCCAATTCTACACACGTTGACCATTACCAGTCTAGTTAGCGCGACTAGCTCGAGTGGGGCTCGTTGGGCCCAGTAGTACTACTCAAAATTCCTCCGCTATTCACCCAATACTAACGGTCCGAGGTTTGTGAGGACTTTATGTGATAAAGGCTACTTTGTGACCGTAACTAATATAACAAAAACCCTAATAGTTGTGATGTTACCTTACTGTAACATTATGACATTAATTTACCGTAATGTAGTGCATGCTTTCTCCCCCTGTGTTTTTAAAACATTTAAAAGAGTAGGGGGCCATGAACTCACCTTAGGGTGCTTGTTATATCCAACCGTTCCATCTGTCAGAGATACAAACTAGCATAGCATGTAAATATTCACCAAGTCATCCCTAATAAATTTTAACACACTATAAGTAACCAATACTAGTGTAAAGTTGTTGTCACGCATGATCCAGCTCTACCAAACCGTTAGCCGAACGACCCTATAGGACAATTATTATCGTGATGCAAACTGTAATCCTAGGCTCGTTTAATCCCACATATATCCTGTCACACCCCGGTTTTCACAGCCAAATCCAAACACCGGTGGGCCCGGGTGGGGAATATCGTGACGTAAGTTGATAACATCATAGACAATTAAACACAGCACAGCGGAAGTCTTGGAGTAAAATTACTATTACAAACTAAATGTTCAAAATACAAAATAATATACAGACGGCTTGTAATAGAAGATCCATAGGCAGATTGCAAATTATACAAAAAGAATGTAAAACAGACTTTGGGCAGATCTAGGATTTTTGCAAGATCCTCTTATCACTACCGAGCACTTCCAGCCTATTTTCGTATTGTACCTGCAAGCTTAGTCTTTTGAAAATACGTCAGCTTTCGCTGGTAAATACACCCAACTGACTCATTTTGAAAACATCTGAAAATGTTTTAAGTGCACGTTGGCATAAATCTTTTATAACTTGGGAAAGTTGGCCTTGCAACCTTATTAACAGATTCACATGTTTGTCCATCATGTTTGTCGAGACATGATTAACGTACTCACCACTTTGAACTCACGAAGGAGTTATTCCCCTAACCTTGTGGGTAATGCATTTCAAGCGTCTAGCGGGTGTATGCCTACACCCGCGCTAAGGTCGTGGCCATTATCTAATGTAATGAGCCGAGGATATCCAGGACACGGTAGTTAACCCCCGATGTTTAAGTTATCAAACAAAATTGATTGAAACGGAATATGCGGATTTACTAGCCATAATCCGGCATTCGATTGATCCCATTTCCGGCCAAGCGGTAATAGTTTACCGTAACCCAAGCCCGTAAAGGGAAAATAAGTCGAAAGTATTTACCTGAGCTAGTCTTCGTTTAAACGCAAGATTTAATAACTCAGCCATACACAAAAGCACTAAGTGCAGATATCATTTACCGGCAAGTCTCTAGTCTGGATTATGGCATAAGCTAACCAATTAAATACTAACGGTCTTATTTAAGTCATAGACTTAGACCGAGTAGCGTACAAGATCAATACGTATAACGCTAGATTAAACGATGATCGGATAGAATGTAGTTTAATCCCAACAAGTACCTTGACTTGTGTAATATGGACAAACTATAAACATTCTGGATTTTGAGACTTAAATGACAAGGTTAGACCCGTTTCGGTTAATTTATGTAAACTAGTTACATATACTAGACCGTACGCATATCAGCGATATCGGGTAACCGGATAAGTCATGAACAAGTTCTATATGCCATTATTCTTTAAATGAGTTGTAATATCAGTAGGATATCAACTTATATGCCCGTTAAGGTTTTAAAATGAAACTATGCCTCATAAGGGCATTTCGGGAATTATATACCGTATAAAAGGAACTTGAATATATTATATTATGATTATAAGTATTATAGAAAAATAATTAATTTATGATAGAATATGTACCGAAGGGCATTTTGGTTATTTTACACATAGTTTTATAAATTATTTGGGATTCTGAGTTCAGATCATATACCTACTGTAAAAATATTTAAAATAAGTTTTAAAATCAGTAGGAAACAATTCTTGGTCGATAAATATGGTTTAAGACCATACTATGCGCCGAAACGGCGCTTATGTCGTAAATGACGATTTTTGCGATATTTAATGAAAACTGATGTTAAGGTCAGATTAACATGTCTTAGATATGTAATTAATATAAGATATCAGTAGTTAAAAGATTTATTTTGAAAAGGTATGATTAAAACCGTTTTATAAGCCATAAGGGCTTTATCGTCATTTATCGACATAATACAAGGACTTGTTCATAAACTCAGTTTGTAATCTGATTTAACATCCCAAATAATCTTACTTATAATATTTCATCAGTAGGAAACTCATTTTCAACTTCTTTATTGATTAAACCTTATTTTATGCAAAAAGGGCATTTTAGTCAAAAGTGGCATAATTACGGAACTTGTGCATAAACTCAGATTCTGATTATGATCATGTAATATAACCTCAAGGAGTAATGCACATTATATTATGATCATAATGCAACCTTAGATCAGTAGCTAACTAATCTAAATCGGGTCAGAATTGAAAGTCAAAGTAGAAGTCAAACTTTGCGACTTTCGGTTTGAACCGACCCTAGAACTGAAATTGATGAGCCGAACATGTTCTAAATACTATTACCAACTAGTTTGAGTGTCAAAACAGGTTTCATAACATATATAAGATCAAATTTTAAAATTTCTGAAAAGTGGCATGTTTGACTTTTTAATATTAAAACTTTGACCCGTCAATTGGTCTAGCCAACGTGATCTTCAGGAGGTGCCCTTAATAGGGATTAACACCTACCTTATTATGATCACTTAGCCATGCTCGTTACGAACAATGGCTGGACCATAATGGTCTTAACCGAAAGTCAAGTCGTTTTCTGTAAAACGCTTGACTTTTGGCTATAAAAGCCTATAAACGAAAATGCAAGAGAAAGTAACACTTACAGGTGATTCCTAGGATGCAATAGAACTAAGTTGGATGCTAGTTTAATTTACGAACTTCCAGAGTAGGGAGATAGAGTTGTGAATGAGAAAGGTGCAAGTTCAAAGGGTGAACCTTTGCTCCTATTTATAGTTGGAGAGCTTGAAGGCGGTGATGCCAGGTGTTAAGGGGAGCTTACAAGTGCGCTAAGACGTCGCATAACTGTTTGAAAGTGCCTTGTTTCGAATCAAATGGTTTTTGGTCTTATGTGTGGAGGCCAAGCAAATTTTCTACAGACACAGGCCTCTCACGCCCCGCGAGAGGCCAGGGCCTTGCCTCTTGCGCCCCGCGAGCACCCCGTGGTCAGTTTCAAGTTTGTCATTTTTAGCTCCTTAACTTATTAAACCTCCTAAAACACCTTTATAGCATATTTAGCCCTCTGTAACCAATATTTGGCGTACCCGGGAGTATGCCCGGACATTGTCGAGCTCTCGGTTCGTTAAAAGGTCACTCAGAGGTATAAATTAACATGTTGACACTTTTAACCCCTCCATTGTCCAACTTTTACATATTTACAGAATTGAACCCCCTCGTCCAACAAATGGGACATATGAGAGTTAGGACTTCGTAAAGGATCACTTAGAGGCTCCTTATAAGCATGTTGACTTTGATGTCACTTAGAGGCTAGGCATGTTGATATATCAGTAATTCATAGGCCAAGTTTAGGCATGTTGACATATCAGTCACTCAGAGGCCAAATTTAAGCATGTTGACATATCAGTCACTCAGAGGCTAAGTTTATGCATGTTGACATCAGAAAGTCACTCAGAGGCTCAGTTTTGAGCATGTTGACACCTTTAGTACTTATTAGTCTTTAATAGACTAAAATAAAATACAGCACGTGTCACTATACTATTGGACACGATTTTACGAGGTGTTACATATCCCATATATGTACTAACCCTCAAGAACGACCTAGTTCCCAAGTGATTAAATGTGTGTGTATATATATATATATATACTTTTTTTAAATATATATTTATTAAATTGTGTCAACGTGTACGTAAGTGCGTGTTTGTATTAGGATAGCACACGTTGTAAAAAACGGTTAATATATTAATATGGTTTTCTAGATACTGGTCATACATATTAACAATCAATTTAAATAAGCAAACTTATCCATGTTCCCGTAAAGTGTGTGTATATATATATATATATATTAAATGACATAAGGTATATATATTAAACGTATGATACACATAGCCAAGTAATGAGTCAAGGACACATTTGTGTATCATGGATAATTGTTACAATAAGTATTCATTTTATTCAATTTAGATAATATAGTCATATCCCGAATTATGTTTCGAATCTCGTTTAAATGTGCGTTCGAAATACATGTAGGCAATTATATATATTTTTTATAAAAGCGTCTAAGATAAATTAATTGCCAAGTTTAACATTTAAAACTTGTTTCGTAATTAGCAAGCGTCATCCAAATTTAATATATACTTTCTTCTTATTTATAAATTTTTATAAAATTATCTGAATCCCGCTATGTTGTCTTTTGTTTTAAAACACGTGAGTTACATTATAGGTTCTTACGTAAATCAGGAAGAGTTTCCTTTGTTTATAGAATAAAACCCGACAACATAAGTTGTTGATAATTTTCTCATTATCACAAGTTCAAGTCACTATCGCAAGTTTATAATTACACATATGTTCACATATAGACACTTACAAGTCAAATTACAACTAACTAATTCGTTTACAATCCATATATTACTATTATTATTATTGTTATTATACAACTTTACTGCTTGGGTCGGGTTCGCTAGAGCTCGATTTACGTTCTAATATTACAACTAACTTGCGATAATCGAGAACCGAACCGTCCTTCTCAACCTGGTCTAGTCAAACGAGACTCGAAACCTAACCAAACTCAAGCCACCAACACCCCTCACCCTTGTCGTAGGTGGTTGGGGATCACCCCCGCCGCCGGTAAAACCGCCGCCACCTGTAAACGCCGCCACCTGTAAACGCCGCCATAATTCACCCTATAAGTTAGAAAATAGCCTTAGATGTAGCGGACTTGGGAAAAATAGAGACATGCATAACTAGAACTACTCACCGGAGAGTCGTAAGTCACCAGAGAACTCGACATAACCCGGGTTCGTCCATCACACCTTCAGATCTGATTAAAGAAACAAGTTAAAGAGTAGATCTGTACCCTAAACCCTCAATCAACTGTAACCCTGATGAAAACCCCCACCACACCAATTACCACTACTGCGGTGGTCATGCTGTCGTGTCGAGGTTGCAGCTGCCGCCTGTGTTGGTTCATCACATGCCCCCGTATCAAGTCACACTTGTGGCTCCGCCACAACCATCGTGTAAGATTTGTCGAAAAACGGGTTTTTCAAACCCGCTTCGTTTATTAATCGAATAATCGGTTTTATATTTTTGTTGCTCATTTAATGCCTATGTTAATTTTAAACAATACATAACTAATAAACATTTTAGATTATGGCAATTAAAATTGTTAAAAAATAAAATGAAGCGGTTAAAATAAAAATGGGCTGCCGGGTTTCGAACCCGGGTCAGCCGGAAACTTTAATAACCAAACATATAACCACCCCGCACTATCTGACTTTGTGAAATATAGGAAACAACTAAATCATAAGCGCAACCGTGAATCAACCTGTTTGCGCCAAACTGAAACCGATATCGGCTTCCAAACGTCCAAGGACTGTTGAGTGAACCGATAAACCGACATTCTTAATCAATTCAGTCGTTAATGAACTTGAATTCATGTGATGTTCGGTTTTAATAACCGAAAACATTCACTTTCTGAATTACTCCATCAATAACCTCATCTCGCGACTCAATAACATTCCCAGAACTTGTAATTTCACTTTTACTCTAATTTCTGATCGTCGGAATCGCTTTTTGAACTCGCCGGACTTTCGCCGGAAAACCGTGTTTTCATCAAAACGGTAAGTTTCTCAATTCTTCTATCTTCTATCAGTTGTTAGGCTTTTACTAACTCAAACCCTTCAATCAGAATCAGTTCCAGGTGACGATATCGGATAATCAGCACTCGCCGGAAAACTTCTGAAAATTCCTAGATTGAGCTGTGAAACGGTATAATCTTTTAAACCTTCTGATAACTCTTGTTCAGTACTTCAATTCCACAACTAGCTAATCAAAACTGTTAATTGGTCCGCTCAGACGAAGTTCATAAAAACAGAGCCGACGACTTCGCCGGAGTTCTGAGAAAGATCATTTTTCCGGTATGTTTACTCCCAAAATCTTCCCTGTCCATTTCATTTTAATCAATTAAATGTTTGTCAATCGAATTAAACAAGATCAGTAGGGTAATCGTTGTCTGTGATATTGTAACGAAGAAGATGAAGTTAGTTTGTATATATGTTTAATATACATTGGATTATATCTCGGGTTAGACACACAGTCCAGCGGTGGACTGTGTGCAAACATTTATCACACGTCGCGAGTTCGATCCTTGACACAATCTCATTCTCTGTAATAAAGATGTTTCCTTTTTAACTGAACCGGATCAACTCACAGAGAGATGTTAAGTTTAATAAAAATCAGTATATTAACCAGGTTAGACACACAGTCCAACGGTGGACTGTGTGCAACACTAAACCACAGGTCCCGGGTTCGAGATCTGTTGCGTGCACCGGTCAGATGTAATTGAATCCTTTTTAAAAATAAAAGATTTCTGATTAAATTAAATAGTGTATAAATATAATTAAAAACAGAAATATTTCGGGTTAGACACGTAGCTCAGTTGGTAGAGCTGCGTGCACGCGTACGGGAGGTCTCGGGTTCGAGCCTTACCCGGCGCATACTTGCACACTAGCGAACCGGTCAAACAGTCAACAGTCACAGTTAATGGTCAACTCAAAAGTCAACATTTTTTTATATATTTTTATTTATTTATTTAATTTAAAAATCAATTAAAAATACTTAAAAATAATGTTTTTAAAGTTAGAAAATCTTTAACTCACAAAAATATATCTAAAAATCTTATTAAAATTATTAATAAAATCCACTCATTTACCATACCTTTTCGTTATTATTTAGGTTAGTTAATTCTCGTCGATCAATCCTCTAAACTCGTGCGCATTTCAACATCTTCAACCGAACGCACCTAATGTGAGTGAATCTCTACAAATTCCCCGTTTTAATCACGTTTTTGGGGTGTATCATGTGTCTTATCATTATTTACATTTACACAATTGTGCATCCATCATGTCCATGATCAAATGTGTATTCAATATGTATCAACTGTTTGTGTGGTTATTGTTTAGATTAAATTTATCATTTTCAGTACATACATTATCATAGGCCGCCGCTCCCCATTACATATGAGCGTTGAGCTGTTCCCCATTACCTATGAGCGTGAACGAGGCGTTGCCAACATACGATCGGCTCCGTTTGATTGAGCCTTGATCGCACAGACATTTATCATAGGCCGTCCGCTCCCAATTACCTATGAGCGTGAACGTGACGTTGCCAACATATACAGTATCATTCATGTTATATATTCATGCAAGTTGGTTTGTTATTGTATGTTATTGTTTGTTATTGTTATTGTTATTGTATGATTATTCACGTTCGCTCACATATGATTATTGCACAATTTTCCATGATAAATATAATAAGAAATCAATAATAAATGTTTTCTAACAAGGTTCACTCGCCAACTTATGTTGACCCAAAAACCCCCATTTTTACACATGATACAGGTGATCCAGCTGCAGCAAGAAACATATAGGATGGCTTAGAAGAATAAACCGGTTTAGACTTTGGATTGTTTAGTTGATTATCTTTCTTTGTAATTGTATGAACATGTTTGGAATATTGAGGATGTAATTTTGAATTTAATAAATATGAAACATATTAGTAAATATCATGAGCTTTGGTGATAACCCAATTATGCCCCGACTCTTATTCCGCTGCGGGTCGGGGTGTGACACGTCGTGCGCCGCCCCAGATAGTGGTGGCCGGCTGCTATGTCTAGAGAGGGAAAGAGAAAGCGAGGCAAGAGTAGAGAGAACAGGGTTAGGGTTTTCTTTGGTTTGATTTGTGTGGTTGCCATAAGAGGAAAAGATAAAAAGGAGGTTTATATAGCTAGGATTTAGTATGGGTGAACACCGCGTGTGCGAACCCGCTTATCGTCACGAGTCTCGCGTTAATCATTGCCCGTACATAGAATAAATATAACGTTGAGATTTTATTGACTAACCTAAATCAAAACGAATATATATGATGTATATCTATAATATATATATCGGTATAAAAATGCGTATAGAATTTGCGGTACAGTGTCATGGTGATTGTCAATCAAATAACGTGGTCTTGTCGTATAGATTATTATATACTAAATAATAACACATGATATTTCTACAGGTAACCTTCTATAATTAACCAAGGTCGAAAATACGGGTTGTCACATCCATGGTGGCAGTTAGTAGTTAAACGATAGTCACGGTTGGTGATTGGAAACTACTAGTGGTGGTAACGGCGACCGAAGGTGTTGGATTTCAGTAAACTACTAGTGTCATGCTTAAATCTACTAGAATTGTGATTATCATAACTGCGTATTATGACTATGAAAATCGCAATTGGATATTAACACGACTTTCCTAAAATGACACCTTACTACAGATGTCTATATGACTCATCCAAAATTTTGTTGATCCAAAGAATCCTGATGAAGTATGCAAACTCAGGAAATCCATTTATGGATTAAAGCAAGCATCTCATAGCTAGAATTTTTGGTTTAATGAGAAAACCAAAGAATTCGGTTTTATCAAAATATGAGGTATGTGTTTACAAAAGGCAAGCGGGAGCACAATTGTATTACTAATATTGTGTGTAGATGACATACTATTTTTTGGAAATGACATTCCAACCTTGGAGATCCCCAAATCCTGGTTTGGGAAGTGTGTTTCAATGAATGACCTTGGTGACATCGCATATATTCTTGTAATAAAGATGTATAGGGATAGATCAAGGTGGCTTATAGGTTTAAGTCAAAATGCATATATTGATAAGGTCATTGACGCTTCTCAGTGCAAGACTCTAAAACAGGACTTTTGCCTATGGAAAATGGGACGATCCTAAACAAGTCTCAAAGTCTAGTACGAACGATGAAAAAAAGAAGATGGAAAGAGATCTATTGCTTTTGATATATGTATGTTTGCCATGTTATGCACTAGGCAAGATGTATCATATACATTAGACGTAAGGACTCGTTATCAACAATATCCTACTGAAGCTTATTTGACTGCAATTAAGAGTATCCTTAAGTTCTTGAGAATGACTAAAGATATGCTTTTAACATATAGAGTAATGGAAGAATTCAAGCACACTGTAAAACTGTTACATTGATGCTGGTTTCCAATCTGACGTTCACACATAATGGTGGAGCAATAAGTTGGAAAAGTTCAACACAAGTTGTTCCCAGTCAACCACTAAGTTTGAATACATTGCAAGATCAACTGTAGCAATAGATATAGCTTGGATGAAGAAATTCATTACTATCTTGAGGTGATGCCAAGTTTTAAGAGACCGATACACATATTTTGTGACAACACTTCTGCTATTAGTTAGACGAAAGAACCTAGGTCACATCACAAGACCAATCACATACTAAGTTCGATTATATATGGGACATACCGAAACGGGGAGACGTCATCAAAGGCGAGATACACAAATATTATGAACTAGGAGACCCATTTATTAAGCCCTTGCCTCACATGAAAGGTGAGGCACATGCTAGAATGACAGGTCTTGGACAACTAGTGAATGATATATGATTTGTATTTGGATGTTTTTAAACCATAACAATAACACTTTTATCTGAATTTGAACTGAAGGTTGTATTCTTCTTTATCAATATTTACTTTGTTGAAGTTTTAGCACGTTTAAGATTTTTGAATAAAAGTTACTTTAAATGTTCATATTCAGTCAAAATTTTCAAAATAAATACATGTCATTTTTCTATAGACCTTTTATTGAGTCCGATTAATAATCTTGAATCAAATCATGCTCGAAGATAAAAAACAAAAACCTTATATTATAAATTTGTTATATTTAATTAACCTAGTAAATGCTAGTTAAAGACATCCCAACCATCTATAATTGTTCATTTGCTCACAACTTTAAGGCTTTACGAACCTAGTTTATTAGATTCAAACAATATTGTCATGTTTAATTCGTGTTAGGTGACGTGTAAAGTCTTGGAGCCTCCTATATATAGGAAACATGTAGTCACCAGGTACTCCGCTGTTGCTTCAATCCCTAGAATCTCGAGAGTATCGCCTCCCTTTTCATAATCCCCTATGTCTGATTCCGCCACCTTTTCCTCCATGACTCCTCCGATCACTTCTCAGGTGGGTATCATAATATCAACGACAGTTCATACATGCACACTAACTATCCGTAGCTTACTTACTCCATCACATTCATTCGACTTTCAATCTCTTCAATGAATGGTTTTGTAATGTTAGATTTGATTTTAAAGTTGTTTTCAATTTAGTTTACTGGTTTGTTGAAATCCTTAGTTTCTGTTAAATAATAATTCAAAAGTAGCCGTTAGTATGATGAATAAAAGGTTAATCCAGGTTGTTGGGTTAAACCGAGTCTTTAGGATTTGAGAGTCTATTTCGTAGGTTTACTTTTTGAATTTTTCTTTGTTTCCGTTGTGTAATCAGGTGCTATATAAAGCATCCTTGGCTATTGAATAAAGTAATTACCTTGGTTATTGATATCACAGTTGTTAACATAGTGGTATCAGAACTGAGTTTTTTCACAGAAAACAAAAAAGAATGTTCCGTGTCATGGCATCAACAGTCTCTAATACGAATCAGCCCTTGCTCCCTGTGTTCAAAGGAGAAGGGTATGAATTCTGGAGTATACGGATCCGAACGGTGCTGCGATCTCAAGAGCTTTGGGAGCTTGTGTCAAAGGGGTTTGATCATGAAGATCAAGATGCAGCACGGCTGAGAGAGAACCAAAAGAAGGATGCTCGTGCGTTGGCGCTGATCCAACAAGCGGTACATGATAGCGTGTTTTCAAGAATTGCAGCATCAACGACAGCAAAGATGGCATGGGATGTGCTGCAAACTTAATAGCAAGGAGATTCAAAGGTTATGGCTGTCAAGTTACAAGGTCTTCGGAGGGATTTCGAAACCTTGCAGATGAAAGACGATGAAAGTGTTGCAGATTTCTTGTCCACCGTCATGAAGATTGTGAATCAGAAACGTTCCTATGGTGAAGCGGTCACAGATCAGAAGGTTATCGAGAAGGTTCTCAGAAGTCTGCCTACTAAATGGGACCATGTTGTTACGGCTATAGAGGAGTCGAAAGATTTATCAACACTTACTTTTGATCAATTAATGGGATCGCTGCAATCTCATGAGGCAAGAGTTAACAAGAGTGTTGAAAAGGCAGAAGATGAACGTGTGTTTCAAGCACGAATAGTTGATAACCAGTACCCTGCAAGAGGTCGAGTGAGAGGAGGTGCACGTGGCCATGGAAGGGGAAGAGGACGAGTCGGTAGAAGGAACAAAGGTAGCATACAATGCTATAATTGTAATCGACTGGGACATGTTAGGTCCGAGTGTTGGTTAGAGCCACAGGTTACCAACACGGTTGTAGAGCAAGTTCAAGAAGAAGAAGAATGTCGGTTGTTCATGGCTTTCAGCGACACTGATTCAACGGCGAGTATTTGGTTCATCGACAGTGGATGTTCAAATCATATGATAGGTAAGAAAAACCTGTTTAGAGATCTTGATGATACAAAGAAAGTACAAGTAAAAATGGGGAATGGGAAAGGTATTCAAGTAGAAGGCAAAGGTGTTGTTAAATTATTGATGGCTAGTGGTCAATCAAAAGTTTTACATGATGTCCATTATGCCCCAGCACTTGATTACAACCTACTAAGTGTAGGTCAGTTAATGAGAACAGGTTATTCAGTATTGTTTGCTGATGACAAGTGTGTGATCACACACAAGGTATCGAAGAAGGTCGTGTGTTCTATTCCTATGTCATCAAACAATACGTTCCCACTCGATATACTTGAAGAAATGGTTCTAGCAGCCAACGAAGATGAAACAACTATGTGGCATAATCGATATGGACACTTGCATGTTCAAGCCTTACAGCAGCTCAATAGTAGTGAGATGGTGACAGGGTTACCTATTATTGGAGGCATCTCAGATTGTGAAGGATGCATTTATGGAAAACAAACAAGAAATTCTTTTGCTCACCATGCTTGGAGGTCTTCACATCCATTGCAATTGGTCCATGCAGATTTGGTAGGACCTATGCCAACTTTATCATTGGGAGGTAATCGTTATTACTTTCTCTTAACTGATGATTTTACTAGACACAACTGGGTGTACTTTCTGATGCTCAAATCAGAAAGTTTTAGTGTGTTTAAAACGTTTAAAGCAAAGGTGGAAAATGAAAGTGGGTTGAAAATAAAGACATTAAGAACAGATAGAGGTGGCGAGTTCTTAAATAAAGCATTTATTGTTTTTTGTGATGAGCATGGAATTCATAGAGATTTGACAGCTCCTTATACACCGGAGCAAAACGGGGTTGCCAAACGGAAAAATAGGACGGTAACTGAGATGGCTCGGTGCATGCTTCAAGAAAAAAGTCTCCCGAATCAGTTATGGGCTGAAGCCGTCTCAACTGCAGTTTATCTCATTTCCTTGTCACCTACAAGTGCTGCTCCAGGGAAGACTCCATACGAAATGTGGTAAGGAAGAAAGCCATCAGTGAGTCACTTGAAAACTTTTGGGTGTGTTGCGTATGTGTTAACACCAGCTCAGTTGAGGAAGAAGTTAGATTCAAAGTCAAGAAAATGTATCTTTGTTGGGTATTCTCCTAACTCGAAAGCTTATCGTTTGTATGATCCACTTAAAAAAGTATTCTAACAAGCAGGGATGTGGTATTCAATGAAAGAAGTGAGTGGATTGATATAAACTTCAATGAAAATAATAAAGATAAGGAGTTTGTAAAAGGTCTGGTATACAATGAGGCAGATTGTGTTCAAGTTGTAGATAGTTCAAGTGGGGGTTCAAGCTCAGATAGTCCATGTTCAAGTGATAGTCCTTCCATGCCTCAAAAAAACAGTTCTGATTCTTCTCACGGGTCTAGCACAACACCACAAGGAAGCGGTTCAAGTGATCCAGGGACAAGCTCAAAAAATGAGACAGAAGGTAGTGGTGTTGAAGGGTCCAGCAGTTCAAGTGATTCAACACATCGGGTACGAGGTTTGGTTGACTTGTATGAAAATACCAGACCTCTTAGACCTGATGAATTTGAAACATGTCAATTTGCTCTTTCATCTCTTGAACCTACAATACCTCAAGAAGCAGTTAGCAAAGCTCAATGGAAACGTGCAATGGAGGAAGAATTAGCTGCGCTGCAAAAGCATAACACGTGGACACTTACTGACCTACCAGAAGGTAAGCAAGCGATTGGCCTAAAATGGGTTTTTAAATTGAAGTTTCATGCAGATGGAAAAATTCAAAAGTACAAGGCACGACTGGTTGCCAAGGGTTATGCTCAGAAGAACCGTATTGATTACGAAGAAACGTTTTCCCCTATGGCGAGGTTCGAAACCATCAGAGTTGTTCTAGCTTTAGCAGCTCAAATGGGTTGGGTTTCATATCAATTTGATGTCAAGTCGGCATTTCTGAATGGAGTTCTCAAGGAAGAAGTATACGTCATGCAAGCACCTTGTTTTGAGATAAAAGGGAAGGAGAGAAAAGTGTTCAAGTTACATAAGGCCTTATACGGTTTAAAACAGGCCCCGAGGGCCTGGTATAACAGGATTGATGGTTTTCTTATGCAACACGGGTATAGGCGAAGTCAACGTGAACCAACATTGTATGTGAAGAAAAGTGGTGCAAGTGATTTTATTGTGGTGTGCCTGTACGTAGACGACATCGTGTATACAAGCTCGTCTCAGAAGTTACTTGTTGAGTTTACGGAAAAGATGGTTAATGAGTTCGACATGACAGATATCGGGAAGTTAAGTTACTTCCTTGGATTGGAGGTAACTCAAAGAGCAGATGGTACGTTTGTGGGTCAACAGAAGTATGCTCGAGATTTGTTGAACAGGTTTGGAATGGGTCAATGCAAGACAGCCACAACACCCATGAATGCTAACGAGAAATTGCAAATGGAAGATGGTGGAGCAGCAACTGATGAATATCAATTTAGAAGCCTGGTAGGCGGTTTGCTTTACTTAACTCATTCTCGTCCTGACATCGCATATGCCGTGGGGATCATTTCTAGATTCATGCACAAGCCGTCTGTCAATCACATGGGAGCCGCAAAGAGAGTGCTGAGGTATATTGCTGGTTCTGCTGATCTCGGATTATGGTATGGTAAGATAGGAAGAGTTGAGTTAGCTGGCTACACTGATAGTGACTGGGCAAACTGTGTAGAAGATAGAAAGAGCATCTCTGCAAATCTGTTCTCAATCGGGACCGGTGCTGTTTCGTGGTGTTCTAAAAAACAAGAAGTAGTTGCACTTTCTACGACTGAGGCGGAGTATATCGCAGCAACTGCAGCCTCTTGTCAAGTTACATGGCTGAGAAAAATTCTTATTAAGCTGGGGCAGGAACAAAAAGAGGCTACACCCATTTTCTGTGACAACATGTCAACTGTGTTCTTGTAAAAAAATCAAGCGGATACAGAAGGAGTAAGCACATAGACATAAAATATCATTTCATTCGAAATTTGGTTGAAGGTGGACAGATTGAGAGAACAAGTTGCTGACATCCTAACTAAACCACTTTGTGCAGAACAATTTTATTATTTTCGGGGAAGAATGGGCCTGACTACTCTGAATTACGTGGGGGTGTTAAATAATAATTCAAAAGTAGCCGTGTTAATCCAAGTTGTTGGGTTAAACCGAGTCTTTAGGACTTGGGAGTCTATTCCGTAGGTTTACTTTTTGAATTTTTCTTTGTTTCCGTTGTGTAATCAGGTGCTATATAAAGCATCCTTGGCTATTGAATAAAGTAATTACCTTGGTTATTGATATCACAGTTGTTAACAGTTTCTAGGGTTTTGGATTTCAGTTGATCATATTATCAGATCGGATATATTTATATGTGATCACTAGATCGACTTTCAATCTCTTCAATCGATCGTTTTGTAATGTTAGATTTGATTTTAGAGTTGTTCTACTTTAGTTTACTGTTTTGGGGAAATGCTTAGCCTCTAGGGTTTTGAATTTCAGTTGATCAGTACATGTTATCAGATCGGATGTACTTCGATCACTAAATCGGCTTTCAATCGATCTTACGAAATGTTAAATTTGATTGTAATGTTGTTCTACTTTAGTTTACTGTTTTGTGGAAATGCTTCTTTTCTAGGGTTTTGGATTTCGGTTGATCAGTACATGTTATCAGATCCATTTATATTCGATCACTAAATTGACTTTCAATCTCTTAAATCGATCATTTTGTAACATTAAATTTGATTTTAAAGTTGTTCTGATTTAGTTTACTGTTTTGTTGAAATCCTTAGTTTCTAGGGTTTTGGATTTCAGTTGATCAGTAAATATTATCAGATCAGATATATTTATATGTGATCACTAGATCGACTTTCAGTCTCTTCGATCCATCGTTTTGTAATGTTAAATTTGATTTTAGAGTTGTTCTACTTTAGTTTACTGTTTCGGGGAAATGCTTAGTTTCAATTTCAGTTGATTAATACATATTATCAGATCGGATATATTTATATTCAATCATTACATCGGCTTTCAGTCGATCTTACAAAATGTTAAATTTGATTTTAAAGTTGTTTCTACTTTAGTTTACTGTTTTGTGGAAATGCTTAGTTTCTAGGGTTTTGGATTTTGGTTGATCAGTACATGTTATCAGATTGAATATATATTCATATTCGATCATTTAAATCGAATTCCAATCTCTTCAATCGATCGTTTTGTGATGATAGATTTGGTTTTAAAGTTGTTCCAGTTGAGTTTACTGTTTTGTGGAAATGCTTAGATAGTTTCCAGGGTTTTGGATTTTGGTTGACCAGTAAATATTATCAGATCGAATGTAACTATATCTAGACTTCAATGTTGCAGCCTGAAGAGGATGAGATGGTGTCTACAGAAGGATCTGAATCAACTGAAGGTACCGTTTGATTCGTTAATTTGTTTAAAAGTATTGCATATATATGTAGGTTTAGCCTTGCTTGTATATGTATTTAAACTAGTAGGACACTCGGCGTTCGTATCAGTACTGTTCGTTATAGTAGCGGTTCAAAAGAGACAAAAACAAATACCGTTGGAAATACAACTTTACGGAATTATACCTGAACATTGAGAAAACACGGAACATCGAGAAAACCATAATAACGAATACCGGATGTTAATCGGATGTTTAGTTCGTCATAGTAAAGAATAAAAAAATCAATTATATATGACACATTCGATTTTTGAATAAACGTGTTATTCATCAAAATGAAAAATGTTGTATATTCAAAGTATAAAAAGTTTGTGGTCAATTTATAAAAAGTGAAAACCATACTAATTGTAATGTTATATGAAAAAAAAATCTTTGTGGTTAACGTAAAAAATGAAAAGTGTAAAAAAAAAGTTTTGATCAAACTTCAAAGAAAAATCTTTGTGGTCAATTTTGAAAAACACAAAAGTTTACTATTCATAAGAGTTGATAAATGTAATATAGATTATGCATTATAAGCTTCTTTCAGTAATTCTGTTGTAAAGTTCATTAATTTTTTGAATCCACAGTGCTTGATGATCATCCACCAGCACAGTTCATATGGGAAATAGAGAATTGTTCAGGATTCAAGGACAAATGTTTCTATACTGACTCCTTCATTGCTGGAGGATATAAATGGTATTGCTATTGTATGCGTTGACATGTCGTAATTTCTTGTTACATTGGGGTTATTTGAGTATGCAATCCAGTTCATGCTGTCTTCTGTTTGTGTAGGCGAGTACTCATATATCCGAATGGGAACAATGTGGATGACTACTTATCAATGTATCTTCATTCTGATGATTCCAGAACACTGCCACATGGTTGTAGCATATATGCTAAGTTCAGCTTGTCTGTAGTGAATCAGATGCATCATTCGTTTAACGTGAGGAAAGGTAAGTGTTTATATTTGTTGTTTGCAAGGAGGTACAAAGCTATCAAAAGGCCTGGAAAGGAAAACTTTGCACGTAATGTCGGCTAAGGGTGATAAAATATCTGTTTATATAGTGAACTTGTTGTTTTGTGTATCAAGCAACAAAGTGGATTAAGTTATGCTGGAATGAATAATTTATTGATCACAGAACATGGCTATAAATAACGTACAAATAAGCAAACGTGCAGAAAGAAAATAACAAACTTATTCGAAAAACTTGCTACTAATTAGGATTTCTCCTTTGGACTCCGTGAACCACGTGACTATTCCACATTCCAGCTGACTCAGCAATTAACTTCAAATGGTGATTTTAACAAACACTTCCATTGAATTATTTCCAACAGCTTCCCGTAATTGAAATGGTCTTGACTCCCAACCTGGCACGTAGATAGCAAAACTGCTCCTTGCCCAACGGCTTGGTGAAGATATCGGCCAGTTGTTCCTGTGTAGGACATGGACTCAATGTCACTTGTTGCTTCTCAACTAATCCTCTGATGTAATGATAGCGAACATCGATATGCTTGCTACGTCCATGAAAAGCTTGATTCCGGGTTAAGAAAATAGCCGACTGATTGTCACAGAAAATTGTAGTTGCACCCTGTTGCTCTTGATTAACTTCCTCCAATAATTTTTGAAGCCAAACGGCTTGACATGATGCTGCATTTGCTGCAATGTACTCCGCCTCCGTTGTTGATAATGCAACAACCAGTTGCTTCTTTGTGCTCCAAGATACAACAGCTGAGCCAATAGAAAAAAACGTTGGCAGACAAACTTTTCCGATCTTCATATGAGCTTGCCCAGTCACTGTCGGTATATCCTACCAAAGTGACGTTATCCTTCCTTGCATACCGTAAACCATAACTGGTTGTACCTGCAATATACCTCAGTACACGTTTTACAGCTCCAAAATGGGTTGCCGACGGCTTGTGCATAAACCGAGAAATCAAGGATACAGCAAACACGATATCCGGACGCGTATGTGTAAGATATATAAGCCCTCCAACCAAACTTCTGAATTTAACTTCATCTGTTGCAACCTCGCCATCATCCAATTGTAATTTCTCACTCGCATTCATGGGAGTTGCTACCCATTTACACGTTGCCATACCAAACTTAGATAATAAATCTTTAGCACATTTTTGTTGGGATAAGAACATACCGTTTGCCTTCTGAGTAATTTCCAACACCAGAAAATATCGTAGCTCACCAATACCTGACATTTCAAATTCTGTGATCATGCCTTCTTTGAATTCACTAATAAGAGAAGATGATGAACTGGTGTATATTATGTCATCTACATAAAGACATACAATAATGGTTTCACCATTCTTCATTGTTTTAACATAGAGTGTAGGCTCACTCAAGCTCCTGATATATCCATGTTTCTGAAAGTACCCGTCAATGCAACTGTACCATGCCCGAGGGGCTTGCTTCAGGCCGTATAACGCCTTATGAAGCCGGTAAACTTTGTTTTCTTGTCCTTCCAATTCGAACCCCGGAGGTTGTTGTACATACACTTCTTCCTTCAATGGACCATTTAAAAACGCAGATTTGATGTCAAATTGATAAACCGTCCACCTTTTTGGGCCGCTAGAGATAGCACCACCCGTATAGTTTTAAACCGCGCCACCGGGGAAAACGTTTCTTCAAAATCGATTCCTTGTTTTTGAGCATAACCCTTAGCGACGAGGCGAGCCTTGTATTTCTTGACTTGACCATTAGGATGAAGTTTGGTTTTGAAGACCCACTTCAACCCAATAGCCTTTTTAACACTTGGTAAGTCCGTTCTCGACCATGTCTTGTGTTTCACTAGGGCCTGTAATTCTTCTTCCATGGCCATCTTCCATTCTTCCTTCACAATAGCCTCTGCAAATGTTGTCGGTTCTATGGCAGAAAGTGCAAATTGACAAGTATCTGACATCTCTTGAGTTGATTCATAGAGATCAACCAGAGTTCTTACACAAGGAGTACCACTTTCTTGAGAACTTGATTCTGAACTTGGGCATGAGATCTGTGGTGAATCTGGGCTGCTTGGCATTGACTGACTTGAAGTTGAACCGTCACTAACAATATCATGCATAACTCTTCCACCTTGCACCTGATCAACCTTTGCTGTTGTGTCTTCCCATTTAGCTAGTTCATTAAAAACAACATCCCTACTAGTAATAATATTTTTCTTCACCGGATTATATAAACGGTAGGCTTTAGAATTAGGAGAATAACCAATAAAGATGCACTTTACCGACTTCACATCGAGTTTCTTCCTAGGTCTGAGAGTGTAAGCCACACATCCAAACACCCGTAAATGACATACAGAGGGCTTTCGGTTATGCCAAAGTTCAAATGGAGTCTTCCCTTGAACCGCTGTAGTAGGCGACACATTGAGAATGTAGACTGCTGTAGCTATTCCTTCTGCCCAGTACTCGTCACCTAAATTTTTTGCTTTAATCATGCTCTTAGCCATCTCTTGAACAGTCCGATTCTTGCGCTCGGCTACACTGTTTTGCTCCGGGGTGTACGGCGCTGTTAATTCACGATGAATTCCTTCCATTTCACAAAACGTGTTAAATTCCTTGGAGAGGAAGTCTCCTCCTCGATCCGTTCGAAGAGAAACGAGCGGTTTCCCGGACTGGCGTTCAACCTTAGCCTTGAATGCTTTAAACTTAACAAAACTGTCACTTTTGTTATGCGAAAAATACACCCAGCTCATATGCGTATAATCATCAGTTAAGAGGAAAAAGTACATATTACCTCCCAATGGGCAATTAAGTTGCGGTAGATCATGATCAGCGTCATTAAGATCTTGCAATCATTACTAATGGGCAATTAAGTTGCGGTAAAAAAATTCCAAGACCGGAAACTTCGAATTTATTTAGGGACAATTCAAATTCTTGTCTTTGGGTTTTGCATTTTACTTTTGATTTGGTATATATAATCGTCTAATTCAATGTGATTTAGGTTGGATATATAAGAAAATTTTCACATATGGTTAACAACGCTGAGCTTCATCTGTTTTTAGAAGTGGAAGTTGGATGGGTATGATCTCACAAATAGCTTTTTATTTTCAATATTTGACATTATCTTTGTTGTAAATTTGGCTGGCTGTCTGATCAATGTAGGACCTGCAGCCAATGCCTCTACCTGAGAAGACTGAAGAGGAGATTATGCTTTTCTTTAAACATTATGACACTGCAAAAGAAAAGCTTCGGTATCTACCCTCTCTCTATATATTCTAACACATAACCATATATGTGTACACAAATATACAATCTTGTTATCATATACTTTACATCCTCATGCTGCATATATACAGCATGGAATTGTCATTGCTTATAGTTTATAACAAGCAGGTATGTTGGGAGGCTTTTCGTTAAGGGTACTGGAAAGCCAATTGACATACTGTCAAAGCTAAAACAATTGGCTGGTTTTGAACAAGGTGAAGAAATTGAACTATTTGAGGTCAGTATTATATTTTCTGTTTGTTATCTACTTTTGCTGTGTTTTGAATTGTTACCTTGCTCATCCTTTCATACAGGAAATTCGTTTTACACCCAATGTTGAGTGTGAGCACATTGACAAGATGCTTACTTTTAAAGGAAGTGAGGTATTCATACAACTCTTTCTTTGTGGTTTCAGTTCTTTTATTGTTTTAATTATATTTTTGCAATAATTTTCTGGTTTGTATGTCTTTCTAGCTTCAAGATGGGGACATTATTTGCTTTCTGAAGGTTGAAAACATTGAGACATTGTTATCCTGATGTTCTTTCTTTCCTGAAATATGTTCATAAGCATCAGGTAATTTGCAACAGGTTTATTCTGATTTAATAGCAATTGTTTTTACCTTTTGTTTCTTTATTACTTGTTTTGTTTATTTATGCTTTTGTATTTTCTGGATGGTGAACAGTGAGCGTTGGAGATTTAAGTTGAATTGTCAACTACCTAAGTGTCCATTGGAGCTGTTGCTGAAAAAATATTATGTCAAACTAGAAGGCCGATTCATCTAGATGTGGTTCCGGGTTAAGAGGAGTTGCAAGTCTGTAGGAATGTTCCGTACTTTATGTTGTTTGTGAAACTTGTTATTTTTTCTCTTCACATGTAATGCTTATAAAGGCAGTAGTATATCATCAATAACATATTGAAAAATCAGATGGTAAAATGTACGTATTCTTTTGTGTGTTCGGTTCCTCAAAACTCACATTGTGTATCAGAGCCAAGAGCCAGGTTGATTTTATACGGATAAAATCAACCCTGGTTGTTCAATGGAGAAGAGTGAGAGTTGATGAAGATGTTGTCCAAGGATGGCCGTTTGTGAAGTTTCCGGTAAAAGTCACACAGTATATGATAAAAATTCAGATGGGAATTGGAAGATGGTTTCACGTGGAAGGCACTATGAAACTATGAGTTTCAGATGGAACAAGGATGGTAGAAAAATCATATATGGTTGATGTTAGGACTGGCAAACGGGTTGGGTCGGGTCGGAACGGGTCCGGGTTGGAATGGATTCGGGTCCAAACGGGTGCGGGTCAGATTGGGTCTAGTTCAAAATGGGTTTCAGGTCAAAACGGGTTGGTTTTCTTTGCCATTTCTCAAAACATGATTTCATCATTAATACACCTTTTGTTTGAGTCGTGATGGAGACCGAAAAAACCCAACCAAAACGATCCAAAAAAACCGAAAAAATCGAAGCCAAAACAAAACGAAATTGAAAAAACCAACCAAAACGAAACAATACAACCGAAACCGACTAAAGCGAAACAAAAGAATTGAAAAATTCGAAATTGAACCGAAACGGAATTTTTTTTTTGAAAAGATCGAAACCAATCAAAATGAAACAAAAAATCAAAATCAAAGCGTAACGAAACCGACCAAACCAAAACCGAAAACAAAACTGAAAAAGATTGAACCCGATCCGAAACGAACCCGGAAAAACCAATCAAAACAAAACAAAAATCGAAACTGAACCGAAACCGACCGAACCGAAATGAAACAAAAAAGCTAAAAAGATCAAAACCGATCCAAACGAAACAAAAAATCAAATGGAACCGAAACGTAACTGAATAAAACGACCAAACAAAAACACGGAAACCGAACCAAAACGAAACGAAACGAAACAAAAAAAAACTGAAAAGATCGAAATCGATCCGAAACAAAACTGAAAAAACCATCAAAACGAAAAAAAATTAAAAACCGAACCGAACGATACCAAAAAAACTGACCAAATTGACACAAAAAAACCGAAACGAAACTTGTCTCGTGCGGAAACTCGTGTTGGCCCAAAACCCGTTGCGCTCCGATACGTTTATGAGTTTATGGAGCTTAATGATAGAATGTATTCGGGACCAAACAAAAACAAAAAAACAGAAACTGAACCGAAACGAAATGAAACAAACAAAAACTGAAAAGATCGAAATCGATCCGAAACAAAACTGAATGAACCGAACGATACCGAAAAAACTGACCAAATTGAAACAAAAAACCGAAACGAAACTTGTCCCGTGAGGAAACTCGTGTCGGCCCAAAACCCGTTGCACTCCGATACGTTTATAAGTTTATGGAGCTTAATGATAGAATGTATTCGGGAATTTATAAGTATTAAAATACATAAAAATATATCTTGCTTAGATGCTTATTGGGACACTATTTTAGTTGGTGTTTTTCATGGGTACTAAGTCACCCATTAGAAGTCCAAAATAAGAAATCCAAACTAAGATATATAGTGTCATATAATATTCAACCATGAGTTTGGTTGGTATTATGGTTAGGTTTTAGAGATTTATATCATATATTATCATGTATATTTAGTCATGTATATATGTTAGTCAAGTACCGTCACGCATAGGTAGGATAAATACTTTAACCTTAAGATTTCACCAATGCACAAATCATCACATTGATAATTCGAATGGTCATAAAGACAAGTATGAAGAACATAAAATAAACTAATCTAATTCACTAAGTAACCAAGTGGTTGTAACTAGACTAGTGTTTCCAACATTGTTATGGTTGTAGACTTGGTGTATTTTGTTCACTCGGAAGTTACTTGGTAACTTATAATGTATGAAATGCAAATATAAAATCACAAGATTTCTTGAACAAAACTTCAATCCAAACCTATCTAATATAGGGATTTGTTGGCAACTTGAAGTTGTTCCAAAGATAAAGAAAGATGAACTTGTTTAAAGGTTTTTAACATAACTCAAGAAAAATCCTAACTTTGAACCTCAAAATGGTGATGTACCATCTTTGTTTACCAAGGTAAACATGTGGTAATATTCCTAGAGGTTATTTCTTGAACAAAACTTCAATCCAAACCTATCTAACATAGGGATTTGTTGGCAACTTGAAGTTGTTCCAATGATAAAGAAAGATGAACTTGTTTAAAGGTTTTTAACATAACTCAAGAAAAATCCTAACTTTGGACCTCAAAATGGTGATATACCATCTTTTTTACCAAGGTAAACATGTGGTTATATTCCTAGAGGTTATTTAGTGAAGGGAAGGGGGAGAAGAAAAACATGAAGAAAAGTTGAAAAAACAAGCTGAAACTCACTTATTTGAAACTTGTATGCATCTTCCCAAAGTTGAGAAATGTGAAGATTAGAGAGTGTTTAAAAATTCTACAAAACACTGATCATCATACACACGTACAAACACATATACGACACACATCTACATATATATACTTTCCAAAAACACCTATTTCATTAAAGTTCATTATTTAAAAACTTTTGTTTGAAAACCCACTTGGTTTGATCAACAATCTTGTGAAAACTCAAGATTCATAAACAAAAATCAAGAACAAGAAAGATGGAGGTTCATATCCTTAATGAATAGTAAAATAGATGAAAGATTTAGTTGATAGTTCTTGAATAAATCTTCAAAATAAACTTGTTTCTTTACCAAAAGGCTTTAAAATCACAAGTGCTTGTAAGAGGATAAAGATTTGAAGCTTTAATCTTCAAGATTATTAAACAAAATGGAAGAACGCATATATGGAGGTGGGTATATGGTTCACGAGGGATGGAGATAGTTAGGGCTGTTCAAACATATTTTAAGGCACTAATCGAAATACAAAGTGGGGGCCTTTAAATTTCATAAAAAAGAACACGCATCTAAGAATATAAATTAAAATCACTGTAAGTCGTAAGGATATAGTGATGCGCTGGCAACAGACAGCCGGGAGTTGAGAATGATAATGGCAGTTTCAATTGAGAGATTTTCTAATGAATAACCAATATGTCGATGTATGCAACTATGCACATTAGCTGGCGTTTTTAATTAAAAAGTGTACCTTTGAAATTGGGCCTTTTTTAAATAGAAAGTTGTTTTTATTTTGCAATTAATTTGTTGATTTGGGCCTTAACACACTTACGATATATAATAACTTACTAAAAAATGAAGGCCCTTATAATTGGTGGCTCTAGGCCCGTGCCTAAGGTGGAAAGCCTAACGATCCAGCCCTGGAGAGAGTTGTATGTGTTGTGTAGAAAGTCTTGGAGACTTGACATCATGCATGAGTTTACACATATCTTACATGAGGTTTGGTGAGATTCGAGTGGGCTGGTTTCAAGTTGGCTGAAATTTTAATAAATAAATAAAGGTTCCATCTTCTTGTTTTTATAAAAAACTCTATCATATTTATATAAACTCTTGGACATTTTAATATTATTGGATGTGTTTTTAGGAGTTTTTCAATCCGATAATTAGCTAAATAATATTACCCACTTAATATTATTATTTCTAGCCAAAATAGTTATTTTTGGTGCTAGTCGAGTATCGCACTTTAAAAATGTCTAAAAACATTATGTGCCGCAATTTCGGAGCAACGCGAAATAAAAACCTTCATGGTTTTCATTTGTTTTAATATTATTTTCACTTATTATATACTAGCTTATGACCCGTGTATTACACGTGGTTGTTTTACACTAGGAGATCAATCTTTCAATCAAATCAATTATAAGTATATAATGCTTTAACCATAATCATTAATCGATAAAAATAAGAAATGCAATATGCTGAACATTAAAAATTTGCTAATAAAATTACAATGATAAACATTAATCGATATAATTAATGATAAACATTAATCGATAAAAAATACAACTGATAAAAAATAAGCACTCTTTTCACCTGAAATTTAGTTACCATACAATCAACTATGAATCTTTTCAAGCTATTTATAATTTATTAAAAAAACAATACATAAAAATGTAATATAATAACAAAGAAAATGCTTATATGCATAAGGTTAGTAAACAACTCAATATAAGTGAATACCTTGATACGTTCTTGGTCTGATAGTTGTCTATTAAATCTTTGTTAAGAAATTCCCCAATAAAATCAAAGACCAACATTGGTTCATAATAAGCCCTACCGATGATGACTGTCTAACGAGTCATGTAAAAACCTAATTAACCTAGGTAGCTAAGGTAAGCAGGGTATCGAATCTAGAGGAGTCTGATTATCTACTTGCAAAAATATAAAATCAGCTGTTGGGTTGTTTGATTAACTAAAAATTACTAAGAAACGAGTTTGTAACAGTTGGAGAAACAATGGTTCCTACTTAATTCGATTGTAAACCAACGGAAGGTTATCATAGGAATCACCAATTACACTTACTAACCCTAAGTTACGGTGGAAACCTGCTGTTTCATTTCACTTCACCTAATGTAAGCTACGATCAGATCCGTAACTTACGGTTCAAAGCTCTTGTTAATCTTTGTTGTTTGCTGAACATAACCATAGGTTACGGTCTCACCACCGAGCCTACGGCGGGAATTTCCAACCCTTATTATACATGCATTTAATCTTTCAATTAAGTATCCACAGGTCCCTGGACTTCAATATCTCTTGTTTCTTGTGCATTTGAGCTACCTCTTGACTCGAAACAACGACTACTGAAAGATGTAATGTGCCTTACTATCCATCCACACTTATTCCGTTAATCACCGAGTACTCCAACTTTGCCGATTTAAGCCGATTAACCTGTAACACCACAAAAGCTCGTAGATATCACATTCGAAGCGGATAATCGAGTAAACGTTAATAAAACACGTAATATAACACACTTGAAGGCACGGGTTTCACCTCTCCATCACCCGACACATCAGGTAGTGAGTATTTAAGGGATTTCTTAGCGGCTATGTATCTTCTCATCGCATGGAATTGCAACAAAAAAATTTATAATAAGTATTAGACAAGCTTGTGGAATAGGTAAACTAAAGAACAAAGATACATACCTCACTAACCTCGGTTCCGGCTAGCAATGTGTGTTCAAATTATATACCAACTTACGAAGCATATATCCTCTAAAATGCAGCATATAGAATTTCCACAAAAAGCTAAAAAACATATACTACACAAGAAACATAACAAACATAAATGATGAAAGATTGATGCAAAAAAGTGTTGAAAACAACAATTAAAAAATTGTTAATAACTATTAATAGTAAATCTTAACTCATTATACTAAGCGTTTATAACATCTGTTAGAGATGTTCTAAGCCGACTGGAACCAGGTTCGTTAGGAGCTCCAGATCGACATAGGCCAATTGCAACAAAAGAACTTGGTATGTCAAATAGATTTCTTAGAAATCTGATGTTTCATATATATTGATAATAATTATATTGAAAAAAATAAAATGTTATTAACGATTACAAAAAGGAAAACATGCCATTTGTAGAGGACGTTGACTTTTTAACAAATATTACATATTAGAATAACTTCCATTCTCACGCCAGACATGCACAACCATATTTGTTGTACGTTAGTAAATTAGAATAACTACCCTTCTAAAAACTTGTACAATCTAAACTTTTGTTTTGACATGTTCATTCAGAAGAGATGCCCTTAGTGTCAATACAAGTTCATCCTTGTTTGTAAATCAGAATATGCATGTTCATCATAGAAAGTCAGAATATGCATAACTCTCCTAAATCATGCAAATCCCTAATCAAGTTAAGGCCTTGATTATCACAGCTTAGTATAAGTCTTGTTGTGCAAAACAATACATATTCAATCCTAAACCCCACAATTCCCTGATCAACCAAATCCCTGTTTGTAACAACCCTCAAATAGGTCCCACAACAATCCGTAATCGTAAACCAAAACTTGGCGATTAATGAACCAACCTACACAAAAGTACCCTTATTAGACTCACAATTAAAAACCGAACCAATTGGAATCAAGACTGAGCATACGCAATAAGTAACGATACGAAAATCAAGAAAAAACGCATGTTTGGGCAAAAAAGTGGCTAAGGACATGTGTCACCACGGCCCGACACGTGTCCAACCTACCTAGACATGTGGCATACCGATGCCAGGTCAACCATCACCGCGGCACGGGGGGATCCCCCTGTCCCATCCGTGACGCGCCGAGGGTGCCCAGTTGGGCTATATAAGGAGCAGTGTGGGACTAAAGTTTCTGCTCACATTTCAATAAATTTTGTGATCATCTGCTCTCTATCGTTCTACTTTTCTTTGCCCGATACCCCCTAAACTGTGGAATTCTGCTCCATAGTAACTGTTTTAACCTTGATCACTGATACAATACTCTGTCCGATTGATTGAGACCGAGCCAACGGATGTTTAAATGTTGTCTGAATAAGGCTATACTTTGTTATTTGTTGTGGGTTCTTATCTCGTGAATATCGTTAAAAGTGAAATGAGTTAATAAACTAATATGAGTTCCATTGTACCTAGAAATTAGAACTCATAACTAGGGAGCTACTTAACCAGAAAACTTAGTAGCTAAGTAAACTAAGTAGTTAAGAAAACTTAGTGGTTAAGAAAACTTAGCAGTTAAAAAAACTTAGTAATTAAGTAAACTTAGCAGTTAAGAAAACTTAATAGTTAAGAAAACTTAGCAGTTAAAAAAACTTAGTAATTAAGTAAACTTAGCAGTTAAGAAAACTTAATAGTTAAGAAAATTTAGCAATTAAGAAAACTTAGTGATTAAGAAAGCTTAGCATTTAAGTAAACTTAATAAATAAAAGAAACTTAATAAGTAAGAAAACTTACTAGCTAAGAAGGAATCTACCTTACCTATAAAAAGGAGCCTAGGACTTCATTCTTCCTTGTTCATGTCTTCTTCTCTTCTCTCTCTACGTTGGTGTTCTAACCAATTATCACCCGATACAATATTTTGTCTGATCGATCCGGGAACCAACTAACGAATGCCAAAGTTCTGTCTGAATAAGACTATACTTTGTTGACTTACGTTATGATTCTGATCTCCTGACCATCGTTAGGTTTGATATGGTTTTACACTAATACGTATTCTACACTTGTTAACCTAAATGTTTAACCAGCACAAAGCTCAAAACTATAAACTTCATATCAAAATAGATGCTTAATTACCAGAAGCTTCAGAACTATAAAAGTAGCTGCTTAATTACTGAAGGCTTAGAATCAGGAGGCCTGTTAAATCAAGAACTATAGACCTACAAGGTGAGTCATTTTCTTTTTCTCAAATGATTTGCAAACCCTAAATGTTTCCAAGTTGTATTTACAGTGATTAAGTCTTGTATTCGGAATTACTGCCAGTACGTGGGGTTTTGTATACATCACTTGTTATGGGTTACTATTGGATAACGAGTTAGCCAATCAGTGATATGACCACTAGTTACCGAAATGGGCGAGTGACAAATACTATTAAAAGTAATTTATTTACTATTGGACAACGAGGTAGCCAATAGTAAGTAAACAAATGCAAAAACTCTTAATATTGTAAGTACAATAATGTGTCTTTTATACAAATGGAATGAACTCACTTGTATTTCCTGCTGATAAAATATTTTTAAACATTAATTACATTAGATTTGAATAAGAGTTGGTACGACATCATAAGGCTTAAAGAAGTGGCTTAATTTATAAATTAAATTAAGAAACATTGTTTTATGTATTCGCGTTTATCCCCTATTAAAAGCTATCTTTGTAAAACATGGGTTCTATCCCCAATAGTTTAGTAAATAAGATCCTGTGTTTCAAAAACTCTGATATTTTACTAACTCACGGTTCTAATGAAAATTTCCACTACAATATTTTTGAAAGAACCACCGGTACCACTTGACTGTTCACGACTCCCGGTCCAGGGTGTGGTTGGGGGTTGTGACACTGTTCAATCCTATTTATAAGTAAGTAACCATATGCATAACTCTCCTAAATCCTACAAATCCCTAATACATCCTAAATCCCACAATTCCCTGATCAAGTTAAGGCCTTGATTATCACAAACATGGCTGAATATGCATGTTGTCCCAATCTCTACAATCAAAACCTACAACACCTACTTTACAATAATATTCCTATTATGCATAACTACAATATCAATCAAGAATCAGTAACGAACCAGGTGTCACATATCAATGATGAATCACTAACAGTAAATGTTTCAAGTCATAATAAGTAAAACTAAACTGTTAAAAGAAAGATGTCTCGTATTTAAAATTCAAACTGGTAAAACAGTAACAATTACATAGGAAAATGAAAACTAATAAAACATTAAAAATCTAATAAAAGGAATTAAGAAATTTTAACTTTAAATCTATCGAGTACTGAACTTCTCGGTGTATATCCCTGAGCTTTGTCATGAACTGCAAGTCTCTATCACCAAATTTAACGTTACTCGCAACACACAAGTCACAAACTGAAATGGTTGGCATTGCCATCAAATTTCCCGAAACCTGTTCTCTTGTCTGCAATCCAAGTTGTAATCCATCAAAACACCTCTTCAACTCTTGAAGAGTTGCCTTGTCTGCATAAACTTGCTGCTCGATTTGTTTAAGAAATCCCTGCTTCAAGTCATCAGATTGTACGGAGGTTGATGCCATAGTTGAATGTTTGAAATGATACAGTAAATGAATCGGTTTATGCTGCACAATCATATATGACAATGGTATTATATAGAGAAATAAAAGTAGATATCCAACAACCAAAAGGTACCAATTAAATGCAAATATTAAACTAAAATTAAAATTTAAAATATAAAACACAGAAATATATTTTGAAATCACTATAAATTTAATGATTTAGCCGCTAAAATTATTAAAATACACGTAATTTACTTTGAAAAATGACTTTTCATTGGAAAGCAAATATAATTAAATATATACTGAGTATAATTACTCTTTACAAACCCAATGATGGAATTGCAATCTGTTAGAAAACATGTTATCATAATTATGGATTGTCTCTTCGTTTACCATATTATACATTGTAAAAACTATAAAAGGGGATGATTAGTTTAATACAAAAATCAACAACTTTTAACAAACTCTTCATCTAAAGCACAACCATCATTGTAAATGGCAAATAGAAGCTTTTACCACTTGGGGGATGCAAATGAAGTTAAAAAAATCTATTCAAGATGGTCACTTGAAGAACAGAGAACAGACGAAGAAAAAAAAACAGAAAAGTTGGAATCTAAGGGAAAAATACTATAACCAAACCTAGAGTAGTATCGCATTGGTTGATGAAGTTCTACATTCTGCTCAGTTAGAGTTCAAGGATAAGGCAGAGGAATTCATCACACAACTTCTGAAATAGGATCAGAAGATTTGTGACATGTTATTTGATCTACAAAAAATAAGAGGAAATGAATTGAATTGAAGAAGGACAGAGTGAAAGAAATCCTACAAGGTGTTCAATGATAGTAGTAAATTTTTAATATTTTTGAAAATCTAAGTTTTGTAATACTATTCAATATGAAATGAACAAAATTCCAAGTTTGTTTTTTTGTTGTTTATCATATACTTGTTCTGATTTTTGTAAAAACAAATAAGATTGGCACAAGTTACAATTCTACATTAAATCTACAAGTTTAAAAATCATTACTTGAAACTACTACCAAAGATTGGAGGCCAGGCAATGTAACAAACTATTTTTCTATAATAACATATATTATGTACAGAATTATTTGCATATATAAATAAGCCTATACATACACACCCTATTATCATTATTTTTTCAGATCAAGTCCACTATATATTGTATTTGCAGCTTTCATTTTTAATAACTTTCATGATTTTGTGATTGCTAAAAAAATCTCTTTGTCAAATGCATCCATTCAATTCACTTGTGTCTGCCATTTTCCAAAGACTTATAATCGAAAAAGTTTAACTAAAAATAGAAATAAAGCTAGAAGAAAAAAAATCAAGAATGTTTGGATGTGCCTTTAAAACAATAACTATTATTTCATAAAAAATCATTAATAATTGAAGCAGAGGTCGAAGGACCTTACCAGTTCTCACATATTCATCGGAACCTAAATACTCCCTTGCCTCCTTCGAACTATGTTTGCTTTGCTTGTGTAATTCACGTTTTGAACCTCTAGGCATAATAACTAAATGTAGAAATAGCTTATAAGGATCCATACAAAAATTAACAACTATAGCAGCCTAGTTTGCATCCAAGCAAAGTCTTTCTTACCAGGATAGAAGGTAGTTTAAAGCCAAAAAAATGATTAATTATTTGTTTCAATTCTATAAGAAGATTAGGCTAACCTTTAAGTTGCAATCACAAATGCCATTCCACTTTTCAAACATTCGACACAAGAAAGAAATAAAGCAAAAGTTGTACCCATAAAAGCAATTGTATGAAATAATCTGAATTCTATAACCCTAATCAAAACCAATATAAAAAATTCTAATAGAAATGATATAAAGATATAATCTTTTTAAAACAAAAGCATTTTGAATTTGGAGAAACATGCATATTTTGAAAAATCAAACACGAACTAGATTCTCATCCATGGTCTTCCTATTTTTCGGCCAAATGGTATTCCCCAAAACAAATGTAGCGAACAATCTCTTTAACAATGTTCGATTGAGATGCAATGACTCTAATATACATGTAAAATCTTGTTAGTTAGGCTAGACACTTAATCAAACAATTGGTATGCAATCCTAAAACTACAAACACAATACAAAAATCACAAAACCTACTATCACCGAAGGTAGAAGCTCCACATCATGAAGCATCTATAGCAAGGTCAATAAGGGGTTTCCCATCTATCTACCATTATAGATAAACATATACTAATAAAGAAGACAACTTCAACAATTAGTATGAGATGACTAACCCTAACTAGTATAAATCGACTACCATACATGTAAACTGTAGTTCTCCGTAAATCCTCACTTATTTCACATTCAGCTTGTGCCAAAGAGAGTAACTATTGTCAAGCAAAAAGAATAACATCAGAGTTGGACAGATAATAAGCGAAAAATTGAAAAAAAAGAAGAAAAATAAAAATAAAAAAATAAATCAAGTGTACTCAATAATGTTAGGTAAAATAAAAAAATTAGCTTCTAAAGCTAGCATTATTTGGGAAAATAAACCAAATCAGTTTATGAAAGAGCTAATCGATCTGAATAAGTGAATGAAACAAAAAATTGAACTGATAAATTGAAAGAGAAGTATGAAGAAACCTGAATTCTGCTTCAAATTGGTGTTGAAAGTAGGTAGATTAAGGGTAAAATTGATCGCGAGGATGCAGTATGGAGAAGAGTAGGGTTTGCTGAGAAAAAGGAATTCGTAGTCACAAGCATCTTAAACTCCAATCAATCCCATTAATCGCCTGAAATTAAGAATCAAACATAACATACAACAATAAAACCAACAATTATGTAGATATCAAATACTATTCCTAATCAAACGAAACTAGATTCATACACCTGGGAATTTCAAAACCATGTTTCAAATATAATAATTGAAATTGCTAAAAAAAGTAATGTTATATCAAGATTATACACATAATAAACACGAATCATGAAAGAAAACATACATTGAATCGATTAGAGATAGAAGAAAAGTAACCTTGATACTTGCTTGCGATGGCAGACGAAGAAATCTAGGGTTTGTTTGAAGTGGTTAGGGAAAACCAATAGAAAAGGGATTGAGAAAGATACAGGTTCTGGTGAATAAAGATGGAGATTTAAACATGCGTATCGATGGGGGAGAATGTGACAACCCGTATTTCGAGGTAAAAAACCGTTCATTTTCGTAGTTATAAATCGAACCTTATATTTATTTTAATTGATGAATTAATTATATTCTTATCAAATTATATTTTATCCATATCGCGTTGAACCGACCCGAACCGTTTTAACCAAAGTACATGTCTCGTTTGTCGATCCAACCCACTCGCATAACTTGTGTCACACCCCGACCCGCAGTGGAATAAAAGTCGGGGCATAATTGGGTTATCACCAAAGCTCATGATGTTTACTAAGATGTTTCATATTTATTAAATTCAAATTACAAATTTAAATATCCAAAACAAAATTCATACAATTACAAGAAAATGAAACTACATAATTATTCCAAAGCATAAACTTGTTTATTCTTCTAGGCCTTCCTAAGTGTTTCTTGTCTCAGCTGGATCACCTGTATCATGTGTAAAACGGGGGAGATTTTGGGTCAACAAAAGTTGGCGAGTGAACCTTGATAAAACATTTTTACTAATTTCTTGTTTTATTTAATAAAGAAAATTCGTGCAATAATCACATGTGAGCAAACATATATAGATAAACAATCACAAACCACTTTGGATGAGTATATGACATAAATGATGATGTATGTTAGATCAAGGCTCAATCAAACGGAGCCGATCTAATGAGGCTCCTGATGCTCAACCCGTATCCCACGGGGAACTGATGGGCCTAATGAAATGCGTGCACTGAAAATGATAAATCCAATCTACATATAATTCACACAACAATTGATACACATTTGATCACTTATATGACGTATGCACAAGTGTTTAAATAAAATAAAAGAATTGTACGACACATGATACACCCCAAAACACGATTAAGACGGGGAATTGGTAGAGATTCACTCACAGTGGGTGCGTTCTTTGATGACGATGAATGCGCGCGGATTTATGATTCAATCGACGAGGGAAAAACTAACCTAAATAATAACGAAATGATTCGATAAATAAATAAATTTTATTTGAGTTTAAAATTTTTTAATTAGTGCTCTTAATGGGATTTTTAGATTTATTTTTGTGAGTTTAAGAAAATTTTCTAACTTTAAAAATCCTATTTTTAAGTATTTTTAATTAATTTTCCAATTAAATAAATAAATAAAAATGAAATAAAAAGGGTTGACTTTTGTCAGGTTTGACTGGGTCTTGACTGGTCAGACTGTGTTTATTCTATGCGGCTAGTGAGGTTCGAACTCGGGACCTCTCGTATACGTGCACGCAGCTCTACCAACTGAGCTACGTGTCTAACCTGAAATATTCTCTGTTTTAATTATATATCTATACTAATTAACTTTAACCTTATTTAGTTTTTATTAAAAATGATTTAATATGGCCGAACCGGTTGCAGAGACCCGGAGTCGAACTCGGGACCTTCGGTTCGAGTGCGCACAGCCCAACCAGTTGGGCTGTGTGTCTAATCTGTTTAACTACTGGATTATATTCCTCTTATGTATATACTGTGACTTGATCTGATTATGTTTTAAAAATATTGGTTTTATTTCTGAAAGTCGGTAACATGTGCGATTCGAACCCGGGAGGTGTGTTTTGTATTTGCACACAGTCCACTACTGGACTGTGTGTCTAACCCGGTTAAATACTCGATTTTAATTACATTAATATACCATTTTGTCTTCGTCTTCTTCACTAAGAGAACACAGAACAGTGAAAACGACTGTTTCTGCTTAATCGACCAACAAAATTATACTCGATTGAAATGGAATAGGAAAAATAAAGATTAAAGAATAAGATATACCAAAAAGAGAGTTTTCTTCAGATTTCCGGCAAGTGTTCGTCGGCTCTGATTTGTGATTTCCGGCTGAGTGAACTGTTTTAACAGTTTCGATTATTGCGTTGAGCAATTAGATTATTAATCAAGAGATAGCAAGAAGGTTTAGACAATTATACCGTCTGAAGAGCGAATGCGGTTTTCTGATCAGCGATTCCGGCGATATTCCGGCGAAAATGAAAATCCCCGGCGACGAGCTTTGGAAGGAATAAAGCTTCGAAAGAGAGTGCGGTTCTGAGCGAAAGGTTTACAGGAAGTTTGAGTGGGTATTTATAAGGAAGAACAGGCTGAATTGGGTTTGAATTTGGGTCATGATTCGCGGTCAAAGGTCTCCGACAGTTATGACTGAAATTGATGGTTAGACATCGGTTATAACTGATGTCGAAATCAGTTAACGCGTTTTATTCAAAAGGAAATAGCCAAAATTGCGGTTTCTGGGCGCGCTGATTTCCGGTTTTGATTTTCGGGTTTTACTTTAAGTGTTATTTGATTCAGTGTTCATCACAAGTGTAGTGTGTGGCGGAGTGGTGTGGTGTGTGTTTGTGTTTGTGGGAGACCCGGGTTCGAGACCCGGCAGCTCCATTTTATTTTTTATTCACATATTATTATTATTTGTCAATTATGGTTTTTAAATTCTAAAATGTTTATTAATTATGTACTATTTAAAATAATCTGAACAATAAATACGCAACGAAATCTTATAACTGAATACTTGATTATTAAACGAAGCGGGTTTGGAAAACCCGTTTTTCGACGAATGTTACAGTATCCCCTACTTTTAGGAATTTCGTCCCGAAATTTAAGTAGTAGTGGTAACTGGAAAAAGATGCGAGTATTTTTCGCGCATTGAGTCTTCACGTTCCCAAGTAAACTCGGGTCCTCGTTTCGACTCCCAACGTACCCTGACAATTGGAATACGACTTCGCCTTAAACGCTTCTCTCCGAAGTCCATGATTTCTACCGGTCTTTCAACGAAGTACATCGATTCATCGACTTGAATGTCTTCTAGAGGAATATGGAGATTTTCATCGGCGAGGCACTTTTTCAAGTTTGATACGTGAAATGTGGGATGAATTCTGTTGAGTTCTTCTGGTAGGTCAAGCTTGTATGCTACAGGACCTACTCTTTCGAGTATCTTGAAAGGTCCTACGTAGCGTGGTGCTAGCTTGCCCTTCTGGCCAAAACGAACCACTCCCTTCCATGGTGATACTTTTAAAAGTACTTGATCACCAATGTCAAACTCCAAGGGCTTTTGTCGTTTGTCTGCATAACTCTTTTGACGACTTTGAGCCGCTAGAAGATTGTTTCGAATTTGAAGAACCTTGTCGGTTGTTTCTTGAATTAATTCTGGACCGGTGATTTGCGCTTCCCCAATTTCGTGCCAACATACTGGAGATCGGCACTTATGAGCATATAAAGCTTCGAAAGGAGCCATGCCGATACTTGAATGATAGCTATTGTTGTACGAAAATTCCACTAATGGTAGGTGAGCGTCCCAATTCCCTTTGAAGTCTATGACACATGCTCGCAGCATGTCTTCAAGGGTTTGGATGGTGCGTTTAGATTGACCATCAGTTTGAGGATGAAAAGCGATACTGAGGTCTAATCGTGTACCCAAGGCGGTTTGTACGGCTCGCCATGTTCGTGAAGTGAAACGACCATCACGGTCTGAAATGATGCTTAATGGTACACCATGACGGCTTACGATCTCGCTGATGTAGATACGAGCTAACTTCTCGTTCTTGAAGTCCTCGCGAATCAGAATGAAGTGAGATGACTTTGTAAGACGATCGATTATTACCCATATGGTGTCATACCCACTGGAGGTGCGAGGTAACCCGGTAATGAAATCCATGGTTATGTTTTCCCACTTCCATACAGGTATTTCGGGTTGGACTAGAAGTCCTGAAGGTCTTTGATGTTCAGCTTTTACTTTGGAACAGGTAAGGCACTTGGAAACAAAAACATCGATATCCTTTTTCATGCCAGGCCACCAGTAGGTGTATCGTAGGTCTTGATACATCTTGTCGGCTCCTGGGTGTACAGAGTATCGTGTTTTGTGCGCCTCATTCATGAGGAAATAACGAAGGTTATCGCGATCAGGAATCCATATGCGGTTTAAATAGTATAGAATGCCGTCGGATTTGGTTTCGATTTTGAGTTCAGCTCCACATGACAGCTCATCGCGTACATCATTTTCTGTTACAGAAACTTATTGAGCTGCTCGGATTCGATCTTTGATGTCGGTTATGATTTGCGAACAGAGAAGATGAATGGAGTTCGCATAACCTTTTCGACTGAGCGCATCGCGTTTGCCTTGCCAGGATGATACCGAATTTCACAGTCGTAGTCGTTGAGAAGTTCGACCCATCTTCGTTGCCTCAAATTCAACTCCTTTTGGTTGAAGATATGTTGGAGACTCTTGTGGTCAATGTATATTTCACACTTAGTACCGTAGAGGTAATGTCTCCATATCTTGAGAGCGAACACAACGGCTCCAAGTTCCAGGTCGTGGATGGTGTAATTCTTCTCGTGAACCTTGAGTTGCCTAGAGGCATAGGCTATCACTTTTCCTCTTTGCATTAATACACAGCCTAGCCCTTGCCCTTATGCGTCGCAATATACTACAAAGTCATCGCAACCTTCAGGGAGTGTGAGGATAGGTGCATCACAAAGTTTTTGCTTTAGAGTTTGGAAGGCTTCCTGTTGTTTAGGTCCCCATATGAAGGGTTTTCCTTTATGAGTCAAAGCCATGAGTGGTACAGCAATACGGGAAAAATTGGCAATGAAGCGTCGATAGTAACCAGCCAAACCAAGAAATGACCTTACTTCGGTAGGGGTACGTGGTGCTTGCCATTCCTGCACTGCCTTGATTTTTGAAGGACCAACATGAATTCCCTTGTCATTGACAACATGTCCAAGGAATTGTACTTCTCCTAACCAGAATTCGCATTTTGAGAACTTAGCGTAAAGCTTTTCAGTCCTTAAGAGTGTAAGGATGAGTCGAAGGTGTTGCTCATGATCGGATTTAGACTTGGAGTAAATAAGCATGTCGTCGATGAAGACTATGACAAAACGGTCGAGGTAGGGTTTGCATACCCTATTCATTAAATCCATGAAGACAGCGGGGGCTTGGTTAAACCGAATGGCATGACCATGAAATCATAATGACCATAACGAGTCTGGAAGGCGGTTTTTGGGATATCTTCTTTGTGCACTCTGAGCTGATGATAACCAGAACGAAGGTCGATTTTTGAAAAGCAGGTGGCGCCTTGAATTTGATCTAGAAGGTCGTCAACGCGAGGTAGTGGATAGCGATTTTTAACCGTTAACTTGTTGAGTTCTCTATAATCAATGCACATGCGAAACGTTCCATCTTTCTTCTTCACAAAGAGAACAGGTGCACCCCAGGGCGATGAGCTAGGACGTATGAATCCTTTGTCAGTCAGCTCTTGCAGTTGACTGGCCAGCTCTTGCATTTCGGATGGGGCTAACCTATAAGGAGATTTTGCGCCTGGTGTAGCGCCAGGTACAAGATCGATGCGAAATTCGACTTCTCTCACCGGAGGAAGTCCTGAAATGTCGTCGGGAAAGACTTGTGGGAATTCTTTCACAACTGGGATATCTTTAAGTTTTCTTTCCTTGTTTCCCTTTTTGACGACGTGGGTTAGGAATGCGACATAATTCTTGTGGAGATATCTTCGGGCTTGGAGACAGGACATTAATTTGAGTCCTTTCGAAGGGGTTTCCCCATAAATACGTAGTGTCTGATCGTCTGCGAGAGGAATGCGAATGAACTTTTCGTGGCACACTACTTCAGCGTGATGCTGGCTGAGCCAGTCCATACCGATTATAACATCGAAACTTCCCAACTTCATAGGAATAAGGTCAATTGGAAAATCGTGATCGTTTAGGGTGAGAGTACAATTGCGTATAATAGAATTTAATGAAACGGGTTTTCTGTCAGCAACTTCCACCGTTAGAGACTCGATGAGATTAACATGAGGTTGGTCGAGGATAGGTTCAAATTCTAAGGACACAAAGCTCTTATCTGCACCAGTATCGAATAGTATGGATGTATAACTACCATTGATGAGAAGCGTACCGTTGACCACGTTGTTGTCAGCCCTGGCTTGGTTGGCACTGATATTGAAAGCTCTCCCTCTGGCAGGTGGGGGAGCTTGATTAGCTTGGTTCACCGGGTTTGCGTGAGCTTGGGCGTGGATGATGTTCACTAGGCGTGGGCATGTGTTCCTGAAATGGTTTGGGTCCCCACAGTTGAAACAAGCTCGCATGGGTTGCATCATGGGGTATGGGTTGATAGTAAGATTGGGCTGCGTGTTGTGCAGGTGGTAGAAGTAAGGGTTGTTGGGTTTGACCCGCTATCTGATTTTGAGTTTGGGTTTGAGGTTGATTGCGGTTCATTCGTTGAAGAGTACGGCAGGTTTGTATGGTGTGACCCGCACGGCGACCCGCAGCGGAATAAAAGTCGGGGCATAATTGGGTTATCACCGAAGCTCATGATGTTTACTGAGATGTTTCATATTTATTAAATTCAAATTACAAACTTAAATATCCAAAACAAAATTCATACAATTACAAGAAAATGAAACTACATAATTATTCCAAAGCATAAACTTGTTTATTCTTCTAGGCCTTCCTAAGTGTTTCCTGTCTCAGCTGGATCACCTGTATCATGTGTAAAACGGGGCAGATTTTGGGTCAACAAAAGTTGGCGAGTGAACCTTGATAAAACATTTTTACTAATTTCTTGTTTTATTTAATAAAGAAAATTCGTGCAATAATCACATGTGAGCAAACATATATAGATAAACAATCACAAACCACTTTGGATGAGTATATGACATAAATGATGATGTATGTGAGATCAAGGCTCAATCAAACGGAGCCGATCTAATGAGGCTCCTGATGCTCAACCCATATCCCACGGGGAACTGATGGGCCTAATGAAATGCGTGCACTGAAAATGATAAATCCAATCTACATATAATTCACACAACAATTGATACACATTTGATCACGGATATGACGTATGCACAAGTGTTTAAATAAAATAAAAGAATTGTACGACACATGATACACCCCAAAACACGATTAAGACGGGGAATTGGTAGAGATTCACTCACAGTGGGTGCGTTCTTTGATGACGATGAATGCGCGCGGATTTATGATTAATCGACGAGGGAAAAACTAACCTAAATAATAACGAAATGATTCGATAAATAAATAAGCTGCCATCTTGTTTCTTAATTGCTGCCATGCGTCTGATACTGACCCAAACATACGTAACTGGCATAAAAAGTCGTAAGTGAATATTGAGACTTGAATTACTTTTAATACTCCAATGGTTGGAGCTAATTGTATGAGCAGCTCTTGATGTTGCGACAAAAAGGGACCTTATGTGGTTTTTGGACTTCTTCGCATAAAAAAGCAATTAGGAAACAATGATTAGTTGGGCTCCCTTTTATGCAGCCTAAACACAAATACTATCATCGGCCGAATAGTTGATCTTTTATACATTACGTGATTTCATTGTGTCATCATAACTTCTAAACCGAATAGTTGGGCTCTCTCTCTCTGGTGCACTGCCGGTTACGAATCAAGGAGACACAAGGAGTTCGGCGCTCAACATCTAGCGATCCTCGTCATCTTTATAACTCGGTAACCCATCTTCATATTGTTATAATCATGCTAGTCATTTGTTAAACATAGTTGCGTTTTCTTGGTATGCATTATGATATGATGTTTTATGATGTGCTAGATGCTAGAGATCATATGCTTATAATGTTTCGATCGTTATGGGTTTGGTTAAGCCACTAAGGTTTTAATTTAGGGTTGATATCTTGAAGGTTTGGTATGATAAAATCTCACGAAAGTCACATGTAATCTCGTGGTCGATAATTATGGGGTGAAAGTTGTATTACCTAAGCGTTTGGGGAGCGGGTAACGAAAACAGTAATCTGTCCACAACGTTACAGCCGACTTTTCTCGGCTGTAACCGGGTCATAATTTAATGAAAACTAGAATTTCTTGAGACTATAATGTGGTATTTCGAAATACGCTTCTAATGGCGCTGGAATCATAATTTTTGGACGTCGTTTGCTATTTTAAATAAATTATTTCTTTTTAGCAAACAAGGCTGCATTTTTTCTAGATTTTGTGTGTTATGTTTTAAGTCATATCTTGGTGAATAGTTGGAGTTTGAACATGAAATTTGTATAGTAGATAGTCTTAGGTGTCTAACAAATCTCCAAATGGAATCGGGTCAATCGGGTAATCTCCAAGTTTGAACATGAAATTTGTCAGTACAAGCCTCCTAAAACAGCCTATTTTCAGTGATTTCGTCATGCATGATTGTAAGTTTATAAAGTGTCAAATTTGCTACTTTTAGTGTCCGAACATGCTTGATGATTGTATAAGTAATGTATAGCAGGTCAAACGTTATATTGTGAACTTGAGCTTGAAAACTGTACGGTGAAGTATTTGTGATAACGTGTACGCGTGCTAATTGCTAGATACATGTAGGAACTTATAAAATTGAACTAATTGAAATGGTAAGCATATCGGACAAAGTTGACATTTCTGATTACCTTTCAAGTTTAATATCGATCAAACTAAGGTGAGTTCACAACTCTTTTCTCAAAGCATGCGTCCTTGGTTTGAGACAACACTTTTTACAGTATCCCTGATTTGGGCTACGCACGCGTCCGTTGTGTGGACCACTAAAACATGCTATCCACCGGAAGTGAATAGTACACTTAGACTAAACGAAAACTCTATCATGAAAGTCCCTACATTTTACCGATTAGATTGCCGGGTGGGCATACGCGATGTATTAGTTGATAGCGCTATTAGGTTTGACAAACCTCATACCGTGCTGGAGGCCGGGTGTGAACTTCTAACCTTTACTCTTGCTTTAATGTTGATAGACATTATTGAGGGCACAAACGAAACGTCAGCATTCGGTACACAGTTTAGTCATATGATGAGGGTTAGCTACCCGAGTCATACTTAAATCAAACGTTGTGAACTTTACTTTTACTAAACTCAAATTTTGTGAATTCGCCAACTTTATTGTTGACACGTAGTTGCATGCTTTGCAGGTAAGTAGGTACAAGTTTGGACGGGCATTGCAATTAGCTGGAGTGGGTGGTTCATTTAAATGTATTGTTTTGAACATTTATTTAACTTGTAGTTTTAAGTTCCTGTTAGTTTTTAACTTTATTTTCCGCTGCAACACAAACTGTTTTTTGAACAAATTAAAACCTTATAGCTAATCATGTTGGTAGTGATGTTTTTATTATTTTAAATGGTTAGTTCAACATGATTAGTGGCTAGATCTTGGTCAGTTACACGCCTCACGGTAAAACCCTGCATGTGGAATCTGAGGGTGTGACAGAGAAGGGATAGAAAAGCGTGCAAAAAGAACAGGGTTTAATTTTGACTCAATGAAAATGTTCAGGAGATTTTAATTACTCTTGCAGGGATTTATTTATTGTTTAAAATTTAAATAAAAGATGACATCATGGATTTAAGAATTCACATTATCTTTTTTAAATTACAACATTTGATTGGGTGAATTTAACCATATGACATCATCCTTAATTCTCATTTATTAGATAAAAAGATTATTTAAAGCTATTCCGAGCTTTTTGGTCATGTTTAGTACTTTTCATATTAACCGGGCCGTCACCAACATTCGTTTCGTATATTAAATTGCTACGTGATAAGTAATTTTTAAAACATAGGAAACACCATTTCATATATAATTTGGGCTTGTTAGACTCTGAACGAAAGACTCTAATTAATCCAAAAGTAAGTCAAATAACCCTTTGCATATAATCATGTGTTACATTAGTACATACGGAAATAAAAAATAACCGGGGGTCATAGTAATGGTCATGAAAATTGTGAGGGTGTTGACTACATCAACAATTAGCGACACTCAAACCCCAAATTTTGATTGCAAACAGATGATCTTAGAAGCATGTAATCACTTTCAGGTCGAATTTGGTGGTTTACTTGAAAAATCCAATAGTATACAACTCAGATTTTAGAACAAGAACTAGTATGTGATTGAAAGTAAATTCATATGAAACAAAATGTCTATGACCAAGAATAATTTTGAATTAGGGATGAAAATCACTGGTAACTGCCTCTAGACAGTTATTATTTTAAATTAGAAATTCCCTCCAAAATGCCTTAATTTACCATCTCGAATAAAAGAACTTTTCATAAAATTATTTTTCTAATGCATTTTAATGAAGCAATTTGGTCCCCACCAACGAGAGGCTCTGCCACTTAGACCCCGTCAAGGGTTGTCGCCCCTTGGACCCTACTCCAAGGGGCGGTGCCCCAGACCCGTCAAGGAGGCGTTGCCCCCTTCGGACCCTATTGATTAGAGGATCCGTTGTTGGTGCATATTGGTGACAATAGCTTAATAGTTTAATTGTTTAGTCTTTGGATATTTTGTATTGGGCTTAGCATTTGTGTTTATCTTGTTTAGAGTTGTAATGGGCTTGGAGAATGGCCTAGCCCAGTATAAAGCCTAGTATGCAGACATGTAGTATATATACATGTTGTGCATTAGGGTTTTGGGGTTAGACAAGAGGAAACAGAGATGAGTGTGAGAAATCTACAGAGAATGGCTGAGAGATTTCTAGAGTCTTGAATTAGTTGTAAACACATTGTGTTGGATAATCAATTGAAGACAGTTTGAAGGTGATTATGTCCGTGTTCTTGTTCTTGTTTTTGTGAAATCTAATCTAGGGGATTCCTCACTCTAGATTAGATAGACGATTTCATGAAGATCCATAAGGACTAGGGGACCTACAATTGGTATCAGAGCATTCGGCTCTTGATTTTGCTCGGTTCAGAATCGTGACAGCAGAAAAATTGGGTTTTTGGACGTTTTGGAGGCTGTTTTGGAGTTTGTGACGGCTGAATTAGGGTTTCTGCAGTGATTTCAGATTCCAAGCAGACATTTCGGATTGAAGACTTGCATTCCGGATCAAAAAGCACAATATTCCGGATTAAAGACTTGAATTTCAGATCAGAATTCTGCATTTCGGATCATCAGACTTGCAATTCGGATAAGAAAAGCCATTTCGATTCCATTTCGAATTCCATTTCGGATTCCATCTCGGATCACAAGTGTATTCCGGATTCCATCTCGGATCAGAATAGTCTATTCCGGATTTCTATTTCGGATCAAAACAGTGCATTCCGGATTTCATCTCGGATCATTATTCCGGATCACCATTTCAGATTAGCAGTTCGGATTACTCTTTCGGAATTTCATCTCGGATTGTCAACCCGAGTTATTGTTCCGGATTTAACACTGTTCCGAGTTAGGATTCAGAAGGTGGAAAGTTAACCAGCTAACGTAACAAGAGTTAAACGTTTTCGGACATAGAATTTGATCCACAAACTATTTTGACAAACCGGTTGCACGGTTAAAAAAAGGCCAATACAAACTATTTTGACAAACCGGTTGCACGGTTGAAAAAAGGCACGAAAATTCCTAAAATCACCATCGGACATTATACATCATTAGATTCGTATAGTCGAGACGAGTTTAACGGTACAATTTGGTAATCTCACTTATCGGACAAATTTCTGAACGTTTTTAACGGTTTGGTTACGATAAGCTGTGGGTTAGATTTGGATTTTGACACAGGTATACCAAAATCCATTTAAACTGTTAGCTGCGTGTTAAAGATGGTCAAATTGAACAATCTAAGTGAGGGTGGTAAAAACTGGTCAAAGCTGATAAATGCTGAACTAGTAGGTAAACTGGAAGAAGAAGTTTGAGGCTTCGATTCCGAGTGAAGTTACTAAGATGTGGAATTGTATGATCGATGGGTACATTGCTCCCACACGTCGAGTTAACGAGAGAATTATGGTACTCTCATATGAGAAGATAGAACATTCTGAGAAATGTATATATGATGCTGAAAGAAGGCTTTAGCAGCGATAAAGATGTCCTTACCATTTGATATGAAAAACATTTGTAATAGGTATGGATCGTCTAGAGAGCTGTGGGAAGCTTTAGAAAAACGTTATCAGAGTACTTCAAGACAAAGTACATGTGTGAGTGAGACTGCAGCTGTGAAGATCGGGAAAGAAGTTGCTAAGATAGAAGAGAAGAATGAAGCTGAGAAGGAGAAAATGAAAGTCAAGGATGCAAGTGCTACAGGGTGCATGGATGCTACCGATGAGCTTACTATAGAGGTACGGGTACAATTACAATCTGTAAGTCATACTTGTCATAATTGTACCGAACTACAAGGTACAATTGACAAATTATCGGAGCAAAACAAAATTCTGGTAGTTGAACTAGAAACACTGAAAGAGTCAAATGTTCTTTTGATTGAAAGAGAGTCAAATTGTTTAAATAAACTCAAATCAAATGAAAAAGAAATCATTAGTTTGACCAGCAAAGTCAATGATCTATTACAGATTATTGATTTGGCTCGTGAAACTGTGAAGGATAAGACTAACGAGCTTTCTGAAAAGTGCACAGAATTGGCTGGTGCACAGGGCAAAATTGTTGAACTTCATGGAAAGTTAGACAAATTTGGAGAATCCTCGTTAGTCAGGACTCAAATTCAGAAAAGTTTGAAAAGGAGTAGTGATAAAACAGGAGTGGGATTTAGTAAAGCCTCATCTTCTGAGGATCAGGATTACTCCTTTTTACCAAATGAAAATAAACTAACAGATTTAATGCCAACTACACCAGCTGTAGTGGATCCGATAACCGTTGACATACATAATAGTCCCGGTTCTTTGAAAGAATCGGCTAGGTCTAACAGTACACCTCATAAAGTGGATGAGAATACTAATGACCAAACAGTCAAAACATTTAAAAAGAGATCTAACTGAAAGAATGTTTTTAAGAAAAGATCTTGTTTTAAATGTCACAACAAAGGACATGAGGCTAGTTGTTGTCCTTTTAGAAATGGTAAGAAAGCAGAGGCTGAGGTTGAGGCTGAGGTTAAGGATGGAAATCAGGTTGGTTCAAATAAATATGTTAAATCCAGTTTTCAGACAAATCAATCGAGATTTCAACCTAAACCTTCAACATCAAGAAGATTTGTTGGTTCAAGAAACTCTTCTCCTAAATCATATCATGATAATGGCCAATCAAATTCTTTTCAAAGTAAAAATTTTGGATATCGAAACCGATACCAAACTTCTGGTAATCAAAACTTACAAAGAAGAAACGAATATAGGGGTTTTAGTAACTAAAATGTTCAAAACAATCCAAAAAATTTTCAAAGATCAGATTATGATAATGGGAGAAGAAGGTTTCGAGATAATTATTTTCAAAGGTTGGAAAATCCGAGAGTTTATTGGAATTCTCGCGATCAAAGATCTCGTGAAAATTATAAATCGTGTCCAACAACTTGGAAGACATCCAAGACACCAGTAGGGTGTGATGGATATTGGATGGATGTTCCAGTGGTTGATGAATCTGGATGACCCAAGACCTTTAAGGCTTGGTTCCCCCAGTCTAACTAAGTTGTTGAGTGTGTGCAGGATGACCAAGAAGGACTGTTGATGTGTTCGTTATTCCTGTAAAGCATCTAAGGTGAACAGTAGGCTACCCATGGTAACGAATTATTTACTTCTTTGATAGAATATGTTTACTAACAGTGAAAAACCTTTTGTCAAGTTGAAGTGGGAGTCTGTTTGTATTTAAATTTTTGTTTTTAAGACCTTACTCCATAAAAACAAAAATTTAGGGGGAGAAATTTCCCTAAGTCAAAAAGAGTTTTAGTTAGTGCGTGAGTTTAGGGGGAGTAAGTTGAAAAGTTTAAAGTTTTTCATAAGAATTATGTAAATAGATTTACCGCTTTTCAAAAATAAAAAACATAAAAAATAGAAAATCAAAAATGAGTTTTCACTGTGAGGAAAAGAAGAAATGATAGTACATCAGCAAGTTAGACTGTCACACTGAAATTAAAAATTAAAATTGCTTAAGTGTGATAACAGCTTTATCAAAAGCATGAAATAATCAACTTACCTTTGTGATACAAATATAATAAACTGTGTATGAGTGGGTAACATATCAGTGGCGTATGGTTTGATAACCTTAAATCGTGCGTTGATAGATTTCCAAAATCTGAGGTTTTAGGTCTTTATATCGTTATTTCATCCGGGGGTATCAATGTTGTCCTTCTGTTGCATCCAGATATATGCTAACCTAGGCACAACTAGGATATCTTAAAAGAGCTAAAATGCCAAATCCCAAAAATTGAAGACGCTCTCCTAGAGAGTCATTCAAATGTGGAAATTGCGTTATTCGTACCAAAATTTGGTATTTTCCTTAACCCTCGTTGGATATTGGTCTCTTTGCTGTACGGAAGTACTGACCTGATCTCCAATTATCTAACGTTGTAAATTCAAAAGGATGAATTTCGGTATACTCACCTACTACGATGAGTTTTTGTGCATACCTTGATCGCGGGGGTATGTCCTGAAGTGGGACACACTAGTATATCAGTATAAATTATCTAAACAGATCACGAGGTAATGGTACTTGAAAGGTTCATGTATTTTGTTTAAGTGGATAAATAATACTGGTAATCGTCTTGAACTGCTTTTCATGAATATTGCATATAGAATTATCAAATAGTGTGAAAACAATTTGATAGTGCTGATATGATCTTCTTAACGGTGATTCTCACAAAAATAGAGTGTTTATTTTCTTGTTAGTTATTTGTTTTCAGAAAATATAAAAATACAAAAAGATTTGTTTTTAAAGTCTCCCAGACTCATAAGTTGTTTATTTTTACATGATAAGATAAAATATTGGTTTATCTTTAATGTAGAAAAGGACTAATGGTTTTCGAGTTACTTGCTTGTGTTTCTAAACAGATTGATGTGGTTATCAAGATGAAGTGCAGAATTTAAGTAAAGTACATTTTAAGAATGGAGTGCAGAATGTGTGAAGATGCATGGTAGGATCCTTCTACTACATTGCAAAGGGAGTTATAGAAGAATTTGGTGATATGAGCTTAACCAGAGAATGCTAGCTTGCTAATCTACAATGAATGAAGATTTGGTGATTGGATGCATCAACAAATGGGGAGTCTGTTAATGTCAGAATTTGTGTGTAGCTGAAGCTATCCAAAGACCAAAAGATCACAAGATGTTTGAAGACAAAGTTACACTATGAAGCTATTGTCAAGGGGGAGTTTGTTGGTGCATATTGGTGACAACAACTTAATAGTTTAATTGTTTAGTCTTTGGATATTTTGTATTGGGCTTAGCATTTGTGTTTAGCTTGTTTAGAGTTGTAATGGGCTTGGAGAATGGTCTAGCCCAGTATAAAGCCTAGTATGCAGACATGTAGTATATATACATGTTGTGCATTAGGGTTTTGGGGTTAGACAAGAGGAAACAGAGAGGAGTGTGAGAAATCTACAGAGAGTGGCTGAGAGATTTCTAGAGAGTCTTGAATTGGTTGTAAACATATTGTGTTGGATAATCAATAGAAGACAGTTTGAAGGTGATTGTGTTCGTGTTCTTGTTCTTGTTTTTGTGAAATCTGATCTAGGGGATTCCGCACTCTAGATTAGATAGACGATTATGTGAAAATCCATAAGGACTAGAGGACCTACATCCGTCGAACACTTAGAACTGTAATAACTTAACCAAGTGTGCCCTCCCGCACCTCTTAACTAGCTTGATGTGTATTACAATTCACTTTGGTCACAAGATCAACCCCAATTACACTAAAATATCTAACGACAAAGATGGTCCATGGCACACTTGGTAATATGATTCATTGTTTTTATTGGTAGTAGCCAAAATAGGTGGGATGCAACACTTGCCCAAGCCGAATTTGCCTATAATAGTGTGGTTCACAACTCGCTAAAAGAGCTTCACCTTCCTCGGCTATTTATAAACACTTATTTATTCATATGGAAGACGTAGTTAGCATAAGGCTATTCGGTGTGGAGGAGGGTAGTCCTCAAAGGATGTTCTGCCAAGTATGCGTCCACGTAAGCGGGTGTGGGGATGAGCCTAAAGAAGATGGACCTAGGGTGTGGGATGGGCCTATATATGTGTGTATGTATGTATATGCGTGTGTAAAGAAGAAAGAGAGAGGAGAGCGTAGAGAATGGCAGCATGAGGACTTTGGCAAAGTGCCGACTTGGAGAGGGAGGTGTGGACGGAGCTCGCCATCCCGGGGACGAGCCCCACACTGCATAGACTAACATGAGAAGTAGAAAAGGTCAATAACCTAGTTGAAGATACGTAGGTTACTCACGAACAATTGAATTGAAGATTGAGGAGTACAAAGCAATACCAAACAAGCATAGGCGTGCAAGACTTTTGAAGTTGGAGATAATATTATGGTTGACACCTACAACAAACTGCATAACAAAAGTATGGTGGATATTTGATTGCTCGGAAGATTAATGTTAATGCTATGTTGTTGGCCTCCCAATTTTGTCAATTTGTTTAATTAACTTCTTTAACGAACGTCTTCGACCCAAAAGGACAAAAGGCCAATAAAAAACACTCCCCCGACCCAAACGGGCAAAAAGCCAAACAATTACAACATGTACAATGGATATTTACACTAATTCTCCCACCGAATGTTTTTAAAGGATGACCTATTCTTCAACAAAAAAAAAACTTGACTTGACTTCCCCCATAATGTCCTGAGGAGAAACTCTCTTATTCTCGAAAGCCCTTACATTCCTTCTTTCCAAATGCACCAACACGGTATCATGATAAGTCCATGAACTATCTTTTTACCTTTTGACCTTTGACCTAATACTTAGAAAACTATGAGCTTCCGTAAGGTCTCTAAAAGCAAAAATGTATAGCGGAGGATGTTGCACCAAGAACTAAAAAACATCCAAATTGTGTTCGCAAAAATGCACGCCGTAAACAAGTGTTCGCTCCACTCTTCTTCCTCTTCACAAAAAAAGGCATTGGGTTATTTGACTTTCAATGTAGGTGACATCTACAAACAATGTTCATGAGAACTTGATGACTAACCTCAGAAATGGAGATTCTTCACATGTAAGGGGGAGTGATGAGAAGCTTATCATCCAAGAGTTGGCACTCTTATCTGGGCCGGCTAGATAAAACAAACATGACAAAAATGGCTTAAACCAGAAATGGGCATAACTTAACTTAGGTTACAACTCGAGGTACACCAACATTAAAAACATGCAAAAATGTATCCAGAAACTACATCATGTGCCAAATGTTGCTTTCAGCCCCTAAAGTCATACTCTACACACTCACAATTATGTATGTACATAATTTGCAGGAAACAAAAATACACAAAGCTTGCTTTGATTATCGAAATGAGAAGGGTACATTTTAATGAACTACCACAACTCACTCTTTATAATAAAATAAACACAACAAAGGTTCAACGTAATTCTCCTTTTTAGAAGCATGCAACGTCCATATTCTCCACTGAATTCGGTCAACATATTCCCATAACTCACTTCCTTGAAGCTGGGTCAAAACAAAGACTAAATCTTCCACAAACCCACTAAACGGACCTGGGTAATCCATTTTCTTGCTGACCCGAATCCAGCTCGTAGCTTTCTACCCGTGACCCGTGTAATGTATAATGGATTAGAAGTGGGTGCCATGACACTGATGTGGAGAGTCATGGTGACCATGAGGGTCATGACCCCACCCTATAGTCTAATAGTAGGAACCTATTGTACGAGTTTACTTGTTTAGGATTTTCGCTAACTTTATTGAGAATTATCCTATGTATTTTTATTGCTTCAGCTTTGCTACAATCAACCAAGAAGTTCTTAGTGTTATGGTGACTCGTGGAAGAGACAAAATTAAGTTCGTTCCTGCAAGCGTTCGATACAGTGAAGCCAAATGCATTATGCGCGAGACTCATACACCCATCCAGGGAGAGGTTTCATCTTTATCAGATGTGACGTCAGGTTTAAAGATTGCAACTATGGATCAGTTCATTAGCAAGCTAAAAATGGAGAACAAGACACAAGAAGAAGAATATTGAAGTTCTTAAAAGACGTCATTGTTCGGACGTGTTAAGCGTACAGTTCCATCAGCTATGAACTATGTTGGTTCAATTGGCTTGTCTTAAGGCTGCAAATCATGGAGCAGAAAATGGAACATTTTCTTAGCAAAAAATAATTGTTAATCCTTCTTTGAAACATGAAAACTACTTCTTGTTGTGAAAGAACATTAAACATTATGAGGGCTCAATACTTGATTGGTTGGCGTTTCAGTTTGTGATTCTCATTAGTCCAACAGAGCCCATTAACATAATTAAATGGACCTTTCTTTAAATCAAGAGAAGCCCAAATATAGTTTTGTCTCTTTTAATGTTACGTGAGAGCCAAAACCAAACAAAGTAAAACAAACTCATGCAATAGTTAATCTTTAGTATATTAATACATATTTTTAGACAAAGTTGTCATTTTCCTGTTTCCTTTTGGATGATCATCACCACTAATTTGAACCAAATAAGGTTGGCAATAATGATGCATAAAAAAAATATTAACATTGACTTGTTATGCATTGTTTATCTTATTTTCTCTCCTAACCTACAAAATATAAAAGTTACAAACATATTAATGCATTTATATTATAAATATGTATATGAAATGTACAAATCAGGGCATCAAGTGAGGATGATACAATGCAAGCTCCCATGAAGACGTTGGCGTACATTGAATCATCTCCCAGCCACAATCTCCATACACCTTGCAGTTCTAGTTGTTGCGAGACGACGGAGGAACATAGAGTTGCTGGGGTGCCTCAGGTTGCGCAAAGTTGTATGTGGGTTGTTTACTGATATTGAAACCTTCCGACCTGAACTTTTGCTTTGATTGAAACCGTGCTATTAGCTGTATCATATGCGTCAGCGGAAAAATAGTTTTATAGGCAGTTTTAACAGCAGTTTTATGGCCTGTTTTATCAGTAAAACAGTGTAGTTTTATGCTATGGGCTGTTTAAATAGCAAAACACAACAGACTACTGTACTCCCAGACTACTGTCACCAAAGAAGTGTACCTAACAAGAACCGCTCTTCTAATACTATCAGGTATATAAAGATGTTACGACTCAACTATATTTACATCCACAAGAGTTAGGGATGGCAATAGGCCATGTATTGGTTTGGATACTATCAGTGTCCTATTCGCAGTCCATACCAACAGTTGTATCTACATTTTTAGTTAATACCGTAGTTAATTATAAAAGTGTGGTAAAAAGTATTATTCCACAATGTTTTTCAAATAATCAAACCTTAACTGTATTTTAATAAGGGTTATTGTTTTTATCACTCCTAACTATTGGCTATTGGTCGTTGCCACCTCAACTAACAATTTGACGCCCGATACCCCCAACTTAACACACTTGTGTTATGGCATCACGTTGTTAATTTTGCACTAACTCAGTTAGTGTTTTTTGCTGACGTGGCCATTTTTTGCTAGGCTCAATCTATTCACACACCCATGCTGCCTATTTGGACACCTTTTCTGCCCTAGACGGGCCGTCTATGCACTAATTTTAAGGAGTCAGCAGGTGAGTGGATGGGCTTAGAATTTGATGGGAGTAGACGGGCCGTCTAGATCTAGACGACCCGTTTAGGACCATGGTGTTTTTTTGAGTTGAAAAATGGGTGTTTTGGTAGGGTAAATTGGCTGTTGTTGGAGGTTGATGTTTTTTTGGTGGTGTAATTTGAGATTTTAAATTTTAAAATGTTTTATTTTTTGTATAAAAATAAGTTACCATTTTCGATCGCTTGAATATTTCATTGTTTTTACATTTTATTTTTAAAAAAAATTATACTATTTAAATTTAATATTGTTTTTTAACGTTTTAAGAAGAATGCAAATATTATATCATGTAAATATTACTTAACATTTTGAAAATTATGTTGTTCGTATTACATTTCAATGTCGATTTAACACAAACAATCATCAAGTAATCGAATAACTGAAAACAAAGTTAAATATAGCATATATAATACATCAATAACAATGTGTATTTGTAGAGCTGAATACTAAATACAAAACGTCTATGCATACGAGTCGGAGTCGAGATCTGGCTGTTGCGGCTGCTGTAGCTGATGTGATGCTCGAGGTGTTGGGATCAGTATGGGAGGTAACCCTTCTCTCTCCCGTCTATCCTGTAACTCTCGAACCACCCAGCCTATCAGATCCAAAAGCCTGTCAACATCGGCTCGTAAGTGCGTGTATAATGCACCTCCCGTGCATGACCTAGAGTAATGTGCTGCGGAAACTGGGGCGCCCCGGGAGGTAGTGGTGGCGGTGGTGGTGGTGCCGGTCCGTCTAAATCCACCGGAGGCTCCTGAACGACCGCTGCCTCATCTGCCGGAGGATAGACTGGATTGAAGTGCTCCGGCAGGGCCTCTGGAATCCATGGATCACCTCCGCGGGTTTTAAACCGCTTACCGAGCACGCCGAACTCTTAACCAGTTTCACCTTCTGCAACGTCTGAAAACCCATCCGCGTCGGCGGTATGGCCGGCCGCCAGTGTGGGTCTGTCTCCGGCAGATGACCCAACGACTGGGCAATGACGGTGACGTACGTGGCGCCGTAAAAAAATCCGCGCTCCTGCCGGTGATGGGCAGAGGTGAAGTACTGGGCGAGACCGTGCGCAAGTGCGCACGGCCTCCTGTATAGTAGGAAATAGTAGAAAAATAGGTCGGTGCTCGTACACCACTAACGGTTGTGGCCGCGAGCGGTAATAGACATAACGAGCATCCGATGTAGATACCTGCACATATTGTTAGCGAAATACGGAAATTAATTTATAACAATAATAATCACAATAATTACTGTAATAAACGTACGTACCTGTACAACGGGTCGTCAACATGTGAAATCCTCCCCTTCGCCCTCACATGCTCCTAAGTGTCATGCCCCGCGACCACCTCCCAAAATCCCAAAAGAGTGGGTTTATCCACCACCACTAGCCCCTGGTATAAACATCTGTAGCGGTCTCCTCCTGCAGGTATACACCGCTATGAACGGCAAACTCAGCAAGCGCCATCGAACGCCACACACTGGCAAGCTTAAGGGAAACCTCAGGCGGAAGGGGAGGAGCTTGTGGCTGGGGAGGCGGCTGGTTGACCCGTGGAGGGTGAAATGTGAACGTCGACAAGAACTCGATAAGCAGCTCCCTGTATCTCGAGGTGCCAGCCAAGTCAAACAGACGATGCCACGGTTAATCAACGGAAACGAAATACGTTGTCTCGACGTCTCACTAATCGCCTCGATTGCATCCTAGTCGACCGCAGCGTGCGATCCGACGTGCATCCGCCTAAGCTTCCCGCAAAAACGGCCGGCCTCGGTGTCAGGCGGGAACTCTAGATATGGGTGGTCGTGTAACGGATCCGCCGGCGCTGGCGGAGCCCGTCACGGACCATGCGGATGTGGAGGGCCGTGTATCTGATCTTCAGTCTCGTCCATAATCAATCTGCAAGAAAATACTGTATAGGTACAATAATACTAACAATTAACAATAATAATAACAATATAACACAAATAATTTTAATTAACAATATTAAATAAAAGAAATAACAAGAAAAAAAATGATGGTCGTCTATGGGATAGACGCCCCGTCCTGTTCAACCTAAAACCCATCTTCTTTAACAACACACACCTAAAACCCCAAAATTCATCAAATTCACGTACATTCTACGGTCTAAATGTATTATGCATTAAAGATTCATCAAGTATAGGTTAGAATACGTACCAGAGCTGCTTGATTTAGCCAAAAATATGGTCCAAATATGATGAATTGACAAGGATACATATGTGTGTGTGTGTTGGGTTTGAGGTCGTATGCAGCTGGTCATCTAGACTGGCCAGTCATATACGATGCATAAATGGGGCGTCTAGATCTAGACGCCCCCGTCTAGAAGCAATGGTAAAAGACCATTTTACCCCTGAGTTGCCACCCGTCTAGGCCTAATTCAGGGGTAAAATGGTAATTAACCATTATACCCCTGGGTTAGGCCTAGACGGGGTGCACTGCAAGGGTAAAATGGTCTTTTGGCCAACAACAGATGTCCAGTCTAGGCCTATACGTAGTGTATACTCATAATTTTTTTTATCTTTTTCTTTAACACAGAAAATGAAATTAATTTTACAATAAATGATTACAAAAAAATCATATTAACTGTACAAAAAAATTATATTAATTATACCAAAAAATCATACTAACTATACAATAAAATTATAGTAACTATACCAAAAAATCATATTAACTATACAAAAAAACCGTATTAAGTATACAAAAACTCATTCTTCCGATTCACTGTTGACGTAATTAATACTCGGGTTTGGATTTGGTGAGGGATTCATTATCGAGGTATACCATTCTAAACGGGGCGTGTACATGTATAGCCATTGTTCTGCAGCGGCGCTTTGGTGCGTCAACCATAGCCCGTTTATTGTCGGCATTGGAAATTAGTCTTCCAGTTTAATATGTATGAAGTGGTTATTGTTAATATGTGCAAGCATTATCATTCGTGGTTCTCGATCCGTCGTAGGGCTCATTATTGGAAGAAGGTGGAACAACCATCGATGCTTAACAGGTGGACCACGATACCGTACCTTTGTGCGATAAGAAGCCCTGCATGGGGAAGTCCATCTAGTGAGTGGGGGTACAACGCTCTACTGAATCCCAAATTAGGCCTTGATGATGCGTGTTAAAATATCATTCCTCCCATGCTTCAAATATTGGCACCCAGATCGATGCGTCCTGATCCTGTAGAAGGTCTTTTCAAATGTGGCCCTATGAACGTTCTCCAATACCCAAGCCCACAGCTATAGACCGAAACCCACAATGACCGTCTGGCCTCACATCTTGTATGCACAAGATGTACGGGTGAAACAATGTCGGAAGGAGAGACTTAAACCGTTTGGTGATTGACACATTCTCGTCGCCCACTATCAACGGAAAACCATTATCGTCTCGAATCTCTCCTTGTTTAGAAGTCATTGAACGGCTTCGCCCCGCTCTGGGTTTTTGTGACTTTATGATCGACTGTTGAGAGACCTAGGACGGAACGTACGAGCTGTGGCAGGGGGCAGGTCAAACCAATTTTATGCTTACTTTGTTGTTGGCCGTCCACGAGTATTTTGTTGGACAACCGGTGGTTTCTTGATAGATTTGGTTGGAGTTAACACCGCTTTAATCTTTGCCAACAAGCTTTTTTTCTGAGCAGGGGGGTGTGGCTCTAACTGTTGCCGAACAATATCAAGCTCTTCTATCACGTCAACGTCATCCGGTATCAATTTACATGGCTGAAAGTTAAGCTTCTTCCAGAAGATGTCTATGTCTTCGAGTTGAATCGGATGCTCAACACAGTTAAAAGAATGCACTGTTAAAGTCATATGATTAACGGACATATATAACACACATTGTTTTACGTTAGCAAGTATTACCTGCACGTACGTACTTTTCCAGCTTACAAGCACACGACAACCCACAGCTGTACCACATCTGACAACCACAAGATGAATGAAAGCGTTGCAACACGACTAGTTTCCTAAGTAGCTCTCCACTCAACAAGTCAAGCGCTGTATGGGAAACTTTTCCACGTAGGTGGTCATATAACGGGTTTTTGTGGTGGTTCATTCTTTTTTGATGCTTTCTCGAAAGCTCCTCCTTATTTCACCGTAATGTGTTTCAGCTATATCCTTGACACAACCTACTATACGGTTCAGCGAGCTCCTATCTTGGACGCATCTCTTTAAATTGGCGTGCTAACTCTCAACTCTGTTTGTGGTACGCTGCTCGAAGTTGCGACTCTGATCAGCCCACGCAAAGACGAACATTTCCTTGTAATCTTTCAGCCAGTTATCATACACGTACGTAAACACCCCTAAAAAGTATAAATAATTTATTAATGTACATAGGTAAGTCATATTTTATTACAAAAACTTACTTGAACGTTTGCACTCCACAAGTCGCTTTTGCAGGTTGCACAAGTTGTACTCCTATATGGGTATTGATGGAGACTCACACAATGTCCCCAGAATAACAAAAATTTTTGCCAGTCTTCTTCTGTGAAGGCACTCTTGCAGTGTTTACAATATTCTGTTGCATGTGAAACCTGCAAAGATACCGAGAGGCGTTTGGAAAAACTTTAGCACACGCGTTAATTAGGTCCAGGTCTCTATCCGTTATAATCACACGTGGCTCCATACATTCATCCAACATTGACCTGATCCTCTCAAGCACCCATACAAAGTTATCACTACGTTCTTTGCAGATAACGGCATGCACGATACAAAACGAATAGTTGGTGGGCGTCATACCAACTATCTTGACAAATGGCATGTTATATATGTTTGTTTTGTACATGGAATCGATGAGCAAAACTTGCGGGAACGCACGGCACATTTCACTCGAGTATGGATGAATAAAGAAGATCTCTGTAACGACCTCTGTAACGACCTCTGTTTCGGGTTCCTCCCGTGTGTCGTAAATAAATTCATTTGTAATCAGGATGTTTTCTAGCGACTGCATGGGAGTCAGTCCGTATCTTTGTTCGGCTCTAATCTTCTGAACTGCGTTTTGTACGTCTTTCTTAACATGGAAATTGTCGGGAAATTGCTTTCTTATAGTTTAAAAATTCTGCGCAGCTCCATGTTTTGAGCTGTCAGCTGCTCGATCAATATGTATTCATTAGGAGTAAACATTCGCACAAACGCGCGAGCCGACAGGTCCTCACAAAGTTCGTGGTTATGTTCAGTCTTTCCCCCTTTTATCCCCCATGTTTCATAAGGATGGTCTCGCACAGCCACCTGGTAAAACGGCAACCGTTTTTTTGCTTCCAGCTTTTCTAACCGTTGTTGTAGTATGGTGCTCACCACCACGGTCACATTCAAGCCATACCCTCCCGGTCCTTCCCCCAATTTTCTTTGATCGTGGGGTCATAATAACGAAAGCATCCGTCTTTGCCGTTTCCTGTGCCCAGTTTTTTAGTTCATCTAGAGAGTTGAAAACCTGTAACATCGATAGTGTTATGTTAGATTTTATATTTGCTCAACTGTCCAACATAAATAAATAAGTTTGATACCATCTTTGTGAGGTAGGGATTGCCTGCGCTCGGGGGTGCCTCACCACCATAACCTCCATCGTCAGGATTGAGTTGTTGACCGTACAAAGATTGTGTTGCATTGTAACTTTCGTAACCGTCTCCTCCGTATCCATCCGAATAGTGTTGTTGCACGTAAGAATATTCACACCCATATCCATAATCCGAAAACCCTTGTTGCGCTGGATAACATGGTTCATCAACATGGTATGAGTCGTCCACAGGGGATGTTTCATCATCGGGAGGATGCTTGTTCAAATCTAGAAACGGTCTATTTTGATTTCCTTGTATAGTTGACACAACATCCTCTTGTTCGTTAGAATCGGGAACGCCGGTCTCCCCCTAATAACGGTATTATCATTAGTAAATAATTAAAATAACAAGTAGTTTAACCTAATAACGGTTACCGGATTGGCTTCAGGCGCCCATGACTCGCCAGAGTATGGCCCAAAGAAATAGTTGTCGTCCCAGTATGATGACATTTCACCACCTTTGAATGATATCAAATGGAGTAATATAAGCCAAAGAAGAAGAAGCAGAGAATTTCGACGAAATTGGTTTCAACAATGATATTAAATGCTTTGTATGGTTCTATTCAACAAAGAAATATATGCACCGTCTAGGCCTAGACGGAGAGTATCACTTTACTGCTTTACTCACATGCATGCAGACCACTAAAGTCAAAATCAACCTTCAAGACGACCCGTCTAGGCCTAGATGACCCGTCTTGGGTAAGTCGTCCACAGGCTCCATCTAGGCCTAGACGCCCCGTCTGATGCGACTGATTTGACATTGTACGAGGTCAGGAATGTAATCAGAGAAAGGAACCCTAGATGCCTCATCTAGAGCTAGACGATGCATCTTGAGGGTGTGGAAATAGGCAGATGGGTGTGTGAATATGTAGACCCTTTTTGCTAACGTGACATGGTGATGTGTCATGTAAATATTATGTTCAAAAAATATATTTTTTAAAACTGTTTAAAAATAAATATAAAACATTTTTTTTATAAAACCCCAAGCCCCACCACCTCATATTGAATAACGTTCAATATTAACTTGTTTATTGATAATGGAAGAGTTTTGTGTTACATTACAAATGAAAGCGATTGGGTCTATTTATACATACCAAAGGGGTATGTCTCTCCTTGACAATGGTTTGGTGGTGTGACGGTGGTAACCGCCACTACCTTATGTTGTATCTAATAATACAATAATACTTAACTTAGGTTAAAGACTAAATTTATACTAACATTCTCCTCTAGTTTTGATTTATCCTTTCATGCCATATGTAATCTTCTTTCTTCACATCGTTGTACTGTTGCCTTCACTTTCTTCACCCTTGCTGTTGAGTTTTTCTTAAATTCTAATATTTCTTTCAACTTGCAATGTTGCCCGCCAAGGTTGTTGCTTCTTTCCCCAAAGGTTTGCAGCTCTTGCTATTGTTTGACACACAATAAAGGCTCGTGACTTGCTCTTGCTTTATGAACCGCATGGGTCCGATATCTTGTTACTTTACAAATCGTTTTGAGATTCAGGTTGACTTGCTATGCGAACCACACATGTTTTTCTTCTTTCCTACCACACAAGTATTTTCTTGCTTCTTGCATACAACATACCATACAGGTTTCTTTACCACATTTTTTTTGCGACACAGGTTTTACTTGCTCTTGCTATTTGAACCGGTGATATTCGTTTTACTTGCTATGAACCATAGTCACATAATTCGCTGGTCATGGCATGATTTTTGTTTTGGTTCGTCCAATCCAATTCGCGGTACGAACACGATCTGGGATCGCGTTTCTGACGACCATAATGGCGTTCCAAAAAAACAATTCAAATGTAATAGAGAAGAAATGGTGGCTAATCGAAGTTGCTGAATCGAAGCTTACCTGCTAATTGAACCTTACCTTCCCTGCCCTGCTGAATCGTAGAATGAAAGAAGATCTATCAGCTGTTTTTTAGGTTTAGAAGATGGAGCGAACAGGGGAGATAGACAAGAGGACGACTGCTTTAGTTTAGGGTCAGAGTAAGTGAGATTCCTTCTCAAAAAAAACTTATTAGCTTATATAAGTCATAAGTGAGAAGTTACAAATTCTAGCTTATCAAAAACAACTTCTCAACACACAAAACCATCTTAAATAACACTATAAAAACAACTTATTAACTTTTATAAATCAATAAGTTATAAATTGCTCCAAAATAAGCTAACCCAAACACCCCCTAAATTACACGATTTCTCTTTTAACTTTACACTAACATTTTTGGAAATTACACAAAGTGCCCTTTATCTGAAACTTTTGCAAACCACAAGTCCTTTATACTAATCTTCATCCATTTTCATGGTTAAGACTAATCATGTGCCCCCTCACATGAGGGGCAAAACTATGGTTTTATCATTTTCAATATGAAATTTTATAATTACATATATGTAAACTAGTTTTTTTTACATATATGCAATTACTTAGTACACGTATTTATAATTTAGAATAAATTACAAGTTTTGTCCTTTATATTTGTATTAAATTGCAGGCGGTGTCCTTTGCCTTTAAAATTGATGAGTAATTTACACATATATATAATTTGGTTAATACACATATGTAATTTACTCTTAACATGTATCTAATTATCATATATATATATATATAATGAATGTTTATTAAAAGTTCTAAAAGTTCTAAAATTATTTAGAGTTCTGAAATAAACCTAACCACATATATATAAAAATATAAAATATATATATATATATAGGAGAAGGTTATCTTGAAAACACTAAATATTGCGAGAACCATGAGAACGAATGAAAAAATCAATCGAAACCAATTTTTTTAATACAAATCTCATTATAATTAAAATGCAACATAAAAAAAATTTACAATATCAAATAATTCATTTCTACCATCAAAATCACTATTATAACAAATTTACACATGTGTAAATGGAAAACTTACACATATGTAAATTTTTTTATTTACGAATTCACGTAAATTTAAAGGTGTAAATTAAATTTCTAATTGTAGTTGAATAATGATAAGCGTAGAAAGAAATTTTGAATTTTAATTGTTTTTGACCAAGTTCTCGCGGTTTTTTTATTTCTTCCCATGGTTCTCGCGATATTTAGCGTTCTCATTTGAACTCTCCGCTATATATATATATTGGGGATGGATCATGAGAAAACTAGTTTAAATGATAAAATTAAAACTACAAAAAAGCCCAAAAAACATCCCAATTTTTTATAACTTTTTTGTTAAATTTCACAATGTTTAATATATATATATATATATATATATATATATATATATATATATATAAGTACAACACATGTGCATTAAAATGAAAAAAAATCTAAACCCCTAAAATTTATAAGTGTGAGAAGGATAAGAAAGATTATGGAGATGACATGTGTCCCTTTTTATTTTGATAGTTTAAGGGTATAAGTGTAATTTAACTAATAAAATCTAATTATGGAATGAATCTATGCAACCGATTTTTGGCAGTTGTTTTATGGACTTCCGAATTTGAAATAACACCCTAACTCATAAAAACATCACAGCATGTATATTGAAGACATACATCTTATAAAGAACAGAAATATAAGAAAAATAACACCATAACTCATAAAAACACCACAACAGTTATATTGAAGGTACACATCTTATAAAGAACACCCTAACATTGAATATAACAGAAATAACACCCTAATATAACATCAATCAATACTTTAATCAGAATCAAAACAGAAATAACACCCTAAATATATAAAAACAGAAATAACTCTACATAAGTATATCAATATGGTACTCATATTAAAGATAAAAAACACTCGTTATTATGGTGTAATTTAAAAAAAAGAGTTACGTATAAAATGTTATTGATGTTTAAAAAAGAAGGGGGAACTTTACATGTGTATTAATGTTAGTTTCTTAATTTAAAAATATTGAATTTACCTTTATACTCTTAATCTAGAAAATTTGTTAGTTTAATAGTCAACATTATTTACAGAATTGCCACTATGATCTCAACCATTAGATTAAATATCTAATGGTTTAGATTCTTTCTTATCCTTCTCACACATTTAAATTTTCTCACAATAACCTCACCACATATATATATATATATATATATATATATATATATATAAGTACTACTCATGTGCATTAAAATGAAAAAAAAATCTAAACTCCTAAGCCACCCCTACATCGCCATCCCCCAAAAAATACCCCCCAAACAAAAAAAAAACTAAATGTAAACCCCCAAAAACCTAACCCTAAAGCTATATTAAACCCAAAACTAAACCCTAAGGCTAAATTACATGTGCAATATATACATATAATGTACATATGCAGTACTAATTTCAGTATTTATTAAAAAAAGTTTTTTATACATTAAAAATAGCAATTTTTAATAAAAAAATTGTAAAAAAACAAAATTTGGTTTTTTAGACATTTTTTTGGTAGGTTTTTAGTTTTCTAATCATCATCTCCATATATATATATACATATATATATATATATACATATATATATACATATGTATATATATTTAGGATGTTTATATATATATATATATATATATATATATATATTTAGGATGTTTTTTAAGGACAATACACATAGTTTAAATAAAAACGATAAAATGAAAGTTTTGCCCCTCATGTGAGGGCACATGATTGGTCTTAACCATGAAATGGATTGAGGTTAGTAAAAAGGACATGTGTGCAAAAGTTTCAAAAAAAGGAGACTCAATGTAATTTCTAAAGATGAACATACGATACAAATCGTTGTAAAATTAAAGGACAAACCGTGTAATATACTCTTAGGATTATTTTAATTTTAATTTTAATTATATATTATTAGCCATGGCTGATGAATAGTGCCATAGTAAAAAAAATATATGTTTTTTACCTAGCATAGTTAAATTATTTTGAGCTTATTTTATTTACTCTCTCTTTGTTCCTAATGTGATTTTCATTTTTTATCCAGCATAGTTAAATTATTTTGAGTTATTTTTACCTACTCTCTTTTTTGTTAACATGATTTTCATGCTACGTATCTTCTTCTTTTTCTAGATCAAACATATTTCTCTATCATCTTTCTAGTTAGTTCCAGATTGTCATTTTATCATAAAAAACCAACCACCTGCCCAACTCCTTCAGGTTTTTTGCAATACATGGCTTCCATAAGCCACTTCCTTCTTCAGAGGAGGTTCTTATTTCCGTAAAACGTTACATTTTCTTTTTATTACTGGAGAGTAACCTACTCATAATTTATTTGCAAAAGTTTTAAATTTTTTGAAGAATGGGCCCTTAGAGAAGCTAAAGAAAAGCTGGAGAAGCGTGGTGAAAAGCTAACATGGATATTATACTTTTAAAAAACATTTGATGGTACATCTTTTATGTACCCAACAAAGATTAACATGCTAATGGTAATAAAAAAGTTATTTTCTAAACATTTTATGTTACTTACATGTCGATTTTGAAGACGAAAAGGGACATGAAATCATAAAGTTGTAGGATGCAATTCGAGAAATGCAAGAAAAATTGGAAAAGGCGCACAATCAAATTATTCATGAGAAAGTAGCAAAGTCGCTACTGAACAAGCTCCGCGTAATCAAAGAAGTGCCAGTTATTGATAAAATGAAAGTGGAGTAGTTGGAAAATCGTAATCATGAACGAGAGGTATTTCCAAAATAATGAAGTTCCTATCAATTTGTTTCAGTTATTTTTGTGGCTAAATAATTGATTCTAAAATATACACATACTATATGTATATTATGAGCTGATGAAATTGTAGAAATGAAGAAGAGTTGGAAGAATCACATGCTAATACTTCAGGGGGACTTTACGAGATTATTGAAATGTAGCTAAAGGGCCTTAAAATATATATTTATACACACACACATAATTTATTAAATTATTAAAAATCTTGGTATTAAAAAAGGCACACCCATGCATCCACACCCCATGCATGTGCACACACACCTATATTTCGATCAACAACTATCGGCATCAGGGGCACAACTTTGAGCATAAAAATAATTATTTTAATTTATAAACTAATTTGTATTGAAATTTACGCGAGAAAACAAGAATTCTGACTCAAGAACAAGCTGAACGAAGCTGTGTGTAGACAATGGTGGGCTGAAGAAGGATGAGCTTGGCCGATGGGCTTCTAACCCATTTCACAAAACCCCAAGTATATAAACCCCTGTATACCTTCACCTCTTCACAAACACACTCTTTCTCTCTACCTCCCTTCTCTCTAACGTCTCTCTACATTCTCTCTCTAGAACACAAGATCCGTCGACCAGAATCCAGCCACCACACGACGGAGCCGTGGCAGCGGCGGCGGCCGACCACGGCGGCCGACCACGGCGGCACGTACCGGCGGCAGTTTTCTGGCGAACCTTTCGGCGACTGTTTTCCGTCCAAAAGTACACTTTTCTACTAATTTCGACGTTACGAACACCATGGTGAGGTCCATGTTCTCTAATTCGGAGCGTCTTGAGCCGTAAAGCAACTCTGAAGAGAATTGCGGCTAAATTCTGTCATGTTGGTTTTCAAGTTTTCTCTTTATGCATGTCAAGATCTTAGGAGCCTCCAACTAATTTACAGTTAAGTTCAACATGTACATCATACCAAATTATTAGGTACATCATACCGAAGTGTTCTGAAATGAGCCTAACTCCGCTCGTACCGAATTTTAGAGACCTAGCGAATTGCAATCCTGTTTCACGTTCCCGTACCGGGGCGTACCACAAACCATATGACTATGCTATGAACAAGTTCATTTTGTTGACTTGCTATGTTTTCTGTAAGACATGTAATTTTCTAATGGGTTTTGTGGCGAATTGCATTTTTCTCTTTATTTATTTTTTTGGTTTTGACTTTTTGTTTGACCTGTTGATTAAAAAAACAGCGCCAGTCAAGTTCTTCAATTGGTTTCCTGCCACAATTTCTTTGTTCTTTGCTGCTTGTGTATACTTGAATTCGTTTCCATCAATGATGGCTTTGGATCGTACAAACGTATCTAGACTTTCTTCTGAAGTGATTTGATTAATGGAAAATAATTTGGTTATGATATTTATTTAAACAATAACCATGAAAATATAAAGAATTGAACGATTATTTTTCTTTTAAACCGATCCCACCTTTGTAGCAACCGGAATTATCCAACATTTTCTACATGGAACTTGTTGTTTGATATACCTTGGACTATGTTTGTTCACTCTTACGACAATAACTTTGTACCGTTGTTGTCGATAGAAGGATGTACCGTATACTACTACTGTATGCTTACTTTGCTTATTGTTAGAAATAACTTGTCAAGAAGCAGACCTCTTGTTTGGACAATTTTTATGTAAATTTATTTGATTGAACAGATTAATGACCATTATAAATTCCCCGTGCAACTTGATCTTGATAGAGGGAATGGAAAGTATTTATCACCCCAGGCAGACAGAAGTATTCGCAATGTTTACACTCTTCACAGGTATTGTGAATGACTTATAAGATTGCATAACAAAGAAAGTAAATAGCCATGTTAAACTCTAAAAACAGTTAAAAGTTAAACCAAAACGATTATTATTCAAATTATGGGAACATGCACGAATAACAGTTAAGACTTAAGACTTAAGAACATTATCAAATCTTGTGAATAAAATTTGCTCTTATTTGATTAAATTCTGAATGTTTAAAGTTCAACATATTTTCGCAGTGTTTTGGTTCACAGTGATGGAGCAGATGGCGGGCATTATTATGCCTATGTCAGGCCTGCGCTTGCTGATCAATGGTAATAAGAAATATTATGTGCTTGATTTGATATCTACTAATGATCTCAATTAATTTTTTGAATTATGTAATTTTTTTATCCAAATACATACATACATACATATATAAATTAATATACATATATAAATAAGTATTTAGTGGATGGATCATAAGAAAATAATAAGAAACCTAAAAAAATCCATATGAAATACATGATATATTGCATATATGCAATACCACTTTTCAAAAATTAAAATTTTGGAAAAAAGTTATATTTCATATATGTAATATATCATGTAGTGCATATCATGTTTACTCTACATATAATTATTACGGACTACAAACACTTTTAACGTGTTTTTTCAACAAGGATATATGTACTACATATATGTAATACAATTCAACCTCGAATTAAGTTGTTTAGATTTCTGATAATACATATAGGATTAGGATCATTTATGAACAACTTCTTGAAAATGAACCGAGTGAACGAATCTTGACTATTTATTATTTTTTAGATTAAAAAGGTAAGATTGACGTTAGCTCTCTCTAATAATTAAAATCTCTTAATTTTCCTATCTATTAATTCTCTCTCTCTCTCACACACATATTTAATTACTTCTCAATTATTTTAAACTCGTGTAGAATCAGTTACTAATAACGTATATGAAACTTACTGTACACCAACTGTCCCTCCAGGATTCAAACTGTATATGAAACTCCTAACAGAACTAGGTCGTGGACTACAAAATACACAGATGTATCAAAAGTCAGTACACATCTGTATAAACTAACAACTATGTATCTTGTATAAACTAATAGTTAGCAAGACTGTACATATGTGTATAAACTAACAATGATATATCTTGTATAAATTGATAGTTAGCGAGACTGTATACATGTGTATAAACTAACATCTGTGTATCTTGTATAAACTGATACTATCGAGACTGTACACATGTGTATATACTAACAACTGTGTATCTTGTATATACGGAAACTAGGAAGCTTTTAGGAATTTTGATTATATTGTTTAATAAAGGCAATTTACAAAAGACGCAAATTCCCTTCTGTCAATTAATTTAAATGGAAGTTACAACATTTTAATTACAACCTTGCCATTGTTTAAAAATATGTAGATGATATAATCCAATGGCTCAGATTAGTTCACACAATTCACTCTCAACCTAGTGTTCACTCTAGAACCCTACCCTATATAGGATTAGGTTGAAGAGTGAACACTAGTGTATTTGCAAACTAATCCTGGTCATACACGTGTGTAAATCAATGGCGAGGATTTCATGATAAACACACTAGTGTATTTTACGATTTGGTGATGAAATCCTAGCCATACATGTGTGTAAATCAATGGACATGATTTGTTCACCCTAGAACCCCACCCTATATATTTATAGGGAAAATGTAAAATGAGAACCATCTTAAGTTTTGGAATCGTGAGAACTAATCCTTTCGAAAGGTTTTTAAATAAAAAAATTTCAAAAATCTTAAAAAAATCATTTCTTACAGCAAAAAAAAATAATACAAAAAATGTCATATACAAACATTTACATCGGGTGTAAAAAAATTTACATTGCCGTAAACAAAACTACATCAACCGTAACTATCGACTCGATAATTGTTTTTGTTTCTAAAGATGTCTTTATAACATTTTCATGTAATGTTGTCCAAAAAAAGGCAACCCAACTTGCACGGGAAATAGGAGTTCTCATGGTTCTCACAACTCGTGGTGGTTCATAATTGAACTGAATCATATATATACACACATATATACATATAAGGGTAAAATGAGAACCACATTAAATTGTTAGAACCATGAGAACTAGCCCTTCCAAAAGGTCTTTCAAAAAAACATTTCTCAAAAATCTTGGAAAAAGTCACTTGTTATAGCGAAAAAGTCACTTGTTATAGCGAAAAAATTAGAAAATAAATATTGCATGCAAAAAATTTACATCGGGTGTTAAAACTTTTACCGGTGATGTAAAAAAATTTACATCGCCGTAATTTTTTTTACATTAGGCAACCACCGACTTGACAATTATTTTTGTTTTCTTTACAGATGTGTTTATAAAATTTTCATTTATGTTTGTGTAAAAAATAGTGGCCCAACTCGTGCGGGAAGTAAGAGTTCTCATGGTTCTCACAACTCGTGGTAGTTTATAATTGAACCAAATCCTATATATATATATATATATATATATATATATATATATATATATATATATATATATATAGGGTCAGAATAGTGTAAGAAGCACTAGGCTAATTAAGAAACTTGAGAAATATTCTCAACGATACGTTTTTCTTAAGACAAATTGCAATATATATATATTCTGCCAGGTGTTTTGTTTGCGCGTACATAGATATATGTTTAGTTGATAATACAAATGTGTATATTGCCAATTTTTAACTATACGTATATGTATATAGGATTAGGTGTTTAAACTTGAAACATAAGTATTGTACATTTATATTTGATAATGTAGATATAAGTACAAATGTGTATAAATGTTTGTACATATATGTATATAAAAGAATATTATGCTTCTACATATGTTTTGCTAGTGTTTAATGTTATATATATATATATATATATATATATATATATATATATATATATATATATATATATATATATTTAATGTTACACAAATATGTATAATTTAACAATTGACAATATACACTCGTTAAACATGTGTAAACATTTTTTAATGCATATTAACATGTGCATACAATATTTAATTTTTTTGTAATACCTGTAAGAACATTTATGCATAAACAGATAAAAATATTGTTTGCTTGTTTGATTGGGTTTTCAAAGATTTTAATAAAAATAAATATATCACAATTTTTTTTGTAATACCTACATAACATATATTATATAAATAGATTGAAATTTTATTTTCCTGATATATGTTTTTATTGGTATTATAAAATGTATAAAAATAAATTGTACTCACATGTTACATATACATTAAAAAAAGTTGTTTTGTGTTACAAACATGACGATAACAGATATTGTTGCACCAGGTGTAAAGAATGCCTTCAAATAACCATAACAACATATATGAGAAATGATAAAAAAAAGTTAAATATCACATTGGTTTTCTCAACTCAAATTATATATATATATTATATATATATATATATATATATATATATATATATATATATAGATAGATAGATAGATAGATAGAGAGAGAGAGAGAGAGAGAGTGTGAGCAGTTATAGTACATAATGCCTTAACGTACAGAGCGTACGAGATTCAGTATCAACATGCGAAAATTAGTTTATAACATGTGATTTTGGTATTTTTTTTACACCATGCGAATTTGTTTTTAAAAAAACATTCGGATATTGTTTTTTTTGCAAACATGCGATTCCACATTTTAATTGGTAACATGTGAATTTCATTTCCTTGGAACATGCGAATTTTATTTTTGTTAAACATAACGTGCGAAATTGATATCGCGTACAGTTCGTACGTTAAGGTAGAGTGACACTTGGCGCGCAATACAATTCATGCAGAAGGGCATTTTTGTCTTTTTAGGGTTTTTATTCATTTTGTTCCACACACCGCGCTCATCTGTGGTGGAAACTTTTTTGGCGTCTAGTTAGAAACTCAATTGATGGTGTTAAGTTAGAAATACAATTTATGGCGTTTTGTTTTCTTTTCCAAAGTTTTGGCTCCGATAAACAAAGGATTCAAAGTAAATATCATGGCGTTCCTACATTCATTACAATTCATTCATAAAATTACTCACACATTACAATGAAAACGAAACAAAACAAATGAAATCAATACTCCTTCATTGGATGGGATCACATCAGATCTGTTCTCACGCTTTGCTAATCATTTTCTTCTTCGCATGTTTGGGCTTTTCGTTGTGCATCTTTAATCTGACTTTCAAACCCTCATTACCTAAAACCAAGATAAATATTCATTGCCATTTTATATGAGTATGGCGTTTTCTTAAACTTGTTAAAATTATATTTCAAGTTAGCCTTTATATGGCTTTTTCACAGCTAGCAGTAGTTGGCCTTCATAGGTTAAAGATATCTACTTATAGCGTTTTCAACTAGCAGTAGTTGGCCTCCATAGGTCAATGATATTTCAAAGTTAGCCTTTATACAACATTTACAAACACACAAACGAGAGTCAACATGTATATGGTGTTTACAAACACATAATCGACTGTTAACATGTACAAGGTTCACAGTAATCATGGCCTTTTAGATGATACAAAATGTATCGATTATAACCTTGTTTTGATGTTTCCTTCCTCATTTGTTTGTCAGCTGCTTGGCATGTTCATTGAGGTGACTTTCCTCTAGAAACTTCACATATATTGTTGAAATTAAAACGCCAATAACATCAAATAACTAGTATGATCTACAACCTAGGAAACTCACTTTGTTTTCTACTTTTGGATCTTGATTGATCGGAGCCGTGCATGAAGGCATGATCCGTACACAATTTAAATATTTCATCCGCTGCGACGAGATGATAAAAGTCTTATCAGGAACTTTTGGCCACCCAAAAAGCTGGGAGAAACTAATGGCAGCAGCAAAGTTATACACGCAGACAGAGCGCAACCTAAACCCAATACCGTCCGCAAGACATGAGTAAGAGTTTTGCAAAGAATAAGAAGAGTTGGAGGGAGTCCAACCAAAACCCTCCCTACTCACTGGTCGACGCACGCACGACGATAAATCAGATTGCTACCCAAAGAGAAATCAAGCAAGATAATCTCGATCGTCAGTGGACGCCACTGACGAAGACTCTGGCGGAGGTGCTCAGCACAGAAGATCGTCAGTTCAAACAGCCACTGCCGATGCGAACCAAAAAAGGTCAATACCCTAACCTTTTTTGCGATTATCACAAAGATACAAGGCACACAATCGATAACTGCATCAGCGTGCGTACGGAGATCGAAAAGGCGCTGAAGAGTGGGAAGCTCATTCACTTGCTTCAAAACGTCCGTAAGGAGATGCGCCAGATTACTCGCGGCGAAGAAGGCCCGAGTAACAAGAAGATGAAACAAGCATTTGTTCATATGATCCAAAGTGGCCCAGCACGCAAGCGTAGCCATCAGAAGAGTGGTACGCCACACTGGCGAGAACAACATGTCATCTTCCCCATAGTTCCCCGGGGCCTACAGGAGGAACGTTCGGTCGTGATAACTGGCATCTTTGGCTGTTATCGCACCGACTACATGTTCATAGACTCGCGAAGCTCTATGGACATTATGTATGAACAATGCTTCCAACAATTAGACCCAGAGGATAAGGCGTGCTTGGAGCCGGTCGATTTTCCACTAACTGATTTCTGTAACGAAGCCGTCTTTCCGCTCGGTCAGATCTCATTCCCGGTCACTCTTTTCGATGGGCGACACTCGCGCACGGTCTCAGTTAACTTCAAGGTAATTCCAGCAACATCGCGCCATAACGTGTTGCTAGGCCGTTGCGCCCAAAGAGAGTTCAGCATGAACATCTTCACTCCTCACGCTGCCTGCGGGTTTTCAACAGAAACCGGGGTGGCCATCATGTACTCGAGTTAGGAGATCATGTCCATCAAAGAGGAACCACCGGTGAAGGAACTGAAGTCATCATCCAAAGGCGAGCCAGAGAAATGGGTACTCAACAACAAGTACCCGGAACAAACGGCGTTGTTAGGACCCCCACAGTCAAGGCGCGGCTATAACAACTCTTGTTCCGCAATCTAGACTTTTTCGCTTGGTCGCTAGCGGATATGACAGGGGTACCAAGGGAGATTGCAGAGCACGCGTTGCACACATTCCCTTCAGTTGAGCCGATCATTCCGAAAAGCGCAATTTTGGTCCTAAAAAAACTCGCGCAATGAACGAGCAAGTTTCAGAGCTCCTCCAAGCCGGCATCATCAGAGAAGTATGCTATCAAACATGGGTAGCCAATCCAGTCATGGTCCAGAAGCACAACGACAGTTGGTGCATGTGCATCGATTTCAAAGATCTGAAAAAGCATGTCCCAAAGACTGCTACTCTTTGCCGAAATCCACAAGAAGGTGGACTCCCTTGCTTCATTCAGGTGGAAATGTTTTCTCGACTGCTACAAAGGGTACCACCAGATTCAAATGAAAAAAGAGGACGAAGACAACCACACTCCGCATTGACAAGGGAATATTTTGCTAGACAAAGATGCCCTTCGAATTGCGCAACGAAGGAGCCACCTACCAGCGTTTGATGGACCAGGTCTTCGGAGATGATATTGGTGAAACCATGGAAGTGTACATTGATGACCTAGTGATCATGAGCCCGGATGAGGAGAGGATGCTGATAAACATTCAAAAAACCTTCGCATCCTTGCGCAAGGCCAACTTGAAGCTGGACCTGGGAAGTGCTCGTTTGGAATGGAAGAAGGTAAATTCTATGGATTCATCGTTACGCGCGATGGTCTCAAAGTCAATCCTGAGAAGGTGGAAGTGATTTAGCACATGCCTTCCCCCTTGACCATCAAGGAAATGCAACGGTTGGCGGGGAAACTTGCTATGCTGAACAGGTTCTTGGCCAACCACGCGATGAAATCCTTCCCATTCATCAGCACTTTGAGGAATTGTGTAAAGCAGAAAAAGTTTCAGTAGAACCCCGGATGCGGAGAAAGCCTTCACTCAAATGAAGGAGTGCTGGATTCAGTTGCCTACGCTCACGGCACCGCAAAAGAACAAGTCACTGATCCTTTACCTTTCTGCATCGGATATCGCTCTGGGCGCAGTCTTGTTAGTAGAACACGCAGGAGTCCAAGCTCAAATCTACTACCTCAACAAGATATTAACTGACGGAGACAAGGTATCAAATGATGGAAAAGCTTGCTCTTGCTTTAGTCCACACATCCCGCATGTTGCGTCGATATTTTCAGGCCATGTGATAACAGTTCTCACGAACTACCACTTGGGCTAAATTTTGTCCAAACCGGACATATCTGACCGTTTGGCGAAGTGGGTGATTGAGCTTGGTGGACACAATATCGTGTACAAACCACGCCTAACCATCAAAGGCCAGATATTAGCCGATTTTATTACTGAAGTACCAAGTAATAAAGTGCAAGAGTGTGAAGCTGTACAGAACCTAGCGCCGGTCACAGAGGACCGTGCATGTATACTTCACACAGACGGCGCATCCAATGATGACGACGTAGGGGCGGGTCTCCGTCTAATCAGCCCTGATAATCAGGAGTTTACCTACGCCATCACATTGGAATTCAAAAGCACCAATAACGAAGCTAAGTATGAAGCAGTTCTGGCAGGCCTTCGGTTAGCCATCAAAATGGGTGCTCGGAATTTGGAAGCGCATGTCGACTCCCTTTTGGTCGCTGGACAGGTCAACGACCTACATGACGCAAAAGGCGAAACGATGGCCTTGTATCTTGAACAGGCACAATCCTTAATAACCAAATTCCAAAGCTTCAAAATAACCCACATCAACCGAAGCGAGAATAAACATGCATACATCAAATCATGAACAAATGTGTATTCAGCTTGTATCATCTGTTGTGTGGTTATTGTTTAGAATTAAATTTATTATATTCAGTACATGCAATTTCATAGGCCGCCGCTCCCCATTACATTATGAGCGTTGAGCAGTTCCCCATTACATTATGAGCGTGAACCTGGCGTGCCAACATACGATCGGCTCCGTTTGGTTGAGCCTTGATAGCACAGACATTTATCATTTTCAGTACATGCAATACGATCGGCTCCGTTTGATTGAGCCTTGATCGCACAGACATTTATCATTTTCAGTACATACATTTATCATATGCCGTTCGTTCCCCATGTATGTTATTGTATGTTATTGTAGGTTATTTTATGTTATTGTATGTTATTGTATGTTATAGTTTGTGGTTGTTATTGAGACTGTTTGATTATTTACATTTGCTCACTTATGATTATTGCACAATTTTTCCTTGATAAAATAACAAGAAAATCAATAATAAATGTTTATCTAACAAGGTTCACTCGCCAACTTATGTTGACCCAAAAACCCCCATTTTTACACATGATACAGGTGAACCAGCTGCAGCAAGAAACACATAGGATTGGCCTAGAAGAATAAACTGGTTTAGAGCTTGGATTGTTTAGTTGGTTATTTTTATTTGTATTTGTATGGACATGTTTGGATTATTGAGAATGTAATTTTGACTTTAATAAATATGAAACATATTAGTAAATATCATTAGCTTTGGTGATAACCCAATTATGCCCCGACTCTTATTCCGCTGCGGGTCGGGGTGTGACAAAAATGGTATATTAATGTAATTAAAATCGAGTATTTAACCGGGTTAGACACACAGTCCAGCGGTGGACTGTGTGCAAATACAAAACACACGTCCCGGGTTCGAATCGCACATGTTACCGACTTTCAGAAATAAAACCAATATTTTTAAAACGTAATCAGATCAAGTCACAGTATATACATAAGAGGAATATAATCCAGTAGTTAAAAAGATTAGACACACAGCCCAACTGGTTGGGCTGTGCGCACTCGAACCGAAGGTCTCGAGTTCGACTCCGGGTCTCTGCAACCGGTTCGGCCATATTAAATCATTTTTAATAAAAACTAAATAAGGTTAAAGTTAATTAGTATATACCGACTAATACAATCACATAAGGTATCACATAAGGTTTAGGCCATGGTTCGGGCCTCATGAGTTTCAAGTTGTAACATTCGTCGAAAAAAGGGTTTTCCAAATCCGCTTCGTTTAATAATCAAGTATTCAGTTATAAGATTCCGTTGCGTATTTATTGTTTAGATTATTTTAAATAGTACATAATTAATAAACATTTTAGAATTTAAAAACCATAATTGATAAATAATAATAATATGTGAATAAAAAATAAAATGGAGCTGCCGGGTCTCGAACCCGGGTCTCCCACAAACACAAACACACACCACACCACTCCGCCACACACTACACTTGTGATAAAAACTGAATCAAATAACACTTAAAATAAAACCCGAAAATCAAAACCGGAAATCAGCGCGCCCAGAACTCGCAGTCGCCAGAAAAACCGAGATATCCGCAATTTTGGCTATTTCCTTTTGACTAGAATGCGTTAACTGATTTCAACATCAGTTATAACCGATGTCTAACCATCAATTTCAGTCATAACCATCGGAGACCTTTGACCGCGAATCATGACCCAAATTCGAAACCAATTCAGCCTGTTCTTCCTTATAAATACCCACTCAAACTTCCTGTAAACCTTTCGCTCAGAACCGCACTCTCTTTCGAAGCTTTATTCCTTCCAAAGCTCGTCGCCGGAGATTTTCATTTTCGCCGGAATCGCTGATCAGAAAACCGCATTCGCTCTTCAGACGGTATAATTGTCTAAACCTTCTTGCTATCTCTTGATTAATAATCTAATTGCTCAACGCAATAATCGAAACTGTTAAAACAGTTCACTCAGCCGGAAATCGCAAATCAGAGCCGACGAATACTTGCCGGAAATCTGAAGAAAACTCTCTGTTTGGTATATCTTATTCTTTAATCTTTATTTTTCCTATTCCATTTTAATCGAGTATAATTTTGTTGGTCGATTAAGCAGCAACAGTCGTTTTCATTGTTCTGTGTTCTCTTAGTGAAGAAGACGAAGACAAAATTGTAACATTTGTCAAAAACGGGTTTTCCAAACCCGCTCCATTTGTAATCGAATATCAAGTTATAAATGTCTCGTTGCGTATTTATGACTATTTTAATTTTTAATGATGCATAATTAATAAACAAACTAAACTATAAAAGTTAAAATTGATAAAAAGTAAAAATAAAATAATTAAAAAGAAAATGAGGCTGCCGGGACTCGAACCCGGGTCAGCCGGGCTTAAGCCCAACGACTTATCACACACACACATCACCACTCCGCCACTTGTTGTTTTCTGTAAATGTTAGGAAACAATTAAATTTTATGTACTACCATGAATCAACCGGTTACGCCAACTGTAACCGAAATCGGTCATCAAACGTCCAAAGACGTTTGATTGATCGCGGTTTACTGAGTTTAACCGATGCACCGACGCTTTCAATCAAGTTTGCTTTGAATAAACTTGAATTCTAGAAGTGAATCGGTTTTAATAACCGAAAACTTTCAATTCCAGAATTACTTCAATCTTTGTCCTCTCTCGCGACTCAAACACACTCTGCAAACTCTCAATTACATTTTCGCACAATTTTCAGTTCGCCGGAGAATCTAATTGGACTCGCCGGACTTTCGCCAGAAAACCGTATTCTCCATCAAAACAGTAAGTCTTTCAATTCTTTGGTGGTCTATCAATTGTTAAGCTATTGCTAACTCAGACCCTTCAATCGGAATCAATTTCAGACGTCAATATCGGATAATTCCAGTTCGCCGGAAAACTTCTGAAAATCCTTATCTTCAGCTGTGAAACGGTATAGACATTCAAACCTTCTGATAACTCTTGTTTAATACTTCAATTCCTCTCGTAGCTAATCAAAACTGTTAATTTATTCGTTCAGTAGAAATCCGTAAAAACAGAGCTGACGACTTGCTGGAATTCTGAGATAAATCGTTCTCCGGTATGTTACTTCTAAATATCGTCTCTGCCATTTCATATTAGTCTGTTGAATGTTTGCCAATCAAATTAATCAAGGAACAATAGAGAAATCGTAAACTGTAAATCGGTAACGAAGAAGACGAAGTAGGTTGATTATAAGTTTAATAAAATTTGGATATTATCTCGGGTTAGATACACAGTCCAGCGGTGGACTGTGTGCACATACAAATCACACGCCGCGAGTTCGACCCTTGATACACACACCCTCTCTGTAATAAAGTTGTTTTATTTTTCTAACTGAACCGGATTAACTTCCGTTAGATGTTAAGTATAATAAAAATCTGTATATTAACCAAGTTAGACACACAGTCCAGCGGTGGACTGTGTGTAACGTTAAAGCACAGGTCCCGGGATCGAGACCTGTTGACGACACCGGTTCGATGATTTAATGTTCTTGCAATCTGGGATCCTCTCAGAAAACAAGGCGGAAGCAAGGAAGGTCCAGAACAAGGCACTGAACTACGAAATGGCAGACGATATCCTTTACCGGAAGTCATACCTTGGACCACTCCTTCGCTGCGTTGATCCGCAAGATGCAGTATTTAATCCACGAAATACACGAAGGGTTGTGGAGAATACATGCCGGTATGCGCATGGTAGTTGCGAAGATCATGAACGCCAACTACTATTTGCCAGACATGCACTTAAATGCAGTCGAAACGCTGCCGAAATGTCCATCATGCCAGCGACACGCGCCGAAGACATTGCGTCCCAAAAATCCCTTGATCCCAGTGACAACAGCATGGCCCTTCCAACAATGGGCAATTGATATGGTGGGACCTTTCCCTGATGCCCCAGGTGCTGTAAAGTTCATAATCGTAGCCGTCGATTACTTTACCAAGTGGGTAGAAGCAAAGCCCCTTGCATCCACCACAGCAACTGTAGTTCGCAAATTCATTTGGGAGCACATCATTTACCGCTTTGGGTTATCCCTGCGCATTGTAAGTGATAATGACCCCAATTTTGCTGCTGAAGAACTACAACAGTGGATGAAGGAAATGCATATCGAACATGTGTTCACTTCAGTCGCGCATCCCCAAGGGAACGGCCAGGTGGAAAGCATAAACAAGAGTATCGTAGAAGGGATCAAGACGAGACTGGGGACGGTGCGAAGAGGTTGGGTAGATGAGTTGCCAAGTATCCTTTGGGCTCATCGAACCATGCCAAAAACCAGCACCGACGAGACACCGTTCAACTTGGTGTATTGGACGGAGGCCGCAATTCCTACGAAAATAGGCCTCCCATCACCGTGCATGGCCGGCATGCAAAGACAAAGTAACGAGTAAGAGCGCAGACTCGACTTGGACCTCCTAGAAGAAAGGCGTGAAAACGCCGCAATCAATGAAGCAAAGTACAAGTCCAATCTCGAGAAATACTACAATGCGCGAGTCCGCATTTGTACCTTCCTACCTGGCGATTCCGTTTTGAGAGACAATGAAGCATCCAACGCTGAAAGTCTAGGAAAACTCGCGCCTAAGTGAAGAGGTCCATACATAATCCATGAAGTCCGAGGAAAGGGTGCTTACACCATCAAACGTTTGGACAGCACAAACATTCCTAGGACCTGGAATGCGCAACAGCTAAGGCAGTGCTACATGTAACCTAAGCATGTTCAAATGTCAAGGCTTCATCAATATCTACGCTACAAACTAGCAAAACCTATGATCTTATTTTGTCTATCCTGTACATGGCTTTTACGCCTTATTGTTAATAAAGACAATGCATACATGGTTTTCTTTATCTAGATGCTTTGTTGCAAATGCGTGAAACCACTTTGAGTATACTTGAAAACACCATGGTACATGACATGAACAAAATTCACTACCTACCGTATGTGCATGGGATGTGACGTTCATACACGAGTTCATTACCAGTTTTATTCGCTTTACCTACACAAAGTTGTTATCTTCACGCAAATATTGTAACATTAAATAAAACATCCATTTCATGAAAAGAAAAAAGTACAAACAGCAAGCGCAGCGCGCGATTACATTCACATAACATTCAAGATCCTACAACAATCTATCTTTCACTCTCCTCAACTTCGGCCACATCTTGAAATATATCTTTTAAGCGATCCACGAAATCGTCGTGTTGGAGAGATCCATTACCGGAAGTTGAAGACGATCGTACTCACGCTTGGCCTGGGAGAAGGCAGCTTCAGTATCGACCCATCGAGTGGAAGCGCGGCTTGTATCTCATTGAACCTCCAGCGCACGAGTCACATGGTGTGCGCATTCGACATAGCCCTGCGCATATCCCTCATGGCGCGCCGCGACCATCAGCTTGGCTAAGGCTTTGTCCAACTCTACTGAATTCTGGATAGAGTTTGTGATCTGCACAATACAAGGAAAATAGAATGAGAATCAAGACAAAGTGATCAAAATAACAAAGGAGAACTTACATTGACAACTCCATGCTGTTGCATCCACAAGATGTTGTTCGTTAGCGACTCCACCAGACTCTCCATGCTGGCACAAAACATGTACCTTTGGGCGGGTCCGCCCTGGGTTGAACCGCCTTCTTCTCAACCACCGCGCTTAGCCCCGCGCACCTCTTTTTCTTGGAATCTGGGCCAACGCCCAAGTTTTTTAGCGCACCTGCACCATGGCGCAATGCAGTAAGCAATCTGCAAAGATGTAAAAACAATTAAACTATGCAGACTTACCATTCACAGGCGCGGGGGCCGCCAGATCCTTACTCTTTGGAAGCTCAAAACTTTCAAGAATCTTCGCAATCCAGGTCGGCTCCTCTGGGCCGAGGGAGATATTCTCCATCTGCCCATTCTCGCGCTGGAAGGCCACCATATACAACGCCACCCCTGCAAAAGCGTGCATATTGTTAGTCTGCGCACAAGAAATAATGAAATAATGAACTATGGGTACTTACTCTTATCCCCCTCCATGTAGACCAGCATCTCCCGGCGATTGGGCTTCCACACAAGGCTCATGCTCGTCGCCACGAGGGCCCACTCTGGCAATTGAACCGCCATGATATTTTTCATCTCCAGATACCAGGGCTCCTCCGCCGGTATAGGAGATGTCTCAACATGAATGTCCTCCAACCCCCGGAAGTGCATCCGGAGGGGAATCACGCCGGCCTTCACATAAAAAAACTTTTTTTTTCAATCATGGTAAGACTTTGGCGGAGAGTGCAAAATTTTCTTTGCTTGGATCCTGTGTTGGATGGACTAGAACCCTAGCGAGTAGTGTAACTGGTAAAACACCCATGAACCGGTTAACGGTCGGGTGAACACCTATGGATCTGCACAAAAATTCAAAATGTTTGATTCGCACCATCCCCAACGGATTGAGTTGGGAGATGTGGAATCGGTAGTGGTCCAGTACATAAGGAAAAATTTTGTCGCCGGCAACCGGAAGTTGCCGTCGTTGAAAAAATAAAAATAATGTAATGTAACCGGCCGGAGCGTCGGCGACGGTTTCTCCATCAAAAAGGTATCGGGCGTCCCACTCCTTGGGGAACCGAAACCCAGAGGCCAGCTTTTGGAAACTGGCCGGAGTCCACTTCACGCCGGCAATGATGTGGAAACCTCACTAGCAGAAGTACTCTCTGGTCCACGAGTCGCCATCTGGAATCGCCGGAGAGAAGAAAGAAGAAGATGTTAGAAAGAAGAAAGAACAAGAACTCAGAGAAGAATTCAAAGAGAAAGCAAGAAGTTTTGAAAGCGTGTTTGTAACCCTAATGGAATCGCCTATTTATACCCATCGTATTTAATGCGATGGGAAACGTGCGTGAGGCACGCGCAGATTTAACAGCCAACCCGCGCATGAAGCGTGGAGGGCAAGTGGACATGAGAGCAACTCATAGTCTTGAGAACAAAAGGACTTAATCTCTACAACTCCGCGCTAGCCAGAAAGCACTGATAAAGCCACACGGCAGGGAGAAGCGCAAAGAGGAGTTGACCAAATACAAGGGTACAAAGTGGCAGAGCTGTGACCCAAAACCGCTCTGCAGGTTGTGTCAAACTGCGTCGCATGATGAACAGTCCTGCAGAGGGCAGACTATATGCAAGGACTTATACGTCGCACCAACCAAACTCACACCAGCGGCTGTCACACGATCTCCACTATCGGCTAATGACAGGTCTGACACCAAGGACAACTACCATGACACGTGGCTCCACTCACCATGCCAAGCGCACCTCCTGCTAAAGACCATTAATGGTCGATGCAGAGGAGACATAATGGATATTCCTGGTCGTCGGGCCCAGACCCAAGGCCCATCAGCCCGTCTCCTATACACCTCTATTTGGCTATAAAATAAGGATCACACCACAAGGTAAATGACATGTTTTCCAACACTCACTAATTACTTGCTACTTGCTTATTACCTTGCAATTCTCAATACTTATTCTCACACCAGAGTGTGGTCAGGGAGAAAACCCTCCCCCTTTCTCCTATGACGAGGCTAACGGCGTTTCTAGTTTTGCAGAAAGCTTGAAGTGAGATCACCCCAAAGAGCAAACGAGAGATAACCTTTTATGCAGAGACGTTGAGCTGTAACCCAAATATCCCCGGATATTCCCCATGGTTAATCAGTGTTTCTTCAGTATGTACATTCACAATTACCTTTTTACCCTTAACGAAGCCCGCTTACGTTTGAAAGGTATTGATATTATATATATATATATATATATATTGAATGAAGTTATTTAATATTCTGTTTTTAGGTTTATTTGTATGTATCTGATGGATAAAAGATAGGTTTTATTTGGATTTCTATGTTCAGTAGGGTTTATTCAAGGGTTCCCTCTATTCTAACTACATCATTCAAATATATTTCCTCATTTACCTTTACAATATGTATTTTTTAATACTCAAGCACATTTTAATGCATTTGCTAAAGTTAGTTTCTTGTAGGTTTAAATTTGATGATGAGAGAGTAACCAAAGTACATAAAAGGAGAGCATTGGATGAACAATATGGAGGCGAGGAGGTGATTATACGGATAATCGAAGTGATGTTTAAGCATACGATATACCTAATACTTAAATATGATTCATGTATACTATATTATTGTGAAACAGTTATGGCAAGTAAAGCTTGGGTTGAAGAATTCTTCATTTAATTATATAAAGAAATCAAATGAATACATGCTTGTGTATATACGTGAAAGTGAGAAGGATAATATTATCTGCAATGTGGAGGAGAAGGATATAGTAGAGCACCTTAGAGTAAGATGTTTAATTAATTAATTGTGTTTTTGCAGTTTTTGTTACCATACTTGAAAATCACATTATGCACTTTTACATTTCAGATAAAAGAGAGAACCCAAAGAGGCACAATTGTATACATTTATAAAGGTTTTAGTTTCCAATGTTACTCTCCTTAGAATTACCGTTTGAGATTCATAAAAATCTTAGTTTCCTTATACTATTGATGAAAGTAGGTTTCTTGTGAGAAGGATCTTCGTAAACAAATTGGAAAACATATATATTTTGATCTAGTGAATCATGATAAAGTTGGTTGTTTCCGAATCCGAAAACAAACCTCTTTTGCTCTTTTCCAGGCATAATCTTTGGTTATTATCTTACATAATTTAAGTAGTAAAAGGAAGTTGATTGAAACAATTGAAATTTTTGCAGGAGAAAGTTGCTAAAAAATTTAAAGTAGCAGTGCAATGTCAACGACTTTGGATGTGGGCAAAACGCAAAAATCACACTTATCGCCCTCATCGTCAATTGACACCACAGGAAAAAGCTCAGCATGTGTGCACTTTTTCAGATCTACTTTAATCTAGTTCAAATAAGAGTTAATTTGTTGTTCAACGATTTAACTAAATATGTTAAATATTACCAAAAAAATGTATACAAGTTGATCAAACACTCATCGAATCAATGAATACTGTTATATGACCCTAGAGTTGGCATCATTGATTGTTTTTTATATAAATCCTAGAATAAATATTTAGAGCCATTGCAATGGTAGTGACCACTACTATCCAGAACCACCAAAAGACAAGAAAGGTTAAAATGGAGGGTTACCCTTTTCATATTAAAAAATTGACATTACAATCTTGCAATCGTTGCTATTTACCATTGGGCAATTAATTTGCATTAAAACTTTTCTACAAGTTTTGCGTTACTTTATTTTAGGAACAATATAGGGTTTTGCTATTTCATTACTATTTTGTATTAGTTGTCTAATTTGTTGTTGATTAGGTTGGATATCTAGGAGAATATATTAATAAGGATTACAATGCTGAGCTACATCTCTTTTTGGATGTAGAAGATAAAGAGGTAAGATCTCACTTATAACTTTTAGTTTCAACTTTTTTTATACTCATTCAATTTTCTTTTTATATAGTAATACACACAAATCTTTATTGTAAATTTGGATACATGCGTGACCAATGTAGGACTTGCAACCAATTTCTCTGTGTGAGAGGACTAAAGAGGAGATTATGCTTTTCTTCAAACTTTATGATCCATTAAAAGAAGAGCTTCGGTATTTACTCTCTTTTATATATACGAACACACAAAGAATCATATATACACACATATAGAGGATCATGTTATAATTTATTCTTACATCATCATGCTATAGTCCCTTACTTAAGCACATGAACACATAATTATTTAAGAATGACTATCTCTAGACTCTTAATCATTAATAAGGAAAACTCTTTAAAGTAACCTTTACATCATGACTAGATGTTTATACATGCAACCTTGGAATCCTTCCAAAATTCATTTTCAGATTCTAACTACGACTCTAAAAATCATTGGAAAATCAAATTTAAAAGTCAAATACAAACTATGTTTATTATGAGTCAAATAAAGAAATTGTTAGGTTTCAAGTGGCGCAGGGAAAACATAAACAAACAATGCACACATGAAGAATACACAGTTAACAAAACTATAAATAACACAAGAATTTTACGTGAGTGGTCCCAATGGGCGACCTACGTCTACAACACAAGAATTTTACGTGCGACGGAGCATCCATTTTTTCACTTATGTTGTCACCAGCACAAGTGACTCCGCATATGCTACCCGCCGGTTCCAATTCCTCAAGGTTTTATTCCTCGTCATTACCACATCTATGTTCTTTTGACAAACCAACCAACCGAAATCCAAAATTGTTAACCTTTCCATCGCAACTATCCTGTCTTCAACCATAACAATGGCACGAGTTTGAACTTGATGGTTGTTCTATTAAACACTGTCAATCAAACCGTTTTACTCCTACTAACTCGATATTTATAAAACAAACTACAAATAGTTATATGATGATCTCTTGTAGACAAATCTCCACTAGAATGGTGAAATTCACAAAACGGGTTCCTAATAACCAATCAAAATCCGAACTTGAAATTTCACAAACCCAAAAGTAGAACAAAACAAACAAGTGAAATTAACCAAACTAGCTTCCTGTTACACAGTCCAATCAGCTAATCTTTCAACCCAAATCAACTTGCTTAATCGGCCCAACATGCTAGGCAAAGGTTTAACCCAACAACTGAAAGTGTAGGATTTGGTGTGTTTAGACGAAAATTTGGATATAGAATACTAATTTGGTAGAAATTTCGGCATCATAACGGTTAAAACAGCCTGTTTGTATCACCTCTGAATTTCGAAGAATTTCCCCCTCATTTTGGCAAATCCTGATCTTATCTATGAAAACTCAATTTTGTGGAATATTTGACATTTTACTCTACAAAAGTCAGTTTTTCATCAATGCGGAATTTTACGTTTTGGCCCATCATAGCAATTTCACCAACTAATAACAGTTAAGAATAGGTCTCCATGACTACCCACTAACTTTAACACTTTGTGATTTCATAATTTTTAACAGTTCTCTGAATCATTTACCGTGTCACCGAATTACCTGTATTTGACGTTAAAAAATCGAAAAATTTTCAATCACCAAATTTTTTTAGACTCTTGTCTAGTCACATAAGAGAAAAAAATTTCAATCACCAAATTTTTCTGGACACTTGAAAAAATTTTCAATCACCATTTTTTTACTCCTTCGCGCGTATGACATTTCTTCCTAAGCGTATGAGTCATGTGCACGGGTGACTCTTATGCCTGGGCTCCTGTGTACGGATAACTCATTCGCTTGGGCTCTTACACACGTAGGACCTCTTGCATTTATGCTATTAGTCGCGCATGACTCCTGCGCTCCAAGAGGCTGTTTGCACATTTTTCGATCTAGAATCTTCATTTCTTCGAATTTGATTGAATCCACCACAAACATGTACGAAAATCAATTCTAAACACAATGATATCTTCAATTTGAAATTTCATCCGTGAATTGATCTTATATTTGATTTTTATGTCTAAAACACATAAATCATGAGCGTAGGTGATTCAATCAACTGTTAGATCGATTGAATCAGGTACCGTAGCTCTAATACCAATTGACAGTTCAGGATATGGTATTTAGATGAAAGTTTGGATATAGAATACTAATAGGGTAGAAATTTCGGCAACATAACGTTTAAATTGGCCAATTTGTATTAGCTTCCAAAATATACCGAAAGAGCATACATCATTGACAACAATCTGGAGAGAACACACAAGTTCTCTCCTCTCAAATCCAAAAAACTTATGAAGGCCAAGTACATAACACTATTTATATAGGACATGACTCCTGCACACCTACTATCGTAGGATTCGTACGTGCGTTGGACTCCTGCGCACGTATGACTCCTACTCACGTAGAAGTCTTACGCAGGTTTCATGTTATATGCTCCGAAACCTTTCTAAACTCATATATCTAATTAAGATTCAACATACGCTCTATCTAGCTTATCCGACAAGTAAGAAACACACATAAATGCACCACCAACAACAAAAGAATACCCCTTTAGGTTTCTTGGTACCCTTTTCAAGAAAAATATCACCGCACCCCTACCTCTCTCGCTTTTCTGGCCAGCAACCACAATCATTTATCCGGCTAATAGAACCCTGCCAAACAATCCAACGAATTAATAACAAACCTGACATACCAGCCCCACAAATCATTTTGTAAGTGCAGTAAACTGCCTGGTAACTGTAGCTTTATCAATTTTGAGAGAAGACCAAGTCAATCCGCGCTATGTGGGGGGGTTGCGGTATGGAATAGCGCTATGGAGGGGGTACGCTAGGTGGATCATGAGCGCTATGGAGGGAGACTCGGGGGGCCCACATGCGTATCCAACTAAATCTCTTTATTTTTTAATTTATTTTTTCTTTTTTTACATAGTTAGGGGCTTTAAAGGGGGTGTTATCCCACACAGTGTAACTTAATGATAAAGCCCTAACTTAATGATAAAGCCCCTCGCTTATGTGGCGCATACATGGGGCTTATGTGGCATGATATGTCACACCCCGACCCGCAGCGGAAAAGGTGGTCGGGGCATGATTGGGTTTTCATCAAAGCTCATGACATTTATTATAATGTTTCATATTTATTATTTCTATTTAAAGGAGAATCATTACAATCAATAATACAAGTACAACATGTTCTATACATCTTTCAAGACTTCATTATTTTTCTTCTAAGGCAATTTCCTCGTGTTCCTTGCTTCATCCTATCCACCTGTATCATGTGTAAAAATATGTTTTTGGGTCAACAAAAAGTTGGCGAGTGAATCCTATGAAAACATTTAAACGTGTTTATTGAATCAATTACAAAATAAAGTGCATAACCACATATGAGTAAATGTAGATGTAAATTTATTCACAAAACACATAATATTAAATATTGCACACACATACACCAAATGATTGTTTTTGAGGCACGCGTTGTTCAACTCGTCTCCCACGAGAGACTGATGGGCCTAATGAATGATTTTTGAGGCACGCGTTGTTCAACGAACTGATGGGCCTAATGAATGTTTTTGAGGCACGCGTTGTTCAACTCGTCTCCCACGAGAAACTGATGGGCCTAATGAATAATTTGCACACAACTTGACAATATGTAACACATCACAACAAACAATATTTACATTCTAAGTTTAGATCATATAATGGTATAGCACGAGTTTGAATAAGCGAATTAATTTAAGCGACACATGATACACCCCAAAACATGAATAAAAAGGGGAATTTGTAAGAATTCACTCACAGTGGTTGCGTTTTCTTGGATTGATGATGAATGCGCACGAATTTGGATTTAACCACCAGAGAAACTAACCTAAATAACAACATAATGGTTCAGTAAATAAATAGATTTTATTTGAGATTAATAATTTTAATTCATAACCTTAATAGGATTTCTAGATTTATTTTTGTGAGTTTAAGGACATTTTCTAACTTTAAAAATATTATTTTTAAGTATTTTTGAATAATTTTCTGATTAAATAAATAAATAAATAAAATGTTGACCGTTGACTTTGACCGTTGACCGGTCTGATTGTGTTTATTATGTGCGCTGAGTGAGGTTCGAACTCGTGACCTCCCGTACGCGTGCACGCAGCTCTACCAACTGAGCTACGTGTATAACCCGAAATATTTCTGTTTTTAATTATACTTATATACTATTTAGATTTATTCAGAAATCATTTATTTTAAAAAGATTTGTAATTATGTCGAACCGGTGCACATAACAGGTCTCGAACCCGCGACCTCAGTCTTGCAACACACCCAGCCCTACCAACTGGGCTGGGTGACTAACCCGTTTATATTATGATTTTTATTTCTCTTATATACTTACTGTCAAGTTCCGTATTTGGGTTTTATAAAAAGGTTTGAATATTGTGACGAATCGGAACAAGGACAGAGTCGAACCCGGGACCATGATTTAAACATGCACACAGTCCACCACTGGACTGTGTGTCTAACCCGGTATATTTACCGGTTTTTATTACATTTATACACTATACAAACTTCATCTTCTTCATGCTTACTTCTCAGAATTCAAACTCGACTGTTTGCCCACATAATTTCGATTCCCAGTTTTTAAACAATTACATATAAATAGTATTGAAGAAAGTTGAATGTTTGTACCGATTGGGCGAGGTGGTTTAACTCCGACCTGAATTTCCGGTTGATTTCCGACTTTGACAGAAAATTCCGGCGAAGTTTATCTTGCGACAGAGGCTCTATCAGAAGTTTGAGGTGAGTGTGATGCTTTCTGTCTGAGCTCTGGAAGTCTTATTTTAGAGTATGGCAGAAGAGATGAAATGGGTTCGGTTTACCGGCGACTTGCAGAGAATTCCGGCGAGGTGTTTCTTGATGAATAGAGACTTGTAGAGAGAGTGAAAGTTGTGCGAGTGTGCGCAGGGTTGAAAGAAATACACCTGGTATTTATAGATTGACAAGAAGCTGCCCAATTTTAGTCTCAAGAATTTTGGTCAAATCTCTCCGGCGGTTACGACTGGAATTGACTGTAGACGTCGGTTATAACTGACGTCGAGGTCGGTTATAACGTTATAGTCAAAAGGAATAATGGCTGAACTCGCGGATTGCCGGATTTTCCGGTGATTGCGATTACTGTCTCGCTGAAGTCCGGATTTTTGATTTCGAGTTTTAATTTAAATATCATTTGTTTCAGTAATATAACAAAGAAGTCAAGTGGCGTAGTGGTAAGCTGTTCGCTTGTTGAACTGGCTGACCCGGGTTCAAAAACCGGCAGCCTCAAATATTTTTTATTCTCTTATTTTTTATGATTTATTAATTATGTTTTAAAATTCTAACAATGTTTATTAATTATGTATCGTTTAAAATTAAAATAACCAATATATACGCGACGAAAATTTTGACTGACTATTCGGTTAATAAACGAAGCGGGTTTTGGAAACCCGTTTTTTTACGGATGTTACAGTATCCCCTACTTTTAGAAATTTCGTCCCGAAATTTAAGTAATAGTGGTATATTTGACTTGTGGAGAGGGTGTTTTAATTTGACAATTACATAATCAGAAGAGGGTGAAAGTTTAAATTTTATTGGAGGCGGTAACGTTCCTAGTAAGGGTTGGATACCCTGCTACAGGAATCGCTTTTTGATGCCTAAGATAAGGAATATTGATAAACAGAGTTGATTGACTAGGTATGATCTCATGCACAAGAGTTTTGAGAGAATCGATACGTTTGGAAAGATAAGGTTATATCCTAAACAAAACTTCTACCACTAAAACCTACATGGAACCTCTCATAACCGCCTGACAATGCCTCTGATCCTTTGGCAAGAATACTTATATATAGGAAGTACCAGCGGCGTATCCACCATATTCTTTGTCAAATTTTCATTGGCTTTATCAGTAAGTTATGATTAGTTCTATGTGACTCTATAAACAAACACAACAACCAAAGCTTGAGTCTTAATTCTGAAAGTATACATGTTTGAATGATGACAGTACCTCTCTCGTTTGTTATGATGAACATGTTAGTCTATGTAGAAGTGAGACACAACCCAACTTCTTTGAATGATGAGATCGAGATACGTTGAGATGTATGATGATATGAATGCTAAATCAGTGAGTATAACACAAACTTCAACCATGACATTACTAAATCCTACATGGAACTTCTCATAACCGCCTGACAATGTCTCTGATCCTTTGGCAAGAATACTTATATATAGGAAGTACCAGCGGCGTATCCACCATATTCTTGTCAAATTTTCATTGGCTTTATCAGTAAATTATGAGTAGTTCTATGTGACTCTAAAACATAAACAAACACAACAACCAAAACTTGAGTCTCAAATCTGAAGGTATACATGATTGAATGATGACAGTACCTCTCTCGTTTGTTATGATGAAGGGGTTAGTCTAGGTAAAAGTGAGACACAACCCAACTTCTTTGAATGATGAGATTGAGATACGTCGAGATGTATGATGATATAAATGTTAAATCAACGAGTATAAAACAAAACTGAAATAGTAATTCGCATTAAGATTCTTGGATAAATTTCCAATTTATAATTGAGATACGTGAAGATTGAGATAACATAAAAAAAACATAAAAACTAAGCGGTTGGAGTTGAATCTTGATTTTTTGTGAAGAAAACTAGTTGGGTGGTTCGTTTTGGCCGTTATTATCTTCAACAGGATTGGCGTTGATGTTGTAAGCTCTTCCTCTTGCTGGTGGCCTAGTGGTTAGGTTTTCTTGATTTGCTTGGTTAACTGGGTTTGCTTGAGCTTGGGCGTTTATGATGTTAACCAATCGAGGGCACGTGTTTCTAAAGTGGGTAGGGTCGCCACAATTAAAACAAGCTCGAACATATGGGAACATGGGGTATTGGGGTTGTTGATATGTTTGGATCATGTTTTGAGTAGGGGGTGAGGTTTGGTTTTGAGAAGTGCGGCAAACCTTGCTCAGATGACCATAGCGTCCATAATTCGCACATAGTCGACAAGGTAAGGTAGATGGATGGTGATAAAAACAGGTGTTGCATTGAGGGTGAGGTCCAAAGTAAGGTTTCTTATTTGGGTAAGTTGAGTTGGGTGCTACTTGAGTGATTGGGATAGCTTGGAGGGGTATGGCCTGTGAAGTTGGTTGATTGTGTTAGGTGACAGCGAAAATTTGCCCATCTCGTTTTCTCTTAGAAATGGGTTGTGAAGAGGATTCGGTTCGGGTGGAGTTTGAGGTTTCAGTTGATGTTTTATCCTTCTTCTTCTCCTCCGTGAAGTCTTTATTACGTATGCGGTTTTCGGTGAGCTCTGTAGCTAACTCCATTGCTGCTTCCAAAGTTGCAGGTGTGGTACTTATTACAGAGTCTTGAATTTTTGAAGGAAGACCTCAAATGTAGTGCTCGATCAAACGGTAGAGGGGAGTGAACAAGTTGGGGACCATCTGATTTAACTCAAGGAATCTCTTGTTGTATGTGGTGTGGTCGCTCTCTTTTTGTCTCAAAGAATAGAACTCATCTTCCAATTTCTTGATTTCGGTTCTTGGACAGAACCATCTTGTCATGATTTCCTTCAACTCTTCCCAAGTCAAAGTCATAGCATTCTCAGCACCTCGCTTGGCCTTCTCTGTATTCCACCATGTAATTGCTACTCCGAGCAAACAACCGGTAGCATATCGCACCTTGCGATCATCGGGACAGTCGCAATTGAGAAAAGTGTTTTCCATCTCCTCAAACCAATGGAGGAGAGCGGTGACACCTTCAGTCCCTTCGTATTTTGGAGGATCGCAGGATTTGAAATGTTTGTAGGTGCATTTAGTGGCTTTTGGGGAAGGATTGACAATGTCTTGATCTTCTTGGTGGATTGGGTTGACGGGATTAGCGGTAAGGGCCTGTTGAACTTGAACTACGATGTTGGGTATTACGGCCGCCATTTGTTGAGCGATTTGGGCAGCCATGCGCTCGCAGGATTTTCCTGATCTCATTTTTCTACGAGAGAGACTGGAAGACATCTACAAGAAATACGCATCGAGAGTATGAGTTTGACGTTTTAGGTGTCATGTGTCGTATTTAGGAATGAACATAAAATAAATATAGAATAATAAATCTACTACATCCATAGGATGTCTTGGGCTTTGCTCGTAATTGGGCCTTGCATGCCGCCATGCTTCACCTTCGTAATCATGTGGGCCCCCATGATTACCGGGTCTTTCATATGGTTCGCATGTGTTAGCCTGGTAACATACACTAGAACCCGGAGAAAATCGAGAAATATGTATGTAACGTATGGAATTCGGAGTGCATCCAGGTGTGGACACGGTGACACCTCAAAAGTGGGGTTAGTTCGAACGACGTTTGGTGTGGCATGCTTTGGCCTAATAGGTCCTTCGTACTCTCATCATTAGTCCCCAGGTAGGCAAACTGGTCCCTTATATTGGATTTATACGAATGCCAACCTAGACAGGACGTTCCGAATACCGGTACTTGTACCTTTACAGTTACTACATGCCCGTCGTAGAACTCACTTTGATGAGATTGAAAAATGAATAATGCGACAAAATCTTGAATAAGGGAACTATGAGGATGACTTGAAGATGTGAACATTGAAATATGCGTAATGAATGTATATGTAAGCTTGTTATGTTTGACAATAAGTATAACTCATTAAATATCACACAATATGATAGTGGAAATGTTTGCATGCATTTGTATGTGTAATAAATACGAAACAAATAAACATCATGAGTTTGCATGTAACCACATAAGCAATTTAAAATCTAATCAACTATAGTATAGGCTCTAAGGGTCTAATAACCTATCCTATATCCCTATAGTCAAAAGCTCTGATACCAATCTGTCACACCCCGACCCGCAGCGGAAAAGGTGGTCGGGGCATGATTGGGTTTTCATCAAAGCTCATGATATTTATTATAACGTTTCATATTTATTATTTCTATTTAAAGGAGAATCATTACAATCAATAATACAAGTACAACATGTTCTATACATCTTTCAAGACTTCATTATTTTTCTTCTTAGGCAATTTCCTACGTGTTCCTTGCTTCATCCTATCGACCTGTATCATGTGTAAAAATAGGTTTTTGGGTCAACAAAAAGTTGGCGAGTGAATCCTATGAAAACATTTAAACGTGTTTATTGAATCAATTACAAAATAAAGTGCATAACCACATATAAGTAAATGTAGATGTAAATTTATTCACAAAACACATAATATTAAATATTGCACACACATACACCAAATGATTGTTTTTGAGGCACGCGTTGTTCAACTCGTCTCCCACGAGGAACTGATGGGCCTAGACTTTTCCCGGCGGATCTCTTGCAGGAAAGTGATAATCTACAACTTCGATGAATGATTTTTGAGGCACGCATTGTTCAACGAACTGATGGGCCTAATGAATGTTTTTGAGGCACGCGTTGTTCAACTCGTCTCCCACGAGGAACTGATGGGCCTAATGAATAATTTGCACACAACTTGACAATATGTAACACATCACAACAAACAATATTTACATTCTAAGTTTAGATCATATAATGGTATAGCACGAGTTTGAATAAGCGAATTAATTTAAGCGACACATGATACACCCCAAAACATGAATAAAAAGGGGAATTTGTAAGAATTCACTCACAGTGGTTGCGTTTTCTTGGATTGATGATGAATGCGCACGAATTTGGATTTAACCACGAGAGAAACTAACCTAAATAATAACATAATGGTTCGGTAAATAAATAGATTTTATTTGAGATTAATAATTTTAATTCATAACCTTAATAGGATTTCTAGATTTATTTTTGTGAGTTTAAGGACATTTTCTAACTTTAAAAATATTATTTTTAAGTATTTTTAAATAATTCTGATTAAATAAATAAATAAATAAAAATGTTGACCGTTGACTTTGACCGTTGACCGGTCTGATTGTGTTTATTATGTGCGCTGAGTGAGGTTCGAACTCGTGACCTCCCGTACGCGTGCACGCAGCTCTACCAACTGAGCTACGTGTCTAACCCGAAATATTTCTGTTTTTAATTATACTTATATACTATTTAGATTTATTCAGAAATCATTTATTTTAAAAAGATTTGTAATTATGTCGAACCGGTGCACATAACAGGTCTCGAACCCGCGACCTTAGTCTTGCAACGCACCCAGCCCTACCAACTGGGCTGGGTGACTAACCCGTTTATATTATGATTTTTATTTCTCTTATATACTTGCTGTCAAGTTCCGTATTTGGGTTTTATAAAAAGGTTTGAATATTGTGACGAATCGGAACAAGGACAGAGTCGAACCCGGGACCATGATTTAAATATGCACACAGTCCACCACTGGACTGTGTGTCTAACCCGATATATTTACCGGTTTTTATTACACTTATACACTATACAAACTTCATCTTCTTCATGCTTACTTCTCAGAATTCAAACTCGACTGTTTGCCCACATAATTTCGATTCCCAGTTTTTAAACAATTACATATAAACAGTATTGAAGAAAGTTGAATGTTTGTACCGATTAGGCGAGGTGGTTTAACTCCGAACTGAATTTCCGGTTGATTTCCGACGGTGACAGAAAATTCCGGCGAAGTTTATCTTGCGACAGAGGCTCTATCAGAAGTTTGAGGTGAGTGTGGTGCTTTCTGTCTGAGCTCTGGAAGTCTTATTTTAGAGTATGGCAGAAGAGATGAAATGGGTTCGATTTTCCGGCGACTTGCAGAGAATTCCGGCGAGGTGTTTCTTGATGAATAGAGACTTGTAGAGAGAGTGAAAGTTGTGCGAGTGTGCGCAGGGTTGAAAGAAATACACCTGGTATTTATAGATTGACAAGAAGCTGCCCAATTTTAGTCTCAAGAATTTCGGTCAAATCTCTCTGGCGGTTACGACTGGAATTGACTGTAGACGTCGGTTATAACTGATGTCGAGGTCGGTTATAATGTTATAGTCAAAAGGAATAATGGCTGAACTCGCGGATTGCCGAATTTTCCGGTGACTGCGAGTTCTGTCGCGCTGAAGTCCGGATTTTTGATTTCGAGTTTTAATTTAAATATCATTTGTTTCAGTAATATAACAAAGAAGTCAAGTGGCGTAGTGGTAAGCTGTTCGCTTGTTGAACCGGCTGACCCGGGTTCGAAACCCGGCAGCCTCAAATATTTTTTATTCTCTTATTTTTATGATTTATTAATTATGTTTTAAAATTCTAACAATGTTTATTAATTATGTATCGTTTAAAATTAAAACAACCAATATATACGCGACGAAAATTTTGACTGACTATTCGGTTAATAAACGAAGCGGGTTTTGGAAACCCGTTTTTTTTACGGATGTTACATGATAAGCCCCTAGGTGCTTTAGTTCACACCCCCAGCCTTAATGGGGTTTTCTACTCCACCAATCCGCTCACCTATCTCTTCGTCCAACATCCTTTCTATATTTTGCATCTCTTCTTCTTTATCCTATTCTTTTGTCACCAACATATCTGCAAAACCATAACATACACTCTGTGCTCTATCTCTTCTAGGTTTTCTCGAGTCTTTAAAGTAACTTTCTCTTTTCCTGTTTCGAACGCCAGTTTCCCATTGAAAACGTTAATCAAAACACATGCGGCAATTATGAATAGACATCCAAGAATGACCGGAACATTTTGTTCTTTTTGCATGTCATCAAGGAAATCATCTAGAAATCCAAATTTATCCATGTGTATAAGTATATTTTGTATTATTCATTTGGTGTTGTCTCGCTATCTTATGTGTTAGGTGCACATTAAACCTAGTTGGCTTTTGATCCCCAAGGCCTAGTTCAGCAAATACCAAGTAAAGTATTAGGCTAACATCTGTCCAGTGGCGGATCTAGAAAATATTCGTAGGGGTAACGTTTTATAAAAAAATGGTAACGAAATCCCCTACGTCTAAGGTATGTCCGCCCCTACATCTGTCCCTAGAACAACTATTGCATCTTTGATCGTCAGGTCTCCATTCTCGCATGGAAAACTTAAACGACCTGGACCAACTCTTTTGGGATAACGATTGAATGGTAAGACAATAAAGATAATATGATGTATGACTTTATTGTCTACGAATGATAAATGAATCTATTCACCTTGTTAAATAGAATAATTTTCTCCTGCTCACGGACAATCTCTCTTTCTCTCTCTATTTTTCTCTTCAACTTTTGTCACATTTGTGTACAGGTTGTACGGATCTATACATGCCATATCATTGTCGACTTTGGTTCTTCAAAACTGTTGACTTCTTCGGCATCCCAATGTTCACCTGATATTTTTTCTTGCCTTCTTCACTACTTGTAGCTTTTATGGCCTTTTTTATAGCAATGTAGCTAGTTGACCCAATTAATGCCCTCTTAATCCTGATTTTGTAGTAATGGGTATCTTGATGATACTTCTGGCTTACTCTCTAGTTAAGCAATGTTATTACTTGATACAAAATATGAAACATGCTTTTGTGTAATAGTCGCGATTAGAATCTAGGTGGCAGTTGATTTGCGAGCTTCTGATTTCTAGTTGAAGTTAGGGTAGGGATAACAATTGGCCGGATTCAGGCCGGCTATACCCGATCGTAAAAGCGTGTCCCATACCCGACACAATACCCTTCATCTATTATGTTGGATAATTCCCCATTGGGTATCTGATATACCATTAGTATTTCCAAATACATTTTTTTACTATTAAGTTATTGTTAACTTTTATTTATATAACAATACTATAAATAAATTGAAATAGACATTACATACATACAATTTTATCTAATTATATAATAACATTATAATTTTATGTGTATACTTCACAACATAAAAATATAAACACATATTCAAAAAGATTTTTTTACATAATGAGCCTACTTAAATAAATCACTAATAGAAAGGGGCTAAGGGAAAATAAAAATATAAATAAATAATTCGGGTATGCTATTCGGGCAAACGGGTATGTGTTTTCGGGTAATCGGTTTGGGTATCACCTAATCCTATACCTGTCCTATAACCATGAAGATTTTTTAAATAAATCTCATATTCGTTCCCATACCAATCGGGCTTTGGGTGTACCCATCCAATATGCTTCGGGTTTTTGATATACCCGTCAAACTTGAGTTTTTTTTTGCCATCCCTAAGTTAGGGTGATTCCTCTACCCTATTTTTTAAGTATTGTTGTGTGAGTTATTTTGGCGGTTTTGTACTCCTGTGAAGTTTACTTTCTCAATAACTAAGAATTTTGCTCTTGCTCGTAAACTCTTGTGAAGCTCTCATTCTGGTTTCGAATGGAGAACAATGTCTTTAGAAGAATTGTTGGGCATACACTAGCAACTATCCTAAGGGCAAAAGAAATATCCCAGCAACCAAGGAGTTAAACACAAAAATAAAAGAAAAATATCTTTGGATGATTTTTAATTATGATTGAAATTTATTATCAAGATGTCGAACTGCCCTCTTAACGTAATGGATGATTTTTTATTATGATGGTTGTTCCCTTGAAGCTAGGATCTGGCTACAACAATTTTTGCCAGTCGATACATAAAGTTCCGGGGCCCACGCCTGGCTACCCTATGACCTACTGCAATGAAGAACTAACAACCTTTCAGTCGAAGTACTAATGATAAAGAGGATTATTGCTAAAGACACAACCATTAAAGACACACACTTAACTACTTAAACCAAAAGCAATAATTTTATTAATATTACTTTGTTTCCATATGATTTAGAATCCATTACACACCGGATGATGTATGACCCGCTAGATAAATCTTTAAACCACCTGCAATGCATCTGAAAACTCAACCAGACTCGTAGTACTTTTTATTCAGGTTTAGTCCTAAGGTAGCACACACGATTCACCAATTAAACCTACAAATCTTTCTTGCACTCACTAAAGATCTTGAGCCTGACACTCGGAACCTTGTAATAGAAAACATCAACTTTTAAGTATTCGCCTATATTTTGGGTAACGAATTTCTTGCTTGTTTATGAGAAAAGAGCTTTCATGGACTCGGAATCTAGGTGACCTAATCGGGCATGCCATAGCTAGGCCTTTTCTAACAACTTGTGTTTAGACAGACTGTAATTCCCATTGTTAACTTGATCTTGTACAGCCGGTTACTTGATCTCACACCTTTACTAGTAATTTCCTATTGTTGTCCTCCATACCTTACATCCACTTCCAGTACCTTGCCAGAGACTTAAAATATTACTGGTTTAGTTAGGTATATAAGAGACACTAGTAATTTGTCTTTGTTCTCAATTCTTTGCTTGAATTAGGATGGAGCATTTCCCTTTAATCTCTATGTATGACCCATCTACAAACCATACCTTACCAATAACGTTTTCGTTTTCGTTTATTTCCGAGAAATACGAGCGCGTACCAGTCATGCGATTAGAAGCACCGTTGTCAAGGTACCAAACTCCGTCTTCTTTTGGTTCTGATTCATACTTCCTCACGGTTACCTTCTCTTCAATCAAGAACACCCTTTCTTCATCACATGCCATCATAAGAAGAGTTGTGTCAATTTCTCGTTGTTCGGTCAGGTTCACTTCGGCTTCCTTACCCTTTCCGTCAGGACATATTGATGCATAATGGCCCATCTTTTCGCACCAAAACATTGTATTTTTTTATTTCTCTTGGCCCTTGTTATCTTTATGCTCTTCCTGTCTGTTCTGGCTACTGGTTTGGTTCTTCTTCCTCGATCATAACCACGTCCAAACCCCCTGCCACGGCCATGACCACGATCATGGAAATTTTAGAACCCTTGTTCTCTCTCGATTGTGGCTCTTTGTAATTGGTTTCTATTCGATTAAGGAATAGTTTACCTTGTGTATCTGACGTGCGTTCTCTTCCATGTAGACGTTCCTCAAACGCCTTGAGTCTTCCAACCGCGTCTACAAACTCAATGTTTTCAAGATCATTGCTCTGTTTGATGGTACCCACAAGTTGGAAGTACTTAACCAAGTCCAATAACTTTAGGACCAAGGTTTCTTCATCGAATACATAACCAAGACTCGTCGAGACCATACCACTCTTTTTTCCTGTGAACTGATCAATGCTCTCGTCTTCCTTCATCTTGAGTTGTTAAATTCGTTCTTTAATGTCAAGCCTTCTAGACTTGCTCTGCCCCAACATGACGTGCCTTCAAAGATGCTCACATTTCTCGAGCATTCTTGAATCAGGAAATCTGAAGAAGAATGTCTTCTGAAACAGCTTCAAACAAGAATGATCTTGTTGTCTTGTTCTTCTTTTCCTAGATAGTTGCACCTGCTTTTGGTTGAACGACTCCCACAACCCTTGATCATCGAAAATCACCTCCACATCAATCACCCATGTGGTGAAATAAGTTCTGATCAGCTTTGGAATTGTTGAGATACCGCGCCTGTTACCTTGGCATGGTCAATTGCCCCAACGTTGGCGTTTGCATTCACTTTGGTCGTGGCTTCGTTTGTCCCTTGTCTTTGTCGGGTTGCATCTCTGGTATAGGAGCCGGTGGTTGCTGGCTCTGATACCCTCTCCACTGGAAAATCCAATACAATAGAAGTAAAGAAAACTAATACTCGGAAAAAAACTCATTCCACTTCCTTTTCATTTCATTTCACGGATACCATTCCTACCTTCCTAGCGGGACTTATAAAGAGGAGAAGACAGCAAGCAGCCTCTTAGTAGCTGCTCTTTGTGACGAGAATATCATTGGTTATCTAATCGTATGTCTTTTCGTTCAACTTTGCCCATGTGTTAGCTTGTTTGTTTTATCGCTTGCCTGCCTGACCATTGTAGTCCCAGCTAGTGTGTAAACACACGAATACACAATCTCTGAGAAATAACTCACCCGGATTCTTTTTCATTAATAAGAAAAACTCTCTCAAAAATCCTTTACATCATGACTAGATGTTTATATAGGCAACCTTGGGTTCCTTCCCAAGTTCCTATTCAGACTCCAACTACGAGTTTTAACAATAATTGGAAAATCCAATAGAATTCAGACAGAAACTATGTTTATCTATGACTCAATCAGACAAATAAAACTTAGGTTTTCTTCAAATCTCCGACCCACTTGTCTTGTTCCATACCGAGTCCGTCCATTAAGGAATTAACCAATATATACAGCATGGAATCAGTATTTCTTATGGTTTTTACATACAGGTATGCCGGAAGCTTTTTGTTAAGCGTACTGGAAATCCAGTTGACATACTTTCAAAGCTTAAACAACTGGCTGGTTATGAACAGGGTGAAGAAATTGAACTATTTGAGGTCAGTATTTTATATTCTGTTTGCTATCTGCTTTGTTTATTTGTAAACTGTTACGTACCTGGATCATCCTTACATATAGGAAATGCAATTTCAACCCAATGTTAAGTGTGTACACATTGACAAAAAGCTTAGTTTTGAAGGAAGCAAGGTATTCATGCAATTCTTTCTTTGTGGTTTTAATTCTTTGTTTTTTTAATTATCTTTGTGTAATAACTTTCTGGTTTGTATGTCTTTATAGCTTGAAGATGGGGACATTATCTGCTTTCAGAAAGTGGTTCATCCTCAAAATATTAAAACGATGCGTTATCCTGATATTCTTTCTTTTCTGGAATATGTTCATGATCGCCAGGTAATTTGCAACACGTCTATTCTGATTTTAGTAGCATTTTTGTACCTTTTCCTTTATTATTTTTTGTTCACTTTTCCTTTTATTTTTGGATGGTTAATAGGTTGTAGGTTCTCATGCTTTAGAGAAATCAAGGGAGAATAGGTTCTATCTGGAATTGTAAGCTTTCCAATTATCAACAGATCTCAAGATAAATTTGTGTTTTAATTTATTAAATTTCAAGTTCTCATGTTGCAGGTCAAAACTTAGCAACTATGATGAGGTTGTTGAAAGAGTTGCCCACCGCTTAAATTTAGATGACCCATCATGTCTATCCGAGATGCTGGCCCATGAAAATCAGGTTATACTTCTATGAATTTTCTAACAAAATATGATTTTTCAGTAATTTATCTAATGTTTTGTTTCTCATGTACAGACTTCAGATATTTTGTATTACGAAGTATTGGATATCCCTCTGCCAGAACTTGAAGGCCTTAAAACTCTAAAAGTTGCATTTCAACATGCTACCAAAGAAAAAGTAAGTGCCACCTTATACCCTTCTATTGGACAAGGATTTGACCTTCATATCCTCTACTGACATGTTTGTTTCAACTAATTATTAGGTAGTTATACATATGATTACACTGCCAAAGCAAAGCACTGTTGGAGATATTATTAGTGATCTCAAGACAAAGGTTAATTTCAGTTATCGTATTTAGCTAAACACGAACATTAAAACGTTCTAGTTCTTTCTTGTCTGATATCTAAATGGTTGATGCTTTGTGTAACAGGTTAGGTTATCTCATGAAGATGCTGAGTTTCGACTTCTGGGAATATTTAACTGCAAGATTTACAAGGTATTTGAGTTTTGATGCTTTTTTTATTTGTTTTTTAATGATGGTTCGACTGGGCCTGTGTCTAAACTTATCTCTGTATATGCGGATATTCCCCCTAGATGAAAAAATTGAGAATCTCAATGATCAATATTGGACATTACGGGCTGAGGAGGTTTGTGCTAAGAACCATGTGTACAATATACGGTCTTAATAATATTTTCTTTTTTCTTTCGTTATTGGTATGCCCATTATTTGGAGGTTAAAAGGAATCCTTTGGTTCCTAATTATATAATTGTTCACATTCAAATACACATGCAAACATGCATCTTTTGCTTTTAATGTGATACATAGAACGGTTTTGTAACTGCTTAACCATCTACCTTTCTCTCACACACTACATCTAAACAACAATATGTACAAGTGCTTATTGTCATTTGGTGTTTAAATTTGGTTCTGTATTGAACACATCCATACAATATGTATGTGTGTGTACTGTAACAAATACTTTGTTACTATTTTTCTTCATCATTCCACTCAAATTTCTTCTGCAGGTTCCAGAAGAGGAAAAGATCCTTCATCCACTAGATCATGTCATTCGTGTTTTTCATTTCATGAAAGACACAGCTCACAACCAGGTAAAAACCATGCACATATGGCTTGTGTTAATATGCATAGCATGTTATTATTTTCATAGCTACTTATATTTATGCATTTATATTTATTGCTTTGTATTAACAGCATGTCCAAAACTTTGGAGAACCATTCTTTCTTGTCATTCGTGAATATGAGACTTTAGCTGATGTTAAAGTACGCATACAGAATAAATTACAGGTTCCAGACAAGGAGTTTACAAAGGTATTTTTATCTACCATGAATAAGTTCCTCCAAAACAAAACACACCTTTCAAAAATAATCCAGAAAAGGACCTGTTTGTCACATAACATATTCTATTTTTTTAGTGGAAGTTCGCGTTTTTTTCTTTGGGTCGTTTTACATACCTTCACGACATGGATACTGTCTCCACCCGCTTCCAGGTCTGCATATTTTCTCTGGTTTTCTTTTTGACACACACTTAAGAAGTTTATGGTATTTGTATTCTCTATATGTGTTAAGATGTGCTATTTTGTTTCTTCTGGTTTTAGAGGAGAGATGTTTATAGTGCTTTGGAACAGTACCTGGGATTGGAGCATTCTGATAACCCCTAAGTTCGTTAAATGCTGCAAATCAGGTACACGAGTCTCTTATGATTCCATAATAACCACATCTTTATGTTAATGATTTGAAATTCTGAACCACCTATATTACAATATCATTTGACTTGCAAGTTCTTTTTAGTTTTTATATCCAAATTATATGTGTTTTAGTACTTAGTCAATGATTTTGGCAATTGAGGAAAATGGTTTTGGTATTAAATTTAACTCATTTTACATACAACAGTCAAATGTGAACTCTTTTTTATGATAACTTTAGCTAAAGAAATAGAAATTTAAACCTTTCTGGTGAACACTCCTGTCCAGATGTATCCATTTCGACCCCTTTACTAAGCAACGGGTCGATTTGGGTTATGTTTCATCTCTAGTGAGTCAAAACGGCTAGAGTATACCTAAACGGGAAACAAGTCAAACAGATGGACATGTAATTTAATGCATTAATCTCTTAAATGAAAATATTCATAAGAAGGTGCAATCATATTTGATTCATGAATTGTTTATAGAAAATTGGTTCTTTTGAGAAAAAAAAGGTGTTTCGGTCAAAACAAACAAAAAATCACATGTTTTTGACATTATCATTTTGACCCATTACCTGATCTTCCCACTTGTATATAACTCTAATCTAAGCAAGTTATGAAGTCTAGCAGCTAACGGTTCGTATATGCAGAATGGAGACATATGAGAAAGCGGTAAGAATGTACAGCTAAGCATCTGGAGATGATGGTATGGTTTTGTTAGTTGTATATTTCTTTGTGAAGAAAAGTAATAAGACCGTTGACATAGAAACTTACATGTCGCCTCACAGTGCAAAGCATCCATCCATGGGTGAGATACCCACATACTGTTTAGGTGATATTTCTCATCTTCCATGGTTGTTTCCTGAGCTCGCATGAAATTTTGACAATGGATGCATACAGACTTGTCTTTTACTTTTATAGCATTTTATTTTCCTACATATTTCTGTTTCAACTCTATATTATTGTCTTGTGGAATTGAGGTGGAACTTCATCAAATCTATATTACTTTCCACACGCTTTGTAAAATCGTGGTGGAACTAGTTTTCCGGTCAATAATTAGCGACCCATTTGTCACACCCGAATTTTAACGTTGCGGAAACGCGAAGTGTGACCAGAGTAGTTATCGTTGCATTCAATCGAATAAACAAGAATTATAAAAGATAGTAATATGTTCATCCCTATACTTTATTAAAGAACTACATTTACAACCAACATCTTGTTTTAAAGACAAACTACAACTTCAAACATATTATTTAAAGTTTGAACACAAGTTTACAAAACACATTACAAAAACTGGATGACATCTAAAGCTTGACTTCATAACAACACTGACTTGTTTTCCAAAGCTGTCCACTAGTTACGTGTAATACATATTAGGTTTGAAAATCGTCAACAAAAGCTGGTGAATTCATGTATTTAGTTTTATATCAAATGAATCTTTAAAACATTTGAAATATTAAAAACCCGGTATGTAAAGCGTAAATGAAACTTGAAAGATCATTAATGTTTTGCAAGAACACTGATATGTATGCCGAAATAGGAGGTAACCAAACCTTGACGATCATTTGTGTCCGAGACACTCGGTTTAGACACAAAAACACTCTTAACGATCTGTTTTGTTGCTGTTAAGAGTAGGGCTCGCCAAAACCCAATAGATCTATCACTTTGTTCCTCGGTACTTGATTATTCACTAATGGTCCCTTTATATTATCCTATCCGCATGCGATCTAAAATATTTTCATTTTCTAGCTTAATCATACCAATTGTAACATGTATATTTCCACGAGCATTTAAAACTATAAAACGTAAAAATAAAAAGAGGAAACATGAACTCACAGATTTGCGTCCTGTGCAAATCTATAGAGGACGCAAATCTCTAGGTGATGTCTGATTCCGCGTTCGTGTCTCAACCTACAAGTGTTCTATTCTCGTTAGACACTTAGGTTTATTTGGTTTTCGTACAAGTCTTTCATCTTGAATTCGTAATTAAACTTGTATTTGTTTGTTTTTCTTTGTTTGTAAATATATATTTCACACACACACACACACACACACACACACATATATATATATATATATATATATATATATATACTATAGTCTTTTTTTTTGAATGGACCTAGCCCATAAGTTAAGTGTAAAAGCCCAATTCATATGTTTTGTATGTATGGGCCTAGCCCAATAGAATTTGTATGTGTAGGCCTAGCCCATTTAATTGTATAAGTATGTCTAGCCCAAATGAATTATATAAGAGTGGGTGATTTATAAAGTGGGCCTAGCCCAATTGGTTTATAAAAGTGGGCTTAGTCCCATTTAATTTATAAAAGTGGACCGAGTCCAAGTTGATTTTTAAAAGTGGGCCAAGCCCAACGTTTATGTAAAGGGGCTTGGTCCATATTTAAGATTACTTGTATTTTTAAAAAAATTTAGTTTTTATGAAAACTATTAAATATTTTATATAACTTATTTTTATAAGTTCTAGTATATATTAACTTTAGTAAACACATATATATTTCGTGTGACGGTTCGTATGTTCGTTTCGATCGTTTCTTTCGTGTCATTCATTTTGTTTGTTTTGTTCCTCTCGTTCGTTTCGTCCGTGTCGTTCGTTTCGTACGTTTTGTATATATTATCCGATTTGTCTGATTTATTTGTTTTGTCCAAGTTTGGACAATATATGTTATACTTGTCAAATTTCAAGTATTTTTAGGTTTGTATTTTGTAAGTATTTAAATTAGTATGTATTTCCTAAACTTTTATAAATACATACAAATAAATACACACATTTACATACAAATAATTTTTGGTAATTCAAATATATATTTCATCCTAAATATATATTTAACATATTTTTAGTTTAAGAAAAGTGTAGTGATCTTTAATCTTAAATATTTTTTTTACCCAAAACTTGTATAATCATGATTAAAGTTTCTAATCATTTTTAATCAAAATAATCTTTAGTTTAAATATACTTTAACCATGATTAAATTTTATAAAAATTTTGTCATAGTTTCCATAAACTATGGACTTTTCCCATGTTTTAAAAACATCATTTTATGTACTTTTTCAAATCAACAATTTTCCAGTCTTCCAATAATAACAATATAAAATAAAAATCTTAATATGGAGCATTATGAACTTGTATGTAATCTTGTCTAGTTCAAAAATCATGTTTGAATATGTTTGAATGAATGTTTCATCTTTACTTTTACTTACATATTCATGTAACCTTTTCGGTTATACAAAATCTTATGTAAACTTGGTTTACATATTTTTAAGTCTTTATTTTTATAACATGATTTTTATATCAACTATACATTTCATGTTTTATAAAAATATTTTTAAATAAGATTACAAGTTCATAATATTCATATTAATATGGATCTTGTTAGATCTAAACATACATATGTTTAGATCATACATTTAAACATGATTTTGCAAGATCAAGTTTACTACATAAACACAACTTCATAGATTATCAACAATCATTAAAACTAACATATAATCATATTAGTTTGTTTAGTTTTTGTTGGTGTTTCATGTGATTTATAGATAAGCTTCAAGATGATTACATGTATATTTGTGTTTAAATATAAAATGAGAAATGTAAGTACAAGATTTGAAGCTTACCACTAGCACTTTGTTGGATGAACAAGTAGAAAAGATGATGAAAAGATGAAGATTCAAGAGCTTACAAGCTTGAGAAAATGCATCAAGTGTGCTTTCAAGTCTAAAATGCCTTGAATTATCTTTGAATCTCCATGTATGAATGAATTTATAGTGTTTGGATTTTAAAAAGATGAAGGTGGTGGTGTTCTTGGCTGATTTCAAGGAGAGGAGAAGAATATAGCTTTTGTTTGAAGTGTTGTGAAAATGAAATGGAAATGAAGATGGATGGATATAGTCATAATCTTCTTAACTCCTAGCTTGCCACTAATCATGTTTACATTGACAACAACTCATAAAAAAAGAGTTAGTGGAATGCCCACTATGACCAATTTTCCGGGGGGGGGGGGGGGGTGGTGGTTAGTTTGGTTGGTTTTCAATGGTAAGTTAATATTTAGTTAGGATTAAATTTATAAACTTTGTTATATTTATATAACTTTTATAAATTTAGATGATCTAAATTGTTAGTTTTTATAAAAACTAACAATCCAACTCATTAAAGTTTGTTTAACTAGTTCTCTAGACTAGTCATTTTATTGTTCGAATGATAGATTCGGCCCATGTTTCGTGCCGGGTCAATTACCGGCAATTTATACTACTTATTCGGAATTGTTTACATACCTATCTTTGTGATATTTTTGATGTCCAAATCTAATAGCTAGTTACTTAAATTTTGCTATTTTGATCATAGTTTTTGTACCGGTTTTCTTATCAGGTAACTACCGAATGAGTTATGTAGCTTTAAACAATATAGTTTATATAAGAATTTTGTGTTGTTTTTAATACCCTATATATTGTTAATGATAAATAACATTTATTTTTGGATTTTAGACATTTGTCGTTTTGTTCTACGGAATACTGTACATTTCTGCAGAATTGTTGAATTTGTCTGCAGACAAGACAATTTAGTGTTTATTTAATTTTTCTGGAAGTATTATGTCGGGCTGTACTGCGACTAGTTCTGACATTAATAGTGCGTTCGTATTTCTGCCGCTAGTCTAGGATATAGTTTTGTACTATTTAATTGTGGCGGATTTTTTATCATACTAAGCTATTGTATTGTTCATTCCTAGACTTTTAAGACTTAATTAAATAAAATAAAGTCAATTATGTGAAAATAAATCATATAATAAATATTTATGTTGTACGGAATTACCGGTATTTTTGCCGAGTCTCACATTAGCCATAACTAGTGTTGGAGACTAATTCCAAGTTTCTAGTAGTTACAATCCAGTGTGGAGTCATTCAATAGTTAGCGAGTGGTTTGAATAATATGGATTGTTAAGTCATTTAACTTATGTTTAGTGTTTTTTGATTAAGTCTTGTGTACTGTTGTAAGCTTGTTCTATATAAGCTCTCTTATGTATCAATACTAATTATCTTGTTTGCCGTAGTTGTTTCCCTTTTACCAACATTTTCGTAGGAGTGCAGTTATTAAATTCACAAAATCTAAATCTTTCTGAGAGTAGTGGTGGATAAAAAAAACTTTTTTAAAGGCTGCGAAAAGTTTTAAAGGTTTGTTTGTCTTTCGATATATAATAATTTTTTTGGTTCAATTCCGATCAAATTGGATCGGGTCAGGTTGGGTCATAGACAGAATTTTATATAATAACTAAATGTTTTAGTTGAAGTTTATAATATGTATTTTTATGTTTATCCATCCACATATATTATGCATTATTGATAACTTGTGCAAGATTGGATCACCAACATTCTCTTCTAATATTTTCTTTATTTATTGATTTTATGTATACTTATTTATCGATATTCAATTGGTGCTTGATTTTAGCCCCTTTTTTTCTACCAAAGCATCTTAAAATATATTTATTTCGTATTAATATTACAGGAAAATTTGAGACAAAAATTATCTATCAGATGTATAAATTACTTTAATAGTTTAATGATAAAAATATGATCAAATTAAAATATCATCATTAAATAAAACAAGTACCCTAGATTTTTTTTAACGGCATACCATTAGGATATCGCTAACCACATTAGTGGTTAGTATGTTAGTATCACAAAGCCTTTATTAAAACTCCCTTGCCTGGACTTGAACCTAGGATCTTAAAAAAAGCAAAACTTCTCACCTCCCCCTTAACCATTAGGCCAAAAGATTATTGGTTATAACCTAGATATTATATAGGTAAATTTAAACAAAGTTACTTCACTTAAAATAACACATAATAAATATAATATATTAAGAGCATTCACACATTTTTCATTATATTTTTACCTTATATTACACAAAAAAATTACATTTTCTCTCTTATTTTCAATTAAATAATATTTTTTATACATTTACCATTACTTTTTCTCTCTCCTTCACTCACAACCACTTTCAAAATATATTAAAAAATTATAATGGGTGAACAGTGATCTCTCAAATATAAAGATGAATAGTAACATTTTCTCTCTCCTTCACTCACAACCAATATTTATACTTCTCATAATATAAAACTTGAGTCACACAATTTGATGAAAGGAATGTGAATGCTCTAAGGAGTGTGGTTCTTGATATTTACATGAGAGAAAACAATAAAATGCTAAAAATTAATGTATGATGGTACAGTTTTAAGAAAGAGAGTCAACAACCATTATCTCCACCATCATCATCTTCCTCCTTTGTCTTTGTGTTTTCTTCGTATCCTCTAATGACTTCAATGGTTTTAAGAGAATTCAACATACCCTCAAGCAATTTCTCACAGATCCGATGAGTTCAAGGGGGCAATTGTAAAATTTTATGGGGTGCGGTCAGGATTTCCACGCTGATATAACATTAAAAAATTTCTTTTAAGGGGTGCAACCGCCCACCCACGTCAAAGCGTAGGTCCGCCCCTGAGTGAGAGTGTATGTGGTTCAAGTCTCGATCGATACTCAAACGAACAGAGTATTATGACTAACTCCTACAATATTATTAGATCAAGAAAACTACACAAAAACTTGATTCTTACAATCCAGGATTTCTCAAATAATTATCCTAAAGACATCTAAACCTAACTCGTTTAGGATGTTAGATTATATCTAATCAATTAACTAAGATATGATAATTATAACTAGTTATTAAATCTTAATCACATTAATAACTATCCTTGAACCTTGCATGCCAATTTAGTTACACAACGAGAAATTCCTAACAGTGGTATCATCATGGCAAGTATTTGGATCATCTGTGCACATTCTTCCTACATTCAAAGGCGAAATCTACATTACAAGAAAACGGGCAATAGAGGCGACTGTTGTCGCTGCTAATAATCCCGATCGTCGTTGCTATTGGTAATAACGGCGACAAATCATCGTTACTGTAAAGCCGCTATTGATGGGACGCTATTGACCACACGTCGCTGCTATTCGTCCTTGTTGCCGCTATCGGTTGTTGACCTTTAGCAGCGACACTTCGTCGCTAATAACTTTCGTCGCTATTACTGATAAGTATTAGCAGCGACATGCCGCTACTAAAAGTCTTTTTTTAATAATTTTATTGCTTTTACAATATTTCCTGGCTTTTACAAATATACAAAACCTACCAATTTCACATTTTCAAAAACACACAAACAAACTACATAAACACAACAAACAACATAAAAACAATAATTATATGTTCGCACACACTAACATTCATTACTTAAAAGTTAGTCGTTTAATTCGGACAAAACATCCTAAAATTGCATAAAACATGAAAAACCAGATCATGTCGTCACCTTCATCGTTATCGAAAATGTCATCATCAACGGCCGAGGATTGCTTTCCCCTCGAACCGAGATAGTCTTCAAGGCAGCTCAAAAATAACGGGGTTTGGAACAACCGCGAAACAAATTCCTACGATAAAAACATATTAAAACCCAAATTAGCACATTAACATTCTACTAACATAATATATACCATAGTTACCAATTTCCTAACAAAGCTACTAATATAACCCAACATTTACCAAAGTAAAATATGATAGTTTATACCACGGAATATTGACGTTGACTTTGAGACTGCGCACCAACATTAGAGGGCGTATGGAAGGTTTATGCCCAATCCCTCGGAACCAACCTCGCCGATCACCCAAGACCTTTTGAAACGAGGCAACCTTGCTCGGCGGTTGACAGCTACCGCCTTCTTCGTCACGTTCGTTTTGACCCATAATCTCTTGTTCCAAAGCTAGCTGTATTTTACGAAGATGATATATATATATATATATATATATATATATATATATATATATATATTATATATATTATACTTCAAGTACTTACATAATTCCACTCAGCTATTGTGTCAAGCCAATTCCCATCTTTATCTGTGTCAATTTTTCGGTACGTATCGAGTCGTTTCAAACCCTATTTAATATTAAAAGTTAGATTAGACGTTAAATAAACTCACACATACACACATGCATATATATAAAGCATTATGTTTTTGTAGGCGGTGCTACTGCGTTTACGGCTGTATAATGGCTACGAGAAGGCCGTAAACGCAATGGTTTAACGGCTGAAAACGTAGCAGTTAACCGATGTGTTTACGGCCCGTTCGTAGCCGTAAACGCAGCCGTTAATGGCTGCGAACTGGCCATAAACGCAACGAATAGCCGCTGCGTTTGCAACCTATTCGCAGCCGTTAAATGGCTGCGTTTACAGTCGTAAAACGGCTGCGAACATGCCGTAAACACGGCCCTTTCGAAGCAGTAAATGCAGCCGTTTAACAGCTGCGAACGGGCTGTAAAGCTGCGTTTGTAGCCGTTAAACCGCCGCGCTTACGGCCTGTTTGCAGCCGTTATACGTCCCGTTCGTAGCCGTTATACGGCCATAAACGCAATGGATAACCACTACGTTTGTAGCCGTTAAACGGCTGCTTTTAAAGCTCATTCACAGCTGTTAAACGTCTGTGTTTACAGCCGTTTACTTTATAAAATATGTATTTTAACTTATTTACCTTTAGGTGGTTAGTTATGGCATCCCTATGTGATTGTCTAACATTGCGCCAACCCATTTTTTCGAATAGTATGGTGCGTCACATGTGCATCCCGCCTCCCGTGCAAATAGATCATTTTCTTCACCAAAAGGGGTATAAGTTGCTTCCCTATCAAACTGAAGAGAAATAGGCCCCTCTACTTTAACCCTATTCCGAAGCTTTTCATTTTTCCCTTTTCCTCTTACTCTCCTAGTAGGAACCGTTGTAATTAAAGTTAAAATTAATTAATGACAACATTTTTAATTAATGAAATAAAATTACTAAAAAATAATTTATAATAATACTTACCATCAGTCTCGTGAGTTCCGCGGCGAAAAGTATACGGAAATGGTGGATCCCCGGCACCGTCGTCGCCATGTCCCCGAGGGACCACATCAACCATCAAATAAACAAGCACAAACCACAGAGAAAACATATTTCCAAAAAAAACTTACACGTTACAACAAGTTTCTATCAAATACAATTAATAAAAAGTACAACAAGTGTAACTCATGCAAATAAAGATTTCGACAAGCACTTATCAAATAAGAATTAAATTAAATTACAACAACTCTTCTTTTAATCAAACTCGATGTCATAATCGGGATCGTCTTCATCATAATTAGTCTTGGCCTCCAACACTTCATCGATGGTGGCCGTTGGCGGATTAACTTCAGTTGCAGGCTCACTCGTAGTAACATGAGAAGACCCAAGTTGAAAGTATTGGGTGAGGTCGATGACAAGTGGAGAATCAGATGAAGAATTGTTGTGGACAACGTCAATATCTTTGGCTAAGTCACTGTCAACATACATACATTTGCATACACATACACACATACATACTAGTATATATACATCACACATACATACTAGCATATATACATACACCCATTAACACATACTTTATAAAATAATTACATACGCACATTTACATACTTACATACACACATTTTCACCAAAACATATATTTATCAAACTTAAACATAATTTATTTTTCAAACCTAAACATAAACTTAGTTTATACATACGTACATACTATATACTAACATACTAATTCACATACATACATACATATTCACAAAATACAAATAATTTATACATACTTGCATACTACCATACACCTACATACACACATACGTAGACTTACATACACACATACATATTAATATACACACATTATCACCAAATATACATAATTTATACATACTTACAAGCTAGCATACACGTGTACATACTAACATACACCTACTTACACACATACATAGACTTACATACACACATTTTCACCAAGTTTACATACATTATACATTTTCACATACATTTACTAATACACACATTTACATACAAACATACATCATTACATACACATTTACATACCAAAATTACATAATTTCACATCTTACATACACATTTACATACCAAAACTACATACTTTCATATCTTTGAACAAAAATAAACATAAACTAACCTTAATTTGAAGTTTCTAATAGGTGGTGACAGTGGAGACGAGGTGGTGGCCAGAAAGTGATGATGGTGGTCGGATAAAGTGATGGTGGTGGTCCGATTTATCTATCATACATACATACAAACACAAAAATTAAAGAGGATAACATATATAACATAAATTATAGAAGAAATTTAAGAAAATCTAACAAAACTAACCTTTTAATCAATCTTGGAGCATTCCCATAGATGGAGAAGAAAGCAGGTGAAGAGATTTGGGGCAAAAGTGAGAAAAGAGGGAAGAAACCCGCCTTTACAGGTATATTACATTTTAGGGTTTTAGGGGCGACATGTGTCCCTGCTATTGACCACTGTTGTCGCTGCTATTGCCCTGAAAAACCCTAGCCGTTAGATCATGCTAAGGAATGAATGGCTGGGGTTCATTTTGGGACACCGGGTTCCGGATCGACAAATAGCATCGACAAATGACCTGTAGCTGCATGGGTGTCGCCACTATTGCTCCATATTCTTGTAGTGTAGCTACAATACTGAGAGTATATATTTGTGTCAAAATTGTGCATGGATCCCAAAACCTTTGGAAGTTTTGTGGCCAGATGGTTTTACGAAACTGATATGGATGTCAATTGCCCGTTTTTGAAGTTTTATGGCTAGATGGTTTCACGAATTTAATATGATGAGTCAATCACATATTTTTTTTGTAACGCCCCAAAACCCGAACGTTTAATTTACCAATATGTTTCATTGTTTTATGACATGAGGTGGTTTAAGTAATTAAGTTAGTTAACTTAGTTAAAAATACAAGTTAATTAGTAAGGAAGGAATATGAGATCAAACAAAACAATTAACTAAACAAAGGGACTAAAGATGGGCATGTTAGAGAGTTAAGTTATTAAAAGAAAAAGAAAAAAAATCTAGTGAATATGTGTGTGCATATGTCGATATACAGAGAGATAGAACGAACTCTCTCAAGTTCAACATATCACAAATTTAACCAAATCAAGATCAAATTGAGTGATGATGCCTTGCATGGAGGAAGAACTCTCATAATCTCATCCTAACAAACATGTGTAAGTTATAATTTTTGATTTTGGGATTTTGTATAAAGCGGGTTGTTGAACAATCCATGAATTAGTACGAATTTAAGCATGAATATGTGTTAGAATCACCATATGGAACATGAGTTATGAATGGTTTTGAGTAATTTGATATTTGAAGGTGAGACCCACCATTGGTGGTGTAGGTGGCGACATGGGTGAATCACCATGTCTAATTCTTGTTCAAATTGATGCATTTTTTAGTATGTGACGTATACTTGTTATTTAGGTTGAGTATGGTATGGAAATTTGTTTGATATTTAGTTGTGTTGATGAATAGAAGTGATAAGTAGGAAGAAAAGCATGAAATATTTGTACATTAGGCTTAGAAAGTAGTACGCATACCAACGATATTTAAAATTGTATGCATGTTGTAGGTAATTATATATATATAATATAATTATGATGTATTGATAGTGAAATATCATGAGGAATATGTTCTTGATGAATTCCATATGAGAAGGTAGTTAATGTGTTATTCGGTAGAGGTATGCTTTAGGAGTTTGCGCTATATGCTTGTGTGATGTAATACACACCATGTGAATTGTGATTTATAAGTAAATGATAAGCATATGAGAATCCTAAAAAAAGGGTAAATTTGGAATGATGTCGGGTTAGCTAAGTACGGGTTATAGTATTAGTTATGAAGATATAAAAATGCTAGTGTGGATGGGATAGATTATGTATGTGTATGTAGTTTGGTGATCAAGTAGTTGTATATGTCATACAATATGAGTATGAAATGCGTATGATGTCAATACCATTGAGTATATAAATAAAAGTATGAAATGGTATGTCTAACAAAGTAATGTATTTGGTGAAAATTGAATTATTGTGATTGTACATGTGTATATAAATAAAATTTACATTGAGTATATGTAATACGGATTTATAAGTGCATTGTGGGTATGGGAAACATAAGTACGTGCTCGGATATATAAACGTGAATGCATGTGATGTAACCTAATGAACAATGATTTAATAAAATATGTTGATGTGAAGTTGTGGGTTTCAATATGTTTAAGGGTGCACGTTACTAATCATGTTATCGTTGAGAATGAACTGAAAAGTCAGGTATGATAACGTTGGGTCCGAGTGAGTTGATGCCGGGAAGTAGCGAATGAGTTTTGAAGGATGATCGAACAAGACATCTTGCGTCGTTAGAATGCAATATGATCTTTTAGCTAGATGTTTATAATATAAGTATGGTGTCACCATTCACTAAAGTGTCGGTTGTTTATGGTGACCGCAGGTTACATGAAACATTACTATATATCACGTGGGACAAGCGGCGAAGTTCGAGTTATAGAACATGGAGTGTACAGAAGGGTGGTCACTTTGTTCGTATTCACATGTTATATCGGTACATTAATTAAAGATGAATGATGTAATATTTTCTTAAGGATCCGTTTTTAAATGGTTTTCGAGTTTGATAGAACATTTATAAAGAAAGAAATTTTATGGTACGCATTTCCGCTGCATCTTTTCGATTAAAACGTGATAGGGTCTTATAAGTTGGTTTCAGATCCTTGGTTTGAGTGAAACCAAGTATGAAAGAGGTAAGTACTTGAACTCAAACCTGTGTGCACTTGTAACTAGGAGCCCGTACGATCCGAGACTCGATCAAGACCCGAAGGTAGAACCGAATGTAAGTATGTATGCGTACGTTTCAACGAAAACTAATTGTGTTGAAATGTGTAAGGTGAGCTTGGATAATTAAGAAGGATGATCCAATGGTGCAGTCTAGAGAAGACATCAAAGCATGAAATTGGATTGTTGTAACTCAGGTACATATTTTTCAAAAATATGGGTACCGGTGCTGAAAAAAAACACTTCGGCGGGAGGGTGAATGTTAAACGAAAGGCGTAGATGTTACCTTGATAAGGTTTTATAGGTAAAGCATAAACCGAAGCCCACTTCTCCTGTCAAAGGTGATGATTACATGATATCACGAGACTTGTATGTGGATTGCGTGCCTGGCCTGTGCGCAAGAAGCATATGAAACATGTGAGGCTATGATAATAATCACACATATGATCGATAGAATTGGAAAGTAAGTAGTCATGTGTGTGTGAAAGGAGTGGTAAGACTCCCAAGTAACTTGAGAGTGTTTTATGTTGAATGAAAAGTAGGAAGGAAAGGTATGAGGCCGTAAGTAAGAATGTACCAACCAAGTGTAAATGAAAAGTTTGAATCCGTAGGTGGGTATGGATCAACCATATAAGAATGAAAAGTATAAATGAAAAGTTTGAATCCGTAGGTGGGTACAGATCAAACTTCTAAGAATGAAAGTATAAATGAAAATTTTGAATCCGTAGGTGGGTACAGATCAAACTTATAAGAATGAAAAGTATAAATAAAAATTTTGAATCTGTAGGTGAATACGGATTAAAAACATAAGAAAGGAATGTACGAATGAAAGGTTTGTATCTGTAAGTAAGTACGGATCAAACAAGTAAAAAAATAGATAAGGAAGCTTTGAACCCGTAAGTGATACGAATCAAACATACAAGAATGACAAATATGAATGAAAAATTAAGTTCATAGGTGAACACGGATGAAACGTATAGGAATGAACAGTAAGTATAAAAAAGAGGGGCTTGAATCCGTAAGTAAATATGAACCAAACACATGAGAGTGAGGAAGGCAATGTGTTTCTTTCCTAATCAAGGTAAGTATAAACCTTATAAGTAAGTGGTGCCGGTAGCCTTGTCGGGTTAAGCATAATGCTTTACTAATAGAATGAATATGTAAGTGTATATATGAACACGTGTGGCATAAGTTGTAACTAATTGATAAAATGTAGACAAGAATGTATATGCAGTTTGACATTCTGAAAAGTCAACCGAAATTGAATTGATAATCACAAAGCAAGTGTAAAGGAATAGCGTGAGAGGTCTGATACATGAAGCTAGTATAACTATTTGGCAAGAGAAATTTTACTAAAAGAAATATGTATTTAAGAAAGTTCCATGTTAGCATGGTAATAATCGACTCATGAGAGTCGGGATGAATAACAGGCTAAAACCTGGACAAATGACTTAAGGATTTATAAAAAGGAAGATTTTCATAAGAAACACTAAAACAATGTTTTGTAAGTATGCCCAAATCAAATGAAATTACTAACGCGTACTTCAATATTTAATAAATGAGAAATTTACAGTTTTTGAAATTGTGCAACTATCGAATGAAATATAAAGTATGGTATATGAGCGGGAAATTTGTGAAAGAATTATGGATGAATAAACACCATGTAGAACGAAAATATGAAATGAAATGTGCTAACAGTTAATGTTATAGTGAAATTGGTGGAATTCTTGGCTACGAAAGTAGTAGAATTGTTGAGAGGATGCTCATGAGCGGGAACTCATTACACGGACGAATGAAATCAATCTAGTATAGTATGGTCTCGTGAAGAAGCGAAAGAATCCGGTTTACAGCTTGTTGGCTTATGTGAGGAAGTCAAGGTTAGTAACATGTTTAGCTCATAATTGATAAGTATGTATTGGTAAATTGAATAATAACAAAAAATAAACAAACGGTAGAAATCATATGGTATAATATGGAATGATTGACTTTTACAAGTCAACTTAGGAAGAAATTTCAAACCATAATTGTTTTCATTAAGGGAAATTTTAAAATTCTTGAATAAGAATTTAGGAGTATTGGTTAAATACTCGTACGATGTAATTGCATATCATGCTTACGTGTGTAATACAAGTTGTATATGAAGAGAGCTAATCATAGAGTGACATGAATGAAATGATTTAGAATTTAACCTAAGGGTGTGCATAGTATAGGTCGGTGGCAAACGTAGAATGATGCTTAACTCTCGGATTAAGTACAAATAAGTGAGTATGGAATAGTAGTTATGTTTCGGTAATCATATCATTACTAAAAGTTCATAAAATATGTACGACCATATTCTGACTTTTTTCATGTGACTAAGAAAGTAATTAAAAAGGAATGTTATTAATGGAATATTGTGGCAAGATCATGAGGAATACCTCTATGACTAATGTAAGAATGAAGTCTCAAACATGATTTATAATTAAAAATAGAAAAACTCGGTTTGTCATGATTAATAAATGTATGAAAACATGTAATTATGCTTGCTCATGAACAAAGTCTTTATGCGAGCCATGAGTGAGTTCTTGAAATAGTATGCTTTGGGATGTATTGAAGGAATAAACTAGTAGTGATAGTATGTGCCTGGGAACTAGCATTTACAAGAATTCAAAGTTAAGGTAAGCATTGTAGCAGTGCATTCTAAAAGTATGTCAGTTGAAGGAATGACTATCTGGGGTGTAAACTTGTCTATAATTTGATAAAAATGGAAAAGGTTTCGGGGACGTAACCTCCTTTAAGGGGGTAGACTTGTAACGCCCAAAACCCGAACGTTTAATTTACCAGTATGTTTCATTGTTTTATGACATGAGGTTGGTTAAGTAATTAAGTTAGTTAACTTAGTTAAAAATACAAGTTAATTAGTAAGGAAGGAATATGTGATCAAACAAAATAATTAACTAAACAAAGGGACTAAAGATGGGCATGTTAGAAAGTTAAGTTATTAAAAGAAAAAGAAATCAAAAATCTAGTTAATATGTGTGTGCATATGTCGATGTACAAAGAGATAGAAAGAACTCTCTCAAGTTCAACATATCACAAATTTAACCAAATCAAGATCGAATTGAGTGATGATGCCTTGCATGGAGGAAGAACTCTCATAATCTCATCCTAACAAACATGTGTTAAGTTATAATTTTTGATTTTGTGATTTTGTATAAAGTGGGTTGTTGAACAATCCATGAATTAGTATGAATTTAAGCATGAATATGTGTTAGAATCACCATATAGAACATGAGTTATGAATGATTTTGAGTAATTTGATATTTGAAGGTGAAACCCACCATTGGTGGTGTAGGTGGCGACATGGGTGAATCACCATGTCTAATTCTTGTTCAAATTGATGTATTTTGTAGTATGTGACGTATACTTGTTATTTAGGTTGAGTATGGTATGGAAATTTGTTTGATATTTAGTTGTGTTGATGAATAGAAGTGATAAGTAGGAAGAAAAGCATGAAATACTTGTACATTAGGCTTAGAAAGAAGTACGCATACCAAGTGTTTGATGAAATGCCTAAATGGCAACGATATGTGAAATTGTATGCATGTTATAGGTAATTATATATATAATGTAATTATGATGTATTGACAGTGAAATATCATGAGGAATATGTTCTTGATGAATTCCATGTGAGAAGGTAGTTAATGTGTTATTCGGTAGAGGTATGCTTTAGGAGTTTGTGCTATATGCTTGTGTGATGTGATACACACCATGTGAATTGAAATTTATAAGTAAATGATAAGCATATGAGAATCCTAAAAAGGGTAAATTTGGAATGATGTCGGGTTAGCTAAGTACGGGTTATAGTATTAGTTATGAAGATATAAAAATGCTAGTGTGGATGGGATGGATTATGTATGTGTATATAATTTGGTGATCAAGTAGTTGTATATGTCATACAATATGAGTATGAAATGCGTATGATGTCACTACCATGGTACACCATATTAAGGAAGATTCATGTTCATTGATTGAAAAGGTGTAAGTAAGACAGTTGACTTTCTAAAAGTCAACGATCTACGAAAATCATGGATAGGCTTTCGGACACAATTGTAATAGTAGAAGTCATGTGTTATGTACTAGATGATTATGTGCTATATATGATGATAATTGAATTTGCGTGGTTTTGGAACAAGGTAACTATTCGTATGTGACTTATGTATGCGGTAATTGACTAATGAAAGTCAAGTAATGTATGAATGGAAAGAAATGAATATTTGTGTGTATGATCATATATGCTAACCATTATATGAAGTAATGACATGTAATGATCAATCAACTCAAGCACGGAGGACTAACGGGTCAAGATGAGGCAAGGGAGCAAGCATGATTTTTCGACGTATAAGGTAAGTGATTTCTGAAATTAAAATTCGTATTATTATTTCCTGTGACAGCAGAATCTTATAAAAATCATATAAAATCATGTATACATCGTATGGAGACGTTCTATATATGCTTGGAAAGGTATTTCAATAAGCTACATTTCCTTAGTTTACATAAAAACTTGATTCGAAAGTTAAAAGGGTGAAAATACATAATTACAGCAGTATGGTTAATTAGTACAGCATGCTGATTGAAGCAAAACGTGTTGCTGTCCTGTTTTTGTAAAATTTATATAAATTCATGTATACATCATATGAAGACGTTCTTTATATGCTTGGAAAGCTATTTCAATAGGCTACGTTTCATTAGTTTACTTCAAAACCTGATTCAAAAGTTAAAAGGGTGAAAATGCATGATTACAGCAGTATGGTTAATTAGTACAGCATGCTGATTGAAGCAAAACGTGTTGTTGTCTTGTTTTTGTAAACTTCATATAAATTCATGTATACATCATATAGGGACGTTCTTAATATGCTTGGAAAGCTATTTCAATAGGCTACGTTTCATTAGTTTACTTGAAAACCTGATTCGAAAGTTAAAAGGGTGAAAATGCTGAATTACAGCAAAATGATTAATTAGTACAACATGCTGATTTAAAATAGTATTAACAATGATGATATAATAGATCGGTTAAAGTGTTTACCCGTTATGAATGGGTCAAACAAACGAAGAATGTTTTAGTGAAAGAATGGTCAAAATGTTTACCCGTCATGAACGTGTCAAACGAACAAAGAATGTCACGTGTTAAGGGTCGAAACTAATACATAAGCATGTTTATATATGGAAAATGGTATGTCTAACAAAATAATGTACCTGGTGGAAATTGAATTATTGTGATTTTACATGTGTATATAAATAAAATTTACATCGAGTATATGTAATACGAATTTATAAGTGTATATGTGGGTATGGAAAACATAAGTATGTGCTCGGATATATAAACGTGAATGCATGTGTTGTAACCTAATGAACAAAGATTTAATAAAATATGTTTATGTGAAGTTGTGGGTTTCAATATGTTTAAGGGTGCACGTTACTAATCATGTTATCGTTGAGAATGAACTGAAAAGTCAGGAGAATGAACTGAAAAGTCAGGTATGATAACGTTGGGTCCGAGTGAGTTGATGCCGGGAAGTAGCGAATGAGTTTTGAAGGATGATCGAACCAGACATCTTGCGTCGTTAGAATGCAATATGATCTTTTAGCTAGATGTTTATAATATAAGTATGGTGTCACCATTCACTAAAGTGTCGGTTGTTTATGGTGACCGCAGGTTACATGAAACATTACTATTTATCACGTGGGACAAGCGGGCGAAGTTCGAGTTATAGAACATGGATTGTACAGAAGGGTGGTCACTTTGTTCGTATTCACATGTTATATCGGTACATTAATTAAAGATGAATGATGAGATATTTTCTTAAGGATTCGTTTTTAAATGGTTTTCGAGTTTGATAGAACATTTATAAAGAAAGAAATTTTATGGTACGCATTTTCGCTGCATCTTTTCGATTAAAACGTGATAGGATCTTATATTTTTTGTCAAAAGGTAATGGTGATCGTAAACCAGAAAAGGGCATATGGCAAAGCTGTTATCGATCAGACACGATTATTGAAATGGTTTTGAGAAGCCTACCAACGAGACAGAATCATGTGGTTACAACGATTGAAGAGGACAAATATCTTAATAATCTTTTTTTTGATCAACTTCTGGGCTCTCTACAATCACATTGGCTCAGAGTTGTTGGGGTTTCAAAGCTTATTACACTTACAAGACACTCAAAGATAAACTCACGAACAGACTTTTGTTTACTGCTTTAAAACCCATGCTTTATTTAAACCTTGGATGATCCATTTTATGACATGTGAACCATTAACCTGCAAACCTGTGACCCGTGACCAGTGAACAATCTCGAATAACCCAACAATCATCCCCTTAATCGATGTTTGTTCACATCACTTTTCTTCACCGTAGCGCCAAACCACCTTCTCAAACCATTTCGACTTTTCCCAGACACCTGACCTTCCCCTCGATCACGCCCAAATTTTATCTACTCGACCTATCCTAGACCACTGACCTCTCCTCGTTCACGCCCAAGGCCATCTCTTACCATGATTTCACTATTCTATCAAACTCTTTCTTGATAAGCACCCCTTGCGTATCGACCACCAACTAGACACTAGCTACCCGTTGCACCGTCTTTGAGTCGCTAAACGAATATCTCAGCCACCTAGCTATTTCGTTTCAACTGCACTACACCCGCTGGTTTTTCTGCCATAAGAATTCGACGCCTCCTTGCGATTCTTCTCCTAGGCAAGAAAGAGTATCTAACAAATAAAACACGATCCCTTCTTCGTTCTTCGATCAACAAAACTGGGTTAACAAGCTCGCTGATTTGGCCTGAATCTCAATTCGTCTCCGCTAGCCTCTTAGCCCCTAGAACATAAACCCTCGAACCACTAACCTGTGATCACCTAGGTTTCTCCGATGACTACTGATCTACTCTGATCACTACACACCAGTCAACTCCGATCGTTGTAGTCCTTTTTTCCCACTTTAATCACAACTGATAGCCATGAGACACACTGGTGTTCACCCGTCACCCCCGTCATCCTAACCGGTACTTTGCCGCGACAACGATTAACACAAACCACCTCTCGGTCTCCATCTTCTGTTATATAACAATCCCAAACCCTTCTTTTATGCCTGCCCTCCACCGACCGAGACACCGCATGCGGCGGAGGCTTCCTCGGATCTTCAAACCCACTTCTCAAGCCCTAGGCTCTGATACCAAATGTTGGGGTTTCAAAGCTTATTACAATCACAAGATACTCAAAGATAAACTCACGAATAGACTTTTGTTTACTGCTTTAAAACCCATGTTTTATTTATACCTTGGATGATCCATTTTATGACATGTGACCCATTAACCTGTTGACCTATGACCCGCGACCTGTGAACAATCTTGAATAACCCAACAAGAGTCAGTTGCAGAGAAGAAAATAGGAAGAGAAGAGACAAGGAGTTTAGGGAAATTTTCTCAAAAATAATTTAGAACAAAGTGAAGCAAACAGTACAACAACATTTATTGTTAGAATGCAGAAAACTACTCATTACTTTTCACCCATAATAAAGCATAAATTATTAGTAAAATTAACTAAGAAGTTCTGAGAAACCCATGCACTTCACATGCATGATGAAATATTCTTCACCTGCATGATGAAATATTCTTCACATCCATGCACTCATCCCCCACCTTTTTAAGCACCTTCCCTGCAAGTTGAAAATGAGGGATATGACTTGAGAAAGAGCCATTTTTTTCCCAAGTGGCATCCTTGATCATACTCCCAACCCGTTCAACTAACACCTCATTCCTGGGCCTGTACTTCCCCTTTAAAGTCACTCGATGGTCTAGGATATGTTCCGATTTGGGACCTTCATTTCAAGCCTTAGAAACAGTAGGAAGGGTTGTAGGTTGTGATGGAAGCTCCCACGTGTGCAGCTTTAACTTACTTACATGAAAACATCATGAATATAGAACTCATAGGTTGAGCCAACTTGTAGAAACCAACCATATGCCTTTAATCACCTGGAAAGGCCCATAAAATCGTGGAGCTAACTTCTATGACACCCTCCTCTCGACCGAATTTGTTTGTAGGTTTAGAGGTTGAGGTAAATAGTCCCCACATCAAAAAAAAGCTCACAACAAAGGCGGTCGGCATTACTTTTGATGATGTTTCAAGCCTGGATCAAATTCTTTTTCAACCTATGTAACACGACCAAATGGTCACGCGACCCTTTGTTCACAGCTTCCACCTTGGAAGTGCATGTTTTGTATGGTAAGATGTTTGGTGAAAATATCCCATACACAACCACAAAGGGTGAAAATTTGGTAACGGAATGGATGGATGTGTTGTAACTATATTCAGCCCAAGGTAACTATTCCACCCATGATTTTGGACTATCATTAGTAAAACACCTCAGAAATATTGGAGTGTGGGATTCATTCCCATTCGTTTGTGGGTGTTAACTAGAATACATGCTCAAAACTAATACCATGTAGTTTGAACAATACTTGCCAAAAAGTATTTACATTCACTTTATCTTGTCACTTGCATATTGACTTTACCATGCCTTGCAATCAGACAACATGATTGATGAAAGTTTTAGCAACCAAGGTCACCTTAAATGAGTGCTTGATAGGTATTAAATGAGCTACTTAGAGAGCCTATCCACTGAACTCGGCACCTTACAGTAGGACATCATAACGTTTATGTTCTAAAAATATGTCGTGGATGAGTAATTTAAGAATGTTTTCAAACTAATGTAAAGGCCCAAAAAATTTCCAATTATAATTGAAATTATGAAACATGTGAATGCCAACGTCACCATCAACCAGAAGCCTCACACACAAGCCAAGGGGTCCGTGACACTCCAATCACTAAACTGCAATCAATCTAACAAACATGCAAAAAGTCATCTATGCTTGCTAGTGGATTTTGGTGTGTCTGCTGTTGTTCTAATAGGCTAGTGTTAGTCGTATGGTGAAAACGAGTGTTAAACGAACGAACAAGGTCCATTTGCTTGGAGAGATTTGTGAATAGACAACCATTTGCTTAATGTGATTTGCGAGTAAGCCATTCTCTAACAAAGGACTAGTGAACGTGCCCATTCGCACGTAGTTATTAGCAATTGACTCTTATTCGCTAAAGGTTTTTTTTAGAGAATGAGAGTCAGCCTTTATATATACAAGTTCAGTTTGTTAGTTTGAGAAATATAGTAGAGAAAGTAGGGAATTGTTGTGTCTATGTGTAAGTCTGAGATGAGATCATGTTTAATCTCTCCGTCTTCAACAAAACTCTATTAGTAATACGTATCTGTGATGGTTCCTAAATGTCTATGTATTCCGCGCAAACTTACTTTTCTATATCAAATTCAATCACTATCTTTGAAAATAACGGTCCTACAACGCTAAGTGAGTTGTAATAGTTAAATTTAAAGTAATTTATTTGATATCAAAAGACTTTAGTTAATTTCACCCGCACCCAGATTAATAAAACCCAAAACCTTGGTGTCCCCACTATATCCTAGCCGCTAATTGCCATACCGGAAGTTACTACCAACTCGGCCCATTATTAGGACTCACAAACTTTCAAGCCAAGACCCGCTCGTCCGCCCCCTATGTTAAACCTCTAGTCAATGTAAATGACTACATGACTAAGACTGACACTCCACATCAATTATACTCTCACACACCACAACATAAAGAACTCAGAATTCACATACCATACCATCCACTTTTTCTATCGCAAGCATCTAAATGACATAAGGTGGGGCATCACCATGACATGACTAACTCGTCTAAATTTGGACATGTCGATATCGTCTACCACCAATGGACCACGTCTCAATTTGGACACCTAGATATCGTCTGTTATCGTTGTCCCATGTCTAAAATGTCACATAAACGCGACACATCTATGTATTCTCATCGCAACCAAATGGTATCGACTGCTAGGACATATTGAACTCGTCTACTACCAATGGCCCACACAAACATATTAAGGATGCTACATCTCAAAGAACATATTGTCACACCTCAAATGTCTAAAACCTCATCAATGACACGTCATCATGGATTAACCATGTGACTCTATTAATCATTGTCTATCTGGTCCCATTACCCCTAAGGATACAACTATTTACTCACACGTATGTTCCTATAAACATATTACATCCATAAATATTCAAATCGTTTTTAGTTACACTAGAGTAATGACTCAATATGTCTAAGTTTCTAACCTCTCATCATCTAGGCATGAAACAACCATAGGACTTTCGAATATTAAAGCTCTACCCAACCCCCACAATTATGATTTAACATTGACCCATAACGGTTGTCCACACCACCTGCTAAACCCAGTTATTCCTCATGTACATGACTATACATCCCAATTGATACCAATGGAGACTAATTAATCCAACAACTCTACTATTTCACATCACTCTTTGAAAGGGACATAGACTCACTGGAAAACGTTTAGTAACATACGTTCTAAAACTCGTCATTTCATAAAAACCCACAAAAAATGTAAACGCATGAAACGAATATATGTTAGCCCCAAAACACATAAAAAAGGGGTAAGAACACACATGGCAATTGCATCTTCTTCAAAAGAGCTAGTTGTCCCACGAAATCATACTTGAACACTAACCTATCATCACATGACCAAGGCTACTACATGCCTCAGTATATGTCTCAGGTCAACCGAGGTCTCACGTAATGTCTATCGTGGTGCCTAGGTGTAAGTCCCGAATAACCAAATCTAACAACAATATCAAACAATCACCAAGGATGGTCGGAATCCAAACTTGGTGATATTCAAGAAAACCGAAAAATAAGACCGAGGTGATCGAGAATAACACGTGAATCACTTTCAAACTTTGCACACGATTCCATTACTTTCACAAGCAAAACCGTCTAGTACAAAGTTCTTCACCTATCTCTCTATCTCTCTCTAACAATGGAGGCTCCTAAGTTCTTCTCTAAAGGCTTAACCCTAGAAATGACATGTTCTTTATATACCTAGGATTTGTCCATGCTCCTCATGGGCTTCCCTTGGGCTTGCATGGCCCACATGGCCTATGGCATGCCCAAATGACCTGTAAAGATCCAAAAACTAATATAAACTAACCCAGATAATCCGTTCGCAACCATAGTCTGTTGCATTAATTTGATGCGCCAGTCTCACACTTTAAGGACCTAACACTCAGGTTTAGTAATCGTTGTTAGCATGATCCCATGCACATGTATGACCAACCCATGCGAGGTGGTTCACACGACTCTCAAACCCTAGCACAATTTGCATTCTAGAGAACCATTACAACTCCCATACATCGGATCACGTTCAAAGCCATCATCATTAAAGTCCAACCTTCAACTAATCCCAAATTGGATCGCATGGTCCCGTAAGAAACCCCAATACCTGGAATCACCCCATGCATGCAAAACACCCATCCCTATGCAATCCTTATCCAAGACCTAATGCAACCTAACCCCATGGTCGAACCCAGTCAAGGTCACCTTGGGTCGACTTTAGTCTCATGAGGTAGTGGTCTCCTAGGCCATGTAATCCAACCACTTAGGGGGAATCGGCTAGCTCCGAACCATCCTGTGGTAGTGGAGGCTCACTCGGCCGACAACAGCCACATCAGTGGCACTGACAACCACCCCTCATATCCACACAACCATTGTTGGGCTCCCTTCCTCGGGCCGTCACCATTGATGCACAAACCCATCTCTAATGCGACCCACAGAGCCCTAAATCATAAAACGAGGAGTTCCAAACTACTCACATAATCACACTTTTCGTAAAACACACTCGAAATTACTTGGAATGGAGCTTGGAAGCCAAAAGATCAAATCCTAGCTTGTTATCTGTCTCCTCGTTGCGCGTTGCCTATTTATGATTCCTTAGTATTGACATTTGTCGATCCTAGGGTTCATTTAGGTCATTATTTCCTAATTCCACTTAACCCATTCCGGTTTGATTCCATTCGCCTTGATCCGAAATTTACACAATTTGGCTTTCATGCAATTAAATTTGGGTCCCCATGAGTTCTTTATATCACAAAAATTACCATCAAATATCATTTCCGTATCAATAACAAAATCCCGTCAAAGCAATATATTAAAGTATCTTAGTGAGCAATATAAGGATGTTAGAAGTCTATCCCATTTACAAGAGGATTCATCCCCTGAATCTTGTTAGATCTAGAACAATCACTATCACTGCTCGTCCCCCGTTCGCCCATGTCTATGGCGTGATCTTCTGTCACCATCGAAGTAACTACCATCACTAAGAGACGTCACCAAGCCATTACTATGTTTCCACTACCAGTCTAATTTTACATGTACAAGTAATGTACTGGAGCTTGCATAACTTTGTCAGTCAATCCACCAGTTTTGGTTCATAACATCGAGCAAAAATCCATGATTCTCACAAGTTTGAGCTTTCTTCAACTCGTCATCACTACCCATCAAATCTTAAGGTAGGAAAATGTCATACTTGTTCCACACCATGATCATCAAATCCTAATGGTTCCTAGAAACTCATGCATAACAAGACATATGTGTACCAGCATAGACACTACGACCGTAACAATTGATGATCTCTAGGAGCTCGTTCATAATCTGTCATATGCCCACCTACGTAGACATTATGGCTATTGTAAGGATTGTCTTCACACCTTGATATGAAATCTGTCAATCATTGTCAACTTCTATGAGCATCTGGTGTTCATTCCAAGCATTGTCTTGCATTGCTTGGTCAATTAGCTTTTCATCCCTCGTATCTCCAGGAAATATGCGTCGACTAGTTCTTTTCATGTAGCTTCCCTTTGTAGGTCGTCACATTACTGAACCAATCATGGTCGCCCCGTGGATAACCAAGACGATTAAACCTCCTTCATGGCCATATCACTAACCCCAATCGTAGGCGAAGGATGCACCGACACAAACCTTCATAACTCATACATGAACCACACACTACACCATCTAAGCATTGCAGGGTAACACCGCGTAAAGACATTCTACTCAATTAACATTTAGGCATCACATAATTCCTACGCCTTATCTCTACACAGCATGTAACTAAAGGCATCCACGAAAAAGGTATACTAGTTCACACTCAATATGACATGTTTTAGATAAGACCACTATAAGCACACCATATCTCTAAAGCACTCTATATAATGAACCATCTACTATTCACATTCCCGTAACTGAATTTACAAACCTCTTATGTCACACTCTTTAATCCTAAACCTAGGAAATGCGTCTACCTCATTATTAGCCACCACCATCCCTCGCTCATCCTCATTGCAACAATATAAGGGTTCATATGCTTGTACCCACACAAGGGTTGTACCAATAGTCACATCAGGGCATCACTCCCAGGTTTAGTACGTCGACATATCAGATACAAGTTACAATTAAGTAACTTCACACAACATCACACAAGATGACCCACTCACTAATAAGGAACGCATAAGAGCAAATGTATAAACAAAACATCATCTATGTCTATACTAGTCCATTCACATAAGATTACATACACGGATACATGCCTTCACATTTACCTCATGCTCTTCTCCTACTGACAAGTTAGGTCTACTCTACACAGTAGTCGACTATAGACTAATAAAAACATTTAAGACAATGACTAAACAAAGTTGTGTTACCCTACACTTTATCACATAGCTACACATAATCACATGGAACTCGAAAGCAACCGACCCCTATAAAATCAACTTAATAACAAAATGCACAAATTTCCTTCAATAAAGTCTGAATCATCTAACAAAAATCTCGTCTAATTAGGTATAAAGCCATTGTCATAATATCTCAGTTGTCACAATCACATAAGGGTCATCAAATTCATAAGCATGCTTGACGCATCTCCATTTGGTCCATCTTATGCCCACCGGACAAGCTCAATAGGTTGTCCATCTAGCCCCCTTGGTGTCACAACCCAACCGATGGTGGAATCATTGAGGCATGAGCGAATGGATGATTGCTCAAAGCATCATAACAACTGAAAATGACAATATTGAATAAACCCTTTTTATTTCATAAACTTAAATTCGTACATTTTCAAAAGAAAAGAAATTGCATCAATTCAAATATGCAAACAAAACAAAACTAATTTATTCATGCGTTTATAAATCCACCTAAGTAGATTTCTTGAACATTATCATCAATTTTCTGCAATATATGAATAATATAGGTCAACAAATAGTTGGTGAGCATACAAGTTTGGTCTATATAATATAGAATAAAATATCTCAATCTAACATGACAATTTGTATACTACTAGTATGTGTAAACTACCAATCAAACCAAGTTTCCACTAGCATATCATTTCCATATAAGGGAACATGCCATATAAGATTGAATACTTAACAATACCACATAAGGGCGGTGTGCTATTTCTATAGCACTATAATTGTTAAGGTAGGCGATTGAGTACACGAGATTGACTTCTAGCATGGATGTATGACAAATAGCATGTATTCATAGATTGAGTATTTGAATAATGTGATTGATTATGTGTATGTGAGTTTTTATAATTTTATATATTGCAACCCAAAGTGCATTTAAAAGAAAAAGGGGTTCGATATACTCACTGTTTGCAAGTGGTTTCCACAAACATGAGATGATCGTCGGAGAGGTTGAAGCACCAAATTATCCTAACAAGGATAAACAAGGTGTGTAAGTACAACGATTTAGAAGTTGAAACGTAACCGGGATTTGAATAAGAGATAAATAATAATAATAAATATATGAAAATACATAAAAATATTATCTTGACTAAGCACTCACTTTGGATACTATTAATTTATTCCTATTTCGTGGGTATTATTTCACCCACTAGAATTCCAAGTGTAAGGAATTTAGTCTAAGATAAATGTTTACCTTTGCACACAATTTTTCACTTGGTGTCATGGTTAGGTTTAATATTTATATATCTTTACTACATAATAATAAATAATGGATTGACAATGATAATCAAATTGCAAGTCTAAATAAGTAAATAACAAAACCTAAAGGCGTTAGTACTTTTATATATTTTTAGTATGTAATAATAATTAATGAATTGGTAATAATGATCTAATTGTAAGACTAGATAAGTAAATGACAAAATTAAAAGAGCTAATAGTTTTATATATTTTTAGTATGTAATAATAATTAATGAATTGCTAACAATGATGTAATTGTAAGATTACAAAGTACATGACAAAATTAAAAATATTAGTAGTATGATTTGAAGAGTTAGTAGTTAGTAGCATGATTATCATGGGTTGGTAATCTTAGACATGGTAATAATATGGTAGTTAATAATATTATAGTAATAAGTTAGATAATATAATAGTAATTAGTAATGGTTAGTAATGTAATGACCATGTTATAGAGGTAGGCTAAATGATATACAATAATGAAAGGTTGAAAGATATAAAATAAAACCCAAGATTGGTCCTTATTTTGGTGATGCACCATCTTTGTTCACGATGGCAAACATTTGGTGACATTCCATAAGGATTCTCCAAGATGGGGAAGTATGAAAACACAAAGAAAAACAAGAAGAAGAGAAGAATGTGAAAGGAGATGGAACTCACTTTCAAGAAGGAAGAATTCTTTGAGAAATAGCAAAGAAAAGTGGTGGAATGAGTGGGTATTTATAGGTAAGAGGTTAGGGTTTAAGGTGGTGAAAAAATATGAAAAGTTGAAAATTGGCCCATTAATATATTTCTTTTTGGGCCTAATGCCATGGGCTTGTTTGTTTATGCATTTCTCTTTTATTATTTGAATAAATTTGAGTTTCTAACATAATTTAGAAATATAGTATGACACAATTGTTGATTGATTGAGTCTCGAATATCGAGTTTACACAACATAAGTTGGATTTTGAATGATTTAAATGTGTCTTAATGATTATATGAATAACACATATGTTTGATTGAACAATTTTGAGAGAGAAAATAAATAAATAAAATGAATTCCATTATGATCATAAGTCTCGGATTACAATGGTTGAATACGAAAAACACGAAAACGAATAATGGAATAATTGCAGAATGTTACAATTGGGCCCCATCCCATGAGCAAATTCCACATAGCCTCCATAGCTCTCATATTCCGGTTCACATTCCTGTTGATAGCTTCACATGAAACACCAGCAATAGAAACCCTAGGCATGGTCAGTCTAAGAAGCGCTAAGATCAACTCCCTCACTACAGCTCTTGGGTGGCGTCTTGCATCCTATGTTGCTCTCTGTAAAGAATGGGCTCACTGGCCTTTGCCTGCCTCTTGATAACGAGCGTAGTGGAAGTCGTACCACCGCTCGGTTGGCTCCTCCCCTCAGATGTCTGACTCCTCGTCTAATCACTCTAGTAATCTTAGTCTTAACTATGATTACTTACAAAAAAAATAGAACATTCATTTGATCATTTTAGGTAAATCTCAGAACATGGGTAGTAATAATAGACCACCAACAACATTGATCAAGTGTAATCGGTTGTCTAAGTTATTGCACTTGTTCTAAACGTTTCCCTACATGGTCACAATAGTATTCTACCTTCCACATAGTAATCATGACAATCAATATAGGAAATCTATCTACAAAGCACGACACCTAAAACATACCTCTTGGCTTGCGTCTACTCGTGATGGCATTCAGTATTTTGGTCCCACTTAAAGTTTATGTCTAGGAATTTACGGATGCCTAAATCCCTTAAAACTTCTGCTTTGATACCAATTGGTAAGGCTCCGAACCAAACACCTTCCAACTAGACATCATCACATCCTAGATAATTATTATAAAAATACGCAATGGCTAAGTAATTTAAACATATTTTCAAACCAATTAAAAAACGTACAAAATTTCCAATTATGCTTCAAATAAAAAAATTTGCAGATGCCAACGTCATCACCCACGAGAAGCTTCACACACAAGCCAAGAGCACCACGACGCTCCAATTAGTAACCTATAATCAATCTAATACATATGTAAATAGTTATTTACCATTAATGAGTTCTAACAATTAAATTTAAAGTAATTTATTAGATATCAAAAACTTTAGATAATTTCACAAAAACTCGGTTATTAAAAGTCCAAAACCTTCATGGTCCCCTTTACACCCCATTGGTAATTGCTCATACGGGAAGTTACCACCAACTAGCCCATTACTAGGATTCACCGACTTTGTAGGAAAGACCCGCTCGTCATCCCCCCATGTTAGACCTCTAGACAATGCAAATGACTATATGACTACGAATGGCACTCCATATCAATTATACTTTTAGGGATGGCAATAGGTCGGGTTTCGAACGATTTTAGGTAATGTTAAACCCGGTTAGATAAGCTTTTCCCAAACCTAGTTGGATTTCTAGTGGGTAAATACCCATTGGGTTTCGGGTAAACCCATTAATCTAACAAAGGTACCCATTGGGTATACCTGACCCAAAACCCATTGGGTAGCTATCGAGTAACTACTAATTAGTTAATTTAGTATTATCACTATAAAATTATATTAAATAATTGCAATGTATACATAATAAAATACTTGTATGTATAAAGAATGGATGGATCATATACATATTTAAAAAATATAAAAGAAATTATATTAGGTATATAATCGGGTAAACGGGTACACTTTATCGGGTAATCGGGTTGGGTAAATGAGTTTATCATCAAATTTCAAATCCGCGAAGAAAATAAAATAAAAACTTGTCACAAACCCGAATAATTGACCCCAAACCCATCCAAATGTGTCGGGTGTCAGGTTTACTCATCAGGTTCGGGTTTGATTATCATCCCTATATACTTCGACACATCACAACATAAAAAACTCGGATTAACAAAATTAAAAATTCACATACCATACCAACCACTTCGTCTAGCGTAAGCACAAATCGTAGACTCAAGAATCTTATCTTTATCATCATTAGATTAATAATTAGCTAGGGCTTTGTTCTAATGGTACTATGGTATTCGATAAAGGTTTAAATTTCTGTTCATGTAGTGAGCGTTCACAAAAAAATATATATAGTTTAGTAGTTGACCAGAGAGTTTGAGTCATCATTCAAAAAATAAAAATAAAAAGCAAGGTAATGAAATAAAATAATCCCAATAAATGGATACATATACAACATTTTTCATGCAACATTTTTTTAAGGTATGGTCCTTTTTCATGCAACGTTTCCAATGGGCACAACTTTCATGAAAAATGATGATACATACCTAAAAGAATATGTTTAAGAGATAGTTAATGCAAATAAAGGACATTAGTGCTGATAGAAACTTTCGAACTAAGGTATTATAAAGTATGTCTCTTCTCTAGATCATGAATAACATATGTGTAGATTATGAAACTTTCTTCGGCTAAGTAGTTAACGTGTACCAAAGGGCTTGAAACCTACTCAAACTGAGGTATGTTCAAGGTATGCCCCTTCTAGAGATTGATGATTTTAGTCTCATAAGTAATAAATGTAGATTTCGAAGTAGAATTAGTGAGTTAATCGTTCAAGAAAAGATTGACCGGTGCGCTATAAAGACATATATATATATATATAAATAATTGATGATCCAACAAAACTTTTCCAACATATACCATATTATTTATTATTTATAAAATATATATAAATGTTGGATTCAATATCAGATCGGTTTGGTAATTTATTTAATTTATACGTACTATAACGATAAACGAGAAACACAAATATATTATAAAAAAAAAATAGTCTAATTGTTTAATTGTTTGGTTTGGATTTTTCAGTTATGGTTATTTCTTTTTTCTCATCACCAATCGTAACTTGTAATTTTGGTGACATGATAATGTAAGTAATTCAAATTTAATATATTATTAATATATTACTTAACACAACCAATTCTTTTATTTTATTTTATTTTTATTTTTTTTTGGATGTTACCTAAAATATAAACTTCTCATTCATTACAATAAAATTGGCTGTTCTCAATACATGACTTCATTCTTCTTATATTCCCGTACGTTCCCTGCAGCCGTCTAAAAAACATATGGTATGAAAGCCATAACCTCCTTAGGGAACTTGTCACCAAACTTGGATAGGTACCATTCTCGTGTGGCATGACTCCTCCCCATCAAATAAAACATTGTAGCTAAAGTGAATACAAATGCGTAAACAGTTTGAGAAATGCAAGAGATTCCCACATACCCCAAGATTTCGAAGAGATAGTGTGGGCATATAACCAAATGAAATAACCCTCCTTGAGGGATTTTGTATCCTTTGTCCCCCTCCTTCCTAAGATTAGCAAGAAGGTAATGGTGGTAAAAGTTTCCAATTATGCCGATCAAGAATAACCCAACTCCAACATATTTGAGATCTACCGAAGGATTCGGGAAATCTCCTGATAGATATTGAGCGTATAGCATTGTTGCGGTGGAGAAGGTATAACTCAATGTGACAACTACTGCAGATTCTAGCCCTACAGAACCGCTATACTTGTGAAGAAACAAGACCTGCATATAAATAAGAATATAGGTTTTATAAGAATATATAAACATCAAAATTATGCCAAAGCACCTGACAAGTTACCGACACTCACAAACTCCAAACACAGCCCTTTCTGTAAACAATGTAATTTCCATTTCCACATCATCATTTTGATTTTCATAACTAATTTATTTATTAGTATAAACCGTTTAGTTTTTGTCATCATATAAACAAATATAATAAACGATGTTTAATTATTACAAATATAACAATATACCATATATATATATATATATATATAGTTTTTCATAACTAATTTATTTATTAGTATAAACCGTCTAGTTTTTGTCATCGTATAAACAAATATAATAAACCATGTTTAATTATTACATAATAAAAAAATATAACAATATACCATATATATATATATAGAGAGAGAGAGAGAGAGTTAAGTTCGCATACAAATACTCTTAACGTACAAAACGTACGAAAGACATGAAAAAGTAAAAAAAAACATGGTGGCCTTTTTTAGTTATTTATTCGTATGGTAATTATCAAAATTACTCTACAAATGATCTTTTAGGTTAATTTTGTTAAATAATCATGTAGGGTAATTATTAAAATTACTCTATAAGTGTAGCAAAATTACTTTACAAGTTTATTAAACTACAATTCAAAATTACCCTACAAGATTATTTTACAAAATTACTATACAAGATCATTTGTAGAGTAATTTTAATAATTACTCCAAGTGAAATTATTATGAAAATGCCACTGCAATTTTTCATGAAGACCTTTACTTCGTACGTTTTGTAAGTTAAAGGTATTTGTATTTGATCGTTTGTATATATATATATATATATATATATAGAGGTTTATGTGAGAAAATTTAAAAGCGTGAGGAGAATAAGAAATAATCTAAACCATTAGATATTTAATCTAATAGTTGAGATCATAGTGGTAATTCTGTAAATAGTGTTGACTATTAAAGTAACTAATTTTCTAAATTAAGGGTATAAAGATAAATTTACATTTTTAAATTAAGAAACTAACATTAATGCACATGAAAAGTTTCCCCTCTTTTTTTAAACGTCAATAACTTTTTATACGTAACTCTTTTTTTTTTAAAAATTACACTATAATAACGAGTGTTTTTTTATCTTTAATATGAGTACCATATTGATATACTTATGTAGAGAAAAAAATTACGTCTCGCTTGGATGTTTTAGTCCATGGTGTTTTTTACTATGTTCATACAATGATGCTTTAATTGTAGGGTGTTATTTCTGTTATATTTCTGTTCTTCGTAAGATGTATGCCTTCAATATAGATGTTGTGGTGTTTTTATGAGTTAGGGTGTTATTCATGTTCTATTTAATGCGAGGACAACGGTTTTTGCATTGCTGTGGTATCTGGTGTCTTCAGTAGGTTTTTATTGCCTTCAAAGAGTTAGGGTGTTATTTCTGTTTTTATATCTTTTGGGTGTTATTTATGTTTAATTCTGATTAAAGTGTTCACTGGTGTTATATTAGGGTGTTATTTCTGTTATATTCAATGTTAGGGTGTTCTTTATAAGATGTGTGTCTTCAATATAACTGTTGTGGTGTTTTTATGAGTTATGGTGTTATTTTTGTTATATTTTTGTTCTTTATAAGATGTATGCCTTCAATATACATGTTGTGGTGTTTTTATGAGTTAGGGTGTTATTTCTGTTATATTTCTGTTCTTTATAAGATGTATACCTCCAATATACATGTTGTGGTGTTTTTATGAGTTAGTGTGTTATTTCAAATTCGAAAATCCCTACAATAACTGCCAAAAATCGGTTGCATATACTCATCTCATAAATAGATTTTATTAGTTAAATTACACTTATACCCTTAACCTACCAAAATAAAAAGGGACACATGCCACCTTCAAAATCTTTCTTATCCTTCTCACACTTATATATATATATATATATATATATATATATATAGGAAAATGTTCATTTGAGAAGAAATTTAATATGAGAAGAAAAAGAAGAAAGGGCATAATGGTAAACCATTAAATAGTTTATAACTCCTATATATGTTATCTTTAATTAATAAAGTAAAAACATTTTATCCTACATATTTTCAAAATTATCCTACACATACTAAGATATATCCTAAATATGTCGAAAATTGTCATTCACCATAAATTATTTTTTCTTGAAAGAGTATATTAAAAAAATGAGTTACAAGTTTAATTAATTATTTAATTAATGACAATTATACATTTACCTATATGTCATTTTCCATAATAATAAATACACGCATTAAATGAAATAAATGAAGAATTTTTATTGGTTTAAAAGTTATTTTTTATTCTTTAAAATTTTTCTTCTCATTTGAACTCTCCACTATATATATATATATATATATATATATATTGAAATTTAAAAAACGTACAGATTTTACAACAATAAATTATAAATAAGGACAAAAGGAAAAGAAATAAAGAAACAACGAAAATGATTTTGTTTTCTGCAAAGCCCCCATCCCATCTATTTATTATTTCGGTCCTTTTGGCCGAGCAATTATTTACAAATACAAAAGTTTTATAACGTAGCTAAAAGAATAAAGTCATATTTTACACCGATTGATAAACATAAATAGAAATAGAGATATCAGTTTCGATAAGACCAATACTAGTATTGATGTTCGATTGCTTCGTCACCATACCGCTATTTCAAATATATCTCGGTTTTTAGTAAAACTGATCGATATCCGAATTTCGGGAAAATTCTTTTAACCACAGCTGTTTATTTAATAGGTGAAACCCATATGTATGACTCGTCTTCGACGACCATAAAAATAAGTTTATGTATAATAGTTTTATCACACAAAACTTTTATGATTTAACTATAAAATAAAACCATTTTTACACTGATAAAAACCATTATATGACCAACTTTTCTAGTTCCCACGAAAGTACGTAAATATTTAGGAAAGATATATATAAGCATAACTTTTACACTAATTCACAAAAAAAAATCCGGTAGAAGCAACGTACAGATTAACAATCATTCTAAGTTATATGTTTATGTACGTTTTGCATTGCTATTTTTTTAGGAGCTTAATACTTCTATCATATTACATAATAGCAAAATAAAAATTTTAAAGAAACACTTAGTTTAATTTTTTTTAACAAGTAAAGTAAAAACACTTGCTGACTCTATTAAAAGAATCGTATAGTTATTAACAAGTACCTCAAGTACCCGTTTCAAGAAATGAACGGTAAGAGCCGTAGCAAGCAACATAAATCTAAAATCTTGATCGGGGAACACGAGGAAAGAAGACATGCCCACAAGAAACGCCGGAGTATAGAACAAAAGCATCCCGGTTCGACTCCAAAACTTCATTTCGCTCTCTTTCTTTGTAGCACCTTGGTTCAAGAATTTGGAATACTGCATGTGTTTGCCTGTGGATTCCATGTACCCGGCGTATGTAAGCGATGAGGTACCTATCACCAACTTCGTGGTCACGAACAACGATGGTGGTGGTGGAAACAATAAGTTTTGTAAAACAGAAGGAATCATGACGATTTTGATCTATCGTTTTTTTTTTCTTTTTGTGTATGTCTTGGATAACTGTAGTTAACCGAAACTGCGCCTCTAGTTTCTTGTGTATTGCATGAGTTCCTACCAATTTGATAGGTATAGCTGCATAACGATGAGAGATTTGTCCGCATCTATATGTAGTTCTAGTTGGAGTGTAAAGAAAATCTAATAAAAAATCATAAAGCTTACATAAATAATTATAATTTACTGGCCCTTTTTTCTGTTTTATATCGATACTTTGACAAATAATTAGTAAGAATAATACCCATACTCACTAATCCAGTAAAAGGATTGTGGATTTAGATATTTTAAGTGAGAAAAGTTTGTTGTATTTAAGTGTAAAAATATTATTAATTATAATAACAAACTGAATAATCGATGTACAATCCTATTGATGCAAGAGCCTTTCAAAAAAAAATATAATATAGAAAGAATTTTACCTATGTCTTTAGTTAAATATCGTATATATACCCAAATAAAATTCAAAAATATCATATCTACCGTTTCTTTTGATGAGTTTTTTACTTATTAACAATTTTATCCATTTTCTTATAATATACCATTTTCATCCTTTTTAATGGTCAACAACATCTGCCTTTAAACCTGGAAAAACCCCCCATCAAGGCAAAAGCTCATGGGCACTCGCCCAAACGCATGACAATGCGGTGAAGTAAAACACGCTCAGTTCAAGAATCAAACTAGCAATCGTCTGCCCACTCACCTAGTCTCTTATCATCACCAAGTGCCGTAAAAACTAACTGATATGAACAAGAATCAAACCTGAGTCACTTAGAAAACCACATATCTCCCTTACTAGTCCCCGACAACTCATTAACCACCTTTTTTATTAGGTAAATAAGTGTCGATTGAGACCACTCCTATTCTCTAGGATTCCAAAACGTACGGCAAACAAGGTAACATCGAAAATGGATATTATTTGTCGCCGAAATTACCAGATTCTTTAGCATCATAACTTTGTTTTCATCTCCTATTTTTTGTATTGTTCATATGTTTTTTATGCTGATTAGCAAAACAAACACACAATTGCGACATGTTTTATGTTCCGAACTTTCAATTCTTTTACCCTCCTTGTTCTTATCTAGTTTAACTAGTGGAGTTCTTTGAACCAATTGTATGTTGCTTATAAATTGATTGATACCAAAAGGGCTCTTAAACTAATTACTACCTCTAATGTTATTTTCGTATTCATTCTTTGTAAACAACTATAGTGAGTAAAACCCACGAGCTCTAATGTGGTGTTAAAATTTATAAGATCACTCCTATTCTCTAGGATTCCTACACGTACGGCAAACAAGGTAACATTGAAAATCGATATTTGTCTCCGAAATTACCGGATTCTTTAGCATCATAACTTTGTTTTCATCTCCTGTTTTTTGTATTATTCATATATTTTTTTTACTTATTAGCAAAACAAACTCACTTTGCCACAAGTTTTATGTTCCGAACTTCAATGCTTTTAACCTCCCCGTTCTTATATAGTATGATTGAACTTAGATTGCAACTGAGGAAGAACTAGGTAGTAAGAAATTTATAGTTGAACACTGGCGAACTTGTATGTCGGTAAAAAGGTCCCACTCTAATAATCATCTAAAAAGCCTGGGTTACCGTCACATCATTGACAGATTTCCAACAATTGTCCGGAATAGCCTATCTATAAGGGACTGTTTTTTGGAAAATGCTCGCATTTTGACGACTAGGCCATCCAAACCTCAAGAAGACTAATGGCAACAACTATTAGCCTCTAATCACCGACAAACTATTATACCATCGTATGTTTCCGACAAATCACCACCGGTTTATATAGTTCCTTAAAATTTAAAATAAAAAAGTTTGTTAATATGGATTTTCACGGTTTCCATTGTTAACTACTTCTATACCCGTCCGGTGAACGAGTATTTTAATGGTTATAATAACCTAATCATTTTTATGTAATTTAAACAAATTTATTATATTTTAAAAAAAATAGACAATATGTGTGGAACTTACATAAATATAGAATACAAGTAGTAAAATGAAGCGTGCACCACAAAAAGTTTTAGGAAAAATTTTCTAAAATCTTGATTGCATAAATGTTTACTAAAAAACAACATTTACATGAATATACGTATTATTATATATAAACTATGGACGACACATTAAAAATGCTTTTTATAGGATACTCATTAATTTAATATCGCCATAGACATATGTGTATAATTATAATAATAGAATATTGTTTGAGATATTTATATAATTATATTTGGTAAATGTAAAAATGTTTATGCAATTTTGGTAACAAAGAATTAAGACAAATTTTCATTTAGTTGTAAATTATCAAATATGGTATGTTTAAATAAATAAAAAAAGCAATCTAAATACAAATAGTAAGTTATAATGGAAATGTGTAAAGTAGTGGTTGATAATGGAAATGGGTAAAGCAATGGGTATGGAAACGGATCTGAATAACAAAGGGGTTCTCATCTCAACCATAGGACATGGGTGTTATATGAATTTGGGTGTATGTTCATGGGTTAAATTCGGTCACATTAACCAACACACGGACTTCATTTTAGAATCCATCTTAGAGTTTGTAGAATACTCCGAGACCCTAATCGAGATATTTGCAAGCGTTCATCTTCATCTGCTCAGTTTTCCATTTTTTGTTCGGTTCTGGTTTAGATCAGATCTAGGGTTTTTTTTTTCATTCGAGGATTAGTGTTTATCTCTAAGAGATTGTGGGCGACTCATCATAGAGATTGAAAACCCCAACCCTTGGGTAACTCATCCTTGTTCGTGGTTTCGGTTATTGTGATGGTTCTCGCGTCTAATCAAATGATGTTCAGGTACTGCTTGACAGGTCTGAAACCCAAAGTGAAGGTTTTGTGGCTAGTCCTTGCCATCCCTACCGACATACCATTGTAACTGTCTTTAAAAAAATTGGTTGTTACCTTCTTAATCTTCGCTTTGCACAACTGTATGACAATTATAGGGTAGGCATTCTTGTGGGATTAACATCGACAGACCGTTGTTTAGGTTGCATTATATATTTTGTTGCATTTCTATGTGTTACATTCTTAGAGTTTGTTTTTTCTTGACATTGTATATGTATGCAGTTTGTTGTTCTTGATATTATTTGTGTGTGTGTGTAAGGTTATTGATTGTAATATTTGTGTAAATCAGGTTTTGAAAACCTGCCCCAAACTATCAATCAAGTATATGAATTTATGGCGTTCGGTTATTTTCTTCTTTAATATTGCTTAAGGTATTAAAATATTTCTTATATAAAAAAATAATAATAATGGAAATAACCTTAATGAATTAACATAAATATTAATTTTTTTTACTTATTTTGCGAAACGCGTAACCGTACAACCGAACGAACCGACATCCACGACATTTTCGGGCATAATCCAAGTTACACATGTCTTAAAACCTTTATATAACCTAAATATTAGGTTAAAGGGGTTAAAATAGCAAACAAGTGAAAATACAAGTCCAAAGGCCAAAAATGACAAAAAATAATAAATACTTTTGCTTCTTCACCAAGTTTGCCACCTATCTCCAATTTTTTACACCTAGCACTCACTTTGTCATACTTAATATGGTGTTGACACATGTTAAGACACTAATGTACACTTGAGGACACTTGTCATCACCTCCTTAATCCTAAAATACTATAAATACCCCATGATTCTTCCATTTTTTTTTCACACCACTTCAAAACACTTCAAAGCAAAGTGTGAAGTTCTTCCTTCTATCCTTCTTGGAGCTTGTTTCCAGCTTTTGGAAGCCTCCTATCTTGAGTTCCTAAAGTGTTCTTCAACACGAGTTAGTACTTCTTCGCTGGTTAAACCCACAACTCGTGCGCTCTCATTACCACTCAAGAATACGCACCCAATGTGAGTGAATCTCTACAAATTCTCTGTTTTAATCATGTTTTGGGGTGTATCATGTGTCGTACAATTTCTTTTTATTTAACACTTGTGCTAATATCATTTCGTGATCAAATGTGTATAGTTGTTATGTGGTTTATATGTGGTTACATTTCATCATTTCAGTGCAATCATTTCATTAGGCTCATCAGTTCCTCGTTGGATACGGGTTGAGCATCAGGTGCCTCATTAGATCGGCTCCGTTTGATTGAGCCTTGATCTCAATTACATCATACATCATGTCATGTGTTCACTCAGTGTGGTTTGTGATTGGTTATATATATACATCTGTTCACATATGATTCATGCACAATTTTATTTAAACAACAATATAAATTACTTAAATGTTTTATTAACGTTCACTCACCAACTTTTGTTGACCCAAACTTTCTGTTTCACGCATGATACAGGTGAACAAGTGGAGGAAAGAAACACATAGGATGGCCTTAGAAAAATAAACAATTTATTTCGTTTGGAACAATCGTTGGTTTAATGTTTTTAGATATTTGAAGTGAATTTGAATTTAATAAATATGAAACTTATTAGTAAATATCATGAGCTTTCGTGATAAACCAATCATGCCCCGACTTTTATTCCGCTGCGGGTCGGCGTGTGACAGATTGGTATTAGAGCTTGTGACTATAGGGATATAGGATAGGTTATTAGACCCTTAGAGCCTATACTATAGTTGATTAGATTTTAATATGCAATGCTCATCATAGTTCATATCCTCATAACATATCATATCTATGAAAGCACACACCTCACGATTTCACAATTTCCATGATTTCTTTTCAAAGATTTTTTCAATATTTTCATATTTTTCAAATCACATCAAAGTGAGTTTTCACGACGGGCATGTAGTAACTAGAAGGGTACGAGTACCGGTAGTCGGAACGTCCTGTCTAGGCTTGGCATTCGTATAAATCCAAAATAAAGGACCAGTTTGCCTACCTGGGGACTAACGATGAGAGTACGAAGGACCTATTAGGCCAAAGCATGCTATACCAAACGTCGTGTGAACTAACCCCACTTTGAGTTGTCATTGTGTCTACACCTGGACACTCCTCTGACCTTACATCTCGCAATCATGTTTTACGGTTTTCATTCGGGTGATGCGAGTGTTAACCAGCCGACACCAATGTGAACCCTACTAAGCCCAATAGTCATGGGGGCCCACATGACTATACAGGCTATGGTATGGGAGACATTTGGAGGCCCAAACATGAGCAAGCCCAAGACATCCTATGGATGTAGTTAACTTATTTTCAGTTATTTATAAATGTTGTTTTCATTCTTTTTACGACATATGACACCTAGAAAATTCTCAAACCCACAATTTCCCTACATATATTCCTGTAGATGTCTGCTAGACACTTAAGAGGAGGTAGAAGGTCAGGAAGGTTAAGCGAACGCATGGCCACACAAATTGCTCAACAAATGGCCGCGGTACTTCCTGACATCGTACTACAAGTTCAACAAGCTCTCGCCGTAAATCCCATCAACCCTCCAAACCAAGAAGGTCAAAACGTTGCCAACCCTCCTCCAAAACCACTAAATGCACCTACAAACACTTCAAGTTTTGCGATCCCCCAAAATATGAAGGGACTGAAGGTGTCACCGCTCTCCTCCACTGGTTTGAGGAGATGGAAAACACTTTTCTCAAATGCGACTGTCATGAGGATCGTAAGGTACGTTACGCAACTGGAAGATTGTTTGGAGGAGCCCTTACCTGGTGGAACACGGAAAAAGGTAAGCAGGGTGTGGAAGATGCCATGGCCTTATCATAGGAGGAATTGAGAGAAATAATGACAAGACGCTTCTGCCCTAGAAGCGAGATCAAAAAGCTTGAAGATGAATTCTATTCTCTAAAGCAAAAGGAAGGGGATCACACCTCCTACAACAAGAGGTTTCTTGAATTGAACCAGATGGTTCCCAGCCTGTTCACCCCATTATACCGCTTAATCGAGCACTATATTCGAGGCCTCCCCTCGAAAATCCAAGATTCGGTTTTAAGCACTTCACCCGCAACACCCGAAGCCGCAATGGAATTAGCTACGGAACTTACGGAAAATCGCATTCGAAATGGAGATTTTAAAGATGAGAAGAAGAGAACGACTGTTGAAACCCCAACTCCAACCCCATCTGGTTCCTCCTCAAATTTTGCTGGTAAGAGGAAGCGAAATGGCAAGAACTTCGCCATCACCCAAACCAACTCTCCCATCACTGCTGCTCCAATCACCCAAGTCGCCCCTCCAGCCGCACCATTCAAAAGGCCATACACTGACCCACACCCAAAGTGTAATCGTTGCCAATACCATCACCCTCCTGAGAACCCTTGCCAACATTGCACAAGTTGTGGCCATGCAGGTCACACTATCCAAACTTGTCGTACACTCCAACGATCAAACAGCAATCAGCCTCCAACCCAAACCCAAAACCAAATGGTGAGCCAATCCCAACAACCCTTACTTCTACCACCTGCCCAACCCATAGCCCAACCTTACTACCAACCCAATTACCCCATGATGCAACCCATAAGATCCTGTTTTAACTGTAGGGACCCAAACCACTTCAGAAATACTTGCCCACGCCTGGTAAACATCATCAATGCCCAAGCCCAAGCAAACTCGGTGAACTAAGCTAACCAAGCTCCTCCACCTGCCAGAGGAAGGGCTTTCAATATCAACGCCAATCAAGCAAGGGCTGACAACAATGTGGTCAACGGTATGTTTCTCGTAAATGGTAGTTATGCATCCATATTATTCGATACTGGTGCGGATAAGAGCTTTGTATCTCCAGAATTCGAATCTTCTCGACTTACCACGTGTTAGTCTCGTCGAATCAATCACGGTGGAAGTTGCTGACGGAGAACCCATTTCATTAAATTCTATTATACGTGATGGTACTCTTACTCTAAACGATCACGATTTCTTGATTGACCTCATCTCTATGAAATTGGGAAGTTTCGATGTTATCATTGGTATGGACTGGCTTAGCCAACATCACGCCGAAGTGGTGTGCCATGAAAAGTTCATTCGTATTCCTCTCGCCTACAGTCAGACACTACGTATCTTTGGAGAAACTCCTTCGAAAGGGCTCAAATTGATGTCATGCCTTCAAGCTCGAAGATACCTTCACAAGGATTACGTCGCGTTTCTAGCTCACATCGTTATGAAGGAAGGCAAAGAAAGGAAGCTCGAAGATATTCCAATCGTGAAAGAATTCCCTCAAGTATTTCCCGACGACGTTTCAGGACTTCCTCCTGTGCGAGAAGTTGAATTTCGAATCGATCTTGTACCTGGTGCTACATCAGCCGCAAAATCTCCGTATAGGTTAGCCCATCGGATATGCAAGAGCTGGCCAGTCAGCTGCAAGAGCTGACTGACAAAGGATTCATACGTCCTAGCTCGTCGCCTTGGGGTGCACCTGTTATTTTTGTGAAGAAGAAGGATGGAACGTTTCGCATGTGCATTGACTATAGAGAACTCAACAAGTTGACTGTTAAAAACTGCTATCCTTTGCCTAGTATTGATGACCTGCTAGACCAACTTCAAGGTGCCACCTGTTTTTCCAAAATCGACCTTCGTTCTAGTTATCATCAGCTTAGGGTGCGCGAAGAAGATATTCCAAAAACTGCCTTTCGAACTCGTTATGGTCATTACGAGTTCATGGTTATGCCTTTCGGGTTAACCAACGCCCCCGCTGTCTTCATGGATTTGATGAATAGGGTATGCAAACCCTATCTCGACCGTTTTGTCATAGTCTTTATTGATGACATCCTTATCTACTCCAAGTCAAAATCCGATCATGAGCGACATCTTCGGCTTATCCTTACACTTTTGAAGACTAAAAAGCTTTACGCTAAGTTTTCAAAATGTGAATTCTGGTTGAAAGAGGTACAATTTCTTGGTCATGTAGTTAATGACAAAGGGATTCATGTCGACCCTTCAAAATCAAGGCAGTACAAGAATGGCAAGCGCCACGCACTCCTACCGAAGTTAGGTCATATCTTGGCTTGGCTGGATATTATCGACGCTTCATTGCCAATTTTCTCATATCGCCGTTCCACTCACGGCCTTGACTCACAAGGGAAAACCCTTCATTTGGGGACCCAAGCAAGAGGAGGCCTTCCAAACTTTAAAGCAAAAGCTTTGTGACGCACCTATCCTTACACTCCCTGAGGGTTGCGAAGACTTTGTGGTTTATTGCGACGCGTCAGGGTAAGGTCTAGGTTGTGTACTGATGCAAAGAGGAAAGGTGATAGCCTATGCCTCTAGGCAACTCAAAGTACATGAGAAGAATTACACCACCCACGACCTGGAACTTGGAGCCGTCGTGTTCGCTCTCAAGATATGGAGACATTATCTCTATGGTACCAAGTGTGAAATATACACTGACCACAAGAGTCTCCAACATATCTTCAATCAAAAAGAGTTGAACATGAGGCAACGAAGATGGGTCGAACTCCTCAATGATTATGACTGTGATATTCGATATCATCCGGGCAAGGCAAACGTTGTGGCTGATGCAATCGGTCGAAAGGGTTACGTGAATTCCATTCATCTTCTATGTTCGCAAATTGTAACCGACATCAAAGATCGAATACGGGCAGCTCAACATATTTCCGTAACGGAAAATGACATACGCAATGAGCTGTCGTGTGGAGCCGAACTCAAAATCGAAACCAAATCCGATGGTATTCTGTACTATTTAAACCGTATTTGGATTTCTGATCGCGACAACCTTCGTGATTTCCTCATGAATGAGGCACACAAAACACGATACTATGTACATCTAGGAGCTGACAAGATGTATCAAGACCTACGATACACCTACTGGTGGCCTGGCATGAAGAAGGATATCGCTGTTTTTGTTTCCAAGTGCCCTACATGCTCCAAAGTGAAAGCTGAACATCAAAGACCTTTAGGACTTCTTGTCCAACCCAAGATACCTGTATGGAAGTGGGAAAACATAACCATGGACTTCATTACCGGGTTACCTCGCACCTCCAGTGGGTATGACACCATATGGGTAATCATTGATCGTCTTACAAAATCAGCTCACTTCATTCCAATTCGCGAGGACTTCAAGAACGAGAAACTAGCTCGTATCTACATCAGCGAGATCGTAAGCCGTTATGGTGTACCGTTAAGCATCATTTCAGACCGTGATGGTCGTTTCACGTCACGAACATGGCGGGCCGTACAATCCGCTTTTGGTACACGTTTAGACCTCACCACAGCCTTCCATCCTCAAACTGACGGTCAATCTGAGCGCACCATCCAAACCCTTAAAGACATGCTTCGAGCATGTGTCATCGACTTCAAAAGGAATTGGGACGCTCATCTACCGCTAGTCGAATTTTCGTACAACAATAGCTATCATTCAAGTATCGGTATGGCTCCCTTTGAAGCCTTATATGGTCGTAAATGCCGATCCCAGTATGTTGGCACGAAATTGGTGAAGCGCAAATCACCGGACCCGGGTTGATTCAAGAAACAACCGACAAAATCCTACAAATTCGAAACAATCTTCTAGCGGCTCGAAGTCATCAAAAGAGTTATACTGACAAACGACAAAAGCCCTTGAAGTTTTGTGTTGGTGACCAAGTACTTTTGAAAGTATCACCGTGGAAAGGAGTGGTTCGTTTTGGTCAAAAGAGCAAGCTAGCACCACGTTACGTAGGACCTTTCAAGATACTCGAAAGAGTAGGTCCTGTAGCCTACAAGCTTGACCTACCTGAAGAACTCAACAGAATACATCCCACGTTCCACGTATCAAACTTGAAAAAGTGCCTCGCCGACGAAAACCTCTATATCCCTCTAGAAGATATTCAAGTCGATGAATCAATGCACTTCATTGAAAAACCAGTAGAAATCATGGATTTCGGTGAGAAGCGTTTAAGGCGAAGTCTTATTCCAATCGTCAGGGTGCGTTGGGAGTCAAAACGAGGCCCCGAGTTCACTTGGGAACGTGAAGACACAATGCGCGAGAAATACTCGCACCTTTTTTCGGTTACAACTACTACTTAAATTTCGGGACGAAATTTCTAAAAGTAGGGGATACTGTAACATTTGTGTAAATCGGGTTTCGAAAACCCGCCCCAAACTATCAATCAAGTATATGAATTTATGGCGTTCGGTTATTTTCTTCTTTAATATTGCTTAAGGTATTAAAATATTTCTTATATAAAAAATAATAATAATGGAAATAACCTTAATGAATTAACATAAATATTAATTTTTTTACTTATTTTGCGAAATGCGTAGCCTTACAACCGAACGAACCGACATCCACGACATTTTCGGGCATAATCCAAGTTATACATGTCTTAAAACCTTTATATAACCTAAATATTAGGTTAAATGGGTTAAAATGGAAAACAGGTGAAAATACAAGTCCAAGGGCCAAAAATGTCAAAAAATAATAAATATTTTTGCTTCTTCACCAAGTTTGCCACCTATCTCCATTTTTGACACCTAGCACTCACTTTGCCACACTTAATATGATGTTGACACATGTTAGGAAACTAATCCACACTTGAGGACACTTGTCATCGCCTCCTTAATCCTAAAATACTATAAATACCCCATGATTTTTCCATTTGTTTCACACCACTTCAAAACACTTCAAAGCAAAGTGTGAAGTTCTTCTTTCTATCCTTCTTGGAGCTTGTTTCCAACTTTTGGAAGCCTCCTATCTTGAGTTCCTAAAGTGTTCTTCAACACGAGTTACTACTCCTTCGCCGGTCAAACCCACAACTCGTGCGCTCTCATTACCACTCAAGAATACGCACCCAATGTGAGTGAATCTCAACAAATTCCCCGTTTTAATGGTGTTTTGGGGTGTATCATGTGTTGTACAATTTCTTTTTATTTAACGCTTGTGCTAATATCATTTCGTGATCAAATGTGTATAGTTGTTATGTGGTTTATATGTGGTTACATTTCATCATTTCAGTGCAACATTTCATTAGGCCCATCAGTTCCTCGTGGGATACGGATTGAGCATCAGGTGCCTCATTAGATCGGCTCCATTTGATTAAGCCTTGATCTCAATTACATCATACATCATGTCATGTGTTCTTTAAGTGTGGTTTGTGATCGGTTATATATATACATCTGTTCACATATGATTCATGCACAATTTTATTTAAACAACAATATAAATTACTTAAATGTTTTATTAAGGTTCACTCGCCAACTTTTGTTAACCCAAACTTTCTGTTTTACGCATGATACAGGTGAACAAGTGGAGGAAAGAAACACATAGGATGGCCTTGGAAAAATAAACAATTTATTTCGTTTGGAACAATTGTTGGTTTAATGTTTGTTTTTGTATGGTATTTGTGCTGGATATTTGAAGTAAATTTGAATTTAATAAATATGAAACTTATTAGTAAATATCATGAGCTTTGGTGATAACCCAATCATGCCCTGACTTTTATTCCGTTGCGGGTCGGGGTGTGACATTGATATTATGCTGTGAATATAATATTAATGTTCTTAAGTTTTACAAACCATATATGGCCTCAATACAGGGTTTTGAAAACATAAAAAATGAGGTTACACTTTTTACAATTTTAATTAGAAAAATCCTTTTACGACCATCAAGTTTTTAACTTGACATTCACTTGAAAATATGTCAAATACTTACAAATACTTTAATTAAAGAAAAACGTTCTTTGATTTATAAATAAACATAAATAAATTTTAACTTGACATTCAGTTGAACAATATCTCAAATATTTTTTTTAACTTCTTCTAGACAAGTTGTATATTTTTCTTTAACTTCAACGCTTTAACTTGCTTTTATTTATTTTAAAAACAACTTGTATTACAGAACAAATTAATAAAAAAATATATGTGCATACCATAGGATAACAATTAACATATGTTAGTATGTAATGGAAACAAAGGGCGGACACATTAATCAACTTAAAAGGTTACCGTGTTATGTATGAGTTACATCTCTTAAACAAACCATAACATTTCAGAAAACGATAAACAAACCATAACATGTCAGAAAACAATTAACTTTTAAGAATCAAACGGTGGTGCAGAAAGAATAATTCCTTAGTAGCTCTTAGAAGAGATACATCAGAAACTGCTATGTCATACACATCATTCTTTCACTCTGTCACATACTCCCATTCCCGATTCTTTAGTGCATGTGACCTTTTGCTTCCTCTTGTGTCACATCCCATATTTCCAACCCCGAAATCCAACCACCAGTGAGCCCGGGTGGGGAGTATCGTGACAACAGTTGATAACATCATAGTCAATTAAACACGGCACAGCGGAAGTCTTGGAGTAAAATTACTATTACAAACCAAATGTTCAAAATACAAAATAATATACAAGCTTGTAATAGAAGATCCACAGGCGGATCATTAATTGTACATGGAAAGAATACAAAACAGACTTTGGGCAGATTTAGGATTTGCAAGATCCTCTATCACTACCGAGCACTTCCGGCCTATTTTCATATTGTACCTGCAGATTAGTTTTTGAAAATACGTCAGCTTTCGCTGGTAAATACACCCAACTGATTCATTTTGAAAACATTTAAAAAAAATGTTTAGGTGCGTATCAGCACAAAAATCTTTTTATAACTTCGGTTAATTGACCGTCCAACCTTGTTAACAGATTTACATGTTTGTCCTACATACGGGGCTCGGCACGAAAACCGAGACACAATTAACGTACACACCACTTTGGACTCACGAAGGAGTCAATTACTCCCAACCTTGTGGGAATGCATAATTGAGCGTCTATCGGGTGTATGCCTACACCCGTGCCAAGGTCGTGGCCATTTTGATTATAATGATCCGAGGATATCCAGGACACGGTAGTTAACCCCCGATGTTTAAATTATCAAACAAAACTGATTAAAATAGAATATACGGATTTCTATTCCGAACCAGCGTTCGATTAATCCCATTTCTGACCAAGCGGTAATAATTTACCGTAACCAAGCCCGTATAGGGGAAATAAGTCGAGAGTATTTACCTGAGCTAGTCTTCTTTAATTTTTTTAATAACTCAGTTGTACACAAAAAGTACTAAGTGAAGATAGCATTTACCGGCAAGTCTCTAGTCTGGATTATGGTATAAACTAACCAATTAAATACTAGCGGTCTTATTTAAGTCATAGACTTAGACCGACTAGCGTACTTGATCAAAACGTATGACGCTAGATTAAACGATGATCGGATAGAATGTAGTTTAATCCCAACAAGTACCTTGACTTGTTTAATATGGGTAAACTATAAACATTCTGGATTTTGAAACTTAAATGACAAGGTTAAACCAGTTTCGGTTAAATTCTGTAAAATAGTTACATATACGTAACTGTGCGCATAATAGTGATATCGGGTAACGGATAAGTCATGGACAAGTTCTATATGCCATTATACTTTAAATAAGTTAAGATATCAGTAGGATATCAACTTGTATGCCCGTTAAGGTTTTAAAACGAAATTATGCCTCATAATGATGTTTTGGTAATTTCACCTCATATACAAAGGAACTTGAATATAATTTAATGTTATGGTTATAAGTACACTGGAAAAATACTTTATTTATGATATAATATCAGTAGGATACCAATTATATGTGTAAATTAACTTTTATGACCAAACTACGCACCGAATGGGCATTTTGGTCATTTTACACCTAGTTTATAAATTATTTGGGTTTCTGAGTTTATAACATGTACCTACTGTAAATATGTTTAAAATAAGTTTTAAAACCAGTAGGTAACAAGTCTTGGTCTATTAATATGGTTTAAAACCATACTATGCGCCGAAATGGCGCTTATGTTGTAATATGACGTCTTTAAGCGATATTTAATGAAAACTGACCTTAGGGTCAGATCAAAATGTTTAAAATATGTTATTTAATATAACATATCAGTAGGTAAATAATTTACCTTGAAAAGATTTGATTAAAACAATTTTATAAGCCACAGGGGCTAAAATCGTCAATTATCGACATAGTTTAAGGACCTGCTTGAAAACTCAGTTTATAACTTGATTTAACATCCCAAATAATCCTACTTATAATATTACATCAATAGAAACTCATTTTCAAGTTCATTACCATTTAAAACCTTGTTTTATACAAAAAGGGCATTTGGTCAAAAGATGGCATAATTATGGAACTTGCGCATAAACTTGGATTCTGATTATGATCATGTAATATAACCTCAGAGGGTTATGCTACATTATATTATGATCATAATGCAACTTTAGATCAGCAGGTAACTAATCTAAATCAGGTCAGAATCAAAAGTCAAAGCAGAAGTCAAACTTCGCGACTTTCGGTTGCGAACCGACCCTAGAACTGAAATTTGACGAGCCGAACATGTTCTTACATGTTCTAATAGTTATTACCAACTTTTTTAAGTGTCAAAACAGGTTTCATAACATATATAAGATCAATTTATGATTTTTCCGAAAAATAGCCTGTTTGACTTTTTAATATCATAACGTTGACCCGTCAATTGGTCTAGCAAACGTAATCTTCAGGAGGTGCACTTTATAGGGACTAACACCTACCTTATTACAATCACTTAGCCATGTTCATTTTGAACAATGGCTGGACCACAATGGTCTTAACCGAAAGTCAAAGTGTTTTCCGAAAAACGCTTGACTTTTGGCTATAAAAGCCTATAAACGAAAATGCAAGAGCAAGGAACACTTACAAGAGGTTCCTACAATGCAACAGAACTAAGTTGGATGCTCCTTTCAGCTAGGAACTTCCAGAGGAGGGAGAAGAGTTATGTTTTAGAAATGTGCAAGTTGGAACGAACACTTGAACACCTATTTATAGTTGGAGAACTCAAAGGAGGTGAAGCCAGGTGTTTAGGGGAGTAAGAAGAAGCATACAAGTGTCCCAAAACGTGGCATAGCAGTTTAGAGAAGCTATGGTTTTGTTTCAATGGTTTTGGAGTTTTGCTTGGTCTCCAAACAAATTTTCTGCGTCAAACCTGTTCTCGCGGGGCGCGAGAGGCCTAGGCCAGGTCTCTCGCGGCCCGCGACTGCCCCATGGCCAGATTCAAAATTTGACACTTTTAACCCTTTGACTTTAAAAAGCTTATAAAAGCCTTCTAAAACACCTTTTTGGCCTTTTAGCCCTCCGTAGCCAATACTTGGCATATCTGGGATTATGCCTGGCATTGTCGAGCTCTCGGTTTGTTAAAAGGTCACTCAGAGGTATAAATTAACATGTTGACGCTTTTAATCCCTCCATTATCCAACTTTCACATCTTTACAAAATTGAACTATCTCGTCCAACAAATGGCACATATGAGAGTTTAGGACTTCACAAAGGATCACTCAGAGGCTTATGATAAGCATGTTGATCCCGATGTCACTCAGAGGCTGGGGATGTTGACATATCAATCACTCAGAGGCCAAATTTCAAGCATGTTGACATATCAGTCACTCAGAGGCTGTTATTTATGCATGTTGACATCGGATCGTCACTCAGAGGCTCAGATTGAGCATGTTGACGCCTTTAGTCCTTATTTGTCTTTAACAGACTACATTTAAAATACAACACGTGTCACCATAATATTGGACACGATTTTACAGGGTGTTACATCTTGCAAGTTTACGAAACTAAGAAAAAAAAACTTGTCAATAACTTTACGTTTTATACATAACATTTTTTACATATATAAATTGCTAGTAAGTATTTTAAATCTTGAATTTTAAAATTAGTAAAACATATAGAGTAGTTCTATGTTTTACAAACATGTAGATTTTTTCAGAAAATGTTGTTTAAAAAGAAGTATTATGTTTTATATAAAGTATTTGTTTTTATATGAAGTGTTATATTTATTTATAGAAATATTTTGTTATGAAGTGTATTTACAGATTCCCTATACCAATATAATTTGAAATAACAGTTTAATTGCATGTTGGTATGAAAAATATTCATACTACCTCTTCGCCAATTTCACAGTCTAAGATTTGTAAGGATTGAAAAACGGGTTGTATATGATAATCTCAATACTTATATCATCATCTTGTACCAGGAAAGACTTAATACATGAGAACATAACAAATTCAACACTAACATATATATGATAACAATTTAAACTGTAGATTTAGTTCAAGGTGTGAGTCGGATTTGAAAGGACTCGAAAACATCTTGTATTCAAGTGTCTCAACACTGCTATTATCTTCCTGTATGTTCCAAAAAGAAAAAAAAATATACATGAGAACAAATCAAACTCATTACTAACATTTTTAAATATAATTAAACTACACTTTCAGGTCACAGTGTAAGTGTAAGTGTAAGCTGGATGTCAAAGGACTGGTAAACGGGGTGCAGGTCTCAACATTCTCATCAGTTGCAAGGCCCTTTTTTGGCTCAACCTGGTATGAAATGAAACTCTCAAATTAGTAGGTAAAATTAGTAAACAATTTATCAAGTAAAATACCGTGGAATTTAGTTCTGTTGCTTTCATCTCTATACGCTCCATTGCTTTAATCTTTATCTGCTCCATTAGAATGCTTAAACTTTGGTAGCATATATAATTAAAAAAATAAAGCGTGTTGCTTCTTATATATAGGCTGCAGTTGGCAGTTTCAATGTACCCCACTTCTCCACTACATGATGGTTTTTTCGGCGACGGTTATATCAACATCTACAAACATGGTAAAAAACACCTATTATTTCGCTAACTACATATTAATACTTTTTTTTTATTTTATAAATTGATAACATGAATGATACACAGTGCAGGTACAAAAGTGCAGATTCAATTGTTAAAACGCAAGTTAACCAAACAAAATTATCATTGGTAAACCATCTAATTATGCATTCATATTTTTTAAAGAGTCTTTGCACTAAACGTAGTTAATTAAGTAGTTAATTAAATAATGCCCACATTTTAAAAAAGGTTTAACTATGTAATTTGATAAAAATAGTGGTGTTGGTCTTCTATATAGTATTTATTTAATTTTTTTACCTATGGCCATACCATCATATTGAAAAAAAATTGTTTTTGTTTAACTATATATTTTACAAAAGTCTGTGTTTTTATTTTACTAACAATGTAATTTTTTAATGTTATTTATTTTTTACAGGTTGCATTGGTAGCAGGCAATTTATAGGTTTAAATAAAGTTTTATAATTTCTAACCCCGATTTTATAAGTTAGAATGTGGGCAGAAGTTTCCTTTGTAATTTGTTGTTTTTAAAACAGAGATCATGGGTTATAATCTTCCCATCAAAAGCGGCTCAAAAGGTTAAAATGAATCCAGGAGATAACTGTAAAAGAACATCCCCTTCTAGAAGGTTTCTTGTATTTTAAATGGATGAGATTTAATCTCAGCTTGATCTGATGGTGAAGATTATTTTTAGGACTCCTTTGTCTTTAAGGAGAACATAGAAATATATAATATATGAAGGATCAACTTGTTCAGACGTAAATTTCCATCGGTGATACCTCAATCTTCTTGTAGTGCTAGGCTAGTGGTGTTGCTTATTTTGTTTACAATTCACGTGTTTGATTTTTATGCTCAACCCTAACCTTAGCTACAATTTGTACTCATTTTATTTATTTATTTATTTATTTTGTAAAGTCCTAGTTAGAAAAGGAAAAACAACCCACAAATTAATAATTATATATTTCCTATATATCAGTTGTCAAATTTTCTTTTACTCCTTAACTTTGTACAAGTTTGTATAGGTATTGTACTCTCGTTGCCTACACACTCTAAATATTGCTTTATGTTGGTGAGAATTCCCATGCCATGTCAAATTCTCAATCTCATATCTTTATTCTTTGCCCCTGCTGTTTCTATTTCGCTTTTCATTTTTCAATCAGTTTACAATTCTATCTCTCGCCAGTAAGGAGTAAATTTCTGAGACAACCCAAAAATATGACACGAACATAACACAAAATTTGTGGATTTAGATTTAGTTTAACGAGTTCGGGTAAATTTCAGGTTGAACCCGCGAACCCGTTTAGTTAAACGGGTCAGGTTTGGGTCAACCTGGTCAGGTTGGCGGGTTGACCCGTTTAGCCTATTTTATATTATATTATACCATCTTACAATATGTTTTATTTATAAATTAAATTGGTTATGTAATTTATGCCATAATTATAACTTAGAAAAAGAAAGTCACATAAAATTTTATAATTTAAATTTAATTGTATTATATATATTTGTGTTTTTAAGTAAACTTTAAATTTAATATGTTAATTTGTGTAAAAATTTAAAAAATAAAAAAATTCGGGTTGAACCGGTCGTGTTTGGGTCAATCCATGAATATTCGGGTCGGGTTCGGGTTCATATGGCATAATTTTCGGTTCGGGTCGGATTCAGGTTCGTATAAAATTATCCCGTTCGGGTCGGGTTGAACCTGCCAACCCGCGAACACAACCCGTTTAACACCCCTACTCGCTAGCACTGACTTCGATTCTAGTTTGTATATTTTGTACTTCTATTTTCTATATATTAAAATTAGAATGCAGTATTAACAAGTTTAAAAAAATTTATTTTTTTACACTTTAAATAATATACGTTTTTATTCTTTTTATTTTAATCCATCTACTTTCCACCACAAATTTTATTGAAAACTATGTTTATTCAAAGTTTCATATGTTTTCCTAAGGTATAACGAGCTCACCACCCACATGATTTGTAGGTTGCATTATGGATTGTATGTATATAAGTTTATGTGTTATAGTAATTAATATTGAATAATATGGTAATGGGATTCAAACATATAATAACTTAAATCTAACGTTTATTAATAATAACAACTAGAATTGATTCCCGTGTTGCGGGGTATGTTTTTTTAACGTGATTTGAGTGTAAAGGTTTTTTTTTAATTGCTTAACATTAAAAGGTAGACCAACAAAAAAAATCATAAAAAAGCACAGAAATGTATTTGGCGAGACTCATGAAACGTAAATAACTCTAACTTATAAAGTTTAAAAGAAAACGTACGTCAATATGTAGGCAAACTGAAAACGTAAAGTAACTCCAATTGACTCCATTAGTTTCCGAACAAAATTTACGTCAAATGTAGGCCAACTGAATATGTTTCCAAAAATAAGTACAAAATGTATTATGTTAATATGACTCATTTTTTATAAAAAAAAAAAACACATTAAAACGTAAAACGTCAATTTATACCCGGCGCATACATAAAAATAAGCACGTAAAACTCAAGTTGGTGTCAAAATGACATATACAAAGTTTTTAGAAATTTCAAGGCGTTTAAATGTCAATATTAAAAATTGAGGGTGAAATTTACAGACAAAAAAAAAATCAAACTATAAGTTGAGGGATAGATTTCAAAAAAAATAAAATACTATAGCTAATAATTTTGTCTATTATATATAATAATAAGTTAGTATTTAACAATATTTATATTATATTTTAATACATATTGGTTAATTTTAGTACTTCACAAAATCTATTTATTTCTCCTCTATAATTTATCAAGTTTGGGTATACTCACATAATTACCGTTCATTTACTATGTTTTTATTGGTCTTACAATCCACTCTTCAATCAATGAATAACATCTCCACACATTTTTTTTATTTTTCATTTTTATAGTTTTTATACAATGAAGCAGGCGTAAGGTGAAAGTTTTTTGATTTTTTTACCACCAAACCGTCGGAAGAAGAGTGTCATGTAACCGTCGTTGTCCACGATCTAAATTTGGTCCGCTGTCAGGACCCAAATCAGAGGTGGCAAGCGGTTATAGGTTTTCAGGCAAGGGTGATGGTGAGGTGGACTTGGCCGGTGGTAGGTGGTGCTTAAAAAACGTAGACAGAGAATGAGAGGAAAAAAGGGAAGGAGAGAGAGAGTAGGTAAGGGGGATATGGTGATGGTAGGGATGTGATGGTAGCGACGGTGATGGTCGACGTGTTGTGGTGGTGGCGGCGGTGGGGGGAGGTAGAGACGATTTTTAGTTAGAGAATGTAGAAGTTAGGTTTTTTAGAGAAAGAGAGAGATACAAACAGCGATGGTGGTCGACTTTTTAACAGATGGTGGAGATGGTTGTCGTGGTGGCTGCGTTAGTTGCAGTCGGAGTCGTAGTCGGGATGATAGGTGGAGCCGACGATTCCTCTTCAACAGTGTTGTGGTGGTGGCAGCTAAGGCCACTCGGTGTGGGGCCGTCCCAGGCCCGGCTTTGGCCGACAACGACCCCAACACCGCGTCGGGTGGCACGTCGGCGTCGCAGGAGTCCCCTTGCGAACGTCGGGGACGGGGCGAATTATTTAATTTATTTAAAAAATATAGCCGTTGGAAACAGCTAGTTTCTTAAAAAATATATGTTTTTAAATTAATAAATTTACCTATAAATACACCAATACCATCCCAGTTTTTTACACAATTTACTCACCTCCATCTCTCAAATTTATAAAATCATTTCCATCTCTTTATAATTCTCCAACCTTTTATTTTAAAAAATATAGACATGTCACCTTCTTCGTAGTGTTCATCATCTTCGGATGACGCCGAAGTGTTTGTTGCGAACTTCGTTATGCAAGCAGCACAGATGATCATGGAGGAGGAGGAAGATGAAGAAACGTCGTCACAACCGCAAACAAGGGCGACCGCCTTAAATCGACAACGAGAAGGTATTTAAATCGTTGTTAATAACGTATTTAATTTTTTAGTGTGTCTTTATTTGAAGTGTTTTCCTAATTTATATAACTCGTTAACAATCAGCTGGGCATGATAGTTTAGTAGCCGATTACTTTGCTGACGAACCTCTGTACACGGACGCGATGTTTAGACGTCCATTCCGAATGAGTCGTCGACTATTCTTACGTATAGCAGACGACTTGGCGCAGTATGATCCATATTTCACACTTCGATACGACGCCGGGGGTCGTAGGGGATTCACCACTTTACAGAAATGTACCGCGGCCATTCGCCTGCTCGCATACGGGACTGCACCCGATTCGTTAGACGAGTATTTAAGGATATCCGAAAGAACTTCACATGCATGTTTGCACAAGTTTTGCAAATGGATCGTGACGTCATATAGCAAAAAATATCTACGGAAACCAAACGCAAACGACGTCCAAAAATTATATCAAGCGCACGAAGAAAGACATGGTTTTCTAGGAATGCTCGGAAGCATTGATTGCATGCACTGGCCCTGGCAGAACTGTCCTACTGCCTGGCAAGGTCAATATACTCGGGGCGATCACGGTCATCCAACTATAGTACTAGAGGCTGTTGCGTCACAGGATCTTTGGATTTGACATGTCTTTTTTGGTCTGCCTGGTTCACTTAATGACCTTAACATCATCTACCAATCACAGATATTTGACGATGTAATCTAAGGAACAGGTCCCGACACAAGTTTTACGATACGATTTCGGGGGTGGAATACAGGTGCAGTTACTACCTTGCAGATGGAATATACCCGACGTACTCTACAATAGTTAAAACTATTCCGCACCCTACAGACGATAAAAGAAAGAAATTTGTCAAGTATCAAGAGGGGGCGAGAAAAGATATTGAACGGTGTTTTAGAGTTCTACAAAAAAGTGGCATATCATTGAATATCCGGCACGTTCTTTTACACCACAGAGGATGCGATACATTATGTATGCTTGTATCTTGCTGCATAACATGATCATCGAAAACGAGGGTAGAGCGGTCTGTGACTACGACGAAACGAGTCTAGCGGGAATTCTGTTCCAGTAAGTGCGGAACAACAAGATTTAAACAGATTCTCTCTACGTAACGAGTACATACATCACAACCTACAAGCGGACTTGGTGGACTACATTTGAAACAACACACAAAACGAACCCACCGACGACTTGCCGGATGAAGACTAGCAGTTTTTTTAATATTATGTTAGTTTATTTTTATGTAATGTTTGAATTAATATTTAATTTTAGTTTTTATAAATATTTTCCCAAAATTAAAAAAAAAATAAAAAATCTAGGTGGGGTCAGGTTGTCACCCATTTCTAAGCTCACATCCCTTGAGGGGCGTCCTCCAAGGTCTCTGACGCGTTTGCTGACGTGGCGAGGCGTTCTGGAGAGAGGCCCGTTACCCACACCGAGTAGTTAAGTGGTGGTGTTTGGATTGTTGTGGTGATGTGGCGGTCTTGCTGCAGAGATAGAGAGATGTGTGTATGTGATAGTGTGAGAGAGATAGAAAAGGTTTTGGATGACCGTTGACTTGCCGATAGTTTTACGACTTCTATTCAAAGATCTGATAAACTGTCTATATTTAAAAATATTCTCATTGTTTAGTGAACCCCTTTGTATAAAAGTATAGTATTGTTCAAACATTAGCTTGTTAGTTTGTTAACACATCATTAAATTACCAAACAAGAAAGAAAATTTAACTAACAAAATAACTGTATATAAATAATCACCTTAAAATATAATCATTGTTATAAATATATATTATTATGGTTGTCAACTTCATATATATAAAGTTTCTTGTTCATTAAGTTTCCCTCTTCTATATATAGGATAATGTATATCATTGTATAACACATCTCTAATCAATAAAATATCAGTTCTTCTTCTTCCTATTATTATTTTCTTCTACTTTTATTATTCGCTATTTAGTTTCACAATACGTTATCAGTACGAAAATGCTCACAACAAAACCCCAATCCCCTTCCATGGTTGTTTGTGAACATCAGCAACATGAAGCAGCGGTTTTGGAGTTAAAAAAGTTTGAATATTGCATGAAGTTCTGCTACAAATCAATTTCTCGTCCATGTACATGAATCTAATTCATTCGAGCGCCTTGGCGAGCTCCAGTTACAAACTAAACCTATGAACAGTTAATTAGAAATTTATTCTTAGTAAATATTTCTGATAAGTGTGACATGTTATCAAAAAAGACAGACTATTGTTTTGGTTCTGGACATCTTTGATGGGATGCAATATATCAACCCCACAGGTGTCGACGTAAGAATGTATAAACAAATCACTTTATTTCCATATGAATATGTGCGTTTAATTTAGAAAACCAAAATCAATGAAGTGATTGTTGGTTGTAAAAATCATTCTCTTGGAAAAGCAAAAGACTTGTTTTGAACACATATTCATATGAATATCCGAAAAAAAAATCAGTTTTTGACTCAATATCTAAAATAACCATCTAGAATATATTGCGTAACTATTAGCCAAGTTGACGGTAATACATAAACATTATTATTTTTAATGTATATATACTTCTGGGGACTTTTAAATGTTCTATATTATTTAATCCAATTTAATAGCTAGAAAATTATGAAATATTAGCGGTGACATGGAAACCACAAATTGTGTTTGGGTGATTTTCGGCGTTTTAGGATTTTTCTCGTGGGAAGATAACCTTAGGAACCGCTTCAATAAATTTTCGAATTAAAAACAATTATGCCTTGTGATTTCAATAAGGTTTAAAATTATAACTCTACGATATTTTTGTGTCATATACGGTATGCTTCATTTTATTTTATTTTGAATTTAAAATTATTTGAATCAAATGTCAACCCTTTTTCATATGGATTATGTTGCGATTTAAAAATTATTAGTTGATTTATCGTTATCTTGTATAATTTGGAATGTGTATTTATTTCTATCATATATGTCACACCTCGACACGCAGCGGAATAAGAGTCGAGGCATAATTGGGTTATCACCAAAGCTCATGATATTTACTAATATGTTTCATATTTATTAAAGTCAAAATTACATTCCCAAATATTCAAACATGTCCATACAATACAAAGAAAATAAACCAAACAAAACAATCCCAAACTCTAAATCATTTTATTCTTCTAGTCCAATCCTAAGTGTTTCTTGCTGCAGCTGGTTCACCTGTATCATGTGTAAAAATGGGGGTTTTTGGGTCAACATAAGTTGGCGAGTGAACCTTGTTAGATAAACATTTATTATTGATTTTCTTGTTAGTTTATCAGTGAAAAATTGCGCATAATCATGAATGAGCAAATGTAAATAATCAAGCAGTAGCAATTGCAATCACAACTATAACATACAGTAACACATGATAGCATACATTAACATACCGACATCATACAATAAATAACATGAATGAAACTGTGCGATCAAGGCTCAATCAAACGGAGCCGATCGTATTGCATGTACTGAAAATGATAAATGTCTGTGCGATCAAGGCTCAATCAAACGGAGCCGATCGTATGTGGGCACGCCAGGTTCACGCTCATAATGTAATGAGGAACATGCTCAACGCTCATAATGTAATGGGGAGCGGCGGCCTATGAAATTGCATGTACTGAAAATAATAAATTGAATCTAACAATAACCACACAAACAGTTGAAACAAGCTGAATACACATTTGTTCATGATATGTTGTATGCACAATGATTTAAATATAATATATAGCAAGACACATGATACACCCCAAAACGTGATTAAAACAGGGAATTTGTAAAGATTCACTCACTTTTGGTGCGTTTGATTGGAGATGATGAGATGCGCACGAGTCGGGAGAGTTGAACAACGAGAATTACTAACCGAAATAATAACGGAAAAATATAGTAAATGAGTGGATTTTATTAAGGATTTTAATGGAATTTTTAGATATATTTTTGTGAGTTTAAGGCTATTTTCTATCTTTAAAAATATTATTTTTAAGTATTTTTAATTGATTTTTAAATTAAATTAAATAAATAAATAAATATAAAAAAATTGTTTATTTTTGCGTTGACCGTTGACCGTTGACCGGTTCGGTCAGTGTGCATGTATGCGCTGGGTGAGACTCGAACCCGAGACCTCCCGTACGCGTGCACGCAGCTCTACCAACTGAGCTACGTGTCTAACCCGAAATGATCTTGTTTTTAATTATATTTATATACTAATTCGATTTATTCAAAATTCATTTGTTTTAAAAAAAGATTTTAAATCATCGAACCGGTGCCGTTAACCAGACTCGAACGCGTGACGTGCGAGTTAGTGTTGCACACAGTCCACCGCTGGACTGTGTGTCTAACCTGGTTAATATTTTGGTTTTTATTATACTTAACAACTAACGGAGTTAACCCGGTTCAACTTTAAACAAAAAAGGCATTTTATTACATAGAGGGTGCGTGTATCAGGGATCGAACTCGTGACGTGTGCGTATTATTTGCACACAGTCCACCGCTGGACTGTGTGTCTAACCCGTTTAAAATACCAATTTTAATTATACTTATAGTGTTATCACAGTTCATCTTCTTCGTTGGATTTTACCGACAGTAGATTACACCATTAAATCTTGTTAATTCGATTGTTAAACATTGCACAGACTAATATGAGATAGCAGAGATGATAATTAGAGGAAAACATACCGGTGAACGATTGATTACAGAGTTCCGGCAAGGCGTCGGTCTCTGTTTTTAAGAACTTCAACTGAGCAAATCAATTAATCGTTTTGATTAGCTAATCATGAAATTGAAGTGCTAAACAAACGTTAACTGTGTGTTTGAAGGTCCTTACCGTTTCACAGACGAAGATAAAGATTTCCAGAAATTTTCCGGCGAACTGGAATTATCTGATAACAGTGTCTGAATTCGATCTCAAGTGAAAGGTTTGAGTTAGAAATAGCTTAACAACTGTTATACTACGACGGTATTGAAGAACTTACCGATTTGAGGAAAAATACGGTTTTCCGGCGAACTTGCAGAATTTTCCGGCTAGTAAAATAAACTTCTCCGGTGGACTGTAAAGTGTGCGGAAATGTAATTGGAGGTTTGTGGAATGTTTCTGAGTCGCGAGAAGCTCTTTGATTACAGTAATTCGGATTGTTGAATAGTTTCGGTTATAAAACTCATCATCCTCAGAATTGAAGTCAATTCAAGTCTGAATTGATTAAAATCGTCGGTGCATCGGTTATAAACCTGAAATCGTGATTATTAAAACGTTTAGACGGTTGAATAGCCGATTTCAGTTTTTCAGTTGGCGTAACCGGTTTATCTAGGTTTGTATATAAGACTCATTTGTTTCCTAGAGTTGACAGAAAACAAACAAGTGGCGGAGTGGTGATGTGTGTGTGTGTTAAGTCTTTGGATTTCAATTTCCGGCTGACCCGGGTTCGAGCCCCGGCAGCAACATTTTATTTTTATTTATTTTGTTTTCGCTTTTTATCAAATATAATTTTTATAGTTTAGTTTGTTTATTAATTATGTATCATTAAAAATCAAAATAACCATAAATACACAACGTGACATTTATAACTTGATATTCGATTACAAAACGGAGCGGGTTTTGGAAACCCGTTTTTGACAAATGTTACAGTATCCCCTACTTTTAGGAATTTCGTCCCGAAATTTAAGTAGTAGAAGTAGTAGGAAAAAGATGCGGGTATTTTTCACGCATTGAGTCTTCACGTTCCCAAGTAAACTCAGGTCCCCGTTTCGACTCCCAGCGTACCCTAACAATTGGAATGCGACTTCGTCGTAAACGTTTTTCTCCGAAGTCCATGATCTCTACTGGTCTTTCAATAAAATGCTTAGATTCATCAATCTGAATATCTTCCAGAGGAATGTGGAGGTTTTCATCAGCGAGGCACTTCTTCAAGTTAGATACGTGGAATGTGGGATGAATCCTGTTGAGTTCTTCTAGTAGATCAAGCTTGTATGCTACAGGTCCTACTCTTTCGAGTATCTTGAAAGGTCCTACGTAGCGTGGTGTTAGCTTGCCTTTTTGACCAAAACGAACTACTCCCTTCCACGGTGATACTTTTAGAAGTACATGATCACCAATGTTAAACTCTAAAGGCTTCCGTCGTTTGTCTGCATAACTCTTTTGACGACTCTGAGCCGCTAGAAGATTGTTCCGAATTTGATGGATCTTGTCTGTGGTTTCTTGAATCAATTCCGGACCAGTGATTTGAGCTTCCCCAATTTCGTGCCAACATACTGGAGATCGGCACTTACGACCATATAAAGCTTCAAAAGGTGCCATGCCGATACTTGAATGATAGCTGTTGTTGTACGAAAATTCAACTAATGGTAGATGAGCGTCCCAATTTCCCTTGAAGTCTATAACACATGCTCGAAGCATATCTTCAAGAGTTTGAATGGTGCGTTCAGATTGACCATCAGTTTGAGGGTGGTAGGCGGTACTGAGATCTAATCGCGTACCCATAGCGGCTTGTACTGCTTGCCATGTTCGTGAAGTGAAACGACCATCACGATCAGAAATAATGCTTAACGGTACCCCATGTCGGCTTACGATTTCGCTGATATAAATACGAGCTAGCTTTTCGTTCTTGAAATCTTCGCGGATAGGAATAAAGTGAGCTGATTTTGTAAGTCGGTCAATTATTACCCATACAGTGTCATACCCACCAGAAGTGCGAGGTAACCCGGTAATGAAGTCCATGGTTATATTTTCCCACTTCCATACAGGTATTTCAGGTTGGACCAGAAGTCCTGAAGGTCTTTGGTGTTCAGCTTTCACCTTGGAACATGTAAGGCACTTAGAAACAAAAACAGCAATATCCTTTTTCATTCCAGGCCACCAATAGGTATATCGTAGGTCTTGATACATCTTATCGGCTCCTGGGTGTATAGAGTATCGCGTTTTGTGAGCTTCCTTCATAAGAATTTCTCGAAGATTGTTGTGGTTAGGAATCCAGATACGATCTAGGTAGTACAGAATACCGTCAGATTTAGTTTCAATTTTAAGTTCAGCTCCACAGGACATCTCCTTTCGTACATCATCTTCCGTTACTGAAACATGTTGGGCTTCTCGAATTTGATCTTTAATGTCAGTTATGATTTGCGAACATAGAAGACGAATGGAGTTCGCATAACCCTTTCGACTAAGTGCATCGGCCACCACATTTGCTTTGCCAGGGTGGTATCGAATTCACAGTCGTGGTCATTTAGAAGTTCGACCCATCTTCGTTGCCTCATGTTTAACTCCTTTTGATTGAAGATATGTTGAAGACTCTTGTGGTCAGTGTATATTTCACACTTAGTACCATAGAGATAATGTCTCCATATCTTAAGAGCGAACACAATGGCTCCAAGTTCTAGGTCATGGGTGGTGTAGTTCTTCTCATGCGTCTTGAGTTGTCTCGAAGCATAAGCTATAACTTTTCCTCTTTGCATTAGAACGCAGCCTAATCCTTGCCCTGACGCGTCGCAATAGACCACAAAATCATCACAACCTTCAGGAAGAGCGAGGATTGGTGCATCACAAAGTTTTTGTTTAAGAGTTTGGAAGGCTTCTTCTTGCTTAGGTCCCCATATGAAAGGTTTTCCCTTATGAGTTAAAGCCGTGAGTGGTACAGCAATGCGTGAGAAGTTTGAGATGAATCGACGATAATAACCAGCCAGACCAAGAAAAGATCTTACTTCAGTTGGTGTACGTGGCGCTTGCCATTCTTGTACCGCTTTGATCTTTGAGGGGTCGACATGTATTCCCTTGTCATTGACTACATGTCCGAGGAATTGCACCTCTTTTAACCAGAATTCGCATTTGGAGAATTTGGCGTAAAGCTTTTCCCTCTCTAGAAGTGTAAGGATGAGTCGAAGATGACGCTCATGATCAGACTTAGACTTTGAATAAATAAGAATGTCGTCGATGAAGACTATAACAAATCGATCAAGATAAGGTTTGCAGACTCTGTTCATTAGGTCCATGAAGACTGCTGGAGCGTTGGTTAAACCAAAAGGCATGACCATGAATTCATAATGGACATAACGATTTCGAAATGCGGTCTTTGGGACGTCTTCTTCATGCACCCTAAGTTGATGATAACCAGATCGAAGGTCGATTTTGGAAAAGTAGCTGGCACCTTGAAGTTGGTCAAGAAGATCATCAATGCGAGGTAAGGGATAGCGATTCTTGATTGTTAATTTGTTGAGCTCTCTGTAGTCGATGCACATACGAAATGATCCATCTTTCTTCTTTACAAAAAGAACAGGTGCACCCCAAGGCGATGAACTAGGACGTATGAATCCCTTGTCAGTCAACTCTTGTAATTGACTGGCTAGCTCTTGCATTTCAGAGGGGGCTAACCTATAAGGAGACTTTGCAACTGGTGTAGCACTAGGTATAAGATCAATACGGAATTCGACTTCTCTAACTGGAGGAAGTCCTAAAATGTCGTCAGGAAAAACTTGCGGGAAATCTTTTACTACTGGAATGTCTTCATGTTTCTTCTCCATGGTTCCCTTTTTGATGATATGAGCTAAAAACGCGACATAATTTTTGCGAAGATATTTTTGGGCTTGAAGACAAGACATTAAGCTGAGCCCCTTCGACGAGGTTTCTCCAAAGATTCGAAGAGTCTGACCGTTTGAAAGAGGAATACGTATAAATTTTTCGCGACATACAACTTCTGCCTGATGTTGACTGAGCCAGTCCATACCAATTATGATATCAAAACTTCCCAGCTTCATAGGAATAAGGTTGACTGAGAAATCGTGGTCGTTTAAGGTGAGTGTACAGTTGCGTATAATAGAGTTTATTGAAACTGGTTTCCCGTCAGCAACTTCTACCGTTATGGATTCCATGAGCTTATCCCGATTTTGGTTTAAGATAGGTTCAAATTCTAAGGACACAAAACTTCTATCCGCACCAGTATCAAATAACATAGATGCATATCTACCATTTATAAGGAACGTACCGTTAACCACATTGTCGTCAGCTCTAGCCTGATTAGCGTTGATATTGAAAGCTCTTCCTCTTGCAGGTGGAGGAGCTTGGTTCGCTTGATTCACCGGGTTGGCTTGGGCCGGAGCATGAATAATGTTTACCAACCTTGGACAAGTGTTTCTGAAATGGCTTGGGTCTCCGCAATTGTAGACAAGCCCGCATAGGTTGACCCATTGGATAATTGGGTTGGTAATATGTTTGGGCTAAATGTTGGGCGGGTGGATATAGTAGGGGTTGTTGGGCTTGACCCATTATTTGCTGGTGGGTTTGGGTTTAAGGTTGGTGGCGGTTCATTCGCTGAGGCATGCGGCAGGTTTGAATAGTATGACCCTCACGACCACAGCCGGTGCAATGCTGGCAAGGATAATCAGGAGAATGGTGATATTGGCAACGGTTGCATTTTGGTAATGGGCCAGAGTATGGTCTTTTGTATGGTGCAGGTGAAGGAGCGACTTGGGTAATGGGTGCAGCAGGAATAGGGGAGTTGGTTTGTGTAACAGCGAAGTTTCTGGTGTTGCGCTTCCTCTTGTTAACAAACTTAGAGGAGGAGACGGAATGGTTTGAAGTTTGACCCTCAACAGGGGCTTTCTTTTTCTCTTCTTTAAACTTCCCGTTGCGAATTCGATTCTCGGTCAGTTCAGTCGCTAGCTCCATAGCAGCTTCAAGTGTTACCGGTGAGATGCTGAGAACTGAATCTTGAATTTTCGAGGGAAGTCCTCGAATATAATGCTCGATCAAACGATAAGTTGGGGTAAACAAATTAGGAACCATTTGGTTCAACTCCAAGAACCTCTTGTTATAGGTGGTGTGATCTCCCTCCTTCTGCTTTAAAGAATGAAATTCGTCCTCCAACTTTTTAATTTCACTCCTAGGACAGAAACGCCTAGTCATGATTTCCCTTAACTCCTCCCAAGTTAAGGCCATTGCATCATCAATTCCCCTCTTCCCTTTTTCAGTACTCCACCAGGTGAGAGCGACCCCAAATAGTCTCCCGGTGGCGTATCGAACCTTGCGATCCTCAGGACAATCGCAGTTGAGGAAGGTGTTTTCCATTTCCTCAAACCAATGGAGGAGAGCAGTGACACCTTCGGTCCCTTCAAATTTAGGAGGATCACAAGACTTGAAATGTTTGTATGAGCACTTGCTGGTAGGAGGGTTGTCGATGTTCTGGTCATTCTGTTGGGGAGGATTAGTGGGATTTGTGGCGAGAGCTTGTTGTACTTGGACCACAATGTCAGGCAGTATCGTGGCCATTTGTTTCGCGATGTGTGTGGCCAAGCGTTCTTGAGACCTTCTTGATCTTTTACCCCCTCGTTGTTGTCTGGACGACATCTACAGGAACATACATAAGAAGATTGTGAGTTTTTGGAGTCTTTTTAGGTGTCATGTGTCTTTTAAGAAAAATGAAAATAACATAAATATCAATAATGCAACTACATCCAAAGGATGTCTTGGGTTTGCTCATGTTGGGCCTCAAATGTCCCCCATACCTTCACCTGTATAGTCATGTGGCCCCCCATGGCTATTGCGACGTTTGGTATAGCATGCTTTGGCCTAATAGGTACTTCGTACTCTCATCGTTAGTCCCCAGGTAGGCAAACTGGTCCTTTATTTTGGATTATACGAATGCCAGCCTAGACAGGTCGTTCCGACTACCGGTACTGGTACCCTTCCAGTTACTACATGCCCGTCATGAGAACTCACTTTGATGAGATTTAAAAACACAAAAATCATTGTAAAAGCAATCATGATAATGATGTGGTGTGTGCTTTCATGGATATGTTGTGTTATGAGAATATGATTCATGATAGGCATTATATGATAATATATACTTATGAACATGTTTGCATAACATTGAATGTAACATTTAACATAAAACATATAAGCATCATGAAATTTGGCATGTAACACACAAAAATCTTAAAAATTTCTAAACAACTATAGTATAGGCTCTAAGGGTCTAATAACCTATCCTATATCTCTATAGTCATGGCTCTGATACCAATCTGTCACACTCCGACCCGCAGCGGAATAAGAGTCGGGGCATAATTGGGTTATCACCAAAGCTCATGATATTTACTAATATGTTTCATATTTATTAAAGTCAAAATTACATTCCCAAATATCCAAACATGTCCATACAATACAAAGAAAATAAACCAAACAAAACAATCCCAAACTCTAAATCATTTTATTCTTCTAGTCCAATCCTAAGTGTTTCTTGCTGCAGCTGGTTCATCTGTATCATGTGTAAAAATGGGGGTTTTTGGGTCAACATAAGTTGGCGAGTGAACCTTGTTAGATAAACATTTATTATTGATTTTCTTGTTAGTTTATCAGTGAAAAATTGTGCATAATCATTAATGAGCAAATGTAAATAATCAAGCAGTAGCAATTGCAATCACAACTATAACATACAGTAACACATGATAGCATACATTAACATACCGACATCATACAATAAATAACATGAATGAAACTGTGCGATCAAGGCTCAATCAAACGGAGCCGATCGTATTGCATGTACTGAAAATGATAAATGTCTATGCGATCAAGGCTCAATCAAACGGAGCCGATCGTATGTGGGCACGCCAGGTTCACGCTCATAATGTAATGGGGAACATGCTCAACGCTCATAATGTAATGGGGAGCGGCGGCCTATGAAATTGCATGTACTGAAAATAATAAATTGAATCTAACAATAACCACACAAACAGTTGAAACAAGCTGAATACACATTTGTTCATGATATGTTGTATGCACAATGATTTAAATATAATATATAGCAAGATACAATGATACACCCCAAAACGTGATTAAAACGGGGAATTTGTAAAGATTCACTCACTTTGGGTGCGTTTGATCGGAGATGATGAGATGCTCACGAGTCGGGAGAGTTGAACAACGAGAATTACTAACCGAAATAATAACGGAAAAATATAGTAAATGAGTGGATTTTATTAAGGATTTTAATGGAATTTTTAGATATATTTTTGTGAGTTTAAGGATATTTTCTATCTTTAAAAATATTATTTTCAAGTATTTTTAAATGATTTTTAAATTAAATTAAATAAATAAATAAATATAAAAAAATTGTTTCTTTTTGCGTTGACCGTTGACCGTTGACCGGTTCGGTCAGTGTGCATGTATGCGCTGGGTGAGACTCGAACCCGAGACCTCCCGTACGTGTGCACGCAGCTCTACCAACTGAGCTACGTGTCTAACCCGAAATGATCTTGTTTTTAATTATATTTATATACTAATTCGATTTATTCAAAATTCATTTGTTTTAAAAAAAGATTTTAAATCATCGAACCGGTGCCGTTAACCAGACTCGAACGCGTGACGTGCGAGTTAGTGTTGCACACAGTCCACCGCTGGACTGTGTGTCTAACCTGGTTAATATTTCGGTTTTATTATACTTAACAACTAACGGAGTTAACCCGGTTCAGCTTTAAACAAAAAAGCATTTTATTACATAGAGGGTGCGTGTATCAGGGATCGAACTCGTGACGTGTGTGTATTATTTGCACACAGTCCACCGCTGGACTGTGTGTCTAACCCGTTTAAAATACCAATTTTAATTATACTTATAGTGTTATCACAGTTCATCTTCTTCGTTGGATTTTACCGACAGTAGATTACACCATTAAATCTTGTTAATTCGATTGTTAAACATTGCACAGACTAATATGAGATAGCAGAGATGATAATTAGAGGAAAACATACCGGTGAACGATTGATTACAGAGTTCCGGCAAGGCGTCGGTCTCTGTTTTTAAGAACTTCAACTGAGCAAATCAATTAATCGTTTTGATTAGCTAATCATGAAATTGAAGTGCTAAACAAACGTTAACCTGTGTTTGAAGGTCCTTACCGTTTCACAGACGAAGATAAAGATTTCCAGAAATTTTTCGGCGAACTGGAATTATCTGATAACAGTGTCTGAATTCGATCTCAAGTGAAAGGTTTGAGTTAGAAATAGCTTAACAACTGTTATACTACGACGGTATTGAAGAACTTACCGATTTGAGGAAAAATACGGTTTTCCGGCGAACTTGCAGAATTTTCCGGCTAGTAAAATAAACTTCTCCGGTGGACTGTAAAGTGTGCGGAAATGTAATTGGAGGTTTGTGGAATGTTTCTGAGTCGCGAGAAGCTCTTTGATTACAGTAATTCGGATTGTTGAATAGTTTCGGTTATAAAACTCATCATCCTCAGAATTGAAGTCAATTCAAGTCTGAATTGATTAAAATCGTCGGTGCATCGGTTATAAACCTGAAATCACGATTATTCAAACGTTTAGACGGTTGAATAGCCGATTTCAGTTTTTCAGTTGGCATAACCGGTTTATCTAGGTTTGTATATAAGACTCATTTGTTTCCTAGAGTTGACAGAAAACAAACAAGTGACGGAGTGGTGATGTGTGTGTGTGTTAAGTCTTTGGATTTCAATTTCCGGCTGACCCGGGTTCGAGCCCCGGCAGCAACATTTTATTTTTATTTATTTTGTTTTCGCTTTTTATCAAATATAATTTTTATAGTTTAGTTTGTTTATTAATTATGTATCATTAAAAATCAAAATAACCATAAATACACAACGTGACATTTATAACTTGATATTCGATTATAAAACGGAGCGGGTTTTGGAAACCCGTTTTTGACAAATGTTACAATATATCCTAAGACATAATCATTATTGGTTATTTTGCTACAATATCTAAAACGTATGAAACGTTTATAGTAGTAAAAGATATACTTGCAAATTAACTTTACTCTCAATTTGAGTACATTTGTTATTTACAGAAATAACTTATTTGATAAATAACATCATACAACTTGATGGGGATATTTATTTTGGTTCAAATTCGATGAAACATATTTATAAATAATATATACTTTTGGTTAGTTATATTTTGATAAGTTAATGCATAAATTATATATATATTTCTTATAAATACGTTTTCGTATAAGTTCTCTTATAAATACGTTTTTGTATAAGTGATGAAATAAATATTATTTCATAAAAATCTTATGATAACTCGTTATATATGAGTGTATACCGTAGTGTTATGCATTGTATTTTTGACCTTTTATATACCTTCTATTATGTATTTTGTTATTTGTTATATAGATAGTTTTAATAGAACAATTGAATCTAAGTTGTGGTTTATTATCAACCTCATGAAAGAGGATAAGTATACTTAAATATAATACTCGAAGTGTTACACTCCATGAATCTCGTTATCAATTTATAAAATGTCATAATATGTTAAACCAATAAATCTTACATGACTTGGTTATGTAAATATCTCTCTATTTATATTATGTGAAAAGTAGAGTATTTATAAGGAAAAATCGGATAAATAAATTTCATCTGGCAAACCTGAGATATGCTCATGAAGTAGCATTATTTAGCGAGCATGGAAAATTTCAAATGATTCGTATTCGTGTGACCGATTAAATATTGGAAAGATAAGAATCTTGTTTGTATTATGATCCATTCCATGAAGTGAATAGATATTGATAATAGTGATCATGGACATAATTGAGAAAATTGTAATGGTCATATTAATAATGAAATCGACCATCAGAATACAACGATGATCATGTTATAACGAGATTGCCAACACAAGTGGCAAATAAAGAGAGCGAAACTTTGAAGTTTTAGTACACTCTCTCATATTTTTACATTTTGTATTACATACATGCAAGTAATACATATACGATCCTAAACCAGATATTTATGGATCATGATTATTTTCCTTATTGGCATAATCGGTTAGACCACACCCAGTGAATGATGATGTGAAGCATAATGAAGAACTTGAAGATTCTTCTAGCTGATAGCATGCATGTATTTTTTGCTCTTAAGGAAAATTATGTATTTTCCAATTAAGGTGTGTATCCCTAAATATTCTGGAATGCATATCCCAACATGATACCATTTAGTGTTTTAAATCGATGCATCGTCTAAACGGTTATCAAATTCACAACTTGATGTTTGTGTAATTTATGGCTTAGCTAATAAGACAGCAAGCACAATATTGCATATTGCATGTATTTATTAGTAGTGATGATAAGTTCATTTCCCTAGCGAGTAATGATTGGAGGAATAAGTGTTGGACTTATTGTAGATTATGTTCATACATAGATTGCTTTTATTAAAACGATCACTGAACATCTATAGTTAATAGCGAAGCCAATAATCATGAGAGCAAGTTCATGTTTATATTTATGTATGAGTACATGTAATTTTAGATGCAACAACATTAATTAACATCAAGCCAACATGTTGTAATAGTTTCTCCCCATTTTAGTTGGTTATTGGTCAGGAACCAAAGATGTCTCTTCTAAGATTTTTATTGTGCGGTATATATTGAAATTGATCCACCACTACGCATAAAGATGGGACCTTAAAAGGTGGTTGGGAATATGATAACAGATAGAGCCTTTCACGAGATAGTTATTTACGACTCAATTAATTGATATCCATCTCAATGGATTAACATTCCCAATATCAAGGGGAGATAAAAAGCAGTTGGAAAAAAAATGAGTTGGTATGAATTATCGTTGATCCTTAAAACTAAAAGTGTGAACCTGAAGTTCAAAGAATAACTCAACTACAAAGATTAGCAAATCTATTAGCAGACGTATTCACTAACCTTAAAAAGATGACTATGTCACATATACCAACTGCTAATGTTCCAATTAAGATGAGTGTTCCAGAATGACAACCACATGTTTGTAATGAGTCTGTTGCATGTCTAAAGCGTGATAGACTAATCGATTCCAATAATAAAATTCCTCGAAAGTTGGAGCCACTAATTAAGATGGTCAAGTTGAGGTTATATTAAAAAGGTCTCCTGAAGACATTAGACATGATAGTTCCAGAAGAACCTCAGGTACCTGAAATTAAAGAGATCTCGTTAATTTGTATCATGTCTAAATATATATGGAATCGAATTGAAATCGACGTCGTTATACTTTTGTATATAAAATAGCGCTTGAAATAATCAAATGACAAGGATCAAAATTTAAGATTTGCCTATGAGAAATGATTGGCCAAAAGCGAAAAGACGCGAATAAAGCAGAGTTGAATTCTCTAATGAAATGGAAAGTTTCAGATCAAGAATTCATACAACTGAAGTTGTGAAATATATTGGATATAAATGGGTCTTTTATGCGAATTATATGAAAATCAAATTGAATGATATAAGGAAAATTGGTGGCACAAGAATTTTCGCAAAGACCTATGATTAATTATGAGGAGACGTATTCTCCAGTGGTGAATGCATTGACTTTCCAATATCTTATTAGTCTGGTAATATAAGAGAGAATTGATATGCATCTTATGAATGTTTACAATGATGATGTCTAGGCATTATCGAGAGAAACTGTCGCGCTTTTAGTGGGAGAGTTTTTGAATAACCTTGGTACCGTCTAATTATTACTCGAATTGCGGTTCGAGTATATATGTAATTATATTTTATCAGTCCCTCAAGTACATCTAGAAGATGATGTTGGGATATTTTAGTATGGTCATAGTTGAACCTTAAAGTATGTTAAAGGTTCTTAAGTCACTTATTAAAGAAATACCTATTATCATCTCCTACCAAAGTAAAGATTCTCATTCTAGAAGTACCATCGTTAAATGCATATGTTTTGCTAGCTATGTATGGTTATAATATCTTTCACTTGAGCTTATTGTCATAATATAGCCTTTGTCAAGCGAATAGACATTGGAATGAGTTCAAAGAAATATTTCAGGTATAAACGATATTTGATTATATTTTACTAACTCATCAAAACAAGTTTGGTTAGTCTTGTAGATGCAAGAATGTAACAAAACACAGTCGTTGACATATGATATTTTTTGACAGGGGAGACCTAAAGTCTTGTTAGAAGATTATACAACATTATTCAACATAAAGGATTGTACATTAAGGGATCAAGCGACAAATCATTAGCTACAAAAGCTTTGATTAACTTTCTAGGAAGATGGACACACGTCACTTCAAGGATACATATTATAATAGGGGGGATTTATTCAAAATGCACTCTTTTTCCCTTAACTAAGTTTTGTCCTATTGGGTTTTCTTAGTAAGTTTTTAACAAGACAACATACCTGATCCAAAAGTATCAGGGGGAGAAAATATGCACTATAGGTTGAACTCTTTTTCCCTTAGCTATGATTTTCTCTCACTGGGTTTTCCTAGCAAAGTTTTTATCGAGGCAGCATCTCCAAGCATTTTAGGTTGATAACCAAGGGGGGTGTGTTATAAATATATATTATTATGGTTATCAACTCCATATATAGAGCATCTTGTTCACCAAGTTTGTTACACCCCGACCCGCAGCGGAATAGGTGATCGGGGCATGATTGGGTTATCATCAAAGCTCATGACATTTATTTTAACGTTTCATATTCATTAATACACTTTAATGGGAAATTACAATCTATATTACATCATGTCATAAACATCAATTTAGGCTTCATTGTTTTCTTCTAAGGCATTTCCTATGTTTTCCTTGCTTCATCCTGTTCACCTGTATCATGTGTAAAAATGGTTTTTGGATCAACAAAAAGTTGGCGAGTGAATCCTATGAGAAAAACATTTGAACAAGTTTATTTAATTGATTATAAAATAAAGTGCACAACCACACATGAGTAAAAATAGATGTAAACTTATTCACTAATCAATTAATATTAAATAATGCACACATGAACAATAATGGATCGTTTTGAGGCACGCGTTGCTTAACTCGTCTCTCACGAGGAACTTATGGGCCTAATGAATGAATTGCATATAACTTGACAATATGAAATACATAACTACAAACAATATAAACTAAATAATACACACACGAACAATAATGGATTTGTTTTGAGGCACGCGTTGCTCAACTCGTCTCTCACGAGGAACTGATTGGCCTAATGAATGAATTGCATATAAATTGACAATATGAAATACATAACTACAACCAATGTATACAATCTAAGTTTAGATCACATTATGGTATGGCACAAGTTTAAATAAACGAGTTAATTTTGGTGACACATGACACATCCCAAAACGTGTAATTAAAAAAAAGGGGAGTTGTAAGATTCACTCACTTTGGGTGCGTTCGGTTGATGATGTTGAATGCGCACGAAGTTTGATTTAACCACGAGTGAACTAACCTAGATAATGGCATAAAGGTTCGGTAAGTAAACGGATTTTATTAATCAATTTTAGTAGGATTGTTGGGTGTATTTTTGTGAGTTTAAGGCTATTTTCTAACCTTAAAAATATTATTTTTAAGTATTTTTAATTGATTTTTAAATAAAATAAATAAATAAAAATAATAAAAAAAATGTTGACTTTTTGACCGTTGACCATAAGCATTGACTGTTTGACCGGTTTAATTGTGTGTAAGTATGCGCCGGGCAAGACTCGAACCCGAGACCTCCCGTTCGCGTGCACACAGCTCTACCAACTGAGCTACGTGTCTAACCCGAAATATTTTTGTTTTTAATTATATTTATATACTAATTGAGTTAAACCGAAAATCATTTATTTTTAAAAACGATTTTAATGCATCGAACTGGTGTTCTCCACAGGTCTCGAACCCAAGACCTGTGGGTTGAGTTAACACACAGTCCACCGCTGGACTGTGTGTCTAACTTGTTAAATAATCTGATTTTTATTATACTTATATACAAACTAAATAATTTCGTTTCTGTATTAAATAAAAAGTTTGATAATTGTCCGGACCGGTGCGGTAGTCCGGACTCGAACTCGTGACGTGTGATTAAATGTTCACACAGTCCACCACTGGACTGTGTGTCTATCTTGGTTATTATTCCGGTTTTTATTAAACTTAACATCTATAAGCGGTGACTCCGGTTCGGTTAAAAAAAGAACATTTTTATTAAGGCGAGTGTGCGTGGGACAAGAATCGAACTCGAGACGTTTGCGTGTTTATGTGCACACAGTCCACCGCTGGACCGTGTGTCTAACCCGAGATATATCTTGATTTTAATCAAACATATATACTACTGAAACTTCATCTTCTTCGTTAATCTTAACCAGAATCGGAAGTCCGACTGGTTCGAAGTTTTAATCAAGTTCGTTAGTATCTGGTGGTTAATTACATGTGAGATTAATAAAAAGAATGAAAGATTAAGTGTTAGATATACCGAACAGTGGCTCCTCTGTTTCGCCGGCGAAACTCCGGTGACAGCAAACTATTCCGGCGACGTGTGTCTTGCGGCAGAGGGTCTTCAACGAGCTTGAGGTGAGTGTAGGTGGCTTCAGTATGAGCTCTGGGGGTTCAATAAGGCTCAAAGGTGAAAGGCTCGGTTTTCCGGCGAGTTGCAGAACTTTTCCGGCGAGTGGAATTACGTCGGGTAAAGGTGTGACTGTGAGCGAAAAAGCTAGCAGAGGTTTGAGGGGGTATTTATAGGGCAGAACATCGACGTATTTAGTCCGATTTCCATCTTGATTCGTCGGTTAAAGATTTTCCGGCGGTTATAACTTGTGTCGCGGACTGGACATCGGTTATAACCGATGTAATAGTTAATGTTTACGTTAAGTCATTGATAACCGACGCTGTTTGACGAAAACGTCGGATTTTCCGGCGTCAACGGATTTGGGCGCGTCGATTTTGAATTCGATATTCATGTTATGAATTAATTGTCTTCAATATTGAACAAGAAATACAAGTGGCGCAGTGGTTGGATGGAAGGGTGTTAAGGCTTTGTTTGAATCCGCTGCTGTCCCGGGTTCGAAACCCGGCAGCAACCTTTTATTTTTAAACCACTATTTTTAATACTTTTTCAAATATAAATTATATATTCCAATATATTTATTAATTATGTATCGCTTAAAATTATTTTGGGCATTAAATACGCAACGAAATTTTTAACTGATTGTTCGGTTAATAAACGGAGCGGGTTTGGTAAATCCGGTTTTTGACGGATGTTACAGTATCCCCTGCTTTTTAGAAATTTCGTCCCGAAATTTAAGTAGTGATATATTCGACTAAAAATGATGGTGTTTAGTTTGACAGTTACATGCTTAGAAAAAGAGTAAGAGTTTAAGTTTTTGTTTGAGGCGGTAAAGTCCCTTGTAAGGGTTAAGTACCCTGTTACAGGAATCGCTTTTTGTTGCCTACGGTAAAAATATTGATAAGCAGAGTTGATTTGCTAAATATGATATCATGCGTAAGAGTTTTGATATGTTTGGAAGGATATGGTTATATCCTAAAGCAAAACTTCTAATACTACAACCTACATGGAACTTCTCATAACCGTCTAACAATACCTCTGATCCTTTGACAAGAATACTTATATATAGGAAGTACCAGCGGCGTATCCACCATATTCTTGTCAAATTTTCATTGGTTTTATCAGTAAGTTATGATTGGTTCTATGATATGACTCTAGAACATAAATAAACGCCACAACCATTGTACCAAGAAATTACTAAATCCTACATAGAACGTCTCATAACCGCCTGACAATGCCTCTGATCCTTTGACAAGAATACTTATATATAGGAAGTACCAGAGGCGTATCCACCATATTCTTGTCAAATTTTCATTGGTTTTATCAGTAAGTTATGATTGGTCCTATGATGTAACTCTAGAACATAAATAAACACAACAACTAATACTTGAGTCTCAATTCTGATAGCATACATGTTTGATTTGTGACAGTTCCTCTCTCGTTTGTTTTGATGGAGAGGTTAGTTTATGTAGAAATAGAACATAATCCAATTTCTTTAAATGGCGAGATGATATGAATGTAACACAAATTTCAACCAAGACAATACTAAATCCTACATGGAACTTCTTATAACCGCCTGATAATGCCTCTGATCCTTTGGCAAGAATACTTATATATAGGAAGTACCAGCGGCGTATCCACCATATTCTTGTCAAATTTTCGTTGGTTTTATCCGCAAGTTATGATTAGTTACCAAGAAACTACTAAATCCTACATAGAACTTCTCATAACCGCCTGACAATGCTCTGATCCTTTGACAAGAATACTTATATATAGGAAGTACCAGCGGCGTATCCACCATATTCTTGTCAAATTTTCATTGCTTTTATCAGTGAGTTATGATTGGTTCTATGATGTAACTCTAAAACATAAACAACACAACAACCACAGCTTGAGTCTAAATTCTGATAGTATACATGTTTGAATGATGACAGTACCTCTCTCGTTTGTTATGATGGAGAGGTTAGTCATTGTGGAAGTGAGACATAGCTCAACTTCTATAAATGATGAAATTGAATACACTAAAATGTATGATGAACAAACTTCAACCAAAACATACTAAATCCTACATGGAACCTCTCATAACCGCCTGATAATGCCTCCGATCCTTTGACAAGAATACTTATATATATAATCACTTTAGCATTAATCCAATTTTTTAGCTTTAACGATACCGTCTTTACAGTTTGTTTTTTATGTTTCATTTTTGTGTCAGCCTAAAAGTTGCAAATTAATTGTCGTAACGTGTGTGACTGGTTTAATAATATTTACATATATATTTTTTTTCGATTTAACGATGCAACCACAACGTACGAGTTTTAAATTCTCATTTTAATATTATTAATTATTAATTAAGTTATTAAGTTCTATCCATTTTTAGATTAAAAACTCGTATATATTAATTATCAACTTCTCTATCCATTATTTTTAAATATGTTCTAATTTTCTTCCTTTTCATTTTCTTTTTAGTTTTAAATCCTATTGTTTAACCTTTTACAAATTTGTAACAAAGTATTTTTTTTTAACCCTCAATTTTTTTCCAATTTCAATTTTGGTTCCTTAAGCTTTTCATCTTTTACAAATTTTCCGTTCTACCTTTTGATCTAAGTTTAGTGAGTTAATTCATTGCAACGAGCATGTGTAGTTGAAAGTTACATCTACTTTTTTTCGTTTAACGACCTTGTTGCAATGTACAAGTCTTATGTCGACGTAGTTACTTTGTTTTATATTTTACGTTTCATTTTAATTTTTGCATGTTAACACACCGCAACAGGCGAACGTGGCTTAACATTTTTACGTATGCTTTTCGTTAGGTATAATAACCCCGTCGCAACGCACCGTGTTTAACAATAGTTATATATATTGTGCGTGTATATATAATTTATTTTACATCTAAAAGTTGTTACCAATTACCAGCACTTAGAAGATCTAGTCATCATGTAATCTTTGATTACAAAAGCATCTAAAGGTGTCCATCTTGCAATTAAAACATTATATCTAACTTCTCACTAGTTTTTTTGTGGATCCTTAAACAACATTATTATGTCTTTGATATGTCCAAACGAAGAATAAGGATAATAATTATAAACACCTACTACAATAATATTTTTTTTTGTATTCAACGATGTCTACAAAGTTTGAATTGTACACTTCATGGTTTTCTAGGTACTCTCAAAACTAAGACAAAAAGCCCAACACGTAATTAATAATTAGACAAAAAATATGTTTACTGAAAACACGTATAGAAACTTTAATTAAAGTTTATATTATACATAGAATATGATCACGCCTACATAAAAGAAAGACTTTTTGTAACTATTTAGAAACAGCAAAATAAGGTGATACATAGAATATAAAATGCATAAATTATAAAATTAAAGACAACACGTTTTTTAAACTGTTTTTGTATGGTGTACATTCCTTACTAATTGTTTTGTTTTGAGCTACAAGACTAATGACTTCAGGTTACTCCATTGTCCCCAATCGCCCCATTTTGAGCGGAGAAGGCTGTGATCGTACTGTTGTTGTAAAATATCAGAAATGAGACATCCGCAATATATATATATATATATATAAACAAGACATTTGGCATTTTTACACTATATAAACACGTACATATATGCATGTATGTGTGATTCGGTTTTATAATTATTAATGACAATAATAATAATCAAAACTACCTTTTTTCTTGTTAGAATCTGGATTATCCCAACATGCCCAACAGCCACCCCATGATCCAGTAGCCATTGGTGGTGGTGGGTGGTGGTGATGATGATGATGATGATGATGATGATGATGATGATAGCGATGGTGGTGGTAGTGATTGCATGGCTGCAACTCCTATGCTTGCTTGAGTTCGTGTCACCATAGAGGAAATGAGAGAAAGTGCAAAAAAAAAAAATTGTCAAGAAAGAAGCAACACTCTCAAATCCCATCTTCATAATTAGGAAATGATTAACAATATATATATGTATATAGTAATTGTTTATATAGACACACATACCTTTTTAGTAATTGACGTGTAAAAATCGGTGCATGCCACAGATTCATTAGTTACATTTTTTTTCTTTTAATACGTGCAAAACTGCTAAAGTCATCGTAGACAATTAATGGTTATGGTTGTGAAGGTAAACCGAGAAAATTGAGCCTTGCAGATTGGAGCACTTTGACTTTTAAACCTCGGTACATGTTTGAGTTTAATAGCACACGAAGTCTTCCGGTATATTTTGAAAAAAAAGTCAAATTAGATTATTTGATAAATAATTTTTGTAATACATATACAACTGTGGAATGTTGTAACGTTTCGCATTTTTTTTACTTTCTTTATTTAGAAAGAGTAATCGTATTTCTATTTATGGAAACTCGCATTCATATATTATTCGTATTTCAACTCCAACTTTGTAATCCGAGACTTTGATCGTAATAAAAATTCATACTTTATACATGCTTGTTATACTTACAATTTAATCATTTATATGCAAACCGATACTAATTATACGTGCCTATACTTATGCATACATTCTTGATACTCAAATTATACTTGCATAAACTTATACTATACTTTATCACACATTAAATACTTAAAAAATATGTTAAATTATGAGTTTCTAGCATAAAATAATGGAATTATGAAACTCTATGGGTTAAACTGCAATGCAGGTGGTGCACGGCCATGCAACTGAGGCGCACGGCCATGCACACTGCGGTCCGCATGACCACGCACCTAATGTGCACCACCCTACGATCCGCGATCCGCACGACCGTGCACTTGATCCGCACGACCGTGAAAATGACCAGGTCTGGCAGAATCTTTTAAAATACGTTAATTTTGGCTCCATTTTCCTTTTTCCAACTCCCAACCACTAACAACTTCATTAATTACCAACACCCTAATTTCCCCATTATAAATGGGAGCCTCCATACACTCCTAAACACTTTCCAAACACTCAAATCTTCTTGGTTACTCTATAATTTCCAAGACTTGGTAGAAAGTTGTAACCATTCTAAATGAGTTTTAGCTCACTTTTCTTCTTATTTTCTTATGTATTCTTCTTTCTTTCTACTTGGATAACCTCTAGAAAGGTTTTCACAAGCTTTCCTTGGCAAACTAATATGAAACCTCACCACATTTGAGGTCCAAAATAGGATTAAAATTCTGCTTTCATTTATACTTTTGTATCTTGCTTTTATAGATTAAAACTTGTTTGAATCTTGTACATACTTGTTTTTAAACCTACCTAAGGTTATGAGACTTTCTAGGACTAGATTCTTATGAGTTCAAGAGGTGCAAACACCTCTAAACTTTTTGTTTTTGCAAGAGTTTATGCAATCTACAAGTGATGAAACCATCCGAGCTTGCCATGAAGTTGATGGCAAGACTTGTGTTTTGGTACAGGTGTAAATACTTGGAAGTCTTAGCTATCCTAACTTCATTACACCACCTCACTTGATGTTTGACCTTGCTATCTCAAGTAGTTTGCTAGACTTAAAGTAACTTAACCCTGTATGGCCTCCGACACTTAGTTAACTCTTTCCATGTCGGGAGTGACTTACCCGGGTTAAAGCTTACTTGGCTACTTGATATAGTAAGAAGTTATACATTTTCTTTTCATTCATGACCATCCGAATCATCCTTGTGATGATTTGTGTATTGGTGAATCACACAATGAGGTTAATCCTCCATGCTTGACTTACATGACAATCTATGATACTCTTGATGGACTTAGTTTAGAATTAGTATGTAAACTATATATTATATATATACACACACACATAATCGAATTCTTGAGGATAATCGACATGGTTACTTGTCATGGTAATAGGTTATATTATCTAAGATTTGAACCTCTCGTTACGATTCTAATGGGCACTTAACCCATGAAATCCCAACAACCCATACGGGATATATAGTGTCAAAACGAGTGTTTAAGGCTAGATAATTACTTTCTTGAATACATACTTTTATTTTGAATCAGAATCCTCCGTTATTATCCAAATACTCACATACCTACGTTTCCTCATGTAGGATAACACTTTTGGGTGCAATGTGTTTAACCTATGAAAATACACGCAAACACACTTATACTTTATGCAAACACAAACAATCCATTATACATGCTTAAATACGTGATGCTTGATTTGTATTCTTGGAACATTCTTATGTGATACGCTTGTCATTAACTTTGTACGAGGCTCCCCTTAACATGTATAGTGCTGTAGGAGTAACGTACCGCTCGTAGTCTTGTGGTCATGTTAAGTCTTTAATTCTTACGGTAATCAGAGGGTTGACTTGTAAAATTGTATGTCTTGATACATTAATCTAGTTAACTATTTTTGCCAATGGGATTCGTTTAAATATTTTTCATACTTATGCTATATTAAACTTATATATTTGCCAATGTCTTGTGTTTTGAACTATACTTTTAAACATGTTGTAGGTTGATGATGTTGATATTGACGAAATCTAGTAGGGACGACTTAGAAACACATCTAGAATTACTAGATTTTATTATTGTATTGTTATTGAGTTTTGTTGTATTTGAGGTTTCCAAGTGTTGTACTTTGATTTGTTGTGATGTACTTGACAATTTTATTTATGAATGAAATCGGTTTGAATTAAATATTGTCACAATAGTGTTATGAAGTCTCGAGCAATCTCGTTCGTCTCACTGTGATGTTTCCGCCATCGGTTGGGGTGTGACGAATGTATTGGTTAGTCACAACTCAAACTATTATCATGTCTCTAGTGGTTTGTTTTGTAAATTTGTAAAAGAAAAAACTGAATGTAGAAACGTCAAATGATATAGTTGCCTTTTCTTCATCACATCTCAACTTTTCGAATTCTTTTATCAGAACTCTCTTTAAACTCCTCAGGATAAAATGTCATTTTCAACCCTGTAGTTTGACAACTTTCGTTTAAATGTTTTTTTTCTGCATATGAATCTAAATGTTTGAAATATTGCTACTTTCATACAACTCATTAACTCCATTCAATTTTCTGTTGTTAAAAATGGGTATTTATGTCATTTTATATTTATTATAAAAAACAAAAACTATATATAATTTATGTATTTATATTACTAGTTGGTGCCCGCGCGTTACGACGAGAATACAACACTTAGGCAATGTTTTCATAACTGGAGAGGAGATTAACCCGGACGATTCAAAGGTTCACTTAAAACGTAGCACTCCTATTAGCCTTACAGATGTCAAATAAATAACAATTTTACATAAAAAATATTATGTATATATGAAAACAATTGTTGCATCTCAATAAACATACACACAAATACAAAAATAGCAGTCATAAACATAATAGTTTAAAATAAAATTCCATTTGTCAACCACTTGCATCGTGATATGTTGTAATTTACTCGTAAGCCTTACACACTTCAATTATCGCATCCAGATTTTTCGACCACCATTCTTCATCTTCGAGACTGTTATAAAGGGAGAGAGTTTCTTGTTCTTCTTTTATCTCTGTTTGTTCATATTCTAACGGCTAACTGGAATCTTTTAAACGGTGATCCGTCGTTTGTGTTTTCATCTGCTTATCGGAATTTGAACATAAATTCAAGTATATAGCTCCAAAATCAACAAGTATGCACCTTGAGTCTGCTTCTTGAACTTCAACTCCTTTGGTCGCACGCACAGCAGGGGACACGGACGTGGCAGGGGCTGCGGCAGGAATGGCGGTGGTCGTGGGTCTCGCCGGTTCAACGGGGGCCTGGCCTAACATCCTAACATCGTGTTTCCCAACACTTAGGCCTCTAATCAATGGGCCATCCTTCTCAACATTATGAACAAAACTAGAAGCAACCTCTCAACGCCCTGTTTAATCCCTACCCTTCGGTTCCACGGCCCAACAACTCGGGATCTGGCATTCTCGACCCACGACCCGATTAGAATTATGCCACAACGTACACTCCCACTAATCTACAACAGGCTCTCTTCAACATGTCTCTTAACCAGCAGATCCATTGGGTGTTATGGATACAAGTACCATCACCACATGACAAACACTCAAGGTACTTTCTCCCCGTCTCTTTTAATACTTACACTTCCAAAAATATTATAGTTAATAATGGCATGACCATTCATGTTCTTGAACAAGGTAACCACATTCTACCTCCACCATTCCCACCTCTAAAACGCAATAATGTTTTTTATGCACCTCAATTGATTAAGAATTTAATACTTGTTCGTCACCATACAATGGATAATTTAATCTGAATTGAATTTGACCCTTCGGTTTTCTTGTGAAGGAACTCAAGATCAAGTTACCTATCCTACGATGTAATAGCTCAAGAAACCTTTATCCTCTCACGTCTCTACTTACCAGACCCATTCATTCACTCTCCACTGTTGCAGTTATTTCTCAAGATCATTGTCATCAACGACTTGGGCATCCGCCATGTCTATCGTCTGAATAAATCTTTATATGGTTTGAAGCAGGCGTCGCGCACTTGGTACCAACGCTTCACAAACTTCATGATTTTGCAAGGCTTCACTCAGAGTAAATCTGACATTTGCTTGTTTATTTATCGACATGGTCGTCACACTGCATATTTACTTATGTATGTTGACGACATCATTCTCACCACGTCGTCTGAAGATCTGCGCAAGAAATTAATGTATGTTCTTGCTGGGGAATTTGCTATGAAAGATTTGGGCCTGTTGACTTATTTTTTGGGTATCTCAGTCACTCGCACTAGTGATCACATGTTCCTGTCCCAACAAGCCTATTACAAAAGATATAATAAGCGTCAGTGCAACGGATTCTTGTAACCCCGTAGCAACTCCAGTCGATACCCGGTCCAAGTTGAGTGACACTTTTGGGCCATTTGAACGTTATTGGTGAAATCTCATGTTTTCTTTGTTTGATTTTTTTTTTAAATTTTCAGCCACCTTCAATGTAATTAATATGCTTAGGACCAATTTGCAGATGTGATGACGGCTGAGATTTTGTTGCCAATTACACAAATATGTTTTTATTTTGTTTCACCCTCTTAAGTTATACTAAAAAATATTGAGTCGATTAGAAGTAACATAAGTACTGCCTACAAATGGTTCTTTTGCTCGAGTCCATGGACAGATGTTTTAGTGGTAAGTTATTGTAGATTGGTGTATGTTGTGACTCAGAACATTCTCATCAGATTAGATTTGTTTGTTGAATACATGCACTGGTGGATACATGAATTTTTTCTAGGGATGTGGATTATTTTTAAAGATTTTAAGCCCCTTAGCTATATAAAAAAATCGGTTTATAGCGGTTCAAATCGGGTCGGGTCATGTAAAACAAAAAAAAACATCATACTAAACTTTATATAATGATTAAAAAATTGTCAAACGTCATTAAAATTTATATAATCATAAAAAAAATGTCAAACTTCATTACAAACTTATATAAACAATCATGTTCAACCAATACTATAGTCCATAATTTTCAATCTTAATTTTCAAACTATTAAATGTTGATTAGTAATCATTTGAACAAACAAAGCTTTAAATAAAACAACAAGATCTTAGACTACAAGTTTAGAACAATCAAAAAACATATAAAGATCAAACCCTTGTATATCTATATTTTCTTTTAATCACCACATAAAACAACAAAAAACAATCAATAAAGAAAAGATACCTATTCTAAGTCAGAATTCCGGTGTAATAATGGTCAAAACTTGGTCATTGTACTGCTGGGTTGCTAGGCGTCTTTTTCAGATCTTGGGGAGGGATTTGGAAGTCAATGGTCGGTTGGTTTGGGTTATTTAATTTAGTTCAAAATGTTTGGGTTGAGTTTGGGCTTGGATAGTTGGGTTAATAAAATTAGATTGATTGGATTAAGTAATCAAGTCAATAAGTGGCATGGTTAAAGAATAATTATATAATTTGTGTTATACACTTATATATTCATAATAATCAGTGTTTAAATTTTTTTTTATTTATAAATTCATATATTTTTTTTCTATGCGGGTTGTTGAAAATTTTCAAGGGGTATGGTTGAAAATATCCAAGGGGTGCGAATGGGATTTTTAACGAAAATTAGCACTAATTTTTTCAAAGGGTGCGGCCGCCCACCCACGGTTGTGGGTAGGTCTCCCCCTGCATACATGGGTCGCGTAATCCGTATAGTTTTTGGTGATACCGGCCATATGAACCAGTTTCTGAAAAAATAAATGAAAAGCACCTAAAAAGGTCATATGACCCAAATGGCAGGGGCGGATCTAGTGTATAACAAGGGGTAGCATCCGCTACTCATTGGCGCTCCGGCGGTAGTGTAAATTTTGGAAAAATTTGATGTTTTTTCGATTTCGTTACCCCTTTCTTTTAAAACGTTACCCCTTGGTGCTCCGGCTAGATCCACCACTGCCAAATGGGTCAAATTGCTAGTATTTTGGTCATCTTGCACATAACATTTCCTTATTAACAGTCCAACCTATCCATTTTAGCACGTTTACTTGAGTCTTTTATGTAGTGTTATATGCAGCAACCAAGTATGTTAGTCTGGGGTTCTCAACTTAAGGCTATACATGGAAAATGATTTAGCTAGGTAGCTGATACACAAATAAGATTGGAGTGTTTTTCAAGAGTTTGATCAGCTAGGCGAAGGGAGTTAACATAAAACGAAACAAACAAGGCAACACTAGATGATAACTTTCAGTATGCGCATCCAAACACACCATGTATTCATAATAGCCACTTCTAAACGTTTGAATATTTAAGTCGAGTCTTTTATGCAATGTGCAAGGTGAAGATAAACGTTTGTTCATGGACGATTTCTGAAGATGATTATGACGACTACGACTACGATGAAGATGAGGATGAATGATTCTATTTGTTAGTCATGAGGTTTTCCACCCCGTTTAGTCATGTGATTTGTCACTCTTATCAAACCCATAGTTAATTCAAAATTTGAAATATATAAATACTTGATTCCATAGATCAGTTTCCTTTTGTTATTAATGGCATTTTCTAGAAATTTCATGGCTATCTCAAATTTATATTGTGGATACATTTTGGAGTTAATTTCATCGTTTTTGTTGTTTAACCTGTGTAGTACACAGGACTCTAACCTAGTAAGTTATATAAATCATCGGGGACGTAAACAGATAGGATATAAGGGTAATATAGTAATTTCAGTGACAAAAACTAACAAAGTTCGATCCAGAGACTTATAGTGTAACGTTTTTCATAAGGCAGGAACTCAGAAGACGAAATTTGCGTTTTAAGGACTCATCTTGATACCGCCCTTAAGGCACAGGGACGCAAATGACATTTACTCTTGCTTTTTTTTTTTGAATTTTTTTTTGGTAGATCCATTAAACAAAATTGTCATATGTAAAACGCGAAAACAAAATAAAGGACGAGGGCATGAATTATAAACACCGGTTTCTCTTGTAAAATTATTTAAAGAGAAAACAGTTAAAAAAAGTTGAGCTCAACTATATTTATAAAAAAGTAATTTTTTATATGGGCAACACAAAGATAATATTAATCGAGATCCATGCTAATTAATTAAAACCAAGTTTAATCAGACAACAGTACAAAAGTAATTAGATGAGATGCATAGACAAAACTACGTACAAAAGAAACATATATCCCGTAACTCTGATGAGCCAACAAAATGAGGTGATATATGGAATAAAAGCAAAGACGCATATAACTTAAAGACAATATCACCGATGACTGACTTCCGATTACCCCAATCGCTTCTTATTGCCGCTAGCACGTGATGATGGTACTGTTGTTACAATATATAAGAAGTGAGATATGCACACATAACACAATTCACATTATTTGAACATAAAGATATCCGATATGTGAGTGTAATAGTTATTACTAATTATTGAAAAACTACTGACCTTTGGTCTTGTGGTGTTTTTTATCATCCCAACACTTCCAGTAGACACCCTTGCTGTGATCATGTTTTGCTGGCGGTGGTGCACCTCCTACTCTTGCTTGAACAACTATCATGTCTATCATCATAGAGGAAATAAGAGCAAGGGCAAAAACAATTTCCAAGAAAGAAGCAAAACCACCATCAAATCTCATCTTCGTAACTCAAATGATGTGTAGCGTTTGTTTCACCAATATTGTATGCGTGTGCGTGTGTATATATATATGTGTATATATATATATATATATATATATATATATATATATATATATATATATATATGAGAAGGATCCGTTAGGAACCACTCGTTGCGAGAACCAATGTGAACACAACCAAAAATACCTAAAAAATTACAAAATAAATTATATATTTTTTATAAAAAATATTTTGTATGTTTTTTTAAAATTTTTTTAGGTTTCTTTTTTTTTTTTGGGGGGGGGGGGGGGGGGGGTATTAGGTTCTTTTTGTTTTTAGGGGGTGAGGGGTTAGGTTTTTTTTCCGCACGCGTGGGGGGGGGGGGAGGGGGGTTAGGTTTTGGGTGGTGGTATAGTGAATTTATTTTGTTGTGTTCACATTGGTTCTTGCAGTTCTCGCATGAACCCTACTATATATATATATATATATATATATATATATAATATAGTGTGTGTGTGTGTGTATAAATAGGGGAGAGTTTAAATGAGAACGCTAAATATCGCGAGAATCCTGAGAACGAATGAAAAACCCACTAGAACTTGGTCAAAAAAAGTGAAATTCAAAATTTCTTTTTACGCTTTCCATTATTATTCGAATACATTCTAAAAATTTAATTTACACATTTAAATTTACGTGAATTCGGAAAGAAAGAAAATTTACACATGTGTAAGTTTGCTATTTACACATGTGTAAATTTGTTATATTTACACATGTGTAAAAAATCTAATAAAAGTGATTTTGAGAGTAGAAATGAATTATTTGATATTGTAATTTCTTTTTTTTTATGTTGTATTTTAATTAACATGATGATTGTATTAAAAATGGTTTTGATTGGTTTTCTCATTCGTTCTCACGGTTCTCGCAATATTTAGCTTTCTTAAGATAACCCTCCTATATATATATATATATATATATAAATTGCGTTTTAGTATGCCAAACACGCTTGGTTACGTTCTTTTTGTTTTTTAATACGCCCAAAATAGTGAAAGTCTCCAGAGACACTTCATGGCTGTGGAACGTTGTGAAGGTAGACCAAGAAAATTGAGCCATGATGAAGGTATACCAAGAAAATTGAGCCATGGTAGGATGTTGGCTCACATCATATGCTGCAATTTGACTTTTAAGGTTCATGTTTGACTTTAATTTGCACAAAAATTCTTCCACTATTTTTGTTGAGAGATGCATCCATAAATAGATTATTTGATAAATAACTTTAGACTTTAGTGATACATAAAAATCTGTTGAATACCTTTGGTGCCGAAAAATTGATGGGTTGTGCTCTTAAATGTAACACAATTAGTAATTGTTTAATCATTTGGTTCACCTAAATTTGAAATCTATCAAATGACTTAGATTTTATTTCACTCAAATCTATAAAAAAGAAGTGATTTGTAGAAACGACGAAGGGCATAAATGTCCTTTCTTAGCGGAATTCATCAATTGTGGGGATAGCTGGAGCCATGGAGTAGCTAGAGGAATACGCTATAACAATGTGCGTCTATTAACAAAACCTCATTGTTGAATGAGCAACAAGTATTGCTGTTTGCCTTTGAATTGGGTTATGATCGAGAATCCCCACAAAGATTCAGTTTTTATAATTTTAAGAATATAAATTTTTACTGAGTAGGTTCACCTTGGGTGACCAAAGTACTATGAATTTAATCCGGTGATATTCTTAGGATGCTTATGGCATATGGTAGCACTTTAGACTGTTCACTGGCCATATCCCCATTTCACTACTAGAAAACAGCCAAATTTACGACAAGCATATTTATTGCAAATCTGTGGGAAATTGGCCTCAACTACAAATTTGCAACAAAACAGGTCCACGTGAAAAATTCATGTCGGAAATTTTCATTGCGACAAAACTACCACAAGATTTACTACAACTTTCCGACAAAAAATACCCATCGCAAGATTCCCGACATAATTCCTACAAACTTATTTTTATAATTTTCACACCAACTTTCGACAAAATTGTCACAAATTCCCATTTTTAACATATTTTTTAATAGTTTATTTTAGTCATTTTTAATAAAAATAATTTAAGAAAACAATTAATTAAAACAAATATTTCTTACTTTGCGACAAACTTCTCACAAATTCTAAAAAAACTATTTTCTACAAAGTTGCCACAAATTATATTTTCTACAAACTTCCCACAATTTCTATTTTGGATTTGAGACAAATTTGCTACGATGAATAAAATAGTTTTTTTTGTAGCATTGCAACAAGATACCTACAATTATTAGATTTTTTTGCCACAAAATACCTACAATTATTATATTTTTTGCCACAAAATACCTACAATTATTTTAATTATTCGACAAATTTCCAACGGGTCTTAAGAAATTTCTTTTGCCAAATTCCTACAAAATTGCGACAATTTTTTTAATAAAACAAGATTTTTTTTTGCAAAAAATTGCAGAATTTTTTTAAAAAATAGAAAAAAAAACCTGTTCACAATTTTTAAATACGAATACCAAAAAACCTAATGATAAGCACGTTTTCATATTACAAAACTAATACAACATTAACATTTTAAAATGTAATACAAAATGAAAGTTAATATGAACGTACTTTTGTAATATGAAAAGCTCGTTTTCATATTACAAAACTAAGATGATCTTTACTTTTTTCCTAAAGTATTCATCATTTCTTCCATCTTTTTTTGCCATGTTGGATTTGCGGCCTGCTCCTGTTCACGCTCGGCCCGCTCTTGTTCCCATTGTACAAATGAGCTTCCATATTTTTCCGGGCCTCTCTTTCTTTTTCCAACTCCGCTTGAACTTTTTGAAGCTGGAATATATCAAAGTATGCATTATTAATACATATTAAAAAGACAAATTGTAACATTAAACACATATTTAGGGTTGTTATCTAGTTACATATTCCGTTGTCGGAATATTAGGTTTAATGTGTTAAAAATAGAATGGTTATCGAGTTCAAGGTCAGGTTTGGAATGGTTCAGGCATTTGAGCTGCATATTTTAAGCCATTTGGGCTGCAATTTAAATAATATTTGTAGATTGGGTTACAAAAGCACTAGCAAAACTCCAATCGTCAAATAAAACAACTTAACTTAAAAAGGTAGCAAACTCCAAATTAATAAATAATTGTGAAACGAGTAGGCTATCTATCTTGCAGCTAACATCTTGATTTAATCAGCCTATTATAGACCTCATGGATATCTATTTTGTAGCTAACTTCTTGTATTTTAACTTGTTTCCCGTTCATGGTTTTCTATTCCATGTGGTGACCCATAATGTAAAATAATTGTAGAATGAGTGGGTTCTATGTGGGCTGATTTTAATTAGTCTTGCTGCATAGATCACCTAAACCCAAGCCATAACCCAATGTGGTTAACTAACAATGCAAAAGTTCCTAAAAATATCGGCTTTAACCCAATCCATAACCCAATGTCCTCTAGGTGTAAGCTTACAAAATGTTTGACAAGTTTCTAACACATCGTACTCTTTTAGCATTGTACTCTTTTACATTTTATTCTTTTAAATTATTTTTTTACTAAAATTATGACCTAACAAATAAAATAAGTTTTATTTGTAGGAAAATTGTAGCAAAGGGTGTCAATTTGTTATAAATTTCCAACAAATTTAACATTTAATTTTTTAAATTATTTTTTACTAAATTAAGACATAACAAATAAAATCAATTTTATTTGTAGGAAAATTATAGCAAATTCGGTCAATTTGCTGCAAATTCGGTCAATTTGCTACAAATTTCCGACAAATGTAACATTTTATTATTTTAAATTATTTTTTACTAAAATTATGAGATAACAAATAAATAAGTTTTATTTGTAGGAAAATTGTAGCAAAGGGTGCCAATTTGCTACAAATTTTCGACAAATTTAACATTTAACTTTTAAATTATTTTTTTACTAAATTAAGACATAACAAATAAAATCAGTTTTATTTGTAGGAAAATTGTAGCAAATTCGGTCAATTTGCTACAAATTTTGGACAAATTTAACATTTTATTCTTTATATTAATTTTTACTAAAATTATGACATAACAAATAAAATAAGTTTTATTTGTTAGGAAATTTGTAGCAAATGAGGTCAATTTGCTACTACAATTTTTTTCGTGGCAATTGTATTGAAAACTTTTGGAAAAATTTTGGGTTTTTTTTGTTTTTTCTTTTTTGTCATAAAATTGTAGGAAAGTTGTAGTAGAAATTGGGTTGTAAAAAATTTGTAGGAAACTTTTGTAGGAAAAAATGTATTTTCTAGTAGTGATTTGGATTTGTTTAGTCCATCGGTTGCGTCGTCGATTACGGTTCATTTAAGTCAGTTATAATTCCAAAGAGTTGTATGTAATTGTATAAGATGGTTCCATGTGTCCGATCTGTAATGGAATCAATCCGTCAACTTGATATCAGTTGAATATCGTGATTTTAGTGAGAGTGTAAGACGGTAAAATAATAAACCCAAAAGTAATGTGATTGTATTTCACACCTGTCGCGCGAAGCGCGGGTTTCCCTACGAACTATTTCCAAGAAGTGAACAAAAGTGGTTAAAATCAGAATAATTAAACAAAAACTTATATTCACACTCTCTATATTCTTAAAATCATGAATACAACTAACATAGTTCTTTCTCTAGTTCTCTTTGTTCATATACATTGGAACTAGAACACTCTTAACATCTTTTCTACGTATAAAAAATAATAGATGGGAATGAAGCATAATATTCATTGTACATTTCACAAGTCTTGAAATATAAAATTAGTGGTTTCGTTTAACATGATTAATGGTGCAGTTAAAATGAAAAGTCATGAAACCTACTTATGTTTGTGACCTCACTCTTTCAAGTTCCATGGTTGCTTTTATCTTTTCATATCAATTCAATACCGAACACGATATTTTAAGTATCCATACTCATTTATCTTACCCAATAGTGTGGTTCAGTTCCATATTACCTGATAACTGAAGGTTTAGCTATTGAAAATGTGTAACTGATCCGCTCGCCTAATTGCGTTACTTGGTAAAGATTAAATATCAATTGTCTGGTGAACAGTGAACACTTTCTACATCCTCCCATCTTGTAATCTCAAAAACATCTTTGGGAGTGCACTAGATAGTGTATTGCAGCCATCAGCTTCTCGATCCCTAGTGTTTCTAAGGATCAGTATATAAATGTAAACTAAAAACTGAAACGTAAATATATAATAATTTTTTTGGGACGGTAAATATACAATATGATGAGTATACATTATACATGGAATTGAATATGAGACCTTTACATAAAAGAAACATATATTTTGTATCTATTTGGAACCTACGAAATAAGGTGATACATGAAATATAAGATCCAAAAATTATAAAAAGAACATATTTCTTAACTTTTACTAATTATTAGTAGAAAACACAAACTTCTTTTTCATTGAGCTACATGACTGATGACTTCAGGTTAAACTATTGACCCCAATCGTCCAATTTTGCGCCGAGGTGGTGGTGCTGCAGTTGTACAAGATAAGATAAGATAAGAAATGAGATATGTATACATATCCACAAGAAACAAGAAGACATTTGGCAATTTATATACATATATATGCATGTGTGTGCATAGGAGAAGGATGATCAATTTTAGAATTAATACAAATCATTAATACACAAATGACCTTTTTTCGTATCTTTATCATTCCAACATTTATAGCAGCCACCTTTACCGGTAAGCATTGGTGGTGGTGGTGGCACTGGTGGCGGCCTAGCTGCAACTCCTCCTCTTGCTTGTATAACTGTCACCATAGAAGAAATGATCGCAAGTGCGAAAATAATAGCCAAGAAAGAAGCAAGAACACTCCTAAATCTCATCTTCATAAATTGTGAAATGATATGTAGCATTTGTTTCATCACATATATATACACACACACATACACATTGCTTTTTAGTTATTAATCTATAAATATTTGTAAGAATTGTACATGCCAAAGACTCATTGTTGTGATAGTGGACATGTCCCTTGTGGTTGTGAAGGTAAACCAAGAAAATTGAGTCATAGTAGAACGTTGCCTCGCATCATATGCTGCAATTTGACTATTAAGCCACATGTTTGACTTTAATTTGCGCAAGAATTTTCCAATATATTTGTTGAAAAACGCATCCATGAATAGATTATTTGATAAATAACTTTAGTAATTCATAAAAATCTGTGGAGTGCTTTTGGTTAGTCGCATATTTGGTGAGTCATGCTCTCAAATGAAACAGCTAGCATTCCCCTGTGTCACACTATACTATTTGGCTTTATAATTAAAATCTATAGTAAGTTGGAGTTCATTTCACTCAAAATTTTGTGAAGGTTCTATACTGTGTGTGAAAGTCTTATTAAACATCTTTTTAATTTTTAATGGTCGATCAAACTAGATGCATATAGGGTTGGTTCTATTAATTTAATTAGGGCTCATTTATGTTTTCTTGGTGGAGAAGTTAATTGCCCTAGTTTTTTTGCTAAATGTATTCATCTCATGTAATTGTAATACTTGGTTTTGGGCTAATAATATAAAAACTTTAGTTGCAGCTTGTGGATGTATGTCTTCCACTGAGACCAAACCACATAAAAGTTCGTATCTTCTTTATTTTTATGTTTCTACATGAATTTGTTTGTGTTCATTGTGTGTTGATTTGCTACCAACATTTCCATCCTAACAAGTGATATCAGAGTTAGGTTTATTGTTACAACACGCCTTTAATGCGCAGAAGTTCGTTTATGCTTTTTTGTTGTCGGATGATTTGAGAATTAAAGGCGTGTCGTCACTGTTTTATTGTTTCAGGTTATTTACGTTTCATGAGAAAAAAGAAAAAATTAAAGGGTTTCTTTTGTGATTACTGCACAACAACAAGCAAAAGAAAAAAAAACTGGTCTTTTTTTAAGTGCATTGTTTAAGAAAGAATTCAAATGAAACATAATTCTTTTTCTTTTTTTTCTCGGATTTTTGGGTGCTTTGGAGTTCGCACATGAGAAGCCTAAAGCCTCCACCACCTGCGTTCCCTTGTGCACCATTTTTTTTAATTGGAGACAACCGCAATGTATTCAAACTAACAGAACTTTAACATCATAAGTCTTTGGTCATCGGAGAAAGGTTCCTAAAGGTTCAATTTAAGGTTACAAAGAGGTTTGTGTCAAAAGTTGAGTTTTCCGACCAAAAGTTAAGTTTTCCAGCCAAAAATAAGTTTTCCGGCGAAAAAAGAGTTTTCCAGTGACCACAACAATTGGGGCTTTTACTAAAAAAAGGTTCCTAAAGGTCGTAATAAAGTTACAAAAAGGTTTGGGACGAAAAAGTTGAGTTTTCCGGCCAAAAACGTTTTTTCGACGACCAAATACTGACGGCGTTAGGGTTCTTTTAATCAGGGGCCATTGAGGCCAATATATTAATAGTTGGGACTGTGAGTGATTATTTTTTAAGTTGGGACCATTAACGGCCAACGACAAATGTGAGGATTATTAAAATCCAATATTCCACCATTAAATCGAAGTAAGGATACATTAATACTAATTCTAGTTCCACTTCAGGAATCATACTAATTTTAATCCCACATCCTCAGAATCCCTTTGTATGCTTCTTTAACTCATAAAGATATAATTTCATACACCATCTTAATATGATTTTCACTTTTAACCTAAGTTGAGTTTAACTATGTCCACTTTGTCACTCGTCCACTTCATAATGCTACCAACGAATATATAGTTTATTAAAGTTCGAAAACAATTTTATAAAGATATTACAATTTCTACAAAACTTGGATGATGGACTTAGGGCCGGCCCATGGGGGAGTGTACCAAAGCAATTGCTTTGGTCCTCGACTCTAGTAGGGCCCCTAAAACTTAAAAGAAGTAATAAGTATAAATATAAAAAACAGTACGTGAAATAACTTTAGCATAAGCATTATGTTTCGTGGTAGAAATCTTACGTTGTAGGCATGGAGACCGGAGCTCGATTCCTGATAATTGTATTCTTTTAGTTTTTCAAGCTAACGAGGATTGCTTAACTCTCATTAGTTTACATTAATTGTTTTTTTTAACCTACAGCTATGCACATCCGTTTATATTCTTTTACCCATTTGCTAATTGCTATATCTTATTCAAGGTGGACAAAGAAGAAAGAGAACCACATTTTTTTCTACAAAACGTCCCGGATTTTAGCTTTGCTTTAGGCCTCCAAAATAGTTAAACCAGTCCTAAATAGACTAAGTAAAAAAAACAAGTTCCTTTGAATTAGGAGGTCAAATGGATTTGTTTTCCACTTGAGTTGTTTGGTTTAAAAATGACTATTTCAATATAATCAAGTGATTGGGAAAATTGGTTGATCATGCAAAGAAGCTTGTCTCATGGTACAAAACTTGCAAACGCGTTTTCATACCATGCTTAGCATATAGTCACATGAAATAGTCAACGTTGTTCTAGTTTTTAAAATGATTTTAAAGATAGTAATATGTGTTAAAGAAATTCAACTATATTAAATAAATTTAAATTTATCTAATTGGCATAATGAAATGGAATTCAAATTTCACGGTGTGGCATTATCATTCTTGTTCTTTTAACTATTCTGAAATGTAAATAATGTTAATTGAAGTAATTATCCATTTACAATATAGTCCAAGAAAAATGTGTTATGTAAGGCGATGAACTTGAACCCTCTGTTTGTCATTGATTGGAATACATGGATCCCGGAGAAGGTAAACATTTTTATGTAGAAAGTGGAGGTGGATAGGAACCCAACGTTGTCGACTTTTAGTAGGAGGAACACAAATATGGGTTCAATTTTATGTAGGTTCAAATCACGAAGAAACGATCGACCGTGTTACACCCTCAAAATCTACATGCGGAGTTTTACCGCGAGGCGTGCGACTGACCAGGATCTAGCCACTAATCATTTTGAACCAACCATTCAAATTATAAAAGCATCACCATCATCATGATTAGCGATAAAGTTTAAATGTCCAAAACACAGTTTATGTTGCAGCGGAAAAATAAAGCAAACCCCATCGGAACTTAAAATCACAAATTTAATAAATGATCGAAACATAAAGCGTTAACAAACCACACACTCCAGCCGATTGCAACGCCCGCCCATAACTGTACCTAACGACCTGCAAAGCATGTAATAGTATGTCAATATAAAGTTGGCGAGTTCACGGTTTTTCAGTATTGTTTTCGAAAAAAACTTAGGTTGTTAAACTTACTTAAATTATAAAACATGTCACAAGGAGCTACCTCATCTTTAAGCTACTAAACGATGTGGTACCGAAACTTTGACTGTTTAAGTTGTTTGTGCCCCAAGTCAATATCTATCATCATTGACCAGTTGCCAATGCATAAAATCTCACGTCCGTCCTCCCAGGTACGGTGTGAGGTTTGTCGAACCTAATAGCGCTATCAACTAATATCTCGTTCGCCAGGCCCCGGCGATTAATCGGTTTAATGTGTGGGGACTTTCAGTTAGAGTTCGTTTAGTCCGCTAAAGACATGAAATATAAATAGCATTTAACAGTATTCCATCCCTAAGAATACTAGGCAATCCCCTAACCAGGGAAAGTGAAGTTAACAGTATCCCATACCAGGAATACTAAGGCAATCCCATACTCGGCAAGGTGAGGTTTCCAACCACCGGAAATACATGCTTTTAGTAAAGGTGTGAACTCACATTTGTTTTGTTCGGTAAGAAACAAAGTGAAAATAGTAGCGAAGATGATCAACCGCGTTCTAAGATGGTTACCATAAACATTAGGGGTCGTTTATGTAATTCACGCAAGTCTTACACGCATCTAAAATTATCATGCAAACAAGTTGTCACAACATAACACCGAGTAGCTTTCAAGAATAGGTTCATAATGTGCACTACGACATGCCATTCGTTAATTATACAATTATCACGCACCTGGGGACACTAAAAGTAGCAAATTCATCACTTAACAACTTAAAGCCATGCATAGGTAAAATCACTGACAACAGACTATTTTGGGAAGCTCGTTTTACATACTTAAGATGCTGCAAAAGTTATGATATTTTTATATGACGTGCCCCTCGGAAGGTTTGGACTTGTGTTAAAATTTTAGAGCTTAACTCCTAACCAAACATTTAATAAAAATCATTTACTAAGTAGCAATCAAATTCGTCACTTTCTGACTACTGCTTACTGAAAAATTCATTTAAAAATCCTCGGTTATCCGATTGACGTAATTCTAGTTAGAATTTTTGTGAACTCCTGGAACTACTTACAGTAATATTTGACATCATAACTCAATTCATACATTGAGTTATGACATTCGTAATAGGCTGCAAATTCTGCCAGAAAACGCAGCCTGAACCTTCGATACGGGAAAATTCATAAAACATTCAGTTTTTTGTCGAAAAAATGCAATTCCAGTGGGGTCCGAAAGGTATTTCCTGAAGTACATCATAGACTCAAGAAAAAACACTTTTTGTTAACTTTTGACCCAGTTATAGCCGATTAAATTCGGCTGTAAAGTTCTGGACAGATTATGTTTCATCACCCAAACCCCACAAACGATTATCTAATGCACTGAACGACTTAAAATCTTTAATCACAGCAGATTATCATCATAAATTAAATCATATAACAATTAGTTCATCACAACCACAAGATCCAAACAATAATCAAAATCCTAGCGGCTTAACCGAACACATAAACAATTTAATCATCGACTAACATGATTTCTAGCATCAAAACTACAAGTTATCATCAAAGATCATCAAGAATCATGAGCAAACCCAGAAAATGCAGCCAATATATGAAGAATTATACAAGAATAAAAAGCTATATTTTAAGGATTACCGAGTTAGAAGTGATGTGAGTTGTTAGGGACTTGAAAATCGAAAAGCTTGAGGCTTCTTGCTTGCAGTTCGTCGACCAAGAGAGAAGAGAGGAGGCAAATGTTTGTTTTGTAGATTAGGGTTATGTTGTAGGGATTAAGATACTATAATAACACAAGTTTCATAATTGGCACACTAGACCCTTCCAACAAGGGCCCTTTTAGTCCCTTAAGTTTCAAACTCTTGAAACTTGCAAAGAAAGTTATAAAATTCAAGTTAACTTGCTACACAACAAGTTCCTCCAATTTGTGCGCGAATTTAAACAAATCAACTTTCGTGTAAGATACAAGCCGAGTCCCACTAGTTTATATCAATTTCGTGTGTTAATAACTTGTACGTGTAATAAATGCATGTATGACATTCAATAAATCGTAAATTTTAAACGATTAAAAGTTAACGGTGTTAACTTGGAAATGCGAGTTTTCACCTCATCTTTAAGTGGAAAGAAATTTTGTCCTGAAATTTAGTAAGAAGTCATTGAAGAAATCAAAATGTCTGAGGAATTTTCTCTGATATCGCAGACCACATGCTCACTTCCTGTTATTTTTTAGAGGTTATATATTGCATCTAGCGAGTGTTTGGTGGAACTAGGGCTGTTCGTGAGCTGAGCGGACCTTTGTTCGTGCTTGGCTCGTTTACAAATCGAACCGAGCGGAGCGGCACATTTAAAACTGAGCTTCAAATCAAGCGAGCATTTTTCGAGCAGTAAATATTCCGAGCGATCGTCGAGCGATTTGGAAAACCATGTCACCCGATTAAAGTTTGCTGAGAGAGATAGTGACAATATCTGTCTCAAGATTTTATGTCTTTTAATAAAATGAACATTTTATGGCATAAGATTTTTCTTATAAATAACAATATTGTGGCCGACGAGGCGATGATCATATTGCACGGACAATTATGTTAAGAGCAGGAGACGACCGAATTATGGTAACGACATGAAAGATTAAAGAGATGAGAAGCCTGTCGTTTATCGGTTTAGGGATTAACTTTTAGATTTGATATTAATTTTTTTATTGGCGTGGTTGCGCAAGTACGTATAAATATAGTTGTAAATTTGTACGTAGTGGACCATAATTTAATAGAATAGTTTATATAAAACTCTAAATTTAATTTATATTTAAGTGTATATGTATGTGTATATATATAGGTGTGTGCGTTTATATGTATAATTTATATTTGTGTATATACATGTTTATATATGTATGTGTGTGTGTGTATATATATATACTAATTAAAAATAATAATTCGAGCCGAACCAGGCCGAGCGGACCTTTGCTCATACTAGGCTCGTTTACAAACCAAACCGAGCAAAGCGGCTCGTTTACAACCAAGCCTCAAATCGAACGTGCATTTTCTAAGCAATTTCCGAACAAGCGGCGAACAATTTGAACAGCCCTAGTTGAAACGTCAATCCACTATACGCGTTCTCAATTTGTGATCTTCTCTTGCTTCATAAGCATACTAATTTGGGACAGCGAAAGAGCAAAGTGTTCCAAGACATCCTCTTCACTATTTGATGTATATGGAAGGCAAGGAAAAAACCGATAATATTTTTTTTATTAAGGCGGCTTCAATAAGGAAGACCCTGGAGCACATTAAATCGTTTGGGTATTAAGAATAAAATCATAAAATTAGATCCATTTATGACCTTGTCATGAAAAATTGATGTAATTTCTTGTTGTAATCCCTATTTGTTAATTGTTTTCTAGTGCCTTCTTGGTGTGTTTTTAATGAAATTTACCGTTAAAAATATAATAATATATTTATTCTTTTATAATAATTTTAAATCCTTTAAATTTAATACGCATTCTTATGAATCTTTCATTCAATAAAAAGAGTTCTCTTATAAACCATTTGAATTATATATTTTTATGTATTTCTTATACTTTTAATAAAAAGATATTAGATTTGAATAACCTCAACTTTTAACAATTGTCTGACGTAACTTTTGATTTAAACCACAATAATCCCAACTTTTAATAAGTAATAGAACTAGCCTAGAACTTTTTTTCTTTTTCTTAGATTAATAATAAATTGTAGAATTAAACACACAAATTAAACTAATATAAAACATTTAAGTATTACACGATTACAAAGGAACACACAAAAGGATACATAAATAAAAAAAATACATGAAAACAAAACACTACATAAAATTAATAAAACATTACATATTAACCTAAGATCATATAATTGTAATCGAGTGGTGGAATGTATAGTACAAGATCATCATTGTATAAAATAAATGGTGGTAGAATTTGTGTAGAAATGGTTGGTATATAGAGGGAGAAATTGAGGTGTTGTCTAAAAGGGGTATGTAGTTGCTTGACGATCACATATCATCAACTTCAATTGGTAAACACCACATGATCTCACTACTTGATTTGACATACCTGACCCGTTGACCACAGTGTTACCGATCGGCTAGAGATAACTGAAACACCCTACTCAAAAACGCCAAGGCCTCTCTTATAGTTCTTTAGTTCCTTAGTTGCTTAAACATCTTTTTTTTATCACTTGCTTTTAGTTCCTACACTATTAAGTTATATAATAAATTTTTTAAATTTGTTTAATTTTGAAACGTATACATTCCATTGACTTTTAACATTCCTTAAATAGCCTCATAAAATATTAAAAAGATTGGTTGAAAGAATTTAACTTAACCAGTAAACATATTTGCCCATCATATTCATATTATAGCCTAGTGGCATCTTACGAGTGATATAAGGCGTAGTAACTATTAGGTCCTGTGTTCAATTCTTAAAATAGGGTTTTTACCAGATTTATTGGGTTTCCTCCTGATTTGGTGTATACGTATTATTGTCTAGTGGAGTTGAATATGATCTATGCATTATTACCTAGTGGAGATAAATATGATCGGGTTGTTTCACTGATGGCACGATGATACTTCAGTGGTACGCTAATGGTCCAAATTTGTTGTTAAAAAAAGCAATAAACATATTTACGTACAACAACAATTAAAAATTCATTCTGCAAATTAAACGTGCTTCTTTCAAAACAATAATAATAGTACAAAATCAACATCAACATTCTATTCGTAGCACTAACAATGAATTTATAGATTATTTTGATATGAAAGATTTTTAGAAAGTGTCATAAATTATCCAAATTTTCATAAAATGTGAACGACAGATATATTAATGCTAAAAAGTCTAATACACTTTGGCTTTTATTCAGACTTTTAGAGGCCAAGTATATTTGTCTTCCACTTGGTGTAGATCGGTTTCAAATAGAGTTTCAAATAAATTTTAAGATTTTGATGCATTTTCTCTTTGGGATAGGAGTAGGACAAAGTCAAAATAGTCATCTTACCTGGAACGTTGACAACGAAAGGTGATATTAATGTCAAAATTTAATACAAAATGTTGTGGTTCGGAAAAAGTATAACTATTAATTAATATTATTAATTTTAAATAATGGTAAGTTTTATTCTAATAAGAGTTTTGTTATGAATGCATACATTATGTAGTGATTTTCCATATGTATAACACTTATCTATGAATGCATCTATTATATAGTGACTTTCCACATGTATAACCTTTATCTCTTTATTTACTATTGTACAAATGTGAGTGCCTATATATAATGACATTTGTATATGATGTTAAAATGAATGAATAAGAATTCTACATTCTATGTTACTCTATATAATCATATGCTCCTTGTTCGTGTGTTTATATAGTTTGTATACTAGTTGCTAATAAGTTTTGTATACTAGTTGCTAATAAGTTATTGTTTTACAACATGTTATCAGCATGAATTGCTTTTGAAGTTGATAATATTGTCATGGAAAAAAGCTGGTGTGGAAACAAGTGTGGGTTGCAACCAGGTGCGACATAGCCCTAAAACTTTGGAAATATATAGTTTTCCCGATCTACGGTTTTGTTCCATAGAATTCAAGCAACTAGTTTCTTAATCCCTTAATTCGTCACTCAGGTATTAACTAAATCATCTCTTCAAATATATTTTATGTTGAAATTTCGTGAAAACGACTTTGGAGGGTATTGTAAAGCTCCGATGAGCAGGTTTGTTAATCAGAAAATTGAACAAAGAAGATGACAGTGAGGGCTTTCGTTTGATTTCAAAAGCATAACAGAAAATAAACAGACACATATTTTAGTACTCCACCATTTCATGTCTATCAATAATTTATCTCAATTATTTTTTCTCTAAAACCCTATTTTAAACTTTAAAGTTCTATGAAAATGACCGTCAGTACATAAAAGCAAATTTTATGTTTTAATAAAGAGTGTGATTATCGATGTTCATGTCCATTTTCTTTCAGCTTGTAGTCTTTTCAAAAGGAAAAAAGAAAAGGAAAATGAAATGCATATAGAAAGCTTTTATTAATATAAATATTTGATTAACATGAATGGATGTGAATTATATATACCGATATATATTTAAGATACAATATAACTATTAAAAAAGTGACACTTAACAGTTTGTTTTATTGCAAGATTATCACTAGTGTAATTTTATTAATAACTTAACAATTAAATGCATATAAGTCATTTTATATGATAACATATATGTTATACTAATATTTGCAACTTTACAGTCATGAATGCAATGTTATATATTATCACTATTCTAATAGTATATATTCCTTCCTTGCTATTAGATTGGATAATATATATATATATATAGGGTGAGGTTATTATGAGAAAATTTAAAAGTGTGAGAAGGATAAGAAAGAATCTAAACCATTGATATTTAATCTAATGGTTGAGATCATAGTGGCAATTCTGAAAATAATGTTGACTATTAAACTAACTAATTTTCTAGATTAAGGGTATAAAAGTAAATTTAGTATTTTTAAATTAAGAAACTCACATTAATATACATTCAAAGTTCCCCCTTCTTTTTTAAACATCAATAACTTTTTATTACGTAACTCTTTTTTTTTAAATTACACCATAATAACGAGCGTTTTTTTTATCTTTAATATGAGTACCATATTGATATACTTATGTAGAGTTATTTCTGATTCTATATATTTAGGGTGTTATTTCTATTTTGATTCTGATTAAAGTGTTGACTGGTGTTATATTAGGGTGTTATTTCTGTTATATTCAATGTTAGGGTGTTCTTTATAAAATGGGTGCATTCAATATAACGGTTGTGGTGTTTTTATGAGTTATGGTGTTATTTTTGTTATATTTCTGTTCTTTATAAGATGTATGCCTTCAATATACATGCTGTGGTGTTTTTATGAGTTAGAGTGTTTTTATGAGTTAGGGTGTTTTTATGAGTTATATTTCTGTTCTTTATAAGATGTATGCCTTTAATATACATGATGTGGTGTTTTTATAAGTTAAGGTGTTATTTCAAATTCCAAAATCCATACAATAACTGCCAAAAATCGGTTGCATATATTCATTCCATAATTAGATTTTGTTAGTTAAATTACACTTATACCCTTAAACTACCAAAATAAAAAGGGACACATGTCACCTCCATAATCTTTATTCCTTCTCACACTTTTAAATTTTCTCACATGAACCTCTACCTACCTACCTATATATATATATGTATATATATATATGTAGTTTAAATAGATGAATTGTTTGTATGATAGTAGATGTTAACATCATCAAAATGGAATGATTATAGTTTGATTCCTTATATGTATTGAATTACTAGAATAAGTTTATCGTATCAAACTGGCATGTTTGGTCTATTATTATTGGTTTTCAAAACCAGAAGAAATTGTAGCTTCATGATGATGCCAACAAGATTTTAAACTATCATCTTTTCATTAATAACTCAAATAAGTAAATATCTATAAGAGATAAGGCCTACAATTTTGAGTAAATATCTATAAGAGATAAGGCCTACAATTTTGACTAAGTTGAATAGTTGAAAGATTGTTAATGTAATATATAACATATTATTAGTTATCTAATACACAGAAACTGATTTGCATATTATTTTTAAGTCACTAGAATACATAATTAGTTGTTTTGTATGGCTAGAAGAATTATTCTTGAACATGTAATGTTAAATATTACATGTGAAATTCTATTTACTTGCAAACACCCATCATATATTGTTAGAATATAATTAGAACTTGATGAGTATGTTTGTTTAAGTCTAAATGTATAGTAATTATTTATCAGTACATGGTAGTAAGATTGTAATGTTCAAGATATGTTTGTGATTGCTGATTGGTTATATATCCCAAGCTAATACAAATCTTTTTCTTGTATAAAGTGATGAAACATCTTATTTCATAAGTTTGTATCATAACTCGTCTTATTTACTAACACGTTATAAAGTCATGCATTATATGATGTAACTTTATGTATATACTGTGTTCTTAATGCTATAAGTTTTTAAGGGAACATCCAAATGACCAAAGTTATGGTTTATGATTTCAAGTTATAAACATGATTGAATTGTGGTCAAGATTCATTTATTTATAACATCACACTCGAAGTGTCAAACTTCCTAAAAATTATTATAAATTTATGGAAGCTTGTAAGATTTTGGACCAATAAATCTTAATAATTTGGTCATATAACTTTTTAATTGATACAGGTTAAATAAAAAATAGTTCCATTGTCAAACCTCAAATATGTTTTTTAAGTGATAAGAATGTCAAAGAACATATAAGGTTTGAAACGACCACCATGTATGAAAGTGGTTCTAATCCATTCCGTGTGGTAAATGTGATGATATGATGATCGGTGAAAGAGTCGCTATCATGTACATAAAAAAAATATTGTAATGATGTCACCATGAAAGTTGTGTGGTTATAATCAATTCCCTTGTGTGAATGTGATGATATATAATCGATGTAAAGTTCATGATCATGGTAACTAGGGAAATTTTTATGATGCTCATATTAACAATGAGATCAACCATGTTAATAATGTGATGATTATACAATGATCATTGTAAAGGTCGTGATCATGATAAATGAGGAAACTGTAATGATTCTGATGTTAATAATGAGTTGACCATGTAATAATGAAATCGACGTGCATTATTCTCTCGTGTATATTGTCGTGTATTAGACAAACACGAATGCAACTAAAGCATGCGTGGTCACAGAAGTTTATGGATCATGATTGTTTAATAAATTGGCTTGACCGGTTAGACCATTCCGAGTCCTTGATGGTGTGAAACATATCGAAGAACCAGATGATTCTTCATGGTACTTAAACGTGAAATTTTTGTTCTTAGTGGATGTTAACCATATACCAACTAAAGTAGGGTTTGAATCCCTAAATATTATGAAATGATTAAAAGATATGTGTATCTTGACATAATACCATTTTCTGAAAATCGATACATCGTTTAAATGGTTATCAAATCCGCAACATGAAATGTTGCGTGACTTGTAGCTTAGCTTTTAAGATAGCAAGCACATTACTCTATAATATCATATTTATATATTTTTACTGATAAATATGGTGTTTTTGATACCAATTTACTAATGGTTATTGGAATAAGTGTTAAACAACATGTGACAAATGTCGTTACACGAATTGCTTTTGTTGAAGACGATGATCAAACATCTATAATTGATTGTAAAGCCAATAATCATGAGAGCAAGTACATGTTTATATATGAGTACATGTAATTTTACATCTAATAATATTAATTCATATCAAGCCAACATGTTGTAATAGTCTATCCCCATTATAGCTGGTTTTTGGTCAGGAACCCAAGATGTCTCTTCTAAGATTTGGTTGTGCGGTATATGTTGAAATTGATCCACCACAACGCACAAAGATGGGACCTTAATAAGTGGTTGAGAATATATGATAATGAATAAGGCCTTCACGAGATAATTATTTACGACTCAATTAATTGATATTCATCTCAATGGATTAACATTCCCAACATCAGGGGGGAGATAAAAAGCAGTTGGAAAAGAAATGAGTTGGTATGAATTATCAATGATCGTCAAAAAAAGTGTGAACCAGAAGTTCAAAGGATAACTCATTTACAAAGATTAGCGAATCTATTACTAGACGTATTCACTGACCTTAAAAAGGTGACTACGTCACATATACCAACTGCTAATGCTCCAACTAAAATGAGTGTCCTAGAAGGACAACAACATGCTTGTAATGAGTCTATTACACGTCTGAAGCATGGTAGACTAGTTGATTCCAATAATAAAATTCTTTGAAAATTGAAGCATGTAATGAAGATTGTCAAGTCGAGGTTATAGTAAGAGAGTCTCCTAAAGAGACATTAGACATGATGGTTCCAGAAGAACCTCAGGTACCTGAAAATAAAAAGATCTTATTAAATTGTATCATGTCTAAAAGTATATGGAATCAGAATAAAATCGACGTCGTTATACTTTTATATATAATATAGCGCTTGAAAAGATGAAATGATCAGGATCAAGATTTAAATCTGCCTATGAATAAATACAAAGAAATGATTGGCCAAAATGGAAAGATGTAAATGAGTCAAAGTTGATGTCACACCCTGACCCGCAACGGAAATGGTAGTCGGGGCATGATTGGGTTTTCATCAAAGCTCATGACATTTACTATTATAAAAGTTTCATATTTATTATATCAAATTAAAAAAGAAATATTCCAATCAACACACAAACCATACAAACACTAAATGTTCTAAACATGACAATCAAGCAATGATTTATTCTTCTTCTAAGGTCCAATCCTAAGTGTTTCTTGCTTCAACCTGATCACCTGTATCATGTGTAAAAATAGAGTTTTGGGTCAACAAAAGTTGGCGAGTGAATCCCGTTTAAACATTAGAAAGAAATGATATGTTGATTAATTTAATAGAAATGTGCATAAACCAAATATGAGCAAACGTATATGTAAACAATCCACAAACCGCATAATCATCTAGCAAAGTACACATGAGCATGATAAATGATGAACTGTGATATCAAGGCTCAATCAAATGCAGCCGATCTAATTAGGCACGCAATGCTCTACCCGTCTATACAGGGAACTGATGGGCATAATGTGAATGCTTGACTAAAATGAGAAAGTATAACCACAATAGCAATAAATAACCATGTCACATAGCACGTTAGATCATATAATGGTGATAGCACGAGATTTGAATAAAAGATATAAATAAACGACACATGATACACCCCAAAACATGAATAAAAAGGGGAGGTAAGAATTCACTCACAGTGGGTGCGTTTCTTGAGTTGATAACGAACGCGCACGATTAAAGATTCTAACCGACGAGAAAACTAACCTAAATATTCACGTAATAATTCGGTAAATATAATTCTTTTATTTGAAATTAGTATTCTTATTTAATGACTTTTATTAGGCTTTTTAGACAATTTTTATAGTATTTATTACTGATTTTTATGTTTAAAAAGTCGTATTTTTATATATGTTTTTATGGATTTTGGATAAAAAAAATAAAGAAAAGGCTAATAAAAAAATATACCTCTCTTTAGGGGTTGAACCGGTCATTTATGCGATTTTGGCAGCGTGTGAGGATCGAACTCGTGACCTCCCCTTTATGTGCACGTAGCTCTACCAACTGAGCTACGTGTCTAACCCGAAATAATATGGATTTTAATTATATATATATATATATACACACTAACTGAGTGAAACTATATTTTGTTTTTATTTTAAAAAGATTTTTATGTTGCAAAGCAGGTTACACAACCGGTTCGAACCCGCGCCCCCATGTTACGTTGCACGCAGCCCTACCAACTGGGCTGTGTGACTAATCCGGAATATCTACGATTTATATTAATTTTATACACTTACTAACTGTTAATATATGTAAGTATTAAAAAGCTTTGGTTTAATTCGGGGATTGGCATCGTGTTAAGACTCGAACCCGGGTAACTGTGTTTGTAATGCACACAGTCCACCATTGGACTTTATGTCTAACCCAGTTTAAACACCGGTTTTAATTGTTCTTATACACTGTTTCAGGTCATCTTCTCTAATTCAAACATACTGTTTGATACCCGCCCTGATTTATTCAATTTACAACCCATCTTACTTACTGATAAACATAAATTAAAAGAGAAGAAAGGATTTAAATGAGGTTATACCAACAACGACGATCTTTGGTTTCTCCAGTAACGTTCCGATGACGAGCAATCTTTCCGGCAAAGGGTGAATTTTGCAAGCAGCAATTACAGAAAGTTTGCAAAGTGTTTTGGTGAGTGTGAGCGAGTTCTACATAGTGCTAGGATCCCTATTTATAGCTGAAGGTGTTGTCTTGAGTTGGTTTTCAGTTTCCACGGTTTCAAAAAAAAATTGAAGATCGACTTAATGTACATAATTGTTTTGACCATGATTGAATGCTAATTCATGATTGGAAAAACAGTTTTCTTCAATTAAATTCGTGATTGAAACATAATTTGTTGATGGTTTGGGGAGTTACAGCCGTTACAGGCGACTGTTTTGAAATGGGTTTAGAGTATTAGTGCGGTATAAGATTTATTCGTTTTAGTATTAAATCAGCTATGTGTGCGTAGTGTAGTGGTGTGTTGTGTGTTTTGTTTGGGTAAAGACCCGGGTTCGATACCCGCGGTCCTCAACCCTTTTTTTCTATTTTATTTTTATTGTTCAATTTTTGTTTATGTTATTATTGTTTTATTACCTATTTTATTATTTATTTAATCTTTATTATAATATTTACTATTTAATACTAATAACAAAATTTTAAATGTTTAACATAAACGCGTATGAATATATACTTGCATTACAAAACGGAGCGGGTTTTAGAACCCGTTTTACGACAAATGTTACAGTTGAGTTATCTATTGAAATGTAAAGCTTTCGGGCAAGTAGTCCATATAAAAGAAGTTATAAAATATATTTAATATAATTAGGTCTTTTATGTGGATCAACAATTGATGGCACAAGGATTCGCAAAGACCTATGATTAATTATGAGGAGACGTATTCTCCAGTGGTGGATGCAATAGCTTTCCAGTATTTAATTAGCCTGGTAATATAAAGAGAGAATTGATATGCATCTGATGAATGTTTTGTATCACTTGAAACTGAAAGCTAAATGAAAGTCCTAAAGAATTTAAATTATGTAATTCATGTAAAGTAAGTTCTCGAGAACAATATGATCGTTGTATACAGATTCATATTTGAATACAACTAGAACTCTTGGTGGGTTTCCTAAGGCAATTAAGTGCCCTAGAGGTGAATTGAAACATGTTGACGATGTATTTTTTTATGCATCAATAAACGTACACGGAAAAACTTGCTAATTGTGATATCTCAATAAATAAAGAGATTGTACAATATGAATTTTGAACATATGATATAGAAATCAATATGTTAAATGAGAAAGTTAATGTGCCAAAACTCCCAAAGAGTGCACACATATACATATATATGTAAAGATGAAAAGAAATTTGTGGTGGATTGTAAATGCCGAAGCATTGATATATAAACCTCAAGAAATGTTCTACAAAGTTTACAAGATTTGCAGGGACGATAATAATAGAGTCGAATATGGTATAATAGACTTACAAATGAGCTCAGAAAATAGAAATATATATGGTGTAGTTGGTCCATTTGTTTTCATTAAAAGAGCAATATGAGGTTTTCAAATAATACAATATATGTTGATAATGTCATTGAATCTCTCTTGAGAGATCAAAATGAACTCAAATATTAAAACAAGAATTTGTAGATTAAAGATGGTATTGCAAATTTATGGCTCGATATGTAGAAAAGGCATTTGTATAATTATCCATCAATATTATAAAACATTTAGAAGATGGTAGACATTTTCATAGGGACAAAGCTTATGGTCTAAGTACATTTAATGATGTCCAAGTAGTTGATATACAAAATAGCTCTATCATCTCCAATGAAAATAAAAAGGGAAAACAAAAATCTTTGGTCCAGAAGTACCATATTTACAAATAAATTGTATTAATATATCTTGCTAGTTATACACAAACATATATCATGAAATTTATTAACATAATATAACTCGTGTACAGTGAGAAGATAATGTAATGGGTATAAGATATATTTTCTATACCTTATGGTACAAAAGGTATGAGTTCATATTATACTAACCCATCATCAAGTTTGGTTAGTTTTGTAAATGCAGGGAATGTCAGAAAACACATTCATGGATCTTATGGTATCAGCTAACAAAAAGGAGGCAATTAAAGTTTTATATGAAGATCATACATCAAGTTTATTAATAGATTGCACATCAAGCGACAAATCACTCACTACCAAAGTTTTTCAACAACTTTCGTAGAAATTGACACTTGTTACTTGAAATGATACATATTATATTGAGGGGGAGTTTTACATAAGTTGCACTCTTTACCCTTCACTAAGTTTCATCCAATTGGATTTTCTTAGTAAGGTTTTTTTTTGGAGACAACGTATCTGATCCGGAAGTATCAGGGGGAGACAAGACGCGCTGCACTCTTTTTCCCTTAGCTGAGGTTTTGTCCCATTGGGTTTTCATAGCAAGGTTTTTAATGAGACAACATCATTAAGCGTATTAAAGAATAATATTCCATCATGTGAATAGTCAAGGAGTAGTGTTATAATTGCATCCATTATATAGTGATTTTTCACATGTATAACCCCTATCTATGAATGTATCCATTATATAGTGACTTTCCACATGTATAACCCCTATCTCTTTATTTACTATTATACTAATGTGAGTGCCTATATATAATGGCATTTGTATATGATGTTAAAATGAATGAATAAGAATTCAACATTCTATGTTTCTCTCTATAATTATAGTTTGTATACTAGTTGCTAATAGGTTATTGTTTTACAACAAGTTTGACTTTAGACCAAGGACTAAATGGTCTGTCATAGTCCATGGATGATTCGGCCCTACGGTGCATATGAGTTAAAATGTTCAAGATTAAAGTCCCATAAGTTTTTTTTAAATGTGTACTTCAATAGAAAACATGGAACCCGAAAACCGGGACGGACACCAGACACAACACCGACTATATCTATATAAATATAAATTTACATCAATCCAACCAACTTATCGACCCAAACTTGGACCTGTGCTTAAACCAAATAAAACTAACGGACCGAACTTCACTCAAAATATCATCTGCTTTACTGATTTTGCCGGAAAACCTGAGGTTGTTCCTAGCCTTCCACAGAACCCAGCAGGCAGTAACGACTACCCCCTGCAGCGCCTTTCTCTCCACGACCTCTTTACTGCTGTGATTGTGAATATCCAGCAAATAAATGAAAAGACATAAAAGTTGGGACCCGACACCAAAAACTGGTCTTGAGCCAAAGCCCCATTGCTAGAGGGTAAGCCGTAAACAAGTGGTCAACTGAGTCTTCTCCGGAGCTGCAAAAGCAACACAAGTTATCGGCCATCTGGACTCCCCTCCTCGAAAACGCCTCAACCGTCGGAATCTTATTCATTTCGGCACGCTAAGCAAAAATATTACACTTAAGAGGAACCCATTTACACCTATCCATCACATACCGATTGCTAAAGTCACCATTAAGAACAATAAGCCTCATCACAGCCGCTACACTGAACAATTCGGAGCCGTTTCCAATCCATTTCCAGCGGTCTCTCCTATTAGATACGGCAACCAAACTGAAGGACTGACCAAGGGACTGTAGTTCGTTGCACTCAGCATCAAAGGAGGGATCATGCCTCCATAACCACATACCCTCCCCTTCTAACCGGTCCCGAACACTACAAGTTTTCACTACCTCCAGCTGAAAGAGACTTAGGTATTTACACTTTAGCAGTTCATCGAACAGCAGGGGTCTAACCATAACAGAATTCCTTCACCATTGCTCACTACCCCTCTAAGGAAGTTTTGAATCGGAAGGTTATTCACAACCTGTTTCTTTAAAACCGTAGTATTCTCATTGATCTTAAGTTAAGACTATATGGAAAAATATATAGATCAAATACTTTATATTTAGGGGTGTTTGGAATTGCTTGTTTAATTTAAAAATGGCCTTTTATCAAAAGAACTTATTGAGTTATTACTTATCTAAAAGGGTTTTTTAAAAAAGTGTTTGGATTAACTAATATGGTGAGGAAAACCAATAAGTCAGTAAGTTGTTTTTTTAAAAGGTATTTAGCTTATTCATATAAAATGACAAAAAGTCATAAGAAGTTGTGTGGGTGAGAAGCTTTTTATAGGCAAATCATGAGGGTATTTTTGTAATTATAACCTCAAAATTCATAAGAAGTTTCAAAAAGTCAAAAATCTCTAACTTCTCAAAATGACTTATTCCCCTTGTATTAAAAAGTCATTTACAAAAGTCCTTTTGAGTTATCTAAAGGGTTATTGGATTTTAATAATCCAAACTTTGACTAATTGACCGCCAATAATCCCAACTTAAAAAATTATCCCTGTTAGTCTCAACTTTCAAGCTATTTTCCTCCACCAAGCCTTTACTAACTAGGTTATAACCAAGTTAATGTTTTGCACACGTGGCAACTTATGTGGCACACAACCTGGTTAAATGCCAACGTGGAAGCTTACATGGCACCATCACCATTACCACCTTCATCACCACCACCCACAACCACCGTATGCCACCACCGTCACCACCACACACCGCGAAAACTTCTTTCGGCGACCTTATAACTTGTTCAGGCGACCTGTAACTTACTCCGGCGACCTGCAACTTGTTTCGGCAACACTCTTTACCTATGAAACCGCTAAACGAGATAGCCATCAGTCATCTCCAACCTCCTGTGATCTTCTCCATCGCTCAGAACTTCAAAATTTCAACATTTGCCTTGTTTCATGTTTTCCGGTGATGTTGAAGTTGTGGATGGTAGTTTAATGGATGTGGTCGAAGGTTCGAAGGGTGGGTGTTTGGTGGATATCCACCTTTCAAACCTCCGGCTACCACCATTAAACCACCATCCACAATCCAACCTCACCGAAAAACGTGAGACGTGGCGGAACAAGTTTGGTGGTTTCACAGGTAAAGTATGTCGCCGGAACAAGTTGCAGTGGAGAAGGTGGAGATGGTGGAGAAGTTGCAGTGATGGAGAAGGTCACAAAAGGTTGGAGATGACTGGTGGTTGTCTAGTTTGGTGGTTTCACAGGTAAAGTGTGTCGCCGGAACAAGTTGCAGGTCGCCGGAACAAGTTATGAGGTCGCCAGAAGAAGTTGTTGTGGTGTGTGGTGGTGATGGTGGTGGCATACGGTGGTTATGGATGGTGGTGATGGTGATGGTGCCACGTAAGCTTCCACGTCAGCATTTAACCAGGTTGTGTGCCACATATGCAAAACACTAACTCGGTTATAACCCAGTTCGTAAAGGCTTGGTGGAGGAAAATAGCTTGAAAGTTGACACTGGCATGAGAATTTTTTAAGTTAGAATTATTGCTGGCTAGTTGATCAAAGTTTAAATTATTAAAATCCAATAACCCTTATCCATACATCATTTCTCCATCTTAACTTTTCAGAAAAGTAATAAAATACTTTCATACAGAATAAGATGTAAAATATATTTTACATAAAGATAAGAGAATGTAACATGATTCAAACTAGTATGAACACATTCAACAACCGAACGAACAAAAAGACGTAGACTGCATTGTCAAATGTTGTTGAATCAAATTCTAATGTGGCTACTTAGGTGACCTCTCTAAGCTGTCTCAGTGGTGGTGTAATCGTCCTTCGTCTCTACCGAATCAAAGCAAAATTTACGATCGTAGAAAAAATCTCTATTGCAACCTCAATCAAAAATAAAGTGTGAGTTTCTTAATTACTTTGATTTAGATACGGTAAATACGGTGTCAATTCCTTAGTGTGGTTGGATACTATTTCTTGTTGATATAATCATAGAATTAAAGCAGATTAAAAGATAGTTTTTATTTAAAATTGGAGGGTATAATCACTTGGAAACTTTGAATGTGAATGCTATACCGTATCATTGCGATATTCTCCAAGTTAACTATACTGGAACGTCACCATGGGGTAAATCACATCAAGAAGACAACTTCAAATTATAATAACTATGGTGAGATGGCATTATCAGGTAAGTTCAATGATCAGTCGCATAAAGACGCATGTGATTTAGATGGATCAAGAATGACTTGATGATTATCAATTAAAACAATATAGTAAGCATAGCTAACATCAGAGAAGGCTACATTAAGGGTGAAATAACAAATGTGTTGTTTTCTTTTTAAGAGGTAAAATATCTACAGTTTGCGAATCACATTTGCAGACATCTTTAAAAGAAAAGGTGGACCAAACCTCTACAGTCTGCAATAAGAAGACTGTTTGTTTTTAACGTATGTAGACTTCTAAAATAAACTGGTGGTGGTGAACGGACGGTGGTGGTGGTGGTGTTGAAAGTGGTGGGGGGTGGTGGTGGTGGTGGACGTGGACGGTGGGTGGTGGTAGACGGTGGTGGATAGTGGACGGTGGTGGGTGGTGGTGTTTAACCCTCTACATATCTTAGAAGTGATTGGGACAAGTCTGCACGAAAAAGAGCTCGCGTAGAGGTTTTTTAATGAAACGTCTTCGAAAAACAAACAGTCTGCAGATGACAATGTTGCACGTGGTTTACGCGGCGCAGACAGAAGAGACTACGCAGATCTTTTTGAGAAAAAACAAACACCACCAAAAGATTATTGACTTGGTTACAAAATCTTTACTTAGAAGCAATTATGAGCCGATGTGAAAGAAGATTAGGCTTGCAAAATGAAAGAGTGATATTAACTTGAGGATCATTAAACACCTACGCTTTTTCTCTTCACCAACTTTGATTCACTAAATTTTCTTATTAAAATTTATTTACACAACAATTTTAAACTAGTATTACCAATTTATCTTATGTTTCAAAGTACCAAATTAGAATCATTCTTAGTAGTTGTGTATATCGATTTATAATTTGTCAATCATGTTATAGCATACAATAATTTAGCAACACATTGAAATAAGCTAATATTATTAGTTTTTACATTTTTAACTTGCACGTTGTATAATTATATTAACTTTTATTATTCAAAAGCTATATTTAAGAAAATATATGTCCTTTTATACTCTTGGATAAAACCTATTAATATTAATCAGTCTTTTTTTTAAATATATTTATTTAATTTATACAAAACTTCATAACTTCTATCAAACATGAACAAATACTGAAATGAAATTTCCTATTTTAATATGTACATTACTAATATTATTTTTAAGCAAAACACAAAGTTATTTTTTAACAGGTAAGCGAGCCAAAACTGATTTGGTTGGATAAAACATCTATTAAAACTCGTTTACTTTAGTCAAAGCAATTCTATTGGTTATTGGGCTAAAATTATAAATTTAAGTTGGGCCTGACGATGGGAAATTTAAACATAGCGCTATTGAAAATTAGCTTAAATTACCTTCAAGAAAACCAAGTTAAGCTCACTCATTAAATTAATTGGAAATTCGCTTAAATTACCTTCAAGAAAACCAAGTTAAGCTCACTCATTAAATTAATTGGAAATTCGCTTAAATTACCTTCAAGCAAACCAAGTGAAGCTCAATTTAAAGGGGTGGATTTTGATTAGGAAAAAAAAGAGGGAGAGGAAAATGACTCGCATAATTTTCGAACCAAACTAACATTAAGACTGACTGCACGTTGTGGAGGGAGAGCGACCCGACGCGAGCCACATCAACAGGTGAGTGCTAGCAAACACAATAACGAGGTGGTAGCTTGGGCAAGTGTGATCGCTCAGGTGAGCATGGTAGCCTGTACGAGCGAGTGTTTTGGGGTGTGGTAGTTTGGGCGAGCAGAGGTTAACCATAACAGGCTCAAATGAGGGTAGATGCGAGTAAGCAAGGTGATGAGTAAGCGTCTAGTCAGCGCCATGTGTCATAATATTAGAAGATAAATTCGGTTATCAAGTGAACGACAGCGGGTAGTCTAAAGGATCCTACCATTTGCACCTTAGTTTTTTTATATCTTTTTTACTTTTAATATATACTATTATATAAAAACTTGTCTTAACCCCCTGCGTTGCGTTGCGGGGCGGGGGGCATAAAATCGTGCTTATTAGCAACCAAACGACAACCAAAATCGGGAAAAACGTAAAACAAAATCATGAATTTTTAACACCGAGTGAACTCATGTGATGTAAAACATACACAAAGTCGAATGTATACTGGCACGTATTAAAAATTCCCATGGGAAAACCCTAAAAATTTCATCATGCTTCCATATTATTTGATAACTTACACATCAATTGCATACAAATTTACATTCACACTTGTTTTTCAATTAAGATTCATTCTTCAAACTACATCATACTTCTATAACACATAGAGAATTTATTATGCTCATACACATTCATCACACAATTTTCACCAATACAAAAGTTGTAACTTATCTTATGTTTAATAATCTTAAATGATCAAAGATTAGGCTTCATGCATGAGGATTAACCATCAATTCCTTTTCAATTTCTGAATTTTTAGGGTTTTATGTTCTTGGAGATTTTTCTCCTTTCCCCCCTCTCTGGCTAAATCACGCACACGCACATACGTACATCTACACTATTTTTTTCAACCTTCCCACAAGCCCACATTTAACCCTTCATGTTTAGTTATAGTTAGGTTTGGCCCCTTATTTAATTATTCTATCAATACTCATATACCAACATAATTATGTTAATATTTGCTACTTTTAACCTTCCTATTTGGAATTTATCAAAACACACATAAAAATTGAAATACGAAACTTCAGGGTGTTACAATTTTCCAACTGGAAACCTGGTAACAACTGAACACTGTCTGAACATTGTCTGACCTGAGTAGTGTAAGATTAAATATATCATATTTATAATATTTAATCATGTAGCCATTATAATCACTGTATATTATATTAGATCAAAATAATATTAATCCTATTATATAATAGTTGGTAATTGTTGATGGACAATATTACCCTTATTAACTAATTAAGGTTTCCTTCTGGGTGTATATATAAGGAGATGATTAGAGAGGTTAGGGTTAGACAATTACAATAACATCATTATCATCAAAGTCGCCACCTCCACCTCTCTCTCCATAACCTAAACCGAATTCATCCCTAGTTCGGTTATCACCATCATAATCTTACACCCTAAGGAGGAACCAGATCAAGCTGACTATCATGTCGAACTCCATGGTTGCATCCGTATCTGGATTCTCTGCTGGCCTGTCTGTTGTATCAGGTATTATTTCATTCATGTTTTCCATTATGTTTAAACAGAACTGATCAACATTTGGTATCAGAGCATATGTTGATAAATCAGTTCTGTTTTGAATCCATTATTCTGGGATTAAAATTCTGGAAAACAGAATTTTGAAAAACCTAATAATAATTCGAAAATACTGTTTCGGAATCACATAAATTTTGTGAGTTAAAATTCGGAATTTTGTTTAATGGATAAATTACTATTCTGAAATCATCAGAATCCTAGATTTCGGATTACTATTCCAGAATTTAAGTTTATGTTTTTTTAGGGTTCATCATATGTTCTTATGAAATTCGAAGAAATTCGTATATTTTGGAGTGTAATTCGGATTATAGGGTGTTTTTCTTGGTTTTGATCTATTTTATCTAATTAAAACTTTTTTAAATCTGTTATTGTTATAAAAGGATATTAATTTTCGAAATAATTAGATAAACTTAATTGACATTAAAAAGGAAACAAATTATACCATGATCCCTTAATTTTCGAATTTCAAACTTATCACAACTAACTGCCATGATTAGAGAATTCGAAGTCTTGGAGGACAAGTTTCAGATGGATCCGAGACCCATTCGAGATACCTCATCTCAGACTAATTCGAGTCTCATCTGAGATGCCCATCTCGGACTAATTCGAGTCTCATCCGAGATGAACATCTCGAACAAATTCAAGTCTGTCTCATCATAGATCCATCCGAGATGCCCATCTCGGAATAATCAGAGTCTCATCCAAGATGCCTATCTCGAACTAATTCGAGTCTCATCCGAGATGCCTATCTCGGACTATTCGAGAATAATCCGAGATGCCTATCTCGGACTAATTCGAGTCTCATTCGAGATGCCTATCTCGGACTAATTCGAGACTCATCCGAGATGCCTATCTCGGACTAATTCGAGTCTCATCCGAGATGCCTATCTCAGACTAATTCGAGACTCATCCGAGATGCCTATCTCGGACTAACTCGAAACTCATCCGAGATGCCTATTTCGGACTAATTCGAGTCTCATCTGAAATCCAAGATTTTATCCGAAATCTCATTGAGGCTATTATTGTGAACTAAATTTCAGCTTGGGGCTCCGCGTCGAACCCCGTGCTAACAAGGGGTTTGCTATTAAGTAAATGGTTTTGTAAATACTTAATTAATCATAATCAGATAACCTTTTACAAAACCAAATAGCTTAACTTGAATGGCTTCTGATGTATCACTTCTGCCCAAAGGTGATTTGATGCATCTATTTATTGTTCAAGTATTACAAAAGCTATGTTAATTATGCATTATAAACATGAATGTCTTATTTATGGCCAAATCTGATTTAATTTATTCATGTCTAGCGTACTAACAAGTGCAAAATTAAAGTGATTGTCTCATTTCTGGCCAAAGCTGATTTGTCATAATTACTTTACACACATGCTTAGACGATTACACTTCTTGCCAAAGCTGATTTGTCTTCATTTAAGTAGAATTTTCAAATAAGTCTATTTTTTATGTTAGTAATAGACATATCACAGCTTCTTCAAATACGACCCTCACATTAATGATCCTTCATTAATCTTATGATCATATTTTGTCTGCCTTATTTTTAATACCCCATAACATTACTCACTGTAACTTTCTTCTATAAATCAGTATCTCATCCACTCTAGTTCCTAAACCTAATATGTTTTGCTTTACTTAAAGTTTCTATAAAATTAGCTCTTGAATTAAATCCTTGATTATCCCTTAAGATGTGATAATCCTATAGCTCTCTTCTGATAAAAGTGCTACAGAAGCAAAGTAGAGTATAATGAATATGATAAGTTGAACATGATGTCTCTTATGATAATCAAGAACTCATTTAACATAACTGCTATCACTAAAGTTATTCCAGACTATAATTTTCCTAAGATTAATCAAAATTTTATGGAATAATCAGAGGAACTCCTAAGGTGCGTGTCTTCATTTAAAATTCTAAACTGTAAAGGTTAAATGGTATCCGTGAATAAATCATAATGTACAATACCATGACCCATAAAATAAAGGGCTTACACATCGAAATAAGTACATTTTTTCAGTGCATTACTACTAACTTTTCCACTAGTACCATTTGATGCCTTATAAATCAACTGTAACACTCAAAAGTACCAAAGGAAAATGAGTGTGTTGATCAGCAACATACGTATAGGAAAAGAAATGCCTAAAACTGGAAGATTGTAACATCCGTCAAAAACCGGATTAACCAAACCCGCTTCGTTTTTTAACGGAACAACCAGTTAAAAATTTCGTTGCATATTTAATGCTCAAATTATTTTTAAACGATACATAATTAATAATTATATTAGAATATAAAATTTATAATTGAAAATTTATTAAAAATAAGGAAATAAAAATATTATGCTGATGCCGGGTTTCAAACCCGGGTCAGCCGAGAGAATCATCCAAACCTTAACTCACACTCGCCCAACCACTCCGCCACTTGTGTTGTTTGATAACATATTGAAACAATTAATACAAATAATAAATATGGAAATCAAACCCAGTCAACAGCGCGCCCAAATCCGCTGACGCCGGAAAACCCGACGATTTCCCCAATTATCGTCTGTTACTTTTGACTTAACGTAAGAATTAACGACGCCATCGGTTATAACCGACGTCCAGTTCCGCGACATCCGTCGTAACCGCCGGAGAACGGCTGAACAACAAATCAAGACGGTAATCAGACCCAATTCATCGATATTCTTCCCTATAAATGCACACCCTAGCCTCTAGTAAACTTTTCGCTCAAAATCGCACTGATTCTTCAATCATTTTCACTCGCCGGAATTCTCTGCAAGTCGCCGGAAAACTGAGACTTTCATCAACACGGTAAATACCTCGACTCTTTCTGTTTCATTCCATTATTAGACAAATTCTAATATCACTCCATCACCCAGAATCAACCCCAGACGACTTTGCCGGATTTTCTATTTTCGCCGGAAAACTTCTGAAAGTTCCAGAATCTCGCTGTTTGCCGGTATGATCATTTAAACTTACTGATAATCGTTGCTCATTAGTTCAATTTCACATCTAATCCATCCAAACTGTTAATTGATCATAACAGCCGAAGTTCACAAAACAGAGCCGACGATCTTTGCCGGATTTCTGAAGAAGACAATCTGTTCGGTACAATCCTTCCCCAAACCCTTTCTGATCAATACATTACAAACACTTATAAAGTTCGTTAAATTAATTTAACAAGTAACAGCATGGTTAACCGTTGTCTGTGTTTTGAGCGAAGAAGACGAAGTCGTATTGATTATAAGATTAATTAGAATCAGTATTATAAACGCGTTAGACACACAGTCCAGCGGTGGACTGTGTGCAAACAAACGCATACGTCCCGAGTTCGATCCTCGACACACGCACACTCGCTGTAATAAAAATGTTTTTTTTAAACCGAACCGGATCCACACGCAGTAAGATGTTAAGTATAATAAAAACCGGAATATTTACCAAGTTAGACACACAGTCCAGCGGTGGACTGTGTGCCAAACTAAACCACAGGTCCCGGGTTCGAGACCTGTGGAGAGCACCGAGTCGATACCATTAAATCCTTTTTAAAATAAATGATTTTCGGATTAACTTAAATAGTGGATAAATATAATTAAAAACAGAAATATTTCGGGTTAGACACGTAGCTCAGTTGGTAGAGCTGCGTGCACGCGTACGGGAGGTCACGGGTTCGAGTCTCACCCAGCGCACACATACAAACGACCGAACCGGTCAACGGTCAACAGTCATGGTCAACGGTCAAAAAGTCAACATTTTTTTATTATTTTTATTTATTTATTTTATTTAAAAATCAATTAAAAATACTTAAAAATAACGTTTTTAAAGTTAGAAAATAGCCTTAAACTCACAAAAATATATCCAATAATCCTTCTAAAATTGATTAATAAAATCCGCTTATTTACCGAACCGTTATGTTATTATCTAGGTTAGTTTCTCTCGTGGTTAAATCCAATTTCGTGCGCATTCATCATCAATCCAAGAAACGCAACCACTGTGAGTGAATCTTACAACTCCCCTTTTTTTTACACGTTTTGGGGTGTATCATGTGTCGTTTAAACTAATTCGTTTATTCAAACTCGTGCTATACCATATTATGATTTAAACTTAGAATGTAAATATTGTTTGTAGTTATGTATTACATATTGTCAAGTTGTATGCAAATTATTTGTTTAGGCCCATCAGTTCCTCGTGGGAGACGAGTTGAACAACGCGTGCCTTAAAACTCATTCATTAGGCCCATCAGTTCGTAGAACAACGCGTGCCTCAAACGCATTCATTAGGCCTATCAGTTCCTCGTGGGAGACGAGTTGAACAACGCGTGCCTCAAAACAATCTATTATTGTATGTGTGTGCATTATTTAATATTAAGTGTTTTGTGAATAAGTTTACATCTACATTTACTCATATGTGGTTATGCACTTTATTTTTATAATCAATTCGATAAACTTGTTTAAATGTTTTTCATAGGATTCACTCGTCAACTTTTTGTTGATCCAAAAACCATTTTTACACATGATACAGGTGAACAGGATGAAGCAAGGAAAACATAGGAAATGCCTTAGAAGAAAATAATGAAGTCTAGAAAGATGTATAGAACATGTTGTAATTATGATTGTATGATCTCCTTTAAATTGTAATAATAAATATGAAACATTATAATAAATGTCATGAGCTTTGATGAAAACCCAATCATGCCCCGATCACCTTTTCCGCTGCGGGTCGGGGTGTGACAGATTGGTATCAGAGCTTTTGACTATAGGGATATAGGATAGGTTATTAGACCCTTAGAGCCTATACTATAATTGATTAGATTTTAATTGTTTATGTGGTTATATGCAAACTCATGATGTTTATTTCTTTCATATTTATTACATACACAAATGCATGCAAACACTTCCAATACTACATTTTGTGATACATAGTGAATTATACTTACAGTCAAACATACATAATTACATACACATTCATCATACATATTTCAATGCTCACATATTCAAATCATCTTCATACTTCCGTTATTCAAGATTTTGTCGCATTTTTCATTTTTCAAATCTCATCGAAGTGAGTTCTGCGACGGGCATGTAGTAACTGTAAGGGTACAAGTACCGGTAGTCGGAACGTCCTGTCTAGGTTGGCATTCGTATAAATCCAATATAACGGACCAGTTTGCCTACCTGGGGACTAACGATGAGAGTACGAATGACCTATTAGGCCAAAGCATGCCACACCAAACGTCGTTCGAACTAACCCCACTTTGAGGTGTCACCGTGTCCACACCTGGATACATTCCAAATATCATACGTTACATACATATTTCTCGATTTTCTCTGGGTTTTAGTGTACGTAACCAGGCTAACACATGCGAACCATATGAAAAACCCGGTAATCATGGGGGCCCACATGATTACGAAGGTGAAGTATGGCGGCATGCAAGGCCCAATTACGAGCAAAGCCCAAGACATCCTATGGATGTAGTAGATTTATTATTCTATATTTATTTTATGAATGTTCATTCCTAAATACGACACATGATCCCTAAAACATCCAACTCATACTCTTGATATGTATTCCTTGTAGATGTCTTCTAGTCTCGCTCGTAGGAAGATGAGATCAGGAAAAGCCCGCGAGCGCATGGCTGCCCAAATCGCTCAACAAATGGCTGCCGTAATACCCAACATTGTAGTTCAAGTTCAGCAAGCCCTTACCACTAATCCCGTCAATCAAGAAGATCAAAACATTGTCAATCCTCCCCCAAAAACCACTAAATGCACCTTCAAGCATTTCAAATCCTGCGACCCTCCAAAATACGAAGGGACTGAAGGTGTCACCGCTCTCCTCCATTGGTTTGAAGAAATGGAAAACACTTTTCTAAATTGCGATTGCCCCGATGATCGCAAAGTGCGATATGCTACTGGTCGTTTACTTGGAATAGCACTTACTTGGTGGAATACAGAGAAGGCCAGACGAGGCGTTGAAGATGCTATTACTTTGACTTGGGAAGAGTTGAAGGAAATCATGACAAGACGGTTTTGCCCAAGGAGCGAAATCAAGAAATTAGAGGATGAGTTCTATTCGTTGAAACAAAAGGAAGGCAACCACACCACATACAACAAGAGATTCCCCGAGTTAAATAAAATGGTTCCCAACTTTTTCACTCCTCTTTACCGTTTGATCGAGCACTACATTCGAGGTCTTCCTTCAAAAAGTCAAGACTCTGTAATAAGTACCACAGCTGCAACTTTGGAAGCAGCAATGGAGTTAGCTACAGAGCTCACCGAGAACCGCATACGAAATAAGGACTTCAAGGAGGAGAAGAAGAAGGATAAAGCATCGACTGAAACCTCAAACTCCACCCAAACCGAATCCCCTTCTCAACCCATTTCTAAGAGAAAACGAGATGGGCAACTTTTCGCTGTCACCCAACGCAATCAACCAGCCTCACAAGCCGTACCCCTCCAAGCTATCCCAATCACTCAAGTAGCACCCAACTCAACTTACCCAAATAAGAAACCTTACCTTGGACCTCACCCTCAATGTAACACCTGTTTTTATCACCATCCGTCTACCTTACCTTGTCGACTATGTGCGAATTGTGGACGCTATGGTCATTTGAGCAAGGTTTGCCGCACCCCTCAAACCCAAATCTCACCCATACTCAAAACATGATCCAAACATATCAACAACCCCAATACCCCATGTTACCTTATGTTCGAGCTTGTTTTAATTATGGCGACCCTACCCATTATAGAAACACGTGCCCTCGATTGGTTAACATCATAAACGCTCAAGCTCAATCAAACCCAGTTAACCAAGCAAATCAAGAAAACCCAACCACTAGGCCACCAGCTAGAGGAAGAGTTTTCAACATCAACTCCAATCTTATTGAAGATAATGACGGCCCAAATGAACTACCCAACTAGTCTCCTTCACTAAAAATCATGATTAAACTCCACCGCTTAGTTTTTATGTTTTTCTTTATGTTATCTCAATTTTCACGTACCTCAATTACAAATTGGAAATTTATCCAAGAATTTTAATGCGAATTACTATTTCAGTTGTTCTATACTCATTGATTTAACATTCATATCATCATACATCTCAACGTATTTCAATCTCATCATTTAAGGAAGTTGGGTTATGTCTCACTTCTACATGGATTAACATCTCCATCATAACAAACGAGAGAGGTACTGTCATCATTCACACATGTATACTATCAGAATTAAGACTCAAGCTTTGGTTGTTGTGTTTGTTTATGTTTTAGAGTCACATAGAACTAACCATAACTTACGGATAAAGCCAATGAAAATTTGACAAGAATATGATGGATACGCCGCTGGTACTTCCTATATATAAGTATTCTTGCCAAAGGATCAGAGGCATTATCAGGCGGTTATGAGAAGTTCCATGTATGATTTAGTATTGTCTTGGTTGAAGTTTGTTTTATACTCACTGATTTAGCATTCATATCATCTCATCATTTAAAGAAATTGGATTGTGTTCTATTTTTACATAGACTAACCTCTCCATCATAACAAACAAGAGAGGTACTGTCATCATTCACACATGTATACTATCAGAATTAAGTCTCAAGCTTTGGTTGTTGTGTTGTTTATGTTTTAGAGTCACATAGAACTAATCATAACTTACGGATAAAGCCAATGAAAATTTGACAAGAATATGGTGGATACGCCGCTGGTACTTCCTATATATAAGTATTCTTGCCAAAGGATCAGAGGCATTGTCAGGCGGTTATGAGAAGTTCCATGTAGGTTTTAGTAGTAAAAGTTTTGTTTTAGGATATAACCTTTTAGTAGTAAAAGTTTTGTTTTAGGATATAACCTTATCTTTCCAAACGTATCAAAACTCTTACGCATAAAAATTATACATGGTCAATCAACTCCGGTTCTAAATATTCTTTACCGTAGGCAACAAAAAGCGATTCCTGTAGCAGGGTATTCAACCCTTACAAGGAACGTTACCGCCTCAAAAAAAAATTAAACTCTTACTCCTTTTTAAGTATGTAATTGTCAAATTAAAACACCATCCGTTTGAGTCAAACATGCCACTACTTAAATTTCAGGACGAAATTTCTAAAAGTAGGGGATACTGTAACATCCGTCAAAAACCGGATTAACCAAACCCGCTTCGTTTTTTAACCGAACAACCAGTTAAAAATTTCGTTGCATATTTAATGCTCAAATTAATTTTAAACGATACATAAGTAATAATTATGTTAGAATATAAAATTTATAATTGAAAATTTATTAAAAATAAGGAAATAAAAATATTATGCTGATGCCGGGTTTCGAACCCGGGTCAGCCGAGAGAATCATCCAAACCTTAACTCACACTCGCCCAACCACTCCGCCACTTGTGTGTTTGATAACATATTGAAACAATTAATACAAATAATAAATCTGGAAATCAAACCCAGTCAACAGCGCGCCCAAATCCGCTGACGCCGGAAAACCCGACGATTTCGCCAATTATCGTCGGATACTTTTGACTTAACGTAAGAATTAACGACGCCATCGGTTATAACCGACGTCCAGTTCCGCGACATCCGTCGTAACCGCCGGAGAACGGCTGACCAATGAATCAAGACGGTAATCAGACCTAATTCATCGATATTCTTCCCTATAAATGCACACCCTAGCCTCTAGTAAACTTTTCGCTCAAAATCGCACTGATTCTTCAATCATTTTCACTCGCCGGAATTCTCTGCAAGTCACCGGAAAACCTAGACTTTCATCAACACGGTAAATACCTCGACTCTTTCTGTTTCATTCCATTATTAGACAAATTCTAATATCACTCCATCACCCAGAATCAACCCCAGACGACGTTGCCGGATTTTCTGTTTTCGCCGGAAAACTTCTGAAAGTTCCAGAATCTCGCTGTTTGCCGGTAAGATCATTTAAACTTACTGATAATCGTTGCTCATTAGTTCAATTTCACATCTAATCCATCCAAACTGTTAATTGATCATAACAGCCGAAGTTCACAAAACAGAGCCGACGATCTTTGCCGGATTTCTGAAGAAGACAATCTGTTCGGTACAATCATTTCCCCAAACCCTTTCTGATCAATTCATTACAAACACTTATAAAGTTCGTTAAATTAATTTAACAAGTAACAGCATGGTTAACCGTTGTCTGTGTTTGAGCGAAGAAGACGAAGTCGTATTGATTATAAGATTAATTAAAATCAGTATTATGAACGGGTTAGACACACAGTCCAGCGGTGGACTGTGTGCAAACAAACGCATACGTCCCGAGTTCGCTCCTCGACACACGCACACTCGCTGTAATAAAATGTTTTTTTTAAACCGAACCGGATCCACACGCAGTAAGATGTTAAGTATAATAAAAACCGGAATATTTACCAAGTTAGACACACAGTCCAGCGGTGGACTATGTGCCAAACTAAACCACAGGTCCCGGGTTCGAGACCTGTGGAGAGCACCAAGTCGATACCATTAAATCCTTTTTAAAATAAATGATTTTCGGATTAACTTAAATAGTGTATAAATATAATTAAAAACAGAAATATTTCGGGTTACACACGTAGCTCAGTTGGTAGAGCTGCGTGCACGCGTACGGGAGGTCACGGGTTCGAGTCTCACCCAGCGCACACATACAAACGACCGAACCTGTCAACGGTCAACAGTAATGGTCAACAGTCATGGTCAACGGTCAAAAAGTCAACATTTTTTATTATTTTTATTTATTTATTTTATTTAAAAATCAATTAAAAATACTTAAAAATAACGTTTTTAAAGTTTGAAAATAGTCTTAAACTCACAAAAATATATCAAATAATCCTACTAAAATTGATTAATAAAATCCGCTTATTTACCGAACCGTTATGTTATTATCTAGGTTAGTTTCTCTCGTGGTTAAATCCAATTTCGTGCGCATTCATCATCAATCCAAGAAACGCAACCACTGTGAGTGAATCTTACAACTCCCCCTTTTTACACATTTTGGGGTGTATCATGTGTCGCTTAAACTAATTCGTTTATTCAAACTCTTGCTATACCATATTATGATTTAAACTTAGAATGTAAATATTGTTTGTAGTTATGTATTACATATTGTCAAGTTGTATGCAAATTATTTGTTTAGGCCCATCAGTTCCTCGTGGGAGACGAGTTGAACAACGCGTGCCTTAAAACTCATTCATTAGGCCCATCAGTTCGTAGAACAACGCTTGCCTCAAAAGTCATTCATTAGACCCATCAGTTCCTCGTGGGAGATGAGTTGAACAACGCGTGCCTCAAAACAATCTATTATTGTATGTGTGTGCATTATTTAATATTAAGTGTTTTGTGAATAAGTTTACATCTACATTTACTCATATGTGGTTATGCACTTTATTTTTATAATCAATTCGATAAACTTGTTTAAATGTTTTTCATAGGATTCACTCGCCAACTTTTTGTTGATACAAAAACCATTTTTACACATGATACAGGTGAACAGGATGAAGCAAGGAAAACATAGGAAATGCCTTAGAAGAAAATAATGAAGTCTAGAAAGATGTATAGAACATGTTGTAATTATGATTGTATGATCTCCTTTAAATTGTAATAATAAATTTGAAACATTATAATAAATGTCACGAGCTTTGATGAAAACCCAATCATGCCCCGATCACCTTTTCCGCTGCGGGTCGGGGTGTGACAAAGATAAGATGTAATCACCTCACTACCACTAAAACCTAAAAGAGGATACTTCTAAGGTTCATAGAAAAAATACAAGTAGTAATTCCAACTCTAAGGTTCTTCAAGAGAGAAACTCACTGCCTAATTATGCCATTAGGCATAAGCAAAGAGATTATCCATAATTCAAAAGAACAGTTGGATAAAATAGGTAGTCGCCTTTTAATGATCTTTAAGTCTGATAATGTTAATATTCTAACTAACACCTGATAAGTTGACTCTAGTTCTAAATGTTTCCTCACTAGAATTCAACAAATAAATAACATGAGAGTTAGTGACAAAATTAAATGTTAAGGCTATAAGAACCATGAAAAGTTGTCTTCTAATTACGCTTTATGATACATTACATATACTGGAAATTAATCAGAATTTAGTATTAATACTAAAGCTATATTATGACAGTTGTGAGGTTTGCATAGTCAACATAAAGTCACACTTACCTTAAACTCTCATATTATTTGTTCTCAATATCTAAATAGAAACATTAATAAGATGAAGCTAGATGATACCTTACACTTTCATAACTTTTGTTATCATGAAAATAAGAATTTGACAAAGGAAATGAGATCTATAAATTTCATCCATTGTAACCGTAATTCATGAGAAATCATGACATGGTTAGTGATGATGCTTTTTTCATCTAATCTCATTCTACGTGATTTTAAATCATGATGTTAAAAGCCCTAAAATATTATTTAGCTTAAGGAATAAGTGTGGGTTCACTATAAGTTATATTTCATTGATATTCGTGAAACTTATTCAAAATGAAATATTCAGACATAATTCATTTATCAATTAAAGACTATCCACTTGTATCTAAATTTGTCTCATATGGCACAAATCCATAAAGAAATTTATTCATATATATACTTAATAAGATTTCTATTAAATATGTCCCTAAGTTTCTTATGACATCTGGACACTAAGGAAATCAAGTAAAGTCTAACATATACCTCATTGAAATTTCTCTTGTAACAATTTTAGAGATATCAAAGATCAGTGGGAGCATTAAGTGTCTTAATTATAACTTGCAAAAGTTGCAAGAGGTGGGGGAGTGAAAACTTCACATTGCTTCAATTTACACCTCTTGTACAAAAGTTCATTGTTGCTTATTGTGGGCACACTTAGAGTTCTTACCTAAACTAATATAATCCTCAACAAGAGAAACTACAACGACTAACGTCATTAATTTGTTTCTCTATTAGAATATGTTGGTCGTTAAATATTGACCATAAGCATGTTGAGTTCCTAAAGACTTCTAAGGTCAATGGGAGCAGTAAAGTCTTTATCATGACTTGCAAGGAATACAAGAGGCGGGGGGAAGAGAGTCATTAAATTTTACTCCGAATTTAACTCCGCTTACACCTCTTGTACATCATACTGCACCAACTCTTAAAGACTTAGAATCCTTAAAAAAATATAGCAACCTAACCAAGAGCTAATCCACAAAATTGAAACTTCTAATAAATCCAATAATCAGCTCAGGAGGTCATCTAGGTTTAAAAGCCTACTAACTTTGATGATTACACAACCTCCCTAACTAACGTCGAAGTGGATTTTGGAAAAGTTTACTGATCCTATCTCGTCTGATTAAACCATTAGCGTCAATCAATCTTCTCAATGGAATAAAATTGTTTTATAGTAAAACTGATTTTATTTGTTCGAATAACGTATGGGATTTGATTGAATTATTTAAGAGTGTTCAAATTTAAACCAAATCCTAATATAAACATTAATACACCAAGATGCATGATTGATTGTCAAAGGTTATACTCTGGAAGAGATAAATTATCAAAGAATCTTCTTACCTATATTACAAAAGATTTCTTTTAGGATCATCACTGTTCTAGTAGCTTATAATAGTTTTAAGCTACATTAACTGAATATTAAAACAACTTTCCTAACAACTGGCTGCATATTTACATGTTCATAAAACAACCTGAAAGTTCTAAACTTAAGGTTAAAGAACAGTTTATCTATAAGCCGATAAAATCCATGTATGGGTTAATGCAAACATCATAATGCAATGAAATCTTAACACAATTATTTTTCATCAAAAACCAAGTGGATTAATGTACCTACCTCAAGATGAGTGGGAGCAACTAAAATAAATTTGTCTATATAAGATGACATTCTTTTGACAAGTATATGTTACATAAGTCAAAGCATTGTTAAAAACAAACTTTGATATAATAGATCTCGGAGATATCTCTTATGTAATAGACATTATAACATACCGAGATAGACCCAATGAGACATTATTTTCGTTCCATAAGTTTAACTTTAAATGGGTCTTTACATATGTAACAAACAATACTGCTCCCCTTTAGAGGATAAAGGGTAAATGAGATTATTTCCTTACGCTTCATTAATTAGAAGCCTTATGTAGTTTAAGTCTATACTCGTTTAGATATTACTCACATGGCAACGCACTAGATATGTCTAGATTAATGTGAAGCATCTTATGGAGTATTAAAAATATCTATAAAGGAAACGAGAGACTATAATTTAAAGAAGAAGTGAGAACTCAAACCGGTTGATTACTCTAACTTTGTAATATTCAAAGATGACAAAATGTAATTTCGGGGCATATCCTTATGTCACCAGTCAAAACCTATCTCATGGAGGAGTCATAATGAACTGATAACAACAACCTAAGATATAATGGCAAAATATGTTGTTGATCACAAAACAATAGTCACTAAATGTTGTTGAAAATTTATCAGTTAACTCATAAGTTTATTAACTCCATATAAATTATATATTGAAGACTTATTGTGATAAAGTCAGCTACCATGTCTCCTTGGACAGTAACAGTTCGACAGGTGCTACATTAAATCTCGATACAAAATTAATCATTGGTTTATAAACGAATTGAGGAAACTAAATATTTGTATCGACTGCATTCATGATATGCTTAAGGATCCTATAACTGAAAGTCTATCACCCATAACTATTATGTAAGCGCTTATAATAATGACGAGTTTATTGATGACTATGTACAATTGCATATCGTACTATGACTGATTAATTATTAATTTTCCTCACCAGTTTGATTTTTGTATGTCTCTAACATATGTTCTGTCAGTATAATGACATATAGACAAATATGAATACAAATCAAACGTTAAAGGGCTTACTTGCGTATTTTGATCATAACTGTTAGGTTTTAAATTGAGTCTGTAGTATGACTAATGGAGGTCCTGAGTCGAATGATGATTCAACGGCTGTATTTCTCTGCTACGGTTCTTGGTTTAAAGCTAAAATGAGTATTAACTCTGATCAGATTAATCTAATACTCATGATAAATGATTACTCGGCTAAGTGGGAGAATGTAAGATTAAATATATCATATTTATAATATTTAATCACGTAGCCATTATAATCATTTATATTATATTAGATCAAAATAATATTAATCCTATTATATATTAGTTGGTAATTGTTGATGGACCATATTACCCTTATTAACTAATTAGGGTTTCCTTCTGGGTGTATATTTAAGGAGATGATTAGAGAGGTTTAGGGTTAGACAATTACAATAACATCATTATCATCAAAGTCGCCACCTCCACCTCTCTCTCCATAACCTAAACCGAATCATCCCTAGTTTGGTTATCACCATCATAATCTTACACCCTAAGGAGGAACCAGATCAAGCTGACTATCATGTCGAACTCATGGCTGCATCCGTATATGGATTCTCTGATGGCCTGTCTGTTGTATCAGGCATTATTTCATTCATGTTTTCCATTATGTTTAAACAGAACTGATCAACAAGTAGTACCCCGCCTAGTTACGCTTTGCAATTGCTGCCGAACGAACAACCTATCCGCAGCCCGTAGTCGTAATCGTACCATGCTATTTATCATGCATACTAATGATGTACCTTTTATCATTGGCCCATAATGAATTTTGCATCCATATCCAAATTTACCCACTTCGATAAACAATTCCTTATCCACTTACTTCGATTACGTAATGTCAACCTTTTTTGTACTTCAGTTGCCATGCAAATTTCATGGTCTAATCCCCATATTCCCACGTGGATGGGTGTCAACCAAAATTTCTATCTTCAACGATAATTGTTTCAGGCTACCGTTGCAGCCCAACGAGGGGCTATTCCCCTTCTTGGAAAAAGACTCTCAAAACCGCTAAGTTGTGATAGCAATTGTTGGAAATCAGACCCTTGATCAAATACTCAAACATGGTTTGAACGAACTCGTTCGACTCTTTTATTTATTTACCAATAAAGCACACCAATACAATAATCCTAACCCCCTATTTATACTAAGCTCGTTCTAGTGCTAACCCAACTCAACTCGTTAATAAAATATCTAACTAGACACAGAAATCTAATAAACCAAGAATTGTCCCTTATTAAATATAAAGACTAAATAAACAATTCACCACAATTATCTATAACCCGTTTTGATATTTATCTTCTTAATTTAAGATTAACCACTTCATCCCATGGGTTCGACCGCTTAAGCAATCCTGGCCACGGTAGCAAAGCTTCTTCCTCATTACCCTCACTACGTCCCTTTCTATTCCATAGAAAATCCTTTTTCAATAATGTCCTACAAATCACTAAACCACTCAGTCACTCATCCCGGAAACACCTCACTGTTGTTCATTTCCACCTTCGCATATGGAGCAAATGTTTCAGGTTTTAAAATATAAAAGAACAAAATTTGGACATTAAAAAATAAACCAAAATAAGTTTTGCAATTCATGAAATAATTTGGATTTTAAACCACAATATTACTTTTTTTTCTACGAAAATTTAACGAATCAGATTAAACTTTTTGTAATTCAATCATATGTTATTTTACACAACAGAATAATTTATCGTTTTTTTATACTATTTTTTTTCTTTCTTTTTTGAAAGGTAAACTTCATTAAAACACAAGCCGCCTCAAACCGAGGCAGCCAAAACCGATATTACAGCATTACAAATTTACAAATTTACACCAATCATCTCAAGAGATAGACCCCCCTTAATACCTAGCCGAGAACCATAAAAACCCTATCGATCTAATTTCGTTAATGATGCTATCCAACTTCACCTGGATGTTGTTAAATTCATTTCCGTTTCTAGCTCTCCAAATGGCCTAGCAGCCAACGCGAATAAGGCCCGTAGGGCGTCTTTTTTCTTCCCTTTCAAACCAACATGAACATGAATGTCAAGCAAGTCTCTAAATGTGAATGCAAATAGGTTTTGAATTTTACACCAACTACTAATATAGGACCAGATCATGGAGGCATAATAGCAAGAGGTGAAAAGGTGATCCACTCGTCACTGCTTCTACATAAACCGCCTAACATGTCAACCACCCCTATATTCCGTTTCTTCAAGGCTACTGTTGTCGCACTTTTACCCAAATCGGCCCTCCAGATAAAGATGTTGCACTTACTTGGTATCCACTTGCACCAAGAAAGAACATAGCAATTTGTCTGGGCTTTTTTTTGTAACACCTCGTAAAATCATGTCCAATAATATAGCGACACGTATCATTACTTTTCTATTGAGTCTAATAAGGACTAATAAGTACTAAAAGTGTCAACATGCTTAAACTGAGCCTTTGAGTGACCATTAGTGTCAACATGCTTAAACTGAGCCTCTGAGTGACCTAATAGTGGCAACATGCTTAAACTGAGCCTCTAAGTGACCTTTTACAAAATCCTAACTCTTATATGAGCCACTTGTTGGACGAGAGGGATTAATTGTGTAAATATGTAAAAGTTGGACATGAAGGGGTTAAAAGTGTCAACATGTTAATTTATACCTCTGAGTGACCTTTTAACGAACCGAGAGCTTGACAATGTCCGGGCATACTCCCGGGTACGCCAAATATTGGCTACGGAATGCTAATTATGCTTATAAAGGTGTTTTAGAAGTTTAATAAGTTGAGGGGCTAAATGTGACAAAGTTCGAAAGTTTCCATGAGGCACTCGCGGGCCGCGAGAGACATGGGCCTGGTCTCTCGCGGGTCGCCAGAGGGCTGTATTTGCATAAAATTTTTCTTGGCACCCACACAAGTTGCCAAAAACCATTTGATTCGAAACCATGGAATTCCAAACTTCTATGCCACATTTTAGGACACATGTAGGCTCCTTCTAACACTTGCTAACACCTGGCATCACCTTCTTCAAGCTCTCCAACTATAAATAGGTGTAATGGTTCATCACTTGAACTTGCACCTTTCTCATTAACATTCTATCTCCCTCCTCTGGAAGTTCCTAACTGAAAGGAGCATCCAACTTAGTTCTATTTCATCCTAGGATCACTCGTAAGTGTTCCTTTCTCTTGCATTTTCGTTTATAGGCTTTTTATAGCCAAAAGTCAAGCATTTACGGAAAACGCTTTGACTTTCGGTTAAGACCATTATGAGTCCAGCCATTGTTCGTAACAAACATGGCTAGGTGATCGTAATAAGGTAGGTGTTAATCCTTATAAAGGGCACCTTCTAAAGATCACGCTTACTAGACCAATTGACGGTCAAAGTTTTATTATTAAAAAGTTAAACAGCCCAGATTTTGAAAATATTACAATCTGAGTTTATATATGTTATAAAACATATTTTAACACCTAAATAAGTCGGTAATAATTATTACAACATGTGAGAACATGTTCGACTCATCAATTTCAGTTCTAGGGCCGGTTCGCAACCGAAAGTCGTAAAGTTTGACTTCTGCTTTGACTTTCGATTCTGACCCGATTTAGAATAGTTAGCTACTGATCTAAGGTTGCATTATGATTGTAATAAAATGTAGCATAACCCCCTGAGGTTATATTACATGATCATAATCAGAATCTGAGTTTATGCACAAGTTACGTTATTATGCCAATTTTGACTAAAATGTCCTTTTTACGTAAAATAAGGTTTAAACCGATAACAAACTTGAAAATGAATTTCCTACTGATGTAATAATATAAGTAAGATTATTTAGGATGTCAAGTCAGTTTATATACTGAGTTTACATACAAGTCCTTGCATCATGTCCACAAATGACGATGAAGCCCTTATGGCGCATAAAACGGTTTTAATCATACTTTTTTATACCAAACCTTTTATCTACTGATGTGTTATATTAAATAACATATCTAAAGTATATAAACCTGATCTTATCATCAGTTTTCATTAAACTTCGCACAAATCATCATTTTACGACATAAACGTTCTTTCGGCGCATAATATGGTTTTAAACCATATTTATCAACCAAGACTTGTTACCTACTGATTTTAAAACTCATTTAAATTTTTTTTACAATAGGTACATAATATAAACTCAGAATCCCAAATAAATTATCAAACTATATGTATGCCTACACCCTGTGCCCCTACACATATGATGAGTATCTTACTGATATTATACCATAAATTAAATATTTTCCAGAATACTAATGATCATAACATCAAAATATATTCAAGTTCCTTTTATACGATATGTAATTACCAAAATGCCCATATGAGGCATAGTTTCATTTTAAAACCTTAACGGACATGTAGGTTGATATCCTACTGATATTACAACTTATTTAAAGTACAATTGCATATAGAACTTGTTCATGACTTATCCGGTTACCCGATATCGCTTACATGCATACGGTTAAGCATATGTAACTAGTTTAGGGAAATTAACCGAAACAGGTTTAACCTTATCATTTTATATCTCAAAATCCAGAATGCTTATGGTTTACCCATATTATATAAGTCATAGTACTTGTTGGGTTTAAACTACATTCTATCCGGTCATCGCTTCATCTAGCGTATCGTACCGTTTTTTATCCTTTAATCTAGTCGGTCTAAGTCTATGACTTAAATAAAGGCCGTTCGCATTCTAATTGGTTAGCTTATGCCATAATCCAAACTAGAGCCTTCCAGTAAATGCTACCTGCACTTATTTCATTTTGAATATGGCTAAGATATTAAATCTTGCATTTTGAATCAAAACTAACTCAGGTAAATACTCTTGACTTATTTTCCCTATACGGGCTTGGGTTACGGTAAATTATTATCGCTTGGTCAGAAATGGGATCAATCGAATGCCGGACTGTGGCTAGTAAATCCTCATATTCCGTTTTGATCAGTTTTGTTTGATAACTTAAACATTGGGGGTTAACGACCATGTCCTGGATATCCTCGGCTTATTACATTAGTTAATGGTCACGACTAAAGCACAGCGTGTAGGCATACACCTGACAGATGCTAATGCTAAATTATTTTTACCCACTAGTTTGGGGATAACTCCTTCGTGGGTTCATAAGTGGTGTATACGTTATTCATGTCTCTATCTCTATCTCTGTATTGGGCCCCATATGTATGGACAAACATGTAAAGCTGTTAACAAGGTTACAAGGCAGACTTTCCTAAGTTATAAAAGATTTTTCGTGCCATGTGCACTTAAATCCATTTTTGAAATGTTTTCAAAACGAGTCAGTTGGGTGTATTTACCAGCGAAAGCTGACATATTTTCAAAAGACTAAGTTGCAAGTATAATACGAAATAGGCTGGAAGCTGCTTGGTAGTGATATAAGAGGATCTTGCAAATCCTTAGATCTGCCCAAAGTCTATTACACATTTTTGTATATTTTACGATCCGCCTGTGGATCTTTCGTTACAAGCCGTCTGTATATTATTTTCGTACTTTGAACATTTTGTTTGTAATAGTAATTTATAATCCAAGACTTCCGCTGTGCTGTGTTAATTGACTATAATGATATCAACTTACGTCACGATATTCCCCACCCGGCCCACTGGTGTTTTGATTGGAAATACGGGGTGTGAAAGTTTTTATCAAGAAGCTCCTTCACCCCCCCACACACACACATAATTCTTTGTTCTCAGCACCGATCCAGGTCCAAATGTCGTTGTCTTGGTTCAGTTGGAAAGGCATCAGCAACTCGCACAGGCTGATGAGATCATTGATAGCCTGTGTGAGCTATAAGGTCATTGATAGACAGGTTCCGACAGCAAGAGGCTCTTCCACTGCCATTGGAATCTTTGTTCACTGCTTTGAAGATTCACACGGTCGCAAACATAACACCCTTTCTATGCTTCCAATTTAAAAAGATATGAGAATCTGTCTTTTAGTGGGGTGTTGCATATCCACGGATTCAACCATAACCACGTGTTTTCTCCATTACGGACTGAGGCTTTAAAGAAATTTCTTAGAGGAATACCTTCGATGGTGATTTTAGATAAGGTTTGAGCGATATTGCACCAAACTCCGCCACTTGATTTTTTTTCTTTGTTTCATTTGGAACATGATGAACTTCAAAGTCTTCGGCGACAATTAATGATTTTGGCTTTGAAGGCAAATTACTAAGAAAATTGAGGCATGGACCTTGGTCAACCCACGTAGTCTCACATCATATGCTACTACAATCGTGTTTTTAAGACTTGATGTATGTTTGACTTTAAATTGCAGACTAATTGTTTTTGTCTTGTTGTAATTTACAAGTATTTATAAGTTATATGATAACAAGGACGGAGGTAGTGTAGTAGAAGGGTAGTACGGGCTATCCGTCAACCCCGTCTTCGTACCATTTTCGTAATATATAAAAAATTAAGCAAAATTGATTTTATACAAAAGATACCCCTTATCCCTTAAACAATATATTAAGATGTATCTAAATTTTTTTGCTAGCTCCGCCGTTATTAATCATAAATAAATAATTATGAAATGAGATATAAGATAATGGAATACTTTTGTTATTAACTCAAAACTTGGTAGTCATGTTCACACACGATGTAGTGTATATAGTTATGGAAGATGGCTAAAGTATAAATCCAAATCTTATAGGCCACATAGATTTGACTTCCGTTTGGGGTTGACCGACTTAAAGTAGACTTGGCTTTTGGGTAATATTGTAAACATTAAAAGATTTTGTATTCTTAAAATCATGAGCTGTTATCAAGAGAGGCTATTTGTTTCAACTTTGAATGGTGGTTCAAACATTTTATTGATTTAACATTTAGTGATTCAAACGGTTTGTTTCACGAGCAGATGTCTGAATAGTTCAGACATTTGTCTCTAAATGGTTAAGCATTACATTGAGCCTAAATGGTTAAAACATCTTATTCGAATTGATCAGACACGTCTAAATGGTTAAGCATTATACTAGCTCTTAATGGTTCAGACCTCTTACCGGTTCAGCACTATATGCTCAAGTGAATTTATGCGCTTAAATGCCTGGTTGTGTTTACGTGGATTAAGATGTTCTTTTAAAATCAAATGTAATCCCTTACACATAGACTGTGGGGAGTGGGAAGAGGAAGAGAATTGGGGAGCCTATGCGGACCCTATGTGGCACCTTCCCCCTAGGAAACACCGCCTTTCAATCACATTTTAGGGCGATCGGTGAGAATTCCTCATTCTCCCCCAGCTTATTTGTTTGAAATCCTTGATGATGATTGGCTAGAGGGGGAAGGGGAAGGGGAAGGGATGGTGATGAGGTGGAGCGTATATAGATGCTAGGGGAAGATGATCCACAATCCATAATCTAATCTAATAAAATAATGGGAAATGAGGAACATACATAGTGAATAAATAACATCTTATGACAAAGAACCCAAATATTGGCATTTTAAGTAACCATATCAAATATAACCAAAGTTAAGAAAGACATAACCACATTTAAGTTAGGGTATGGATAAAGTAATATTTTACTTTTTACTGGGTGTGGTTCCCCTTCCCCCACCTCACCTCACCTCCACATCATCACCTTCTTCTTTTCATTACCCTTCCCCTTCCCCTGTCCATAGAAAATAATTTCCCCATCCATCTCCATCCAATCATATCAAGAGAGAGAGAAAGAGAATAAAGAGAGTGATAGAGAGAATCAAGAGAGAGAGAGCGCTTCACAGCGGACGGGAAGAAGCTCCCAATGGCATCAATATCCAGACCGCGGGGGGTGTTCCCCGTCGGGATCCCCCTCCACGTCGGATCTCCGTTTCCATTCCCGAACGCGTACCGGACAACCTTATTCGTTACTGATGACACGTTGTATGGACTTGGGGGTTTTCCGCCAGTAAGACACATCTCCAACGAAGCCTATGAGCTTCCTATAGCACTTATTGCATGTCCCCTACGCGTAGAACCCTAATGAGTTTAATAACCTAAACTCCCCTTTCACTAGAACTTTCTTGGAGTACGTGAATTACATGTTATAACACTTTTTAGTTCTAATGCTTTTATGGTATATGCTTACGTTTAACTGTGTACAATCATTAACCCGTTTGAGCCACATGCGTATGTTGGTAGTACTACTTGAACTTGGGACCAAAGTAACCACCATTGCATAAAGATTTCTTCCATAGGGGTTGAGGAATACCAGACCCTTGGCTAACTTATATGTGGTACATAACCAATACGTTCGACCTAGTCGACCCTTGGCCCACACACCACGGATTTGTATCATATATGTGTAGATATATGGCATTTTAATGTTGACAAAGTTTAACATTAATACAAATGGGTCCTACGGTTTCCTATAACTTTTGTATGGGCATAGATGCAAGGTCAAATACAAATATTAAACATAACTATTATAGGTATCAGCGAAAACAAAGAAAACAGTTGATAATATGAATTATAAACTCCAGTTTCAACATAAAACAAACATAACGAGTATATATTTCACATGAAATATTAGATGCATACATACATAAAACAAACATTAACATATGACTATTTCAAACCAACAAGTTATGGTGATACATAGAATACAAGATGCGTAAAAGATCAAATATATATGTTTCTTATATGGTAGAAAGAACGCATTTATTTGTGTAGTGCTACATGCATTCCATCATTTGAGTCCTGATTAAGCCCAATCGTCCCTTAATGCCGACAACAAGGTGGTGGTGGTGGTCCTCCTGCTACAAATATAATTATATAAGAAATGAGATATGCATATATAACACAATTACATTTTATTATTTTTATACAATATAATTATATAAGAAATGAGATATGGAACGCATGTCTGAGTGCATAAACATGCAAAAGAGAAATATGATCAGTAATAGTTATATAGTTATGACAAATTATTAATTAGCAACTCACCTTTTTTCTTGTGGCATTGGGTATCGCCCCAACACCTCCAGCTGCCATAGGGTGGTGGTGGCCTCGGTGGCGGCGCTGTTGGTGGTGGCGGTGGAGGTGCGACTCCTACTCTTGCTTGAGCAACAGTCATCATAGAGGAAATGACAGCAAGGGCAAAAAAAATGGTCAAGAAAGAAGCAACAACACTTTGCGATCTCATCTTCAAATATTTTCAAATGATGTGTGGCATTTGTTTCATCACTATATATGTGTGTGTTTGTGAGTAAATAAAAGATACTCGTAGTATTTGTGATTAATATATATACACACATATAGGGTGGGTTCTAGAGTGAACACTAGTATATTTGTGAATTGAGTGAACAAATCCTGACCATTGATTACATCATCAAACCGTAAAATACACTATTGTATTTTAAATATCAAATTATGGTTATTGATTTACGCTTGTGTAGACACTTGTGTATTGATAATCAAGGGCTAGAATTAGTTCACGAGTGTTCACAAATAAGTGGGTTGTTCACTAATAAACTAATTCTAGCCCTTGATTATTAATACATAAGTGTAAGTTAATGGTCAGGATTTGTTCACTCAGTTCACAAGTATACTAGTGTTCACTCTAGAACCTCACCCTATATATATATATATATATATATAGGATTAGGATCATTTGTGAACAATATCTTCATAGTGAACTGTGTGAACTTATCTTAGCCATTTATTTCCATCTTATGTGTCAAGGGTAGGATCGTATTTTTCCATATATCTTCATTTAATTATTTTCGTTTTAATCATTTATTCAGTTACAAAATCCCTACATTTTAGGGATTTAACAATCTTTCTAAATTTTTCGCAGATCACCAGTTGATTATACGTACTTTTAGTTTATCAGATCGAATTCGTTTTGATAATACAGTGTTTTCGAAGATTTTGAACAGGGATTCTTTTTTTTCAACTTTGCCTGGATCAAAGTTCATATTTTTTAATTCATTCAAATATGACGGATTCACGTTGTTGCAATTCAGTACACATGTGTATAGTCGTGTAGTATATGCATTATTACATATCAGGATACAGTTTCGTAGTATATGCATTATTTAATACACATGTGTATACTGTTAAGATGATGCATGACGTTATATAAGTGGATGAAGTGTTGCTGTAAACCTCCAGTTGATACCATACAGTATACATGTGTATAATTTTAAGTTTCTGCATTATTACATGCGAGTATTCAACTTTGATGCAAATCTGTAGTTAATACCATACAGTACACATGTGTAACATGGTAAAATTACTGCATTATTATAAATCGAGGTTGCAGCTTTGTTGTAGAATTCCAGTTTATAATATACAGTACACATGTGTATCAAATAATATACGCGAATTTGGAGAAGCAAGTAAGTGGCGAAATATATGGCAACTTTGGAGGAGCAAGTAACTGGCGAAATATGTGGCAACTTTTTATGTTTCCAGTTTTAAAAAACTGGCCAATTTTGTAATTACAGAATTACCCTTTTTAATTATATTTAAAGGAAAAAACAAATCTCAATAATTATAATCATGCCATTAATCAAAACCTTAGGATGATGAAAATCAATGATCTAGATCAGTTCACACGGTTCACTCTTGTAATATATATATATATCGTTGATTTAAATAATAACATTTTAATAAAAGAAAAGTTGAAAAAGGAATATTTGTGTGATTCACAACAAATTAAACACCAAAATACATATTCTTTCTTATGTAATTCTAAGTAATTATATCAAACCCGCATGCTATGACTGGCAATATCTCGGTCTATTTTGGTGTGTTCACTGTATCAAACGAAAGAGAAAAACTAATAATTTTTAGTTGGATAATAAAATAAAATAAAACATTTGAAGAATTATTCAAAGTCATTTAGTTAAGAGTTAACTGTCATTTTCGTTCTTATTATTTGTCCAATTATATCAGTTCAGATCAAAATTACAAATTTTGTACCAAAGTTGTCCCTGATATTTTAAAAACATGTCGGTTCCGCTCAAAAACTAATTTTTGAATCGAATAACTGAATAAAACACATAGACAAAAACCACAATTAACTCTTAGTTAAATTTAAGTTAAATAATAAAAGATAGAACAATAAAAAAAATAGGCCAAAAAGAAAATTTTAAGTTTAATCAAGGAAAAAAGACATCAAGAAAAAGGTAAAATAAACCGATGTGATTTTTGAACCAGAATAATTATACGAAAATCATAACCAATGAGTTTTGCAATTTTATCATATGTTATTTACATAATAACATAATAATTTATAAGTATTCTTTTCCCATTTGGTACCACCTGAACTTCTAAAGTCTTCGGCAACAATTAATGGCAGTGGTTGTGAAAGTAAATTACCAAGAAAATAAGAGGAACTGTCGATCGTAGTCTCACATCATATACTACAATCATGTTTGACTTTAATTTGCACAAGAGTTCTTCCTGTCTCTTTTCATTGTTTTAAAATTAAAATAAAATGAATCTATAATCGATTATGTCACACCCTCAAATTCTACATGTAGTGTTTTACCGCGAGACGTATGACAAACCAGGATCATCAACACATGACTATATAGATGGACCTCTGTATGAATAAAACCAAGTTTTGACGCTAAGTAAAATAAAGATGCGGAAGCGTAACAAAGTTTGAAAATATAATTTGAAGCGTCAATACAAACGCTAAACCAACATAGTGAATTGTAAATAATGCAAACTTTAAAAATAGTTTAGAATGTTCATGAAGGACTGCCTACTCGTGCTCGTGAATCCTTAGCCACCTAAGAAAACATGTGTAACAACCCAAAAATCTATAGGCATGATAATATGTTAAGATAAGTTATATGCAAACATAAGTGTTGCCTAATGTGACTAAGATTAAGATTTTAGTATAATGTAAATAGAGTTTTAAATTAAAGAATAGTTTTGACCAAAATAATATAAACATCAAACTATAGGGGCCAAGATTGAATACATTAAAAAGATATTAAATAAAATTAAAAATACACACACACACCCCTCTGGTGTGTGTGAATCGACTGTGAAGAGGAAGAAGCAAGGGGAAACCCTTGTTCAACAAAATCCATTGATTAGAAGAAGAATTGAGCTCCAAGCTTATGCATGAACCAAAATTGGTGATCATCTAGGTGTTCTAATCATTAAGTAAGTTGTATTTTTCGTTTTAGTGAATTGATAAAGTGGGTTATGTGTACACCATGGTGTTTGATGAAATTGATCATGAATACTAGTTAGTAACATGTAGAAGATGAACTATGTCTAATTTTGATTGTTTTGATGATTTGAATGACACCCATTTGAAGAAGAATGTTGATGAAACATAATGATTCACTAAGATGTTATAGATTGGTGTTCAATGTATAATATATATAATTGTTGAATAGGATTAGTATTGAATGAAGAAATTGTATGAAACTAGTTGATTTGTTGAATCTTGATATGATCGGGTAGGTTGTGCATGAGAACACTAGTACATGATGCTTTAAGAATTGTACGCATACCAAGTGTTTGACAAAATACATAAGAAGAGATTATTGTGACTTTATGTGAATTGAGAGTTGCTAGTTTATATTTATTACGAAAATTGAACTAGATAAGGGTTCAATTGTAAAAATGAGCTATGAGTGGAATGAATTGTGTAAAAGTGGACAAGTAATCTAAATGTGAATGGATTATGTGTAGGAGTGAAAGAAGAAGGAACAAGTTCGGAGAAATGACTAAAAAGCACAGGACCAAGGTACGTTACTAGTATGTTATACTTTCATTTGTAAATTACATCTAGTTGTGACGAATTATTTAGTATCATTGCGAATGATTATAGTTATTAAGTTAGACAAAGAATAAGTAAAAGTATGGTCCCGTGTTGACTTGTGTTGAACAGGTCAACCGGACAAAAAAATGGGAAAGAAAAGGTATGGTTCCGTGTTGACTCGTGTTGAACGGGTCAACCGGATAATGAAAGAGAAAGTAAAAGCACGGTTCGTGTTGACTCGTGTTGAGCGGGTCAAGCAGACAAAGTATGAGGAAGTAAAAGTATGTTTTTGCGTTGACTCATGTTGAATGGGTTAATCGGATGATAACAAGAATGTAAAGATGTGAATTTGGGTCGCATCATAATGAGCGATCAATCGATTAAGAATGTGAAATGCCATTAACTATTGAAATCGTTACAAATTACTACAAGAAATGTTAACCGATTCTTGTGATGTTTAGGTAAAACTTCCACTTGACGCTGCGCCTTGCTTGGAAGGAACACACTTTGTACCCTCCTTATGCTTCCGGACAAGACAATGTCAAACGGGTCAAAACTCTTTTGGTTATAAATTGATGAATTTTGGCTTTCAAATTACTTTTGTTAGAATATAAATTAATCTTAGTAGTTTGTAGTTAAAACTTTATGTCGTCGAAACATTTTTGGGGCTGCGTTTGTCGTATTATACATAAGGGCAAAATGGGAAATTTTCAGTTATGTTGTAAAGATCGAAATTTTATAGCTTTTTGGTTGTAAGGAACGGATGGGTGTTTCAAGTTGGTATCAGAGCCGAGGTTTGAGAGATTCAAGCATGAGTTGAAGTGCTTGAACTCAAACCGAAAGCTTGTGCATATGTGTGTTCGTTTGTGGCATCAATCAAGTAAGTGTACTTTATATGAGTCATAAACATGTAACGAATTAATGTATAGATGGTTACGGGTGTTATGGGATATTGCGGACAATATGATACAACTCAGATTGAATCGAGGCCCGTAAATAGGTTCCATGAACTGGAAACGGAAAAAACTACGTCTGCTGTACAGATGAGGCGTCACTGACGACCATATATGGCGTCGCCGACGCTACCCCTATTCTCCGACGGCCTAACCTACTGTGTCACACCCCAACCGATGGCGGAAACATCAGAGTGAGACGAAATAGATTGCTCCTTGCTCACAACGCTAATAGTGATAATATTTAATTAAAGTCGAATTTCATTTCAAATAACAATTGTCAAGTAAAACATCGAAAGCAAATACACTACAACAAAATTGATACAACAATTTAGCCTAAACGTCTACTTGTGTGTATCTAAGTCCTTGTTATTTGTTTTCATAGCATCCTCTTCATCAACCTGTAACATGTTCTAAAATACAATTCAATGCAAAAGAAAAGGCGAGCACACAAGTCTAAGCATAGCATACGTATACGATCAAAGTTTAAACGAATCCTCATGGCAACTATGATTTTACGAGAGCACATACAAGGCATGTAATACTACAAGTCAAACCCTTAATGCAAACACGCTGTTTTAACATGGCCTCAAGTTTATGCGATGGAGGGGGATGCGTGACTTCCTATAGCGCTATACATGTCAAACGAAGGCTTAGAATAAGTTAATGACTAAAGTATCACATAAAGAATATCCAAGATATAAGCATCACGTAAGCATATCAAGTATTCATGTGTATAGGATTGTTTGTGCATTTCATAAAGTTTAAATGTTGTGGTTTTAGTATAAGTAAACATGCTACACCCAAAAGTGTTTTAAACGAAAAGTGGGTCGAGTGTACTCACTTTTTTGCGGAATCTTCAACTTTGATTAGTCCTTGAAGGGGATTTGATGGATGGAGTGAGCGTCGAGTTATCCTACTTTAGGAAACGTAGGTTGGTAAGTAAACGAATGATAACGGAGGATTTGGAAAAATTACAACGACAAAATATTATAAAGTATGTATGTGAGAAAATAATCATCTAGACTTAATACTCGTTCTCGACACTATTATGCCCATTTGGGTTGACGTGATTTCATGGGTTATTATACCCATTAGAATCGTAACGAGAGATTAAGTACATAGGTGATATAACCTAGTAATATGACGGATAATCATTTGATTACCATCAAGAGTTCGGTTAGTACGTATATACATATATATATTACATAAGTATATCAAGAATATCATGCAGGTTCATAGAAGTCATGCATGGAGGTAGGAGGATAACCTTTCTTTTAAAACCTCACGTATATTTTACCAATGCGCAAGTCGTCACAAGGACGAAAAGGATGGTCATGAGTAAGTTTGAACATAAAAGTAAAAGCATAAGTAAATAAAATCATCAGGTGAGGTGGTGGATCGAAGTTAGGATAGCCAAGGCTTCATGTGATCACACTTTACCAACTCAAGTCTTGTTTCGAGAACAAGCTTGGAAGGATACAACACTTGTGGGTAAAACCCTATTAAAACCAAAAGAAAAGACTTACTCTTGGGACCTTAGTCATGGTGATGTTCCAAGTTAGTCTTCCATGGAAGACTTATGGAAACATGCCAAATGGTATTTCCAAGTAGTAAGAAAAATGAAAGATCAAAAGAGAGAGGTGAGTTAGAACTCACTTTTTTGGGGCTTTGATCTTTGAGAGAAGAAGAGAGCTCTTTAGAGCTTTTAGATGAGAGAAGAGAGAAATGAGGTGTGAGTTGAAAGTGAAATGGGATGGGGTATTTATTGGTAAAATGGGGGAGGGTGTTAGTTGAGGTAATAAATGCAAGAAAACCAAATCTGGCCAATCAACAAGCTTGAAACGAGTTCTTCCGGATCGCGATCCTCTCGCGGGCCGCGAGACAGTTGAGGTTTCTCGGTCGCGGGCCGCTAGAGGCCTGGCGGGGCGCGAGAGCTTCAATTGTTTCGGTCGCGGGGCTCGAGGCAAGGTATTCCAGAAGGTTCTTTGATTTTTTTAACACTTTTAGCCCTTCAACTTGATTATTTAGCCAATTTTTGCATGTATTCAACGTTTAAATGAATATAAGACAAGTAAGTATCAAGTATAAGTTTCATTATGATTCAAGTCTCGGATTACAAGGAAAAGAGATACGAATACAAGCTTCAAAAAGAAGGAATATGACAAAACTTTCTGATTATGGAAAGTATGAAAAAGCGAGGCGTTACATACTGTCTACGCAACTAAGCTCCGACGCAACTATCTGAGACACGTCGCCGACGCCATGAATGGGCGTCGCCGACGGCTCTCTTGAACTCAACATGCTTTCTTTTCATATTTTTGAACCAAGGTTCTTAAAATACAATACGCAACTCATATGGAACCTGAAAAGCGAAATTTAAATGTAAGAAGTTGTGTAAACTTATTTTTGAAACCATGATAAGGTATGTTGGGAATGTGGCATGTCAAGACCAAGAGTAATAATGTATAAAGGAATAAGTCTTACGAATTATTGAAAACGAGTGGATGATTCTTGATCATTTATGATCATTATACGGAATTAACATTTCAAGTATGTAATATGATAACAATTGCTATGAATGATTATGACAAGCTGAAGAATGAATATTATAATGAAAGTAACATATGTTTATGTAAATGGAAGAAGAAAGAGACTTGAATGATAACGATTTGGCCCGTCAAGAAGCAATGAATGAAAAGATTTCAGAGGAAGTGGCAAAAGCTATGCAAGCCAGTCTGCCTCAACTAGCGCAAGAAGTAGAAAGTCTTGTTTTAGACACAGTGGAGGCTATTATGACTAGCAAGATTGAAGAGCTGAAAGAATGGATGGGTGGGGTTCAAAACAAAAGGGGGACCCGTAAGTGCACATACAGGGATTTCATGGTTTGTAACCCTACAACGTACGATGGTAAAATAGATCCTATCGTATGTCAAAGATGGATTTTCCACATGGAGGTCGTCTTTATTCGAAGCAGGTGTGAAAAAGAGGATCAAGTGATGTTGGCAATGGGCCAACTCCAACTCCAAGCAAAGGATTGGTGGGACGCCCATTGCAAGGAATTGGGAGATATGAGGCTTCAGGAACTCACATGGCAAGAGTTTAAGGAGCCTTTCTTGAAGTTCCACTACCCACAGTCTGAAGTTGATCGAATTCAAGAAGAGTTTTTACGTCTTCGACAAGGCACAAATGTGTTTCTTAACAAATTAAAGTTTTGCCAAGACCTTATTAAGACAGAAAGAATGAAGATTAACCGTTATCATGACATGTTAAAGGCGGAAATTAGGGAGTTTATCACTCCCTCAAAGTGTGATACTTTAAACGAACTGATCAATTGGGCAAGGGATTGAGAGATAGAGCTCAAGCATCAAATAGAATGAGGGGAAAAGAGGGTGATGGAAAAGAGTATTAACCCGACTCCGGCCAAGAAACAAAAGGTCTATGATTACAACAAGAAGAATAATGCGAAGAGTGGCATTCCTCGATGCAAAACTTGTGGAAAATTTCACTCAGGAGAATGTTTGTTGGGTAAGAAAGGATGCTACAATTGCGGACAAGAATGACACCCTTACTATAAATGCCCAAGTACGGCCAGAACATGTTTCAATTGTTTCTCACCCGGACATGTCAAGGCAGATTGCCCAAAGTTGAAAGAGAAAGGGGGTAATGATGGGAAGAAAGATAATACCCCAAAAGCTAAAGGAAGAATGTTCCAAATCACCACCGAAGAAGTTAAGGCACTTCCGAATGTTGTGTCGGGTATTTTCTTAATCAATTTAATACCTATAAATGTGTTGTTTGATTCTGGAGCAAGTAGGTCATTTGTATCACGCGAACTTATAACCCATCCCTCTTTTAAAATTGAACAAATGCCAATACCTTTAGAGGTAGAAATAGCCGATAGCAAGAACTACTTATTGAATAAAGTATGTAAAGGATGTAAAATTGTGTAACGCCCCAAAACTAAAATATATATATTTGCTATACGTTTCGTCTGATATAACTTAAAGTAATGTGACTTGATCCTTGGAGGTAACTAAGTAACATAAGTTAGTTAACTTAAAAAAGAGTTCATAAGTAGGAATAACAATTATGACTAAATAAAAATAACCAACAAAACTATAGGGGCCAAAAGAGATCAAGTTGTAAAGTTCATTTAATAAAAGGTGGAAGAAAATGGAAAAGCCCATTTTTGGGTAGAGCATATGTCGACACACACACACAGTGTGTGTGTGTTCTTGGTATGATCCAAAGGAAGAAAATGAGATGAGAAGTATGAAATTGCATGGATAATCTATGAATCTTGGAGTGTTCATCACCTCCTAAGCATCAAGTAAGTACCAAATTCGTCCTCCAAACCTTCTTGATTAGAGTACTAGGTGGGTTTTGATGAATTACCCTTAATCGGGTAAATTGCAAGGATGGGATGGTTGAAATTATACTTAGATGCTATTATCTAACAAATAACTGATTTTAACATCTTAGTTAGAGTTTTGAATTTGCAAACCCATGTTCAAGAAATTGGGGTTTTGAGTAAATATGGATTGATTGAAAGAGATGTGGTGTTTAGCCATGTTTGATAATATGAAAAGAATGATGTGTCTTGTAGAAGAGGAATTGATGATAAATTTTATGAACTTGGAAGATTGTTGCATGAATTAGTTGTACATTGTGCATTAGATGGTGTACGCACACCAAGTGTTTGATAAAATGTCTAGTATAAGTTAGTATGTGAAATTATATGCTAAACAATGGATGATCATGTGTAGATTTCGATAAAGACATGATTGGCAATAATTAAACATGAGAAGACATATTGTAGAAGGATTTCATAAGAATGTGTAGTCAATGGTTTGATTGAGTAGAATTATGCGTTAGGAAATTTGTACTCTATGCTTGAATGATGTGTTATCATGTTAAATAGACCAGACTTGTGTGTGTAAATAAGTAGGTGATCATGTGGTTGTAAGCATATTACATCAGGGTTATGAAATGTATATAATGTCAGTTGCATAATCTATTATATGGCATGGATGTATGAGGTTAAGTCGAAAGTTCATATGTTGAACCGTTGACTTCTGAAAGTCAACTGCGCATAAGAATGCATGTTGGACTTCTTGTTACAATGGTGAGACTATAGAAAGTTATATGGTACGTGTTACATCAATATGTGTTATATGGACGATATGATGAATTATATAAGTTTGAAAGGATGTGATTTTGAATATATGCCTTATGCTTGTTAGAATTGACTAATGAAAGTCAAACGCGAGATATGCATTTGGTATAATCGTTAATATGCACAATCGTGTATGCTAACAAGAATGTGATTGCGATGACATGAAAATGTAGGAATCATGTCATAGTGGATGAAAGCATGGAAGGCTAACGGGTCAAAAAGAGGCAAGGTAACGGATGCAAATGCGGACGCTAAGGTAAGTGAATTCTTGAACTCACTTCGTATTTAAGTACATGAAGACGTATATGTGTTCAAATAATCGAGACTAAAGTAGAGTGTGCGAATGAATAAGAAATGTTATAATAAGACCTCTTGAAAGGGAGTGGTATGTCATTAAACCGTAAAATCTCAATATAGAAGTAAACGGGTCGTGAATTTTGTAGAAAGCTATTATATGGAAAGGGTGGGAATTGGATAAAGTAATCAAAAGGTTTTGTAAAGAGATAAAATAGCTAAGTTATTAGGGACGGTGTGATTGGAAGGCCCGAGGCTGGCCTAAGTGAGCAAGAAAATCGAATTGGGTGAAAAACAAGCTACGGATTAGTAGCAACAGCAGATGACCGTAAGCTACGGTACTCGACTGTAGCTTACGGTAAGGATTAACTGTTTGGCAAAAAGGTCATGACCGTAAGCTACGGTACCGAACCGTAGCTTAAGGCAGGGAGTATCTGGTTGGCAGAAAGTCCTCACCGTATGCTACGGTGAGTGAACCGTAGCTTACGGCGGGAATGAGTACCAAAATGTTGATTTTGATTGTTGTGTATTTTATTGCGTCTTGGACCTTCGTATCTTTTAAGGCTCATACAAAGGCTTCGGTAAACTTCCGAAAGATAGTATAATCTATGAAAAGTTCGAAAATGTCTTAATTATGTGATACGAATACAAATGATGACTTTCGGGCTCGTAAGGGATAAATATAAATATATACGTACGAGATTCGAATCTCATGGGAATGAAATTGTTAGAATGTATTACACGAACGGGGAGAAGAAACTTGTTCTTAAGTATGTTTATAAATAAATTATTAGGCATAATTAAAGTTCGACGATTGAACACGGATAAGTGAATATGATTTGAACGCGCATATAAAAGTATATAGTTGTAGAATGAAAGAGTTAGATGTCAATAATATTATTATATACATACATATGGGACCTGTATGTAAGTATGTGTATATATGAAAATGCTTATACGTGATGTAGCCCAATGAATGTCGTTCGGTTTTATGTGTTTATGTAAAGAGGCTAACTGTTTGATGTGGAGGATGAAATTATTGGGGTTTTATATAATGTTTGATGGATGTGTAGACGATTCATGTTTATGTTTTTAATAAAAAAATATGTAGTGTCACCATTTACTAACACGTTGGTTATGTTTATATGGTGACTATAGATAGTCGGACTAACATGATGGACCAACCAACGAGGATCGAGTCAAAGAGCAAGGATTGTACGGGAAGAGCAGTTCATAACTTGCAATGTGTGTTACATTTAGCAAGTCAATCAAAACGAACGTAATAAACACTTTCAAGAAAGTGTCTAAATATTTATAAATGAACCTTTAAGTATATTACAAAGTCAATAAAGAAAGAATTTTTAAGTCGGTATCTTCGTTGCGTTTATTTTGGTGAAAACGTATTTAGGGTGTTACAAATTGTTATAGAATATGAGGAATTTGAAATAGACCTTGTGCCCATGATTCTAGGAGAGTTCAAAGTAATAGTAGGCATGGATTGGCTATCCCGATACCATGAGATTCAATGTGAGACTAAGATTATACGAGTGTTATCTCCGAGTGAGAAATGGTAAGCATCTACGGAGAAAGAAAAGTTGAGATGAAGCTATGCACCCTTGTAGAGGCAGTCAAATACGCACAAAATGAAGGTAAGGCGTTCCTAGCTTACATATTAGATACCTCTAAGAACGCGCCAAAATTTAATGAGGTAGAAATTGTAAACGAATATCCGCATGTGTTTCCGGATGAACTACCGGAACTCCCTCCCGAGCGAGACGTGGAGTTTTTCATTGAACTAAACCCAGGTGCTACCCCGGTGGCTAAGGCACCCTATAGATTAGCTGCTACTGAAATGCGGGAGTTAATGATCTAGATACAAGAGTTGCTTGATAAGGGCTTCATACGCCCTAGCATGTCACCTTGGGGAGCCCCCGTATTATTCGTGAAGAAGAAGGATGGATTGATGCTCATGTGCATCAACTATCGAGAATTAAACAAATTAACAGTTAAAAATCGATATCCTTTACCCCGGATTGATGACTGTCACACCCCAACCGATGGCGGAAACATCAGAGTGAGACGAAATAGATTGCTCAAGGCGTCATAACACTATTTGCGACGATATTTAAATCAAAATTAATTTCATTTCATAGATCAATTGTCAAATACAACATAAAATGAAAAACAACATTTTCAACAAAATTACAACATAAAAGCCTAACATTCTAGGTGCGTTTCTATGTCGTCCCTATTAGACTCGTCACAGCATCAACATCAACTTGTAACATGTTAAAAGTATAGTTAAATACAAAGGTATTGGCGAGTACACAAGTTTAAGTATATAGCATAAGTATAAAAGAGTTTACTCAAATCCACATGGCAATTGTATAGCATGCAATACTAATTGTCAAACCCAAGTGTCCACAAGAATTAAGTGTCCCTCGTCACACGAAGTAACGAGACTAAAGTATGAATAAGAATAAGTATCAGCTTAAGCTTAACATTACCCGATGGGCGGTGTGCTACTCCTATGGCGCTATATATGTTAAGTTGGGGCTAGCTAAGTTAATGACAATAAGCATTTATGAATTTAGCATGAACCTAAGCATAGTAATAAACATGTATAACGGATTGAGAGTATCAAGCATGTAGTGTGTATTCGTGTATTTTTGTAAGTTAACATGTTACAACCCAAATTGTGTAAAAAGGGAAAATGGGTCAAGTGTACTCACGGTTTTGCAAGGTTCCATTTGAGCATTCCGTGAAGGGTTTGGAGAGTTGGAGAAACACCGAGTTATCTTGAAAGTCTTGAGCTTCCTTGATTGAGAGAGCGCTTTAGAGAGAGAGAGAGAGAGAGAGAGAGGTGTTTGAGGTGTGAAATGAGTGTGGGAGGAGGTTGGTATTTATAGTTGAGGTTTGGGGGTTGAGTTAGGTGAGTATTAAATGCAAGAAACACAATCCAATAAACACACTTTTGCCCAATCCATGAGCTAGAAACAAGAATCTGTGGATTGTGCCCCTGAACTTGGTTTTTCCTTCATTTCATGCTAAAACTCGATATTTTTGCATGTTTTTAAGTATATAACGTATTTGTAAGTATATTTTAGGTATCGAGAATGTATGAATGAATAATTGCACGTATAACAACTATTAGTTTGCATGTATTTAATGATTAAATACATGTAAGACAAGTATATATCAAGTATGAACTTCATTACGATCAACGTCTCGGATTACAAAATTGGAAAAGAAATACGAATACGATACGAATACAAGTTTCCATAAATACACATACGATTACACTTTCTTATTACGGAAAGTACGAAAAAGCGAGGCGTAATCCTTTAGGAAATTTCGTCCCGAAATTTATTCAAGAGGAAGACTTTGGAAAAGATGTCATTTTGGTGAAAATGTTTGGCCAAAACGAAGATTTTGAAGTTTAATGTTTTTGAGAAGTTCATGTATAAGTGTGTCAATATGTATCGAAATCGTGAAGGATAAAAATGGTAGGTTCGTGAAAATAATTTGTTTGACTAAGGTGTTTTTGAGACACCAATCGTAAATATGTATAAGAATAAGTAAAAACGTGTATGTGTGTGTGTAAGCAAGTGAGTTTGATTGGGTCTGGACAACTCATTGTGAGGAATATTTTAAAAGAGTGCGACCTAAGAGGAAAAGTTCTGTTAAATGAGCGGATGTATGTGTGTGAGGAAAAGGTTTTAGTATGACTAAGGATGTATTTTGATTAAATGAGCGGTCCGCACCGTAAGTTGTAAGAAAAGTTCTGTCAGTTCTGAGGCGTATTAGTAAAATCACTTGTTGTAGAAAATATTTATTGGAGAGAACTAGGATGGTAAATATTTACGGTTTCTAAAAGGTTTTGGCGGTAATAGACCGACTACTTGAAGTTTGTGCGTAGATAAGAGTGAAAGATGGTTTAAAGAAAATGAACATTTTACAAGATTGAGCCGGTGGGGACGGTTTTTTTTAAATGGATTGAACGTTTAGGCTGATTCACTATAAATAAAGTTTGGATGAAATGTTAAGGGAATAATTGGGAATATCGTGGTATGGTAGTGAATGATTCGATGGGTAAAAAACATGGTATGAATATCGGATAAAATGCGAACATGGAACGTTGAGAGATGCTAGTGATAGTTGTAGCGGTTAAAGCTAACGATTTTGAGAATGAAGCTTTGTCATGGATAATCGAGTACTAATCATTTCGAAGTGGGGTCACCAAATTTTGTTATGCATCAATTGTATTTAACAAGGTCCGGGAAAACACCGAATTTCTCATGGCACGTTTTACGAAAGTTTGGTAAATGGTAGGGATACTTATATATAGGAAGTACTAGCGGCGTATCCACCATATTCACACCATGTTACGTTGTTTCGCTATTCGGTGTCATGTTATGTTCCGTGTTGCGATACACAATAGAACCCACTATGGTTTTCATGCGCCTACCAATATAATCCCGTGTGCACCCGCGATTATTTTGGTTTGTGCATGATCCGCATAGTTTGTACTAGTAGTGTACGGGTCAGGTTACATCTAGTATTACAAGCAAAAGGTGTGTAAGATAGCATATAAAAATTAAGTATGTAAGCATGATTGTATGTATGTATGACTGTGTCGAACGTAGGTGAAACACTCGGGTTATGCCTACTTATAGATTTCAAGTACGACTACCAAGTAGTGCGAATGAATAAATTTTGAGTATGATTGAAGACAAATACGTATAACATTAGCATGCAGTATCAAGCGTATGGGATTTAGCATATATAAGTTACCATGAAGTTGCGAGTGTGTAAAATACGAAGTGTAATAGTGATATGTGTAATATTTTCATGTAACATTGATTACATAAATAGAAACGTGTAAGGCTTGCTTGAGTCAAAACATTGAGTTGGTTGAATTAAAATAAGTCGGGTTTGTCCAGGATAAAGGACCAAAATTGTGAATGTCGGGGGAATATTGAGAAAAGTATTAATTTTTTATTTAAGATGTGGTTTGTAAAAAGAAATGCTACTTTTGTTTTAAAATTTGTACTCGCAGATGAAATTTTCTCGCCCATGTGTTCATATTTAGATTTGCGTATTTTGAAAAGATTATAAAATAGTGAGCATGCTTTATTTTATTGATGCAAGAAAAGTCGTGTTTTGAAAATTTTCATGTAAAACTTAAATTTTTGAAAAGTATTTTAGCAAAGTACTTATACGTATGTGAGAGAAAGTTTTCGTTGGTTTCTTGTTGAAATAAAATATCTTTAGAATAGTAGTATAAAGTGAGTGTGTTTTGGACGAGTTATGAAAATCGTGTGCAAGAGGTTCGTTTGACCGACTAAGTTGATAGGTAGCATTTCATAAAGTTTTTGAAAATTGTTGGTGCATATTTGTGACAACAGCTTAGATTTGGTCTTTGGATATCTTGTAATTAGTAAAATGATAAACGGTTAGCAGGTTTAGTTTTGTATTAGTGAATTAGAAGTAATTGGACTGAACTAAACATAGAATAATACATGGTAGGCGAATTGGGCCTTAAACCCATTAGCAGACCATGTAGGAAACCCTAGCCCATGAGCATAACCTATCTCTATATAAAGGGAGGTTGTGATTAGGGTTAAGGTTGCTCAGTTAGTTGTTGGCTCTATTGTTCAGCTGTAGAAAGAATTGCTTCAGAGAGTTTTAGAGAGAGTCTTGAATTGGTTGTAAACACTTTTGTGTTGGATAATCAATATAAGATAGTTTGAAGGAATTCTTTGTGTTCGTGTTCGTGTTCTTATTGTTTTCTATGAAACCTGATCTAGGGGATTCCGCACTCTAGATTAGATAGACGATTCTGTCAAGATCCATAAGGAATAGGGGACCTACAATTGGTACCAGAGCACTCGGCTCTTGATTATTGCTCGGTTCAGAATCGTGACAGTAGAAAAAATTGGGTTTTTGGGCGTTTTTGGAGGCTGTTCTTGAAGTTTGTGACGGCGGAATTAGGGTTATGACGGCTGTTTTAGGTTTTTGCAGGTATTTTGGATTTTCAGCAGTTATTTCGGATTAACAGCAAGCAATTCGGATTGAAGAAAGGCATTCCAGATAAAAAAGCAAAGTATTTCGGATTGAAGACTTGAATTTCGGATCGAAATCTACAATTCGGATCTGGAAAACAGTGCAATTCAGATCAGAAAAGCCATTTCGGATTCAAATTCGGATCAGAAGTGTATTCCGGATTTCAGAAAAGCCATTTCGGATTCCAGAAAAGCCATTTCGGATTCCATTCCGGATTTCCATTTCGGATCAGAACAGTGCATTCCGGATTTCATCTCTGATAACTATTCCGGATTCCCATTTCTGATCAAAACAGTGCATTCCGGATTTCATCTCGGATCACTATTCTGGATTCTCTTTTCAGATTAGTAATTCGGATTACTGTTCCGGATTTTCATTTCAGATTGTCAATCAGAGTTACCATTTCGGATTTTACACTGTTCCGAGTTACTCATAAAAAGGTGGAAACTTAACCAGCTGACGTAACCAGAGTTAAACGTCTTCGGACATAGAATTTGATCCACAAACAATCTTGATAAATCAAATGCACGGTTAGGCTCATGTGATTTTTAGGACAAAAAGAAGGCAGGAAAATCCCAAAAATCATAATCGGACATTATATATCGTTAGAATCGTATCGTCGAGACGAGTCTAACTGTATAATTTGGTAACCACTCATTTTGGACATGTTTTAACGTTTTTAACGAGCCGGTTCGGTAAAAATGTCGAATATGTCTAACCTAAATGAGCTTTTGAGGATGGAGCATGAAGATGGTACCACAAATAAACCTCCAAAGATGCTGAAGGTAGAGAACTATCTAACATGGAAGGATAGGTTTCAATCCTTTACTGAATATCAGGACACACGGATGTGGATCTGTATTCAAGATGGGTACGCTAACCCAACGCATGATTTTGAGGGCAGACAACGTGTTACTGCTTACGTGAACATGTCTGAAGTTGAGAAGAGGATGTATGAGTCTGAGAAGAAGGCATTAGCTGCAGTCAAGATGTCATTACGATGAATTTTTGTGCATACCTTGATCGCGGGGGTATGTCCTGAAGTGGGACACACTAGTATATCAGTATCAATTATCTAAACAGATCACGAGGTAATGGTACTTGAAATGTTCATGTATTTTGTTTAAGTAGAAAAACAATACTGGTATCGTTTTGGATTGCTATTCATTAATATGGCATATAAAATAATCAGATAGTGTGGAAAAAGTTTGATGTTGTTTATATGATCTTCTTACCGGTGATACTCACAAAAATAGAGTGTTTATTATTTCGTACTTTATTGCTTTCAGAAAATATAAAAATCCATAAATATTTCATTTTCTTGTAAATTCTTATCGTACGGATATTGGTTGTTCGTGGAGGAGTTATTACCGATAGGGGGAGACGATGTTAGAAGCTGAGTTCAAAAATTTTTAAGATTCTGCAGGTTCATGGTGTTTAAAATTTTGAGTATGTGATTTGAGTTGATAAATGCTTAATCTGCGATACAAATTTACTATCTCTTGAATAATAATAATTTGTTTAACTTGTGTTGATAAATTCTTATGGTTTCTCGAGATGTTTGTTTTATAGTACACAGATTGTAGCAATGTGTTGCTTTTAAGTTTGTTGAAGAGGAATTCGATTGGATGCATGGTAGAACCTCCTTTCTATATTGCAGACAGAGCTGAAGAGTTTTGAAGATTGCTATGCAAGTGCTAAACTGGAGTTTACTCAAATGCTATTGATTTAGAAGATTTGGTGATTGGATACATCAGCTTAGGGGGAGTCTGTTGCTGACAGAAGCTGTTAAAGCTGAAGCTATCCAAAGACCAACATTTTTCAAAGATACCGAAGATTGCAAGAAGTCTGAAGACTGAGTTATTTCATGAAGCTATTGTCAAGGGGGAATTTGTTGGTGCATATTTGTGACAACAGCTTAGATTTGGTCTTTGGATATCTTGTAATTAGTAAAATGATAAACGGTTAGCGGGTTTAGTTTTGTATTTGTGAATTAGAAGTAATTGGGCTGAACTAAACATAGAATAATACATGGTAGGCGAATTGGGCCTTAAACCCATTAGCAGCCCATGTAGGAAACCCTAGCCCATGAGCATAACCTATCTCTATATAAAGGGAGGTTGTGATTAGGGTTAAGGTTGCTCAGTTAGTTGTTGGCTCTATTGTTCAGTTGCAGAAAGAATTGCTTCAGATAGTTTTAGAGAGAGAGTCTTGAATTGGTTGTAAACACTTTTGTGTTGGATAATCAATAGAAGACAGTTTGAAGGAATTCTTTGTGTTCGTGTTCGTGTTCTTATTGTTTTCTATGAAATCTGATCTAGGGGATTCCGCATTCTTGATTAGATAGACGATTCTGTCAAGATCCATAAGAAATAGGGGACCTACAAAAATTGTGAAAGAAACGTTTAAAGTTTCATTAGGGGTTTTGTGTATGTAATTTACGTAAATATGTTGTAGGGTGAGAAATTGTTTAGATAAAATAGTAAGGTTCGAGGTTTATGCATAAATGAGAAAATTTAAAACAATGATAAAAGGTTTAGGTATAAGTTTTGATATAGTGATCGTTATGAAAATAGTCGAGTTGGAGTTGGACTTCGACTCATTTCTCCAACTTGAGTTTTGCGAAAAAAGACATCTAGGTGATCGACAATAAAAATCACGTTTGAGCATGTAAGTATTGTATAACATGTATGAGTTCACTTAGGTGACATAAGCATAACAAGTATTAAATAGTATAAACACGTATGATTGTGTAAGGAGTATGAATTTAGTTGGTTTGCGAGAATTATTATTGTTTTTTATTGCGAGAGATGTGCGAATTGTGCATCGGGTTCGAAATGAACGAGGTAATAAGTATTAAAACACATAGAAATTGAGATAGCATAAAAGATAGGCTTAGTAAAAATTATTGGAGTGCTTTAGGTTGAGAAGCATCGACTATTCCAAAGTGAATTGAAGATCCTTTCAAATTAGAGGAACGTGTTTTGGCCTATAGGTAAAATGCTCTCGTCGAGAAGCGATTAACGGCATTTCACCCTTCCAGTTACTGCATGTATCTAATTGATCGAAAAATCGAAACTTTGGCGAGATTGAAAATCGATGAGTGGGACTAATTGACAAGGTGCTGGTTTCACCCCTAACTTGGCAACATCGTACCCTAATCATGGTTGGTATTTACCAAACGAGGAGCGAATTCCGACTCGTTAGTAAGGGTCCACTAGAGTATGAAATGGAAATTTTCCATCAAGGTATGGATATCACTCCTAACTTGATGGTGTAATTTCGTGAAAAATCAATTACGCGGATTGAGGGTCGTTCACCAAAGTGTGGGTTTCACACCTATTTTGGTGAAGTCGTCTCGTTTTTATTACGAGTGTCTTCAAGTCTTCAAGTGTGTATATTGTGTATATGTTTTAGGAAAGACATATTGCATATATTAAAACCAAAAAAAATAAGAAGGAGCAAATAGGAAGAATTAACATTTTTAAGCATGAGCGAAGAAGGGTCAAGTTGGACACTTAAACTATAGACTAGGTCGAACATGACAATTCTACCTAATTCCCTATAGTTATGGCTCTGATACCAATCAGTCACTCCCCAACCGATGGCGGAAACATCGGAGTGAAACGAAATAGATTGCTCAAGGCATCATAACACTATTTGCGATGATATTTAAATCAAAATTAATTTCATTTCATAGATAAATTGTCAAATACAAAATAAAATGAAAAACAACATTTTAAAAAATTACAACATAAAAGCCAAACATTCTGGGTGCGTTTCTATGTCGTCCCTACTAGATTCGTCATAGCATCAACATCAACCTGTAACATGTTAAAAGTATAGTTAAATACAAAGGTATTGGCGAGTACACAAGTTTAAGTATATAGCATAAGTATAAAAGAGTTTACTCAAATCCACATGACAATTGTATAAAAGGTAAGCTAGCATGCAATACTAATTGTCAAACCCAAGTGTCTACAAGAATTAAGTGTCCCTCGTCACACGAAGTAACGAGACTAAAGTATGAATAAGAATAAGTATCAGCTTAAGCTTAACATTACCCGACGGGCGGTGTGCTACTCCTATAGCGCTATATATGTTAAGTTAGGGCTAGCTAAGTTAATGACAATAAGCATCGTGTATTATTGTAAGTTAACATGTTACAACCCAAATTGTGTAAAAAGGGAAAATGGGTCAAGTGTACTCACGGTTTTGCAAGGTTCCACTTGAGTATTTAGTGATGGGTTTGGAGAGTTGGTGGAACATCGAGTTATCTTGAAAGTCTTGAACTTCCTTGATTGAGGGAGAGCTTTAGAGAGAGAGAAGTGTTTGAGGTGTGAAATGAGTGTGAGAGGAGGTGGGTATTTATAGTTGCGGTTTGGGGGTTGAGTTAGGTGAGTATTAAATGCAAGAAACACAATCCAACAAACACACTATTGCCCAATCCATGAGCTAGAAACAAGAATCTGCGGATTATGCCCCTGAACTTGGTTTTTCCTTCATTTCATGCTAAAACTCGATATTTTTGCATGTTTTTAAGTATATAACGTATTTGTAAGTATATTTTAGGTATCGAGAATGTATTAATGAATAATTGCACGTATAACTACTATTGTTTTGCATGTACTTAACGATTGAATACATGTAAGACAAGTATATATCAAGTATGAACTTCATTACGATCAAAGTCTCGGATTACAAAATTGGAAAAGAAATACGAATACGATAAGAATACAAGTTTCCATAAATACAAATACGATTACACTTTCTTATTAAGGAAAGTACAAAAAAGCGAGGCGTTACAATGACCTTTTCGACCAATTGCAAGGGGCAAGTTGGTTCTCAAAGATTGACTTGTGCTCGGGATATCACCAACTGAGAGTACGTGAAGAAGATGTGGCGAAAACTTTGTTTAGAACCAGATATGGACATTACGAGTTCTTAGTAATGTCTTATGGGTTGACCAACGCACCGGCTGCGTTTATGGACCTTATGAATCGAGTATGCTGACCCATGCTAGATAAATTTGTAATAGTGTTTATAGATGACATCTTAGTATATTCTGGAGCAAGGCCGATCATGTAAACCATTTGCGTGAAGTGTTAGAAATTCTTCGTAAGGAAAAGTTATATGCGAAGTTTTCCAAGTGTGCCTTTTGGCTTAGAGAAGTGCAATTTCTCAGCCACGTGATTAACAAAGATGGTGTTTTAGTGGATCTGTCAAAGGTAGAAGCAATTATGAAATGGATTCTTCTGAAGAATCCAAATGAAGTAAGAAGTTTTCTGGGACTAGCGGGCTAATACCGAAGATTTATTCAAGACTTCTCCAAATTAGCCCTAGCCATGACCAAATTAACAAAGAAAAATGAGAAGTTCGTTTGGGGTCCCGAACAAGAAAAAACATTTCAAGTTCTGAAAGAGAAACTGTCTAATTCACCGGTATTAACCCTGCCAGATGGAACGGAAGATTTAGTAGTGTACACGGATGCCTCACGTCAGGGGTTAGGAGGTGTATTAATGCAAAGAGCTAAAGTTATAGAATACGCCTCAAGACAGCTCAAACCACATGAAGAAAATTACCCAACGCATGATCTAGAATTGACCGCTGTGGTGTTCGCCTTAAAATTATGGCGACATTATTTATATGGAACAAAGTGCATCATATACTCAGATCATAAAAGTCTCAAATACTTCTTTGAGCAAAAAGACCTCAACATGAGACAACAAAGGCGGTTAGAACTGATTAAGGATTATGATTGTGAAATCCTTTATCATCTGGGCAAAGCAAATGTAGTGGCGGATGCTCTTAGCCGAAAGGAACATCCACCCCGATTCGGGTGAAGTCTATGAGGATGATTGTTACGCCTTATCTCCTTGAGATGATACGGGAAGCACAAATCAGGTCACTAAATGCAGATGATCCTAAGAAAGAAAGAACAAAAGGGATCGTGGATAAGTTGGAGGAAAATACAAACGGAATCAAAACTCGGTATGGGCGAATTTGGATTCCTTGGTTATGTGAAGTGAAGGCGGTATTACTTGAAGAAGCTCATAAATCATGATACTCAGTACATCCAGGAGCAAAAAAAAAAGAACTAGTGGTGGCAGGGAATGAAACGAGACATTGCTAAATATGTTGCTAAATGTTTAACATGTTCACAAGTGAAAGCAGAACACCAGAAGCCATACAGTGAATTACAACCCTTAGAAATTCCGAGGTGGAAATGGGAAGATGTGACAATGGATTTGGTGACTAAGCTTCCCGAAACACGAAAAGGGCATGATGCTATATGGGTAATTGTGGATCGACTCACTAAGAGTGCCCATTTCCTACCTATCAGAGAAGGTTATTCGTCAGCAATGATAGCAGAGATTTTTACAAATGAAATTGTGGCTCGTCATGGAGTACCCTTCTCCACTATGTCGGATCGAGACACTAGATTCTCATCACGTTTTAGGCAAAAATTTCATGAACAAATGGGGACGAAACTCCACTATAGTACCGCTTACCATAAACAAACGGATGGACAAATAAAAGGACAATCCAAACACTTGTGGATATGTTGAGAGGTTGTGTCTTAGGTTTTGGGGGAAGCTGGGACGATCATTTGCCATTAGTTGAGTCCGCGTACAATAACAACTACCATAATGGTATTCAAATGGCACCGTACGAGATGTTGTACGGAAGAAAGTGTAGAATTCCCGTATGTTGGGGGAAGTAGGTTAAAGAGAAATCACGCCTAAAGATGTAGTAGCTGAAACTAATGAGAAGATCGATATCATAAGGACTCGACTGAAGGCGGCACAAGACCGACAGAAAGCCTATGCAGATCGAAGAAGACGGCCCATTCAGTTTCAAGTAGGGGATCATGTGTTGTTAAAGGTTTCACCATGGAAGGGAATAATTCGATTCCGTAAACGAGGCCCCGTTACATCGAACCTTTTAAAATTATGGCTCGGGTTGGAAAGGTAGCGTACCAGCTAGAATTACCACCGGCGTTAGATGGAATACATGACAATTTTCATGTGTCACAGCTAAGAAAATGTCACGTAAATGAGACCGCTTATGTACCACACGCTGATATTGAATTGGATAAGAAAATGAATTATATAGAAAGACCGGTAGCTGTAAAGGATTTTAAGGTGAAGCATCTACGCAACAAAATCATTAGACAAGTTTTGGTCCAATGCAAGCATCGAAGAGGATCAGATCTTACTTGGGAAATGGAGGACGAAATACGCAAACACTACCCAGAATTATTTGGTACGTGATCAAGTTTCGAGGACGAAACCTCCCCTGAGGGGGTTAGATTTGTAACAACCCAAAAATCTATAGGCATGATAATATGTTAAGATAAGTTATATGCAAACATAAGTGTTGCCTAATGTGACTAAGATTAAGATTTAGTAGAATGTAAATAGAGTTTTAAATTAAAGAATAGTTTTGACCAAAATAATATAAACATCAAACTATAGGGGCCAAGATTGAATACATTAGAAAGATATTAAATAAAATTAAAAACACACACACACCTTTGGTGTGTGTGAATCGACTGAGAAGAGGAAGAAGTAATGGGAAACCCTTGTTCAACAAAATCCATCTATTAAAAGAAGAATTGAGCCCCAAGCTTATGCATGAACCATAATTGGTGATCATCAAGGTGTTCTAATCATCAAGTAAGTTGTATTTTTTTTGTTTTAGTGAATTGATAAAGTGGGTTATGTGTACACCATGAGGGTTTGATGAAATTGACCATGAATACTAGTTATAACAACATGTAGAAGATGAACTATGTCTAAATTTTGATTGTTTTGATGATTTGATTGAAACCCATTTGAAGAAGAATGTTGATGAAACATAATGATTCACTAAGATGTTATAGATTGATGTTTGATGTATGATATATATAATTGTTGAATAAGATTCGATTGAATGAAGAAATTGTATGAAACTAGTTGATTTGTTGAATCTTGATATGATCTGGTAGGTTATGCATGAGAACACTAGTACATGATGCTTAAAGAATTGTACGCATACCAAGTGTTTGACAAAATGCCTAAGAAGAGATTATGTGACTTTATGTGAGTTGAGAGTTGCTAGTTTTATATTTATTACGAAAATTGAAATAGATAAGGGTTCAATTGTAAAAATGAGCTATGAGTGGAATGAATTGTGTAAAAGTGGACAAGTAATCTAAATGTGAACGGATTATGTGTAGGAGTGAAAGAAGAAGGAACGAGTTCGGAGAAACGACTAAAGCACAGGACAAGGGTACGTTACTAGTATGTTATACTTTCATTTGTAAATTACATCTAATTGTAATGAATTATTTAGTATCATTGCGAATGATTATAGTTAATATGTTAGAAAAAGAATAAGTAAAAGTATGCTTCCGCGTTAACTTGTGATGAACAGGTCAACCGGACAAAGATTGAGAAAGTAAAAGTACGGTCCCATGTTGACTTGTGTTGAACGGGTCAACCGGACAAAAAAATGGGAAAGAAAAGGTATGGTTCCGCGTTGACTCGTGTTGAACGGGTCAACCGGATAATGAAAGAGAAAGTAAAAGCACGGTTCGTGTTGAGCGGGTCAAGCGGACAAAGTATGAGGAAGTAAAAGTATGTTTTTGCGTTGACTCATGTTGAATGGGTTAATCGGATAACAACAAGAATGTAAAGATGTGAATTTGGGTCGCAGCATATTGAGCGATCAATCGATTAAGAATGTGAAATGCCATTAACTATTGAAATCGTTATAAATTACTACAAGAAATGTTAACCGATTTCTTGTGATGTTTGGGTAAAACTTCCACTTGACGCTGCGCCTTGCTTGGAACGAACACACTTTGTACCCTCCTTATGCTTCCGGACAAGACAATGTCAAACGGGTCAAAACTCTTTTGGTTATAAATTGATGAATTTTGGCTTTCAAATTACTTTTGTTAGAATATGAATTAATCTTAGTAGTTTGTAGTTAAAACTTTATATTGCCGAAACATTTTTGTGGCTGCGTTTGTCGTATTATACATAAGGGCAAAATGGGAAATTTTCAGTTATGTTGTAAAGATCGAAATTTTATAGCTTTTTGGTTGTAAGGAATGGATGGGCGTTTCAACATGCAAAGAACAAGTGTCAACATAATTGATGAGTGAGTTCACAGGTTTTAGTTTGTTTTAGTTTTTCCCAAACGAGCCACTGGTTCAAACCCGAAACCGGGTGTAATAAATGCTTCCCCTGATTCTATCCCGAATCAGAAATGTATAAGTTACCCTTGATCCAATCCCGTATCAAGAACCCCAAACTGATTTTCAAGTTTATATTATATTTGTAGGTGGCTAGCCTAGGTTATGTAACCAAAGAGTCCGAACCGAAGCTAACGTTGTTGGCCCTGAAGGTGCCAGGCTATCACCAACCATGACTATGTTAGGCAAATTCAACACCCGGTAGACCTTTACCGGTCTGGCTAGCGCGACTAGTTCGGGTGGTGCTTGTTGGGCCAAGTAGTACTAACATAAACTTCTTCACTAAAGATCCATTACTAACGGCTCGTAAATGTAATGCCCATATTCCATAAAAAGTCACAACGTCAAAAGATTTAAAACATTATCTTTGTAACATAAAATTTTGACCAAAATGCCCTCATAACAAAATTAAGCAAATCGTCATCGTAAAAACTTTTTAATACCATTCAAATAAACTACTAAACCATAGGTATCAACTTTATTATACTTACAAAAGAAACGCATATTTTACAACCAAAAAGAAGTTTTGACCCGTTTGGCATTTAGAACATGACCGGAAGCGCATTAAGGGCATTAAGATGTGTTCGTCCCAAGCTAGCCAATTTAGACCTGCGATTTTCCTATCATTCACAATATGAAAAACATAATTAGTAAGTATGTATCAATAATCGCTTAAACTACGTTCATTAGTCTCTTGGATTGTTTGACCCGTTTATATTAAGTCAACACAATGACTATTTCATTCGAATATAATTCATTCACCTTAACTCATTTGACAATGACTTTTATCATTTCCAAGAACAATATCCAATTATTCCTATCCAATCTTACCTGTAAATGACGGGTCTAAACTTATCTCTTACTTTCTCATTTTTATGAGTGCTTCAAATCTAACTCTTTAATTTGCTATATCAATACTATCATTTTCAAGTAGAATCAACATAATAAAAATTATTATCATACTCATATTAAAAGTATACAAAGTTCATATGAACTTACCTCGATCTTGTGTTTCAAGTGTTTTCGATTGGCTCGTATCCCCTTCTTTCTTCACTCCTATAAGATGCAACATTACGTATTTAGCTTTCATAATATCCATTACATACACACACTTTGACTTTCAATCATGGTGTTAATTAATCGCATACAATTCCATTTCATACTAGTTCATCAATCTAACAAGTTTTGTTGTCAAAACTCCACTAATTCAATTCAAAGCATTTCATCGAATACGTGGTGTGCATACCATCCTAAAGCATAAGGTACAAGTGGTTAAAGCACATTCTTCCTAGTTCATCTATGGATTAACACCATGATCAATTCTCACAACCATTATCATAATCATGTATCTTATGTTTTATATCAAATTATTCACCAAAATACTTTCCACAACATTATCCCAACATTAACATTACACTAATTTAAACATAAATTCTCTAACCTTCATCATTCTATAAACACAAATGGGTTTTATCCCAAATCATCAATATAATCAAAATCAAGCATACTACAACGCCTACACATCGTTAGTAACTAATATTCATGTTCAATTTCATACTACATTCACGGGTTGGATATAACCCACTTTCTCATTCATCACTAGAACATAAAATTCAACTTACTTGATGTTAGAAACACTTAGATGATCAGGAATCCTAGCTCATACATAGATTTTATCTTCAATTTCTCTTCCAATTTTGCAGATTTGTTAGATTATAGGGCTTCTTCTTCTCTGGCTTGTGGTCGATACACACATACATTAGTAAGGTGTATGTGTGTATTTTCTTTATTTATCTTAATAATGATTCAACTTTACTATATTCACTTTCAGTCCCTCAAGTTTGGTGTCTAGTTAATAATGGCTAGGACTTTATTTTCATATTTATTTATCTCTAATTTTATTAAGTAGTATATGGAATTTAGGGTGTTACAAATATACCTTCCTTAGAGAAGGTTTCGTCCCCGAAATCTGAATACGTACCAAATAAAGCCGGGTAATACTTTCGCATTTCTTCCTTTGATTCCCAAGTGAGATCTGATCCCTTCCTATGTTTCCATTGAACTAATACTTGCTTAATCTCCTTGTTACGAAAGGTCTTCATATTGGAATCCTTTATAGCTACCGGCCTTTCGATATAATTCATTCTTTCGTCCACCATGATATCTTCAAGTGGTATGTGAGTCGTTTCATCAGTGAGGCACTTTCGTAATTGTGACACATGAAAGGTGTTGCGAATTCCATCTAGTGCTTGAGGCAATTCTAATCGATACGCTACCTTTCCAATACGAGCTAAAATTTTATATGGCCCAGTATAACGAGGACCCAACTTCCCTCGTTTACGAAATCGAATCACACCCTTCCACGGGGAGACCTTCACTAATACTCGGCCCCCACTTGGAATTCAATAGGACGCCTTCTTTTGTCCGCATAGGACTTTTGTCGGTCATGTGCTACCTTTAACCGAGCTCGTACAAGGTCAATCTTTTCATTGGTTCTTACTACTATATCCTTGGGAGCGAGCGATCTTTGTCCTACTTCTCCCCAACATACAGGGGACCTACATTTTATCCCATACAACATTTCGTATGGTGCCATTTTAATACTGCTTTGGTAGCTATTGTTGTATGAAAATTCTACTAGTGGCAAGTGGCCATACCAATTTCCCCCAAAATCTAAGACACATGCTCTTAACATATCAACCAATGTCTGTATGGTTCTTTCTGATTGACTATCCGTTTGAGGTTGATAAGCGGTACTCAAATGCAGCTTGGTGACCATATCTGCTTGAAATCTCCTCCAATAACGAGAAGTAAATCTGGCGTCTCGGTCTGAGACTATAGATACTGGCACCCCGTGACGGGAGACTATTTCATTCACAAATATTTCTGCCATTCTTTCTGAAGAGTAAGACTCTCGTATCGGTAAGAAATGGACACTCTTTGTGAGACGATCGACAACAACCCAAATAGCATCGTGACCCTTTTTTTTGTGTTGGGAAGTTTAGTTATCAAATCCATGGTTACGTTTTCTCACTTCCATACTGGAATTTCCAACGGTTGCATTTTCCCATACGGCTTTTGATGTTCCACCTTCACTTGTAAACATGTTAAACATTTGGATACATACTTGACAATATCACGTTTCATTCCCGGCCACCAATAATTTCTTTTCAAATCCTGGTACATTTTGGTAGCTCCCGGATGAACCGAGTAGCGCGACGTATATGCTTCTTCTAGTAATAGAGTCTTCGTATCGCAGAAACGTGGTATCCAAATCCGGTCATACCTTGTCTTAATCCCATTTGCGTTTGTTTCAAGTTTATCAACAAACCCTTTCGTTCTTTCATTCTTTGGATCATCTGCATTCAAAGATTTAATTTGGGCTTCCCGTATTTCTTCAAGAAGGTTAGGGGTGACTATCATTCTCATTGATTTTACTTGGATGGGTGGCGGATATTCCTTTCGGCTTAAAGCGTCTGCTACGTCATTGGCTTTACCTGGATGATAAAGAATGTCGCAATCATAATATTTAATTAGTTCTAACCACCTTCGTTGTCTCATATTAAGATCTTTTTGTTCGAAGAAGTATTTGAGACTCTTGTGATCTGAGTAGATGGTACATTTCGTTCTGTACAAGTAGTGTCTCCAAATCTTCAAAGCAAAAATTACGGGTGCCAGCTCTAAATCATGAGTCGGATAATTGCCTTCGTGTTGTTTAAGTTGTCTTGAAGCATAGGCAATGACCTTGCCTTGTTGCATCAAGACACACCCCAACCCTTGATGCGAAGCATCCGTGTATACCACTAAATCTTCTGTTCCTTCTAGTAAGGTTAAGAGCGGAGAACTTGACAGTTTTTCCTTTAGTATAAGAAAGGCTTTCTCTTGTTCAACACCCCATAAAAATTTGTAACATTTGTGTAAAACAGGTTTTCAAAACCCGCTTCGTTAATTAATTCATGTTTTTATTAAAAGTTTGTTACGCAAATACTTATTAGTGTTAATTAATTTTTGTATTTATGGTTAATAAATTTCATAATTAAAAATAATAACCAATAGAAGGATAAATAAAATAATCAAACCTAAAAAAATAATAAAATAAAATAAACAAAAGGGGTAACCGAGTTTCGAACCCGGGTTCCGCCACAAACTCACACACACTCTACACCACTGCACAACATGCACACTTGTGAATAAATCAAAATCAATTAAGATTTATTCTGAAACAAAATGCCTACCTGCAACCTTACTAAAACTGTAACAGCCGAAACAAAATCCGAGCAATTCAAGCTCAATCAACGGCTCTTTTTGAAGAAACGAGTGTAGCTGATATTGAACATCAGTTACAACAATCAATATGTTATGTAACCAACGGAAATTAATGATTGTTTTGGAAATCTGAATGAATGTTTAAATTGAAACCGAAAATTCATAACTAGCTTAATACTCTATAAATACCGATCCTACATTTCGACTAAACTCGCTCATACAATCTCCTAAACTTGCAAACACACCACACCCTCTCTGTTCTCCATATCGCGCTTCGCATGAGTTGGTTCGCTGCCGGAATTCCATCGGAGAAGTCAAGGTCACGTTTGTCTGGTATAATCCTTTTGAAATCTATTATTTAGTATGTTTCAACTTTAAACGGATTAAACATACCTCAGTCGGAAGTACGTTCTGAGTTTTAGTTTATGAAGAAGATGAACATGAATAAGGGTTTTATATAAATAAATTGGTTGTTTTAAACAGGTTAGAAACACAGTCCAATGGTGGACTGTGTGCATACACATTACACACGTCCCAGGTTCGAATCACGCATGTGTCCGACTTTTCTGAAATAAAAATCATTTTTTAAACCTTATTCAGAATACCTCACAACAAGTATATAAATATAATATAATCTAGGATTATACTGGGTTAGACACCCAGCCCAGTTGGTAGGGCTGGGTGCAACACAGAAGAAGGTCGCGGGTTCGAATCTGTGGCTATGCACCGGCTCAACAATTTTAAAAACCTTTTTAAATTAAATGAATTTCTGAGTAATCTAACTAATATATATATATACATATAATTAAAATCAAAGTCATTTCGGGTTAGACACGTAGCTCAGTTGGTAGAGCAGCGTGCACATATACGGGAGGTCACGAGTTCGAATCTCACACGCTGCCAATTTCACATACGATCCGATCGGTTGACTCGGTCAGACCTGACAAGGTCAATATTTTTTTAATATTTTATTTTTATTATTATTATTATTTAAAAATCATTTTAAAATACTTAAAAATAAGACTTTTAAGTTTAAAAATTATATTCAATACCACAAAAAATAAACCTAAAAATACAATAAAAAGCATTAAATAAAAATATTAATTTCAAATAAAAATTTCTTTATTTATCGCGTTAATATTTAGGTTAGCTCTTATCGTGCTTTAATCCAAAATCGTGCGTGTTCGTCGTCAATCCAAGGAAACGCACCCACTGTGTCACACCCCGACCCGCAGCGGAAAAAGGTGATCGGGGCATGGTTGGGTTTTCATAAAAGCTCATGACATTTATTATAATGTTTCATATTTATTATTACAATTTTAAAGAAGATCATACAATCGAATCATACATGTACAACATGTTCTATACATCTTTCTAGACTTCATTATTTTTCTTCTAAGGCACTTTCCTATGTGTTCCTTGCTTCATCCTGTCCACCTGTATCATGTGTAAAAATGGTTTTTGGATCAACAAAAAGTTGGCGAGTGAATCCTATGAAAACATTTAAACGTGTTTATTGAATTGATTATAAAATAAAGTGCATAACCACATATGAGTAAATGTAGATGTAAATTTATTCACAAAGCACATAATATTAAATATTGCACACACATACAACAATTGATTGTTTTGAGGCACGCGTTGTTCAACTCGTCTCCCACGAGGAACTGATGGGACTAATGAATGAGTTTTGAGGCACGCGTTGTTCTACGAACTGATGGGCCTAATGAATGAGTTTTAAGGCACGCGTTGTTCAACTCATCTCCCACGAGGAACTGATGGGCCTAACAAATAATTTGCATACAACTTGACAATATGTAATACATAACAACAAACATTATTTACATTCTAAGTTTAGATCATAATATGGTATAGCACGAGTTTGAATAAGCGAATTAGTTTAAGCGACACATGATACACCCCAAAACATGAATAGGGGAATTTGTAAGAATTCACTCACAGTGGGTGCGTTTCTTGGATTGATGATGAATGCGCACGAATTCGAATTTAATCGGCAAGGGAACTAACCTAAATAATAACATAATAGTTCGATAAATAAATAAACTTTTATTTGAGATTAATATTTTTAATTAGTGTTCTTAATGGGATTGTTAGGTTTATTTTTGTGAGTTCAAGGAAATTTTCTAACTTTAAAAATATTATTTTTAAGTATTTTTAATTGATTTTTAAATAAAATAAATATATAAAAGAAAAATAAAATTTTTTGACTTTTTGACCGGTTGACCGTTGACCGTTTGACTGTTGACCGGTTCGGTCTTGTGTTTGTTTGCGCTGAGTGAGGTTCGAACTTGTGACCTCTCGTACGCGTGCACGCAGCTCTACCAACTGAGCTACGTGTCTAACCCGAAATATTTCTGTTTTTAATTATACTTATATACAAATTAGATAAATTCATTTCTGTCCTTATTTAAAAACTTGATAATATCCAGAACCGGTGCGGGAGCCTAGACTCGAACCCGCGACGTGCTTAATGTTTTTGCACACAGTTCACCACTGGACTGTGTGTCTAACTTGGTTATTATTCCTGTTTTTATTATACTTATATACTATTTAGATTTATCCAGAAATCATTTACTTAAAAAGAATTTTAATTATATCAAACCGGTGCACTTAATAGGACTCGAACTCGGGACCTTTTGTTTAACGTTGCACACAGTCCACCGCTGGACTGTGTGTCTAACCTGGTTAGAATACTGGTTTTTATTAAACTTAAATACTAACTGAAAGGTTCCGTATTTGGGTTTTATAAAAAGGGTTGAATATTGTGACGAATCGGAACAAGGACAGACTCGAACTCGGTATCTCTATGTTTCAAATGCACACAGTCCACCGCTGGACTGTGTGTCTAACCCGAGATATAACTCGATTTATATTAATATATATACAACCGAAACTTCATCTTCTTCGTTAAACAACCCAGAACTCCCAATCCCGATTGTTTCGATACATTAATCAATTTCTTTAGTAAATTGTAATTAACTACATATGAGATTAATAAAAATGAGAGAGATTAGGTGTATGATATACCGAACAGAGATCCCCTGCTTCTCCGGCGAGATTCCGATGACAGCAGGTTATTCCGGCGACGTGTATCTTGCGGCAGAGGATCTTCAGGAAGTTTGAGGTGAGTGTGGGTGACTTCGGTATGAGCTCTAGATGTTCTGTTTATAAAGTAAGGCAACAGAGATGAAATGGGTTCGGTTTTCCGGCGACTTGCAGAGAATTCCGGCGAGTATGATGTTCTCCGATGATCAAGAACTTTTGAACATAGTGTGAGAGTTGAGAGTGTAGATTGGATAAAAATGAGCGAGCTAGGAAAGATCGCACAGGAGATGTATACACTTCTTCAACCGGTTTGGATTTTCGGTTTCGAACGGAAATTATGGTCCATGAATGAAATTGATTTGAGTTTTCGGTTATAACTGACGTTAATCGTCAGTTGCACTTGCTTGATTCCGGAGTCAAAGGAAACAGTCGTAGATTCGCGTATTTTCCGGCGTCTGCAGATTTGGGCGCGCTGGTTTTGAGTTTCGAGTTTTATATTAAGTATTAATTGTTTCAGTATTATTCCAAACTAAGCGTGTGGCGGAGTGGTGTGTTGGTTGTTTGGTGAACTAGCTGACCCGGTTCGAAACCCGGCAGCTTGTTATTATTTTTTTTGCACAAATTTTTAACCTTTAATAATTATAGTTTTTAAATACTAAAATGTTTATTAATTATGTATTGTTTAAAGTTAGTTTGAGCTTTAAATACGCAACAAAATTTATAACCGATTATTCGGTTTAATAAACGAAGCAGGTTTGGATAACCCGGTTTTTTGACGGATGTTAGAGTATCCCCTACTTTTAGAAATTTCGTCCCGAAATTTAAGTAGTGGTATGTTTGACTAAAAAGGAGGGTGGTTTTGGCAATTACATACTTAGAAGGGGGTAAGAGTTTAAATTTTATTTGAGGCGGTAACGTTCCTAGTAAGGGTTGAATACCCGGCTACAGGAATCGCCTTTTGTTGCCTAAAGTGTATGAATATGGAACATGGATACACAGAGTTGATTGACTAAGTATGATTTTATGCATATGAGTTTTGATACGTTTGGAAAGATAAGGTTATACCCTAAAACAAAACTTCTACCACTAAAACCTACATGGAACTTCTCATAACCGCCTGACAATGCCTCTGATCCTTTGGCAAGAATACTTATATATAGGAAGTACCAGCGGCGTATCCACCATATTCTTGTCAAATTTTCATTGGTTTTATCAGTAAATTATTATTAGTTCGATGATGTGACTCTAGAACATAAACAAACACATCAACCAAAGCTTGAGTCTTAATTATGATAGTATACATGTTTGAATGATGACAGTACCTATCTCGTTTGTTATGAGGAAGAGGTTAGTCTATGTAGAAGTGGGACACAATCCAACTTCTTCGAATGATGAGATGATATGAATGCTAAATCAGTGAGTATAAACAAACTTCAACCATGACATTACTAAATCCTACATGGAACTTCTCATAACCGCCTGACAATGCCTTTGATCCTTTGGCAAGAATACTTATATATAGGAACTACCAGCGGCGTATCCATCATATTCTTGTCAAATTTTCATTGGTTTTATCAGTAAGTTATGATTAGTCCTATGTGACTCTAAAACAAAAACAAACACAACAACCAAAGCTTGAGTCTTAATTCTGATAGTATACATGTTTGAATGATGACAGTACCTCTCTCGTTTGTTATGATGGAGAGGTTAGTCTATGTAGAAGTGAGACACAACCCAACTTCTTTAAATGATGAGACTGAGATACGTCGTGAGGTATGATGATATGAATGTTAATTCAATGAGTATAAAACAAAACTGAAATAGTAATTCGCATTAAGATTCTTGGATAAATTTCCAATTTATAACTGAGATACGTGAAAATTGAGATAACATAAAGAAAAACATAAAAACTAAGCAGTTGGAGTTGAATCTTGATTTTTGGTGAAGGAGACAAGTTGGGTGGTTCGTTTAGACCGTCATTATCTTCAACAGGATTGGCGTTGATATTGTAAACTCTTCCTCTTGCTGGCGCCGGAGCTGGGTTTGCTTGATTTGCTTGGTTAACTGGGTTTGCTTGAGCTTGGACGTTTATGATGTTAACCAATCGAGGGCACGTGTTTCTAAAGTGAGTAGGGTCGCCACAATTGAAACAAGCTCGAACATATGGGAACATGGGGTATTGGGGTTGCTGATATGTTTGAATCATGTTTTGAGTAGGGGGTGAGGTTTGGTTTTGAGAGGTGCAGCAAACCTTGCTCAAATGACCATAGCGTCCACAATTCGCACATAGTCGACAAGGTAAGGTAGAGGGATGGTGATAAAAGCAGGTGTTGTATTGAGGGTGAGGTCCAAGGTAAGGTTTCTTATTTGGGTAAGTTGAGTTGGGTGCTACTTGAGTGATTGGGATAGCTTGAAGGGGTACGGCTTGTGAGGCTGGTTGTTTGCGTTGGGTGACAGCGAAAATTTGCCCATCTCGTTTTCTCTTAGAAATGTGTTGAGAAGGGGATTCGGTTTGGGTGGAGTTTGAGGTTTCAGTTGATGCTTTATCCTTCTTCTTCTCCTCCTTGAAGTCCTTATTTCGTATGCGGTTCTCGGTGAGCTCTGTAGCGAACTCCATTGCTGCTTCCAAAGTTGCAGGTGTGGTACTTATTACAGAGTCTTGAATTTTTGAAGGAAGACCTCGAATGTAGTGCTCGATCAAACGGTAGAGGGGAGTGAACAAGTTGGGAACCATTTGATTTAACTCAAGAAATCTCTTGTTGTATGTGGTGTGGTCGCCTTCCTTTTGTTTCAAAGAATAGAACTCATCCTCTAATTTCTTGATTTCACTTCTTGGGCAAAACTGTCTTGTCATGATTTCCTTCAACTCTTCCCAAGACAAAGTCATAGCATCTTCAACACCTCGTTTGGCCTTCTCTGTATTCCACCATGTAAGTGCTATTCCAAGTAAACGACCGGTAGCATATCGCACTTTGCGATCATCGGGGCAATCGCAATTTAGAAAAGTGTTTTCCATTTCTTCAAACCAATGGAGGAGAGCGGTGACACCTTCAGTCCCTTCGTATTTTGGAGGGTCGCAGGATTTGAAATGCTTGAAGGTGCATTTAGTGGTAATTGGGGGAGGGTTGACAACATTTCGATCTTCTTGATTGACGGGATTAGCGGTAAGGGCTTGTTGAACTTGAACTACAATGTTGGGTATTACGGCAGCCATTTGTTGAGCGATTTGGGCAGCCATGCGCTCACGGGCTTTTCCCGATCTCATCTTCCTACGAACGGAATCAGAAGACATCTACAAGGAATACATATCAAGAGTATGAGTTGGACGTTTTAGGGGTCATGTGTCGTATTTAGGAATGAACATTCATAAAATAAATATAGAATAATAAATCTACTACATCCGTAGGATGTCTTGGGCTTTGCTCGTAATTAGGCCTTGCATGCCGCCATACTTCACCTTCGTAATCATGTGGGTCCCCATGATTACCGGGTTTTTCATATGGTTCGCATGTGTTAGCCTGGTTACGTACACTAAAACCCGGAGAAAATCGAGAAATATGTATGTAACGTATGAAGTTCGGAGTGCATCCAGGTGTGGACACGGTGACACCTCAAAGTGGGGTTAGTTCGAACGACATTTGGTGTGGCATGCTTTGGCCTAATAGGTCCTTCGTACTCTCATCATTAGTCCCCAGGTAGGCAAACTAGTCCGTTATATTGGATTTATACGAATGCCAACCTAGACAGGACGTTCCGACTACCGGTACTTGTACCCTTACAGTTACTACATGCCCGTCGCAGAACTCACTTTGATGAGATTGAAAAATGAAAAATGCGACAAAATCTTGAATAACGGAAGTATGAAGATGATTTGATTATGTGAACATTGAAATATGTATGATGAATATGTATGTAAGTATGTATGTTTGACTGTAAGTATAATTCATTATGTATCACAAAATGTAATATTGGAAGTGTTTGCATGCATTTGTGTATGTAATAAATATGAAAGAAATAAACATCATGAGTTTGCATGTCACCACATAAACAATTAAAATCTAATCAACTATAGTATAGGCTCTAAGGGTCTAATAACCTATCCTATATCCCCATAGTCAAAAGCTCTGATACCAATCTGTCACACCCCGACCCGCAGCGGAAAACGGTGATCGGGGCATGGTTGGGTTTTCATCAAAGCTCATGACATTTATTATAATGTTTCATATTTATTATTACAATTTTAAAGAAGATCATACAATCGAATCATACAAGTACAACATGTTCTATACATCTTTCTAGACTTCATTATTTTTCTTCTAAGGCACTTTCCTATGTGTTCCTTGCTTCATCCTGTCCACCTGTATCATGTGTAAAAATGGTTTTTGGATCAACAAAAAGTTGGCGAGTGAATCCTATGAAAACATTTAAACGTGTTTATTGAATTGATTATAAAATAAAGTGCATAACCACATATGAGTAAATGTAGATGTAAATTTATTCACAAAACACATAATATTAAATATTGGACACACATACAACAATTGATTGTTTTGAGGCACGCGTTGTTCAACTCGTCTCCCACGAGGAACTGATGGGCCTAATGAATGAGTTTTGAGGCACGCGTTGTTCTACGAACTGATGGGCCTAATGAATGAGTTTTAAGGCACGCGTTGTTCAACTCATCTCCCACGAGGAACTGATGGGCCTAACAAATAATTTGCATACAACTTGACAATATGTAATACATAACAACAAACAATATTTACATTCTAAGTTTAGATCATAATATGGTATAGCACGAGTTTGAATAAGCGAATTAGTTTAAGCGACACATGATACACCCCAAAACATGAATAAAAAGGGGAATTTGTAAGAATTCACTCACAGTGGGTGCGTTTCTTGGATTGATGATGAATGCGCACGAATTCGGATTTAATCGGCAAGGGAACTAACCTAAATAATAACATAATAGTTCGATAAATAAATAAACTTTTATTTGAGATTAATATTTTTAATTAGCGTTCTTAATGGGATTGTTAGCTTTATTTTGTGAGTTCAAGGAAATTTTCTAACTTTAAAAATATTATTTTTAAGTATTTTTAATTGATTTTTAAATAAAATAAATAAATAAAAGAAAAATAAAAATTTTTGACTTTTTGACCAGTTGACCAGTTGACCGTTGACCGTTTGACTGTTGACCGGTTCGGTCTTGTGTTTGTTTGCGCTGAGTGAGGTTCGAACTTGTGACCTCTCGTACGCGTGCACGCAGCTCTACCAACTGAGCTACGTGTCTAACCCGAAATATTTCTGTTTTTAATTATACTTATATACAAATTAGATAAATTCATTTCTGTCCTTATTTAAAAACTTGATAATTGCCAGAACCGGTGCGGGAGCCTGGACTCGAACCCGCGACGTGCTTAATGTTTTTGCAAACAGTTCACCACTGGACTGTGTATCTAACTTGGTTATTATTCCTGTTTTTATTATACTTATATACTATTTAGATTTATCCAGAAATCATTTACTTAAAAAGAATTTTAATTATATCAAACCGGTGCACTTAACAGGCTCGAACTCAGGACCTGTTGTTTAACGTTGCACACAGTCCACCGCTGGACTGTGTGTCTAACCTGGTTAGAATACTGGTTTTTATTAAACTTAAATACTAACTGAAAGGTTCCGTAGTTGGGTTTTATAAAAAGGGTTGAATGTTGTGACGAATCGGAACAAGGACAGACTCGAACTCGGTATCTCTATGTTTCAAATGCACACAGTCCACCGCTGGACTGTGTGTCTAACCCGAGATATAACTCGATTTATATTAATATATATACAACCGAAACTTCATCTTCTTCGTTAAACAACCCAGAACTCCTAATCCCGACTGTTTCGATACATTAATCAATTTCTTTAGTAAATTGTAATTAACTACATATGAGATTAATAAAAATGAGAGAGATTAGGTGTAAGATATACCGAACAGAGATCCCCTGCTTCTCCGGCGAGATTCCGATGACAGCAGGTTATTCCGGCGACGTGTATCTTGCGGCAGAGGATCTTCAGGAAGTTTGAGGTGAGTGTGGGTGACTTCGGTATGAGCTCTAGATGTTCTGTTTATAAAGTAAGGCAACAGAGATGAAATGGGTTCGGTTTTCCGGCGACTTGCAGAGAATTCCGGCGAGTATGATGTTCTCCGATGATCAAGAACTTTTGAACAGAGTGTGAGAGTTGAGAGTGTAGATTGGATAAAAATGAGCGAGCTAGGAAAGATCGCACAGGAGATGTATACACTTCTTCAACCGGTTTGGATTTTCGGTTTCGAACGGAAATTATGGTCCATGAATGAAATTGATTTGAGTTTTCGGTTATAACTGACGTTAATCGTCAGTTACACTTGCTTGATTCCGGAGTCAAAGGAAACAGTCGTAGATTCGCGTATTTTCTGGCGTCTACGGATTTGGGCGCGCTGGTTTTGAGTTTCGAGTTTTATATTAAGTATTAATTGTTTCAGTATTATTCCAAACTAAGCGTGTGGCGGAGTGGTGTGTTGGTTGTTTGGTGAACTAGCTGACCCCGGTTCGAAACCCGGCAGCTTGTTATTTTTTTTTTGCACAAATTTTTAACCTTTAATAATTATAGTTTTTAAATACTAAAATGTTTATTAATTATGTATTGTTTAAAATTAGTTTGAGCTTTAAATACGCAACAAAATTTATAACCGATTATTCGGTTTAATAAACGAAGCGGGTTTGGATAACCCGGTTTTTTTACGGATGTTACACTGTGAGTGAATCCTTACAAATTCCCCTTTTTATTCATGTTTTGGGGTGTATCATGTGTCGTTTACATATTTCATTTACTTAAATACTTGTGCTTTTACCACTATATGAACTAACGTGTTATGTAATGTCGTTTGTTGTATTGTGTGGTTACATTTTTCTCATTTGCGTGCAATCATTCACATTAAGCCCATCAGTTCCTTGTTGGATACGAGTTGAGCATCGCGTGCCTTATTAGATCGGCTCCGTTTGATTGAGCCTTGATCTCACAGTTCATCATTTGTCATGTTGGTGTGTGCATTGTTTGATATTATGTGGTTTGTCGTTAAATTTACATATGCGTATGCTCATAATTGGTTATTGCACATTTTTATTAAAACAAACAGTATAACTATTTCTTTCAAATGATTAAATAAGATTCACACGCCAACTTTTGTTGACCCAAATCTCTATTTTTACACATGATACAGGTGGACAGGTTGAAACAAGGAACACGTAGAAATTTGCCTTAGAAGAAAAATAAAGAGTTTATGAATGATGTGTTTAGAACATGTTGTGTTTGTATGTTTGTTGTTAAATTTGAAATAATAAATATGAAACTTTATTATAGTAAACGTCATGAGCTTTGATGAAAACCCAATCATGCCTCGACTACCATTTCCGCTGCGGGTCAGGGTGTGACAAAATTTTTCTTCCTTCTTGGTCAATCTGGTTATAGGTAGGGCTATTTTAGAGAAATTCTGGATAAATCTCCTATAATAACCAGCTAAACCTAGGAAACTTCTTACTTCATTAACTTTCTTCAGAGGCAACCAATTAATAATAGCTTCTACTTTAGATGGATCTACTGAAATTCCTTTCTCATTGATCACATGGCCTAAAAGTTGTACCTCTCTGAGCCAAAACGCACATTTGGAAAACTTAGCGTATAATCTTTCCTTACGAGTGTCTCGAGTACTACTCGCAAGTGTTGAGCATGTTCTAGTTTGCTTCGAGAGTATACTAAAATATTATCTATGAATACTATGACAAATTTGCCTAGCATGTTTCGGCATACTCTATTCATTAAATCTATAAATGCGGCCGGGGCGTTAGTTAACCCGAAAGACATTACTAAGAACTCATAATGTCCATATCTAGTTCTAAACGCAGTCTTAGCTACATCTTCTTCCCTCACTCGTAACTGGTGATATCCCGATCGTAGGTCAATCTTCGAAAACCAACTTACTCCTTGTAATTGATCAAAAAGATCATCTATTCTCGGCAAGGGATATCGGTTTTTCACCGTGCGTTTATTGAGCTCACGATAGTCGATGCACATGCGCATCGAACCATCCTTTTTCTTTACAAACAGGACGGGTGCTCCCCAAGGGGATACACTGGGACGTAAAAAACCCTTGTCAAGGAGTTCTTGTATTTGAACCATTAAGTCTCGTACTTCAGCGGGTGCTAGCCGATAAGGAGCTTTGGCTACCGGCTTAGCATTTGGTTCCAATTCGATCCGAAATTTTACTTCTCGTTCAGGTGGTAATCCTGGTAAACCATCTGGAAACACATCCAGATATTCATTCACAATTTTTGTACCATCTATTCTTGGGGTATCTTGTTTAGTATCGACCACATAGGCTAAGAAGGCCTTACTTCCGTTTCTTACATGTTTAACCGCTTCAACAATGGTGCATAATTTATTTTCTATCATTCGCTCCCCATATATACTTACTTGCTTCCCTTTAGGAGATATAACACGAATAACTTTACTTTCACATAGAGCGTGGTGTCGGGATAGCCAATCCATGCCCACCACTACTTTGAATTCTCCGAAAACCATGGGAATAAGATCAATATTAAATTATTCGTCTTCTATGGTGAGTTTACAATTCCTACATATCTCGTGTAATAATTAACTCTTGCAATCGGCTATTTCTACTTCTAAAGGTACGGGCATTCTTTCTATCACAGACGAAGGGGAATGAATATATTCGTTTGAAACAAATAACCTACTAGCTCCAATGTCAAACAATACATATGTTGGTATAGAGTTTAGCACAAATATACCTGATACAACACTCGGTTGAGCTCTCGCTTCCTCTAACGAGATCTGAAACATTCTTCCTCTGGCCCTTGGGATTTCTTCCTTCTTTCCTTCCTTCTTTGTTCCTTGCTTGAGTTTTGGGCATTCAGCTTTCACGTGACCTGACTCGTTACAATTGTAGCATGCTCTTTTTGGATTAGGACAGTTGTAGTATGGATGTCCCTCCTTGGCCACAGTTGTAGCACCCCTTTCTTCCCATTAAACATTCCCCCGTGTGAAGTTTCCCACATGTCTTGCATCGTGGAAATCCTCCCTTAGAAGTCTCTTTCTTACTATGATCATAATGCTTGGGCTTCTTGGGAGTACTTTGAGTTGTTGCCTTTTCAACTTGCCTCTTCTCCCCTCGCTCTTCTTGCCTTTTCAATTCGATCTCTCTACCTCTTGCCCAATTAATGAGCTCGTTCAAAGTTTCGCATTTAGAAGGAGTGATGAACTCTCTGTATTCGGCCTTTATCATATCATGGTAGCGGTTAATCTTCATCCTCTCCGTCCTTGTGAATTCCTTACAAAACTTCATCGTGTCAAGAAAAATGTTTGTGATTTCATCGATTGTTTCATTCTTTTGTCGAAGATGGAGGAAGTCTTCTTGAATTCTATCTACGGCCGATTGTGGACAATGATACTTCATGAAGGGTTCCTTCAATTCTTGCCATGTAAGAGTTTGTAGTTTACCTATCTCCTTACTATACGCATCCCACCAACCCTTCGCTTGTCGTTGAAGTTGCCCTGTGGCGAACATCACTTGATCTTCCTTCTCACAATGGCTTCGAATGAACACCCCTTCTATGTTGGAGATCCATCTTTGACATTATATGGGGTCTATATCCCCATTATAAGATGCAGGTTTACACGCCATGAATTCCTTATACGTGCACCGACGTGCTTCTTTCTTGCTTTGTATTCTGCTTATCATTTCTTTTAGTTCGTCTATCTTGCTGGTCATCATAGTTTCCACTATGTTTAACACTTGACTTTCCACTTCTTGTGCTATACGAGGGACGTTTGCATCAAGTGTCTTTACTACTTCATCCGCAATCAGCTTATTTAATTCATCCTGACTTGTTTGTTCCGTAGCGTTTGAACCTCCTTCGTCCGTCATCTACAATCGCATACTTATGTTAGATATCATACTATTCATTCATATGTAAGTATACATCTATATACACATATATCATTCTATATATTGCATATTCTCAAAACGCCATTCTTGTAGGTTACGTGTTCATATAATTCTCATCACAACATTCTTGATGTGCTAATTGAAACATACTTCCGTCTGTGCACACAACTTTCTTATTCATTCGTACATTCGTCATTGGTATATATATATATATAGGTTAACTAGCTTACCATCATGGTTACATTCACATTCTGGTGCCTTATTGGAGTTTAACGAATGTTTAAGACGGGTTTGGAAGTCATGGCACAATAAAATAACAAATTTCAATTTTTTATTTGGGGAGTGGGGTCGGCGACGGCCTTGAGCTGTGTCGCCGACGGATCTTAATTTTGTGTGTCGCTGAAGATGTTACGTAGACAGTAGGTTTACGCGTTTGGAATTAGAGGTGGCATCGCCGATGCCACAAAGGACCGTCGCCGACGCCCCGTCTGTTCTACAGACGCTGCACAACTTTAACAGCTTAGAATTTCCATTTTCGAACCCCAATTTGACCCCTTTTGCAGTCTCGTACTATTCATAACATTCCGTAATAATTCTACTCAAGTTATTCTAGCGAGACTTTCACAAGTCCTTTCCGTTTCCTAATTCTAAAAGTGTAAACGTTAAAAAAAAATTTAAAGAACACTTACCTATTTGCGCTTCGGAACGAACACAAACTTGCACGAGCTTTCGGTTTGAGTTCAAATATACTAATTCGGAACTCAAATCCCTCAAACCTTGGCTCTGATACCAACTTGTAATGCCCATATTCCATAAAAAGTCACAACATCAAAAGATTTAAAACATTATCTTTGTAACATAAAATTTTAACCAAAATACCCTCATAACAAAAATAAGCAAATCATCATCGAATAACTTTTTAATACCATTCAAACAAACTACTAAACCATAGGTATCAGCTTATTATACTTACAAAAGACACGAGTATGAAATCCATATTTTACAACCAAAAAGAAGTTTTGACCCGTTTAGCATTTAGAACATGACCGGAAGCGCATTAAGGGCATTAAGATGTGTTGTCCCAAGCTCGCCAATTTAGACCTGCGATTTTCCAATCATTCACAATATGAAAAACATAATTAGTAAGTATGTATCAATAATCGCTTAAACTACGTTCATTAGTATCTTGGACTATTTGACCCGTTTATATTAAGTAAACATAATGACTATTTCGTTCGAATATAATTCATTCACCTTAGCTCATTTGACAATGAGTTATATTATTTGCAAGAACAATATCCAATTATTCCTATCCAATCTTACTCGTTAATAACGGGTCTAAACTTATCTCTTACTTTCTCATTTTTAATGAGTGCTTCAAATCTAACTCTTTAATTTGCTATATCTATACTATCATTTTCAAGTAGAATCAACATAATGAAAATTATTATCATACTCATATTAAAAGTAGACGAAGTTCATATGAACTTACCTCGATCTTGTGTTTCAAGTGCTTTCGATTGGCTCGTATCCCCTTCTTTCTTCACTCCTATAAGATGCAACATTACATATTTAGCTTTCACAATATCCATTACGTACACACACTTTGCCTTTCAATCATGGTGTTAATTAATCGCATACAATTCCATTTTCATACTAATTCATCAATCTAACAAGTTTTGTTGTCAAAACCCCACTAATTCAATTCAAAGCATTTCATCGAATACGTGGTGTGCATACCATCCTAAAGCATAAGGTACAAGTGGTTAAAGCACATTCTTCCTAGTTCATCTATGGATTAACATCATTGCTCAATTCTCACAACCATTATCATAATCATGTATCTTATGTTTTATATCAAATTACACTAATTTAAACATAAATTCTCTAACCTTCATCATTCTATAAACACAAATGGGTTTTATCCCAAATCATCAGTATAATCAAAATCAAGCATACTACAACGCCTACACATCGTTATTAACTAATATTCATGTTCAATTTCATACTACATTCACGGGTTGGATATAACCCACTTTCTCATTCATCACTAGAACATAAAATTCAACTTACTTGATGTTAGAAACACTTAGATGATCAGGAATCCTAGCTCATGCATAGATTTTTTCTTTAATTTCTCTTCCAGTTTTGCAGATTTGTTAGATTATAGGGCTTCTTCTTCTCTGGCTTGTGGTTGATACACACATACATCAGTAAGGTGTATGTGTGTATTTTCTGTATTTATCTTAATAATAATTCAACTTTACTATATTCACTTTCAGTCCCTCAAGTTTGGTGTCTAGTTAATAATGGCTAGGACTTTATTTTCATATTTATTTATCTCTAATTTTATTAAGTACTATATGGAATTTGGGGTGTTACAGTAAAGTTAAGAGGGGACTTAGAGTGATATGCTACTTTGTGACCAGAACCGTATAATATAACTCAAATCAATTTAGAAAGTATGGTGCATGTTACTAAACTGTAAAACGTTGTTGTAAGTTTATCGAAATAACGCCACTATACCATAGCGAGCACGTGTTTTCTCCCCCTGTATTTAAAACCATTTAAAAGTTGGGCCATGAACTCACCTTTGTTTGCTCGGTAAGAATTCGAAAGCAAGTGTTGTGTCCGGTTAATCGCTTCCTAGAACGATTACCCTTTTGATTAGTTTTAATGTTGACGCACTTTTATTGCACACAATAACACTTAGCACATTTTCTCAGTTAAGTGCATATTCATGACATGTTATACAAGTCGCAACACATAACAAGCAAGCATTCACAAAGCCACAAGCAAATAAGTTGATTTCATGCACAAGTTCATCTTTTACACACATCAGTTAGTTTCCCCGAATTTTCAGCTGTGTTTAGGGAATTTTATAAAATAGTTATAGGTCACTAAAAATTACCAAAATTTACATGACGTGTTAAAAGTTTCCTAGTGCTTGTGTAAAATTTGCAAGTCTAATACCTTATATATTTTGCGTAAAAATCATACAATGGACAGTGGTCTGAATTTTGACGATTCTGCCCCCTATCCACTATATTTATTTAAAAATCTCAGAGTATAGAAACGAGTCGATTCCAGTTGGAGATTCGTAAAGACACTTAAGACCTGCCACTGTATAAATTTCATGAGCTAACTAAAACTATTCGCCCAGATATAAGAAAGAACATACAACACAATTATTGCAGAAAATTCGCAGCTATGACCACTGAAACGAATTAAATGTTTTCACTGACTAAACAAGGTCCAAAAAATATGAAACCAGCGGTTTGAACCGTACTTCAGAGAGGTTCATTTTAGGCTTTTGAAAATCGTATTTCCGTTAGGTTTTGACCCGTTTACAGCCCACTAAAGTCGGCTGTAAACATCCAACAACTTTCTATTTTTGACTTTTAACGTTCAATACAAGTTCTAATAGTTCCGTTAACATGCTTAACGATCACACAACCTATCCATATAAGTTTCTAACAATCGACGGTCGTATTTACCATAATGCCTACCAGTAATAATTAATCTTCAACCAAAACATGAACTTTAGTTACCCGAAACCCGTATTAATACCCTGTATGCCTAACCGACAAATAACCCGAACCACCAAATGCTATGATTACGAAACCGTTAAGAACACGTAACCACGCATAACCAAATATATTTATTCACCACATAACAATCAAAATATACTTATTCATCTACGTACAAGAAAACGTAATACCTAGCACATAACCAAATCAAGTGATCATTAACAACCCTACCCTTCATAACTAACGTATTACCCCAATCCCTAGATCACCCTCAATCGTTATACGCAAAAACCATCATCGACTTTAAGTTATATATATAACAAATCTTTATTAAATCATATACCTAACCGATATCGAAACTGAAGTGGGAGACCGAGAGAAGGTGGGAGAGAGCCGAGAGAGATGCGAGAGAGTGGCGGGTGGAGGTGTCGCACGCCAGGGGAGGGGGTGGTTCCTGCCGTCGCCTTCACTGGTGAGTATTTAGGGTTTATTATTATTATTTTAAATAACACTACATGCATACATATGTATACATATAGAATGAACGAGAGGTGGGCGGTTACTTGGGTGGGGGGCATGAAAATTCACTCATTGAAATTGAATAAGTAAACAATTATATTGGATTCGGTTGGATGGTACTAACAAAATCATGTGCTAATTTTCATTTCTTATTGAATTAACCGATATCGGACATTTATTTTGAATACGAGAATTTTCGCCCGATGGAGGTTTGTTGTTTTTAATATTTTTTATACATAACATGCATATACATATAACCGAAATTAAAGGGGCTATTGGGCTTGGGCAAGTTTAAGCCGAAAGGTTTGGGTTGTTACAGATTAATTGATAAAGAATATCAGAATAACACATAATATAATATTTTTGATTGATTACAAACTTGTTACTGGTGTTCACAAACGTTACAATGAATATGTAGCTTATACCATTTATAGTGTAGAAGGCTAAAAACACTTCAAACCTGTATAATTAATTTTACATCATATTTTTATAAAGCATTAAATACATTAATTAATTTTTAGATCATATTTTATAAAGCATTAAAAGCATTTATTTTCCATTCAACCTTACAAACTCCTTATATTTCCATGTCATCTATGCTTTTTAGATTATTAAGTTTTTATAACCAAATTGTTTTTTTCTTCCTCACAAACTCCTTACGTTTCCATGTCATCTATGCTTTTTAGATTATTAATTTCTTTTATAATCAAATTGTTTTTTCCTTCTAACAAATCAAATCTTTTATACCTAATATAAATTATCTTTCTTGTGTCACGTGCCACGGTTTTTGAGCCTATATATTTTGTCTCCCTTTTGCAAAATTACAGGTTTAATGTGCTTTTGTACAATTATTGAATCAAATTAAATTAAATAGTGTTACTAATGTTTTTTATCTATTCAGTTAGAATTGGGAACCTAGTTGCTGGTGAGGAAAGTGACATAAATAATGCTTCTGTGATTTCTATTTGAATTTTAAAATAAAAAAATAATATCTTCTTGTTTTTTTTTATGATTAGTTGGTTTGCTGAAGTTTCTGTATTGTTTTTTGTTTGTTTTATGTGCTAACGTTGAGGTTTATTACCATTCTTCAACAATTGCCTCAAAATCAACTAAGCTTAGCAGCTCTCTTGATTCCATTATCTATTCTCAGAAATTGTAATTCTAAATCTGTGAATTCAAGCTAATTATTCTAGTAACTAGTGCTAATTTCAGTGAATTTCACGGGACAGGACAAACAATATTGACGAAAACACAACACTAAAAATTTGATTACGGCTTATGGTTAAGGTAAAGAAATGATATTGAGTGGTGTAATACATTTAATTACCTACGTCGACTATCAAAGTTGACTTATAAGGAAAGTCTGTAAACAAATTAATTTTTTTGTTGATTTTTTTATTCTAAGTATAAGGTTATGGAAAAAAATGCTAATTGTTGTTTAATATGTAGAAACTAATTTACACTAAACTTAGAATTAGAAAGTGTAAACATATAATAAATAGTGTTAATACCCATGAACTTCACGGGACAGAAAAAGTAATAGATTGTGAAATAAAAAAATACTAAAAATCTTTTAAAAGTTTAAAATATGACTCAGTATACAGAATGATGTCCCAAATTGTTTAGAAGGATCATGGTGGTAATACTTGATCATGAAAGTCAATAAATAATTTTAACCCTATCCACATTTTTTTACTCTTGAAAGTGCCACATATGCTTGCCCATAAGTGAAAATCGGTTTCCTCAAGAGCAAACCCAACCCTTGAAGATATGGTTAAAAAGGACGTTAGTGAGATAAAGTTTTTGTTAGAGAAGCAAAGTTTTATTTCACAGTGGCTATTACACTTGGGCTCAGCAATATTAAAGCTTTTAGGTATGTAGATCATATATAAGGATTCATACATTAATCGATTTCATTATACAACACGTACAATACATGGGTCTATAATCTAGTTAGTTAAAAGGCGATCAAGAACTTCAAAGTGATAAATAGAAATAGTTAAACCATAACTACCCAAATTTTAGTAGCAAAACCACCTTCATCACCAACATTTGGGTTGCTTCGTGTGCATATTTCTTCTTGATAACAACCTATAAAAACGTAGAAAAGATCATCAATCATGTATAAACATTCAGAACCCCAAATCTTGTGATAAAACAAAGAAAAATCAAGCAAATATACCAATATTAAAGTTCCCATGTTGCCATCAACTGCAATTTCATGTATAAAATCTAAACCCCAACTAACCCACACTCGTTTTGTGAATTTCGCCCAGAGCTTTAGCTAACTAGGCTTCAATCCTTGCGGGTGAGTAATCTCTTTTCCAACAATCAAGCACATGTAAAAGTTAAATCATGTGAGTATAAAATAAAATTTATTATAAATCTAAAGTTAAACGAAGGAAGAAGATGAAGGATCATATGTTGCAAAATTATTTAGATGTTGGGTATGGCTTCATCTTGCAAAAGCCTGAGGTTGATGATAGGATTAGAAAGAACCTACTCTTATCAATTGTAAACTTGTTTGCAACGATCATCCTTAGAGAAATTAACAAACCCTAATATGCAAGAACATAAATTGTTGGTCAGATTGGGGGTTTATGACTGCAAACCATAAAAAATTAATAAAAAAAGGATTAGAAAGAACCTGTTCTAATCAACTGAAAACGTGGTTGCAAAATTGTGGTTAGACAAATCAAACATACCCTAATCTATAGAAACATGAACTATTGGTCAGATTTATTGCGAAAACAAATCGTCCAACTGAGGTGCAATATTTTTCATTTCATGTAAATCAAATCAAATCAAATCACAACCAACCAGTGATACACCAGTGATGTATTGAATAATACATTCATTTATCTTGTAGAGTTTGTATAATTTTAGCGTGTTTTAGTTTCGGTTTGTCAAGAATTTATCTACTTTTAATCCAAACGCATTTTGCATGTCTTGGTTCATGAAAACGGTTGGAAGGATGGGAAAAACGAGCGAAAATGGTGAAAAGAACCGAGCCAGCACGTGAGTGGATCGGAAACGAGAAAACGAAACGCAAAACAAAAATTACAACCCGGTCGCGGGGCGGGACCCGCCCACCTCAACTCTCTCGTGGCCGGCGAGAGAGTAATAGTTATCATCCGGACTTCAACCCGGTCGCGGGGCGTGACCGACAGCTTCAACTCGCTCGCGGCCCGCGAGAGAGCCTTTTAACCAGAAAGTTTCAAAACCAGAAGAAATTGGGACTTGGTTGTTTTAAAAAGACTCATAATCAAAGTTAAACTCATATTGGAACAATCTTGGACGAACTAGGGCATAATTGGAGCACTTTTCTAGAGATTTGGAGCTAGAAGGAGAGGATCCAAGCTGCAAGGATTGTGGTGGTGATCAAGGGAGTTCAAGGCAGGAGTTTGTCACGATTTTATCATACCAATCTTCACCTTTGATTTCCTTGTTTTGCTTGATCATGCTACCTTGTTATCAACTTTGTTTAATTTGCTTTTCAAACATGTTTTTAGGCTAGATCTTATTCAGTTGCCTAGGTTTTGGATGATGGATTTTACGAAACTTTGATTTGATTTAATTTAATTTATGGTTTGATTGTTTAATTGGTAAAGGTCACAACTTTAATTATCTAGTTTAGAGTATTTGCATGATCTTGTTTGTTTTGTGATTATTTGACTGTTTTGCATAAACTTAGGTGGATGTCTTCCATAGAATAGGTTTATGATACTTTTCGTGCTCTTAGGAATTCGTGAAGTTGTCGGTAAAATTGGCCAATAAAACCGGGGAAACAATTGAATTAACCATAAAATCAAACTTGTCATTATACCTAACTTGTTTATTGAGAAGTTACAATTAGTTGGCTGAATTAATTTGGTAAATTGTTATGTTAGGGTTTTGAGAGATTCTCAAGTCTAATTTCCTTGTCATAATTGAGTCACTTAATCTAAACTAGAAATTGTAGTTGGTCTAAGTTAATTATTGAGAGGTAATTAATAATTAGACACTTTACTGATTTAAAAAGATAACTGAAAAGGAATCTTTAGGACCGGTAAACAAACAAAAAGGATAGGTTATTATAGGTGTCTTTCTGAGAAGGGTCGGGGCCCTATTTGATAAACCTAAACTTTAATATATTAAGATCCTGGTAAAATATTCAACCTGATTAATTATTATTAAATTAAAGGAGTCGTAGTCTAAAAATCCAACCTAGGTAACTAGTTCATTATCTCTTGATTAAAATCCTAAAAATTCCCTAGAAGTTCATAGTTTGGTCATTCCAATTTAGTAGTTTTATCAAATGATGATTTAGATTTATTAGTAACCCCCCCCCTTTAAAATATACATAGTGTGTAATCGAGTCTAAATTAGTAGTCATAGTAATTAGAGAGTCGTGTGGGTTCGATAATCCGGACTTGCTTAATACTATTCTACAATTGATCGGTCCACTTGCCGGTTAGTAGTTTAGTATAGTTTATGAGTCTAGAGTATAATTTGAGTCTTGAATTAGGATAATTTGAGTTGTTTTTAATTAACTACTTTTAGAACATCAAGTTTTTGGCGTTGTTGCCGGGGAATCTCTCATTGGCGATTGCGTTGATTACTCGATTTAGGCTTCTCTTTTACACTTGTGTTTAATTTGTACTCGTTTGTGTCGTAGGAGTCTAAGTTGTTTAATTAGTTTAATATTTACTTTTGTATATATTTGAATTATTTGTGCTAACTTCTCGTGTTTGTCGTGTTTTCGATTTAGTGGATGCCCCACACGCTTCGCAAGGACCTCCGCCTAAGCCGCCGACGGATACGCCATTCTCTCCCGCACCAAAGGTAGGTGATTCTTCCTCAACTTTTTCAAGTTCATCCCATTCCTTTGTACTGCCCGACTTTGATTTTACACCTAAACCTTCACCACCCGGTTCCCCATCACCCCGTGTAGTCCATAGAAACGTAAGCACACCACCACCACCCAACTTCCACATGGCTAATAATAATCAGACCGTATACCAACAGGCCACCACCGGCTTCACCGGTGCGAACTCACCCATTACCTTACCTCCCATGAACAATGACCGAGCCTGGCAAATCCCTTCCTACATCATGACCGCCATCACTAACTCTTGCCAATTCCACGGTCATGATGATGAGGATGCGCCCGCACATATCAACCGCCTTACCCGTCTATGTCATACATTCAATATGGAGGGTGCGGGCAATGATGCCCATTTTCTCCAAGTCTTTCCGTTCTCTCTCGGGGGTCGGGCCGCCATCTGGCTTGACTCCCAACCACCCGGTACTTTTTCTACTTGGGCTTCTCTACGGGATGCTTTCCTTAAGAAATACTTTCCACCCGCTAAAGCATCCCGCCTTCGTGACCAGATCCATTCCTTCTTAATGGAGCCTGACGAGCCCTACCATCTAGCTTGGGGGCGGTTCGAAACTCTAGTATCCTGTTGCTCCCAACATGGTCTATCAGACTGGGCGCTTGTAGAGAAATTCTACAACGGTCTCACCCCTAAGACCCGTGCTCGATTCGACACCTTTGCTGATGGCCACCTGATGGGAAAGAAAACAGTAGCCAAGTGCAATGACCTTTTCGAGAACTTTGCCCATTCTGATGTCGATTACAGCACTACCGGCAGGAATTCAATTCCTGTTTCTCATACACCTTCGGTTAACCGGGGTCTACACCAAGTTAGCTTGGAAACTACGATAGCTGCTGCTCTAGATAGCTTCAAGAGGGAGGTCACGAAGGAGATACAGGAATTGAAGAAGAAGGTAGACATGTGTGAGGTGTGTAGAGGGGGTCATGAGACGTTAGAGTGTCCCATGCTCACTATCGAGCAAGTCGAGTTTATCACCGTCAGAGCCGAGGTCCTACGAATCCCTTTAATAATAATACTTCCAATTATAGCCCAAACTGGCGAAATAATAATAATAATAATAATAATAATAATAATAATAATAATAATAATAATAATAATAATAATAATCGATCTTCCGGTAACCCCCTGGTTTCCAATCAGGCTCCTATCAGAACAGGGGGTAGGGTCACTACAATAGTGGAGGGTCATGTCATACTAGTCAGTTTAGTGGAGGGGGTTCAAATCAGGAGGGTCAGAATAGGAGTGGAGGGTCAGGAGGTAGTCTAGATAGGATCGAAGAGTTGTTATCTCAATTAGTTGTCAAAGATCAGGCTACTCAGAAAACTCTCACGGAACATGATCTGCTCTTGAAAAATTAACAGTCCATGCTCTTAGATCTGCAGAGGTCGGTCGGTAGTATCGCTAAGCAGCTGCAAGAGCAGCCACATGGCCAGTTCGCGGGTAATACCCAACCCAACCCTGCGAACCAACACGCGAAAGCAATTACTACGCCTAGTGGTAGGACTCTGAAGGAGGAAGGTAGAGAGGGTGTAGAGGTAGAGGAGCGAGATGAAGAGGTAGATGAGGAAATCGAGATGGAGGCTCCACCCAGGGTGCACACCAGGTTAGACCCAGCAAGTATCGCACCAGCTAGTGGACCTTTAGTTGAGAGTAGGGGAGAGAGAAAACCGGTAGAGGTTAGGCCGTCACCGATCGTAGACACTTCACGCCTACCTTACCCAGCACGTTTGAAACAGCAAAAATATTCCAAGGAATACGGGAATTTCCTTGACATGTTTACTCAGTTAAAAATCAATCTCCCGTTTATCGAGGCCCTCCAGCATATGCCTAAATATGCTAAGTTTTTAAAAGACCTTTAAAAACGTAAAGATAGGCTGGGGGAGCTTTCGAATGTCCCGTTGACTAGAGGATGTTCCGTCGTGGTTTTAAACAAGTTGCCCGAGAAACTGACTGATCTGGGTATCTTCACGATTCCATGCTTATTCGGCGGCTCCATTGCTCCAGCTCATGCTCTAGCCGATATCGGGGCGAGCATAAATCTGATGCCTTTCTCACTATACGAGCGTTTAGGTTTAGGGGAGCTCACCCCTACTCGTATGTCTTTGTCGTTAGCCGATAGGTCGGTTAAGTACCCGAGGGGAATCGTTGAGAACTTGTTGGTTAAAGTTGATAGATTTGTCTTTCCTGTAGAATTTGTCATCCTCGATATGGAGGCTGACGAGAAGGTTCCCATCATCTTAGGTCACCCATTTCTGCGCACCGCGAAAGCGCTCATCGATGTTCATGATGGGAAAATCACCCTTCGAGTCGGGATGAGAAACGTCACGTTCGAAATCTTAAGGTCGATGCAACACCCGAGTGGTGGCGACAACGATAGTGGCCCTTGTCACTCCGTATACTTCCTGAACTCATTCATTTCATGTGTTGATCACTGTTTAGACTATATTAGCGGAGCCGACTTAACGAATGAGAGTTTAGTAACCGAGGAGAGTGATAGTGAGGATATAGGGGACGATTTCTTAGAGATTCCCAAGATCCTAGATTTCTGTGAGGTGAGTGCAGCTACCGAGAGCACATCATTGTCGTCACCAGCAACCGTAGAACTTAAGGTCCTCCCTTCTCGTTTAGAATATGCGTTCCTAGGTGAATATTCGAGCTTACCCGTGATCATTTCTTCGAAATTGTCAACGGAGGAGAAGGAGCGTTTAATCAAGGTCCTAAAGTCAAATAAGGAGGCCATCGCATGGAAACTGTCTGATATCAAGGGGATTAGCCCTACCTTCTCTACTCATAGGATCCTCATGGAGGACGTCTTTAAGCCAGTAGTGCAGCCACAACGCCGTCTGAACCCGAACATGCAAGAAGTTGTAAAGAAAGAGGTGCTTAAGCTGATGGAGGCTGGTCTCATCTATCCGATCTCCGATTCCGCATGGGTAAGCCCCACTCAGGTGGTTCCCAAGAAGGGGGAATGACAGTGGTTATGAACGAGAAGAAGGAGCTTATCCCATCGCGAACAGTCACGGGCTGGGGGTGTACATAAACTATCGTAAATTAAACGACACCACCCGCAAGGACCACTTCCCGCTCCCGTTCATCGATCAGATGTTGGAGTGACTCCGGGACAGCAATTTTATTGCTTTCTTGACGGATTCTCATGCTACTTTCAGATCCCGATTGCTCCCGAGGATCAAGAAAAGACAACCTTCACATGCCCGTATGGTACTTATGCGTATCGCCGCATGCCGTTCGAGTTATGTAACGCTCCGGCTACTTTCCAGCGATGCATGGTAGCTATCTTTCAGGACATGATCGAGACCTCCATGGAGGTTTTCATGGACGACTTCTCTTTCTATGGAAACACCTTTGATCAATGTCTTACTCACTTAGATGCGATGATGAAACGGTGTGTCGAGACGAGACTCATGCTCAACTGGGAGAAATGTCACTTTATGGTGACAGAGGGCATAGTGCTGGTGCACAAGATCTCGCGAGTAGGCATAGAGGTCGATCGGGTGAAAATAGATACTATCAGCAGACTCCCCCCACCGACTAGCGTCAAGTCTATCCGTAGCTTTCTCGGTCATGCGGGCTTCAACCGACGGTTTATTCGAGATTTTTCAAAGATTACCCGCCCCATGACTTGACTTCTCGAGAAAGATGTACCCTTCGTCTTCGATGACGACTGCTTGAAAGCTTTCACGATCCTTAAGGAGAAACTAGTGAGTGCTCCTATCCTCGTCTCACCCAACTGGAACTTGCCCTTCGAGCTCATGTGTGATGCGAGCGATTATGTTGTAGGCGCCGTTTTGGGTCAGCGATGGGAGAAACATTTCCACCCTATTTACTACGCTAGTAAAACCCTCAATGACTCACATGATAACTACACCACTACAGAGAAGGAGCTTTTAGCAGTGGTATTCGCGTTTGATAAATTCCACTCCTACCTTATCCTATCCAAGACCATCGTCTTTACGGACCATTCGGCTCTGCGGTTCCTTTTCCAAAAGAAGGACGCAAAGCCTCGTCTCATTCGGTGGATTCTCTTGCTTTCTGAGTTCGACGTAGAGATTAGAGATAAGAAGGGAGCAGAGAATGTGGCCGCTGACCATCTATCCCAAATAGAGGATCCTAGCAGAGAAGAAATCAGGGAAGAAGAGATCGGTGATAGATTCCCACGAGTCAGTAGAGTTTGTGATAACGGAGAAGGAGGGAATGTCGTGGTTTTCCGACTTCACGAATTATCGAGCGAATGGAGTGGTACTGAAGGTGATGACCACGCAGCAAAAGAAGAAATTCTTTCACGATGTCAAGCGTTATATCTGAGACGACCCATTTCTATTTCGGGTAGGGGGAGATAGAATTCTGAGGCGCTGTGTGAGTATAGAAGAGGGGACGGAGATTTTGAGGCACATGCACGAGGACTGACAGGAGGTCATCATGGTTCGCACGTCACCGCACAGAAGGTTTTCGATTGCGGTTTTTATTGGCCATCAGTTGTGAAAGACGCTCTATAGTTTGTGAAGACGTGTGATCATTGCCAGCGCACCGGCAGCATCTCATCTAAGGACGAGATGCCCCAACATCCGATCCAGATTCTTGAAGTTTTTTATGTTTGGGGGATTGACTTCATGGGACCGTTTCCCGTCTCTAGCGGGAACCGGTACATCCTTGTGGCTATTGACTATGTTTCCAAGTGGGTTGAAGCTCAAGCTTTACCCACAAATGATGCCCGAGTGTTGGTGAGAGTCTTGAATGTCACACCCCGACCCGCAGCGGAAAAGGTGATCGGGGCATGATTGGGTTATCATCAAAGCTCATGACATTTATTTTAACGTTTCATATTCATTAATACACTTTAATGGAAAATTACAATCAATATTACAACATGTCCTAAATATCAATCTAGGCTTCATTGTTTTCTTCTAAGGCATTTCCTATGTTTTCCTTGCTTCATCCTGTTCACCTGTATCATGTGTAAAAAGGGTTTTTTTTGGATCAACAAAAAGTTGGCGAGTGAATCCTATGGAAAACATTTGAACAAGTTTATTTAATTGATTATGAAATAAAGTGCACAACCACACATGAGTAAAAATAGATGTAAACTTATTCTTAAATCAATTTAATATTAAACAATACACACATGAACAATAATGGATCGTTTAGAGGCACGCGTTGCTCAACTCGTCTCTCACGAGGAACTGATGGGCCTAATGAATGAATTGCATAAACATGATAATATGAAAGACATAACTACAAACAATATAAACTCAATAATACACACATGAACAATAATGGATTGGTTTTGAGGCACGCGTTGCTCAACTCGTCTCTCACGAGGAACTGATGGGCTTAATGAATGAATTTCATATAAGTTGACAAAATGAAATACATAATCACAACAATATAAACAATCTAAGTTTAGATCACGATATGGTATGGCACAAGTTTAAATAAACGAGTTAATTATTTTGTGACACATGACACACCCCAAAACGTGTAATTAAAAAGGGGGAGTTGTAAGATTCACTCACAGTGGGTGCGTTCGGTTGATGATGTTGAATGCACGCGAAGTGGTTTTAACCACGAGTGAAATTAACCTAGATAAATAGCATTATGGTTTGGTAAGTAAACGGATTTTATTAATCCATTTTAGTAGGATTGTTGGGTGTATTTTTGTGAGTTTAAGGCTATTTTCTAACCTTAAAAATGTTATTTTTAAGTATTTTTAATTGATTTTTAATAAATAAATAAAAATAATAAAAAAAGTTGACTTTTTTGACCGTTGACCGTTGACCTTGACTGTTTGACCGGTTCGTATGCGTGTAAGTGTGCGCTGAGTGAGGCTCGAACCCGAGACCTCCCGTACGCGTGCACGCAGCTCTACCAACTGAGCTACGTGTCTAACCCGAAATATTTCTGTTTTTAATTATATTTATATATTAATTAGATTAATCCGAAAATCAATTTATTTCTAAAAAGATTTTACTGAATCGGACCGGTGCGCTCCACAGGTCTCGAACCCGGGACCTGTGGGTTGAGTTAACACACAGTCCACCGCTGGACTGTGTGTCTAACTTGTTAAATAATCCGATTTATATTATACTTATGAACAAACTTCATTATTTCATTTCTGCCTTATTTTAAAAAGTAGATAATTGTCTGAATCGGTGCAGTAGACCGGACTCGAACTCGTGACGTGTGTTTAAACATTCACACAGTCCACCACTGGACTGTGTGTCTAACTTGGTTATTATTCCGGTTATTAATAAACTTAACATGTACAGCGGTTACTCCGGTTCGGTTAACAAAAAAAAAAGACATTTTTATTAAGGCAGCATGCGTGGGACAAGATTCGGACTCGAGACGTTTACGTGTTTATTGTGCACACAGTCCACCGCTGGACTGTGTGTCTAACCCGAGTTATATCTTGATTTATAATAAACTTAAACATTACAGAAACTTCGTCTTCTTCGTTGATTTTAACCAGAATCGGAAGTCCGACTGGTTCGATGTTTTAATCATGTTCGTTAGCGTGTTTCAGTTAATTACATGTGAGATATAAATAAAAAGAAAGAAAAATTAGGCGTAAAGTATACCGACTGGACTCCTCTGTTTCTCCGGCAGAACTCCGACGACAACAAAAGATTCTGGCGTCGTGTGTCTTGCAGCAGAGAGTCTTCAGCAAGCTTGAAAAGGATGTGGGTGACTTCGGTATAAGCTCAGAGGGTTTAGTAAGGCTCAGAAGTGGAGGGTTCGGTTTTCCGGCGATGTGCAGAAATTTTCCGGCGAGTGGAATTACGTCGGGTAAAGGTGCGGTTTTGAGCGAAAAAGCTTGCAGAGGTTTGAGGGGGATTTATAAGGCAAGTCGTCGATGAATTTGGTCCGATTTCCGACTTGATTCAAAGTCATTACGTTTTCTGGCGGTTATAGCTTGTGTCGCGGGTTCAGGCGTCGGTTATAACCGATGTAGTGTTTAAGGTTTACGTTATAACTGAAGTAACCGTCCAATCTCGCGAGATCGCCGGGATTTCCGACGACTGCATTTAGGCGCGCCGATTTCGTATTCGGAAAACATGTTATGAATTAATTGATTCTAATAATTAACAAGAATCATCAGTGGCGCAGTGGTTGAGTGTGTGTGCGATAAGGCTGTTGACCCGGCTGACTGACCCGGGTTCGAAACCCGGCAGAACCATTATATTTTTATTTCATTATTTTTAACAATTTTTCAAAAACAAATTATATATTCCAATATAATAATTAATTATGTATCGTTTAAAATTAATTTGGGCATTAAATACGCCACGAAATTTTAAACTGATTGTTCGGTTAATAAACGGAGCGGGTTTGGTAAAATCCGTTTTTGAGGGATGTTACATTGAAGAAATTGTTCACCCGTTTTAGTACCCCCACAAGCTATTATCAGTGACTGTGGCACGTACTTCTGCAATGCCGTTATGGAAAAGGCATTGGCGCGCTACGGTGTCACTCACCGCCTCTCCACCGCTTATCATCCTCAGACTAGCGGCCAAGTGGAGAACCAAATAGGGGTAAAACGGATCCTTGAGAAGACGGTAGGCAAAAGTCGAAAGGACTGGCCCGACAAGTTGGACGATGCTTTATGGGCGTTTCGCACCGCCTATAAATCGATAGGCACCACGCCCTTCATGATCATTTACGGTAAAGCCTTCCATCTCCCGGTCGAATTAGAGCATAGGGCATTGTGGGCATTGAAGATCGTGAATTTAGACCTCACCAAAGCTGCCAAGCGACGATTCTTTCAAATTCACGAGTTGGAGGCACTTCGGGACGCGGCGTATGAGCGGTCATGGAGCTTGAAGGAGAAAACCAAGGCGCTGCACGATAGGAGATTGAAGAATGTGAAAGAGTTTCAAATCGGCGACAAAGTGCTTCTATATAATTCGCAATTGAAACTGTTTGCAGGCAAACTGAAATCAAAATGGTCCGGCCCGTATGTGGTCAATGAGGTATTCCCGTATGGAACTATCGAGCTGAAAGATGAAGCTGACGGAGGGACATGGAAGGTCAACGGGCATCGCTTAAAACATTACTTAGGAGGACCGCTAGATCCCACCGATACGGAGACAACTCCTCTCGAAGTTCCACCTCATACCCGTAGGTTCTTGGGTTTTCGGCCCGAGTGTAGAGTATGTACAGTTTGGTAGTTAATGGCATTTCGTGTTTTTATTTCATTCATGTTTCGTATTTGTGTGTGTTTGTGTATGGGTCGGTTTAGTTGGTTTTTGCAGGTCATATCACGCTTCATGGAGGGAGAGCGGAAAATTGCAGCTACGTTTGCTATATTCCGTAAAGCGAGGATGGTTCCGTAAGAGAAAATAGCCAACATTAATGTTCAAAATAATTGGCATGAAACTAAAATAATTGGCACAAGCCTCCTCGGTCGCGGCCCACGAGACCAACAATTGTCCGGAATCACCCTCGGTCGCGGGGCACGAGAGACTTAGCAGTCTCTCTCGCGGCCCGCGAGTGACCATATCTGCACATAAAAAAACCCTAGCCTCCATTTTACACATATTTTCCCACTTCCTTCACCATTTCCCTTACGGCTACAACTCCATTTTCACCAAAAATTTGCCATTTCTAGCCCAAATTCACTGAAATCTCCCACATTTTCTTCATTACATCAATCCTAACTCGTCTTTAAGTGATTCCATCCGGTTTTCCCCTTTTCAACCGTGCATTTCACCGTTTTTTCAATTCTTCAATTTTTTGTGCACTAGTCCTACAGATCTACACCAAGGGTGCTTTTTCGCAACTTTTATGCTTACATTCTTTATCATATATCTCGTTGTTGCGTTTATTTTGATGTTTGATACAATGCTAGTTGCTTGTTCGGTTAAGTGCGGGTTGGGTTCAACTGGGTTTGACTTGAGTTTTGATAGTGGTACTGGTTACATTTTGTGGGTAGATTAAGTACATGCAGGGTGTCCTTAGCGGGTTTGGTGCGGTCCAACATTGAGTGTGGGGATGAGGCTTGGCTAACTTTGTTACCAAAAATCCGATTTTTAAGATCGTCAACCGTTTTTTCTGTCATGATTCAAACTGTTTTATCTTTAACTGTACACTCAATGTGGGCTCGTATCTCGGCACTTCGGTTTAATTGAGGACAATTAAAGTGCCAACAGGGGGTAGTTGTCTGATTTTTTATACGTTTTTCGGGGGGTTAGTAACATCTGAATGGTCATGCATATAAGATTCGGTCTCGCCCGTACTCAATCTCCATTCGGGCGAGATTCGGTTTTCATTAAATCAATAATGTGACACCCTTTTCAAATGTATCTTAAATTATGAGGTAAATTATTTATCTGTTGCAGACCATCACCGCGAATGAAATGCTATACGGTCATTTGTTTTATGTGGTTACTTTCTTTCTAATGTTATACTTGTCTTACTTGTGCTTTATGCAGATGTCAGGAGAGGGTAGTTCGAGCAGGGTTGGAAGGAAGAGAAGGGGACCAACGCCTCGTCAGAGAGGTGACCCCACCGATGCACCACAACAACCTTCATACTTCGGCAGACGCAGAATTAGATATCGGGGAGAAGGTGTTCCCCACGGGCAAAGTACGCTAATTGTGGACAGTCCTCTTTTGCAGTTTGATCTAGACTCCCACGAGTGGGAGAGGTTTTTGTAACATCCGTCGAAAAACGGGTTTTCAAAACCCGCTTCGTTTATTAACCGAACAATCAGTTTTAAACTTTTGTTGTTTATTTATGACTTATTTTAATTTTAAACGATACATAATTAATAAACAAATTAGAAGTTATAAATTATAATTGTTAAAAAATAAAAATAAATTAATTAAAAAGAAAAACCGGCTGCCGGGACTCGAACCCGGGTCAGCCGGAAATCCACAAGTCTTAACTCTCACACATCCAACCACTCCGCCACTTTGGTTATTTGATAACATATCGAAACAATTAATTCAAATAATAAAACACGGAAATCAAATCCAGTCAAAGTCGCGCCCAAATTCGCAGTCGTCGGAAATCCCGACGATTTCGCCGATAATTGACGGTTTCTTCTAATTTAACCGAAGAATTAACCTCAACGTCGGTTATAACCGATGTCTGAACCCGCGACATCAGTCGTAACCGCCGGAGAACGGCTGACCATGAATCAAGACTGAAATCAGACCCCATGCGTCTCGATTCTTCCCTATAAATTCACCCACAATTCACTGGTAGCCTTTTCGCTCAAAATCGCACCTTTTCTCGACGAAATTTCACTCGTCGGAAATATCCTGCCATCACCGGAAGTTCGCCGGAAAACCGAGACTCACATCCACACGGTAATTCCCTCGACTCTTTCTGTTTCAATCCATTGTTAGACTGTTACTAACACAAATCCACCATCCAGAATCAATCCCAGACGACGTTGTCGGAATTCCTGCCTTCGCCGGAAAACTTCTGAAACTTTCAGAATTACGCTGAGAGCCGGTATGATCATTCAAACTTCTGTTAATCTTTGTTTAAGTACCTCAATTTCATAACTAATCGAACAGAACTGTTAATTGATTCTAACAGCCGAAGTTCGCTATCAGAGCCGACGGACCTTTGCCGGAGTTCTGTGAAAGACACGGATCGGTACCTCCTATCCCCAAACTCTCTCCATTCATTACCTTTCAATTACTTATAATGTTTGATAATCAAATTAGACATAAATCAGTCAAGTTATCACTGTCTGTGTTCTTGAGCGAAGAAGACGAAGACGGGTTATAATATAAGATTAATTAAAATCAGTTTTATGAACGGGTTAGACACACAGTCCAGCGGTGGACTGTGTGCAAACAAATACACATACGTCGCAAGTTCGATTCCTGTCCCAACCTTACTCTCTTGAAATAAAAATGCATTTTTAACTGAACCTGGTTAACTCACAAAATCATGTTAAGTATAATAAAAACCGGATTATTAACCAGGTTAGACACACAGTCCAGCGGTGGACTGTGTGCAGGTTAACCCACAGGTCCAGGGTTCGAGACCTGTGGTCAGCACCAGTTCGATACATTTAAAATCCTTTTTAAAAATAAATAATTGCTGGATAAATCTAAATAGTATATAAGTATAATTAAAAACGGAATTATTTCGGGTTAGACACGTAGCTCAGTTGGTAGAGCTGCGTGCACGCGTACAGGAGGTCACGGGTTCGAGTCTCACCCAGCGCACAGACCGGACCGGTCAACGGTCAACGGTCAACGGTCATGGTCAAAAGTCAACAATTTTTATTATTTTTATTTATTTAATTAATTTAAAAATCAATTAAAAATACTGAAAAGTAACGTTTTTAAAGTTAGAAAATAGCCTTAAACTCACAAAAATATATCCGAAAATCCTATTAAAATAGTTAATAAAATCCACATACTTACCGTACCTTTTCATTATTAATTAGGTTAGTTATTCCTCGTCGATCAATCCTCTAAACTCGTGCGCATTCAACACCTTCAAACAAAGGCACCCAAGGTGAGTGAATCTCTACCAATTCCCCGTTTTAATCACATTTTGGGGTGTATCATGTGTCGCTATTTATTTATTATAATTAAACACTTGTGCGTCCATCATGTTCATGATCAAATGTGCATTCAATATGTATCAGTTGTTTGTGTGGTTGAAGTTTAGATTTAATTTATCATTTTCAGTACATACATTTCATAGGCCGCCGCTCCCCATTACCTATGAGCGTGAGCTGTTCCCCATTACCTATGAGCGTGAACCAGGCGTTGCCAACATAAGATCGGCTCCGTTTGATTGAGCCTTGATCTCACATACATTAGCATAAGCCGTCCGTTCCCCATTACCTATGAGAGTGAACGGGACGTTGCCAACATATACATTGTCATTCCTATTACATACTTAAGCAAGGTGGTTTGTGATCGTTATGTTTACATACATTTGTTCATATATGATTATTGCACAATTTTCCTAAATTAATTACAATAATGAATCAATAACAAATGTTTTTAACAAGGTTCACTCGCCAACTTTTGTTGACCCAAAATTTCCCATTTTTACACATGATACAGGTGATCAAGTTGAAGCAAGAAACATATAGGGCGGCTTAGAAGAATAAACCAGTTTAGATTATGGATTGTTTTAGTTAATTTTTCCTTTCCTTGTATTGTATGAATTTGACTTGGAACTTTGAGATGTAATTTGACTATAATAAATATGAAACATATTAGTAAACATCATGAGCTTTGGTGATAACCCAATTATGCCCCGACTCTTATTCCGCTGCGGGTCGGGGTGTGACAGTTTTCAAATCTGGTCACCTGTGAGTTGCTACCCTACATGAGAATTGATTGGGATATGATGGATAATTTGGGTCAGAGGGGTCGGATTGAACAGTTAAAGGGGATAAGTTCCGAAGGGTGCTAGACTGCGGAGCGAGACAATACAAGGAGATCACTTATGAGTTTCACTCCACATTCGAATACCAACAGGGGAAGTTCAACGAGAATGATGCGGTCTCGTTTTCCTTGGGGAGGCAAGTTTTTGAGATGACAATCCCACAGTTTGCGATGGCCTCGCAAATTTACTCGGAAAAAGAGGTTCAGTCACCGAACTTCGCCACGAGCCTTCAGGGGGTCTTCAAAAGGAGGCACCCCCATAGTGTCCAGACAGACGAGCTCGCCAGATTTTGGGGTACCATCTCTTCTGCCCCGTACTCAAACAACATGGTGGCGAGTGATATTACCGATCCCATTCACTGGTTTCTCCATAAGATTCTTGCCGCTACGATGGTTGGAAGAGGGCAAGGGACAATAAGGTCAACCAGGTGAGTTTGTTTTGTCTGATGTGTATAGTAGAGGGACGGCCGGCACACCTGGCCACAATATGTGCATTGTCGATGAAGCGACTGTGGAGGGGGCCCGGGGTAAGGGTTTATTACGGGTCCTTGATTACCTGTTTGGCCGAGAGCCTAGGGGTGTTCGACAGATATCCCCAGGACAGAATGAAAGAAGGCCTCGCCCCTGTGTCATGAGCATCAGAGACCTCCATGCTGCCGGAATTCTTACAACCCAAGAGCCTGTTAGCTGGATACCAGTCCGCCAGGGACCTCAAGTGCAACCGCTTCCCGGGTCTGAAGTTGCATCTTCTATGCAGGCGGGCATCCCTATTCGATATCAGCGGCTACTTACGCGCCAGGAATTGCCAGGACGACAGTATCCTCTTCGGGAGCCTCGTCCGGACCCACTGACTTTAGATTCTCTTTATGACAGGATGGAGACTGGGTTCGGGGATTTGCGAGGTTATGTGGACCAGCAGTTTGGCGGGGTTCGCCAGACCATGTTAGAGAGTAGGCGCATGCACGAGGCTAGCCAGAGGAGGCTAGAAGATGGGATGCGATACATGATGCAGAATCTGAATATGGGAATCCCGTCTTACTTTCAGCATCCAGGCGGTTAGGCAGGTTCAAGCAAGTTTGTGGGGATGGAGGACGTGCAGCCGTACAAGGTATTTGAAGCGTCTGAAGTGTCTGAAGAGGATGATTGAAGCAGCCGAGGATCTTTGTCTTTATTTTTTTCTTTTCTGCTGTTTTAATTTATTGATGGTCTGTACTTTTAAACAATTTACTTTGGGGTTGGTGTTGGTTGGTTTGGGTATGTGTTGAACAATCTTGCAAAACAATTTATTTATCTTGCGTTATCATTATTATGTTTTTTAAGTGCATGATGCTAGGTCGGTGTTGTATGTTGTTCCGTTCGCATGAGAGCTTTGAGAGTGGTACATTAAGCGTGTTCGGTTTGGAGAGCACGAGTGGTTTGACTGGCACATCGACAGTCTTTCACTAACAGCTAAGTCGTCCCCTTTTTGTATTTTATTTTTCTTTCTTTATTTGGTTTGGTCTTATTTTGAGTAGTGGTTGTCTCGTCCTTGCATTGGGGACAATGCAAAACTTTAAGTGTGGGGATGAGATAGTTAGAGTAGAGTGAGTGGTGGTCAAGTAAAAAAAATCCGAAAATGTCTTTTGAAAAAGAAGTTTGCAGGAATTTAAACGGAAAATGATAGAAAAATTGAATTTTTATTCGGTTTCAAATAATAATAATAATATGAGAAATAAAGGGGTGAGTTTGTGTCTAACTTGGGATATGTGAGTAGGCTCGATTCAGTTCTTATTTTCTTTGCGCTTAATATATCTTAATTGTCGGTCTACTAGTGGGTACTCATCTAGGAGAAATGGGAAACTGAAACCGCCAAAAATAGTATAAGGAATGTCGTTATAAGATAAAATATTTAGAATTTTTAATCATGTAAAAAGAAGGAAAAAAATAGAAAAATGAGCTTGATTGAAAAGTAAACGGAGGCCTATGGAATCCCCATGGGGATGGTGACTCTGATCGAGAATCCCTCAAGGATTAGTTGAAATTTTAAATATCGAAGGCCACGTTGTCGCTCTCGGGGATGGTGACTCTGGTTGAGACAGCCACTAGGTTAGATATGCAAAAAGAAATCCTCAAATGGAAAAAAAGAGAGAAAAACAAAATTGCTTGATTTTAAATTCTTTATATTTTGATATAAAACGGTTAGGAAAGGGGGTTTAAATAATTTGTTCCTTTTGTTTCATAAGCTTGAGGTGGGATTCGGGATACTGTGGACTCTAGTGTGAGACCCTAGGTGGATTAACCGCACTTAAATTAAATTTATATGATAAGAGGTTTGAACCGAATTTTGAGTTTAAGTGGATCCAATACTTGCAATCGCGGTTAACATAAATCTTGTTCCCTTATAAAAATAATCGTGATTTTTTAAATCGAGTAATTGTTTGGTTATGATTCCGTTTATGCACACAATTCTTTTTCGAGGGCGAAAAAAGAGTAAGTGTGGGGATATTTGATGTATTGAATAATACATTAATTTATCTTGTAGAGTTTGTATAATTTTAGCGCGTTTTCATTTCGGTTTGTTAAGAATTTATCTACTTTTAATCCAAACGCGTTTTGCAGGTCTTGGTTCGTGAAAACGGTTGGAAGGATGGGAAAAACGAGCGAAAATGGTGAAAAGAACCGAGCCGGGACGTCAGTGGATCAGAAACGAGAAACAAAACGCAAAACAGGAATTACAACCCGGTCGCGGGGCGCGACCGGCACACCTCAACTCTCTCGTGGGCGGCGAGAGAGTAATAGTTATCATCCGGACTTCAACCTGGTCGCGGGGCGCGACCGACAGCTTCAACTCGCTCGCGGCCCGCGAGAGAGCCTTTTATCCAGAAAGTTTCAAAACCAGAAGAAATTGGGACTTGGTTGTTTTAAAAAGACTCATAATCAAAGTTAAACTCATATTGGAACAATCTTGGACGAACAAGGGCATAACTGGAGCACTTTTCTAGAGATTTGGAGCTAGAAGGAGGAGATCCAAGCTGCAAGGATTGTGGTGGTGATCAAGGGAGTTCAAGGCAGGAGTTTGTCATGGTTTTATCATACCAATCTTCACCTTTGATTTCCTTGTTTTACTTGATCATGCTACCTTGTTATCAACTTTGTTTAATTTGCTTTTCAAACATGTTTTTAGGCTAGATCTTATACAGTTGCCTAGGTTTTGGATGATGGATTTTATGAAACTTTGATTTGATTTAATTTAATTTATGGTTTGAATGTTTAATTGGTAAAGGTCACAACTTTAATTATCTAGTTTAGAGTATTTGCATGATCTTGTTTGTTTTGTGATTATTTGACTGTTTTGCATGAACTTAGGTGGATGTCTTCCATAGAATAGGTTTATGTTACTTTTTGTGTTCTTAAGAATTCGTGAATTTGTCAGTAAAATTGGCCAATAAAACCGGGGAAACAATTGAATTAACCATAAAATCAAACTTGTCATTATACTTAACATGTTTATTGAGAAGTTACAATTATTTGGCTGAATTAACTTGGTAAATTGTTAGGTTAGGGTTTTCAGAGATTCCCAAGTCTAATTTCCTTGTCATAATTGAGTCAGTTAATCTAAACTAGAAATTGTAGTTGGTCTAGGTTAATGATTGAGAGGTAATTAATAATTAGACACTTTACTGATTTAAAAAGATAACTGAAAAGGAATCTTTAGGACCGGTAAACAAATAAAAAGGATAGGTTATTATAGGTGTCTTCCTGAGAAGGGTCGGGGTCCTATTTGATAAACCTAAACTTTAATATATAAAGATCCCGATAACATATTCAACCTGATTAATTATTATTAAATTGAAGGAGTAGTAGTCTAAAAATCCAACCTAGGTAACTAGTTCATTATCTCTTGATTAAAATCCTAAAAATTCCCTAGAAGTTCGTAGTTTGGTCATTCCAATTTAGTAGTTTTAGTTAAATTGATACTTTAGATTTATTAGTAAACCCCCCCTCCCCCCTTTAAAATATACATAGTGTGTAATCGAGTCTAAATTAGTAGTCATAGTAATTAGAGAGTCCTGTGGGTTCGATAATCCGGACTTGCTTAATACTATTTACAATTGATCGATCCACTTGCCGGTAGTAGTTTAGTATAGTTTAGGAGTCTAGAGTATAATTTGAGTCTAGAATTAGGATAATTTGAGTTGTTTTAAATTAACTATTTTTAGAACATCAACCAGTATTCAAACCCTAATTTGTTCAATAGTCTTTAAACTCAAGAATCGAGGAACTTTTAAGCTAAGATTTCTTACCAATTGAACCCTAGCCGCTGATGATTTGAATTGACGACAACGACTTTCTGATCCAGCCAATGAACCGTCTCTAGAAGCATAATCAAGATTCATAGTGGTCGATGATGACTAACTAAGTCTTATCGAATAACCAGTTGAGATCATGGATGGGGAAGTCAAAACTCTTAAACACAACAAGATTCCCATTGTGAGAGTTTGTTGGAATTTGAAACGGGGGCCGGAGTTCATGTGGGAGTGGGAAGATCAAATGATGTGCAAGTATTCCCAACTTTTTAAAACTGTTACATCAAATGTTTAATCAACTAGCGAATTTCGGGATGAAAACCCCATTCAACTTGGGGATGATGTGATACTCGGGGAAAATCCTCACACATTTTAATTTCTTTAGTGACTGTTTACCAAATTTTGGGACGAAATTTCTTTCAACTTGGGGATGATGTGACAACTCGCATTTTCAGGATTTTACCGTTAACCTTCTCAATTAGATTTTTCTAACTTTCTAGCATATACGTACTTGCATGCATATTACACGTGTAGGTTTTTAACACACGAACTAACATGAAATAGTGGGACTAGTTTTGTATATAAAGTTAAAATTGATAACTTTTTACGCAAGTTATAAGGTGTTGAAACTTAGGGGATTGATTGTGAAAATATATAAAATAAGAAATCTTTAACCCGAACCACAAACCAACTCATAAACTTGGACCCCCTCATTAAACACTCTCAAATTCGGACAAAACTCCTTAACCCCTCCCTAAATTCAGATACCATATATCCTAACATAAATTCAGAACCCCTTCCCCTTTAAATTCGAAACTCCCAACCCAACTCACTAAGTTCGGAAACCCACACTCAAACTCGGACCCTTACATCTAAACTCGGGTATTGCAAACCACAAACTCGGATTCCTTTAAACCTATACAAACTCAGAAAACCCTAAAATGACTCAATTTGCGTACATATAAATACATGCAAACCCTAAACCGTAACATAGAAGTTGCGGTCTCTCTTTCTCTCATTCTGAATGGTGATTGTGATCCTCAAGACTCTCAACCCTTTAGCTTTTCAAGCTTTCTTGATCTCCCTCGCTTCCGGTAATCTATATTGATCTTGTTTGTAGTTCTGTTTATACGTGAGTCTTGACTGAGATTAATTGATTTCATGATTTCTTGAATGCATGCAAACTAGGGTTATTTAGAATCTTTATATTCATGAGTTTAATGAATTGTAGTTTACGTATACATGCATGTATGAGGCTAACTTGATGATTAAAATGATCCACATTTGTTATACGTTCATTAGTAATCGAGAAGTATGATTGACCGAGCATAAACGCGTATTAACAAAGATTCGATTACAAACAGATTCTATGCAGAATTTTATGTCAACTTGTATCATCTATAACTTGATCAAAACTTAACCAAAATCAGTGGTTCTTGAGTCCAAAACCAAGTGCAAAGAAATAGCTTTTAAACCCAATTGGATTCATAATTTTTCGACAAGTTAGGTCTGCCATAATAGTAAAACGGAACACAGTACAGGCTTCGTTTTTCTACAGAAATTGCAGCCTGTTATGATAGTCATAGCTTGGTTCATAGTTGGAGTTAATACTTGAAATTTTTACAGTAGATAGTCCTAGGAGATTACAAAATTCTCCAACTGTAATTTCCTCAATCGGATCGATGATGATTTTTCTATAAAATAAACCATAAACTTTCGACAGACTATGACGAAATAGCCCTTTATATGTTAAATGATTTTTAGTAATTTTCCTGTGAATAATTAGACTTTGAGAAAATTACAGAAACCTTTTCGCACCTAATGACACATCTCATAAATTATTCATCATTTTTCTAGTCCGTTAAGTATTTTAATAAAATTCAAGAAAACAGCCTAACAACGGACGTGCTGCTGAAACTTGATGTTTAGGTGTATAAGTGCAATTGCTTGTTAGTACGAGATGTTAATTGTTATATAAAATCTGATCAAATATCATTAAACATGTTACATGTTGTGAGATGTACACATGCACATAACCACACGAACATATAACTAAGTGTCAACGTGAATGCATATTATGTGGTAGTATACATGTAGAATTAATGTGACTTATGTGAATAGTAGCTAACGATAAAACGGTAACCATATCAGGACGTGGTTGACCACACTTAACTCTAGTCACTAAATTCTAGCCGAGCAAATTGAAGGTGAGTTCATTACTTTACTAAAAACATGTAATCCCTAGTTTAGGATTACATTATCCCTGGTTTGGGACTACACTTTTATTCCTTGATGGAATAAGATAACTTAAATACTTTAGTTTAATTTCATGTCTATAGTGGACTAAACGGAACATCTATCTTGAAAGTCCCTACTCTTTATACCGATTAGTTGTCAGATCATGGCAGACGGGGTATTAGTTGATAGCACTATTAGATTTGACGAAACTCACACCTTGCGGGGAGCCGAACGTGAAGTTTTAACCTTTCCTTTGCATCAATGTGGTAGATATTGATGTGGGGCACAACAACATACACAGTCAATATTCGGTATTACATGTTTAGTTGCTTAACAGTGGGTTAGCTATCCATGACATGACTCTATAACTTTTGCATTGAAACTTACTTTTCGTTGAACTAAAACTGTGAATCGCCAACTTTTTTATACACTTTAGCATGCTTTGTAGGACGTTAGGTACAGTTCAGATGGGAACTTGCAGCTTGGAGAGTGTCATGGCTTTTGGTTAAACTGTTTTCGTTATTCATGCTTAACAATTGTGGTTTTTGAATTATGTCTAGATTTTATACTTTTGCTTCCGCTGTTAACTAAAACTTACGTTTCAAACCTTTAAAAACTATTATCACTATTCATGTTGAATGTGGTAGTTAAACGTTCTTCAATTAATTTGAGATGGTTCAACATGATTAGTGGTTTGATCCTGGCATGTCACGCGCATCAGCGGGAAAACCCCGCATGTGAAATTTGAGGGTGTGACATATACCGACACCATTTCGTTAACCCATATGTGTTAAACGGGTCCGTTTTACCTGAGAATTGTAAACCATTTAGTTTGAGGGAAAAAACACTAATAAGAGTTTCTAGGAAGATGCCATGTGTCCCTTTGGTAATTACTTTATTAAGTAGTATAGATTAGATAATACAAGATCAACGTCATATATGAGTTGCATCTCGAACGAAGACCATTGTGTTTAAGACCAAAGAACAGCTTGTTAACATGATTAGAAAGTAATTGACCAAGTATAATAGTAAAACCATAAAGAAACAATAAGAAGTACTTGCAAAACAACTTAAACATAATAATATAAATAACCGGTAAATCAAATACATAAACTAATAAACTAACAAAGTATAATGGAAATAATAATTTGGTTTATGAGGTATATTATTTACTCAATATAAAAAATTAAGTTCATAATGCAAAAATGTTTCTATTTACTTAGCGAAACCCCATTATGCTTCAAACGAAAATCGAAAAACATTTGAAGCTACTCGTTTTAACCCACACCCATTTTGACAAAACCCGTATAACCCGAACTAAAATGACTATTTTTCTAAAACCATAACCATCAAAAACCACTATATGTTTCCATGTAAAAAAGACACCTATCATTCATTTCGGACTACATGTAAAAGTGCTTACGGTTCGCAAGTCTAAAAACGTTGTATTACACATATGTAATGCACGATATATTACACATGTGTAATAGTACGTTTTTTACTAAAAAAATTATTTTTCGTATAATGCATGTATGCAATGTATTCAAAAAGACAAAAAATTTGGAAAAATAAACGTACTAATACATATGTGTAGTTTATCATGTATTACAGATATGTAATATAAAAAAACACCCTTTCGGACCACAAAAACTTTTCCATGCGCTCCGTGGCGTGGTTTTGCTCAAGTTTTTTAGTTTTCTCTTTTATAAAGATTTTTCTCATGATCCTCTTCCTATATATATATTGGCTATGTATATGTATACTAGATTTTGAACTAAAGATGCTAGATAATTCGAAAAAATGTGTAATCCACCACTTATTAATATGAAAACTTAACCTTTATCATAGTCAGCAATGGGTCATCCAAGTTAATGCTTTTCATTAAACAAAACATTTCATTAAGTCTACCAAGTTTTGTGAACAACTTGCATTGTAGACTTGTCGTTTGATTCCTAATGTGTCCCCTGTATTTAAGACATGGTTAGGTTGGTTTACTCTTTGTTTGGGCTTACTTTCATATGCTTATTATGTATTTAAGGTGAGTTTTCACAACTCCTTTTTATTTATGTTTTACATTTCGAGGAAGAAATATGCTTTTATTAAATGATATGATGATGAGACTAAAACGTGACTATTTGATGGCCTTCAATTATGGCTACTATAACTGATACATACGGGCCCCTCTCAACATCAATATTGTCCGTTTTGCCCCTGATAGGTTGCCTATCCAGGAACTCACGAATTTGTTTTTGGTTACCCCGGTGGAAACTTCTCAAGAAGTCACCCATCCTAGTACTACTCTCACCTGAGCACGCTAGATTATGGAGTTTTCATGTGCTCCATAACCAACTAAGCCCAAAACACGTTGGTGATTTAAGAGGCGGGGAATGTTTTATGAACCAAGAATCTCTCATGGCCACGGCCAATGTGGGACTTGCCTAGGGTATCACAATTGTCCATGTTAATCTCTCGGTAGTCGGTATCGTTACATTCTTGATTTTAAGAGCATTGGATTACTTATTGTTTTCTTATATAACTAATGATGTTTTTTTTGTAATTTTGTAACATCCGACCCCTCGCACCATCAATATTGTCCGCTTTGCCCCCGATAGTTTGCCCATCCAGAAGCTCACATCTTTATTTTTTGTTACCCTGGTGGAGACTTCCCATGAGGTCACCCATCCTAGTACTACTCCCACCTGAACATGCTTAACTGTGGAGTTCTCCTTTCATCCACTAGTATTAAGCCCAAAACGCGTTGGTGATTTAAGAAGTAAGGCATTCCTTATGAACCAAAGATCTCTCCTGGCCATGACCGATGCGGGATTTGCTAGGGTGTCACAATGATCAATATTAATCTTTCCGTAGTCAGAATCGGTATCGTTACAATCAACCCCCCACCCTTAGGGAATCATCGTCCTCGATAAGGTTTTCCACACCATCCCGAACAGCTCAGGAATGACTCTGATTCCATTTGTAACATACAACCCCTCACACCACCAATATTGTCCGCTTTGCCCTGATGTGTTGCCCATCCAGGAGCTCACGGCTTTGTTTTTTGTTACCCCGGTGGAGACTTCCTCATCCATCCTAGTACTACTCCCACCTGAGCACGTTTAACTATGGAGTTCTCCTCTCATCCACTAACATTAAGCCCAAAACGCGTTGGTAATTTAAAAGGCAGGACATTACTTATGAACTGAGGATCTCTTCTGGACAGGACCGATGTGGGATTTGCCTAGGGTGTCACAATGGTCCATGTTAATCTTTCGGTATCGGTATCGTTTGAATAACCATGTATGGTGTTACATTGAGGCCCTTGCCACCGTAATCATTAGCCTCAGAAAGGTTGCAGATTATATGGGTAGATCTATAAGGAACAGAGGGAACATTCTATCTTGGTTTGATTATGGGCTCTTGGTTGCGATTATTGCCGTATTCCTAGCTAGTCTATGATGGTCCTCATGTTTGTCTTAAATTATCATGTCTTTTCAAAGAAAATCTTCCTGTATTTGTCAATAAAACATGTAAAATCACCAACTTTATGTTTAACACTTTTGAGCATGTTTTTCATGTACTTAATATTTTCAAAAAACTAATTTTAACCAATCACATGCATTACATACATGAATACCACTTTTAAAGATTTTCTTGTATTACACATGTCTTTCGTGACTTACATGAAATCTTTTTCTAAACATTGTCTTTGGAATTTGGAACTTTATAATGATTGGTATCCAAATTTTATTCCATTTAGTGTTTGCATAATCTTATCTTATGGTTTGTATGCTATGATGTTACCCCCACATGTGTCTTCTGTTGCGATCGAGTGTGACAATGACATACACCAACACCATCCACAGTGAAATCTTTTCCTAAAAAGTTACAAGATATGGAATACAATATGAATAAAGTTTTCTCTTGAAACATGAAAATACATTCAAAGTTTCATATAATCAGACACAAATAGAAATTACAACTTTCTTTTAATAAGACTCTTAGTGTTTACCTCAGACCCTTGTGTTATAATCAGGATCTTCCCCGTCATAATTAGTCTCGCCCTCAGATAGTTCCTTGGCGGTAACCCAAAATGGGGACAACCCATGTTTAATTTCTAAACTAATTCCGAGCGGGTATTTCTAAACTCGTGATGATTAAACAGGGCATTGTTTACTCAAAGCCCAAGCAATGTGGAACATAAAACAAAACACTCAGGTTTAATCAATTTGCAATCACTCCAATCCTAATTTGGTTTCCAATATCAAATTAACTAACTTCATACATAACTAAGTTTCCACATATTCTCCATATAAAGAACCTAATTGATGTATGTATCATGTATAAATTTATTTATTTAGTTGCATACTATAACATTAAATGAATTCGAAGATAAATCTAAAAAATCCTACAAACACACCCATACACACAAACACACACATACATACACACACATACATACACAGAAACACACCCACACACACATAAATTTACATGTATACACACCCATGCACCCATACATACATACATACACACACATTCCTCGTAAACTTTAGAAATCGAAATCCTTTCTATTTTAAATATCCCCAGATTCCTCATGAACTCTAGAAATCAAAATCTTAACCTTGTCAAGTTATTCTCCATTAGGCAAATTAGCAATCATAATGTATCAAGTAACAAGTATTTAACTCAGTCATTCCCATTATGATTCATTCTAACAAATATTTTAGAACTAGCCATCATTTTCCTTAAAAGATCAAGAATCCCAAACATGCATCTTAAAGTTTATCATCATTCATGGAGTTTATGAACTTTAATAACCTATAAACATAAAATGCATCTTAAAGTTTATCGTCCTTTTGCAATGATAAATCATGTGATTAAATGCCAAAAGAAGTACCGAATTCGTCGAATTGCACAAGATTGGGCGGTGGTAGGGGGCGACGTGGTGGTGGTGCGGCATTGTCGCATGAAACCGGCGGTGGTGTGGTGCTCCAACGTTTCGGAGAATTCCGGCGGTGCTAGTGGTGCTCCGATGGGTTGCAAAGTGCCCTTGCAAGTGGTGGTGGCAACGTGGTGCTCCGGTGGTGGGAGAAGCGGAAATGAGGTCATCTTGGAGGGAAATAAGCTTGCCTTACTTTTAATGGTTTTATCGGCGACATGTCACCACTACAACCCTCTGTACAATGACCATGACCCTTGGATCTTACCCCTTATCAATGGTCAACGTTAGTCTACCCCGTGCATGGATCCAATGAGCTTGTCACCTCGTGTTGCCGCAACTAGCGTCGCCGCTATTGCCTTTGTTTATTATAGTGTGTTCTTAAGGGATATGGTACAGTGGTAAAGACGATACCTCTATCCTAGAGGTGTTAGTGGAGGATGAGAATACATTAGGAGTTGGTTAGTTTGTGATTTAGTAAAAAAATTCTTGTTGGGTGTCGAATAAAGCAAATAAATATAAAATAAACCTACCTAACACACGAAAAATAGTATGAATGGAAGTCAGCTTCGTGTCCATAGGAATACACAGATTAACTAGTTTATACTAAAGTGTTTTAAAAACAGATACGTTGTTTTGAAAGGGGGATTGTAAGTTTAACGAAAATATAAAAAACCGAATGTTAATTGTTAATATATGTCTAGTAAAAAATAAACGTTAATTAAAGGGCTTGGAAAATTCAGATGGTAAAAACTAATTTCAACACAAGGGCAATTCTTGATTCGGTTCAGCTTATGATGATTGACAGTCAACGGTGCAATGATCCTTTTAAATAGTAGTTTGTATCAACACTCGACATCACACAGTTCGGACATCCACTCATCTAATGTCTAACCAAACTTTGTTCGTTGATTAGAGTCAACCCGCTACTCTAAGCTCACACCATTCGGATCTTAGAGTGCGGGTTGCGGGATAGAAGTATCGATTACAGTCAAACACTTACACCATTCGGAATGTTTAATTATATTTTATAATTCTATAATAGTCTGGGTTCATAGACAAACTCAAAATATTATTTTGTTCCTAGTGTTATAAACTGAAACTTTATTAGAGTTATTAAAATTGATTGAACTTTATTAGAAAAATTAATAAGTAGATCAAGTTTACTAACAATCTAATATTTTTCCGGATTAATCCGTTGTAAAAACAAAAATCATACAAACCACTAAAATAATCAGATCAGACATGCTTGTTTCACATAACCCCGATGTAAAAATTATAAAGTGATAGCCGGACACGATAACTAAAACAATCAAGTAAAGTATGAAACAAAACACCCAAAAATTAAAACTCACAAAATAAAATATCCAAAATAATGTTTGTTGTTCTTGAATCCACCAAAAAAAAAGAAAGATACTTTTTTCTTTTCTCCTCTCGATCTCGAAGTCCACCATCAAAAATATTGTTCCTCCTTTCGTCCCAGTTGTTGGTTATGATTGTTACATTATGGGTATGTTTGGTATAGTTTTTTTAGCAGCTTGTAGCTTTAAATTTTTAAGAAAAAGTTTCTACTCAATAAAAAGTCTTGTTTGGTTGAAGGAGTTTGAAACTTTTAGGTTAGAAGCTTGAAGGTTTTAATTGAACGCTCCTACTAGTAGCGTTTAGAAGGAGCTACAAGCTTTTAGGGAAAAATTGACTATTTTAACCTTAAAGCTTCAGCTACTCTGTCAAATACCTAATATATTTTATTAGTTTTGTCCATTTTGGTCAGTTTATACATTTTATTAAAAGATCAAACTACTTTATCAAACACCTAAATAAATCTAAAAAACTACCAGCTTCCAGCCATGAGTCACCAACCTCCAGCCCCAGCTACTTTTACCAAAAACACCCCGTACCTCCACTTGGCAAACTCTCTTTTCACTTTGTGTTTTCGTTTTTCTCTTGACAGCCCAATGGACTTGTTAGCTGAGCCCAAATTTACTAATTATAACCCACCAAAACCTTTTTATTTATAAAGCTCAACTCATGGTCCATCTAATTTTCCATTCACTTAAGTCATCAACACATTCACTTCAATGTGCAATAGAGTTCCCTTTTGCAATCTGAGATGTTATCTTTAACCATCTTCAATTTCGATTTCACTTTAATAAAAACTTCTTCGTCATCTTTCAAAGCTCATAATCCACTCGACCTTTTAGCAATCACCCACAATCACTCCGCGCCTACGATATCAACAAAAAACAAACCAAAGTATATTTCATTCCACAAAACAAGTGTTTCGCAAAATAATGAGGCATGACTATGAAATATACATGATATGTGATGAAATTTTAATGTTAATATGCTATAAAAACGTGCCAAAATAGGCAACTAACATTAGTTACTGTAATAAGATGTGAAAAGACAAAAATGCCTCGGTGTTGTTCATCGAAAAGAAAACACCACACCAAGAAAGCATACACATGAACCAATTCTTTTCCATTTCTTATTAATTTTTTGGAGTTAATTTCTACTAAAAAAAGACAATAACGGGCAGACCCGCAAGCCGTTTCTATCGTAAAAAAAACACACAAAACTTGTCTTAATTTAGGCATGCAGAAATTGAGTTTCAACCACGAGTCTGTGAGAAATTTACGAAAGAGAGAGAAACAAAGAACCCGAGTTCACAGGGGACTGATTCAACAATGTCACAAGGAGACACCCAACAACAGAAGAAGAAGAAGAAGAAGAGGGAGACTGTTCAAAACAAATGAGAGAAAATTTTAATAAACAAAAGCTGAATCCGACGATCAATGCCCAGAAATTTTCAATTCTTGTGGTTCAGGGTCACCAACATTGATCCCGAGCAAGTCCAAGACCAATGGAGCAGTGATTATCGTTGAAAAAGAAGAAGAACACATGCATTTCCCGCCAAAAAAGAAGAAGGGGTTCTCTGCATATTTATAATGGTTGGTGATTTGTGTTTCATTTGTAATTATTTCTTCAATGAATTAGACATTTAATATATCATGAAAGTTTGGTGATTGATGCTTTGTTGCGTTGTTACACGCTGAATGAGAGATTTAGATTCGAGCTCTATATGATGCTAAAGTATTTAGATTGTTATGCAAGTTTGATATGATCTTGTTGGAATTATAATACCAACTTTATTCTGATATGCAATTGTTGTATTTCTGAAGTCCGTATCGGTTTAAGTTGCATGTTTGACATCGTAAGGCTTTATTCTGATAGGACGTCAGAACCAATATTAATTATGTTGAGAACTGAGAGAACCGAATAAAGCACTTGTACGTTGTACATTTACAATTTAATGAGATAGGCGAGATTAGATAACTACCATATTTTTACACTTTAAACAAATGTACAAGTGCTTTATGTGGTTCTCGTACTGGTTCTGAAAAGATTACCCCTCTAGAATAGATCGTCTAAATGATTCACGTCTTTTTTGTCGAATCAATATGGAATGGAGAATACATTATCCGCGTCGTAGACATGATACACAACTAAAGCTATCCATGTAGATAGATACATGATTACAAACATTAAACATATCATTCTAGGAAAATGTACTGACCGACACTGATCTATATGTGCCACAGAGCACTGCAGTTAATATAATCGTAGGCTCTCATGTTTGGGTTGAAGATACAGCCCAAGCGTGGGTTGATGGGCAAGTCACAAAGATTAAAGGGAAAGAAGCCGAGATTCAAACGACTGATGGGAAAACAGTTAGTCATCAATATTAACGAATATTCTATTTCAAATATACAAGTAGAATCATGAAGTTGACATCATGGGTTATTTTTCAGGTGGTTGCTAATTTATCAAAAATATATCCCAAGGATATGGAAGCACCAGCTGGCGGTGTTGATGACATGACAAAGCTATCTTATTTGCATGAGCCAGGAGTCTTGCAGAACTTAAGAACCAGATATGAACTCAATGAAATTTATGTACGTTTTCTGTTTTCAGTTTTTCATCTCGTATTTTAGTCTAAAGAATTTTAAACAAATATATCCTTACCTTGTTTATAAATAATGGCAGACTTACACAGGAAACATTCTGATTGCAATTAACCCGTTCCAAAAGTTACCTCATTTGTATGATACTCATATGATGCAACAATACAAGGGAGCACCGTTTGGTGAATTGAGCCCCCATGTATTTGCAATTGCAGATACATCTTACAGGTAATTATAAGTTTTTATATGTAATGGTTACTAGTTAGTAACTCGCGGTGATCGTCATGTTTTTGCATTGTTACTTGAGTCAGGGCCATGATTAACGAAGGAAAAAGTAATTCAATTCTGGTGAGCGGTGAAAGTGGAGCAGGTAAAACTGAGACGACCAAAATGCTTATGCGGTTTCTTGCATATTTGGGTGGCAGAAAAGCGACCGAAGGCCGCACAGTTGAACAGCAAGTTCTTGAAGTACGATACATGACGTATAGTTCTATGTTTAAATAACCCCTTATTGTTCTATACTTGACGTCACATAATCTTTATCTTTATATAACTATATATAAACTTCTGTCAAATTTTAAATGCAGTCAAATCCAGTTCTTGAAGCTTTCGGCAATGCTAAAACCGTTAGAAATAACAATTCCAGGTGACTAGCTTCTAGCTTATTCTGATGTAGTAATTGAAGAATTGATGTTCGTATTTTAGCTGCATTTTTATTTATTTTATGTGGTAATGGCTCAGTCGTTTTGGCAAGTTTGTTGAGATCCAATTTGATAAGCATGGGAGGATTTCGGGAGCAGCTATCAGGACTTACCTTCTTGAAAGATCTCGTGTTTGCCAAGTAAATGATCCTGAAAGGAACTATCACTGTTTTTACCTGCTTTGTGCAGCACCACCAGAGGTACTAGATTTTTACGAAAAGTCAACTTCACTAGTCAACATTTGATTAATTTCGCATATGGTTTCAGGAAATTGAGAAGTACAAATTAGGAAGCCCGCAATCGTTTCACTATCTTAATCAATCAAAATGCTTCGAGCTTATTGGTGTGAATGATGGAAGTGAATATCTCGCCACAAGGAGAGCTATGGATATTGTTGGAATAAGTAAAAAAGAACAGGTTTTTTTCGCTTTTATTTTGTTTTCTTTTTCTTTTGTATGCAATAATAAGTAAGATCATAAATTCACAACCAATCTTTTTACTTTTTCATAGGAAGCAATTTTCAGAGTTACTGCTGCTATACTTCATCTCGGAAATATTGCATTCACTAAAGGGAAAGAAGTTGATTCTTCGGTCCTAAAAGACGACAAAGCTAAGTTTCATCTCAAGATGGCAGCAGAACTTCTTATGTATGCTTATGTTAAATGTTGAACAGTTTGTAGGTTTTTATATATATGTCTTTATAAATTTATAATTTGATGAGGTCGTGTTAGGTGCGACCCTGTTGGCTTGCAAGATGCATTGTGCAAACGAGTGATGATAACTCCTGAAGAAGTTATTAAGAGGCCTCTTGATCCTCTCAGTGCATCATTTAGCCGAGATGGTTTGGCTAAAACAATATATTGCAGATTATTTGATTGGTACAAATTAGTACATTGAGTAAACCCTATTCAATGAACTTATGGTGTTTGATAATTCCATATCTAGTTTCCCTTCTTTTCAGGTTGGTGAATAAAATCAACGTATCGATTGGACAAGACGCGACTTCAAAATGTCTGATCGGCGTGCTTGATATCTACGGTTTTGAGAGCTTTAAGAACAACAGGTAGCAGAAAGTAATGTATTTACTTTTTTTAAAAATAATCGCTTGTGACAGCTGTATTAACTGAATGTCATCATACACATGCAGCTTTGAGCAATTTTGTATTAACTTCACAAATGAGAAACTCCAGCAACACTTTAACCAGGTAATTGTCAAATCCTTAATATCGATGTTAACATGAGAATGTTGTTAAAAACTGATTACAGAAAGTGTTGCGTTTGAATTTCAGCACGTCTTTAAGGTGGAGCAAGAAGAATATAAAAAAGAGGCTATCAATTGGAGCTACATTGAATTTGTTGATAACCAAGATGTTCTAGATCTCCTTGAAAAGGTATAATTACTTCATAGCTACAAATGATACGATTATATTTTGTTCCTTATGTAGTTTATACAATTTTTATGTACATAATTCTCTCATCTTGTATTTCTATTGCAGAAACCTGGTGGTATCATTGCTCTCCTTGATGAAGCTTGGTATACCATACTCGACTTAATTTTTTGTTTAAATGTTTCTTCATTTCATTTGTAACAAGAATCATAATAAACAGTTAGCGCTGATCGAATATATATTTTTGGTAATATATTACAATTTGAACTTACATTTTTTAGCATGTTCCCAAAGTCGACGCATGAGACATTCTCAAACAAGCTTTATCAGACATTCAAAAATCATAAACGCTTTATAAAGCCCAAGTTATCGCGCACAGATTTCACAATTGCTCATTATGCTGGTGAGGTATGTATCATGTATGTTAGCCAAACCGGGTTCATAGCTGTAACAACACTATTTTGTTTAAAATTAAAACATTTTGTTGTCTTTTTAGGTGCAATATCAATCTGATCAATTTCTTGACAAAAATAAAGATTATGTGGTCCCCGAACACCAAGATTTGCTGAGCGTTTCCAAGTGTTCCTTTGTAGCCGGCCTTTTCCCTCCTGTAGCTGAAGAGTCTTCCAAATCATCTAAATTTTCTTCGATTGGTTCCCGTTTTAAGGTACCTTTTATATCAAGTGGTTGTAAAAATCCCGACTAGCCTCCGATTAGTCGCCGATTAATCGCTAGTCAGAGGTTCGCCAAGTAATTTTTATCTAGTATGCTATTTAATAGGCGGTCAACAGTGATCAGATTCAGTCCTAATTGGCCAAAATTCGATGGCATTCTAGCAATTCGGCCAGATTCTTGACCAAAACCTGTAAATTTCGGCAATTAATCCTATCTACTTGAAAATATGAGTCGAAGAAGGTGTTAAAATATGTCTACTTAAAAAATACATATAAAAATGTGTGTTTATACATATAAAACTGAAAATTACATATAAAATCCCAATCCGATTAATCCTGAATAATCCCTGTTAATCCCAATTAATCGCTAGTCAGTACCCCACCAGCCGACTAGTGCCTAGCGATTCTTACAACACTATCAATCATTATTATGTTGTATGCTGATGTGTAAGTGAGCATATTCTATGCTGACATGTATATGCTAATGCAGCTTCAATTGCAACAACTGATGGAAACACTAAACGCTACGGAACCTCACTATGTTAGATGTGTAAAGCCTAACAATAAACTGAAACCCGCCATATTTGAAAACCTCAACATCATGCAACAACTGCGTTGTGGTGTGAGTATATGTGATTATTAACTTATTATGTATTTGTATTCTATTTGTGTGACTAATTCTTCTACTCTTAGGGTGTTTTAGAGGCAATCAGAATCAGTTGTGCCGGTTATCCTACACGTCGTGCATTCTTTGAATTTATTAACAGATTCGGACTTCTTGCACCAGAAGCCTTGGCAGGAAGGTAGATGTTACTTATTGTTTTTATATCCTGATCATATTATTTTTCTTGATTTGAATTATTTTTATATGTATTCTAACATTTAGTTAATGTTTCTGAAGTAACTTTGACGAAAAGACAGTATGCACAAAGATCTTGGAAAAGATGGGGCTCAGTGGCTTTCAGGTAATTAGCGTGTTATTTCGCGTTTTTATATTTTGAACTCTATTTTACCGCATATGTTTTTTTACCATGCAGATAGGTAAAACAAAGGTATTCTTGAGAGCGGGACAGATGGCAGAATTAGACGCAAGGAGAGCGGAGGTTCTCAGCAACGCAGCGGGAATAATTCAAAGACGAATAAGAACTCATATTGCTCACCAGCAGGTTACCGCGTTACGCAGGGCTTCAATTTTCTTACAATCTTTCTGTAGATGTGAGCTTCTAAAGTATTCTTAACTTGACCAAATTGCTACTAGGAAAATTCTACTTTACCATTTTAATGTTTGAACAAATGTTGGAAATTTAGGTAGGCTGGCTTGTAAAAAGTTTGAAGAACTGAAAAGAATTGCAGCTGCTATAAAAATTGAGAAACACGTGCGTAAATGGCGTGCTTGGGCAGCCTATACTAGACTTCGGGCATCGGTTCTTACGGTACAAACATATATACGTGCAGTTGGCGCTCGTAAAATGTTCAGACACCGAAAGGAAACTAAAGCCGCAATTAAAGTTCAGGTTGGCTTTTAAGTAATAAAATAAGCGCAACCATGTTAATATTTTGTATTGCATGAACTGAATGATTCTAGTGGTTTTTTCTTCGGTTAGACTCGGTGGCGTTGTCATAAAAATTCTGCAGATTATAAAAAACTGAAGAAAGCATCCATAGTTACACAATGCAGATGGAGGGGAAGAATTGCAAAGAGAGAGCTTAGAAGACTTAAGCAGGTCAGTTTTTATTGTTTAATTTGATACTATATTCATGTTTGAATGCATCAACCCTTAATATTGATTAACATGCTTTACCTTTTCCAGGAAGCACGAGATCATGGTAAACTTAAAGAAGCAAAAGATAAGCTCGAGAAACAAATGGAGGAACTTACATGGCGTTTACAGCTGGAGAAACGGTTAAGGGTAATATAATGTTGTATATATATCTTAAAGAAATTGTTTAAAATGAGAACTCCCCCGAGTTGTGAGAAAACTCCTTGAAAAAAAAATTGGCAATTTTTTTTAAAGTTATGTAACTTTTTCAGAAAAAATATATATATATATAATGTTGTATATATATCTTAAAGAAATTGTTAAAATGAGAACTCCCCCGAGTTGTGAGAAAACTCCTTGAAAAAAAAAATTGGCAATTTTTTTTAAAGTTATGTAACTTTTTCAGAAAAAAAAAAATATATATATATATATATATATATATTTGTATACGAAAATTTACATCGGTTTAAAAACAATGTAAGTAAGTGTAACCTGCGCAAAATATTTTCCGTCTATGCTTTTTTAAATTGTATTTAAACTAGTGTGAAGCGATCAAAAACCTAGCGTAAATGAATGCTAGCTTTTACAGTTAGATATTCATATATGTTTGTGGAAAAAAATTGGTTAAAAAAGTCGCACGTGAAGTAGGATTTCCATCGGAGTTCTCAAGTTCTCGCAACTTGGGGGAGTTCTTATCTGAACCTAATCCTGTATATCTAATTATATAAATATAATAATACAATTGTACATATTTGCATATGTCCAGACTGATTTGGAAGAAGCAAAAGCACAAGATTTGATTAAATTTCAAAATTCTCTGGAAGATATGCAAAAGAAACTTGACGAAGCAAATGCAATGGCAGCTATGGAAAGAGAGGCAGCAAGAAAAGCTATTGACGAAGCACCTAAGGTTGTTGAGGAAAAAGAGATTGTTATCGAAGATACTAAGAAAATTGAATCTCTGAATGAACAAGTTAATGATTTGAAGGTATATTGGATGTGTAATATTGTGCTGTCAGTAATAACAAGTTAATAATTGATTAAATTCAAGTTGCTGGTTTTGTGTTTTCGGCTTTGCAGGCGAAGTGGGAGTCAGAAAAGAAACGTGCTGATGATCTGGAAGAATGTAGTGAAGAAAGACGTATTAGGTTGAAAGAAACAGAAAAGAAAGTGGTTCATTTACAGGAGTCCATGAGCAGGTAGTTTCGGTTTGTTTGTATCTTTATAACTTTCGGTTTCTATAAACTACATGTTTTTATTCTGCCAGGCTGGAAGAGAAGTTAAATAACTTAGAATCAGAAAACAAAGTCTTCCGCCAGCAAGCGGTATCCATGGCACCTAATAAGTTCCTCTCAGGCCGTTCCCGCTCTATTATTCAGGTACTTTTGTTATTTTTCAGTAGAGAACCGCAAGAACCACATAAACAGTTGTACATAGCGCTTTAATTGATTAAATGCCTTGTGTATCACAGTTAAAGGAAGCGAAAATATCATAACAAAACACTATACTTTCTGTTTTTTTCTCACAAAAGGCACTCTACAAATTTTGCACATAAAAAACACTATACTTTGTGTTTTTTTTCTCGCAAAATTCACTCAACAATTTTTTGCACATAAAAAACACTGTACTTTCTGTTTTTTTCACAGACGTCATTCAACAATTTCATCATTTTTTTCTCACACAAAAGAACACGTGTGAAGACACGCGTTAAGTTTCAAATTCCATGTTAATATTCTTTATTTTCTTGCACCGGTTGTGAATTATTTTTTAGAACATCTCACGAATTCATCTAAAATTTGAAGATAAAATTGATTTGTTTCGACCTTTGTAAATTAAAAGTGTATTGTAACAAATGTGTAAAAGTGAAAATGCGGTTCTTGCAATTTACTACTTAGAATTGGTTTTGTATTGAACGACCACTATAGCATATAACAAATGTTCTGATCGTTGACTCTTTGCAGAGGACGCATAGCGGTACTTTAATCGGAGATAGAAAGTCATCTTTGGTATTGTAACTTGCATAAGTGTGGTTTTTGAATTATATGTTTCATTTCTTTGCTTTTAATTATTTAGTTCTATGTGTCTTTATTTATGTATGTTTTAGGATCCGAATAGCCCTTCAGTGGGACAACGAGATCTTGCGGAAATAGACGACAAACCACAAAAATCACTCAATGTAAAACAAATTGAAAATCAAGAGTTGCTTCTTAAATGCATTGTACAACATCTAGGCTTTGCAGGGAACAGACCAATAGCAGCTTGTATTATTTACAAATGCCTTTTGCAATGGAGATCTTTTGAAGTTGAGAAGACAAGTGTTTTCGATCGTATCATTCAGACCATAGGCAATGCAATAGAGGTTTAACATTTCTTACAATACACTAATAACACGCCTTTAATGAAGGTTTTTTAGTTAAAATGATGTTTCTTTTATAAAGTATTTGTAAAATTGGTTTTTTTTGTGTTTCTAATGCATTGTGGAGTTTCAAACCACGGATTATCTCTCCTTAATCTCATATATCACAATTTTTTTTCTTTTTTTTTTTAATTTTCGTTTTACATATAATTTAATTTTTTCTATATAAACTTACATCTATTATGCAGTGTTGTTCCTTTTTATTGTCTACATTTAGCTATAATTTTTGTAGAAAACTGAGTTTTATCCAAAATAAAGTATTTTTTGGTTATTTTTTGATATTACAAGACCAAAAAAAGACTTTATTTTGGATATAACTCAATTTTCAATAAAAAAATAGTTTCAAAAATTAAAACAATGAACAATATCGCATCCTTAGATATTTTTAAAAATTACGAGTTTTTAAAGAAATAAAACTAAATTACAGTTAAATTAAAATTAAAAAAAACTGGTGACATTGATGGCAGAGAATCAATGATTTGGAACCTGGGATACAACATTTTTGCAAGTAAAAAAACTACCAAATTTTACAAAGACTTTTCCATAAAACACCATTTTTACAAAAAAAAAAAAAAAAAGTTCTGTCTTTTAAAGTATTTTTGTTCTGATTCTTGTTAATATTTTGTTTATCTAAAGAAAAGGCAGGATAATAATGATGTATTGGCCTACTGGTTGTCCAATGCTTCTACTCTTCTGCTTCTACTCCAATGCACACTAAAAGCAAGTGGGGCCACATCTGGAATCGGCCCCCAGCGTCGTCGATCATCAGCTGCACTTTTCGGCAGGATGACATCCGTAATGCCATACATTTTATTTTTGTATTTGGAATTTAATTTTATGGTTTTTTAAAACGGTCATTTTGGTTTTATAGAGTCTTCAAGGAACTCCACGTGCGGCTGATCTTTCCTTTGCAAATGGAAGTCTGGATAATGAAGTTGAAGGGTTTAACAAAGTGGAAGCGAAGTATCCAGCTTTGCTTTTCAAGCAGCAGCTTACCGCATACGTTGAAAAAATATATGGAATGATTCGCGATAATTTGAAAAAAGATATATCTCCATTGCTAGGGATGTGCATTCAGGTATTATTTTTATTTCTTTTTCTGTTGGAAACTAATATTTACCATAGTTGTAAAAATCCCGCCTAGCCTCCGATTAGTCGCCGATGTCCTTGGCTCACCGATTAATTTTTATTTGAGCGGACAATTAATCGCTAGGCGGTCAACAGTGGTCAAATATGGTCCTAATCGGCTAAAAATCAGTGGCAGAGTAGTGATTCCGACCAGATTTCGGCCAAAACCTGTAAATTTCGGCAAATAATCTTATCTACTTCAAAATATGGGTCGAAGAAGGTGTTAAAACATGTCTACTTAAAAAAATTACACATGAAATGTGTGTATATAAATATAAAACTTAAAATTACATATAAAATATCAATCGGATTAATCCCTTTTAATCCTGATTAATCGCTAGTCGGTACCTCACTGGCCGACTGGCAGCTAGCGATTCTTACAACACTGATATTTACTAATTGGTATGTTATGTTAAAGGCACCGAGAATCTCCAGAGCGAGCCTAGTGAAGGGATCGTCGCGTTCGGTTTCTAGTACAGCTCAGCAAACCGTAATTGCTCACTGGCAAGGAATTGTTAAGAGTCTTGGAACTTTCTTAAACATTTTAAAAACAAATCATGTTAGTTGAACTATTATTAACTTCTATTATTTTTCTTTTCTTGGTTATATATTCTGTTACTAACCTCAAAATATCCTTAGGTGCCGCCATTTTTGGTGCGCAAAGTGTTCACACAGATATTCTCATTCGTCAACGTTCAGCTATTTAACAGGTATGCGTCTATGCCGATATGCTCACACATCTGTTTTTATTTATTTATCTAATTATTTTTGTAATTCTAAATTCATGATGCAGCTTACTTTTGAGGCGTGAATGTTGTTCGTTTAGTAATGGTGAGTATGTGAAAGCGGGGTTGGCTGAAATAGAACACTGGTGTTACAATGCAACTGATGAGGTATTTTTTCTTTTTTTATATTTTTTAAATTTTTTTTATATATGGTTATTTGTTAAACCGTTGAACTGCAGTATGCAGGTTCGGCTTGGGATGAACTGAAGCATATACGACAAGCGATTGCATTTCTGGTAAAGTATCTTTTTCATCAACGAGTTGCGCTGGGACAATCTTTGCTTATATGAGAATTTGTAATTCCGTTAGGTTGTACATCAAAAACCGAAGAAAACATTGGATGAAATAAGACGTGACCTATGCCCGGTTAGTGATACATGTTTTTGTTAGGTTACAACACAACACAATGCAGTTTGTTTTACAGTTACACTGTCTAATCTCTTGGTTTGCAGATTCTTAGTATACAACAGTTGTATCGGATCAGTACGATGTACTGGGATGACAAATACGGCACACAAAGTGTATCCGCGGATGTATGTTTTTTTTTTGTTATTTCATCATTTTCTTATAAACATTTGAAATAATTATAAAAATTAAGATGTGCCGCAATGTCATCATATTCAGGTGATATCCAGTATGAGGTCGTCGATGACCGAAGAAAACAGTGTTGCAAGCAATTCTTTCCTGTTGGATGATGACTCGAGGTTAGTTATAACTTTGTGTTGTCTGTCCCCTTGGCTTTAGTTGTGATATTCTCATGATTTATTTATGTATTTTATGCAGCATTCCATTTTCACTTGATGATATATCAAAAACTATGGATCTAATTCATATCTCAGACATCGAGCCTCCACTTCTAATTCGTGAAAATTCGGGATTTAGCTTTCTGTTACCGCGTATTGAGAGCCACTGACGCGCTTTCTAACCGTTTTTGGGTGCTAATTAATTTCATTTCTGGTGATAATATAAAAATGTTTGTATTGAAGAAATAGAAAGAGGATGGTTGTGTAGATCTGCATTTGCAGGTGTTTTGTAGCATGTTGTACAAATAGATGTATGTATTCATTCGTTATGGGTATAAACTGTAGATTGTTGTTTACGGGTGTTGAACATCATGTTTGTTACTTAAACGTGATTTGTGTGAGTTTCAGTACCCGTCATGCGTCAACCAGATGCCTTTTGCATCCAAAATTCTTTGCCTCTTGTTTTCGTCTGTTGCAGAACAGTAATCAAGTTATACGAGTGCTTAAATCAGGTCACTTATAATTTTTATATTTTTAATTTTTTTGTTTCAATTAGATCACTAAAGTTTAGTTTGATGTTCCAATTCTAGATAATTTAAAGGTCATTCATCCTACATGGTATTTATTTAGGTTTTTCTTTTAAAAACATATATATAGGGGGGAAGGATAAAACGAAAACTCACTTGAGTTTAATATTTTAACGGGTGGTCAACCAAATAAACGGAGTTCAATAAATTTTTGTTACATGGTGGATCAAGTATGGTCGATTGGTTGTCTTGTATGTACATATAGTCTCTGGTTTCACAGTGCGATTAACAACTGATTAAGAGTCCCATACACACAAATAAGATATAAACCTCGTTTATATGAAAGGTTCTAAACAGGTTCCAAGTTTGTATGTAAATATCAAAGCCCAAATGCAACAAAAGATTAAAAAAGTCTCACGAGATAAATATCGAAAAAGTCAAACAGAAGATCACAATTCTCAAATACAATCACTGAATTCATATGAGCCATGTTAAGAAAAATTAAAAGTCACTACAAAATCAATATCATTATTACTACATATAACTATCATATAAAGAAGTGAATAACATATATTAGACTGTAAATTTGTAAACAATATTATATGCTTTTTTGTCCTCAAAATTAACGTAATGAAGCTCACCCATTTCTTTGTCCTATGTGTGTGTACAATAGTTGTCCAACAAATGTTAAAATAGGAAACATTTCACTAAAAGTCAAATCTAACCATATGTAAAATAACTTTTCTCCCTCAAAAAAAAGTTGATCAATTAAAAACTTTATAGCTTTTCTAAAAGAATGACAAATTTCAACAACAATATAATAGTAACCTAAAAAGGCTTCAACTATCTTTGTGCACTGCAAACTCAGCACCTATAGGCAAATGATCGCTTGGATGGTAGTAATTCGGCAATCCACCTTTTAGATCAGGAGATTCGGCATCCGGAAGCTCAAGGTAACCGACTGGTTCAATGCCTTCGGAGGGAGAGAATAGTATATAATCGAGTGTCCCCGTGAACCCAGGTGTATAGTTTGTGAACTTCGGTTCACCCCTTGTGTATGCATAAACACTGCACAACGGCATCGGTACGTCTTCTGAACATTCTGGTGACGGTTCTGACATGGGCCCACCAGATACAAGGTACTGGTATACCTGGAAACACAAGTCTATTAAATTAGTATTCGATTTTTCATTTTGTTATTTCATGGTAGCAAAAAGGGCTACTTTTAATCAATTTCTTGTATGAGAATGGAATAAACGTTTTAAATATGAGTTTCTTGAATCCCAAATGTAAAAATTCAACATGATCAAAGTTACAGACACGTCAAGTGCCACATCATCATTTATGTAACATACACAGATGGTCCCTGTGGTGAACCAAAATTTTGAATTTAGTACCTAGCTTTCTAAAAGTACACGGATGGTCCCTATGGTTTGCACTTTATAACGTATTTAGTCCTCAATTTTTGCCAAAAATACACAGATGGTTCTTATGGTTTGCACTTTGTAACGCATTTAGTTTTGGGGACTAAATGTGTTACAAAGTGCAAACCACAGAGACCATCCATGTACTTTTGGCAAAAGTTGCGAACTAAAAGTGTTACAAAGTATAAACCACAGGGACCATCCGTGTACTTTTAGAAAGATAAGGACTAAATCCAAAATTTTTGGTTAACCACAGTGATCATCTGCGTACTTTACTCTCATTATTTTTATTTTTTACTAGTAATCGGGTCAGATTACCTTAAATTGAAACTTTTTGAAGTTGGAAACCTTCAATCAAAAATTTTGAAAGTTGGATGGCTTTTTTTCCGGCCTAAAGTAACTTCGTTATCTTTCGTATAAAAATCGAACAATCTTAATACTTTTGAATAAAGTACACAAATAGTCCCTGTGGTTTTTCAAAATTTTGGATTTGGTCCCTAGCTTTCCAAAAGTACATGGATGGTCCCTGTGGTTTGCATTTTGTAACACATTTAGTCCCGGCCAACAAATCTAAAGGTTTTAAGAGGTCCAAGTTACCACAGGTATCATCCATGTACTTTGGCAAAAGTTGGGGACTAAATGCGTTATGTAGTGTAAACCATAGGGACATCTATGTACTTTTGGAAAAAGTTGGGGACTAAATGCGTTACAAAGTGCAAACCAGCGAAACCCTCCGTGTACTTTTGGAAAGCTAGGGATCAAATCCAAAATTTTGGAAAACAAGAGGGACTATCCGTGTACTTTACTCATACTTTTTTACGTAACTAGCCCTAAAAAATGCCATTGAGTGTACCTTATCTCCAGGAACCGAATTAAAATCTCCAGCAATAAGTACACACGGTGTGCACTCATATTTCTCAGATACCGTTTTCTTGAATCGAGCTACACGCGATAATAAATATTTCACCTGTGCAAGCTTGACATCAGCCCATTCTGGGTCCCTGAGGAGCATGATGTTAACTTTCATCATGAACACTAAGCGTAAATAAGAAATGATCCACCTAGTTGAAGCTAGACAGCATAAGGGTAGAATTGGAATTTACCATTACCAGTAAATATGTGTGTTTGTCACAATGACATAATGTTGATACGGATATTTGAACTTGAATGCAGCCATGATTCCAACGCAATCACGTTTCAACCGCACGTATGGATCGTTAGGATCCCCATGGTCCCTCGGAGATGTTACTTCCTCTAAGCCACAATTAAAGTTAAAGAAAGAATTATCATTATAACTAGGGCTGCAAACAAACCAAACGTTCAGCAAACAATACGTGAACCGTTTAGCGGAGAAGTTCGTTTGTGTTCGTTGGTTTATTAGACAAACGAACACGAACAAGAAATTCCGTTCGTTTAGTTAAATATACAAACATCATGTTCGTTCATTTATGTACGTGAATGTTCGGTAACGTGTTCGTCTATGTTCAATAGTTCATTGCTATTTTTAGTTTTTATATTTTATTTAAATACTTCCAATTTCTGACAAATAAGATATTTAACAAGCATCAGTGTATCATATTGTTTGGGTTCGTTTGTTTCCATTTGTGTTCATGAACATTAGTTTGTGTTCATGAACGTTCGTTTTTGTTCGTTGCCTAAAATTAACAAACAAACACAAACAAGTTCATTTCCTTAACAAACGAATACGAACAAGGTTCTTGTTCGTGTTCGTTTGCAGCCCTAATTATAACTTATAAGAAACTTTTGCCTCAGAATAAAGACAAAGAAGGATATAAAACCCTTACTTGATAAGTACCTTTATTAACAGTTTCAGGAGCCTTCTCTTTTTGTTCCAAACGTGATGAATCGTCGAGAATCAAGTTAGCCAGATCGTTATAGTCAATTCTTTCCTCTATAACCAACTCCAGTCTGTAAGTTAAACAAACAAAAGGGTAAACATATTATTAGAATACAATAAAAATGTTTTGAGTAAAGTACACGGATGGTCCTTGTGGTTTATCGAAATTTTGGATTTGGTCCCTAGCTTTTCAAAAGTACACGGATGGTCGCTGTGGTTGCACTTTGTAATGCAACTAGTCTCCAGCCAACAATTCTCTAAAGGTTTCAGTAGGTCCAAGTTAGGGGCTAAATGCGTTAGAAAATGCAAACCACAGGGACCATCCATGTACTTCTTGGAAAAGTTGGGGACTAAATGCGTCACAAAGTGCAAACCATAGGGACTATCCGTGTACCTTTGGAAAGCTAGGGACCAAATCCATTTTTTTGGTAAACCACAGGGACCATCTGTGTACTTCACTCAAAATGTTTTTTGCTGTTAGAAAAATCTAGTGGCAATCTTAATGAATGAAATGGATTCCTTTCAATGAACATACTTTTTGTGCTTGTAGAAAATTCCACAACCATCAAGTTTTCTTCCACTTCGTTTAATGTAGATGCTTGAGTAATCATTTTGCTCTATTTTTTCATTGTAGAATTTATCATATTCATCTAATTCCTGATGACAATGGCAAGAAATTTCTCATTTCACGAAAACCGAAAGTTGATAAAAATAAACAAGGATTTACAAAGTAAAGGATATGAAGAAGACCTGTAAGCATAATATATCAGCATCAAGACTCTTGAGAACATCAAGAATTATCAGTGAACGAGCTTTCCACCTGTGACAATAGGTGCCAAATTTTAAGGGATATATAGCTCACAAAAGAAACATCTAATGATATTTTTTATGATTTTCTAGCCATAAGAAAGCAAGAACTCACTTGAGACAAGGTGATGGGGAGTGTGGAAACACGGAACTTTTTACATACGCCTGCAAGTTGAACCAAAAAGTATTTGTATATTGATTATGTGTATAAATGAGACTATGAGTATTTGCATGATTCAACAAAAGCCCAATATTACAAACAAAATTTGGCGTCTCTTTGACATTATGATTATCTTGTGTAAATTATACGCTTGAATGAATGCTTGAAATCCCAAAAATGTATTAACATAAATGCATTAGATAACACTATCCACGGTCAACGAAAAATCAGTAAGCAACTTATGAAGCTGTGCGCATACCTGAGCAAGAATGTTATACGAAACCAGCCGAAAGGTGAAGCCTGCGGTATAAGATATTAAACGGTATTTAGCCCATGTGGATTCAAACAATAACATTCAGCAACATGAAACACTTAGACAACATAGAATCTAGAAAACTGGCATTCTTGATTTTGTCTTTCTAGAAACAAATCATGAACTAATAGTAAACAATGAACAAGCTAGTAATATTCCATATACCATCAGACTCGCTAACTGAAGTAATCTCCTTCTGCTCCACTGGAACAAACTTAGGGTAAACTGGCGTCGCTGTAGACGTGCCGGTACTCATCCTTTTCATACAAATCTTACTGCACAAATTCAACACTTCAATTAATATCAACAAAATGCAGTTGTGCACTTGTGCTTAACTCATGCAATACACTAAACATTTACCTAAACAACAAAGATATACGAAAAGCCCTGTTCTATTCAAACAAAAACTAAACACTCAGATTGTGAAATCTGAGATCGTTTCAGATATTGAAACCTATGTAGTTGTAGAACAACTACAAAGTAGCATGTATTAGAGACTGGATGGCATAAATTCATATACACAAATCTTACTGCACAAATTCAACACTTTAATTTATATCAACAAACTGTGTATGTGCTTAATATATATACTACACTAAACATAAAAAGAACAAAGATACATTAAAAGCCCTAATCTATTGAAACAAAAACTAAACATTCAGATTCAGATTGATAAACATCATACACGCGAAATCTGAGATCGTTTCAGATATCGAAACCTATGTAGTTGAAGAACGACTACAAAGTAGCATCTATTAGAGACTGAATGGCATAAATTCATAAAAACAAATCTTAGTGCAAAAATTCAACACTTGAATTAATATCAACAAACTGTGTCAGTGCTAAATTCATATAATACACTAAACATCTAGCGAAACAACATCTAAACATTCAGATTCACATTAATAGAGATCGATCATACACATGAATCTGAGAGAGTTTCAGATACTGAAATCTATGTAGCAGAATAACAACTACAGAATAGCATGTATTGGAGACTAAATAGTAACAAATCGACTTAACATTTTGAATTTGAGAAGCTAAATGTCAGAATAATTTCAATTATTTGCAACAATTATGAGCAGAATTAGAAGGTGGAAGCAGCGTGTACCGTTGTCGTGAGGAAGAAGAAAGGAGAGGGATTCGAGAGAGCAATACAACACCAGATTTTAGAAGCATTTTCCCCCCAAATAGGAAATTGAGATTTAAGAGGTTTCAGGCAGCCGCCTCTGCCTCCTACCAACTGATGATAAAAAAAAATATTAACTTACAATATGGGTCCCTTAACTATTATTTCATGGACAGTCCAAGGAGTGAGGTGAAGGTAAAAGTAAAAGTTGCTTTTTTACAAGTAAAATGCTATTTTAGTCCCTATGTTATAATCCGAATTTGCTTATTGGATTTCTACAACTTGCAAATTATGTTTGGGTCCCTCATCATCACACTTTGTAATCAATCGAGTCTCCAGCCCTAACTTTTGTTTACTCCATCGTTAGAATGATGACGTAATGTTCAAATTACCCTTATTTTTCTTTCCTCAAGGATGCATTGTGATAACACCACCACCATTCTCGTCACTGCCGTTACCTCTCATTTTTCAATTCCGAATGATTTAATAGATGAAATTGAATAAGATGTTGAGAAATTTTTGGATTATGATGAGTAGTTTTGGTGACTCGGTGGATTAGTGGTTGAGGTAGTAATTTTGCTCCAGAAACTGTAGTGACGGAGGTGCGGATGTGGGGTGGTGATGCGGTGGTGAAGACGGAAGAGATAGAGATTGTATATGTGTGTGTGATAAAGAGAAAGACCATAATGCCCCAGTGAATTGGTCGATAATGACTAAATTATCCTTCTTTGCAAACGGTGGAGTAACTGAGCGCTACAGTGTGATGGTGAGAGACTCAAATAGAAAATAGGAAATTGCAAGTTTTAGAGATACAGGGAGCAATATGGACTATAGCATAGTGACGCAAGCTGCAGTTACTTTTTTTACTAGGATTTTTAATACAAGCATACCAAACCCAGGAGCCAATTTGGGCCTGTCCATTTACAAGATCAATGATAAGATTATGTGGTCCTCAAAACAGGGAACAAGCAGGAAAAATGGTAAAATAAGACAATCTAATATTATTGACATATAAACCGATTTTTTCTATGATTTTTAAATAACTATAACTTTTTCATACGCTAATATTTATAAAAAAAATACATCGTATTAACTAACGATTTCATTCCCTTTAATTTGAGTAGGTTATTGTTAGAGTTTTCTTAATTTATAAATATTTTGATTTTACAAGCTATAACGTTATGTGATTGTGTAAATTTACATGATTATGTTCTAGTATGTAATAACGTAGTGTAACATAATCAATGAATACCCATTACGTAATTGCGTGATTTCATTATAGTATTTTGTATGAAACCCCACTGAGTGATTACGTAACAATAGTTGATTATGTATTATTACGTGATTTCATTCTAGTATTTATGTGAAACCTCACTGAGTGATTACGTAAACACGTACTAAGCATAACTATAATAAAAAAACAAAACATGTAATACATAATATTTCATGAAATACCTAAATATTTAAGGTAAAATCGTTCACGTATTAAATATAAATGTAATACAAAATATTAGCCAAAACCTATAATAACCACATAATGTCGTATATTAGAGATTAATAACGTATTAAAGCATGGATAATTAAGTTCTTATTATTGAATGTGTGATCACGTAATGGATTTATATTGAATGTGTAATCACGTAATAATTTATGTTGAATGTATAGTCACGTAATGGTTTACACTAAATGTGTAATCAAGTATCCTATAAAAAAATTAAGAAAACTATAGCAGTAATCTGCTCGAATTAAAGAGAATGAAATGCTCATAATTTTTATAAAACATATTAACATATGAAAAAGTTATAGTTGTTCGAAAATCAAGGGGGAAACTAGTTTAAGGGAGAAAAGACCATCATGCACTTCCCTTCTTAAATTGGAAAGACACGTGTATGGCTATGATTCTCCCATGTACTTTGTATGGAATTTCTCTCTTGTACTTGTACATGATCTTTTATCCTTTTTTTAATTTTAATAATAGTTTAAATATCTAATTAAATCACGGGAATGGGCATGTCGATCGAAAGTTAGCTAGTATGGTATGTGTAGATCATGACGTAGTTGGGATGGTGTGGTAGAAAAACCCCAATAACTTGGACCACACATAGAAGTTGGGCCAGACGAAACATATTTTATCGTTGAACTAACGTTAGTTTGGACTGAAATTGTTTTATCATTTTGTTCTATGCTAGCTTGGTCAAAGGTATGTTATAACCAAAGACATCAAGGTATGAATCAAATATGACCTCACATGTCTAAAACGGCTAAGGTACATGGCACTCATACTTATTACTCGTTATAAACGTTTCAACCAAAGCTATAAACAAGAGAGGTTATCATAGCGGGTAAGCATATTCGATATCCTTACTTAACCTGTGATAATTATGTTTACCTTACTATGTGTACTCTTATATTGGAGACGGTTCACAGACCACATACATGTGGATTAGTTATTGACGATTTATATCGTACAATATGAGAGTAACGGTATTGAAAGTAATGATATCTCCATATGGCTATAGGAACACTTTGACGAACCTTGTCAATGACATGCGTAATCAACCATTTCTTTCATCTTCTAGCCTTCGGATATCTGCTAACAAATATTATAAGATTGGAGATAGTCGACAGCCACTCAAGGTTTCTCATTTTTCAACCCTATTTGGTTGAGTTACAAACATGCTTTATAGCCAACAATTTCTTAAAACTCATTTTGCAATGAGCTCATCCTTGAATTGATTTAGCATGAGCATCTTGTAAACACACCTTCAACCTTCCTTTTGATGCCTAATAGTGATTTTACCCAACCAATGGAAGAGAAGGCAAAAAGATGTTCAAGATTGATGACGCTCATCATAGTTGTTTTAGAACTAGTCACAAATAATACAAATAAGAGATTCTCTTGACAGGCAAACACAATCAATGCTCTCACTTACTACCTGATCGAACTCTCGTTTGTTGCTTATGTCTTACACTTCACATGGTATTCATGTTCCTTAATACAAATGTGCGGCGGATCTAATGATAAATGTGTCCAGAACACAAAACATTTACTCGCTAAGAGCATTCACATCCCTTTCATCTTTTTTACCCTATAATTTCACTAAAACAATTACATTTTTTCTCTACTTACAATTGAATAATATTTTTTATACTTTGTCATTTATTTTTCTCTCTGCTCCATTTCCAACCATTTTCAAAATATATTAAAAAATTATAGAGGGTGAACAGTTGTAACACCCTATTTTTTTTAAACGATAAATTAGTATCGGTGAGTATATGTTAAGTATAAATATTATTGCTTTTATACAAATCGATTAAACTTGAAAATTGGATTTAAAAACAACAAATATAAAGCAACCGAAAGTGGTCCATTGTTAGTTATTATATGCAAACAATTATTATTTATCTTTATTTGTGTTAACTGAATCCAGATTGTTTGTTATGATGTGTATGTATTCAATATATAGGGTGCTAAATAGTATTTATTGCAATTTACGTTTTCTTATGACATAAAAAAATATTATATACATATATTAAGTTTGAATTCTTTAAAACAAAACATATTTGAATAACACTTTTCTTTTCGTTAGTGGTGATAGATATTTTTAAATAAATAGATAGATAAACATGGAAATGAGTTTGGCTTGCTAATTATAAAATTTCAATAAACAAATCAATCGGCAATATAAATAGAATTCTAAGGGGGTTTTTAATTTTGAATGGCATCATATCAATAAGCATATTGACTTTCTAAACCGAAATAACTAGATTTACCGGCGGGGAGCGATTATATACCACAGTACATTCACATCGCCTACCCTACTACCAAGTCTGTACAAAATATTACCATGGATAAGTTGTACAAAAGTTGTTTTCCGAGTGTATGTTTCTGGAAGACAATGGCGATAGGTGATCCAGCTATTTAAGGTGTTCTGCTGTGTAGTGTTCCTAGGCTGCAGCCATCCAAAAAGCAGTTTTATATGCAATCATTCTTCGAGCGCCTTCTTTGAGCCGCGGCTTGATTCTACAGTGGTAAGGAAAAAAACACATTAGAACGAATCGAACCATACAACTGTGGGCGCATACCCACCATTAGTCTGATTGTTATTAGGATTTATGTTAATGCTAGCATATTAAAATCAAAACAACAATATCTAATAGGAATATGACCCGAGTTAATAAAGAAACTCACCTATTGAAGATGCTTCTCAAGAAACTTGAGTTTTGCATCTGATTCTTCATGACCCTGAGTCAAATCGGACCACATCACACCTATCGATTTATCAAGATCAATGGTCACTGCCACTTCATATCTTAAATAAAAACAAAACTCCAACAAAAAGATGAATATCTTAATATGGAGATTCAACAAATTTGATTTATTATTCTACTTAATATCATTCAACATGCTTATTTTATAATTTCAGTTTGATACTACTTTTTTTCCATCATATGCACTAAGATTAACCAAATGTTAAAAGTCCTATTCTTATTTGTCCAAAACCAAATCTTGATCACCACCATCCATCCATATTTCAGTCACCATTAAAACAAGGTCGACCCTCTACCTCTTCAAAGAAATCAAACTTGATAGCAAGACAGTACTCAAAAACATATAAATCAAAGATGAAATCGACTTATTTATCAATCTTTTTTATTCGAACCATCCCCTTAATGTTATTTAGTTTTGTTCATGTAATAAAACTGGAGGTTTCAAAACCTTAGCAAAATACTGAACTGTTAAAATAAACATGTCCGAGGTGAGAAACCCCAACATGGTGAGGGTGTTTGGGTAGCGGTTCAAAGTGAGTTTAAGTTGAAATGGGCCAACTTAATAAAACTAAACCAGGGTGTCGGCTCGGATGGACCACCAATACTATCTGTTCCATTTATAAAGCTCGACACGACTCATTTGATCATGTTAAAAAGTTGCCCACTTTAACTCATTACTCGACCATTCGACCCAAGAAAAGCTTACAACCAAACCAGATGAAATTATCCCTCACTGTTACATTATAATCATTACAGAATTGGAGTCTTACCTCAACAAATCAGACAAAGAGTTCCGAACAGAACGACGGTGAATCAAACAATGACAGCAGTGACGCTCTCACTCTTAACGCTTCAGTTTCAGACAATTTACTACACGAATCCAACAATTTCAATATCAAAAGAATAAGAACGCAACCTAATTTGTGATTAACAAAAACTGAAATTAATTTGTACCTGGTTGCGGATTGAATGTGTATCGGACGTTAGGGTTTGTGATTGTGGAAGAATGGTGATTTCTCACACACCCGAACATACACAAAGCTGCTGCCTACCACCGTCGTAACTACCGTCACCGCCACCGCCACCGCCACCGCCACAACCCCTTCTCACCAGCACAACCTTTCAACACCGCTACCTCCATCACTCCTCTCTCTCTCTCTCTCTCTCTCTCTCTCTCTCTAGATGGGTGAGCGTGAATGATTATTCTAGGTTTTGCTTTTGACGGAGTATAATAGATGACGAGTGTGTGAACATATATTTTTTTACGAAGAAGGGTTGTATGGTGGGGAGTGGACATATGTATGTATATGTATGAAGCTGAGCTACAATGTTTTTTTTTTTTTTTTGAGAACACCTAAAAATCATAGTATAACCAGTCTAAGCACAAGTGATTGCTTATTTATAGGATTTTAATATGATACAAATAAACCCATGACCCCTGCCTTTTTATTCTCACTTGCTGTCGGGTTTATCATATCATATTTGCCACCAAGAAATTATACGAACTTCAGTAACCCAAGGTTTAACAACACTTGATTCAAGCATAGGATTATTATACTTCTTGCGAATCGCGATTAAGGTACGGACTCTATAACAACTTATGTGTACGGTTTTGAGTTTTCATAATCTCGTTGTTGGAAATTTAAAGTCGTTTTTATATGCTTTTATGATCTCCAAAATTATGTGGTACGATATATGTATATGTATATAGTTATATTGTTTTGATCAAATATGAATATGACGCATCGAATTACCGAATATGACGCAACGATAGGTGACCGCTGAACCTGTAAGTCTCGCATATACAAATCGAGGGAGAGGGAAACGAAGCCTTCCTTATAAGGGGGTTGAAACCCTTTTCTTATGTGATGCGTTTCGCCTGGGCGAGCAACTTGTCGGGTGAACCGTGAGCTTCTAGATGGGCAACCAATCGGGGGCAAACGGTGGCGTCCTAAACCGGTTTACATAGATGTTACCGAAATGTGACCACTGAAACCACTACACCGATTGGTGGCCATTGAACTATTGCACCACAAAGTGACCATTGAACTACTGAATGTGCTATTGAATGTGATTATGTGATTGCGACATACAGATCATGTGACGCTCTTAAAAACTGAATGTGACTAACCCCACTGAATGTGACTGCGACGCACAGAACATGTGACGCGCTGAAAAACTGAACGTGATTGGCCGTATGTGTTATACGTATGCCGTCTGATATAACAGTTTTGTTTATTGTTTATAGTTATTGTCCCACTGAGTATATTTTACTCAGGTATGTATATGTCTTTTATGTACGTTAGGTTACAGGGAAATCAAGGAAGACTTGGAAAAGGGCTCGGGAGAATAGAAGACTCACATGAATTTTAGTAAAAAGAATGAATTTTAATTTTTATTGAAAAAAATGTATCGTTTTATCATTAATGGAATGATGTATTGAATTCTGACTACTTTATAAGTGACACGTCAGCCCTAGTTGAGGCGGTGTGTTACAATAGTGTTCTCCCAAATTTACAGATAAAAAGTATCATCTACTCACAACTACTTTCAACCACCTACAATCACTTTTCATAATTTAAAAGTTCTCTCAAATAATTGAAGGAAGATATTGTAAATGCTACTCAAAACAACCCATTATTATAACTAGTAAAGTCACTTACATGCTAATTCCTCGTATTCATATTGCAATATAGTTTTGAGAATAGATTATAATCAACACAAGTACACTAATTGATGCCGGATTATCTCTAAATTTGAATTTTAAAAGTTTGTTTTATGTTTGATCTTTTATTTATTAGTTTTGATTTGATTTAAATTGATTAAAAAAACTTTGTTAGGAGAGTTTGATAAACTAATTGCTCTTTGGTTCTCCATAATTGATTTATCTAAAAATTGTAGCTGATCAACGGGTACGTTTTCATTCGACGATATAAATTCGAGTTTTTGCGTTTGGTCGTCATCACAACGCGCTTATTGTCAACTTGGTTAACGTTTCGATGTAAAATTCTTTCGCAAATAAGTTGGGTTAAATATTATACGTTTCCGTGCTTAATTTTATATGTGTTTTCAGTTAGTTAATGTTTTGACATAAATTTTGCTCAGAGACCCATTCGGGTCAAATATATTACATTTTGATTACACGATATAAATCTGAGTTACTTTGTGTTCTGGTGCCGCGGCAACACGCGGGAAATTTAAAAGTTAAAAACACTCAAGTCAACATAGAAGGGTCTTTAGTGTAATCGCCGTCCTCCCAAAGCCCTGAACCCTACCATAGGTGTTAACGCCCACCATAATCCACCAAAACAACCCATCGTCCCCTGGAAACAACCGCAACTTCACCAACTCTTTTCCTTAATTCTTCACGCATTTTCAGTCTCGTAAGTCTACCGTTGATCCTTTATGTTTAATTTCACTCATTAAACTGGTTATTCACCGTATTTTCAAATGATTTTTTTCAATTTCTCAATGGTTTAGGGTTTATAACTATTTTTATGATTATTACGTTCTGTCATTTAAGCTTAAAGCTGATATGTTGAATTTTGTGTTTTAGATATTGTCACATTTAGGGTTTATATGTTATTTTTTAGGGTTTTAGGTCATGAGAATTTTGTTCTGTCAATCCGATATGTTGAATGGTTGGAATTTTATGTTTTTGATTTTGTGACATTTGTTTGATCACTTTTGGATTACAATTTTTTGCAGAAACTCAAACAGTTGTTTGATTGCTTTTCAGAATTCATAAATTGAGGCATCAATGTTGCAGAAGTTGAATTTCATTTCTGATCAATTCATCCTCACTTCACTTGTTAACCATCATTCGTTCGTCTCTCCTGTCGTCAAAACTCAGTTACATGAACCATGGACCAGAGTTGCTAGCTCACAAATATTAGGTCATTCGTTGCGTTGTCGTGTTTGTCTTGACAGAATCACCGAAACCAGAGTGGATTCATGGAAAAAGAACCGACAGGAAGTTAGGGAAGACGCATCTTCCGGTAGGGCTTTTGCGAACAACGATGAGCAATCTAACAACGCTCTTCTACAGAGTTTATGCAGACAGTGGGAGTTGCTAAAAGCAGCAAGATTGGTAGCTTTAATGAGCCGAAGAAACCAAATACCCGACTTTGATTGGTGCATGAAGTTAATCAGAGGTCTCGATAAGCACAACTATACCGAAAGAGCTACTGAGGTCTTGAACTGTATGGTTATGTCTGGTGGGGTCCCCGATATCCTCACTTACAATACGCTAATCAACGGTTTATGCAAGAACAGACGTATAGACGCCGCTCTTGATCTTCTACAAGGCATGAGTGTATCCGGTTGCCCTCCGGATGCTGTTACGTATAACGCTATAATCCGTGTTATGCTCGAACATGGTTATCTTAACCAAGCCGTTTCGTTTTGGAAGGATCAACTAGCCAAAGGTTGCAAACCGTATGCGAGTACTAGCTCGGTTCTTGGCGAGTTAGTTTGCAAGTCTCGCGGAGTTATAAGAGCTATAGACGTCTTACAAGATTTAGGGGTTCATGGTTGTAATCCCGATTTAGTAACCTACAATTCGATTGTTAACGTAACGAGTAAAAGAGGGAATTTCGGAGATACGATTTTAGTTATAAACGATCTTTTATCTCACGGCATGGAGCCGAATACGACAATGTACACAACACTTATCCACTCGTTTTTTAACCATGGTTACGTGGATAAGGTAGACGAGATTTTATCTTTAATGAACGTAACATCTAACGCCCCGACTATGGTTACGTACAATATATTGATTAATGGGTTTTGCCAATACGGGTATCTTGATCGCGCTATTGGATTTTTCAATGAAATGGTGTTGAGCGATTGTTCTCCGGACATCATCACTTACAACACGCTTCTGCGCGCTCTTCGTGATGTAGGAATGACGGATCTGTCCCTGCATATTGTAGACTGCTTAAAAGACAGTAATACCCCTCCAAGTTTGATTAGTTACAACATTCTGATTGACGGGTTAGCGAAAAGGGGTCATATGGAGAAAGCGGTTGGTTTATATCAAGAAATATTGAAAGAAAAAAAGGTTGTTCCTGATGATGTTACTCATAGAACCTTGATTTGGGGGTTTTGTCATGCAGATATGGTTAACGAGGCTGTCGAAATGTTGGAAGTGATGGAGATAAACGGCCATAAAGCTACACATAGTACTTATAAGTACATTATTCGTAAGTTATGCCGGAAACAGAAACTAGATGATGCGATTAAGGTTTTAGAAATGTTGGTCTCGAGCCCAAACAGACCGTATGGTGCATTGTTTTATGTGGATATGCTTGAAAGTTTGTTTGCAGACGGTATGCATGAAGAAGCTAAGCAACTACAACAGAAACTAACCGAATGGATGGATGTTTAAGCTTTCCGTCTTATAATTTCTAGTTATACATGAACAAATAGAATTTTTTTTATGCGTATTTGTCATTTTCGATATGTTGAACTGCAAAAGAATGTTAATTTCAGAAGATTAATGTCGATATCTACTTGTTTTCTTCAAATAAATACACGAAAACTGGTAAAGTATAATGGTCGTTTAATTTCGGCTTGTTCTTCGATTAAACCTTCGTAAATGGCATACCTTTGTAGACCATTTGTTCGTGAAACTCCAAAATACTTCTTAGTACAAGTATTCTTGAGAATCTGGCAATGGGAAAGTCTTTTTCAACCGTTTGATCGATTCTTCTGAAATCGCTCTCATTTTGTATAACAAATTACCCAAATCCAAAGCCTCGGCTCTCTTGCCTGAGAACCCGAACCCTTCCACTAGCAAAATGTAGGTCGTTTGGTTCGGTTTGCAACCCTTTTCGACCATTTCATCTAAAACATGAACCGCCTCGTCAATTCTATGAGCTTTACACAAACCAAGAAGCACAATGTTGTAAGTTATAACGGTGGGTATAAATCCGTTATTTTCCATACTTTCTAACAGCCCGATCGCCTCATCTACCAACCCATCTCTACATAAACACGAGATAAGCGCATTATACGTGATCTCATCCGGTTCGATTCCTTGTCTGATCATCTCTGAAACCATATTTAACGCCTTTTCCTTCTCCTTATTATACCATAAAGCGCTTATCATTGTGTTGTAAGTACTTACATCAGGTGGACACCCTGTGTCCCCTAATCTTTCAAAAATCTCCATAGCTTGATCTGCATTTCCATTTTTACACAAAGCCGATAAAACCGTGTTGTAATTTACTATATCGGGTAAACAACCACTTGATATCATGTAATCCAAGAAACTTATCGCGACATCGAGTCTACCTTCTTTACAAAAAGCCGAAATCAAAGGGTCAAACGTAAACGCATCAGGAGTAAGTCCACTTTCCACCATGATCTTCAACATACTCAAAGCTTCATCTACCTTCCCATCGCGACACAGCGAGCTGATCAATATGCTGTAAGTAACTGCATTCGGGTCACATTTTCTCGAAAACATTTCTTCCATTAACCTCTCACCATCACCCCATCTTCTTTGATTCAACAATGCTCGTAACAGAATGTTGTATGAGATCACATCCGGTTTACACCCTTTCGATGGTAAACTTCTCACGAATTCAAAAGCCTCATCCATCATTCCTTCTCTACATAACCCTCGAATTATCGCATTATACGTGTACATATCAGGCCGCAGCCCTCTATCCAACATTTCATCCAAAAGCTTCATCGCTTCATCAATCCCCCCTTCAAGAATCGTTGCCTCAATCAAAATTGTGTACGTTATCACCGTCGGATTACAATCATCATCCAGCAACTGTCTCAACATCTTCATAGCCAAACTTAACTTCCCTCTACTACACAAACTCCCAATCAAAATGTTATAAGTAACCACATCCGGCGAAAACCCGTGATTCTTCATCCGTTCCAACACCTGATTAGCCGAATCGATTTGATTCAACTTACAAAACCCACTGATCACTGCATTATACGCAAACACATCCGGTTCGCCATAACTCTCAAGTATCTGAATAACCTTGAGGGCCATTTCGACCCGCTTCGAGTTAAACAAACCCTTAATAAGCTTTGTACAAAGGATCACATCAGGCTTGTACCCCCTACCAACCATAACCTCTAGAAAATAGAGTGATTCTTCGTATTTTCCTGCTTTACAGGATCTGTTAAGCAGTTTCATGAAATGGGTTTCTTTATAATTGCGGGTTTGCAATTGGGTTGAGTTTAGATTGGTAGAAAGTTTGACATTTGAAGAGCTTTTGCTGTTAGGGTTTGCGTTGGGATTAGGGTTTCTGCAGGTTATAACAGAGCAATGGTAGTGGGAGATTGCAGTGTGTTTTGGGTTAGAGTTGAAGGGGAAGAATGTTGGTGAGAATTCTGCAGAAATCATTGTTTGATTTGGGTTAAAGATTATTCAAGTTCAGGGATTTCTCATTGTCCAGAGAATGTAGAGAGAGAGTGTGTGTAGAGAGAGAAAGTGATGTGATTTTGTGTGGGAGGATATGCATGGATGATTTTGGATTCCATACAAAATTTTTAGTTTATGGATAAGGTGAGCTCTGGAATAAGATGCGGGTCGGGTTGGGTCAACCCTCCATTTTGGCTCACTAAAATTGCGCAGTCCGTTTTAGAACCAAAATTAATTTATATATATGGGATTAATGCTATAAACGAATCAAACGTTCAGTAAACGGTTCGTAGACTGTTTGGCGAGAATTTCGTTTATGTTCGTTGGATTAGCTTAACGAACGAACACGAACAAAAAGTTTTATTCGGTTGGCTTAGTGAATGAACACGAACACGGGTCTTGTTCGTTCGACTGATTGTTCGTGAAAGTTCGGCAATATGTTTTGTTACATTCATTTGTTTACGTTCGTTCATATAATAAATAATAAACCTTTTATCTAAACATATTGAAAATTTGAAACTCTATTTTTTCTAAATTAGCTAAATTTTGGACGTTCTAAGACATTTTTTGGGATAATTATGTCTAAGTTAGTTAAACCTTGAATAATTACGTATAAGTTAGTCAAACTTGATTTATCGTTTGGTGGTTGTAGTAGACTTCTCGTGTTTTGATTTATCATTTGATGGTTGTATTTAACTGCGTATGTCCAATGTTTAATGATAACAATGTTCTTATTTTTTTATTTTCAAGTTAAATGCTCATTTGCGTTCGTTTTTATTTGCTTACGTTCGTTTGTGTTTGAGACCAATGTTCACGAACTGTTCGTGAACTAAATTTCCCTAACTAGCGAACACGAACATAAACTTATGCTCGGTATACGTTCGTGAAAAGTTCACGAACATGTTAATTTCCTTAACGCACGAACATGATCGTGTTCGTTTGATTCGTTTACAACCTTATATGGGATATTAAGTAGTTAAATCAGCAAAATTATTAATTTAAAAATTAACTAAACCATAAAAACAACCTATAACTTCAAATGATTCGGGTAGTATTGTTTAAAAAACTTATATATTTTTAGTGCTACCCACCTACATCTTAATTGCGTGTTAACTTGTCATTCTTTTGTAATTTTTTATATTAAAAAAGAAAACTATAATAAGTTACAAGGTGATGACTCACTTTCAAGTTTCAAATTATATAGTCATCAATATTCGATACATGGTGATGTTTTCATCAAAATAATAATAATAATAATAATAATAATAATAATAATATATAGTCTTGATACATGGTGATGTTTTGATGACCAAACAGTAAATATTCGATATTGTCTTTCACGATACGCTATAATCTATTTTTGTAACTCTTTTGTAACAAGTTCATGATGTAATTGATCAGCTTTAACAAAGTGCCACTGGGGTAACAAAATGAAGTGATCATCTTCCTCACTTAAATGTAAAAGACTAGTCACTATAACTTTTTATCGACAAGTTCATGATAACAATTATTAAAAACAACAATGATAATAATTAGGGTAAAGATCAAATACAAATGAGTTTTACTATGTTTACAAGGGTTTATGAACAAGCTATATATTTTTAGCCATTGTAGGGAGCCGGTATAAGTCGACACATCTTGCGATCCTTTGACACATCTAAAACTAACTGCATGACTGCATCCTTGGTTTAAAAAAGCGGGAAGCGCACAAAAGCGATGAGGTTTAAAACCGAAGCGCAAAAACGATGAGCTTTTCGTACGCAAAGCAAAGTGATTCTATAATTTATTTTATATATCTCAAAAGTGTTTAGCATCCAATACCTATTATTTAGCTATAATTAAGCTTTATATATGTTTTAAAATGAAAAAAAAAAAACATAAATGTACAACATAAAAAGCCTGTTGTACAACACTCAGCTGCACAAAAACAAGCCATGTACAAAAAGTGTGCGCCTCAGGACGATTTTTACCCTAAAAAGCGCGCCTCAGTTGCGCTTCTTGTACATACGTTGCCTTGTATTACCTAAGGCGCAAGGACTTGGCCTAGATGCGCTTTGCGCTTAATCGCGCTGAAGGCGTGCTTTTTTAAACCAAGACTGCATCAACTAATACCCTTCCTATAACAAGATATTTTGTGTTTCCATATAAAGTGAACCAACAAACATGATGCTTCAAACCAGTTTGGCGAGCAGCCGAGCACACTCATTTCCATGTACACATTCATATGGTCCAACCACAACCACCAAAACAAAATTCAACTTAGACACATGCAAAGTAAGCCATCAAAACACCACATTACGTCAACACAAGGTTTTTGAAGCAAGATTAGGAACTCATATATACGTCAACACAAGGTAAAAGTGTAAAACCCTTAAACATTAGGCTCAAGTAGCATTATAGAAATCAAGCAAGATTAGGAACTCATATATACTACATGTTCTATTAGTCATTATAACATATCAATAATATACTGTAATAAGACATAATAATCATTTTAGGGGTGAGGTTCGGCTACAAATTCCATTTTCCTACAAAGTGTACAAAGTCATAAAGCACCACAATTTCAACCACAAAACACACTCAAAACCCACAAATAACAGAGTTAAGATCACTAAAACACAATATTAAAACCATAACTGTCCGTAAAAACTTCAAACACACCATCGTAGAACTATGAATATAAAACACAACAAATAATCAACATAAAACACACTAATGTTAGTCATTTGATAATCAAAGCCTTATCATCCAAAACACAACACAAAACCCACAGTTATGGCGTTTTAGTAATCTTCACTTTGTTATTTGTGGGTTTTGAGTGTGTTTTATAGTTGACCTTATGGTGTTTTATGACTTTTTACACTTTGTAAGAAAAATGGACTTTGTAGCCAACTCTTACCCTCATTTTAGAATTGATATAAATATATGATCATGGTCGAACAGGGCATATGAGTCGAAAAATAACGAAGCTCAAAAGAAAAAGTCAAATGAGTCGGAACATGAACAACGGTTCAAACAAATTTACTGCACATTTCGTCCAAGATAAATACATTTCATCTCCTATACCCTCATTTTTATTGATTAGTTTTTTATCTTCTTAAGATTAAAATCATCGTTCACAAAATCAAAACTACCAAAAACAAATTTAGCACTTTCCATTCTTAATCCTCACGAGATCCCAAAGAAAAGCCTTATTGGGGCATACCTTATTCAAAACTTCTTGGATTTCTTCTCCCACCTTTTCTTGGATCTCCACACTTCGAAGTTCATCCATTTGCTATTAAACAAACAAACATATGCCGTTATAAGTGACAATTTTCAACACGATTACTTATAAATGGGTCAATACGGGCTGTTTTATTTCTCAAACGGATGAGAAAAAATATAGCTAAAAAGTTGAAAATCGCTGAATGCATAGAATGTCCTAAATCATTTGTTTAAAGATTTGAGATTCATGTTGTAACAATATTGATTTGTAATCATAACTAACACGTTAGTTATTTATAGGTTAAACCCAACACAAACTGGTTTGATTTGACTGGTACTAAAATGACCCGTTTCAACCCCAACCCATTTTGACTTGTTACCCACAATGAAAGTTGATATTACCTTGATCAACCACATTACATAAGTAGCTGCAAACATTGCTTGTGATTCATAATCCTCAAAAACATTATCTGGAATACTTTTACACGAGCGAAAGAGTAGTAATTCATCATCCAAAAATAAATCAACATGGGTCCCACCGATATGAGCTGCAAAATGTTTTATCCAGCAAAGGGAGAGGAACCGACGATAAAGCCACAAAGCCTGGAACACGAATAAATATCACATTTAGAAATTCAGCCAGATTTGTCAAATAATTAAAAATAACATAAGAATTGATAAACAGATCGACATACCTCTCCTCCTATGTAACGCTTGATCAACGTTTCACTCCAGGTAAGCTCTTCCTGCCGTTGTACAAACGGATAATGATAAATAGATATAAAAGGTTCATCGAATTACGAGTCTGCAGCCATAAAAAATAACGGGATATGAGCATAAACCTTCCAAAGTTGATATAGTTCGGTAGTATGTGAAGGGCTTTCTTTTGAATCTTGTTTATACCATGAATCTTCTAATGTCCTGCTCATCAACCGCTGCCCAATCAGATAGATTTTAGTCACTCAAAGAAAAAAATAGAAATAAATACATCAGTAGTCTGGATGAGTTGATTACTAAGGCTTGAAATCAATTTAATTAAATTATCAGAATTAAATTACGAATTGTAAAAATTGTGATGCAAGAGAGTGTTTTTTGGGTAAATGGCAAACTTTTTATAACTAAGATTACTATAACCCTTGGACACCCAACAGCCATGGACCTTGATCCAACAATAACTTGAACAAAATAAACCCCATTTAGGCCTTCATACCAGAAGCACATTTGGAGACAAAGTATGGGCCTTGACGATGGGCCACATGAACGATAGGACTCCAATAAATATGGGTCCCAAAAGAACTTCCATTGACCCGAACCCCAACCTTTGTGATCCACTGCTATTTAGGCAATCTAGAATGGCTTGTTTTGAGCATTTATTATACCGTAGTCAATAGGGGGACCATCCGAATCATCCATAAGTATCTCACTAGTTTTTGTAGTATTCCAATCGGGTAAAACACGACCATTTAGCCCAATTTACCATTCTAATCCACCACACGTTTTTTGAGTAGTTTTATCCATAAGAAGAGGACCTGGACGACCAATACCACTAAAAATTTTACTCGTACCCGTATCCATCCACAATTCCATAGGTATATCATGAACTGTAATCCATAAATGGATGGTGGACGGCTCAAATCCCTTTTTCTAAGACCGTTTTCATCCCATTCTCACTATTAAATTTAAAGAAAAAAAGAACCCTGCTATCGCAGCAGAAAGAAATACACATACAAGTAATGATTAAGAACAGAATCCTATGGAACCAAATCCTCATTCGTTAACACTATCCTACATTTACCTTCTGATGTTATTACCGAAGGGATGAATTCCAATTTTATGTTGTCAGCATACGATTTACCTTATGTTTAAGCCAAACATTCAAGTGTGTGGCAAGTTCTGATTCTGTAAGGATTTACATGTAAAATGACCTTTAAATGATCAAATATTAAGAACTAATTCCTCCTAAACAATACTACTTATTCATTGAAGTAATGAGATGATCAGAATCAGTTTCACTATAGCCAAACAATGGACTTGAAAACACAAGTACACAACAGTCAAATATTTCAAAACGCCCCCTTAGTTGAAATTTAAACTTATCATGCGATAGTGAAAGCAAGAGTTATCAGCAACATGCAATCCAGCCCAATCTCGATTATTAATTAGCTCATCAACTATCTGAAAGAACCACCAAAAAACCTATCAACATTCACAAACTGCAGTAGTGATTAAAATATATAGTTTGAAACCAAAGAAACACAAGTACTATTTAGAGATGACACATTTTTCCAAAAATTAAAATAGAGAAAAAAAATTAAGAAATTCATAGACCAAGAAGTCTTAAGTTCACACCTGACTTTCGGGCATGTAAAAAACTAACCAGCAACGATGATTCCATGCACGGTAGTTCATCTTTGACTTCTGCAATTAAAAGTCAACAGGATCAGTGAGTGATGACCGAACCATCGTCCATGATAGATAAGATGAAACGAAACATCTTCAACATTAACCTCGGCTATTTTTCGGCTAATTCAGATTCGTTTTTCAAAACTTCTTGCAGATTTGTACACTTGCCGGCTATCATCTTAATCACCCATCGCCTGTTATAAATTGACAAAATTTAAAAACTTACGGATCAAAATAATTTGAACCCTAATACAAACGCTACTTTCATAAAGCAACAAGATTTTATTCAATAAAGATGATCTGAAGAAATATAATTATTTTAAAACAGATCATTTTTATTCCAATAGAGGAGCTACCTACCCAAATGTTACCTATGGGTCCAAGCACGCTCGCTTTTTGGGGAATACGAAAGAACCAAAGTTGATAACGTTAGCTCATCAAAATATAGCATGACGCTTTGCTTCTTCGAAACAACTTCCTTCCTGCAAAGTATTAACAGACCATCTCGATTTAAAAAGTTTCTTGAATATAAAAAAGATGAATAATGTTACATATCAGAGAAAAAGAAATAAATACCTGCAATTCCATGCGGTTCCAAAATCACAACTCAGCAGCAAAAGTGCCCTACTATGCTTCATCACTTCACTTTCAAGGTTGGGTAGGGAATATGAAGAACTTGTGACGTGTGATACCACTTTCTTGGTGTGTAAATCGGTCAGCGTGTTATACTGCTTTAGTGAAGCCATAAATGCATGTTTAGCAGCATTGTATAATGGGTGGATAACGTCGGTTGAGATGCCTAGTTTGTGATCTCTAATCCAGAAAGCCGACTCGATAGGATTAGCTTTTGATGCTTTTGACCTGATGCTTTCATCTTCTGTTGGAACAGATGTGTCACTTATGGCAGCAAACTGAGACGGATGAAGGAACCCCACTTCATCGCTGTTTGATGTTTACAGATCAAGATTAGAAGATGGAGTGATGCACATGTACAAGAATTATCAATAAGACAGGATAGACGGAAAAGAGCTTGATGCATGACAAATATAAAAATCTCAAAATGTAAATTGCATTGTAACATGTTGGAATTAGAAATTAATCAAGATATTCCTTATTTCTTTATTATAGGCCATAAGTTGTGAAAATTCAAAGTCCAACGGATGAAAGGATTGATTCCAGCTTGGTTTGATTATCTTAAGGCCAAGCTTAGGATATTTTCATAGGGAATCTAACAAGTTCATTTCCGGGCCTAATACTTTTATTAATCACAACTAAGTCCAGTTCATATAGCATACAAATTAAGCCTACACAAGTGATTGACAGACATATAGAAGGTAAAATGAATGATAGAGAACTTACATTAAAGGATCGGAATCGAGAATAAACTCTAATTGTTTGAGTAGATACGAAGGCTCCATCAGTTCCTGTTGATTTAGGGTTTTCAAGAGACGATGATGAGAATCGGAGGAGACAGTGAGTGAGTGAGTGAGTGAGTGAGTGGGTGAGAGACGAAAATAGTTAGGTTTTTTGTTAGGGTGGGAGGGGCGCTTTCGGGGAGTTGATGCAGGGAAGGGGTTTGTCGATCGGGTATAACACCGTCATCACTTGTTTAAGTGGGTGATTGAATGGAAATCGGGTTATACTCACTCATGTGAGAAGAGAAGAGAGGGTGGGTTAATGGTGGAGCTCATCCTCCTTCAACTAATCATAAATTTTTCTTGTTTTTTTAAAAAGATGTTTATCACTCTCTATGTGTTTAAAGCATCTAGTGTTTAAATGCAAATTGAGGAGAGGAGTGGTGAGTTAACATAGCATAATATTATTGGTTAAAAAATGTTTATCACTCCCTATTTAGGGAGTGTCTCTTTCACCCTTATATTAAATTTGTTTAAAAAACATGTTAATATAAGCAGTGGATCAATTGGATGAGTTAAGAGTTCAATTGGATGAACTCTTGGAGAAAGGCTTTATTCAGCTTAGTTCCTCGCCTTAGGGAGCTCCTATTATGTTTGTAAAGAAGAAAGACGGTTCGATGTGAATGTGCATCGACTACCGGGAGCTGAACAAGTTAACAATTAAGAATAGATATCCTCTGCCTAGGATCGATGATTTACTCGACCAACTTCAAGGGGCTAGTTACTTTTCTAAGATCGATTTAAGATCCGGATATCATCAATTGAAAGTTAGGAATGAGGATGTTCCAAAGACAGCCTTCAGGACCCGCTATGGTCATTTTGAGTTTTTTGTGATGCCTTTTGGGCTCACAAATGCACCAGCAGCATTCATAGACCTCATGAACAGAGTCTGTAAACCGTATTTGAATAAGTTTGTCATTGTCTTCGTAGACGACATACTTATCTATTCTCGTAATCAAGTTGATCACGAGAAATATCTTCGGTGCATCCTAGAATTATTAAGGTAGGAGAAACTTTATGCAAAGTTCTCTAAATGCGAATTTTGGCTTAGAAAAGTCCAATTCCTTGGACATGTTGTAAGTGAGCATGGTATCCAAGTGGATCCGGCCAAGATAGAAGCCATAATGAATTGGGAAGTACCCAAGACCCCATCGGAGATTCGTAGTTTCCTAGGATTGGCTAGTTACTATAGGAGGTTCATTGAGAACTTTTCAATAATAGCCACTCCTCTAACTACCTTGACCCGTAAGAATGTTAAGTATAATTGGGGTCCAAAGCAACAAGAATCTTTTGAGGTTTTTAAACACAAGTTGAGCAACGCTCCGGTGTTATCTCTACCTGAGGGTATTGAGAATTTTATTGTCTATTGTGATGCATCACACACTGGTATGGGCTGTGTGCTAATGCAAAATGGTAAGGTAATTGCCTATGCATCACGACAATTAAAGGTGCATGAAAAGAATTACACCACCCATGATTTGGAACTGGGTGCCATTGTATTTGCACTAAAACTGTGGAGACATTACTTGTATGACACGAAGTGTATTATATACACTGAAAATAAAAGTCTCCAGCATCTGTTCAATCCGAAAGAATTGAACATGCGACAACGCCGATGGATGGAAACACTTAATGATTATGATTGCGAGATTCGCTACCATTTCGGCAAGGCAAATGTCGTTGCCGACGCTTTAAGTCGCAAGGAAAGAATTAAGCCCATTAGGATTAATGCGAAGAGCATTGAGCTCATAAATAGCTTGAATGAGAAGCTATTAGATGCGCAAAAGCAAGCCCTATCAGAGGCTAATATTCCTAATGAGGGATTAGGCGGAACTATTGATCAGTTAACGCCTGGAAAGGATGGAATCCTTAGATTCAAAGATAGAATTTGGGTTTCAGTCTTTGGAGGACTTAGAGGTCTAATCCTCCAAGAAGCGCATAGTTCGAGATACTCAATTCACCCGGGTGGTGACAAGATGTATCAAGATTTAAAGAAGAATTTTGGTGGATGGGTTTGAAGAAATCCATAGCCACTTATGTAGCTAAGTGTCTGATGTAACACCCTGTAAAATCGTGTCCAATAGTATAGTGACACGTGTTGTATTTTAAATATAGTCTGTTAAAGACCAATAAGGACTAAAGGCGTCAACATACTCAATATAAGCCTCTGAGTGACGGTCCGATGTCAACATGCATAAATAACAGCCTCTGAGTGACTGATATGTCAACATGCTTAAATCATTAGCCTCTGAGTGACTGATATGTCAACATGCTTGAAATTTGGCCTCTAAGTGACTGATATGTCAACATGCCCAGCCTCTGAGTGACATCGGAATCAACATACTTATAATAAGCCTCTGAGTGATCTTTTGTAAAGTCCTAACTCTCATTCGTGCCATTTGTTGGACGAGAGGGTTCAATTTTGTAAATATGTGAAAGTTGGATAACGAAGGGATTAAAAGTGTCAACATGTTATTTTATACCTCTGAGACCTTTTAACAAATCGAGAGCTCGACAATATCCGGGCATAATCCCGAGTATGTCAAGTATTGGCTACGGAGGGCTAAAAGTGCCAAAAAGGTGTTTAAAAGGGTTTTATAAGCTTTTTAAAGTTAAGGGGCTAAAGTGTCAAAATTTGAAAGTGGTTATGGGGCGGTAGCGGGCCGCGAGACTTGGTCTGTGTCTCTCGCGGGGCGCGAGAGAGCCTCTGCTGCATAAAGTTTTGTTTTGTCTACAAGCAAAACTCCAAAACCATTAACTCGAAACCATGGCTTCTCTAAACTGCTATGCCACGTTTTGGGACACTTGTAAGCTTCTTCTTACACCCCTAAACACCTGGCTTCACCTCCTTTGAGTTCTCCAACTATAAATAGGTGATCAAGTTCACCATTTGAACTTGCACCTTTCTAAATCATAACTCTTCTCCCTCCTCTGGAAGTTCCTAGCTGAGAGGAGCATCCAACTTAGTTCTCTTGAATTATAGGAACCTCTTGTAAGTGTTCCTTGCTCTTGCATTTTCGTTTATAGGCTTTTATAACCAAAAGTCAAGCGTTTTTTGGAAAACGCTTTGACTTTCGGTTAAGACCATTATGGTCTAGCCATTGTTCGAAATGAACATGGCTAAGTGATCGTAACAAGGTAGGTGTTAGTCCCTATGAAGGGCACATCATGAAGATCACGTTTGCTAGACCAATTGACGGGTCAAAGTTATAATATTAAAAAGTCAAACAGGCCATTTTTCGGAAAAATCATAAAAGGATTTTATATATGTTATGAAACCTGTTTTGACACTTAAACAAGTTGGTAATAATTATTAGAACATGTAAGAACATGTTCAGCTCGTCAATTTCAGTTCTAGGTTCGGTTCGCAACCGAAAGTCTCGAAGTTTGACTTCTGCTTTGACTTTCGATTCTGACCCGATTTAGATTAGTTACCTACTAATCTAAAGTTGCATTATGATCATAATATAATGTAGCATAACCATCTGAGGTTATATTACATGATCATAATCAGAATCCAAGTTTATGCGCAAGTTCCATAATTATGTCATTTTTGACCAAAATGCTCTTTTTGCATAAAACAAAGTTTTAAATAGTAATTGAAAATGAGTTTCTACTGATGTAATATTATAAGTAGTATTATTTGGGATGTTAAACAAAGTTATAAACTGAGTTTCAAGTAAGTCCTTAAACTATGTCGATAATTGACGATTTTAGCCCCTATGGCTTATAAAATAATTTTAATCAAATCTTTTTAAGGTAAATAATTTACCTGCTGCTATGTTATATTAAATAACATATTTTAAACATTTTAATCTAACTTTAACATCAGTTTTCATAAACATCTCTTAAAAACGTCATATTACAACATAAGCGCCGTTTCGGCGCATAGTATGGTTTTAAACCATATTAATGGACCAAGACTTATTACCTACTGATTTTAAAACTTATTTTAAACATATTTACAGTAGGTACATGTTATAAACTCAGAATCCCAAATAATTTATAAACTATGTGTAAAATGACCAAAATGCCCCTTCGGTGCATAGTTTGGTCATAAAAGGTAAAATACACATATAATTGATATCCTACTGATATTATATCATAAATAAAGTATTTTTCCAGAATACTTATAATCATAACATTAAATTATATTCAAGTTCCTTTTATATGGTATGAAATTACCAAAACGCCCTTACGAGGCGTAATTTCGTTTTAAAACCTTAACGGGCATACATGTTGATATCCTACTGATATCTTAACTTATTTAAAGTATAATGGCATATAGAACTTGTTCATAACCTATCCGGTTACCCAATATCACTAATACGCGCACAGTTACGTATATGTAACTATTTTACGGAAATTAACCGAAACGGGTTTAACCTTGTCATTTAAGTTTCAAAATCCAGAATGTATATAGTTTACCCGTATTAAACAAGTCAAGGTACTTGTTGGGATTAAACTACATTCTATCCAATCATCGTTTAATCTAGCGTCATACGTTTTGTTCAAGTATGTTAGTCGGTCTAAGTCTATGACTTAAATAAGACCGTTAGTATTTAATTGGTTAGTTTTTGCCATAATCCAGACTAGAGATTTGCCGGTAAATGCTATCTGCACTTAGTCCTTTTTGTGTACGGCTGAGTTACTAAAAATTTAAAGAAGACTAGCTCAGGTAAATATTCTCGACTTATTTCCCCTATACGGGCTTGGGTTACGGTAAATTATTACCGCTAGGTCGGAAATGGGATTCAATCGAACGCCGGTTCGGGGATAATAAATCCGCATATTTTGTTTTAATCAATTTTGTTTGATAATTTAAACATCGGGGGTTAACTACCGTGTCCTGGATATCCTCGTCTCATTACAAGAGAAATGGCCACGACCTTAGCGCGGGTGTAGGCATACACCCGATAGACGCTCAATTATGCATTCCCACAAGGTTGGGAGGAATTGACTCCTTCGTGAGTCCAAAGTGGTGTATACGTTAATTGTGTCTCGGTCTCCGTACTGGGCCCGTATGTATGACAAACATGTAAATTTGTTAACAAGGTTGGACGGTCAATTAACCCAAGTTATAAAAAGATTTTGTGCTGATACGCACTTAAAACATTTTTGGAATGTTTTCAAAATGAGTCAGTTGGGTGTATTTACCAGCGTAAGCTGACGTATTTTCAAAAGACTAAACTGCATGTACAATACGAAAATAGGCTGGAAGTGCTCGGTAATGATAGAGGATCTTGCAAATCCTAAATCTGCCCAAAGTCTGTTTTGTATTCTTTCCATGTACAATTTATGATCCGCCTGTGGATCTTCTATTACGAGCCAGTATATTATTTTATTTCGAACATTCGGTTTGTAATAGTAATTTTACTCCAAGACTTCCGTTGTGCCGTGTTTAATTGACAATGATGTTATCAACCGACGTCACGATACTCCCCACCCGGGCCCACCGGTGTATGGATTTCGGGTAGGAAATCCGGGGTATGACAGGTTGGTATCAAAGCCAACGTTTGAGAGAATTAAACACTATCCTTCTTGTGTTTAATCTCAAACTTACACGTGCACATTCCTTAGACTTCCGAGTCTAGGCATTAACCTAGGATTTACTCATTTCATTATTAAGTTATTAGTATTGTTTTTGAATTGATTTTTAACAGGAAGATGCCGCCACGTGTGAGAAGACAAAGTGGAAGAGGAAAAGGTCCAATGAGGGGAGGACCATCAGGGCGCATACCCCCTCAACCTCATAATCCAGATGCTTACCAAGAATCAGGAGATTCGTCTCCTTGGCAACCAGCGAGACGTTCTGTCTCTAATAGACACTCGCCCTCACATTCCCAAAACTCTTACCACTCTTATCATTCACACCATACCCATCATTCCCATTCACATTCTTACCATGAGGAATTTAACCCTAACCATTATTTTAACACCCCTCCAGCCGATCAAAATCAGTTGGACCAGCCACATCCTATGGACGAGGACTCCGACCAGGAGATGCCACCGTCAGGATCAAATATGCATCCCATTGAAATTTCGAGCGATTCAAACTCTTATGCTGGATTGCCCTACCAAGGTCCTAATGAGTGGGACCAATACCGGAACCAATTCACCTTCGCCCACACTCCTTCTCCCCACTCTCAACCACCACCTGTTCAAGAAGATGTCCACATGGAACCAGTGGACCAACCACAACCACCACCTGAACCACCAAGAAGGAAGCGTGGAGCACGTATGTCGGTACATGCCGGACAAAGGTTGGGATCACTGCCACATTTGCCCAATTCTTACCCCACAATTCAAGAGGACCCACAAATGAGTGGACCCTCTAATGTTTCACCTATAGTGGAACCAACACCAACACCTGATGTTCAACCACCACCATCGGGTTATACTAACCCAATCCCCACTATCCAGACATGTCTGGATATGATCCTTATAACCCGTCTACACCGGTAGACTATCAAACATGGTCGCAAGACCCATATATGCAAGCAGTTATGCACAATGCACTTTACCCGTCTCCTTTCCCACCTACTTATCCACCGACTGGATGTCCAACTTATGGGTACCAGTATCCGGTTATGCCACAACCACAACCACAACCACCGCTACCACTTGAGGCCATTAATGAGGCCTTAGAACGGATGAAAGAAATGCAGCAACAGGCGGAGAAAACGAAGAAGAAGACAAACAAGTTCTTCAAGAAACTCTCCAAGTTGGTCATGGGAAAAAAGGACGAGTGAAGTCTCTTCTAAATATATGTAGTCCCTGCGAGGACATTGTTATTTCTTTTAGTCCCTGCGTGGACATTTCTATTTCTTTAAAGTCCTTGTATGGACAAGTTTATTTCATTTTTCTAGTATTGTAAATTCTATTGGAAAATTTATGAAGTATTTGGAATTATATATATGTATTCATCATCTTGAAAACGAGCGTCTCGATTTTACTCGAAATTTATGCTCTGCTATATAATTCCAAAAGATCTTAATGGATTAATTATGCCAAGTGGCGTAGACCACATATTAGCCAAGAAATGATAGTTAAGCACGAAGGGGTCTTCTATCAGGATAGTTAAGGGAAGTTATCCTTTTATCCATAGGTAAGGGACTAGGTCCAAACCTCCAAGGTCGTTAAGGTCGAAGGTGACCAGGACCATTAATCAATCATTAAGGTACTCTTATGTTAACATTAAAGAAATGTTCATACTCTTGGTAGTGTGACTTGAGGAATCACGCTAGCCTTCAAGGTAATGGACTATGTCCTAACCTTATACAACCCTTGTGATCTACTTGATCCCGGCTAATGCCACCAGTGCGGTGACTATACATCTGATATGATGTAGGCCAATGTGCTCAATTTATGTCCAGCGGGACAGGCTGATATGCCATATACATCTGATATGATGTAGGCCAATGTGCCCAATTTATGTCCAGCGGGACAGGCTGATATGCCATATACATCTGATATGAGGTAGGACAATGTGCCCAATTTATTGTCCAACGGGACAGGCTGATATGCCATATACATTTGATATGATGTAGGCCAATGTGTCCAATTTATGTCCAGCATGACATGCTGATATGCCATATACATCTGATATGATGTAGGCCAATGTCCCCAATTATTATGTCCATTAGGGACAAGCCTATGAGCTACATAATTGTCAATGATGACAATGACAGTTGTGACATTATGATCTACTGTCCAATAATATATGGACTACGTCCAAATTGTAATTTGCCTATGATGGTCCTATTAAGACCTAGGCCAAATATAGATATAATAAGCCTAAGAGTTGTGATGTTATTCACACTAAGTATAGGCAATGGATTGTTATATCCAATGTTGAAAGCCGATATGGTTGATATACCATGGCTAAACAAAATTTTATTTGGTGTATAGAAACCAAGACTTAAAGATGGATAATTCAAATGAAGCACAAAATAGCCATCGGGACATTGAACCTAGCAATGTAGAAAATAGAAATATTAATGATAATGATTTCCAAGCTCGCATTGATGCGGCTGTGGAAAGGGCCATGGATAAGGCCATAGAAAGGCTTAGAGAATCGAGTGCTACTCGCTCTAGACCCTTATCTATTCCACCATCTTCAGCTCATAAGGAGAGCTTCGTTCACTCTTCAAATGCGAAGAGTGAACCAAAGAAAATAGATCTTCCTGAAAGGTCCCGTTCTATTAAGGACGGATGTACCTATAAGTATTTTGTCTCCTGTAAGCCCCAAGACTTTAACGGGGAGAAAGGAGCTGTGGAAGCCCTAAAATGGCTAGACGAGATGGAGACGATAGTAGATATCAGCAACTGTGCTGATAAGGATGTGGTCAAGTACGTATCACAATCCTTCAAGGGCGACGCCCTAATATGGTGGAAAGCCATGATTCAATCAACCGGTAAGGTACACCTGTACAACTTGGGATGGTCCAAGTTTGTTGATTTGGTAAAGGAAACCTACTGCCTACCTCATGAGGTGGAGAAGTTAGAGATATACTTCTTGTCTCTTTCCATGAAAAACCTAGACTGTCGGAAGTATGTTTCCGATTTCAATTCCCTATCTAGATTAGTATCCTACCTAATCACCCTTGAATCCAAACGCATTGCGAGTTTTATCAATGGATTGGCGCTCGAAATAAAGGGCATGGTAAAGGCTGCTCAGCCTAATACCTATAGGTCCGTAGCAGACCTATCTCTTACCCTCACCCTTGATTTGGTAAGACAAAAGTCAGTTAGGACTGAAACTGACGGAAAGAGGATACGGGAGGATAATAACTCCCAAAGATTTAAGAAGAAAGGAAATTTCGGGTTCAAGAAGAACCAACACAAGTCTAATGACAAACCTCTGTGCAAGAATTGTAAATATAGGCATTGGGGACAGTGGCATAAATCCACAAACCAAACCCTGTGGTATCTGCAAAAGAAAAGGGCATAAAACCTTAGATTGCAAGGATCTTAAGGATGCAGTTTGCTACAACTGCAATGAAAAAGGGCATATAACGTACAATTGCCCCAAGAAACCCAAAAGCAATGATGCAAAGACTGGAGAGGCCAAGAAAGGGAATGCCCGTGCCTTTCAAATAAATGCAAGAGAAGCTGTTAATGACGACAATGTCATAACAGGTACGTTCCCCATTAATGATATTTATGCTATAGTTCATTTTGATTCGGGTGCAGATAAATCATTTGTTGACCATAAGTTTAGTAAACTATTAAACCTGTCCATAAGAACTCTAGATAAAATTTACGAGATAGAACTCGTCGATGGAACCTTAGAAACTGCATCTTCCATTCTTGATGGATGCGCTATAACCATTAAGAATCATTCCATTCCTATCTCTCTTTTGCCAATGAAATTGGCGGGGTTTGATGTTATCTTAGGCATAGATTGGTTATCTCATAACCAAGCCCGCATTGCCTGCGATAAAAAGCTCATCGAAATTAAGACCCCATCTGGTGAAATTATCACCATACCTGGAGAATCACATTATAGATTGCCAGACAAGGTGTCGTTATTTAAGGCATCCAAGTGTTTGAGAAAAGGTTGTGTCATCTACATGGCACAAGTCACCATAAATGAACCAAAGCCGAACCTTGAAGATCAACCAGTTATCTCGGAGTATCCCGATGTATTTCCAGAAGAGTTACCAGGACTACCTCCAGACAGGCAAGTGGAGTTCAGAATTGACATCATACCAGGATCAGCACCAGTGGCTAGAGCTCCATATAGGCTAGCACCAACGGAGATGAAGGAATTGAGGACGCAATGTAACATCCGTCAAAAACTGGATTTACCAAACCCGCTTCGTTTATTAACCGAACAATCAGTTAAAAATTTCGTTGCGTAATTATTGCCCAAATTAATTTTAAACGACACATAATTAATAAATATATTAGAGTATAAAATTTATATTTGAAAATGTATTAAAAATAGTGAAATAAAAATAGAACAAGGCTGCCGGGATTCGAACCCGGGTCAGCCGGGTCAACCGGGTCAGCAAAGCCTTAACACACACACATCCAACCACTCCGCCACTTGATGTTTTCTGTAAATTCTAGGAAACAATTAAATATTATACTCAAATCGTAAATCACTCTGGTTACGCCAACTGTAACCGAAATCGGTCACCAAACGTCCAAAGCTGTTTGATTGTTCGCGGTTTACCGATTATAACCGCTACACCGACAACTCCAATCAATTTTGCTTTGAATGAACTTGAATTCTAGAGTATAATAAAAATCTGTATATTAACCAAGTTAGACACACAGTCCAGCGGTGGACTGTGTGTAACGTTAAAGCACAGGTCCCGGGTTCGAGACCTGTGGCGAGCACCGAGTCGATACATTAAATCGTTTTTAAAATAAGTGATTTTCGGATTAATTTAATTAGTATATAAATATAATTAAAAACAGAAATATTTCGGGTTAGACACGTAGCTCAGTTGGTAGAGTTGCGTGCACGCGTACGAGAGGTCGCGGGTTCGAGTCTTACCCAGCGCACACATATAACCGACCGAACCGGTCAACGGTCAAAAAGTCAACATTTTTTTATTATTTTTATTTATTTATTTTATTTAAAAATCAATTAAAAATACTTAAAAATAACATTTTTAAAGTTAGAAAATAGCCTAAAACTCACAAAAATATATCCAAAAATCCTATTAAAGTTGTTAATAAAATCCATTTATTTACCTTACTTTTCGTTATTAATTAGGTTAGTTTTTCCTCGTCGATCAATCCTCTAAACTCGTGCGCATTCAACATCATCAACCGAACGCACCCACTGTGAGTGAATCTCTACAAATTCCCCGTTTTAATCACGTTTTTTGGGTGTATCATGTGTCTTACTATTTATTATATTTAAATCATGGTGCATATATCATATCATGAATAAATGTGTATTCAGCTTGTATAAACTGTTTGTGTGGTTATTGTTTAGATTTAATTTATTATTCTCAGTACATGCAATTTATAGGCCGCCGCTCCCCATTACATTATGAGCGTTGAGCAGTTCCCCATTACATTATGAGCGTGAACCTGGCGTGCCAACATACGATCGGCTCCGTTTGATTGAGCCTTGATCGCACAGACATTTATCATTTTCAGTACATGCAATACGATCGGCTCCGTTTGATTGAGCCTTGATCGTACAGTTTCATTCATATTATATATTCATGCAAGTTGATATGTTATTGTATGCTATTGGTTTGTTAATGTATGTTATTGTTTGATATCGTATACTATTGGTTTGTTATTGTATGCTATTTGTTGTTATTGTATGTTTATTTACGTTTGTTCATATATGAATATTGCACAATTTTCCATATTAAATACAACAAGAAATAAATAATAAATGTTTTTTAACAAGGTTCACTCGCCAACTTTTTGTTGATCCAAAAACCTTTTTTTTACATATGATACAGGTGAACAGGATGAAGCATGGAAAACATAGGAAATTGCCTTAGAAGAAAAATAATGAAGTTTAGAAGGATGAATGGAACATGTTGTATTTGTTTGATATGATTGTATGATCTCTTTTAAATTGAAATAATAAATATGAAACATTATAATAAATGTCATGAGCTTTGATGAAAACCCAATCATGCCCCGGTCACCTTTTCCGCTGCGGGTCGGGGTGTGACACGCAACTCGACGAACTTTTGGAGAAAGGCTTTATTCAGCCTAGTTCCTCGCCTTGGGGAGCTCCTATTTTGTTTGTTAAGAAGAAAGATGGTTCGATGCGAATGTGCATCGACTATCGGGAGCTAAACAAGCTAACAATTAAGAATAGATATCCTCTGCCCAGGATCGATGATTTATTCGACCAACTTCAAGGGGCTAGTTACTTTTCTAAGATAAATTTGAGATCAGGATATCATCAACTGAAGGTCAGAAATGAAGATGTTCCTAAGACAGCCTTTAGGACCCGTTATGGTCATTTTGAGTTTTTAGTGATGCCTTTTGGGCTCACAAATGCACCCGCAACATTCATGGACCTCATGAACAGTGTCAGCAAACCATTTGGATAAATTTGTCTTTATCTTCATATACGACATACTTATCTATTCTCGTAATCAGGCTGATCACGAGATCTTCGGTGCATCCTAGAATTATTAAGGCAGGAGAAACTTTATGCAAAGTTCTCTAAATGCGAATTTTGGCTTAGAGAAGTCCAATTCCTTGGACATGTTGTAAGTGAGCGTGGTATCCAAGTGGATCCCGTCAAGATAAAAGCCATAATGAATTGGGAAGTACCCAAGACCCCATCAGAGATTCGTAGTTTCCTAGGATTGGCTGGTTACTATAGAAGGTTCATTGAGAACTTTTCAAAAATAGCCACTCCTCTAACTACCTTGACCCGTAAGAATGTTAAGTATAATTGGGGTCCAAAGCAACAAGAATCTTTTGAGGTTCTTAAACACAAGTTGAGCAACACTCCGGTGTTATCTCTACCTGAGGGTATTGAGAATTTTGTTGTCTATTGTGATGCATAACACACCGGTAAGGGTTGTGTGCTAATGCAAAATGGTAAGGTAATTGCCTACGCATCACGAAAATTAAAGGTGCATGAAAAGAATTACACCAACCATGATTTGGAACTGGGTGCCGTTGTATTTGCACTAAAACTGTGGAGACATTACTTGTATGGCACGAAGTGTATTATATACACTGATCATAAAAGTCTCCAACATCTGTTCAATCAGAAAGAATTGAACATGCGACAATGCCGATGGATGGAAACACTTAATGATTATGATTGTGAGATTCGCTACCATCCTGGCAAGGTAAATGTCGTTGCCGACGCCTTAAGTCGCAAGGAAAGAATTAAGCTCATTAGGATTAATGCGAAGAGCATTGAGCTCAAAAATAGCTTGAATGAAAAGATATTAGATGCGCAAAAGCAAGCCCTATTAGAGGCTAATATTCCTAATGAGGGATTAGGCAGAACTATTGATCAGATAGCGCATGGGAAAGATGGAATCCTTAGATTTAATGATAGAATTTGGGTTCCAATCTTTGGGGGACTTAGAGATCTAATCCTCCAAGAAGCACATAACGCAAGATACTCAGTTCACCCAGGTGGTGACAAGATGTATCAAGACTTGAAGAAGAATTATTGGTGGATGGGTTTGAAGAAATCCATAGCCACTTATGTAGTTAAGTGTCTGACGTGTTCACAAGTTAAGGCCGAACATCAGAAACCGTCAGGACTTCTACAACAGCTAGAGATTTCCACATGGAAATGGGAAAAGGTAACTATGGACTTGATTACCAAGTTACCAAAGACCAAAAGTGGTCATGACACTATTTGGATCATAGTGGATAGGTTGACTAAGTCAGCACATTTCTTGCCAATTAAGGAAATGTATAATTCAGATAAATTGGCTAAGCTGTACATGGACAAGATTGTGTCCCTACACGGTGTGCCAGTATCTATTGTATCTGACAGAGATACTAGATACACATCTCACTTTTGGAAAAGTTTTCAACAATCGTTAGGCACACGATTAAACTTTAGTACGGCTTACCATCCGTAGACTGATGGTCAAAGTGAGCGTACTATCCAGACACTGGAAGACATGCTTAGGGCATGTGTGATTGATTTAGGTGGAAGTTGGGATGACCACTTACCCCTAATAGAATTCTCCTACAATAACAGCTATCATACTAGCATCAAGGCTGCTCCTTTTGAGGCCTTGTATGGGAGAAAATGTAGAACGCCTGTATGTTGGGCAGAAGTTGGGGAAGCCCAACTGTCAGGGCCAGAGATTGTCCTGGAGACCACGGAAAAGATTATGCAAATCCATGATCGTCTCAAAGTTGCCAGGGATAGGCAGAAGAGCTATGCTGACAAGAGGCGTAAACCTCTTCAGTTCCAAGTAGGGGAGAAAGTCATGCTGAAAGTATCACCCTGGAAAGGTATGATGCGTTTTGGAAAGAAGGGCAAGTTGAGCCCAAGATATATAGGACCCTTCGAGATAATTTAACGTGTCGGCACTGTAGCTTATAAGCTCAGATTGCCTGAGGAGCTTAGTGGAATCCATGATGTATTCCACATATCTAACCTTAAGAAATGTCTAGCCGATGAGTCGCTAGCAATGACACACGAAGATGTGCAAATAGATGAAAACCTGAGGTTTATTGAGAAACCAATTTCGATCGAGGATCGACAGGTTAAGAAGCTCCGAAGAAAAATGATACCTATAGTAAAGGTTAAGTGGGACGCTTTTAAGGTCCTGAGTATACATGGGAGGTTGAGTCCACTATACGACAAAAGTACCCCCATCTTTTTGAATAAAATCTCGAGGTCTAGATTTCTTTTAAGGGGGTGAGGATGTAACACCCTGTAAAATCGTGTCCAATAGTATAGTGACACGTGTTGTATTTTAAATATAGTTTGTTAAAGACCAATAAGGACTAAAGGCGTCAACATGCTCAATCTAAGCCTCTGAGTGACGGTCTGATGTCAACATGCATAAATAACAGCCTCTGAGTGACTGATATGTCAACATGCTTAAATCATTAGCCTCTGAGTGACTGATATGTCAACATGCTTGAAATTTGGCCTCTAAGTGACTGATATGTCAACATGCCCAGCCTCTGAGTGACATCGGAATCAACATACTTATAATAAGCCTCTGAGTGATCTTTTGTAAAGTCCTAACTCTCATTCGTGCCATTTGTTGGACGAGAGGGTTCAATTTTGTAAATATGTGAAAGTTGGATAACGGAGGGATTAAAAGTGTCAACATGTTATTTTATACCTCTGAGTGACCTTTTAACAAATCGAGAGCTAGACAATATCCGGGCATAATCCCGAGTATGCCAAGTATTGGCTACGGAGGGCTAAAAGTGCCAAAAAGGTGTTTAAAAGGGTTTTATAAGCTTTTTAAAGTTAAGGGGCTAAAGTGTCAAAATTTGAAAGTGGTTATGGGGCGGTAGCGAGCCGCGAGAGACTTGGTCTGTGTCTTTCGCGGGGCGCGAGAGAGCCTCTGCTACATAAAGTTTTGTTTGGTCTCCAAGCAAAACTCCAAAACCATTAACTCGAAACCATGGCTTCTCTAAACTGCTATGCCACGTTTTGGGACACTTGTAAGCTTCTTCTTACACCCCTAAACACCTGGCTTCACCTCCTTTGAGTTCTCCAACTATAAATAGGTGATCAAGTTCACCATTTGAACTTGCACCTTTCTAAATCATAACTCTTCTCCCTCCTCTGGAAGTTCCTAGCCGAAAGGAGCATCCAACTTAGTTCTCTTGCATTATAGGAACCTCTTGTAAGTGTTCCTTGCTCTTGCATTTTCGTTTATAGGCTTTTATAACCAAAAGTCAAGCATTTTTTGGAAAACGTTTTGACTTTCGGTTAAGACCATTGTGGTCTAGCCATTGTTCGAAATGAACATGGCTAAGTGATCGTAATAAGGTAGGTGTTAGTCCCTATGAAGGGCACCTCCTGAAGATCACGTTTGCTAGACCAATTGACGGGTCAAAGTTATAATATTAAAAAGTAAAACAGACCATTTTTCGGAAAAAGTCAAACAGGGTGTGAGGATGTAACACCCTAAAAAATCGTGTCCAATAGTATAGTGACACGTGTTATATTTTTAATATAGTCAATTCAAAGACTAATATGGACTAAAAGTGACAACATGCTCAAACTGAGCCTCTGAATGACTTTCTGATGTCAACATGCATAAACCTAGCCTCTGAACGACCATTAGTGTCGTCATGCATAAAAACGTAGCCTCTGAACGACCATTAGTGTCGTTATGCATAAAACGTAGCCTCTGAAGGACCATTAGTGTCGTTATGCTTAAACTCGGCCTCTGAGTGACCGTTGTGTCAACATGCCTAGCCTCTGAGTGACATCGGAGTCAACATGCTTATACTGAGCCTCTGAGTGATCCTTTACGTAGTCCTAACTCTCATATGTCCTGTTTGTTAGACGAGAGTGATTAAATCCAATAATATATGAAAGTTAGATAATGGAGGGATTAAAAGTGTCAACATGTTAATTTATACCTCTGAGTGACCTTTTAACGAACCGAGAGCTCGACAATGTCCGGGCATAATCCCGGGTATGCCAAGTATTGGCTACGGAGGGCTAAAAGTGACAAAAAGGTGTTTAAAAAGGTTTTAGAAGCTTTAATAAGTTAAGGAGTTAAAAGTGTCAAACTTTGAAACTAGCCTTGGGTCGGTCGCGGGCCGCGAGAGACATAGCCTGTGTCTCTCGCGGGGTGCAACAAAGGGTCTGCAACAGAAAGTTTTGCTTGGTCTCCAAACAAAACTCCAAAACCATGTTTTCGAAACCATGGCTTCCCAAACTACTATGCCACGTTTTGGGACACTTGTAAGTTTCCTCTTACACCACTAAACACCTGGCTTCACCTCCTTTGAGTTCTCCAACTATAAATAGGTGATCAAGTTTGCCATTTGAACTTGCACCTTTCTTATCCACACTCTTCTCCCTCCTCTGGAAGTTCCTAGCTAAAAGGAGCATTCAACTCAGTTCTCTTGCATTCTAAGAACCTCTTGTAAGTGTTCCTTACTCTTGCATTTTCGTTTATAGGCTTTTATAGCCAAAAGTCAAGCGTTTTACGGAAAATGCTTTGACTTTCGGTTAAGACCATTATGGTCCAGCCATTGTTCGTAATGAACATGGCTAAGTGATCGTAATAAGGTAGGTATTAATCCCTATAAAGGGCACCTCCTGAAGATCACATTTGTTAGACCAATTGACGAGTCAAAGTTATGATGTTAAAAAGTCAAACAAGACATTTTTTCGGAAAAAAATCATAAATTGATCTTATATATGATATGAAATATTTTTTAACACTTTAACAAGTTGGTAATAATTATTAGAACATGTAAGAACATGTTCGGCTCGTCAATTTCAGTTCTAGGGTCGGTTCGCAACCGAAAGTCGCGAAGTTTGACTTTCGATTCTGACCCGATTTAGATTAGTTGACTACTGATCTAGAGTTGCATTATGATCATAATATAATGTAGCATAACTCTCTGAGGTTATATTACATGATCATAATCAGAATCCAAGTTTATGCGCAAGTTCCATAATTATGCCATCTTTGACCAAAATGTCCTTTTTGCATAAAACAAGGTTTTAAATGGTAATGAACTTGAAAATGAGTTTTCTACTGATTTAATATTATAACTAGGATTATTTGGGGTGTTAAACCAAGTTATAAACTGAGTTTTTAAGCAAGTCCTTAAACTATGTCGATAAATGGCGATTTTAGCCCTTGTGACTCATAAAATAGTTTTAATCAAATATTTTCAAGGTAAATCTTTTACCTACTGATATGTTATATTAAATAACATATCTAAGACATTTTAATCTGACCTTAACATCAGTTTTCATAAACATCGCATGAAGACGTCATTTTACGACATAAGCGCCGTTTCGGCGCATAGTATGGTTTTAACCCATATTAATGGACCAAGACTTGTTACCTACTGATTTTAAAACTTATTTTAAAAATATTTTACAGTAGGTACATGTTATAAACTCAGAATCCCAAATAATTTATAAACTATGTGTAAAATGACCAAAATGCCCCTTCGGTGCATAGTTTGGTCATAAAAGATAATTTACATACATAATTGATATCCTACTGATATTATATCATAAATAAATTATTTTTCCAGAATACTTATGACTATAAACTTAAAATATATTCAAGTTCCTTTTATATGGTATATCATTACCGAAATGCCCTTACAAGGCTTAATTTTGTTTTAAAACCTTAACGGGCACGCAAGTTGATATCCTACTGATATCTTAACTTATTTAAAATATAATGGCATATAGAACTTGTCCATGACTTATCCGGTTGCCCATTTTCGCTTATGAGCGTACGGTTGATTATACGTAACTAGTTTACGGAATTTAACCGAAACGGGTTTAACCTTGTCATTTAAATTTTAAAATCCAGAATGTTTATAGTTTACCCATATTATACAAGTCAAGTACTTGTCGGGATTAAACTACATTCTATCCGATCATCGTTTAATCAAGCGTTATACGTAATGATCATGTACACTATTCGGTTTATAAGACCGTTAGTATTTAATTGGCTAGCTTATGCCATAATCCAGACTAGAGCCTTCCCGGTAAATGCTATCTGCACTTGGTACTTTTGTATACGGATGAGTTATTTTAAATAAAAGAAGAAGACTAGCTCAGTTAAATACTCTCGACTTATTTTCCTTATACGGGCTTGGGATACGGTAAATTATTACCGCTTGGTCCAAAATGGGGTCAATCGAATGCCCTTTTGTGGCTAGTAAACCCCATATTTTGTTTTAATCAGTTTTGTTTGATAACTTAAACATCGGGGGTTAAATTACCGTGTCCTGGATATCCTCGGCTCAATACATTAGTTATTGGCTACGACCTTAGCACGGGGTGTAGGCATACACCTGTCAAATGCTCATATGCAAATTACCCAAGACGTTGGGGATAACTCCTTCGTGAGTTCCTAAGTGGTGTGTATTTAATCATGTCACGGTTTCTGTCCTGGGCCCTGTATGTATTGACAAACATATGAATCTGATACAAGGTTGTAGATTCAACTTTCTCAAGTTAATAAAAGATTTTGTGCCGTTTTGCACTTAAAAATCATTTTAAAGTTTTCAAAATGAGTCAGTTGGGTGTATTTACCAGCGAAAGCTGACGTATCGTCCAAAGACTAAACTGTAGGTACAATACGAAATAGGCCGGAAGCTGCTCGGTAGTGTATAAGAGGATCTTGCAAATCCTTAGATCTGCCCTAAAGTCTGTTTTATATTCTTTCTTGTACATTTTTATGATCCGCCTGTGGATCTTCTATTACGAGCCTGTATATTATTTTATTTCGAACATTTGGTTTGTAATAGTAATTTTACTCCAAGACTTCCGTTGTGCTATGTTTAATTGACAATGATGTTATCAACTGACGTCACAATACTCCCCACCCGGGCCCACCGGTGTATGTATTTGGATTGGAAATCCGGGGTGTGACATTTCCGGATATAGTTCAATTATTTTGTTGTTTTCTTGTTTTATTTGGATTTTTAAGAGAAATAAACTTGTTAAAAAGTTTGAAATTTTAGTTGTTTTTTGATAGTTTAGTTGGTTGATTTTGTTGTTTTAGTTAAAGTTTAGTGTGTTTAAATGGTTAGTTACAAGGAATCAATAATTAAAACTAGTGCTTGATTTTAAAGTTGAAAATTATGAAGTTTGGTGATGATTGTTTAAGCGTTGGTGTTGAAAATTAGTTATATATGTTATATAGAGAAAGAGTTGCTTAGAAAAGTAGCTCTAGATGTTTTGGATAGATCTCAAAAAATGAAAACCCGTAGGGCGACATTTTAAATATGTTTGTAACGACGTTTGATGTGTTTATGATGATTATATAAATTTTAGCTTGATATTCTTTTGTTTTACTTGACCCGACCTGATCCGCCCCAAACCGACCCAATATGAACCGATTTTTTTATATACCTAGGGTCTAAAATCTTTAAAAATATTCCGCACCCCCATAAAAAAATTGCTAGGTCCGCCAATGCCAAGTTGTAGATAGAAAACGTAACATGTATAACGAAAAAGCTGAAACTTATATATAAAATAAAAGGTTAGAGATTTTAAGAAAAGGAAAAAAAACTTAATGTAATCCTTTGAAAATAGATACAATTGATTCATAGTTTAGTTGGACTCACCAATTTCTTGAGATGGTTTAATTGAGCCATCCAAATAAAAATTGGTAACTATCAACAGGACACCTACTTTTGAGCCAAGTTTATACAAAAAAGGAGTGAATTAAAGGTTAAATGTTTGCATCACATGCACGACATAGAAGATGAATTATGGCAATGTGATAGACCCTTATACCACAATTAGACTTTAAATCATATGACCCTCAATTATTCATAAGTATATAGGTATGGTACATGTTACTTATTTGGTTAAAGCTAATTGCTTCACATGCACCACAAATGAAAAGATGTAGATGCTTACACACTTATTTTAAAGTGATGATGAATAATGTTGATAAATTTTTAGATATTTGTATTAGTTTTTTTTAATAATATATTTAATTTAAGGAGTATAATTTTTTTTATGTTTATTTTTATATATTGTTTTTAAAATGATGATGAATAGTGCAGATAAATTTTTAAATATATGTTTTAGTTTTTTTCTAATAATATATTTAATTTAAGGAGTGATTATAATATTTTTTGTATTTTTTTAACTTGCTTACGTTATTTTTTTTTAAAGATTTTGCAAAACATAATACAAGTAATTAGGTCCTTGTTTATCTATATCATTCGGTTTGATATCATGGTTATTTCAAAAGAACCAATCTAGACGATATGTATGTATGAGCGACAACATGTTGATCTTTGTCATTCGATTTGATATCGTGGGTTTTGGTAATCCCATCTCACAACAAGTTAAAAAAGCATAACTCGTATCCGGATCCACACCCGTCGAACACCCACTACTCATTACCACTTATTGTTTTAAGTTACATTCTCATTACCTCCGATCTTAATGTCACATTAAATCGACTTGAAATATAAAATACTCAACCATAGTACACTTCTGAAAAATCTTCAATTTCAACTATTTCAATCTTTTTAAAAACTTAAACATACCACTTATTATATTTTTTAAATAATATAATACATTGATAGATTCGGTTTCAATCCAAATAAACAAGTTCATGTAATCATGCAAATATCACCTAACATACTGATCTTAAGCACACCATTTACAAGGAACAAAGTCTATTCCCATACCTATATATCCGTCCAAACTTTTCGAGCTTCAAGCTTTCCTATCAGAGCTCTCTGTTATTTTTTTCCAATTTATATTACTTCCACTCGCTTTCGATTCCGAATTTCACCATTACTGCTTTTATTTAGTTTTGCCATAGTTTCTTAACTTTTGATGGTAGTTATTTACATATTTCAGTTACCATTAAATTGTGTCATTTCTTATATAAACTGCCATTTTGGCCCCTAAGGTTTGGTCACTTTTAACATTTTAATCCAAAACTTAAACCTTTTGAATCTGGGTTCCTGTGGTTTCAGTTTTATTATTATTTTGTTCTAAAAATGAAATTAGCTCGTATTGTCTAATAAATTCCTGGTATTTTGTCATTTTCCTCAAGGGTAAATGGTCATTATAATTTTATTATAACCCATTATTAATTAAAATAATAAAAGTAAATAATCCCTTTGACCTTATAAAAGCACAGACTTAAATAATCCCTTTCGGGGTGAATAATTCAGGCCTATTAGCTATAGAATAAGAAAAAAAAGTTCATTCAACATTGTCTTCATGATTTTTGAAAAAATGGCATCAAAGTTCCAAGTTATCAATCAGAAATACGTACCTTATTTTACATTAGGATCAAAAGTGGAGCTTTCTTTTCGAACAGAGCAGTTAAAATCCTCGTAGTCGTCCATTGGAGAAGATGATCGTAGAACAAAGCAGGGTTTGGGTTTGGAGAAGATGTTTTGGGGAAGATGATAATCTCTGCTGCTTTTATGAGGTCAAAGGGATTATTTAATTTTATTATTTTAATCAATAATGTGTTATAATAAAATTATAATAATCATTTTGCTCCTGAGGAAAATGATAAAATACCAGGATTTTATTAGACAGATATGAGCTGATTTCACTTTTAGACTAAAATGACAACAAAATTGAAATTACAGAAACCCAAATTTAAAAGGTTAAAGTTTTGCATTAAAATGACAAAAATAGACTAAAATGACAACAAAATTGAAATTACAGAAACCCAAATTTAAAAGGTTAAAGTTTTGCATTAAAATGACAAAAATAATCAAACCTCATAGACTAATATGACAATTTACTCTTTCATATAATAATAATGGATTAACTTAAGTCTTTTAAAAAAAAAAGTAAAAAAAAAATCACACACACTCAACAAAACCAATTCAATCATGGTCACTTTTTAGACTCCCAAATCAAAATCTTGAAAAATCTAGGGTAAGACTAAAAGTACCAAACACCGGTCATAGGATGATGATTTTTGAAACGAAGTCTCGGTTTTTATAAATCTTGGTTCCGCACCTTCTTCTTCATCACCCCCCACTTCAGGTGCTTATCACACATGCCCATTTTTATATACACACACATATACACACATTCTCTCTCTCTCTCTCATGCAAAGAATCTTGCATCCTCCAAATCATTCCACCGATCTTTCGTAACACAATTCAAACAACAACAAATCCAATTCAAGATTTCAACGATCTGTCACCTCTACCTCCATAAAGTTCCAATTTTTATCACACCCAATTCGACCAATGCGATAAAAGGGATAATTATTGATTGATGTGAAGAGGGTTTCTTTTGTTTTCTGCTTTTTTTGTTGGTTTGATTACTAGGGTTAAGTGATCTTTGTGGGTTTTCCAATTTGAGATCTGGATGAAAGATTCTGAATTTTGGGGTTGATAAAGATATTGATTTGGAAAATATGGATATGGATTATAACGGGGATTCGGGTTTTCTTGACCCGGAATTGTTGCAGCTGAATGAAGTGTCTCCTTTGGCTATTAAGTCAAATCCTTATGTTGCTGTGAAGTTGTTTGAGGAATGGCTATCGCTTCCTGAAACCACTCTTTTGGTAATTATGTTGTTTTTGTTTTACTTTTGTTGTTATTTGTTAGTTGTTAGTTTCTGTTGTTATGTTGGGTTTCTGGGATATGTAGGTAGGAGAAGATGGTAAAGTGGTGGTTGTTAAAGTTTGAATCTTGATACCCTTTATTGGTTTCTTGGAGAACAATCTACTTTTATGTGAAAATGGTGTAAGTGAGTTGAGTTTGATGTGGGAAGAGGCTTATATTCTTTGAATATTGGTTCACTTTATTGAATATATAAATACATAGTGAAATAGGATGTTGATGAGAAGATGATAAGGTTCTAAATAAACAAGCAAACAAACGAACTAAAATGACATGAATTTAATTTAATCCAGGAACGCTAGGAAAGCGACATCCAAATATTTGGTATAAATTTGTTTGGATTTGTGTTCACTTACTTGTTACTATTAATAGTGGAATGAAGAGAGTCTTACACGCCAAGTCACTTACCAATGGTTGGTTTTTATTGCCGGAATCCGATTACACTTTCAATATCGAACGCCATCTGTAGCTCTATACCTTTTTCGTTATATAGGGTTGCCAAGAAATTGTAGCGTGATAGATTTACCTTTTGTGGGTCCTATTTTAAAGGATTGTCGCATGTGTTGTACACTTGTACATAAGAGTATTAGACTAGCTGTCATATGAAATGATTTTGTTTCGGCCATCTCACTATATAAGGGCACCATGTGAAGTTTGGTCATCCAAGACATAATTATAGTATGATGTTGTATGAACATTTCTTTGTATTGTTGACTTTGTTGCTTAGAAATGTACAAATAGACGGTTATTGCAGTATGAAGACATAGGATAAGAATTTGCTATAAAGCTGTTAATATATACAAAATATGCCATAAATGGTTGTTGCTAAAATAGTAACTTTTGCTATAAAAGATTTTTCTTCCTCATCATCACTTTATTCATCTGAGAGTTTGCGTTTTTCTGCAGTTATGTGTATGTGTGTTTATATATATATATGTCGTTGAAAGACGATAGTACACACACACATATATGCATATAAAGATTAGTAAATTTGTGGCTGTAATATAGGTTAATTTTACATACATACATATGTGTGTGTGTGGGCGCGCGTACACACACACACTTGAACTATATGTATGCTTTTATTACGAACCATCTATATAGGCATTTGCGCTGTATTAGTATTAATATCACTGTCAAATTATTTATGGTATTTTCCGTCTGGAAATAGGTGAAATCTTTGTTTAACAATGTTAAAGCGGGCATTCCGTTAAACATATCCGGATCAGTTTCCAGCCCAAAAGCGTCTTCCGGGAGTCCAATACCTTCCATGTTTCCTGCCGGAAGTGCGCCTCCACTTTCACCGAGAAGTTCATCATCCGGTTCTCCTCGTATCACAAAACAGAGGGCGGGCCCATCCGTACTAGGTTCTCCATTGAGAGAAATAAGCGAACCAGTCAAAGAGTTAATACCTCAGGTCTAATTTCAAAGTTTCAAACCAATGATTTTGTTTCCGCCGTAAGTATCGAGTTATTGTTTAACTGAAGCATGTTCGTTTATTGCAGTTTTACTTTCAAAATGGCCGTCCACCCCCTAATGACTTAAAGAACGATGCGTGTTTAGATGTAATCAGTTTTTTTACGGTCATGCTGACGGACTACAATTGCACGGTGAGATATGCGTTTCAGCTTTTTGATAGAGTATGAATGGTCACTGTTAGGCCTGTAACTGAACCGAATGTTCATGAACTATCCGTGAACTTGTTCAGCGGGAAGTTCGTTTATGTTTGTTTATTAAATAAACGAACAAAGATGAACTAACTTGTTCATTTAATTAAATGAACGAACATGAACACACGTTTTGTTCGTTTATGATCGTGAACGTCCGTTTATGTTCGTTAGTATTTTAATAAATACACATGGAGTTACTTTTATATAAATATAAACATAAAGGAGGTTTTTTAACTACTTATGTACATATAACTAATTGATAATTGAGATTTTTCAGTAATAAAACTGGGCTTTCCGGTATAACTTATTGTAATTAATCAATAATTTATATAAAAAAAGCTACTTTATGTCTGTTTATGTTTGGTCATTTATGTTCACTTGTGTTGTTTTATGTTTGATAAGCTATGTTTGTTCGTTTATGTTCATTTACGTTCATAAACTTCCGTTTAGGTTTTAAACGAACGAACACAAACATGCCTGTTGTCTTAATGAACAAACACTAACAAAAAATATGTTCGATTATATGTTCGCGTTCGTGTTCCGTGGAAGTTAAATAAATGAACGAACATGAACATGCCTATGTTCGTGTTCGTTTGGTTCTTTTAAAGGCCTAGTCACCGTGAAGTTTAACTGACCGAGTTAATTGTGATTCATATATGTAGAGTTCAAACCACTTACAAAGGAAATTTGCAAACTGCCATCTTTTTTCTCCACCGCTCTTTTTAGAAAGATTGATGTTTCTGGCACTGGGTTGTGACCAGGTATTTTTGTATAGTTGTATTTTATTTTTCACATTAAAAAAAAGTTTTTTTTTTATTAAGTGTTGTTTTCTATTTGCAGGGATGCATTTGTTGATTATTGGGTCAACGGTAACATGTTGATAAAAGATGTTGCAACCCAGATATATACAATATTGAAGCAGCCTGACATGAAATATTTAACTCAGGTATTTGACTATTTTCATACTTTCAGTCCAAATTAAACATGGTTTTTAATATAAAGAACTTACCTGTTGATAGTACCTATAACATTTATCATAATATAAGGGTGAGTAGAAAACCGAAAAAAAAACAATTTAACCAAACCGAACAACCCAAAAAAATCATTTTTTTAACGTTTGTTATATATTGATTTATGAATTATTAATTTTTTTAATAAGAACAATTAAACGTTTATTTATCTTTGAAATGATTTATCCATTGCCTTCAAGAAATAACAAAATTTAACATAAAATTATATGATTTTCAAACTATGTATTATACAAGAAAATGTCTTAATAAAAACTTTGTAGATTAGAAGGTTAGGTTTATGTGAACAATATTAATTTAAAAGGTTAAATATATTAACATAAGTGCAAACATCTAAGAAAGAACCTTAAATCTTGGATTATACTTTTTTTGAATATTACGTGATTTTGTTCCAAAAACCGAAACGCCGAAGCGTTGCTAAAACCAAAAAAAATGAAACCTAACGGTTTTCAAAACCGAAAATCAAACATTTCCTCCTAATAGTGTCTATTTTGATTAATAAGATTCTGTTTTGACCACAAAAGTCAAATATAATATTTACCATCAAATAATAGTTTTATGTGTCATTTCTGCAATAGGAGGATTTTAAACCGATACTACGGGAACTATTGGCTACTCATCCAGGTTTGGAGTTCTTACAGAGCACACCCGAATTTCAGGAGAGATATGGTATGTTTGGTTTATTTTTTTATTTATTTATATTTTCTAAATTTTGATTATTACATTACTGATTTAGTCTTCGTGAAAGCTTATGCAATTCATAATTATGATGGCATTTTCTTAGATATTTCCTCGTAAAATTTTCTTTAATATGTGTTTTTTCGTCAATTTACGTGTGTTGTGATGGACAGCTGAAACAGTGATATACAGAATATTTTTCTACATGAATAGAACGGGTGATGCGCGCCTTACCCTACGGGAACTGAAACGCGGAAATCTAATCGCTGCGATGCAGCACGCTGATGAAGAAGAGGACATAAACAAAGTTCTAAAGTAAATAGTTTTTACAACTGACGTACACTTGGTTTTTATTTTAACTGTAAAGTACACGGATGGTCCCTTATGTTATTTTTCTTTACAGATATTTCTCGTATGAGCACTTCTATGTAATTTATTGCAAGTTTTGGGAGCTGGACACGGATCACGATTTCTTAATCGATAAAGAGAACCTTATACGATATGGTAATCATGCACTGACGTACAGAATTGTTGACAGAATATTTTCACAGGTTTGTAATAACTAATATCATTGGATATTGGTTTAGAAAGAGAGTGTTTTTCGTTTGTTTAAAGTTCGAGTTCGTTGCTTTTGTTTTCCGTGGATTAGGTACCACGGAAATTCACCAGTAATGTCGATGGGAAAATGGGATATGAAGATTTCGTTTATTTCATTTTGTCGGAAGAGGATAAATCATCGGAGCCTAGTTTGGAGTACTGGTATGTTTGATTTGACACAGAGATTGATAATTTGATATAAGAGTGATAAAACGGCCCGGTCGGGTCATGAGCTGAAACGGGTTTTTAAGAAGTATCGATTTGGTTCGGGTCAAAACGGTTACTGACCAAAAAGGGCTCGGGTTGAAATAGGGCGTCTTCATCGTTGTTAAACCCCAGTTATTCTTTCTTTTTTCTAGGTGGAGTGAAATGCCATTTTCTTTCCTGAGGTTTAGCCAGTTCTGCGACTTTCGTCTAAAGGTTTGTTTTTCTGCATCTGAATCCAAAAGGTTTGAAATCTTGCCATTTTCATCTGGCTCGTTAACTCCAATTTTTCTTCATTAAGTCGGGTATTTTCACCCCTTTTGTTTACTTAAAGGGCAATTTGGTCGTTTTCATTTTATGTACAAGCATTTAGCATAATGTACAAAACAGAATTGCCCTTTAAGTTAACAAAAAAGATGAAAATACCCCTGACTTAACGAAGTTAACGAGTCGGATGAAAATGACAAGATTTCAAACCTTTTGGATCTAGATGCGGGAAAACAAACCTTTGAACGAAAGTCGCAAAACTGGCCAAACTTCAGGGGACGAAAATGGCATTTTACTCTTCCGGGCGTCTGTTTTTTTTTAAATAGTTTTTGTAATGTATTTTCAGGTTCAAATGTGTAGATTTGGATGGAAACGGTGTGATTACAAGAAATGAGATGCAATTCTTTTACGAAGAACAGTTGCATCGGATGGAATGTATGGCCCAAGAGCCCGTCCTTCTTGAGGACATATTGTGTCAGATTGTTGACATGATTGGCCCAAAGGTATTATTTCATTTTCATTTTCATTTTTAACTTTTCTTTGCGTTATATCATATATTAATATGTTTTTTCGCATTTTGTTGATTGCAGGATGAGGGGTATTTTACCCTGCATGACTTGAAAGGAAGCAAACTTGCTGGAAGCGTTTTCAATATCCTTTTCAACCTTAATAAATTTATGGCCTTTGAAACTCGCGATCCGTTTCTCATACGTCAGGTACATAACTACACATGATCGCTAATCGTTGGATTATTTATTTATTTTGACAAATTGTATCAACATTTTTATAATACAGGAGCGTGAGAATCCAACGTTAACAGAGTGGGACCGATTTGCTCATCGAGAGTACATCAGGCTGTCAATGGAGGAAGATGCCGAAGATGCCTCTAATGGTAGTGCAGATGTGTGGGATGAATCTCTTGAGGCACCGTTTTGAGTTATCATCGGAAAGCGGGTCATTAAGGTATATGTTTTTTAAAATCATGTATTTCTTCTCAGTATAGTATATGCATAGGTTTTGCTGTACCAATGGAATGTTTTCGAGTTGCGCGTTTGTATGATAATGTTGCATCATAATTACCTTGGTCGACTCATTCATATCAAAATTGTGACGACTGTATCTACTTTTGGATGGCAGGTGAAATTGAAGAATTCTTTAATTTAAGTCACGTGAGCAACCGAAGAATGTGAAGTTTTTGTGGATTTAGCAACTAAGTATGCTAAACCCGTTGGTAAACGCAGAAAGTAAGTTTGATTTTGAAAACGGGCTTTGAAGTTGCAGTTGCAGGCTCAATGGAAGAAGTTACTCAGGTACCATAAATGGAAGCATTAGTGTTTTTGGCAACTTAGCTTATTATTAGCATTTTCTTTATAAATAGTTCTGTTTCCATCAATATATGCTGGTGTCTTTTTTTTTTTTAAATTTAATTTACAATCTGTGCATCAAACGTTAATGGGAATAGTCTGGTCTTGGTCTAGTAGCTCAACTTTCAATATTTATTTTCTTCTCTTATCTTTGAGACAGTTGCTTTCTGTTACACACTTGCCCTTTAACTTTTGTTATTTAATATCTTAGATTATGTACAAAAGTATTGGCATGATTAAAATGTGGAAAGTTGGAAAGGAAGATGGTTTAATTTATAAACCCAAACATAAGCGATATGTTTGTTCATGTTAAAAGTATAAAATTCTTCACTTAATCTTTAACGCCTGCAAATACTAACCGGGGTTGATTAGGGATGGGATTCAGGGGATTAAGTTGTTGGAATTGAGATAGTAGATGCATGATCTTGTTGGGTAGCAGAATTGTGACAACTTCTGACACGACCTGAAACATGGCACTGATATCATACGAAATATATAATCTGTTTATTAAAGTGGCATATTTAATAAACTCTTTATCGATTCCTCATCTGTAGACTCTATTTATTACTTCAAATCATTTCTATCTAAACGTGTTAAGTATGAATGACAAATGAGGGAGAAAAACAATTATCAAGACACATTAAAAAAAAGAATTCATACAAGTTGGAAGTTGTTAGGAAGTCAATATGTAATTATGTACTACCCATGTATGCAAATAAACATTAAGCACGTCTACCCGAAAGACTAACATTATTTTGGGTGTCTCAGTAAGGGTTGACACCTTGCACACGGGTAATATGCATGCGCCGTGTTTTTAGGTTCACTTGCTCAACCTATCAACCTGATATCCCACAACGATCTAACCTGCCATAATTCACAGGTAGTTTTGTTATGCATGGTAAAAACTCTTATGAACAAAAACATCTATGGCGAGACGTCTGAAGGGTGAGGTGAAAGAGAGAGGAGAGCCACTTGCAGACATTTGCGAGAAGAGATGGAAGCAGCCATCTGTGCAAAAGAGTTCGCTCACAGGTGAGTAGGGCCGGTTTGTGAGAGACGAGAAGGCAAAGCCCGTAGGAGATAGAGCGCCAAATTTACACATAGTGCCGACGTAGAGATGCCTGTCATGAAATATAAAATAAACCAACTACTTAATGACCTTGAAAAGTTTCTAACAAGTTTGACAAAGCATGTCAAGGATCGATAATCTCTCATTAAGGTCATCCAAATATGTGTTTTGTCCGATGATCAAACGTAATTTCACAAACTTAAATGTAAAACATGAATCAAACCTACAAAAGGATTAGTTCACTAGATAAACCATACACAAAACACCTTGTCCTATGATCTCCCTCGGGCCCTACCAAACCCACCGCCACGTCCACCACCACCACGAAAACCACCACCTCTGCCACCTCTTGGGGCACCTCTACCACGGAAAGAACCTCCACCACGCCCACCACCTCTACCACCTCCTCTTCCACCCCCACGTCCGCCACCTCTTCCACCTGCTGTTCCCCTGTAAAATCAAAGTCCAAATACACAAAACCAAATCAATATAGCATCAAGTCATTAACATGTACAAAAACATAAAATTTGCAAGGGTGTATGATCAAATTCTTTAACCTAGGTCAAGAAGCATTCAAAAATCACATCATGACACCGCTCATTAGCTTTAATATTACAACATGGTAACATCCATATAAGGGTGTTCAAAAGCTGTGAAACTCGACCAAACAACCAAAGCATATCGACCACTTTCAAACCGCGAAACCAGTAAAACCAACAGTAAAAAACCCGAGATGCAACAAAATCAAGATCACAACTAACAAACCAAACAAACAAGACATACTTGGGCTGTGGAAGAAAGCGGGCCAGAGGCAAAAGCTTCGCCGGATCAATATAAAACTTATCACCAGCCGCATACGAAGTCGCTATAATCCCTTCCAACATTTTAACTGAAAAGAACTACAAATTCAACAACAAACACAACATCAGCACAAAACCATAACTTACAAAATCACATAAAAAAACATCAAAATATACTCACAGATTCATTAATCGGACCAAATATCTCATCAACTTTACCAATCTGAGTCTTGTTCTGAAGATAAATCGGAGCATTGAAGTACGGTATCTTCTCATTAGTGAGCTTCGTAACCGCATCTCCTTCACATGAGTGAACAAATGATGAAACCTCTGCATAATTAGCAATAATAATGATGATCAAGTTGTCTTTGAATTTGTAAATTAGGGTTTTGGTACGGATGAATACGAACCTACGACTTGCTCCGGTGGACCTTCGTTGAACCGGTCGCCACCGAACCGGCCACCTCCGACGCGTCCGCCACGGCCTCCGCTGTCCCTGCCGCCCCTGAAACCGCCGCCTCCACGACCTCTGCTACCGAATCCGCCGCCTCTTGGTGGTCGCATTTTGGTTCGAGGAAACTAGGGTTTTAGAAGAGTGACCTTTGGCCCTTTGCACATTTGCCTCTTCAAACCCTTTTGCAATGTTTGTTTAATTATGTTTGGTACTTATTTTTTGAGTTATTGGACTCTACTCATATAAATTTATGAGATATTGTTTGGATATATTTATAAGAACATTAAAGTTATAAGTTATATAGATTGACTTAGAACATTAAAGTTTGGATATACGGATTGAATTGAACATTAAAGTTATTAAAGTTATAAGATTAAGTAATTTGGTATTATTTTATATTTATTATTATTAACGATATTATCGTAAAATATGAAGAAAAAAAACATATTTATTAAGTATAAAAATGTAACCGAAATTTTATTTTCCATATTATTAATTTATAAATTTTTTGTGCTTCATAGCGTTGTACTCTATGTTTAAGGTGTTTCCAAAAAAAATGATTTTTCACTTCTAACAAAAAACTTCTTATCTTTAATGATTTAACCTCTTTAACTTTTTTATACATTTAATCTAAAGTTTTTCTGTTGTGAAACAACGGTCTATTAGCAACTAATATATATGTATATAAACATGAGAGCTAGACTATAAAATCATGTAGAGAATATAACATGGAGAATTCTTATTCATTCATATAACATCATATACAAATATCATTATATATAGGCACTCACATTAGTACAATAGTAAATAAGAGAAATGAGTTATACATGTGGAAAGTCATTACATAACGGATGCATTCATAGATATGGGTTATACATGTGGAAAGTCACTACATAATGGATACATTCATAACACTCCCTTGACTATCCACATGATGGAATACTATTCTTTAATACGCTCAATGATGTTGCTTCATTAAAAACCTTGCTAGGAAAACCCAATGGGACAAAACCTCAGCTAAGGGAAAAAGAGTGCAACGCGTATTGTCTCCCCCTCAATATAATATGTCTCATTTCAAGTAACAAGTGTCAATCTTCTATGAAAGTTGTTGAAAAACTTTTGTAGTGAGTGATTTGTCTCTTGATGTGCAATCTATTAATGAACTTGATGTATGATCTTCATGTAAAACTTTAATTACCTCCTCTTGTAAGTAGATACCATAAGATCCATGAATGTGTTTTCTTATAATCCCTGCATTTACACAACTAACCATACTTGTTGATGGGTTAGTAAAATATGAACCCATACCTTTCGTACCTTAAGGGTATAGAAAATAAATGTTTTACTCATTACACTATCTCCTCGTCGTACACGAGTTAAATCTTGCCAATGAATTTAATGGTATATGTTCGTGTATAGCTAGCAAGATATATTAATATAATTTGTATTGAATTATGGTACTTCATGACCAAGGATCTTTGCTTCTTTGATAGAAGATGATAAAAGTCATTTTTATCTATATCAAATATTTGAACATCATTAAATGTACTTGCACCAAAAGTTTTGTCCATATGAAAATGTCCAACATTTTCAAGATGTATTATGATTGATGGATTATAATATAAACGTATGTCCTACGTATCGAGACATAAATTTGCAATATTGTATTTCATTTGCAAATTCTTGCTTAAATATTTGAGCTCTTTTTTTTCTTCGGGAGATTCAATGATATCATCAACATATATTGCAATACTTGTAAACCTCATATCGTTATTTTCATGAAAACAAATGGACCAACTTCACCATATGTATTTCTCGTTTTCGAGCTCACTGGTGAGTCAATTATATCATATTTGACTCGACTATTTTAGTCCACACATATTTTGTCAACTTCATATAGTATGTTCTTGAGGTTTTGACATCAATGCTTCGCATTATCAATCCATGAGGGAATTCTTTCCATGTTATCCATATATGCATGTGCTTTCACTCTTCAGGAGTTTTGCTATATAAATTTGCCCATTTAACACATAGATATCTATATCATGTAAAAGTGTCATGAACACTTGCTTTTATATCCAAAATCCATATTGTACCATGCGTGTACACTATTTATTAAGATATCACAATCACTGGGTACAAGTTTTCAATGTATGTTTATTGGTGCACAAGAATTACATCGTTAAGATGTTTTGATTCACCTTTAAAGAACTCAATTGCTTTAAGAAACTCACCAGGAGTTCAATCGTATTCAAAAATGAATCTGTATACAACAATCATATTGTTCTCGAGAACTTACTTTACATGAATTACATAATTTAAATCCTTCAAGAACTTGCGTGTAAACTTTAGTATCTAAATGATACATAACATTTATAAGACGCATATCAATTCTCTCTTTCTATTACCAGACTAATTAAATACTGGAAAGCTATTGCATCCACCATTGGAGAATACGTCTCCTCATAATTAATCATAGGTCTTTACGAAATCCTTGTGCCATCAATTGTTGATCCACATAAAATACCTAATTATATTAAATATATTTTACAACTTTTTTATGGACTACTGGCCCGTAAGCTTTCCATTTCAATAGAGAATCAACTTTGCCTCATTTGCGTCGTTCCATTTTGGCCCATCATTTCTTTGTATTTATTCATAGGCAGATTTTAAATCTTGATCCTCATCATTTCATTTTTTCAAGCGCTATATATACAAAAGTATAACGACGTCGATTTTATTTCGATTCCATACACTCCTAGACATGATATAATTTACTAAGAGCTATTTATTTTCAGGTTCTTGAGGTTCTTCCAGAACCATCATGTCTAATGTCTCTTCAAGAAACCTTTTTTTTACTATAACCTCGACTTGACCATCTTCTTCATTACTTGCTCCAATTTTTTGAGAAATTTTTATTTTCTTGGAATCGACTAGTCTACCACGCTTCAGGCATGCAATAGACTCATTAATATATGGTTTGACCTACTAGAACTTGGAGCCGTTGTGTTCGCTCTCAAGATATGGAGACATTACCTCTACGGTACCAAGTGTGAAATATACACTGACCACAAAAGTCCCCAACATATCTTCAACCAAAAGGAGTTGAATATGAGGCAACGAAGATGGGTCGAACTTCTTAACGACTACGACTGTGAAATTCGGTATCATCTTAGCAAGGCAAATGTGGTGGCTGATGCACTCAATCGAAAAGGTCATGCGAACTCCATTCGTTTTCTATGTTCGCAAATCATAACCGACATCAAAGATCGAATCCGAGAAGCCCAACATGTTTCTGTAACCGAAAATGACGTACACGATGAGCTGTCATGTGGAGCTGAACTCAAAATCGAAACCAAATCCGACGGTATTCTATACTATTTATAAATCGCATATGGATTCCCAAACGCGATAACCTTCGTGACTTCCTTATGAATGAGGCGCACAAAACACGATACTTTGTACACCCAGGGGCCGACAAGATGTATCAAGACCTACGATACACCTACTGGTGGCCTTGCATGAAAAAGGATATCGCTGTTTTTGTTTCCAAGTGCCTTACCTGTTCCAAAGTAAAAGCTGAACATCAAAGACCTTCAGGACTTCTAATCCAACCTGAAATACCTGTATGGAAGTGGGAAAACATAACCATGGACTTTATTACCGGGTTACCTCGCACCTCCAGTGGGTATGACACCATATGGGTAATCATCGATCGTCTTACAAAATCAGCTCACTTCATACCGATCCGCGAGGACTTAAAAAACGAGAAGTTAGCTCGTATCTACATCAACGAGATCGTAAGCCGTCATGGTGTACCTTTAAGCATCATTTCAGACCGTGATGGTCGTTTCACTTCACGAACATGGCGAGCCGTACAAACCGCCTTGGGTACACGATTAGACCTCAGTACCGCTTTTCATCCTCAAACTGATGGACAATCTGAACGCACCATCCAAACTCTTGAAGACATGCTTCGAGCATGTGTCATAGATTTCAAAGGGAATTGGGACGCTCATCTACCATTAGTTGAATTTTCGTACAACAATAGCTATCACTCAAGTATCGGCATGGCTCCTTTCGAAGCTTTATATGGTCGTAAGTGCCGATCTCCAATATGCTGGCACGAAATTGGAGAAGCACAAATCACCGGTCCAAAGTTAATTCAAGAAACAACCGACAAGGTCATTCAAATTCGAAACAATCTTCTAGCGGCTCAAAGTCGTCAAAAGAGTTATGCAGATAAACGACGAAAGCCCTTGGAGTTTGACATTGGGGATCAAGTACTTTTAAAAGTATCACCGTGGAAGGGAGTGGTTCGTTTCGGCCAGAAGGGCAAGCTAGCACCACGCTACGTAGGACCTTTCAAGATACTCGAAAGAGTAAGTCCTGTAGCATACAAGCTTGACCTACCAGAAGAGCTCAACAGAATTCATCCCACATTCCACGTATCAAACTTGAAGAAGTGCCTCGCCGATGAAAACCTCCATATTCCTCTAGAAGACATTCAGATCGATGAATCTATGCACTTCATTGAAAGACCAGTAGAAATCATGGACTTCGGAGAGAAGCGTTTAAGACGAAGTCGTATTCCAATTGTCAGGGTACGTTGGGAGTCGAAACGAGGACCTGAGTTTACTTGGGAACGTGAAGACTCAATGCGCGAGAAATACCCGCATCTTTTTCCTGTTACCACTACTACTTAAAGTTCGGGACGAAATTTCTAAAAGTAGGGGATACTGTAACATCCGTCGAAAAACGGATTTCCAAAACCCGCTTCGTTTATTAATCAAATATCCAGTTATAATTTTTCATTGCGTATTTATTGCTCAAATTAATTTTAAACAATACATAATTAATAAATATATTAGAATTTAAAAACCATAATTTATAAATAATATTAAATAGTGAGAAAAAAATAAAATGGGGACGCCGGGTTTCGAACCCGGGTCACCCACAAACTCAAACACACAACACACTGCTCCGCCACACACCTCATTTGTGAAAATACTGGAATAAATAATACTTATAATAAAACTCGAAAATCAAATTCAGTAATCGGCGCGCCAGACTAATCGCCACCGGAAAAATAGGCAATCCGCGATTCTTGCCATTTTCCTTTTGACCAAAACACGTTAACCGACTTCGACATCGGTTATAACCGATGTCTGACCCTCAATTTTAGTCGTAACCGCCGGAAAACCTTGACCGCGAATCAAGACCCAAAATCGGACCCAATTCACTCAGTTCTTCCCTATAAATACCCACTCAATCTTCCGGAAATCCTTTCGCTCAGAACCACTCACTTTTTCAAAGCTTTAGCTCGTCGCCGGAGATATTCTGCATTCGCCGGACTTTCACCGGAAAACCGAGACTTACTCCAAATCGGTAAAATTCTTGACTCTTTTGTTTGCAATCCATTATTCAGCATGTATTAACATAAATCGTTCAACCAGAATCTGTCTCAGACAACGTTGCCGGGAATTCCTGCACTCACCGGAAAATCACTGAAATTCCGAAGTCTCACTGTCGATCGGTACAATCACCTAAACCCTCCTGATATCCCTTGTTTAGTAACTTAATTGCACAGCACATTGATCAAAACTGTTAATCGATTCACTCAGACGGAAGTCACCAATCAGAGCCGACGACTCTTGCCGGAAATCTGAGAAAAAACATTCTGTTTTGATACATTTCATTCAATAATCTTCTCTATCTATTTCATTCCAACAAATTATAAGTCTTGATGATCGATTTACACAGAATAGTCGGACTTCACTGTTCTGTGTTTTTATAAACGAAGAAAAAGTATAAGTATTAATATAATTAAAACTGAATATTCGAACGGGTTAGACACACAGTCCAGCGGTGGACTGTGTGCACAAACAATGCACACATCCCGGGTTCGAATCGCACACGTTACCGACTTTCAGAATTAAAACCAACATTTTTAAAACTTAATCAGATCAGGTCACCGAATGTTAATAAGAGTAATAAAATCCATAAGTTAAACAGATTAGACACACAGCCCAACTGGTTGGGCTGTGCGCACTCGAACCGAACGTCCCGAGTTCGACTCCGGGTCACTGAAGTCGGGTCGGCCATATTAAATCCTTCTTGAAATAAACTAAATAAGATAACAGTTAATTAGTATATATATATAATTAAAACAGAGAATATTTCGGGTTAGACACGTAGCTCAGTTGGTAGAGCTGCGTGCACGTATACGAGAGGTCCCGAGTTCGAACCTCACTCAGCGCATACAAACACACGGTCCGACCGGTCAACGGTTAACAGGGTCAAAAAGTCAAATTTTAATTTCTTTTTATTAATTTATTTAATCAGAAAATTATTTGAATACTTAAAAATAATATTTTTAAAGTTAGAAAATGTCCTTAAACTCACGAAAACAAATCTAGAAATCCCATTAAGATTAAGAATTTAAAAGTATTAAACTCAAATAAAATCCATTTATTTACCGAATCGTTTCGTTACTATTTTAGGTTAGTTTTTCCCTCGTCGATCAAATCCTAAAATTCGTGCGCATCCAACGTCATCAAAGAACGCACCCAATGTGAGTGAATCTCTATCAATTCCCCGTTTTAATCATGTTTTGGGGTGTATCATGTGTCGTTTAATTCCTTATTATATTTAAACACTTGTGCATCCATCATATCTGTGATCTAATGTGTATCAAATGTGTATCAATTGTTGTGTGGATTATATGTAGTTTGGATTTATCATTTTCAGTGCACGCATATCATTAGGCCCATCAGTTCCCCGTGGGAGACGGGTTGAGCATCAGGTGCCTCATACGATCGGCTCCGTTTGATTGAGCCTTGATCTCACATTCATCGTCATACATATCATATACTCATTCAAAGTGGTTTGTGTTTGTTATTTATATATGTTTGCTCACATGTGATTATTGCACAAATTTTCAATATTAAATAAAACAAGAAATTAATAACAATGTTTTATCAAGGTTCACTCGCCAACTTTTATTGACCCAAAATATCCCCCGTTTTACACATGATACAGGTGATCCAGTTGAGGCAAGAAACACATAGGAAGACCTAGAAGAATAAATCAGTTTAAGCTGTGGATTGTTTACATAGTTTCATTTCCTTGTAATTGTATGGATATTGATTTGGATATTTAAGTTGTAATTGAATTTAATAAATATGAAACATTTTAGTAAACATCATGAGCTTTGGTGATAACCCAATTATGCCCCGACTCTTATTCCGCTGCGGGTCGGGGTGTGACAAAAACCAACTATAATGGGGAGAAACTATTACAACATGTTGGCTTGATGTGAAATAATGTTACCGCATGTAAAATCACATGTGCTCAAATATGAACTTTTGCTCTCTTGATTATTGATTTTTCAATCAATTTGTAGAGTTTGATCATCGTCTTCAACAAAAGCAATACGTGTCTTAAGCATTTAGAAAGTTCAATACTTATTCCAATAATCATTATTAACATGGATACTAATTCAATGTTATAACCACCATAAATATGATAATATGGAATAATATGCTTGCTATCTCATTAGCTAAGCTACACACAACTTCAATTTGTAAATTTGATGACCATTTAGACGATGCATCGATTTAAAAACACTAAATGGTATCATGTTTGGATATATAAATCCTTCATTCATTCCATAATATTTTAGGGATTTATACGATTAATTGGCAAATAAATAAATTCCCTTAAGAGCAAACATAATATGCTATCAACTAGAAGAATCTTCAAGTTCTTCATTATATTTCACATCATCATTGACTCGGTGTGGTCTAACCGGTCATACCAATAAAGTAAATAATCATAATCCATAAACTTATGGTTTATGATATTGTATATGTATTACTTGCACGTATGTAATACAAAACATAAGATATGAAAGAATGTATTATAACTTCAAAGTTCAAACCATCGTGTTATGTAATCACTAGTTTACCACTTTTGGTGGTCGATCTCATCATGACTATCATTATAATACTGATATTCGATTTCATTATTAGCTTCACTATCTTATAATTTCTGATAGTTTGATCTCTTATTAACATGATGATTGCTGCACTTCTAATGGTCAATCTCATTATTAATATGATCATGATTACAACTTTCTCAATGATGCCAATGATTAATATATATTCACTTCATGCATCAGAGTAAAACCATACAATTTTTACGGTTTTTCAATATTTTCTCGAACATATAGATATACAGTCATTTCAAACCGTTTATACCCTTTAAATAATATTGCTACTTCAGGAGTATATTTGAGGTTTGACAAACAAAATTTGTTTTATCCGATTTCCCTTATAAATAAACTTCTCTTCGTATAACGTCATTGAGAAGTAATTGTATGCCCGAGTCATATAATATTTCTTTTATACTTGATAATGAGATACAAGGAGTATGACACTTTGGGTGTCAAATCGAACCATATTTCTACTTTTTCATGAGAATGACAATAAACCACAACTTTGGTTTAGTCGTTCTATTCGGTATTATCGATGCAAAGAAGGGATAGCATATAGAATACAAGGTATAGATAGCAACAAATCATACAATACATGACCTTATAGCATGTCATCATATAAAAACAACTTATGATGGGCCTTTATAAAATAAGAAACATTTTTATCACTAATAAGCAAACGCATATAATTTATGTAATAACTTATTATTACCAAACATAATATCTTATATATTCTGAACACTTACTTTAAAACTTAAACATATATCTCTTTCGAGTTCTCAGATCATTTATTACTTGTATTTGAAAATTGTAATATTGATGAATTACATAACATACTAATTTTTTTTTCTTCTCGAATATTGATATTTAAACAACTGATGACATCATATAAGCAATCTATACATTGTACATATGAAGCAATAGCAATAGTCACCATTTTATACTAGCAACGGTAATAGTTAATGTGCAAATATATTGTTAAACATTATGACATGGCATAATGAATGCATGAGAGGTACCGACATCGCTAGAAAATGTTTCTCAAAAACAACTAATGATATCTAGCAATATTAATCTATTATATGAATTTCTTATATGCAAAATTTGTTATAGCATTAACCTTAGTATAAGTACCAAACGATATTTGCATAATCATGTTATAATAATAATAATAATAATAATAATAATAATAATAAGAATAATAATAAGAATAATAATAATAATATATTGCATTATAAGTTGTATAGTTTATTTAAAACTAAATCAATTTGATGTTTACTCACATAACTCATTTATATCTAATTATGTAAAAGTCTTTTGGCATGCTATGTATTAACAATGACTAATGAAAACAATTAATTACAAAATTCATATCCATTTAAATTATAAACTATACAAAATGAAAATCTAGTACATACATCATGTATATATTACCACCAATACAAGCATATATACCTAATACAATTACATTGTTTAGTCCATAAATGTTGAGTTCCATACTTTTAATATTGAATATTGAATTTAATTGTTTTTCATGTATTCTAAAAACACATATAATATTCTCTAGATTGCAAATTAACTTTCTCAAATCAAAATAATTCAACAATTTTATTTACAACTTATCAAGGTTAATAAAGAAGCATAAATATATGATTATGGTGGCTCAAAGAATATATAGATGAGCATCACTAGATTGTAAGAGTCCTAAACAACATATATTAAATTAACTAATTAAATGATAATCCAGCCAATTTGAATAATAGAAAGGATCATTTATAAAAAGAAAAATAAAATAAATATTCGTAATATCGTCGTCGTCAACGAAAACTATAGTTATTCAATTAATAATGAGTATTAGAAAAAAAATGAATTAGTCAATTGTAACGTCATAATATATGATGTAACATCTAAATCCTTATGAATACTAAATGCTAATATATATATAATAACTTCTAAAATTAAATGAAAAAAATATATAGATAAGAGTTCAATCATGAGACTACATCCTAGAATTTATAGTAATGATCAGTTTAAGTTTATATATGTATAGTAATAAGTGTCACCAGTAAGATTGATGTATCATCATCAAATATAATATAATTAATCATACGAAGGATCATACCTTTATTAGTAGAGATAGTTGCATAATTATTGGGTTGCTTTCTCAACGTGCGAGATTGAGTTAGGTTGGAAAATAATGCACATCAAAGGCAAGGAAAAAAGGGATACCAAGGGTGGCAAAACACATAGAGCACGTTCGTGCTGATAACGTGTTGTGAAACAACGGTCTATTAGCAACTAATATATATGTATATAAACATGAGAGCTAGACTATGAAATCATGTAGAGAATATAACATGGAGAATTCTTATTCATTCATATAACATCATATACAAATGCCATTATATATAGGCACTTATATTAGTACAATAGTAAATAAGAGAAATGGGTTATACATGTGGAAAGTCACTACATAATGGATGCATTCATAGATAGGGGTTATACATGTGAAAAGTCACTACATAATGGATACATTCATAACAATTTCATTTTTTTTCACATTTTACAAAAATATTTTTTTACTTTCAACGTTGGAATCCCATACCTTTCATCTTTCGTAAGTTTTTTGTTTTACGTTTTGTTCTAAATTTTATGAGTTAGCACGCCGCAACGTGTGAGTGGGGGTTCAACTTTTTTTTTGTCTATTTTTTCTCGTTTGACATGACCGTCACAAGTTTTGTATTTATTCCGATTTGACATGTTCGTCGCAACGCTAGATCGACTTAGTTATTTTTTATGTGTTTTACGTTTCGTACTAATTTCTTTGCATTAACACGCCGTAACGGATGTGTGTGGTTCAACGATTTTACGTTTGCTTTTCGTTGGGTTTTATTATTATTTTTAATTTATTTAGTTTTTACGAGCTTTTCCAGTGTTGTAGTCTTTGACAATGGTATGGCATCCTTAGCATAGTTTTATACGTCCGCCGCAACGCGGGAGGCTTAATACTAGTAATATATAATTTTATTATGTTATGTAATTTTACACGGTTATAGCTCATATAAAATTCATCAACAAGACCGGTGGTAACAAAAGTGGGTGTGAAAATTTTAATACGACATAAACTAAAAATGAAATCATGTGTTCGGATTTAGTCATGTCTGTTACATTTTCAGGTCAAATTTACGACAACGTTCTCTTGAGCGAGTTTGGATCAACCTGACGGTTTCATGGTTGATTGTTTAACCTATTTGTATTATAAAAGCTTTTTTAAATGTGTTTTTATACCACAACATAGCATTGTTTCAGTATTTTATGTCACAAAAATAAAAGTTAAAAAAGAAACAGAAATCGAGTTTTATCGTTAAATCTTCTTTTACAAAAACTTATATTTAAATGTATAATAAATAAAGTCAGGTTATAGGTCGTGTTTATGTCAATCTAATAACAAGTTTATCATGTTCGGATTCATGTGTATGAAGTTGATCGGGTTTATGCTTGGCTCTACTCAGAGCCGGCCCTAAGAATTCTTGTACCTTGTTCGAGATTGAAAAAACGTGCCCTTAGGCCTTAACGAAACAAATAATTTAAACTAGTTTTCATACAACCGTGAACTGTTGACAAAAATACAACATTCGATAAACAATTCAATTAACAAAATAAAAAATATAGTATTCGAATAAGTGACATACCTTAATAACTAATAAGCTAATAGCTAACCAATCATCGACATATTTCAATATCTAGGTTGCCGCCCAACATCTACATTGACCTATTGTTTTTTATTAGTTTTTAAAATCATTTGGGTATTGGGCTCACTAACATAATCTCAATGGGCTAGCTAATCTAAACCCATTTGATTTTTTTTTTTGTAAGTGAGACTATGTTAGGATTTGTATGGGCATACTCTATTATTTTTTTTTTTACATATATAATATCGATTTTTTAAAAAAATTACGTGCCCTATGAAATCACGGCCCCTGGTGGTCCTCCCCGCCCACCTCCAGGGCCGGCCATGGTTCTACTGATAAACAAATGTCATTTAACATCGTAAGACTCGTAATGGTTAGGTATATAGCAACACTAAACATATTTTAGATCTTTTGTTATATCTCCTTAGGGGACTCTGAACCGATGAGCAAGAGAAAGGGACAGGTCAGGAGGATGTCCGGAGAAGAGTGTGAGGGTAAAATACGTGAGGTCGGGCGGGAAATGTGAAATGGGAGGACACAGAGGGTTATAATTAAATGGATTTAGTTATCATTTATCTAATTACAATCATTAATACCCCTATTAATTTAATAGACGTAATTACCCTTGCTATCTAAAAGAGAGTTTCTCCTTTGGTGTATATATAATGTTCATTAAAGAGGAATTAAAATCAAATCAGAAATCACCAACTCACATACAATTTTCACCCCCTCCCCTTTCTCTCTCTCTAGAATTTGTAAAAGGTTCCATAACCTACGTTAACCGTCGTAATTGTACGCCATAAAAAGGAACTCGATCAGCATCAAGAACATATCTACTTTCTGGATTATCAGGTACACATGACATTCTTATTCCTATTAGTTGATGAAGAACTAATCAATATGTTGTATCAGGGTAGATATTGATCAAAGGTAACTAAAATTTATCAAAGGTAAAAAAATTCCACTCGTCTTTACTTATGAAAAAAAAAAAAAAAAGCTTAAAGCAAGTCGCTAGTTTTCCATTTTCACCTTATAGACATAACTTGCGGGATTTACCCGCGAAAGCATGAATTTGTTTACATCGGTTTGATTCGTTACTTACCAATACATCAATATGTGGTTGATATAGTCATGTAACCAATCATTTTTGGTACACTTGTTACAAAAATTGTCCAAATACACGCAAAACGTGATCTTAATTAGAAATTATCTATTCCATCTTGTTATTACCTAACATGAATAGATTAATCATCAATATGTTTTCAAACACATTTAACCGAAAACTGATCATTAGAATCCAAATCCCAGGTCATTTAGACTCACCCAAAGAAACATCTTCGATATTCTCTTTACATGAGAGAATTGTGAATACTTTTTATTTTGGAGTATGGATATGCAAAAGTTAGTATTAATAAATAAATAAAACAAAATAAAAGTAAGTCTTTATCAGTCGTGTTTGTGATCATATGTTTGACGCGATTTGGTAAGTTCAACTTGTAACCACGACCAATATAACACCCTAACTTATATTCTAAGTAGTTAATGAGATATAATATCAGATAAGGGTCACAGACTGGTATTTGAGATATAGGTTATCGAGGTTGTCACACCCTAAGCTGCAACGGAAATAGTAGCCGGGCATGATTGGGTTTTCATAAAGCTCATGACATTTACTATAATAAAGTTTCATATTTATTGTTTTCCAATTTAAAGGAAAAATTACAACAATCACATGTAACACCATAAACACGATTTGACCCAAATGAACGCAGTGGAAATACTGATTCAAAAATCTTTCTTTATTAACTATATAACCTACTTAAAGGTTCATTTATAAATTATTGGACACTTTCTTGAAAAGATTTACTACATTCATAATTAACTTGCTTAATGTAATACATAATACAAGCTATGAGACCACTCTTCCCGTACAATCCTTGCTCTTTAACTCCACCGTCGTCCACATATCTCCTATGATGGTAATGATGATCTGACTAATCTGTGGTCACCACATACATAACCAACACATTAGTAACGGGTGACGTCTTACGTAATTAAATGAATATATAATTAATCAATAACTACATAATGTTCTAACGATGTTTACTACTCCACCATTATATCGTTCTAAACTTGTTCTTTGCACCGGACTTCGCACTCTCGAAAGCCCAACATTTACATACCTGCATTCCTGTTTCATTCTCGTTAGCAATACAGTTAGTAAGACATAATCTCAACGTATTGCCGACCTCCAACTTTGCATAAGTACATACCACTGATCTACATTCAATAAGTTACAATTCCCGTTTACACTCGCACGCATCCATATACATACATACATACATACATGCTTACATACTTAATCATATTAGGTAATCACTAATTCAATTCAATAAGTTCACATAACTCCCTATTAGTCATTTTCACTTTTCGGAGCTCATTAGGGGTTACAGAACAGATTTTAGGAGATATGGAAACTCACAATGCGAATAACCAACAAAAACAGAATATTAAGCTTGTGGGAGGCGTCGGCGACGCCCTCCTATAGCGTCGGCGACGCCCTCTAGAATGTTGCGTCGGAAACCAAGTTGCGTAGACAGTGAGTTAGCGCGTCGGGAAAATGGGACAAGCGTCGGCGACGGCTTAGGAGACCGTCGGCGACGCCCCTTCTGTGTTGCCGACGCTGATTTTCCTTAATCACGCTTAAACAGCCCGTTTCCGACTCCCGTTCTAACCCAAACTGACTTGTCATGTCCCGTATCATCCCATAACATTCCATGAGCTTCTCGTATCCTTTTAACACTTAACCCATGTCTCTTTAAATCAAATCTATACCTCTAACGTACTTTCTTGATTCTTTTGACCCGTTTGACTATTCTAAGTTATTTACAACATAGTTGCTATTTACGGCCCATCATAACCATATATTCTTTAATTCTGTAATTAGTTAAACATTCCTATATAGTTCCCATACCGTAACATTTGAAACCCACACCCGACACATACTTCTACATTTTGACCCGTTTACTTCCATTATGCTTTCCGAACGTATCTCAACATCTTATAACTCATCACAACAATATATTTATCTTGATTCCTACCCTTATCCGGGATCTTGGCAAAGTTTTAATTCATGCATAAACATAATTGTTCGCATTGCCCATACCTTCTTTAACCAAGTAAAATTACCTTCATATTCATAATAAGTTGTAATCTTATCAAGAGCGCTTATTGGTGTCATCCTTGCTTTATAATGCTAGTTCCTAGCACACATGGTCACTAGCGGTTCATTCGTTGAATTCATTCCAAATGGATACTATTTCTCGTACTGGTCTAAGTTTACGGCTTGTTTCTATCTTTCTAATTAAAGCTAATACAATCATACATTTATTAATCAAAATAATTCGATTTATTTCATCCTATTCATATATCATTTATGATATCTTCATTTTGTTTACCATGGGCAAACCCCAACATCCCATTATTAACGTTCTTTCTAATTACTTTCATATTCATACCACTACAGAACTAACTTCCTTCACGCACTACTTACCCTACTAAGCAATCATGTATCGCGAGCGTTCCGTGCGAGCGTTTAATCAATACCCTAAATTCTTACTTAAATATTTTGGTTTTATCCTCCTAACGACATATTTTCCTTCTTATCTTACCCATTAAAGCAAATCATTCAGTGTACGAATTCTTACTCATGGTTGTGAGATAAACATTTTACTAACCTTAATTTCTTTGCTAACGGACGGTCTGTGATCCGAATCAGCCTGATTCATCGTGAGTTTATGCGATACTCTGATTAATCGCATCCATTCATTTGTTGGGCCTCCGCCTATGCGCATCCTTTCAACAATGTCTTGTTCAGATGAACATGACCAACAAGCCTAGCATCAAAGTTAGCATTTTCTGACGGCACTTACCATTAATGCATTCCCTTCAAATATTCATTCTTCTCGGTGCTTATGCACCTACTATTCCTTCATAAATTTCTTTCATGTATGTTGTTACATATTACATATACTATTTCTTTCATTTTACTAATTATTTCATCTACCTTTTGCAGTTTGACTTTTTCAAGGTCAAACTAGCCCATCTACCTATCGTATATGTATTGAGGTACCCATTTGTACTCTTTCCAATTCAAGAATACTTACTAGATATTATTTTAGTTTTTCTTGTGAATTTTTTTTCCTTGTAAATTACATAAGTTATTCGTCCGAATCCTAGCCCATTATTCATTTTGACTTGCTTGGGTCGATTACTAACATACCTCACATGTATTGCATTCGAAACTTATTCCTTTCAATTAGGTTTCTTGTACTACAATAGCTTTTATCGGTTATACTTGTCACACCCCGACCCGCAGCGGATAAGGTGATCGGGGCATGATTGGGTTATCATCAAAGCTCATGACATTTATTAAACGTTTCATATTCATTAATACAAATTAAATGGAAATTTACAATAATGTTACAACATGATCTAACTAACAATCTAACTTCTTTGTTTTCTTCTAAGGCATATCCTATGTTATCCTTGCTTCAACCTGTTCACCTGTATCATGTGTAAAAAAAGGTTTTTGGATCAACATAATGTTGGCGAGTGAATCCTATGGAAAACATTTGAACAATTTATTTAAATTGATTATGAAATATGTGCACAACCAAACATGAGTAAAATTAGATGTAACTTGATCAATAATCATAAGATGTTAAATGAAAACACTCATGAACAATAATGGAACAATTAAAGGCACGCGATGCTCAACTCGTCTCTCACGAGGAACTGAGGGGCCTGATGAATGAATTGCATAAACATGATAATATGAATAACACACTACAAACAATATAAACTCAATGATACACACATGAATAATAATGAATTTGATGTGAAGCACGCGATGTTCTACTCGTCTCCCACGAGGAACTGATGGGCTTAATGTATGAGTTTCATATGACTTGACAAATGGCAATAAGTGAATCACAACAATAAAAACAATCTAAGTTTAAATCATGATGTGGTATGGCACAAGTTTAAATAAATAAATTAATTAATTTCATAACACTTGACACACCCCAAAACGTGTAATTTAAAAGGGGGAATTGTAAGATTCACTCACAGTGGGTGCGTTCGGTTGATGACGTTGAATGCACGCGAAGTGGTTTTAACCACGAGTGAGATTTAACCTAGATAAATTGCATTATGGTTTGGTAAGTAAACGGATTCTATTAAACTATTTTAGTAGGATGGTTGGGTGCATTTTTGTGAGTTTGGGGCTATTTTCTAATCTTAAAAATGTTATTTTTAAGTATTTATAATTGATTTTTAATTAAAATAACTAAATAAAAATAATAAAAATATTTTATTTTTTTGCTACAGTTGACTTTGACCAGTTGACTTTGACCGGCGTTGACCGGTTCGAGGCGTATTGTTGTGCGCTGGGTGAGGCTCGAACCCGAGACCTCCCGTACGCGTGCACGCAGCTCTACCAACTGAGCTACGTGTCTAACCCGTTATATATCCGATTTTAATTTCATATATACATTAATTAGAGTTAACAGAAAATCATTTATTTTAAAAACAGTTTAAGCGGACCGGTCTTGCACTCCACAGGTCTCGAACTCGGGACCTGTGGTTTAATCTAACACACAGTCCACCGCTGGACTGTGTGTTTAACATGTTATATATTTCCACTTTTATTATACTTAAATACAAATTATCCGCTTTCATTTCTGACTCTATTTAAAAAGTTGATAATTGTCCGAGTCGATGTAAGAGACCGGACTCGAACTTGTGACCAGCGATATAAACAAACACACAGTCCACCGCTGGACTGTGTGTCTAACTTGGTTATTATTCCGGTTATCAATATACTTAACATATATCTAAGGCGACTCCGGTTCAGTAAACAAAAACAATGGATTTTATTAAGGCAGCGTGTGTGAGACGGGATTCGAACTTGAGACGTTTTGCGTTTTATATGTGCACACAGTCCACCGCTGGACTGTGTGTCTAACCCGATAAATTTCATGATTTTAATTAAACTTATATGATAACAATTCATCATCTTCTTCACTGAAAGAATAACCAGAAATCGGTGATAGACTGGTTCAAAATTTTAAATCGATTTCTTAGCGTTTTAGGTTAATTACTGGTAATATAGAAGTGAAAAGAGAAAGAATTAAGCAAAAGAGGTATACCGACTGGACCCTCTGTTTTCCGGCAGAACTCCGGCGACAGGATTCAATTCCGGCGTCAGGTTCTTTGCAGCAGCAAGTCTCCGGAAATCTTGGAAAGAGTATGGGTAACTTCGGTAAAGGTTTAGGGGATTCAGTGAGGTTCAGAAATTAAAACTCGGTTTTCCGGCGAAAAACAGGAAAGTTCCGGCGAGTGGAAATATGCCGAGAAAAGGTGTGATTTTTGAGCGAAAGTGTTTGTCGTCGGTTGTGGGTCAATTTATAGGAGAAAACGAGATGTATTTGGTCTGATTTTGGACTGCATTCGTTTATTTAAAATCTCCGGCGGTTTTGAAAAGTGTCGCGGACTTCAAACATCGGTTATAACCGATATCTGTTTAATGGTTTACGTTATAACGTAAATTGGTGTTAAAACTCGCGAGAATTCCGGGATTTCGACGACTGAACCGTTTGGGCGCCGGTTTTGAATTTGTAACGTTATTATATCAATTAAATGATTGAAATATATAACAAACAGAACAAGCGGCGCAGTGGTTTGTGTGTTGAGAGATAAGTCACATCTGATTCGGTACAGACCCGGGTTCGAAACCCGGCAGAGACAATTCATTTTTATTTTGCGATTTTTGACTGTTTTTCAAAAACTAAATATATATTCCCATATAATAATTGATTACGGATCGTTTAAAAATATTTTGGGCATTTAATTCGCAACGAAAATTTTGACTGACTGTTCGGTTGATAAATGGAGCGGGTTTGGTAAATCCGTTTTCGACGGATGTTACAGTATCCCCTGCTTTTTAGAAATTTCGTCCCGAAATTTAAATAATAATATATTTTGACTAAAAGGATGGTGATGTTTTGTTTGACAGTTGTATGCTTAGCAAAATAAGGGCTTAAGTTTTCTTTGTTCGAGGCGGTAACGTTCCGTGGAAAGGTTAAGTACCCTATTCAGGAATCGCTTTTTGTTGCCCACTGTATGAGTATTGATAAACAGGAATGATTTGCTAAAAAAAATGATATCATGCATAAGAGTTTAGATACGTTTGGGAAAATATGGTTATATCCTAAGGCAAAACTTCTAACACTACAATCTACATGGAACATAAATAAAAACGCAACATCTGATATTTGAACATAAGTAAGCACAACAGCTAATATTCACACATGAATGAACACATCAGCAAATATTTGAACATGAATAAACACATCAGCAAATATTTGAACATGAATAAACACAACAGCAAATATTTGAACATGAATGGACACATCAGCGAATATTTGAACATGAATAAACACAACATCAAATATTTGAATCCACATTCTGATAGCATATATGTTTGAATGATGGAAGTTCCTCTCTCGTTTGTTATGACGGAGAGGTTAGTTTATGTAGAAATGGAACACAATCCAATCTCTTTAAATAACATGATGATATCAATGTAACACAAATTCCAACCAAAGCAATACTAAATCCTACATGGAACTTCTCATAACCGCCTGATAATGCCTCTGATCCTTTGGCAAGAATACTTATATATAGGAAGTACCAGCGGCGTATCCACCATATTCTTGCCAAATTTTCATTAGTTTTATCCACAAGTTATGATTGGTTACCAAGAAACTAATAAATCCTACATAGAACTTCTCATAACCGTCCGATAATGCCTCTGATCCTTTGACAAGAATACTTATATATAGGAAGTACCATCGGCGTATCCACCATATTCTTGTCAAATTTTCATTGGCTTTATCAGTGAATTATGATTGGTCCTATAACTCTACAATCAATACAACAAACATAAAATACTGAAATGAAATATATCTGTGCGATCAAGGCTCAATCGAATGGAGCCGATCGTATTGCATGTACTGAAAATGAAATGGATGTGCGCTCAAGGCTCAATCAAACGGAGCCGAACGTATTGAATGTACTGAAATTGAAATTGTGTGCTCAAGGCTCAATCAAATGGAGCCGAGCGTATTGCATGTACTGAATATGAATAACTTAACCACACAAACAGCCTATGCATGGAACCTCTCATAACCACCTGATAATGCCTCCGATCATTTGACAAGAATACTTATATATAGGAAGTACCATCGGCGTATCCACCATATCCTTGTCAAATTTTCATTGACTTTATCCGTAAGTTATGGTTAGTTCGATGCGACTCTACTACAAACACAACAACCACAAGATACTGATAATGAAATTGTATGTGCGCTCAAGGCTCAATCAAACGAAGCCGAACGTATTGAATGAAATTGTATGTGCGCTCAAGGCTCAATCAAACGGAGCCGAACGTATTGAATGTACTGAAATTGAACAACTTAATCTAAACAACCATCACACAATCAGCCTATGCATGGAACCTCTCATAACTGCCTGATAATGCCTCCGATCATTTGACAAGAATACTTATATATAGGAAGTACCAGCGGCGTATCCACCATATCCTTGTCAAATTTTCGTTGACTTTATCCGAAAGTTATGGTTAGTTCGATGCGACTCTACTACAAACACCACAACCATAAGATACTGATAATGAAATTGTCTGTGCGCTCAAGGCTCAATCAAACGGAGCCGAACGTATTGCATGAACTGGAAATGTAAATTGAAATGTGCGCTCAAGGCTCAATCAAACGGAGCCGAGCGTATTGCATGTATTGAAATGTAAAATAAATAACCGATCAAGGCTCAAACAAACGGAGCCGATCGTGCGGGCACGCCCTGATCAACCCATAATAAAATGGGGATCAAACTCAACCTCGATGGATGGGGAGCTACGGCCTCGGCAAAAGCATATACTGAAAACAATATATAATATATAATATCCAATAATTTCTCTAACAGTCTACACATGTGAATAAGAAAGACATAAGACTAAACAATAGGAGTTGAATCTGGATCTTCGGCGAAGAGGACTAGCTGAGTATCTTCGTTTGGGCCGTCATTATCTTCGACAGGATTGGCGTTGACATTGAAAACTCTTCCTCTTGCTGGTGGCATAGTGGTTGGGTTTTCTTGGTTTACTTGGTTAACTGGGTTTGATTGGGCTTGAGTGTTGATAACGTTAACCAATTGAGGGCATGTGTTTCTAAGGTGGGTAGGGTCGCCACAATTGAAACAGGCTCGCGCATATGGGAACATGGGGTATTGGGGTTGGTGATAAGTTTGGGCCATGTTTTGAGTAGGGGAAAAGGTTTGGTCTTGAAAGGTGCGACAAACATTGTTCACATGACCATAGCGTCCACAAGTTGTACATAGCCGGCAAGGTAAAGTAAGGGGATGGTGATAAAAACAGTTGTTGCATCGAGGGTGAGGTCCAAGATATGGTTTCTTATTTGGGTAAGCTGAGTTGGGTGCCACTTGGGTGATTGGGATAGCTCGGATGGGTATGGCATGAAAAACGGGTTGATTTCGTTGAGTAGCAGCGAAAAGTCGCCCGACTCTTCTTCTCTTAGGATTGGGTTGAGAAGGGGATTCGGTTTGAGTGGAGTCGGAGGTTTCAGTCGATTCTTTATCCTTCTTTTTCTCCTCCTCGAAGTCTTTGTTTCGGATTCGGTTCTCGGTGAGCTCTGTTGCTAGCTCCATTGCTGCTTCCAAAGTTGCAGGCTTGGTACTTATCACAGGGTCTTGAATCTTTGACGGAAGACCACGAATGTAGTGCTCGATCAAAAGGTAGAGGGGAGTAAACATGTTGGGAACCATTTGATGTAATTCGAGGAACCTTTTGTTGTAGGTGATGTGGTCTCCTTCCATTTGCTTCAATGAATAAAATTCATCTTCAAGCTTCTTGATTTCGCTCCTTGGGCAAAATCGTCTGGTCATGATTTCCTTCAATTCGTTCCAAGTTAAGGACATAGCATCTTCAACACCTCGTTTGGCCTTCTCTGTGTTCCACCAAGTAAGTGCTATCCCATATAGTCGACCGGTAGCATAACGCACTTTGCGATCATCAGGGCAATCGCAATTTAGAAAAGTATTCTCCATTTCTTCAAACCAATGGAGGAGTGCGGTGACACCTTCAGTCCCTTTGTATTTCGGAGGGCCACATGATTTGAAATGCTTGTAGGTACATTTAGTGGTATTTGGGGGAGAGTTGAAAATGTTTTGGTTTGCTTGATTGACAGGATTATTGGTAAGTGCTTGTTGAACTTGGATTACAATGTTGGGTATTACGGCAGCCATTTGTTGAGCGATTAAGGTAGCCATGCGTTCGCGGGCTTTTCTTGCTCTCGTCTTCCTACGGGCGAGGTTAGAAGACATCTACAATGAATACATGACAAGAGTATGAGTTGGATGCTTTTGGGATCATGGGTCGCATTCAAGAATGATCATTTATAAAATAATTATACAAAAATACTACATCCATAGGATGTCTTGGGCTTTGCTCGCTGTTAGGCCCGTCATGCCGCCATACTTTACCTGTGTAATCATGTGGGCCCCCATGAATACCGGTTTTTCATATGGTTCGCACGGTTTCTGCCTGGTTGCGTACACAAAAACCCGGAGAAAATCGAGAAATATGTATACAACGTGTGATGTTCGGAATGTGTCCAGGTGTAGACACGGTGACACCTCAAAGTAGGGTTAGTTCGAACGACGTTTGGTGTGGCATGCTTTGGCCTAATAGGTCCTTCGTACTCTCATCGTTGGTCCCCAGGTAGGCAAACTGGTCCGTTATATTGGATTTATACGAATGCCAGCCTAGACAGGACGTTCCGACTACCGGTACTCGTACCCTTCCAGTTACTACATGCCCGTCGCAGAACTTACTTTGATGAGATTTGAAAATTTGCACAAAATCTTTGGATAATGAGAATATGAAAATAAATTGAATTCATGAACATCGATATATGTATAATGTATATATGTACAATGAATATGTATATGAGCATGTATGTTTGACTGATATGTAAACAAATATGAAACAAATAAATATCACAAGTTTGTATGTAACCACCTAATCAATTTAAAATTTAGGCAGACTATAGTATAGGCTCTAAGGGTCTAATAACCTATCCTATATCCCTATAGTCATGGCTCTGATACCAATCTGTCACACCCCGACCCGCAGCGGATAAGGTGATCGGGGCATGATTGGGTTATCATCAAAGCTCATGACATTTATTAAACGTTTCATATTCATTAATACAAATTAAATGGAAATTTACAATTATGTTACAACATGATCTAACTAACAATCTAACTTCTTTGTTTTCTTCTAAGGCATATCCTATGTTATCCTTGCTTCAACCTGTTCACCTGTATCATGTGTAAAAAAAGGTTTTTGGATCAACATAATGTTGGCGAGTGAATCCTATGGAAAACATTTGAACAATTTATTTAAATTGATTATGAAATATGTGCACAACCAAACATGAGTAAAATTAGATGTAACTTGATCAATAATCATAAGATGTTAAATGAAAACACTCATGAACAATAATGGAACAATTAAAGGCACGCGATGCTCAACTCGTCTCTCACGAGGAACTAAGGGGCCTGATGAATGAATTGCATAAACATGATAATATGAATAACACACTACAAAAAATATAAACTCAATGATACACACATGAATAATAATGAATTTGATGTGAAGCACGCGATGTTCTACTCGTCTCCCACGAGGAACTGATGGGCTTAATGTATGAGTTTCATATGACTTGACAAATGGCAATAAGTGAATCACAACAATAAAAACAATCTAAGTTTAAATCATGATGTGGTATGGCACAAGTTTAAATAAATAAATTAATTAATTTCATAACACATGACACACCCCAAAACGTGTAATTTAAAAGGGGGAATTGTAAGATTCACTCACAGTGGGTGCGTTCGGTTGATGACGTTGAATGCACGCGAAGTGGTTTTAACCACGAGTGAGATTTAACCTAGATAAATTGCATTATGGTTTGGTAAGTAAACGGATTCTATTAAACTATTTTAGTAGGATGGTTGGGTGCATTTTTGTGAGTTTGGGGCTATTTTCTAATCTTAAAAATGTTATTTTTAAGTATTTATAATTGATTTTTAATTAAAATAATTAAATAAAAATAATAAAAATATTTTATTTTTTTGCTACAGTTGACTTTGACCAGTTGACTTTGACCGGCGTTGACCGGTTCGAGGCGTATTGTTGTGCGCTGGGTGAGGCTCGAACCCGAGACCTCCCGTACGCGTGCACGCAGCTCTACCAACTGAGCTACGTGTCTAACCCGTTATATATCCGATTTTAATTTCATATATACATTAATTAGAGTTAACAGAAAATCATTTATTTTAAAAACAGTTTAAGCGGACCGGTCTTGCACTCCACAGGTCTCGAACTCGGGACCTGTGGTTTAATCTAACACACAGTCCACCGCTGGACTGTGTGTTTAACATGTTATATATTTCCACTTTTATTATACTTAAATACAAATTATCCGCTTTCATTTCTGACTCTATTTAAAAAGTTGATAATTGTCCGAGTCGATGTAAGAGACCGGACTCGAACTTGTGACCAGCGATATAAACAAACACACAGTCCACCGCTGGACTGTGTGTCTAACTTGGTTATTATTCCGGTTATCAATATACTTAACATATATCTAAGGCGACTCCGGTTCAGTAAACAAAAACAATGGATTTTATTAAGGCAGCGTGTGTGAGACGGGATTCGAACTTGAGACGTTTTGCGTTTTATATGTGCACACAGTCCACCGCTGGACTGTGTGTCTAACCCGATAAATTTCATGATTTTAATTAAACTTATATGATAACAATTCATCATCTTCTTCACTGAAAGAATAACCAGAAATCGGTGATAGACTGGTTCAAAATTTTAAATCGATTTCTTAGCGTTTTAGGTTAATTACTGGTAATATAGAAGTGAAAAGAGAAAGAATTAAGCAAAAGAGGTATACCGACTGGACCCTCTGTTTTCCGGCAGAACTCCGGCGACAGGATTCAATTCCGGCGTCAGGTTCTTTGCAGCAGCAAGTCTCCGGAAATCTTGGAAAGAGTATGGGTAACTTCGGTAAAGGTTTAGGGGATTCAGTGAGGTTCAGAAATTAAAACTCGGTTTTCCGGCGAAAAACAGGAAAGTTCCGGCGAGTGGAAATATGCCGAGAAAAGGTGTGATTTTTGAGCGAAAGTGTTTGTCGTCGGTTGTGGGTCAATTTATAGGAGAAAACGAGATGTATTTGGTCTGATTTTGGACTGCATTCGTTTATTTAAAATCTCCGGCGGTTTTGAAAAGTGTCGCGGACTTCAAACATCGGTTATAACCGATATCTGTTTAATGGTTTACGTTATAACGTAAATTGGTGTTAAAACTCGCGAGAATTCCGGGATTTCGACGACTGAACCGTTTGGGCGCCGGTTTTGAATTTGTAACGTTATTATATCAATTAAATGATTGAAATATATAACAAACAGAACAAGCGGCGCAGTGGTTTGTGTGTTGAGAGATAAGTCACATCTGATTCGGTACAGACCCGGGTTCGAAACCCGGCAGAGACAATTCATTTTTATTTTGCGATTTTTGACTGTTTTTCAAAAACTAAATATATATTCCCATATAATAATTGATTACGGATCGTTTAAAAATATTTTGGGCATTTAATTCGCAACGAAAATTTTGACTGACTGTTCGGTTGATAAATGGAGCGGGTTTGGTAAATCCGTTTTCGACGGATGTTACAGTATCCCCTGCTTTTTAGAAATTTCGTCCCGAAATTTAAATAATAATATATTTTGACTAAAAGGATGGTGATGTTTTGTTTGACAGTTGTATGCTTAGCAAAATAAGGGCTTAAGTTTTCTTTGTTCGAGGCGGTAACGTTCCGTGGAAAGGTTAAGTACCCTATTCAGGAATCGCTTTTTGTTGCCCACTGTATGAGTATTGATAAACAGGAATGATTTGCTAAAAAAAATGATATCATGCATAAGAGTTTAGATACGTTTGGGAAAATATGGTTATATCCTAAGGCAAAACTTCTAACACTACAATCTACATGGAACATAAATAAAAACGCAACATCTGATATTTGAACATAAGTAAGCACAACAGCTAATATTCACACATGAATGAACACATCAGCAAATATTTGAACATGAATAAACACATCAGCAAATATTTGAACATGAATAAACACAACAGCAAATATTTGAACATGAATGGACACATCAGCGAATATTTGAACATGAATAAACACAACATCAAATATTTGAATCCACATTCTGATAGCATATATGTTTGAATGATGGAAGTTCCTCTCTCGTTTGTTATGACGGAGAGGTTAGTTTATGTAGAAATGGAACACAATCCAATCTCTTTAAATAACATGATGATATCAATGTAACACAAATTCCAACCAAAGCAATACTAAATCCTACATGGAACTTCTCATAACCGCCTGATAATGCCTCTGATCCTTTGGCAAGAATACTTATATATAGGAAGTACCAGCGGCGTATCCACCATATTCTTGCCAAATTTTCATTAGTTTTATCCACAAGTTATGATTGGTTACCAAGAAACTAATAAATCCTACATAGAACTTCTCATAACCGTCCGATAATGCCTCTGATCCTTTGACAAGAATACTTATATATAGGAAGTACCATCGGCGTATCCACCATATTCTTGTCAAATTTTCATTGGCTTTATCAGTGAATTATGATTGGTCCTATAACTCTACAATCAATACAACAAACATAAAATACTGAAATGAAATATATCTGTGCGATCAAGGCTCAATCGAATGGAGCCGATCGTATTGCATGTACTGAAAATGAAATGGATGTGCGCTCAAGGCTCAATCAAACGGAGCCGAACGTATTGAATGTACTGAAATTGAAATTGTGTGCTCAAGGCTCAATCAAATGGAGCCGAGCGTATTGCATGTACTGAATATGAATAACTTAACCACACAAACAGCCTATGCATGGAACCTCTCATAACCACCTGATAATGCCTCCGATCATTTGACAAGAATACTTATATATAGGAAGTACCATCGGCGTATCCACCATATCCTTGTCAAATTTTCATTGACTTTATCCGTAAGTTATGGTTAGTTCGATGCGACTCTACTACAAACACAACAACCACAAGATACTGATAATGAAATTGTATGTGCGCTCAAGGCTCAATCAAACGAAGCCGAACGTATTGAATGAAATTGTATGTGCGCTCAAGGCTCAATCAAACGGAGCCGAACGTATTGAATGTACTGAAATTGAACAACTTAATCTAAACAACCATCACACAATCAGCCTATGCATGGAACCTCTCATAACTGCCTGATAATGCCTCCGATCATTTGACAAGAATACTTATATATAGGAAGTACCAGCGGCGTATCCACCATATCCTTGTCAAATTTTCGTTGACTTTATCCGAAAGTTATGGTTAGTTCGATGCGACTCTACTACAAACACCACAACCATAAGATACTGATAATGAAATTGTCTGTGCGCTCAAGGCTCAATCAAACGGAGCCGAACGTATTGCATGAACTGGAAATGTAAATTGAAATGTGCGCTCAAGGCTCAATCAAACGGAGCCGAGCGTATTGCATGTATTGAAATGTAAAATAAATAACCGATCAAGGCTCAAACAAACGGAGCCGATCGTGCGGGCACGCCCTGATCAACCCATAATAAAATGGGGATCAAACTCAACCTCGATGGATGGGGAGCTACGGCCTCGGCAAAAGCATATACTGAAAACAATATATAATATATAATATCCAATAATTTCTCTAACAGTCTACACATGTGAATAAGAAAGACATAAGACTAAACAATAGGAGTTGAATCTGGATCTTCGGCGAAGAGGACTAGCTGAGTATCTTCGTTTGGGCCGTCATTATCTTCGACAGGATTGGCGTTGACATTGAAAACTCTTCCTCTTGCTGGTGGCATAGTGGTTGGGTTTTCTTGGTTTACTTGGTTAACTGGGTTTGATTGGGCTTGAGTGTTGATAACGTTAACCAATTGAGGGCATGTGTTTCTAAGGTGGGTAGGGTCGCCACAATTGAAACAGGCTCGCGCATATGGGAACATGGGGTATTGGGGTTGGTGATAAGTTTGGGCCATGTTTTGAGTAGGGGAAAAGGTTTGGTCTTGAAAGGTGCGACAAACATTGTTCACATGACCATAGCGTCCACAAGTTGTACATAGCCGGCAAGGTAAAGTAAGGGGATGGTGATAAAAACAGTTGTTGCATCGAGGGTGAGGTCCAAGATATGGTTTCTTATTTGGGTAAGCTGAGTTGGGTGCCAGCTTACCTAATGAATCAATTACGTCATGCTTTTTTTTTACTAATACTTACTTAATAATTATTTACTTAACTTCGTTTGGCTTTTCAAAAGTCCAACTGTAAACACATTCTTATATATGTTTTGTCAATTACTCAACCGACCCGTTTGGAAGCGTTTTGCATTCAAGTTCGTGCCTCCTACTTCTCATCAAAATTTTCATTTCATCTTTCCACACAACTTTCTTTATAGTGGTTTATGCTAGAAAACCCTTATATTCCAATTTTACCCTCCGGTAAGACATTAGACCAAATGATAGTCAACCCAAATTGCTAGATGCATTTCACTAGAGTTATATTATAACCAAATTTTGACACATTCCTCTCTAGTTTAGTCATAAGTTCCTACCGAAGACATAACCTTTTATACATACCTGGCGCGAGTCCCAAATCATCGACTCGTTATTCACACCTTGCGTGTAACATTTGTAAAAATCAGGTTTTCAAAACCCGCTCCGTTTTGTAACCGAATATCAAGTTATAAAAGTTACATCGAATATTTATGATTATTTAGATTTAAAACAATACATAATTAATAAATAAACTAAACCACAAAAATTATATTTGATAAAAAGTTAATAAAATAAATAAATTTTTTTTTGATGCTGCCGGGACTTGAACCCGGGTCAGCCAAGACACACACACCTCAGCAACTTAACACACACACACAAGACCACTCCGCCACATTGTGTTTTCTGCTAACTCTAGAAACACAAATGAAATTTATACACAAACTCAGTTAAAGCCGGTTGCGCCATCTGAGAAACGGTAATCGGCAAACCAATCGTCAATTCGTTGTTTATTCACACATTCAGTTTATAACCGATGCATCGACGATTTCTAATCAAATCAGAATTGATTAAACTTAAAACCTCATCATTTCCGGTTTTTAAAACTGAAAAATCATAAAGTCCAGAGTTCTTCAATTTCAGACCACTCTCGCGACTCAGAGATATCATACCAATACTCCATTCATTTTCGTCGCATTTCCAGACCATCAGAACGCCTAAATCAGCTCTCCGGAATTTTCTGCAAAAGTCGCCGGAAAACCGTATTCAACTCAAACCGGTAAAATACCTCTACTTTACTGTTTCAATCGATTGTTAGAACCTTACTAACATTAACCCATCGCTCATAATCAACCACGGACGACATTATTGGATTTTCTGTTTTCGCCGGAAAACTTCTGGAATTGTCGGAAACTCGTTGATTACCGGTATGCTCATTCCAACGTGCTGATAATCAATACTCATTAGTTCAATTTCACATCTAATCCCTTAAACCTGTTAATTGATTCTCACAGCCGAAGGTTCCAAAAACAGAGCCGACGAACTTCGCCGGATCCTCTGAAGAAGACGATCTATTCGGTATTTTCTTCCCCAAACTTTTCGGTTCAATGCATTTAAAATGGTCATCATGTTCATTAACTAAATTAATCGCGTATCAGTTGTTTTGATTGATGTCTGCGTTTGTAATGAAGAAGACGAGTTCAAAGATGACATAAGATTAATTAAAATCGGAATTATAAATGGGTTAGACACACAGTCCAGCGGTGGACTGTGTGCAAAATACAAACGCACGTCCCGAGTTCGATTCCTGCTATACGCACTCCTTGTATAATAACACGCCTTTTTATTTAAAAACTAAACCGGGATAACTCAGTTAGTTATTAAGTATAATAAAAACCGAGATAATAACCGGGTTAGACACACAGTCCAGCGGTGGACTGTGTGCAACACTAAGTCCTACGTCGCGCGTTCGAAACCCGTCACTTGCACCGGTCCGTTGAATTAAAATGTTTTTGAAATTAAAGAGAATTTCGGATTAACTGAATAAGTGTATAAGTATAAATAAAAACAAGATTATTTCGGGTTAGACACGTAGCTCAGTTGGTAGAGCTGCGTGCACGCGTACGGGAGGTCACCGGTTCGAGCCTCACCCGGCGCAAATTAATTCGCTGACCGAACCGGTCAACGGTCAACGGTCAACGGTCAATAAACAATTTTTTTTATATTTTTATTTATTTAATTTAATTTAAAAAAATCAATTAAAAATACTTAAAAATAACATTTTTAAAGATAGAAAATAGCCTTGAACTCACAAAAATATATCTAAAAATTTCATTAAAATCCTTAATAAAATCCACTCGTTTAATATATTTTTCCGTTATTATTTAGGTTAGTATTTCTCGTTGTTCCGCTCATCTAATTCGTGCGCATCTCACCATCTCCAATCCAACGCACACAAGGTGAGTGAATCTTACAAATTCCCCGTTTTAATCACGTTTTGGGGTGTATCATGTGTCTTTGTATATATATTATAACTAAACCATTGTGCATTCATCATATCATGAACATGTGTATTCAGTTTGTTGCTGTTAAGTAGTTATTATTGGATGCAATTTATTATTCAGTACATGCAATTTCATAGGCCGCCGCTCCCCATTACATTATGAGCGTTGAGCATGTTCCCCATTTCATTATGAGGTTGAACCTGGCGTGCCCACATACGATCGGCTCCGTTTGATTGAGCCTTGATCGCACAGACATTTTCATTTTCAGTACATGCAATACGATCGGCTCCGTTTGATTGAGCCTTGATAGCATAGTTTCATTTACGTTATTTACAGTATGATGTTGGTATGATCATGTATGCTGTCATATGTTATTGTATGTTATAGTGTGACTGCTATTTGCCATTGCTTGATTATTTACATTTGCTCATCTATGATTATGCACAAATTTTCATTGATAAACTAACAATTAATTTATTAATAAATGTTTATCTAATAAGGTTCACTCGCCAACTTATGTTGACTCCAAAAACTCCCATTTTACACATGATACAGGTGAACCAGCAGCAGCTAGGAACACATAGGACTTGGACTAGAAGAATAAAACGTTTTAGAATTGGGATTGTTATGTTTGGTTTATTTCCTTTGTATTGAATGAACATGTTTGGATATTTGAAAATGTAACTTTGACTTTATTAAATATGAAACATATTAGTAAATGTCATGAGCTTTGGTGATAACCCAATTATGCCCCGACTCTTATTCCGCTGCGGGTCGGGGTGTGACATTGCGGCGGGTATTTCTTTCCAATTTGTGGCAACGCATGCCCATACATTACGCTTACCTACAAGCATAAAACTTGAAAAAACAAAATATTAAATATCGGATTCAAATGGCATTCACCATTTGACCCGCATGACTTATTTGTCCTTTTTAACCATTCTTGCATACAAACATATTTGCGAATATATATGTAAGTGCAAATTTAAAACATAACTTGAATATTATCTACTTTAAGGAATATTCACTTGTTTGATCTGAGCTTACATTTCCAAACATTTCCATTCTTATCATATGTTCTTACCGGTTTGGTCCGAACTTACTTACAGATTCGAACAATTTCATTCTCATTATACATTCTTACTTGTTTGATCCGTACTTACTTACGGATTCAAACATTTTCATTCTCATTATACATTCTTACTTGTTTGATCCTTACTTACTTACGGATTCAAACATTTTCATTCTCATTATACATTCTTACTTGTTTGATCCGTACTTACTTACGGATTCAAACATTTTCATTCTCATTATACATTGTCCTCCACTTCTTGAGAGTCTAACAACTCTTTTCACCCACACGTCAAACTTATTCCCAACTCTATCGGACATACATGCGTTGATTATCATGCTTTCACGATTGTCACATGCTTCTTGCGTACTGGCCAGGTGCGCAATCCACATGCTAGTTTCGTGCCTTCATAATAATCATCGCCTTATGTCTGAAGAAATGGGTTTTCAGCTCGTGCAACATCTTTAAAACCTTATCAAGACAGTATTATTGTCTTTTGTTTAATATATATACCCTCCCCAAGGAGATTCTTCCTTTTTCCTTTAAAACCGGTACCCATATAAATACATTAATATTGTGTACCTGGGGTCCATCTGTCTAATTACATGCTTTGGTATTCATCCTAGACCGCATTCTCGGATCATTCTCCTTAATCCTTTAAGCTTACCTTGCATATACAATTCAGTTAGTTTCTCAATACGAATACATATGCAAATGCTTACATTCATTTACACATTTGGATCTTGATCGAGTCTTGGATTGTACGGGTCCTTTATCACAAGAGCACACGGGTTTGAGTTCAAGTACTTACCTTCTTGTACTTGATTTCACTTAAACCATGGCTCTGATACCAACTTGTAGCACCCTAAACACGATTTGACCCAAACGAACGCAGCGAAAATACTGATTCAAAAATTCTTTCTTTATTAACTATATACCTACTTAAAGGTTCATTTATAAATTATTGGACACTTTCTTGAAAAGATTTACTACATTTATTATTAATTAACTTGCTAAATGTAATACATAATACAAGCTATGAGACCACTCTTCCCGTACAATCCCTGCTCTTTAACTCGATCTTCGTCCACATATCTCCTATGATGGTAATGATGATCTGACTAATCTGCGGTCACCACATACATAACCAACACATTAGTAATGGGTGACGTCTTACGTTATTAAATGAATATATAATTAATCAATAACTACATAGTGTTCTAACGATGTAAACTACTCCATAATTATCGTTCTAAACTTGTTCTTTGCACCGGACTTCGCACCCTTGAAAGCCCAACACTTACATACCTGCATTCCTGTTTTATTCTCGTTAGCAATACAGGAAGTAAGACATAATCTCAACGTATTGCCGACCTCCAACTTCGCGTAAGTAAAAACCACTGATCTACATTCAATAAGTTACAATTCCTGTCTACACTCGCACGCATCCATATACATACATACATGCTTACATACTTAATCATATTAGGTAATCACTAATTCAATTCAATAAGTTCACATAACTCCCTATTAGTCATTTTCACTTTTCGTGGCTCATTAGGGGTTACGGAACAGATTTTAGGAGATATGGAAACTCACAATGCGAATAACCAAGAAAAACAGAATACTAAGCTTGTGGGAGGCGTCGGCGACGCCCTCTATAATGTTGCGTCGGAAACCAAGTTGCGTAAACAGTGAGTTAGCGCGTCGGGAAAATGGGACAGCGTCGGCGACGGCTAAGGAGACCGTCGGTGACGCCCCTTCTGTGTTGCCGACGCTGATTTTCCTTAATCACGCTTAAACAGCCCGTTTCCGACTCCCGTTCTAACCCAAACTGACTTGTCATGTTCCGTATCATCCCATAACATTCCATGAGCTTCCCGTATCCTTTTAACACTTAACCCATGTCTCTTTAAATCAAATCTATATCTCTAACGTACTTTCTTGATTCTTTTGACCCGTTTGACTATTCTAAGTTATTTACAACATAGTTGCTATTTACGACCCATCATAACCATATATTCTTTAATTCTGTAATTAGTTAAACATTCCTATATAGTTCCCATGCCATAACATCCGAAACCCACACCCGACACATACTTCTACATTTTGACCCGTTTACTTCCATTATGCTTTCCGAACGTATTGACATCTTATAACTTATCACAACAATATATTTATCTTGATTCATACCCTTATCCATAATTTCTTACACAACCCCTTGTATTCAACATATCAATATTCATTTACAAGAGAAGAAGTGATTCCGGAAATCACTTACCTTAGCATCCACATTTGCATCCGTTGCCTTGTCTCCTTTTTGACCCGTTAGCCTTCCATGCTTCCATCCATCTTGATATGATCCCTATGCTTTTATCTCATCGCAATCACTTTCTTGTTAGCATACACGATTGTACCCATTAACGATCATATCAAATACATAACTCACATTTGACTTTCATAAGTCAATCCTAACAAGAACAAGGCATCTATCCAAAATCACATCTTTTCAAACTCATCTATTTCATTATACCATCACATAAAACATATATTGATACATCACATACGTATGACTTTCTATAATCTTACAATTGTAACAACAAGTCTAAGCATGCTTCTTATGCGCAGTTGACTTTCACTAGTCAACGTTTATTATATGAACTTTCGACATAACTTCATGTATCCGCGTCATCATATTAAGGCTATACAAATGACACTAGGTACAATTCATACTCACGATGCAATATACTTACAACCACATGATCACCTAGCTATGTCATGGCCATGTATAACCAAATCAATACAACTCAAGCTCTCATGATCCTAAAACTGTCAACCACATTCAAAGCTAGCAGTTTAACATAAACATAACATCATTCGTCGCTAGTGAGTCCATATACTATGGACATAGTGCTCTTTCACTTCTTGATCCCAACTAATGATTAATCGAATACATGATGAACATCACACTATTTAAGCACATGGTACACGCTTCTAATGCATGATCTTACCCAAAACACACATTCCAACCGAATTTCTTGTATGAGTTCCATTTATAGCACATTCTTCAAGTTAGTTTACTACTAATTACATCATTAACATATTTCATTCATATATGTCAAACCATTTCACATTCTATCTTCACCTAGACATTTCATCATACACTTTGTGTGCATAACACTTTCTAAGCATAATGTACAACCCATTCATGCTTTGATTTCCACTTCTTGCATTCATCTTATCAACACAACTATAACCAAACAATTTTCATACTATATGTAACATCCGTAAAAAACCGGGTTAACCAAACCCGCTTCGTTTATTAACCGAACAACCAGTTAAAATTTTCGTTGCGTATTTAATGCTTAAATTAATTTTATACGATACATAATTAATAAATATATTAGAATATAAAATTTATAATTGAAAAATTTTTAAATAATAAAATAAAAATAATATGCTGATGCCGGGTTTCGAACCCGGGTCAGCCGGGAACCTCAAGTCTTAACTCACATCCACCAAACCACTCCGCCACTTGTCTTCTTTAGTGATATATCAAGACAATTAATTCAAATAACAAAAACTCGATTTCAAATCAGTCAACCGACGCGGCCCATTCGCAGTCGCCGGAAATCCCGACGATTTCGCCAATTACTGTCGGTTTCTTGTGACTTAACGTGCGTATTAACACTTACATCGGTTATAACTGATGTCCAGTTCCGCGACATCAGTCATAACCGCCGGAGAATAATTGACCAACGAATCAAGACAGAAATCGGACCCAATTCATCGATATTCTTCCCTATAAATACACACCCTAGCCTCTGGTAATCTTTTCGCTCAAAATCACACCAATTCTCGACGAAATTTCACTCGCCGGAACTTTTCTGCCATCACCGGATTTTCGCCGGAAAACCGAGACTCACATCAACACGGTAAATACCTCGACTCTTTCTGTTCCATTCCATTGTTAGACCATTACTAACATCAATCCATCACCCAGAATCGATCCCAGACGACGTTGCCGGATTTCTGTACTCGCCGGAAAAATCGCTGGAATTTCTGAACCCACGCTGATAATAGGTATGATCAACTAAACCTCCTGTTAATCATTGTTTAGTAACTCAATTTCACATCTAATCAATCAAAACTGTTAATTGATCCTAACAGCCGAAGTTCAAAAAACAGAGCCGACGAATTCCTTGCCGGAGTTCTGTGAAAGACACCTGTTCGGTACATCCTTTCCCCAAACCCTCTCGTTCATTACCTTTCAATTTCTTATAATGTTCGTTAATCGAGTTAAACAAGAAACAGTTTGGTTAACCGTTGTCTGTGTTTTGAGCGAAGAAGACGAAGTCGTTTATGTTTATAAGATTAATTAAAATCAATATTATGAACGAGTTAGATACACAGTCCAGCGGTGGACTGTGTGCAAATAATACACACACGTCGCGAGTTCGATTCCTATCACAAGCCTAACCTCATAAATAAAAATGTTTTTTTAAAACCGAACCGGGTTAACTCACAGTAAGATGTTAAGTATAATAAAAACCGGAATATTTACCATGTTAGACACACAGTCCAGCGGTGGACTGTGTGCCAAACTAAACCACAGGTCCCGGGTTCGAGACCTGTGGAGATCACCGGGTTGATACAATTAAATCCTTTTTAAATAATGATTTTCGGATTAAGTTAAATAGTATATAAATATAATTAAAAACAGAAATATTTCGGGTTAGACACGTAGCTCAGTTGGTAGAGCTGCGTGCACGCGTACGGGAGGTCACGGGTTCGAGTCTCACTCAGTGCAATAATATTCACAACCGAACCGGTCAACGGTCAACAGTCATGGTCAACGGTCAAAAGTCAACATTTTTTATTTATTTATTTAATTTAAAAATCAATTAAAAATACTTAAAAATAACGTTTTTAAAGTTAGAAAATAGCCTTAAACTCACAAAAAATGTATCCAAAAATCCTATTTAAATTGTTAATAAAATCCACTTATTTACCGTACCTTTTTCGTTATTAATTAGGTTAGTTATTCCTCGTTGATCAATCCTCTAAACTCGTGCGCGTTCAACATCATCCACCGAACGCACCCAATGTGAGTGAATCTCTACAAATTCCGCGTTTTAATCACGTTTTTGGGATGTATCATGTGTCTTATTATTTATTACATTTAAACTATTGTGCACCCATCATATTCATGATTAAATGTATATTCAACATGTATCATCTGTTTGTGTGATTATTGTTTAGATTAAATTTATCATTTTCAGTACATACATTATCATAGGCCGCCGCTCCCCATTACCTATGAGCGTTGAGCTGTTCCCCATTACCTATGAGCGTGAACGAGGCGTTGCCAACATACGATCGGCTCCGTTTGATTGAGCCTTGATCGCACATACATTTCATCATAGGCCGTCTGCTCCCCATTACCTATGAGCGTGAGCCGTTCCCCATTACCTATGAGCGTGAACGAGACGTTGCCAACATTTACATTATCATTCATGTTACATATTCATGCAAGGTGGTTTGTTATTGTATGCTATTTGTTTGTTATTGTATGTTTATTTACGTTTGTTCATATATGATTATTGCACAATTTTTCCATATTATATACAACAAGAAATACATAATAAATGTTTTCTAACAAGGTTCACTCGCCAACTTTTGTTGATCCAAAAACCATTTTTACACATGATACAGGTGGACAGGATGAAGCAAGTAACACATAGGAAAGTGCCTTAGAAGAAAAATAATGAAGTTTAGAAAGATGTGTAGAACATGTTGTATTTGTATGATTTGATTGTATGATCTCCTTTAAATTGTAATAATAAATATGAAACATTATAATAAATGTCATGAGCTTTGATGAAAACCCAATCATGCCCCGATCACCTTTTCCGCTGCGGGTCGGGGTGTGACAGATTGGTATCAGAGCTTTTGACTATAGGGATATAGGATAGGTTATTAGACCCTTAGAGCCTATACTATAGTTGATTAGATTTTAATTGTTTATGTGGTTATATGCAAACTCATGATGTTTATTTCTTTCATATTTATTGCATACGCAAATGCTTGCAAACACTTCCGATACTACATTTTGTGATACATAGTGGATTATACCTACAGTCAAACATACATAATTACATACACACTCATCATACATATTTCAATGTTCACATATTCAAATCATCTTCATACTTCCGTTATTCAAGATTTTGTCACATTTTCATTTTTCAAATCTCATCAGAGTGAGTTCTGCGACGGGCATGTAGTAACTGTAAGGGTACAAGTACCGGTAGTCGGAACGTCCTGTCTAGGTTGGCATTCGTATAAATCCAATATAACGGACCAGTTTGCCTACCTGGGGACTAACGATGAGAGTACGAAGGACCTATTAGGCCAAAGCATGCCACACCAAACGTCGTTCGAACTAACCCCACTTTGAGGTGTCACCGTGTCCACACCTGGATACATTCCGAATATCATACGTTACATACATATTTCTCGATTTTCTCCGGGTTTTAGTGTACGTAACCAGGCTAACACATGCGAACCATATGAAAAACCCGGTAATCATGGGGGCCCACATGATTACGAAGGTGAAGTATGGCGGCATGCAAGGCCCAATTACGAGCAAAGCCCAAGACATCCCATGGATGTGGTAGATTTATTATTCTATATTTATTTTATGAATGTTCATTCCTAAATACGACACATGATCCCAAAAACATCCAACTCATAATCTTGATTTGTATTCCTTGTAGATGTCTTCTAATTCCGCTGGTAGGAAGATGAGAGCAGGAAAAGCTCGCGAGGGTATGGCTGCCCAAATCGCTCAACAAATGGCTGCCGTAATACCCAACATTGTAGTTCAAGTTCAACAAGCCCTTACCGCTAATCCCGTCAATCAAGAAGATCAAAATGTTGCCAACCCTCCCCCAATTACCACTAAATGCACCTTCAAGCATTTCAAATCCTGCGACCCTACAAAATACGAAGGGACTGAAGGTGTCACCGCTCCCTCCATTGGTTTGAAGAAATGGAAAACATTTTTCTAAATTGCGATTGCCCCGATGATCGCAAAGTGCGATATGCTACTGGTCGTTTACTTGGAATAGCACTTACATGGTGGAATACAGAGAAGGCCAAACAAGGTGTTTAAGATGCTATGACTTTGTCTTGGGAAGAGTGGAAGGAAATCATGACAAGACGGTTTTGCCCAAGAAGCGAAATCAAGAAATTGGAGGATGAGTTCTATTCTTTGAAACAAAAGGAAGGCGATTACACCACATACAACAAGAGATTCCTCGAGTTAAATCAAATGGTTCCCAACTTGTTCACTCCTCTTTACCGTTTGATCGACCACTACATTCGAGGTCTTCCTTAAAAAATTCAAGACTCTATAATAAGTACCACACCTGCAACTTTGGAAGCAGCAATGGAGTTAGCTACAGAGCTCACCGAGAACCGCATACGGAATAAGGACTTCAAGGAGGAGAAGAAGAAGGATAAAGCATCAACTGAAACCTCAAACTCCACCCAAACTGAATCCCCTTCTCAACCCATTTCTAAGAGAAAACGATATGGGCAACTTTTCGCTGTCACCCAATGCAATCAACCAGCCTCACAAGCCATACCCCTCCAAGCTATCCCAATCACTCAAGTAGCACCCAACTCAACATACCCAAATAAGAAACCTTACCTAGGACCTCACCCTCGATGTAACACCTGTTTTTATCACCATCCATCTACCTTACCTTGTCGACTATGTGCGAATTGTGGACGCTATGGTCATTTGAGCAAGGTTTGCCGCACCTCTCAAAACCAAACCACACCCCCTACTCAAAACATGATCCAAACATATCAACAACCCCAATACCCCATGTTTCCATATGTTCGAGCTTGTTTTAATTGTGGCGACCCTACTCACTTTAGAAACACGTGCCCTCGATTGGTTAACATCATACACGCCCAAGCTCAAGCAAACCTAGTTAACCAAGCAAATCAAGAAAACCTAACCACTAGGCCACCAGCAAGAGGAAGAGTTTACAACATCAACGCCAATCCTGTTGAAGATAATGACGTCCCAAACGAACCACCCAACTAGTCTCTTTCACCAAAAATCAAGATTCAACTCCAACCGCTTAGTTTTTATGTTTTTTCTTTATGTTATCTCAATTTTCATGTATCTCAATTACAAATTGGAAATTTATCCAAGAATCTTAATGCGAATTACTATTCAGTTTTGTTTTATACTCATTGATTGAACATTCCTATCATCATACCTCACGATGTATCTCAGTCTCATCATTTAAAGAAGTTGAGCTGTGTCTCGCTTCTACATGGATTAACCTCTCCATCATAACAAACGAGAGAGGTACTGTCATCATTCAAACATGTATACTATCGGAATTAAGACACAAGCTTTGGTTGTTGTGTTTGTTATGTTTTAGAGTCACATAGGACTAATCATAACTTACTGATAAAGCCAATGAAAATTTGACAAGAATATGGTGGATACGCCGCTGGTACTTCCTATATATAAGTATTCCTGTCAAAGGATCAGAGGCATTGTCAGGCGGTTGTGAGAAGTTCCATGTAGGATTTAGTAGTGTCTTGGTTGAAGTTTGTTTTATGCTCACTGATTTAGCATTCATATCATCTCATCATTTAAGGAAATGGGATTGTGTTCCATTTCTACATAGACTAACCTCTCCATCATAACAAACGAGAGAGGTACTGCCACCATTCAAACATGTATACTATCAGAATTAGGACTCAGGCTTTGGTTGTTGTGTTTGTTTATGTTCTAGAGTCACATCATAGAACCAATCATGATTTACTGATAAAGCCAATGAAAATTTGACAAGAATATGGTGGATACGCCGCTGGTACTTCCTATATATAAGTATTCTTGTCAAAGGATCAGAGGCATTGTCAGGCGATTATGAGAAGTTCCATGTAGGTTTTAGTAGTAGAAGTTTTGTTTTAGGATATAACCTTATCTTTCCAAACATATCGAAACTCTTGCGCATGAAATCATACTTAGTGAATCAACTCTGTTTCTAAATATTCTTTATCGTAGGCAACAAAAAGCGATTCCTGTAGCAGGGTACTCAACCCTTACAAGGAACGTTACCGCCTCAAACAAAATTTAAACTCTTACTCCCTTCTAAGTATGTAATTGTCAAATTAAAACACCATCCTTTTAAGACAAACATGCCACTACTTAAATTTCGGGACGAAATTTCTAAAAGTAGGGGATACTGTAACATCCGTAAAAAACCGGCTTAACCGACCCCGCTTCGTTTATTAACCGAACAACCAGTTAAAATTTTCGTTGCGTATTTAATGCTTAAATTAATTTTATACGATACATAATTAATAAATATATTAGAATATAAAATTTATAATTGAATTTTTTTTAAAAATAATGAAATAAAAATAATATGCTGATGCCGGGTTTCGAACCCGGGTCAGCCGGGAACCTCAAGTCTTAACTCACATCCACCAAACCACTCCGCCACTTGTGTTCTTTAGTGATATATCAAGACAATTAATTCAAATAACAAAAACTCGATTTCAAATCAGTCAACCGACGCGCCCAATTTGCAGTCGCCGGAAATCCCGACGATTTCGCCAATTACTGTCGGTTTCTTGTGACTTAACGTGCGTATTAACACTTACATCGGTTATAACCGATGTCCAGTTCCGCGACATCAGTCATAACCGCCGGAGAATAATTGACCAACGAATAAAGACAGAAATCGGACCCAATTCATCGATATTCTTTCCTATAAATACACACCCTAGCCTCTGGTAATCTCTTCGCTCAAAATCACACCAATTCTCGACAAAATTTCACTCGCCGGAACTTTTCTGCCATCACCGGATTTTCACCGGAAAACCGAGACTCACATCAACACGGTAAATACCTCGACTCTTTCTGTTCCATTCCATTGTTAGACCATTACTAACATCAATCCATCACCCAGAATCGATCCCAGACGACGTTGCCGGATTTCTATACTCGCCGGAAAAATCGCTGGAATTTCCGAACCCACGCTGATAATCGGTATGATCAACTAAACCTCCTGTTAATCATTGTTTAGTAACTCAATTTCACATCTAATCAATCAAAACTGTTAATTGATCCTAACAGCCAAAGTTCACAAAATAGAGCCGACGAATTCCTTGCCGGAGTTCTGTGAAAGACACCTGTTCGGTACATCCTTTCCCCAAACCCTCTTCATTCATTACCTTTCAATTTCTTATAATGTTCGTTAATCGAGTTAAACAAGAAACAGTTTGGTTAACCGTCGTTTATGTTTATAAGATTAATTAAAATCAATATTATGAACGGGTTAGACACACAGTCCAGCGGTGGACTGTGTGCAAATAATACACACATGTCGCGAGTTCGATACCTATCACAAGCCTAACCTCAGAAATAAAAATGTTTTTTTAAAACCGAACCGGGTTAACTCACAGTAAGATGTTAAGTATAATAAAAACCGGAATATTTACCAGGTTAGACACACAGTCCAGCGGTGGACTGTGTGCCAAACTAAACCACAGGTCCCGGGTTCGAGACCTGTGGAGATCACCGGGTTGATACATTTAAATCCTTTTTAAATAATGATTTTGCGGATTAAGTTAAATAGTATATAAATATAATTAAAAACAGAAATATTTCGGGTTAGACACGTAGCTCAGTTGGTAGAGCTGCGTGCACGCGTACGGGAGGTCACAGGTTCGAGTCTCACGCAGTGCAATAATATTCACAACCGAACCGGTCAACGGTCAACAGTCATGGTCAACGGTCAAAAGTCAACATTTTTTATTTATTTATTTAATTTAAAAATCAATTAAAAATACTTAAAAATAACGTTTTTAAAGTTAGAAAATAGCCTTAAACTCACAAAAAATGTATCCAAAAATCCTATTTAAATTGTTAATAAAATCCACTTATTTACCGTACCTTTTTCGTTATTAATTAGGATAGTTATTCCTCGTTGATCAATCCTCTAAACTCGTGCGCGTTCAACATCATCCACCGAACGCACCCAATGTGAGTGAATCTCTACAAATTCCGCGTTTTAATCACGTTTTTGGGATGTATCATGTGTCTTATTATTTATTACATTTAAACTATTGTGCACCCATCATATTCATGATTAAATGTATATTCAACATGTATCATCTGTTTGTGTGATTATTGTTTAGATTAAATTTATCATTTTCAGTACATACATTATCATAGGCCGCCGCTCCCCATTACCTATGAGCGTTGAGCTGTTCCCCATTACCTATGAGCGTGAACGAGGCGTTGCCAACATACGATCGGCTCCGTTTGATTGAGCCTTGATCGCACATACATTTCATCATAGGCCGTCTGCTCCGCATTACCTATGAGCGTGAGCCGTTCCCCATTACCTATGAGCGTGAACGAGACGTTGCCAACATTTACATTATCATTCATGTTACATATTCATGCAAGGTGGTTTGTTATTGTATGCTATTTGTTTGTTATTGTATGTTTATTTACGTTTGTTCATATATGATTATTGCACAATTTTTCCATATTATATACAACAAGAAATAAATAATAAATGTTTTCTAACAAGGTTCACTCGCCAACTTTTGTTGATCCAAAAACCATTTTTACACATGATACAGGTGGACAGGATGAAGCAAGTAACACATAGGAAAGTGCCTTAGAAGAAAAATAATGAAGTTTAGAAAGATGTGTAGAACATGTTGTATTTGTATGATTTGATTGTATGATCTCCTTTAAATTGTAATAATAAATATGAAACATTATAATAAATGTCATGAGCTTTGATGAAAACCCAATCATGCCCCGATCACCTTTTCCGCTGCGGGTCGGGGTGTGACACTATACTCTATACTAACTAACATATAAGATCACATATCACATAATTCATCAAATTTGCAATAGGATTAGACATGGGTGACACTGTCACACCCCGACCCGCAGCGGAAATGGTGATCGGGGCATGATTGGGTTTTCATCAAGCTCATGACATTTACTATAAAGTTTCATATTTATTTTTTCTCTTTAAAGAAGAAGTTACAATAATCATACAACACAACATGTTCAAATACACTTTCATTCAAATTACAAACTAGGGTACAATTACAAAAGACAACAAAACTAAAAGTTTATTCCAAGGCATTAACTTGTTCATTCTTTTAGGCCATCCTATGTGTTTCTTTTCTCAACCGGATCACCTGTATCATGTGTAAAAATAGGGTTTTGGGTCAACAAAAAGTTGGCGAGTGAATCTTATTTAATATTTGAAAGGATTAGTTATGTTGGTTATTCGAATAAAATTGTGCATAACCAAATATGAATAAACGTAAATGTAAGTTTAATCACAAAACACATAATATTAATTAATACACACGCACACACCAAATGAATGATTTTGAGGCACGCGATGTTCAACTCGTCTCCCACGAGGAACTGATGGGCCTAACGAATGTTTTGCACGCAACTTGACAAAATGTAAACACGTATTACAACAAACAATATTTACATCATAAGTTTAGGTCATATAATGGTAATAGCACAAGTTTGAATAAATGTAATAATTATAACGACACATGATACACCCCAAAACATGAATAAAAGGGGGGATTTGTAAGAATTCACTCACAGTGGTTGCGTTTCTTGGATTGATGATGAATGCACACGAATTTGGATTTAACCACGAGAGAAACTAACCTAAATAATAACATAATAATTCGATAAATAAATAAACTTATATTTGAGATAATATTTTTAATTAGTGTTCTTAATGGGATTGTTAGATTTATTTTTATGAGTTCAAGGAAATTTTCTAACTTCAAAAATATTATTTTTAAGTGTTTTTAATTGATTTTTAAATAAAATTAATAAATAAAAAGAAAATAAAAATTTTGAATTTTTTTGACCGTTGACCGGTCGGACCGTGTTAATTAAGTGCGCTGAGTGAGGTTCGAACTCGTGACCTCCCGTACGCGTGCACGCAGCTCTACCAACTGAGCTACATGTCTAACCCGAAATAATATCAATTTTAATTATATATATATACTAGTTAGGTTAATACGGATTTTATTTATTTTAAAAAGATTTATAATTCTCCAAAACCGGTGGAGATTTGATGATTCGAACCCGTGGCTATCGACTTTTATTGCACCCAGCCCAACCAACTGGGCTGGGTGTCTAACCCGTTATAATCAGAATTTATATTAAATTTATACACATACTGAAGCGAATCTGATTAAGCTTGTTTTAAAAAGGAACATTTTATTTCAGGAAAACCGGCGTGGCACTAGGCTCGAACTCAGGACCGTGATTTAAAATTGCACACAGTCCACCACTGGACTGTGTGTCTAACCCGGTATAATTTCCGATTTTAAATTCATTTAACTATTGGTTTCAGTTCATCTTCTTCATTAAACCCAAAGCCCAGTACATAACCCGCCTGAAATCGATTTTTAGACAATTCTGGGTGATTGTTCAAAGATTCGTAACATACAGAATGATAGATAGAGAAGTTAAAGAAATATACCAACTAGAAGTAAAATCTCGGTTTTCCGGTGAAAATCTCCGGCCAGTGCACCAAATTCCGGCGATGTATCTCTTGCGACAGAGACTCTACAGGGAGTTTAAGGTGAGTGTGGGTGATTTCGGTCTGAACTCTAGATGTCCTGTTTATAAAGTAAGGCAACAGTGGGATGGATTCTTCGGTTTTCCGGCGATTTGCATAAAATTCCGGCGAAGTTCAACTTGCAACAGAGGCTCTACCAGAAGATTGAGGTGAGTGCAGTGCTTTCTGTCTGAGCTCTAGAAGTCTTATTTTAGAGTAAAGCAGAAGAAATGAAATGGGTTCGGTTTTCCGGCGTTTCCGATGACCAGAGAGGTTGAGCAGAGAGGGTGAAAGTTGTGCGAGTGTGAGCGGGTTTGAAAGAAATACACATGGTATTTATAGATTGACAAGAGGCTTGCCCGATTTCAGTTTCAAAACCGAGCATTCAAGATCCATGATTAATTTCAGTTAAAAAAACGGGAATTACACTCAATGATTCAGCAAAACGGCCAGATTTTAATGGTGATGATCACTGGTTATGGTTAATTGGTTGTGGAAATCAAAACGGTCGGCAAAATGAGCGGTAATCATGGGCGGTTACATTCAAGACGCTTCTGAGCTTGCAGGTTTATGCGTTTATTTAGCATATAAATAAAATGTTTTCATTTCCATCACCAGAATGGGTGTGGCGTAGTGGTGTTTTGTGCCTTTGTTCATCCGGGTGACCCGGGTTCGAAACCCGGCGTCTCCTTTTATTTTTTTATTCGTCCTTTGTTATTAATTTTCAATTATAGATTTTAAATTCTAATATATTTATTAATTATGTATTGTTTAAAATTAACATGAACAAAAAATACGCAACGAACTTTATAACTGAATGTTTGACTGATAAACGAAGCGGGTTTTGGAAACCCGTTTTTCGACGGATGTTACAGACACACCCATGTCACCTTCTTCATCATCCCAAATGGGTTTTACTTCCAAACATCGAATTAATCAAAATCATGGATGACACATGTTCTATATGATGATTGTAACACATAAACATGCTTAATTTCATACCAATTTACAGATTTGATCATAACCCATTTCTAAAAAGATCATCAAATGAGAATCTACAACTTACCAAGTGATTTGTAGGACTAGATGATCAAGGATTCAAGTACATGCATGAGTTTTAGCTTGAATTCATCTTCAATTTGGACAAGAAAGGGATGAACTGAAGGTTTCTCCATTCTTCTTATGGGTGTCGACCACACCACCAACACACACACATATACTGACTTTTTCTAGTTATAATAAACTTAAACCCAATTTCCCACTTTTAGTCCTTCTAGTTTATTCTTATGCCACCAATAATACTATTTTCATTCTCTTGTTACTTGACTAACTATTTAACTAAGTTAAATAGCTTGGCTATTTATTTTGTGCCATCACATAAGGAAACATACTAGTCAATTAAAATTTGTGATTTTGGGGCGTTACATCACAACAATATTCATGAACTCTTTATATTTCTTCTAAGGCAATTTCCTATGTGTTCCTTGCTTCAACCTGTCCACCTGTATCATGTGTAAAAATAGGGTATTGGGTCAACAAAAGTTGGCGAGTGAATCTCATTTAAACATTTGAAAGAATTAGTTATATTGGTTATTAAAATAAAAATGTGCATAAACCAAGTATGAGTATACGCATATGTAAATTTAACCATAAACCACATAATATTAATCAATGCACACATAAGCATGACAAATGATGAACAATGAGATCAAAACTCAATCAAACGGAGCCGATCTAATGGGGCACCTGATGCTCAACTCGTATCCCACGAGGAACTGATGGGCTTAAATGAATGATTGCACGCAACTTGACAAAAATGTAAACACACAATACAACATATAACATTACATAACACGTAAGATTATATAATGGTAATAGTACAATTGTTTGAATAAACGAAATATGTAAACGACATATAATACACCCCAAAACATGAATCAAAAGGGGAATTCGTAAGGATTCACTCACAGTTGGTGTGTTTCCTTGATTTGACGACGAACGCGCACGGGTTTAGAATTTAACCACGAGAGAAAACTAGCCTAAATAATAACGTAATAATTGAATAAATATTAATGCTTTTTATTAGATTTTTAGGTTATTTTGTGGTATTTAATGGAGTTTTTAAACCTAAGAAATGTTGTTTTTAAGTATTTTTAATTAAAATATTAAAGAAAAATAATTATATAAAAAAATTGGATCTTGGCAGACCTGACAAGGTCTGGCCGGTTTTTGTATGGAATTGGCAGCGTGTGCGAGTTCGAACTCGTGACCTCTCCGTATGCGTGCACACAACTCTACCAACTGAGCTACATATCTAAACCGAAATAATCTCTGATTTAATTAATCTTATACAAGTTAGGTTATTACAGAAATTATTTAATTAAAAAGATTTTAAAAACCTTTGAACCGGCGCCCAAAGTCTGCCTTGAACCCGCGATTTTAGCTTTGCTTTGCACCCAGCTCAACCAACTAGGTTGGGTGTCTAACCCGATGATTCTAGTAATTTAATTATATTTATTAACTTACTGAAGATGCTCTGAATGCTTTTTTTTTAAAAAAAACTGTTCAGAAAAACCGGACATATGCATGATTCGAACCCGGAGCGTGTGTAATGTGTTTGCACACAGTCCACCACTGGACTGTGTGTCTAACCCGATTAGAAACCCGATTTTAATTACATTTATACATTGATAAAGCTTCATCTTCTTCGTATAAATAAAACCTAGAAACTTGAACCCGTCTGAGGACTTAGTTAATCAGTTTTGATTAACTCATTTAAACGACCAAATACATTCAATAGATAACAAGAAGTTTTAGGATTTAAACGAATTGAAGAATCGATACCGTTTTGAAAATTCCGGCGATAATTGATGATTCCGGCGACGTTGAAATCGAACAAAAGATTGAACAGAGGGTTTAGTTTGTAGATTTTGAGCGATTTTAGACGAAATGCTGGATTGATATTTATAGTGCTCAAAACAGTTTTGAATCTTACAGTTTCAAATCTAGATTTTTAAAGTCTATGATTACAATTGCGGTTTCAGTCAAATTGCTTCAATTTTCGGTTATAACTACGCTTAATTATAGTGATTGATTGTGAGCATTATGGTTGTCTTCGGTTACAAGTCTGTAAGCTTTGACTTGCAGGTTGATGTTTTGTTTCGGTATAAAAATAAATAAATTTTTGGTTATTCACATGTGTGCGTGTGGTGCGTGTGGTGCAGACTAAGTGTGAGTTCGTGGGAGACCCGGGTTCGAACCCGGTTGCCTCCTATAAATATATTTTTTCTTTTTTTGGCTTCATTATTTAATATTATTATTTTATTATTATTATTTTTTATTTAATTTTTTTCGTTATATAGTTTATTTATCAACCATAAAAATTAATCTACCAACTTATAATAAATGAGTAATAAAACATTTAATAAATACTTGAATCTTAAACGGAGCGGGTTTTGAAACCCGTTTTACATGAATGTTACAGAGGTGGAATATTGTTAATTTTAATATCATGTCGAATTTATATATATAGCAATTTAACATTAACTATTCAACATATTCTCCTACCGTTAACAAATTAACCTTTTACAGCTTGCAAAACACTAACAATTGTAATAAGCAAGTACCTATTAAGACTTAAAACACCAACATTTAACAATCACTTATATCTCTCATATCAGTCAATATCGCCAATAATATTGGTACCAATATTCTGATCGATATTTGACACTTATATTTTACATGGAGAAAAAGAAACACAAAAAATGATTTTTTTTTTCTAAAACGCAATGGACAAAAAACTCAAAAGAAAGTTTTTTTTTTTCTAAAACGCAATAGACCAGAAAACACAAAACAAAATGTTCTTTTTAAAACGCAAGGACTAAAAACACAAAGAAATGTTTTTTTTTTTCTAAAACGCAATGGACTAAAAACACAAAGAAATGTTTTTTTTTCTAAAACGCAATGGACTAAAAACACAAAAAAATATGTTGTTTTTAAAACACAATGGACAAAAGACACAGATTAAAAACATAAACAATAGCTATACTCACATATATTAACATCAACAGCAACATTCTCCTCTAAATCAAACTACTCCTAACAGTTTGCCCTAAATCTACATACAACACAAAACTTGCTGAACACGAAAACTAATAACAGAAAACTAATCACCAATACCTTTAACCTTATTACAAAACGGACACGATTCATACTGATACAGCACAACGTCCTTCGGAAGCAGATCTAACTTAACCGGCTCTTTCGCATACGCCTCTTTCTCCGCCAGCAGCTATGCACCGGCAGCGGCGGAGGCGGCGAGACAACCTAACGAGAGAACAACTTTAGCGGCGGAGGGAGAGCCGCCAGAGGAAATGGATCTTACAGGTGAAGAGAACCACCGGCGAGAGGATCCGGCATTGGCGGCGAAAGAGGAGGCTGCCGGAAAGAGGATTTTGTAGTGCTGGAGTTCGGAAGAAGATAGGATGGCGCGTGAGAGAGAGGAGGCGGCGAGTGTGGAGGCTCTTCTCATGGTTTTTAGGGTTTTACGGTGGTTGTGTACGGTGGCCGGAGGTGGAGAGAATTTAGTTTAGAAATATTTAAAGGTGTGTGGAAAGCGGAATGGGGTGGATGGCGTAAGTTGCTGCTACCTGGTGGACTCGGGACCGTGTGTATGATTTGTTAAATTAGACCCGCCTTTTTATTTGTAAGCTTCGGAATTTCATTTCGGGAATTCAGTCTGTATCAGTTTGATTCGTGATGCTATCAATATGATACCAGCATCTGATTTTAAAAGAATATGTTTCGTATTGAGAATCATAAAAACAAATCATGTCATTGATTCTGATAAAAACAATATTGGTACCGGTTATATAAACGAATACCAGACTAATATTGATAATGATTGTAGCTTACAATTTAAAAAAAGATATTTTATTTTGAATACAACCCAATTTCAACAAAAGCTATACTGGAATGTCGAGAAACAAAAAATTAAACACACCTGTTTGCATATTCAATTTTCTTTTTAAAGTTAGCAAATACAAGTTATTAAATTAAATGAAAATTAAACGTGTTAAAAACATATATAATTTAAAATATAGTATAATAAATCTATTTTAATATATATCATTTAATAATATGAAACAAATAAAAATAAAAATACATAACACTATTAATTATCACTTTGGATTAATATTTATATATATAAATAATAACTAGTGGAATTTCTCCCGCCCAATACTAGGTTTTTGGTCGATATCGAATCGGTTGGGTGTGGTTTGAAGTTTCATAAACCAATCAACCGAATAACCAGTTTTACGGTTTTAAACCAAACTGTGAACACCCCTTACTTGAACTTCTATAAATCGATTTCGTCTTTATACCTTAAACTCTTTAACATATCTTTCACATTACAATTGTTGGGTTTCAAACAAGACTAATTCATTCATAAATTATAGTTGGTGTTTAATTAAAGAAGAATTTCAAGCAAACCTATTCACCTCCTCTAGTTTTGACTTCTACATAAGACACATCAAGCAGACTAAAAAAACACATGTAAAGGAGTTGTGGTAGTGGACCATGGAATCCATAGTGTCAAGCATGGTGATCGGAATGTGGATTTAAATGTACTTTTATTGGTTTTCCACCACGGCCCACAGGATTTAGGGGCGTTATGTTTTGATTGTGGCTACTGATGCGAGACTATTGATCACATATATGGTGTTTAATGGTATAACAGAGAATGTTTGAGAGTTAAAAACATGCATTTAAAAGGTATTCATTGATGTGAAATATGATAGTTTGTTGTTAAGGCTAGAGGGTGTGGTATAAAGCTTCTAGGGGCTTTATCACGTCACGTCAACGCTATGTCACATAGGGGGCTTTGATACCCATCCCTTTAACTTGCATGCAATGGTTTAAAGCCTCTTTTAAACAATATAAAAAAGAAAAAGAAAAAGGAAATCAAAAAAGAGGGAAATCTGATTGGTGGAAAAGGAATGGGTCCCACATGCATACTTAATAGCGCTCGTTGTTGTGCTGGTGGAGACTCAATGGCGCCCCCCCCCCCCCTCGTGGCGCCCAAGGGGTAGCTAAGGGGCGCTAATTTCGCTGATTTGTCCAGGGGCGTTATATCATACCCCCTGTCCTAACAACATGGTGCCTAGATTGTTTAATGATACAGAAGTTGGTAAAATGTCTAGGGTAGTTAAAGACTTTATTCAAAGCTGGTATGGGCTTTTAGAAGTGGTGATACGAAAGGATTATGTGAACTATAGTCTAACAGTTGAGAATAAAATTCTGCCTTAACACCTTGTGACGTGCCAAATATATTGTAGCTAGTATCTACTTACACCGGTTAGTCCGGGTAAGTTTGTAGTTAATTTGCAACGGAAGAATCCTCTAATAAATAAGTAAACTGCCACAATCAAGAAACATGCACATATGTTTTACTTGTGTCATGTAGACATGTACGAGACTTAGGTTTCTCTAACCAAGTCGTTAATGAATTCTCTATGAGTCAAAAGTAGTAAGTCTAACTTGTAACCTAGTAATTGACTAGGGTCATCAGGTATACTGTAACCCTTCTTGACTCTACCTAAGTGCCACATCACCAATTTTTCCTATTTCACTATTTCTCATTCTAAGGAAATAGTTTAATCTTGTTAACTTTATCTAACCCTATTTTTAGTAGTTTTTAGTTAAAAAAGTAATTAATTTAATTTATTAATATCCGGTTACACTGCTATCTATGATGTGATCAGGGGGGAATAGCGCAAGGGCTTAAGTCATCAATTCAAATCCTATCTTTTTTCGGTATGCCGCTCCGCGAGCAAGGAGCAACTATACAAGATATAAAGCCGTTCTGTAACAATTCAAGACAACAAGAAAGCAAAAAAAACGATAGCGATCGGTTTGGGAGCGTCAGGGGGGGGGGGAAGTAACCTATGACACCGGGGAGTTGCGCTTTTTCTCTCGCCTCAGCTTCGCGGGTGGGAGGCAAAGTGCAAAGTTTCAGTGATCACTTATGCAATTGTGAGTTGCTGTTTTGAGTTTCCTGCTTTTCGGGCTGTCCTCTTTTAGGGAAGGGAGGGTGCCCTAGTAGCATGAGACGACAGCCTTGCATAGGAGTAGGTGAAGTCAGAATTTGCACCTATTTTTATCTATTTAGTGATCAGTCCGCTAGTTTCTTTGACCCCACTCGGTGTTCCTTTTCCGTTTGCTTCCAATAGTTCGACCTATCCAGAAAAATTGTCGGCCTACGAATGTGGTTTCGATCCTTTCAGTGATGCCAACAGTCGTTTTGACTGTTAATCAATAGCCCTTTTAATGCCCCTTAAGACCTTAACACAAAGAGATAGTGATATACATTATGAGTTAACATGTCATATCATAACTAATACTTCAAATGTTAGAATACAACTTATGGCATAAGAATCAATGGATGCTCCATAAAAGGAAACCTTATTAAAATTTATATTGAATGGTGGCATTTAATGTTTGAGCCCAAAACATTAAACATTTGGCTAGTGGGCAATGGCCCATAGGTATATGAGCGTCTAAGTCTAATAAAATATTTAAATAACTTAGTTGGATCGTAAATGAGTCGAACGGGGTATGTTCATATTTGTTTGTTTAACTTTAACCGAACAAACGATCGGACATCAAAAATTATACAAACATGGTTTTAAAGTTCGTGTCCGTTCGTTAAGAAAATGAACGTGTTCATTTATATTTGTTCATTAATAGCATATAAACGAACGGTTCTGGAATATAAACGAACGAACATAACTAAGCTAACACCTATTAAAAGTAAATATTGATAACAATGTATTGGGCCTAAAAAAATAATAAAACTATACTAAATTGTAATGGGTGAAATTTTAATTTCATAAACTACACTAAATTTTTATGGGCCTAACAATTTTAAATGAATATGTTAATGTACCAAGTTAAAGAAACAACAAATACGAATAAATCTCAAGGACATAAATGAACGGTCACAAGTATAAATGAACCAATGAGGCATGTGTTATGTTCATTTGTTTAATTAAATGAAAAAATTGTTCATGCACATCTATTTATTAAATAAACAAACTTCCAAGCGAACGATTTACTGGACGTTTGGTTTGTTATAAGCGTAAATTTAGATTTATCAGTGGGCTTGATAGTCCAAAATTGTAAAACTTCAATCTAGCTGTTGGCTTTAAGCCCATAACAAAACAATAAAGTGTTGGGTTATTGGGAGTACGCTTATAGTTATAGCCGGTAGTGGCGAAGTTTGAACGAAAAATTTGGGTGCGGACTTTTAAAAATCCAATACCTTAAAAAATAAAAAAAAAGTAAAAAAGTGTTAAATAAAATCAACTCTACGAAGCGAGAGTAGGCATTAGGTGACTTGACTTTAATCTAGGCATGAGCCATGTCCCGGTGCTGAAACTAGGTGGGTTGAACAAAACCGAGCATAGTAATGACTAGCTAGCATGGGCGACTTTTATGGTGTGCGGGAAGGACCACCGCACAAGGCCCGTGATTTCAAGGCGCACGATATATATATGCTAATCTTTTTAAATAGTATACCATACTAATTTTAATATTGACTATAAGCACAATACTAATTTGATTTTGAATATCAACAACAACATGGAAGGCCATTTTTATTAAGCAACTTTTATTTGCTCTGGTCTCAGCCTACAAAAAGTGACAATAACCAAATCCTATGCTTTCGTGACCAAACTGATGTGTACCAATCAGATAAAGAAATTACTCGGGAGAACATATCACAAACTTGAAGGTAAACGACTGAAGACGCATCAAATTTCACACCAATCTTCCTACCAACACCTTTGTGGTGTTGGTAGCCTTCAAAGTCAGCGGGATTGAACTCACTTTTCTCGATCAGACTCAACTTGTGGTTCCCCGCTATGCCTTCCGGGTTCCATAAGCTATATGGATGATTTGTCTTTACGGTAACATGGATTTTCCCATCTTGACAAAAACATCAGGGATGCTTCTCTGAAAAAGCCATCAAGAAGATCTTCATGTTTCCTAAAAAAATTAAATAAATAAATAAACAATGTTTAATGGTATAACAAACAATGTTTGAGAGTTAAAATCATGCACTTAATAAGTTTCATTGATGTGAAATACGATGTTCGGTGTTAACTACATGGTGCCTAGGTTGTCATGTGATACAGAAGTTGGTAAGCGTTTAAGGTAGTTAAAAGACTTTATTCAGGTGGGCTTTCAAAGGTGGTGATACGAAAGAATTATGTGAACTATAGTCGACAGCTATGAATAAAATTATGCATTAACACCTTGTGACATTCCAAATATAGTGTAGCTAGTATCTACTTACACCACGGGCGAAGCTTTTAAAGGGTGGGAGGAGGCGGCAGACCCCGAACTTTTCGTTTAGTAGTGGAAAGTATGTAGTTTTCGTATATAAATTTTTGGGTATATACGTTTTCAACCCCCGGTTTTATAAAAACTTTTAGATCCGGTGACTTCCGCCCTCGGTCGGAAATCTCAAGCTTCGCCACTGACTTATACTGGTTAGTCTGGGTAAGTTAGTAGTTGATGAAGTTAATGAAGACGTTAATCTTGAATTAAGGAAATAAATATCAAGACGAGTTATGAATAATTATGGTGAATTATTTATTGGGTCTTTTTAGGGATAATTATTAGTTTAAATAAGATAGATTTATCTAGTTGGTTAATTTGTTTATTTAAATAGAGTTTTAGTTGGGTTAGGACTAGAATGAGTTTTAGCATAAATAGAGGGTCGATGTCATTGTAATTTGTGTGCTTTATTGATAAATAATAAACATATAGCAATACATTTTTTTTTGTTGAAAAAGCAAAATAGGAATCAAATTGACAGTGAAGAGATAAATATAACAATTTGCAAGCAATCAAATCTGAATAGGCAATAACAATCACAAGAGATCTCAAACTTAACGAATAGTAATTAGATTCAGATCGACAATGAAGAGATAAATATAATAATCCACAAGCAACCAAATATATATAGGCAATAGCAATCACAAGAAGAACTTAAACTGAACAAATAACAAATATAGTTTTTATTTCATATTTTTGTCACCACTCTCATCCCTAGCTCAAACGATATGATGCCCTCAAAATGGTGGGAGATGCAATGAAATATTACAAGTTTAATGTTATTTTCACTACAAACCTCACAACCGTCCTAGTGAATCGCCTTTTGGAAATTGAAAGTGCAAGTGTGTGACGCATCATACTTGACATCTGCTTTTCTTTCAACACCCTTTCTATGTTGGTACCCTTCAAAGACCCCAAAATCTAATTATACCTGCTCAATGGGAGTCAGGCAATGACGTGTGAGTGTCTTTTCAGTATTCCATAGATTGTACGGTGATTGGTCTTGTATGAAACATGAATATCCTCCCTAAGAGAGCAAGCATCAGAGATGCATTTATGAAAAGTTATCCAGGAGGCTTTGGTGTTTCCTGCAAAAAAAAAAAATGTGTTGTCATTTTACTAATACTCAAAATTTTATCATATTACATTCTAAAACTGAACTTGACGGGGATCAGATAGATTCTGGCCATTTACAACCGGCATGAGGTTGATTGAATATAATGCGATCATATTTGTGGTTGCTTAGGTGGGGATTAAAAGCTATCATACTAGCATCCGCCTCACAGTAATACCTTGCAGAGTGATGGACCAGCCCCAACAGGTTAGCTTCTTCTTGTCGATGCATTTTGATCAAATCCTCTGTCAAAGCAAAAATATGGTTAGTTTTGATGATTTTTAAATGAACTTTAATTATGAAATAAAAAAAAAAAAACAAATTACTTACCATATGTGGGCAAGAAAGATAGTAAGACCTTATGGACATATTTGAGTCTTCTCGCAACACTATTTGCCAAGGAGAAGCCCGTACAATCAAGATATTTTAACAAACTATTCAAGCTTGGCCACTACTTTAATTATAATTTACATTTGATCTAATGGCGTGCGTTTGGACCTTGGTTAAATAACTTGGCCACTACTTTAATTATAGTTTACATTTAATCTAAAGGCGTGCATTAATCTATGATAGATTATGTGAATCGAGCTATTATTTTAAGTCTATGATGTATTCAAGTTTTGACCTTACTTTAACCCAGGGTGTAAATGAGATGAGCTCGAGTTTGTTTTGGCTTGGGCTCAACTCGTTTTGACTTAAGACGGTCCGCGCTCGAGCTTGACCTGTAAGAAATTATTCAAGCTTGATGTCACAGAGTAATTTTCATTTTCCATGCGACTTTTAGTCTCCAACTAAGATCAGCTTTTAAGCTTTTGCGGCGGTTTTCCAGGCGGCTCAGTTTTAATCATCCATCAACTAGTAGATAAAAAACATGAATGATAGTATGTTGGTAAATCACGTAAAGGTTAAGTCATAACTTATAATAGAGCAAAACTCTCATCTATTCAAATTTATTATAATTAACTAAAATCTTTTGAATATATATTTTAAATCATTTTAATGATTAATTATTTACTAATATTATTATTACGATATGATAGATATAATTATTATTTTTAATCGTGATTTATGTATACGTATAATCATAATTAAACCGTGAACCTTTGTTATAACATATAATATAATTGAACTTTTGGTTTCTAATTGTTTGATTATGTTAGTTTACTAATTATTACAGTTGTTCTAGTTATAACCAATTATAAAATTATTGTTTCAAATTAAACGTAACTCAAATATAACTTTTTTTAACAGCAATGTTATTATATTCCACTTTACACCAGATATAACTGTTTATAAGTAAATAATTCAAATTGATATATCTGTTTATCTAACAAAAATTAATTCTCGATCAGCAAAAGAAAAACAATAACTTTTTAAAATAAAAACAAATTTGATGATATTGATTTTATTGGAGTAGAGATTAATTGTAAAATAAAAACAGAAAAAATCTCAAGAAAATAGAAAGAACCGGCTTAGTGGAAAACATGAGGTAGGGGGTGTCAATACAAAATAAATAAATAAATAAAAATTGCGTGGTTAAAACCCGAACCGATGTGAGCCCGCTCCAAAAAAACCCTAGGTTGAACACCCCAAAGTGGTTTTGAACTCGATCCAATCGGTTTGAGTGCGTTAGGGTTTTCAACCCTAGAATCAGTTTACATCCTGAACCGGTTTGGGACAAACTAGTTTGAGCCCAAGTTAGAAAAAAAAAACGGACTGGTTTACAGCCCGAATTAGTTTGGGCCCAAATCGGGTTGGTGTACACTTCTAGTCCAAAATTCATTTTACTGGCCTATTCCGCTTGTAATTGTTATTTTTATAAATTTTATGGGCAAGTAAATCTGTCCAAAGTACCTCACCCCCGGTCTGTGGGCTTGTTGGGCCAGTTGGGGTCCCAAATGGGTTCAAACTAGAGATGGGCATAATCGGGTTTTATTATTACCCGAAACCGGTTCCAACCCGGAACCGGTTCTGCTTGGATGTCATTGGAACCGGGTATGGTGTGGAACCGGGTCCGGTTCCTACCCGGGTTCACACCCAAGAATATGGAACCGTGTAGAACCGGGTATTATGGAACCGGGTATGGTGCGGAACCGGTTCCTGATAGTGTTCAGAACCGGTTCCTGACAGTAAAAATCTGACTTTTACTGTTCAGAACCGGTTCCTGACAGTAAAAACCTGACTTTTACTGTTCAGAACCGGTTCCTGATAAAATGTTACCGTTGGAACCGGTTCCTGATTAAAAAATCGTTTTTTTTTTGTGTATAAACCCCTTCCTACTTACCGGTTCCTGATAAATGTTATCGTTGGTGTTTTAATAAAGTTTGTGTAATGTTTCTTTCTATTGTGTTTGTTATGTTTGATTTTTATTATTAGTTACATTGATAAATAAAAATAGTAACAATAATCGGTTAAAATTAAAAAACAAATTAATCGGTTACAATATATAAAAAAAATTAACCGGTTACAAAAAAAAAAAAATTTTACCCAGAACCGGTTCTAGTAAGATTTTATTTATTTGATCGTTTACTAGCGGCAGGTGCAACACTTTCCGATGAGTTTCTCTTAGGTGGGGGTACCTTGGTACAATCGTCGTCCGAATCGTTAGTCTCCACTTCTTCGTCCTCCTCTTCTTCAACAATTTTATGCTCTAACTCAACTTCATCTTCTAGACTAGTTTTATGTTGAACACGATCAACGGCATCCAAATGGTCCTTTAAGCATATTGCCATCTCTAGCGATTCCGGAGTTAGTCTTGTTCTTCTAATTGACAAAACCCTGCCACTAAGAGAAAACACACTTTCCGAAGCTACCGTGGAAGCTTGGACCGTTAGTATATCACGAGCCATGGTGGCTAGAATCGGGTATTCGGATTCTTTCGATTTCCACCATGCCAAAACATCAAATTTCCTATACTCCTCGGTGGTCATAGTAAGCGAATACTATTTTTTTTTATATCTCCCAAGTTCACTTGTTGGTTCACTACCCCTTTGTTGTCTAGCGGTCTCGTCTCTAACGACATTCAACATGGTTATAAGTGGATCCCCGCTTGCTTCATCGTTAGAGGCCGTGGACCGAGACTCAAACAAATTTGTATGATTTTTTTCACCATATTTTTTAAAATAATGATCATAAAGTTTGGCCATACAATCATTGAATATTTTTTTTGTTTTTGCTTTTAAAGTTGGATCCTCCTCATGCATATCCAACTTGTCATAAATTTCATCAATTAAAGCTTCAACACCAGGTACGTTTAAAGCTGGATTTAAAGCAGCGGCACATAGAAAAACGGGTGGTAATTCTAAAAAATATTTTTAAAATTTTTGAATCATTGGTTTCGTCATATTCCTTAACATGTCACTAGAATTTTCAAACTTTTTAAAATTAGTTGTTATCAAATACAATTGGTCCACAACTTTAGAACTAGTAGGATAATAAGCACCGGAAATCAAAGTGTTGTAGTTTTAAAAACTTGTAAAAAAGTACTTAGGTTATTAATATTTTCCCAAGCTGTGTCGGGAAAGGGGACAACAAGGTACTCATCACTTAAAGTTGTATGAAAAGATTTTAAAGTGCCCATTTGCTTTATAGCCATTTCAAACATATGACAAGTTGAATTCCAACGAGTCGGTATATCCCAATTCGGTCCAATAATTTTTTTGTTGACATCTTTACAAAGTTTTTTATATTCTTGATATCTTTTTTTCCCACTTTTGAAAACATCTTGGAGCATAGCTCTAAATGCTATAATAAAATCCGATACAAATTGATCTTTTAAACCGGTTTGCACTACTAAGTTAATAATATGTGCAACACATCGTGTGTGAAAAAAAACACCATCAAGTATTGGTTTGTACTTCAACTTTGATTTTTCAATCGCCGTTGTGTTGTTTGAAGCGTTATCAAAGGATATTGAAAAAATTTTTATCTTCTAAACCATATTTAATTATTGTGCCATTTATAATTTTATAAATATTTTCTCCCGTATGAGGAGAAGGAAACTCGTCAAACGCAATCGTACGCTTCATCATTTGCCATGTATCGGGATCAACCCAATGAGCGGTGACACATATGTACGATTCCGGTAAACCATGTGGAGCCGACCACACATCACTAGTTAGGTTTACACTAGTTTTTAAATTCTTAAAAAAAACAATTAAATCTTTTTTTGCATTTTCCCATAAACTTAAACAAAGACGTTTTAAAGTGCGACGACTTACATGTATAGCGAGGTTGTAGCGTCTCCCGAATAAGATTTGTAAGATCGGGGTCGTCGAAGTGTCCAAACGGCAACGCTTTTTGTATCACCAACTTCGCCATCCGATCGCGAGCTAATTTTTGCTCATAACGAAAAATGGTACCATCTTTGGATAGTGGAACTTGACCGGATGTCATTTCCTTTAAAACTTTGCAATACTTATTAATATGCTTCGTTAACGTTGAGTTTGATTCCTTGGCTAATAACGATCCACAATTTTTACATTGAGCTTTTTGCGAGCCGTCACTCATCTCGACCAACCCCAATTGCTCCAAACTTCCTTACTACGATTATGAGACAATGTTCCAACCACATATGGAACCGATTGATCTTGAGGAACATTGTTAACGGATTGGGAATTTGCGTTTTTGGAACTCTTTGAGGCCATTTGTTGATTAGAATGTGAAAAAGAACAAGAAAGAAATGTAACAAGAAGAATAGATATGAGAAATTGTGTGCTAAACAATAGATTTCTAAACAATATATATAGAATCGGTTCCAACGGTCAGGAACCGGTTCCAACGGTAAGGAACCGGTTCCAACGGTAACATTTTAACGGCTATAACCGGTTCCAACGGTAACATTTTAACGGCTATAACCGGTTCCAACGGTAACATTATAACGGTCAGGAACCGGTTCCAACGGTAGGAACCGGGTACGGGTAGGAACCGGTTACTACCCGATTCAAATGGTAAAATTGTGGAACCGGGTTGGAACCAACGGGTATTTTGAACCCAGAACCGGTTCTACTTAATGTCGGGTAGGAACTGGAACCGGTTCCAGTTCGGTTCTACCGGTTCGGGTTCGGAACCGGTTTTTATGTCCATCTCTAGTTCAAACCGTTTAATCATTTATGGAATATTAGGTTTTTAGTCAAATAATAACTTTTGTAGCCATTTAATAATGTATCAAGTCCAAAAATGTATACAAGTTACCAGAACACATTATTGTTCCATGTAGGAGGTCTTAAACTTATTTTGGTTTCTGAAAAGTCTGTTAGTTAAAACTTAAAAGAGCATACTTAATTTGAGTCTGGTAATTAAATAAACACTCAGTTTTTTGAGTGTCAAATTTTGTGAAGTTACCCACCGGCTCAGTCCTACACACGGCCAGTATCGATGAAAATAAAATGGATGTGTGGAGCTGGATTAACAATAATGGGGTCAGTTTGTCCATTAAAGGGGTGCGTGCTGAAATAGCGACCGCCGAAAATGAAGTCGATAGGGAGGAACCGTTCAGCTGGAACTCATGGGCTCCTCTAAAGAGTAATTATCTGCTATGGAGGGCTCTAAAAGGTAAAGTGGCGGCTGAAAAAGTTTAGAAAAAAAGGTATTAATGTGCAGGATAACCATTGTGACAGATGCGGATATGGAATCGAAGATGCGAATCATGTTTTCGTTAATTGTATTTGTGCTCGAAGTATATGGTGGCAAATTGTGGTCTGGATGCGCATACCCCCTCCTATCAACTTGAGCAGCTTAAAGGAGGTGGTGAAAGAGATAACTGGCAACATAGGGTTGGCTAGATGGAAAAGAATCGTCTACACGGTTACATTGGCAACGATTTGGCGGATTTGGAACGCTAGAAATTTAAAGGTGTTGGGCAGATTGTTCCAAACCGGAGATCTGTTGAACTTATAAAAGAAGACGCCTTCCTTTGGATTACTCGTTGCTTGAAGTTACCGAAACCTGATTGGGATAAGTGGGTGGAGTTTAACGCGTCATATATTTTGTAATGTCTTTGCTTATGTATTTCCTTCCCTTTCTTTTTCTTTGTATTTTCTTTTCAGCCTCTTGCTGGCTCTATTTATATATATAAATAGTGAGTTGCGGTTAAAAAAACCCAAAACACTTTTTAGAAATTTGAAAAAAAAAACTAAATCTAACTGTACCCAGAATATTTCACTACCATTATATGAGTATTCACTCCAAATATGTAGTTTAGGTAATCATTTTTTTTTGAAATAGACAAACATTATTTAATTTGCACATTTAGTTGTAACCAAATATTTCACTTTGAATAATGAAAACCCAAAACAAACGACACTGATACACTTTAAACCAAGCTAAAACTAGCTAACATGCTCTATTTCGTTTAGATTAGCAGCAGCTGAGATGGATGCTGATACTCCAGCAGGGTGAGCCGTCATATCAGCGGTGTTCCGCCTCTCTGCACTCAACACACCCTCCGCGTCTTCCCTCGTAGCAGCCTTATCCGCCGGAAGTTTCACCGTCGCATCCTGTGAACGCTCTCGTAAATACATATAAATATACTAGAGTCCTGCTATATACATGCCACTAACAATCTAATACCAAGTCCCACGGTCGTTTCAAGATACATCAAACGACTGTTTGAAAGTTAGAGCTTGCATCATAGCCCATACTTTAAAACAACCTTTGAGCAGTGTTGTAAAACTCGCGACTAGTCGGCTAGTAACCGAGTACTTTTTTGTTAATCAGTTCATTAATCGCTAGTTGGCTGACCAAAAATAGGCGATTTCGGCCAGATTTCGGCAAAAAACCTGTATATTCCGGCCAGTTTCCAACTAAACCATGTGAATTCCAACAATTCATCTTGTAAACTTAAAAAATGAGTTGAGTAAGAGTTAAAACCTAGCTACTTTAAAATATTTACCTATAAAAATGTGTATATGTATACATAAAGCTGAAAATTACATATAAAAAACCTTATCCGATTAATCCGAGTAGTCGCTGGTCCAACCTCACCATCTGACTAGCGACTAGCGAGTTCTCCAACCTTGCTTTTGAGCATTCGCCTTTGTCAAGGTTTTCATCAAATGACGATTGGATTAGAGTGGCCCATATACAAATATGAATAAAGATGAGGATTAATTCATTGTTAAAGAAAACTGACCGTGAGAATTTCACAAAGTTTGACTTTATCTTCTTCGCGTGTAGATGTGTTCAAAGTGGCAGCTGATTGAGCTTGAGCTGCTAGTCCGCCGGGGATCAATACATTACTACCAGTAGCCCTGACCTCTGCCGCTTGAATTGCGGCAGCATCACTCTGCTCCACCGTTTTGTCGCCTGCAGTTCTTGCTGTCGCTTCGAGTGCTTCTCCGATTGTTATAGCGCCCTGTTGGTGAAGAACTCCCACCTCATCGCCTTGCTGGAGTACCGGTGTAGCATCCACGTACCGCCCCACCACCTGCCGATGACAAACTTACATTTGCATTGACTTGTAAATTACAAGTGATGTCTCATAAGAATGCTTATTGGTTCAGTTCGGTTTATTTGGTTAGAAATCTTTTCCAGGCAGTTTGGTTAGAAAGGATATAATTCCTACTTTGTATGCATTTGTTATCTACTTGGTAGGGTTTTTATTATTTCTTTTTTGTCACGTCCTAAAGCTTGTTTTGGGTTTCGTGCAGTGGTGAACCCACATTATTTGGAAAAAAATAGAAAAAATAAAAAAATTTGTGAGAATTTTATATGATTTGAAAAAAAAAAATAGAATTTATCAAAACGAATCCATCAAAAAAAGTTTCTGAATCTGTCACTAGTTTCGTGTGTGGTTAGGATTCTGGTGTGTGTTACTGGGCGATAGCTCATTTATCAAAAACAAAAGGAAAAAGAACCAAAGCTAATTTAGGAAGTTAAAAAAACGAATTGAAAAGAATAAACCGAATATTTTTTTATTTTATTTTATTTTTGGTTCTCAAAAAAGAAAAAAACGAACAATAATTTTGGCCGCAAGGAAAAAAAAAACTAGACAAACCTGGCCAGCAACGGTTCCAGTGACGACACGGGCACCAGGAAGCTCAGTAGCAGTAACAGTAACTCCTTGATCACCGGTAACACTCAAATCTTGGCCGCTAACTAACCCGGCTCGTTCGTTGACCGCAGCAGCCGCCTGCATGGCGGCGGCGGTGCCACCCTTCTGGGTTCGTCCAAACACCGTGGTCTCAGCCGCTTGCATCATGGCTGCATCTTGTGGAGCCACCGGTTTCGTGGCTAATTCGCCGGAAACGTTAAATACATCCCCGTATGTTATGGGATCTTTTTGTTGTTGGTCGTGACTCATATTTGGTCGTAACTTGTAATCCACTGTTGTTGGTGTTAACGGGTTAAATATGAGACATGTTGCTTGTCGTATACGTATGAAGTGGGCCAGAAGACTGCCCGTTAAGGAGTGTAACACGTGGAGTAATGTGGTTGTGATGTAGGTGTACGTGTCTTATGGTCTGATCATTGGAATAACAAGTAGGTTTGCTTTTAGGATAAAGTAAATATGAGAGGAATAACAAAAATAAGATAAGAGCACATATGTTTTATGATTATGTATGAAGCTTTTTATTAAAAAAAACTAGAAAAGTAATCCGTGCGTGTTGCGCTACGGACAATAAAATTGACATGCAACGAAATTAATGTGTAATCCAGTTGTGTTTAAGCTTATCATACTTCTTTCCTTATCAAAATCTGAGTAACAACAATAACTACAACATTATATAAATAATTGTGTATACTAATACACACAGGTTGATAACAAATAAATACAGTAACTGTTTCTTTCATAAGCAAATAAATACGATGTCGGGTTACTCGGAACCCGGTCTTGGCACGTTTTATTCTGTTGAAACCAAAAGGCGACACATTGCCTCTTGGCTGCGTATTGTGCCATCGAAGGTTACTGTTTATAATAGCCAACTCTCTCAACTGTTGCCTTTTGTAAGATCCTAAGATTCATCCTGTAATTCGAAGTAGTGTGTTTATAAATAGTTGAAACCAACCAAACCATCTTTATGGATTGGTCAGCCGGTAAGATATCTATATGGTGCCATCCACGATTTAAGGTTGGTTTGGCAGGTCCGACCAACCCAACAGACCCAACCGTTTTTCTTTGCCATTTTTTTCCGAACTCTTTAGGCTAGTTTGGTCGTTCTGGCAACCCAACCAACCCAGTTTGGCTTGCCATATTCCAAAACCTTAGTTAGCAGTTCAAACTATAAGTTTCGTTGCAAAGTGAACAACTCTAATTTAAAGAAGGTATCAATAGGCTGCACAATGTAGAAGGTATGTAGCATGAAAGAAAACACACCACAAGTTTGAGCAGCTTTTTTCCCCTACAAGCTGATCCATACGCACCTCCCTTCTGCCACATTTACTATATAATATGTGATCGTTTTCTCCGGGTAGTTGAGATCAACGACAGTAGAGATTGTTGTAAGCAGCTTTAGTGGCAAGACATCAATATTCTATCAATATATATTTGTTTAAATCAAAACAAAATATAATAATATGTGCTTTAGGCCACTCATATCTAAAACCTTCACACACTTGTCGATATATCGTCCTACAAGCCCTATAAAAAGTAAAAATGTCACTAATAGTCTAATATCACTTGATCAATGATCAACCAACAATTTTTTTAATTAACCTATATTTTCATGTATCAATTCCCTAAAATAAAAAAAAAAGATTACTAAAGAAATCCTCTCAAACCTTGCACATCTGGTTGCTAATCAAGAAAGTTACATCACACAAATATTAGTTAATTCAAGGCAGCTTCACAATTAGACCAAGAAAAAGCCAAATCGCCATCAAAGTCTATAAATGGGTTTAGATATAACAGCAACAAATTGAAAGGAAAAAAAATAAACTGGTCAACATACCTGGTGATTTTTTTATATTATGAGCTACATCTGTATGCTAAAAACATGATATATAAATTCTTCAAACATCATACTTTTTATGATTCTCGCGCCTGGCACCTTGGCTTTCGACACCTATGCGCGTCTCTCACTTATTGAAACCAGGCTTGACAGTTTCTTTTCTTCGAATATCTAAGAACATGTATCGATTTTATATTATAACCAAAATTATCAAAACCAGCCACTTGATTTCAAAAGCCAAAACATAAACATCATCCATTCAAATAGACCCATTTCTTATCTCAAATTCTAATATAAATTTCAGACTAATGCATCAAAAAGGTTAGATAGAAAAAGCTTTGCAATCTCATGAACATAAATTAAATCGACAAAAACTGAATAAAAACCCTTCAAGATCCTTCTCTAGTGGAAAACATACAGTAAATACAATCTTAAGAAAACAAAGTGCCTAAGCTTTTATGGCAAAAGTATTGGAAATAATTGAACATCCAACTCTACTTCTAATATGGAATAAGGTCTGAACTCACTTTCATATATGAAGGCAAGATATATAGTGGAGGGTTTTATAATTAAGGTTGTAGATAGGACTTCCCATAATAAAGGTTGCTTTCGAAGTAGTATAACGTTTATTCATACAATCTGACATCACATGAAGCAATATTCTTTTCTACATATGAACATATAATAAGAACAATATTATTTAAAATCAACTAAAAGCAGGTGATATTATTTCTTACATATCCATATGACGTGTAGATGCCAACAACAACCTTCTAATTGCACAAATTCGAAATCACAACCAGATTTCTCTGATGATCTATGAATAAAAAATATACATAGAATGCATATATAAATGTGCCAATGCTTTGTTATTTAGAACCCTTCTCTTCTCATTATTTCTTTAATTGTACCAGAAATAAAAACTGATCAATGTGGTGTATTGAGTATTGTAAAAGAATTCAACAAAATGAGCAAACCAATTAACTGAATAAGTATTTTGAAATCGAAAGGTAGTTCGATTAAGGTACCTTGTCGACGTCTTAGAATATAAACTTAGGCAACAATTCTGGTTAGCAGCGGACGATGGTTACGAAATGGTCATGGTGGCTATCAATGTGGTCGGAATGGAATTAGTGTCTAACATAAGCAAGGCGATATCCGCATCAAGATCAACAGCTACAGATTCAGCCTAGGTGTTAGCCTCACCGGCTTTCGCCAACCGTCAGATGATAGTAATAAGTTTCTTAAACATGGTATGGTCTCGTTGAGCAACAGCTAGAGGAGCAGGACTATGGGAATACTTGGAATAATCTTCCATTAGCTCTTTTTGTTCCTAATTTTACCAAGTAAGATAAATAATTCACCAATATTCTATACACCATCAGAAATTCAAAATCCCCAATTGTCAAAAGTTAATAAAACCCTAAATATGTTATATAACTAAATTAAAAAATCAACATGTTTAGAACTCAATGAAGGCGATAAATCCATGATGCTATATGAGATTTCGAATTTAATATGTGAATTTAAACAAAGATAAGAAGAAATAGAGCAAGAAGCTACCTGAATTGAAGCAAACAATTGATTAAGAAAGATAATGTTCATGTTGTGAATGAATCATATTGCTAGTGTAGTTGTTGTTATCAACGAAACCCTAGACACCACTTGGATTACGACGGTTAACCGCCAGTGCGATAACCCGACTACGCATCGGGCAGCCTCCATCGCCGGCCCTACTATTGTCGGATTAGGGTGGCCTGCCGGAGGCCTTGCCGGCTCCCCCTCCTCTTTCTCTCTCTACATCATTCTCCGATTCTCTCTATACAGATAAGGGTTAAAGGACACGTATAAGTTGCAAGAGACTGTGACCTTTATGGGTCACCAAACCCAGCTACATTATAAAACAAAACCATCTTACGGATTCAATAAAATTACCAAACAATTTTTGTGCATGGGATATATAATGTCATTTCACGTGTTAATCTTGGTTCTTTTCATTGTTTGTCACGTCAATCAAGTCAATAGTCAAAGATTTAAGTATGTTACACGATGCTCCCTCTTTTCTACCACGTGTCAATCAATTTGGAGTATTGAGCCGATCAAACAAATTAATTATCAAATAGATATTGTTTCAAAATTAGTGGGACCATGCGTTTCACGTCATGTTTTTGGTTGCATGCCCAGTCCTGTGGAGCGGTGAAATGGGCAACCGTCTAGGGTCAACTTTTATAGGAGAAGCCTGTACGATGTTGCGATGATGGCAGTTAGTACCATAATATTTGTTTCTGTTAGCTTATAAATCATCAAATAATATATTGCATTCTATATGTTTTAGCATCTGATATTCATGTATTAAGCAAATTCAACAATGAGGTTTTGATTTATTATCACGTGCCTAAGGCATGTTGAGTTCAGAGGCCATCATTGTGAAATGCGTAGAACTCATAATTTTCACTGAAAATAAACGAGATTATACAAGTTTTGTAACGTGTGCAAGACTTTGAATTAAATTTCATATTGTTAAAAATATATTTGTAAGGTATAACGTACTTTCTAGTATAAGAACCAACTTTACCTCAGATGTACAGACAATAAATTTTCTTATGATGGCACGATATGTTCTAACAAATTTTATCAATATTTTTTCATGTTAAAGCACATGTGACCGTTGATCAGAGCCAACTCAAGGGCAAGGCAATTGAAGCCTTTGCTTTACGCCGTCACTACTATAAGGATCCCCAATTTGAGGAATAAAAGTTATACATTCATTAAATTATACATCCATTTTTTGTTATTGGTTTACAAAAGTCATCAACATTCAACAAGGAGTTTTTAGGTGATGAGAATTGTTAATATGAGCAATTAGCACTTATGGTCTAATGGCATGCAGGTTATGGTATTAGTTTGGGGACCTTTAAGGTCTCATATGTTCAAACCTGACTAGGGGAGTTTTTTCACGATGGTGGGTTTTCTCTTTGTTGGTATTCTTGGGTGAGCTAGACATGGAGCGTTCAAATAAACATGGATGGTTGGCATCACGTCTCAAGAAGGGTCACTCGGCCACTCGAGTATTGGGGTAGTTTCAAACTACGTTAAGAAAAAGTTTTTAATATGAGTAGGTTGGGTTGGGGTGGAAACATCTTTTTAGTAGGAAATAGATTTACTTTGAAATTAAACTAATTCAAATAATAGTAACAATAACATAATCTATCTTTTTTTTATAAAACATAAGCATAATGTATAAGAATACCATAATATACTTGTAACACCCTGTAAAATCGTGTCCAATAGTATAGTGACACGTGTTGTATTTTAAATATAGTCTGTTAAAGACCAATAAGGACTAAAGGCGTCAACATGCTCAAACTGAGCCTCTGAGTGATGATCCGATGTCAACATGTATAAATAACAGCCTCTGAGTGATTGATATGTCAACATGCTTAAATCATTAGCCTCTGAGTGACTGATATGTCAATATGCTTGAAATTTGGGCTCTGAGTGATTGATATGTCAACATGCCCAACCTATGAGTGACATCGGAATCAACATGCTTATAATAAGCCTCTGAGTGATTCTTTACGAAGTCCTAACTCCCATACGTGCCATTTGTTGGACGAGAGGGTTCAATTTTGTAATTATGTGAAAGTTGGATGATGGAGGGATTAAAAGTGTCAACATGTTAATTTATACCTCTAAGTGACCTTTTAACGAACTGAGAGCTCGAAAATGTCTGGGCATAATCCCGGATATGCCAGGTATTGGCTAAGGAGGGCTAAAATGCCAAAAAAGTGTTTTAAAAGGTTTTTAGAAGCTTTTTTAAAGTTAAGGGGCTAAAGTGTCAAACTTTGAAGGGGCGGTCGCGGGCCGCGAGAGACCAGGCCTGGGTCTCTCGCGGGGCGTGAGAAAGGCTCTGCTGCAGAAAGTTTGTTTGGCAACCAAGCAAAGCTCCAAAAAAACCATTTACTCGAAACCATGGCTTCCCAAACTGCTATGCCACGTTTTGGGACACTTGTAAGCTTCCTCTTACACCCTTAAACACCTGGCTTCACCTCCTTTGAGCTCTCCAACTATAAATAGGTGCTTAAGTTCACCATTTCAACTTGCACCTTTCTCATTTATTCACTCTTCTCCCTCCTCTGGAAGTTCCTAGCTAAAAGGAGCATCCAACATAGTTCTTTTGCACCTTAGGAATCACTGGTAAGTGTTCCTTCCTTGTGCATTTTCATTTATAGACTTTTACAGCCAAAAGTCAAGCGTTTTACGAAAAACGCTTTGACTTTCGGTTAAGACCATTATGGTCCAGCCATTGTTCGAAATGAACATGGCTAAGTGATCGTAATAAGGTGGGTGTTAGTCCCTATAAAGGGCACCTCCAGAAGATCGCATTTGCTAGACCAATTGACAGGTCAAAGTTATGATATTAAAAAGTCAAACAGACCATTTTTCGGAAAAAACTATAAATTGATCTTATATATGTTATGAAACCCGTTTTAACACTTAAACAACTTGGTGATAATTATTAGAACATGTAAGAACATGTTCGGCTCGTCAATTTCAGTTCTAGGGTCGGTTCGCAACCGAAAGTCGCGAAGTTTGACTTCTGCTTTGACTTTCCATTCTGACCCGATTTAGATAACTTAAACATCAGGGGTTAACTACCGTGTCTTGGAATCCTCGGCTCATTACAATAGAAATCGCCACGACCTTAGCGCGGGTGTAGGCATACACCCGGTAGACGCTCAATTATGCCTTCCCACAAGGTTGGGAGGAATTGACTCCTTCGTGAGTCCAAAGTGGTGTGTACGTTAATTGTGTCTCGGTCTTTGTACCAGGCCCCGTATGTATGACAAATATATAAATCTGTTAACAAGGTTGGACGGTCAATTAACCCAAGTTATAAAAAGATTTTGTGTTGATACGCACTTAAAACATTTTTGAAATGTTTTCAAAATGAGTCAGTTGGGTGTATTTACCAGCGAAAGCTGAAGTATTTTCAAAAGACTAAACTGCAGGTACAATACGAAAATAGGCCGGGGGTGCTCGGTGGTGATAGAGGATCTTGCAAATCCTAAATCTGCCCAAAGTCTGTTTTATATTCTTTCCATGTACAATTTATGATCCGCCTGTGGATCTTCTATTACGAGCCTATATATTATTTTGTATTTTCGAACGTTCGGTTTGTAATAGTAATTTTACTCCAAGACTTCCATTGTGCCGTGTTTAATTGACTATGATGATTATCCACTAATGTCTCGATACTCCCCACCCGGGCCCACCGGTGTATGGATTTCGGGTTGGAAATCCGGGGTGTGACAGGTTGGTATCAGAGCCAACGTTTGAGAGAATTAAACACTAGCCTTTTGTGTTTAATCTCAAACTTACACGAGCACATTCCTTAGACTTCCGAGTCTAGGCATTGACCTAGGATTACTCATTTCATTATTAAGTTATTAGTATTGTTTTTTAATTGATTTTTAACAGGAAAATGCCGCCACGTGTACGAGGACAAAGTGGGAGAGGAAAAGGTCCAATGAGGGGAGGACCATCGGGGCGCATTCCCCCTCAACCTCATAACTCAGATGCATACCAAGAATCAGGAGATTCATCTCCTTGGCAACCAGCGAGACATTCTGGCTCTTATAGACACTCGCCCACACATTCCCAAAATTCTTACCACTCTCACCACTCCTATCATTCACACCATTCTCCGCATTCTCATTCTCATCACTTTTACCATGAAGAATTTAACCCTAACCATTACTTTAACATGCCTCCAGCCGATCAAAATCAGTTGGACCAATCAAACCCCATGAACGAGGACTCCGACCCGGAGATGCCGCAATCAGGATCAAATATGCATCCCATTGAAATTTCAAGCGATTCAAACTCATATGCCGGATCGCCCTACAAAGGTCCTAATGAGTGGGACCAATACTGGAACCAATTCACCTTCGCCCACATTCTTTCTCATCACTCTCGACCACCTCCTGTTCAAGAAGATGTCTACATGGAACCGGTGGACCAACCTCAACCACCACCTGAACCACCAAGAAGGAAGCGTGGAGCACGTATGTCGGTACGTGCCGGACAAAGGTCGGGATCGCTGCCACCTTTGCCTAACTCCTACCCCACAATTCAAGAGGACCCACAAATGGGTAAACCCTCTAATGTTTCACCTATAGTGGAACCAACACCAACACCTGCTGTTCAACCACCGCCATCGGGTTATACTAACCCAATCTCCATATATCCAGACACGTCTGGATATGATCCTTTTAATCCGTCTACACTGGTAGACTATCAAGCATGGTCGCAAGACCCCTACATGCAGGCAGTTATGCACAACGCACTTTACCTGTCTCCTTTCCTACCTACTTATCCACCAACTGGATATCCAACTTATGGGTACCAGTATCCGGTTATGCCACAACCTCAACCACAACCTCCGCCACCACTTGAGGCCATTAATGAGGCCTTAGAAAGAATGAAAGAAATGCAGCAGCAAGCGGAAAAACGGAGAAGAAGACAAACAAGTTCTTCAAGAAACTCTCCAAGTTGGTCAAAGGAAAGAAGGACGAGTAAAGTCTCTTCTAATAATATGTAGTCCCTGCGAGGACATTGTTATTTCCTTAGTCCCTGCGTGGACATGTTTATTTCATTTAAAGTCCTTACATGGACAGTTTATTTCATTTTCTAGTATTGTAATTTCTATTGGAAATTTAATAAAGTATTTTGGAATTATATATGTATGTATTGATCCTCTTGTAAACGAGCGTCTCGATTTTACTCGAAATTTATGCTTTGCTATATAATTCCAAAAGATCTTAATGGGTTGATTATGCCAAGTGGCGTAGACCACATACTGGCCAAGAAATGATATTAAGTACGAAGGGGTCTTCTATTAGGATGGTTAAGGGAAGTTATCCTTTTATCCAGAGGTAAGGGACTAGGTCCAAACCTCCAAGGTCGTTATGGTCGAAGGTGACCGGGACCATTAATCAATCATTATGGTACTCTTATGTTAACATTAAATGTTCATACTCCTGGTAGTGTGGCTTGAGGAACCACACTAGCCGTTAGACCAATGTGCCCAATTTATGTCCAACGGGACATGCTGATATGCCATATACATCTGATATGATGTAGGCCAAAGTGCCCAATTTATGTCCAGTGGGACATGCTGATATGCCATATACATCTGATATGATGTAGGCCAATGTGCCCAATTTATGTCCAACGGGACAGGCTGATATGCCATATACATCTGATATGATGTAGGCCAATGTGCCCAATTTATGTCCAGCGGGATTGGCTGATATGCCATATACATCTGATATGATGTAGGCTAATGTGCCCAATATATGTCCAGCGGGACAGGCTGATATGCCATATACATCTGATATGATGTAGGCCAATGTGCCCAATTTATGTCCAGCGGGACAGGCTGATATGCCATATACATCTAATATGATGTAGGCCAATGTGCCCAATTTATGTCCAGCAGGACAGGCTGATATGCCATGTACATATGATATGATGTAGGCCAATGTGCCCAATTTATGTCCAGCAGGACAGGCTGATATGCTATGTACATATGATATGATGTAGGCCAATGTGCCCAATTTATGTCCAGCGGGACAGGCTGATATGCCATATACATCTGACATGATGTAGGCCAATGTGCCCAATTTATGTCCAAGGGGACAGGCTGATATGCCATATACATCTGATATGATGTAGGCCAATGTGCTCAATTTATGTCCAACGGGATAGGTTGATATGCCATATACATCTGATATGATGTAAGCCAATGTGCCCAATGTATGTCCAAAGTGACAGGCTGATATGCCATATATATATATTATGTCCAATGTGACCGGCCAATGTGCCCAATTATTATGTCCATTAGGGACAAGCCTACGAACTATATAATTGTCAATTATGACAATGATAGTTGTGACATTGCATTCCACTGTCCAATGATATATGGACCACGTCCAAATTGTAATTTGCCTATGATGGTCCTATTAAGACCTAGGCCAAATATAGTTATGTTAAGCCTAAGAGTTGTGATGTTATTCACACTGGTATAGGCAATGGATTGTTATATCCAATGTTGAAAGCCGATATGGTTGACATACCATGGCTAAATAAAGCTTTAGTGGTGTATAGAAACCAAGACTTAAAGATGGCTAATTCAAATGAAGCACAAAATAGCCAGCGGGACATTGAACCCAACAATGCTGAAAATAGAAATATGAATGATAATGATTTCCAAGCTCGCATTGATGCGGCTGTGGAAAGAGCCATGGGTAAGGCCATAGAAAGGCTTAGAGAATCGAGTGCTACTCGCTCTAGACCCTTATCTATTCCACCATCTTCAGCTCATAAGGAGAGCTCCGTTCACTCTTCAAACGCAAAGAGTGAACCAAAGAAACTAGATTTTGCATAAAGGTCCCGTTCTGCTAAGGACGGATGCACCTATAAGTATTTCGTCTCACGTAAACCCCGAGACTTTAATGGGGAAAAAGGAGCTGTGGAAGCTCTAAAGTGGCTAGATGAGATGGAAACGATTGTAGATATCAGTAATTGTGCTGATAAGGATGTGGTCAAGTACGTATCACAATCCTTCAAGGGCGATGCCCTAATATGGTGGAAAGCCATGATACAGTCTACAGGTAAAGTACACCTGTATAATTTAGGATGGTCCAAGTTTGTGGACCTTGTTAAGGAAACTTACTGCCCAACCCATGAGGTGGAGAAATTAGAGACAAACTTTTTGTCTCTTTCAATGAAAAACCTAGACTGTCGGAAGTACGTCTCCGATTTCAATTCCCTATCTAGGTTAGTTTCCTATTTGATCACCCCCGAATCCAAACGCATTGCGCGTTTTATAAATAGGTTGGCACCCGAAATAAAGGGCATGGTAAAGGCTGCTCAGCCTAGTACCTATAGGTCCACTGTAGACCTATCTCTTTCCCTCACCCTTGATTTGGTAAGACAAAGGTCAGTTAGGACTGAAACTGACGGAAAGAGGAAACGAGAGGATAATAACTCCCAAAGATTTAAAAAGAAGGGAAATTTTGGGTTCAAGAAGAACCAGCACGCGTCTAATGACAAACCCCTGTGCAAAAATTATAAATATAGGCATTGGGGACAGTGTAGTATAAATCCACAAACCAAACCTTGTGGTATCTCCAAAAGAAGAGGGCATAAGACCTTAGATTGCAAGGATCTTAAGGATGCAGTTTGCTATAACTGCAATGAAAAAGGGCATATAACGTACAATAGCCCCCAAAAACCCAAAAGTAATGATGCAAAGCCTGGAGAGGCCAAGAAGGGGAATGTTGTCACACCCCGAATTTCCAATCCGAAATCCATACACCGGTGGGCCCGGGTGGGGAGTATCGTGACGTCAGTTGATAATCATCATAGTCAATTAAACACGGCACATCGGAAGTCTTGGAGTAAAATTACTATTACAAACCAAATGTTTGAAAATACAAAATAATATACAAGCTTGTAATAGAAGATCCACAGACGGATCATATATTGTACATGGAAAGAATACAAAACAGACTTTGGGCAGATTTAGGATTTGCAAGATCCTCTATCACTACCGAGCACTTCCGGCCTAATTTCATATTGTACCTGCAGATTAGTCTTTTGAAAATATGTCAGCTTTCGCGGGTAAATACACCCAACTGACTCATTTTGAAAACATTTCGAAAATGTTTTAAGTGTGTATCAACACAAAAATTCTTTTTATAACTTGGGTTAATTGATCGTCCAACCTTGTTAATAGATTTATATGTTTGTCATACATACAGGGCTTGGTACGAAAACTGAGAGACAATTAACGTACACACCACTTGGGACTCACGAAGGAGTCAATTCCTCCCAACCTTGTGGGAATGCATAATTGAGCATCTATCGGGTGTATGCCTACACCTGCGCTAAGGTCGTGGCCATTTCTATTGTAATTAGCCGAGGATATCCAGGACACGGTAGTTAACCCCCGATGTTTAAGTTATCAAACAAACCTGATTAAAACAGAATATGCGGATTTACTATCCTCGAACCGGCATTCGATTGAATCCCATTTCCGACCAAGCGGTAATAATTTACCGTAACCCAAGCCCGTATAAGGGAAATAAGTCGAGAGTATTTACCTGAGCTAGTCTTCTTTTAATTTTAATAACTCAGCCGTACACAAAATTACTAAGTGCAGATAGCATTTCTCGACAAGTCTCTAGTCTGGATTATGGCATAAACTAACCAATTAAATACTAACGGTCTTATTTAAGTCATTGACTTAGACCGACTAGCGTACTTGATCAAAATGTATGATGCTAGATTAAACGATGATTGTATAGAATGTAGTTTAATCCCAACAAGTACCTTGACTTGTATAATATGGGTAAACTATTAACATTCTGGATTTTGAGGCTTAAATGACAAGGTTAAACCCGTTTCGGTTAGCTTCCATAAAATAGTTACATATACGTAACCGTGAGCATATTAGCGATATCGGGTAACCGGATAAGTCATGGACAAGTTCTATATACCATTATATTTTAAATAAGTTAAGATATCAGTAAGATATTAAATTGTATGCCCGTTATGGTTTTAAAACGAAACTATGCCTCATAAGGGCATTTTGGTGATTTCATACCGTATAAAAGAACTTGAATATATTTTAAGTTTATCATCATAAGTATTTGGGAAAAATATTTTATTTATGATATAATATCAGTAGGATGTCAATTATATGTGTAAATTATCTTTTATGACCAAACTATGCACCGAAGGGGCATTTTGGTCATTTTACACATAGTTTATAAATTACTTGAGATTCTGAGTTTATAATATGTATCTACTGTAAATATGTTTAAAATAAATTTTAAAATCAGTAGGTGACAAGCCTTGGTCCATTAATATGGTTTAAAACCATACTATGCGCCGAGACGGCGCTTATGTCGTAAAATGACGTTTTATGCAATGTTTAATGAAAACTGACATTAGGGTTAGATTAAAATATTTAAAATATGTTATTTAATATAATATATTAGTAAGTAAATGATTTTCCTTGAAAAGATTCGATTAAAACTATTTTATGAACCACAAAGGCTAAAACCGTCATTTACCGACATAGTTTAAGGACTTGTTTGAAAACTCAGTTTATAACTTGGTTTAACATCCCAAATAATCCTACTTATAATATTACATCAGTAGGAACTCATTTCCAAGTTCATTATCACCTAAAACCTTGTTTATGTAAAAAGGGTATTTTGGCCAAAATTGGCATAATTATGGAACTTGCGCATAAACTTGGATTCTGATTATGATCATGTAATATAACCTCATAGGGTTATGCTACATTATATTACTATCATAATGAAACTTTAGATCAGTAGGTAACTAATCTAAATCGGGTCAGAATCGAAAGTCAAAGCAGAAGTCAAACTTCACGACTTTCGGTTGCGAACCGACCCTAGAACTGAAATTGACGAGCCGAACATGTTCTTACATTTTATAATAATTATCACCAAGTTGTTCAAGTGTCAAAATGGGTTTTACATATATAAGATCAATGATATTAGTTTTTCCGAAAAATGGTCTGTTTGACTTTTTAATATCATAAGTTTGACCCGTCAATTGGTCTAGCAAATGCGATCTTTAGGAGGTGCCCTTTATAGGGAGTAACACCTACCTTATTACGATCAATTAGCCATGTTCATTTGAACAATGGCTGGACCATAATGGTCTTAACCGAAAGTCAAAGCGTTTTCCGTAAAACGCTTGACTTTTGACTATAAAAGCCTATAAACAAAAATGAAGAGCAAGGAACACTTACAAGAGGTTCCTACAATGCAAGAGAACTAAGTTGGATGCTCCTTTTAGCTAGGAACTTCCAGAGGAGGGAGAAGAGTTATGATTTAGAAAGGTGCAAGTTGGAATTGTGAACTTAAGCACCTATTTATAGTTGGAGAGCTCAAAGGAGGTGAAGCCAGGTGTTTAGGGGTGTAAGAAGAAGCTTACAAGTGTCCCAAAACATGGCATAGCAGTTTAGAGAAGCCATGGTTTCGAATTAATGGTTTTGGAGTTTTGCTTGGAGACCAAACAAAACTTTCTGCAGCAGATAGCCTCTGGCGGGCCGCGAGAGGCACAAGCCCTGCCTCTCGCGCCCCGCGAGCGCCCCAAAGGCAGTTTCAAACTTTAACACTTTAGCCCCTTAACTTATAAAAGCTTATAAAAACCTTTTTAAACACCTTTTTGGCACTTTTAGCCCTCCGTAGCCAATACTTGGCATACCCGGGATTATGCCCGGACATTGTCGAGCTCTCGGTTCATTAAAAGGTCACTCAGTGGTATAATTTAACATGTTGACACTTTTAATCACTCCATTATCCAACTTTTACATATTTACAAAATTGAACCCTCTCGTCCAACAAATGGCACGTATGAGAGTTAGGACTTCACAAAGGATCACTCAGAGGCTTATTACCAGCATGTTGATTCTGATGTCACTCAGAGGTGGGCATGTTAACATATCAATCACTTAGAGGCTAATGATTTAAGCATGTTGACATATCAATCACTCAGAGGCTGTTATTTATGCATGTTGACATCGGATCGTCACTCAGAGGCTCAGTTTGAGCATGTTGACGCCTTTAGTCCTTATTGGTCTTTAACAGACTATATTTAAAAATACAACACGTGTCACTATACTATTGGACACGATTTTACAGGGTGTTACATCCTCACCCCCTTAAAAGAAATCTCGACCTCGAGATTTTATTCAAAAAGATGGGTGTACTTTTGTCGCATAGTGGACTCAACCTCCCATGTATACTCAGGACCTCTAAAGGCGTCCCATTTAACCTTTACTAGAGGTATCAATTTTCTTCGGAGCTTCTTAACCTGTCGATCCTCGATCGAAATTGGTTTTTCAACGAACCTCAGGTTTTCATCAATTTGCACATCCTTGTGCGACATTGCTTGCGACTCATCGGCTAGACATTTCTTAAGATTAGATATGTGGAATGCATCATGAATTCCCCTAAGCTCCTCTGGCAACCTGAGCTTATAAGCTACAGTGCCGACACATTCGATTATCTCGAAGGGTCCTATATTTCTAGGGCTTAACTTGCCCTTCTTTCCAAAACGCATCACACCTTTCCAGGGTGATACTTTTAGCATGACTTTGTCCCCTACTTGGAAGTAAAGAGGTTTACGCCTCTTGTCAGCATAGCTTTTCTGCTTATCCCTGGCAGTTTTGAGACGATCACGGATATGTACAATCTTTTCCGTCGTCTCCAGGACAATCTCTAGTCCTGATAGTTGGGCTTCCCCAACTTCTACCCAGCATACGGGCGTTCTATATTTTCTCCCAACTTCTAATATGTTGACGCTTTTAATCCCTCCAATATCCAACTTTCACATATTTAAAAAATTGAACCCTCTCATCCAACAAATGGCACATATGAGAGTTAGGACTTCACAAAGGATCACTCAGGGGCTTATTATAAGCATGTTGACTCCGATGTCACTCAGAGGCTGGGCATGTTGACATATCGGTCACTCAGAGGCTAAATGATTCAAGCATGTTGACATATCAGTCACTCAAAGGCTGTTATTTATGCATGTTGACATCAGACCGTCACTCAGAGGCTCAGATTGAGCATGTTGACGCCTTTAGTCCTTATTGGTCTTTAACAGGCTTTATTTAAAATACAACACGTGTCACTATACTATTGGACACGATTTTACAGGGTGTTACATCCTCACCCCCTTAAAAGAAATCTCGACCTCGAGATTTTATTCAAAAAGGTGGGGGTACTTTTGTCGCATAGTGGACTCAACCTCCCATGTATACTCGGGACCTCTAAAGGCGTCCCATTTAACCTTTACTATAGGTATCAATTTTCTTCGAAGCTTCTTAACCTGTCGATCCTCGATCGAAATTGGTTTCTCAACGAACCTCAGGTTTTCATCAATTTGCACATCTTCGTGCAACATTGCTAGCGACTCATCAGCTAGACATTTCTTAAGGTTAGATATGTGGAATACAACATAGATTCCACTAAGCTCCTCTGGCAACCTGAGCTTATAAGCTACAGTGTCGACACATTCGATTATCTCGAAGGGTCCTATATATCTTGGGCTCAACTTGCCCTTCTTTCCAAAACGCATCAAACCTTTCGAGGGTGATACTTTCAGCATGACTTTGTCCCCTACTTGGAACTTAAGAGGTTTACGCCTCTTGTCAGCATAGCTCTTCTGCCTATCCCTGGCAGCTTTGAGACGATCACGGATCTGCACAATCTTTTTCGTGGTCTCCAGGATAATCTCTGGTCCAGATAGTTGGGTTCCCCAACTTCCGCCCAACACACGGGCGTTCTACATTTTCCCATACAAGGCCTCAAAAGGAGCAGCCTTGATGCTAATATGATAATTGTTATTGTAGGAGAATTCTATTAGGGGTAAGTGGTCATCCCAACTTCCGCCTAAATCAATCACACATGTCCTGAGCATGTCTTCCAGAGTCTGAATAGTACGCTCACTTTGACCATCAATCTGCGGATGGTAAGTCGTACTAAAGTTTAATCGTGTGCCTAAAGATTGTTGGAAACTTTTCTAAAAGTGAGATGTGTATCTAGTATCTCTATCGGATACAATAGATACTGGCACACCGTGTAGGTATCTTGTCCACATACAACTTAGCCAATTTATCTGAATTAAATGTTTCTTTTATTGGCAAGAAGTGTGCTGACTTAATCAGCCTATCCACTATGACCCAAATAGTGTCATTACCACATTTGGTCTTAGGTAACTTGGTAATTAAATCCATAGTTACTATTTCCCATTCCCAAGTGGGAATTTCTAATTGTTGTAGTAGTCCTGACGGTTTCTGATGTTTAGCCTTAACTTGCGAACACGTCAGACACTTAGCTACATAAGTGGCTATGGATTTCTTCAAACCCATCCACCAATAATTCTTCTTCAAGTCTTGATACATCTTGTCACCTCCCGGGTGAACCGAGTATCTTGAATTGTGCGTTTCTTGGAGGATTAGATTTCTAAGTCCTCCAAAGATCGGAACCCAAATTCTATCATTAAATCTTAGGATTCCATCCTTTTCGGACGTTAATTGATCAACAGTTCCGCCTAATCCCTCATTAGGAATATTAGCCTCTAATAGAGCTTGCTTCTGCGCATCTAGTAGCTTCTCATTCAACCTATTTCTGAGCTCAATGCTTTTGGCGTTAATCCTAATAGGTTTAACTCTTTCTTTGCGACTTAAGGCGTCGGCAACTACATTTGCCTTGCCTGGATGGTAGCGAATCTCACAATCATAATCGTTAAGCGTTTCCATCCACCGGCATCGCATGTTCAGTTCCTTCTGATTGAACAGAAGTTGGAGACTTTTATGGTTTGTGTATATAACACACTTTGTGCCACAGTTTTAGTGCAAATACAACGGCACCCAATTCCAAATCGTGGGTGGTGTAATTCTTTTCGTGCACCTTTAACTGTCGTGATGCATAGGCAATCACCTTGCCTTTTTGCATTAGCACACAACCCATGCCAGTGTGCGATGCATCACAGTAGACTACAAATTCCTCCATACCCTCAGGTAGAGATAACACAGGAGCATTGCTCAACTTGTGTTTAAGAACCTCAAAAGATTCTTGTTGCTTTGAACCCCAATTATACTTAATATTCTTACGGGTCAAGGAAGTTAAAGGAATGGCTATCCTTGAAAAGTTCTCAATGAACCTCCTATAGTAACCAGCCAATCCTAAGAAACTACGAACCTCCGTGGGGGTCTTGGGCACTTCCCAATTCATTATGGCCTCAATTTTGGCGGGATCCACTTGGATACCATGCTCACTTACCATATGTCCAAGAAATTGGACTTCTCTAAGCCAAAATTCGCATTTAGAGAACTTTGCATAAAATTTCTCCTGCCTTAATAATTCTAGGATGCACCGGAGATGTTTCTCGTGATCATCTTAATTACGAGAATAGATAAGTATGTCGTCTATGAAGACAATGACAAACTTATCCAAATATAGTTTGCAGACTCTATTCATGAGATCCATGAATGCTGCCGGTGCATTTGTGAGCCCAAAAGGCATCACTAAGAATTCAGAATGACCATAGCGGGTCCTGAAGGCTGTCTTAGGAACATCTTCACTTCTAACCTTCAGTTGGTGATATCCTGATCTCAAATCTATTTTAGAAAAGTAAGTAGCCCCTTGAAGTTGGTCGAATAAATCATCGATCCTGGGCAGAGGATATCTATTCTTAATTGTTAGTTTGTTCAGCTCCCGATAGTCGATGCACATTCGCATCGAACCGTCTTTCTTCTTTACAAATAGAATAGGAGCTCCCCAAGGTGAGGAACTAGGCTGTATAAATCCTTTCTAGGAGTTCGTCTAGCTGCGTCCTCAACTCCTTCATCTCTGTTGGTGCTAGCCTATATGGAGCTCTAGCTACGGGTGCTGACCCTAGTAGGATATCAATCTTGAACTCCACTTGCCTGTCTGGAGGTAGACCTGGTAATTCTTCTGGGAATACATTGGGATACTCTGAAATGACTGGGAGGTCTTCCATCTTTGGTTTAGGTTCATTTATGGTAACTTGTGCCATGTAGATGAAACATCCTTTTCTGAAACACTTGGATGCCTCCTTAAATAATGACACCTTGTCCGGCAATCCTTAGTGTGAGTCACCGGGTATGGTGATCATTTCACCAGATGGGGTCTTAATCTCGATGAGCTTTTTATCGCATGCAATGCGGGCTTGGTTATGAGATAACCAATCAATGCCTAGGACAACATAGAACCCCACCAATTTCATTGGCAGAAGAGAGATAGGGATGGAATGATTCTTTTTGGATATAGAGCATTCATCAAGAATGGAAGAAACAGTTTTTGAGATTCCATCGGCGAGTTCTATCTCATAAATTTTGTCTAGAGTTCTTATGGGCAAGTTTAATAGTTTACTAAACTTATGGTCAACAAATGATTTATCCGCACCTGAATCGAAAAGAACTCTAGCGTAAATATTGTTAATGAGGAATGTACCTTTTATGACGTTGTTGTCATTAACGGCCTCCCTGGCATTCATTTGAAAGGCATGGGCATTCCCCTTCTTGGCCTCTCCAGGCTTTGCATCATCACTTTTAGGTTTCTTAGGGCAATTGTATGTTATATGCCCTTTTTCGTTGCAGTTGTAGCAAACTGCATCCTTAAGATCCTTGCAATCTAAGGTCTTATGCCCTTTTCTCTTACAGATACCACAGGGTTTGGTTTGTGGATTTATACTACGCTGTCCCCAGTGCCTATATTTACAATTCTTGCACAGAGGTTTGTCACTAGACGCGTTCTGGTTCTTCTTGAACACGGAATTTTCTTTCTTTTTAAATCTTTGGGAGTTATTATCCTCCCTTTTCCTCTTTCCGTCAATTTCAGTCCTAATTGACTTTTGTCTTACCAGATCTAGGGTGAGGGAAAGAGATAGGTCTACAGCAGACCTATAGGTATTAGGCTGTGCAGCCTTTACCATGCCCTTTATCTCGGGCGCCAACCCAATTATAAAACGTGCAATGCGTTTGGATTCGGGGGTGCTCAAATAGGAAACTAACCTAGATAGGGAGTTAAAGTCAGAAACGTACTTCCGACAATCTAGATTTTTCATTGAAAGAGACAAAAAGTCTGTCTCTAACTTCTCCACCTCATGGGTTGGGTAGTAAGTTTCCTTCACCAAATCAACAAACTTGGACCATCCCAAGCTGTACAGGTGTACCTTACATGTTGATTGAATCATGGCTTTCCACCATATTAGGGCCTCGCCCTTGAAGGATTGTGATATGTACTTGACCACATCCTTATCAGCACAGTTGCTGATATCTACTATCGTCTCCATCTTGTCTAGCCACTTTAGGGTTTCTACAGCTCCTTTTTCTCCGTTAAAGTCTCGGGGCTTACAAGAGACAAAATACTTATAGGTACATCTGTCCTTAACAGAACGGCACTTTTCAGTAAGATCTATTTTCTTTGGTTCACTCTTCGCATTTTAAGAGTGAACGGAGCTCTCCTTATGAGCTGAAGATGGTGGAATAGATAAAGGTCTAGAGCGAGTGGCACTCGACTCTCTAAGCCTTTCTATGGCCTTTCCCATGGCCTTTTCAACAGCCGCATCAATGCGAGCTTGAAAATCTTCATCATCTATATTTTTGTTTTCAGCTTTGTTAGATTCAGCATTCCTGTGGCTACTTTGTGCTTCGTTTGAGTTAGACATTTTTAAGTCTTGGTTTCTATATACCAATAAAACTTCATTTAGCCATGACGCATCAACCATATCGGCTTTCAATATTGGATATAACAATCCGTTGCCTATACTAGTGTGAATAACATCACAACTCTTAGGCTTAACATATCTATATTTGGCCTAGGTCTTAATGGGACCATCATAGGCAAATTATAATCTGGACGTAGTCCATATATTATTGGACAGTGGATCGCAATGTCACAACTGTCATTGTCATCATTGACCATTCTATAGCTCATAGGCTTGTCCGTAATGGACATAATAATTGGGCACATTGGCCGGTCACAGGCTGATGTGCCATATATATATATATATATATATATATATATATATATATATATATATATATATATATATATATATATATATATATATATATGGCACATCAGCCTGTCACATAGGACATAATACGTACGGCATATCAGCCTGTCGTATTGGACAATTAATTGGGCACATTGGCCTACATCATATCAGATGTGCATGGCATATCAGTCTGTCCCATTGGACAATTAATTGGGCACATTGGCCTACATCATATCAGATGTACATGGCATATCAGCCTGTCCCATTGGACAATTAATTGGGCACATTGGCCTACATCATATCAGATGTACATGGCATATCAGCCTGTCCCGTTGGACAATTAATTGGGCACATTGGCCTACATCATATCAGATGTACATGGCATATCAGTCTGTCCCATTGGACAATCAATTGGGCACATTGGCATACATCATATCAGATGTACATAGCATATCAGCGTGTCCCGTTGGACAATTAATTGGGCACATTGGCCTACATTATATCAGATGTACATGGCATATCATCATGTCCCATTGGACAATTAATTGGGCACATTGGCCTGACGGCTAGTGTGGTTCCTTAAGCCACACTACTAAGAGTATGAACATTTCTTAATGTTATATAAGAGTACCTTAATAATTGATTAATGGTCCCGGTCACCTTCGACCTTAACGACCTTGGAGGTTTTGACCTAGTCCCTTACTCCTGGATAGAAGGATAACTTCCCTTAACTATCCTGATAGAAGACTCCTTCGTACTTAACTATCATTTCTTGGCCAATGTCTGGTCTATACCACTTGGCGTAATCAATCTATTAAGGTCTTTTGGAATTATATAGTAGAGCATAAATTTCGAGTAAAATCGAGATGCTCGTTTTCAAGAGGATGATTTACATATATACACACACACACACATATATATATATATATAATTCCAAAACTACTTCATTAAATTTTGATTAGAAATTACAATACTAGAAAATGAAATAAACTTGTCCATGCAAGGACTTAAAGGAATAAAAATGTCCACGCAGGGACAAAAAAATAACAATGTCCTCGCAGGGACTACATATAATTAGAAGAGACTTCACTCGTCCTTCTTTCCTTTAACTAATTTGGAGAGTGTCTTGAAGAACTTATTCGTCTTCTTCTCCGTTTTCTCCGCCTGTTGCTGCATTCTTTCATCCTTTCTAAAGCCTCATTAATGGCCTCAAGTGATGGTGGAGGTTGTGGTTGTGGTTGTGGCACGACCGGATACTGGTACCCATAAGTTGGATATCCATTCGGTGGATAGGTAGGTGGGAAAGGAGACAGGTAAAGTGCATTTTGCATAACCGCCTGCATGTATGGGTCTTGCGACCACGCTTGATAGTCTACCGACGTAGACGGGTTAAAAGGATCATATCCAGACGTGTCTGGGTACGTGGGAATTGGGTTAGTATAACCGTTGGTGGTGGTTGAACAGCAGGTGTTGGTGTTGGTTCCACTATAGGTGGAACATTAGAGGGTCCACCCATTTGTGGGTCCTCTTGAATTGTGGGGTAGGAGTTGGACAAAGGTGGTAGCGATCCCGACCTTTGTCTGGCACATACCGACATACGTGCTCCATGCTTCCTTCTTGGTGGTTCAGGTGGTGGTTGAGGTTGGTCCACGGGTTCCATGTGGACATCTTCTTGAACAGGAGGTGGTTGAGAGTGGTGAGAAGGAGTGTGGGCGAAAGTAAATTGGTTCCAGTATTGGTCCCACTCATTAGGACCTTGGTAGGGCGATCCGGCATATAAGTTTGAATCGCTCGAAATTTCAATGGGATGCATATTTGATCCCGATTGTGGCATCTCCGGGTCGGAGTCCTCGTCCATAGGATGTGGCTGGTCCAACTGATTTTGATCAGCTGGAGGCGTGTTTAAGTAATGGTTAGAGTTAAATTCTTCGTGGTAGGAGTGATGAGAATGGGAATGGTGAGAATGGTAGGAGTGGTGTGAGTGGTAAGAATTTTGAGAATGTGAAGGCGAGTGTCTATTAGAGACGGAACGTCTCGCTGGTTGCCATGTAGATGAATCTCCTGATTCTTGGTATGCATCTAAGTTATGGGGTTGAGGGGGTATGTGCCCTGATGGTCCTCCCCCCATTGGACCTTTTCCTCTCCCACTTTGTCCTCTCACACGTGGCGGCATTTTCCTGTTAAAAATCAATTCAAAAACAATACTAATAACTTAATAATTAAATGAGTAAATCCTAGGCCAATGCCTAGACTCGGAAGTCTAAGGAATGTGCACGTGTAAGTTTGAGACTAAACACAAGAAGGATAGTGTTAAATTCTCTCAAACCTTGTCTCTGATACCAACCCTGTCACACCCCGGATTTCTAACCTGAAATCCATACACCGGTGGGCCCGGGTGGGGAGTATCGTGACGTCAGTTGATAATCATCATAGTCAATTAAACACAGCACATCAGAAGTCTTGGAGTAAAATTGCTATTACAAACCAAATGTTCGAAAATACAAAACAATATACAAGCTTGTAATAGAAGATCCACAGGCGGATCATAAATTGTATGTCACACCCCGACCCGCAGCGGAAATGGTGATCGGGGCATGATTGGGTTTTCATCAAAGCTCATGACATTTACTACAAAGTTTCATATTTATTATTTCTTTTTAAAGAAGAACATTACAATAAACATACAAGTACAACATGTTCAAATACATATTTCATGACTTCATTATTTTTCTTCTAAGGCAATTTCCTATGTGTTCCTTGCTTCAACCTGTCCACCTGTATCATGTGTAAAAATAGGGTTTTGGGTCAACAAAAAGTTGGCGAGTGAATCTTATTTAAACATTTGAAAGGATTAGTTATGTTGGTTATTTGAATAAAATTGTGCAAAACCAAATATGAATAAACGTAAATGTAAATTTAATCACAAAACACATAATATCAATAAATGCACAAACACACACACCAAATGATGAACAATGAGATCTAGGCTCAATCAAACGGAGCCGATCTGATGAGGCACCTGATGCTCAACTCGTCTCCCACGAGGAACTGATGGGCCTAATGCATGATTTGCACACAACTTGACAAGAATGTACACACGTATCACAACAAACAACATAATCACATAATCTCAATTAATGCACAAGCACACACCAAATGATGAACAATAAGGCACCTGATGCTCAACCCGTCTCCAACGAGGAACTGATGGGCCTAATGAATGGTTTGCACGCAACTTGACAAAATGTAAACATACATCACAACAAACAATATTTACATCTCGAGTTTAGATCATATAATGGTAGTAGCACGAGTTTGAATAAATGAAATAATTAAAGCAACACATGATACACCCCAAAACATGAATAAAAAGGGGAATTTGTAAGAATTCACTCACAGTGGGTGCGTCCTTTGATGACGTTGGATGCGCACGAATTTTAGGATTTGATCGACGAGGAAAAACTAACCTAAAATAATAACGAAATGGTTCGGTAAATAAATGGATTTTATTCAAGATTAATGTTTTTAATTAGTGCTTTTAATGGAATTTTTTTAGATTTATTTTCGTGAGTTTAAGGACATTTTCTAACTTGAAAAATATTATTTTTAAGTGTTTTTAATTGATTTTTAAATAAAATAAATAAATAAAAGAAATAAAAAAATTGACTTTTTGACCGTTGACCGTTGACCGGTCGGACTATGTTTAACCATGCGCTGAGTGAGGTTCGAACTCAGGACCTCTCGTACGCGTGCACACAGCTCTACCAACTGAGCTACGTGTCTAACCCGAAATATTCTCTGTTTTAATTATATTTATATACTAATTACTTTTAAACTTATTTGGTTTTTTATTAAAAAGGATTTATATGGCCGAACCGGTTGCAGGGACCCGAAGTCGAACTCGGGTTCTTCGGTTCGAATGCGCACAGCCCAACCAGTTGGGCTGTGTGTCTAATTTGTTTAACTTATGGATTATATTACTCTTATAAACATTCTGTGCATTGTTCTGATTCAGTTCTAAAAATGTTGGTTTTAATTCTGAAAGTCGGTACGTTGTGCGATTCGAACTCGTGACGTGCGTATTGTTTGCGCACACAGTCCACCGCTGGACTGTGTGTCTAACCCGTTTGAATATCTGGTTTTAATTATACTAATACCTATTCTCGACTTCATCTTCTTCATTTACAAGAACTCAGATCAGTGAGATCCGACTGTTTTGTTTAATTCGATTATCAAAACTTATAGTTGGTTGGAATGAAATAGTTAACGAGATTAAAGAATAGAATGTACCAAAACAGCGCGTTTACTTCAGATTTCCGGTAGGAGTCGTCGGCTCTGATTTGTGACTCTCGGCTGAGTGAAGTGTTTGACAGTTTAGATTCTTGTGTTATGAAATTAAGTTATTGAGTAAGAGATATCAAGAGTTTTTAGATGATTATACCGATCGACAGTGAGACTTCCATGTTTCAGTGAAATTCCGGTGAGTGTGGGATTTCCCGGCGGCGTAGTCTGGGACAGATTCTGGTTGAAGGATTGAACTTAATACATGTCGAATAATGGATTACAAACAAAAGAGTCGAGAATTTTACCGATTTGAAGTAAGTCTCGGTTTTCCGGTGAAAGTCCGGCGACTGTAAAATCTCTCCGGCGACGTGTTTTGAGATGAATTAAGCTTCGGAAACGATCGTGGTTCTGAGCGAAAGGATTTTCAGAGTGTTCAAGTGGGTATTTATAGTGAACACAGTCTGAATTGAGTCAAGGTCCGCGAGTTAGGATTTCCGTCGGTTATGACGGAAATTGATTGCCGGCAACGGTTATAACCGATGTCGACATCAATTGGAGCGGTTTAGTCGAAACGGATTTGGCCAAAATCGCGGATTGCCGGATTTTCCGGTGATTGCGAGCTCTGAGTGCGCGTGATTTCTCTGGTTTGAATTTGGGTTTACTTTAAGTATCATTTAATTCAATATTGTTACAAAGAAACGCGTGTGGCGGAGTGGTGTGTTGTGTGTTTGTTCATCCGGGTGACCCAGGTTCGAAACCCGGCGTCTGCATTTATTTTTTTTCGGTTTTTATTAGAAATTTTAAATTATGGTTTTTAAATTCTAATATATTTATTAATTATGTATCGTTTAAAATTAATATCAACTATAAATACGCAACGAAATTTATAACTGGATATTTGATTGATAAACGAAGCAGATTTTGAAAACCCGTTTTTCGACGGATGTTACAGTATCCCCTACTAAATTTAAGTAGTAATGGTATATTTGACTTGAAGGGAGGATGTTTTAATTTTGATTATTACATAATTAGAAGAGGGTGAGAGTTTAAATCTTATTTGAGGCGGTAACGTTCCTAGTAAGGGTTGAATACCCTGCTACAGGAATCACTTTTTGATGCCTAAAGTATAAGAATGCGGAACATGGATAAACTGAGTTGATTGACTAGGCATGATTTTATGCATAAGAGTTTTGAGGGAATTGATACGTTTGAAATGATAAGGTATGTATCATAAAACAAAAAACTTCAACCATGTCGATATTTAAACCTACACGGAACTTCTCATAACCTCCTGGTAATGCTTTTGATCCTTTGCCAAGAATACTTATATATAGGAAGTACCAGCGGCGTATCCACCATATTCTTGTCAAATTTTCATTGGCTTTATCAGTAAATTATGATCAGTTCTATGTGACTCTAAAACATAAACAAACACAACAACCAAAGCTTGAGTCTCAATTCTGAAAGGATACATGACTGAATGATGACAGTACCTCTCTCGTTTGTTATGATGAAGGGGTTAGTCTATGTAAAAGTGAGACACAACCCAACTTCTTTAAATGATGTGATCGAGGTACGTCGAGATGTTTGATGATATGAATGTTAAATCAATGAGTATAAAACAAAACTGTAATATCAATTCGCATTAAAATTCTTGGATACATAAATTCCCAATTTATAACTGGGAGACGTAAAGATTGAGATAACATAAAGAAAACATTAAAACTAAACGGTTGGAGTTGAGTCTTGACTCTTGGTGAGGGAAAGCTAGTTGGGTGATTCGTTTGGGCCGTTATTATCTTCAACATGATTGGTGTTGATGTTGTAAGCTCTTCCTCTTGCTGGTGGTGGAGCTGGGTTTGCTTGATTTGCTTGGTTAACTGGGTTTGCTTGAGCTTGGGCGTTTATGATGTTAACCAATCGAGGGCACGTGTTTCTAAAGTGGGTAGGGTCGCCACAATTAAAACAAGCTCGAACATATGAGAACATGGGGTATTGGGGTTGTTGATATGTTTGGATCATGTTTTGAGTAGGGGTGAGGCTTGGTTTTGAGGGGCACGACAAGTTTTGCTCCAATGACCATAACGCCCACAATTTGCACACAGTCGACAAGGTATGGTAGATGGATGGTGATAAAAACAGGTGTTGCATTGAGGGTGAGGTCCAATGTAAGGTTTCTTATTTGGGTAAGTAGAGTTAGGTGCTACTTGAGTGATTGGGATAGCTTGGAGGGGTATGGCTTGTGAAGCTAGTTGATTGCCTTGGGTAATAGCGAAATTTTGCCCGTCTCGTTTTCTCTTAGGAGTGGTTTGAGAAGAGGATTCGGTTTGGGTGGAGTTTGAGGTTTTGGTTGATGCTTTATCCTTCTTCTTCTCCTCCGTGAAGTCTTTATTCCGTATGCGGTTTTCTGTGAGCTCTGTAGCTAACTCCATTGCTGCTTCCAAAGTTGCAGGTGTGGTACTTATTACAGGGTCTTGAATTTTTTAAGGAAGACCTCGAATGTAGTGCTCGATCAAACGGTAGAGGGGAGTGAACAAGTTGGGGACCATCTGATTTAACTCAAGGAATCTCTTGTTGCATGTGGTGTGGTCGCCCTCCTTTTGTTTCAAAGAATATAACTCATCTTCCAATTTCTTGATTTCGCTTCTTGGACAGAAACGTCTTGTCATGATTTCCTTCAACTCTTCCCAAGTCAAAGTCATAGCATTCTTAGTACCTCGCTTGGCCTTCTCTGTATTCCACTATGTAAGTGCTACTCCAAACAAGCGACCGGTAGCATATCGCACCTTGCGATCATCGGGACAGTCGCAATTGAGAAAAGTGTTTTCCATCTCCTCAAACCAATGGAGGGAGAGCGGTGACACCTTCAGTCCCTTCGTATTTTGGAGGATCGCAGGATTTGAAATGCTTGAAGGTGCATTTAGTGGTATTTGGGGGAGGGTTGACAACATTTTGATCTTCTTGATTGATTGGGTTGACGGAATTAGCGGTAAGGGCTTGTTGAACTTGAACTACGATGTTGGGTATTACGGCAGCCATTTGTTGAGCGATTTGGGCAGCCATGCGCTCGCGGGTTTTTCCTGATCTCATTTTTCTATGAGAGAGACTAGAAGACATCTACAAGAAATACGTATCAAGAGTATGAGTTTGACGTTTTAGGTGTCATGTGTATAGTATAGGCTCTAAGGGTCTAATAACCTATCCTATATCCCTATAGTCAAAAGCTCTGATACCAATCTGTCACACCCCGACCCGCAGCGGAAATGGTGATCGGGGCATGATTGGGTTTTCATCAAAGCTCATGACATTTACTACAAAGTTTCATATTTATTATTTCTTTTTAAAGAAGAACATTACAATAAACATACAAGTACAACATGTTCAAATACATATTTCATGACTTCATTATTTTTCTTCTAAGGCAATTTCCTATGTGTTCCTTGCTTCAACCTGTCCACCTGTATCATGTGTAAAAATAGGGTTTTGGGTCAACAAAAAGTTGGCGAGTGAATCTTATTTAAACATTTGAAAGGATTAGTTATGTTGGTTATTTGAATAAAATTGTGCATAACCAAATATGAATAAACGTAAATGTAAATTTAATCACAAAACACATAATATCAATAAATGCACAAACACACACACCAAATGATGAACAATGAGATCTAGGCTCAATCAAACGGAGCCGATCTGATGAGGCACCTGATGCTCAACTCGTCTCCCATGAGGAACTGATGGGCCTAATGCATGATTTGCACACAACTTGACAAGAATGTACACACGTATCACAACAAACAACATAATCACATAATCTCAATTAATGCACAAGCACACACCAAATGATGAACAATGAGGCACCTGATGCTCAACCCGTCTCCAACGAGGAACTGATGGGCCTAATGAATGGTTTGCACGCAACTTGACAAAATGTAAACATACATCATAATAAACAATATTTACATCTCGAGTTTAGATCATATAATGGTAATAGCACGAGTTTGAATAAATGAAATAATTAAAGCGACACATGATACACCCCAAAACATGAATAAAAAGGGGAATTTGTAAGAATTCACTCACAGTGGGTGCGTTCTTTGATGACGTTGGATGCGCACGAATTTTAGGATTTGATCGACGAGGAAAAACTAACCTAAAATAATAACGAAATGATTCGGTAAATAAATGGATTTTATTCGAGATTAATGTTTTTAATTAGTGCTTTTATTGGAATTTTTTTTAGATTTATTTTCGTGAGTTTAAGGACATTTTCTAACTTGAAAAATATTATTTTTAAGTGTTTTTAATTGATTTTTAAATAAATAAATAAATAAAAGAAATAAAAAAAATTGACTTTTTGACCGTTGACCGGTCGGACTATGTTTAACCATGCGCTGAGTGAGGTTCGAACTCGGGACCTCTCGTACGCGTGCACGCAGCTCTACCAACTGAGCTACATGTCTAACCCGAAATATTCTCTGTTTTAATTATATTTATATACTAATTACTTTTAAACTTATTTGGTTTTTTATTAAAAAGGATTTATATGGCCGAACCGGTTGCAGGGACCCGGAGTCGAACTCGGGTCCTTCGGTTCGAATGCGCACAGCCCAACCAGTTGGGCTGTGTGTTTAATCTGTTTAACTTATGGATTATATTACTCTTATAAATATTCTGTGCATTGTTCTGATTCAGTTCTAAAAATGTTTGTTTTATTTCTGAAAGTCGGTACGTTGTGCGATTCGAACTCGTGACGTGCGTATTGTTTGCGCACACAGTCCACCGCTGGACTGTGTGTCTAACCCGTTTGAATATCTGGTTTAATTATACTAATACCTATTCTCGACTTCATCTTCTTCATTTACAAGAACTCAGATCAGTGAGATCCGACTGTTTTGTTTAATTCGATTATCAAAACTTATAGTTGGTTGGAATGAAATAGTTAACGAGATTAAAGAATAGAATGTACCAAAACAGCGCGTTTACTTCAGATTTCCGGCAGGTGTCGTCGGCTCTGATTTGTGACTCTCGGCTGAGTGAAGTGTTTGACATTTTAGATTCTTGTGTTATGAAATTAAGTTATTGAGTAAGAGATATCAAGAGTTTTTAGATGATTATACCGATCGACAGAGAGACTTCGATGTTTCAGTGAAATTCCGGTGAGTGTGGGATTTCCCGGCGGCGTAGTCTGGGACAGATTCTGGTTGAAGGATTGAAGTTAATACATGTCGAATAATGGATTACAAACAAAAGAGTCGAGAATTTTACCGATTTGAAGTAAGTCTCGGGTTTCCGGTGAAAGTCCGGCGACTGTAAAATATCTCCGGCGACGTGTTTTGAGATGAATTAAGCTTCGGAAACGATCGTGGTTGTGAGCGAAAGGATTTTCAGAGTGTTCAAGTGGGTATTTATAGTGAACACGGTCTGAATTGAGTCAAGGTCCGCGAGTTAGGATTTCGTTGGTTATGACGGAAATTGATTGCCGGCAACGGTTATAACCGATGTCGACATCAATTGGAGCGGTTTAGTCGAAACGGATTTTGCCAAAATCGCGGATTGCCGGATTTTCCGGTGATTGCGAGCTCTGAGTGCACGTGATTTCTCTGGTTTGAATTCGGGTTTACTTTAAGTATCATTTAATTCAGTATTGTTACAAAGAAACGCGTGTGGCGGAGTGGTGTGTTGTGTGTTTGTTCATCGGGTGACCCGGGTTCGAAACCCGGCGTCTGCATTTATTTTTTTATTCAGTTTTTATTAGAAATTTTAAATTATGGTTTTTAAATTCTAATATATTTATTAATTATGTATCGTTTAAAATTAATATCAACTATAAATACGCAACGAATTTATAACTGGATATTTGATTGATAAACGAAGCGGATTTTGAAAACCCATTTTTCGACGGATGTTACATTGTACATTGAAAGAATACAAATAAGACATTGGGCAAATTTAGGATTTGCAAGATCCTCTATCACTACCGAGCACTTCCGGCCTAATTTCGTATTGTACCTGCAGATTAGACTTTTGAAAATACGTCAGCTTTCGCTGGTAAATACACCCAACTGACTCATTTTGAAAACATTTCGAAAATGTTTTAAGTGTGTATCAGCACAAAAATTCTTTTTTTAACTTTGGTTAATTGACCGTCCAACCTTGTTAATAGATTTACATGTTTGTCATACATACGGGGCTCGGTACGAAAACCGAGACACAATTAACGTACACACCACTTTGGACTCACGAAGGAGTCAATTCCTCCCAACCTTGTGGGAATGCATAACTGAGCGTCTATCGGGTGTATGCCTACACCCGCGCTAAGGTCGTGGCCATTTCTATTGTAATTAGCGGAGGATATCCATGACAGGGTAGTTAACCCTCGATGTTTAAATTATCAAACAAAACTTATTAAAACAGAATATGCGGATTTACTATCCCCAAACCGGCATTCGATTGAATCCCATTTCTGACCAAGCGGTAATAATTTACCGTAACCCAAGCCCGTATAGGGGAAATAAGTCGAGAGTATTTACCTGAGCTAGTCTTCTTTTAATTTTTAACAACTCAGCCGTACACAAAATTAAGTGCAGATAGCATTTACCGGAAAGTCTCTAGTCTGGATTATGGCATAAACTAACCAATTAAATACTAACGGTCTTATTTAAGTCATTGAATTAGACCGACTAGCGTACTTGATCAAAACGTATAACGCTAGATTAAACGATGATTGGATAGAATGTAGTTTAATCCCAACAAGTACCTTGACTTATATACTATGGGTAAACTATTAACATTCTGGATTTTGAGGCTTAAATGACAAGGTTAAACCCGTTTCGGTTAGCTTCCGTAAAATAGTTACATATACGTAATCGTGCGCATATTAGCGATATCGGGTAACCGGATAAGTCATGGACAAGTTCTATATGCCATTATATTTTAAATAAGTTAAGATATCAGTAAGATATCAAATTGTATGCCCGTTATGGTTTTAAAACGAAACTATGCCTCATAAGGGCATTTTGGTGATTTCATACCGTATAAAAGAACTTGAATATATTTTAAGTTTATCATCATAAGTATTCGGGAAAAATATTTTATTTATGATATAATATCAGTAGGATGTCAATTATATGTGTAAATTATCTTTTATGACCAAACTATGCACCGAAGGGGCATTTTGGTCATTTTACACATAGTTTATAAATTATTTGAGATTCTGAGTTTATAATATGTATCTACTGTAAATATGTTTAAAATAAATTTTAAAATCAGTAGGTGACAAGCCTTGGTCCATTAATATGGTTTAAAACCATACTATGCGCCGAGACGGCGCTTATGTCGTAAAATGACGTTTTATGCGATGTTTAATGAAAACTGACATTAGGGTCAGATTAAAATGTTTAAAATATGTTATTTAATATAATATATTAGTAAGTAAATGATTTTCCTTGAAAAGATTCGATTAAAACTATTTTATGAACCACAAGTATTAAAACCGTCATTTACCGACATAGTTTTCGGACTTGTTTGAAAACTCAGTTTATAACTTAATTTAACATTTCAAATAATCCTACTTATAATATTACATTAGTAGGAACTGTAACATCCGTCAAAAACCGGATTTACCAAACCCGCTTCGTTTATTAACCGAACAACCAGTTAAAAATTTCATTGCGTATTTAATGCTCAAATTAATTTTAACGATACACAATTAATAAGTATATTGGAATATAAAATTTATATTTGAAAATTTATTAAAAATAATGAAATAAAAATAAAACAAGGCTGCCGGGATTCGAACCCGGGTCAGCCGGGTTAACCAAGTCAGCAAAGTTTTAACTCTCACACGCTCAACCACTCCGCCACTTGTGTTGTTTGTTTACATATTGAAACAATTAATACATAACATAAATCTGGAAATCAAACCCAGTTACTCAGCGCGCCCAAATCCGCTGACGCCGGAAAATCCGACGATTTCGTCAATCATCGTCGGTTACTTTTGACTTAACGTAAGTATTAACAACGACATCGGTTATAACCGATGTCCAGTCCGCGACATTAGTCATAACCGCCGGAAAATTTTGACCAACGAATCAAGACGGTAATCAGACCAAATTCGTCGATGTTCTTTCCTATAAATACACCCTCTAACCTCTGATAACCTTTTCGCTCACAATCACACCAATCCTCGACGTAATTTCACTCGCCGGAAACTTTCTGCAACTCGCCGGAAAACCGAACCCCTTCACCTCTGTGCCTTACTCTAAAAACAAAACATCTAGAGCTCATACCGAAGCCACCCACACTCACCTCAAGCTTCCTGAAGACCCTCTGCCGCAAGATACACGTCGCCGGAATAACCTGCTGTCATCGGAATCTCGTCGGCAGAACAGGGGATCTCTGTCGGTATATCTTATACCTAATCTCTCTCATTTTTTATTAATCTCATATGTAGTTAATCACAACTTACTAAAGAAATTGATTAATTTGTCGAAACAGTAGGACATTGGTTCTGGGTTAAGTTTAACGAAGAAGATGAAGTTTTCGGTTATATATATATTTAATTTAAATCAAGTTATATCTCGGGTTAGACACACAGTCCAGCGGTGGACTGTGTGCAAATAAACACGCATACGTCCCGAGTTCGATCCTTGACACACGCACACTCGCTTTAATAAAAATGTTCCTTTTTTTAACTGAACCGGATCCACTTGCAAATAGATGTTAAGTTTAATGAAAACCGGAATAATAACCAAGATAGACACACAGTCCAGTGGTGGACTGTGTGCGGGTTTAATCATACGTCGCGGGTTCGAGTCCAGGCTACCGCACCGGTTCTGGCAATTATCAAACTTTTTATATAAGGACAGAAATGAATTTATCTAGTTTGTATATAAGTATAATAAAAACCAGATTATTTACCAAGTTAGACACACAGTCCAGCGGTGGACTGTGTGCCAAACTAAACCACAGGTCCCGGGTTCGAGACCTGTGGAGAGCACCGAATCGATACATTAATCTTTATTTTAAAATAAGTGATTTTCGGATTAATTTAATTAGTATATAAATATAATTAAAAACAGAAATATTTCGGGTTAGACACGTAGTTCAGTTGGTAGAGCTGCGTGCACGCGTACGAGAGGTCACGGGTTCGAGTCTCACCCAGCGCACACATATAACCGACCGAACAGGTCAACGGTCAACAAGTCAACGGTCAATGGTCAAAAAGTCAACATTTTTATATTATTTTTATTTAATTATTTAAATTAAAAATCAATTAAAAATACTTAAAAAATAACATTTTTAAAGTTAGAAAATAGCCTTAAACTCACAAAAATATATCCAAAAATACTATTTAAAATTTGTTAATAAAATCCATTTATTTACATTACTTTTTCGTTATTAATTAGGTTAGTTTTTCCTCGTCGATCAATTCTCTAAACTCGTGCGCATTCAACCTCATCAACCGAACGCACCCAAGGTGAGTGAATCTTATAACTCCCCCTTTTAATTACACGTTTTGGGGTGTATCATGTGTCGCTTAAACTAATTCATTTATTCAAACTGGTGCCATACCATATTATGATTTAAACTTAGAATGTAAATATTGTTTGTAGTTATGTATTACTTATTGTCAAGTTGTATGCAAATTATTTGTTAGGCCCATCAGTTCCTCGTTGGAGACGAGTTGAACAACGCGTGCCTTAAAACTCATTCATTAGGCCCATCAGTTCGTAGAACAACGCGTGCCTCAAAACTCATTCATTAGGCCCATCAGTTCCTCGTGGGAGACGAGTTGAACAACGCGTGCCTCAAAACAATAAATTGTTGTATGTGTGTGCAATATCTAATATTAAGTGTTTTGTGAATATATTTACATTTACATTTGCTCATATGTGGTTATGCACTTTATTTAATAATCAATTCAACAAACTTGTTTAAATGTTTTTCATAGGATTCACTCGCCAACTTTTTGTTGACCCAAAAAAACCATTTTTACACATGATACAGGTGAACAGGATGAAGCAAGGAAAACATAGGAAATGCCTTAGAAGAAAATAATGAAGTCTAGAATGATGTGTAGAACATGATGTAATTATGATTGTATGTTTCCCTTTAAATTGTAATAATAAATATGAAACGTTATAATAAATGTCATGAGCTTTGATGATAACCCAATCATGCCCCGATCACCTTTTCCGCTGCGGGTCGGGGTGTGACAGGAACTCATTTCCAAGTTCATTATAACTTAAAACCTTGTTTTATGTAAAAAGGGCATTTTGGTCAAAATTGGCATAATTATGGAACTTGCGCATAAAATTGGATTCTGATTATGATCATATAATATAACCTTAGAGGGTTACGCTACATTATATTACGATCATAATGCAACTTTAGATCAGTAGGTAACTAATCTAAATCGGGTCAGAATCGGAAGTCAAAGCAGAAGTCAAACTTCGCAACTTTCGGTTGCGAACCGACCCTAGAACTGAAATTGACGAGCCGAACATGTTCTTACATTTTCTAATAATTATAACCAAGTTGTTTAAGTGTCAAAACGGGTTTCATAACATATATAAGATTAATTTATAGTTTTTCCAAAAAATGGCCTGTTTGTCTTTTTAATATCATAACTTTGACCCATTAATTGGTCTAGCAAATGCGATCTTCAGGAGGTGCCCTTTATAGGGACTTACACCTACCTTATTACGATCACTTAGCCATGTTCATTTCGAACAATGGCTGGACCATAATGGTCTTAACCGAAAGTCAAAGCGTTTTCCGTAAAACGCTTGACTTTTGGCTATAAAAGCCTATAAACGAAAATGCAAGAGCAAGGAACACTTACAAGAGGTTCCTACAATGCAAGAGAACTAAGTTGGATGCTACTTTCAGCTAGGAACTTCCAGAGGAGGGAGAAGAGTTATAATTTAGAAAGGTGCAAGTTAGAATTGTGAACTTAAGCACCTATTTATAGTTGGAGAGCTCAAAGTGTAACGCCTCGTATTTTAGTATCCTTATTTTTTTATATCGTAATTCAAGGCGTTAATCATAATATATATATATATATATATATGCATATATCTCTTATTACATATTCATTAATCACACAACCGATCATTTAAATACGTATTTATACCCAAACTGACACAATTATACGTATAAATACTTATACGCACATCCTCAATACTTGAATTATACTTTTATACCTTTTTATATATACTCAATTACATAATATATACTTAAGAAATACCAAGAAATATACCAATCATCTTTCCACCTCATCAATCCTCTTTCACCTTCTTTAACCAATCATATTTCACCCTTTTCCACCTCCTTTCTCCACCAATCGTCTTTTCAATCCTCTTCCACCTTTTTTAACCAATCATATTTCACCCTTTTTCACTTTCTCTACCTATAAATACCAACCTCCTTCTACCATTTTATTCAACCATTCTTCTCTCCATCTCTCTAATTCTCTCAATATCTCTAAATCAAGAATTCTAAAAGGATACTAAGTGTTCCAACCATTCTTCTCTCATTCTCTCTACTTCTCTCAAATCTTCCAAGCAAGGATGAGAACTCTAAGAGTTCTAAAATAAAACACTAAGTGTTTTAAAGGAAGCTTTGAAGCTCCAACCTCCAACTCTTCACGGAATCACCAAAGGAAACTTTGGAAAACTATGAGCATACTCGATCCCTTTTTTCTTTTTCTTTTTTTACACTTTGGGTTCAACATGTACATTATACAAAATCACACGACACTTAAACTATTTTAATATCTATCCATGCTTAACACGAAACTACTTGATGCTTGTTAGACTTGTATGTTATGTAAACTTTTGTGTGGATATATGCTCATTAACTTTGCTAGCCTACCTTAACAATTATAGCGCTATAGGATTAACTCACCGCCCACGAAACTGGGGTATTGTTAAGTTAAACATGTTAACCTCCCGCTACTCTATTGGGATAGACTACTTTAACGCGTTGGATTCTTGGGTTTGAACATATAGTACACCATTTCGGCATGCTAGTAAACTTGCATATTATGGTTCATGTTGGATATGAGACTTTAAACAAACTTATTCTATATTATGCTATGTAACAAAACTTGTATGCTCGCCAACTTTTTGTTGATATATTTTAATACATGTTGCAGGTTGATTGATGAGGTGATGTTACAAGATGAAACAAGATTTAGGTGGACTTAGATACACACCTAGATTAATTTATCTATTTTGATGTTATGTCGTTTTGAAACAATTGTTGACTATTATTTGGAATTTTTGTATGACAATTTAGTCTTGAATGAAATTTGAATTTAATCTATATTGTCACATGGCATTATGAAGTTTTGAGCAATTTGGTCGTCTCATCCCGATGTTTCCACCATCGGTTGGGGTGTGACAGATTGGTATCAGAGCCATAACTATAGGGAATTAGGTAAAATTGCTATGTTCGATCTAGTCTATAGTTTAAGTACCATACTCTTGACCATTTGTGATACTTGTCTAAAATGTTATTCTTTCTATCATGCTTCTCTCCCTTTTGATCCTAAAACTTACAATATGTCTTTCCTACGACATGAAACACAACGCACGCTTTTGAGTATATTCTTGTTCCACAATCGAAATAACTCATCAAAACAGGGGTGATTCCCGCCATTGGTGACAAATTTCAACCCACTCTACATGTTATTTTGTGCGAAATTCACCATCAAGTCAGGAGTGATATCCATATCTTGATGTGAGTTTCTATTTCATAATCTAGTGGATCTTTATTGACGATTCGAGATTATATCTTGATACGTTCAATAAACCACGATTTGGGGACGAAATTGTCAAGCCATGATTGACATCCACACCTTGATGACTAGTCCCGCTCCTCAATTTTCAATCTCGCCAAAGTTTCGTATTTTTCGATCAAATTAGGGACATGTACTAACTGGAAGGGTAAAGTACAGTTAATCGCTTGGCAACGAGAGTATTATACCTATTAGGCCAAATCATGTCTCCCTAATTCGAAAGGACTTACGAGTCACTTTGGAATAGTCGAAGTTTCTAAAACCGAAACATTCCAACATTTTAACAAGCCTCTCTTTTATGCTATCTTACATTTTATGCTATATAATTCTTATTCCTTCATTTTTTTTAATGTCACACTATACTAAAAGCAAATTTATGCCCGACAAACTTTGCATTTATATTAAATCTATTACGCAACGATTCTATAGGTGCATACTAAACATCATACTTGATTTGGGATTACTGGAATATTATATGTGATAAACTCGTTATAAAACCACACCTTAACATGTACAGCACTATGCGTAGTGCTATAGGAGTAGCGCACCGCCCTTGAGACTTGGGGTCATGTTAAGTAAACTATTTCATACTAAGTAAACTATTTTACACTATGTTTCGACAATATTGACTAGTCAACATTGCGTACACGATGGTTTGACTTGTTTATTCACATGTTTATGTGGTAGACTCGTCATTAACTTTGATCAAGCCACACCTTAACATGTATAGCGCTTGTGTAGCGCTATAGGAGTGACGCCCGCCCGTATTCTTATGGTCATGTTAAGTAAACTATCTTACACCCTCTTCGTTTTAACGATGATGGGTAGTCTACATTGCGGTACACAATGGTTTGACCTGTTTATTCACATGCCAGTAATCCGTTAATCTTGGTTAACTAAAATATATCATTTGTATTGTACACGAATGCGCATATACGTACACTTACACTTATACTCATACTTATACACTATACCCTCTCTCATACTTAAATGCAATTATACTTATATACTTGAGACTCTATATACGCTATCATTCTCACTCGTAATATGCTAATAAACTCTGATCGTGACACGGAATGTAACATGGCATCGATTAGCGAAACGAACGTAATATGGTATGAACATGGTGGATACACTGCTGGTACTTGCTATATATAAGTGTTCCTACCATATTACCGAACTTTCGTAAAAACGTGCCATGAGAAATTCGGTGGTTCTCTACTATTGAATACAAACTTTGATCGCTCAAGACCTAATACTCGTCTACTACCCACACATACTACGAAATACCATCTTCTTTTTTCCTAAAGACTTCCTCTTGAATAAATTTGGGGACGAAATTTTCTAAAGTAGGGGAGACTGTAATGCCTCGTATTTTAGTATCCTTATTTTTTTATATCGTAATTCGAGGCGTTAATCATAATATATATATGCATATATCTCTTATTACATATTCATTAATCACACAACCAATCATTTAAACACGTATTTATACGCAAACCGACACAATTATACGTATAAATACTTATACGCACAACCTCAATACTTGAAATATACTTTTATACTTTTTTATATATACTCAATTACATAATATATACTCAAGAAATACCAAGAAATATACCAATCATCTTTCCACCTCATCAATCCTCTTTCACCTTCTTTAACCAATCATATTTCACCCTTTTCCACCTCCTTTCTCCACCAATCATCTTTTCAATCCTCTTTCACCTTTTTTAACCAATCATATTTCACCATTTTCCACTTTCTCTACCTATAAATACCAACCTCCTTCTACCATTTTATTCACACCATTCTTCTGTCCATCTCTCTAATTCTCTCAATATCTCTAAATCAAGAATTCTAAGAATTCTAAAAGGATACTAAGTGTTCCAACCATTCTTCTCTCAACCTCTCTACTTCTCTCAAATCTTCCAAGCAAGGAAGAGAACTCTAAGAGTTCTAAAATAAAACACTAAGTGTTTTAAAGGAAGCTTTGAAGCTCCAACCTCTAACTCTGCACGGAATCACCAAAGGAAACTTTGCAAAACTGTGAGCATACTCGATTCCTTTTTTTTTACATTTTGGGTTCAACATGTACATTATAATAAATCACACGACACTTAAACTATTTTAATCTCTATCCATGCTTAACACGAAACTACTTGATGCTTGTTAGACTTGTATGTTATGTAAACTTTTGTGTTGATATATGCTCATTAACTTTGCTAGCCTACCTTAACAATTATAGCGCTATAGGATTAACGCACCGCCCACGAAACTTGGGGTATTGTTAAGTTAAACATGTTAACCTCCCGCTACTCTATTGGGATAGGCTATTTTTAACGCATTGGATTCTTGGGTTTGAACATATAGTACACCGTTTCGGCATGCTAGTAAACTTGCATATTATGGTTCATGTTGGATATGAGACTTTAAACAAATTTATTCTATATTATGCTATGTAACAAAATGCTCGCCAACTTTTTGTTGATATATTTTAATACATGTTGCAGGTTGATTGATGAGGTGATGTTACAAGATGAAACAAGATTTAAGTGGACTTAGATACACACCTAGATTAATTTATCTATTTTGATGTTATGTCGTTTTGAAACAATTGTTGACTATTATTTGGAATTTTTGTATGAAAATTTAGTCTTGAATGAAATTTGAATTTAGTCTATATTGTCACATAGCGTTATGAAGTTTTGAGCAATTTGTTCGTCTCATCCCGATGTTTCCGCCATCGGTTGGGGTGTGACACAAAGAAGATGAAGCCAGGTGTTTAGGGGTGTAAGAAGAAAACTTATTAAATTATATAGCCAAGTATTATCCAAAGTTTTATATATATATAATATATATCAATTATTTATAAAAATAAAGATTTTTATAAGGATGGATTTTCACAACTTCAAAACTATCTTTTTTAGAAAGGGAGGGTGAAATATAAAATGGGAAGTGTATTTAGCCTTAGCTTTTGATTTAATGTAAGATTTTTTTTTTCAAAATAGTGTTTATGGAGAAAGTATTTACCGAAATAGTGTTGGTTCAAAAATATTTACTAAATAGTGTTTTAGTTGTTAAATCTAAAGAAAATCTCACTCTGTAGTTTCTCACTCCTAATCTTATTAATTTACTTTAATTTATTAAATAATTATCTGTTTAAATATTTTTTAATATAAAATATTGCTAACCTCAATTTTTTTTGCCATCCTCGTTCCAAAAAAATCAGTGTTACGTACATGATTGTGAGCTCAATTTGTATTAATCAATAAGTGATGATAAACAATGAATAAATAGATAATAAATAATCTATATGTCATAAATAAAATTGTGCGTGTTTTTTTATAAAAAATATAAAACTTGTATATTTTGACTTCGAATAATTGAATTGGTTCGAAATTTATAGGTTCGATTCCGATTAAAAACTATATTCAGATTCGATTTGGATAATCAACCCATTATAGGTCTTTGTTATTGTATTAACCAACTCATTATACTTTTTCATTTATATATATTTTCGCATTCAAGACATTACAATCCTTTCTTGAAGTCAAATTTGGTTGTTTATTGTTCAAATCGGACAAATAACCTTGAAATTCGAATGAGCCGAATTCAAATAACAAAAAAAACTATAAGGATTATTTATATGAGTTGAATTCAGCATTTGGAATCAATATATACAAATATTATACTTTTATAAAAGGTACATGTATATATTTATTATTACATATTTTATTACTTTTTGTTTACCGTTTGTTATTGATTATATATAAATAAAACACTTATAATTACACATTAGTTTATATCTCGAAGTCAGATCCGAACAACACTTGAGGTTTACAATTTGCTTATTAAAAAAACAATGCTTAAATAAATAATTATTTAATAAAATTTAAGTGAACTAATAAAATTAGAAGTGAGAAACTATTGAGTAAGATTTTCTTTGAATTTAACAATTAAAACACTATTTTAATAAATATTTTTAAACCAACACTATTTTAATAAGTACTTTCTCCAGTAACATCACTTTGAAAGAAAAAAAACTCCCTAAAGCCATCTATAGAATTTCTAGTTTCCTACATAGGGGGACACGGTTACGTAACTTGTGATGTGCTTTAAAAAAACTTAAAAACAATGTTGTGACTTTTAGGCAACACATTACACACGTCTTTGCCGTTTGTCCTCATGGCCCATATACACCAAAATATCAACTTCTACTTTATTCTACAAAACTTAACTAACACATGACTAACGGGGGATCCAAGGGGGCAGCGTCCCTGGGAGCAGGGTCCAAGGGGCAGAACCCCTGGCTGGGGTCGAAATTGAATTTCGGGCTAAATATACACTTTTGGAAACTTAAGGGACTAAAGGTGTTTTTGTTCAAAATTGAAACTGCAAGCAGTTGTGAAAAACTGAAAATACGCTCCCAAATTTCTGAGAGAACACACTGGACGAATTTTCATTCGAAACAATTCCCCAAAATCTCACAATAAAAAATTGCCATACAAAAATCTAGAATTTTTCTGATTTTATCCGATCAAAGATTGGTAACCACTCCAATTGTTTGATCTGATAGTGATTACACGACTTCAGAGTTATCCAAACATTTACGAATTATTCCCAACATAGGGATAAAGTTCCATAATGTGTTTATTTAATTAATACATTCAACACACAATATCTACAATTTTGTCCCCTGTAACGTCACTTTTTATCCAAATATACAATATTTAAATTAGGCTTATGTCAATAAATTTATTCTTAATTTTATGAAAATAAATATTAGAGAAATAGTACATGAAAAAATTAGGATGTTATTACTCTCTTTTACGAATCTCATTACAAATCATATGTGAGAACAAAACGTAACACTCTTACTAACTCCAAGCTTCTATCAGACACGTGTTAGCTCAGTAGGTAGAGACAGACACTTCCAACATATAATATGATTTTCGGTCAATATAAAACACATTCTGATAGTTATGTAGAATGCATGTATTGTACCAGATTGTAACGAACTGAACCGAATCGAATCAATACCAATTATGAGAAAACCAGCTAGTATATTTTTTACATATGTTTTCGAAATTGAGCCTAAAAAAGAATAACATATCTAAATATAACAGTTGAACAAGAATAAAATCCAATGCACCTTCAACCCTATAAAACTTAACCACCATGATATATCACCCCTTGAGTACACTCCAATGAAGTACATAAACCATCACAAGCTGGCCTAGCCTTAAAATCTAGCTAAACGTGAATACAATTTTGTTTTGCATTATTTAGATCGATCAAACCGTAAATGAGACTACAATTAATAGTTTTCGTTGGGTTAGACAAGGTGTTGGAGACACAATAATGGTTAGAAATGTTATTAAAGTTTATGTTATGATTATAAAATACTCCCTAAACCCTATCACCTATTACTCACGTAGAGCCAAGAACAGGTTTAATTCTATTTTAAATTGTTTGTTAATAGGTGAAACTTTATTATAGCAAACGTACAAGCACACTATTTCCGACGTCTGTTATTAACATTTATAATTAAAATTGCTATTACTTTTACTAGCTAGGTGTAATGATCTATTATTAGGGAGTTGTTGCTGATGTAGTTGGGTGATAACGCCTGAAACCACCCCCCCCCCCACCCCAACCCCGGTTATTTGGGATGTGAGCCGGTGGAGTAACAGACGTTGTTGGGAACCTTAAATGCCCAACAATATATAAAAAAAGTTCTAAATCTATTTTTTTTTCAAAAATATAACATATATGATATTTCAAAAATATATCTCCCTCAAATGCCCCTCCCGATCATCAAATGGTCCGCTTTGAGAATTCCTCTCAAATGCTTAATCCTCCCAACAATCCATCCAAAAAAACAAAATAATGCATAAGAAAAAAATCCGTGCAGGAAGAACAAACAAGGAAGAGTTGGTTTTGGCTACTGCCTACGTGGACATCTCGGAGGACCGAGAGTTGGAAACTTGGTTTTATTTTTATAATTTTAAATATATGAGATCATAAAAAGACAAAAAAGGAAAATGAGAATCACAATCCTTAAATTTAATAAAAAGAAAAACAAAATAATAGTAAATTAAAATTTTATTATAAAATTTGATGGTAAAGTTTAAATAATAAAAAATTGGTGAGATTGATGAAAAGGAAATAAGAAATGTATTAAACCAGTAAGATTACACGCGCTACGCTGCAGTGTTTTGGTCGATATCTATTTTGGTTCGGTATAACAACCGAAAGAAATATGCTTAAAAGAATATCCACACATATCTTACATCGATCGAAAATCATAATAATAAATTTAAAATGGGCAGCGTGACGAGCTGATTTTAAATTATTGTAAACGGAAATATAAACGCAATCTTAAATACAACTTTAATGAAAAATGAGCCTAAAACTAAAATATTAAATATAAAGAAAAGTAAAAGATAAATGAATAGAAATAAGCACATAAGAAAATAGTGTATTAAGTTAAAGAATGGTACGGTGCGTTGCATCAGTGTCGAAACATAAAGTGACTCGAATTTATACCGTCTAATGAAAACGTATTATATTTGATCCGACTCGTTTTCGAACAAAGTTTACATCAAAACATAGACCAACTGAAAACATACATAAAAATAAAATGAAAACGTATTATATTTTACCCAACTCATTTTCAGGAAAAAATAAAATTTATGTCAAAATATAGACCAACTAAAACTTACACAATAATAAGCGTAAAAGTCCATGGCTTTATAGGCTAGTGGCATCTTAGGGGTGATACAAGACTTTGGAACCAATAGGTCCTGGGTTCGACTCCCATATGGGGGGTTTCCCATATTTATTGAGTTTCTTTCTGAATTGATGTATAGACATTATGACTATTGGAGATGGAAATAATCGGATGATTCCGCTAGTAGCACGATGACACTCTAGTGGTCCGTTAGTGATCCAAATTTGCTGTTCAAAAAAATAATAATAAGCATAAAAGCATATTATATTTGACCCAACTTATTTTCAGGAAAAGTTTACATCGAAGCTTAAATCAACTTGAATTTATACCGACACATATATAGAAATAAGAACTTAAAACTCAATTACAAAGTTTTAAAAGTTAAGGGGTTTTAATGTCAATGCTAAATGTTCATTGACCCAACTTCCTTTTAGGAAAAAATTACGTCAAAACTTAAATCAACTTAAATTTATACTGGCGCGTACATAGAAATAAAAACGTAAAACTCAATTACAAAGTTTTTAAAAGTTAAAGGGTTTTAGTGTCAACGCTAAAAGTTCAATGGTAAAAGTATAAAGAACAAAAAAATAAAAAGAAGAAAAGACAAAAAGAAAAAAAGGAAAAATAATCAAAAGTGAAATTAGTGTACGACGTCGATAGCTTTTGGCACCTAAGCCATTCAACACTAAACTCGTTGGTCATTTTTACAAATGAATTGAATCTCAAAACGTAGGACTTCGATTACCGAACCGGGTGTGAACCTTGTTTCAAAATATTGTTTTTAATCATTTAATCAAGCTTTCGTGCATCGATTCAAGTTTTTCATAGTTTAGTAATCAAAATAAAAAATTGTCGATACATTCCGACACCCTTTTCAAATACACAAAATTAATCCATTTCTTAGCAAGCTTCATAAAGTGACAACATACGTTAAAATCAATCTTGTCCGCGCACAAACCACAAACTCTTCGTGGTTCGACCCCTTACTACCACTAACGCATTGCTAAGGGTAATTAGGGCATATAAATATCATCTTTGACTGAGGCGCGACACTCCAATCAAATTTTGGCGCCGTTACCAGGGAGTTCGTGTGCTTTAGGTTTGGATGTTGTTTGATTTCGTGATTAACTGTTTAAGTGCCTGTGTTCTTATTATCTTTCTACTTTTGTGTTACGCGGGTGTGTTACTTGTGCAGATTACATGTAGTGTATGCATACATGGAACTCCGGGAGGACCTCACCGTTAGTGTTCGAGCCGGAGATCGAGCGGGTTGTTAAAAGGAACCTAGCCAACCGATTAGAGACAACTCTTGTCTCTAATCCACCCAATACCAATTCACCACCTACACCATCCTTTGGACCCATTCCAATGGACAACCAAAATCCAACCAACCTAACAATCAACACCAATACCATGATTACCAACCCCAAAACCAAAACGTCCAAAACAATCAATCAGGGGTGGTAATAATTAGAGACCACCAACACCACCATTCCAAAATCATGGCCGAAACCAAACCAATAGCCAACGAACACCCACACCTCCTCCTCAAAACCAAAACCGACAAAACCCATTACCATCCAACCTCAACTACCGAAATGTTAACACCGACCGTGGAGTTAACCAAAATCGTGGCATTCCCACGAACGAAGCTCGGTTTCTCGATCTCGACAAATTGAGAAACAACATTCCCGACGATGCACCTTGTAGTGTTCCAGGTTATCAATCACCGGAACATGTGAGTATTCATTCGAAATACTCGGACGATGGCGGGAATTATAATCAGCGGTTTGAAGATGACGCTTAGGGGAATGAAAATGAAGGGAATTTCTATCAAGCTCGGGTTTTGAATATGAAGAGGGTGGCTATCAAAATGCCAATTTTGTAGAGAATGACGATGGATACGGGTATAATCGTCAACCATCGAAGAATTGAAAGAACTGGGATTACGGTAATAATAACAACAATCACGTCAACCGTAACCGAATTTCACAATTCGTCGGCGGTGGTAATCACATTGGTGATAGGGGTGGTGATCGAAGGGGCGCCAATAGACCGGTGAATCAAGAGGTCAATGGTCCACGACATTAACTGAATCAACAAGCTCCTTGAGGTGTAAATGGTCGATTTAGACCGGTGGTCACGAAAACGACTTACCCATTGTTCCTACGTCTCGTGGTAGAAGGGCTTTTGATTGTAAATCAATTACATCAACATCCTACCCCACTTCAATGGTAGGACGAATGACGAGCCGTACACGTATTTGGTGGAGTTCTCCGCCATATGTGGCACTATTGGGGGTCATGATTTTGCGCTAGAAGAGGTGAAGTTGCGTTTGTTTCAATTCTCCTTGAAAGATAAAGCTAAACAGTGGTTCCTCACACTTTCGGCAAATGTATTCACACTTGGGTAGAAATGCAACAAGTGTTTCTTGACGAATACTATTCGAATGCAAAGACCGATGATGCAAGAGATGAAATTCGGTCATTTAGACAATTACCGGGGGAGTTGCTACATGAGGCGTTGACACGTTTCAAGGAGTTGGTTCGGAAGTGTCCTCATCATCAAATTCCGAGGTGGGAATTATTGAAATGTTTTGTAAGGGGATTGGACGCTGATGATCACAAGTATTTGCAATCGGCAAGTAATGATACTTTGTTGAACAATCATGAGGAAGATGATTGGGATTTTTTGGAAAGGATGAGCAAGAACTCTAAAGCGGTTGCTATGGCGGACCGATCCAAAAAGCATCCCGTCTTCCGATCTCTTCCCGATCTCGATTCAAGGGCCAAGGATCGAATCGCTACTTTAGAACGGGAGTTGGCCCGTATGAAGAAAAAGGATGTAGGGGCTGTTCAGTTTGCGGTGTGTGAAGATTGTGGAGACATTGGTCACCAGACCGAAGAATGCCAAGTGAGTATGGCACATGCCACCGAGGAGGTGAGTCAAGTGTATGGGGATCGACAACAATTTGACATAAATTCCAACACTTATCACCCGGGTTTGAGGAACCATCCTAATTTCAGGTATGGTAACGTCTCAAACCAAATGAACCCAAACTTCCAACCGGGTAATCAAAGTGGAAATCAAGGTGGATCGATGTACGAAAACCGCCAAGGTGGTAATCAAGGAGGGTACCAAAGAAATTATAACCAAGGAAGTGGCCAAAGGTATCAAAATCGTGAAGGTAATTACCAACGAGGCTACAACCACGACGGTAATGGGAGTGGTAACTCAAATTCTCAAATGGGTGGTGAAGATTCATTAAACTCTAAACTGGATGCATTCATGAATGCCATTACCACTTCAAATAAAGAGATCAAGTTGGAGATGAAGAAAGAGTTCGAGGTACGTGACAAATCGCATAAGGCGTTGGAAAAGCAAGTGGGTCAACGTGCGGAAGAGATGGCGCAAATGCGAGGAAATGGCGGAAGATTGCCAAGTGATATCACTGTGAACCCTAAGCATCAAGGGTCCGACTCGAAGAACACACATGAGGTACCTATAAATAAAATTTCTTTACGTAGTGGTCGATTCATTGATACCGGTGTAGTGTCACCATCACCCCAGTTTGTTGAAGGGGTGGTGGAAGATGTTAGTGATGATGAGGGTGTTGACGGTCAAATGGGTCAAAACAAAAATATTTCTAAAAAAGCAAAAACACACCCATTTTGACCGTCCCCGTTCATGAGGCTAAGGAAAAGGTTATGGAGGTTAATACCGCTCCTTATCCCGAAGCTTTGTTGGGACAATCCAAAAAGGTGGTAAACAAACGTGGTCCCCATCAAGAAGAGATGTGGGAAATTTTTAAACAAGTAAAAATAAATTACCACTTTTGGATGCTATCAAACAATTGCCTTCATATGCTAAGTACTTGAAGGACTTGTGCACTCAGAAACAAACTCACAAGTTTTCAAAGAAACTTGATTTGACTGAAAATGTGAGTTCGATTCTCTCGGGTGCACTACCACCTAAGTTACAAGATCCGGGGGCGCCTATCATCTCCATTCAAGTTGGAGAATTTAAAATGACAAGAGCACTCTTGGATCTTGGGGCGAGTGTGAATATTTTACCGGGTAGTCTATATGACCAATCCGAGTTTGGTCCACTTCAAGCGGCAAACACCACCGTGGTGCTAGCTGATTTGACTCCCAAACTACCCCATGAGATAGTCACGGATGTAATTGTCAAAGTTGAGGACTTTTACTATCCGTTGGATTTTCTAGTACTCGATTACGTTTTGTTGGACTGAACCAAGCAGCCAACGGTTATTCTCGGTCTACCATTTTTGGCAACATCGAATGCCCAAATTAATTGTAAAACGGGTACAGTCGACATGACTTTCGGTAATCGTCGGTCGCGGTTAAATATCTTTTCAGGACTAACAGATCCTTTAGTTAGCGACGAATGCTATATGGCAGACGTTGTTGATGAGTGTACACCTCTTTGTGACATGCGTGTCGAGGAGGGAAACACAATAGAGGAATGTTTTATGTTTGACAAGTTGCAAACAGAGACGAATTGGAGCATATAAGAAAAGTAGAGGAAAATGGAGGTGATGGCGGTGAAGGAAGGAAGACCACCTTGGACACACCAAGTGGAAAGTCTTCCTGAGAAGATTAACACCATGTTGAAGCCATCGTTGGTAGAGCCTCCGATTGTTGAATTGAAGATGTTGCCCAAGCACTTGAAATATGATTATGTGGGTGAGGGCAACACACTACCGGTCATTATTGCATCAAACTTGACCAGGGAGCAAGAAAAGAAGTTGATGGAAGTTTTGGTCACTAGTAGAGCAACTATTGGGTGGACCATTGCAGACTTGAAGGGAACTAGTCCTTCCATGGTGATGCATAAGATCATCACTGAAGAGTTGCTCCTTCTCGTGACGCATAACGGAGGTTGAATCCGAATATGCGAGATGTGGTCAAGAAGGAAGTACTAAAGTGGCTAGATGCGGGTATTATATACCCCATTTTTGATAGCCAATGGGTGAGCCCTACACAAACCGTTCCTAAAAAGGCAGGCATTCAAGTCGTCACAAATGACGCAGGTGAAGAGGTCGCCACTCGGCCGGTAACCGGGTGGCGTATTTGTATTGATTATAGGAAGTTAATTCCGCAACAACCACCATTTCCCTTTACCTTTTATTGACCAAATTGTTGAGAAGTTAGCGGATCAAAAATATTATTGTTTCTTGAATGGGTATTCGGTTATAATCAAATTGCTATCCATCCGGACATTTAAGCTAAGACTACGTTTATTTGCCCATATGGTGCCTTCGCATTTAGGCAAATGCCGTTTGGGTTATGTAATTCCCCCGCCACCTTTCAATGGTGTATGATGAGTATCTTTTCAAATATGGTAGGGGAGTCATTAGAGATCTTCATGGATGACTTCTCAATTATTGGGTCATCATTCGATGCATGCCTTGACCAACTCGAAAAGGTTTTTAAAAGATGTGTTGAGAAAAATTTAGTTTTTGAGTTGGGAGAAGAGCCATTTCATGGTTCAAGAAGGGATTGTGTTGGGACATGTAGTGTTGAGTCGTGGGATAGAGGTTGACCGTGCAAAGGTGCAAGTCATCTTTACTTTGTCATATCCCACGAGTGTTAAGGGTGTTAGATCATTCTTAGGTCACATGGGTTTTTATAGAAGGTTTATAAAAGGGTTTAGTGACATAACAAAACCTTTATGTAACTTGTTGTTAAAAGACCAGCCGTTTGACTTTAACAGAGATTGTCAAAATGCCTTTAACGTATTGAAAAAGAAGTTGGTTGAGACCCCAATCTTGCAATCACCGAATTGGTCTTTACCATTCGAAATTATGTGTGATGCAAGTGACTACGCGGTGGGGGCCGTGTTGGGTGAAAGGGTAGAAAAGAAACCCGTTGCTATGTACTACGCGAGTAAGACTCTTTCGGATGCTTAATTAAATTACACTACTACCGAGAAGAGCTACTCGTGGTGGTATATGCATTGGATAAATTCCGGGCTTACATTTGGGGTAACAAAGTAATTATATATTCTAACCATTCTACTTTCAGGTACCTCATGGAAAAGAAGGATGCAAAGCCACGATTAATCCGATGGGTTCTTTTGTTACAAGAATTTGACATAGATATACGAGATAAGAAGGGTATTGAAAATGTGGTTGCAGACCACTTGTCCCGGTTGTTGGTGGAAGAGGGTTCTTCCCGTGTAGAGATTAACGAAACTTTTCCAGATGAGCATATTTTAAAGGTTTCGGTATTACCTTGGTTTGCTAATATTATTAACTATTTGGTGACATGTGATTTACCGGCTCATTGGGATAGAAGGAGGAGATTGTACTTCCTCTCACAAATCAAATATTACACGTTGGAAGAACCGGATCTGTTCAAGATATGCCCGGATCAAGTCGTGAGGAGATGCATACCGGACGATGAGATTCCGAGTGTCTTGATGCAGTTGCATTCATTTGCTTGTGGGGCCATTTTAGTGGTCACAAAACGGGGCATAAAGTGCTCAATAGCAATCTTTATTGGCAGACTATTTTTAAGGATGCTTTCAATTTTGCTAAAAATTGTGTCGAGTGTCAAAAGTTAGGGGGCATTTCCAAGCGGGATGAGATGCCCATGCAACCGCTTCTCATTGTCGATACTTTCGATGTGTGGGGATCGATTTCATGTGGCCATTCCCGAATTCGCATGGGAATTGTATATTTTGGTGGCGGTAGATTATGTATCTAAACGGGTCAAAGTGATCGCCACCAAAACGAACGACCATACCGTTGTTTGCAATTTTGTTCAAACCAATATTATTTCTAGATTTGGGATTCCCCGAGTGATCATTAGTGATGGGGGATCTCATTTCAAGAATTTTAATTTCGGAAAATTCTTGAAATGGTATGGTGTTGACCATCGAATTGCTACCCCTTACCATCCGCAAACGAGTGGTCAAGTGGAAGTGTCGAATAGGTAAATTAAATAAATTTTGCAAAAGACCATTCGACCAGACCGTAAGGATTGGTTAACGAAATTGAACATGCCTTATGGGCCTATCGAATGGCACGTAAAACACCTATTGTCACTACACCTTACCGCTTAGTTTACGGTAAAAATTGTAACTTGCCGGTTGAACTTGTACAACGTGCCTTTTGGGCTATCAAAGAGGTTAATGTTAAGTATGATGATGCAGGTAAGGAACACAACTTGAAGTTTATGCGAGTTGGAAGAGCTTTGGAGGAGGCATATAAGTGTGCTTCGAAATACAAGGATGGTATGAAACGAGCACATGATGCCAAGTTGAAGCCGAAGGAATTCGTGGTAGGTCAAAAGGTTTGGCTCTACAATTCAAGGCTCAATTTTTTTCCCGGGAAACTAAAGAGCAAGTGGATGGGCCCGTATGTGGTTACACGGGTCGGAAAGTTAGGTGATGTTACCATCAAGGACCCAATGGATGGGAAGCAAACGGTCAACGGTTATCGTCTTAAACTGTTTCTTGATGGTAACGAGGAGAACAAGGATGCGAACACGAAGTTGGTAAGCTTTTTGGTAAGCGTGCCAACTTATGCGGTCAATTAAAGGACCAAGAACAACTGGGTAGAGTTTTGCACCATTTTTTTTATTGTTTGTGCTATTATTCTTTGTTTTATCGTTGTCGTTTCGTACTAATCTCTTTGATGTGTGAAGTTTCGGGTACCTCAAACAGGTCATGAAGATGTGAGGTATGTCTTATACTTGCTTTGTGTATTGAGGACAATACACGGCTATTCGGGGAGTGCTAAGAATCGTAAACGGTTAATGTTGTTTGTTTCAAAAAAATTTGAGAAAAAAATAGAAAATCGAGAAGGCGTCGCCGACGGGGCCCTGTGCTGCATTGGGGCCGTCGGGTCAGACTTTGCGTAGACAGAGGATTAAGTCGTCAGAGGTTTTGGCTATTTTGGGGATGCATCGGCGACGGTTCAAGGTGTCGTCGGCGATGGCTTATTGTAACTTGTGTAAACACTGAATTTAGAAAATATATATAATGTTTTATGAAAATTCATAAGCTCTCTGATAAAAAAAATTTGTTTTATGAAAAAATATATGTTTCACAACCGTCATACAGTTTTAAAGTAAAAATTAAAGTTTTCACTCTAATTTTTGTTTTTTTAAATAAACTTTAATTAAATGAATCTTCTTATTTTAAGATGATGACAAATATATATATATATATATATATATATATATATATATATATATATAATATTAAAAAAACATTTGAAAACAAATTCTAAACTTAATTAGGTGGCTTTTTGGTAAGCGTGCCAACTTGTACGGTCAATTAAAGGATCAGGAACAATTGGGTAGAGTTTTGTACCATTTTTTTATTGTTTGTGCGTATTATTCTTTGTTTTGTCGTTGTCGTTTCGTACTAATCTCTTTGATGTGTGAAGTTTCAGATACCTCAAACAGGTCATGAAGATGTGAGATATGTCTTATACATGCTTTGTGTATTAAGGACAATACACGACTATTTGGGGAGTGCTAGGAATCGTAAACTGTCACACCCCGACTCGCAGCGGAAAAAGGTGATCAGGGCATAATTGGGTTATCATCAAAGCTCATGACATTTATTATGACGTTTTATATTCATTAATACAATTTAATGGAAAATATACAATCATAATTACATCATGTCCTAAACATCATTCTAGGCTTCATTGTTTTCTTCTAAGGCATTTCCTATGTTTTCCTTGCTTCATCCTGTTCACCTGTATCATGTGTAAAAAATGGTTTTTGGATCAACATAAAGTTGGCGAGTGAATCCTATGAAAAACATTTGAACAAGTTTATTTAATTGATTATAAAATAAAGTGCACAACCACACATGAGTAAAAATAGATGTAAACTTATTCACCAATCATTTAATATTAAAAAATGCACACACGAACAATAATGGATTTGTTTTGAGGCACGCGTTGCTCAACTCGTCTCCCACGAGGAACTGATGGGCCTAATGAATGAATTGCATATAACTTGACAATATGAAATACATAACTACAAACAATATATACAATCTAAGTTTAGATCACAATATGGTATGGCACAAGTTTAAATAAACGAGTTAATTTTAGTGACACACGACACACCCCAAAACGTGTAATTAAAAAGGGGAGTTGTAAGATTCACTCACATTGGGTGCGTTCGGTTGATGATGTTGAATGCATACGAAGTTGGTTTTAACCACGAGTGAAACTAACCTAGATAATGGCATAATGGTTCGGTAAGTAAGCAGATTTTATTAATCAATTTTAGTAGGATTGTTGGATATATTTTTGTGAGTTTAAGGCTATTTTCTAACCTTAAAAATGTTATTTTTTAAGTATTTTTAATGTAAATAAATAAATAAAAGTAATAAAAAAATGTTGATTTTTGACTGTTGACTTTGTTGACCGTTGACCTGTTGACCGAATTTTATTGTGCAAATGTGTGCGCCGGGTGAGGCTCGAACCCGAGACCTTCCGTTCGCGTGCACGCAGCTCTACCAACTGAGCTACGTGTCTAACCCGAAATATTTCTGTTTTTAATTATATTTATATACTAATTGAATTAATCCGAAAATCATTTATTTCAAAAACAATTTAAATGACTCGCTCGGTGCTCTCCACAGGTCTCGAACCCGGGACCTGTGGTTTAGATTAACACACAGTCCACCGCTGGACTGTGTGTCTAACTTGTTAAATACTCTGATCTTTATTATATTTATATACAAACTAAATAATTTCGTTTCTGCTTTAAATAAAAAGTTTGATAATTGTCCGGACCGGTGCGGTAGTCTGGACTCGAACTCGTGACATGTGATTTAAACGTTCACACAGTCCACCACTGGACTGTGTGTCTATCTTGGTTATTATTCCGGTTTTTATTAAACTTAACATCTATAAGCAGTGGATCCGGTTCAGTTAAAAAAAGGAACATTTTTTATTAAGGCGAGTGTGCGTGGGACAAGAATCGAACTCGGGACGTATGCGTTTTTATTTGCACACAGTCCACCGCTGGACTGTGTGTCTAATCGGTGATATATCTTGATTTTAATTAAACATATACACAACTGATAACTCCGTCTTCTTCGTTAAACTTAACCAGAAACGGAAGTCCGACTGGTTCGAAGATTTAATCAAGTTCGTTAGTGTCTTGTGATTAATTACATGTGAGATTAATAAAAGAATGAGAGATTAAGTGTAAGATATACCGAACAGTGGCTCCTCTGTTTCACCGGCGAAACTCCGATGACAGCAGATGATTCCGGCGACGTGTGTCTTGTGGCAGAGGGTCTTCAACGAGCTTGAGATGAATGTGGGTGGCTTCGGTATGAGCTCTGGGGGTTCAGTAAGGCATAGAGGTGAAAGGTTCGGTTTTCCGGCGAGTTGTAGAAGTTCTCCGGCGAGTGAAATTATGTCGGGAAAGAGTGTGATTGTGAGCGAAAAAGCTAACAGAGGTTAGAGGGGGTATTTATAGGGCAGAACATCGACGTATTTAGTCCGTTTTCCGTCTTGATTCGTCGGTCAATAAGTTTTCCGGCGGTTATGACTTGCGTCGCGGTTTCAGACGTCGGTTATAACCGATGTAATAGTTAAGGCTTCGGTTAAAACAGAAGAAACCGTCCAATCTCGGCGAAATCGTCGGGATTTCCGACGACTGCGATTAGGCGCGTCGGTTTTGAATTTGAGATTTAGGTTATGTATTAATTGTTTCTAATAATGAACAAGAAACACAAGTGGCGTAGTGGTTGGATGGTTGGAAGTTAAGTCTTTGCTGAATCCGGTTGACCCGGGTTCGAAACCCGGCTACGCCCTTTTATTTTTATTTCATTATTTTAAATACTTTTTCAAATATAACTTATATATTTCAATATACTTATTAATTATGTATCGTTTAAAATTAATTTGGGCATTAAATACGCAACGAAATTTTTAACTGATTGTTCGGTTAATAAACGGAGCGGGTTTGGTAAATCCGGTTTTTGACGGATGTTACAGTATCCCCTGCTTTTTAGAAATTTCGTCCCGAAATTTAAGTAGTGATATATTTGACTAAAAATGATGGTGTTTAGTTTGACAGTTACATACTTAAAGAAGAGTAAGGGTTTAAATTTTTGTTTGAGGCGGTAACGTCCCTTGTAAGGGTTGAGTACCCTGCTACAGGAATCGCTTTTTGTTGCCTACGGTAAAAATATTGATAAGCAGAGTTGATTCACTAAGTATGATTTCATGCGTAAGAGTTTTGATATGTTTGGGAAGATATGGTTATATCCTAAAGCAAAACTTCTAATACTACAACCTACATGGAACTTCTCATAACCGTCTAACAATGCCTCTGATCCTTTGACAAGAATACTTATATATAGGAAGTACCAGCGGCGTATCCACCATATTCTTGTCAAATTTTCATTGGTTTTATCAGTAAGTTATGATTGGTTCTATGATGTGACTCTAGAACATAAATAAACGCCACAACCAATGTACCAAGAAATTACTAAATCCTACATAGAACTTCTCATAACCGCCTGACAATGCCTCTGATCCTTTGACAAGAATACTTATATATAGGAAGTACCAGCGGCGTATCCACCATATTCTTGTCAAATTTTCATTGGTTTTATCAGTAAGTTATGATTGGTTCTATGATGTAACTCTATAACATAAATAAACACAACAACCAATATCTGAGTCCAAATTCTGATAGCATACATGTTTGAATGGTGACAGTTCCTCTCTCGTTTGTTATGATGGAGAGGTTAGTTTATGTAGAAATAGAACACAATCCAATTTCTTTAAATGGCGAGATGATATGAATGTAACACAAATTTCAACCAAGACAATACTAAATCCTACATGGAACTTCTCATAACCGCCTGATAATGCCTCTGATCCTTTGGCGAGAATACTTATATATAGGAAGTACCAGCGGCGTATCCACCATATTCTCGTCAAATTTTCATTGACTTTATCCGCAAGTCATGATTAGTTCTATGTGACTCTACAACAAACACAACAACCAAAACTTTAGTCTTAATTCTGATAGTATCCATGTTTGAATGATGACAATACCTCTCTCGTTTGTTATGATGGAGAGGTTAGTCATTGTGGAAGTGAGACATATCTCAACTTCTTTAAATGATGAAATTGAAATACGCTGAAATGTATGATGAACAAACTTTGACCAAAACATACTAAATCCTACATGGAACCTCTCATAACCGCCTGATAATGCCTCCGATCCTTTGACAAGAATACTTATATATAGGAAGTACCAGCGGCGTATCCACCATATTCTTGTCAAATTTTCATTGACTTTATCCGCAAGTTATGATTAGTTCTATGTGACTCTACAACAAACACAACAACCAAAACTTGAGTCTTAATTCTGATAGTATCCATGTTTGAATGATGACAATACCTCTCTCGTTTGTTGTGATGGAGAGGTTAGTCATTGTGGAAGTGAGACATAGCTCAACTTCTTAAATGATAAAATTGAAATACGCTGAAATGTATGATGAACAAACTTTGACCAAAACATACTAAATCCTACATGGAACCTCTCATAACCGCCTGATAATGCCTCTGATCCTTTGGCAAGAATACTTATATATAGGAAGTACCAGCGGCGTATCCACCATATTCTTGTCAAATTTTCATTGACTTTATCCGCAAGTTATGATTAGTTCTATGTGACTCTACAACAAACACAACAACCAAAACTTGAGTCTTAATTCTGATAGTATCCATGTTTGAATGATGACAATACCTCTCTCGTTTGTTGTGATGGAGAGGTTAGTCTATGTAGAAATGGAATACAATCCAATTTCTTTAAATGATAAGATGCTATAAATGCTAAATCAGTAAGTACAAAACAAACTTCAATCAAGACAATACTAAATTTCACATGGAACTTCTCATAACCGCCAGATAATGCCTCTGATCCTTTGGCAAGAATACTTATATATAGGAAGTACCAGCGGCGTATCCACCATATTCTTGTCAAATTTTCATTGGCTTTATTCGTAAGTTATGATTAGTTCTATGTGACTTTAAAACAAAAACAAACTGAAATAGTAATTCGCATTAGGATCCTTGGATAAGATTCCAATTTATAACTGGGATATGGGAAAATGGAGATAACATAAAGAAAAAAAAACATAAAAACTAAGCGGTTGGAGTTGAATCTTGATTTTCGGTGAAGGGGACTAGTTGGGTGTTTTCGTTTGGGCCGTCATTATCTTCGACAGGATTGGCGTTGATGTTGAAAACTCTTCCTCTTGCTGGTGGCCTAGTGATTGGGTTTTCTTGATTTACTTGGTTAACTGGGTTTGATTGAGCTTGAGCGTTTATGATGGTAACCAATCGAGGGCACGTGTTTCTAAAGTGGGTAGGGTCGCCACAATTGAAACAAGCTCGAACATATGGGAACATGGGGTATTGGGGTTGTTGATAGGTTTGGATCATGTTTTGAGTAGGGGGAGAGGTTTGGTTTTGAGGGGTGCGGCAAACCTTGCTCAAATGACCATAGCGTCCACAATTTGCACATAGTCGACAAGGTAAGGTAAGGGGATGGTGATAAAAACAGGTGTTACATCGAGGGTGAGGTCCAAGGTATGGTTTCTTATTTGGGTAAGTTGAGTTGGGTGCTACTTGAGTGATTGGGATAGCTTGGATGGGTATGGCTTGTGAAATTGGTTGATTACGTTGTGTGACAGCGAAAAGTTGCCCATCTCGTTTTCTCTTAAAAGTGGGTTGAGAAGGGGATTGGGTTTGGGTGGAGTTTGAAGTTTCAGTCGATGCCTTATCCTTCTTCTTCTCCTCCTTGAAGTCTTTGTTCCGGATTCGGTTTTCGGTGAGCTCTGTAGCTAACTCCATTGCTGCTTCCAAAGTTGCAGGCGTGGTACTTATTACAGAGTCTTGAATTTTTGACGGAAGACCTCGAATGTAGTGCTCGATCAAACGGTAGAGGGGAGTGAACAAGTTGGGAACCATTTGATTTAAATCGAGGAATCTTTTGTTGTATGTGGTGTGGTCGCCTTCCTTTTGCTTCAACGAATAGAACTCATCTTCTAATTTCTTGATTTCGCTCCTTGGACAAAACCGTCTTGTCATGATTTTCTTCAACTCTTCCCAAGTCAAAGTCATAGCATCTTCAACACCTCATTTGACCTTCTCTGTATTCCACCAAGTAAGTGCTATTCCATATAAACGACCAGTAGCATATCGCACTTTGCGATCATCGGGGCAATCGCAATTTAGAAAAGTGTTCTCCATTTCTTCAAACCAATGGAGGAGAGCGGTGACACCTTCAGTCCCTTCGTATTTTGGAGGGTCGCATGATTTGAAATGCTTTTAGGTGCATTTAGTGGTATTTGGGGGAGGGTTGATAACGTTTTGATCTTCTTGGTTGACAGGATTAGCGGTAAGTGCTTGTTGGACTTGGATTACAATGTTGGGTATTACGGCAGCCATTTGTTGAGCGATTAGGGCAGCCATGCGCTCGCGGGCTTTTCCTGCTCTCATCTTCCTACGGGCGAGGCTAGAAGACATCTACAAGGAATACATATCAAGAGTATGAGTTGGATGTTTTTGGGATCATGGTCGTACTTAGGAATGAACATTCATAAAATAAATATAGAAAAATAAATCTACTACATCCATAGGATGTCTTGGGCTTTGCTCGTAATTGGGCCTTGCATGCCGCCATACTTCACCTTCGTAATCATGTGGGCCCCCATGAATACCGGGTTTTTCATATGGTTCGCATGTGTTAGCCTGGTTACGTACACTAAAACCCGGAGAAAATCGAAAAATATGTATGTAACGTATGATATTCGGAATGTGTTCAGGTATAGACACGGTGACACCTCAAAGTGGGGTTAGTTTGAACGACGTTTGGTGTGGCATGCTTTGGCCTAATAGGTCCTTCGTACTCTCATCGTTAGTCCCCAGGTAGGCAAACTGGTCCGTTATATTGGATTTATACGAATGCCAACCTAGACAGGACGTTCCGACTACCGGTACTTGTACCCTTCCAGTTACTACATGCCCGTCGCAGAACTCACTTTGATGGGATTTGAAAATTGCGACAAAATCTTTGAATAACAAAAGTATGAAAATGATTTGAATATATGAACATTGAAATATGTATGATGAATGTGTATGTAAGTATGTATGTTTGACTGTAAGTATAAACAAATATGAAACAAATAAATATCATAAGTTTGCATGTAACCACATGAATAATTAAAATCTAGTCAACTATAGTATAGGCTCTAAGGGTCTAATAACCTATCCTATATCCCTATAGTCATGGCTCTGATACCAATCTGTCACACCCCGACTCGCAGCGGAAAAAGGTGATCGGGGCATAATTGGGTTATCATCAAAGCTCATGGCATTTATTATGACGTTTCATATTCATTAATACAATTTAATGGAAAATATACAATCATAATTACATCATGTCCTAAACATCATTCTAGGCTTCATTGTTTTCTTCTAAGGCATTTCCTATGTTTTCCTTGCTTCATCCTGTTCACCTGTATCATGTGTAAAAAATGGTTTTTGGATCAACACAAAGTTGGCGAGTGAATCCTATGAAAAACATTTGAACAAGTTTATTTAATTGATTATAAAATAAAGTGCACAACCACACATGAGTAAAAATAGATGTAAACTTATTCACCAATCATTTAATATTAAATAATGCACACACGAACAATAATGGATTTGTTTTGAGGCACGCGTTGCTCAACTCGTCTCCCACGAGGAACTGATGGGCCTAATGAATGAATTGCATATAACTTGACAATATGAAATACATAACTACAAACAATATATACAATCTAAGTTTAGATCACAATATGGTATGACACAAGTTTAAATAAACGAGTTAATTTTAGTGACACACGACACACCCCAAAACGTATAATTAAAAAGGGGAGTTGTAAGATTCACTCACATTGGGTGCGTTCGGTTGATGATGTTGAATGCGCACGAAGTTGGTTTTAACCACGAGTGAAACTAACCTAGATAATGGCATAATGGTTCGGTAAGTAAGCGGATTTTATTAGTCAATTTTAGTAGGATTGTTGGATATATTTTTGTGAGTTTAAGGCTATTTTCTAACCTTAAAAATGTTATTTTTTAAGTATTTTTAATGTAAATAAATAAATAAAAGTAATAAAAAAAATGTTGATTTTTTACTGTTGACTTTGTTGACCGTTGAGCTGTTGACCGAATTTTATTGTGCAAATGTGTGCGCCGGATGAGGCTCGAACCCGAGACCTCCCGTTCGCGTGCACGCAGCTCTACCAACTGAGCTACGTGTCTAACCCGAAATATTTCTGTTTTTAATTATATTTATATACTAATTGAATTAATCCGAAAATCATTTATTTCAAAAACAATTTAAATGACTCGCTCGGTGCTCTCCACAGGTCTCGAACCCGGGACCTGTGGTTTAGATTAACACACAGTCCACCGCTGAACTGTGTGTCTAACTTGTTAAATACTCTGATTTTTATTATATTTATATACAAACTAAATAATTTCGTTTCTGCTTTAAATAAAAAGTTTGATAATTGTCCGGACCGGTGCGGTAGTCTGGACTCGAACTCGTGACATGTGATTTAAACGTTCACACAGTCCACCACTGGACTGTGTGTCTATCTTGGTTATTATTCCGGTTTTTATTAAACTTAACATCTATAAGCAGTGGATCCGGTTCAGTTAAAAAAAGGAACATTTTTTATTAAGGCGAGTGTGCGTGGGACAAGAATCGAACTCGGGACGTATGCGTTTTTATTTGCACACAGTCCACCGCTGGACTGTGTGTCTAACCCGGGATATATCTTGATTTTAATTAAACATATACACAACTGATAACTCCATCTTCTTCGTTAAACTTAACCAGAAACGGAAGTCTGACTGGTTCGAAGATTTAATCAAGTTCGTTAGTGTCTTGTGATTAATTACATGTGAGATTAATAAAATAATGAGAGATTAAGTGTAAGATATACCGAACAGTGGCTCCTCTGTTTCACCGGCGAAACTCCGATGACAGCAGATGATTCCGGCGACGTGTGTCTTGCGGCAGAGGGTCTTCAACGAGCTTGAGATGAATGTGGGTGGCTTCGGTATGAGCTCTGGGGGTTCAGTAAGGCATAGAGGTGAAAGGTTCGGTTTTCTGGCGAGTTGTAGAAGTTCTCCGGCGAGTGAAATTATGTCGGGAAAGAGTGTGATTGTGAGCGAAAAAGCTAACAGAGGTTAGAGGGGGTATTTATAGGGCAGAACATCGACGTATTTAGTCCGTTTTCCGTCTTGATTCGTCGGTCAATAAGTTTTCCGGCGGTTATGACTTGCGTCGCGGTTTCAGACGTCGGTTATAACCGATGTAATAGTTAAGGCTTCGGTTAAAACAGAAGAAACCGTCCAATCTCGGCGAAATCGTCGGGATTTCCGACGACTACGATTAGGCGCGTCGGTTTTGAATTTGAGATTTAGGTTATGTATTAATTGTTTCTAATAATGAACAAGAAACACAAGTGGCGTAGTGGTTGGATGGTTGGAAGTTAAGTCTTTGCTGAATCCGGTTGACCCGGGTTCGAAACCCGGCTACGCCCTTTTATTTTTATTTCATTATTTTAAATACTTTTCAAATATAAATTATATATTTCAATATACTTATTAATTATGTATCGTTTAAAATTAATTTGGGCATTAAATACGCAACGAAATTTTTAACTGATTGTTCGGTTAATAAACGGAGCGGGTTTGGTAAATCCGGTTTTTGACGGATGTTACATAAACGATTATTGTTTGTTTTTAAAAAAATTGAGAATAAAAAAATAGAAAATCGAGAAGGCGTCGGCGACGGGGCCCTAAGCCGTCATCGACGGTGCTGCGTTGGGGCCATCGAGTCAGACTTTGCTTAGAGAAAGGATTAAGCCGTCATTTGGCTATTTTGGGGATGCATCAGCGACGGTTTAAGGTGCCGTCGGCGATGGCTCAATGTAACTTGTGTAGGCACTGAATTTTAAAAATATATATATAATGTTTTATGAAAATTCATAAGCTCTCTGAGAAAAAAAATTTTTGTTTTATGAAAAAATATATATTTCACAACCGTCATACATACAGATTTAAAATAAAAATTAAAATTTCCACTCTAATTTTTGTTTTTTTAAATAAACTTTAACTAAAAGAATATTCTTTTAAGATGATGACAAATATATATATATATATATATATATATATATATATATATAATATTAAAAAGTAATATTAAAAAAACATTTGAAAACAAATTCTAAACTTAATTAGGTGGCTTTTCGACAAAAGAAAATCTATAAGTCCCAACTATCTTCTTTTTTGTAAATCATCAATGGTGATGTCCAATCTAAACAAAAACAAAATACAAAATAAACCAAATTCATTCCAAAAATCCTAGAAAAATCCAACTAAAAAAACCCACCAAAAAATCTAACTAAACTCATAAACCAACTCAAAAACGATGAAAAATCAACATTCGTTTTTCGTCAAAAAAATTATCATTATCAATGGACATAAACTAAATCAGTTGATTCAATTTTTCGTCAACAAAACTAAGCCAAGAACACAGATACATCAAATATAAAAAAAATCACCATCAATTAGATATAACAAACATCATCGAAAAACTATAAATCTAGATAAATTACACATATAAAGATCTCCTCTAACACACACTTATCCATATGTTATTGGTGTTCTAGTTCAACATGATAAAAGGTTGTTGCTGCTCTCTCTAAACATCAACTTTCTCTCTCTAATCTATTCTTTTTTTTTTTCAAAATAGGTGGATGAAAAGAGAATTATGAGAGAGAAGGTGGATGTGACATACAGAAAGTGGTGATAGGGTGTTAATAGGATAGACAATGGTACAAAATTCATAGTAACCAAAATAAGCTTAAATACTATCTTAAGAGTTGATGATGTGAGGCAATTATATCTACACAATAAGCTTTTTCATCAATACTTTTAATATATATATATATATATATATATATATATATGATTACAAAGTTGTGATTAATAGTAACTCAAAAATTTGTAGGTATCTGTTTTTATTTTTAGTAATATTCTACTTATTAATTATTTGATTTTTTATAATATATAGTAGGTTTTTGTTTTTTCTATTTTTATTAGTAGGTAGTAGATTATTTGACATTCAATTTAATTTTTTAGTAATAACTTACGTTTGTTAACTTTAAAAACAATCTGGATATGTCTCTATGATTATTTTTTTAACATTTCATGTTATTTGTACATGCGTTGTGATGGCATGTTACCACGAGCATTTGATAGGTATCGGTATCTGTTCGATACGATTCATGCACTTGGTATAAAAATCAACACTTGTTTTACATCGAAAGAAAACGATATAAACGAACATCAGAGACCGACACCGATGTTGTTCGAACGTTTCAAATTGCCACAACATCTATCCTCACAAACAGAGTTATATAAAGGAAAAACATTTTAAGCCAAAAACCATTAAAAAGAATACATGAATTGATACTGATGTTTTTTGATACGGTACTCTACTAACACGATGTCAGTTTATAAAAAAAATCCAATAAATACTGGTACATAATCTATGTAGTTCGTTTGGTTAGAAACCATAAAATTTAATACATACCCGCACTGATGTTTGGTTAGGTACGTATTAGTAGTGATATGACCTTAGTTTACTGAAAGAAAAAACAACAAAAAATAAATACCGGCAACGATACAAATGTTTCTCAGTCGGTTTTGGTTCTGTCTGGTACGATAATGGCACAATAGTCGTTTTCAATAAATTTTACATGGCAATGTTGAAGAAAATAAACATAGAATGCAAACCAACCAAACTGATAGCAATTAAACAACATCAAATTGTGAGTGTCAATATTTTTTTTTTGTTATCAATCGATGTAAGGTTTTCTCTTTCGATTACTATAGTGAAAGTCGGTACCGTAACAAACCGAACAGATACATACCGAAATCCCGCCATGAAACTCGGGGAAAATCATAGTTGTTATTATATATATATATATACATATACATATACATATATAGTATACATATATACGTATACGTATACGTATACATATATATATATATGTATATATATATATATATGTGTGTGTGTGGAGAGGATTATGAGAAAATTACATACATATATGTATACGTATACGTATACGTATACGTATACGTATACGTATATATATATATATATGTGTGTGTGTGTGTGGAGAGGATCATGAGAAAATTACATATAAATGACAAAACTAAAAAACTAGCTAAAAAAGCCTAAAAAACATATACATTTTTTTTACAATTTTTTTTAAAAAGCTACTTTTTATGTATAATTAAAAAAAAAATTTGTACTACACATGCGCATTATGTATGTCCTACACATGTGCATTATATGTATGTGCTATATGTGCATTATACGCTTAAATTTAGCTTTTGAGTTTAGTTTAGCTTTTAGAGTTAGGTTTTTTGGGGGTTTAGGATTATGATTAGGTTTTTGGGTGTGGGGGGATGAGTTTAGGCTTTTTGAGGGGTGCGAGTGAGGGTTTAGGTTTTTTGAGGGGTTTACGTTTAGGGTTTAGTTTTAGTTTTTTTTTTTGAATTGGGGGTAGGGGGTTTAGGTTTTTTTTTGGGAGGGGGGGGGTTAGGCTTTTGGTGAGAGGGTGGATTTAAGTTTTTGGAAGGTGGGGGTGTGAGTTTAGGTTTTTGGAGGTGTCGGTGGGGGGTGGGTTAGGTGGTTTAGGCTTTTTCATATTAATGCACATGTGAAGTACAACTTTTTTTTTGAAAAAAAGTTTATATATATATATATATATTTATTAAAAAAAAAATCATTTTTTTGATATGTTATTTAGGCTTTTTTTAGTTAATTTTTTGATTTTTTTATTATCCACCCCCCTCTCTATATATATAATAAAAGCTAATGAATATTGTTTTACATATTTATTATAATAATATATGTAGTTTTTTAATATTTTTATTTATTTATTTATTTAATTTATATTTATATTTTATAATTTATAATTATAATAGAAGCTAATGAATAATGTTTTAAATATTATAATAGAATGTATACTCTTTTAATACTCTTATTATTTTAATATTATAATAATAATTATTTTCTTTGCTTTTTAAGTTGGATAAGCTTTGTGTTAATTGGTACTGGTATCGAAAATACCGGTATGGTACGGTTCGGTATGTTATTGGTAAATGAAGGTAAAAACCGCACCAGTCTGGTATAGAAAACACCAAAAGTCGGTAACGAATTTATTTTGAAAATCTTTTAGTTCGGGAAATTCGGTACCACTACCCGATATTATTTGCTCATCCCTGATCACGGGTAGCGTACGAAAAACAACGGTAGCGTACAACTTTTTTTTATTGATTTTCTTTAACTTTAATGATTTACTTTGACAGTTTCAGGGGTAGGGATGAGCTCAATGCCAACCGTTACCGAATCGGTACTAGTACCGAAAATACCGGTTACGGTACCGCTATATGAAGGTAAAAACGGGTAGCGAACCGGTACCAGGAACGCCAAAAGTCGGTACCGAATTGGTACTTAGGATCTTTCGGTTCAGAAAATTCGGTACTGGTACCCAGTACCATTTGCTCATATCTGACCAAGGGTTTCATACACATAATTACTATACAATTTTTTTGGTTGATTTTCTTTTGGTTATCTTTTAGTGTTTTTTTCTACATTTTCTTTTTATTATTATCAGCGGTTCCGAGCGCAACGCGTTCGTACTGATTTTAAAACACATGTAAACACAGACTAAATAATAAAAAAAGTTTGCCGCAACACGGCGATGGTGATAAACCTAGTTTATATTAAACTATGAGCTTGATGGTTACTAAGTTATTTTGTAATAAGTTTAAAGTATTTTCCATATCAGCTTTAATCTGTTCTTAGATTTTTTTTTATTTTAATATTAACTTATAGGCATATTTTGGTTTATGTTTAAGATGTTTTATTAATTCTGAGTATTTCTCTACGGTTTGCTTATTTTATCTATCTCTTTATACAAATTTTACATAAAACCTTATACAAGTGACAAAGTTTACCATTTCCATTATATTAATTAATAATTTACAATTACAACATTTTTTTATTTTATTTTATAAAAGTTTTTCTGAAATTTTTATTAGAAAACAAACAGAACAAATATAATTGAGTTTTTATGCTTTATCGTGGTGACCCGAACCGATACCATACGAACAACATATCTACTGGTATTCCCTTTTATGTTTTTCTCGATGCTCCTACCATCGTTGTGACAATCTGATATCATATGAACATCTGTACCTGTAAGCCTTTGTTGGTTGCGACTATTCATATTCATAACCAGCATAAATTTAGTCGAAAACAGAGTTGTATTCGCACCTGTGTTCGTTTTTATATCTTTTTATTATCGTAATGAGCTGAATTGATACCCATCGAAAAACCATCACGAAGCACCGAAAACCCACTAGTTTAATTTAAAGTACACGATTATGTTAGCTCATTTACTCAGAAAACTTAGCTAATATTTTAAAACTCATATCCATTTAAAAAAACTAATCAAAAGTGAAAATGTGAGAAATAATAGCAATTACCATTAAAAAATGAGGTGACGGATTTAGGCTCATTAAACATGTTATACGCCATCTAAGAAGAAACCCTATGGGTTTTCAAACCAGAGTCGGTCTCGGAAGCCGACCTGCGATCATCCAGTCAATCTGAAACGTCGTTCTAAAAAAATTGTAAAAAAGAACTTTATCAACTATCATTCAATACATATACAAAATACTTTATTCATCTATATTATTCAAACCAACAAACAAACTTACCTTAGTTTGGGTTAAGGTTTATCTCATTTACAAACTCAGCCAACTCAACTCAACTCATGTAAAAACCAAATAAATTTGAAACAGCATTTCTCTTAACAAATTTTAACAAATATGCTATTTCAACGGCTCTAAATATATTATTATTATCCATCAACAAAACGAAAAAAACAACAATCGATCCATTGAAGAATAACCATTTAGTGGGACCAGACCGGACCGTCGTCGGTCAACGTCAACGACGTCAGACCGCAGCCTCGTTCGTATCTTCTTCTTCTTCCCCTCCAATCGCAATCATATACTTTGAATTCAATTTTATTCGTAAAGAATTGTATTTGTGATGATTTTTTACGACTATTGTCTTGTTGCTATTTTATTATTATTAGTTTCTTGACCAGTTGTTACCTTGTTCGATTCGATTCGTTTATTTCCATATTCGTACGACTTTTAAGATTTTAGCATTGAGGTTTCCGTACATTCGCAAGAACCCTAGATCGGTTGTTGTTTGATCGATGGTGAAGGAGACGGAGTATTACGATATTCTTGGGGTTAAACCTACCGCAACGGAATCTGAGATTAAGAAAGCTTATTATATCAAGGTTTTTATTATACATCTTTCATTAATTGTTGTAATAATTATGTGATTTTGTTTGATTTGTTATTTTACGTGCTATTTGTGCCCTAATTCAATGAAATTTCAATTAATTTTGAGTAAGGTGTATTAATATGTATATAAGTTTGGGTATAAGACCTATGTTGATAAGAAATCACGTTAGAATAGCCAATTGCAGCACATTTTGTATATAGGAGAACATTAGGCGCTCCAAGGCGTTTAGATGTCGAAAGCTGAGGTGAGAGGTGAGGGCTGAGAGGTGTTAGTGCAACAAAATAAGCTTTATTGCCTTTATGTATGACCAAAAGTTGCATCTATCTCGTCTCTTTTATGCATAGGCCATTTGATCATGTAAATGTTCATAATATCTTCGTCCTTTTGGTCAGTTTTACATATCAACCTGGTTCAGTATGACAAAATATTGACTTACATAGTCACATGTACATGAAGAGCGGCCTCAAGGCCGGGCCTTGAGATGTTATTTTGATCACCTTGCCTAAGGCATGCATTTTAAAACCAATGAGGTGTTATTTTGATCTTGCCTAAGGCATGCATTTTAAAACCAATGAGGTGTTGGCAAGCTCTTATTACCTTCCCTTGGAACACTTATATAACTGTTCTTATTAATTAAAGCTAAATGTAATCCAAGGTCCAGTTTTGGTATATGTATGATGAAGAACTTGGTCTTCATAAACTGTTGAAACCGACCCAACCTTTGTACGGTCTGTTCACGGTCCGGTTACAGTTTCGAACTTGTAGTCAGCCGTGTAAACCGAACTAGTCGTCTAACCCTTTTTAAATTTATTTTGGATTTGCAGAATTCATGAACCATCTTTATTGTTTAAAATTTTCTTTATACAAACTAACGATTCAAAGAAAAAAAATAGTTCAAATTTCAAACCCTCAAACCGCCAAACTGGCCGGTTTGGCTGACCCACCCAACACAGCCGGTTCAGTTTGTCGCTTCCAAAACCGTAGTTAGCGGTTCAGCTCAGATGGACCGGACCGTGAACACCCCTAGCTTCATGCAGATCAAACTAGGCTGTAGATTGTTATGCATTGCCTGTTAGAGCTAACATTACTTAAAATCAGGCAGGATAATATGTCCTTATTGGGATCTTATACTTATATATGTACAACTAATTAATATATGAAGATTGTGTGTGCATTCTTTTCCTAATTAGCTTGTTTACGAATATAGCTATTAGATTTTGCTAGTAAATAATTGTGAGCATAGTTTAATTCTTGTCATCGACTCATCGTTAACTTGTTACACTCGGAGAATTGCAGGCGCGCCAGGTCCATCCAGACAAAAATCCAAATGATCCTCTTGCAGCACATAATTTTCAGGCAACACTCCCATCTAATTCTTATTGAATATGTTTTCTTCAATGTATTACTTTAGTTAAAGATTTTGTATTCTATAACAGGTTTTAGGAGAAGCTTACCAAGTTTTGAGTAATCCTGATCAAAGACAGGCTTATGATGCTCACGGGAAATCAGGAATCTCAACGTTAGTTTTGTGGTCTTTAATTATAGATTATGGTACCTTGTGCTGTATACACGCGCACATTCATATGTTATTTAGTTAACTTTTGCAAAGTTTGAAATAATTTGTCTCTGTAATTATAGCGAGGCAATCATTGACCCAGCCGCTATCTTTGCAATGCTTTTCGGGAGTGAACTATTTGAAGACTACATTGGCCAGCTTGCGATGGCATCCATGGCTTCTTTGGATATTTTCACAGAAGGCGAGCAGATTGATGCTAAAAAGTTGCAAGAAAAGATGAGGGTACGTGTGCATATATAATAGATCATAGGATATACGTAAATTAGGCATTTGTATAATTTATATTGTTATGTATATCTCTTCACTAAAATTGGAGATCTTGATGTAATCTATCTATATTCTGAATAATCAATGAAATCTATCATGGTATCAATATAGAATCAAGATCAAATATGAACTTAAATGTTGACAAGAACGGTAAAAACTGATCAAAATTCACGAACTTGACGATTGTATCTCATTGTTGAAGTGTTTGACATAATTTTGAAACATTGAAAACAACAGATCTACAATTTTTACGGTTGTGCAACTACATGCATCTGTTGCAACAGATTGCATAATCAGATGCATATATGAATTTGTTTATTTTTAAATAGAAAATGCTTTAAAACTCTTATCAAACACTTCTACAAAGGCATGAATTATGAAGTATGAATTATGAATTAAATTTTCAACTTGTATGTTTTAGATTTAATACTTTGATTAGTTTATGCGGTTTTTACCATTACTTGAGTTCTTATAGGAACTTTCCCCTGTTGTGAACATACACACACACATATATAAAGAGAGGGGTGGGGGGTGGATGTGTACTACATAACCAATTTTAAGTATAGAATTGTGAAAATGGCAAAAACACGTGTCTATTGCTTTAACTGTGATACATAAGGCGCTTATGTAACCACACAACCGTCTACTCTCTCTCTCCCACTACTGCGGTACATACAAGCGCTTAAATAGTTCTTTACTTGAAACTGATCCTGTATTGACCACACTCTTATTATACACACACACACATATATATATTATATCTGTACATATATTATCCTATTTAGTGGCATACTTCAAGAAGTAATGCTTTTTTAAGATTTATTTTGTGGCTATGTAAATTTGAATCAGTTAAGTGTGTGCATCACAGATTGTGCAAACGGAAAGAGAAGAGAAGTTAATTACATTACTTAAAGATTGTCTCCATGAATATGTGCAAGGAAACAAAGATGATTTTATTCGTCACGCTGAAGCTGAAGTATCAAGGCTCTCCAACGCAGGTATATTATAAATCATTTTACTAAAAAAATAATGCCAAGTTATTATATATTTTTAACTGTAAGTTACACCCACCTTTTGTAGCTTACGGTGTGGACATGCTTAACACAATTGGTTATATTTATACTCACCAAGCTGCCAAAGAGCTCGGTAAAAAGGCTATTTATCTCGGTTTACCGTTTATTGCTGAGTGGTTTAGGAACAAAGGTCACTTTATTAAATCACAAGTTACAGCCGCAACAGGTACATCTGGCCTATGTTTATCATATGTTTTTTTATTAATTAGAAAAATCCACTAAAAGACAAAACCCTTAGCTAAGGGTGGGTTGTGTTTTAGTAACAATAATAATAATAATTATTATGCCTATTAGGTAGTTTATATTTTTTATTGTTGCACTTTTCTTGTGCCGGGCATGCGCTTCTTTTGCGCCTTTGATTTCCTAGTCTGGCTTATCACCATTATGTAACTTTATTTTTTTTTTCATTTTTGCGTTACCGTTTGCGATTTTAGGCGCAATCGCTTTAATTCAGCTTCAAGAAGACATGAAACGACAGTTGAGTCAAGAAGGGAAGTACACAGAAGAAGAACTTGAAAAATACATGGAGTCACACAAGAAGATTATGATTGATTCTCTTTGGAAGCTTAATGTTGCAGATATTGAAGCCACGGTTTCTCGTGTCTGTCTGATGGTTGTATCCATTTTCCCTCGTTTTTTTGTTTATATAAATACGCAGATGTTACTCATATCTATATCATTTTGTCTGTTTCAGGTTCTTCAAGATCATACCGTGAAAAAAGAGGAGCTTCGTGCGAGAGCTAAGGGATTGAGGATCCTTGGTCGGATCTTTCAGGTGTTATTATGTGTACATTGTCGTCATGGCAAAATGGATGGGTCGGGTCTTACAAGTTTTACCATTTATAAATAATGCACCGATGGCTGATGTATGAACAATTATTTTGATTTCAGAAGGCAAAACCAGCCGTTAATGGGCATGAAAGTGAACCAATGTTACACTCCGGTATGCATAATCTGAATGTTGAGGATACAGAACATGCTTCAAGAGCTGCAGAATCTGGTCAAAGTTCTCAACCTACCATGGTACCTCAGGTATATTATTCATTTTTTTAACTGTTAAAAACATGTTTTTTTTCTTCTTCCTTCTTTTACATTATAAATTATTGTATTATGTTTTTATTCTAGAGTCCATATGTGGAAGCTCCCCAGTTTCCTGGTGTAGAAAATTATGATTTTCCTATGCCAACAGTACCCCCTGGGGCCCAGAGACCTTAGTGAAGTTGCATGGTTGAATTGGGATGGTATGTCATCATGTGTTTTGTATGTATAATTTTGGTAATGAAGTTGAATTTGCATGTATTTAACTGAACACATAATTTTCATATGATTTTTAATTTATCTATTATAAAAACAAAATGTATTTTCTTTTCCCCCCGGACTATGCCTCATAATAAAGCCATGTACAATTGTACAGTATAATCTGGACAAATAAATATCTAGAGAACCTTAAAAGAATGTTCCTTTAGTGAGATTATTTATTTAGCAAGAAAAGGTTTTTAGTTTTGGAGAAAATCTATTCATTTGACGAGATCATTCATTTACATGGTTATACCGTATGTGTATCAATCGAGATAACAAAGTTCTATTTTTAATAACATTTTTACATTTTAAATGATATTATTATTAGAATAAGCTTTTAAACAATATTTTGAACGCCAAGTTTCATTTAGGTGCTTTTAGAAGCTCTGCTTCTTTTATTGGGTCACCAACCTCAATGATAACTTTTAACTTATGGTAAAGGTTGTTGATATTGAATTTCATTCGGGTCACGGTAAGACTTAAGGAATTGATCACTCTCTCTTCCTCCCCTAATAGCCGTGCCTTCCTTGTACAACCGCTGATGTATCGTCACAGACATATATATTTATATATGACAGAGTTATAAAACTACAGGTTCACCATCTTTCTTGTTAAGAGCTTTGAAACAAGGTAAGATGTCTATAGTGCAGCTTAAATTAATAATATGCCGATTTTCAAATTAAAAAGTTTTATAATGAACTTGAAAGAAGTGAATGAGTCAAAGTTAAGTATGAGGAGTGGGTCTAAGAGCTGATATATTCTTATCTAGACAGCTTGATAAACGGAAACATGGTAGAAAGAGCCCAAACTTTAAATGAATGTAACTTCGACTACGATTGGAGTTATGGGTTTCACGAGCAAGCGACAGTAAGGTCTCGACAAGCTGGATCCATGGCAACCCACAGTTGTGAGGCTCAATTTCTTCATTTAGGGCTCTGATTTCGTCAATCAAGAATTTTCTCTAATTTCGTTGATCTTCCAAACTTTCATTATTTAGCTAATAACGCATAACTCATTTATCAACATGATTTACTGTTTACGTCCTTATTTATGGTATTAGTTTTAATTTATTTATGTAGGTTTGTAATTTGGCAAACCTGCAAAATTTAGAAAATCTCTATAATAGGTCTCTTCATGTATTGCATTTTTCTTTTAGAAATGATTCAACTTTCTTTGAGAGACAATCTTGTTATTTTTATCGTTTCCGCTTTGCATAAATATTCTACATTATCAACATAGGTGGTTAAGACAAACAATGAAGTCGTTTATAACTAAAAGGAAGTGCTAGGCAGCTGCCTAATATTATTTCCTCAGTTTGTATTTGTACAAAATTGTAATTTGGCTGTATCAATGAGTAAGTGCTAGGTAGCTAGCTGCCTGGCACTACTCCCCCAACTTGTATTTATATATATAATAAATTCTAGTTATGAATAATTTAAAATATAGTAATAAGAAAATATGTAATATTTCTATTATAGGGTTATGAGGTGTGGTCATGGCTCAAATGCTCACTACTACCCTTCATGTCAGCGTCATGTCACCCCTCCTTCATCCACCAAACTAATCCATCGCCCTATATGGTGTGGACCATAACCCTCACCAAGCAAAATCCCCTAAGGCTATAGGGTGTGGCCATGACCCTCCACATAGTGTGTGGTCATGACCCAAACTATTATCCCCTTTATTTTTTACTTTATTTTTGTCTTAAAATCATCAAATAGGAGGCCGTGGTAGCCGAGGTTTAATCCATGCAAACCACCGTGATTTAATGAGGGGGTGGTGTAACACATGAATAATGGTTCTATGTGGCAAATAATGACCCACCATACCCCTTAGTCTAATTAATTGAAAAAGGGTCATGATTGCCATGAATTAAACTATGCGAACCACCATGGTTTGCACATAGGGGCGGTGTAGCGGTGGTTCCATGGTCCTACGTGGCAATCCATGACTCAAACCACAATCCCTATACCCCATAGCTAATATATATATATATATATATATATATATATATATATATATATATAAGGGTTAGGGTAAAATGCAAACTTATACGAGTTGTGAGAACTTAGAGAATTCGGCCTTACGAAAAGGTTTTTCAATTTTTTTTTACCAAAAATCCTAAAAAAATTATCAAAAAAACCTAGTTGTTTTCTTTTACAACAGCCGTAATGCTAGTGAGCCGAAAACACCATTTCGATTTATTTTTACAGCTGTCTTTGTAAGATTTTAATCTAGGGGTATGACAAAAATATGGACAAAACTCGCACGGAAAGGCCGAGTTCTTTAAATTCTGACAATTTGTAGGAGTTTTCCATTGATGCGAATCCTATATATACACACATCTATACCTAATAAATCAGGTGATATATGAGATCAAGCTTATCTTTCCCATGTTAGTTTAATAATTAGATTCAAACAAATAAATAAAATCTTTTATCTAAATCATCACTTTGACTTTAATCAAATTGAACCAAATCTAGGCGTGATGTTGTAGAAATCTAAAGATTTGTAAGGATGTTTATCGGATCAAAGAGATGATGAATGTTTTTTTTTTAAAAAGTATGATGTTACATCTAACTTGTAACGTTTTTGGATGTTCTCAACCCTTTTCGGTGTTAACAAGGTGAAGAACAAGAAAGATGGGACAGCTTATTTTACAAAGTCAATAAAAAAAAACTATAAAGTGAGAAAAACCCAAATACAACACGGACAAATGAGTGAAGGACATGAATACGTGATAGGTCTTCTAGGGTTTTGGTGAGAGGACCAAATCTCGTCACCAGTTTAATAATTCATAATATATGTTAAAATGGATTCTATATTCTCTATCGAAGAAAGCTATCTTTTTTTCTTTATTATTAGAAGTTGACGCATCTTTTATTTTATTGGATTGATAAATATTTAGTTATTGGGTGATGCATATAATACTCTTTTAAGTATTTCCAGCTTTAAGTTTATTATCTTTTACTTGTCCTCAAATGTTGTGGCTCAATTTGGTATTTACGACACTTTTGAGCAAATTAGTAACTAGTGGTGAAACCAGAACATTGTTAAATCAGTGGCGAAGCTAGTTTAAAAATTCAGGGGCATCTTAATTTATTTTTTTGGGATCAGGATTATCATTTGTATAAAATCAGATTTTTTTTATTTTTTTACACTATGAAAACGATACGGAGATAGGATTAAGGAGTAACCCATGCTACCTGTTCTAATACACTAGCTTTGCCCTTGCTATTAACTATTAGTATTGCCACTGCTCAACAAACCATGCATATATGATATATCTAACTCCTGCCATTCCTTTCATGTGTACATCCAAATTCGCTTAGATATCTCCTATTACCCACAACTTGAAGCACCATAATATCTACACACAATAAGCAGATTGCAAACTTACACATCCTTATAACTAGGGACGGACCTACCTTAATAGAAGGAGTAGCCTCTATTATCTCTTGGCGCTCCGGCGGTAATGTAAATTTTGGAAAAATTTGACCTTTTTTTGATTTCGTTACTTTTTTTTTATAAAACGTTACCCCTACGAAAATATTCTGGATCCGGGAGTGCTTATAACTATACCAAAAATTACACTATAACTACACCAAAAAATTACACTATTCTCACGATGAGAGTTAAACCCTCATCATTGTAGGAGACAGATATCATTTCAGCACCTTGATTCCGTTGGATTTAATTCGTTTTTTGCTATTCAGAGGAGGGTAGCGGCGCAACTTGTTGCCCATCTACCTGTCATTAGTTAGTAATCATCTCTATTTAATTATGAATGTAAAAATTTGATATTACATTAAAAAAAATTTAAAAACAAAAACACAAACAAAAATGTAAAGTAAACAAACATATCCAAGTTCCAAGATTCTTTAGTTTATTGATAGTCTAATGCAACAGTAATTTAATGCTTCCCATAAAACCTAGTGGACCGTTCACACAATAGTCACGTGAAGTGAAGTGTGGAGGGCTTGTCATGGCAAACATTAAATTCACATGGATGATAACCATCAACCACTCAAACCATAAGGAGGTTAATTGAACATCACCCCAACGATATATACCATCTAATCATTCTCAGAAGATCAAATTGTTTTCTTTTCTTTTCTTTTAAACCGCCGGTCATGGATATCACTACACTTTCTTGTGTTGTTGGAGTAGCATCAATATCAATCTTCTTGTTTTATATATGGAGGATTTCGAATTGGTTATGGTTCAAACCAAAGAAGATCGAGAAGTTTTTAAGAGATCAAGGAATCAAGGGTACCTCGTATAGATTCTTGTATGGAGATCTTAAAGAGACGGTGGAGATGATGAACGAAGCCAAATCTAAACCCATGAATCTTACTCATGATGTCGCACCTCGAGTTTCGCCTTTCTTCTACAAAGCCATCACCACTCTTGGTATGAAACTTTGCTTCTCTTTTTGTTTTGATATCTTTATTTAAGTGAAACTTTTGTGTATTATTGATTTCCAAGGTGTGTAGTTAGTAAAAGTTTTATATGTATATGTAAGTATGTGACTGCATAAAAAATTAGTTTACATAAAATGAAAGTCTTACTAGTAGAGTCCATTCTTTACTAGTTAATAAAATAAAGGTTAAATAATCAGATAGGGCTTTCAGATAAAAGACTAGCGGTGGTTAACGGAGAAGGTGATGGTGGCAGCATCGATGACGGTGGTGAGTGGCGATTGGAGAGAGTTAGAGAGAGAGAGAGAGAGTCATGCTTGTGGGACGGATGATTCTATGTGTTACTTGGTAACAAAAAAAATGAATATATATATATATATATATATATAGTACAGTGTGAGATTTGATGGGAGCATACAGGGAATTAGGGAATCATGCATTTAATATTTATATATATTATAAAAATTTTAATTTAAAATGCTAAAAGTTATTGTTTTTTTTTTAATTTTTAAAGCTTTTGCATATAAAGATTTATAGAAATTATTTAAAAAAAAATATTTGTAAAAAAATTAATTTTTTTTTACCTTTTTAACTGTTTTTAAACATATATTTATTTTTTATTATTTTAGTTTTTGAATTTTTCTTATTAAAAAAATCTTTTACATGTATTTACATGCAATAGCTTTGAAAAAAAAATGGAAAAGAATAATTTTTAAAATGTTAAATGCCTAGTTTCCCGGTTACTTATTTTTTTTAGTGTTCCGCATTGAACCCAACCCTATGTGTGTGTATATATTAATGAATTAAAAAATAAAATAATTCGAGTGCAATGAGAAAGTTAACGAACTAAGCGGAGCTGAGCCAGGACTAGCTCAAGCTTGACTCATTTACATACTGCTAATTTTGAGTGAGCTTTGAGCAATAGTCTATTTGAACATCTTTGTCTTAGGATGCAACTCTTTTGTTACCAGTGATTATAAGAGTGACATCAATTCATTGTTATCATGGAAATACAATTTAGTTAAATGCACATTAACTACACACATATGCTATGGATTAATCTATACTCTTTAGACAAAGGGTATCTATAATTTATGTTTATTGGGTATTATGGTTTTTGGGCTTTTGTGTTGATTATATAGGTAAGACTTGTTTTACATGGATGGGAACAAGACCTGTGGTACACATATCTGAACCTGCTATGATACGAGAAGTGTTGGCTAATTATATTACATATCAAAAGCAAAGGGGTGGTAATCCATTAACAAAGTTGCTAGTTAGAGGATTAGTAGATCTTGAGGGAGAACAATGGCTTAAACATAGAAAACTCCTTAATCCTGCATTCCACATGGAGAAGCTCAAGGTTACTTTCATACAATTCATTTTACAACATCATTTACCCTTAATTTATTATGCCCTAAAAACCATTATATGGATGTCCATAACTCTTTTGCAGCATATGATACCAGCCTTTTATGTGAGCTGCAGTGAGATGATCAGCAAATGGGAGGAACTTTTAACCCAAGAAAGCTCATGTGAAGTGGATGTGTGGCCTGATCTTCAAACTTTTTCAAGTGATGTAATTTCACGTACAGCTTTTGGTAGCAGTTTTGAGGAAGGAAGAAAGATATTTGAACTTCAAAGAGAACAAGCAAGGCTAGTTATAAAGGCTGCAAATTCAGTTTACATTCCCGGATCAAGGTAAGTTAGTTTTGATATATTAATTTCCATATCTATTGGAAGCGTAAATCGGTATCACTATAATTTTGTGCTAATAAAGTACGATCCTATAGATTCATGCCAACAAAAAACAATAAACAGATGAAGGAGATTGACCGACAAGTGAGGGATTCTATAAAGAGCATAATCAATAAACGAGTTGTTGCGATGAAAGCCGGGGATGCTAGCCATGATGACCTTTTGGGCATACTTCTTGATTCAAATCACAAAGAAATTAAACAGAAAGGGAATAGCAATTTTGGATTAAGCATTGACGACGTTATTGAAGAATGCAAACTTTTCTACTTTGCGGGGCAAGAGACCACAGGAAATATGCTTGTTTGGACTATGATTTTATTAGGTCAACATTCGGAATGGCAGACACGTGCTAGAGAGGAAGTTTTAGATGTCTTCGGAGATAAAAAACCAGATATCGATGGTTTGAGTCATCTGAAAGTTGTAAGTTTTCCTACTTCTAAAACTAGATATTTATGACTTCTGAATATTTTGATATTAGAATTTCTTTTGTATCTCATTTTGTAGATGAACATTATCTTCAATGAGGTTCTCAGACTATATCCGCCTGGCATATTACTTCGACGACTAATACATGATGAGTCCAAGCTAGGTAACTTAACCTTACCGGCAGGAACCCTTATCCAAATAAACGCAATGAGTTTGCATCATGACAAAGATACGTGGGGAGAAGATGTTAACGAGTTTAAGCCTCAAAGATTTTCCGAAGGTGTTTCAAAGGTTACCAAGGGACAAGTTGCTTACATTCCATTTGGTGGTGGCCCACGTATCTGCATTGGCCAGAATTTTGCTTTACTGGAAGCGAAAATGGCTCTCGCAATGATTCTGCAACGCTTTACTTTTGAGCTATCTCCATCCTACTCGCACGCTCCACACGGAATGCCTACTCTACAGCCTCAATTTGGGGCTCACTTGATTATACGCAAACTTTAAACCGTCTATCACCTATATTATACTTAACTTTAAAATATATATGTTTCGTCATATATAAACAGTTGTACTCCATATATTTCATATCATTTGTAACTAGTTCTATACCTGTCCGGTGGACAGGCATATTAATGGTATAATAAAATTAGTATTTTATTGTCTGTATTATAAAAAAACATTATTTGTTTAAAACAAAAAAAATGTGTACAATTTTTAATCGAAAGTGTTTTGTATGTTATGCCTTAAAAACATAGCAAAGCAAGGTTATTAACAATTTCAATATGCATCAAGTTTTTAAATTAACCACTGACTACTAAAACATAAAAACATAGACAGGAATGTTAACGGACAATGTTAGTAACAATCATGTAAGCTAAATAACAACCATTTGTTAAAGTATCATGAAACACACATGTACTCTACGAAGTAATTTTTTTTGGCTTCCGAAGTGATTTTCTAGGCCTTAGTCTCTCATGGGAGTCAGTTGCGACACTTTCATTAGTCGATGAGGTGGGAATGCTGGCATCATCAGTATTCACCTCGCGTGTAGAGGTAGCAGAATTTAGTTCATCATCAGTAGACACAATAACCTGCATTTATCACAAAAACATTAGAATGAAAAAAAATCAATAATACAGTCGTTGGCAAAACTTCACAAAATATACCGTTGATATCGTCGTAATAGACGAGACTAATGAAACTCGTGGTCCCCATAACGCTTCCTCTGCCATTTCCTACTCATCAGTTGTGATCCTTGCTATAAACGCAACATCGTTAGCTTCAATATCTTCGGTAGTCTCTTCTGTAGGACGTGTACTTGTACCAACAGTAGATGTAATATTATCTTCGGTTACCAATGTTAAATTCTCACCAATGTATTTTGACGTTGTAAAGAGTTGAAAACAGTGAGGTGCCACATTATATCTATCGACCTTAATCCTAAAAATGACACTTCTAGCACATAAAGCGTCAAGCAAATAATACTGAGCCCAAAAAGGATCATCAACACCCTATACAAAACACATAAATATTAATATATTAGTATTAATATTTGTATGCACAAACACACACATGAGCAAATAAAAATAGAGACATGCAAGAAAGCGCGCACACACACAATAAATAACACACATATATATTATATACACACACATACACATATACTTAGGTATACATATATGCATATATAATCAAATGTTTGAATTAAATCTTAATAGTTAACCTCTGATAAACTCCTAACAACCAACTCTTCTGTGGTTATGTCAAGAAGAGCAACAGAACACATGTCATCTTAGCACCATTATCAAGCACACGAACACCCATTTGTAACTGTGCAAACATCATTGTCAGAATGTTAGCAATACAAAAAAAATAAGGAGAGTAACGTATAAAAACTTACGCCTGGTGGCAACATCTTTTTTACATGCTGGATAATAATAAGCAGCATCAACGAATTGGGTCTTCTTACGACACATAGAGCATCTAATATATTTCAAGTCGTTCGTAAAATCAATATCAGTTATTGCTGCAGCGATAGTATACATTGTGCCCTACAATTAAAAAAATTAAAAATCCAAGAAACGAATTACAAAAACAATTATTTGAATATATAGTTATAAAATGAATACCTCGGGAACCTCCTCTTCACGTAAATAGCGATAAACATCAGAAACACTATTGACATGAAAGCCTTGTTTCATTGTACGTTTGATTTGAACAAAACAGGCACCGGCAACCTAAAAAGGCATCATGTAAGTTTGGTCACAACATAATTAGTTTTTTGAGTCATAAATGAGCATTAAGGTAATGAAGACTATACATATTCTTGAAGACGTCACAAATTGGAAGTGGCAGGTTAATATATAAATGAGAAGAGATTGTTGATGTCAAGCATGGAGAACCTAGTAGAATAACAAACATACTACATGAAGTATGCATATAAGAAAAAAACTATATACGCGTATTTTATTTTGTTAGATCAACATACCTTCAAACAATCTAACCTTACAAGAGGTCAAAACGATGAATACTGTATTAGCGGCATGACGCCTCATATCCTCGTCACTATACTTAAGTGTGAGTTTGCCCCATAAAGAAACGGTGAGATCCTTGCCACTATATATTATTAAAACATAACCAGGGAGAATATGAGAAACCATACATCAGTGGTACATACATGAATAAATGTGTAAAGAACTTACAATTCATCACATAGAACGATTTGTCGTACTTCCCGGTTACATGATTGCACTTCTTCCAACCCATTGTCAACATAACCCCACTCGCGGAGAACACCGATCACATCTACTTATAAAGCATATTTAGATACAACTATGTAAAGTGAAGAAAAAACGCAGGTAAATTACATGTTAGATATGTGTCGTTGTAAGCACGTGATCTAAGGACATTGAATGGAGTCAGCTCAAAAATATAACGTCTAAATGAACACGGTTGCACCATGGAAGGACTAATCAACGTATTTCTTGTAAACTCAACATGGCAATCCCGTCGCAATGGCCGATACCCCTTATTATATGCTTTAACAACAAATCGATGCAACCGATATACACAACCCTCATCCAAACGCTTACTAAAAAGATGCACCAGATGATAAGGAATTCTTGCATGAATTGAGCAATCCTGAAAGAAAACAGCTTGCATTATCTAAAAAAAATTGGTTTGATGTATTTACATGACAATGAAAATGTTCACTTACACGCTCATCTGAAAGAATGAGATCAAATGACAAAAATGTGATTTGTTTTAGGATTGTACGATGTCCAAGAACGTGAGACCATTACAGTGACTTGCCACCTGTCAGTAACATCAGGCATCAACTTTGAAATGTAACAGTAGCCCATTTATAGACGATGTGAACCTAAAACATGTGACAACAACAAATGGCTTTGATAAGTCTATAATTATAACAACTAAGTACTTGTAATAAAAGATAAAGATTTTTTTAAACATATAAATTTAGCACACAACAGAATATTTTACAACATTTGGAATAGTGCATTATGCAAAGACTTAAATAATAGATGTTCACAAAAAAATGAATGTAATTTGGTACCTTTTTCGAAATGTGAGTATTAGGAATGTCGTGTTTTCAATGAAGACCAATATTCAAAAAGTTACTCACACCGACTCATCGCTTGACATGAGAGGTAAGTTGTAAAATACTTCTTTATACACAACATTCCTTGTTAGATTGTTAGCGCACTCGCCATTATTGTCAGTATAAAAGCGCAGTCCATCACGAGATGTAACTCGAGAGGCAACAACATTAAGTTGGCCATGTGTAAATACGGGTTTTACCAAGTAAGCACAAACATGATTGAATGTTTGCCCTTGACTTTTATTAATAGTCATGGCAAAGCAAAGTTTAAAAGAAAATTGCCTTCTCCTAAGATGAAAAGGCCAACATGTTTCGGTTGGAGTCATATCGATTCTTCTAATAAAAGCTTTTTATCCAACATGCGTACCCGTAATAATAATTGCCTCAATAATACGACGACTTACTTGACTAACCACCAACCGGGTACAATTACAGAATCCTTTTTTTCAAATTCAAGTTACGTAGTAAGATGATTGGTGCACCAACCTTTAACTTTAGTACATGATTCGGAATACCGGAAAATTGCAAAGTGTTAAGAAACTCGATCGGATACATAGCCTGAATTTCCTCAAAGTTATTCGTACTTGGACAAATGGCATCAGCACTTAACAACTGGTGAATCCCGCCTGGCAACTTATCAAGAACATGTAGATTGATCTTATCCACCTCATCGTTAATAGAAGACAAAATACAACGCTCTTGTAGGTAGTCAATATCATTAAATTTTTGCAATATGTCAGGGAAAGTATTAAATACTACTTCTTCCATCAGATTATTTGAAATGAGGATCAAAAGATCATGAGGTATACGAATCCAAGTGCTCTCATCTTCCCCGTCAACAGAAACTGTACGAAGATGACCGGCCCCCATATCTAAAATTCATTTTGAATTGTTGTTGTTGTTGTATTAGAGCATCACTACTAACACTTGGATGTCGCAAGCACATATTGATTGTTACACAAAACACCTTACACGCACCCCATATAATTGACGACTTATTTACAGATGAAGCGACAATCTCACTACGTGTAGCATGCGGAATTACCGGAAGAATTTGTCGAGAATCACCTCCAAGAACCACACATTTACCGCCAAAACTCGACGATCTACATCATGGGTATGATGCCGACAAATATCTCTAAAAGTGCGGTCAACAGCTTCAAACGCATACCGGTGTTGTAACGGTGCCTCAACCCATATGATAAGTGTAGCATCATTAATAAGCTTGGCTAAATCCGACTCAACATCTATCAAGCAGCAAGAATCCTTATCAATATCAAGGAATTTTAAATCGAGAGTGCGCGGTTCGACCACCTGGTAGTAAAAGAGAAGCAATCCTAGAAGAGGCAACAGACAATACGATCATGCGACGTGCACGAATGCAGGAAATGAGTGTCTTCCATAAATATGTTTTCCCTGTCCCTCCACTTCCGAAAAACAAAGACAACGCCACCTGTCCCACTATTGACAGAATCAACTACATAATCAAATACCTCCTTCTGTTGTGCATTCAATCCATGAAGTAGACTAGAGAAAATTGTTTCTTCTTCTTGCATGTCGTATGTAAGCTCAGCTGCCATCAATCGATTAACAACTCTATTTGTTAAACGAACTTGAGGTAGATTAGGAAAGTCAGCAAGACATTTACCATGACCAACTAAAATTTGTCAATCTCAATTAAAGTGTCGTTGCAAATTTTCATGTCCGTGAATACTATATTATCATTACCCAGTACTGTACGACGCTTGTAAGGAATATATTCTGATAAGTAAGGTAAGCAATCCTAAAAAAAATTGTCGTTGATCGCTAACAGTACAAAACAACAGAATTGAGACGAACAAATCACGAAGTTGATCCCCGTATTGCCACTGGTAAGCTTCACGTATTGAATCAAGTCACTCAACATCATCTCCTAATAAGCCAAACGCCTTGCAATCAGACATATAAGTCGAATGCTCAACACCATCAACGGTACGGATTTCTTTAAAGCTTAATGGTCCACGTACAACATTTAATAACATACGTAGGTAATATTTCTCAGTCATAGAAGGACTCACATAATAAATGCGACCAATACACTTCCCCCTATGTCGTGGCATCCATTTCTTGTCTTTTTCATGCCATGTAAAATGTGTTGGAAACTCCGCGTATGTGAATGAACGAACCCATGGGAACTTCTCATTTGCACAAATCCATTCAGTAAACTTTGACATCACAGCCGTAGGACGTTGTGCAACATCCTCAAGCTGGTCATTATCACGAAAATAGACTCTTTGACATCCTTCTTCATGAAAAGGTAATCGTTCAACAGGAATGTTGCGGTACCTCATATCAAACTGAAAGAGCTTCCAACACGCTTCAGAGGAGGAAATATATCGATAATTTATGTATTCCTCGATCTTGTTTTCATTATGTAATAAGGATTCAAATGATGTTCTACTTTGACCACCTTCCAAAACCGCAGTTACACGATCAAGGCCTTTATTTATGTAACCAAAAAGGTATTTGACTAACATACCTTGATGACACCACTCAACATTAATGTGGCAACCATATTTTACCAACAGGTCACGATTATAAGGGACTACAAACCGATTATCAAGCTTAATATCTTGAGATCCAACTTTAACCACTCTTGAATTGTTAGGCCTTTTATAACATGGCCATCCATCATTTCTGATGAATGTTTGGTCACAATAATTCTTTGGGTACCCTTTATCACATATACCATTATGCATACGAGAACCAAAAGGATTAAGCGCACCACATGGTCCGTGCATCATTTGTTTACAAACAACATCAAAGGCCACTGGGTAATCCAATTCTCAGGGAAGCTCAGCAGAAATGTATTTATCAATATGTTGTACTGTACTACTCTTATCTTCGGGTTGTAGGAGAAGCAAAATGTGACAATGCGAAAGTCCTCGTTTCTGAAACTCAATTTGGTATATAACTATAAAAACACACACACAAAAATCTTACATTTAGGAAAGGAATATTGACTAAATTTGACGTATATAAATTTCAAATGGCAGTAACGAACCTGCTTTTGCTCGACCGAAAATATTCCTTTTCTGTATGTCCCTAATAAGTTCATCGAGTTTTATTTAAAAACATGTGAAACAATGTCAGGTCGATCGGATGGTGCCATGCCAGGTGTTGTTGCATTAATGTGTCGCGTAATTTCTAGCCATTTTGGGTTGCATGTCATGGTGATGAATAGATCTGGAGCCCCGGCCCACTGACAAACTGGCATAGTATCTTGATATTGTTGGATCATGTATCTAGGCCCACCAGTGATGTCGCTGGTAGGATTACACGTCGCCCAATTTACTCACAAGTTGATTCACCTTCAGCAACACGATCACATATACCGCTATACAAATCCGAACGGATGGTATTTTGGTTTCTTCTATACCAGTTTAAATCATTTTCAAGCACTTGAGCATAAGCATCCACTACATATGTCAGAAACAAACGACCACCTTTGTGCAATGTCTTAGCCTCATACCTCCTAACATGTAAACGGTAACCGTAGAATTCTCTTGACGAAACAGTTTTTTCGCCTACTTGTCTCCATTGTATCACTTAGAGGAATATAGAGATGGAACCCATCTTCTCCATATGGAAATAGAAAAGGATACTGCAGTGGCATAAAACTTAGGTTCAGTTCGGATATACGCTTTGCAATGCAGCCTGCATGTTCTTCGACAATAATATCACGTGAGTCTGTGGGATTTTCATCACCTGGGATCAATGCAGCTACTTCGCAAGCAGTAGGCAAGCCATATTGTCTTTGTCCTCTGTTTCATGTGCTAATCGGACGAAGTCTTAGAGGTTGCATTGATGCATCATTAAACCTTTCCCTTGCCATCCTAAACGCTTGTACTAATGCATTACACTCATCAAGCATCTACAACAGCTCACTCACTAAGGTACGAAGTACTGCTTGGTCAGAATTTGCCGAAATACAATTTCGTAAAGCAAAAAAACGATTGTCAATCTCATTTTCCGTGTCATAAATATACAATTGTGCGAATCTAGGACGAGAATCGGGATGTGTGGGTAACAAAGTCCCAATTCTATGGTGGTTGTGTCCATTTAAACGATAGGTATAAGGCCCACGTCCATCATTTAATTCCATAGATATTTTCCCACCAGTCGAGGTAAATGAAAAAAAAACGAATTTAGAAGCTTGATATTTTCTCTAAACACCCTAACCGTGGTTCACCATTGTAATCAAGAAGGCTACACAAAGGTTCAGGAGGATGTCGCATGAGTGGTAATTTGACATTTCCTTTTCCACATCATAATTAAAAACATGGAATTGGTGGAGACAGAGATTTAATAGTTCGTTCCTCATACCAAACCATAGCTCCACAATGCACACATATATGGTCTGCATTTCCGCAACCCCAGTACGATCGAATTTGTCATATAAAAGAGTCAAGAGTAATAAACAATCTCAATCTCATGTTACGTTTCATATATAAAATATGGTGTGCAATGACATGATACGTACGTGGTCTATTCTCATCTTGATGGTCGTATCAAGAACGAAACAAAAAGCGGATATAGTCGAATGGTAAAATTTCTCTTTGCCAAGGAGAAGACGCGGGTTCGATTCCCGCTATCCGCCCAAAATCAAAATGAAGTCATTTATTTCATATCTAAAATTCTAAATTAAAATGCTAAAGGATTTGGTATAGTTAGTCGTCATATTCTATCCTTCCCCTCTTTGCCTTCTACCCCTACCCCAAAAGAAAAAGTGTTAACCAATTACTAGTTACCAGAGTAAAACATACAATTTTTTTGATAAAAAGTATTGCGGAGACAGGATTTGAACCCGTGACCTCAAGGTTATGAGCCTTGCGAGCTACCAAACTGCTCTACCCCGCGCCGAAGAGAATAACTGAAAACTAATATACAAGCAAGGATTGAATGCGCCCCTCTACCATATCTGTACAAATAGAATAGCCTATTTATACAGAATGGTAAAGAGGCCGTCATGATCAGGAAGTCACATTTTGTTGAGGAGGATGTATTCGTGTAGATGGCTGCAAAACCGTAGAAGTTACGGAAGATTGTACAAGTGAATTTGTGGTACTAAAATAATGTACCACATTTCTGTTGGTACTATCATCTGCACATGAATGAAAAGTAACTTGAGGGGGATTTCAATGCAAAAGGTTTACATGTTTATTATCATGCAAACCCCAATTACTATAAAATGAAGGTCAGAAGTAAAGCCCACCGTAGCGACGTTGTTTTGTAGCTATAACCACAGGGGTCGGATTGGGAGGTCGTCCACATAATCTAGGACGACCCCTACAACACCTTGGCTTCTCCACGAGCAAATGAAGTTGTAACGTGAGAAGGTGTTGGTGAGACTATCTCAGAACCACTAGACATAGGATGATCTCCATCAACACCGTCCATTACAAAACTCTACTTTGGAGAAATAATCACAAGAATTAGTTATAATGTGAAGAATAGCTAGGATTAATTAACAACTATGTTCTATGCCCGTACGGTGGATGGGATATTTTATTTTCTCATAATGAGATTATTATTTTTTATTCAAAACATAAGGATTATCAAATGTGTGAAATGTTTTATAAAAACAAATCATAATTTTAATCAATGTTATAAAAAATAAATGTAAAATATAGAAGCAAGCAGAACCATAAGAAATATTAGTCTTTCATGTTTAGATATAAATGTTATGTTTTAGAAACAATAAAACATCATATGAAATATTAGTCTTTCAGTCTTTCATGTTATATATAAACGTTATTACTCATTTAAAAAACAATAAAACATCATATATACAACATGTTTACAATATATTTGCTTTTAGTTTATTAAAAAAAACAAAACATCATATATAAAATGGGTCAAGAAATGTTCAGATGGTACATAGACCACCCAATTTAACAAATGGATCACATATAACCACTTCTATAACATAACCCTAACACACACTTGCACGTCCCCTTTTCCCTTTTCCCCTTTCACCTTTCTCGATGAAAGTAACATTGTTCATCTAATCGGATCCAGTTCGTTCTTTAAAAATGGTCCATATGATCCCATTTTCAGTCATGTCTGTAAGGCTTCCGTCACCGCCTCCTCCGCCATGCCGAACGACGATGGAGCTAAACCGCTGAAGTTTTTGGGTGTTGAGGTTTTGACCTTGAAAAAGATTGTACCTTTAGGGTTGATGTTTTTTTGTATTCTTTTTAATTACACAATCTTAGGGATACTAAAGATATGTTGGTTGTAACAACTAAGGGGTCAAGTGCTGAAATTATACCCTTTCTGAAAACTTGGGTGAATTTGCCTATGGCAATTGGGTTTATGCTTTTGTATACAAAGTTGATGTAACACCCTGTAAAATCGTGTCCAATAGTATAGTGAGACGTGTTGTGTTTTAAATATAGTATGTTAAAACACCAATAAGGACTAAAGGCGTCAACATGCTCAAATAGAGCCTCTGAGTGACGGTCTGATGTCAACAAGCAATAAACAACAACCTCTGAGTGACTGATATGTTAACATGCTTAAATCATTAGCCTCTGAGTGACTGATATGTCAAAATGCTTGAAATTTGGCCTCTGAGTGACTGATATGTCAACATTCCAGCCTCTGAGTGACATTGGAATCAACATGCTTATAAGAAGCCTCTGAGTGATCCCTTACGAAGTCCTAACTCTCATATGTGCCAAATGTTGGACGAGAGGGTTCAGTTTTGTAAATATTTGAAAGTTGGATAATGGAGGGATTAAAAGTGTCAACATGTTAATTCTTACCTCTGAGTGACCTTTTAACGAACCGAGAGCTCGACAATGTCCGGGCATAATCCCAGGTATGTCAGTATTGGTTACGGAGGGCCAAAAGTGCCAAAAAGGTGTCTAAAAAGGTTTTTAGAAGCTTTAATAAGTTAAAGGGTTAAAAGTGTCAAACTTTGAAACTGGCCAAGGGGCGGTCGCGGGCCGCGAGAGACAAGGCCTGGGTCTCTCACGGGGCGCGAGAACAGGTCTGCTGCAGAAAGTTTGTTTGGCTGCCAAGCAAAGCTCCAAAAAAAACCATTTACTGGAAACCATGGCTTCCTAAACTGCTATGGCACGTTTTGGGACACTTGTAAGCTTCCTCTTACACCCCTAAACACCTAGCTTCACCTCCTTTGAGCTCTCCAACTATAAATAGGTGCTTAAGTTCACCATTCCAACTTGCACCTTTCTCATTTATTCACTCTTCTCCCTTCTCTGGAAGTTCCTAGCTGAAAGGAGCATCCAACTTAGTTCTCTTGCATTCTAGGAACCTCTTGTAAGTGTTCCTTGCTCTTGCATTTTTGTTTATAGGTTTTTATAGCCAAAAGTCAAGCGTTTTACGGAAAACGCTTTGACTTTCGGTTAAGACCATTATGGTCCAGGCATTGTTCGAAATGAACATGGCTAAGTGATCGTAATAAGGTAGGTGTTAATCCCTATAAAGGGCACCTCCTGAAGATCACGTTTGCTAGACCAATTGACGGGTCAAAGTTAAGTTATTAAAAAGTCAAATAGGCCATTTTTCGGAAAAATCATAAATATGTTATGTAACCTGTTTTGACACTTAAACAAGTTGGTAATAATTATTAGAACATGTATGAACATGTTCGGCTCGTCAATTTCAGTTATAGGGTCGGTTCGCAACCGAAAGTCGCAAAGTTTGACTTCTGCTTTGACTTTCGATTCTGACCCGATTTAGATTAATTACCTACTGATCTAAAGTTGCATTATGATCATAATATAATGTACCCTCTGAGGTTATATTACATGTTCATAATCAGAATCCAAGTTTATGCACAAGTTCCATAATTATGTCATCTTTGACCAAAATGCCCTTTTTGTATAAAACAAGGTTTTAAATGGTAATGAACTTGAAAATGAGTTTTCTACTGATGTAATATTATAAGTAGGATTATTTGGGATCTTAAACCAAGTTATAAACTGAGTTTTCAAACAGTTCCTTAAACTATGTCGATAAATGACGATTTTAACCCTTGTGGCCTATAAAGTAATTTTAACCAAATCTTTTCAAGATAAATCATTTACCTACTGATATGTTATATCGCTTACGACATAAGCGCCGTTTCAACGCATAGTATGGTTTTAAACCATATTATTGACCAAGACTTGATACCTACTGTTTTAAAACTTATTTTAAACATATTTACAGTAGGTACATGTTATAAACTCAGAATCCCAAATAATTTATAAACTATGTGTAAAATGACCAAAATGCCCCTTCGGTGCATAGTTTGGTCATAAAAGATAAAATACACACATAATTGATATCCTACTGATATTATATCATAAATAAAGTATATTTCCAGAATACTTATAATTATAACATTAAATTATATTCAAGTTCCTTTTATACGGTATATAATTACCGGAATGCCCTTATGAGGCATAGTTTCGTTTTAAAAACCTTAACGGGTATATAAGTTGATATCCTACTGATATCTTAACTTATTTAAAATATAATGACATATAGAACTTATCCATGACTTATCCGGTTACCCGATATCGCTAGTATGCGCTCGGTTAAGTATATGTAACTAGTTTACAAAAATCAACCGAAACGGGTTTAACCTTGTCATTTAAGTTTCAAAATCCATAATGTTTATAGTTTACCCATATTATACAAGTCAAGGTACTTGTCGGGATTAAACTACATTCTATCCGATCATCGTTTAATCAAGCGTTATACGTAATGATCATGTACACTATTCGGTTTATAAGACCGTTAGTATTTAATTGGCTAGCTTATGCCATAATCCAGAATAGAGCCTTGCTGGTAAATGCTATCTGCACATTAGTACTTTTGTATACGGCTGAGTTATTGAAATTTGAAAGAAGACTAGCTCATGTAAATACTCTCGACCTATTTCCCCTATACGGGCTTGGGTTACGGTAAATTATTGCCGCTTGGTCCAAAATGGGGTCAATCGAATGCCCGTTTGTGGCTAGTAAACCCTATATTTCGTTATAATCAGTTTTGTTTGATAACTTAAACAACAGGGGTTAAATTACCGTGTCCTGGATATCCTCAGCTCAATACATTAGTTGTCGGCCACGACCTTAGCACAGGGTGTAGGTATACACCTTTTGATGCTCATATGCAATATTCCCAAGATGTTAGGGATGACTCCTTCGTGAGTCCTAAGTGGTGTGTATTTAATCATGTCTCGGTTTCTGTCCCTGGCCCTGTATGTATTGACAAACATGTGAATCTGATACAAGGTTGTAAATCCAACTTTCTCAAGTTAATAAAAGATTTTGTGTCGTTTGCACTTAAAAATAATTTTAATGTTTTCAAAATGAGTCAGTTGGGTGTATTTACCAGCGTAAGCTGACGTATCGTCCAAAGGCTAAACTGCATGTACAATACGAAATAGGCCGGAAGCTGCTCGGTAGTGAATAAGAGGATCTTGCAAATCCTTAGATCTGCCTAAAGTCTGTTTTGTATTCTTTGTTGTACATTTTACGATCCGCCTGTGGATCTTCTATTACGAGCCTGTATATTATTTTACTTTATTTCTAAACATTCGGTTTGTAATAGTAATTTTACTCCAAGACTTCCGCTGTGCCATGTTTAATTGACAATGATGTTATCAACTTACGTCACGATACTCCCCACTCGGGCCCACCGGTGTTTGGATTTCGGGTTGAAAATACGGGGTGTGACAGTTGTCTAATGTGTTGTCAAAGCAGGCTCCTTTTTACACTGTAATGCTTCCATTTATTGCTTTCTTTGGGGCTTTTGGGTGTGTGTTTTATCCCCTTAGTGGTTACTTTCACCCAACAACTCTTGCTGATAGGCTTCTTGAGTTTTGGGCCCTCGGTTTCTTGGACCGCTTGCGATTTTGAGGATATGGAGTTTTTGTTTGTTTTATGTGATGGCTGAGCTTTGGGGCAGTGTGGTGGTTTCAGTTCTGTTTTGGGGCTTTGCAAATCAGGTATTGAATCTATTTTTGTTTGAGTAACTTTATATTGTTTTGTTGACTAGGTTTATGAGTATTAAGTTGTGATAGATTGATAGTTTCTTGATTGTTGTTATTGGGTCATATCTTGATTGGAGATCATTATTTACTTTGTTGCAAATACTTTATGTTTGAAATTACAATTGAAGCTTGGATCATATCTTAAGCAAACTAAAAGAAAAACAACAGTTTGAGGAATATATTGTACTTCTAGATGGATATAATAGGTAGACAATGAGTTGTTTAGGGCTAAATGCATAAAGATATAACTTTTTTGTTCAAATTTGTATTCTGATTGATAAAATAGCTTATCTTCTTGAAAGATACAAATCTATTTTTTCTGTATTTGGTAAATAATAATGGAAAATATGCTGAAATTTCTTACATTAAGTAATGACTTTCTAAAATTTTATGCCTTTTAGGAGAAAGAAAACATTATATTACTCAAAATAGAAGTTATTGTTTTGGGCCTAAAAGTGGCCCAAAGCTGTAGCTCCAGCCCGTTAAAATTAATCGGTTGTTTGAAGTTTGTCTATTTTTTCTATGTGCTATCGTACTTATTCTGTTTCATAGTCCCATATATGAATCAGTCAGTTATATTAGTTAAACATACAAGTTTTAGTAGTGTCAATATTTGATTTACATTACTTTGTTCGTAAGTCAAGATCATACATGAAACAACAATTTTGGCGTTCAAATCATAAAAAAATACATGTTTACCCTTTCGTTGAGGCTTATGCATTTGCTTTACGACATTTTTACCCTCGTGAAACGCAGATAACTACTGTAGAGGAAGCCAAGAAATTCTATCCTCTATTTGGTCTGAGGGCAAATGTTGCTCTGATCTTCTCGGGCCGTATGGTGAAATATTTTTCAAACATGAGAAAACATTTGGGCCCCAGGGTCTATGGATGGGCCATTTCGTTAAAATATATGATGAGCATTGTTGAGTTTAGCTATGAACTTTAAAGTACTTGCTCGAGTGTATTCTTTTTAGAATTTAATTTATGTTTAGTTTTTTGGTGCATAAACTTATCTTTTAGTGGACTTTCGCTATTGATAACTGATTAGGCTTGTAAAGGAATTGAGATAATGGAAGTTCACTAGAATCTTTTGGCAGGGTATGTGTTTTAAGTGTGCATTTATGGTTTTCAAAAAAAAGTAAAGATACCAATGTTTAAAAACAAAAATCATTACTTTTACTTTTAGATCTTTATTTAATGGAAGTATTTTTTTTATATTCAGGTGATAAGCAAATGGGCTGGATAATGCATTCTGGGTACTACTAAGTGAATGGGCTGGATTTGACTCTGTAAAAGGATTGGTCTATCAAGCCAGGTATGAACCTTTCATTTGTTATTTATTTATAATTTGATTTGTATTTTGTTTACAGGTCTAAAAGGTTGGATTGAGCCTAAAACCATTTTAAAATTGAACCAAAAATTTGTTTTCTCATTAGAGTCTTATGGTGTAGTATTATTTAACAAAGTAGGATTTTTCATAAACATTTTTATTTATTAGGATTATTTAAGATAATTATTGAGCTTTCAAGAAGTATGATTTTTTTATAATCATATACAAATAAGTATTAACATACCTAATGGCAGGTTGCTAAAATAATTAATGTTAATGTCTATGAAGGTTAAAACAAAAATGAATAAAAAAGGGATAGTACCTTAAAACTTGAAAGAGAATAGGCTGAGAATCCTACAGAGCTTCAAATCCGTATAATTCTTCCAACATATCTAAAAAACATTACACACAATAAACAAAAGAAGTGTTATATAAAATGGTAGTCGTTAATTACACAACATATATCTCATTATATATCTCTAAACACGCAAAGGTTAAGTGCAAAGCGACACTAGGCGCAAAGAGCTGCGCCTTGTGTGACATAAGGCGAGCTCTGCACAAAAAGCGCACAAAAAGCGAGATTTTTTAGAAAAAAATCCCACTGAGGTGCACGCTTTTTGTACAAAAGGTGTTTTTGTGCTTTAAAGTATTACACATGTAGCTAAAATGGTTGTACATTAAGTGATTTATACATTAAATCATATATAAACCTTATTTATCACTATATTTTGGATAAGAGATGCTAAAAGTCTATAGGATATATATGACAAAATATATATAAACACTTTGCGTCTCACGTACGAAAAGCCTGCCGCTTTTGCGATTTGCATTTCGCGCTTTGATTTTAGACCTTGTCGCTTTTGTGCACTTCACACTTTTTTAAACCAAGCTTCGGGTTCATATTTTTCAATGTTAACTACTGGTGCATAGTTTGAAAAGTGAAACAAATCAGTTGCAATATTACAAAACTTACGATGGGTTGCTGCTTCTTTTTGATGATAAGCTTCATGACAACATTTGCAGGTTTTGATAGCAGAAAGGAATGGCCTTATTTGGGTGTGTCCAAGAGAGAAGGTAATTTTTTTTAACCTCTATTAAGCTTTATATAAATGTTTACATGCAGCAAAATGTTACCACGTGCCCCACGTTGAATAACTGCCTGTGACAGCTTCCATTTTTTTGGAGATTTTTTAATTGGTTGGGAGGGAAATTAAATATTTTAAAATGGCGTCTTTACGAAAATTAGTATTTGTTATTTCTAATAGCTAAATGCACTTACATATCTTTTTTTATATAAAATGGTAATCGTTAATTACACAACGTATCTCGAAAACTATAAATTAGATTGAAACGATGATTATTTTTTTATTAATATATTTCATACAACAGTATTATTACATTTTAAAAATAATTATATATGTATTACAAAAGTCTTGTTTTAGTTGTAAACCAAAGCATTATTATTAATTTTTTTTATAAATATGCTATTTTATAAAACTTATTAAAGAATGTTTTTAACCCTTTGATTTATTTACACAACCCAAGTGCATTTTCTTTTATTATGAAAGTATTCCTCACTTGTGTGCCATCTGTATTTAGTTACTTTCAACACATCAAATATTAAATTAACTTTTTTGACACGTGTTCTGACAATCAGACAACATGAATTGCACTAAACCTTTATAAATGTTTATATATCTTGATATCAAATCCTTTGAATCGGTACAAGTCTTTTTTTTTTCAGTTTTATTCCTTACACAATATTTCAAAGATTGTTATTGTTATTTGCATCCTGAGGTGTTATTTTTTCTGTAATTAAGAATCAACGATGTTGTTTTGCTCTTACTAACTCATGTATTCAGGTTGTATTGGGCAGGCTGTGGCTGTCAAAGAGAGAGTAACGGTAACTGGCGACTAAGTTTAATTTTTAATTTGTTGATTTCAATCGTAAGTGATACACCAAACATGATCTCTCCAAGTTTTGTTGTCGCTACTATAGGATAACAATTAATATATATATATTGGTATGTAACATAAACAAAGGCAGATACGTTGATTAAGTTAAAAAGTTACGTTATTTAAACAAACCATGACATTTCAGAATAGAGTGAACTTTAAGCATCAAACGCAAGAACAATTATTGTTTGCATAAATTTCCGTTTCTAGGGTTTTTAATTTGTTGACTCTGATTAGCAATTTGTTATTGATATTGTTTATAGTGAAGTTAGGTATATCGGAGTTTATGCACGAAATCAGGAATGGAGTGGAGACGTAGAGCTTGAATGCGAATATGAAGATTTAAAGAAGTTGTTGCTTTGCTCGATCTATGAAGCTGAATAAGCTCAATGTTGGAGCCGAACCGAATGTTTGCAAACATGTAAGTGAATATATTGTTAATTTTATGATTTGAAGTATGGATAGATTTGGTGTTTAGTTATTTAAAAGAATAAATGATACGACAATTAAAAAATATTAGCATACTATAGGATAACAATTAATATGTATTAGTATGTAACATAAACAAAGGACAGATACGTTGATTAACTTAAAAAGTTATGTTATTTAAACAAACCATGACATTTCTGAATATAATAATTAGTATACCCCACTCTTACAGTCTCCCACTTCCTAAAAAATTTAGGTTTAAAAAACTTTGAATAATTTAATTTGATTTTTGGTTTTTTCCTTCTTTCTGAACTTGACTTAGACATATCTATAATGTCACACTCCGGATTTCCAACCCAAATCCATACACCGGTGGGCCCGGGTGGGGAGTATTGTGATGTCAGTTGATAACATTATTGTCAGTTAAACACGGCACAACGGAAGTCTTGGAGTAAAATTACTATTACAAACCAAATGTTCAAACTAAAATAATATACAAGCTCGTAATAGAAGATCCATAGGCGGATCATAAAATGTACAAAGAAAGAATATAAAACAGACTTTAGGGCAGATCTAAGGATTTGCAAGATCCTCTTATTTCACTACCGAGCAGCTTCCGGCCTATTTCGTATTGTATATGCAAGCTTAGTCTTTTGAAAATACGTCAGCTTTCGCTGGTAAATACACCCGATTGCCTCATTTTGAAAACATTTTAGAAATTAGATTTAAGTGCACATGACATAAATCTTTTATAACTTGGGAAAGTTACTTTGTAACCTTGTTAAGAGATTCACATGTTTGTCCATACATACAGGGCCCAGTACAGAGACCGAGATATGATTAAATATTATCCCAACGTCTTTGGTAATTTGCATTTGAGCGTCTGTTAGGTGTATGCCTACACCCCGCGCTAAGGTCGTGGCCATCATCTAATGTAATGAGCCAAGGATATCTAGGACACTGTAATTTAACCCCTGATGTTTAAGTTATCAAACAAAACTGATTAAAACGGAATATGCGGATTTACTAGCCACAATCTGGCATTCAATTGATCCCATTTCCGACCAAGCGGTAATAATTTACCGTATCCCAAGCCCGTATAGGGAAAATAAGTCAAGAGTATTTACCTGAGTTAGTCTTGATTTAAAATGCAAGATTTAATATCTCAGCCGTATCCAAAATGATCTAATGCAGATAGCATTTACCGGAAGGCTCTAGTCTGGATTATGGTATAAAAGGAACTTGAATATAATTTAGTGTTATAATTATATATATTCTGGAAAAATAACTTATTTATGATATAATATCAGTAGGATGTTACTAATATGTGTAATATATCTTTTATGACCAACCTATGCACCGAATGGGCATTTTGGTCATTTTACACATAGTTTATAAATTATTTGGGATTCTGAGTTCATGTCATATACCTACTGTAAAAATATTTAAAATAAGTTTTGAAATCAGTAGGTAACAAGTCTTGGTTGATATTTATGGTTTAAAACCATACTATGCGCCGAAACGACGCTTATGTCGTAAAATGACGATTCATGCGATATTTTATGAAAATTGATGTTAAGATCAGGTTTATATGTCTTAGATATGTTATTTAATATAACATATAAGTAGGTAAAAGATTTTCCTTGAAAAGATTTGAATAAAACCATTTTATGAGCCACAAGGGCTAAATCGTCATTTATCGACATAATACAAGGACCTACTTGTAAGATCATTTTATAATCTGGTTTAACATCCCAAATAATCCTACTTGTAATATTACATTAGTAGAAAACTCATTTTCAAGTTCATTATCATTTAAACCTTGTTTTATGCAAAAAGGGCATTATTATAAAAAATGGCATAATTAAGGAACTTGCGCATAAACTCAGATTCTGATTATGATCATGCAATATAACCTCAGAGGGTTATGCTACATTATATTATGATCATAATGCAACTTTAGATCAGTGTCTAACTAATCTAAATCGGGTCAGAATCGAAAGTCAAAGTAGAAGTCAAACTTCACGACTTTCGGTTGCGAACCGGCCCTAGAACTGAAACTGACGAGCCGAACATGTTCTTACATGTTCTAATAATTATTACCAACTTGTTTAAGTGTCAAAGCAGGTTTCATACCATATATAAGATCAATTTATGATTTTTCCAAAAAATGGCCTGTTTGACTTTTTTAATATCATAACTTTGACACGTCAATTGTTCTAGCAAACATGATCTTTAAGAGGTGCCCTTTATAGGGACTAACACCTACCTTATTACGATCACTTAGCCATGTTCATTTCGAACAATGGCTGGACCATAATGGTCTTAACCGAAAGTCAAGGCGTGTTCCGTAAAACGCTTGACTTTTGGCTATAAAATCCTATAAATGAAAATGCAAGAGCAAGGAACACTTACAAGAGGTTTCTAGAATGCAATAGAACTAAGTTGGATGCTCCTTTCAGTTAGGAACTTCTAGAGGAGGGAGAAGAGTTATGAATAAGAAAGGTGCAAGTTCAAATGGTGAACTTGGGCACAGATTTATAGTTGGAGAGCTTGAAGGAGGTGATACCAGGTGTTAAAGGGTGTAAGAGGGAGCTTACAAGTGTCCTAAAACGTGGCATAGGTGATTGAAAGTCTATAGTTTCGAAAAAATGGTTTTTGGCAACATGTGTGTAGGCCAAGCAAAACTTTCTGCAGATACAGGCCTCTCGTGCCCCGCGAGAAGCCAAGGCCTTGCCTCTCGCACCCCGCGAGCGCCCCATGTCAGTTTTCAAAATTTGCCACATTTAGTCCCTCAACTTATAAAACTTCCTAAAAACCTTCTAAAACACCTTTTTAGCATATTTAGCCCTCCGTAGCCAATACTTGGCATACCCGAGATTATGCCCGGACATTGTCGAGCTCTTGGTTCATTAAAAGGTCACTCAGAGTTATAAATTAACATGTTGACACTTTTAATCCCTCCATTATCCAACTTTCACATATTCATAGAATTGAACCCTCTTGTCCATCAAATGGCACGTATGAGAGTTAAGACTTCATAAAGGATCACTCAGAGGCCCACTATAAGCATGTTGACTCCAATGTCACTCAGAGGCTGGGCATGTTGACATATCAGTCACTCAGAGGCCAAGTTTTAAGCATGTTGACGTATCAGTCACTCAGAGGCTAGTGATTTAAGCATGTTGACATATCAGTCACTCAGAGGCTATTATTATGCATTTTAACATCAAACAGTCACTCAGAGGCTCAATTTGAGCATGTTGACACCTTTAGTCCTTATTAGTCTTTAATAGACTAAATTAAAAATACAACACGTGTCACTATACTATTGGACACGATTTTTACAAGGTATTACATCCTCACCCCCTTAAAAGAAATCTCGACCTCGAGATTTTATTCAAAAAGATGGGGGTACTTTTATCGCATAGTGGACTCAACCTCCCATGTATATTCAGGACCTCTAAAGGCATCCCATTTAACCTTTACTATAGGTATCAATTTCCTTCAGAGCTTCTTAACCTGTCAATCCTCGATCGAAATTGGTTTCTCAACGAACCTCAGGTTTTCATCTATTTGCACATCTTCGTGCGACATTGCTAGCGACTCATTGGCTAGACATTTCTTAAGATTACTGATGTGGAATGCATCATGTATTCCACTTAGCTCCTCGGGCAGTCTGAGCTTATAAGCTACAGAACCGACACATTCGATTATTGTCCAATATATCTTGGGCTTAACTTGCCTTTCTTTCCAAAGCGCATCAGACCATTCCAAGGTGATACTTTTAACATAACTTTATCCCCTACTTGGAACTTAAGAGATTTACGCCTCTTGTCAGCATAGCTCTTTTGCCTATCACGGGCAGCTTTGAGACGATCATGAATTTGCACGATTTTTTTCGTGATCTCCAGGACGATCCCAGGGCCTAATAGTTGGGCTTCCCCAACTTCTGCCCAGCACACGGGCGTTCGACACTTTCTCCCATACAAGGCCTCATAAGGAGCAGCCTTAAAGCTCGTATGATAACTGTTATTATAGGAATTCTATTAGGGGTAAGTGTTCATCCCAACTTCCACCTAAATCAATTACACATGCCCTAAGCATGTCTTCCAATGTCTGAATAGTACGCTCACTTTGACCATCTGTATACGGATGGTAAGCGTACTAAAGTTTAATCTTGTGCCTAAGGATTGTTGGAAACTTTTCCAAAAATGAGAGGTATATCTAGTATCTCTATCAAATACAATAGATACCGGCATACCGTGTAGGGACACAATCTTGTCCACATACAACTTAGCCAAATTGTCTGAATTACACGTTTCCTTTACTGGCAAGAAGTGTGCTGACTTAGTCAGCCTATCCACTATGACCCAAATAGTGTCATTTCCACTTTTGGTCTTAGGTAATTTGGTAATCAAGTCCATAGTTACCATTTCCATTTCCATGTGGGAATTTCCAATTGTTGTAGAAGTCCTTACGGCTTTCGATGTTCGGCCTTAACTTGTGAGCATGTCAGACACTTAGCTACATAAGTGGCTATGGATTTATTCAAACCCATCCACCAATAATTCTTTTTCAGATCCTGATAGATTTTGTCACCTCCTGGGTGAACTGAGTATCTCATGTTATGCGTTTCCTGAAGGATTAGATCTCTAAGTCCTCCAAAGATTGGAACCCAGATCCCTCCATTAAATCTAAGGATTTCATCTTTTCCAGGAGTTACTTGATCAACTGTTCCGCCTAATCCTTCATTAGGAATATTAGCCTCTAATAGGGCTTGCTTTTGCACATAACACGATGTAACACCTCGTAAAAATCATGTCCAGTAGTATAGTGACACGTGTTGTATTTTTAATTTAGTCTATTAAAGACTAATAAGGACTAAAGGTGTCAACATGCTCAAATTGAACCTCTGAGTGACTGTTTGATGTTAAAATGCATAAATAATAGCCTCTGAGTGACTGATATGTCAACATGCTTAAATCACTAGAGTGACTGATACGTCAACATGCTTAAAACTTGGCCTCTGAGTGACTGATATGTCAACATGCCCAGCCTCTGAGTGACATTGGAGTCAACATGCTTATAGTGGGCCTCTGAGTGATCCTTTATGAAGTCTTAACTCTCATACGTGCCATTTGATGGACAAGAGGGTTCAATTCTATGAATATGTGAAAGTTGGATAATGGAGGGGTTAAAAGTGTCAACATGTTAATTTATAACTCTGAGTGACCTTTTAATGAACCAAGAGCTCGACAATGTCCGGGCATAATCTCGGGTATGCCAAGTATTGGCTACGGAGGGCTAAATATGCTAAAAAGGTGTTTTAGAAGGTTTTTAGGAAGTTTTATAAGTTGAGGGACTAAATGTGGCAAATTTTGAAAACTGACATGGGGCGCTCGCGGGGTGCGAGAGGCAAGGCCTTGGCTTCTCGCGGGGCACTAGAGGCCTGTATCTGCAGAAAGTTTTGCTTGGCCTACACACATGTTGCCAAAAACCATTTTTTCGAAACTATAGACTTTCAATCACCCATGCCACGTTTTAGGACACTTGTAAGCTCCCTCTTACACCCTTTAACACCTGGTATCACCTCCTTCAAGCTCTCCAACTATAAATCTGTGCCCAAGTTCACCATTTGAACTTGCACCTTTCTTATTCATAACTCTTCTCCCTCCTCTAGAAGTTCCTAACTGAAAGGAGCATCCAACTTAGTTCTATTGCATTCTAGAAACCTCTTGTAAGTGTTCCTTACTCTTGCATTTTCATTTATAGGATTTTATAGCCAAAAGTCAAGCGTTTTACGGAACACGCCTTGACTTTCGGTTAAGACCATTATGGTCCAGCCATTGTTCAAAATGAACATGGCTAAGTGATCGTAATAAGGTAGGTGTTAGTCCCTATAAAGGGCACCTCTTAAAGATCACGTTTGCTAGACCAATTGACGTGTCAAAGTTATGATATTAAAAAAGTCAAACAGGCCATTTTTCGGAAAAATCATAAATTGATCTTATATATGGTATGAAACCTGCTTTGACACTTAAACAAGTTGGTAATAATTATTAGAACATGTAAGAACATGTTCGGCTCGTCAGTTTCAGTTCTAGGGCCGGTTCGCAACCGAAAGTCGTGAAGTTTGACTTCTACTTTGACTTTCGATTCTGACCCGATTTAGATTAGTTAGACACTGATCTAAAGTTGCATTATGATCGTAATATAATGTAGCATAACCCTCTGAGGTTATATTACATGATCATAATCAGAATCTGTGTTTATGCTCCGTTTTCCGACATTCGATTGATCCCATTTCCGACCAAGCGGTAATACTTTACCGTATCCCAAGCCCGTATAGGGGAAATAAGTCGAGAGTATTTACCTGAGCTAGTCTTCTTTAATTATAATAACTCAGCTGTACACAAAAGTACTAAGTGCAGATAGCATTTACCGGCAAGTCTCTAGTCTGGATTATGGCATAAGCTAACCAATTAAATACTATCGGTCTTTATTTAAGTCATAGACTTAGACCGAGTAGTGTACATGATCAACACATATAACGCTTGATTAGACGAGGATTGGATAGAATGTAGTTTAAACCCGACAAGTACCTTGACTTGCATAATATGGGTAAACTCTAAACATTCGGGATTTTGAGACTTAAATGATAAGGTTAGACCCGTTTCGGTTAATTTCCGTAAAATAATTACATATACTTAACCGTACGCATCTTAGCGATAACGGGTAACCGGATAAGTCATGGACAAGTTCTATATGTCATTATACTTTAAATAAGTTGTAATATCAGTAGGATATCAACTTATATGCCCATTAGGTTTTAAAACGAAACTATGCCTCATAAGGGCATTTCGGTAATTATATACCGTATAATAGGAACTTGTGTGTATTCTGATGTTATGATCATAAACATTCTGGAAAAATAATTAAATTGTGATATAATATCAGTATGATAGCACACATAAGTGTGGTTTATGGTTTAAGACCAAACTATGCACCGAAAGGGCATTTTAGCCATTTAAAAGTATAGTTTACGATATTATACTAAAATCAGTTTATGATCAGAATATTAACGTCATAATATGTTAATTGCATTAACATATCAGTAGGTACTTCATTTGCAAGTTCATTGTTGATTAAAACCATGTTTTATGTAAAAAGAGCATTTTATATTCGAATTTGACATTTTACGGAACTTGTGCATAAACTCAGATTAAGATTATGATCATGTAATATAACCTCAGAGAGTTATGCTACATTGTATTACGATCATAATGTGACCTTAATTCAGAAGTTAACTAATCTAAGTCGGGTCAGAATCGAAAGTCAAAGCAGAAGTCAAACTTCGCGACTTTCGGTTGCGAACCGACTCTAGGACTGAAATTGATGGATCGAACATGTTCCCACATGTTCTAATAATTATTACCAACTTGTTTAAGTGTCAAAAACATGTTTATAACATATATAAACTCAGATTATATTTTTTATAAAATCTGACCCGTTTGACTTTTTAAAACAATAACTTTGACCCGTCAATTGACCTAGTAAACGTGATCCTTAGGAGGTGCCCCTTTAAGGGGTTAATACCTTCCTAATTAAGATCACTTAGCCATGTTCATTTCGAACAATGGCTGGACCATAATGGTCTTAACCGAAAGTCAAGGCATTTTGTCGAAAATGCTTGACTTTTGGCTATTAAAAGTCTATAAAAAGAAAAGAGCAGAGATGGAGCACTTACAAGTGATGCAAGGGAAACTCAAAGGGAAGCTCCTAAATGGTCAGGAACTTCCAAGAGTGTAATAGAGAGGAGAAAGAGTGAATGAGCAAAGAATGAGTGAGTTTAGGTTGCTATTTATAGTGTAAGAAGTGTAAGGAGATGGAGCCATGTGTTAGGTGTGTTGTAGGATGATTACATGTGTCCAATTAGGTGTCAAGAGTTGGAGGAGTGTGGCAATTTGCAGGCTAGGTGGCATCCTCACAAAGTTTTGGGGTTTTAACACATTTGTCCCTCAAATATAGTTTTATTAAATGTAATGAATTGTCCCTTGACTTATATTTCATGACATAATGTCACAACTAGTTCTTTTCAATCAATACAAGATGTGTTGAAGAAGAGTACGAATAACCGAACGTTAACGGGTGTCACACTAGGTGTTCTTACGACTTATAAATGTTTACTAGCTTACATGTGTAGATACGAATCCTTATGGTTTTAAAGGTTAATTTACCTCAATTAATAAAGTTAAAGGTTTGGTAAAAGAGCGGAATGCTCGAGGATGGTAAATAAAAATATACAGTCTCAACCGAGAGACGTTCGGGTCTAAAGGTGGCTTGAATAAACGAGAAATATGAAAATAACGAAATCTAGGGGCCTTTGGGTCATTTTGCGAAAGTTAAAATGGTGTAAATCTAAAGCTTCAGTGACTCGCCGTAAGCTATGGTCGCCAGACCGTAGCTTACCGTCAGGGTTGTTTTGTTTCAGCAACCTCAGACAGTAGCCTACGGTCCTAGGCCGTAGGTTACGGTTAGTTATATATAAAATCTTTGTGAATTTTGGACTTGTTTTAGGGTTAGTTGAGTGGCTAACTTAATAATGTATGATCCGAGGGTATGTACACGTGTTGGTATATTACCGAACACGAATTTTACGAGGTAATACATAATCCCTCCATTGTCCAACATTCACATATATACAAAATTGAACTCTCTCGTCCAACAATTGGCACGTATGAGAGTTAGGACTCTGCAAAGGATCACTCAGAGGCTTATTATAAGCATGTTGATTCCGATGTCACTTGGAGGCTGGGCATGTTGACATATCAGTCACTCAGAGGCCAAAGTTTTAAGCATGTTGACATATCAGTCACTCAGAGGCTGTTATTTATGCATGTTGACATCGGACCGTCACTCAGAAGCTCAGTTTGAGCATGTTGACGCCTTTAGTCCTTATTGGTCTTTAACAGACTATATTTAAAATACAACACGTGTCACTATACTATTGGGCACGATTTTACAGGGTGTTACATCTTAAGATCAGTTTTCATAAAACATCGCATGAATCGTCATTTTACGACATAAGCGTCGTTTCGGCGCATAGTATGGTTTTAAACCATAAATATCAACCAAGACTTGTTACCTACTGATTTCAAAACTTATTTTAAATATTTTTATAGTAGGTATATGACATGAACTCAGAATCCTAAATAATTTATAAACTATGTGTTAAATGACCAAAATGCCCCTTCGGTGCATAGTTTGGTCATAAAAGATAAATTACACATATAATTAACATCCTATTGATATTATATCATAAATAAGTTATTTTTCCAGAACATATATAATTATAACACTAAATTATATTCAAGTTCCTTTTATACGGTATGAAATTACCGAAACGCCCTTATGAGGTATAGTTTAATTTTAAAACCATAACGGACATAAAAGTTGATATCCTATTGATATTACAACTTATTTAAAATATAAGGGCATATAGAACTTGTCCATGACTTATCCGGTTACCCGATATCGCTGATATGCGTACGGTTAAGTATTTGTAACCAGTTTGCGAAAATTAACCAAAACGGGTTTAACCTTGTCATTTAAGTTTCAAAATTTAGAATGTTTAAAGTTTATCCATATTATACAAGTCAAAGTACTTGTTGGAATTAAACTACATTCTATCCAATCATCGTTTAATCTAGCGTTATACGTCTTGATCAAGTACGCTAGTCGGTCTAAGTCTACGACTTAAATAAGACTGTTAGTATTTAATTGGTTAGTTTATGCCATAATTCATACTAGAGCCTTCCGGTAAATGCTATCTGCACTTAGATCATTTTGGATACGGCTGAGATATTAAATCTTGCATTTTAAATTAAGACTAGCTCAGGTAAATACTCTTGACTTATTTTCCCTATACGGGCTTGGGATACGGTAAATTATTACCGCTTGGTCGGAAATGGGATCAATCGAATGCCTGATTTGGCTAGTAAATCCGCATATTCCGTTTTAATCAATTTTGTTTGATAACTTAAACATCGGGAGTTAAATTACCGTGTCCTGGATATCCTCGGCTCATTACATTAGATAATGGCCACGACCTTAGCGCGGGGTGTAGGCATACACCTGACAGACACTCAAATGCAAATTACCCAAGACGTTGGGGATAACTCCTCTGTGAGTTCTAAGTGGTGTCTATTTAATCATGTCTCGGTCTCTGTACTGGGCCCTGTATATATGGACAAACATATGAATCTGTTAACAAGGTTACAAAGTAACTTTCCCAAGTTATAAAATATTTGTGTCCTGTGCACTTAAATCTAATTTCTAAATTTTTTTTAAAATGAGTCAGTCGGGTGTTTTTACCAACGAAAGCTGACGTATTTTCAAAAGACTAAGCTTGCAGGTACAATACGAAATAGGCCGGAAGCTGCTTGGTAGTGAAATAAGGGGATCTTACAAATCCTTAGATCTGCCCTAAGTCTGTTTTATATTCTTTCTTTGTACATTTTATGATCCGCCATGGTCTCCAGGACAATCTCTGGTCCTGATAGTTGGGCTTCCCCAACTTCTGCCCAACACACGGGCGTTCGGCATTTTCTCCCATACAAGGCCTCAAAAGGAGCAGCCTTGATGCTTGTATGATAACTATTATTGTAGGAGAATTCTATTAGGGGTAAGTGGTCATCCCAGCTTCCACCTAAATCAATCACACATGCCCGAAGGATGTCTTCCAAAGTTTGGATAGTACGCTCACTTTGACCATCAGTCTGCGGATGGTAAGCCGTATTAAAATTTAATCTTGTGCCTAACGATTGTTGGAAGCTTTTCCAAAAGTGAGATGTGTATCTAGTATCTCTATCAGATACAATAGATACCGGCACACCGTGTAGGGACACAATTTTGTCCACGTATAACTTAGCTAATTCGTCAGAATTATAAGTCTCTTTAATTGGCAAGAAATGTGATGACTTAGTAAGCCTATCAACGATGACCCAAATCGTGTCATTACCACTTTTGGTCTTAGGTAACTTGGTAATCAAATCCATAGTTACCATTTCCCATTTCCAAGTGGGAATCTCCAACTGTGTAGAAGTCCTGACGGTTTCTGATGTTCAGCCTTAACTTGCGAACACGTCAGACACTTAGCTACATAAGTGGCTACGGACTTCTTCAAGCCCATCCACCAATAATTCTTCTTTAGATCTTGGTACATCTTGTCACCACCTGGGTGAACATAGTACCTTGAACTATGCGCTTCCTAGAGGATAGAATCTCTAAGTCCTCCAAATATTGGGACCTAGATTCTATCATTAAATCGAAGGATTCTGTCCTTTCCAGGTGTTAATTGATCAACAGTTCCTCCTAATCCCTCATTAGGAGCGTTGGCCTCTAATAAGGCTTGCCTTTGCGCATCTAATAGCTTCTCATTCAAGTTATTTCTGAGCTCAATGCTCTTGGCGTTAATCCTTATAGGTTTAACCCGTTCTTTGCGACTTAAGGCATCAGCAACGACATTTGCCTTGCCTGGATAGTAGCGAATCTGGTAATCATAGTCATTAAGCGTTTCCATCCATCGACGTTGTCACATGTTCAATTCTTTCTGATTGAACAAATACTGGAGACTTTTATGATCAGTGTATAATGTCTCCATAGCTTTAGTGCAAATACAACGGCAACCAGTTCCAAATCGTGGGTGGTGTAATTCCTTTCGTGCACCTTTAGTTGTCGTGATGCATAGGCAATCACTTTGCCTTTTTGCATTAGCACACAACCCATGCCAGTGTGCGATGCATCACAATAGACTACAAATTCTTCAATACCCTCAGGTAGAGATAACACAGGAGCATTGCTCAACTTGTGTTTAAGAATCTCAAAAGATTCTTGTTGTTTTGGACTCCAATTAAATTTAACATTCTTACAGGTCAGGGTAGTTAAAGGAGTGGCTATCATTGAAAAGTTCTCAATAAACCTCCTATAATAACCAGCCAATCCTAAGAAACTACGAATCTCTGATGGGGTCTTTAGAACTTCCCAGTTCACTATGGCCTCAACCTTAGCGGGATCCACTTGGATACCACGCTCACTTACCATATGTCCAAGAAATTGGACTTCTCTAAGCCAAAACTCGCATTTAGAGAACTTAGCATAAAGCTTCTATTGTCTTAATAATTCTAGGATGCACCGAAGATGTCTCTCGTGATCAGCTTGATTACGAGAATAAATAAGTACGTCGTCTATGAAGACAATGACAAACTTATCCAAATATGGTTTGCAGACTCTATTCATGAGATCCATGAATGCTGTAGGTGCATTCATGAGCCCAAATGGCATCACTAAAAATTCAAAGTGACCATAACGGGTCCTGAAGGCAGTCTTAGGAACATCTTAACTCCTAACCTTCAGCTGATGATGTCCCGATCTCAAATCAATCTTGGAGAAGTAACTATCCCCTTGAAGTTGGTCGAATAAATCGTTGATCCTGGGCAATGGATAACGGTTCTTAATTGTTAACTTGTTTAGCTCTCGGTAGTCAATGCACATCCGCATTGAACCGTCTTTCTTCTTTACAAAGAGGATAGGAGCTCCCCAAGGTGAGGAACTAGGCTGAATAAAGCCTTTCTCCAACAGTTCGTCTAGTTGCGTCCTTAATTCCTTCATTTCCGTTGGTGCTAGCCTATATAGAGCTCTGGCATCAGGTGCTGATCCTGGCAGGATATCAATTCTGAACTCCAGTTGTCTGTCCGGAGATAGACCTGGTAATTCTTCTGGGAATACATCGGAATACTCCGAGATCACTGGTAAATCTTCAATATTTGACTTAGGCTCGTTTATAGTGACTTGTGCCATGTAAATGACACAACCTTTTCTCAAACACTTGGATGCCTTAAATAATGACACCTTGTCTGGCAGTCCATAGTGAGTCTCCGGGGATGGTGATCATTTCACCAGATGGGGTCTTAATCTCGATGAGCTTCTTATCGCAGGCAATGCGGGCTTGGTTATGAGATAACCAATCCATGCCTAAGACAACATCGAACCCTGCCAATTTCATTGGCAAAAGAGAGATAGGAATGGAATGATTCTTAATGGATATAGAGCATCCATTAAGAAGGGAAGATGCTGTTTCTATCGTTCCATCAGCAAGTTCTATTTCATAAGTTTTATCTAGAGTTCTTATGGGTAGGTTTAATAGTTTACTAAACTTATGATCAACAAAAGATCTATCTGCACCCGAATCGAAAAGAACTCTAGCGTAAATATCGTTAATGAGGAAAGTACCTGTTATGACGTTATTGTCATCAACGGCCTCTCTGGCGTTCATCTGGAAGGCACGAGCATTCCCCTTTTTAGCCTCTCCAGGTTTGGCATTATTATTTATGGGGTTCTTAGGACAATTAAACCTCATGTGCCCCTTTTCATTGCAGCCGTAACAGACTGTACTCTTAAGATCATTACATTCTAGGGCCTTGTGCCCCTTTTTCTTACAAATACCAGAGGGTTTGGTTTGTGGATCTATACTACATTGCCCCCAGTGTCTGCGGTTGCAGTTTTTGCATCGGGGTTTGTCATTAGACGTTTGCTGGTTCTTCTTGAATCCAATTTTTCCTTTCTTTATGAACCTTTGGGAGTTGTCGTCCTTCCGTTTCTTCTTCTTGTTAGTCTCGGGCTTGACTCACCAGATCAAGGGTGAGGGAGAGAGATAGGTCGACAGCAGGCCTATAGGTACTAGGCTGAGCAGCCTTTACCATACCTTTTATTTCAGGTCCAACCCCTTAATGAAACGCGCAACGCGTTTGGATTCTGGGGTATCAGATAGGAAACTAACCTAGATAGGGAATTGAAATCGGAGACGTACTTCCGACAGTCTAGGTTTTTCATTGAAAGAGACAAGAAGTCTGTCTCTAACTTCTCCACCTCATGAGGTGGGCAGTAAGTTTCCTTTACCAAATCAACAAACTTGGACCATCCCAAGTTGTACAGGTGTACCTTACCTGTTGATTGAATCATGGCCTTCCACCATATTAGGGCATCGCCCTTAAAGGACTGTGATACATATTTGACCACATCCCTTTCAGCACACCTGCTGATGTCTACAATGGTCTCCATTTCGTCCAGCCACTTTAGGGCTTCTACGGCTCCTTTTTCCCCATTAAAGTCTCGGGGATTACAGGAGACAAAATATTTGTAGGTACACCCGTCTTTAAAAGAACGAGACTTATCCTTGAAATCTATTTTCTTTGGTTCACTCTTCACATTCGAAGAGTGAACGAAGCTCTCCTTATGAGCTGAGGATGGGGTAACCGATAAAGGTCTAGAGCGAGTAGCACTCGACTCTCTAAGCTTTTCTATGGCCTTTCCTATGTCCTTTTCTATAGCCGCATCAATGCGAGCTTGAAAATTACCATTATCAATATCTTTGTTTTCAGTTTTGTTAGATTCAACATTCCGGTGGCTACTTTGTGCCTCATTCGAGTTAGCCATCTTCAAGCTTTGGTTCTATATACCAATAAAATCTTTCTTAGCCATGGCATGACAACCATATTGGTTTTATAAAGATTGGATATAACAATCCATTGCCTAAACTAGTGTGAATAACATCACAACTCTTAGGCGTAACATATCTATATTTGGCCTAGGCCTTAATAGGACCATCAAAGGCAAATTACAATCTGAACATAGTCCATATATGATATTGGACAGTGGATCGCATTGTCACAACTGTCATTATTATAATTGACAATTATATTTAGCTCATAATCTTGTCACTAATGGACATAATAATTTGGCACGTCGGCCGGTCTCTTTGGTCATATATATATAGGGCATATCAGCCTGTCACCATGGACATAAATTGGGCACATTGGCTTGTCACCTTGGTCACAGATTGGGCACATTGGCCTACATCATAACAGATGTAATTCATGGCATATTAGCCTGTTATATTGGACATAAATTGGGAACATTGGCCTACATGTAATTCATGGCATATCAGCCTGTCACATTGGACATAAATTGGGCACCTTGGCCTACATCATAACAGATGTATATGGCATATCTGTCTGTCCCATTGGACAAAAAATGGGCACCTTGGCCTACATCATAACAAATGTATATGGCATATCAGTCTATCCCATTGGACATAAATTGGGCACCTTGGCCTACATCATAATAGATGTATATGGCATATCAGCCTGTTCCATTGGGCAAAAATTGGGCACCTTGGCCTACATCATAACAGATGTATATGGCATATCAGCCTGTCCCAATGGACATAAATTGGGCACCTTGGCCTACATCATAACAGATGTATATGGCATATCAGCATGTCCCATTTGACAAAAATTGGGCACCTTGGCTGTAACATCCGTCGAAAAACGGGTTTTCAAAACCCGCTTCGTTTATTAATCGAATAGCCAGTTTCAAATTTTCGTTACTTATTTAATGCTCATTTTAATTTTAAACAATACATAACTAATAAACATTTTATAATATGGAAACTAAAATTTTTAAAAAGTAAAAATAAAGTAAATAAAAATGAAAATTGGCTGCCGGGTTTCGAACCCGGGTCAGCCGGAAGACACAACCAGCACACAACTTAACCACTCCGCCACTTGGTTAGTTTGTGTAAACAAGGAAACAAATAAAACTTAACTCTACCCGTGAACTCATCTGTTTGCGCCAAAACTGAAACCGCTCATCGGCTTTCAACTGTCCAGACTGTTGAGTGATCGCTATTACTGATTATAACCGATAGATCAATTGCTGCCCACGTTCTTAATCAATTCGGTCATCAATTGTCTCGATTCATATGATTTTGGGAGTTGAAAACCGAAATCATTTACTTCCTGATTTACTCTAACAATATCATCGTCTCATAATTCGGAAACACTCACAGAACCTCCAATTTCACTTTCGCTCTAATTTCTGTTCGTCGGAAACGTTTTCTGATATCGCCGGACTTTCACCGTGACATTCATCGAATCGGTAAATTTCTCAATTCTTTCATCTTCTATCCATTGATAGACTTATACTAACTTAAATCCTTCAACCAGAATCGGTCCCAGACGACGTTACCGGATATTCAGCACTCGTCGGAAAATTTCTGAAAATTCCGAAATCACGCTGTGAATCGGTACGAACATCTAAACTCTCTGATAATTCTTGTTTAGTCATTTAATTTCACAATTAGTTAATCAAAACTGTTAATTGGTCCGGTCAGACGGAATTCATAAAACAGAGCCGACGACCTTTGCCGGAGTTCTGAGAAAATCATCTTTCCGGTACATTCATTTCCAAAACCTTCTTTGTCCATTACATTTTAATCATTTATATGTTCGTTAATCGAATTAATGAAGAACTGTCGAATATCGTTGTCTGTGTCTTTGAACGAAGAAGATGAAGTCGAACAATAAGTATAAGTTTAATTAAAACAAGATATAAAACTTGGTTAGACACACAGTCCAGCGGTGGACTGTGTGCAAACACATAGCGCACGTCACGAGTTCGAATCTTACAAACGCACCGGCTTTCCGAATTAAAACCAATTTTTTTGTTACTGAATTAAAGTAGGACCTAGGATGTTCTTAAGATTAATTTAAATTGTAAGTTTAACAGATAAGTCACACAGCCCAACTGGTTGGGCTGTGCGCTTACAAACCAAGGGACCCGAGTTCGATTCGGTTTCCCTGCAACCGGTTCAAACATTTAAATTCTTTTAGTATAAATCGAATAAACTAAAACATTTAATTAGTATATATATAATTAAAACTTAGAATATTTCGGGTTAGACACGTAGCTCAGTTGGTAGAGCTGCGTGCACGCGTACGGGAGGTCACAAGTTCGAACCTCACTCAGCGCAAACAAACACAAGTCCAAACCGGTCAACAGTCAAAGTCAATGGTCAACGGTCAACCCAAAAAGTCAACATTTTTTTATATTTTTATTTATTTATTTAATTTTAAAATCAATTAAAAATATTTAAAAATAATATTTTTAAAGTTAGAAAATGACCTTAAACTCACAAAAAATAAATCTAAAAACCCTATTAAAATTGTTAATAAAATCCACTTATTTACCGTACCTTTTCGTTATTATTTAGGTTAGTTATTCCTCGTCGATCAACCCTCTAAACTCGTGCGCATTCAACATCATCAAACGAACGCACCCAAAGTGAGTGAATCTCTACAAATTCCCCGTTTTAATCACTTTTTGGGGTGTATCATGTGTCTTAATTTTTTATTACATTTAAACACTTGTGCATCCATCATATCCATGATCAAATGTGTATCCAATATGTATCAATTGTTTGTGTGGTTAATGTTTAGATTTAATTTATCATTTTCAGTACATACATCATCATAGGCCGTCTGTTCCCCATTACCTATGAGCGGAACCGTTCCCCATTACCTATGAGGGGAACGTGGCGTTGCCAACACACGATCGGCTCCGTTTGATTGAGCCTTGATCGCACATACATCTTCATAGGCCGTCCGTTCCCCATTACCTATGAGCGGAACGTGACGTTGCCAACATATACAATATCATTCATGCCATGTACTCATGCAAAGTGGTTTGTTATTGTTTGTTATTGTACGTTTATTTACGTTTGCTCACATACGATTATTGCACAATTTTTCCATGTTAAATACAACAAGAAATCAATAAAAAATGTTTTCTAACAAGGTTCATTCGCCAACTTTTGTTGACCAATAACCCCCATTTTTACACATGATACAGGTGATCCAGTTGCAGCAAGAAACATATAGGACGGCCTAGAAGAATAAATCAGTTTAGACTTTGGATTGTTTATTTAGTTACTTTTTCCCTTGTAATTGTATGAACTTGATTGGAATATTGAAGTTGTAATTTTGAATTAATAAATATGAAACATATTAGTAAACATCATGAGCTTTGGTGATAACCCAATTATGCCCCGACTCTTATTCCGCTGCGGGTCGGGGTGTGACAGATTGGTATCAGAGCCATGACTATAGGGATATAGGATAGGTTATTAGACCCTTAGAGCCTATACTATAGTTGAATAGAATTATTTAAATTGTTTATGTGTTACATACAAAATTCATGATGTTTATATGCTTTATGTTTATTGTTACATTCAATGTTATGTAAGCATGTTCATAAGTACATATTACTATACAATGCTCATCATGAATCATATCCTCATAACATATCATATCCATGAGAGCACACACCACACAATTTCCATGATTTTTGCAACGATTTTGTATTTTTTTTTCAAATCACATCAAAGTGAGTTCTCATGACGGGCATGTAGTAACTGGAAGGGTACAAGTACCGGTAGTTGGAACGTCCTGTCTAGGCTTGGCATTCGTATAAATCCAAAATAAAGGACCAGTTTGCCTACCTGGGGACTAACGATGAGAGTACGAAGGACCTATTAGGCCAAAGCATGCTATACCAAACGTCGTGTGAGCTAACCCCACTTTGAGTTGTCATTGTGTCTACACCTGGACACCCTCCGACCATATATCTCGCAAACATATTTCATGGTTTTCATTCGGGTGATGCGAGTGTTAAACCGCCAACACCAATGTGAATCCTACTAAGCCAATAGTCATGGGGGCCCACATGACTATACAGGTGATGGTATGGGGGACATTGGAGGCCCAAACATGAGCAAACCCAAGACATCCTATGGATGTAGTTGCATTATTGATGTTTAAGTTTTTTTTTTTTCGACACATGACACCTAAAAAGACTCCTTAAACTCACAATCTTCTTATGTATGTTACTGTAGATGTCGGCTAGGCAACAACGTGGGGTAGAAGGTCAGGAAGATCAAACGAACGCTTGGCCACCCAAATCGCAAAACAAATGGCCGCGGTGCTTCCTGACATCGTAATTCAAGTCCAACAAGCTCTCGCCGCAAATCCCATCAATCCTCCCCATCAAGAAGACCAGAACGTCGACAACCCTCCCTCCAAAAAGTGCTCTTACAAACACTTCAAGTCTTGTGATCCCCCGAAATTTGAAGGGACCGAAGGTGTCACTGCTCTCCTCCACTGGTTTGAGGAAATGGAGAACACCTTCTTCAATTGCGATTGTCCCGAGGATCGCAAGGTACGTTACGCAACCGGGAGACTATTTGGGGTAGCTCTTACCTGGTGGAATACAGAAAAAGGTAAGAGAGGAATCGAAGATGCAATGGCCTTATCATGGGGGGAGTTAAGGGAAATCATGACGAGACGCTTCTGTCCAAGAAGTGAGATCAAAAAGTTAGAGGATGAATTTCACTCGTTGAAGCAAAAGGAGGGAGATCATACTTCCTACAACAAAAGGTTTCTAGAGTTGAACCAAATGATCCCCAACTTGTTCACCCAAGTATACCGCCTAGTCGAACACTATATTCGAGGCCTCCCCTCGAAAATTCAAGACTCAGTTCTAAGCACTTCGCCTGCAACACTTGAAGCTGCTATGGAACTAGCTACCGAGCTTACCGAGAATCGTATCCGTAAAGGCAAATTTAAGGACGAGAAAAAGAAAGCCCCCATTGAGGGCCAAACTTCAAACCATCCCACCTCCTCCTCAAAGTTTGCTAGTAAGAGGAAACGAAACACCAGAAACTTTGCTGTCACACAAACAAATTTCCCTATCCCTACTGCACCCATCACTCAAGTTGCCCCCTCACCTGCACCATATAAAAAGCCATACTCCGGCCCATACCCAAAATGTAACCGTTGCCAATACCATCACTTTCCTGATCATCCCTGCCAACATTGCACCGGCTGTGGCCGTGCAGGTCACACCATCCAAACCTGTCGCGCATTTCAGCGAACGAACCGCAATCAGCCCTCAACCCAAACTCACCATCAGATAGTGGGTCAAGCCCAACAACCTTTACTCCTACCACCTGCCCAACATGTAGCCCAATCCTACTACCAACCCAACTATCCCATGATGCAACCTATGCGGGCTTGTTACAACTGTGGGGACCCGAACCATTTCAGGAACACCTGTCCACGCCCGGTGAACATCATCCACGCCCAAGCTCAAGCAAATCCAGTAAACCAGGCTAACCAAGCTCCTCCACCTGCTAGAGGAAGAGCTTTCAACATCAACGCCAATCAAGCTAGGGCTGACAACAATGTGGTTAACGGTACGGTTCTCATCAATGGTAGTTATGCATCCATGTTATTTGATACTGGCGCGGATAAGAGTTTTGTGTCCTTAGAATTTGAACCCATCCTCAACCAAACTCGTGATAAACTCATGGAATCCATAACGGTAGAAGTTGCTGACGAAAAACCGGTCTCATTAAACTCTATTATACGCAATTGTACTCTCACCCTAAACGATCACGATTTTCCAGTTGACCTCATTCCTATGAAGTTGGGAAGTTTCGACATTATAATTGGTATGGACTGGCTCAGCCAACATCATGCTGAAGTTGTATGCCGCGAAAAGTTCATTCGCATTCCTCTTGCAAACGGTCAGACTCTACGAATCTTTGGAGAAACCCCTTCGAAAGGACTCAAATTAATGTCCTGTCTTCAAGCTCGAAAATATCTCCGCAAGAATTATGTCGCATTCCTAACTCATGTCGTCAAAAAAGGAATCAAGGAGAAGAAACTCGAAGACATCCCAGTAGTAAAAGATTTTCCGCAAGTTTTTCCTGACGACATTTCAGGACTTCCTCCCGTGAGAGAAGTCGAATTCCGCATTGATCTTATACCTGGAGCTACACCAGTTGCAAAATCTCCTTATAGGTTAGCCCCATCCGAAATGCAAGAGCTAGCCAGTCAACTGCAAGAGCTGACTGACAAAGGATTCATACGTCCTAGCTCATCGCCTTGGGGTGCACCTGTCCTTTTTGTGAAGAAGAAAGATGGAACGTTTCGCATGTGTATCGACTACAGAGAACTCAACAAGTTAACGGTCAAGAACCGCTACCCATTACCTCGCATCGATGACCTCCTAGACCAACTTCAAGGCGCCACCTGTTTTTCAAAAATCGACCTACGTTCTGGTTATCATCAACTCAGAGTACATGAAGAAGACGTCCCAAAGACCGCCTCCGAACTCGTTATGGTCATTATGAATTCATGGTTATGCCATTTGGTTTAACTAACACCCAGCTGTCTTCATGGATCTAGTGAACAGAGTCTGCAAACCTTATCTCGACCGTTTTGTTATAGTCTTCATCGACGATATCCTCATCTACTCAAAGTCTAAGTCTGATCATGAACGTCACCTTCGACTCATCCTTACACTCTTAAGGACAGAAAAGCTGTACGCTAAGTTTTCGAAATGTAAATTCTGGTTAAGGGAAGTACAATTCCTTGGACACGTCGTCAATGACAAGGGAATTCATGTTGATCCCTAAAAAATCAAGGCAGTACAGGAATGGCAAGCGCTACGTACCCCTACCGAAGTAAGATCATTTCTTGGTTTGGCTGGTTACTATCGCCGCTTCATTTCAAATTTCTCCCGTATTGCTGTACCACTCACGGCTTTAACACATAAAGGAAAACCCTTCATATGGGGACCCAAACAAGAAGAAGTCTTCCAAACTCTAAAGCAAAAACTCTGTGACGCACCTATCCTCACACTTCCTGAGGGTAGTGATGACTTCGTGGTTTATTGCGACGCGTCAGGGCAGGGACTAGGCTGCGTACTGATGCAAAGAGGAAAAGTGATAGCTTATGCTTCTAGACAACTCAAAATTCATGAGAAGAATTACACCACCCACGACCTGGAACTTGGAGCCGTTGTGTTCGCTCTTAAGATATGGAGACATTACCTCTACGGTACCAAGTGTGAAATATACACTGACCACAAGAGCCTCCAACATATCTTAAACCAAAAGGAGTTGAACATGAGGCAACGAAGATGGGTCGAACTTCTTAATGACTACGACTGTGAAATTCGGTATCATCCTGGCAAGGCAAACGTGGTGGTTGATGCGCTCAGTCGAAAGGGTTATGCAAACTCCATTCGTCTTCTATGTTCGCAAATCATGACCGACATCAAAGATCAAATCCGAGAAGCCCAACATGTTTCAGTAACGGAAAACGACGTACGCAAGGAGCTGTCTTGTGGAGCTGAACTTAAAATCGAAACTAAATCCGACGGTATTCTGTACTATCTGGATCGCATATGGATCCCCGATCACAATAACCTTCGTGATTTCCTTATGAATGAGGCGCACAAAACACGATACTCTGTACACCCAGGAGCCGACAAGATGTATCAAGACCTTCGATACACCTACTGGTGGCCTGGCATGAAGAAGGATATCGCTGTTTTCGTTTCCAAGTGCCTTACATGTTCCAAAGTAAAAGCTGAACATCAAAGACCCTCAGGACTTCTAGTCCAACCTAAAATACCTGTATGGAAGTGGGAAAACATAACCATGGATTTCATTATCGGGTTACCTCGCACCTCCAGTGGGTATGACACTATATGGGTAATCATTGATCGTCTTACAAAATCAGCTCACTTCATTCCGATCCGCGAGGACTTCAAGAACGAGAAGTTAGCTCGTATCTACATCAGCGAGATCGTAAGCCGTCATGGTGTACCGTTAAGCATTATTTCAGATCGTGATGGTCGTTTCACTTCACGAACATGGCAAGCCGTACAAGCCGCTGTGGATACACGATTAGACCTCAGTACCGCTTATCATCCTCAAATTGATGGACAATCTGAACGCACCATCCAAACTCTTGAAGATATGCTTCGAGCATGTGTCATAGACTTCAAAGGGAATTGGGACGCTCATCTACCTTTCGTACAACAACAGCTATCATTCAAGTATCGGCATGGCACCTTTCGAAGCTTTATATGGTCGTAAGTGCCGATCTCCAGTATGTTGGCACGAAATTGGAGAAGCTCAAATCACCGGTCCAGAATTGATTCAAGAAACCACAGACAAGATCCATCAAATTTCGAAATAATCTTCTAGCGGCACAAAGTCGTCAAAACAGTTATGCAGACAAACGACGAAAGCCCTTGGAGTTTAACATTGGTGATCATGTACTTTTAAAAGTATCACCGAGGAAGGGAGTAGTTCGTTTTGGCCAGAAGGGAAAGCTAGCACCACGCTACGTAGTACCTTTCAAGATACTCGAAAGAGTAGGACCTGTAGCATACAAGCTTGACTTACCAGAAGAACTCAACAGAATTCACCCCGCGTTCCACGTATCAAACTTAAAGAAGTGCCTCGCCGATGAAAACCTCCATATTCCCCTAGAAGATATTCAGATCGATGAATCTATGCACTTCATTGAAAGATCAGTAGAGATCATGGACTTCGGAGAAAAACGTTTAAGACGGAGTCGTATTCCAATTGTTAGGGTACGCTGGGAGTCGAAACGAGGACCTGAGTTTACTTGGGAACGTGAAGACTCAATGCGCGAAAAATACCCATATCTTTTTCCTGTTACCACTACTACTTAAATTTCGGGACGAAATTTCTAAAAGTAGGGGATACTGTAACATCCGTCGAAAAACGGGTTTTCAAAACCCGCTTCGTTTATTAATCGAATAGTCAGTTTCAAATTTTCGTTGCTTATTTAATGCTCATTTTAATTTTAAACAATACATAACTAATAAACATTTTAGAATATGGAAACTAAAATTTTTAAAAAGTAAAAATAAAGTAAATAAAAATGAAAATAGGATGTCGGGTTTCGAACCCGGGTCAGCCGGAAGACACAACCAGCACACAACTTAACCACTCCGCCACTTGGTTCGTTTGTGTAAACAAGGAAACAAATAAAACTTAACTCTACCCGTGAACTCATCTGTTTGCGCCAAAACTGAAACCGCTCATCGGCTTTCAACTGTCCAGACTGTTGAATGATCGCTATTACTGATTATAACCGATAGATCAATTGCTGCCCACGTTCTTAATCAATTCGGTCATCAATTGTCTCGATTCATATGATTTTGGGAGTTGAAAACCGAAATCATTTACTTCCTGATTTACTCTAACAATATCATCGTCTCATAATTCGGAAATACTCACAGAACCTCCAATTTAACTTTCGCTCTAATTTCTGTTCGTCAGAAACATTTTCTGATATCGCCGGACTTTCGCCGGAAAACCGTGACATTCATCGAATCGGTAAATTTCTCAATTCTTTCATCTTCTATCCATTGATAGACTTATACTAACTTAAATCCTTCAACCAGAATCGGTCCCAGACGATGTTACCGGATATTCAGCACTCGCCGGAAAATTTCTGAAAATTCCGAAATCACGCTGTGAATCGGTACGAACATCTAAACTCTCTGATAATTCTTGTTTAGTCATATTATTTCACAATTAGTTAATCAAAACTGTTAATTGGTTCGCTCAGACGGAATTCATAAAACAGAGCCGACGACCTTTGCCGGAGTTCTGAGAAAATCATCTTTCCGGTACATTGATTTCCAAAACCTTCTTTGTCCATTACATTTTAATCATTTATATGTTCGTTAATCGAATTAATCAAGAACTGTCGAATATCGTTGTCTGTGTCTTTGAACGAAGAAGATGAAGTCGAACAATAAGTATAAGTTTAATTAAAACAAGATATAAAACTTGGTTAGACACACAGTCCAGCGGTGGACTGTGTGCAAACACATAGCGCACGTCACGAGTTCGAATCTTACAAACGCACCGGCTTTCCGAATTAAAACCAATTTTTTTGTTACTGAATTAAAGTAGGACCTAGGATGTTCTTAAGATTAATTTAAATTGTAAGTTTAACAGATAAGTCACACAGCCCAACTGGTTGGGCTGTGCGCTTACAAACCAAGGGACCCGAGTTCGATTCGGTTTCCCTGCAACCGGTTCAAACATTTAAATTCTTTTAGTATAAATCGAATAAACTAAAACATTTAATTAGTATATATATAATTAAAACTTAGAATATTTCGGGTTAGACACGTAGCTCAGTTGGTAGAGCTGCGTGCACGCGTACGGGAGGTCACAAGTTCGAACCTCACTCAGCGCAAACAAACACAAGTCCGAACCGGTCAACAGTCAAAGTCAATGGTCAACGGTCAACGGTCAACCCAAAAAGTCAACATTTTTTTATATTTTTATTTATTTATTTAATTTTAAAATCAATTAAAAATATTTAAAAATAATATTTTTAAAGTTAGAAAATGACCTTAAACTCACAAAAAATAAATCTAAAAACCTATTAAAATTGTTAATAAAATCCACTTATTTACCGTACCTTTTCATTATTATTTAGGTTAGTTATTCCTCGTCGATCAACCCTCTAAACTCGTGCGCATTCAACATCATCAAACGAACGCACCCAAAGTGAGTGAATCTCTACAAATTCCCCGTTTTAATCACTTTTTGGGGTGTATCATGTGTCTTAATTTTTTTATTACATTTAAACACTTGTGCATCCATCATATCCATGATCAAATGTGTATCCAATATGTATCAATTGTTTGTGTGGTTAATGTTTAGATTTAATTTATCATTTTCAGTACATACATCATCATAGGCCGTCTGTTCCCCATTACCTATGAGCGGAACCGTTCCCCATTACCTATGAGGGGAACGTGGCGTTGCCAACACACGATCGGCTCCGTTTGATTGAGCCTTGATCGCACATACATCTTCATAGGCCGTCCGTTCCCCATTACCTATGAGCGGAACGTGACGTTGCCAACATATACAATATCATTCATGCCATGTACTCATGCAAAGTGGTTTGTTATTGTTTGTTATTGTACGTTTATTTACGTTTGCTCACATATGGTTATTGCACAATTTTCCATATTAAATACAACAAGAAATCAATAAAAAATGTTTTCTAACAAGGTTCATTCGCCAACTTTTGTTGACCAATAACCCCCGTTTTTACACATGATACAGGTGATCCAGTTGCAGCAAGAAACATATAGGACGGCCTAGAAGAATAAATCAGTTTAGACTTTGGATTGTTTATTTAGTTACTTTTTCCTTGTAATTGTATGAACTTGATTGGAATATTGAAGTTGTAATTTTGAATTTATTAAATATGAAACATATTAGTAAACATCATGAGCTTTGGATATAACCCAATTATGCCCCGACTCTTATTTCGCTGCGGGTCGGGGTGTGACATTGGCCTACATCATAACAGATGTAATGCATGGCATATCAACCTGTCCCATTGGACGGTTAGTGTGGTTCCTCAAGCCACACTACCAAGAGTATGAACATTCCTTAATGTTATATAAGAGTACCATAATGATTGATTAGGTCACGGTCACCTTCGACCTTAACGACCTTTGAGGTTTCGACCTGATGGATGGGGTGAAATCCGAATGATAATGATTATAAATTGCGTGTCTTAGTTAGTTTTTGGCTGTTATGTGCATTGAATGAGATAACTACGAGAATCAGTTGCTTTGCAGGTTAGCTGGTTAATTCGGACGTTTTAAAGAAGTTAGAGATGACGTGGAAGACTCGAGATACAGTTACGCAGCAGTGAGGACCAACGGGAGTTGTTCGGGCCAGGAATTAATGTTGAATTACGCCAAAATGGGTATAACGAGAAGTCGATAGGTTTATTGGTAATTCTGTGAAAGATACAATGAAGGTGACCAAGTGAAGAGAATCCCGCCGTAGCCTACGGTTTGCTAACCGTAAGCTACGGTTAAGTTAAACATTCAAGAAGAATCCAGCAGGTCTGGACCGTAGGTTACGGTTGATGGACCGTAGCTTACGGTCCCTTTTGCAACATTTGACAGAATGACTCAACCGTAGCTTACGGTCTATCGACCGTAGCTTACGGTTGAGATGGATGAAACTCAGAATTTGCTGACCGTAGCTTACGGTCAGTGGACCGTAGCTTACGGTCAGATGAAAAAAATTTGCATGAGTTGTTGCTGCAGCATAAAAAGGTAGATTAGGTCAAATCTCGGGATCTAACAAGAGCACGGACGAAAAACCAAGACCTAGGGCTTCAAAGTTGGCGACTTTTTCACCTCCAAACATCATAATTCAACACCGAAGCATCAACATGATCAAGATTTCAACATATTACCCACTCTTTGCAGTATCCAATCGAACAATGAGTGGCTAGTTCTTTGTGATGGTTCCTCCGAATGGAGGAATGCTGTAAGTCAGATATTTAATATGTTTGATAACCATTTTGGATTCAGTGATCTAAGCATTCGATGCTTTTCACTATGTGTTGATTATTTCTATTGTGAACATTTACATTTTATTTAGTTTGATTTGAAACCATTCAATTCCCGAGAGTTCTTGAATTGGGATCTATCTGGCTAAGGATCAGGGTTGGTTAAATGTGAATGATGTTTATGTGATAACCTTTCATTACTTGTTAATCGGAGTACTTAGCCACTTAACATCACAATGGGTAATTTAATCTGCGCTCAGTCTATATGTTAGATAAAACATATTATTAGAATCTGATTATCGTTCCAAAGTTTGGAGGAATCATCGTTCTCTCTATAGATTTAAAATCAAATTCATTGTGTTTATTTAGTATCCTAATCTCAAAATTCAAGTTTATTATACATTGTGTTCAGTAATTAGATTTGTTAGTATAACGCTTTCCACAAAACTCCCTTGGTTCGATACCCGACTTATCCTATCTACGTAGTTTATTTCGGTTTTTGATTGACACTAACGACACCATCAAAATGGCGCTGTTGTCGGGGACCTAGTTCCCACCGCTGGATAAAAGGATAACTTCCCTTAACTATCCTGATAGAAGACCCCTTCGTACTTAACTATCATTTCTTGGCCAATATGTGGTCTACGCCACTTGGCATAATCAAATCTATTAAGGTCTTTTGGAATTATGTAGCAGAGCATAAATTTCGAATAAAATCGAGACACTCGTTTTGAAAAGGATGAATACATATATATAATTCCAAAATACTTCATTAAATTTCAAATAGAAATTATAATACTAGAAATATTGAAATAAATATCCATGCAAGGACTACTTGAAATTGAATGTCCACACAAGGACTAAAAAAATAACAATGTCCTCGCAGGGACTACATATTATTAGAAGAGACTTCACTCGTCCTTCTTTACCTTGACCAACTTGGAGAGTTTCTTGAAGAACTTGTTCGTCTTCTTCTCCGTTGTCTCCGCTTGTTGCTACATTTCTTTCATTCCTTCCACGGCCTCATTAATGGTCTTGAGTGGCGACGGGGGTTGTGGCATAACCGGATACTGGTACCCATAAGTTGGATATCCAGTCGGAGGATAAGTAGGTGGGAAAGGAGACGGGTAAAGTGCATTGTGCATAACAGCTTGCATATAGGGGTCTTGAGATGCTTGATAATCTACTGGTGTAGACTGGTTAAAAGGATCATATCCAGACATATCTGGATATGCGGGGTTTGGGTTACTATAACCCGATGGTGGTGGTTGAACTGTAGGTGTTGGTGTTAGTTCCACCACAAGTGAGATGTTAGAGGAGTGTCAACAAAGTAAATTGGTAAGAATGATATAAAATTTGGGAATGTGAGAGCGAGTATCTATGAGAGACAGAGTGTCTCACTGGTTGCCAAGGAGACGAATCTCCTGAATTTGGTAGAAATCTGAGTTGTGAAGTTGTGATGGGATGCGCCCCGATGGTCCTCCCCTCATTGGACCTTTTCCTCTTCTATTTTGTCCTCTTACTCTTGGCGGCATTTCTCTATTAAAACTCAAATAAAAAAACAATAATAATAACTTAATAATGAGATGAGTAATCCTAGGTCAATGTTTAGACTCGGAAGTCTAAGGAATGTGCTATTGTGTAAGTTTGAGATTAAACACAAAAGGCTAGTGTTTAATTCTCTCAAACGTTGGCTCTGATACCAACCTGTCACACCCCGTATTTTCAACCAGAAATCTATACACCGGTGGGCTCGGGTGGGGAGTATTGTGACGTCAGTGAATAGAGAATCGTACGAGGGAACATGACTTGTGTGAGACGACTGTTTCTATCTGTTGCTTAGTGGATAGATGTGGATGTGTGTATAAGAGATGTAGAAGCTATTTATATAAAAAAAAAAGTGTGAAACCAAAGAAACCACAAGTAAGAGATGTAGAAGCTATTTATATAAAAAACAAAAAAAAAGTTTATATGCCAATTATAAAAAAAGTTAAAATAATTAGTTTTTGTTTAGTTGAGCATATTCAACATGTGTGTTTATATGATAAATCCTTGAAAATTATGTAAAAATCGATTTTGATCCATGTAAAATAAAGTTTTTTATAAGTTTTTTTACATGTAAATAACGATTTTTTGGTTCCCCGTTTTTCCCCAACAACCCTGTATCTCTCCCCCACCCACCTCTATCTATAATGTATATACATAAACATATATAGGGTGAGATTCTAGAATTAACACTACTGTATTTGTGTACTGAGTGAATAAATTCTAATTATTGATTTCCAACATCAAATCGTCAAGTTTGGTTTTGTAACAAATCTTGCACATTGATTTACACTTTTTTATTGATAATCAAGGGATAAGATAAGTACAACAGTGTTCACAATTAAAAGGGTTGTTCACAAATGAACCTAACCCTATATTATACGTTAATATAGTTCTTTAAATACTCCTTAAAAACGAATTCTCTTTTTTAAGTTGAGTATAACATTCCTATAGTTTTTTATTAAAAAAATATTAACATGTTATGTGATTACTAGTGTCTATAATTATATAGTTAGTATTGTAAAAAATTATTAACATGTTGTGTGATTACTAACACCAACAACTCATTTTTTTTACTTTTCAATTATTTTAATTATAAGGTTTGGTATTATAAAAAACAAATAAAAAATACATGTATATGGGCAAGCTACATATATGTAGTTCGCAAAGGTACATATACGAGGTATATTTCTGTAGTTCATTAACTACATATATGTAGCCCAAAATCTACATATATTTTCATTATAATTTTTATTTCGTAAATATTAGTAACACAAAGAAAATGAAAATAAATAAATAAAAAAGCATGTTTAAAAGTGGTTTTCTGTAAGTTTTCTTATGCTTTATACCATATATATATATATATATATATATATATATATATATATATATATATATATATATAGATTAGATTCATTTGTAAACAACTTTTTGAGAGTGAACTAATCTTGACCCTTAGTCATTTTTTAGATTAAAAGGGTAAGATTAACATTAGCCAAATATGTTTAATTAAAATCTCTTAATTGTCTCATTTCTTATCTCTCTCTTTCATTTTTAATTATTTCTTCATTATTTTAATTATAAGAGATTGAAGGGCTAATGTTTTTTTAAATAAACTTTTATATTCTTTTTAAAATTGAATATTAAAGCTAATTAAATTATGTTTTTAACAGATATGTATACAAGTCAATACATACAAGACTTAGACACGTGTGTATTATTATATCTTGTTCACACAGGTCGGTATAAACCAGATTTATACACCTGTGTATTATTCAAGTACATATGTGTATACAGGTCGGTATATAGCATACGTATACACTTGTGTATTATTCAAGTACATAGTATATACAGGTTGGTATTTACCAAACTTATACCCATGTGTATCATTACATCTTGTTTCCACTATGCATCTTTTTATCAAACATGGATCTAATACGTATATGTATAGCAAATGTAATTAAATATTTTTAATCGTGTTCTAGATGGAACAATATTTGGTAATGTTTGCATTTTTTTTAAATTAACAAAAAATTAAGTAAGGTAATTTGTGAGAAAGAAAAAAAATATAGAGAATTACATTAAATATTCTTTTAATTGAAAAGAGAAATCAGAAGAGAGAAAAAATAAATTAATTCAATGGAGACATAAAAATACAATTTTACCCTTTCTATTAAAAGACATGTAAGTTACAAAAGATAATTACAATCTTGACACTAAAGAAAAAATCTAGATCTACAAAATCAATGGTCAAGATAAGTTTATTTTGTTTCACAATATATATATATATATATATATATATATTATATATATATATATATATATAATATAGTGCATTTAAGAAGAAAATTAAAAATTAAATTGAGAAGAAAAATAACAAAGGGTATAATTATAAAACATTAAATAGTTTTCTCTCATCTAATTTATTATTATCTTTGACTAATTAATTAGTTATAAATACTATCATTCTCCACACATCAAAATTTATCCTGCACGTTTTGAAATTTATCCTACACATATAGAAATTTATTCTACACAGCTCGTAATTCATCTTACACATCTTGCAATTTATCATACACTTTAAATTAATTTTTTTCTTCTTTGAAAAAATATACTTTTTGAAAATAAGTTACAAATTTAATGTAGTTGCCTGTTAAAAAAGAAGACTACCAATTAATGATGATCGAGAAATGGGAGAAAGTTTTATCCATATAGTTACCTATATATGTAGGGTTAGGTTTATTTGTGAACAACACTTTTGATAGTGAACTATGTGAAATAATCCTAGCCCTTAATTATCAATACACAAGTGTAAATCAATGGTCATGATTTGATTAGGATTTGATGATGAAAATACAGTAGTGTATTTTACGATTTGATGTTGTAAATCAATGACCAAGATTTGTTAACTTAGTTCACAAATACACTAGTGCTTACTCTAAAACTCCACCAATCAAAATAATAGTTAAACGAGATGTGCCAGTACTAGCTTAAGCTTAGCTCATTCTGTTTATAACGGGCTTTTTGAATGTGTTTCCAGTCACGAGTTATTTGTAGAATTCTTTTTTAAAATATAACTCTGGTTATAAGTGATTATAAGGTGCCATCAGTTTATAGTTATCACGGATAGATTCTATTTAGTTGAAAAACACATGCTATGGATTATCCTTTATTCTTTACAGAACATCCTCCTAAAATATGTCTATGGGCATTATGTTTTTTGGGCTTTTGTGTTGATTATATAGGTAAGAATTGTTTTACATGGATGGAACAAAACCTGTGGTACAGATATATGAGCCTACTCAGATACGAGAGGTTTGGCCATTATCATACTTATGAAATGCCAAAGGGAGGTAATCCATTAACTAAGTTGATATTTAGAGGATTAGTAAGTGTTGAGGATTAGTAAGTTGATATTTAGAGGATTAGTAAGCTGTTATTAATTTCTTTTTGTTGATTACCCTTAATATATTATGCCTCGAAAACCATTGTGTGTATCTATAATTCTTTTTGAAGCATATGATACCGAGTTTTTACGTGACTTGCAATGAGATGATCGTGAAATGGGAGAAAGTTTTATCCCAAAAAAGCTCATGTGAAGTGGATGTGTGGCCTGATCTTCAAACTTTTGCAAGTGATGTAAGCAGAGCTAGTTCTAAAGGCTGCAAATTCAGTTTACATTCCAGGATCAAGGTAAGTTTCCAAAATATATTTTCATGTCTATTGGAAGCTTAAATGGGTATCACTAGAATTTTGCAATATTGGAAGCGAAAATGGCTCTTGCAATGATTCTAGAACGTTTTTCTTTTGAGATATCCCCATCGTACTCGCATGCTCCGCATGCAATACTTACTTTACAACCTCAGTATGGTGCTCACTTGATTCTACGCAAATATTAAGCAATGTATCACATATTATAGTCTAGTTTAAGATATATGTTTTGTCATATACATATGGTTTTACTCGATCTATTTTATATTATTACTATTTGTAATCATATCAATCCATGAATAAGTAGTTATTTTTAATATCTGTGGTCGATAAGACTTATGGGAAAAAAATCTGAATCAAGACCATTGTGAAGTGTTGGTTAGTTCATTGAATGATGTGATCATTAATGAAAGTTCAAAGAGTTCGAAGGCCACTTTCACAGATTATAATTGGGGAATGATTATTCGATGACTTGTTTCAAGAATATGTCATGAATCATAGTCATAAGCAGTAAATGAAAGTGGTGCTGTCTTTGCGTCCTCAGACCTGAGATGCATGTTAACTCGTGTTTACCACAGGTTTTCCTTTGACATTTGTCTAACCTTTGTCCTAAATAGGGATAAATAACTGCGGTTATTGAGGATTGGTTTGAGGTTTAGTGGGAGTTGTCATGTAGTCAATAAGGGATTTTCTTGTCTTCCTTTTGTGAAAGTTTGACATCTTGGGCCCCACGTTGATTCATAATGGTACTAAATGAATAGTCGTGCTCAAATTGAGAGTTTGTTGAACCATTTGAATTTGGATCGAGAGTGAGAATTGTTAAACACTAAATGAGAATGAAATGTTGATTCATGTCTTATGTATGTCTCATGTTCAATTATTGCGGAAACGATGAAAGACAAACAACCATGGCTATTACGAGAAGGTGAAGTAAGAGTACTTAGATGAATGCTACACTGCAAAACGCGTTGTACCTTGTTGGGAGCAGTGAGATGTAGCTAGAAGTCTACCACTTTTTGTGTTGATGAATGATCGAGACTCGTGCAAGTGGGAGATTGTTAGAATAATGCGCCAAAGTATTGACATTCAACAACACTGCTACCGAGGTACGATCTAAGGGTAAAAGAATACATATCTCACATTTAAGTAGTGAATAATCAAGTGACACTGAGGTGGGAGAATAATCAGATCTGGGTGTTCAGTGTTAAGTTGTAACAAATGATGGGATTTAAACGATTCATATTAAATAAGAATTATTTAATTGTTTGGTTTAATAATTAATAACAGGAATGGTTATTTTATTATGGGAAATTGGTCTGTAATAATCTCTAGTAGATGTTATTGGTCATTAGCAGTCCCACTTTTGAATATTCTCCCTACCAGTCCAACCTTTCACATATTTTCCTCCACCGGTTCCCCGTTAATCAAACTTAACATATATAATTTCTTTCCGAATACAAATAGATGTTTTAGGGCTTTTGATCAGAACGAGGATACGAGTCAATTGATGTAAAACTTATCTAAAATGGTAAAAGAATACATATTTCACATTTAAGTCTCTATTAATCTTTATAAATAAATAAAAACATATTGCATATATAATATCTGTAAGGTTTTACCTAGCAAGTACAGATAATGAACCAAATACAATATGCATCAAAAGACCTCTTTTTTGAACTTTTGGTGATCCATCATCAATAGTCTGCCTGGAATCTAAGAACCCAACAACCATAATCATACCCTTAATAGAGCAAAATTAAGAGAAAAAGGCAACCTTAAATATTTCATAAAAGGAATTTGATTCTTCCACCTCTGCAACACACAACAGCTTAAATATTAATACCAAGAACTAAAACATATTGAAATAATAATATAATATAAGAAAATTAAGCTTTGACATACCTTTCTTTTCTTTATCATAAACTTCATCAGGGTCCTCTTCAGCAAGCTTGTGAATCACGTCAAATGCGTTCCTAATAAGTTTCTCTTTTATCGTCTTCAAGTTGTTGTGTTGTTGAAGCATTTCTCGAGATACGATTAACTGGCAATGTGCCAGAATCAACGCAGCCCTGATGAAACAAACAACTGTTGGTTGTTAGCAACCATGTATTAAAAACAGTAATAAACTGCTTGCTAAAATAATAGACATAACACATTCCTGAATTCATATTATCGACCGAAATCTTCAAAAGCCTTACAAAAATCAAAATAGTGTCACCTGATCGCCTGGTTCTATTATCTCCAGGATTTCCTTTAGATGCCATGGTTGACCTGCAATGTTTATATTTGTTACAAAAATAAAAAAAGAGTAACCTAAAGTTATGATCTTTTATATGTACATGAAAATCAAACAAAATGAAGTCGTTTAGATTATGGGCATGTAACACCTTGTAAATCGTGTCCAATAATATAGCGACACATGTTACATTTTTATTTTAAGTCTAATAGGGACTAAAAGCGTCAACATGCTCAAACTAAGTCTCTGAGTGATCTTCTGATGTCAACATGCATAAACCAAGCCTCTGAGTGACCATTAGTGTCAACATGCTTAAAACATAGCCTCTGAGTGACCATTAGTGTCAACATGCTTAAAACGTAGCCTCTGAGTGACCATTAGTGTCCACATGCTAAAACTTGGCCTCTGAGTGACCGTTGTGTCAACATGCCCAGCCTCTGAGTGACATCGGAGTCAACATGCTTATAATGAGCATCTAAGTGATCCTTTACAAAGTCCTGACTCTCCTATGTCCCATTTGTTGGACGAGAGAGATCAAATCCATAATTATGTAAAAGTTAGATAATGGAGGTGTTAAAAGTGTCAACATGTTAATTTATAACTCTGAGTGACCTTTTAACGAACTGAGAGCTCGACAATGTCCGGGCATACTCCTGGGTATGCCAAATATTGGTTACGGAGGGCTAAATGTGCTAAAAAGGTGTTTTAGGAAGTTTTATAAGTTAAGGGGCAAAAAGTGTCAAACTTTGAAACTGGCCATGTGGCGCTCGCCGGGCGCGAGAGGCAAGGCATGTGCCTCTCGCGGGACGCAAGAGGCATGTGTCTGCAGAATTTTTGCTAGGCCTCCACACAAATTGCCAAAAACCATTTGATTCGAAACAATGGCTTTCCAAACTGCTATGCCACGTTTTAGGACACTTGTAAGCTTCCTCTTACACCCCTTAGCACCTGGCATCACCTCCTTCAAGCTCTCCAACTATAAATAGGTGCCAAGGTTTACCATTTGAACTTGCACCTTTCTCATTCACAACTCTATCTCCCTCCTTTGGAAGTTCCTAACTAAAAGGAGCATCCAACTTAGTTCTATTGCATTCTAGGAACCACTTGTAAGTGTTCCTTCCTCTTGCATTTTCGTTTATAGGCTTTTATAGCCAAAAGTCAAGCGTTTTACGGAAAACGCCTTGACTTTCGGTTAAGACCATTATGGTCCAGCCATTGTTCGTAATGAACATGGCTAAGTGATCGTAATAAGGCAGGTGTTAGAACCTACAAAGGGCACCTCCTGAAGATCACGTTTGCTAGACCAATTGACGGGTCAAAGTTATGATATTAAAAAGTCAAACAGGCCATTTTTCAGAAAAATCATAAATTAATCTTATATGTATTAAGAAACCTGTTTTGACACTTAAACAAGTTGGTAATAATTATTAGAACATGCAAGAACATGTTCGGCTCGTCAATTTCAGTTCTAAGGTCGGTTCGCAACCGAAAGTCGTGAAGTTTGACTTCTGCTTTGACTTCCGATTCTGACCCGATTTAGATTAGTTAGATACTGATCTAAAGTTTCATTATGATCGTAATTTAATGTAGCATAACCCTCTGAGGTTATATTACATGATCATAATCAGAATCTGAGTTTATGAACAAGTTCCGTAATTATGTCATTTTGACTAAAATGCCATTTTTGCATAACATGAGGTTTAAATGATAACGAACTTGAAAATGAGTTTCCTACTGATGTAATATTATAAGTATGATTATTTGGGATGTTAAATCAAAATATAAATTGAGTTTATGAACAAGTCCTTGTAATATGTCGATAAATGACGATAAGGCCCTTGTGGCTTATAAAATGGTTTTAATCATATCTTTTTAAAGTAAATATTTTACCTACTGATATGTTATATTAAATAACATATCTAAGACTTGTTAATCTGATCATAACATCAGTTTTGATGAAACATCGCATAAATCGTAATTTTACGACATAAACGCCATTTCGGCGCATAACATGGTCTTAAACCATATTTATCAACCAAGACTTGTTACCCACTAATTTTAAAACTTATTTTAAATATTTTTACAGTAGGTACATGACATAAAATCAGAATCCCAAATAATTTATAAACTATGTGTAAAATGACCAAAATGCCCCTTCGGTGCATAGTTTGGTCATAAAATATAAGTTACACATATAATTAATATCCTACTGGTATTATATCATAAATTAATTATTTTTCCAGAATACTTATAATCATAACATTAAAATATATTCAAGTTCCTTTATACGGTATATAATTACCGAAATGCCCTTATGAGGCATAATTTCATTTTAAAACCTTAACGGGCATATAAGTTAATATCCTACTGATATTACAACTTATTTAAAGTGTAATGGCATATAAACCGTTAGTATTTAATTGGTTAGTTTAAGTCTATGACTATGACTTAAATAAGACCGTTAGTATTTAATTTGTTAGTTTATGCCATAACCCAGACTAGAGACTTGCCGGTAAATGCTATATGTACTTAGTCCATTTTGTGTACGGCTGAGAAATCAAATCTTACATTTTTAAATCAAGACTAGCTCAGGTAAATACTCTCGACTTATTTCCCCTATCCGGGCTTGGGTTACGGTAAATTATTATCGCTTGGTCGGAAATGGGATCAATCGAATGTCGGATTGTGGCTAGTAAATCCGCATATTCCATTTTAATCAGTTTTGTTTGATAACTTAAACATCGGGGGTTAACTACCGTGTCCTGAATATCCTCGGCTCATTACATCAGATAATGGCAACGACCTTAGCGCGGGGTGTAGGCATACACCTGACAGACGCTCAAATGCAACTACCCACACTTGTTGTGGATAACTCCTTCGTGAGTTTATAAGTGGTGTGTACGTTAATCATGTCTCGGTTTTTGTACTGGGCCCTGTATGTATGGACAAACATGTAAATCTGTTAACAAGGTTGCAAGGTCAACTTTCCCAAGTTATAAAAGATTTTGTGCTAATACGCACTTAAAACATTTTATTTTAAATGTTTTCAAAATGAGTCAGTTGGGTATATTTACCAGCGAAAGCTGACATATTTTCAAAAGAGTAAGCTTGCGGGTACAATACGAAAATAGGCTGGAAGTGCTCGGTACTGATAAGAGGATCTTGCAAATCCTAGATCTGCCCAAAGTCTGTTTTACATTCTTTCTTTGTACAATTTATGATCCGCCTGTGAATCTTCTATTACGAGCCTGTATATTATTTTGTATTTCGAATATTTGATTTGTAATAGTAATTTAAATCCAAGACTTCCGCTGTGCTGTGTTTAATTGACCATGATGATATCAACTTTACGTCACGATATTCCCCACCCGGCCCACCGGTGTTTGGTTGAAAAGCCGGGGTGTGACAGGGCAATAGGCATTAGTAAAATGATAAGCAGCTTCTGATTTAATTTGTTTAATCGAAAAATAAATCAAGTATGTACCTGAATTTGCTACTTAAGAGATATGCAGGCATGGAATCAGGTTATTCAACCCTTGAAACCACCATCAGTAACCAGTAGCCCCGTGTTCTGAAACCCAAACCAAGCGTTCATAGGACATTGTTAATACTTACATACGGTAATGTCACATTCGTTGCGTCGCGAGAAAACTAGAACCTATGTCCAAATATGTTGGCTAAATGCTGCAAAGCACTATTCACTTAGCACAATATCCATGCCAGCTAGTTCTGAAAAATTTCCGAACAAATAACGAACGATACGTCATATCGTCACAAATATATATACTAAAAACCCAATTAGGGGCATAAAATGCCAAAACACTTTAACTTTCCGGAAAATACATGTAGTTATAAATTGTCCGAACCGCGCCAAAACTAGTAGTAATAATTTGTCCACAACACCAAAAATTCAGCATTTACAATATTTATATAGCTTGTAAATAATGCTAAACGTCCTAAACGATCTGGACGGTATCGAATATATATTCGGGACATCGCTTCCGGCATTTCGACGCACTTTTTATATAACATTCGCTTTCGAACCGACGACTAAACTAGTGATATTTTTGTTATCCTAATATCTAGTTAACAAATGAACTAGTTAGACCTCATTTGACATCTTAACCATCACGTTAGTGAGGGACCTCTATAAAGTCATTATCGGATAGCTTTCACAGGGCTTCTTGCTAAAGATAAATTGACATCGAGAACTTGGATAAACACCTAAATATCTAAACTTAAGAATTACACCACATGTCTAAAAGGGATTTATATATATATATATATATATATATATATATGAGAGAGAGAGAGCCATGCTTAGCCTACTCACAATTTTCAGCTAAGATGGGGCCCACCCTATCTCCTACTTACTTGATATGACAATGGGGTTAGAGTATGGCTAGTGGATTTGGTTTTGACCAACTGAGGATCTTGAGTATTACGTAAACCTCACCATACCACTCTCATTTTTAACTTTTCAAAAAAAACCTCACAACACCCCTCCTTTGCCCTCTCACCTACTCACATACGGTCACACCCTCACCACCATACATCACCATTTTCACTTCTTAAAACACCCAAAATCAAGTTCTTTTTTGAGCCATTTCATTTCAAGAAGGTCTAAACAAGCTACAAAGCATGGAGAAACATCAGGAGGTGCTTGGAAGCTTTAATATCTTCTCAATCTTCATCCTAGAACACACAATCACTTGCAAAATTGTAAGATCAGCGTTTATTATTTTTAAGCTTGTTATAATATGTAGATTTATAAAGTACAAAGTGTTCATCTTGAACTTCAAGAAAACAAAGCTTAAGAACCCTAAACTCAACTGAAAAAGCTTATAATAATTATATATTATGTGATGATTATGTTGCTTTGTGTTAGTTAGGGCATATGCTTATGATGGTTATGTAAAGTAGGATGATTAAATGTATGATCTTGTAACATTAGACTAGAAATGATGATCTAAAAATCTTGATGTTTTGATCTAAACAAGATCATCATCCTTAAGTTCCATAGAATTTTATATCAACTTGAAGATGATTTATGATTAATGTAACTTTTATAAAAGTTAAACACCTTGATTTACATAAAGATCATCTTAAAAAGTAGCCTAAACAAGTATTTTTAGACAAAGGAACTAGACTTTAAAGTATGAGAATAATGAAATTTTTTAATAATCTTGTTAAACATATATATATATATAAAGATATTATTTTTCAAGATGTGGTTAAAAATGTAGATATAGAAAGTCTATGTAAATATATATGTAAGGATGGTTCATGCATGCAAAGTAGGTGCTTGGTAAACTTGGTTGAGTTTTTGATGATAATTATGGGTTAAACACGCTTAATGATACGTTTAATAAACGTGGAAAACGTCATAGTTTAGGGGAAACTATGGCAAAATTTTCCAAAATATTAATCGCGATTAAAGTGTGATTAACGGGGTGATTAGCATAGCTAATCGTGATTAGCAACATTAATCGTGATTAAACAAACCTTAATGGTAAGGATTAACTCTTAATCATTCAATAGTTTTAGTAAACACTTAAATATATTTTTACTAATTAAAATGGGTGGAAAGAATAAATACAACTACAAATATAATTTTAGGAAAAAATATATAATTTAAATACATCACTTGGTGTATAATACTTGTGCATTATGTGTATGTATTAGTGTTAGGGGATGCTACCCAAATACGAAACATAGTATATATGGTGAACTTATAAATTCTCACAAGTAGTAATACCGATATGAATGCGAAACGCAGACGATGGACAAATGAACATCGGACGAACCGTAAAATAACTAAATATGTTGACTGAATAATATATATTCGAAAACGACACGAACTATCAAATAAACGCCTTAACGAAATAAACGAGTCGCCATCGGCAACGATCATGCTAGCGTCACGACACGTAGCGTACGTATATTGCGGACGACTTTTGGTCACTCTCGACACGAAAATAAATATATTCGGTTATTACGACGAAACTCTAAAAATAATATATTTTTAGATAAGGGAAATATAAATATATTTCAACATCTCTAAATTCCGGAAAGTATAAGTCAAATAATTACTTAGTGTATATATACATAAGTATACACGTATACAAATACATATGAAATACGTACAAAAATACACTTGGTGGAATTGCAAGAATACCATAAATGTACATGTACACAAATATGTATAAATAAGACATAAATACCAATAATGAAATATACAAATACAAGTATATATATACGGTATACGTATACGTATAAAATACGTAAGTACATGGTGATGTACTCAAATACACTTGTTGAAGTGTATTCTCACAAAGATATTGTACATGTACATCAACGTATATACGATGTTAAAAATTAATATTTTTAAAAGGTATACATATATATTGTGAAACAAATATACATTCTTGAATCGAACATATTATTACAAGTGAACGAAGTTCACTAAACTTAAAAATATATATTGGAATAATATATATATCACACATAACGAACGTAAGGCGTGCGTGGCACGGAGACGCTAATGGTCTAGGCCCACTCACACCGTATGGATCACAGAGACTCAAATGGGCTAGGCCCACTCTCACTTGTGCAAGGCACAAAGACTCAAATGTGATAGGCTCATTCTCATGGGCTAGGACCACTTATACTCGTGCGAGGCACAAAGACTCACGAAGGGCGAAGCACGTTCGTACACATTATGAATGCAAAGTATATATCTAAGAAGGATATATATTAAAAGAAAACATACGAAACAAATGCCAACATATTATTGAAAATACACAAAGGTTTCCAAATATAACGAATACAATAACGTTCAAGATGAACAACGCGTACAAGGTCTAGAAGAGACCAAAGTGTCTAATGAGTTAGAGCACTTATAGGTCGACTCACGCTTTCGGAACACCGTTGCTAACACTATCTTTCTGGATGCAAATCTGTGAGTTCATGTCCCCCTTTAGTTATTGAATGGAATACTGGATCATGTGCGAATAGGGTCTCTCTTAAGCGCCATTAATATTTTATAAGACCACGGAATAAGAGTGGTAGATCTATCGGGTGTAGGTGTCCCACTCATGGGTCCTTATGTGGCCGCATGTAGTGCTTTTGTTGTCCCAGCCGAGTGGACCGGTATGAAATCGTCTAGTGTGAGTGCTTCCTATGTCGTTACACATATTAATATCCTTGCAAAACATTAATGATCATAAGTTCATTGACACTTTACATACCACATTGTTATATATGAACTCTCAAATGTTTTTAAGATAATTTGTTATGAACTCAAAACGCATGAACTCGCCAACTTTTGTTGATGTTTTAAAATTATATGTATTTCAAGAAATTAAAGTAGATCTTGGTGCAGTTAGTTACGAGGTTTCAAGGTTATCAAGAAGTCGATGTCATCCATATTTTGGAAGGGTTTGATCCATATATTATATCCTCGATGAGATGTAGGATGCAAACCCTTGGTATTTATAAACTTTATTTTGGACAAGTCTATCTTGTAAAACTTATTAACTCATACTGTCTTTTGTTGTTAAACAACTTATGACTTGTAATTTTTGTTATGGGAATGGATTAATATCGTGCATGCTTTTATTTCATATAGTTGTTTACTTATATCGTATGCGATGAAAGCTAATCAAGTTCACACTGCATGCTTCCACCTATGAACGATTGTGACAAAACATGTATGTAGCATATATATATATATATATATATATATATATATAAGGCTAGGTTCATTTGTGAACACCATCCTTGTTTGTGAACCTAGTGAACAAATCCTAGGCATTGATTTACTTTTTAGATGAAAAGGGTATGATTGTAATTATACATATAAACTTATTATGGTAGTTATTAATTTTAATTAAGTTTTCCTTAATTTTCTCACTCCCACATTTATCTGACATCTTTCGTTTATTAATTTTAATTAAAATGGAACATCAAACCTTCATCTATCTTTTTCGATTTTCTTATTCTCCTTTTTAATATTTAGTTTGTTTAATTGTTAATTGAATCATTTCTATTGAATTAACTTTTCACTAAATATGTTTTTTTATACTTTTGACTTGAATCTATAATATATTTATTTGTATTTAATTGTAGATTTTGTAATTCAATATTTTTGTTTCAGGAGCTCGTAAATTTTGAATTTAAAGGTCACATGTTATTTGTAGATTTAAATGGATTGGTCAAACTTATATCTTATATTTATATATTTGGTTATTGAAGATGCTAAATGTTGAGATGAACTTTTGTTCTATTAATCACTGAAGGTGTTCCTATCAGTGGTGTACATCGGTGCATGTTATGTTGGTTGCTGTTGCGAATGACGAAGGCTATGGCGGTCGAGTGGATGAAAATGAGGGCGGTGGTTACAATCGTGTATATATTAAATGAATTGATAGCCCGGGTGCGATATTTTATTTTTTTTTAATTTGTTTATCATCAATAAATACTAATTCTCACTTTTTAATTCTTTTTGTATAAATAGTTCGAATATTTGACATCGAATATGAAGATGGTTATATGTAAAGGTCTTTTCCCTAACTTTTTTTTTCATCTTTCGTTCAATACATTCCATTCATAATGTTGTTATACATATATGTAATTTTTAATTTACATGTGTACGTATGTGTATAAAAAAAGATATACGTATGTATAAAATAGTTTGGCTGAATAGAAACTGTGCATAAAATATACACAAACAGAACTAATAAATGGTTTATACACATATGTACTTGTCTTGAATACTTAAAGTACACATATGTATTATTCAAATTACATATGTACATATGTATATAATATAAAAGAGTTTGGCTGAATAGTAATTTTGTATATTTTTAAATTAATAAATTAGTTAATTGGTGAGAGAAATGAAGAGAGGGAATGTAATTAAATATTTAATTCGAAAGAGAATTAGTTAACAATTTACCCTTATACTCTTTTCATTTATTTACTACACATAAATAATTAGAAAAATGTCATTATTATAAATCTCAAGATCTCTTAAATCAATGGACAAGATTTTGTTCCAAAAACAATATGGTTCACTCTTGAACCCTGCCCTATATATATATATATATATATATATATATATATATAAATATCGCGAGAAACGTGAGAACAAATGAAAAAACCACGAGAACTTGGTAAAAAACAATTCAAATTCAAAATTTCTTTTTACACTTATCCTTATTATTCAAATACAATGTTAGTGAAGGGGTATGGTCCCAAAAACCTTGCGCCAATCAAGGAAACCATACCCATTAATAACTTCTAAGAAAACTGCGCGCAGACTTCTTTGCCAAAATAAGATTTATTAGAACTTTGCGCCAAATATCCAAGAGAGGAAAGCGTCATTTAACTACCTTGCGCGCGCAAGGTTCAAAGTTAACCTTGAACACTTTCTTTGGATAAATACTTCATTTAACTACCTTGCGCGGGCTCGCGCAAGGTTCAAAGTTAACCTTAAACACTCTCGTTTGATAATGCTTCATTTAACTATCTTGCGCGGGCTCGCGCAAGGTTCAAAGTTAACCTTGAACATTCTTGTTTCATAATGCTCCATGCACAAACCTTGCGCAGATATTTATATCAAAGCAAGCATCCACCAAACGTTGCGCTAAGCAGCAAGGAGAAGAAGGAAGATCAGTTAACTAACTTGCGCTTCTCACGCAAGGAAACAGTAAATACTGAGAAACCTTCCCTTAGCAAAATCTTTGACTTGGTGCAGAAGCAAAGGGAATCTTTTCTGTTGTAACAGAATGTACACGTGGCGAATAATAGATGGGTAACAGCTGTGAAATCTTTAGAAGCCATTAACACCCAATCGTGCAAGCATCTTTTCGGTTATAACCAACTGCCACATGGCAGCATCTGGACGGCTGAGGAAGATCACGGTGATGGCATGCTCACATTTATAAGATGTAGTGATCTCATGTTGACACGTGGCACCTCCCTAACCGCTGATGAGCTCACGATCTGTGTGCACTAACGGGTTGCCAACAAACGTTAACGGAAAAGATTACGTTAAAGTTAACAATCTCTCTTTTGGCGCTAAACACCGGCTATAAATAAGTAACTTGGAGTTCAAGGAAAGGTATTCACTCTCAACTACTCTCTCACTTACAATACTTACTTCCGACTACCTGTACTTATTCTCACGCCGGATGGTGGTCACAGAGAGAACCCCCCTCTCCCCGTGGCGAGCTAACGGTGTTCTGTTTTGAAGGATCAGCCGGAATATTGTTCTATTCATCATCCATCGTGAAACCAAACGGAGGGTTAACCCTTTTATGCAGAGCCTATTCCATAGATCTATTTTGATTCCGGTCTAGTTGATCTAGGGTTTCTTCAGTTAAAAATTAAATTTTGCACATTTAAATTTACATGAATTCGTAAATAAAAAAATTTTACACATGTGTAAGTTTGTCATTTACATATGTGTAAATATGTTATATTTACACATGCGTAAAAAATCTAGTAAGTGTGATTTTGAGAGGAGAAATGAATTATTTGATGTAATTTTTTTTTGGTGTTGTATTTTGATTAAAATGATGATTGTATTAAAAAAGTGGTTTTGATCGGTTTTCTCAGTCGTTCTCACGGTTCTCGCAGTATTTAGCGTTCTCAAGATAACCTTCCCCTATATAATATATATATATATATATATATATATATATATATAGAGAGAGAGAGAGAGAGGGGGGGTAGGGTTCATGTGAAAACCACCCTTATTGCGATAACCACGAGAACCAATGTGAACACAACAAAATAACCTCACCACCACCTAAACCTAAACACCCATCCCCACAACCTAAACACCCCCATCCCACCCACCACCCCCCCCCCCCCCCCCCCGCACCCATGAAAACCTAAAAATACCCAAGCCTCACCCCACCCAAGCTAAATGCTAAAAAGTAAACCATAAAGCTAAACCCCACAACTAAATGCTAAAAAACATTTCTTTTATTAAAATCGCTAAATTTCGTCACCAAAAAACACTACGCCATATGCACATGTGTAGTAGTAACTGTTAATTTTTTTTAGTGACGAAATTTAGCGATTTTAATAAAAAATAAATTTTTTGTTGTGTGTTTTTTTTTAGGTACTTTTGGTTGTGTTACACTGGTTCTCGCGGTTCTCACAATAAAGGGTGATCTCTAACGGATCCTTATCATATATATAGGTGAAGGTTTAAATGAGAATGCTAAATATTGTGAGAACCGTGAGAACGAATTAAAAAACCGCGAAAACTTGGTCAAAAACAACTCAAATTCAAAAAAAATTTATACTTATCATTATCATTCGAATAAAATGTTAAAAATTTCATTTACACGTTTAAATTTACGTAAATTCGTATATAAAGAAAATTTACACATGTGTAAATTTATTGTTTTGCATATGTGTAAAAATATCTAATAAGAGTGATTTTGAGAGGGAAATGAATTATTTGATGTTGTAAATTCTTTTTTTTTATGTTTACAATGAGGTTTGTATTAAAAAAAATTGTTTTGATAAGTTTTTTCATTCGTTCTCACGGTTCTCGCGATATTTAGCGTTCTCAAGATAACCCTCTCATATATATATTTATATATATAGTGAAAGTGTAGAATACAATATTGCTTAACGTACGAGCGTACGCTGTGAAATTACGCATATTGAAAACATAATTACACATGTTGAAAACATAATTACACATGTTAGAAAGAATGAAGTGGATTCCGATTTTATGTAGAAAAAATAAGATGAATCTGAGTCTGTGAACTAGATGTTTCGAGTTTCTGTTTTGTGTCAACATGCGTGATTACGGTTTTGACTTTTATAACGTACGTAATTTCATATCACACGTTGTTACGTTAACGGATATTATACGTTATATATATATATATATATATATATATATTACCTTTTAGTAATTTTCAAAACTATCACCAACTTTTACAAAAGAATTATTGTGATCTCTCTAGTATATAAGAATATAATCCTATTCCTAGCAACCAACTATTTATTTTTGTGCAGCATATAAGGCATGAATTATTTTTTTAATTTCGCTAAGAAGTTTTATTTATTGAGAAAAACAACTAATTTATTAGTTAAAAAGTTTAGTCAGAGAAAGGAATAAAAATTTGCAATGGAAACGATTCTATGTGCCAACATCAGCCTACACAGGGGCGGACCTACCTTAGAGGTAGGGGTAGCTTCCGCTACCCCTTGGCGCTCCGGCGGTAGTATAAATTTTGAAAAAAAATTTACTTTTCTTGACGTTTTTTCTATTTCGTTACCTTTTTTTTTATAAAACGTTACCCCTACGAAAATTTTCTAGATCCGCCACTGAGCCTACAAACAATTACCCACGAAACTTCGTTAAATAAGTGAGACCCACTTCCATTTACCATCCACCACACCTCGTTAAATAAGTGAGACCCACTTCCATTTACCATAACTAATTTTTTTTAAACGATAAGAATCTTTAACTTGTTGTAAGAGAGATCTCACACCCTCTTAAACAGAGAACCCTAATCCCACTTTGGACACTAGATTGTTTTAATCGGGCCCACGCTAACGTCAGAGTTTGGCTAACGGCATTAACCAAGAAACTATACCACCCACTGCCAGTTGCAAGGGCTTGCGCCGCTACAAGAGATAATCTTTCTTGCGTAACGCACAGTGGACTAAATCCTGGGGGTTGCTGGGGCTTGAACTTTTGACCTAGAATCTAGAAGAACTAACCGTCATTGCCTTTTATCCACCAAATGTGACAATAATAGAGATTGAACTTAGGTCTTTTTTAAGAAGAACCCAAATCTTTCCAACCAGTAGACCACAAGTGATAGATTACCATAACTAATTAATTATGCTACATTAACCTACTTCCCAACTCTCCATCCTCACCAAGAAAAACCCAGTTTAAAACAATCTAAAAGACTAAAAAAAATAGGGTGGCAATGAAAGGAAGAACACATGGATCTGATCCTAGTGCCATTAAGGTTCTCGATCATCATCTCTTCCTTCTCAATAGGTACCTCACCCGTCCGATCTATAACCCTAAATATACAGTATTACGTGTTACCCCGAAACCCAAGTTTCACAAATTTAAATCGTGATAAGGATTTTTAATGTAAACGAAATTTTAGGATGAGGGTTACCTTAAGTTTGAAATAAAATCCGACGTAGTTGAGTGATGATGCCGGAAGCACAGCCGCAGCCAGGAACTCGCGAACCGGAGGCGATGTGCGATGGCGGTTTAACAGAACATGCATAAATTAGTTGTGGTGGCGTCTGGGTGGTCGCCCGGGTAACTGATCGGGATGTTTCCGAACAATTACAAGAATAATTTGTGAAACTCTTTGAGAGGGGTTTCGTGACTTGGAAATTCTAGAATCGTGATGTATATGAGCTATATTGTTCCTTTCGGTTTCAATCTTTAGGTAGTGCTTCGTATGCAGAAACAAGAGACGGAATAGAATGTATTATTATTGGGGTTGGTTTCAGTGCAAACTATATTTATCCTACAAATTAGAGTTAAATGCTTGGTTGGTCCCTGTGGTTGGCAAATCTTGCAAACTTGGTCCCAGTGGTTCACTAATTACACACTTGGTCCCAGTAGTTTCAAATTTTGCACTCGGGTGGTCCTTACCACTAACCTTTGTTAGATTTCTCAGTTAAGTATACATAAAATGTCTATTATACCCTTCGTCTTCTTCATCCTTTCTATCTCAGCCACTCAGCCACCACTGCCACAACCACCCTCCGCTACAACCACCCTCCGCCACAACCACCACCGCCGCACACACTTCATCTTCCCCATTGCCACAACCATCCTAAATCACCACCCACCTCTTTTTCATCCCAACACCACCTGCAACCACCCACCTCCATCATCAGGTAATCACCGGCGACCACCACCATTTCCTTACCACCGGTTAAATGTTCTTACAACTGTTGTAATCTTCGCCAAATTTCCAATTTCAATAGGCAGGGAACCATTAAAATTATTTGTGCCAAATGCCCTGCAAGATGGAAAGTAACAGAAATTCTCCAATCACCAAAGGAAATGGCGGCTTGATAACATAAGGACAGAGACAACAGAAGAAAAATAAAAAAAAACATACAGAGATCTAAGGTCAGTAAGCAGCCCTATCTCTGGTGGAACCTCCCCGGATAATGCATTGATGCCAATAGTCCTAAACAAAATTCAGATGAAGCGTCATGAACAATGAGTTTAGAGTATCGAAAGGAGACGGTTTACATCCGCTGCATCCGAGTTAAATTGCGAACGGAAGGTGACAAGGGGCTCGTCAAGTAGTTCTGGGCCAAATTGTTGTGGCAAACTATACTTGATTAGTAAGCAAGCAGAAGCAGAAGCAGAGATGGTGATATGATATACATACAGATTGGTAAGGTAAATCAAAGTCCAGAGTCCTTCTGGTATTGTCCCCAGCATTCATTGCATAAACTTTCCTGATAAGACCGACCAATGATTTAAAATGGTAAGGAAATGGTGGTGGTCGCTGGTGATTACCTGATGATGGAGGTGGGTGGTTGCAGGTGGTGTTGGGATGAAAAAGAGGTGGGTGGTGATTTAGGATGGTTGTGGCAATGGGGAAGATGAAGTGTGTGCGGCGGTGGTGGTTGTGGCGGAGGGTGGTTGTGGCAGTGGTGGCTGAGTGGTATGGCGGTGAAAGGCGGCGAGGGTGAGGGTGGTGGTAGCAGAGTAGTTGCAGGTGGTTGACAGGGCAGAGTAGTTGCAGGTGGTTGTGGCAGTAGTGGCTGAGATAGAAAGGATGAAGAAGACGAGGGGTATAATAGACATTTTATGTATACTTAAATGAGAAATCTAACAAAGGTTAGTGGTAAGGACCACCCGAGTGCAAAATTTGAAACTACTGGGACCAAGTGTGTAATTAGTGAACCACTGGGACCAAGTCTGCAAAATTTGCCAACCAGAGGGACCAACCAAGCATTTAACTCTACAAATTATAAGAACAGATCCTAGCAACTTAAAAAAGTTAAATTAACAAATACTAAAACAATACATATATAAAAGTAGCACTTTTGAATTATATTAGCACATGAAAATTAATCAAGATACTTACTTTTAGCACATATGTGAATGATATCGGCACTTTTCTTTATGTCAGCACATTAAAAACAAAATGAAGATCCTAATGAAAAATCAATTGATTGTTAGCATAATTATAAGGAATTCGGTATAATTGATATTATTTAGGTTATTATTTTACCATTTCTCTATAATTGGTTGGATGCAACATAATACTTTTTAAATCATTCTTACAGTTTGTATACGAAATGTGGTTTGTATTTGATCTTACTCCGCATTACTGGAGAACGAAGAAAAGAGTGTTTGGTTAGTCAATGGAATGGAAACACATATTACAAAAGCATTCCATTCCCTCAAAATCATCCCATCCGCCCCCAATGTTATTTTTTCATTTCATCCCCTCTTGCACCGATCATTAACACCACCCACAACCGTCGTCGTCGCCACAACCCACCGTCGCCGCCACCACCACCGACGCAACCTCCCCACCAGACGCCGCCACCCGCCACAGCTGCCACCCACCACTTCCTCTGTCGCCACCAACCACCACTGCCCCCCACTCGCCATCGTTGCCACCCATCGCCGCCTCCACCGCCACCAACGGCCACCGCCGCCGTCACCACCCACAATCATCACCATCGACCACCACCACTCACTACCGATTTTATTCCTTAGTCTTTTCTTGCCAACAAGCAATGCACAGTAATAGTTCATTCCATTCCCAGATGGTAACCAAATAAAACATGGAATGGTAATGATCAATTGCATTCACTCGTCTATTCCAAACACTCGTCCATTCTATTACCCGATAACAAACAGACCATTAATGTTCCATTTAGTTTTGGTCTTTAATGGATGAATAAAAGTATAAAACACAACTAAGAAAGAAAAGGCAAGTAAGAGTGCCGAGGGGAGAGGAAATGTACAAGAGTAAAGGTGGAAATTAAATGTAGCTCCTAACTAGAAGACCATGATAAATTTACCATGTTATCCTTCAAATTTCTTAATAATTGGTGATATTTACTATTATATCACTCTCAAATGTATTATGTTGATTTGTATATATTACTTTAATAATTGTATACGATGTAGAATTACATATCTTTCCATCATATTTCTTTTTTATATAGATGTATAACAATCTCATATTCACATTACATAGTCATGTTCATACTCAAACCATTAAAAACATATGGATGATAACCTTCAACCACTCAAATTATAAGGAGGTTAAGTGGACATCATCCCAACAATTAAAAACATTAAAAGAAGAAAAAAAAGGCCGTAGATAAGAAGCAACTTTATTTGTTACTAGTTTTTTGTCCCGCCCGTTTTGCAGGGCACAAAGCCGATTTTTTCTCTCTCATAACATGTATGTTTATGTTTCGGTTACTGTATATACTACTCATAACACGATCTAAAAAAATTACATCGAGTCAACCAGTTAAAACAAAACACTACCATACTTTTGCTAAAAAAAAACTAAAATGATGGAAAAACTACCGCTTGGCACGACTAAAATTTACAATGAGCCAACCAATTAAAACAAAACATTACCATAGTTTTGTCAAAAAAAAACACTAAAACGAATATCATAATTTGACAGGAAAAAAAACAATGACAAAACTATGAATTTGAACTGAGGGCAAAATCGTAGCTAGGCTAGGAGAAGGAAAGAACAAAACCAATAGCAACACTATAAATTTAAACGGGACAAAATCGTAGTTTGGTTGAAACAATAAGAATGTGTCATACAACTGCTGCCTGACATTATTCCCCTAGTATATCCGTTAAATAGTTTCTTAACCGTGGACACCTAAAAAATTAACAAAGAAAGGCACTATGACCGTCATATTTTAGCAATAGACGAAAAGAACTATTTTCGGACACTGAAAATGTATATAGGAGATGTATCTTGTTATATATCTTATTTGTTACATACAGTAATGTCATATTCTGACACTACATAGTCATGTTCACGCTCAAAAACATTAAAAACACATGGATGATAACCATCACCACTCAAATTACAAGGAGGTTAACTGAACATCATCCCAACGATAAATACCATCTTAATCATTCTCTTTCTTATCAGACCAAATTCTTGTTCTAGTACCCACTGTCCATGAAGGTCACCACAGTTTCTTGTGTTGTTGGAGTAGCATCAATATCAATCTTCTTGTATTTTATATATGGAGGATTTTGAATTGGTTGTGGCTCAGACCTAAGAAGATCGAGAAGTTTCTAAAAGATGAAGGGCTCAAGAGTACCTACCCCTTATAAATTCATGTATGGGGATCTCAAAGAGATGGTGCAGATGATGAATGATGCCAAATCTAAACCCATGAATCTTACTCACGATATCGTGCCTCGTGTCTCGCCATTCTTCCACAAGTCTCTCACCACTCTTGGTATGAAACTTTGGGTCTTCTTTTCTATATATTTGTTATACGATCTTTAATTAATGATGTGCCTTTCCAAAAGAATTAAGAAAAAAAATTAAGTGGCAACTATTATTTATCACCAAGATGTATGTTTATTACATGTAACTGTATAAAAGAATAAATCAATGAAAATATTACCGGTAAAATTCATTACTAGGGATGTTTACGCACTAGTTAGACTTAGCTCGGGCTCGGCTCGAATATTAAAGGAGCAAGCTAAGCTTGAAATTATTAAACCGAGCTGATATGTTGACTAATATTATTATACATATGAAAAGCCAAGAGGAGGTAATCCGTTAACTAAGATGCTAGCTAGAGGATTGATAGATGCTGAGGGGATCAGTGGGTTAAACACAGAAAAATCATCAATCCTGTATTCCACACAGAGAAGCTCAAGGTTACTTTCTTGCTTTTCTTTTTTACTTTTTGTTACGAGACCGATTTAAACTTAATTTATTACGCCTTGTAAACCGTGGATGTCTTGATTCTTTTGGCAGCACATGATACCAGCCTTTTACGTGAGATGCTCGACAAATGGGAGGAAGTTTTAACCCAAGAAAGCTCATGCGAAGTGGATGTGTGGCCTTATCTTCAAGTTATGTAATTTCGGGTACGCCTTTTGGTAAGGAAGAAAGATATTTGAACTTCAAAGAGAACAAGCAAGGCTAGTTATAAAGGCTGCAAATTCAGTTTACATTCCCGGATCAAGGTAAGTTAGTTTTGATATATTAATTTCCATATCTATTGGAAGCGTAAATCGGTATCACTATAATTTTGTGCTAATAAAGTACGATCCGATAGATTCATGCCAACAAAAAACAATAAACAGATGAAGGAGATTGACCGACAAGTGAGGGATTCTATAAAGAGCATAATCAATAAACGAGTTGTTGCGATGAAAGCCGGGGATGCTAGCCATGATGACCTTTTGGGCATCCTTTTGGATTCCAATTACAAAGAAATTAAACAACATGGGAATAGCAATTTTTTATTAAGCATTGAGGACATCATCGAAGAATGCAAACACTTTTACTTTGCCGAGCAAGAAACCACAGGAAATGTGCTTATTTGGACTATGATTTTATTAGGTAAAATGGCAGACACGTGCTAGCTAGGGAGGAAGTTTTACATGTCTTAGGAGATAAAAGACCCGATTTGACAACTTGACTCATTTAAAAGTTGTAAGTTTTTTTGTTATAAAAACTAAATATTGATGACTATGGATTATGTTGATGTTCTGTATCTCGTCTTGCAGATAAACATCATCTTCAATGAGGTACTCAGACTCTATTCACCGGCCGTATCACTTAGGCGACTAATACATGATGAGTCCAAGCTAGGTAACTTAACCATACCGGCAGGAACCCTTATCCAAATAAATGCATTGATTTTGCATCACGACAAAGATATGTGGGGTGAGGATGCAAACGAATTTAATCCTCAAAGATTTTCTGAAGGTGTTTCAAAGGTTACTAAGGGACAAGCTGCTTACCTTCCATTTGGTGGTGGCCAAACGTATATGCATTGGCCAGAATTTTGCTATACTGGAAGCGAAAGTGGCTCTTGCAATGATTCTACAAGGCTTTTGTTTTGAGCATCTCCATCCTACTCTCATGCTCGCATGCAATGCCTACTTTACAACCTCAATTTGGTGCTCACCTGATTTACACAAACATTAGGAAACGTATTACATATATTAATTATAGTCTAGTCTAAGATATGTTTTTGTCATTTACAAATGGTTTACGCGATCTATTTCATATCATGACTATTTGTAATACAAACTTGCATGTGTTGTTTTGAAAGAAGCTACATAATTTTCCAGAAATGAAAGAAATATCATCGAAGAATGATAAAATAGTCATTCTTTATAAAGCTTTCTTTAACTACACATGTTCGACCTAAAACCATTTGGCTTGTGCCAACAATCTCTAGATCAAGTGGTGGAAGGCTTGCATTTCTCTTAGAAGATGCAGGTTCAACTCCCATTTGTGCAGAGTGAGACACTGGTAGGCAATGATATGAGACCCAGAGAAATCTGGTTTCGATCCTTAAGCCAAACAGGTTTTACCGGTAATTTCACTGTCGTGCCTACGGGCGGGTGGGTTACCTGGTTTTTCCCGGAATTGGTGGTGGACTCGGGTTACTCTCGAAGTACTCCGTTTGATCTAGTGAGTTCCTCGTGAATGCAAGATTTTGACTCTAAATCCCCTTTTGTGACCATTTTTATCAATTTTCAAAGATATCACAATTGGCCCTTGTATTTTCCTTCATTCTTTCATTTTAACCTTTCATGTTAACTAGGTTAAACAACCTAGTTAAGTTATTTACACCATAAATCTAGTAAACGTCATGTTTATTAAAACATTGGATTTTGGGGCGTTACAACATGTCAACCTGCCAATGCGCTATGTTCTACACAAACCCAACCCGTTTAGATTGAACCCAAACTTACTAACTTCATCTTAGGTTATGTCGCATTTTCAGGTCGTGTTAAAAATTCCAACTCCTATTATATGTAGCTTTATCCTTCCTAATATAAAAAGGTACCCTTTTCTTGAAGTACACTTAGCATTTTGATCAAGTCGATAAATAGTTTCAATAATGGATCACATCCATTATTTTCAAAATGTCATACAAAAAGGGTTGGAATGAATTTAACCGAGTCATACCCCTCACTTGTGGTTTTATGAGACAAGTCTTCAGTGCAACAATTAATAAATGGATATTGGATTTAAATACCCTTAACTTTCACCAATTGATCTACAACACTTCTAACTTTCGATTTGTACCACACCACTCCCAAATTTCAACTTATTTTCCTCCGGCACTCCCAAGCTAATTGTACACTAACCTAGTTAGTTTTTTTCCTGATGTTACGTGGCGTTTTTTTGATGACTTGGCAACTGACATGACATCTGATTTTGGCTTTTTGATGACGTGGCATCTGATTTGGCTTTTTGATGATGTGGCAACTCATTTAGTGCTGGTCTGGTGACGTGGCAGCTGATGTCAACAAACTGGTTTAGTGTTGGCTTAGTTTGGGAGTGATGTAGGAAAATAAGTTGAGAGTGTCATCGGCCAATTGGTGAAAGTTGAGGTTATTTAAATCCAATATCCTTTTAATAAATATAAATATTTTCTTTTGACATTTCAACATATATAATTTTAAAAATTATTTGAATAAAAAAATTAAAAATAGTAATGCCTGAAAGGGTCTGTTTGGTATGAGGAAATGGAATGGACGATGTAATGGAATAGACAAGAGAGTGCAATAGATCATTACCATCCCATGTCTTGTACTCTTGTTTGATTACCATGTGGGAATGAAATGAATTATTACCGTGTTTGATAAGCAAGTAAAACGAAGGAATATGTCGGTTGTGAGTGGTGGTGGTCGGTGCGGTGATTGTGTGGTCGGTGATTGTGGGGTGGAGGGGTGGCGGTGGAATGTGGGGTGTGGTGGCGGTGGTGGGTGGTGGCGGTGAGAAGTGGTGGTGGTGGTGATAGTGCGGATGGTGGGTGGGGCGGGAGAAGTGGTGGTGGTGGTGGTGCGTGATTGGTGGTGGCGGCGCGACGATGGTGGTGGTGGTGAGGCGACTGTGATGTGGTGGCACGGCGACGGTGGTAGTTGGTGCTGAGAGAGGCAATGGTTGGTGGCGTTGCGGCGACTAATGGTGGCGTCATGGTAGTGGTGGCGGTGGCGGTAGGTGGCGACGGTGGTGGATGGCGGCGACGAGTGGTGGTGGGTTGTTGTGTTGTCAATGAAGGGTGCAAAAGGGGATAGAATGAAAAAGAACATGGGGTCAAATGGAATGATTTGAGGGAATGGACTAGCTTTTGAAATGAGTGATTACATTTCATTGACCAACCAAACACCATTTTCTTTATTTTCTTGTAATAATCCATTATATTCCAACTTGTACTCTTGTATACCAAATACTACCTAATAGTAATGGTAATACTAATAATATTCTGTTAATTGTTTTTGTGTTATATTGGAACTGCTCCTTTCTTATCCAAATTTTGTCATCTTCAACATGGTTGGTTGATACTTTATCTTAAAAAAATTAAACCATTTAGTGATGATTGACTAATATTAGGATTCTTTGGGTACGCTTTTTAACACTCCTTAACTCTTATCTATTACTACATCACCTGTTTTCCATATTGACTTATTACAATGAAATGGTTTAATCTTATTACTTTATCTAATCTTATTTTTTAGTAGTTTTTTGTTAAAAAAATAATTAATACAATCTCTTAACATCTGTTAACATGTCAACAAATAACCTCTTTAACGTCCTTTAACACAAGGAAGGAGTGGTGTGCAATACCGGTTAACATGTTATGTTATCATTAACACTGCAAATATTAAGGTACACTCCATAGCCTTAAAGGGAAGGTCTCAGGTCAAATATGAGTAAAGAAAAATAATTTTAAAATATTGATGTAAAGGAGTAACATTAACCGTTCAAAAGATATTAATACTAATTGCTCGAAGAAATAAATAAATCCAAAAGAATTTGAAGTTTTTATGCCATGTCTTAGATAAACAATGTTGTTTGATTAAAAAACTTGGGAGAAAAATGTGGCGTTAAATAATTTAATTGGAAACCTTTCGAAATATTTTGTTCCTTCTTATATAATCTGTTATTGATTTTGATTATTGGATAAAATGGGATAATTCAGTAGTAAGAAATGGTAAAATCTACAAAAAAATTCGTAAAAAAAAGTTATTTAGATTGATTTGATTCATGATTAGAATTGGTAAATACAATTTAAACAGAAAACAATAAAAACTTAAATTTTGTGAAATGGGTTTTTTACACAGCATACATCCGAAAAATCACACGTTTTACAAAGTGATGAATTGTCGGTGCTGAGTATGTAACCTTATAAAGATAAAACTAAATATGAACATGCCACATGACCATTATGTATTATGTATTATATATTATAAATTTGTAATATGTATGTGTAATAGGTGGTAGTACTTCTAGCATTAAAGGTTTTTTTATGCATTCGTGAGTTGTATTGTTTTGATTGTTTGTTGTATCATTCGTTTTATAGGACAGCTGCTCTGCTACGTGTAAAGACTCCTAGGTTTTTCTCATACATGCAATTTCATCTTTCCCTTGCCTTTTTTTTTTCTCACAAATCTCTCTCAGCAGGGCTTTTTGGCTTTCAGGAGAAGTTCCAAACCCTAAGTTAATGATGGAAGTTATGGAAATAGCAAAGCTGTAGCGGTGGTGATGTTCACAGTTCTGGTGGTATTCATGGTTCTAGTGATGACTTGGTAATTTGTTGTAATAAAAATTGTAAAAAGTATCCAACTATTATTATACACTAGCTTTCATGCCACATGCCAACAAGTATATTGGTTGATCCTAATCGTCTTCACTTGCATACTACTCTTATCATTTTGCCATACATTAATTCATTAAATACTTACTCTTCAATTATGGTATTACATATTTAACAATCATCAATTACTTATCATCATTGATATTATATTAACTATTTTTCTTCATGTATTAGTAATAATATCATTTTGTTTCATTCATTCAGCTGTTACAGATTTTAAGGTTTATATATGATTTGTATAATGTTTATAGAATAGATGTTATGTTATTTTAAATTACTAGAGTTTTATAGTAAAAACCAAAATAAAACTTTAGATGCCCAATGATTTTTTTTATAATCTACATATTTAATTAAACTAAGAAATAAAACAAACTATAAAAAGTCCGAACCCCAAATATCAAATCAAGCCTAACCATTAAAGCTAGTTCCATAATTATTGGTATACTAAAAAGAAATTAAAATCTTTGAATACTTTAGACCAAGTTGAGTACTTCGCTGTTATTACTTAGGATACTACATAAAGTACTTATATATATACACACACACAAAATACTTATATATACACACACATACTAGATAATATAATTTCCTACTTATCAAATTTATTATTTAATCTATTCAAAATGGACATTCTTTATTAAATTCTATAAGTTATTCCTAACCTAAAAAACGGGTAAAGATCTCAAATGGTTACTATGCTGACATGTTATTTATTATTATTTGATACTTTTTTGTTATATAAAATACATATATAGCATTCTTTGATTATTTTTAAAATTTAGAAAACCAACTAGTGAATGTCAAATAATCAAGTAAATTACACATCATCATGTCACTTAATATTTTGGCATGTTTACATAGTTTAGTTCCCTAAAATCACTACACCAAATATTAAGTAGCAATCTTAATATTTTGGCATATTACAACGGCTATATGCTTAAAGGGATCATACATCTAAACTGTTGTTCTAACTTATTTATTCGTAAAAAAAGAATTTGAAACTGTTGAATCAGGAAACTCAGCAAACATTGTTTACTCAAAACATCGTATGCAGGGCTGCAAACGAATTAAACGTTCAGCGAACAATTTGTAAACCATTTGGCGGGAAGTTCGTTTGTGTTCGTTCGTTTATTAAACAAACGAACACGAACAAGAAATTTCGTTCGTTTAGTTAAATGAACAAACATAAACACAGGTCACATGCGTTCATTTATGATTATGAACGTTCGGTAACGTGTTCGTTTGTGCTCCATAGTTCATTAGTGTTTTTTTGTTTTTATATTTTATTTTAATACTTCAAAATTCCGACAAATAAAATACTTAATAAGTGTTAGTGTATTATATATTATGTTTATGAACGCTTGTTTGTTTCATTTGTTTCCATTTGTGTTCATGTTGCTTAAAATTAACAAATAGATACAAACGAACACAATCTCATTTCTTAACAAACAAATACGAACATAAAATCTTGCTCGGTAAACGTTCATGATCAGTTCATAAACACATATGTTTCCTAACAAACAAGCACAAAAAAATCTTGTTCGTGTTCGTTCGATTCATTTGCAGCCTCCGTACGATGATAACCGAATAATCATAGTCCCATACACAAAACACCCTTTAATTTAGAAAACCAAATCTTAAAACATCCTTTTTACACCAACAAAAAAGATAAAAAGAGTAAACCAAATCTTTATCTAGTAAAAGTGACAAAAATAGAACTAACCAAGACAACAACTTTAAAATAAATCTCAAAGCTTTATTAATTTTCCTCAAATGGGATCTTGTCTAGTTGTCTCCATATGCTAGATCACCGTTCATCATATCATCATACTTCAATATCCTATTATTCTTCCGAATCTTTGATTTCTTCAAGCTGTCAATCATCGTCTTCACCCCATCATTTCAATTTCTTGAACTTGCCGTCAAGTGGGTCTGCTCCCCATTCGATCTTTCTTCAATTTCACTCAAAACCCTTGTGTGAAATCGAACAGAGATCAATCAATCATGGTCACCGAGAAGAAAACTTCACCGGTGTCTGATGTGGGAGCATGGGCCATGAATGTTGTAAGTTCTGTTGGGATTATTATGGCGAACAAGCAACTTATGTCTGCTAATGGGTACTCCTTCACCTTTGGTTAGTCACTTGTTGCTCAGATCTTGTTTGTTGTTATGTAAATTAGTTCATTTGGTCATGTGGGTAGATCTGATTTTGATCAATCTGTGTGTGTGTGTTTTGTGATCTTGTTGATCTGTTAATGTGATTGAACTACTTGAACTTCATGATCTTTATGAGTTGCAATGAGGTGATTTTTATAACGTCTACATTGCTTTAATTAGGCAAGAAGTGGTTAAATTTGAGTTTGTTGTATAGATCTTGAATTTGGTAGTTGATTTCTTGATTGAACACAAGTGTTTGTAGATGAGATTTGGTGACTTTGCTAAGGGGTTTTGGTGCAATGTGTGCATTTTTCAGCTACGACGTTAACTGGATTTCATTTTGCGGTAACTGCGCTGGTTGGATTCGTTTCGAATTCGACGGGATACACTTCAGCCAAGCATGTTCCTTTGTGGGAACTTCTTTGGTTTTCGATTGTTGCAAATATGTCGATTACAGGGATGAACCTCAGTCTCATGCTGAATTCAGTTGGATTTTACCAGGTAACATTTCTTTGCATACTTTTTTACGGAAAAAAATTACAATTTCATGTTATATGTTGCATTGCCCATGGCATTATAGCCTAGTAGCATCTTATGTGGGATTAGGCTTTGAGACCATTAGGTTCTGGGTTCGATTCCTATAGGGGGTTTTTCCCAGATTTATTGGGTTTCCTCCTGAATTGGTGTATAGACATTATTGCCTAGTGGAGATGGATATGATCGGATGGTTCCGCTGGTGATACGATGATACTCCAGTGATCCGTCAGTGATCCAAATTTGTTGTTCCAAAAAAAATGTTATATGTTGCATCCTTGAAACCTTCAAAGGGTGGCGCAGTGGTAAGTGCCTGATTCCCCCTCTTGTAGAGGCCTCGGGTTCTGATCCAACTTCCATTGGTGGGCCCGTGTGTTTTCCCTAACGGGTTGTCACGGTGACCAAGAAAAAGTTACATCCTTGATTATTACTTATGTTTTTTCATATGGTATAGATTTCCAAACTCAGCATGATTCCGGTGGTTTGTGTGATGGAATGGATTCTTCATAGCAAGCGGTATTCAAAGGAAGTCAAAGCTTCCGTTGTGGTAGTGGTTATAGGCGTCGGTGTTTGCACTGTGACTGATGTTAAAGTCAATGCCAAAGGTTTTATATGTGCGTGTGTAGCAGTGATGGCAACATCATTGCAACAAATTGTGAGTACACAGATCACAGGTGTTTGTTTAGTAATCTTCATTGCATGCAAATCTTTAATAATGATTTTATTTCTATGGTGTAGTCTATCGGGTCCTTGCAGAAGAAATACTCGATTGGAGCTTTTGAATTGTTGAGTAAAACCGCTCCTATTCAAGCTCTCTCACTTCTCGTTTTGGGTCCTTTCATTGATTATTATTTAAGCGGAAGACTAATTTCAGATTACATGAAAACCATATCTTCCGGTGCAATTGTAAGTAAAACATATTCAAGTTTCTTTCTTGTTTCATTTCGGCTGTTTTGGTGAACCGTGAATTTAAGTTCGATCTCACAAATTACAGATTTTCATACTGATTTCATGCTCATTGGCGGTTTTCTGCAACATTAGCCAATACCTCTGCATCGGACGGTTTTCAGCCGTTTCATTTCAAGTTTTGGGTCACATGAAAACCGTAGCCGTCTTGACCTTAGGGTGGCTGTTGTTTGACTCTGAGTTGACTTTCAAGAACATTGCGGGAATGCTTGTTGCGGTTGCGGGTATGGTGATCTATAGTTGGGCGGTTGAGGTCGAAAAGGCGGCTAACAAAAGCATACCGCTTTCTAAGCACAGTTTGACTGAAGAAGCGTTGACTTTATTGAAAGATGGATTGGAGAAGGGTCCAATTAAGGACCCTGAGTTTGGGGAATCTAAATAGAGAAATTTGAAATATGCTTTTGGTTTTTCCAAAGTGGAATCTATAGTTTTGCTTGCTTTTTAATGTGTTCTTTTTTTGTATGTTTTTTAATGTGGTTTTGTTAATTGTTCTTCCAAATTGGAATCTGTAGTATTTATGTAGCTTTTAAAGATCATTTGTTTATGCAGTTACAGAAACTCTTGTGTCCAGTTGATAGATTTATTAATACCAACAGGTTGATTCTGTTTTTTTTTCCTTTTTTTTTGCTCCGTTTTAGTTTGGGATCACGCTTAGCTCGGTTTGTTTCCGGCTCTTTTTCTTTCTTTGATTGTTTTTACGGTTTTGGTTTTGGATTGGTCCAATCTGGTTGTGCTTTAACCCTGTAAACACTCCGAATGCTGTACCCTAAGTTTGCATCATATGGCGGCCTTAGATGAAACCCGCAAACTGTCCAGGGGTGTGAAACCCGTAATTTTGTTTTAGTTTGAACGGGTTTGAGTTAGGTTAGAGTCAAACTCGTCAACACGCTTAGCTAAACGGGTCGTGTTTGGGTTCTGCCAGGTTCACGAGTTGTCCTATTTAATTTAATATTAATTTGTTTAAAATGTGTTATAATTTGAACTTGCTGAATATTATATGTCAAAATTGAAAAGAGAAATGAGCATCAAATTTTATAGTGTGAACGCTTTATTTAGATTTGTATTTTTGGTTCATTGGTTGTAAATTTCTAATTTTACAGTATTGATATGCAAAAATATAAAATAAAACTAAAGCTGGGCTGTGTTAATCCATGGAAAATCATGTTTTGTTCGGGCTCATATGATTGACACGATTTTCAAGTTCATGTAAAATTATTGGGTCCACATGCTAACGACCCGTTTAACGCCCCACGAACCACTCAAAACATACATTAAAAATGCAACATCAAGAAAACCATGATGTGACTTCACTGAACTCAAGCGATACCGTGGTTTTAGACCACCATCCAATCGATACCGTGTCGCTTTAGTGACAGAAAAAAAAATTGGCTCCAAACAAATAACAGAAGTAAAACCAAATGAAATATCTTAGCTTTTTAGCAAATCATCAAGTTCATTTGTTTATACAACATTGTATAGAAAACACAAACAATGAAACAAACACAGTTTTAACAAATCAAAATCCCATAACAAAACATGGGTGTATGAGAAATAAAAGAAAAAGAATAGCTCTAAAGATAACATTCAAGGTAAACTCTAGATTCACCACTGGTGTTGCTTGATATCATGGTGCCGAAATCTGAGTGGATGCAACCAGCTCAGCCAACTGATTCTTATCAAGAGTCGAAACAAGTTCCATTGAAATGAACGAATTCACTATATCACTATCAAATTTTCCATTTTTAGAATCCGGTTGAATCTTTTTAGCTTCCGAATCTGCAGCCTGAGCTTCTTGCAGCAAAATATCCGCTTCTTCAACATCACCTAACTTTATAGCAGCCGATTGTTCAGCTGTTGCAGCACCCGCAAGCAAAATCAGACGTTGGTATCTAACCGTTTCTAACTCCTTCTCCATTAATGCAATATTTTCTTCTTTTTCTTGTAGTTTCTGCACATTGTGGTTGATATCATCTTCTATCTTCTTAAGGGTAGTCGTGTCTTCCTCTATTTTAAGTTGTAAGGTTTCTTTTTCAACGTACAATGCCTTTGCCTCGTTGGCTATCCGGGCTGCTTCCTTGAAATTTCTTGCGGTTGCAAAGACTCTTTTTTCGGATTCCATCTCTGGGACACGTTTTTCTATGAAGAGAAGCCTCTGTTTGGATGATTCGGTTGATTGTTGGATTCCTGATTTCGTTGAAGATAGATCCTATAACATCAACAAGAAAAGGTTTACAAAAATTGTACTGCCTACAAAATGATGGTTTTAATTAAATAACCATATATCAATAATGTGATATGCAAGGTTTTGGAATGGATCATTACATATATAAACATAATAAACATAAAGAGTAAAATGCCATTTTCGTTCCTGAACTTTGGCCAATTTTGCGCCTTTCGTCCAAAGGTTTGTTTTTCGCATTTGGATCCAAAAGGTTTGAAATCTTACCATTTTCATCCGGCTCGTTAACTCCTCCCAACTTTCTCCGTTAATTCAGGGGTATTTCCATCTTTTTTGTTAACTTAAAGGGCAATTCGGTCTTTTTAACCTTATGTAAAAAGACCAAATACCCCTGAAAAAAATACTGAATTGCCCTTTAAATTAACAAAAAAGACTGAAATACCCCTGGCTTACTGAGAAAAATGGATGGAGTTGATTAGCCAGATGAAAATGGCAAAATTTCAGACTTTTTGGATCCAGATGTGAAAAAACAAACCTTTGGACGAAAGTCGCAAAACTGGTCAAACCTCAGGGACAAAAATGGCATTTTACTTTAAACATACTAAAAGCCCACTGAACCTCAAATAAGATTCTAACTTTCAGATACTTTTGGATAACATTTATATGTATGTCCATCAAATCGTGAGTCTACGAATAATCTGGTGACTAACCTGGAGAGAAGCTCTTATAGCAGAGATATCTTGTTTGAGCATGTGGACATCATCAAACAACTTCTGTTCAGTTGCAGCTAGCCGTATCTTATCTTCACGTGATTTCGAGATAAACTTTATTAAACTCTTACGCATGCTTATAACTTCTTGGTGCAGAGCTGCTTCATCTGCAGAAACCCGTCCAAGTTCCCTGATTTTCAAACCTCTGGCTTCTTCCTGAAGGGCAAAATCGTCAATTTCCTTCTTTCTTTTAGATAAATCATCGCTCTCTGATTCCAGTTGCGAGAGACCCGATTGAAGATTTGCAGACTTTAAATCAATGTCCGATAGTGCATCCTGGAAGCTAGAAACCGCACCCGCCATCTTTTTCTCGATCTCTTCGATTTGTGAATTGTTTTCTGTTATTTCTGCTTCTTTTTGTTTCACTAAAGCAAGTAGTTCCTGTAGTTCGTCTGCTAAAATCTTCTTTTTCTCATGGAGGAGTTGACTTTTTTGTTTGTCTTCCTTGACTATATGTTCAATGGAATCATCTAACCCTTTACGTGCTCCGGATAGAATATCGGATTCTATCTCAGCTTCCATTTTCTTCACCTCTAAAGCTTCGGATAATGAAACCCATTTTTCCATTTCTTCTGAAATTTTAGTTTTGGCATTTGTGATGACAGAATCTGCATTATGATCAGCATCCTGAGAAGAAAAACCAGAAGTCCACATTACTAGAGTTACTAGAATATGGGTGGGATCCTCTACAAATGATATTAACCTACTAAACATACAAAGAACTAGAGTAATTATTATTACTCTACAATTTTGAACTAGAGTAATTATATTACAAAAAATGTAGAGAGTAATAATAATTACACTGGTTCAAAAACTGTATAATAATAGTAATTACTCTAGTTATTTGTATGCTGACCCTAATTTCACTACTAGAATAAGGATACTAACAAAGGCGAGAAAACTAGATACATACGATGGCATCACCTTCTAAGGTGTAAACCACTTAAAATTATCAGTTTATTCTTAGTAATCTGTCTTGCTCTGAACACATTTTAAGTCCCAGTTGAAATAGAATTAGAACTACTTCCTACATATGTGTGTATAATCAGATATCTAAGTTATTACTAACGGTATGCAGCCACTTAATGAGTCCTTAATAACAAGTCATGAATTTCCCAATGGAAGAGTACATTTATATTATGTTAACCAGGAGTAAGTGAAAACACACAACCGTGTTTTAAATTACCAAACACATGATATATATATATATATATCAGATCATAAGCTTGATAACAAAGATAGCAAACTTACCACCGCAAAGCTTTGTAGCAGAGCTGCACATTCCTCTTCAGCCACAATCTGCATCTCCAAAGCCTCCTGCATCTTCAAATCAATCGCATCACACTCCGCTTCCGCTACTCTTAATGCAACAGACAGAACCTCCTTCTCTTTCTCCGCTGCTGCGAGACCATCACTAACCCTTTCCGCAGTCTCAAAATCCTCCGACTCAACCGCCTCCTCCAACTCCTTCTCCATCTCCTTATACTTCACAGACACACTATTCAACTCCTCTGCAGCCTTCCTTCTCTTCCGTATAACCTCCTTACGTTTACCAGACACAGAAGCCACCATTTCCCGTGCACGATCCAGTTTCTCCGCAACCTGTTTATTAACCTGCTCATATCTCACCTCTATTGAATCCTCCTTGCTTTCATCTTCCACAACCTCCTGTTCTTCTTCTACTTTATTTACTTGCGTCAACGAATTCGTAACCGCCTCGTTTATCTCGATCCGTCCATCGAGATCTTCGGTTTCTGATGCCACTACTTTAATTTCAGACTCCGTAACTCGATTTTGCGGTTTTTCTTCTTCTAATTCAAGTTTTACATCGGATACAACTACAGGCGATGATACAGATGAAACAGAAACAGAAGCCAGAACCGGAACCTGCCAACTATCAACATCAATGGCGGAATCGGAATCGAGAGATTGAACAGCAGAAGTTCTGCCATAACCGATTCGTAATCCAGCTCGCTTCTTCTTCCTGGTGGATGAAATCTGCGAAGTGAGTGATCTGGTTGAAGTAATTGAGGTTTGTGGAATCGATGCGAACGACGTCGTTGCGGCGAAATCAGTAGTAACAGTACTACGAGATGATGTGGATGAAGACGACGGTGAAAGCGGAGGATCGAGAGAGTTGGAAACGTCATCGTATTCGGATTGCGGTTGAATTAGGGTTAGATCCGAGAACAGGTTTTCATCTAGCGGCTCAAACGAAGCTCCAGAAGTGGTGGATGGAACAGATTGTTGACTAATTTCACGATGATTCGATAGTTCAACAGAATCATCGTGTTTATTAGTATGATGTAGTGGTAATTCTGCTGAAAATTGAGAAGAAGAAGGATCGAAGAGGACCATACCCTCGAACAACGAATCCTCCATGTCATCCATGGCAATGGCGGTGAAGATTGAACGGAATTTAGTCGGTTAGATGCTGATTGATTGATTGTTTAACAGATCAAACTGGTTGAATCTGTGTGATCAAAAGAGCAATGCGACTGAGACAGACTGTATGTGTGTGGCAATGTGGTTGTGGAGTATCCCCTTTCAGTTTTGATCATTCAGCTTTCAAGTTTAGAAATCAGTCAAATCCTTCATTATTGACTTTTTTGAGGTTTTTGTTGCATCTTAACTCTTTTCTCTTACATTTTTTACTTTTTAGCACAAGAGTTTGAAATGGAGATACTATACATAGATGATAGATGTGCCATCAGTATTTCGATATATGTCATTTAACAATAAGATACAATGGAAAAAATACAAAATACTAAGAGAATTCGTATCTTTTCCACCATTTTATATCCTATAATTACACTAAAAACAATTAGATTTTCTTTTTTCTTCTAATTAAATAATATATTTTTATACTTTTATCATTACCTTTTCTCTCACCCCTACCCACAACTTTCAAAATATATTAAAAAATTATAAAGGTGAACAGTGTTCCCTCAAATATACAGATGGACAGTAACATTTTATCTCTTCTCCACTCATAACCACTTTTTATAATATAAAACCACTCTCTCAAAATTTGATGGATAGGATGTGAATGCTCTTACAACTAAGGAAGAAAGGAAGGCACAAAATATGTTGTACGCGAAGGAAAAGGAAATACGAAGCGAAAAGATAGACGTCGGGTGATGGAGAGGGTGAAACCCGAGCGTTAATGATCGTATTCTATGTGTTTTTGGTGTGTTTTGAGTGATTACATGCGTTGAATGAGATAACTACATGGTGGTTTTGCAGGTTAATCACTTAATTCGGTAGAGTTAAGAAGGTTAGAGATGATGGGAACATTCGTGATGGATTCGCGAAGCAAAGGATACTAACCAGGACTTGTTCGGGTCAAGATATAACTTGAAAACACAAGAAAAAGGAAGGTCCTGAAGTTGAGGGGCTTACGAGTCATTAGTTGAAAGTTGATGTGTAAGTGGTATGGAGCTAGTGAATCACATCGTAGCTTACGGTTGGCCGACCGTAGGTTACGGTCTGCTTACCCTAAGAAGAAAACATCCAGAGACCCTTGACCGTAGGTTACAGTACATGACCGTAGCTTACGGTCTAGTTACATCATATCCAGAGATTTGTGACCGTAGGTTACGGTGCAAGACCGTAGCTTACGGTCTAGCAAAATCAAATTCAAAGCATACTGGCCGTAGCTTAAGGTCGCTAACCGTAGCTTACGGTCCGTTAATGATAAAAAACGCATGCAGTCTTTATATAAGGGACTAGGGTTTCATATCGTATATAATCATCAATACATCAAAGACGAATATTAGACTTTTAGGGCTCAAAAGTTCAAGGCTTTTCATCTTCAATCATCATTGTGTTCCACCAATCCCTCTTTGCAATTATGAATTCGTCAATTTCTCAAGTTTTTGAAGACCATATGTGCGAGATGAGCGGCTAGTTGTCTTATGGTTTCCTCCGGATGGAGAATTTGTGTAAGTTAGATACTTTTATGTGTTTGATTATGTATGAACTTGGTGATCTAAGCATTCGATGCTTTTCACTCGTCGATGTGATTAAATGATTGTAGCCAATTACATTTCATTAACTTTAATCTTTAATCATTCAATTCCCAATCTGAAATTCGGAGGAACCATAATTGCAATCTATCTACCAATCTGAAATTCGGAGGAACCATCGTTTTTTCTATTGATAAAAACCTAAAATTTTAGTTTGTTAATTTAGATAATCAACAACATTCACAATCAAGTTTCCTTTTTAAGTAATAGATAATCAATATTTCGTATTACAACACTTTCCACAATTCTCCTCTGGTTCGATATCCGACTTATTCTGTCTACATAGTTTAGTTGGTTTTTGTATGTTCCTTACGACAGACATCATCGGGAGGGATGAGTCAGGTGGTATTTGGAGGAGGATGGGAAAGGTGAGGACACAAGTAGCCTTAAGGCACCACAACTGTAAAATTGCATAAACCTCCAGTTATCTCAACATAAAAGTAATTTCCAAATTAATCTAAAAAAACTCACTTTTTCTATATAGAAATAGTTGAAACCGAATTAAACAAGTCCACGACCAAGGACTTCACCACAAACTTGAGCCACATCGTTAAGAATCTAGATGCTACCAAAAACAGAAATTCCATATAATTATGGATAATATTTTACAATCTATGATCCGGTTTTATTCTGTTTTTTTTTTCTTTTTATATAAATGAAAATTTCTTATAAAATAAGTAGCACTGAGTTACTACCTTGGATTTTAGCTTTTTTTTCTTTTATTTTTTATTTTGGTTTATTGTGGTTCTACCCACCTATGTAAATGTAATATATTATTTTATTATATGTGAAAGGATACAAATTCAGAGGACAAGATGCTTCGTTTTTTTTTCTCAATGACAAGATCTCCTAGGTTTCAAATCAGGAGGACGGTGTCTACTTTCTGGCCCTAGTCATGCTGATATGGTCAGTTCAGGCTCAAATCAGACCAAATACCCAAATTATTTGTTTCAGTTTTTGGTTTTAAGTATGAATTTGGTCGATTATGGCTTCCTATTCGGTTTTACATAGGGCTGAAAATTTGCCTAAAATAATACATTAGGGCCATAAATCAAGTAACAATTATTCAAACTAGTCTGGTGTTGTTCGGTTCCAAGGTTCAGTTGCCATGTTCGGTTCGCTGCAATCAGGGGCGGATCCAGCCCAACCCACTGCGTTTGAAAAAAATGGAAAAAATTAGTGAGAACCTTATAGAATTTAGAAAAAAAATAGTGATAATTAAAAAGAATTTACCAAAAGAAACTAACTAGAATAAAACGTTGGATCCGTCACTGGCTACAATTGAACTGTTATTTTCATTAAAAAAACAAAAGAAAACCAAATAGTAAGTTATTAATTTCGGGGCAACTGGTTTGCTGTAATTTTGTAGTTCGTTCAGCTTCCGGTTTTTTTCAACTCCTACTAGAACCATCAATTTCCAAAATTGCTAGGGGTTGTATAAAATAAAAGTATGTGATTAAAAAAAACTTACCAAAGGAATTTCATGAAATTCCAATCACTTTGGAAAGTTAGATGGAAGATTAGAAACTTATTTTGAGCTTAAATTCATGAAAACAACTCCAAAAACTCGCATGGGTCCTTTTCCTTCCAATTTTTTTTCAGCTATTAGAACCTGTTCTCAGTCTTGATATAAACCAGATTTTTAATCGGTTAAACTTAACTAATAAACATGAACAAAACCTTGTTTGTATTCCTTAGATTCATTTACAACCATTTACGTATATAATACCTACGTACTACAATTGGGTCGTAAAACATAATTAAATCTTGTTAAAAAAGTGGAGTTCCACTTGTTATATATTTCAAGGTCGTTATAAAATCAACTCATTATTTACACTTGCGACTTTGTGAGAACATGTGAAATTATTTAACCATGTGCATTGAACTTGCGAGATATGATTAAAAAAAACCTCAAATGGCCGTTTTGTGGTATGGGCCGGGTGATTCATTCATTATAAAAATATAGGCGGATCGAAGTGGGCCAATGGGCGGCGATAACTGATAAGTGGTGGTTTTATATCTTTCTGTTACTTACTTGATTCCTATACACACCATAATCAAATTATATTTTTTACTATGTTAAGTAATGCCAAATCTATATCTAACAAATAAGTGATTACTAGGTTATGTGTTATAATTATGTGAGTATCAGATTTTTTCCATTTCTTCTATTTAACTCTTTGTATTTTATTTCTTATACATAATTTTAATCGTATCTTATTTCAAAATATCGTTTTTTATTATTAAATTCTCATTGCTAATCATTTAATATTTCCTTTATTTAATTTGTGTAATAAAAGAGTTTTTAATCTACTTTATAAATATAAGATTTTGTGTGATACATATTTTTACACTTGAATTTATTATACATATATGTTTTCTTTCTATCTTTTAAAAAGTTAACTATGGTGAAATTACCACGCAATACTTTATAAACTATTAGGATTCTTCCGCGCTTCGTGTCAGGCTTTTAGTCAGTATCAGTTCGATGTATTACAGTATCAATCAATACCGACACTCGATATGACAATCGACATCGACCGAAAACCATAAAAAATGCTTGTGTTATATAAAATATCGTACTTTAAAGTTGTAAGCGAAATACGATATACAAGTAAAAGTAATAAAATAATATAATATTAAAAAATATTAAAAAATTAAAATCATAAAAGGGATAAAACAAAAAATAATATAAAATCAAAATAAAGGATAAAAAAAAATAATATAAAATCCAAATAAAAAAGAGACAAAAACCGACATAGGCCTTTTTTTATTTATATAGTAGTAGTAATGTGTCATATCTAATCTAAATATTAATAAAAGACTTCAATTAATGTCATATGGCATTTTCTCTTTCAACTTATGAAATAATAATTAATAATATTATTAATATATCTAATATCTAATAAATTATTAATATCTTTTGAATTAATATAAATATATCTAATATCTAATAAAAATTTGAGATATGTGAATTTACTTCAACAAGTTATAGTAATTAGGTAATATTTTATATTTTGATTAATTAATGATGTTATTGTAAATTATGAAAGAAAAAAAAAGCAGATTTATTAAGTATAAAAATGTAACCGAAATTTTATTTTCCACACTATTAAGGGGCTGTTTGTTTACATTTTAATGAAGCTTTTAATGGTTAAGATCTCTTACTGGTTTAACACTTAATGGTTCAGAATGTTTGTTAAATGTCTGAATGATTTAGACATTTGCCTTTGAATGGTTAAGCATTATACTGGGTCTGAATGGTTAAAACCTCTAATTTGAATTTGTCAGACATTTGCATCTGAACGGTTAAGCAATATACATGCTCTTAATGGTTCAAACTTCTTACTAATTCAGCACTTATTGGTTCAGGCCTCTTATTGGTTTAGCACTAATTCAGAAGTTGCCAAACAGCCCCTAATTTATAATTTTTTATGCTTCATAGCGTTGTACCCTATGTTTAAAGAGTTTCAACAATAAATTGATTTTTCACTTCTAACCCAAAACTTATTATCTTTAACAATTTCACCTCTTTGATTTTTTTTTTACTTTTAACCTAAAGCTTTTTTATTTTTTTTTTACATTTTAACCCAACTACTTTTTTACTTTCGACGTTGGACTCCCATACTTTTCATCTTTTCTAAGTTTTTTGTTTTACGTTTCATTTAAAAATTTTATGAGTTAACAAGCCGCAACGTGCGAGTGGGGTTCAAAGTTTTTTTTGTCTATTTTTTCTTGTTTGACAAGCCCACCGCAAGTTTTGTATTTATTCCGGTTTGACATGTTCGTCGCAGCGCAGGATCGACTTAGTTATTTTTTCTAAGTTTACGTTTCGGACTAATTTCTTTGCATTAACACGCCGTAACGGGTGTGTGTGGTTCAACGATTTTCATTTGCTTTTCATTCGATTTTATTTTTCATTTTTTATTTATTTTGTTTTTATGAGCTTTTCCAGTGTTGTCGCTGACAGTGGTATGACATTAGTGTTACTTGACATGGTTTTATGCCTCTGCCACAACGCGAGAAGCTTAATATTAGTAAAGCTATAAAATTAAACTTTTTTGTATAAATTCAATAGCTTTGGTTTGTATAATATTGAAGTTAATATATTTTATAATATATAAACAGGGAAGCTATATGATTAAAGAAATTATTTGTTTTAAATATTATTATTATTCACATTACAACTATAATCTTAAAGTTATAAAGAAGATATGTGTAGATAAAGGACGAGAGGGATGCCTAAAAATGTGTAATCCTAGAGGTGCACATAACCGGGTTTTTTGAATACTTGAATCCGGGTATGTAACTAGATTTTCGGGTATTCGTAATGCTTAGGTCGGGTTTGGGTATTAGTTTGGAAAATCGCACCTGGTGTACTTGGTTTGGATAGGTTTCAGGTTTTGGTTTTCTATACCCGAATATTAAAATACCCTATGTGCAGGTATAAAAAGAACCCGGTTTCTGGGTCGGGTATTAGAAAACCCTATACGGTATACAAAAAACCCGGTGCGGGTATGCAAATAACCCGAGTTCATGACTTTTTTATTTCATATTTTTGTATTTTTATGTTTCCAACTCCATTTTTGGGTTTATAAACTTTAACGGCTATAACATAAAACTTCCAATTACTAGAAACTTAGAAATATTACAAGATTACATACAAAAAACCCGGTGCGTGTATTAAAAAAACCCGGGTAAAATCGGGTTGAATAAAACCCGGTTTTAGGTTCTCAGAACAATACAATACCCAGACCCTACCCTACGGGTAGTGTCGAATTCGGGTTTACAATACCTGGGTTTTATAAAACCCGGGTCCAAGTCTTTTTCAGCTTCGTGTTCAAGTTTTTTGTGCACCTCTATGTAATCCTATGTTTTTTAAGGGTTAAAAGTTTTACTTTTACACGTGTATTTTAATCCTAACTCACAAAGATTACACAGAGTGGGATGACATGAAAAAGAGGCAAGAAACATCATGTGGGGCAGCTATGTTAACACTCATCATGAAAGTGGTGTGGTGCAAAAAAGGACGAGGTGGGATGGAGCGTGAAAGAGTAGCGTGGTTTGACACTTTTTATTATAATTTTATATTTAAAAAATAAAACAAACTAAAAAAACATTAATACTAATTAAAGAAATAACATTAATAAAAACAAAATTACATAAACTTAGAAAATAAAACATTACGTAATCTTAAGAATGAAATGCAATTTTTGTCTCTGTGCTTTAAGGATGGTGTCAAGATAAGTCCCTAAAATGAAAACTTCGTCTTCTGAGTCTCTGTCTTTTAAAAAACACTACATGTTGAGTCCATTCCGTTAGTTTAATCGTTAGAATCATGTGAAATCCCCATTTTGTCCCTCAACCTTATGAAAATACAGTTTTACTCTTGACATGTATTGTTGTCGTTGTCGTTGTTGAACAATGATGAATAATAATTTTAAATTTATAATAATACATGGTTTTTTAGTATTTTACTATTTTAATATTATAATATTTTATTATTATTTTTACTTTCTTTTTTTTCTTTTAAAACCATATTCCTTTATCATTTACTTTTTGTTTTTCACATTTTTTTTCTTTTTTTAAATGATATTGTTATCAATTAATTTAATATTTCTTTAATAACTTTCGTACGTTAATTTTTTTATAAAAAACTTAAGTACATAGTTGTGTTTTTCCCCCTGAACATTCCGGTATAAATTTTGTTAATAATGGAATTGTGTTCAAAATAGAGTATTTATTTGTTACCCTTTTTTTATGATATGATGATAAACTAAACCGATTCCGCTGGTTTAGTTTTTACGACAACATGCTACATTTTTAAATCAAGCTTGTTTAACATTATCATTCACTCTATTTCACTACAACACGCGACATTATTGAACCTAATTATTATTATTATTATTATTATTATTGTTATTATTATTATTATTATTATTATTATTATTATTCCACTCATCACTTCTGCCATCCTTATCACCAACGAAGTCATCACAAAATCCTCAAGTCAAACTCCCAAATTAACATTCTTCAATCAACATTAAATTAATAACATCCTTTGTTATTCAAAGTGAAAAGCACTTCTGCTTATGCACTAACACTGATGTAACAACCGTCTTCATTTTATACCAAATATTTTTAATATTCGAATGGTTATATCCCAGATTTTCTTTAAGCAAATAATTTACGAATATGGGTTAACTGATAAGCTAGATGCACCGACTTAACAGATTATTACATCTATATTATAGTCCAAAAACAATAAAGTTTTAGATTCGAAAAATTTGTTATGCATGATCATGCTTTAACTTTTCCGAAAATATATTAACCCGAGGAAGCGGTGGTTTAAGAGTGTTCGGTACTTCGCATGCTTGATGATCCGCCTGGTGTCCTCCGTCGTATAAGCCTATCATAAACACAAAAAACAATTAGTGTTTAAGTTAAACGAGCGAAACTGTCGAAAACAACAAACAGTACACTTTTTGCTAGTTCGAGTGCCCCCGGGCATCGTTGATGAGCACACCAACTCACTTGCTTGGCGCCGGGGAGCAAATGTCGAGTTTTGTTGACTGGCTCCTCCGCGCATCGTGAAGGAGCAAGGTCTCTCCCCCACATGGCATGCGGGGAACACTTTTCCAGAATGTTTCTAAAGCTGACAGTTTTTCACCCTTAGCCAAAATTTGCCAATTTTTCACCCCACCTGACCCAAATCCAAGTTTACCATTTTTATGACTTTCTCCCATATTTATAGGTTCAAATCTTTGATTTGAACCCGAATCATTTAGCTTTTCACTTCATTCTTTCGGTTTGGAGTTTATTACCCAACCGACGTTAGAAGACATTATGCATTCAAGTTCATGCATCTCTTTTTCTTATCAAGATTTTCATCATTTCTTCCAACCACAACCTCAATTATGGTTGGTTACTTTAAGCAAAACCTTAACAATCTCATACTATCTTCTAGCATAACTCTTTACCCAAACAACCCATTATGAAACTTTAAGCCATTTACCTCAAGCCTTCTATATTTAGTTACCAAAATAATCAACCCATCATAAAACTCATTATCAAATGTACCCTTGGAGGTAGTTAACCAAACCAATTATCCGAGGGCACATTTAGTAAAGTTAAGATTGTTTACCAAAACCCGGGATTTGCTAGATTAAATGAAAACTAGTGGACACGTTTAGCTCGTTATCCCATTAAGATTAATTGTATCCCTAAGGACGTAGAAGTTTCTAAGGTTCTATTACTTGAAAACTCATTTTAGCCATGTTTCATATCATGAACGTATTTTTAACTCTAAGGACCATTTCACTTAAATATAATGATACCACTCATGAGGTGGTATGTTATCCCCAAGGCTAGCTCAACTACCTTTCGTTGTGTCCTAAGCACTTACCCGAAGGTATACATGGTAGGGAGTAATGACCCTTTACAAATACCTTGCAAATTCTCTTTGCTAACTAGTGGCAATACATGCTCTTACCATCATGCTTATCTGTAGATATAAAACTCAAAAAGAAAAGCATCAAATACTAAGTTCAAATTGTAATAACATCACCAATTGACCCGTATGACCTGTTATCAATTTGTCTCATTCTTGGTTTACCCTTTAGACGTTTTAACCTTACCATTTATCAATCTTCACCAAAAGTGATTCAACAAAATTTCATCAAAATTTTTGTTGATGAAATATTAAAAATTAAATGTTTATTTTATGGAATAAATAGATAATACTAACTAATCAGATAATAAAGTAATAAACTCTTAAGTACTATTGTATCAGTCTATACACTAAATTACAAGATAACTGACAAAGGCTTGAGCAAGAAAATCTTCTTGATAAAGGAGTGACTTGTGAAATTATATAAATTAGACCAGAGATGCCCCAAGATTGTTTTAGTGTGGTGTTACTCGTGTATTTATCACATAACATTCGAGTGTGTGAACAAACCTAAATGATAAGTTAACCATTATTTACTTTTATTGTGCTCATGATCGGTGTCAAAGCTACATAAAAATAGAGCCTTACCTTTCTAATTCAAAATACATGGGTAAATATTACTAAGTACGAGTATCGTATTCACAAGGAGTGTATGATGTCAGCTACTAACGTTTTGCTAATCCAAAATGTAAACAAAAAACGATCAATTGAACAATTAGTTACATAGATTAAAAAAATTATTACGAGTCTGGAAAGATTCACCATTTCCTATGTTAAGTTTAACGACAAACTGCAAAATTTAGTATTGAACTCAGGCGGTGAATTTTCAATGTAGACTTAACTTACTTCAATTTCAATTGACCTAAAGTACGATCTGTGTAAGTTATACTGGTCGTCTTATCCTTAACTAAGGCTAACTATGGACATCAGGCACGATAGGTAGTGTACTATAATTCGTATGTCAAATTAGTAATAGAAACGGAACAAGTACATATAAAGAGTTACTCACTTCCATGTGGTAATGTTTATAGTATTCGTATCTTCGACAAGAAAGCCAGACATAATATCTTACAACTAAATTATCAACCCTTCATTCCAATTGCAAGAGAGGATGATTAATTGTGTATGATGTTCCTAGTTGAATCCACAAGTCTTCATGTAACAAGCATCATGGAAGACTAACAAACAAAGCTTATGGGTGTCAACCAACATTGACTGAACATTATTGAGTTTCCTGTAGAAACAAGTGTAGAAACATCATTATTGAGTTTCCTGTAGAAACAATTGTGTTCCCCAAAACTATGGTAGAACCTCTATAAACTACAAGAAAATCACATTTTACAAAATGGGTGTCAACTAACATTGACTGAACATCGGCAAACGTTAGATGTGGATTAGCCTGCAATCATATGTTGCACCAATGTTGACCATACACTCATTACAAAATGTGTGTCAACCAACCCTCTTCGAACGTTGATAGACAATGCTTCCATCGTCCTTATTACTCACGTTCTTTTGTCTTCTACAATGATCGGCAACTCTTCCCGTACTCTAGGGTGAGCAAAAAACCATTGAAACCAAACCAAAAGTTACGGTTCGGTTAGTTTTGAATTTTACAAAACCGGAAAAAAACCTAACCGAACCTAATAACCTAAAAAAATACTTTTTTAATTTTTGTTATATATTAATTTAGGAATTATTTGTTTTATTCTTGATTGTCAAGTATTTATAATAACATTTACATGTTTATTTATCTTTGTAATGATTTATCCATTGCCCATAAAAAATAACAAAATTTAACATAAAAATTAATGATTTTCAAAGGATTATAAAAGAAAATTTCTTAATAAAATCTTTGGAGAAATATAAGAATAGATTAGAAGTTAGGTTTATGTGAACGATATTAAGAAAGATAAGCATAATAACTTAAATGTAAACATCTAAGAAAGAGTATTAAATCTTGGATCATATTTTTTTATTTTTGAATCCTACGTAACTTTGTTCCAAAAACCGAACCGAACATCTACTAAAACCAAAAAACCAAAACCGAACAATTTTCAATAACCGACCTGAACTGTACACACACCTACTATACTCCACTTGTAGTTCATCATTTTCATTTACCACCATGCCTAATAATATTCTACTCAAAAGTAATATGTTACACATCAATTGTAATGCAACATTCATTATGAATAATACAGATTTGGAACACAACGCAATTCATCCAAACCCGCACAAGATATTGACGATAACATTTGTGTGAAATACTAGTACACAATTCAACAGCTCTTTTCATAAACTTTTAGCAACAGCTCTTTAACATAAATGGATATCAACCACATGGACCGAATAATGTGCGTTAACCTAGGATTAAAACAAAAATACAAAATTTACCAAGTGACATATATATTTGGTTTAACCAGATTTGATTTGTTTAAACTAGAATTAATTCCCCGTGTTGCGAGACCAGTTTTTGTTAATGTGATTTGAGCGTACAATTGTTTTTGCAATTGTCTTTGAAAAGAAAATGATGAGTTATTATTACATTTCCAACCTTTAGATATTTTCAAAGTTGTTTAAGAAATTAATTTTGGGCGGATCTCATGGTGTGTTAATACATTTGAACCTAATTTTGTTTTTAGTAATCGTAGTTGGATTTCATGGATTGTTTCGAGTCAAATTTTGAAATTAGTTATAGACTTTTAGTAAATATACGTACGACACAAATGCTAAATTCATATGAATTCATAAAATTATTCTATCTATTATTCATTTTAATTTAATTATAAAATAAAGATTTAACTTAAAAATATAATTAATTAAATAAATATTGAATTCATAAAAATTATAATAATATTAATTAATTAAATAAATATAGAAGTCATGAAAATTATAATAATATTAATTAAGATTTTTCATGTAAAATATGTATTAATTAATGAGATGATATCACATTCAACATGATTCGATAAGATTATGTCTGTGAGTCACCGTCATATGATTATAATTTTACTGTAGCTAAGGGTGGAAGGGGCACTCCCCAAATAGGAAGTGGTAAACTTTTCTTAAACAATAATATCATGTCATGTCAATTCACCACTCCGCTCCCCGTTTTGCACTCAATCAATAGGGGTGTTCAAACACATGGGGTGTTTGATTTTTTTATTTTTTTATTTTTATTTCTAGAAATTATGCATTAATAAATAAAACATATTTTAAACAAAATAAAACATTAAAATATAAAATTTTAAAACTAAAACTAATTTAACCAATCGTCGTCGGAATCCGCCAAAAGTTGGGGTAAATCTTGTTCTCCAAGATGCTCAACAAGATCATATTTTAGTCTATAATGCGTGTCTTCATCAATGAGCTCGTTATAAACATTTTCATAAAAACGGGCTCGACTGGAGGATCACGAATATGTACCGGTGCAATCGCGTTTCCGTCATCTTTTATAATCATGTCATGCAATATAATGCACGCATATACGTCATTCCTAACCTTTTTTACACTCATAGCACACATAGGTGGATTTAGTACACCCCATTTTGCCTTTAGAACACCAAAAGCCCGTTCCACGTCTTTTCTTGCCGCATCTTGTTGCCTCTTGAACTTCTTTTCTTTCACAATGTGAGGACACGAAATGATTTCAAAAACACGGACCACATAGGGTAGATTCCATTGATAATATAGTATTCACGCTTGTACAAGTTGTTGTTCACGTAAAATGGGCATTTTGGTGTAGTTCTATTTCATAGAGTAAGAAATAACGGAGATTGATGGAGCACATTGATGTCGTTTTCTGAACTTGGTGAACCACAAAAAGCATGCCAAATCCATAAATCTTGAGAGGCTACCGCCTCGAGCATAATTGTCGGGTACCTGTGACCATCTCATATATTGGCCCCGCAACTTTGTTGGACACATTCTCCAAACAAAATGTGTACGATCAAGACTACCCAACATCCCAGAAAGGTGATATGTATCCTTATGAGTCTGATGCAAGAGCGCGACGTCATGGCTTGTTGGTCTACGTAAGTACTCGGAAGCATATAAATTACATACCGATTCGCAAAAATAATCTAGACACTCTCGGGAAGTCCTTTCGGCCATATTTAAATATTCGTCGTTCTCGTCTGGAGGGTTACTGGTTGCAAGTTGCTTAATCGCTGATGTAACTTTGTGCAACGGTGTAAAACTCTTCTTCATTCTCCCATCCAAGCTCTCTTGAAACCACGAGTTATTTGCTTGCACGTTGCTCACAATTTTTAAAAACAACCTTTTCGACATACGAAACCTATGACAGAAAACATTTTCGTTGAATTTGGGCTCCTCGGCAAAATAATCTGCCACAAGGGTTTCGTGGCCTTTCTCTCGATCTCGACGGACAACCTTCTTTTTTCTAGAAGTTGTCATGTCTTCTAGCGCGACGGCTTCCTTAATAAGATTTTGGAAAAAACTAAACTACCATCGCTTGAGGAAGAATCATCGTCTTCACTAATATCAAATGGAATGAATAGCGGTGGTACGTCATCCGTCATTATAAAATCGGGTTAATTTTTTGGAATGTAAAAGAAAGGATTCGGTGGAAAGGAAGTGAAAAATGGTGTTGGAGATAGTGAAATTTGTGGGTTTTAAATAAAGAAAAAAAAATCTTTTTTTTATTTTGTAACGGTGCACATGGATAACGGTTGAATTTTTCAAACGGTCCACTTCTTTGTCTCGATGAGTATTCACCGAATTGATGACTCACTGAATGCGATTTAGGAAGCGACGGCACATTGAACGATCGGTAAAGTAGTTCACCGAAGGAGTGCCCCTTCCACCCTAACAACTCACTTTTTCAATTATATATAATAATTACCATAAAATTCACAAGTGCAATTTATTGAGAAAAACATAAGTTGCAAAATTGCTTTCAAACACATAGGGATGCGTGGCAAATTGAGTTGAAAAAGGAATCGATTTAGAGCTTTGAGTGTGACTCTTGTCTAAGGGTTGAAGGGACCATTGATAGAGACCGCCAAATTAAAGTTGGTGAAAAACATTTTAAAGTAATCTTGTAATTAAAAGCTTCATATTCTTCTACCCATTTATACAAAAGAGCTTTATAATAAAATACATATATGAAATATATTTCTTTTTTATATTGTGTGTTTTTTTAAAAGTGCGTTATGTATCATAGTTACAAAATGATGAGAATACAATTTAGTAGCAAATGCTATTCACAAGATATATATATCATAGTTACAAAATGATGAGAATATAATTTAGTAGCAAATGCTATTCACAAGATATATATAATACTAAGATATATATAATACTAGTGAATTCATTATAATATATTAATTTAAATAGAGAACTGTAAAAATTATGTCACTACTTTTTCTTTTATACTTTGCTCATATAACATAAGATCGTTAGATGAGTGTATTGTTAAAAACACTAGATCTGAACGTAATACTAAGAATAACAACAGAGATAGCGACAAAACGTGACGGAAAATCTTACTAAACCAGCCCAAAAGTTTTCCCCCCTGAAACTCTAAGATCTTACAACTGTAAGATCTTGAACAAAGTACAAAATACAACAACAGCAGGATGATCATCAAACAATGATCACCATCTCCAGAATACAACGATCTCTTCAGAATATAGACACAAACGAGAGATCGTAACAGAAACAACAAACTTCTAACAAACCCTAACACCACTTAACAGAGTTGCAAAACAACAAGAAAATGAGTGAATGAACAAATATCTGCCATACGCCTCTTATATAAGGAGAGAGAAGATCAAGATACACTTGACCCCTTGAAGTTTAACTTCTGCCACAACTAACTCCTCAGACTTACAACTAAGCCAACAAGATATCTCAAAGTTGCACACCAGTCCTCATACTTTCCTTTCCTATACAAAACATTATCCAACTTTAAATACAACCGTAAGAACAATATGAATGACAATATAGAAACTGAACACCTATTTTTAACATCCCCCCTTCATTCATATGTTCTAAACAAATCAACTAACCCAAGTTTGTTGCAAACAAACTCATTTTGAGTCAAACATCAGTCAATTGACTTTCTGAGTCAACCTTCTCAGTGCTTATAAACCCAGTAGACAATTTTTCCCTCAAAAAATACAAATCGATTTCAAAATGTTTTGTACGCTCATGGAACACAGGATTTGCTGCAATTGAGATAGCAGCATTACTATCACAAAACAACTTAATAGGTAACTTGCAATCAACATTTAATTCTTTTAAAACATTTGCAACCCATACAAGTTCACAAGTGGCTGAGCACATGGCTCTATACTCAGCCTCCCCTGTAGACCGAGACACTGTACTTTGTTTTTTACTTTTCCAAGAAATCAAGTTTTTTCCCGAAAAAATACAAAATCCAGTAACTGATTTTCTGGTAGTTTGACATTTTGCCCAATCAGAGTCAGCATAACAGGACAACTCAGAATCTAACCCCTTTTTGAACAAAATGCCTTTACCTGGATTAGACTTTAAATACCTCAATAACCGGAGAGCAACTTTCAAATGTGACTGCAGTGGACAATGCATAAACTGACTCAAATATTGAATACAATAACTGATATCCGGACGTGTCAAAGACAAATATATCAGCTTTCCAATTAATTTCTGGAAATTTGTAACATCTTCTAGTTTATCACTATCTTCATTAGCCTTATTATTAACAACATGACTTAATTCAATAGGAGTTTTAACCGGTTTACAACTCAAGTATCCAAATTCATGTAACAATTAAAGACACTACTTTCTTTGATTTAAGCACATACCTAACTCATCATATATAACTTCGAGACCTAGAAAATACTTAAGTATACCTAGATCTTTAATTTGAAATGTTTGACCTAGTAATGTTTTTATTTTACTTATTTCGGTTTCATCATTACCCGTCACCACTATATTATCTACATACACTAATAAAACAACAAATATATTATTTTTTGAGTATATAAACAACGAGTGATCACAAACACTTTGAACAAAACCAACATTAATAAGCACTTTTGTAAGCTTTTCATTCCACTTCCTAGGAGCTTGTTTCAACCCATACAATGATTTAACAAGCTTACACACTTTGTTATCATGTTTAGAATAATACCTTTCAGGAAGTGTCATATACATATCCTCAGAAATTGATCCATATAAGAAGGCATTATTCACATCCAATTGGAATAACTTCCAGCTGTTCTGAACAGCCAGACTTAACACACATCGAACTGTAACCATTTTCACAACCGGTGAAAACGTTTCACCAAAATCTATTCCTTCTCGTTGGTTATACCCTTTCGCAACCAACCGAGCTTTATATCTTTCTATCTCCCCATTTGACTTGTACTTTGTCTTAAAGATCCACTTACATCCTATAGGTTTTCTTCCTACTGGTAAATCAACTATATCCCATGTTTTATTTCTAAGCAATGCTTCCATTTCAAGGTTCATTGCTTCTACCCATTTAGGATCAACAACAGCTTCATTATAAGTACGAGGTTCAATAGACTTATTCAACTTGGAAATAAAACATTTATTTTCAGTTGACAAACAAGAATAATTCACATACTTTTGAATATCATACTTTACCCTATTATCCAACACAAAATCACCTAACTTCTTAGGTAAAGACACAACTCTTGTGGATTTTCTAACGCGGTGATTTATACCCTCAGATGGGTTGGTCTCAACATTTTGAACTTCGGTGTCCTCTGCCCTGCCAGGGTCCCTTCCACTACTACTCACAACACTAGTAATTTCTAGCTGATTGTTTTCAGTATTACTGGCAGTGGCAAACGTAGAGGGATTAAATGGCTGCTGAGTATCACTCGAAGTACTTTGAGAGCCATTTTCCCCCTCTTCACCATTGGGCGGTTTAGAAACTTTAGGTGACAAGTTTTCAGGATAATCAAAAAAATTAACCTGATCAAAAAACTTTTTTTTTCATGTTCTTGATTACTTAGCAAACTTGACTTAAAAGGATAAATGTTTTCATAAAATTTACATCCCTAGAGTAAAATTCCTTTTTACCCTCCAAACTCCACAGCTTATATCCCTTTTTTACATTTGAATAACCAAGTAACACACATTTTTTAGCATTCACAGCAAACTTATCAAATTCATTTAACACAATGTTAAAACAAAGACACCCAAAGTTTCTTAAATGCGAAAGAGAGGGTTTAAACTTAAACACAATTTCATATGGACTCTTACCACCTAAAATCGAAGACGGCAACCTGTTAATCAAGTACACAGCAGTTAGAACACAATCTGACCATAACTTAAGAGGTAATCCCCCTTGAAACATCAAAGCCCTAGCTGTATTCAACAAGTGTCTGTGTTTACGTTCTACCACACCATTTTGTTGTGGTGTGTAAACACATGTCGTTTGATGCAGAATCCCCTTTTTATTACAAAAACTTTCCATTTGACCATTAACAAACTCAATTCCATTATCACTTCTGAATGCCTTTATTTTCTTACCAAATTGTGTATTAAGTAGCTCATAAAAGCTACACAAATTTTCGAACACTTCAGTTTTATTTTTTAACAAATAACACCAGACTGTTCTGGAATAATCATCAACAATTGTTAAAAAAGGTTTATAACCTTCGCGACTAGTTACCCTGTAAGGACCCCAAAGATCTAGATGAATAAGTTCACCTACAACTTTAGTCTTATGCTCACTTAAAGGAAATGGAACTCTCACTTGTTTAGCCTTATGGAAACTTCACATAATTGTTATTCAATCACATTAATATTGAGATCATTTTTTAATATAGCTAGAACTTGATCTGAGAGATGACCCAACCTACTGTGCCACATATTAAACTTATAAACACTATTAAAACACTTATTATTATTATTACCAGTTTTATCAACATAATAAAGACCACTATCTTGTTTACCAATCGCCAGGACTTTCTTTAATTTCGAATCCTGTAATAAACACTCATTCTCATTAAATATAACAGAAACCTTATTATCTTGTCCTAATTTAAAAACAGAAACAAGATTCACACAATACCCAGGAACATAAAAAACATCCTTCAAAATGATTTCATCATTTAATTTTATGTCACCAATTTTATATACCTTAACACTAGTACCATTAGGGTGACTGACCTTTAGATCAAACTCAGACACATCAACACAATTAAACATACTATGATCAATTTTAACCATATGATGGTTTGCACCAAAATCAACTATCCAGTTACAATCAGACTCAAAAGAACTAAACTGGAACAACTCATATACTTATTGGCACTCACAGACATGTAAGAGACATTACCTCCTAAATTTGAACTTGAACTATCAGTGACAGACTTTTCTCTTACAAGATTCAACAGTTTTAAAATTTGCTCAGAAGTGAATGGAGAACTAACAGAAACAACATTAACTTTATTTGACCCAGAACTATTTCCTTTCAACACTTGCCTATACTTTGTTTTTTTAAAACCAGGGGGGTATCCAACAATTTCATAACTTCTTTCAATAGTATGACCCAGCATATTGCAATAAGTGCATTTGAGGTTTGGATTTGGACCTCTAGACACCTTTCTTTTTTGATCAAAAACTTGATTACTTTTAGACACAAAAGCAACAGTTTGATTTTTAGACCCATTACTGGCACACCTATGAGACTCTTCTCTTGAGACAATAGAGAAAGCAACCTTGATTGATGGTAGTGATTCTCTAGTTAATAAACTTGTTCTTACCGGTTGATAACAGTCATCCAACCCCATAAGAAATTGCATTAGTTTAATCAAAGAACTGAAATCATTATAATCCTGTGCAGCCTTACAAGAACATGTGGGAAGCTGCAACATTGCATCAAACTGTTTCCACATGGTATTCAATTTATGATAATAATCTGAAACAGAACTGCCGTTTTGCGATATACAATTATTTTTTTATAAAGATCATACACTGCAGAACCGTCAACCTTATCATAGGTTTCTTTCAAATCCACCCAAACCTCAGATGCAAGTTTAGAAAACACCTGACCCAAATAAAGTTCTTCTGAAACAGAATTTAACAACCACGTTAATACAACTGAGTTACATCTATCCCATTGCTGACCCAAGACTTCATCCCCTTCTGACCTTTCACACTTACCATTAATAAAACCAAATTTATTTTTAGCCTCTAAGGCAAGTTTCATAGCACTGGACCAGACTTTATAGTTCTCTGTACCTTTTAACTTCATACTTACTATAGTAAGACTACTAGAATCACTAAGGTGAAGGTATAGAGGATCACCAATATCTAGTTTGCTAATAAGGGTTGTAGAACTACTTGGTTCACCCATGACATTATATACTAAGCACCAAAATCAACAAGAAACAATCACAATACCAGAATGTACAAAGAACCTAACAGCGAAACTGTGTCAGGGATCAGATTTCAGGTTCGTCACTCTTATGGTGCCTGAACAAGCCTTTACACAGGAGCTGATACTACAGTATAGAATGATAACGGTCAACAGATACAAAACAAAAACAAACTTAACCACAGACTGAACAAGTAGCACAAAGACTTAACCACAGAATGCACAAGTAGCACAAAGACTCGATCAAGGCCGGTCCAACTACCCCGGTAACAAGAATGCCTAGACACAATGCAAGTGTGACAAAAATAAAAAAGAGTCAAAGTTAGAACGATCTCATAGAGGCGTTTTTTCCCAATAATCAAGAAATCAGACTGGTTAGTTTGCCCTGTAATCATCTTGGATTACAGAGACTAACGCAGATCTGAGCGATGTCTTCAAGAAAGTATAACCCTAATATAGGGCTTCTTCTCGTGAGTAAGTAAACACGACTCTCACAGCACAGATCTAAAGCAGATCTGTATCAAGAACTCCACTAGCAGTTTCCAAAGCCAGAAACCCTAAAAAAGAACACCACACGAATCAGTTAAGCCAACAGCGGAAAACTTCACAGATCTAGATCAAGAGCCATTTGTGGCTCTGATACCATGTTAAAAACACTAGATCTGAACGTAATACTAAGAATAACAACAGAGATAGCGACAAAACGTGACGGAAAATCTTACTAAACCAGCCCAAAAGTTTTCCCCCCTGAAACTCTAAGATCTTACAACTGTAAGATCTTGAACAAAGTACAAAATAGAACAACAGCAGGATTATCATCAAACAATGATCACCATCTCCAGAATACAACGATCTCTCCAGAATATAGACACAAACGAGAGATCGTAACAGAAACAACAAACTTCTAACAAACCCTAACACCACTGAACAAAGTTGCAAAACAACAAGAAAATGAGTGAATGAACAAATATCTGTCATACGCCTCTTTATATAAGGAGAGAGAAGATCAAGATACACTTGACCCCTTGAAGTTTAACTTCTGCCACAACTAACTCCTCAGACTTACAACTAAGCCAATAAGATATCTCAAAGTTGCAGTCCTCATACTTTCCTTTCCTGTACAAAACATTATCCAACTTTAAATACAACCGTAAGAACAATATGAATGACAATATAGAAATTGAACACCTATTTTTAACATGTATAACCACTATTCTTTCTCTCTACACCTCACAAGCATAGTGTATAAATGTTTATACATTTTTTTCTTGTTTTGTTATGGCTTTGTTGAACATGTCCCTTCCTTATATTTTGAATATATAAAATGTGTCTAGGAAATGTGCATGAAGCAACAAATTTTAGCATCTTTATAAAAAAACAAATTAATGTTGTTTATATTTTATTGGTAGTTGATCTAATAGAAAAAAAGTTAAGAAGACATAGGGTAGGGTACTAGTAAAAATCATGTAAAATGTATATAATAATTACTTAAAAATTATATAATGCGAGGGGGACTATTACATTATTGTATAGAAAAAAATATATAATTTGTGATAAACACATTGATAATTTATAAACTTAAAAAAAGCTGATAGGTCAACTCATTACATGTTGTAAAGTTAGTAAAACTCAACTTTGTACTAAAGTCCATTTTTTACGCACCCGAGACATTAAACTACGTGAATATCCCATTTGGTTTTTCGACTTTAACATAATTTTTGGATTTTATCTCCTTTTGTTATTGTTTGTTTGCAAATCTGTTCACTCTTAAAATTAACAACTCATTGTGTTTATGTGTTGAACTCTAAAAAACTAAATTATTGTTGTGAAACAACGGTCTATTAGCAACTAATATATATGTATATAAACATGAGAGCTAGACTATGAAATCATGTAGAGAATAGAACATGAAGAATTCTTATTCATTGATCTAACATCATATACAAATGTCATTATATATATGCACTCACATTAGTACAATAGTAAATAAGAGAAAGGGGTTATACATATGGAAAGTCACTACATAATGGATGCATTCATAGATAGGGTTATACATGTGGAAAGTCACTACATAATGGATATATTCATAACACTCCCCCTTGACTATCCACATGATGGAATACTATTCTTTAATAAGCTTAAGGATGTTGCCTCGTTAAAAACCTTGCTAGAAAACCCAATAGGACAAAACCTCAGCTAAGGGAAAAAGAGTGCAACGCGTATTGTCTCCCCCTCAATATAATATGTATCATTTCAAGTAACAAGTGCCAATCTTCTATGAAAGTTGTTGAAAAACTTTTGTAGTGAGTGATTTGTCGCTTGATGTGCAATCTATTAATGAACTTGATGTATGATCTTCATGTAAAACTTTAATTGCCTGCTCTTGTAAGTAGATACCATAAGATCCATGAATGTGTTTTGTTATAATCCCTGCATTTACAAAACTAACCAAACTTGTTGATGGGTTAGTAAAATATGAACTCATACCTTTCGTACCTTAAGGGTATAGAAAATAAATGTTTTACTCATTACACTATCTCCTCGTCGTACACGAGTTAAATCTTACCAATGAATTTAATGGTATATGTTCGTGTATAGCTAGCAAGATATATTAATACAATTTGTATTGAATTATGGTACTTCATGACCAATGATCTTTGCTTCTTTGATATAAGATGATAAAAGTCATTTTTATCTATATCAAATATTTGAACATCATTAAATGTACTTACACCAAGAGCTTTGTCCATATGAAAATGTCCAACATTTTCTAGATGTATTATGATTGATGGATTATAATATAAACGTATGTCCTACGTATCGAGCCATAAATTTGCAATATTGTATTTCATTTGCAAATTCTTGCTTAAATGTTTGAGCTCTTTTTTTTTCTTTTCGGTAGATTCAATGACATCATCAACATATATTGCAATACTTGTAAACCTCATATCGTTCTTTTAATGAAAACAAATGGACCAACTTCACCATATGTATTTTTCGTTTTCGAGCTCAATGGTGAGTCAATTATATCATATTTGACTCGACTATTTTAGTCCACACATATTTTGTCAACTTCATATAGTATGTTCTTTAGGTTTTGACATCAATGCTTCTAGCATTATCAATCCATGAGGGAATTCGTTCCATCTTATCCATATATGCATGTGCTTTCACTCTTCAGGAGTTTGCTATATAAATTTGCCCATTTAACACATAGATATCTATGTCATGTAAAGTGTCATGAACACTTGCTTTTATCTCCAAAATCCATATTGTACCATGCGTGTACACTATTTAGTAAGGCATCAAAATCACTGGGTACAAGTTTTCAATGTATGTTTATTGGTGCACAAGAATTACATTGTTAAGATGTTTTGATTCACCTTTAAAGTACTCAATTGCTTTAAGAAACTCATCAGGAGTTCAATCGTATTCAAAAATGAATCTGTATACAACGATCATATTGTTCTCGAGAACTTACTTTACATGAAATACATAATTTAAATCCTTAAAGGACTTGCATGTAAACTTTAGTATCTAAATGATACATAACATTTATAAGACGCATATCAATTCTTTCTTTATATTACCAGACTAATTAAATACTGAAAAGCTATTGCATCCACCACTGGAGAATACGTCTCCGCATAATTAATCATAGGTCTTTGCGAAATCCTTGTGCCATCAATTATGGATCCACATAAAAGACCTAATTATATTAAATATATTTTACAACTTTTTTTATGGACTACTGGCCCGTAAGCTTTCTATTTCAGTAGAGAATTCAATTCTCCCTCATTTGCGGCGTTCCATTTTGGCCAATCATTTCTTTGTATTTATTCATAGGCAGATTTTAAATCTTGATCTTCATCATTTCATCTTTTCAAGCGCTATATATACAAAAGTATAACGATGTCGATTTTATTTCGATTCCATACACTTCTAGACATGATATAATTTACTAAGAGCTCTTTATTTTCAAGTACCTGAGGTTCTTCCAGAACCATCATGTCTAATGTCTCTTTAAGAAACCTTTTTTTTTACTATAACCTCGACTTGACCATCTTCTTCATTACTTGCTCCAATTTTTCGAGGAATTTTTATTTTCTTGGAATCGGCTAGTCTACCACGCTTCAGGCGTGCAATAGACTCATTAATATATGGTTTGCTCTACTAGGACAATTAACTTAATTGGAGCATTAGCAGTTGACTACGTGACTTACTTAGTCATTGTATTTAGGTCAGTTAACATGTCTGGTGATTGATTCTTTAATCTAGGTAACGAATTATCTTTTGAACTTCTTGTTCACACAATTCAGTTTGAGGATCAATGATAATTCATGCATACCCATTCCTTTTTCAACTGCCATTAATCTCCCCTTAATGTTGAAAATGTTAAATTACTTAAAGTAAGATTTAACGAGCCATAAATAAATCTCTCATTAATTGCTCTGAGTATGTAATCATGAATAGTATTTTCATCCAACATATATTCCCAACATTATTTGAGTTTCAATCTTTATGCGTTGTGGTGGATCAATTCCAATGTATACCGCACAATAAAAAATTTGATGGGAAATATTTGGTTCCTGACCAAAACCAACTATAATGGGGAGAAACTATTACAACATGTTGGCTTGATGTGAATAATGTTACTGCATGTAAAATCACATGTGCTCAAGTATGAAGTTTTGCTCTCTTGATTATTGGCTTTGCAGTCAATTTGTAGACATTTGATCATCGTCTTCAACAAAAGCTATTTGTGTCTTAAGCATTTAGAAAGTTCAATACTTATTCCAATAATCATTAGTAACATGGATACTAAATTCAATGTTATAACTACCATAAATATGATAACATGGAATAATATGCTTGCTATCTCATTAGCTAAGCTACACACAACTTCAAGTTGTAAATTTGATGACCATTTAGATGATGCATCGATTTAAAAACACTAAATGGTATCATGTTTGGATATATACATCCTTCATTCATTCCATAATATTTTAGGGATTTATACCATTAATTGGCAAATAAATAATTTCCCTTAACAGCAAACATAATATGCTATCAACTAGAAGAATCTTCAAGTTCTTCATTATATTTCACATCATCATTGACTCGGTGTGGTCTAACCGGTCATACCAATAAAGTAAATAATCATGATCCATAAACTTATGGTTTATGATATTGTATATGTATTACTTGCACGTATGTAATACAAAACATAAGATATGAAAGAATGTATTATAACTTCAAAGTTCAAACCACTGTGTTATGTAATCACTAGTTTACCACTTTTGGTGGTCGATCTCATCATGACTATCATTATAATACTAATATTCGATCTCATTATTAGCTTCACTATCTTATAATTTCTGATAGTTTGATCTCTTATTAACATGATAATTGTGGCACTTCTAATGGTCAATCTCATTATTAATATGATCATGATTACAACTTTCTTTCTCAATGATACCAATGATCAATATATATTCACTTCATGCATCAGAGTAAAACCATACAATTTTTACAGTTTTTCATTATTTTCTCGAACATATAGATATATAGTCGTTTCAAACCGTTTATACCATTTAAATAATATTGCTACTTCAGGAGTATATTTGAGGTTTGACAAACAAAATTTGTTTTATCCGATTTCCCTTATAAATAAACTTCTCTTCGTATAACGTCAATTGAGAAGTAATTATATGTCCGAGTCATATAATATTTCTTTTATACTTGATAATGAGATACAAGGAGTATGACACTTTGGATGTCAAATCGAAGCATATTTCTACTTTTTCATGAGAATGACAATAAACCACAACTTTGGTTTAGTCGTTCTATTCGGTATTATCGATGCAAAGAAGTGATAGCATATAGAATATAAGGTATAAATAACAAAAAATCATACAATACATGACCTTATAACATGTCATCATAGAAAAACAACTTATGATGGGCCTTTATAAAATAAGAAACCTCTTTATCACTAATAAGCAAACGCATATAATTTATGTAATAACTTATTATGGTATAACCAAACATAATATCTTATATGTTTTGAACACTTACTTTAAAACTTAAACATATATCTCTTTCAATTTCTCAGATTTTTTATTACTTGTATTTGAAAATTTTATTTGAAAATTGTAATACTGATTAATTACATAACATACTCATTTTTTCTTCTCAAATATTATATTTAAACAACTGATGACATCATATAAACAATCTATACATTGTACATATGAAACAATAGCATTTTATACTAGCAATAGTAATAGTTAATATGCAAAGAAATTGTTAAACATTATGACATGGCATAATGAATACATGAGAGGTATTGACATCGCTAGAAAATGTTTCTCTAAAAACAACTAATGATATCTAGCAATATTAATCTATTATATGAATTTCTTATATGCAAAATTTGTTATAGCAATAACCTTAGTATAAATACCAAACGATATTTGCGTAATCATGTTATAACAATAATAATAATATATTGCATTATAAGTTGTATAGTTTATTTAAAACTAAATCAATTGATGTTTACTCACATAACTCATTTATATCTAATTATGTAAAAGTCTTTTGGCATGCTATGTATTAACAATGACTAATGAAAATAATTAATTACAGAATTCATATCCATTTAAATTATAAACTATACAAAATGAAAATCTAGTACATACATTATGTATATATTACCACCAATACAAGCATATATATCTAATACAATTGCATTGTTTAGTCTATAAATATTGAGTTCCATACTTTTTAATATTGAATATTGAATTTAATTGTTTTTCATGGATTCTAAAAACACATATAATATTCTCTAGATTGTAAATTAACTTTCTCAAATCAAAATAATTCAACAATTTTATTTACAACTTAACAAGGTTAATAAAGAAGCATGAATATATGATTATAGTGGCTCAAAGAATATGTAGATGAGCATCACTAGATTGTAAGAGTCCAAACAACATATACTATAATTAAATTAACTAAATGATAATCCAGCCAATTTAGAATAATAGAAAGGAACATTTGTAAAAGAGAAAAATAAAATAAATATTTGTAATATCGTCGTCGTCAACGAAAACTATAGTTATTCAATTAATAATGAGTATTAGAAAAAGATGAATTAGTCAATTGTAACGTCATAATTTATGATGTAACATCGAAATCCTTATGAATACCAACATGCTAATATATATATATATATATATATATAAAATAACTTCTAAAAGCAAATGAAAAAATATATAGATAAGAGTTCAATCATGAGACTACATTCTAGAATTTATAGTAATGATCAGTTTAAGTTTATATATGTATATTAATAAGTGTTACTAGTAAGATTGATGTAGCATCATCAAATATAATATGAATAATCATACGAAGAATCATACATTTATTAGTAGAGATAGTAGCATAATTATTGGGTTGCTTTCTCAACGTGCGAGATTGAGTTAGGTTGGAAAATAATGCACATCAAAGGCAAGGAAAAAGGGATACCAAGGGTGGCAAAACACATAGAGCACGTTCGTGCTGATAACGTGTTATGAAACAACGATCTATTAGCAACTAATATATATGTATATAAACATGAGAGCTAGACTATGAAATAATGTAGAGAATAGAACATGAAGAATTCTTATTCATTGATCTAACATCATATACAAATGCCATTATATATAGGCACTCACATTAGTACAATAGTAAATAAGAGAAATGGGTTATACATGTGGAAAGTCACTACATAATGGATGCATTCATAGATATGGGTTATACATGTGAAAATTCACTACATAATGGATACATTCATAACAATTATATTATATTTATACATATAATCAAAGGGCTAGTTGTATTTAAAATTACAAATGTATGGGTTAACTAAAACTTAAAGTAAACAAAGATTAAATTAAAGAAAAGATAAAATGGTCACCAATAAAAATAATAACAGACTCGATAACATATTTAAAATAATAATTGACCCGATAACGTTTAAGAAACATTGACCAAAACCGAAAACAAACATTTAAATTTAGACATGTAAAAGAACCAGATGAACAAAAATGATGGTTTGTTTTTGTTTGTTCATTTACATTTTAATCGAACAAATAAACAAGCATAGACAAGAACACCTAATAACCTAAATAAATATATTTTTCTGTTCATGTTTATTCATTAAAAAAAATATGATTACTCATATTTATACATTTGATAAATATACGAACTTGATAAATATACGAACACAAACAAACAAACATATATACATATAATATCAATAATAACTAAATGTACATGAACAAAAAACTTATCCGTATAGAATTCCTTGAACAAAATTTAAATCATAAGGAGGAAGGGTTGTGTCACTCAGGATCACCCGAGTACTTCACGTTGGATTAAGTAACCGGGGTACACCATCCCTCTGAGCCCATCATTTGAAACAAAGATGAAAATCAAATTGGTGAACTTGGGAGTGTGAGAGGAATAAAGATGATTAGTGGGTAGTGAAGATCTTGGATTGATGAATGATACCTTGGCTTAAACTTCAAATCATAAGAATAGCTTTGACTGCATGTTTGTGGTGTCACATACCCTCCACATAGTAAAAGAGGGTGCCAAACATGAGGGTGTTAACCCTCTTGACACCCTGAGAAGGGTTTCTTCATAGAATCTATACCAAAATCAACTAATCGTATATATATTTTTTTCTTTTAATTTTTGACTAAACCATAACATAATAGTTAAATTCTAAATTAGTTTATTGTCTGATAGTAATACGAGGAGACACTGTTTTAAACCATAACTAATAAGTAGGATTAGAGAAAAAGATAAAAAAAAGATGTAATGTACATAAACAGTCCTTGAAGAACGAAGCATTGAGCAAAGACACCCTTACTACTAAAAAGAGACGAAATACATACACAATTGGGCACGCGCGTAGTCTGATAAGGCCAAATAAAAACAAATCCTCTTCTTTCCCTTTCCCTTTCCCTTTTCTTTTTCTCTTTTTCTCTGCTGCTGCATCATAAAGCAAGCACACAACTTCAACAATGGCCTCGCCTCCCCCCATTAACTAAATCTCTACTCTTTCCACACCCAAACATTTGTTAATTCTTATGCTGTAACTAACTGCATACTCTCACACACGTACTTGTACGGATCGGTTGTCAAGTTCGATTAAAACGACATCCCAACGGGGCATCTTTGTATGTAGCTGGATGTTATGTTTAAAGCTCTATTGATTGATTGATTTTGGGTGAAAATGGCGTCTGAGCAGCATAGATTACTGCTTCATCCACAACATCAACCAGCTTCTTCGCGGGTAATTTTATCAACTCTAGATCTTACGTCATCATTCTTCGTTATGCTGGTTTTGTTTTGTTCAGATCTGTTTGTATTGTTTTACTTTTGTAATAAATAAAGTATTGGTTGCTCATCACTTTCAGATCTACATTGTGTTTGTTTTTACTTTATTTCAAGTGTTAACATATTCTCATTATTATTGTTATTATTATTTATTATTATTATTATTATTAGAGATCTGTTGTTATTTGACTTGCTCTATTTCTAAAACTCTAGCTTCGCTGGTAAATACAATGATTATAGTTATTAATTTATGTACATTTTTTAAATTTAGTTGTAATTTTTATGTATGACATAATATATTAGTTTTAGTTGTTTTTATCATAATTCTATATATAAAATTAGATTTCATGTAAATATATATATATAATAATATAATAGGCTTGTTTAGAGTTTAGACTGGTGACCTGTCTCAGGCACAATAAGTGAAGCTAGGCTTGAGCTCGGCTCGATTCAAGCTTTTAGCCAGCTGATTTCGAGCAGCTTGGCTCTTTACACCCCTATCAAACGTGGTGAATTATTTTATCTGTATATTGAAATGGAAGCTCTTATTATATTTACTTAATTGTTGGAGGGTGATGTTGCTAATAAGTTCATATTGTGAAAAGTAATCTGTTTCTTGTTTGATCTTGTGCTGCAGAGAAAAAGATGGGGTGGTTGTTTAAGTGGGTTATCATGTTTCGGGTTACCAAAGGGGGGAAAACGGGTTGTGCCTGCGTCTCGTATGCCCGAGACTGTCGCAACAGCGAACCAGCAAAATGGGCCTCAAGCTGTCAGGCTGACAAACCCGAGTAACGCGGTTAATCCGTCATTATTAGCTCCACCGTCTTCACCCGCATCGTTTTCACAATCGGCTCTTCAATCTACAGCCCAATCACCAAACTGTTTCTTATCTGCTAGCTCACCTGGAGGCCCATCAATGTTTGCTACCGGCCCATACGCTCATGAGACCCAACTCGTATCACCACCTGTGTTCTCAACCTTCACCACCGAGCCGTCAACAGCTCCACTCACACCACCACCCGAGCTAGCCCACCTGACCACACCCTCGTCCCCTGATGTCCCATATGCACAGTTCCATGTGTCTACTTTAAAACTTAAAAATGATCATAAAACAAACGATCTTCAAGCAACTTATGCTTTATACCCCGGAAGTCCGGCTAGTACACTTAGATCACCGATATCACGCGCATCAAATGATGGTCTGTCATCATCTTTCCCTGAACGGGATTTCAGCCCGCAATGGAATTATTCGCAAGAAAAAGGGGCAGACTCGAAGTTACCACAAGACGCTAATTTCTTCTGTCCAGAAACATTTGCGCAGTTTTATTACGATCAATCTTCGTTTCCTCAAACTGGTGGGAGGTTGAGTGTGTCAAAGGAATCAGATGGGTATTCTAATGCTGGAAATGGGGTTCAAAGCAGGCAGAGTAAAGTTTGCAAACAAGATATTGAAGAATTAGAAGCGTATAGAGCATCGTTCGGGTTTAGTGCTGATGAAATTGTTTCCACGCCTCATTATGTTGAGATTTCTGATGTTGCGGATGACTCGTTTTCCATGATGCCTGCTGGGCTCAGTAAGCTGCCCGAGATCAAGACTGTACCGGCCCTTGTCCCAAATGAAGCGACAAGCCGAAAAGTTGTCAAGCGGAGGCAATTCACTCTAGCAAAAGCGATCCGCCTTCATGTCATGCTATAAAAGGTGAATAATATCTTCTTATTATGATTATTCTGATGTCGAGGTGTGAATTTCTGACACAACATGAACTTAACACGAAATTTGTGGGTTTGAGGTTAGTCTAAATGGGATCCGGTCAATTTTGGGGCAACTTGAAGGTTTTGCGGATTGACCTATAAACCTTTTATCTATTTTTTTTTTAAATTGTGTTTATGTCATGATTTAAAGTTGAAGAAGAATTGACATCAACTCTTACAATTTAAACATAATTGTTTTATACACCTTTGTAATTTTAGTTATATATTTAGAGTGTTAAAATGCTAAAAAAATAATAATAGTTAAAATCGGATTAAATGGGACATGTTCCTGTCAATCCACGAACGTCACTCGTTTAGCTCCCTATAAAGGCACATATATCTGTCGACTTTCGGGAATCTTCTATTTGAACCTTATGTTGTTGAAGCAAAGAAGCTTCCTTTCAGTTTCCAGAATCTTTGTCTGATAATATGTTTTCATGTTGGTGTGATTTTAGATGTGAGAGAGCCTGTTGACCATTGTTTGACGGACGATGAAGACATATTCTCGAGGATGGGTGGTTCGCGAATGAATGTGAAGTATCATATGGGTATGGGGCAATCGAATTCGGATGCAGAAATCGATTACAGAAGAGGGAGAAGCTTAAGAGAGAGCAGAAAATGGCCATGAAACTAGAGAGGAGAATTGAATTGCATAGTTGTTTCTTGTATGTATTAATGTGCTATATTTATTTCCTCCAGTTATGGATGCTCATGCTTGTGATGTCTGTTATGTTGTTTTTTTTTCTTTTCTTTTATGGTCTAACTATTATGTATCTGGTGAATGTCCATTTGGTAATACAAATGAGATGGTTGTGTGAAAAAAAAATAGGATATTGAGTTCAAATATTATTTTGTGTGGCTAAATGCTATGAGTTTGTCATATATTAAACAACTTATTATTGATCATTGAATACACTACATTAGGAAGGAGCACAAAAAAATGAATAATTAAATTATAATCGAAAAACTGAACTGAAAAAAGAAAACCAATTGATATGAATAACCGAAGTAGCATAAAAAAACCATCATTAAGTTAAACTTTGTATATTTTTTCTATATAAATAACATTGTATTGCGCATGGGTGACATGGCAATGAGGCTCCGAACAACTGTATTGCGCATAACCTTGTTCCACCCCTTAAGGGTGTTGCTCGGCATCCCCATGGGTCATGTCTTGATAGAGGAAAACAACGAGTGAAAACCGAGTAGGGTGAGGCTTCGGTACGTTTGGTGACGTGGTTTCGCTACCTAGATGAGGATCGGGATGAGTCGATGACACCCTTCACCCTTATAATTTTTTACTTGATTAAAAACTTGAAAGTATTTATTGGCTTCCATTGACAAATGACAACTAACCGAGCTACCTTCGTCTACTAAAAAAGAATATTGGAACGGATCATTTATATATAAAAAAAAACTATACATCAAATTCAACACATAACCGAATTTAACCGACTCTAATCATCCATACACCATGATTCATCTTAAACAAAAGAATATTATTTTTCAATTGCGTACACATAACCACAAACATACAAACAAAAAAATAGTTATATAGATATACTATGCAAAGATGACACACAATCTTTGAATAATAATAATATATAAATAATATAAAAAAATATCAAAAGAAAAAGATAAGCGTTAATCACCCACGATATTTTAAAAAGATACGCGTAAATGAGTGTGGGCGGCACACACAAAACCGCCACGGGAGATCTTGGATTACGTATATCTATCTTTCTATATAAACAAAAAACACCCGCTCATTATACTCATTCACTTCACACAAGCATTTCATCAAACACCTTGTGTACACTTAAACTTTCACTATGAATTCATACCAATCTTCATCTCCAATCAGATTCTTCCGGCACCTCCTATCCCCACCGAGAAAACCCGCATCACCACCGTCTCCCGACTGTTCCGACGACGTTCACCACGTGTTCAACCACTTCGACGAGAACGGTGACGGCAAGATAACGGCGTCGGAGCTGCAGAACCGGCTGAAAAACGAATTGCAGTTGTCGGATAAGGAGGCGGAGATGGTGGTGAGTTCGTCGGATGCAGACGGAGATGGGGTCTTGGGGTTGGAGGATTTTGTGAAGATGATGAAGGAGGGGGAAGAGGAGGAGCTGCGAGAGGCGTTTGTGATGTATTCGATGAAATCGAGTGTGATTACGCCGAAGAGTTTGAAGAAGATGATGGGGCGGTTGGGGCAGGAGACTACGGTGAATGAGTGCAAGATGATGATCGGGAGGTTTGATGTTAATGGTGATGGGGTGTTGGATTTTGATGAGTTTAGGTGATGATGAGTTAACTCAGTTGAGAATTCAAATTTTTTATTTATATGTGTAATAAATATGTTAAAATCGATTGGATTCTTTGTGTATATAGAATTATAGGTTTAAAAGTTATTTGGATAGTTTTAAAATTATTTGTCAAAATGTTTTATCGTTAATACAATTACATTTTTATCCATGTTATAAAATAAATAAATAAATAAAAAATTTAGAACCACTCTCTCTCACCAATCTGGGTAACCAAATTGCATATTATTCGGTCAACCAAATTGCAAACTATGATACTCCGATAATTATCGATCAAATCCTAAATTAAGAAGTGCTTAGAAACCTTTCTCATAATTCACAATAGGGATTAAAAATTGTTAAAAAGGACTAAATACGACGTTGAGAGGCTAAAAATAATAAAAATCCAAAATTTCCTGCGTCGACTTCCTTGCGGACTGTATCAAGAATCCCTTGCGGTCCGCAAGAGATGTCTGATAAAAATACGCGCTGAAGGTCCTTGCGGACCGTATGGGGTATCCCTTGGGGTCCGTGCGGGGAAACTGCACAGCTACAATTTGGCTACAACAACTATGGCTGTTTTTTTATTTGAAACCCGAAAACCGACTCGAATTCGAAGTCTCTCGAACCCGAATTAGAGAATAACCGAAAAACCCAAACCCAACTAACCCAAACCTTAAGTGGGTTAATTATCGAGTCACTTTTTCCCAACCAAAAACTCGAATAACCTGAAACTTGAAACCCGAACATTAATTATCTTTTTTTATATATGTGATTTGATTTGGAGTGTTTCGTATTTGAAACATAAAGTTTTGAGACCTTTGAATATTATCGTACCATATTGTTAAATGATGTTTAAATTGATGATATTTTGAAAAAACATTCATTTTTTCATTTTACATCTAAACACGAAAACTGAACAATCCAATCCGAACTAACCTGAACCCGAAGAACCCATACCCGAACAACCCAAACTTTAAATGGATCAGTTATCGGATTACATGTTCCTAGCAAAAAACCCGAACAACTTGACTCGAAACCCAAAAAATAACCCGAAGAACACCGCTAGCAGTAGCTTTCTTCCCCATCTTAGCCACCTTCTTCTTTGGTGATAACACATGACTCTTCATTCACTAAAAATAGCCACCTTGAACTAATAATTTTTATTTAAAACTCAAACAAACACGCTTTACTCTAAACAAGTCTTATGTGTAAGTTTTTATTCTTGCTTTTCAAGCTTTTCCTATAATTATTTGGAGTAGTCTTTCTAAAGCTAGTAAGTTCTCTTTCCTTGGTTATTTCTATACCATTCAGTTTAGTAGTCTAATTTTGTCCAAAAGTCTAAAATTGTCAACATTTGACTTTTTGTTGACTTTCGATTCTGATCACTATGGTCAAACCAATTTCAAATTAAATACACCTAAGTGGTAATCTAATGTAAGGTATATTACCATGCATTTATATTACGTGATCATCACGTCTTAGTGGGTCATATGGCAGGTCAAACTTCTATTTCTAAAAAGTCAAAACGCAACTTTATGTAAATATCAAATAATGATCTTAAAGCATATGTAATCTGATGTTTGACACCAAAACAGTTTGTACAACATAATAAAATATATTTTAACATGTTGGACTTGTCACGAACCCATTTGACCATCCGAACCCATATTTGGGCATCCGACTCGTTAAAATGGCATAAACCATATAAACAAGGCATAACGAGTCAAAACCTTTTCAAAACACTTTCAAATCGGAATGTAAAGTTAAATAAACCATCTTACACGAGACTCTTCACTCATATGGTTATAAACCACATTCTATCCGGTCACCGCTTAATCTGGCGAAACCGAGCTTAAATCCATGTTAACCGGTCAAGTACAAAGGACTCATAGTGACTTGTAAACAATTCTAATGGATAATATTTTCATTCACTATGGACTATAGAGCATCCCGGTGATCGCACTGTAGGATAATAAACTTTTGTATAAAAGAATCAAATACGTTGTGGGCACAACTAGTACCGGTAAATACTTTTTAACCACTTTTTATTATAAAATCTTGGGAAATGGCACAAGCCACTTGGTTCAGATATTGCAATGGGCATATGCTTTCAGAATGTTGATAATCCGGGTTTAATACATATTGCTTGAATAACATAAAACACTTGGGGGTTAATAATATCGTATCCAAACGCCTCGATTAATATATTGTAATGGCCATAAGTGTGGGGTGTAGGCATACACATGACAGATACAAAAATGTGGTATGTATCTTAATCAAGAACCGATATTGAACACCGGTCCCCGAATGTATGATAAGCATGTAAATATGGTAATAAGAATCAATCTCAATGATTTTTAAATGTTTTACAAATGAGTCGGTTATTTGTATTTACCAGCAAAAACATACGTATTTTTAAAAATTGACTTACAATTGACAAATCTCAATAGTAAGCTGAATAGAGGTTCGGTCGAAGGCTTTGGAATTTGCGACTTTAATAGCGAAAAGACCTATGATGTCTAAAAATCCATTTTATTTAGATCCTACCTTTGGGATATTTGTACCGAATGATAATACTTAAATTTTAATATATTTTGGTGTTTTTAAATACTTGTACTTTATCTATCCCCTACTTCCACTGCACTGTGAACTGGTATACAATCGTCACGCTAATACCCCATATCCGGGCCTATCAGGAAATCAGGGTGTGACACGAACCACATTTTCTCGCAGATTTGGGATGTCATTCGGCACAATATGTTCAACCAAATTGCAGACATTGTTCTTCGTCATTGTTGGCCACAAGCTTTGAGAATGTATCTTCATTGTTGGCTTCTTTCGTATTGTTAGATTTTTCTAAATATATGACAACTTTTGTTTTCTTATTGTGAGAATGCATCTTCATTGTTGGCTTCTCTTAGAAAACAAAAGTTGTCATGTATTTAAAAAAATATAACAATAGGAAAGAACTAAATATATAACAATTTATGTATTCTAATAAAGGGGTCAAAATGTCATTTTACATAAAATACACCATTTAAATAAATAAGCAATTTTAGTAAATAAGTTTTGAAACTCAACAACTCCTTTATAAAAACAAAAGAAGATCGTGTTTAGGGACCCAAAATAAAGCTTTTTAGCTCATATTCCACTATTAACATAATTATGAGTTACTAGTTTGGTGATAAATGATTCGTTGACAATAAGCATCTCCAATACGGCAATCGTCAAACACTGTAAAGGCATTGAATTTTCAAGTCTTCCATAATTCGTTTCCACAACCCAAATATACTCCAATCGTTTTCATAATATCCACAACTCACCACCACTTCTTCCCAACCTCACTCCTCAATGTCTCTACGGTGGTTCCCGGCGGTGCTCTTCTTATTCATCCACACCTCCCACTCCCAACAAACACTCAACTCGACTGCAGCGACAACTCCACCACCGCCTTCGGCTACACCTGCAACGGCCCCACCTCCTGTTTCTCCTACATAACCTTCCGATCACAACCTCCACTCTACAACACCCCCACCAGCATCGCCACTCTCCTCAACTCTAACCCCACCACCATCACCTCCTCAACAACTTCTCCTCTGCCTCCGCCGACACCATCCTCGTGGTTCCGATCAACAACTGTTCTTGCTCCGACGGCCACTGGTACCAGCACAGCGCCGGCTATGTAGTCCAAGGTGACGACAATTACTTCACCATCGCTAACAATACCTACGAAGGTCTCACCACCTGCCAAGCTATGGTTACACATAATCCCTACGATTTACGTGAGTTGGAAGCCGGTGAGAATCTCACCGTTCCGATTCGATGCGCATGTCCGACCGCTAAACAAACAGCTGCCGGAATAAGGTACATGTTATCTTCTAGTGTAATTGCGTTCAAAATAATAATTATTTTTTTATTTTTTTTGAACGGCCAACAAAACTATTATATATAGAAACTCAACAACTAGCAAGAAGCTAACCCGAAAGAAACAAACAAACGAAAGAAAACGACAACCAAACAAGGATAATTACCCCATGCTTTTAAAAACGCTTCCGGTTCTCCGAAGAAAGACCTGCTCTTTTTGACCTGCACTTTATCCACAAGAAAGAAAGCGCTTTGCTTCTTCAACAACATCAGAAATCTCAGGGGATTTCCTGTTGAAAACGGCATTGTTCCTAGCCCTCCATATGCTCCAAATAACCGTGTAAACGATAGCTTGAACCACTTTTTTCCTCATCCTGGAGCTGCCCAGCAGATCATGCACGTGGAGAAGGTCTTTGACATGAAACGCAAAAAACATCTCAGGCTTCAACCATTGAGAGATGACAAGCCAAATGGATTGAGAGAAATGGCACCCGGTAAAGATGTGCTCAGTCGTCTCGATACAATCCCCGCAGAAACGGCACAACGGGTCTTGAATAAAGATATTAGGCGCAGAAAGAGCATCTGTCGTCGGGAGGCGATTTAAGAGAGCCCTCCAAGCCACAAAAGAGACTTTCTTAGGCACCAAGGGGTTCCAAAAAAATGTGCAGGTCGGCTGCAAAGAATCAGACCCGCCCAGCACCCTCACAGATGGACCAACCCCACGAATCATTTCTGCGGCTCACAGGGGCAGTCCGCAGAAGGCCCACCAGCGACTGCAGGTCTGCAGCTTCCGAACTAGTTAACCCGTTTCTAGCCCAAGCCCACCGAAAGGAAATCCCCGAGTCATTTTGCACCATGCGATCAGCTACGACACATAATTTATTACGATCAAAGGCGTAGAGGTTTAGATATACATCTTTTAACGGTGCAGACCCGATCCAAGTATCAATCCAGAACAGAATCGAATCGCCTAGGCCCACCGAGCCCACAATCGACTGAGCCAAGTTAACTTCTTTTCTGGATAAATCAATGTCAATATTGACAATTTGTTTCCAAGTTCCTGTCAATGCTAATTTCCTCGGAATAAAATCCCAGGATCGAGTTCCACTATGAATCACCCAAATTACTTTTCTCCATAGAGCAAGTTGTTCCATTTTAAACCTCCACCACCATTTAGCATTTAGCGAGCATCGCTAGGTTGGCATCATTAAGCGATCCGAGCCCCACCCCACCTTGGTCCAAAGGAAGGATGACCTTTTCCCAAGCTACCCATCCCATTTTATCTTTTCTTCACAACCTCCCCAAAAGAAACTACGCCTTAAGCTTTCAAGACGTTTGATAACTTGAACCGGAGCACGATACAATGAGAAAAAATACGTTGGGATAGCATAAAACCGACTTTAGTAATGTGATTCTTCCCCCCACCGAAAGTTGGCGAGCCTTCCAAATAGAGAGACGAGACCGAAACTTCTCCATCACCGGACCCCAATTTTTTATAATCATGTTACTCCCAACCGGAATCCCAAGATGAACGAACGGAAACCTGCCGGCCTTACAACCAAGGGTGGAAGCCATAGACTCCACCTCCGAGTGATTCACTCCGATTCCAAACACGCTACATTTTGATGATGTTCATTTTAAGCCTGGACACCAAATAAAAACATCTCAACATGCGTCTAAGTGTCATTCCACTCCCCTAAGAATAAGACGTCCTCGGCAAAAAGAAGAAAAGAAATAATTAATTACTATAGTTTTTGTCAACTTTCTTATTTCTACCGGATCTCACTCCTATATATAACTATAGGTATTTGTTTATTTATTTGATATTTTTACTGGCTAAACTCACACATAAAGGTGTGAACGAGTTGAGCTGCTCACGTGCTTGCAACGCACTCGAGATCGGATTAACTAAAGGCTTGAAATGAGCTGTTGATCCTTATCAACCCCGAGCCCAAGCCACAAATACAATTCTTTTATTTATCGAGCTTTAGCTTTGGCCCGTTTAAAATGTTCCTCAAATTAGGTCGAGTCAAGCTCGATCCTGATATATTGTTTACAAGCCAAGCTTTATTGAGCAAAGCTTGAGCGACAAATAAAGCTCAATTCTTTTATTGAGCGCGAGCTTTGGCTCTTAAGATCTTCCTCTCCGGAAAAAGAAAAGTATAACGAGCTGAGCTGGGGTATTTTTAGGCTCGTGCTCAACTCGTTTGCACCTAGTCACATGCTTTCTAATTATCCTTTTAGAACTATAGGGGTCTCATTTTTGTTACCGGCTAACTCACACACTCTTCAATACAGGTATCTGCTTACTTTTCTCATTACATGTGGCAACACTGTGGAATATATGGCCGGGCTTTTTGAAGGCGCTGATGTTCAAAGCATCTTAGATGCGAACGGGCTCTTGGAGAATGATATTATCTACCCATTTACGCCGATCTTAATTCCTCTACAACGGAGCGAATAAAATTCAACACTTCTGCAATGCCAGCACCGCCGCCTGCTCCACCAATGATTCCAGTGGCGCCTAGCGATGGTGGCAGTGGCGGGTCGTCTAGCAAGTGGGTTTTCGTTGTGGTGGGGATAGGTGCTGGGTTGCTTGTAATTGTTTTGCTTTCAGGTGTTGTTGTTAGGTGTGTTAGAAAGAGGAAGGATCAACAGCAGCATGGTCTTCCTCTGACGAAACGCTCGCCGACAGAGAACAATTCGTGGTCGGTTTTATCAGACGGGGTTCGAATTGCGGTTGGGTCATTGACGATTTATAAGTATGAAGAGCTACAAGAGGCCACTAGAGATTTTTCTGAAGAAAATAGAGTGAAAGGATCTGTTTACAGGTATTGTATAACTATTTATATTAGTAGAGTATGGATATTATAAAAGGATACTTACAAAAGAAAATTAATCTTATGTTTTATTATGGTAGAGTTTATTATAATACACCCTAACTAATATCTCTTGACAACAATAGGGGAGTTTTCAATGGGGATTCTGCGGCGGTGAAGATTATGAAAAGGGATGTTTCCGGCGAGATTAATATACTTAAACAAATCAATCACTCCAACATAATCAGACTCTCTGGATTCTGTTTGCATCAGGGAAACACGTATCTCGTTTATGAGTTCGCTGACAACCGTTCGCTTAGCGACTGGCTGCACTCGACCACCAAGAACACGAAATATGATTCAGTTTTGGAATGGAAACAAAGAGTCCAAATTGCACATGATATAGCTCATGCATTGAATTACCTACACAATTTCATCACTCCACCATACATTCACAAGATTTTGAAGAGCAGCAATGTGTTGCTAGACGTGCATATGCGAGCGAAAATAACAAATTTCGGGCTCGCTAGAAGCGTGGAAGAAACAGACAATGGAAAACTGCAGTTGACTCGACATGTTGTTGGGACTTACGGTTACATGCCACCTGAATACATCGAGAACGGCTTGATCACCCCTAAAATGGATGTATTTGCTTTAGGAGTTCTGATATCAGAGCTACTTACGGGAAAAGTAGCCGCTACTCGATCAGCAGAGGGTGGTGGCAACGAGAAGAATGTGGCAGAGTTACAGGAGGTGCTGCTGTCAGATATGGTAAAAGAGGTGGTTCAAGGGGGGGATAATTTGAGGGATAAGTTGGCTGCGTTTATGGACAGCAGACTAAGAGGTGAGTATCCGGTGGACTGGCCTATTCCATGGCAGAGGTCGCTAGTAAATGTGTGGCGGCTGATCTAAACGACCGCCCGTCTGTGGCGGAGGTGTTTGCGACACTGTCTAAGATAATGTCTTCATCTTTAGACTGGGATCCGTCTGATGAACTTGAACACTCACGGTCTCTTATAGTCATGGCAGATAAAGAAGATACTATTTAATTTAACCAGTGTAATATAATGTCATTTTATGTTACTAGTGTTTTAAGTGTAATAAAAGAATGTTTCAATTGAAAGACATTAACAGGAAGTTTAATCAACTTCCAAACAAAAACAGATCACAAATCCGATTCTAAATGGCATTAGGTCCTATTCATAGTTTTGAGTCCTCATGGTCCAGGTTTAGACCGAACCGATTCCAAGCCTACATTGTACCAGTTGAGTGGATCGCCATTTGATTTGTCATGCAGCAATCGGTCTGCACGGTTATTAGTCTGAGCCCTTTCATAAGTGCTTATCCAAATGATGTTTTATTAGTTATATTATATTATATTTGTTTTTTTGTTCTTTTTGGTATCCAAAACAATTTCTAGTTTGTATAGGTTCAGAAAGTAGAATGTTTAGAGGATTATTTAAGCTCACTTTATTTTTGCTACTACTTATTCATATCCGTAGAGGAATGTACCAGATTGCACCGTTAATCTCATACTCGAGACACATGGCAGAGAGACATTTGATATAAAGAGTTTTTTCTCAAATACGTATAGAAGGGAAAAATATTTAATAAAATGAGTGTTTTTTTTTATTTTCTTTATTTTTAACTAATTATATTATAAATCTTTCTTTTTTTAGTTCAATCAACGTATTATCATTTTGATACTCTATTTCTTCAATCAACTCATTATATATATATATATTATTGTAATTTTTTCTTATTTTATAATCGAACCATGTTAAAACAAATTGAAACTGTTGAGTAAGACCTCTCACCCACTTTTTTTATTTATTTTTCTAATGTAATATTTCATTAACAATTCAATACTCTTGTTAATTTTAATTTTATGGAATTAATAATGATGAGAGTAAACTTTATATTTGAATTATTTAACTTACGTAAATATAAAGGAAATAAAAGAAAAACGTTAAAAATAAGAAAAGAGATATAATACGTTAATTAAAAGTAAAACAAAAAGCATTTTGAGTTGTTTGAAAAAATAACGTGATATTGAATAAAAACAAAAGTAAAAAAAATCCAATATATTAGTTTAAATTAATAAAACAAATAAAAATACTCATTTTAGTAATAATTTTTTCTAAATCACCTATTTTGGTAAATATTTTTTTCCATCACCATCATTTTGGGAAAAAACTTAAAAAAATAACCATTTTGGTAAATATTTTTCAAATCACTCATTTTGTTAAATATTTTTTTCACCACCCTTTTGGGAAAAAACTTTGATATAAGGTCATAATATTCTATCTTACGATTGACTCGCGTGTAGCTAATTGACACCCATGCACATCCTGAGTGTGGATGCCTTTTCCATCAATCAGAGCAAAGATGACGTCAGCACACTTATGCACATCATTAACATGGAATGTTCCTTTCCGATAAGAATGTGATATGTGTCGCTGAAACCTTTAGGGTTGTGGGGATCACCACACCCGAAGGAAAGTGACGTCTAACCAAATCTACTATAAATAAAAGAAGGATTTACATCTTTCTCTCTCTGTCTCTCTCTCTCTCTCTCTCTCTCCCTCCTTCCCTCCCTGTGACTACATTATAGAAGCCTTAACCACCTAAACATATATTCAGTCTCATGCCCGAGGATGGTCACAGGCAGGAATCCCAACCTGTGACAAGCCTAATAATGTTGTTTTGTAGGATTTGTCGTCAAACGGAGATTACAATCTCACTTAGTCATACGAGGCTAAGATTTGATTCTTCATTGGTGCAGTGAGTGTGGAACTTGTCTTTCACAATGATTTTAGTAGAGTTTTCTAAGAATTTATGAGTACTATTTCGAAACTCGTCTCATAGGCTTCTTATTTGCTAGCTTTGCATGAAATTTGTTGTGAGTCTCACAATCCATGTCTTATTGTTTTAAAACTTTTTATGGGAGAGGTGGGGACATGTAACATTTGTGTAAATCGAGTTTCGGTTTTTAATATTTCAATTTATTTTATATACATATAATAATAGAAAAAAATCAATGTTTAAAAATAAAATAATAATTAAAGTTTAATGAAATAATGTAATAATTAACCAGTTAAATATTAAATATTTATACCTAATAATTGATTTAATTTAAAATAGTCAAAATAAATAAAAAACTCAAAAAAGGGGTGAACCGGGATCGAACCCGGGTTCCCCCGGTTGCACACACCCCACCAACACCACCGGGCTACACACACACATTGTAACAGGTTCCGCATATCATCATATCTATATTCACATACACTCGCGTGGGAAAACCTGCAACTAACCAGATCCTCGCAACGCGCCTTTCTTTTTCTTTTGAATCTTTCCGTCAACGCTTATTTTTGGCAAATTGAAATCTGTCCGGCTGTCATCTTCATGGCGATTGCCAATCACAGAATTCAGTTTTCTAAAACCGAACCCAAATTCACTCTATAAATACCGAATGCAACCTCCGTCCAAAATTGTTCACTTCATTCTATATTATCCGCCTTCTCCTCTGCTCACACCCATGTTCACCGGAAAACAGTCACCGGAATTCAATCCGCTGGAGTAGTCATCGTCAATTGGTAACGACATCCTTACTTATTTCTTTTAATTACTCCCTACGTTTATTATTTCAACCATTCCTGTAACTGCTTAGCTTTGAAATCAAAGTTTAATCAAGTTTGAAAACCAAAGTGTTCGGGGTAAATATTTGAATGAGGAAGACGAAGAACTGTGTGTGGTTATATATATTTTTAATGAATCATAAACCGGGTTAAGCACCCAGCCCGGCTGGTTGGGCCGGATGCAAACCGAACCCAGAATCGCCGGTTCGAATCCCATCCCACACGCCAGCCTAACCTTTTTAAATCTATCTTTTCTGTATAAGCGTATTTAATATATAAATATAATTAAAATACGAGTCTTGTCGGGTTAGACACCCAGCCCAGTTGGTCGGGCTGGGTGCAAAACACACTCGAGGTCGCGGGATCGAGTCCCCTGACTAACACCGGCCAAACCATTTAATTCCCTTTTTAAATTTAATTAAAATTTAATGAACCTAAAATGTGTATAAGAATAATTAAAATCATGTTTCTTTCGGGTTAGACACGTAGCTCAGTTGGAAGAGCTCCGTGCACACAACCGAGAGGTCATGGGTTCAAGCCTCACCACACGCATGCTTATATTACGATCCAACCGGCCGACTGACAGCCTTGTCAGTCTGAGAGGTTTTTTTAATATATATTAGTTTTAGTTTCCTAATAATTTATTTTATGGCTTTTATTTAAATGAAAAATCGATTAAAATGTTTAAAAATATACATTTTCAAGGGGTTTAAAATATCAATAAAACCCACAAAACTTAACTTAAAAATCTAAACAAAGGTTTTTAACCAAAATATTAGTTTATTTATTTACCGAGTTATCGCGTTATTATTTTAGGTTAGTACTTCTTCGTCGGTTAAATCCGCAACTCGTGCGCTCTCTTTTCCACTCAAGAATACGCACCCACGGTGAGTGAATCTCTACGAATTCCCCGTTTTAGTCATGTTTTTGGGGTGTATCATGTGTCGTATAATCTCTTTTATTTATTTAACACTTGTGCTAATATCATTCGTGATCAAATGTGTATAGTTATTATGTGGTTTAGATGTGGATACATTTTATCATTTTCAATGAAATCATTTCATTAGGCCCATCAGTTCCTCGTGGTATACGAGTTGAGCATCAGGTGCCTTAATAGATCGGCTCCGTTTGATTGAGCTTTGACCTCAAAGACATCATTCATTATGTCATATGTTCATACAATGTGGTTTGTGATTGGTTATATATATATTCATCTGTTCACACATGATTTATGTACAATTTTATTTAAGCAACAATAAAATTCAATTGTTTAAATGTTTTATCAAGGTTCACTCGTCAACTTTTGTTGACCCAAATTTTCTGTTTACGCATGATACAGGTGAACAAGCTGAGGAAAGAAACACATAGGATGGCCTTAGAAGAATAAACAATTTATTTCGTTGGAACAATTATTTGGTTTATTGTTTGTGTTTGTATGAATTTTATGTTGGATATTTGAAATTAATTTTAATTTAATAAATATGAAACTTATTAGTACATATCATGAGCTTTGGTGATAACCCAATCATGCCCCGACTTCTATTCCGCTGCGGATCAGGGTGTGACAGATTGGTATCAGAGCTTGTGACTATAGGGATACAGGATAGGTTATTAGACCCTTAGAGCCTATACTATAGTTGATTAGCTTTTAATTGTTTATGTGTTACATGCAAAATTCATGATGTTTATATGGTTCATGTTTATTTTCACACACAATTTTATACAAGCACACTCACAAGTACATGTTAATATGCAATGCTCATCATAGTTCCTATCTCAATAACATATCATACCTATGAAAGCACACACCTCACGATTTGACAATTTCCATGATTTCTTTTCAAAGATTCTTGCAATGTTTTCATATTTTATCAAATCACAACAAAGTGAGTTTTCACGACGGGCATGTAGTAACTGGAAGGGTACGAGTACCGGTAGTCCGAACGTCCTGTCTAGGCTTGGCATTCATATAAATCCAAAATAAAGGACCAGTTTGCCTACCTGGGGACTAACGATGAGAGTACGAAGGACCTATTAGGCCAAAGCATGCTATACCAAACGTTGTGTGAATTAACCCCACTTTGAGTTGTCATTGTGTCTACATCTGGACACCCTCCAACCCCACTTTGAGTTGTCATTGTGTCTACACCTGGACACCCTCCGACCTTATATCTCGCAATCATGTTTTACGATTTTCATTCGGGTGATGCGAGTGTTAACCAGCCGACACCAATGTGAACCCTACCAAGCCCAATAGTCATGGGAGCCCACATGACTATACAGGCTATAGTATGGGAGACATTTGGAGGCCCAAACATGAGCAAACCCAAGACATCCCATGGATGTAGTTAAGTTGTTTTCAGTTATTTAAAAACGTTGTTTTTCATTCTTTTTACGACACATGACACCTAGAAAATTATCAAACTCACAATCTCCCTACATATATTCCTGTAGATGTTTGCTAGACACTTACGAGGAGGTAGAAGGTCAGGAAAGTCGAGCGAACGCATGGCCACACAAATTTCTCAACAAATGGACGCGGTACTACCTGACATCGTACTACAAGTTCAACAAGCTCTCGCCGCAAATCCCATCAACCCTCCGAACCAAGAAGGCCAAAACGTCGCTAACCCTCCTCCCAAAACCACTAAATGCACCTACAAACACTTCAAGTCCTGCGATCCCCCAAAATATGAAGGGACTGAAGGTGTCACCGCTCTTCTCCATTGGTTTGAGGAGATGGAAAACAGTTTTCTCAATTTCGACTGTCCTGAGGATCGCAAGGTACGTTACGCTACTGGGCGTCTGTTTGGGGTAGCACTTACCTGGTGGAACACGGAAAAAGGTAAGCGAGGTGTGGAAGATGCCATGGCCTTAACTTGGGACGAATTAAGGGAAATAATGACGAGACGTTTCTGCCCTAGAAGCGAGATCAAAAAGCTAGAAGACGAATTCTACTCTCTTAAGCAAAAGGAAGGGGATCACACCTCATACAACAAGAGATTCCTCGAATTGAACCAGATGGTCCCCAACCTATTCACTCCGTTATACCGCTTGATCGAGCACTATATTCGAGGCCTCTCCTCGAAAATTCAAGATTCAATTTCAAGCACTTCTCCCGCAACACTCGAAGCTGCATGGAATTAGCTACGGAGCTTACTAAAATCGCCAAATGCGATTTTAAAGATGAGAAGAAGAAAACACCTGTTGAAGCCCCAACTCCAACCCAATCAGGCTCATCCTCAAAGTTTGCTGGTAAGAGGAAGCGAAATGGCAAGAACTTCGCCGTCACCCAAACCAACCCTCCCATCATTGCTGCTCCAATCACACAAGTCGCTCCTCCAGCCGCACCATTGAAAAATCCATACACTGGCCCACACCCAAAATGTAACCGTTGTTAATACCATCACCCTCCTGAGAACCCTTGCCAATACTGCACAACTTGTGGCCGTGCGGGTCACACTATCCAAACTTGCCGTACACTCCAACCATCAAACCGCAATCAGCCTCCAGCCCAAACCCCAAACCAAATGGTGGGCCAAGCCCAACAACCCTTACTTTTATCACCTGCCCAACCCATAGCCCAGCCTTACTACCAGCCCAACCACCCTATGATGTAACACATAAGAGCCTGTTTTAACTGTGGTGACCCGAACCACTTCAGAAATACTTGCCCACGCCTGGTGAACATCATCAATGCCCAAGCCCAAGCAAACCTGGTAAACCAAGCTAATCAAGCTCACCCACCTGCTAGAGGAAGGGCTTTCAATATCAACGCCAACCAAGCAAGGGCTGACAACAATGTGGTCAACGGTACGTTTCTCGTAAATGGTAGTTATGCATCCATATTATCCGATACTGGTGCGGATAAGAGCTTTGTATCTTTAGAATTCGAATCTATTCTCGACCTACCGCATGTTAGTCTCGCCGAATCAATCACGGTGGAAGTTGCTGACGGAGAACCCATTTCGTTAAAATCTATTATACGCGATTGTACTCTTACTCTAAATGATCACGATTTCTCGATTGACCTCATCCCTATGAAGTTGGGAAGTTTTGATGTTATCATCGGTATGGACTGGCTCAGCCAGCATCACGCCGAAGTGGTGTGCCATGAAAAGTTCATTCGTACTCCTCTCGCCGACAGTAAGGCACTACGTATCTTTGGAGAAACTCCTTCGAAATGGCTCAAATTGATGTCATGCCTTCAGGCTCGAAGGTATCTTCGCAAGGATTACGTCGCATTTCTAGCTCACATCGTCAAGAAAGAAGGCAAGCAAAGGAAGCTTGAAGATATTCCAATCGTGAAAGAATTTCCTCAAGTTTTTTCTGACAACGTTTCAGGACTTCCTCCTGTGCGAGAAGTCGAATTTTGAATCGATCTTGTGCCTGGTGCTACACCAGTTGCAAAATCTCCCTGTAGGTTAGCCCCATCAGAAATGCAAGAGTTGGCCAGTCAGCTGCAAGAGCTGACTGACAAAGGATTCATACGTCCTAGCTCGTCGCCTTGGGGTGCACCTGTTCTTTTTGTGAAGAAGAAAGATGGAACGTTTCGCATGTGCATTGATTATAGCGAACTCAACAAGTTGACTGTTAAGAATCGCTATCCATTGCCTCGTATTGATGACCTTCTAGATCAACTTCAAGGTGCCACCGGTTTTTCAAAAATTGACCTTCGTTCTGGTTATCATCAGCTAAGGGTGCGCGAAGAAGATATTCCAAAAACTGCCTTTCGAACTCGTTATGGTCATTACGAGTTCAGGGTTATGCCTTTCGGATTAACCAATGCTCCTGCTGTCTTCATGGATTTGATGAATAGGGTATGCAAACCCTATCTCGACCGTTTTGTTATAGTCTTCATCGATGACATTCTTATCTACTCCAAGTCAAAATCTGATCATGAGCGACATCTTCGACTTATTCTTACACTCTTGAGGACTGAAAAGCTTTATGCTAAGTTCTCGAAATGTGAGTTCTGGTTAAAAGAGGTACAATTTCTTGGTCATGTCGTTAATGACAAAGGAATTCATGTCGACCCTTCAAAAATCAAAGCAGTACAAGAATGACAAGCGCCACGTACTCCTACCGAAGTTAGGTCATTTCTTGGCTTGGCTGGTTATTATCGACGCTTCATTGCTAATTTTTCTTGAATCGCCGTTCCACTCATAGCCTTAACTCACAAGGGAAAACCCTTTATTTGGGGACCCAAGCAAGAGGAGGCCTTCCAAACTTTGAAGCAAAAGCTTTGTGATGCACATATCCTTACACTCCCTAAGGGTTGCGAAGATTTTGTGGTTTATTGCGACGCGTCAGGGCAAGGGTTAGGCTGTGTTCTGATGCAAAGAGGAAAGGTGATAGCCTATGCCTCTAGGCAACTCAAAGTGCATGAGAAGAATTATACCACTCACGACCTAGAACTTGGAGCAGCCGTGTTTGCTCTAAAGATATGGAGACATTACCTCTATGGTACCAAGTGTGAAATATACACTGACCACAAGAGTTTTCAACATATCCTTAATCAAAAAGAGTTGAACATGAGGCAACGACGATGGGTCGAACTCCTCAATGATTACGACTGTGAGATTCGATATCATCCTGGCAAGACAAACGTTGTGGCTGATGCACTCAGTTGAAAGGGATATGCAAATTCCGTTCATCTTCTATGTTCTCAAATTATAACCAACCTCAAAGATTGAATTCGGGCAGCTCAACATACTTCTATAACGGAAAATCTACTTAAACCGTATTTGGATACCCGATCGCGACAACCTTCGTGATTTCCTCATGAATGAAGCACATAAAACACGATACTCTATACATCCAGGAGCCGATAAGATGTATCAAGACTTACGATACACCTACTGGTGGCCTGGCATGAAGAAGGATATCACTGTTTTTGTTTCCAAGTGCCTTACATGTTCCAAAGTAAAAGCTGAACATCAAAGACCATCAGGACTTCTTGTCTAACCCGAGATACATGTATGGAAATGGGAAAATATAACCATGGATTTCATTACCGGGTTACCTCGCACCTCTAGTGGGTATGACACCATATGGGTAATCATTGATCGTCTTAAAAAATCAGCTCATTTCATTCCAATTCGCGAGGACTTCAAGAATGAGAAGTTAGCTCGTATCTCCATCAACGAGATCGTCAGCCGTCATGGTGTACCGTTAAGCATCATCTCAGACCGAGATGGCCGTTTCACTTCGCGAACATGGCGAGCCGTTCAATCCGCTTTGGGTACACGTTTAGACCTCCCTCAAACTGATGGTCAATCTGAGCGCACCATCCAAACCCTTGTAGACATGCTACGAGCGTGTGTCATAGACTTCAAAGGTAATTGGGACACTCACTTACCATTAGTCGAGTTTTCGTACAACAATAGCTATCATTCAAGCATCGGTATGGCTCCTTTTGAAGCCTTATATGGTCGTAAATGCCGATCTCCAGTATGTTGGCATGAAATTGGTGAAGCGCAAATCACCGGACCTGAGTTGATTCAAGAAACAACCGACAAAATCCTTCAAATTCGAAACAATCTTCTAGCGGCCCAAAGTCGTCAAAAGAGTTATGCTGACAAACGACGAAAGCCCTTGGAGTTTTGTGTTGGTGATCAAGTACTTTTGAAAGTGTCATCGTGGAAGGGAGTGGTTCGTTTTGGCCAAAAGGGCAAGCTAGCACCACGCTACGTAGGACCTTTCAAGATACTCGAAAGAGTAGGTCCTGTAGCATACAAGCTTGACCTACCAGAAGAACTCAACAGAATACATCCCACGTTCCACGTATCAAACTTGAAAAAGTGCATCGCCGATGAAAACCTCCATATCCCTCTGGAAGATATTCAAGTCGATGAATCAATGCACTTCGTTGAAAGACCAATGGAAATCATGGATTTCGGTGAGAAGCGTTTAAGGCAAAGTCGTATTCCAATCGTCAGGGTGTGTTGGGAGTCAAAATGAGGACCCGAGTTTACCTGGGAACGTGAAGAATCAATGCGCTAAAAGTACCCGCATCTTTTTCCAGTTACAACTACTACTTAAATTTCGGGACGAAATTTCTAAAAGTAGGGGATACTGTAACATTTGTGTAAATCGGGTTTCGAAAACCCGCCCCAATTTATCAATCAAAGTATATTTTTTTACAACGTTCGGTTATTCTTTTATTGTTTACAATATTTCAATATTTTATATACATATAATAATAGAAAAAAATCAATGTTTAAAAATAAAATAATAATTAAAGTTTAATGAAATAATGTAATAATTAATCAGTTAAATATTAAATATTTATACCTAATAATTGATTTAATTTAAAATAGTCAAAATAAATAAAAAAAACTCAAAAAAAAGGGAGTGAACCGGGATCAAACCCGGGTTCCCCTGGTTGCACACACACCACCAACACCACTAGGCTACACATACACATTGTACAGGTTCCGCATATCATCATATCTATATTCACATACACTCGGGTGGGAAAACCTGCAACTAACCAGATCCTCGCAACGCACCTTTCTTTTTCTTTTGAATCTTTCCGTCAACGCTTATTTGTGGTAAATTGAAATCTGTCCGGCTGTCATCTTCACGGCGATTGCCAATCACAGAATTCGGTTTCCTAAAACCGAACCCAAATTCACTCTATAAATACCGAATGCAACCTCCGTCCAAAATCGTTCACTTCGTTCTATATTATTCGCCTTCTCCTCTGCTCACACCCCTGTTCACCGGAAAACAGTCACCGGAATTCAATCCGCTGTAGTAGTCATCGTCAATTGGTAACGACATCCTTACTTATTTCTTTTAATTACTCCCTACGTTTATTATTTCAACCATTCCTGTAACTGCTTAGCTTTGAAAATCAAAGTTTAATCAAGTTTGAAAACCAAAGTGTTCGGGGTAAATATTTGAATGAGGAATACGAAGAACTGTGTGTGGTTATATATATTTTTAATGAATCATAAACCGGGTTAAGCACCCAGCCCAACTGGTTGGGCCGGGTGCAAACCGAACCCAGAATCGTCGGTTCGAATCCCATCCCACACGCCGGCCTAACCTTTTAAATCTATCTTTTCTGCATAAGCGTATTTAATATATAAATATAATTAAAATGCGAGTCTTGTCGGGTTAGACACCCAGCCCAGTTGGTCGGGCTGGATGCAAAACACACTCGAGGTCGCGGGATCGAGTCCCCTGACTAACACCGGCCGAACCATTTAATTCCCTTTTTAAATTTAATTAAAATTTAATGAACCTAAAATGTGTATAAGAATAATTAAAATCATGTTTCTTTCGGGTTAGACACATAGCTCAGTTGGAAGATCTACGTGCACGCAACCGAGAGGTCACGGGTTCGAGCCTCACCACACGCATGCTTATATTACGATCCAACCTGCCGACAGACAGCCTTGTCAGTCTGAGAGGTTTTTTTTAATATATATTATTTTTATTTTCCTAATAATAATTTATTTTATGGCTTTTATTTAAAAGAAAAATCGATTAAAATGTTTAAAAATATACATTTTCAAGGGGTTTACAATATCAATAAAACCCACAAAAATTAACTTAAAAATCTAAACAAAGGTTTTTAACTAAAATATTAGTTTATTTATTTACCGAGTTATCGCGTTGTTATTTTAGGTTAGTACTTCTTCGTCGGTTAAATCCGCAACTCGTGCGCTCTCTTTTCCACTCAAGAATACGCACCCATGGTGAGTGAATCTCTACGAATTCCCCGTTTTAGTCATGTTTTTGGGGTGTACCATTTGTCGTATAATCTCTTTTATTTATTTAACACTTGTGCTAATATCATTCGTGATCAAATGTGTATAGTTATTATGTGAATACATTTTATCATTTTCAGTGAAATCATTTCATTAGGCCCATCAGTTCCTCGTGTGATACGAGTTGAGCATCAGGTGCCTCACTAGATTGGCTCCGTTTGATTGAGCCTTGATCTCAAATACATCATTCATCATGTCATATGTTCATACAATGTGGTTTGTGATTGGTTATATATATATTCATCTGTTCACACATGATTCATGTTCAATTTTATTTAAAACAACAATAAAATTCAATTGTTTAAATGTTTTATCAAGGTTCACTCGTCAACTTTTGTTGACCCAAATTTTCTGTTTTACGCATGATACAGGTGAACAAGCTGAGGAAAGAAACACATAAGATGACCTTAGAAGAATAAACAATTTATTTCATTGGAACGATCGTTTGGTTTATTGTTTGTGTTTGTATGAATTTTGTGTTGGATATTTGAAGTTAATTTCAATTTAATAAATATGAAACTTATTAGTAAATATCATGAGCTTTGGTGATAACCCAATCATGCCCCGACTTTTATTCCGCTGCGGGTCGGGGTGTGACAGGACATGTGATTATTTAACGTTTATATATGATAGTATGATGGTATATTCCAAATGATCATTTATGTGTGCATGAGTTTTTACTTATTGATTCTCAAGAGTACTCAGGAAGTTCTCGTGTTCTCTACAATAACAATTAACTATGGAATCTCACAAATAGATTCATTGTGCCGACGCCTCTTGGTTAGTAGGGCTAACCCGGTAAAGACCGAGTGCATGAACTTCCAAAAACGATTTACATTGTCTTGTGTACAATGGGCTAGGCAAGGTTTGGTTATATGCTCTTGTAGTCATATATGTCATGTCCTAGTTAGATTATGATTTGGTCATTCAAGAACATTACTTATTATATGTATGATTTTACAAAACGATTTCTCCAACGATTTACGAGTCGATTATACATGAGATCTCACTAACTTTACGTTGACATTTTTTAGCGTGTTTTCAGGCAAATGATTTCACTTTTTGAATTGGACATTGAGCATGCATCTTCGAGTCACCACTTTTGATTGATCACCTTTTAGTTTACATGAGAATGAATTTGTGATTGGTCCGATTTATATGCATCCAGCATCTTTATTTTGACCTACACTTTTCATATTATTATGTCATAGTAAAATTATGATCAATATTAGATAGAGATGGTAAACGTACAAATCAATCATCGAAAGTTGTTTACAAGGAAACTTTTGCAGATTTATGATTATTTCATATGTATATGTATTGTTGTTGTAATTCACTTTGTAATTGTAATAACATAGTTATCAATAAATTGAAAAATGTATCTACTTATTATATACAAAGGCTTATTGGTTGATTATTAGCACTTGATAGTTGATATTAAACTAACTCATCAAATAGTCAAATTCCTTGCCACTTACCCGCGGAAGAATGGAGTTCGTACACATTGACAAACTTTCTATTGCCCTTTCCTACAACTTGATCATTGTTACGTCTATAGTTACTTCAAGCCTCTACAAAACAACCAATCCCACCTTTTAATTGGTTTATTGGATCACATGGTGTGTGCCTGTGTGGCTTTCAATTTATGTTATTAAATATGTTGATCGTAATAGTCAGATACATATATTCTACTGCAACGATTTGGATAAGTGGATGTAAATTATATTTGCTCATAATGAGTGAGTATTTTGGATTTTTTTTCTTAAAATGAGAACCAAAGTCTTTAAGATTATTCGTGCTGATAACACCACATCTAAGTCGTAAGATGACAACCCCTGCCAAACTAATTAGCTTGGACACCAAGGGGTTATGCCCCTCTTCTAAGTCGTCACAATAACGAGCATAAAAAAGCAAATAATGGGGCTCACCAAGAATTTAACTAATCACACTTTATTATAATTATGGTTATTATTATCACATTTTTAGTTAAACCACATGCTTTAGTTAATTAAAGTCCCATTATCTACACGAGAATGATAACAATAACTTTTACACCTCTTAGTTATTCTGATACACCCCGGAATTTTAACCTTTAAATCTTTGTTGTGGCAAATAGTAAGGAATGCTTAGCAATATTATTAATTGGATTTGAATTTACAATTTACAACCCTTTTAATTTCAATCATGAATTACCATTACCAATGTGTAGAATAATTGTATTTGTTGACATTTTGACCTCCGTCCCCAACACGCCAGTTAAAACAGCAATATCGCAGTCGTCAAGCCTGTAACCGCGTTGAATTTTCAAGTCTTCCATTACTATTCTCCATCCCTTAACATACCACAATCCAAATTCACTCCTATCCTTTTCCCAATTCACAAAATAACAATAAAACAAATAATAATATTAATAATAATCACACCACCATGTTACGGTGGTTACCCGCGGTGCTCTTATTGTTCCTCCACCGCTCCCACTCCCAACAAACCTACGTCGACAACCGACAACTCGACTGCAACAACAACTACACCACCGCCTCCGGCTACACCTGCAACGGCCCCACCTCCTGCCTCTCCTACATAACTTTCCGATCACAACCACCACTCTACAACACCCCCACCACCATCGCCACCCTCCTCAACTCTAACCCCACCACCATCACCTCCCTCAACAACTTCTCCTCTAACTCCGCAACCATCCCCGCTAACACCGTCGTTGTTGTTCCGATCAGCAACTGTTCTTGTACTGCTGGCGGTTGGTATCAACATAACGCAAGTTATGTGCTTAGAGGGACTAATGAGACTTATTTTTCTGTTGCGAATAATACTTATGAGGGGCTTAGTACTTGTCAGGCCATGATTGCTCAGAATCCGTATAATTTTCGGAGTTTGACTGTCGGGAATAATATTACTGTTCCGATTAGGTGTGCTTGTCCGACCGCTAACCAGGCGGCCGCCGGAACTAGGTATGTGCTTCTTTTTCTTTTAATCAGCTATACAACCACACACATCACCTAATTTTAATTTTACTTCTATAACTGTAGCTATAGGCTTACAATTTCTTTTTGGATAACTTACTCACTCTTTAATTATACAAAATGGTGTACATAGTTTGGTTCGATTCGATATTTGGGTAAAACCGAAATCATAACCGAAAGTTCGGTTTTTAAAAAACCCATAGGTTTTGGTTTTTTTGATTTTAGCAATGGTTTGGTTCTTTGGTTTTCTGAAATAAAAAAAGGTATTACATTTAAGTTAATATATTTCGTCTTTTTAATATTTATTTAGTTTTTCATTTAATTAATATTATTAACATAAAACTAACATTTATTTTAATGCTTCTCTAAAGTTTTATTAAGACTTTTTTATATAGTACTTTAAAAATCACTTTACTTTTATGATAAATTTTGTTATTGTTGTATAAAATGGATACATCATTTCAATGATAAATAAACATGTTAATGTTCGTATTAAATACTTAATAATAAATAACAAAATTAATAATTCTTAGTAAAATAGGTGTAACACTTCTTATAACTTTAAACAGAAAAATATATGGATTGGGCCTGCTAGTGTTACTTATCGGTTCGGTTATTGAAAATGGTTATCAGAAAACCGAACCGTTGATTTTTGTTTCGATTATTTCAGTTTTATGCTCACCCCTAAATTACAAATACAAACTGAATGTAGCGAAGTGAATGAAAAAAAAAACACACGGTGTCATTTTGGTAAACAGTGTAATTATATTAGAACACATCTAAACTAGCGTAATTGCTGTAGTTTTATAATTATCACGCTACTTCATTTTTTCATACTCTAATAACTAAAAAATAAGAAATAATTATGCTACTTGTAAACACGTAATTATTATTACGCTAGCTTAAATTTGTGTAGAATAATTACGCTAGTTCTTAACACACTTCTTACACTAAATTATACTTCTAAAACTATTGTTATATGCTTGCTTATTTTTGTTTACTGGCTAACTCACGTCTGATTCTAAAACTACAAATACATGCTTACTTTTTATTACTACATACCTTCTTATTATACTTCTAAATCTGTAGGTATATGCTTACATACCTCATCACATGGGGTGACACATATGAATACATGTCAAATCTTTTTCAAGGTGTTAATGTTCAGGGTATTTTAGATGCTAATGAGCTCAATGCATCGCATATAATCTTCCCGTTTACGCCGATTTTGATCCCGCTTACAACGACACCATCAAGAATCAACACTACTGCAAATCCAGCACCGCCGCCTGCTCCACCAGTGATCCCGGTGGGGCCTAGCAGCGGTGGTGGTGGTTCGTCCAGCAAGTGGGTTTTTGTCGGTATCGGAATTGGTGTCGGTTTGCTCCTGATTGTTACCCTGTCTGGGGTTCTTGTTTGGTGCTTTAGAAGAAGGAAGATTCAGGAGGGGATGAATGGTCTCCCTCTGACGAAACACTCTCCGGCCACTACGTTACTCCCACCTGGGAGTAATTCATGGTCGATTTCGTCGGAAGGGGTTCGGATCGCGGTTGGATCGTTGACGGTTTACAAGTATGAGGATCTGCAAAAGGCTACCGGAGATTTTTCGGAAGAAAACAGAGTGAAAGGATCTGTTTACAGGTAAATGAAAACCCCGAATCTTACATATTATAATTAATAGGTTAGAAATTCGTGCATTACACGATATTGAATAAAAAAAGATATTAAATAGTTAGTAACAATGACTTAGGAACTACAAAGCTATATTTTATGAGTAAAATTACGTATAGTATAACATTGTTGTAAGTAACAAAGTAATAAAATACGAAGAGGTGAAATGAAAGAAGCGGGAAAAAAGATCCTTGTACTCACAAAATTGTGACACGTGACGCAACCAGTTAGTTATATATTAGGTATAGATTTATCATTTTTTAAGTACAATAAGAACAATTATAAATGAAAACTAAATAATTTAGTCTTCTGATTATGGTCTAGAATAAACTCCAACTAATATCTCGTAACAACAGGGGGATTTTCAATGGGGATTCTGCAGCGGTGAAGATTATGAAAGGGGATGTTTCTGGTGAGATCAACATACTTAAACAGATCAATCACTCCAACATAATCAGACTCTCTGGATTCTGCTTGCATCAAGGAAACACCTATCTGGTTTACGAGTTCGCTGACAACAGTTCGCTTAGCGACTGGCTGCACTCGACCACCAAGAACACGAAATACGAATCGGTTTTGGAATGGAAACAAAGAGTTCAAATTGCACATGATATAGCTGATGCATTGAATTACCTACACAATTTCATCACTCCACCATACATTCACAAGAATTTAAAGTGCAGTAATGTGTTGTTAGACGTTCATATGCGAGCGAAAATAACAAACTTTGGGCTCGCGAGAAGTGTGGAGGAAACCGACGATGGAGAGCTTCAGTTGACTAGACATGTTGTAGGGACATTCGGTTACATGCCACCAGAGTACATCGAGAACGGCTTGATCACACCTAAAATGGATGTATTTGCTTTAGGGGTACTGATTTCCGAGCTACTGTCGGGAAAAGAAGCCGCCACACGTTCACCTGACGGTGGTGATGAGAAGGATGTGGCGGAGTTACAAGAGGGGCTGCTGTCGGAGATGGTAAAAGAGGTGGTTCGAGGGGGGATAACGTGAGGGAGAAGTTGGCCGCGTTTATGGACGGTAGGCTAAGGGGTGAGTATCCGGTGGAACTGGCCTATTCCATGGCAGAGATTGCTAGCAAATGTGTGGCGGTTGACCTAAACGACCGCCCTTCCATTTCAGAGGTGTTTGCGACACTGTCTAAGATACTGTCATCTTCGTTAGACTGGGATCCGTCTGATGAACTTGAACACTCAAGGTCTCTTAGTCATGGCAGATAAAGAAGATACTATTTAATTTAACTAGTGTAATATAATATCTTTTTACAATATTAGTGTTTTGAGTGTTGAGAGAATAAAAGAATGTTTCAATGTTTGAGTCCCCTCGTAGTCCGGGTTTGGACCGAGCCGATTCCAAGCCTACATCGAACCAGTGAACCGCTACTGCCTGTACGGGTCTGCGCGGTTTAATAGGCTGAGGTTTTTCATAAGTGCAGCCATGCTATCCAAAATTATTTTGGTCATTTGATGTTTTATTATAGACTTGTTTATTTTTTGTTATCCAAAAAGAAATTATAGTTTGTAAAGGGTCTGAAATAAGAATGTTTATATGATATTATAATATCATTTTATATTTTGCTATGAAGCTTCAAAATGTTGAAACAAACGAATACTATAAACAAATCTATACCCTTTAATATTATATATATATATATATATATATATATATATATATATATATATATATATATATATATATAAGAAAACAATTCAAATTCACAAATATATCACAAAACAAAACTCCAATATGTTACGGATGCACCCCTTCAACTGTCTCTCGATGAATCGCGTATCGAAATATACAACTCTGGGACAACCAGTACACGCATTTTTCAGGTTTACCTTTGATGCTCGTTTTCATCAATTTCTGTTGACTTTCGGGTAAGCATGCGTTTACGATTTCTAAAAGGCTTGCCATACTCATTGCCATATCTTTTGCAAAAAAGTATAAAATTTTCGGTAGGTATATTCTTGTTTCTTTGTTCACATAAACCGTTGATCCTATAAACTCTTCTTTCGCATGCCTCAGATCCTGAAAAATAGTCTTTGCCTTGTACACCCGAACCTATGTTTTAAGGATTCATCATTAGTACCAAAATAGTGCACAATATTTTAAATTCCATTATTAGTATCGACTAAAATGTTATTTCGTCCTTGAGGTTTGGGAATTTTGTCCAAACGTTTGTTTTCCGCATTCGAATCCAAAAGGTTTGAAATCTTGTCATTTTCATCCGGCTCGTTAACTCCATCCATTTTCCTCCGTTAAGTCAGGAATATTTCCGTCTTTTTTGTTAACTTAAAGGAATTTAGTCTTTTCACTTTATGTACAAGCATTTAGCATATGTACAACTATTCAAAAACCGAATTGTCCTTTAAGATAACAAAAAAAGACAAAAATTTCCCTAACTTAACGGAGAAAAATGGATGCAGCTAACGAGGCAGATAAAAATGACAGGATTCCAAACCTTTTGAGTCTAGATGCTGAAAAACAAATCTTTAGATGAAAATCACTAACTGGTCACACCTCAAGGACGAAAATGACATTTTTCTCTCAGTGTAAAATTAAAAGTATTTGTGTACCACGGGTCCGAAAATGACCCTAAAGAAAGGGCAAAATGGACAAGTGGCTCCGGGTATTCGATGGCATAAGTATGTTTATTAGGCCCCATCTTCAACTTCCTACCGGGAGATAACAATGACTGCAGCCACTGCATTAAGCTATGTTAGTTAAGATACCATAAAAATTTCCATTTAATTATGCTATTTTTCTTACGTTCACCATTCATCATCTAATCTTATAGGACCCACAAAATAATAGTACTTAAAACAAGTGAAAATAAATCATATTAAAGACAGTTAAATACGGATGAGAGACAAACCGGTGATCTAAAGTGTGATTTGATTCCTAATATAGAGATCTGTATAATATATGCGTTGATAGAGTGTCCCCTGATGTTATAAGTCGCCTGATATACAAGATTATAAACCCACATTAAAAGTTAATCCGTAACGAATCGTTACTATAAACATACGATAATAAACAAGATAATGCTTATGTTTTACCTTCAAAATGGAATTACTTTTTGTGTTGTTATGTGTCCCATATGCTAAATAAGCCTGCAAGAAACAAGCACACGACAATATTCCACTGGTTAGCAGAGTATTGGTGGGCACCGTGAGTTTTCCCTAATAGGGTTCTCACAGTCACAAAAGAAATACACGTTTATGGAACGGTATTTTAGGCATTTTTACAAATAATATTGGATTAATCTTGTAAAGTTAAATAGTTTAGGGATTAAATTGTTAGTTGGTGGGAAGGAGATTTAATTAGGAGAATAGTTTCTCTTTTTAGTTTTAGGTTACTTACTCTCCAAGTTTAGGAGTATTTTAAATAGGAGTTATAGATTAGGATTTATGTACCTTTAACTTTTATATTAATCAAAGAGTTTGTTCTTGTTAATTCTATTGTTTGATTAAGTTGAAAAAGGCCTGGTTTCCAACAAATAAGGCGTATAAGAGATACAAAAAACCTACATGCATGACCAAAGCATTATGAATGTTGATCCAAAATGCAAGCTTTTGTTCACGCTTCATTTTCCCGGGGTCAACCGTCTCAAGTTTCTTTACCAATGTTCTACATCAATTAAAGTTTGAACCAATTAAAACAACTAAAAAAGATCAAAATCATTGCAATTTAATAAACTACCTGTATTTTTTTAGCATCCTTGAAGCATAATTGAACTTATCATCATCTACATTTATTTTCAAAACTTCAATAATATCAACATCCGGGCGTCTTTCCTCTTTTAAGTTCTCATGTTTACCGTCCCACGCGGGTTCCTCATTGCAATACGGACTCCATGTATCAGAAAGATTTTGGGTACAATTTGTACCCGATGAAGACAGAGACGAAGCAGACGAAACCAATGGTCCAGATTGAGCTTGATTTTGATCCCCAAGCTTGCAATAGATCAAAGAGATGCATCTGATTGTGTCTTCTGAAAGTTTATCTGGACCGTCAAGAACCACATCATCAGCACAAGAGGCTCCAAAGTGATCCCCGAGACTATAACGAATCGTTTTTCTCTCCTGAGATTACTCGGCATACACATAAAACGGTCATGTCAATAAGGTTATGTAATGGGCGGGTGTCATTTCTTGTAATGGTCGAGTCAAATATGATTACAAAAATTATTGAATTATAATTTAGAGGTTTTATGCATTAAAGATGCACATTGACAAACTTTCAATCTGTTTCCTTCGAGTAAAATGCTATTTTTGTCCCTGAGGTTTGGCTAGTCTTGCAACTTTCGTCCAAAGGTTTGTTTTTCCTCGTTTTGGAATCCATAAAGCTTAAAATCTTGCCATTTCATCTGGCTCGTTAACTCCATCCATTTTTCTCCGTTAAGTCAGGGTATTTTCGTCTTTTTGTTAACTTAGTGGGGTATTTTTGTCTTTTTGAATACTTGTACAGTATGTAAATGCTTGTAAATAAGTGAAAAATGACGAATTGCTCTTTTAAGTTAACAAAAAAGATGAAAATACCCCTGACTTAACGCAGAAAAATGGATGTAGTTAGCGAGCCAGATGAAAATGGTAAGCTTTCAAACCTTTTGAATCCAGATGCAGAAAAACAAACCTTCGAACGAAAGTCGCAAAACTAGCCAAACCTCATGGACGAAATGGCATTTTACGCGTTTCCTTTTTAGCTAACTTTCTTATTATTCTACTGAGTTAAACTAATTTGCGACTTCTAACAATTAGTGCAATACTTACTTTTCTAGATGATGAATTTGAGATCGAAGAGCTAGTCTGACGATTTAAACCCGAAAATCCTTCACGAGGAGTCGAAAGTTGACTATGATGACCACTTGACCAAGCATTAGAGTTGACTTTAAAGATTGACTGATCAGCAACAGTTTGCAGTTGTGATTCTATCTTATATTCAGAAGAGGACTTCTTGGTTTGTACACCATGAACATGCGGCTGAAATGCTGTGCGGTATAGCGAAAGTAGATACCGTTCCAAATGAAGTATTTCCATTTCGAGAGTGGTGATTTCCTTCACCAATTCCATGGATGACTGCACCAGAATCACCACAAAACAAAAAGAATGATTAGCGAAATGATTTCGGTTAACAAATTGTTCTAGATAGCTAGTTATAGTGAACTTATTCACCTTTGAATTCGGTGTGCAATTTGAAGCATTGGAAGAAAGTGAACTAGAACATGGTGTCATCTCTGACTCTGACCAACCTGAAGATTGATCAAGAAATATCTTTCCATGTTTTGCATCCTGTATCAGAGATATGAAGTCAAACTTATAATTTTCGAAGTCCCGATAACAAGTTTTATGATGTAAATTGTAAACGCTTGTAACGCCGTGTTTTGCCATCACAATTCAAGAAAACGCGTTGGTGTATTCAAGCAATCGAATCTAGTTCTAATAAGCAAGAAGCAAAAGATAAAGGAACAATCTTTATGAACAACAATATTGGTCATATATTGACATAAGAAACCACAAAATGGTCAAATGATGAAGATTGGTCAAGAACTTGTGACATCTTATTTTGGAAAGATTTCAGGTTAAATTTTTGTATGCTCCTATATATTCTCATCATTACAAACACAAAGATTCCCTTATTTTGTCATTGTTGAATGGTCATTTATCATTTGGGAAACAAACAAACACTTTCCTCAAAAGACAATTTTTTTAACAGATTCATACGTGTTTCACCAATCTTGTGAAATAGAGATTAATAAAAATATCATATTTAGAACATTAGAAACAACCATAAGTTCAAATAAAAAAAACATATGATAGATTACTATTCTGTTTGATATAGAGTATACTTACAGGGTTTAAATTGTAGGAAGCTCTTGGTGCCATATCTAACACACCATGATCATCTTTCATATTCTGCCCATTATTCCAAAACAACTGCATATATAACCAGCCAACATGAGAATCAAGTTATAGGAAAATGAAAATAAACAGTTTTAGTGAACCAGCAAAAAACCATGGGTGAGAAAAAAACTGATTAACTAACCGATAAAACCACACCAAAATAATTGACCCAAACATAAAAAATTGATACCTCATTCCAAAATCAAATCGCAACGAACTAAACTGAACCGACCTTTCTTGTTTAAATGTTTGTTATTGGATGCATGATCCAAATCCATTATTTTGGACCAAAAGTTTTATGAACAAAGTTATTACTTTACTAATGGTTAACAAAAAGTTTGGCTAAAAGTTTTGACTAATTTCATCATTTTGGGTCAAATTTCTTTTAGCATAAACATTTCAAACCCGTTGTAAAACCGAAAACCGACCCATACGTAAAACTGAAAAGCGAAGTTAATCACTTTCCTAAAACCGAAAAAACCAATTTTGGTTCGGCTTGAGCCAAAACCGACCCATAACCAAGCTGAACCGAACCGAACAAAACCCATATGTAATACGGAAAACACATCACTTTCGTACAAGCCAAAAAACCAAAGTTTCAATTTTGTAGAAGTTACCAAAAACCAAAATATATGGGTTTCCCAATATCGAAAAAACCGAAATTTCTATTTTGGTTCAGCTGAGCCCAAAAGCGACTCATACACACCCCTGTTGCGACCAAACCAAACCATGAACACCCCAACACGAACCAACAACAATCAGTTTCTACTTAATCTGAAATAAAAAACCAAAAGTGTACCCCTGAAAACTGGAGTGGCGGGAGGATAGAGGAGAAACAGGTGGAGTGGAATCACAGTTAACTGTAAGCATCCTTTAACAAGAAGAAGGGATGAGTCACCGACAGTGTGTGATGAGGATCATTAACTGCATTACTTACGTGCAGAAAATGTATCGAAACCAAGGTTGATCAGAAAAGAAATAAAAGGAATGATGTTGGGAATTGAAGAAGGCCCATTTATGAGAAGAGAAGAAACCTGTAAATTTTGGGTAAACAAAAAGTGACAAATGTATGAGGAACCCACAATGTGTCTTCTTCAGTAGAGTAGGTATATGATACTGATATGATATCGTCACAGATTTTGGGGGTAAACCTAAAAGTTGCTCATTCAAGATCAAAATGTGTAAAAACAAACTCTTTTCCACAAGTTACAAATAGATTCCTGTCTTGATTTTCTTTTATTTGAGACTGGTGGTGTGAATTTAATTTTTGTGTCGTTTTGGGACCTTTAGTTTTTTGCTAGCGCTTATATATATATATATATATATATAATATATATATATATAATGTGTAAAAATAACTAAATTCAGTAAAATCTTACTTGTAGCTGAGCTTTCTTAGAAAACGTGTAAAATGTAGACAAATAATACTTCTTTTGGTAAATAAAGAGGTTGCTTCAATAAGACTCTAGATCCAAAAAGTATATATATACAGAGTTGCATAAGGTTTCTTGCTAAATAAAAATATTTTTGTACAGTTGCAGTTTAATAGGCTATATTATACAAAATATATAGTTGGTACAGTAAAAAAAAAAGAATAAGTATTGTAGAGAGAGAAGTGAATAGAATAATGGCGCATTGGGGCGGGGGTGAAGACCACGCATTGCTGTCTGTGTGTGTACCTCCTCTTATTTATGAAATATATACATGGACTGAATATTATTGGGATTATCACTATTTGTTATAAATTTCATAACTATGTTGTTTATATTTGTTCAACTATAAATAAATTAATTAATTAATCAACTAAAAATATTTTTTTATTTATAACCACAAGATATAGTCATACAGATATATAGCTTGCGTTATTGAATATTATTGAAATGCTTGAAACCTGAAAGTTTCATCTATTGGATTTACTTTTTTACACAGATTGGTACCAATATATCCAAATTAGGTAAAGTCCTTAAAACATAACATATATATATATAGAGAAAGTGTATCGTACAATATGGCTTGGCTTAACATACGACGCGTACGTGACGTCAAATTCGCACGTTATGACAAAAGTTCGCCTGTTGTACAAACAGAAAATCTTATGTTCAAAAAAAATTTCGCATGTTTATAAAAAAAACAATTTTTGCATGTTAATAAAGGAAATCAATTTCGCATGTTAATACAAGGGAGTAAAATCGCATGTTGTGCAAAAAACCAAATTCGCATGTTAAAAACCATTTTTTCGCATGTTGATATTGAATCTCGTACATGTCGTGCGTTAAACCATATTGTACAATAACCGCTCTCTCTCTCTCTCTCTATATATATATATATATGTATATATATATTCGTAAACATGAAAACATTAAAAGAGGATGCTAATCACGAAAAGTAGGGTAGCTTTCACTCTAATGCTACTACTATCCTCATAGGCTCACAAACAATCTAATGCTAACCTAGTGTGAATGCTAAAAATTAGTTACGTTGATTGAGTTTTAGTTCATATAAAACAATGTGAAGAACATTTTAGCATGAGCTTCTTCATTAGTAACGGTCATTAGTGGTAGGTTACGTTTGTTTGACAATCATCAGTTTTTGACAACAGTAACTAGAACATGATACCACATCTTGATACTTATATATTTACTAATGTTCATTTCTATATTTTTTTCGTAAGTATAATTGAAATAATAACACAATTTAGTATTTATTTGCATTAAGTCCACGCTTTTTTATATTTATTTCATACAACCTAGACATACAATGTATTCATGCAACCTAAACCTAAAATTTATGCATACACCATACAACGCAAAATATGCATTAGCTATATACATATAATCTGTACATTCGGCACGGATATACGGTCTATGTATAATCTTTACTTTATATGAAGAGATATATACTCAGATCCGATTATAATCGAGCCACGTATGGAGCCATTAAAAATGGATTTAAAGATCCAACCCATGCCAATGTAAGACAACCTTACAAATAGCATGGAATATGACCACCAATAGAAAAAGAGATGTCAACATTAGTTGGTTACGCCCTAATGATAATCACGCTAGTTGTGAAAAGGACATGTAACCATGGTATAAATACTAGTGATGTCATGAAAAAATAGTTATTTGCATTCTCTTAGTAACCTCATTCTCTTGCTCATAATTTTCGAAGAACTAACAATTTTCATGCCGGAACATGATCATGGAAAGAAATCGTTCATGTACAAGGCTGACAACTTTTTATGTTTTGCAAATTTAGCTCCTCAAGTGAGTATGCAAATTTTGTTCGGATCTTGCTTCGTCAATATATGTTATGAGACAAACGCTATTGTGTTGAAATTTCGAAATTTTATGTACTTATTATTATATACATTATACCAATTTCAACACTTTGTATATTTGACTTGTTTCCCCACAGTAGATTTGTTATCATTTATGCGTTTAATTTTTACACGTAATCAAGTAAGATACTAAAACAAATCTTATGGCGTACGAATATTTAACCCCCCCCCCCCCCCCCCCCCCACACACACACACACATACGAAACACTACATATCCCTTGACAAACAGATTTTATAACTAATATGAAAGAAAAGTGCACAAAGTATAGAAAATAATGTACAAACATAATTTTGGGGAACATGGTAGAAGGATATATAATTAATAATTGGGGTAAACAAGTGAAATTGGAAAGTAGAATGATTAAGAATGATGAAAGGATTGGGGAGGCCAACAACTCTCCCCCTTTTACACAATTATTATCTTTGGTAGAATAAAAAACACATCAATCTTTTCTTATAAATTCACCATAAAATATATTTAATTATATATTCATAATTGTGTTAGTTATTATTATTATTAAAAACTTACAAAGATTAATATTATCACATTATTTTGAGTATGAGTATCTAATAATCTAGTGGTGCTTATCACATTATTTTGAGTATGAGTATCTAATAATCTAGTGGTGCTTTCTATTTTGCCAAGCAGAAATATAGAATTGTGTTTGTGTTTGTGTGTGTTGTATACTTGGAAACTTTTATTTCAAAATTACATATTTATACAGCATAACTTAGATTTTATCTATGATCATTATTAATATTTAGTTGAGCAAAAACCTATGAGTAATATCATTCTTTTTATGAAGAAATTTATGATGTGTTTTACGACTAAATAAATACTTAAATAGTGAAGCATGCATGCGGATGCAACATAAAAGACAAAATTGTAAAGGATTAGATGATCTGATTTTATTGTATAGAAAAATATTGATAAACGAACGTGACTCTCTCTCTCTCTGACGTCTCTCTTAGCTGGTGAAACGTTGGCGGCCGGATGTCTTTAGCCAGGTGCGAGTCACGATACCTTTAAGGGAAGGAAGAAAAAATGGAGAGCAGGAGAGGAAGACAGAGCAACAACGTCACCAAGTTTTACATCGGGGCAACCTACCGGAGCAGTGCAGTTCAAGGGATCTAGCGGAGCTTTTGTTTGGAGATAACGGAGAGATCGTATGGATGTACATTGCTAGAAGGAGAGACGCCAAAGGTAACAGTTTTATGAGCTTCAGGGATGTGAAAGACAAAAAGGAGTTAGAAAGAAAGATGAACAACGCAAAGCTGGGAAACAATAGGCTGAAGGTGTCACACCTCGTATTCTACAGCCAATCACCGGTGGGTTCGGGTGGGGAATATCGTGACGTAAGTTGATATCATCATAATCAATTAAACACAGCACAGCGGAAGTCTTGGAATTAAATTACTATTACAAACCAAATGTTCAAAGTACGAAAAATAATATATAGACGGTTCGTAATAGAAGATCCACAGGCGGATCGTAAAATGTACAAAAATGTATAACAGACTTTAGGGTAGATCTAAGGATTTGCAAGATCCTCTTATATCACTACCGAGCAGCTTCTAGCCTATTTCGTGTTGTACCTGCAAACTTAGTCTTTTGAAAATACGTCAGTTTTCGCTGGTAAATACACCCAACTGACTCATTTTGAAAACATTTGAAAATGATTTTTAAGTGCACATGGCACAAAATCTTTTATAACTTGGGAAAGTTAACGTTGTAACCTTGTTAACAGATTCACATGTCTGTCCATACATACAAGGCCCAGTACGGAGACTGAGACATGATTAACGTACTCACCACTTAAGAACTCACGAAAGAGTTATCCCCTCTGTCAGGTGTATGCCTACACCCCGCGCTTAGGTCGTAGCCATTATCTAATGTAATGAGCTGATGATATCCAGGACACGGTAGTTAATCCCCGATGTTTAAGTAATCAAACAAAATTGATTAAAACAGAATATGCGGATTTACTAGCCACAATCAGGCATTCGATTGATCTCATTTCCTACTAAGCGGTAATAGTTTATCGTAACCCAAGCCCGTATAGGGGAAATAAGTCGAAAGTATTTACCTGAGCTAGTCTTGATTTTAATATGCAAGATAATATCTCAGTCGTATCCAAAATGAACTAAGTGCAGATAGCATTTGCTGGAAGGCTCTAGTCTGGATTATGGCATAAGCTAACCAATTAAATGCTAACGGTCTTAATTAAGTCATAGACTTAGACCGACTAGCGTACAGGATCAAATCAGTATAATACGCTAGATTAACCGATAACATGATAGCATGTAGTTTAAACCCAACAAGTACTTTGACTTGCATAATATGGGTAAACCATAAACGTTCTGGATTTTGAGACTTGAATGATAAGGTTAAACCCGATTCAGTTAATTTCCATAAACTAGTTACATATACTTAACCGAACGCATATAGGCGATATTGGCTAACCGGATAAGTCATGGACAAGTTCTATATGCCATCATATTTTAAATAAGTTGTAATATCAGTAGGATATCAACTTACATGCCCGTTAAGGTTTTAAAACGAAACTATGCCTCATAAGGGCGTTTCGGTAATTATATACCGTATAAAAAGAACTTGAATATATTTTAATGTTACGATCATAAGTATTCTGGAAAAATAATTAATTTATGATATAATATCAGTAAGAACATGATAATATGTGTAATTTATCATTTATGACCAAACTATGCACCGAAGGGGCATTTTAGTCATTTTACACATAGTATGATAGTTTATTTGTGTAACACCCAAAAAACGGGTTTGGTAATCAAACCATGTTAATATTAAAGAGCGGGAAACAGACCGTTAGTGGTAAAAGTGAACCCGTAAACGAAATAACTAGGAACAGATTAACCTAGTTAATAACATGTATAGAAATAACAAGACAATGAGTTGAGTCTCATTTATAATCAAAACTAAACTTGAGGGACTAAAGCTGCCATAAAGGAAAACTTGTTTTATTTAAAACATAAAATTAACACATAATACACGCACTTAGTGGGTGTATGTCGACCGTCAGAGGGTATAACAAGGGCAAACCCTTGTTGATCAAGAATCATCAAATTGAAGGACGAATCAAACCCAGAATCGGTGCATGAATGCATTCTAATGATCACCCGAACTAGGGAGTCATGAGGTATATCGAAAATCCTAATTTGGTGACATAATGAATTTAAGTAGATTCATAGATTTCAATCCATGTATGAATTTCAGTTATTGAAGTAAGATAAGGGATGAACACTTACTTAGGAACAAACCCTTATTGAACAATTTTGTGATTTGAATAAGTGTTCATGTATAACATAAAGTGGGTTTTTGATTATATGATGAAATTGATAATGTAGGAGTGTTTATGATCATCATGCTTGTATGTATGTGTAAGATACTCGAACAAATTAGAGATTCGAGTAAGTAACCATACATGACTTGAAATGGGTTTTGTATGATATAATGAAACTAATGCTATGTCAATGTTAATAGGTGTTTGAGATCATGTTGTTTACTAGTTAGTGCATAGAATTTGATTATATTAGGTATTCGGATGAATGTCTAGTAATATGATGAGATGAGTTGTTTTGTGATAATGAAACAATTCCAAGTTCTTGTGTAATTATCGATAGATTAGCATATGATTGTAGAAACTGTGTTAATTTGAAATTAGCAATTACATGAACTTGGTTTGGGAAACGTAGCTATAATGGTGGCCTAAGAATAACGCTTACCGGGTAATTAATGAAATGCCTAAAAGGGTTGTTAAACTTATTCATGGGTTTGTATGTGTAAATAGGCAGTTGTCTTTTAAAAATTAAAATAACCTATAATAAGATCGAATGATAAATTTGATATAAAATGCGTAAGGTGGAATGGTCGTTTTAAATGATGACAAACCTAACCATCTTGCGAATGATAAATTATAGTTTGACGCTTGACAAGCTAGGTGGAGGCTTGGGAAGAAGCGGATCAAACGGATCAAGTACGCGAAAAAGCATAATCGGATTTTGAGGTAAATAATGCTTACATCCTTACAATAGTAAATTTACTTATGTATTTGACTAAGAATAAGTGATTTGTTATTCGGAAAGAGATTTCGAAATACAAGGTTCCGACGCGAATTGATACGGGTCGGAACAAGTGAATATGGTATTAAATCATGATTCATGGTAAAAATGGTAAAACGATAAATTAGTCATGTGATGACGAAAAAATAAGGAGTTTTGAAACATGACCTTATGGTGTAAACCATAATGGATAATAAAAGGTAAAATAGTAATTCGGTCACGAGTTGATGAATAAATAAAGAATTTTGAAAAAGACACCATATGGCGTAAGTCACAATGGGTCAAGCGAATTAAGAAACGATTTTTAAGCAATATGATCACATAGTGTAAAACGAAATGGGTTAAATGGGTGAGATGGAAAATAAGTGCCATCTCATAATGATAAATGGTCATTTAGGCAGAACGGGTCAAATGGTGATATTATCACCATTTGACAATGATGACTAATGAATTGCTTGTTGAGTTTTTGTGCTCATAGAAAGAATAGAGTATGATTTGCATCGCTATTATATAGCAACTAACAGAGCATGATATTAGAACGGATCAATGCTGAGCCGAGCCATGTACATGTAATGGGTCAAGCTCTCAAAGGGGACTTACGGTTCATTGAGAGTTAAACAAGTCATGAATGAATATTTGATTACCTAAGGTAAGATAAATCTAATGATCTAAATTGTAGACATTATGTTCTTAGGAACATAATGTTCTAAAATAGATTATGGTTAAATGTTTATATTCGGTCAAAACATGATAATGAAAGTCTTTCGTCGTAAAGAAGGGTCTAAGTTGACCAAAATGCCCTCATGTGGTAAAACAAGTAAACGACCCTAAGGGTAGCTTAAAAATGAGCTTTATAATTTAGTAGACCCTTTCGGTAGCGTAAAAGCGAAAAGCATAAGCCTTTTTGGTTTAATGCCTTTTTAAAGGGTCTTTTTCGTAAAATGTCAAACCGAATGGTAGAAATTGGAAAAATGAATCTACGATAACAAATCCACCACAAATATAGTTGTGGTGGAAAATAAATGGATATCTTAGCGTGGAAATGATAAGATAGATAAGGTTTGACTGAAATAAGCGATGGTTTTCGCTAAGACAACCAAACGGGTCAAAATTATAAATAAACAGAGGTTTGGTTGAATAAAGCGATGTATTTCGCTAAGGAAACCATACGGGTACATATGGAGTTTTAATGCATACCGAAATGAATGCATAAATGCGTAGTTTGGTTTAAATGGGGCTAAAGGGTAAAATCGAAAAATATGAGTATAAACTGTGAATAGATGCATAATTCATAAGAAATAAGAATTCGGGTTAAGGATTTTGGGTTAAATATGTAAGAAAACATGATACGGACATTTAGAAACAGGTTTCGTGGGAAACGGATAAAAATTGAATAAGTTACGAAAGTTTTCGTAATAAAAACGGCAAGACGAAAATACTTGCGGTAGACCACCTTAAGCTATGGTGACCAGTCGTAGCTTACGATATTCAACCATTGAATGAAAAGAGAAAGTTGTGTTATACAGATACGTCTCCGTAAGTCCCGGGTCGTGTTTAAATGTGCTGGACTTGAAACGGGTCAAACGGACAACCAAAGCTAAACAACAACAAAACTGTTGTAGTAGGAAGCGTCGCCGGCGCCATGTTGGCCGTCACCGACGCAGTTTAGTTGTTCGACGTCTTAAGTTAATGCCTACGACAGTAAAGCCCCGACGTAGGTTTTTAGAAGGCGTCACGGACGAGGCTTTCAGCCGTCGCCGACGCCACCTCAGAAATTGTGTTTTTCTGATTTGAATATTTTACCAAGTCATTACGTTATGTTTTCGGTTATTTGCTATAATATTAATATTTTGCAAATTTCCAGTTCAGGGTAATCGCAAGTACCTCCGGATGAAGATCAAGCTCTATGAAGAACCGAACACGATCAAAGATCAAGCTTCCACATTTGGTTTCAAAGTTACAAAACTAAATAGTAAGGACAAGTCAAAATGTTTAACGTAAATAAAGTTTTAATAAACTTGAAAATTTTGTAGTGACGTGTATTCATACTTACTCGTTTAAATGAGAAAACTTTAATAGAAATTTAAATATTTAAGATAGGGTCTTACAATTTGGATTATGAGTTTATATCATGTACCTACTGTAAAACTATTTTAGATAAGTTTTAAAATCAGTAGGTAACAAGTCTTGGTTGAGAAATATGGTTTAAAATCATACTATGCGCCGAAACGGCACTTATGTCGTAAAATGACGATTTGTGCGAAGTTTAGAATAACTGATGTTAAGATCAGGTTTATATGTCCTAGATATGTTATTTAATATAAAATATCAGTAGGTAATAGTTTTGATATGAAAAAGTATGATTAAAATCATTTTACACGCCACAAGGGCTTTATCGTCATTTATCGACATAATACAAGGACTTGTTCATAAACTCAGTTTATAACCTGATTTGACATCCCAAGTAATCCTACTTATGATATTACATCAGTAGGTAGTTCATTTTCAAGTTCATTATCGTTTAAACCTTATTTTATGCAAAAATGGAATTTTAGTCAAAATGGCATAATTACGGAACTTGTGCATAAACTCAGATTTTGATTATGATCATGTAACATAACCTCAGAGGGTTATACTAAATTATATTACGATCATAATGCAACCTTAGATCAGTAGCTAACTAAATCGTGTCAGAATCGAAAGTCAAAGCAGAAGTCAAACTTTGCGACTTTCGGTTGTGAACCGACTGTAGAACTGAAATTGACGAGCCGAACATGTTCTAATAATTAATACCAACTTGTTTAAGTGTCAAAACGTGTTTCATAACATATATGAGCTCAGATTATAATATTTCCGAAAAATGGCTTGTTTGACTTTTTAATATTTATACTTTGACCCGTCAATTGGTCTAGCAAACGTGATCTTTAGGAGGTGCCCTTACCAGGGACTAACACCTACCTTATTACGATCACTTAGCCATGTTCGTTACGAACAATGGCTGGACCATAATGGTCTCAACCGAAAGTCAAAGCGTTTTCCATAAAACGCTTGACTTTTGGCTATTAAAGCCTATAAACGAAAATGCAAAAGGAAGGAACACTTACAAGTGATTCCTAGGATGAAATAGAACTAAGTTGGATGCTCCTTTCAGTTAGGAACTTCTAGAAGAGAGAGATAGAATGAGAAATGAGAAAGGTGCAAGTTTAAGTGTTGAGCAAATGCACCTATTTATAGTTGGAGAGCTTGAAGGAGGCGATGCCAGGTGTTAAAGGGTGTTAGAAGGAGCTTACAAGTGTCCTAAAGCGTGGCATAGTATTTTGGAAGTCCATGATTTCGAATCAAATGGTTTTTGGCAACATGTGTAGAGGCCAAGGCAATTTTCTTCAGATACAGGCTTCTGGCGGGCTGCGAGAGGCTAGGCCTGTGCCTCTCGCGCCCCGCGAGCGCCCCATGGTTACTTTCAAAGTTTGTCACATTTAGCCCCTCAACTTATAAAACCCTCTAAAACACCTTTATAGCATATTTAGCCCTCTGTAGCCAACATTTGGCGTACCCGAGATTATGCCCGGACATTGTCGAGCTCTTGGTTCGTTAAAAGGTCACTCAGAGGTAATAGTTAACATGTTGATACTTTTAATCCCTCCAATGTCCAACTTTATTAATTTTACAGAATTAATCCCTCTCGTCCAACAAGTGGCACATATGAGAGTTAGGACTTCGTAAAGGATCACTCAGAGGCTCAGTACAAGCTTGTTGACTCCGATGTCACTCAGAGGCTGGGCATGTTTACACAAGCGGTCACTCAGAGGCCAAGTTTAAGCATGTTGACACTAATGGTCAACCAGAGGCTAAGTTTAAGCATGTTGACACTAATGGTCACTCAGAGGCTAAGTTTTAAGCATGTTGACACTAATGGTCACTCAGAGGCTTGGTTTATGCATGTTGACATCATAAGGTCACTCAGAGACTTAGTTTGGGCATGTTGACACTTTTAGTCCTTAATAGACTTATAATAAAAATACGACACGTGTTACTATATTATTGGACATGATTTTACGAGGTGTTACAGAAGGTGAACGTCGCAAAATTCACCGGGCATCATGGTGAATGGGTTACAAAACCCCCTCTGGTGAAAAGAGAAGTTTTAAAGTTCTTTAGAGCCCATTTCTCAGAAAGGATTTTTGATAGGCTAAAGCTTAGATGTGAAAATGTTAAAAAAGTCTTAAACTTTCTAGCGGATGCTTTAGTGGCGAGGTTCTCGATTGATGAAACAAAAGAAGCGGTGTTTGGGTGTGGTTCAGATCGAGCTTTGGGCCCCGATGGGGTTAATTTCGGTTTTGTTAAAAGGTTTTGGAACCTGTTCAGCAATGACTTCGCGGTGATAATGAACCATTTCTATGAGTCAGGTTTGATTAGTAAAGGATGTAGTTCTTTATTTATATCTCTCATTTTGAAAAAAGAGACCCACTTGACCTCAAAGACTATTGGCCGATCCACATCATTGGAGTTATTAGCAAGGTTATTTCTAAAACTCTTGCTAATAGGTTCAAAAAGGTAATTGGCACGGTTATTTTGAACTCGCAAACTACTTTCGTAAAAGATAGACTGATCTTGGATAGCCCGTTGATCCTCAATGATGTGTTATCGTGGCTTGAAAAAGAAAAAAAACGGGCTTTCTTGCTAAAGATTGATTTTGAAAAGGCGTACGATAACTGTCACACCCTGAATTTCCTATCCAAATCCATACACCGGTGGGCCCGGGTGGGGAGTATAGTGATGTCAGTTGATAACATCATTGTCAATTAACATGGCACAGCGGAAGTCTTGGAGTAAAATTACTATTACAAACCAAATGTTCGAAATAAAATAATATACAGGCTCGTAATAGAAGATCCACGGGTGGATCATTAAAATGTACAAGAAAGAATATAAAACAGACTTTAGGGCAGATCTAAGGATTTGCAAGATCCTCTTATTCACTACCGAGTAGCTTTCGGCCTATTTCGTATTGTACCTGCAGATTAGCCTTTGGACGATATGTCAGCTTACGCTGGTAAATACACCCAACTGACTCATTTTGAAAACTTTAAAATGGTTTTAAGTGCAAAACGGCACAAAACCTTTTATTAACTTGGGAAAGTTGACCTTGCAACCTTGTATCAGATTCACATGTTTGTCAATACATACAGGGCTCGGGACAGAAACCGAGACATGATTAAATACACACCACTTAGGACTCACGAAGGAGTCATCCCCAACGTCTTGGGCATATATGAGCATCAAAGGGTGTATGCCTACACCCCGTGCTAAGGTCGTGGCCAATAACTAATGTATTGAGCCCAGGATATCCAGGACACGGTAATTTAACCCCCGATGTTTAAGTTATCAAACAAAACTGATTAAAATGAAATATGCGGGTTTACTAGCCATAAGCGGGCATTTGATTGACCCCATTTTGGACCAAGCGGTAACAATTTACAGTATCCCAAGCCCGTATAGGGAAAATAAATCGAGAGTATTTACCTGAGCTAGTCTTCTTCTTTTATTTTTAAATAACTCAGCCGTATACAAAAGTACCAACTGTAGATAGTATTTACCGGCTAGGCTCTAGTCTGGATTATGGCATAAGCTAGCCAATTAAATACTAACGGCCTTATAAACCGAATAGTGTACATGATCATTACGTATAATGCTTGATTAAACGATGATCAGATAGAATGTAGTTTAATCCCAACAAGTACCTTGACTTGTTTAATATGGGTAAACTATATACATTCTGGATTTTGAAACTTAAATGACAAGGTTAAACCCATTTCGGTTAATTTCTGTAAAATAGTTACATATACGTAACTATGCGCATATTAGCGATATCGGGTAACTGGATAAGTTATGGACAAGTTCTATATGCCATTATATTTTAAATAAATTAAGATATCAGTAGGATATCAACTTGTATGCCCGTTAAGGTTTTAAAACGAAACTATGCCTCATAAGGGCGTTTTGGTAATTCCATATCATATAAAAGGAACTTGAATATAATTTAATGTTATGATTATAAGTATTCTGGAAAAATACTTTATTTATGATATAATATCAGTAGGATATCAGTTATATGTGTATTTTACCTTTTATGACTAAACTATGCACCAAAGAGGCATTTTGGTTATTTTACACATAGTTTATAAATTATTTGGGATTCTGAGTTTATAACATGTACCTATTGTAAATATGTTTAAAATAAGTTCTAATATCAGTAGGTAACGAGTCTTGGTCCATTAATATGGTTTAAAACCATATTATGCGCCGAAACGACGCTTATGTCGTAATATGACGTCTTTAAGTGATGTTTATGAAAACTTATGTTAAAGTCAGATTAACAATGTTTAAGATATGTTATTTAGTATAACATATCAGTAGGTAAATGATTTACCTTGAAAAGATTTGATTAAAACTATTTTATAAGCCACAGGGGCTAAAATCGTTAATTATCGACATAGTTTAAGGACCTGCTTGAAAACTCAGTTTATAACTTGGTTTAACATCCCAAATAATCCTACTTATAATATTACATCAATAGAAACTCATTTTCAAGTTCATTACCATTTAAAACCTTGTTTTATGCAAAAAGGGCATTTTGGTCAAAGATGACATAATTATGGAACTTGCGCATAAACTTGGATTCTGATTATGATCATGTAATATAAACTCAGAGGGTTATACTTCATAATATTATGATCGTAATGCAACTTTAGATTAGTATCTAACTGTCACGCCCCAGATTTCCAACCCGAAATCCATACACCGGTGGGCCCGGGTGGGGAGTATCGTGACGTCAGTTGATAATCATCATAGTCAATTAAACACGGCACAGCGGAAGTCTTGGAGTAAATTACTATTACAAACCGAATGTTCAAAACTACAAAATAATATACAAGCTTGTAATAGAAGATCCACAGGCGGATCATTAAATGTACAAGAAAAAATATAAAACAGACTTTAGGCAGATCTAAGGATTTGCAAGATCCTCTTATTCTCTACCGAGCAGCTTCCGGCATATTTCGTATTGTACCTGCAGATTAGCCTTTGGACGATACGTCAGCTTACGCTGGTAAATACACCCAACTGACTCATTTTGAAAACTTTAAAATGGTTTTAAGTGCAAACGGCACAAAATCTTTTATTAACTTGGGAAAGTTGACCTTGCAACCTTGTATCAGATTCACATGTTTGTCAATACATACAAGGCCCGGGACAGAAACCGAGAGATGATTAAATACACACCACTCAGGACTCACGAAGGAGTCATCCCCAACGTCTTGGGCATATATGAGCATCAAAGGGTGTATGCCTACACCCCGTGCTAAGGTCGTGGCCAATAACTAATGTATTGAGCCGAGGATATCCAGGACACGGTAATTTAACCACTGATGTGTAAGTTATCAAACAAAACTGATTAAAACAAATTTGTGGGTTTACTAGCCATAAGCAGGCATTCGATTGACCCCATTTTAGACCAAGCGGTAATAATTTACCGTATCCCAAGCCCGTATAGGGAAAATAAGTCGCGAGTATTTACCTAAGCTAGTCTTCTTCTTTTATTTTTAAATAACTCAGCCGTATACAAAAGTACCAAGTGCAGATAGCATTTACCGCCAAGGCTCTAGTCTGGATTATGGCATAAGCTAGCCAATTAAATACTAACGATCTTATAAAACGAATAGTGTACATGATCATTACGTATAATGCTTGATTAAACGATGATCAGATAGAATGTAGTTTAATCCCAACAAGTACCTTGACTTGTTAAATATGGGTAAACTATATACATTCTGGATTTTGAAACTTAAATGACAAGGTTAAACCCATTTCGGTTAACTTCCGTAAAATAGTTACATATACGTAACTATGCGCATATTAGCGATATCGGGTAACCGGATAAGTCATGGACAAGTTCTACATGCCATTATATTTTAAATAAGTTAAGATATCAGTAAGATATCAACTTGTATGCCCGTTAAGGTTTTAAAACGAATTTATGCCTCATAAGGGCGTTTTAGTAATTTTATACTATATAAAAGGAACTTGAATAAAATTTACCCGTTATGATTATAAGTATTCTGGAAAAATACTTTATTTATGATATAATATCAGTAGGATATCATTTATATGTGTATTTTACCTTTTATGACCAAACTATGCACCGAAGGGGCATTTTGGTCATTTTACACATAGTTTATAATTTATTTGGGATTCTGAGTTTATAACATGTACCTACTGTAATTATGTTTAAAATAAGTTTTAAAATCAGTAGGTAACAAGTCTTGGTCCATTAATATGGTTTAAAACTATACTATGCGCCGAAACGGCGCTTATGTCGTAATATGACGTCTTTAAGTGATGTTTATGAAAACTGATGTTAAAGTCAGATTAAAATGTTTAAAATATGTTATTTAGTATAACATATCAGTAGGTAAATGATTTATCTTGAAAAGATTTGATTAAAACTATTTTATAAGCCACAGTGGCTAAAATCGTCAATTATCGACATAGTTTAAGGACCTGCTTGAAAACTCAGTTTATAACTTGGTTTAACATCCCAAACAATCCTACTTATAATATTACATCAGTATAAAACTCATTTTCAAGTTCATTACCATTTAAAACCTTGTTTTATGCAAAAAGGACATTTTGGTCAAAGATGACATAATTATGGAACTTGCGCATAAACTTGGATTCTGATTATGATCATGTAATATAACCTCAGAGGGTTATGCTACATAATATTATGATCATAATGCAACTTTAGATCAGTAGGTAACTAATCTAAATCAGGTCAGAATTGAAAGTCAAAGCAGAAGTCAAACTTCGCGACTTTCGGTTGCGAACCGACCCTAGAACTGAAATTGACGAGCCGAACATGTTCTTACATATTCTAATAATTATTACCAACTTTATCAAGTGTCAAAACAGGTTTCATAACATATATAAGATCAATTTATGATTTTTCCGCAAAATGACTTGTTTGACTTTTTAATATCATAACTTTGACCCGTCAATTGGTCTAGCAAACGTGATCTTCAGGAAGTGCCCTTTATAGGTATTAACACCTACATTATTACGATCACTTAGCCATGTTCATTTTGAATAATGGCTGGACCATAATGGTCTTAACCGAAAGTCAAAGCGTTTTACGAAAACGCTTGACTTTTGGCTATAAAAGCCTATAAACGAAAATGCAAGAGCAAGGAACACTTACAAGAGGTTCCTACAATGCAAGAGAACTAAGTTGAATGCTCCTTTCAGCTAGGAACTTTCAGAGGAGGGAGAATAGTTATGATTTAGAAAGGTGCAAGTTCAAATGGTGAACTTGATCACCTATTTATAGTTGGAGAGCTCAAAGGAGATGAAGCCAGGTGTTTAGGGGTGTAAGAAAAAGCTTACAAGTGTCCCAAAACGTGGCATAGCAGTGTATAAGTCCATGTTTCGAATTTAAATGGTTTTGGAGTTTTGCTTGGAGATCAAACAAAAATTCTGCTGCAGATGCTTTCTGGCGGGCCGCGAGAGGCACAAGCCTTGCCTCTTGCGCCCCGCGAGCGCCCTAGAGACAGTTTTAAAGTTTGAAACTTTAGCCCCTAAACTTTAGAAAGCTCCTAAAAACCTTTTTAAACACCCTTTTAGCACTTTTAGCCCTCGTAGCCAATACTAGGCATACCCGGGATTATGCCCGGTCATTCTCGAGCTCCCGGTTTGTTAAAAGGTCACTCAAAGGTATAAATTAACATGTTGACGCTTTTAATCCCTCCATCATCCAACTTTCACATATTTATAAAATTGAACCCTCTCGTCCAACAAATGGCACGAATGAGAGTTAGGACTTCACAAAGGATCACTCAGAGGCTTCTTATAAGCATGTTGATTCCGATGTCACTCAGAGGCTGGGCATGTTGACATATCAGTCACTCAGAGGCCAAATTTCAAGCATGTTGACATATCAGTCACTCAGAGGTTGTTATTTATGCATGTTGACATCGGACTGTCACTCACTGGCTCAGTTTGAGCATGTTGACGCCTTTAGCCCTTATTGGTCTATAACAGACTTTATTTAAAATGCAACACCTGTCACTATACTATTGGACACGCTTTTAGGGTGTTACATCCTCACCCCCTTAAAAGAAATCTCGACCTCGAGATTTTATTCAAAAAGATGGGGGTATTTTTGTCGCATAGTGGACTCAACCTCCCATGTATATTCGGGACCTCTAAAAGCGTCCCACTTAACCTTTACTATAGGTATCAATTTTCTTCGGAGCTTTTTAACCTGTCGATCCTCGATCGAAATTGGTTTCTCAACGAACCTCAGGTTTTCATCAATTTGCACCTCATTGTGCGACATTGCTAGCGACTCATCGGCTAGACATTTCTTAAGATTAGATATGTGGAATACATCATGGATTCCACTAAGCTCCTTAGGCAACCTGGAGCTTATAAGCTACAGTGCCAACACATTCGACTATCTTGAATGGTCCTATATATCTTGGGCTCAACTTGCCCTTCTTTCCAAAACGCATCACACCTTTCCAGGGTGATACTTTCAGCATGACTTTGTCCCCTACTTGGAACTTAAAAGGTTTACGCCTCTTGTCAGCATAGCTCTTCTGCCTATCCCTGGCAGCTTTGAGACGATCACGGATTTGCACAATCTTTTCTGTGGTCTCCAGAACAATCTCTGGTCCTGATAGTTGGACTTCCCCAACTTCTGCCCAGCACACGAGCGTTCTGCACTTTCTCCCATACAAGGCCTCAAAAGGAGTAGCCTTGATGCTAGTATGATTGTAAGATCCGTAAAAAAACCGGATTTTCCAAACCCGCTCCGTTTATTAACCGAACAATCAGTTAAAAATTTCGTTGCGTATTTAATGCCCAAATTATTTTTAAACGATACATAATTAATAAGTATATTGGAATATATAATTTGTTTTTGAAAAACTGTTAAAAATTGTGGTTTAAAAATAAAAGGTTGCTGCCGGGTTTCGAACCCGGGTCAGCCAAAATCAACAACGCCTTAACACTCAACCATCCAACCACTGCGCCACTTATGTTTCTTGTTAATTAATGGAAACAATTAATTAATAACATGAATCTCAATTTCAAAACCGACGCCTGAACCCGCGACGCAAGTCATAACCGCCGGAAAATTTCTAACCGACGAATCAAGTCGGAAAACGGGCCAAATACGTCGATGTCCTGCCCTATAAATACCCACTCTAACCTTTGTTAGCTTTTTCGCTCACAATCACACTTTTTTCCCGACGTAATTCCACTCGCCGGAGAACTTCTGCAACTCGCCGGAAAACCGAACCTTTCACCTCTGTGCCTTACTGAACCCCCAGAGCTAATACCGAAGCCACCCACATTCATCTCAAGCTCGTTGAAGACTCTCTGCCGCAAGACATACGTCGCCGGAATAACCTGCTGACATCGGAGTTCCGCCGGAGAAACAGAGGAGTCCAGTTCGGTATACTTTACACTTAATCTTTCATTCTTTTTATTTATCTCACCTGTATTTAATCGCAACACACTAAAGAAACTTGATAAAATCATCGAACCAGTCGGACTCCGTTTCTGGTTGAGTCCAACGAAGAAGATGAAGTTTCAGTAGTATATAAGTTTAATTAAAATCAAGATATATCTCGGGTTAGACACACAGTCCAGCGGTGGACTGTGTGCAAATAAAACACGCTTACGTCTCGAGTTCGACTCTTGTCCCACGCACACTCGCCTTAATAAAAATGTTCTTTTTTTAACCGAACCGGAGTCACCGCTTATACATGTTAAGTTTAATAAAAACCGGAATAATAACCAAGATAGACACACAGTCCAGTGGTGGACTGTGTGAACGTTTAATCAAATGTCACGAGTTCGAGTCCGGACTACCGCTCCGGTCCGGACAATTATCAAACTTTTTATTTAAAACAGAAACGAAACTATTTAGTTTGTATATAAGTATAATAAAAATCAGACTATTTAACAAGTTAGACACACAGTCCAGCGGTGGACTGTGTGTTAACTCAACCCACAGGTCCCGGGTTCGAGACCTGTGGAGCGCACCGAGTCGTTAGATTAAAATCGTTTTTAAAAATAAATGATTTTCGGTTTAATTCAATTAGTATATAAATATAATTAAAAACAGAAAATTTCAGGTTAGACACATAGCTCAGTTGGTAAAGCTGCGTGCACGCGTACGGGAGGTCTCGGGTTCGAGCCTCACCCAGCGCATACATACACACATACGAACCGGTCAACAGTCAACAATCAAAGTCAATAGTCAACGGTCAACGGTCAACGGTTGCAAAAAGTCAACATTTTTTTATTTTTATTTATTTATTTTATTTAAAAATCAATTAAAAATACTTAAACATAACGTTTTTAAGGTTAGAAAATAGCCTTAAACTCACAAAAATATATCCAATCATCCTACTAAAATTGATTAATAAAATCCGCTTATTTACCAAACCATTATGTTATTATCTAGGTTAGTTTTACTCGTGGTTAAAACCAACTTCGTGCGCATTCAACATCATCAACCGAACGCACCCAATGTGAGTGAATCTTACAACTCCCCTTTTTAATTACACGTTTTGGGGTGTGTCATGTGTCACCAAAATTAACTCGTTTATTTAAACTTGTGCCATACCATATTGTGATCTAAACTTAGATTGTATACATTGTTTGTAGTTATGTATTTCATATTGTCAATTTATATGCAATTCATTCATTAGGCCCATCAGTTCCTCGTGGGAGACGAGTTGAGCAACGCGTGCCTCAAAACAAATCCATTATTGTTCGTGTGTGTATTATTTAGTTTATATTGTTTGTAGTTATGTATTTCATATTGTCAAGTATATGCAAATCATTCATTAGGCCCATCAGTTCCTCGTGGGAGACGAGTTGAGCAACGCGTGCCTCAAAACGATCCATTATTGTTCATGTGTGCATTATTTAATATTAAATGATTGGTGAATAAGTTTACATCTATTTTTACTCATGAGTGGTTGCGCACTTTGTTTTATAATCAATTAAATAAACTTGTTCAATTGTTTTTCATAGGATTCACTCGCCAACTTTTTGTTGATCCAAAAACCATTTTTACACATGATACAGGTGGACAGGATGAAGCAAGGAAAACATAGGAAATGCCTTAGAAGAAAACAATGAAGCCTAGATTGATGTATAGGACATGATGTAATTATGATTGTATATTTCCCATTAAAATGTATTAATGAATATGAAACGTTATAATAAATGTCATGAGCTTTGATGATAACCCAATCATGCCTCGATCACCTTTTCCGCTGCGGGTCGGGTGTGGACAGATTGGTATCAGAGCCATGACTATAGGGATATAGGATAGGTTATTAGACCCTTAGAGCCTATACTATAGTTTGCCTAAATTTTAATTGTTTAGGTGGTTACATACAAACTTATGATGTTTATTTGTTTCATATTTGTTTATACTTACAGTCAAACATACATACTTACATACACATTCATCATACATATTTCAATGTTCATACTTTTGTTATTCAAAGATTTTGTCGCAATTTTCAAATCCCATCAAAGTGAGTTCTGCGACGGGCATGTAGTAACTTGAAGGGTACAAGTACCGGTAGTTGGAACGTCCTGTCTAGGTTGGCATTCGTATAAATCCAATATAACGGACCAGTTTGCCTACCTGGGGACTAACGATGAGAGTACGAAGGACCTATTAGGCCAAAGCATGCCACACCAAACGTCGTTCGAACTAACCCCACTTTGAGGTGTCACCGTGTCTAAACCTGGACACATTCCGAATATCATACGTTATATACATATTTCTCGATTTTCTCCAGGTTTTAGTGTACGTAACCAGGCTAACACATGCGAACCATATGAAAAACCCGGTATTCATGGGGGCCCACATGATTACGAAGGTGAAGTATGGCGGCATGCAGGGCCTAATGACGAGCAAAGCCCAAGACATCCTATGGATGTAGTAGATTTATTTTTCTATAATTATTTTATGAATGTTCATTCCTAAAAACGACCCATGATCCCAAAAACATCCAACTCATACTCATGATGCGTATTCCTTGTAGATGTCTTCTAGCTTCGCCCGTAGGAAGATGAGAGCAGGAAAAGCCCGCGAGCGCATGGCTGCCCTAATCGCTCAACAAATGGCTGCCGTAATACCCAACATTGTAATCCAAGTCCAATAAGCACTTACCGCTAATCCTGTCAATCAAGAAGATCAACACGTTATCAACCCTCCCCCAAATACCACTAAATGCACCTACAAGCATTTCAAATCCTGCGACCCTCCAAAATACGAAGGGACTGAAGGTGTCACCGCTCTCCTCCATTGGTTTGAAGAAATGGAGAACACTTTTCTAAATTGCGATTGCCCCGATGATCGCAAAGTGCGATATCTACCGGTCGATTATATGGGATAGCACTTACTTGGTGGAATACAGAGAAGGCCAAACGAGGCGTTGACGATGCTATGACTTTGACTTGGGAAGAGTTGAAGGAAATCATGACAAGACGGTTTTGCCCAAGGAGCGAAATCAAGAAATTAGAAGATGAGTTCTATTCGTTGAAGCAAAAGGAAGGCGGCCACACCACATACAACAAAAGATTCCTCGAGTTAAATCAAATGGTTCCCAACTTGTTCACTCCCCTCTACCGTTTGATCGAGCACTACATTCGAGGTCTTCCGTCAAAGATTCAAGACTCTGTAATAAGTACCACGCCTGCAACTTTGGAAGCAACAATGGAGTTAGCTACAGAGCTCACCGAGAACCGAATCCGGAACAAAGACTTCAAGGAGGAGAAGAAGAAGGATAAAGCATCAACTGAAACTTCAAACTCCACCCAAACTGAATCCCCTTCTCAACCCATTTCTAAGAGAAAAAGAGACGGGCAACTTTTCGCTACTATCCAACGTAATCAACCAATTTCACACGCCATACCCATCCAAGCTATCCCAATCACTCAAGTGGCACCCAACTCAACTTACCCAAATAAGAAACCATATCTTGGACCTCACCCTCGATGTAACACCTGTTTTTATCACCATCCCCTTACCTTACCTTGTCGACTATGTGCAACTTGTGGACGCTATGGTCATTTGAGCAAGGTTTGCCGCACCCCTCAAAATCAAATCTCTCCCCTACTCAAAACATGATCCAAACCTATCATCAACCTCAATACCCCATGTTCCCATATGTTCGAGCTTGTTTCAATTGTGGCGACCCTACCCACTTTAGAAACACGTGCCCTCGATTGGTTAACATCATAAACGCTCAAGCTCAATCAAACCCAGTTAACCAAGTAAATCAAGAAAACCCAATCACTAGGCCGCCAGCAAGAGGAAGAGTTTTCAACATCAACGCCAATCCTGTCGAAGATAATGACGGCCCAAACGAAACCACCCAACTAGTCCTCTTCACCGAAAATCAAGATTCAACTCCAGTCGTTTAGTTTTATGTTTTTCTTTATGTTTTAGAATCACATAGAACCAATCATAACTTAAGGATAAAGCCAATGAGAACTTGACAAGAATATGGTGGATACGCCGCTGGTACTTCCTATATATAAGTATTCTTGTCAAAGGATCAGAGGCATTGTCAGGCGGTTATGAGAAGTTCTATGTAGGATTTAGTAGTTTCTTGGTAACTAATCATAACTTGCGGATAAAACCAACGAAAATTTGACAAGAATATGGTGGATACGCCGCTGGTACTTCCTATATATAAGTATTCTCGCCAAAGGATCAGAGGCATTATCAGGCGGTTATGAGAAGTTCCATGTAGGATTTAGTATTGTCTTGGTTGAAATTTGTGTTACATTCATATCATCTCGCCATTTAAAGAAATTGGATTGTGTTCTATTTTTACATAAACTAACCTCTCCATCATAACAAACGAGAGAGGAACTGTCACCATTCAAACATGTATGCTATCAGAATTTGGATTCAGATATTGATTGTTGTGTTTATTTATGTTCTAGAGTTACATCATAGAATCAATCATAACTTACTGATAAAACCAATGAAAATTTGACAAGAATATGGTGGATACGCCGCTGGTACTTCCTATATATAAGTATTCTTGTCAAAGGATCAGAGGCATTGTCAGGCGGTTATGAGAAGTTCTATGTAGGATTTAGTAATTTCTTGGTACATTGGTTGTGGCATTTATTTATGTTTAGAGTCACATCATAGAACCAATCATAACTTACTAATAAAACCAATGAAAATTTGACAAGAATATGGTGGATACGCCGCTGGTACTTCCTATATATAAGTATTCTTGTCAAAGGATCAGAGGCATTATTAGACGGTTATGAGAAGTTCCATGTAGGTTGTAGCATTAGAAATTTTGTTTTAGGATATAACCCTATCCTCCCAAACATATCAAAACTCTTACGCATGATATCATATTTAAGGAATCAACTCTGCTTATCAATAATTTTTACCGTAGGCAACAAAAAGCGATTCCTGTAACAGGGTACTTAACCCTTACAAGGGACGTTACCGCCTCAAACAAAAACTTAAACTCTTACTCTTTTTCTAAGCATGTAATTGTCAAACTAAACACCATCATTTTTAGTCAAATATATCACTACTTAAATTTCGGGACGAAATTTCTAAAAAGCAGGGGATACTGTAACATCCGTAAAAAAAAACCGGATTTACCAAACCCGCTCCGTTTATTAACCGAACAATCAGTTAAAAATTTCGTTGCGTATTTAATGCCCAAATTATTTTTAAACGATACATAATTAATAAGTATATTGGAATATATAATTTGTTTTTGAAAAACTGTTAAAAATTGTGGTTTAAAAATAAAAGGTTGCTGCCGGGTTTCGAACCCGGGTCAGCCAAAATCAACAACGCCTTAACACTCAACCATCCAACCACTGCGCCACTTATGTTTCTTGTTAATTAATGGAAACAATTAATTCATAACATGAATCTCAATTTCAAAACCGACGCCTGAACCCGCGACGCAAGTCATAACCGCCGGAAAATTTCTAACCGACGAATCAAGTCGGAAAACGGGCCAAATACGTCGATGTCCTGCCCTATAAATACCCCCTCTAACCTTTGTTAGCTTTTTCGCTCACAATCACACTTTTTTCCCGACGTAATTCCACTCGCCGGAGAATTTCTGCAACTCGCCGGAAAACCGAACCTTTCACCTCTGTGCCTTACTGAACCCCCAGAGCTCATACCGAAGCCACCCACATTCATCTCAAGCTCGTTGAAGACTCTCTACCGCAAGACATACGTCGCCAGAATAACCTGCTGACATCGGAGTTCCGCCAGAGAAACAGAGGAGTCCAGTTCGGTATACTTTACACTTAATCTTTCATTCTTTTTATTTATCTCACCTGTATTAATCGCAACACACTAAAGAAACTTGATAAAATCATCGAACCGGTCGGACTCCGTTTCTGGTTGAGTCCAACGAAGAAGATGAAGTTTCAGTAGTATATACGTTTAATTAAAATCAAGATATATCTCGGGTTAGACACACAGTCCAGCGGTGGACTGTGCGCAAATAAAACACGCTTACGTCTCGAGTTCGACTCTTGTCCCACGCACACTTGCCTTAATAAAAATGTTCTTTTTTTAACCGAACCGGAGTCACCGCTTATACATGTTAAGCTTAATAAAAACCGGAATAATAACCAAGATAGACACACAGTCCAGTGGTGGACTGTGTGAACGTTTAATCAAATGTCACGAGTTCGAGTCCGGACTACCGCACCGGTCCGGACAATTATCAAACTTTTTATTTAAAACAGAAACGAAACTATTTAGTTTGTATATAAGTATAATAAAAATCAGACTATTTAACAAGCTAGACACACAGTCCAGCGGTGGACTGTGTGTTAACTCAACCCACAGGTCCCGGGTTCGAGACCTGTGGAGCGCACCGAGTCGTTAGATTAAAATCGTTTTTAAAAATAAATGATTTTCGGTTTAATTCAATTAGTATATAAATATAATTAAAACAGAAATATTTCAGGTTAGACACGTAGCTCAGTTGGTAGAGCTGCGTGCACGCGTACGGGAGGTCTCGGGTTCGAGCCTCACCCAGCGCATACATACACACATACGAACCGGTCAACAGTCAACAGTCAACGGTCAACGGTCGCAAAAAGTCAACATTTTTTTTATTTTTATTTATTTATTTTATTTAAAAATCAATTAAAAATACTTAAACATAACGTTTTTTAGGTTAGAAAATAGCCTTAAACTCACAAAAATATATCCAATCATCCTACTAAAATTGATTAATAAAATCCGCTTATTTACCAAACCATTATGTTATTATCTAGGTTAGTTTCACTCGTGGTTAAAACCAACTTCGTGCGCATTCAACATCATCAACCGAACGCACCCAATGTGAGTGAATCTTACAACTCCCCTTTTTAATTACACGTTTTGGGGTGTGTCATGTGTCACCAAAATTAACTCGTTTATTTAAACTTGTGCCATACCATATTGTGATCTAAACTTAGATTGTATACATTGTTTGTAGTTATGTATTTCAAATTGTCAATTTATATGCAATTCATTCATTAGGCCCATCAGTTCCTCGTGGGAGACGAGTTGAGCAACGCGTGCCTCAAAACAAATCCATTATTGTTCGTGTGTGTATTATTTAGTTTATATTGTTTGTAGTTATGTATTTCATATTGTCAAGTATATGCAAATCATTCATTAGGCCCATCAGTTCCTCGTGGGAGACGAGTTGAGCAACGCGTGCCTCAAAACGATCCATTATTGTTCATGTGTGCATTATTTAATATTAAATGATTGGTGAATAAGTTTACATCTATTTTTACTCATGAGTGGTTGCGCACTTTGTTTTATAATCAATTAAATAAACTTGTTCAGTTGTTTTTCATAGGATTCACTCGCCAACTTTTTGTTGATCCAAAAACCATTTTTACACATGATACAGGTGGACAGGATGAAGCAAGGAAAACATAGGAAATGCCTTAGAAGAAAACAATGAAGCCTAGGTTGATGTATAGGACATGATGTAATTATGATTGTATATTTCCCATTAAAATGTATTAATGAATATGAAACGTTATAATAAATGTCATGAGCTTTGATGATAACCCAATCATGCCTCGATCACCTTTTCCGCTGCGGGTCGGGGTGTGACAATGATAACTATTATTGTAGGAGAATTCTATTAGGGTAAGTGGTCATCCCAACTTCCACCTAAATCAATCACACATGCCCTAAGCATGTCTTCCAGTGTTTGGATGGTACGCTCACTCTGACCATCAGTCTGCGGATGGTAAGCCGTACTAAAATTTAATCGTGTGCCTAAAGATTGTTGGAAACTTTTCCAAAAATGAGATGTGTATCTAGTATCTCTATCAGATACAATAGATACCGACACACCGTGTAGGGACACAATCTTTTCCACATACAACTTAGCCAATTTGTTAGAACTATAAGTCTCTTTAATTGGCAAGAAATGTACTGACTTGGTCAGCCTATCTACCATGACCCAAATAGTGTGATTTCCACTTTTGGTCTTGGGTAACTTGGTAATCAAGTCCATAGTTACGATTTCCCATTTCCAAGTGGGAATCTCAAGCTGTTGTAGAAGTCCTGACGGTTTTTTATGTTCGGCCTTAACTTGCGAACACGTCAGACACTTAGCTACATATGTGGCTATGGATTTCTTCAAACCCATCCACCAATAATTCTTCTTCAGATCTTGATACATTTTGTCACCACCTGGGTGAACTGAGTATCTTGTGTTGTGCGCTTCTTGGAGGATTAGATCTCTAAGTCCTCCAAGGATCGGAACCCAAATTCTATCATTAAATCTTAGGATTCCATCCTTTCCAGGCGTTAATTGATCAATAGTTCCGCCTAATCCCTCATTAGGAATATTAGCCTCTAATAAGGCTTGCTTTTGCGCATCTAATAGCCTTTCACCTAAGCTATTTCTGAGCTCAATGCTCTTGGCGTTAATCCTTATGGGTTTACCCCTTTCTTTGCGACTTAAAGCGTCGGCAACGACATTTGCCTTGCCCGGATGGTAGCGAATCTCGCGATCATAGTCATTAAGTGTTTCCATCCATCTGCGTTGTCGCATGTTCAATTCTTTTTGATTGAACAAATGCTGGATACTTTTATGGTCGATGTATATAATACACTTCGTGCCATACAAGTAATGTCTCCATAGTTTTAGTGCAAATACAACGGCACCCAGTTCCAAATCATGGGTGGTGTAATTCTTTTCATGCACCTTTAATTGTTGTGATGCGTAAGCAATTACCTTGCCATTTTGCATTAGCACACAGCCCATGCCAGTGTGCGAAGCATCAGAATAGACAACAAAGTTCTCAATATTCTCAGGTAGAGATAACACAGGAGCGTTGCTCAATTTGTGTTTAAGAGCCTCAAAAGATTCTTGTTGCTTTGGACCCTAATTATACTTAATATTCTTACGGGTCAAGGAAGTTAAAGGAGTGGCTATTCTTGAAAAGTTCTCAATGAACCTCCTATAGTATCCAGCCAATCCTAAGAAACTACGAACCTCTGTTGGGGTCTTGGGCACTTCCCAATTCATGATGGCTTCAATCTTGGCGGGATCCACTTGGATACCACGCTCACTTACCATATGTCCAAGGAATTGGACTTCTCTAAGCTAAAATTCACATTTAGAGAATTTAGCATAAAGCTTCTCTTGTCTTAATATAGGATGCACCGAAGATGTTTCTCGTGATCAGCTTGATTACGAGAATAAATAAGTATGTCGTCTATGAAGACAATGACAAACTTATCTAGATATGGCTTGCAAACTCTATTCATGAGATCCATGAATGCTGCTGGTGCATTTGTGAGCCCAAAAGGCATTACTTAGAATTCGACGTGACCATAGCGGGTCCTGAAGGTTGTCTTAGGAACATCTTCACTTCTAACCTTCAACTGATGATATCCTGATCTCAAATCGATCTTAGAAAAGTAACTAGCCCCTTGAAGTTGGTCAAATAAATCGTCGATCCTGGGCAGAGGATATCTATTCTCTATTGTTAACTTGTTTAGCTCTCGGTAGTCGATGCACATTCGCATCGAATCGTCTTTCTTCTTTACAAACAAAATAGGAGCTCCCCAAGGTGAGAAACTAGGCTGAATAAAGCCTTTCTCCAAAAGTTCATCTAGTTGCGTCCTCAATTCTTTCATTTCCGTTGGTGCTAGCCTATATGGAACTCTAGCCACTGGTGCTGATTCTGGTAGGATATCTATTCTGAACTCCACTTGCCTATCTGGAGGTAGGCCTGGTAATTCTTCTGGGAATACATCGGGATATTCTGAGATGATTGGTAGGTCCTCCATGTTTAGCTTAGGCTCATTCATGGTAACTTGTGCCATGTAGATGACACATCCTTTTCTCAAACACTTGGATGCCTTAAATAATGACACCTTGTCTGGCAGTCCATAGTGCGAGTCTCTGGGGATGGTGACCATTTCACCAGATGGGGTCTTAATCTCGATGAGCTTTTTATTGCAGGCAATGCGGGCTTGGTTATGAGATAACCAATCCATGCCTAAGACAACATCGAACCCCGCCAATTTCATTGGCAAAAGAGAGATATGGATGGAATGATTCTTAATGGATATAGAGCATCCATCAAGAATAGAAGAAGCAGTTTCTAAGGTTCCATCGGCAAGTTTTATCTCATAAGTTTTATCTAGAGTTCTTATGGGTAGATTTAATAGTTTACTAAACTTATGATCAACAAATGATTTATCCGCACCCGAATCGAAAAGAACTCTAGCATAAATATCATTAATGGGGAAAGTACCTGTTATGATGTTATTGTCATTAACAGCTTCCTTAGCAGTCAGCCGAAAGGCGCGTGCATTTCCCTTCTTAGCCTCTCCAGGCTTCGTATTATTATTCCTTGAATTCTTAGGGTAGTTACTTGCAATGTGCCCTTTTCATTGTAGATATATCATATAGCATCCTTAAGGTCCTTGCACTCAAGGGTCTTATGCCCTCTTCTTTTACAAATACCACAAGGTCTAGCTTGCGGATCAGAAGTACACTGTCCCAGTGTTTGCGGTTGCAAGTCTTGCAAAATGGCATCACAGCCGACTTGCCTTGGTTCCCTTTGAACCCAAATCTCCCTTTATTTTTCTTATTAAACTTATGGGAGTTGTCATCTTCCCTCTTTCTTTTCCAGTCAATTTCAGACTTTACTGACTTTTGCCTCACTAAATCAAGGGTGAGAGAGAGATAGGTCTACAGCAGACCTATAGGTATTGGGCTGAGCAGCCCTTACCATGCACTTAATCTCGGGCGCTGATCCATTGATAAAACTCGCAATGCGTTTGGATGCTGGGGTGATTAGGTAGGAAACTAACCTAGATAGGGAATTAAAATCAGAAACATATTTCCGACAGTCTAGGTTTTTCATGGAGAGAGACAAGAAGTCTGTCTCTATTTTCTCCACCTCATGAGGTGGACAGTAGGTTTCCTTAATAAAGTCCACAAACTTGGACCATCCCAGATTATACAGGTATACCTTACCCGTTGACTGAATCATGGCCTTCCACCATGTTAGGGCATCGCCCTTAAAGGACTGTGATACGTACTTGACCACATCCTTTTCAGCACAGCTGCTGATGTCTACAAAAGTCTCCATGTCGTCCAGCCACTTTAGGGCTTCTAAGGCTCCTTTTTCCCCAATAAAGTTTCGGGTTTTACAGGAGACAAAGTACTTGTAGGTGCATCCGTCTTTAGAAGAACGAGACCTATCAGCATAGTCTATCCTCTTTGGTTCACTCTTCGCATTTGATGAGTGAACAGAGCTCTCCTTATGAGCTGAGGATGGTGGAATTGATAATGGCTTAGAGCGAGTAGCACTCGACTCTCTTAACTTCTCGATGGCCTTTCCCATGGCCTTTTCCACAGCCGCATCAATGCGTGCTTGGAAGTCATTATTATCTATGGCTATATTTTCGGCGTCTTTGACGTTTCGATTGCTACTTTGTGCCTCATTAGAATCAGCCATTCTTCAAAGCTTTGGTTCTATATACCAAATAAAATTTCTCTTAGCCATGGTATAATAACCATATCGGCTTTTAAACATTGGATATAAGAAAATCCATTGCCTATACAAGTGTGAATAACATCACAACTCTTAGGCTTAATGTAACTATATTTGGCCTAGGTCTTAATAGGACCATTATAGGCAAATTACAATCTGGACATAGTCCATTTATTACTAGAAAGGGGATCGCAATGTCACAACTGTCATTGTCATATTTGACAATTTTATAGCACATAGGTTTGTCACAAAGGTCATCAAATATGGCACATAGGCATGTCACTAATGGACATAAAATATGGCACATAGGCCTGTTACTAATGGACATAAAATAGGACACATAGGCACTACATTGCTAATGGACGTTTAATCACCACACTGGTGATATTAGCCGGGATCAGGATAGATCACATAGGCTATATTGAATAGATCATAACCCGAAAGGGTAATACATCTCTAATGGATGTTTTATTTATCATCGCACTGACGATATTAGCCGGGATCACACAGATCACAAGGGCTATTTAGCCAGGATCAAACAGATCACAAGGGCTGTTTAACCGGGATCAAATAGATCACAAGGGTTATATAAAATACATCTCTAATGGATGTTTAATCACCGCACTGGTGATATTAGCCGGGATCACACAGATCACAAGGGCTATTTAGCCGGGATCAAACAGATCATAAGGGCTATTTAACCGGGATCAAATAGATCACAAGGGTTATATAAAATACATCTCTAATGGATGTTTAATCACGCACTGGTGATATTAGCCGGGATCACACAGATCACAAGGGCTATTTAGCCGGGATCAAACAGATCACAAGGGCTATTTAACCGGGATCAAATAGATCACAAGGTTATATAAAATACATCTCTAATGGATGTTTAATCACCGCACTGGTGATATTAGCCGGGATCACACAGATCACAAGGGCTATTTAGCCGGGATCAAACAGATCACAAGGGCTATATAAGGTTAGGGCATAGTCCATTACCTTGAAGGTTCGTGTGATTCCTCAAGTCACACTACCAAGAGTATGAACATTTCTTGAATGTTAACATAAGAGGATCTTAATGGTTGATTAATAGTCCCGGTCACATTGACCTTAATGACTTGGAGGCTTGAACCTAGTCCACCACCTCTAGATAGAAGGATAATTTCCCTTAACTATCATGATAGAAGACCCTTCTGTTCTTAACTATCATTTATATATATTTGGCCAAATATGTGGTCTGTGCCACTTGGCAAATCAAAACCATTAAAATCTTTTTGGAATTATATCGCAGAGCATAAATTTCGAGTAAAATCGAGGCGCTCGTTTTCAAGAGGATGAATTACATATATATATAATTCCAAAAGTACTTCATTAAATTTCCATAAGAAATTACAATACTAGAAAAATGAAATAAACTTGTCCATGCAAGGTCTTAAAGGAATAAAGTGTCCACACAGGGACTAAAGAAATAACAATGTCCTCGCAAGGACTACATATTATTAGAAGAGACTTTACTCGTCCTTCTTTCCTTTGACCAACTTGGAGAGTTTCTTGAAGAACTTGTTTGTCTTCTTCTCTGTTTTCTCCGCTTGCTGCTGCATCTCTTTCATTCTTTCTAAGGCTTCATTAATGGCCTCAAGTGGTGGCGTAGGTTGTGGTTGTGGTTGTGGCATAACGGGATACTCGTACCCATAAGTTAGATATCCAGTCGGTGGATAAGTAGGTGGGAAAGGAGACGGGTAAAGTGCGTTGTGCATAACTGCCTACATGTATGGGTCTTGCGACCACGCTTGATAGTCTACCGGTGTAGACTTGTTAAAAGGATCATATCCAGACGTATCTGGATATGTGGGAATTGGGTAGTATAACCTGTTGGTGGTGGTTGAACAGCAGGTGTTGGTGTTGGTTCCACTATAGGTGGAACATTAGAGGGTCCACCCATTTGTGGGTCCTCTTGAATTGTGGGGTAGGAGTTTGGTAAAGGTGGTAGCGATCCCGGCCTTTGTCCTGCACGTACCGACATACGTGCTCCATGTTTCCTCCTTGGTGGTTCAGGTGGTTGTTGAGGTTGGTCCACTGGTTCCATGTGGACATCTTCTTGAGCACGAGGTGGTTGAGAGTGATGGGAAGGTGTGTGGGCAAAAGTGAATTGGTTCCAGTATTGGTCCCACTCATTAGGACCTTGGTAGGGCGATCCGGCATATGAGTTTGAATCGCTCGAAATTTCAATGGGATGCACATTTGATCCCGACTGCGGGGTCGGAGTCCTCGTCCATATGGTGTGGCTGGTCCAACTGATTTTGATCGGCTGGAGGTGTGTTAAAATAATGGTTAGGATTAAATTCCTCATGGTAAGAATGTTGAGAATGGGAATGGTGGAATGGTGTGAGTGGTAGGAGTGGTAAGAATTTTGGGAAGGTGAGGGCGAGTGTCTATTAGAGACAGAACGTCTCGCTGGTTGCCAAGGAGATGAATCTCCTGATTCTTGGTAATCATCTGGGTTATGAGGTTGAGGGGGAATACGCCCTGATGGTCCTCCCCTCATTGGACCTTTTCCTCTTCCACTTTGTCCTCTCACACGTGGCGGCATTTTCCTGTTAAAAATCAATTCAAAAACATACTAATAACTTAATAATGAAATGAGTAAATCCTAGGTCAATGCCTAGACTCGGAAGTCTAAGGAATGTGCACGTGTAAGTTTGAGACTAAACTGATTAAAACGAAATATGCGGGTTTACTAGCCACAAGCGGGCATTTGATTGACCCCATTTTGGACCAAGCAGTAATAATTTACCGTATCCCAAGCCCGTATAGGGAAAATAAGTCGAGAGTATTTACCTGAGCTAGTCTTCTTCTTTATTTTTAAATAACTCAGTCGTATACAAAAGTACCAAGTGCAGATAGCATTTACCGGCAAGGCTCTAGTCTGGATTATGGCATAAGCTAGCCAGTTAAATACTAACGGCCTTATAAACCGAATAGTGTACATGATCATTACGTATAACGCTTGATTAAACGATGATCGGATAGAATGTAGTTTAATCCCAACAAGTACCTTGACTTGTTTAATATGGGTAACCTATATACATTATGGATTTTGAAACTTAAATGACAAGGTTAAACCTGTTTCGGTTAATTTTTGTAAAATAGTTACATATACGTAACTGTGCGCATATTAGCGATATCGGGTAACCGGATAAGTTATGGACAAGTTCTATATGCCATTATATTTTAAATAATTTAAGATATTAGTAGGATATCAACTTGTATGCCCGTTAAGGTTTTAAAACGAAACTATGCCTCATAAGGGCGTTTTGGTAATTTCATATCATATAAAAGAAACTTGAATATAATTTAATGTTATGATTATAAGTATTCTGGAAAAATACTTTATTTATGATATTTATCAGTAGGATATCAATTATATGTGTATTTTACCTTCTTATGACCAAACTATGCACCGAAGGGGCATTTTGGTCATTTTACACATAGTTTATAAATTATTTGGGATTCTAAGTTTATAACCTATACCTACTATAAATATGTAATATCAGTAGGTAACGAGTCTTGGTCCATTAATATGGTTTAAAACTATATTATGCGCCGAAACGGCGTTTATGTCGTAATATGACGTTTTTAAGTGATGTTTATGAAAACTGATGTTAAAGTCGGATTAAAAATGTTTAAAATATGTTATTTAGTATAACATATCAGTAGGTAAATGATTTACCTTGAAAAGATTTGATTAAAACTATTTTTTAAGTCATAGGGTCTAAAATCGTCAATTATCGACATAGTTTAACATCCCAAATAATCCTACTTATAATATTACATCAGTAGAAACTCATTTTCAAATTCATTACCATTTAAAACCTTGTTTTATGCAAAAGGGACATTTTGGTCAAAGATGATATAATTATGGAACTTGCGCATAAACTTGGATTTTGATTATGATCATATAATATAACCTCAGATAGTTATACTTCATAATATTATGATCATAATGAAACTTTAGATCAGTATCTAACTAATCTAAATCGGGTCAGAATCGAAAGTCAAAGCAGAAGTCAAACTTCGCGACTTTCGGTTGCGAACCGACCCTAGAACTGAAATTGACGAGCCGAACATTGTTCTTACATGTTCTAATAATAATTACCAACTTGTTTAAGTGTCAAAACAGTTTTCATAACATATATAAGATCATTTTATGATTTTTCCGAAAAATGGCCTGTTTGACTTTTTAATATCATAACTTTGACCCGTCAATTGGTCTAGCAAACGTGATCTTCAGGAGGTTCCCTTTATAGGGATTAACATCTACATTAATATGATCACTTAGCCATGTTCATTTCGAATAATGGCTGGACCATGATGGTCTTAACTGAAAGTCAAAGCGTTTAACGAAAACGCTTGACTTTTGGCTATAAAAACCTACAAACAAAAATGCAAGAGCATGGAACACTTTTCAAGAGGTTCCTATAATGCAAGAGAACTAAGTTGGATGCTCCTTTCAGCTAGGAACTTCCAGAGGAGGGAGAAGAGTGAATGAGAAAGGTGCAAGTTGAAATGATGAACTTAAGCACCTATTCTAGTTGGAGAACTCAAAGGAGGTGAAGCCAGGTGTTTAGGGGTGTAAGAAGAAGCTTACAAGTGTCCTAAAATGTGGCATAGCAGTTTAGAGAAGCCATGGTTTCGAATTAATGGTTTTGGAGTTTTGCTTGATATCCAAACAAAACTTTCTGCAGCAGACATGTTCTCGCGCCCCGCGAGAGACCCAGTCCTGGTCTCTCGCGGCCGCGACCGCACCAAGGCCACTTTCAAATTTTGACACTTTAGCCCTTTAACTTTAAAAAGCTTCTAAAAACCTTTTAAACACCTTTTTGGCACTTTTAGCCCTCCGTAGCCAATACTTGGCATACCCGGGATTATGCCCGGACATTATTGAGCTCTCGGTTCGTTAAAAGGTCACTCAGAGGTATAAATTAACATGTTGACACTTTTAATCCCTTCATCATCCAACTTTCACATTTTTACAAAACTGAACCCTCTTGTCCAACAAATGGCGCGTAAGAGAGTTAGGACTTTACAAAAGATCACTTAGAGGCTTATTATAAGCATGTTGATTCCGATGTCGCTCAGAGGCTAGGCATGTTGACATATCAGTCACTCAGAGGCCAAATTTCAAGCATGTTGACATATCAGTCACTCAGAGGCTGTTATTTATGCTGTTGACATCGGACCGTCACTCAGAGGCTCAGATTGAGCATGTTGACGTCTTTAGTCCTTATTGGTCTTTAACAGACTATATTTAAAATACAATACGTGTCACTATACTATTGGACATGATTTTACAGGGTGTTACAATAACGTGAATTGGGATTTTTTGATCGATATGTTGAACCAAATCGGGTTTCCGACAAGGGATTTTGGTCTCGGCAAGGTCCTCTATCCTTGTCAACAGAAGCCCAATTGTTGAGTTTCAATTCCAAAAAGGTATTAGGCAAAGAGACCCTTTGTCGCCTTTCCTTTTCCTTGTGGTCATGGAAGCGTTGTCGTGCATGATGTCAAAAGCTAGCTCGGTGGGAGCTATTGAGGGTATTAAAATAAAAGACGGGTTTTTGATATCGTATCTTCTTTACGCGGACGACGCGCTTATCATCGGGGAGTGGTCGTAAAGAAATATTAAAAACGTGGCAAGGATTCTTAAAGTTTTTCACCTATGCTCGGGTTTGAAAATCAATATCGCCAAATCTAACTTGATTGGTGCGGGGGTTGATTCGGAGGATGTGGAGGGGATGGCTTATATCATGGGGTGTCAAGTGGGTTCGTACCCTTTTAAATATCTTGGCATCACGATGGGTGCTAATATGAATAAGATAAACAGTTGGCGTCCAATTTTTGAAGTGTTCGAGTCTCGTTTGGCTTCATGGAAGGCATGCACTTTATTGATAGGTGGGAGAGTTACACTTACCAAATCCGTCCTCGAAAGCCTCCCAATTTACCTTGTTTCCCTCTTTAAAGCCCCGGTTGGGGTTATAAACGGGTTAGAGTCGATTGGGTGGCATGGGATACGATCACCACCCCAAAAAAGATGGGAGGTTTGGGCACTTGTAAGCTCAGAGATGTTAATGACACGCTTCTTGATAAATGGGTGTGGAGGTATAGGGCAGAAAAAGATAGTCTTTGGAAGATGGTGGTGGAGGCTTGCCACAAGTCGGTCAACGGATGGTCCTTCCTCCCGGCAAAGAAATCTTTAGCGGGATGTTGGAATGCAACCATTCGGATGGAAAGGAATAAAACGATTGGAGGGCTTCCGATTCATAGATTCATAAAAAGCAAGGTGGGTAACGGGGAAGAGACTCGCTTCTGGATCGATCCGTGGCTGAAAGATATTCCTTTAAGGGAGGTTTGGCCATTACTTTTCAGTCTGGAAAGCAATAAACTCTGCAAGGTTTTGGAGTGTACTGTCCATTTGTCTAGTGGTGTCAATTGGGTTTGGAGATGGAAGAGGCAACTGGTCTCGAGGGATGAACAGAGAGAGTGGGAGGAGGTTATCCAGCTGTCTTGACATAGTTTCGTTATCGAAAGACTCCAAGGACTCGTGGTTTTGGTTGGGTGACGGGTCGGGTTCTTTCTCGGTGGGATCGATAAAAAAATGATGGTTTAGGACAATGATTACAGCAGAAATTTTGTGATCGACTGGTGCAAATGGACGCCAATAAAATGTAACATCTTGGTTTGGAGGGCTGAAAAAATCAGGATTCCGACCCGTGAGGCGCTGAAAAAAAAGAAATGTGATGTTGGATACGGACATTTGCGGTCTATGCGATGAAGTCGCTGAAAATTCGGAGCACCTTTTTACAGCATGCGAAGTGGTATCTCGAGTTTGGTGCGACATCAGTAAATGGGTCAAGTTACCTCCTTTCATTGTTTTCTCTTTCAGAGATCTTATGGAAATACACAAAACGTCAAATCTGGGTAAAAAGGAAGCAGAGGTTGTTCACGGCATAAGCATCACTATGGTTTGGTGTATTTGGAAGGCGAGGAACGAAAGGGTTTTCAGCATGAAAGAGCACTCGGTTGATAGCATCATAGGGGAGATAAAGTTGTTGGGTTTTCTGTGATTAAATTACAGGTCCAGATATAAGAATTTAGAATAGAAAGATTGGTTAATTTTCCCCATGTATATATTGTTTTGAGTTTTTTGTTGTTGCTGCTGTGCTCTGTTTTTTTCTCTGCAGGGGCAGTTTTGTTAATGAATGTTTATATAGTTAAAAGAATATTGATGTTCGGTATTCAAGTGATGTAATAGGCATATAGACATATAGTAGGTGTTTAGCCTACAAAGCCTACTAGGAACTTAGGATTATAAATTCATAACACTAATTCAATCGCTAAGATTTAGTACATAAATATGGTTGAAAGCGCGTAAGAGAAAACCTATCTATAAATATTAACGTTTTCATTTACATACAGTTTTATTAATATTTTTCAATTTCAGGTTACTTTCTATGCTTCACTGTCTTTAAAAAGTTCAAATATACAATCAATATTTTTTTCTATTTAATTTTAGTATTAAAAATGACATATATTTAGAAAATGTTGAAAACTCATTACAGTAACATGTCTAAATTAATCATAATGGTGCATCTATGTATAATTTACTGGATAGAAAATGTTAATATCCTACTCATTGCAGTAACATGTCTAAATTAATCACAGTGGTGTATCTATGTATAGTTTACCAGACACTTCATTAAAGTAACGTGTCTAAATTAATCATAATGATGCATCTATGTATACTTTACCAGATACTAATTAGTTATACATGATATATCGATGTATTTATTACATCCTCCTCCTTCACCACAACCTCTATTGCTATGAACCATTTTTGGTTCCGAATATGAAATTGACAAGCTCCACACGTACCACTCGCAATAAACGTCACTTCCATATCCCATCGCTTCCGTCCCTCCTGCCAACAACTTAGATGCTAGGATGGTGGCTTCGTTTGCAAAGGACATTTAGTTGGGTTAAATTTTCTTAATAGTAGTTTACAACCTATGAACTAAACTAAAAGAAGTTATTCTTATCGTATAATAATAATTTATACATTATCAAGAAAGATAACTTTTAAAGGTTAATACACTTTATATTGACAAGTTTCATGTATATATATTTTTTAATCCCTCTGCCATGTTTGCCTAATTAAATAAAAACAAGTAAATAAATGATGACAACACATAAAGGATTAGACGATCGGCTTCTTATTGTATTAGTTTAGGTCAACCAACAAACTAAAATAAAAAAACAGTCAATTCATAGTAGATAAACTACATCCACTTATCAATTTATATAGTGATTAGATAAGCATGGTTCGATTCTCTTAAATTTTATTTTAGAATATCAAGTCTGGTTTGAATAATTTTGCAATTTCAAATACGATTTACTATATGCAGTGTTGTCAGCCATCTACAATTTCAAATACGATTTACTTATTATATATAGTGTTATCACCCATCTAATTTGTATGAGAAGCTTATTAAAAGTACGTAGTTTTGATTAAAATCAATAAAAAAATAAATTTATATAAATATATATATTTATTTATTTTACAAAACTAACTAATTTCTCACGGACGTTTAAGTTTGATTTAATTAAAACTTTTGGTGATTCTTTACATGTGTTATGACATAACCATCAAGAAGAGGGGAAGTCCCATCACTTTAAGTTGGCCCGTGCGGTATACTTTAATCATTTCTATTAAATAACTCTTGACTTCGTCTTCCATCAATTGGACGCTTTTATTTCAATTAAATAACTCTTGACTTCCATCTAATAAATATGAGAAATTTTATGTTACAAAATAAAAGGTTAGATTTAAATTTTAATATCGTTTAAGTGACTAAGTTAAAGATAATTCCAGATTAGATTTTTTTTCAATGACAGTCTTACACACTCTTAAACCTACTTGTAAATTACATCACTTTGCCTACAATGGGACTTCTAAGTTACAACTACTTTTAAATTGCTATTTTTTTATGTGAAATGAACATTGGAAAAATAAAGCAGGGAAAAAATCAAAATAAGCTTGTGGGAATCAAACATGTGACATGCGGGTTATAAAGCATGGGGTACACCGGTTGAGCGAAGACCCAAAATTTACTAAAAATAACTAAAGGTCGTGGTGAAGGATATCACACCTTGATCCGCAGCGAAGTAGGTGATTGGCGCATGACTGGGTTAATTCGAGAGCTTATGACTTGCTATTACTTGTTTTAAATATTCATTAATTCATATCAAGTGTCGCACAATACAAATAATTCACATAAACAATTACAAACACAAGACGATGTTTATAACAAGTATATTGCATTAATCCGTTTCTTGTTAACTAAGGCCCATCCTATGTCCAATCTTCTCTTCGTACATGTTCACCTGTATCATATGTAAAAATGGTTTTTGGGTCAACAAAGGTTGACGAGTGAATCTCGTTTAAACATTTGAAAGAAGTAATATGTTGATTAATTTAATAAAAATGTGCAAAAACCAAATATGAGCAAACGTATATGTAAACTATTCACAAACCACGTAAGCATCTAGTAATGTACTCATGAGCATGATAAATGATAAACTATGAGATCAAGGTTCAATCAAATGGAGCCGATCTAATTAGGCAACGCGATGCTCTACCCGTCTATACAGGGAGCTGATGGGCCAAATGTGACAGCTTGACTGAAATGAGAAAATATAACCACAAATAACAATAAACAAAATATCACATAGCATATTAGTTCACATAATGGTAATAGCACAACTGTTTGAGTAAAATATTTAAATAAAACGACACATGATAGACCCCAAAACATGAATAAAATAGGGAAGTTTGTAAGAATTCACTCACCGTGTTTGCGTTTTTAATCCTTAGTGAAAAACCGTACGAGAATAAGGAGAAAATCCAATTGATAAGCGTGATTTAAGCTAGAGAAACGAATGCAACAAGAAAAGGGTAAACGTTATGCTAGGCATAGCTAAATGAACGAACATGATATGTTAGACTCGTTGAGCTTAACGAGCCTCTACAAGGTTACGCCAAGCCTAAAGGCAAGCCTAAACTACGCTACCTTAACGAGCCTAATGCTCCTTAACTAAGAACCTAAACTAAACTAATTAAACTAAGAAAGCAATAAATAAATGAATATTGAAAAAAAGAAAGGAAGATTACCTCGAAGAAGAACTTTAAAAAATGAGAAGAGCTTGAAGGGCAGCACCTTCTCGTCGAAAGCGAAAATAAAAACTACTACTCACCACACCCAAAGGGGTATTGTGCTTATGGAGCCACCAAATATGGTTATTCCACTTATTTATACTCAAACTAGGAGTGGCAAACTATAAAGAACCAAGCAAGGGTATTTACATGTATCAAATGGAGCACAAAATGGTGATTGGGGTGATGTGGGATGACTTTAAAACAAAATTTCCGCGTCTTTCAAATCAGCCACAAACACCAAACTTGTTTTCGCGATTCCTGCTTCGTTATAACTCCGTTTCGCGCATGGTTTTCGCCTACGTTCATTATTTTCAGAGTACTATCATATGGAAGAGAGTAATCCAACATCCATGGTGTCGAGAATTGGGCTTAAACCTTGGGTCTTGATGCGGGTCAAAGGTTATGTTCTAAAACTTATGTTTGTGATTCCCGTTACGCTGGAGCTCAGTTTTATACACCATTTGAATCTACTTGATCCTTAGTATACCAAGTATATCTTGTAGCTTTGAATGGACCAGAATGATAGCTCAAGGATGGAGAAAAGTTGGCAAGAAAGTCACCCGAAAGCCATCTTATGACAAAACTAAGAATACGACATGTAGAGCTTCTTACTTGCTATCATATACATCTAAACCCTCCAAAACACAATGTCTTATCTTAAGGCATGTATATAATGAAGTTTGGATGATAAGAAGGTTAGGATATGATGTGCTAGTTATGTTCACAAAGTCTCCAAAGTTTTTGATTAACTTAAGAAAAACCTTAGTTTTAGACCTTAGAGATATGGAGGGTTGCTTCAAAATACATGCAAATAAATTTAAAAGGTTGTCTAAAACATGTATAAGACTATAAATCACCAGATCTGATAACATGTATGATCAAAACATAGAATCCAAGACATTTTATTGCTTAAACATTAAACAAAATTACGTGGAATATGAAAACAGATCGAGTTACAAAAACGGGTCGGGTTTTAGGATTCATTTTTTTACGAATGTTACAAAGGAGGTCGAACCGGTACCTCCTATATAGAGGTGCATGAGTCTCACCAGCTGGTATGGCTTTCTTTCAACAGGAGGTGGCCTGAAATGTTGGTTTATACAGTAGTGGAGCTTGAATGAAAACTCGGTGTGGGCCGGACTCTCAACATCCAAATCGGTGGGGGTAGGACTCTTGAAATATAATGTTTATACTACAAAAAAATTGAAAGTTTTCAGTTAAATAACACTACGAGCGAAAAATCGGTAGCCCAACCCCAATAAAGCTTCGCCCCTTGGTTTATATAGCCGTCGATATTGCTAATTGTAGTATATATGATTTAATAAACCGGAACTAAATTACAACAATGATATGGCACATGAAAAAATATATATTTTTACATCTCCGTAAAATTGGAGTTGAAATACATATCTTAGAGTGAATAGAGGAGTTAAAATACATAATCTTAGAGTGAATAGAGATCATTGAATTGAATTGAGAACCATAACCATGTAAGAACAATGAAAACTAAGACATTCAGATCGCATTATTTCACATTATATAATTTAATTAAAAATATCATTTTTCAAAATTTATCTGTTATTTTATAAAATCCTCACATCTCATTCATCGTACCAATTTCTAGATCGTTTTTCTAAAATTTCTCAATTTTCATACATGTGTATAGGTATGTGAGAGAAAAAGGAATATATAGGAGTAAATAATAGTTTGTTTTTTTCACATTTGGGGCGAGTGCACGAGTTTTTGTTAAATTTTAAAGAGAAGATATAAAGATGGTGAATAGGATGTAATGATATTTTTGTTAATTTTTTTAGGTTTTAAAAATAGAATGAGAGAAAATGAATGAAATGGAAGACTCTAATATAGCTATTGCTTTATTTATGTATGTGACCACACATGCTCTAACTTCTACCACTCCCTGTTCCTCTCCCATCATTTAAGGTGATACTAAATACACTCTCTCTACATACTTCTTATACCCCTCTTATCTCACAAATTTGAGTGCAAGACATATCATCTTTCTTTCACAAGAAAGGGTGTAACAAATAATAGGGAGAAGGGTGTAACAAATAATAGGGAGGAGGTGTATTTAAATAAATCCCATCATTAAAACAATTAGAATTTAGACATTGACATGTCCTCTTTATATCAATGAGTTTACAAATAACCTATGACATGCATATGTATATGTTATTTGAAACAAGTTTAAAAAAAAAAGCAAATTACAATGAAAATAAATATTCCCCAACATTTACTTTTGTAATGAATTAAAAAAAACAGATTTCCTAGTCAAATGCACATGTAGATGGAAAAAAAACAGATAATCATATGTGCAAATAACAAAAAAAATGGTATACATCTATCTACATATTTATATATATATATACATATATATAAAGGTAAAGTTATCCTACAAAGTATCCTAAATATAAGAAGTATATAAAGACATAATGTCGAAAAATATAACACAATACTAAATAAAAAACACAATAATATAAACAAAAATTATAAAATCTATAAACTATAAATCCACAAGTAAAAAATCTAAAATCTCATATTGTAGAGTTCGATGAAAAGGTTCTAATGCCGCTTGAATGAGTTCAATCGAAGTATATTTGATACCCTTTTTATGACTTCTTATATTTAGGAGACTTTGTATTTGATCCTAACCTGCATATATAAGGAAAAATAACATGTTCATTAAAAAAATATGTTCAAAGTTGATCTAGATATTAAGCAAGTATAAACCAAAATTTATAAAAGTGTGTGACCTATGACACATTTTAACACATTGCTTTCACTTCTTCAATAGTGTCTGGTCGTTCATCCTAATCATGAACAACCTTAAAACACAAAAAAAAGGATTTGATGGGATAAATCAGAACAACCTTGAAACACACCAATAAGAGATACATATTGTAATAACACTTGATTTTCATTAGTTTATTTACCATGAATATTCATGACCCGTTTTTTGTTCAAAACCAATTTTACCATTGGCCCTAATTGCAAGTCATTGTGGAAGTTCGTGTAATGAATTGTTGTGTCTATCACCTAAATTGGAGTATAATTGGGGATTGTGTGTATAATTGGAATCCATGAATTAATTCCCATAAGAAGGTTACATCATAATTTTCCAATGAGTACTAAAGATACATTGAATAGTTTCCCGTTCAGTGTTTGGTTTTCATGAACCAATCAATATCTATATGGTTACCAAACACGATTCATTCCGCAAAATTGTAATTTCACATTGTGGATGTAGCACCTTCGATTGAGACTTGAGAACAAACACGAGGAAGTGTATTACAACGGTTCTTATGCTTCCACTTAAAAATGGTTATGTATTATACGGTTCTTATATTTTCACTTAATAATAGTTATGTATCGAACATACCTCTTGCACATCCCTCTCTATATATTTCCTAAAAACTTTTAATAGCAAGAAAACAATAATAATATCCCATTTCAAAATCAAAAATATAACAAGAACTTTGAATTCACGTATTGCTTTATATGTGATATATAAAACACTTACATCATAGTCACACTTTCTTCTCTCACCACTTTTGATTATATTTAATACACATTGTACAAGCGAATTCTATATTTATAGAGTTCTCATCATGGTTGTACAAGCAAATTATACTTCTCATCATTGGGGAAGTTCATTCGAGAAGAAAAAAAATGTATAGTTATAAAATATTAAATAATTTTTCTTTCATCTCTTTTATTATTATCTTTGATTATACATACCTCATAATTTATCATACACTTTAAATTATTATTTGTTAAATATATTTTGAAAATAAGTTACAAATTTGATGTAGTTAGACATTAAAGAGGAAACTACAAATTAATGATTTATATAAGTTTACTAATATACCCTTACAATAATATTAAATACAAATATTAAATGAATCGAAATGAAGCATTCTTATTAGTTGAATTTTCTTCTTTTTTCTTTTTACAAAGAATTTATTCTTATTTAAATCCTCCACTATTGTATCTAAAATAAGGTGACCATACTATCTATATATAAAGGTTCAAATGAGAAGAAATTCTTTTTAAAGAAAAAAGAAGTTTTAACCAATAAGAATGCTTATTTTTACTTCATTTAGTATTTGTGTTTAACTAATAAGATTACTCATGCTACGTTGTGGGGTTTCGGTTGATGTCTACTTTGGTTCAGTTAAGCAACTTAAAGAAATATACTCAAAATAATATTTACATATGTTTTACATCCACCGAAAACCAAAAAATAATAATTTTTAGTGTGTAGGATAAATTACAAGCTATGTATGATAAAGTGTAGAATAAATTTCAATATGTGTAGCGTAAATTTCAAACCCTCCACATGCAGCAGCCTACCCTCCATCTGCAGCAAGGCCTAGATGATCAGTGTTATACCCTGACCTGCAGTGGATGATCAGAGCGAGATGATTGTCCATAGCTCATGACAGCTATTATAAGTTTAAAATTTTAAAGCATGACCAATTTAAAGTGTCACACATACTATAGAAAATCTCAAATAATCCATACAAAATTTCAAAGTCATAACCACAAAATATAATCCAATTTATTTGACTAAGCATGCCCTATACGTTTTCGTCTTTAACTTTATCACACCAAGTTACATGTATCATGCGTAAAAAAGGTTTTTGGGTCAACATAAAGTTGGTGAATATATATAAACTTAAATAAAATATATTGCTTTATTATATTAAGTATTTTATTTAAAAATGATTTAACATGCAACTTCAAGTATAGTAAATACATCCATAACAAATCACAATTACAACAATCACCACAATTCAATATCATAACGCGACATAATAATAAAGAAACATAGAAACAACGAGTTTAACGCTTCGCATTTATGTACTTTCCATATATAGAAAGTTGAACTTTAATTTCTTTTTTGGCAACTTGTATTCATATTGTATTCGTATTTCCTTTCCCCAATCTTGTAATCCGTGACTTTGATCATAATGGAAATTCACTTCTATATTCATGTGTTACATTCATACTTGTGATATATGCAATCAATCATTGGCTACGTGTTTATACGTGAAACCGAGACTTGAAATACTGTGAAATACCAATCATACGTGCATCATACTCATACCATACTTGAATACGCTTTGAATACCTAAAAACAAGCTAATATACAAGAAAACAACCAAAATAACTTAGAAACCAAGTGCAAGGACCAATGGTGAACAAAAAAACAAAATTGGGAAACATAACCCGTGGCGAACCTAAAAGGACTATTCAGCAGTTAATATGTCGTTCGAAACATGTGTTGACGGCGGGGCGGGTCGGGTCTTGGAGGGGAATGGATCGCGAGTTTGGGGGGGAAGAATGTGCATTTTTGGGGATCGGGTATGGGTTTAAAAGTCAATGCGTCGGGTTTTAATCATAAAAAGGGTTGTGGTGCAATGGTTGTGCACGTCACCTGTTAAGCTAGAGTACCCGAGTTCAAGTCCTCATCGCGACATTTTTTTTTCTTTTTCCACTTAAATAGTTTCAGCACTTGACAACTTAGGTCCCTTGACTTTATAACTTGATTAACTAACAAACTTAACTTAGTTAATTAATTTCTTATATATTCCTTAAGGAACCATCCGAAACCTGTTATAAAATTCATGTTATTCTAATAAAATTAATATTTTTAATCTGTACTTAATTCAATTAATACGAACAATATCTATAACAAATAAATAAATAAATAAATAAATAAAATTTTCAATTTTCATTTATTTCGTTTAAAATTTGATTTACAAAAGGAGTGGGGTTTTCTAAGACCCGTTTTTAGCAGATGTTACAATTACCCCATTTAAATCCTCATCATGCAGAACCTTCACCTGTAGCAATCTACCCTACTTGACCTTCCAACACTTCAGCTGCATACCTTATCCCAACAGATAATGATCCAAATCCTCTTACATATGAGAAGTTGAACTTGGTGTATGACTACACCATAGCTCAACTGCAATTTGATCTTCAACGACTTGGGAATACTTAAACAAACTTCAATATAAACCCCTCATCATAAACCCCCGTCCAACACAAGTCGTCTATCGCTGGGCTGAAGGGTACAAAATCGACTCGACTAAGGAATACAAATCTAGGTTGGACGATGACTCGTACCCTCTATCTCTTTACTTTGAACGCGGTAATTGAGACGCGAGGTCGGATGGTCGTGATAACAATCGTAGCGTGTCATCTCCATAGTCCAACACTCTAACCTAGATGATTGGGATGAGATGAATGAGGACTTTTATGTGTTCAATTAGGACTTAACATTTTATGTATAAGTAATGTTTTAATTAGGTTTGTGTATAATATAATATTTTATGTTTAAGTAATGGGGCCCAGCATCACACAACAAACCAGTCCGCTTAAGCGGACTCCTCCCGAAACAGACCTTCTACCTTACCCCCCCTCCAACGAAGCCGTCAGCCTCCCTCCCCCTCCCTCGCGTCCACTTTTAGACCAAGCTTTCAGAAGGAAGCAATGTATATGCTCTAAGAGCATTCACAATGATGGACCTCGTCCAAAATTCAGACTTATCACATAAGTATGTCACATTATTCCAAACCCCACTTTTTTCTTCCATCATTTAAACCACTCTAAACATGCACCTAATTATCCACCTCATCACCTAATTTTTATAATTTGTTTTTCATTTATTTACTTAATGATATTATTTATTTTTTTATTAAAAATTCTGAAAAAATAATATTAATAACAAGATAAACCATTAACTAAATAAAAAAACACACTTACAACAATTTAAAAAAAATACACTTAAAACCTAAGAATTAAAACATACAAATAATAAAAATATAAAAATTATACCTAAAATTAAAAACATATAACAAATTAAAGTCCTCGTTTATTTTTAATTTCCTCACAAACCCTTTTTGACTTTGATATTGAACCGGGTCCATGATCGAGCCATCCATAAAGAGGATGGTGTATTCTTGATTCGTAAGAAATTGATCGAGTTGACCCTTGGGCCCATCCATGATCGGAGTGTCGCGCCCGGTCAAAGATAATATTTATAGTCCCAAATTACACTTAACAATGTGTTAGCGGCAGTAAGGGGTCGAACCACGAATAGTTTGTGGTTTGCTATGGATGCAATTGATTTTAAAGGTTGTCACAATTTATGAAGCTTGCTATGTTGTTTATTTGAATTTTTGTTTGTTTGAAAGAGTATCAAAATGAACCGACAAAGTTGTTTCTAATTAATTAATTACGAAAACTTAAATGATTGCACGAAACTTGATTAAATAATTATAACAATAGTGGAGAACATGGTTCACACCCGGTTAAAAAATTGTGGGACCTAGGGTTACTACACGTTTTAACTTCGTTTAATTGAATTAGTTCATAAACAGTTTTAGAATCACAAGGCTTAGGTGCCAATTTTTATCGACGTTCAAGACGGACCACAATGCACTTCGTTACCTCGGACAAGTAAATCCTATCAAAAGACAAGGCATAATTACGCATATTCATTTCAGGAAGTCAAATTTCATAACTCACTCGACAATTCGTAAAGTCAATACAAACGTAGGACAATTATCTAATGATTTGAATGCAATTTAAATTGTCACAAACGAAATATTAAACAAGTAGCAAACCCTAGAAATCCTTACAAAAGTCTACACCGGGGTGAAACCTGCGAGAATTAGCCGCTCACGACGAACAGAACACGATCAACCATTGATGAACTCTTGAATATGGACATCTTGAAGCCTTGAGGGTAATGATGATGATGGTTAGGGTTTGGGATGGATAGTGAAAATGAATGGATGATGAATGGAATGATGATGGTAAGTTAGGGTTAGGATTGAAGGTTGTGATTCGGATGATTGAATGGATTAGGAATGATTGAGGATGAAGATGATGATATTCTTGGCTCCAAGAGAGGTGTTCTAGGTTCAAAAATTGCGTAACTCCTTTTGAAAACCCCAAAAAGTGGGTTATAACTCGTTCAAAACACTCAACAAACGAAATTCAGCGATAACATATTCTGGAGGGCGTTGCCGACAGCCTCTAGATTTTCCGTTTTTTGCCGACGCCTTAATATGTTGTCTACGCGAGTTTCTGGCCGACGCGAATAACCAAGGGGCATCGCCAACGACCCATTTGGGCGTCGGTGATGCTGAGCCCAACTCTTGGTTTTTGTTTTCTTCATTTTGAGTTCCCGGTTGATCCCGTTCGCTCCCCGATACTCCGTAAAGCTCCCGTATAGCTCCTTAAACTCCGTTAGACCTGCAAAACACAATTCTAGTCAAAAGTAGGTCATTCGAAATCGACATTCATGTAAAAACATAAACTTAAATAGGATTAAGCATCTGTTTTCAACCACACATCAATCCATCAAATTATTGTTGCATGCGAAGCTTGACCGGTAGTCTTCTTCAGGAGTCAGCGTCTCCTTTTGTTTTGTTCCCCTCATGGCCTTCGCCCAAGCCTCTTTAGTCTTCTTTTTCCCCATTGGATGAGGCAAATCTTCAAACTTGTTCATGGTATCATTATCATCCCCGAGGTCATGGACGGGATTTCATTGCCGTCCAAGTTAACCTCATCAAAAGCAAATGACGTGTACACTCGGACTTCGATGTCTTTGACCCTTTTGACACCATTGGTAGCATTCATGTCATTTCTATTCGTTTTTCACGATGTGAAAAACATGCTTGTAGTATGAATGAACTTTTTGTTCAATTTCATATCTGCTTTGGCGCGGTTCATGACTAGGTCATAAGAGTAATCGCTATGGCTATTTTTTTGTCGATTGTAAATTCCAAAAATATGATCCGTGGGAATGGCCATATAATGCCAATGAGACTACAAGTTATCATTCGTTAGGTTATACTTGTTATTTTTTTCTTCACAAAAATATCAATGGATGCGCTCCTAATAGTTGGTGCTCTTTTGGTTTTTTCGACTATGGAAGAAGTTTACACATGAAGATAAGCTCGTGTAAGAGTTCTTCTTTTTCTACTGACCATTTATGAATAAAAACTTTCACCCTCGAATCGACAACTTTTTCCTTTATTTTTTTTTTTGCCTAGAAGACGGAGATGGTGTAGATATATCGGGCGATTGGGTGTCCGGGGCATTGAACCCGGACCCCGGTTGGACATCGGGGTTGAAACATGTTACACCCCAGATTTCCTATCCAAATCCATACACCGGTGGGCCCGGGTGGGGAGTATCGTGATGTTAGTTGATAACATCATAGGCAATTAAACACAACACAGCGGAAGTCTTGGAGTAAAATTACTATTACAAACCAAATGTTTGAAATAAAATAATATACAGGCTCGTAATAGAAGATCCACAGGCGGATCATGAAATGTACAAGAAAGAATATAAAAACAGACTTTAGGGCAGATCTAAGGATTTGCAAGATCCTATTAATCACTACCGAGCAGCTTCCGGCCTATTTCGTATTGTACCTGCAGTTTAGTCTTTGGACGATACGTCAGCTTTCGCTGATAAATACACCCGACTGACTCGTTTTGAAACATTTTAGAAATTAGATTTAAGGGCACATGGCACAAATCTTTTTAACTTGGGAAAGTTACTTTGTAAGCTTGTTAACAGATTCACATGTTTGTCCATACATACAGGGCCCAGTACAGAGACCGAGACATGATTAAATACACACCACCTAGAACTCACAAAGGAGTTATCCCCAACGTCTTGGTAATTTGCATTTGAGCGTCTGTCAGGTGTATGCCTACACCCCGCGCTAATGCCGTGGCCATTAACTAATGTAATGAGCCGATGATATCCAGTACACGGTAATTTATCCCCTGATGTTTAAGTTATTAAACAAAACTTATTAAAAAGAATATGCGGATTTACTAGCCACAATCCGGCATTCGATTGATCCCATTTCTGACCAAGCGGTAATAATTTACCGTATCCCAAGCCCGTATAGGGAAAATAAGTCAAGAGTATTTACCTGAGCTAGTCTTCTTTTAATTTCAATAACTCAGCCGTATTCAAAAGTACTAAGTCCAGATAGCATTTACCGGCAAGGCTCTAGTCTGGATTATGGCATAAGCTAACCAATTAATTACTAACGGTCTTTATTTTAGTCATAGACTAAGACCGAAAAGTGTACGGGATCAAGACGTATAACGCTTGATTAAACGATGATCGAATATAATGTAGTTTAAACCCAACAAGTACTTTGACTTGTATAAAATGGGTAAACAATTAACATTCTGGATTTTGAAATTTAAATGACAAGGTTAAACCCGTTTCGGTTAATTTTCCGTAAAATAGTTGCATATACTTAACCATACGCATATTAGCGATATCGGGTAACCGGATAAGTCATGGACAAGTTCTATATGCCATTATACTTTAAATTAGTTGTAATATCAGTAGGATATCAACTTATATGTCCGTTAAGGTTTTAAAATGAAGTTATACCTCATAAGGGCATTTCGGTAATTTCATACCGTATAAAAAGAACTTGAATATAATTAAATATTATAATTATAAGTATTCTGGAAAAATAATTTATTTATGATATAATATCAATAGGATATTAACTTTATGTGTAATTTATATTTTATGACCAAACTATGCACCGAAAAGGCATTTTGGTCATTTTACACATAGTATATAAATTATATGGGATTCTGAGTTTATAATATGTACCTACTGTAAATATGTTTAAAATAAGTTTTAAAATAAGTAGGTAACAAGTCTTGGTCAATTACTATTGTTTAAAACCATACTATGCGCCAAAACGACGCTTATGTCGTAAAATGACGATTATGCGATGTTTAACGAAAACTGATGTTAAGGTCAGATTAGAATGTCTTAGATATGTTATTTAATATAACATATCAGTAGGTAAAAGATTTATCTTGAAAGATTAAAACCAATTTATGAGCCACAAGGGCTTTATCGTCATTTATCGACATAATTCAAGGACCTGTTGGTAAACTCAGTTTATAATCTGATTTAACATCCCAAATAATCCTACTTATAATATTATATCAGTAGGAAACTTATTTTCAAGTTCATAATCATTAAAACCTTGTTTTATGCAAAAAGAGCATTTTAGTCAAAAATGACATAATTGCGGTACTTGCGCATAAACTCAGATTTTGATTATGATCATATAATATAACCTCATAGGCTTATGCTACATTATATTACAATCATAATGCAACTTTAGATCAGTAGCTAACTAATCTAAATCGGGTCAGAATCGAAAGTCAAAGCAGAAGTCAAACTTCGCGACTTTCGGTTGCGAACCGACCCTAGAACTGAAATTGACTAGCCGAACATGTTCTTACATGTTCTAATAATTATTACCAACTTGTTTAAGTGTCAAAACAGGTTTCATAACATATATAAGATCAATTTATGATTTTTCCGAAAAATGGCCTGTTTGACTTTTTAATATCATAACTTTGACCCGTCAATTGGTCTAGCAAACGTGATCTTCAGGAGGTGCCCTTTATAGGGACAAAGACCTACCTTATTACGATCACTTAGCCATGTTCTTTTTGAACAATGGCTGGACCATAATAGTCCTAAGCGAACATGGTCCAGGCGTGTTCAAAACGATCACTTAGCCATGTTCGTTTTGAACAATGGTATTAATTGAATAATACATCTATTTATCTTGTAGAGTTTGTACAGTTCTAGCGCGTTTTCGTTTCGATTTGTCAAGAATTTATCTACTTTTAATCCAAACACGTTTTGCAGGTCTTGGTTCGTGAAAACGGTTGGAAGGTTGGGGAAAGCGAGCGAAAATGGTGAAAAGAACCGAGCCGGGACGTGAATGGATCGAAAACGGAAAACGAAACGCAAAATCAAGGAATTCCACCCGGTCCTGGGGCGTGACCGGTACAAGCATCCTCTCTTGCGGCCCACGAGAGAGGGTAATTATCTTCCGGATGAAATACTCGGTCGCGAGGCGCGACCGGACTACCCAAACTCTCTCGCGGCCCGCGAGAGAGTACTCTATCGAGAAAGTTTTGAAATCAGAATTTGTTTTGGGATTAGTTTTGGTTATATTAGACTCATTATGATAGTAAAACACATCTTGGGCAATTGTGGACGATCTAGAGCAACTTTGGAGCTATTTTATGGAGGTTTGAAGCAACATAAGGCAGATCTAAGCTGCAAGAACGGTGTTGGTGATCACGGAAGTTAAAGGCAGGAGCTTTGCACGGTTTATCATACCATTCTCGTCTTTGATTTCTTGTTTTGGTCAATCATGCTTTCTTGTTATCAACTTGGTTTTATTCAGTTTTTAAACATGTTGTTAGGCTAGATTTTCTTTTGTTACCTAGGTTTTGGATTATGGAATTATGAAACTTTGATTTACTTTAATTTAGTTTATGGTTTGAATATTTAAATTGGTAAAGTTTGCAACTTTAATAATCTAGTTTAGGGTATTTGCATGATCTTGGTTGTTTGATGATTGTTTAGTTGTTTTACATAAACTTTGGTGAATGTCTTTCATGTAATAGGTTTATGTTACTTTTCGTATTCTTAGGAATTCGTGAAGTTATCGGTAAAATTGGCCAATAAAACCGAGGAAACAATTAGATTAACCATTAAATTAACTTTGTCATTATACCTAATTTGTTAATTGAGAAATTGCAATTAGTTGGCTGAATTAATTTGGTAAATTGTTAGGTTAGGGTTTTGAGAAATTCCCGAGTCTAATTTCCTTGTCATAACTGAATCAGTAAATCTAAACTAGAAAATTTAAGTTGGTCTAGGTTAATTATTGAGAAGTAATTAATAGTTAGGCACTTTACTATATTGAAAAGATAATTGAAAAAGAATCTTTAAAACTGGTAAACGAATAAAATGGCTAGGTTATTGTAGGTGTCTTACTGAGAAGGGTCGGGAGTCCTTTTTAATAAACCTAAACTTTGATATGTTAAGATCCCCGTAAAATATTTAACCAGACTAATTATTGTTAAATTGAGGGAATAGTATTCTAAAAATTCAACCTAGGTAACTAGTTTATCATCTCTTGTTAAAAGTTCTAAAAGTCTCTAGAAGTTTATAGTTTGGTCATTTATCTTTAGTAGTTTTATTTACATTGACAATTTAGAATTATTAATAACACCCCCCCTTTTTTAAATATACATAGTGTGTAATTGAGTCTAAAGTAGTAGTCGTAGCAATTAGAGGGTCCTGTGGGTTCGATAATCCGTACAATTGATCGGTTCACTTGCCAGTTAGTAGTTTAGGTTAATTTAGGAGTCTAGAATATAATTTGAGTCTAGAACTAGGATAATTTGTTTTAATTTAATTAACTACTTTTAGAACATCAGGAGGTATAATCTAAGTGTAGGATCATAATCCCAACTAAAAATAGTCGATGAATTTATAAGAATTAGATGTTGAGATTAGTATGTTTGTATGAATAAGTGGGTTTTGACTTTAGTACGAAAACCCCCAAGTGTTTGTGTAAATAATGAAGGTAGTGACATGAGTTGATTGAAATTGCAAGTTAATAGGAATTACGATGAGTAATCGAAACTTATTAGGTTGAGATTCTTGACTAGCAAAGGTTTAAAAGAACTAAAATGGCTAGCTAAAATATATGCACATAAGGTGCTTGAGGAAACACCTAAATGATTTGGCAACTTTATTTAATAAACGAAAAATGTTGATAGAAACATGAAATAGTGTATTTGGCAAATTTACATGCCTTAGTTATGAGCCTAGAGGTCCTAATGACATTTGGCTTGTAAACTTTAGGCAACGCAAGTGAAGTATCGAGAAGTCAAGCCAGTGCGGACACACGTTTGAAGGGAAAGCTTTAAGGTGCGTGGCTTATTGCTTCGTAAGAATTTAATTATGATATTGTAATGATATATGTTGGATAGTGAAGCGACCTTATACAAATTCGGCACATTCATAAGTGATGGATTTCACACGAATGAACCGAATGGGTAATGTCGACTAATGATTTTTTGGGTTGTGTTAAAAGTGATGGTTTTCACATAAACAACCAAACGGATCAAAACAGAGAAAAGATAATAAGTTTGGTTCGTTCCAAGTGATGGATTTCATATAAACAACCAAACGGGTCAAAATCAAGTCTTAACACTACCAGAATGTATGCGTGAATGACTACTTTGGTTTACACCCGGTCAATGGGTAAAATCGGAATATAAATGTAAACCACGTAACGAGAATGCGCACTATAAGTCAAGGGGCTCGGGGAAAGAGTCATAATTGATTAATAGTGAATTCGTGAAAAGAATTCGGAATAAGTAAGTTCAACGATCATAAGGTTGAACAGGTTGAATAAGTGTGAATGCGTACCAGATAACGGATGCGTAAAGCACAAGGAAGTTAACTCGGAGAATGGGATTACATTCATAAAAATAACGATCATGCAAAAAGGATGTGGTTTAATAAGTTCGTTTGCCCAAATGTGCAAACGGGTCAAAACAATTAAATTTAAAAATTTTGAATCGGTAGTATAAAACACATTGTTATGGATCTGGGTAGTGGATTTCTAGTTAAACATGTGGACAATTGTCTTACGATCAAATAGAAACAAGTTTGGTGTTAAACGGATGAGTGGTTAAAAAGATACGGAGGATTTCATATTAAAAACGGCAAAGTTTGAATTTCCTGCAGCAACCCACCGTAGGCTACGGTGGCCTACTGTAGCTTATGGTAGGCTGCTGCTGTTGGTAACAGAATACGCAGATCGTAAGCTACGGTGGCTAGCCATAGCTTATTGGCAGGGTCTGATCAATTTTTTTTGTTTTGTTTATTGGCCCATGTTTTTTATGTTGGTTATGTTATAATATGTTGTATGCATTATATAACTAAAGTTTTAATAAATTTTTGTAATGTAAGTGAACGATATAATGTCATGGATGATTGATCAAGTTTATCAAAGAATCGAACACTACCGAATATCAAGCTTCCGCTTTTGTTTAGTTTGTTTAGGAACCGAATAATGTTAATATGTTTAAAATGTTTTAAATACTTATAACTTTAATCAAACCTGTATTTTGAATGTAAGTTTGATTTGCATTACTTTAAATGAATGCAAAAATCTTGTATAAATTCCAATTAAGTAAGTTTGGGTCTTACAGTGCAGTTGTGGATGAATGGCATCGGGTTGACTCATGAACCGAATTGTTGGATCTGGGAAGATAGGAAACCGAGTTTAGTAGGAAACCTATAGCTATGGAAGAGTTCGATATTGGTAGATTGGTTCGGGTTTAAACCGGAGCCTAACATTTCTTGAAAACTTCTTTGGTCCTCTATAGAAGAAGTCGTGATGAGAGTGAAAGGTTAATGTCAGAGATTTGTGTAAAAATGGAAGATTGGTTAAGAGTGTAAGTTTGAGAGTGAAAGTTTGAATATCTGAATATTTGAGGTTGGTCTGAATTTGATGAAGGTTTAAATTAAAGTTGAAGTAGATTGATATTTTTTAAATCTATTATTATTATTTAAAATCAGGCGTTGTTTGAGTGTTTTCTTGAAAAAGAATTTTTTTAATTAAACTGAGACTGTTTGAAGGGGGGCGGGTCCTACCACCAAACAGACGGGTTCGGTGGACCAAACTAGACCATCCCACCTCACTCTCTCAATCGCTCGCCGTCCGGAATTGTGTCATCCAAAAAGTGGATGCGAAGGAACGGTTGAAGATGTTGTAAATATTAGAAGCTGTTAGAAAAAAAAACAAAAACATATTCTAAATAAAGTTACAAATATATATTTTTTAACGTATGAGTGTACGAGATGAAATTACGCATGTTATAAAACTCAAAATCCTAATTACGCATGTTGGAAAAAGTATAATCACGTGTGGGGTTACGGTTCTTCAACATGCGTGATTATTTGTTTTTCAACATGCGTGATTAGGGTTTTGAGTTTTATAACATACGTAATTTCATCTTTTACGCTCGTACAACTTCCCTTTAAATTAATTGACAGAAGGGTATTTGCGTCTTTTGTAAATTGCATTTATTAAACAATATAATCAAAATTTCTAAAATCTTGCTAGTTTTCGTATATACAAGATACACAGTTGTTAGTGTATACACATGTGTGTACAGTCTTGATAGTATTAGTTTATACAACACAGATGTTAGTTTATACACATGTGTATGGTCTCACTGACTATCAATTTATACAAGATACACAACTGTTAGTTTATACACATATGTACTTGAATAATGCACATGTGTATAAATCTGGTTTATACTGACCTATGGAAACAAGATGTAATTATATACAAGTGTATAAGTCTTGTATATACTGACCTGTGTACACATATGTAAAAAATATGATTTAATTAGGTTTAATATTTAATTTTAAAAAGAACATAAGAGTTTATTTAAAAAATAAACATTAGTCCTTTAATCTCTTATAATTAAAATAATAGAGAAATAATTAAAAATGAGAGAGAGAGAGTTAAGAGTTGAGAAAATTAAAGGATTTTAATTAAAAGTACTTGACTAATATCAATCTTACCCTTTTAATCTAAAAATGATCAAGGCCAAGATTAGTTCACTCAGTTCACTCTCAAGAAGTTGTTCACAAATGATCCTAATCCAATGTGTGTGTGTGTGTGTGTGTGTGTGTGTGTGTGTGTGTGTGTGTGTGTGTGTGTGTATATATATATATATAGGGGAAGGTTGTACGATATTAAATCACGCATGTCATAAAAATCAAAACCTAATCACGCGTGTACCAAAATCAGATTTACACATGAGGTAAACCGTAATCACGCATGTTATAAAAATAACTACGCACGTTATAATTTGCTATCGTACATAAGAAATATTGTATTTTATACTTTCAAACCCTAATCACGCATGTTATAAAAATAATTACACACGTTATAATTTTATATCGTACAATAAGAAATATTGTCTTTTACACTTTCAATATATATATATATATATATATATATATATATATATATATATGGGAAGGTTCATTTGAGAAGAAATTTAATGTGAGAAGAAAAAGAAGAATGGCATAATGGTAAAACATTAAAAAGTTTATAACTCCTCTCATTAATTATGTTATCTCTCATTCATAAAACAAAAACATTTTATTCTACACATTTCAAAATTTATCCTACATATGTCTTAAATTTACCGGAATTTACCCTACATACATGTAAATTTACTCTACACATTTCAAAATTTATCCTACACATACTAAAATTTATCCTACACATGTCGAAAATTGTCATATATAAATTATTTTATCTTGAAAGAGTATATTAAAAAAATGAGTTAGAAGTTTAATTAATTAGCTAATTAATGACAATTATAGATTTACCTATATGCCCTTTTTCATAACATTAAATACACACATTAAATGAAGTAAATAAAGAATTTCTATTGGTTTAAAAGTTATTCTTTTTATTCTTACAAAATTTTTCTTCTCATTTGAACTCTTCAAAATACACACACATATATATATATATATATATATAATTTTTATTTAGAAAAAGATAGCGTCAACCAGTGTTAAGCCAGTTTTAAAAACATAATAACTTTTGCCTTGTTTTTTTAATATTATTAAAAAAAAATACGTAACACGTCGTAGAAAGTGGGGCTCATGGACATTGCTCTTTTTTGAAATATCGTTGGTCAATTGATGAAAATATTAAAGGGGTTGTTTTCTCATTGATAAGAACAATGAATGCAAATAAGTAGTAATTACGTAGTTAATGTGTGTCCTCTCTTTAATACTTGATATTTATAAGTTGGTATCTTGTGAACAAGGCTATCCAAATGTTTTTAAAGCATCAAGTAAACAAAAAAGTGAAGGCCCTTTTAAGATTTTTTTTTAATCTAAATGATTCAGTTAGTCTACACTTGTACGAAAGAATCGAAGATAATAGATGGAAACACAAAGAATCACGAAACCAGTCAATCTAGGGTTTCATCTATTCGGATATCAGTTTATTCGGTTTTAAATAATTTTGGTCTAACTAAAAACCGAACCCACCGAAATAAAGTTCATCTGACCAAAGCGAATTCAACCGACCAAACCGCTTTCTTTGGTTCGGTTATTCGATTCATCCGGTCATTATTCGATTTGCTTATCCGAAGAAGCAAAATTTGTGAAACTAATAACCGAACCGAAAACCGAATTCGCAATTTCAAAATTCAAATATGGTTGGTTACCGAACCAAAAACCAAATTCACAATTCGGTTTGGATTTTTCTTTGGTTATGAATACCCTTGGATTTTTTTTCCGCACTCCTATGTGTAAATTCTCCATGATCAAATGCTAGATAAATAAAAAATGTTGCAAGAAATTGTTGCCATGCTGAGTGATAAAATATGTTGAATATGGATCATGAACCTACTAGCAAAGCAAGACAAAGAAAATGAATAATAATGATATACGAGTAATACATGTTTTTTTATATGAAACATTGCAACCCACAAACCTTCTAGTTGAACTTGTAAATAAGGAGAAAACATACAAATATTCACATGGAAGCACATCTAATAAGTAGAAGACTACATCTTGACATTATTAACGCTACAACATTTGGGTTGTAAGGAGATAACATCAATTTCACATTATTAGTTAAGAAAATTGAGATGATTGCATAAGGTGAACTAGCTTTATTTGATTATAACTGTGTCGACCAGGTACAACTTTCAGTGTACAATTTAAAAAAAAAAATGTGTAACCTTTATTCTCATATGACATATTTAATCATAGTCACTTCCTTTTGGTGTATGAATTGCATGTTGGTGATGACGTGATGTAAGAGTTATCGGTATCATTTTATTATAACTGGATTTATTAAGGCGAAAATCTAATTTATAATATATATCGATACAAGTTAGGAGGTGTGAGACATATGCCTGTTCAAGACTACTATTACTTGGGGCACCAACAAACCTCAGGGTTCAAGGGGATCATGCACTCATGCCCCATGCGAGGGTCTAAGAAAGTTGCTTTGATTTGCAGGGTTGATGGTAAGTTGCATAAAAACTAATTATCGGTGGTAAAAGATCATCGGTAATAAGTTACTACTGAACGGCAACAACTTGGTCATTAGTGGTAACTGGGATGTCAGTGGTAAGTTACCACTGATCTGTACTAACTAGAAACTAGGATCAATTGTAAATTGACCCTCCCGACCAAGTTTTCAATATCAATACGAGTGTCCAATATCATCACTTACAATCTGACTCCGCAAATTGCCATTAGTTGAATAGTTGAAATGAATGTAAAAAATCTCTATTGTGACCCCAGTTAAAAAATTATGTTTCCGTCACTACCAATATCACCTAACAATTTTATATTTAAAAGTTTTTTGTTAGACATCCAGAAGATTTCAGCTGATTCCCTTTAAGAACTGCTAACATATATGGCATGATAAGTAGAGAGTGATGTTTACCACTTATAGCTTGCACATGTTATGCTCAGCCATCTGGGTCATTCTGTTTTGATGTTTCCCATTTGTCTCTTCAAATGAAAAAAAAAAAAAGACAAAGGAATTACATTCAACAAGACAAAAATGTTGAAAGCATAATGTCAAAGTGGGAGGGTACTAATTTATTATCATTCTTTGCCTGCATAACAAGATATAATTCACAGGGGTTCCAAAAACTGATGGTCACTGTCGGGTATTGGCGATCTGTAACCAATCAGTTCGGTTATGGTTGTTTTCATTTTTCATTTAGTGACAGTTAAGCGCTTCAGTTACAGTCTGGTTAACCGACTACTGGGTCTACATTTGCGGCCGAATCTTAAATAAATACATATTTGGGCTTGAACAAGAATATGGATTCACCCATTGTCCAACTTACAAAAAAAATGTTCTCTCCTGATTTTGATATATATTCAGATTGGAATTCCCATATCATACTACATTTTTCAAAAATAAAAGAAACTATACATCCGAGGTTCGTAGTGGTTGCATATGATTCGACGGTTAACTCGATTTGTTGAACAATGATAGCCGGTATGTTAGTACTTGCTAGAATATATTAGGATTAGTTGTCACTAGAGCTAGGCCCGTTAGCTTAGCCCATGAGAATTAGAGTTTCTGTTTTTGTCTAGTTATACTATTGGTAGATTGTAACATACTATCAAACTCAGTACATATCTCTTATACCTTCACTTCACAGAGCTAGGCCCATTAGTTTAGCCCATTAGCTTAGACCGTTAGGATTACGTTTTTATTTCGACTATGTTGGCTTTGGTATAATGTAAACTAAGTTGATTACTAAACACATCCAACTAGAATAACTAAACATGGAATAAAAACGGATGGGTTGGGTAACGGGCCAAAGCCCAAAACGGGCTCAGGTCAAAACAGGCCCTAGCTAATAAAAAAGTATCAATGTGGTTCGGATCAAAACAGGTCATCTGTTATTATTTGTTTTTATGTCACTAGTGGGGAGTGGCAATGGGTACTTGGGTGGTGTTAACCCATTTGGATCCGTTTGAAGTTAGCACGTTTCACAAGAACAACTTATTTTGACACATTGTATAATATAAATGCACCACAAATCGTCCGATTTAGCAACCCAGGCCCATTTCTTGAAGCATAGGTTATGATTGCCACATGTACAGCTAACATACAAGACATGATACAACAAAAACAGAGAATACAAACCAAAAAACTGGAATTCTGCTATGCCCGTTACAAGTTATAACAAAAGGATCAAATGCTGTGGTTTTGATCATAGTGTAAGTGCTAGATCAATACATACTTACAGTAAATCTCTAACTTGAGGATATATAGACACAAACACGCATACATATATACACACATACAGATGATATTATGATAAAACAAATGTATTTTAACTACGACGATGATCTGAGAAGAAATATACTGAGTTCTTGCTCAGAACTACGATTATTAGAAGATGGTGGTCCATCATGATCAGGGTTTATCATGTGATATGACTCTGAGTTTGTTGAGCCTATGATTCGCCGAAAACTGGCTCGTAAGTACATGATACCGTCGGTTCCATGACCATTTTCTGATGGCAAAACCCCTGCTCCTGCAGAAACAGATTTCATACGGGTAAGGGTAGCCGAGTCAGCAGCCGTCATCTTACGTCTAGTCGCATAACCAACTTTCCGACCATCACAGTACATAGACCAGACAGGTACTTCAAATATCCCACCACCACCGTTTATGCGTGGCTTCTGGTGGTGAGCACTGGCCTCCTCCACTAGAGCAATACGGAGGAGACCATGCTGCATCTCTTTGGCTAAATAAGATGTGGGGACAGCGAATTCCAAAAGTAGAAGAGGGTGTGATGATGATGATAAGGTGGTGGTGGTGGTTGTTCTTCGTGATGGTGTACGTCGATGGTGGTTGTCGTCCTGCAGGCAGAAACTGACTCGCCCGTTTCTTTGCCCGAAGAATGTACCTTTTACAGTGGTGGTGGAGGATGGTAACTGACGATTCTACAAGATTAAATGATGTTGAAAGAATTAATACAAAAAAGAAAATGATGTTGGTGAATTGTATATACTGAAAACTAGAACTCTTTATATATGGTTTACAATGAAAACGATAATGATAAAGCTAACCAGCTAAAGATAATGATAAAAACATTAATAACTATCCTAATATTCATATAGAATAATAACGTAACAAAAAAAAGTTAAAGAAATATGATAATTAGATGATAATGATAACTAGGATGGATGATAAACTCGGTTAACAAAATGTTCATCAGTTTTTATAATCCTTTTAACAAGAGATCTTGGATTTGCAGATGGTTATATGCTTACAGTGGATGGGGATGATGATGGTGAATCTGTATCGCTTGAGTAAGCCGAGGAGGAAGAAGAAGAATGTTGAGAAAATTTAGCGGGCTGAGGTTCAAAACCAGCAGCACAACAAGCCGGGACAATGCAGTCAAGCATGGAGCGTAGAGAGCGCCGCAGTCCAACCTCCCTGCTGCCACAGTCAACGTTGGTTGCGGTGGTAATCATATGCATTCCCATAGGTCCTCTTTCACTTCTCAAATCTATCATTGTCCTCATTTTTATTTGTGATGTGTAGATGGTAACTAAAGAAGTCAATATATATATTTCAAGTATTTAGGGGTTAAAAGTATTTAAATTTTTTTTCTGGCTTTTTGGGCAGAAGAAAAGTGTAGGAATGTTGGGTGGAGAGTAATCAAGACCAACCAAGCATGCACATAGTGATGAGTGTATGAGGGTACTTTTAGGAAAAGCAATAACAAAGATCAATGATTTGTCTATTGGAGCCCCACCCACCCGTCAAAAATAACTCGAGGGGTTTGGTCGGTTTAAGATCTAAACAGTTACGTTTTCGTGGTTTACTGATTTTGGTTAAGCTTAAAACTTGAAACCGGTCATTTAACCTCTATTGTGTGTGTGTTTCTTCTCATGTTTGGAACATGGAGCATGCATATGTATTATAATAATAATAATAATACATAGGCTTTATCGTTTTAAAATGAAACTAATGATCTAATATTTCTGGTTAAAACAGTGAAAACCAGTCGCTTTGGTTTATTGTTTTCAAAAAGCATAGTTTAGAAAATATATTTTTTTAAACCAGCTGAACCGAACTATGAACAAGATTAAGCTGGTAGGAAAGAAGGATATTAATGCATCCCACTACCTATTTTCTGCCTGTTCTAATTCATATACATCTATATGCAAGATTCAAGTGATTAAATATATGATTGTGCTTTTGAAACACACCATTAGCAATTGGTGTTTAGTGGGCCCTTGCACCACTATGACACATAAATCTGAGTGTTCGATGATTAATTTGCTTTATCTTCAAGTGTCACCAAGTTAAGTGTATACTAATGTATGATTTTTATGTATTAAAGACTAAATCACAAGATAATCATGCATTCTCATGTTTTTGGCATTTGTCTCTGGCTATAAGATATTACTGGGTTTATTTGTAGTGTTATAACATGCTTGATTTCTATATAATGTTCTTTTCGTGTTAAAATAACGATCTTTTTATATAAACTTAGGAATTATTTTTTATGTGGGTGAAACATGCTATAAAGTTACAAATAACTATAAAAGTTTGTAATCTCTCTTGGTTATGGAAAAATGCTAAAATATTTGGTTATGGACTAATAGTAAAATATATATGCATCACATTGATAGAGGCGAGAATCTAAGCTACGGTACGGTTGTTGCTATGTAACCTGGAGGTCATAAGTTTAAATCCTGGAAAAAAAAAACATTGCAAGTTAAGGATTACACATCAGGCCTGCGTGGCCCGACAAGGCGACACCCCGTACCCATGCATGCAACTACTTCGTGCACCGGGTTAGCCTTTATGTATCACATAGATAACATATGGTAGTTATTAAATTTGAATGAGTTTGTGTTGTAACAATCATGAAAAGAGTGATTTGGGGTTTGTTTAGGGAAATCAATGTAGTAATTGATATGCAATTATGGGGTGTCATTAGTAGTGAAACTAGAGGCATTTGGTTTGTGTTTGATGTTTTTTTTTTCCTAAAAGGCTTTTGTTTCAAAGAAGGTAATGTGATGTGTTATTTCAAAATTTGTGGATGCCTACTTTTGTCACAAAACATATGTGACATCTATCTTTTGTCATAAAGATCTCTTAGATAATCTTGTCATTAGAAGTGGCATCTATCTTTTATATAAATTATTGGTGACATCATTAACAAATCAAGTCCTACTAAATCGCGAAGTTTATCATTCTCGAACTAAAAACATGCGTAAGTTAAACAATTTTTGAATTAAATGAAAACTGAAAATGGATGGAGTTGACTTCTATTTCATTACAAATATGCCAGGGCCGTTCCCGAGAATTCTCGAAAATCCAAAAGCCTAGAGTAGTAAATAACGCTCCCTAAAGTATATTTAAAAAATATAAATAGAAAATCTTAAAATATATGCTAAATATTATATTTATATATATATATATATACACACACGTATCAGAAGAAAAAAAGAAACTTTAAATCCTGAATGGTCGCCTACCTTACTGTTCCTCCAACCCTGAGTGGTCATCCACCCTTTCGTTCCGCCAATGGGGGTAAGCTAAATAATATGACTTTTGTAGCTTATTTAATACATTGATGAAAAATATATAACATTAAATTCAACAAAATATCACCTTGTTATGTTTTGACAATTATGTTTGTAAAAGTAAAACATTATGAGATCACTAATCTTTGTTATGCATGTAACGTATGTGAAATGCATTTTTTTATAGCTAATCTTATTTATTTTCATTGGCCATCTATGAATATTGTATTATCCTAAACTGAAATGCAATAAACAAATTAATACAAAATAATTTAGAAGCATATACATACAAGTATCATAAACATAACCAATAATACAGTCTCATAAAATAACAAAAATATAAGTTCATCAAAAAATCTTATAAAGTTATACAAAATTATCGTTTTTCTAAAGATAAATACAAGGAGAGGTTGTGACACGTAGTCACATTAGAGTTGTCATCTTTAAAATCCACAACTTTTTTATGAAAGAAGACAAGTGATAACATTTGAACAACTATTTTCTGTTTGATATGCCGTAATAAAACTAACAAGGTAATGGAATTGATTATTATCATTTTATGTGTAGTTTGGTTGTTATATGAGAATAAAATAATCATTACATTGTATTGTTTGATAGGAAATAAAGATAAGGGAACAAAATTGATGGTGAGTGACGGTGGTCGGTGGTGGTTGGTGATGGTGGGTAGTGATAGTGGCATAGTAGTGGTGGTTGGCAACGGAGATGGGTGGCGATGGTGACGGTGGTGGCGGGTGAAGGCGAAGGCAGAGGCGGTTGGTGGTAGTGGTGGTGGGCTATGAAATTAATATCGGTGAGATATCGATCATCTAGTAAAATATCAGTGTCAAATATCGGTCAGGATATCGATACCGATATTCTCAGTGATATTGACCGATATAACCAATCGATATATCACAGAATTATTAGTGTTAAATTGCATATATATATATAGGGTATGAGTTGGTTACAAAGTCAACTTTTTCTACAAAGTGTACGAAGCCATATCCTTGTGACATGTGACAATTAATTATTTTAATCAAAAGGGTATGATTGTAATTTGATAATTATTTTAATTATGGAATATATTATATCCTAAATTAACTAATGAGAATTTTAAGAAAACGGAATATCTCTTTGATTTCAAATATAATGGTTATCAATATTATAATACGATCGCTACAACATATTCACATTCAATTCGTATTTCATCCAAATCGTCACATTGTATTTTATCACTAAAACACACTACTATGAACACATCCACTTAATGTTTTAGCAGTTAGTAACTGGTTCATCACGTTGTGTTTTAGGAGTCATTAACTTTAACTATTGTGTTTTATCATAAACAAATTTTCGACGTTGTGTTTTAGCAATTAATCAATAGTTCATCACATTGTGTTTTATGATTAAAACACACTACATGAATAAACATCTTTGATCTCTAAAAAAAGAAGAAATAATGAAACCCTGGATTTGATTTATCGTTATTTTTGGTATGATTAGGTGTTTTCAGAGATGGAGATTGGAAAGAGAGAGAGAGAGAGAAAAAATCGCGATAATTATGAAGGTGGTTTTATGATTGATAGTTATTTTCATATTTAAAACAAGTTAAATGACACATTTACCACTAATCAATTAAATTAGTCTATTTTTAAGACACGCATATTACCAAAATGCCATCAAAATGATCTCAACCATCAAACACACTCATCCATTGGTCAAGATCACTTCCTACACTTTGTAGGAAAAAAACACACTTTGTCGAGGAACCTCACCCTATAATATATATATATATAGGTAGAGGTAGAGGTTCATGTGAGAAAATTTAAAAGTGTTAGAAGGATAAGAAAGATTATGGAGGTGACATGTGTCCCTTTTTATTTTGGTAGTTTAAGGGTATAAGTGTAATTTAACTAATAAAATCTAATTTTGAAATGAATATATGCAACCGATTTTTGGCAGTTATTGTAGGGATTTTCGAATTTGAAATAACACACTAACTCATAAAAACACCACACTATGTATATTGAAGGCATACATCTTATAAAGAACAGAAATATAACTCATAAAAACACCCTAACTCATAAAAACACCACACCATGTATATTGAAGGCATACATCTTATAAAGAACAGAAATATAACAAAAATAACATCATAACTCATAAAAACACCACAGCAGTTATATTGAAGGCACACATCTTACAAAGAATAACCTAACATTGAATATAACAGAAATACACCCTAATATAACACTAGTCAACACTTTAATCAGAATCAAAACAGAAATAACACCCTAAATATATAAAAACAGAAATAACTCTACATAAGTATATCAATATGGTACTCATATTAAAGATAAAAAAACACTCGTTATTATGGTGTAATTTTTTTTAAAAAAGAGTTACGTATAAAAAGTTATTGATGTTTAAAAAAGAAGGGGGGAACTTTGCATGTGTATTAATGTTAGTTTCTTAATTTAAAAATATGAAATTTACCTTTATACGCTTAATCTAGAAATTAGTTAGTTTAATAGTCAACATTATTTACAGAATTGCTACTATGATCTCAACCGTTAGATTAAATATCTAATAGTTTAGATTCTTTCTTATCCTTCTCACACTTTTAAATTTTCTCACAATAACCTCACCCTATATATATATATACACATATACATACACACACACACACATATATATTGTGCATTATATTAAAATTACCAATATCTCACCGAGATAACCGATATCGATATTTTACCGCATTAACTGTATAGATGGCGGGTGACGGTGGGGGCGGAGGTGGGTGATGGCGGCGGTGGTGGGTGGCGTGGGCAGAGGCAAGTGGCGGATCAAGAAATTTTTTTGACGAGGGGTACAAGTTGATCGGGTTGCAAGAAAGTGGGTCAAAATAAAATGGGTCAAAATGGATCGGATAAAACCACTAAATTCATATCCACTTATTGATATTGTAATACATAAAAACTTTGAGGCTCGATAGTTTGATTAAAAAATTTACTACAAAGTCATCAAATAGAAATTTATCACTCTTGCTCCTTTGCTAGTTGCCGCAAAAGACAAAACAATTAAAATGAGAAAAAAAATAATGGATAAAATAGTAGATTTTAGGTGGGCTTTTATGACAACAATTGGGCTTGTATACGTAAAAATCCTAGGGCCTAATCATCTTCTTCCCTCTGTTTCCTGATCTTCCGCTTATGTTGCCACCAATGAATGCCGACTGGTAAATTAATCTTGATGAACACTTTCTCTAACCCTTCTCTTTTTAAACTACTCTAGCTATAAATATGGAGGGTCAAAACTTCCAAAAGAACTCACGATGTCAAATACCTTGCTAAAAGGGTACCGTCGGCCGGAGTTTGGACGGTGGGCCTGTGTCCACCCTACTTACAAAGTAAATCCACTGGCGGAGGCGGAGGTGGGTGGCGGGGATGGTGGTAGCGGTGATAGTGGTATCGGTGGTGGGTAACAGTGGGTGGCGGTGGCAACGATTGTTTTGGTGGTGGTGGTTATGGTTTTGTTAATGAAAGGTGAAAGAGTGAATAGAACGTAATAAAAACAGGAGGATGAATGAAATAATTTTGAGGGAATATAATGCGTTATGTGATGGGCTATTTCATTCAATCGACTAACCAAACACTATTTTTTTCTATTCTCTCAGAACGCTTCATTCCATTCCACCTGTTATTACCACGTAACAAACAATATCTAACTTAATTAATAAACCCCTACTCGGAGACTTTTTTTTCCAGCAAAATTAACCATATTTGGGGAATTTTTCTTTAATTCTTTATGTATGATTGCTTTTTTTGTATAGTAAGTTGATAAGGACGTGGGTCAAAAGAGGAAAGAGGTTGTCGCAAAAGGTTTTTGTTTTTATTATATACTTTTGTAAAAGATAAAAACAAAGAAAAAAGAAGCAAACTAAGACAAAAGATGTAATTGTGAAATATATCATCATAGAGTTTGTGATATATTAATCGTAGTTTATCTTATATTATAGTTTATGATATGATATATTTCCTTGTTTTATTATAACTTATCGATGAGCAGTTTGTTAGCATTTATCATTTTATATTATCTTAGAGTATACCTGATCAATTATATTATAATAAACTCAAACATTCAACATATATGACATTTTCTGTAACTTTATCTTTTTTTATTCATTCTTGCAAATTATATCACTCAAAAATTATAAATAACCATGGTCACAACTTAAAAGACGATTCAAACTTTTTTTTGTGCCAAACTATCATCTATTTTCTATATTTTCTATGTTAGTTTTGATTCAATTAAATTGAATTCATTTAAATGGTAATGGCAACGAAAGCTTCTCATTAAACAAAACGCTATCATAGCAAGATGCTAACATAGGCCATACAAACATAAAAAAACACAAAGAAAATTACAAAAACTGCTCCTCTACTCTAAGACTATCTCCAATGCAAACGGCCCCCTTAGCTGCCTAATCAGCTGTCACATCATATACTTAAAAATCCTTACAAATCCTTAAAAACCACCAATTTCATCTCCAACCATACAAACATCCTTACATATCCTTACATTTTCCACATCATCACCCATTTTTATTTTAGTTTACCCATTTTTTCTTTAAGTTCACTTACTTAAATTATTAAAATATATTAAATTATTTTAATTACTCAACAACCAATAAAACCAACTCTTGCATTCAGACAAACCAAACAAATCTTTAAAAAAACATAGAAATTGCATACATAAAAACATTGTAATAAAAACTAATGAAATAAAAAAACTAAATAAAAGAATAGAAATAACACAAGAACCTAGAATTCAATTAATTAAAAGCTTTAAGTTGGTGGAGTTATTTAATTCATATCTCAATTAACATCTAGCACACTAATAATAAAATATAAATTAATGTTGAATAAGAATATTAGATTACATTTTATGCACAGTAACCCATGCAAACATAAGCCCTTGCAGAAGGATTTTTAGTTTGGATATCCTCAATTCAAAGAACCTTCAATGCATCCGAAATGTTGGACAAAATCCACCTCATTACGGGCTTCTTTACGAATCTACCGTTGGAGTTATTCTAAAGCTTCTCTTCTTTCTTCTACAACATATCTTTCCATCTATTTTTCACATAATCAAAAGCTCTCTCTTTTACTTCTTTAAACATTTTGTAGGTAGATACATAGGCGAAGCTTTTAAGAGGCGAGAGGGGGTGACCGATCTTTCCGAACTTTTGGCTCAGTAGTGGATAGTATGTAGTTTTTGTATAGAAATTTTTAGATATATACATTTTCGACCCCTGATTTTATAGAAAATTTTAGTTCGGGTGACTTCCACCCCCAATCAAAAATCTCAAAATTCGCCAGATATAATTCTACTCCCAAACACTTTCCCATTTCTCTTTTAAAATACAATTTATTGTGGAAAGTTGATAAATTAATAATGATAACATCTTTAATACATCCATTTTTGAACGTGTTTCATCAGATTTCCACCCGTATCTCAAATGCGTCCATTAATTTCTTCTCTAATGATACATTCATTTTTTAAACATCTTTTAAAGAAAATTACAATAATAATATATATGTGTGCGATGTTTGATTAAATATATCCATTATAATTATTATGATTATAATAGATCAAAATAACAATAACAATAATATACCTTATTAATGGGCTACAAACAAACCGAACAAACACGAACAAGTCCTTGTTCGTGTTCGTTTGTTAATAAATATATGTGTTCACGAACTGTTCATGAACGCTTACCAAACAAGATTTTATGTTCGTGTTTGTTTGTTAAGGAAATGAACTTGTTCGTGTTTGTTTATTAATTTAAGACAACGAAGGAAACGAACAATGATTAACGCAAATGAGCAAAAACTAATGTTCATGAACACAAATGGTAACAAACGAACACAAACAAACGTTCATGAACAAAATATATAATACATTGACACTTATTAAATAATTTATTTCTCGGAATTTTGAAGTATTTGAATAAAATATAAAAGCCAAAAACACTAATGAACTATCGAACACAAACAACCACGCTACCGAACGTTCACGGACATAAATGAACGAACACGTCCTTCGTTCATGTTTGTTTATTTAACTAAACGAATGAAATTTCTTGTTTGTATTCGTTTGTTTAATAAACAAACTTCCCGCCAAACGGACCATGAACTGTTCACCGAACGTTTGGTTCGTTTGCAACTCTACTTATTAATATTAGTTGGTAATTGTTGATAGATCATATTATCCTTAATAACTAATAAAGGTTTTCTCTATGTATATGCAAAGAGATAATTAGAGAGGGTTGAAACTTAGACATTAATTATAACGTCATAATTTCGATCTCCTCTCTCTCTCCCTTATTCACGAGTTCTTCATCTCTTGAACTCTTAAATCTCATCAATCATAAACATCCTAAAGGAGAACCAGATCAAAAAGCTAACTATCATGTCGAACTCCATGGCTACATTCGTTTTTGGATTATCTGTTGGTCTGAATGCTATAACAGGTACACAATTACATGTTTTCCATCAGACTATATGTTGCTCAAATCAGTTATGTTAGTTTTCCCTAAATGTGGAATTAAAACTGGAAAACAAAAGATTTGTTAAAAAACGTTTTTTTAAACATGATGTTCCCGTTTTTTAGCATTAAATCTGGAAAAAGATTGAATTTTAATCGGGTTGCATTTTATAAAAATCTAAATTAATGTTAAAATTGAAATCTACACATGGAATACGTTTAAAATTTCGATTCCAGATGAAAATTTTACAAAATTCTTTGAAGGTGTTTTTCATGTTCATCATAAAATCCGAAGAATTATTAATGTTTTGGATGAATCGATGAAATAGATTGTGTTTTTTCCCTGCCTTGGTTGATTTTTATCCATAAAATTTTCGAAATTGTGATATGGTCTATCAATAAAAAGATTTAGAAGTCTTGGATAATCATTATCAAATCATATAGGAAACACGATAATCTCTGAAATTTCAAAATAATCCATACTTATCACAAGTTCAAATAATAGTTAATTCGGTATTTTCAAAAATTAACTCACACTAAATACGGTTTCACGAGATCATATTTTTTTAGAAAACTCACTTTTGTAGAGAATTCAACATAATTGGAGAACTCATAAAAACTCGAGATCTCATAGAAAAGCTAGAGAACTCATAAAAACTTGAGAACTCGAAAAGCTAGAGATCTCGAAACCTAGTGGACTCGAAAACCTGGATAACTCGAAAAATCAGAGAACTCGGAAAAACTATAGAGCCCATAATTTCTAGAGAACTCGTATTTTCTAAATAACTCATAATTTCTAGAGAACTCATAATTTGAAGAACTTGTAATAGAGAAGTTATAGATATAGAGAACTCATTTAACTCGAAAACTAAAACAATCGAGAACACTAAATTTTGAGAACTAACCTTTTTCATGAACTAACTATTTCGTAAACCCAAATTTCTACAAACTATATCGAGAACTTCAACTAATTAACTTAAATGGTTTTGTAAATACTTATATAAATTAAATTTTTACAAAACAATAGCTTAACTTGAATAAGCTCTTGTGTTTCGCTTTTATCAAAAGGTGATGTGCAACATCTATTTTATTGTTCAAATATAATTAAAAGCTATGTTATTTTTGACTTATATACAAGAATTGTAGGTCCCGACTGTCGATGGCTGATATGAAGATCGACAGTCTTGTATAAGGATCCACAATCATGTTTGAAGGTTATATGTCGATAGTCCTTGCATTGGCTTCACATCAATAACCACTTGTTGTAGATGATGAAACAGATCGATAGGTGTCCATGCATTGTTTTCAAGTTCATGATGAAGTCATTATCTCATCATTCTTCCAACCATGAATGCATGTTGTTATCGGGTATTGGTTACATTTATATCTCGTTCTCCGAGTCACACAACTGAGGAAAGTCGTCATTGTCAGATGCGAACCGAACATCATTAGTGACATGCACAAAAAGTGCATCAACAAGAATGTCTTGCTTCTACCCAAAGATGATGTGCTACATTCATGTCTAGAATAACTAACCCGTGCCTAATTAAGATAATTGTCTCATTTCTTGTCACACCCCGACCCGCAGCGGAAATAAAAGTCGGGGCATAATTGGGTTATCACCAAAGCTCATGACATTTACTACTAAGTTTCATATTTATTAAATTGAAATTAAAACTTCAAATATTCAAACACAATGAGTCATACAAGCACAAATAAAACCAAAACATTGTTCAGGACATAATAGTTTGTTAAATCTTTTAAGGCTATTCCTATGTGTTTCTTTCATCAGCTTGTTCACCTGTATCATGCGTAAAACAAAATATTTGGGTCAACAAAAGTTGGCGAGTGAATCTAAGTAAAATATTTAAACATTTGTTATATTAGTTGTTTAGATAAAGAAAATTTGTGCATGAATCATAAGTGAGCATAAGTATATATATAAACCATCACAAACCAAATAATATCCACAATGAACACATGACATGATGAATGATGAATCTTGAGATCAAGGCTCAATCAAACGGAGCCGATCTAATGAAGCACCTGATGCTCAACTCGTATCCCACGAGGAACTGATGGGCCTAATGAATGATTGCATTGAAATGATAAAATAAACCCACACATAACCACACAAACAAATATACACCTTTGATCACAAAATGATATTAGCACAAGTGTTTAAATAATTGAAACATGTACGACACATAATACACCCCAAAACATGATTAAAAGGGGGAATTTGTAGAGATTCACTCACAGTGGGTGCGTTTTCCTGATTGGCGAAAGATGCGCACAAATTGAGGATTTGAGCGACGAACGAATACTACTTTAAAAGATAATAATACGATAATTCGATAAATATAAACAAATTAATATTTTGGGTTAATACATGTCGTTTGATTTTTAGATTATTTTGTGACATTAACTGAATTTTTTAATCTAGGTATAATTGTGAATATTTTAAATATAAGAAGTAAAAAATACAATAAAAGAAGTAAAATAATTTTTTTATTAAAAATAATAAACAGTAAAAAAATTTGGGTCTTGACAGGCTTGTCAGGCTCTGACCGGTTCGCATGATTATTGGCTGCGTGAGCATAGACTCGAACTCGTGACCTCTCGGTTGCGTGCACGCAGCTCTTCCAACTGAGCTACGTGTCTAACCCGTTAGATTTCTTATTTTTGTTATACTTATATACTATTTACATAATTTCAGAATTCACATAATTAAAAAGATTTTTAAACCAATCGAACTGGCATGCCTGCCAATACTCGAACCCACGCCTTTACCATGTTTTGCACCCAGCCCAACCAACTGGGCTGGGTGTCTAACCCATTTAACTCAAAATTTATATTAAATTTAAATACGATCTGAGAGGTGTTCTGACTAACTAAAAAAATGTTTTGTTATTGCTGGAACCGGACACATACGCGAATCGAACTCATGACAAGTGTGTTGAAATTGCACATAGTCCACCACTGGACTATGTGTCTAACCCATTTAAAAACCAGTTTTAATTAATTATAAACTCCGACTCAACTTCATCTTCTTCAACCAAACAACCTAGAACTCAAACCCGCCCAAAAATGAATTGATTAATTTGACTGTTTTACTTGATAACTACAGAACCGAAATGCATAGACCTCAGAAAGTTTAAGAATGAACGGGGACAGTACCGTTGAACACTTCCGGCGAAAGTTTGGGGATTCCGGCGGCTTGCAAATGGATTCCGGTGGTTGGCTCAACTGGAAAGAGTGTGGTTATGAGGTTTTGTGCGAAATGGTGAGCTTGAGTTGAATGGTAAGCAGTTGGATTTATAGGGCCTTGTCTTAATCATGCGGCTTCAGTTACTACTAGAATTGAGGCAATCTTCGGAGATTATAACCGATTCGAAATGATTGGCGGATATGTAACTAAATAACAGTTACATCGGTTTTGGAATCAAGCTTTAAGCTTGATTGATTGGAACGGTTATAAGGTGCTGATCGAAGAAAGTGCAGTCTTAGCGGTTAATTTAGCATACTAGCAAAATGTTTTTCATTTCCAACACAAGTGTGTGTGTGGTGTAGTGGTGTTTGTTGTGTGTGAGGGCCCAAATGACCCGGTTCGAATCCGGTTGAACCCCTTTCTAATATATTTTTTTTTACACTATATGTATTTTTTATCACATGAATTCCTTTTCTTTTATTCTAAAAAGAATATTTAAGTTTATTATTTTTATTATTATGTAACAACCATGTTATATCTAAAATCCATATCTTATAATAAAAAAATATTCACTTTAAAACGAGGCGGGTTTAGAAACCCAAATTACACGAATGTTACAGTATCCCCTACTTTTAGAAATTTTGTCCCGAAATTTAAATAGTGGACGTAACTGGAACAGATGTGGATATTTCTCGCGCATTGAGTCTTCACGTTCCCAAGTAAACTTAGGTCCTCGTTTGGACTCCCAACGCACCCTGACTATTGGAATACGACTTCGTCTCAAACGCTTTTTCCCGAAGTCCATGATTTCTACCGGTCTTTCAACAAAGTGCATTGATTCATCAATTTGAATATCCTCTAAAGGAATATGGAGATTTTCGTCGGCGAGGCACTTTTTCCAGTTTGTTATGTGAAATGTGAGATGGATTCTGCTGAGTTCTCCTGGTAAGTCAAGCTTGTATGCTACAGGACCTACCCTTTTGAGTATCTTGAATGGTCCCACATAACGTGGCGCTAGCTTTCCCTTTTGTCCAAAACGAACCACTCCCTTCCACGGTGAGATTTTCAAAAGTACTTGATCACCAACACAAAACTCCAATGGCTTTCGACGCTTATCAGCGTAACTCTTTTGACGACTTCGAGCTGCTAGGAGATTATTTCGGATTTGAAGAATTTTCTCAGTCGTTTCTTGAATCAGTTCAGGTCCAGTGATTTGTGCTTCACAAATTTCGTGCCAACATACAGGAGATCGGCACTTTCGACCATATAAGGCTTCAAAAAGAGCCATACCGATGCTTGAATGATAACTATTGTTGTACGAGAATTCAACTAGTGGTAGGTGAGTATGCCAATTACCCTTGAAATCTATGACACATGCTCGCAACATGTCTTCAATGTCACACCCCGACCCGCAGCGGAATAAGAGTCGGGGCATAATTGGGTTATCACCAAAGCTCATGATGTTTACTAAAATGTTTCATATTTATTAAATTCAAATTACAACTCAAATGTTCAAATCAAATCCATACAATTACAAGGAAAATGAAGCTAAGTAAAACAATCGAAAGCTTAAGCTGATTTATTCTTCTAAGTCTTCCTATGTGTTTCTTGCCTCAACTGGATCACCTGTATCATGTGTAAAACGGGGGATATTTTGGGTCAACAAAAGTTGACGAGTGAACCTTGTTAAAACATTATTATTGATTCCTTGTTGTATTTAGTATTGAAAAAATTGTGCAATAATCACATGTGAGCAAACGTATGTATATAACAAAACACAAACCACATTGGATGAGTATATGATATGAATGATGATGACTGTGAGATCAAGGCTCAATCAAACGGAGCCGATCGTATGACATGAATGTATGTGAGATCAAGGCTCAATCAAACGGAGCCGATCGGATGAGGCACCTGTACTCAACCCGTATCCCACGGGGAGCTGATGGGCCTAATGAAATGCTTGCACTGAAAATGATAAATCCAAACTAAACATAATTCACACAACAATTTGTACACATTTGATACACATTAGATCACAGATATGATGAATGCACAAGTGTTTATATTTATATAATAACAGAATTGTACGACACATGATACACCCCAAAATGTGATTAAAACAGGGAATTGGTAGAGATTCACTCACATTGGGTGCGTTCTTTTGATGACGTTGGGTGCGCACGAGTTTTGGGATTTGATCGACGAGGAAAACTAACCTAACATAATAACGAAATGGTTCGGTAAATAAATGGATTTTATTTGAGATTAATTCTTTTAATTCATAATCTTAATAGGATTTTTAGATTTATTTTTGTGAGTTTAAGGACGTTTTCTAACTTTAAAAATATTATTTTTAAGTATTTTTAATTGATTTTTAAATTAAATAAATAAATAAAAAGAAATAAAAATTTTGACTTTTTTTACCGTTGACCGGTCGGACTGTGGTTAAGTGTGCGCTGAGTGAGGTTCGAACCCGAGACCTCTCGTACGCGTGCACGCAGCTCTACCAACTGAGCTACGTGTCTAACCCGAAATATTCTTTGTTTTAATTATATATATATACTAATTAATTGTTATTTTTATTGGGTTAATATTAAAATGATTTAAAATGGCCGAACCGCTTGCAGGTACCCGGAGTCGAACTCGGGTCCTTCGGTTCGTATGCGCACAGCCCAACCAGTTGGGCTGTGTGTCTAATCTGTTTATCTTACGGATTATATTCCTCTTATAAACATACTATGACTGGTTCTGATTCAGTTCTAAAAATATTGATTTTATTTCTGTAAGTCGGTACGTTGTATGATTCGAACTCGTGACGTGCGTTTATATTTGCACACAGTCCACCGCTGGACTGTGTCTCTAACCCGGTTAATCATTCAGTTTTAATTATACTTATACACATTTCGACTTCGTCTTCTTCATTTATAAAGACACAGAACGAAGGTGACCGACTGTTCTTGTTTAAATCGGTCATCTATCATATAATTGATTGAATTAAAATGGATAGAGAGGGTTACGAAATCGAATGTACCGATCAGAATGTTTTCTTCAGAATTCCGGCAAGAGTCGTCGGCTCTGATTTGTGACTTCCGTCTGAGTGAATCAATTAACAGTTTTGATCAACGAGTTGTGAAATTAGGTTACTAAACAAGGGATATCAGGGGGTTTAGATGATTGTACCGATTCACAGCGAGACTTCGGAATTTCCAGTGATTTTCCGGCGAGTGCAGAAATTCCCGGCAACGTTGTCTGAGTCGGATTCTGGTTGAACGATTTATGTTATTACTTGTCTAATAATGGATTGAAAACGAAAGAGTCGAGAAATTTACCGATTTGGTGTAAGTCTCGGTTTTCCGGCGAAAGTCCGGCGAGTGCAGAATATCTCCGGCGAGTGCTAAAGCTCGAGAAATTGTGCGATTTTGAGCGAAAAGGTTACCAGAGGTTTGGGTGAGTATTTATAGAGAAGAAACAGAATGTATTGAGTCCGAATTTGGTCTTGATTCGTGGTCAATGTTTCTCCGGCGGTTACGACTGGTATTGGGGGCTTAGACATCGGTTATAACCGATGTCAAAGTTATTTCACGCGTTCAGTCAAAGAAAAACGGTCATGATTTGCGAAATCGTCGGTATTTCCGGCGACTGCGGATTGGGCGCGCTGATCTCAGGATTTGATTTCGAGTTTTATTTTAAGTATTAATTGTTTCAGTATATACACAAAAGATTCATGTGGCGGTGTGGTGTAGTGTTTGTTTGTTGGACTTGCTGACCCGGGTTCGAAACCCGGCAGCTTCCTTTAATTTATTTCTTCACTTGTTTTTTCTATTTATTAATTATAGTTTTTAAATTCTAAAATGTTTATCAATTATGTATTGTTTAAAATTAAAATGGACAATATATACGCAACGAAAATTATAACTGACTATTCGATTAATAAACGAAGCGGGTTTTGGAAACCCGTTTTTCGACAGATGTTACATTCAAGGGTTTGTATGGTACGCTCAGATTGACCATCAGTTGAGGGTGAAAGGCAGTGCTGAGATCTAGACGTGTACCCATAGCGGATTGTACGGCTTGCCATGTTCGCGAGGTAAAACGGCCGTCTCGATCTGATATGATACTCAAGGGTACACCATGATGGCTTACAATTTCATTGATATTGATACGAGCTAACTTCTCATTTTTTAAGTCCTCGCGGATAAGGATGAAATGAGCTGATTTGGTGAGACGATCAATGATAACCCAAATGGTGTCATATCCACTGGAGGTGCGAGGTAACCCGGTAATGAAGTCCATGGTTATATTTTTCCACTTCCATACAGGTATTTCGGGTTGGACAAGAATTCCTGAAGGTCTTTGATGTTCAGCTTTCACTTTGGAACATGTAAGGCACTTGGAAACAAATATGGCGATATCTTTCTTCATGCCAGGCCACCAATAGGAGTATCGTAGATCTTGATACCTTTTATCGGCACCCGGATGTATAGAGTATCGAGTTTTGTGTGCCTCATTCATGAGAAAAGCACGAAGATCATCACGATCAGGTACCCAAATACGATTTAAGTAATAGAGAATACCATCCGATTTGGATTCTAGCTTGGTTTCAGCTCCACAAGACAGTTCATCTCGTACATCTTTTTTCGTGACGGATATATGTTGAGCTGCTCTAATTTGGTTTTGAAGATCGGTCACAATTTGAAAACACAAAAGACGGATTGAGTTTGCATACTCCTTTCGACTGAGGGCGTCAGCCACAACATTAGCCTTGCCAGGATGATATTGAATTTCACAATCATAATCATTTAGGAGTTCGACCCATCGACGTTGCCTCATGTTCAATTCCTTTTGATTAAAGATATGCTGAAGACTCTTGTGGTCAGTGTAGATTTCACACTTGGTACCATAGAGGTAATGTCTCCATGTCTTAAGGGCGAACACGATTGCTCCAAGGTCTAGGTCGTGAGTAGTATAGTTCTTCTCATGCACTTTGAGTTGTCTTGAGGCGTAGGCTATCACCTTTCCTCTTTGCATTAGAACGCAACCCAACCCTTGCCCTGACGCGTCGCAATAAACCACAAAGTCTTCGCAACCATCAAAGTATAGGTGCATCACAGAGTTTTTGCTTCAAGGTTTGGAAAGCCTCCTCTTGCTTGAGTCCCCAAATAAAGGGTTTTCCCTTGTGAGTTAAGGCTGTGAGTGGAACGGCGATACGAGAAAAATTCGCGATGAAACGCCGATAATAACCAGCCAGACCAAGAAATGACCTAACTTCAGTAGGAGTACGTGGCGCTTGCCACTCTTGCACCGCTTTGATCTTCGCAGGGTCGACATGAATCCCTTTGTCGTTAACAACATGGCCAAGAAATTGCACTTATTTTAACCAGAATTCGCATTTCGAGAACTTAGCATAAAGCTTTTTGGTTCTCAAGAGTGTTAGAATAAGTCGAAGATGACGCTCATGATCGGATTTTATTTTGGAGTAGATAAGAATATCATCAATGAAAACTATGACAAAGCGATCGAGATAAGGTTTGCATACCCTATTCATCAAGTCCATGAAAACAGCAGGGGCATTGGTCAACCCAAAAGGCATAACCATAAATTCATAGTGACCATAACGAGTTCGAAAAGCAGTCTTAGGAATGTCTTCTTCACGAACTCTAAGTTGATGATAACCAGAACGAAGGTCGATCTTTGAAAAACAAGTGGCACCTTAAAGTTGATCTAAAAGATCATCAATACGAGGTAATGGATAGCGATTTTTGATGGTCAGCTTGTTGAGTTCTCTATAATCGATGCACATACGAAAAGTTCCATCTTTCTTCTTTACAAAAAGAACAGGCGCACCCCAAGGGGACAAGCTAGGATGTATAAATCCCTTGTCAGTCAACTCTTGCAGCTGACTAGCTAACTCTTGCATCCCAGATGGGCCTAACCTATAGGGAGATTTTGCGATTGGTATAGCACCAGGTACAAGATCGATTCGAAATTCAACTTCTCGCACATGAGGAAGTCCTGAAACGTCATCGGGAAAAACTTGAGGAAATTCTTTAACGATGGGAATATCTTCGAGCTTCCTTTCTTTGCCTTCCTTCTTGACAATATGAGCTAGAAACGCGATGTACTCTTTGCGAAGATATCTACGAGCTTGGAGGCATGACATCAACTTGAGCCCTTTAGAAGGAGTTTCTCCAAAGATACGTAGGGTTTGACCGTTTGCAAGGGGAATTCGAATAAACTTCTCGTGGCAAACAACTTCGGCGCGATGTTGACTAAGCCAGTCCATACCGATGATAATGTCGAAACTACCCAACTTCATAGGAATAAGATCAATAGAGAAATCGCAGTCATTAAGAGTAAGAGTACAATCACGAACAATCGAGTCTAACGAGATAGGTTTGCCATCAGCAACTTCTACCGTGAACGGTTCAGCGAGACTAATGCGAGGTAGATTAAGAATGGATTCAAATTCTAACAATACAAAACTTCTATCTGCACCAGTATCAAACAGTATGGATGCATATCTACCATTAATAAGAAATATACCGTTGACCACATTGTTATCAGCCCTAGCTTGGTTGGCGTTGATGTTGAAAGGCCTTCCTCTAGCAAGTGGATTAGCTTGATTGGCTTGGTTCACCGGATTGGCTTGAGCTTGGGCATTTATGATGTTCACCAGGCGTGGGCAAGTGTTACGAAAATGGGTTGGATCGCCACAGTTGAAGCATGCTCTGACAGGTTGCATCATTCGGTAATTGGGTTGGTAAAAGGGTTGAGCCATGGGTTGAGCAGGTGGTAAAAGTAAAGGTTGTTGATTTTGGGCTTGTCCCACCACTTGATTATTGGTTCGGGCTTGAGGCTGGTTGCGGTTTGGCTTTTGAAGGATACAGCAAGTTTGAATCGTGTGTCCTGCACGACCGCAACTTGTGCAATATTGACAAGGGTTTTCAGGGAGATGATGGTATTGACATCGGTTGCATTTTGGGTGTGGACCAGTGTATGGGTTCTTGAATGGGGCTGCTTGAGGGGCGACTTGCGTGATTGGGGCAGCAGTGATAGGAGAATTGGTTTGGGTAACGGCGAAATTTTTTCCGTTACGCTTCCTTTTGCCAGCAAATTTGGAAGACGAACCTGTTGGAGTTGGGTTTGGTGTCTCAGAAGGTGCCTTTTCTTTCTTCTTCTCATCCTTAAAATCACCATTTTGAATGCGATTTTCCGTTAGTTCGGTAGCCAATTCCATGGCAGCTTTGAGTGTTGCAGGTGAAGTACTTAACACAGAATCTTGAATTTTTGAGGGAAGACCTCGAATGTAATGCTCGATTAGACGATAGAGAGGAGTGAATAGGTTAGGGGCCATCTGATTCAACTCGAGGAATCTTTTGTTATAAGTGGTGTGGACTCCCTCTTTTTGCTTTAATGAATAAAACTCGTCTTCCAGTTTCTTGATTTCGCTTCTTGGACAGAAGCGTCTCGTCATAATTTCCCTCAACTCATCCCAAGTCAAGGCCATAGCAGCTTCAGCACCTCGCTTACCCTTTTCGGTGTTCCACCAGGTAAGTGCTACTCCAAACAACCGACCAGTAGCATAGCGCACCTTGCGATCGTCGGGACAATCACAATTGAGAAAAGTGTTTTCCATCTCCTCAAACCAACGGAGGAGAGCAGTGACACCTTCAGTCCCTTCATATTTTGGGGGATCGCAGGATTTGAAATGCTTGTAAGTACATTTGTTGGTGTTGGGAGGAGGGTTGGCGATATTTTGCCCTTCTGGGTTGTTGGGGTTAGTGGGATTGGCAGCTAGTGCTTGTTGAACTTGCACAACAATATCAGGAAGTACGACAGCCATCTGTTGAGCGATGTGAGTGGCTATACGCTCGCTGGATCTTCCTGACCTTCTACCGCCTCGTGAATGTCTAGCAGACATCTACAGGATATACGAAGCGAGATTATGAATTGAACGTTCTTAGGTGTCACATGTCGTAAAAAAATGAAAACAACATAAAATAAATGAAACATGAATTTAACTACATCCATAGGATGTCTTGGGCTTGCTTAGATTGGGCCTGTCTCCCATACTTCAGCCTTGGTAGTCACGTGGGCCTCCATGACACTGGGCTTGGTAGGGTTCACATTGGTGTTGGCCTGCTAATGCTAGCATCACCCGAATGAAAATCATAAAACATAATTGTAAGGTATAAGGTCAGAATGTATCCAGGTATAGACACGATGACAACTCAAAGTGGGGTTAGTTCATACAACGTTTGGTGTGGCATGCTTTGGCCTAATAGGTCCTTCGTACTCTCATCGTTAGTCCCCAGGTAGGCAAACTGGTCCATTATTTGGATTATACGAATGCCAAGCCTAGACAGGACGTTTCGACTACCGATACTCGTACCCTTCCAGTCACTACATGCCCGTCGTAAAACTCACTTTGATGCGATTGAAAAGAAAATCATAAAAACATTGCAAAATATTTGAGAAGAAATCATGGAAATCGTTATGTATGTGCTTGCGTATGTATGATGGGTTAACAACCTATAAAATATAATGACATCACATATTAGCATTTATTTGTGAGAGTGCTTGCATGTATTGGTGTGCGAAAAATAAACATGAAACATATAAACATCATGAGTTTTGCATATAATACATAAACAATTAAAATCTACTCAACTATAGTATAGGCTCTAGGGGTCTAATAACCTATCCTATATCCCTATAGTCACAAGCTCTGATACCAATCTGTCACACCCCGACCCGCAAGAAATAAAAGTGGGGGCATAATTGGGTTATCACCAAAGCTCATGACATTTACTAATAAGTTTCATATTTATTAAATTGAAATTAAAACTTCAAATATTCAAACACAATGAGACATACAAGCACAAATAAAACCAAAACGTTGTTCAGAACATAATATTTGTTTAATCTTCTAAGGCCATTCCTATGTGTTTCTTTCTTCAGCTTGTTCACCTGTATCATGCGTAAAACAAAATATTTGGGTCAACAAAAGTTGGCGAGTGAATCTAAGTAAAATATTTAAACATTTGTTATATTAGTTGTTTAGATAAAAAAAAATTATGCATGAATCATAAGTGAGCATAAGTATATATATATAAACCATCACAAACCAAATAATATCCACAATGAACACATGACATGATGAATGATGAATCTTGAGATCAAGGCTCAATCAAACGGAGCCGATCTAATGAAGCACCTGATGCTCAACTCGTATCCCACGAGGAACTGATGGGCCTAATGAATGATTGCACTGAAATGATAAAATAAACCCACACATAACCACACAAACAAATATACACTTTTGATCACGAAATGATGTTAGCACAAGTGTTTAAATAATTAAAACATGTACGACACATGATACACCCCAAAACATGATTAAAAGGGGGAATTTGTAGAGATTCACTCACAGTGGGTGCGTTTTCCTGATTGGCGAAAGATGCGCACGAATTGAGGATTTGAGCGACGAACGAATACTACTTTAAAAGATAATAATACGATAATTCGATAAATATAAACAAATTAATATTTTGGGTTAATACATTTCGTTTGATTTTTAGATTATTTTGTGACATTAACTGAATTTTTTAATCTAGGTATAATTGTGAATATTTTAAATATAAGAAGTAAAAAATACAATAAAAGAAGAAAAATATTTTTTTTATTAAAAATAATAAACAGTAAAAAAATTTGGGTCCTGGCAGGCTTGTCAGGCCCTGACCGGTTCGCATGATTATTGGCTGCGTGAGCATAGACTCGAACTCGTGACCTCTCGGTTGCGTGCACGCAGCTCTTCCAACTGAGCTACGTGTCTAACCCGTTAGATTCCTTATTTTTGTTATACTTATATACTATTTACATAATTTCAGAAGTCACATAATTAAAAAGATTTTTAAACCAATCGAACCGGCATGCCTGCGAATACTCGAACCCGCGCCTTTACCATGTTTTGCACCCAGCCCAACCAACTGGGCTGGGTGTCTAACCCATTTAACTCAAAATTTAAATTAAATTTAAATACGATCTGAGAGGTGTTCTGACTAACTAAAAAAATGTTTTGTTATTGCTGGAACCGGACACATACGCGAATCGAACTCATGACGAGTGTGTTGAAATTACACATAGTCCACCACTGGACTATGTGTCTAACCCATTTAAAAACCAGTTTTAATTAATTATAAACTCCGACACAACTTTATCTTCTTCAACAAAACAACCTAGAACTCAAACCGGCCAAAAATGAATTGATTAATTTGACTGTTTTACTTGATAACTACAGAACCGAAATGCATAGACCTCAGAAAGTTTAAGAATGAACGGGGACAGTACCGTTGAACACTTCCGGCGAAAGTTTGGGGATTCCTGCGGCTTGCAAATGGATTCCGGTGGTTGGCTCAACCGGAAAAAGTGTGGTTATGAGGTTTTGTGCGAAATGGTGAGCTTGAGTTGAATGGTAAGCAGTTGGATTTATAGGGTCTTGTCTTAATCATGCGGCTTCAGTTACTACTAGAATTGAGGCAATCTTCGGAGATTATAACCGATTCAAAATGATTGGCGGATATGTAACTGAATAACAGTTACATCGGTTTTGGAATCAAGCTTTAAGCTTGATTGATTGGAACGGTTACAAGGTGCTGATTGAAGAAAGTGCAGTCTTAGCGGTTAATTTAGCATATTAGCAAAATGTTTTTCATTTCCAACACAAGTGTGTGTGTGGTGTAGTGGTGTTTGTTGTGTGTGAGGGCCCAAATGACCCGGTTCGAATCCGGTTGAACCCCTTTCTAATATATTTTTTTTACACTATATGTATTTTTATCACATGAATTCCTTTTCTTTTATTCTAAAAAGAATATTTAAGTTTGTTATTTTTATTATTATGTAACAACCATGTTATATCTAAAATCCATATCTTATAATAAAAAAATATTCACTTTAAAACAGGGCAGGTTTTGAAACCCGAATTACGCGAATGTTACATTTCTGCCCAAAAGTGATATGTCAATTATTTTGCGCACATACTAAAATGATTTCACCTCTACCTAAAGGTGATTTGTCTTCATTTACGTTTAACTTTTTATCAAATTAGTCTATTAGTTTGACGTTAATAATTAACATATCAAAACTTTTTCAAATAATGATCGTTACATTAATGATCCTTCATTAATCTTATGATCATTCTTTAGTCTGCCTTACTTGAATATCCCATAACATTACACATTATAACATTCTTCTTTAATTGTCTAATCTAAATCATCCACTTTAATTTCAAAACCCAATATTAGTTTTGCTTCGTAAAGAGTTTTAATAACATTTAGCTCTTCTTGTTTTTTTTATTATCCTTCAAGACATGACTTGACAATCCTGTTGTTCTTTTTTACAACAATAATACAAAAGAAACTAGAGCATGACAAGTGGGATAAGTCAAATAAATATTTATTATGATAATCAAGAACTCTTTTCAATAATTATTATCACTAGATTTATTTCAAATTAAGTTTTTCTTAAGAGTAATATAATTTTATGTGGAATACTCAAAATAACTCCTAAGATGCATGTTTTTTCATTTCAAGTTCTAAACTATAAGGTTAATGGAATCCGTGAACACATCATAGTGTACAATACCATGATCCATAAAATTAAGGGCGTACACTTGGAAATAAGTACATTTTTCCATGTGCATATCAACTATAACACTCAGAACTAACAAAGGAAAAATGAATGTGTTGATCAGCAACATATGTGAAAAAATGCTTAAATATGGAAAATAAGATATTATTCACCTCACTACCACTAAAACCTAAAAATATGATTGTTTTAAGGTCTATAAACAAAATACAAGTACTAATTCTAACTCTAAGGATATTTAAGGGAGAAATCACTGTATAATTATACCATTAGACTAGGTATAAGCAAGGAGACTATCCATAATTCAAAAGAACATCTGGCTAAAATAGGTAGCCATCTATCAATGATATTTAAGTCTGCTAATCTTAATATTTCAATTAACATATGATAAGTTGACTCTAATTCTATATGTTTCCTTATCAGAAGTCAACAAATAACTAACATGAGAGTTAATGACAAAACTAAATGTTAAGGCCATAAGAACCATAATAAGTTGTCTTCTAGCAACGCTTTTTTATACCTTAACATATTTTGGATATTAGTCAATATTTAGTATCAATACTTATTTTCAAATTTGCATAGCCTACATAAAGTCAAACTTACCTTAAACTCTCATATTATTTGTTATCAATATCTGGCTAGAAACCTTTATAAGATAGAACTAGATGATACTAACACTTTTCATAATTTTTGTTATCATGCATATGAGAATTTAACAGAAGACAATGAGACTTATAAAATCCATCAGTTGAAACCAAATTTCATGAGAAATCATGACAAGTTGATGAGGATGATTTTTTCATCTAGTTTCATTTCACTGATTTTAAATCATTTGTTAGATGCCCTAAACATTACTTGGATTAAGGAATAAGTATGGTCCACCAGAAGTTATATTTCATTGACATTCGTGCAACTTATTTCAAACGGAATATTTAGACGTAACTCATTATCATTTAAAGATTATCTACTTATTTTAACTTTTCTCCTATAGTCTATGGTCTTAAAGAGATCCATTCATATATATACTTAATATGATTCCTTCTAAATATGTCCCTAAGTTTTCTTATAATATCTGGGCATTAAGGAAATCAAATAAAGTCTAACATATGTATGACAGGTTCAAACGTCACGTGTATAATTAAAGCTTCTCTTATAGCATTCCTAAAGACATTAAAGATTAGTGGGAGCATTAAATGTCTTAATCATAACTTGCAAGAGTCGCAAGAGGTAGAGGAGTGAAAACTTAATATTACCTCAATTTACACCTCTTGTACAAGACAATGCTCCTTCAACATTTATCTCGTTAAATTCTAATGCTACTCTTTTAAAAGTTTCGGTGTTGCTTAAATGTGAACACTCAGATATCTTACCAAAAAGAAAGTTATCCTCAAGCAAAAGGAAACTACAAAGACTATCATCATTAACTTATTTCTCTATTAGAATCTATTGGTCTTTAAATATTGACCCTAAGCATGCTAAGTGTCTAAAGACTTCTAAGGTCAGTGGCAGTAAAAGTCTTTATCATGACTTGCAAGGTAAATAAGAAGGGGGGAGTCATTAAATTTTACTCGAAATTTAACTCTGATTACAATTTAACTCTGATTACACCTCTTGTACACCATACTGTATCAACCCTTACACATTTAGAATCCTGAAAATGATAGCAACCTAACAAATAATTAATCCATAAAACTGAAATTTCTAATAAAGCAAATAATCAACTTAGGAGGTCATCTAAGCTTAAAAACCTACTAACTTTGATGATTATGTAACCTCCCTAGCTAGAGTTGAAATGGAGTTTGGAAAAGTTCACTGATCCTACCTCTTCTAAATTAAACCAGTGGTATAAATCAATATTCTAAATTGAATGAAGCTATTGTTAGCCAAACTGATTTTATGTGTTAGAATAACGTTAGGGATTTGGTTGAATCACCTAAGGGTGCTCGTAACTAAGCTAAATCCTAATACAAACATTAAGATACCAAGAAGCATGATTGATTGTAAAAGGTTATACTCAAGAGAAGATAAATTATCAAAGAATCTACTTACTTGTCTCACAAAAGTTTCTTTGATGATTATCAATGTTTTAGTAGCTTATAACAATTTAGAGCTACATTGGATGAACATTAAAACAACTTTCCCTAACAACTGACTTACATATTTACAAGTTCATTAAACAACCTAATAGTTCTAAATTGAAGGTCAAAGAACACTTTATCTGTAAGCCAATAACATCTATGTATGGATTCATGCAAACATCAAAACATGATGAAATGTAATGCTATTATTTTCATCAAGAATCAAGTGGATTAATGTACCTACCTCAAAATAATATATTGAAGACTTACTGATAAAGTCAGCTACCATGTCTCCTCGAACATTAACAGTTCGAGAGGTGCTGCATTATATTTAAATACGAAATTAATTATTCGTTGATGAACAAATTGAGGAAACTAAATCTTTGTATCGAATACATTCATGATATGCTTAAGAATCCTATAACTGAAGGTCTATTACCATAAGTCTTATTAAACACGTTTATATTAGAGACGGGTTTTAACTAATGACCATGCACAACTGCATATCGTGCTATAGATGATTAACTATTAAATTTTCCTCATCGGTTTTGATTTTGTAGGTCTCTAAGATATGCTCTACATGCATAATGACATATTGATAATTATTATATAAATCAAACGTTTAAAGGGCTTACTTGTAAATTTTGATCATAACTATTAGGTTTTAAACTGAGGTTGTAGTATGACTAATGTGAGTCTTGAGTTGAGTGATGACTCAACGGCTGCATTTACAGTTCTTAGTTTGAAGCTAATATGAGTATTAGATATATAGTATGTATTTAATAATGTAGTCATTATAATCATTAATATTATAATGGATCAAAAAAATAATAATTATACTTGATTATTATTAGTTGGTAATTGTTGATAGACCATAATACCCTTAACTAATAAAGGTTTCCCATTGAGTGTATTTATATCTTATCAATTTAAGTGTGTTTATTAATTTAATCATGTAGCCATTATAATCATTAATATTATAATGGATCAAAATAATAATAATTATATCTTATTAATCTTAATTGGTAACTGTCGATGGACCGTATTACCCTTAATAACTAATAAAGGTTTCCCCTTGAGTGTATTTAAGGAGATAGTTAGAGAAGGGTAAAGATTAGACACTAATCATAACATCATAATTTTGACCTTCTTGAACTCTTAAATTAAAAGGTTAAATTGATCATTACTTTGCAAGAAAAAAAGTATATTATTGTGGTTCAAATTAAAAGGTCAAATCGAACGTTACTTGCAAAGATATGCAAGTATGTGACGAGGTGGTTTTAATAGCGGTCGTCGGCTATGAAGGACCGTCAGGTTATCAACAAGCATAACATCTCCTTTCTTCCAAGGTATCGCAACACATTCCTCTTCCAAGAAGCTCCTGCAGTCTTCCATGGCGTCATTAGGCACAAGCTCACCATTTCCAAGCTCTGCATATGTAGCCGGATCGATGACTTTACCATCACCGTTTACGGGACTGGTCAGATTATTGAACCACGTTTTGACTCTTCTTTCCTCGTTAAATCTGATGGCTGGCAATGGACCGGTTATCATTTTCACTACATTTGCCAGCCATTCCAACTTTGTTCCTAGCTTTGCCGCCCTTTTAATAAAACATTTTGATGATCAATAAGAGCATTCGCAACCAAATCTCTTACTACATCTCTATAATTAAACTAAGAAAAAACAACAATTTCTCACTCTTTTTCATTTAAATAATATTTTTTTTATACTTTTATCATTAAAAGTTTATTTTTAAGGGGTGCCACCCACCCACCCACCCCTTCACTTATGTCTAGACGCCACAATATTCTCCTGACATGTGTCATATGGTACAAATAGGTTAAATACGTCTATCCACCATTTTACTAAGGTATTTTTTTGGTTAACATGATCTAATACTTAATTTCACTTTAGTTAATGAAGAGAAAGAACTAAAACCTTTCCTCAGCAATTTTCTTATCATTAGTCATGTATGTAGACCTCCAGCTATTACCGGCGATGGTAGAAGGAAGGTCCTCATCACCGGCTCCATTTGTATATATGACTCCATGCTTCTCCAATTTCGCAACGAACTCCGGATGCTTCTCTCTCATCTTTTCATATATGATATTGCTCAAAACTATCGGAGTTTCTCCCCCTTCTCCTGGTTCTTCTTCACAAAAGAAAAATAACTTCGATGGGAAATCTGGAACCTATTTGACAAATTGTATAATTTCAATGGATAAGTAAAAGATTTTGATTCATCGGTTTGAAGGCTTATACAGCCCAAACCTTAAGCCGAAACAAACCAAATTCAAGTCGTTCAAAACCCAACCAAAACCAAATTTGAATTTGGCTTGGTTTAACCAAATAAACCGATGTTTTTATTTTATTTTTCTTATTTGTTAAAACTTTGGTTTTCAGTTTCGACCGAATAAACTAAATATATTTTTTAATTTTATTTTATTTTATTAAACCTTTAAATGTGCTTTTAATCGGATTAGATTGTGGTAAAATTGTAATTGTATTGAGTTACATCATCATACTCAGTAAATTCCACCAATAACAAAGCTAAAATATGGTCTGAAGAGGGTAAGATGTAGACAGCCTTACCTCTACCATGTAAGAATAGAGAGGTTGCCTTCCCGTAAGACACCAGCTCAATGAATAATAGGTTAAATAATTGACCAATGAACTTGAAAATGCAGTTGGATAAATATATACATACAACTCAAAGAACTTACATAACTCATCTCATGGTGGAAAGGAATTGGTTGATCCATAGGGCTTTCATTTGCGGTGTAAATCCGGGCAACAACATTAGTTTGACGGGCTCGGCCACCCATGTAGAGGGCTTCAGGGAACCCAAAAGCTTCAACGACGCTGTTGAAGGCGGGCGGAGAAGAAACCTGGAAGCCTCGGAAGAGAATAACGCCACTTTTCTTAAAAGGAGACTCTAGCCATGGCTTCTCAGCTCTAATAGCCTCTTCAAAGGCAGTAATATTAGCGGTAGCAGCAGTTGGAGACAACACCGTCGGGAAGAGAACGCCTTCAACAGAAGATTTTTGCTCCAGTAATTGTTCCTCTCGGAAGAATTTTCCGGTGGCTTGCTGCATTATATGATCTGTAGTGCAGTTGACTATTCCCTTAAATTTTCAGGCGTATATAACGAAACTACACATGCATGGGGTTGACTTTTCTTTTAGAGTAAACTTTCGTTTATCTCCGTGTGGTTTGGTGGTTTTAACGATTTTACTTCAATCCTTTAAAAATAGCCATTTTACTCCCTGATCTATGATGCTTATCTCGATTTCACTCCCCGCCCCTAACGCCATCCAATTGAACCGTTAAATCCTGATCACATGCCCTCACATGAAAGGTATTTGGTAATTTGTGTGTAAAAGTAAGGGCATTTAAGTCTTTTTAACCTAAATAAATACCAAATTTATTTATTTTAGATAAACATCAAACTTATTTATTCATCTCTCTCTCTTTCATAAACAGACAACCAAGAACCACCACCACCTGCCAATCTTATTTCAAAATTGTTTGTAGATCTTGTTTTTGGTTTGAAATATCATTTGCAACTCTCGTTTGTGGTTTCAACCTGAAAACTGAAACACTTTGAAACAACAAATCTAATCCCCAACCACACCAGCCACCATAAATTGTTATATTCAACCGCCAATTGCAAAATTGTAACCACCCGCCATCGTCATCGCCATCGCGTATTCCCATATTCAAAACACCCTTGCCGCTCGTATTCCCCTTGTCGCAGATCTGCACCACTGCCACCTGAAGAGATGGTTATCCTCCACCGCCACCTGCAAAACCGTTAACCACCCGTCGCAGATCTGAGCTTTAAACCTCTCGTATTCCCCTAGCCACTAGCCTTAACCTATACAGATTTGGGGATTCCCTACACAGATCCAGGTGTTCTGAACAAACGACGGGAGATTGAGGATTTACCGACATAGACCACCGGTGTGAATGTGCTGGTTACTGCAAGCGGTGGTGGTGGCGGTGGCTTATGGTGGCGGCGACTTGTGGTGGTGGTACAGAGATAGAGAAAATGAGAGAATAAGAGATCAGTTAGTAGAGAGTAGAGACAGAGGCTGGATTAATTAAATAGATTTATGGTGCAGGATGGTGATCTTGGTGGTGAGTCTCTGATGTGATGAAGTCTGATTATTAAGAGAGAGAGAGAGAGAGCGCATGTAGAGAGAGGAGAGTGTGTATGTATGTTATTAATATAATAATAAAATATCTTTTTAGTGAGGATAGGAAAAGACTAAATTGCCCCTCATCTGAGGGGCACACGATCTGGATTTAACAGAGGAATTGGATGGCGTTAGAGGCGGGGAGTGAAATAGAGATGAGCTTCATAGATCAGGGAGTAAAATGACTATTTTTAAAGGATTGGGGCAAAACCATTAAAACGACCAAGCCATAGGGAGCAAAACGGAAGTTTACTCTTTCTTTTATAATTGAAGAATTCACTTGTATTCAAAAAAATGAATTGTCAGAATATAGTTGATTAAATAATATATGAACTAGTATTTAGGACACGTGCTTTACAACAGTATTATTAAATCGAATAAAACGTGGACATAAAAATGTTGAACCATGCATGCATGTTGCAGACTCTAGCTCGCAAAACTTACACCGAAAAGTAGAACATAGAAAATACTAATAGTACCTTCACATTGCAATGGGGACGTTAAATGGCAAAAAAACATTAACCCATACACACGTGTTGTAGTGTGTTAACTCGAAAAATTTAAATCGAAACGTAAAAGGACAAAGTTGTTAAATATGAAAAGTATAAGGACTAAAGTTTAAAAATACAAAGTTGTTAAGATTATAATGAAAAATGATTTGTGATAAAGTTGTAAACAAAGAAAACTATAAGGATGAAAAATGTAGAAAAAAAGAATAGTAAATTTTAATCACCAACAAAAGTTGTAAATTAATATCGAGATAATTATAGTTATTTGATTTATCATAATTTAATAAAATTATATATTAATGATAGTATGATACAATTATATTATTACATATAATCTTAGACTATACGGAGTGGCAGAGTATGTAAGAGGAGACATTAAGTGTCATGTGATAGCTAAGCTAACAAATGAGCGTGGTAAAAAAAAAAAACCAGGATGTGAGGGGTGTGACAGTGACGTTTTTATTTAAAAAATAAATATCAACCAATTAACATCAACCCAAACAGCACCCACCAATCAAAGCTCGCTACCTCACATAGAGATGTACAAAACGGTTTTTTTTGAAAACCGGTTTCGGTTAAAAACAGAACTGGTTTTTTTTTTTGCTGAACAAGAAACCGGTTACTGAGAAATCGGTTACGGTTATAAACCGGTTTTTTTATTCGAAAACTATAACTGGTTCTAACCGGTTAGTAATCGGTTTACAAAAACCGGTTATAAAAACCGGTTAATAAACCGGTTGAAAAAAAACCGGTAAAAAAAACGGTTCTGCAGCTTTTTTACAGAATGCATTTTTTTTGCTGTTTTTCTGCACTTTAGAGGTTGAAATGTTGTTTTTTATATGTAATATTAAAAATTAAAATATAAAACGGTTAAAATATAATAATACGATTAAGTCTTGGAACTAACGCTTACATAACAATGAAAATACGAACGCTAAACGTTACAAAAGAAATACGTAAAGTTAAAATATTAATCCGAAAGAACGTCCACTAATATATTATTTTAGTTGGACTATAATATATCTTGATGAGCCTGGTTTAATCTTTTTCGCCCGAACCCGAACTCGAACTATTGCGTAGAAATTCATCTAGTTCGACTTCTTCCTCGGTCATTGGGGTTGTTATTTCGGCTACAACCTCGTCCTCGTACACTTCGCCTTCGTATTCTAATTCTCCCTCGAGTGAGCGTATGTGTTGACATCTCTCCGCCGCATTCAAGTAGTCTTCAAGCAAATTGACATCTCAACCGCCTTTGGTGTTAGCTTTGTCCTCCTTATAGAAATCACCCTACCACTTATAGAAAAAGCACTTTCCAAAGCTACGGTTGAAGCTTGGACCGTTAGTAAATCTCAGGCCATTGTGGCTAGGATCGGAAATTGATCTTCCTTTCCTTTCCACCAACCCAACAAATCAAAATTTTTAAATTTTTGTGAAGTCATTGTTTGTAGAAAGTTCGACCCACCATACCGACCGAGTTCGCTACCACTAGCGTTACCACGTTGCATTTGACTCGACTCATCTAACAAATTGTTATAAACATACAACTCTTCATCCTCGATACTTGATGAACCGGTTTTTTTTCCGGTTTTACCTTTAACCAGTTTTACAACCGGTTTTTTGTATCACCGGTTTCTAAACCGAACCGGCAACCAAATTATGCAACCAATTAATAACCGGTCAAACCGGTTAGTAACCGAACCGGTTACAAAAAAACCGGTTTTAAAAATAACCGATTTCAATTTTTTTTTTCGATTTCAGTTGCATAATCAGTTTTTTTATACACCTCTAACCTCACACCCCACAATCTATCAACGCTGATGGAAAATCTCCGCACCTTTAATTGCCGTCAAAAATCCCCTTTATTTCCAAGTATTTGCCGACTCATTCCTTCCGTTCCTTAATGGTTTGTAGCCCAACCTAAAAGTCAATTAATCTTGAGAAATGAATTGCTTTTAATTAAAAAAGTAGCCCACCTGCATCCAACTATCCCCACAGTATATTTTAACTCAACTGGTCATTAAATGTAGCTCATGCTTTGATCCAAAGCCCAATTGCCTTATTGCTAAACTTTAATTACACCAACAATATCATGATCTTCGTAAGCTGCATGTTATTTAATTTGACTATTAAAATCAATGTTATATGCGAAGAGATTTAATTGCATTCATGTTTTCTTTCATACAATTCTACAAAATTGCCACAACTCCTTTAATTGTTTTAAACACCCAACAGTTAATTCTATGAAAGTATGTATTAAATATATTTTACCATTATTGCACATTTTTATTCATAACCCACAAGATATAAAAACTCTTTAAAACAATATATTTTATATCCTTATCAATGCATTTTTATCATAATTAGTATCTAATAATGTATACCTAAAATGCAACGATCAGTCCCCTGTACGTTTCATCTTTCGTAAATTTTCGTTTTATGAGTCGTTCTAAATTTTACGTGTTAACACAGTGCAATTTGCATGTGTAGTTCAATGTTTTTACGTTTCGTTATAAGCTTTGCGAGTTAACATGACGCAACGTCGTGTGTGGTTCAACGATTTCACGTCTATTTATTCTTTTCTATATTATACGTTTCGTTCTAATTTCTTCACAATAACACGTCAGAACTTCATTGTTGATGGTCGTTAGTGATGATGTGACATTGGTATTATTTGACAACGGAAAGGGGGTTAATACTGCTTCCTAATACGTGGTACCTATACATGAAACCAAAATTTAATTATAACATATTTTACTTCAATTAAAAAATAGGGCTTCATACAATATTTATCTTACAAAAATAAATCAATCACTTATTCGTTGCTAAATAACATTTTTTAAATAGTTTTTATTCTATAATATCTTTCTTAAACTGCTTTTAAATAGTTTTCATTCTATACTATCTTGCTAAAAATGTTTATTTGAGACCTCAAAGAGAGAAACCAAGTGACTAACCACTACACCAACTTGTTATAACAAAATGCTTATTTTGTTAAAGTGCTTTTAAATAGTTTTCATTCTATCCTATCTTGCCAAATAATTCTCCTTCAATTTTATGGAAAAAAAAAATTCACTTTTATCAATCTATTAATCAGGATCATATCTAAGAACTCTGTGGTTCTCGACGCTGTGTGCTAATAGAAAAAATTGACAACTAAATATAAACTTACATAGAAAAAAATGTGTCCCTGTTTGGATTAAATGTCTAATTGTTTAAAACATCATATCGGGTTAAGTTGTTATCAGCACACAAGTTGAATTGATTTAGTTGTTAGGAAACAATACCAACTTGTATCGATTAGGTTAACTAATTATAACCGTTGATAAAAACTAAATGGCTGAATTAAGTTTCCATTATACGCGTCGCGAAAAAGGTAGTGCCCAAAACACTCGTTTAATCCAAATCAATTTGCATAACACGTATCTTCACTCTAATACTAACTTATTATCCCATAATTTGCGGTGTATCATGTCTATCCGAATACCATTAAACTCCGAAAATTTCCAAGTTTCCCTGTTAGATCTAAAATCTTGAAACGTGAATCCAAGTCCCTTTAGTAAATCATCTTTCGTAATTTCATTAGGATCATTATTTGTACTTTTCCAATTTTACCTGCAATATCATCTGCATGTGCTTGCTCCCTTTTCATATTTTTCATACCTTTGAGGTGATTCATGTGTCATATATCAAATTTACATATTATTCACAACTTACAATTCGAGTCTATGGCTTGCATGTTATCTACGTGTTAGTTGAACTTACATGATTACTATTTGTGCATTCAATAACTACGACCAAGCCGCGTGATAGTATGTTACAGCGCTATAGGATTAACACCTCATTCCCACTCATTGACTTCTTTAGAGAGAGTTCCTTTGGGAATGATAGAACCCAATTATTCTAGCAAGAGGTTAACCCTTTAGTTCCATCAAATTCTAATTCCCTTAATGAATTTCAATTACTTTAAAGAAATTATGTGAACCAAAGGGGTCCTTAGTAATTTTCAAAGGATTCCATTTAAATTTCAATTTCATTTTCAATTATGTTAATAAAATATTTCACAAACCAAACGTCCCTAAGAGCTTTGTGCGTTCAATGTATGTTCATCAATTCGAACTTAAAATAGCAACGTCACTGGCATGAGAGTATATAATTAAAATATGAACACATTTGATTTGGAATTGATTTGACATAATCAGTGTTTAGAAACAAGAAGAACATGATTTTTTTTTAAATTAAGATATTTAAACAATTACGTAGGAGGGATCAAGAAAACCAAGATATTTAGAAACACCCTACTATGTTACTTGCAAACAAGTGTTTGCTTTCAATACTGCCTTCTCTAATTTGAGGTTTCATACGTAACATTCTATTTCAATTTAATCTGTAACATTGTATTTTAATTTAATCGGACTACCTTTAATGGAGATTTGTGTTTAAATTAAATGTAATGGATGCACCCATAGCAACCCAATGATTATGTTTAAAAGATGAAAACAGAGGAATAGCATATAATAAAAAGATGAAAACATATTATATGAACACAACATATGCATAGTCAAATTTGGTATTCACAATAAGCAGGAGGAAATATGAGATATTGGACCCAACTGTGGGATAAGAAGAAAATGTGAGAAATTAATGGAGGTTGAGATGTTAAATTATGTGTTAAGGGGTATTTATCAAAACCACATAGTTTGGATACATAACAGCTTCGTATTCACTTTCTTCATGTATATTAAATAGTTAAAAAAAGAATTCTAAAATATTATTTACGAAACATAAGAGTTAAGCATGAAGTACAAGGTTTGGGCACTTGTTAGATCCATCCAATATCCATCTTTTAATGTTACTTTGTAATCGTGTGAGAGGTGTTAGAGAAATGGATGAATCTGTCAACTTTTGTGAAACCTGAACGGCTCAGTTGAGAAAAAGAAACTTTTTGGATGGATCCGACAAAAGTGTTCAAACCTTAGGGACGATTTTAGAGTTTACCCTTAACTTTAGGCATGATGTTTTAGATTCTTTTGGAATTGTATTATATAAAAAACATGGATTGTAATAATTTAAAACACAATGTATTTTAGGCATGAAATTTAAAACATCATGTCAAAAAAAGTTAAGAAGTGTATAATACATTTCATTGTGTTTTAAATTGTTATATTTGGTGTTTTTCTATATAATAACATCACATTCAAAAGAATCTAAAACATCATACCTAAAATTTGAAATACAATACATATATAGACTTCTCATACCTTTTATGGGTTTAAGACTTTGTAACCGAACCCTATCTTATATGTGTGTTAAAGAGTTCTACACATAACATAGATTTTGGAAAAACACGTTAAATAAAATTTTAGTTTTCTCAATCTTAACATATTCTGTCAAATATAAAAAAAAAAAAACGCTTAAAATGAAAACTAATATACTTGGTCGTGAAGGACCTTCTCTTTGTGGTGAAGCTAACGAGTGTTGCCTTATACACGTTTAAAGAAAGGATTATTTGTCCTTGCGTTATCGAAACTTAAGGAACATTATTGAGTTCTTCCCTAGTGATCTCTTGAAGCTACTAAACCCTTTTATATTTTTTATCTACTTTAATATTTTGAACAAATAAAAAGGCATGGAAAACGCTATAATTAAAAACAAGATTCAATTAATTTATGTTCTCATGTTTAGTGGAAGTAAAATTCAGTTGCTCAATATGTCATTTTCCATGTCTACTCAAGTCTTTAGTGAACCAAAATTACTATTTAAGAGCCTACTTGCACAAAAAATATAGTATATAAAACAAGAAATACGTGTTCTCCAAATCATGGGACTTTTGAAAGTGATGTGTTGGCACTAGACAACAAACAAATCTTTCATTTTCTAATCTATTCGTTCCTTTATTTTATTTGCCACAAACTAGTTCGGATCCTTCACGCCTCTTCTTCATCATCCACATTACAATTGACCACTCTTGTACATCATGCTTTAACAACTTGTACATCATATATGTCCCTATCAATACTTTTAACCCACTTTCATGCTTCAAACACTTGTACATTCATACACATCCTGCATACATACACCTCCCAACACTTTTAGCTAAGAAAAGCCATCAATCACAAACATACCGTGTCCCAATATGAGAAAGGTAAGACTAATCTACAGTGAAGCCAAGGAAAGCTAATGCAAAAATAGTACCGGGGTTAAATTGATGAACTCGAACATAACATCAACTATGACTATACTCCTAACACATTTAAATCGTGTACCTGTTTACCTAAATGAGTCAGATGAATAGTAAACGGGTTAACTGGTTGTATTAAAACCATTAAAAGATTAACAGATCGACACGTATGACCCACTCTTCTCTATGAGTCGAAACACATACTAAACTCGCTTCTCTATGAGTCAAAACACATATTAAACTCATTCATCTAAACGAGCCAGACAAGTAGCAATCAAACAATAAACGGATTAATGGGTAGTGATGTGTAACATGTCGTAAATAAGTTGACCTTAAAATATAAATCTTCTTTTTTTGGGTTTGTTTAAACACTGATCAACTTCAATAGACATACTATTAAAAGGATAGACATAATAACTTAAAACCAAAACCAAATCGTTTTCAATCTTATCCTTGTCGTCGTTTAAATCATGTCAGAAATTACCATCTAATTACTATTAAGTTTTGGCTTCATAAACCAAGTTATAACCATTCACAATATTCTACATATACATTGCAAGTACCTACATTGAGTATACAATTTTCACCTTCTTTCTTCCCAACTTCAACCACATGTGTATGTATGAAAATAAACACAAAACCTTATTCTAAGTTATAGTAACCATTATATATCATTTTTTTTCACAACTATACTATATGTTCATATGTATATTCACCTTTCTATAGAGTAAACCTTGAACCCTCAAAAATCTCGTCACAAATAATAAAACCATAGCAAGCGACGAATAGATGAAGGCTAAATTCCAAACCACCCTTGTTTTTCTTTCACCTCGGTTATTAAAATGGTGCGCGCCGAGGTATGCCCTTTCTCCTACTGGAATTCCGGTGGTTGGATATCGGTGGGGTTCCCGGAGACATGTTGTGGGTGGTTTCATCGCCCGATGTAGACGAACACGACATTTCTGAATTACCGTTTCTAACATAAAGATTATACTGAAACATAGGGGTGCCTATAAGCTGATTGAACACATGCGGCTTTCGCACTTTCTTGGGCGTCACTGGCTCGTCTGGCTCGTAACCATCCCGTCCATGTTTCATCCTTTGTGTGAAGCTCAATTCACGATCACCTCGCTTCATGCCACCAAGCTAGACATAGAACAAAGTTAAATTTGTATTTTGGAACACCTATCAAACTCAAATGTAGTAGACTACTGAAGGTATAAAATGTGTATAAACGAGCCCAAGCCACTCACGAGCTACTCGATATCAGCTTGCTAAGATTTTGACTCGAGCCAAGCGTAAATGAGCTCAAGCCCGATCTCGAACCTAGAAAATAAGTTTGTTTAATAATCGAGTTCGAGCCCTCGTCTGTTAAACGTGCTCAAGCTTGACCCTCGTTAAGCTCAGGCTCGGCTCATTTACACCCTTTACATCCCTAAATGTGCACAAAGGGGATAATTTATACCTTGCAACCAAGGGAACAAAACCGAAAGGCGTCAACAAGGCTTCTGCCGCAAATCTCACAGTGGTTGGTGACTCCCTTCCCGGGTCTTGGCTGCGGTCGTTCGTTCAAGAACACGATCTTGGCACTATTGATAATGTAGGTTTGCACACATGTAATGTCCAAAAATCTTTGAATCTCATTCACCCTAACCACGTTGTGGTACGACGATCGCCGAATCTAATCAATCACAACAAGTTAAACATGCCATCACATTATGCAGTTAAATTGACACAATAACAACATTATTATTCACTAAGGCATTTCATCAAACCCGTAGAGGGCATAAAACTTGATCAACATTTTTACCTGCACAACACGATGATCTTTGTGGTGGGACAAACAGTAAGAACAGAGAGCATCACCACAGCAATCTAGACAGAACATATTGCATTCACTTTTGTTAGCATCACCATGGAAACGACAAGTAGCAAAGTAATCAGCTTTTAGCATTGGTATCAACCATGGTGGACCAAAATCTTGATGCTCCATTTTCCCAATTGGACTCACCTAACCACATAAAGATTGTGTTAGCATTCATCAAACATAAATTGGGATAATCAATCAATCATGGATAACAAGTTAAACAAAAATACTTTCAAGAAAATACTAAAGATTCAAACTTTATGTACTAGGGTTCAAGAAAACATCAAGAAAATATGAATTACCATGAGTTTGTTGAGATTGAACTTGAAAGATTCGATCTTTATCCTGTTTTGCAGAAACCCTAATGAGATTAAAGGGATTAGAACAAACCCTTTGAATTAATTGAAGAAATTCAAACCAAAAGGCCACATTTAAGAAAAAACAGAGTAAAAAACAGGGGATCAAGAGTAGAAAAATACCTAGAAAAACAGAGGATTAATGAGGAAAATGATTCTGGAGTGTGTGTGTGTGTGGCTGTGGCTGTGGGTGAAACGTATTTGAATGAGAGGCAGACGGTGAAGAGAGAAGGAGGAAAGACTGGGGAAGCTCGAAAAGGATTGAAAGGAATTTGTAAGGCGGTCATTTATGACTATTTATAATTTGATTATTTTTAGAATTTGTTATATTGATTAAATATTTAATTAATCATTTATTACTAGGTTATAACTTTTGGACTTTGCACCCTCCATTGTTTTGCAATAACATAATGGTGGATTTGGTTAAGAGGGGTGGAGTTTAAAATATTTTAGTTTAAAATTAAAAAAAAGTAACTTTAGACAGATAACAAGTTGGGTATGAAAGGAATCGGTATAGCAAAAATATCTGAGTTTGATGGATATATTTAAAACTCGATAAAAATGAGATGTGTTAACTTAATATTTGATGGGTATTGGGCTGGAGTATAGATTAGTTTTAAAATTTTTTGTGGGTATGGATTGGGTACGGGATTAGGTGATACCCGACCCGATTACCCAAAACCACATACCCGTTTACCCGAACTATATAGCCGATCATATACCCGAATTTTTTAACTTATATTTTTGTTTTTCATTAACCTTTGTTTATTAGTGATTTACTTTAGTATGTTTATAATGTGAAAAATAAATTTTCTTTTAGTATATGCATTTGATAATAGTATATATGTTTTGTATGTTGTGAAGTATATACATATAGGTGTATAGGTATTATAAAGTTATTATTAATTTATGATAAAATTTATATGTTTGTAATGTACATTTTTTTTGTTTATAATAGAATTTGTATAAACAAAATTGTATAATAATTATAATAGTAAAGAAATGTATTTAGAAATCTCAACGTATATCTTTTAACAAACTAATAGTTATATCCGATACCTGGGGGTATCCCGGATACCTGACGGGTAATTACTCAACAAATACCCGACGTTACTGGGTCGGGTATGGGACACGATTTTACAACCGGGTATGGATATGGAATTACCAATACCTAACCCGAATCATTGTCATCCCTTCAAAGGAATATCGATAATTTGAGTTATTTACCTACTTAGTAAGTTGTGGAACATACATGCTATTCTTTTTATAGCACTAACTCACACACCAACGAATACGTTTTTGTCCACCATGTGACTTGAACAATCAACAATATGGGGAGAGACACATTTCCAACACATTCGTATCATTAGGTTACAAGCTCTATGGTATACCCGTTAAGCAGTGCTGTAGAAATTGTTGGACACCAGTTGGTGGGTGTACCGAATAGAGATTAATTGGATAAGACTTTTAATGTATAATTTTACAAATATACATATATAATATTACTTGTATACCTTTTGATGTATAGTTACAAGTTTATGGACCAAATATAAACTAGTGAAGATGGGTGGCCTAAAATGTTAAAATATCAAAAGTTAAGTAAACCTAATCACCACATCGTTCATCATACACTGCTTTTTCCTCCCTTCCCCCTTCCCTTTCTTTCATCAGACGCAACCAATGTTAAGAACTTGTTTATGAAATTTCATTCAATTTTGGTTTGAAATTATGGAGATGTGGAGTATCATCCGATTTTGAGGTAAGTACTTGTTTTACTTGACCGATGTGGTCCTATTTTGACCGACTAGGTTTGATTTTTCAGAGTTTAACTTTGATTGCCTAGTTTGACCGAGTTGGCCTCCGATTAGCAACGTCGTCTTGACACGATTTTTACAACACTGTAGTCAAGTATTCCATACTCATTACCCATTGGTTTCGCATCTATTATGTATATCTACTTATAGTCTTAGATGCTTGTAAGGTATTGTTGTGATGTCCGTTACTTGAAACTCTGTCTTAAGTTCACCTAACAAATCGGCTCGAAACGTCCAAACACTTTAGTATATTTATAATTGTTCTATGACAATAATAATTTTATGCTTGACAACTTTAATATACAATTTAGTATAGTTTTTTTTATAAGATTCAACAATCTCGAATGATCATAATTATATTACGTGATACTAGATCCGTCTCAAATTAATAAGAAATTAAAAAATTAATTTGATTCCCCTCTCGTATGTTTTAGATTTTAGGGTTTTCTTTTGGATTATGTTGTTTTGCTATTACTAACTCGTGAATGACTTCAAGGCCGACCCGTTAATGTAATTGGGCCAGGCAACGTGTTAAGGCCACCAAAAAATAAGGCCTCTAAGTTCAGAAAAAAATATATATTTATAAAACAAGGATATTATATTAATGTTGATGATTGTTTTTAGTAATGTTAGTTTAGTCTAATGGTATAACAAGTTTGGTTTTTTGTGGAGAGTTGAGTTCGAATCCCACCTGCTACCTTTTTTTAACGATAAATTTGGATCACTAACGATCACTTTACTCATAGTTGCAATTTCCTCTTAATCATATCTTAACTAAAAAAGAAATTTTTAAATGTATTTTAAACAATAATAGGCACATACTTTGTCTACTTAATTTTCAATAATAATAAAGTAAAAGATTTTGTCCACATTTACATACGTATTATTTAAATCGAAGTATTATAAAGAGTTCCAGATTTTCAATTCACTTTGATCCTCAATATGTTTGGACCGACCTTGAGTGACTTTATAGCAGAAGGGTTTAAAATGAAATATTAGGGACAATTAGGGAAAGATGACGAAGGATTTATCGACTGATATGAACGGGAAAAAATTAGCGATGAAAAGGCTTTTTGGGTAATTATTTTTCCGTCATGCGGTCAAGTGGACCCACTCCACATGTGAACCGTCCGATCAGAATCACATTCCTCGTTTTCGTGGTATATATAAATAAAGGTAATCTAATTACAGAAATAATCATCGTTATGTTTTTTTTTTAAACGGAAAAAGTGGATTATTGACGAACCATTAAAGTATTATTGTGTCATTAGTGGGAACCACCGATCATATTCATCTCCATTAAGCAATAATGTATATACACAAATTCAAAAAGAAACCCAATAACTCTTGAAAAACCCTCTTATAAAAGACAAACTTAAAACTTAATAATTACTAAACTTTATTCCACCTCTAATATATCAATAGACTATAATACCATGGACATCATCATAGTTAGGATACTATTTGCAGTGTATCAAGGAAAAAGTTATGTGTAAATCAATGATTCCAAGGTTAATGATAAAATTTTTAAACGGTGACGACAAGGTTTATGTGACAACTTTTCAACTTGATTAATTAGTAATTCAAGTTAAAACGGAAATATACATAAAAAAGTTCGTGGAATTTATGGAAGTTAAAACTGAAATATAGATTAAAAAATTATCAAATAACATATATAATAAATACGTTGGGGAAATATACATAAAAAAGCTCGTGGAATTTATGGAAGTTAAAACTGAAATATATATAAGAAAATACCCCATTTGTAGCTTAGTGGTAGAAGGCTTGGTTTCTTCTAGAGATCCAACTTTGATGCTTACTTGTGACATTTTTTTTATGGATTAAGGCAATGATTGAGCTAGGTCTTGTGCGAGGTTGTCAGTTCGGATCCTGAGCCCATCCGGGTTATCGTCTCACCATGTGTTACGTCAGATAGTTCTGCTCTTGTAGAGGCATAACCACTGTCAAGTGGCAACCGATGGTATGATTTCCCAGGGTAACGTTCAAGCCAAACTCTAAAACCAGTGTGAACCCTTCTAAAACAACATAGTCTGACTAGAATGAGACACCGAGGCCCTACAATTTGAAAAGTGTGATGGCCAAAACATAAGAAAATCACCGTTAAGAAAATATAACACATGTATAATACGTTAGTTGAGGTCGGATCGAACATAAAGTAGATTGTGTGTAAGAAATGTGGGAAGGAATTTGGCCATTTAATCAATCAACTCAAGTTAATTAATTGGAAGTTAATAACGGTTAAAACGGGAAAAGTAGGAACGGAATGCTTGCATTGACTTTTTTTAATTAAATGCTAGTCTTATCAATATTTTAAAGTTACAAGGGTGGAAGGGGCACCTTCGATGACCCCTTTGAGAACCCTCTTTACCGAACGGCAAGAGTGTCCCCACCACCCAGTCACGATGCGGGGACTCCCCAAATCATCGAATGGTCACCGAGCAAAAGGAGGAAGCGACCGTTAGTATATTCGACCGTTGAATGTTTGACCGCTACCAAATAAAAAAAATTCTTTATTTAAAACCCACACATTTCACTCATCTCAAACACCAATTTTCACTTATGTTCCACCAAATCCTTTCTTTTACATTCCAAAAAATTAACCCCGTTATAATGGCGGATAACATACCCCCGCTATTCATTTCATTCGATATTAGTGAAGACGATGATTCTTCTTCAAGCGATGGTAGTTTAGTTTTTTTTCTAAAATCTGATTAAGGAAGTCGCCGCGCTAGAAGAAACCAATACTTCTAGAAAAAAGAAAGCTGTCTGTCGAGATCAAGAGAAAGGCCACGAAACCCTTGTGGCAGATTATTTTGCCGAGGAGCCCAAATTAAATGAAGATGTTTTCCGTAAGAGGTTTCGTATGTCAAAAAGGTTGTTTTTAAAAATTGTGAGCGACGTGCAAGCAAATAACTCGTGGTTTCAAGAGGGCCTAGATGGGAGAATGAAGAAGAGTTTTACACCGTTGCAGAAAGTTACATCGGCGATTAAGCAACTTGCAACCGGTAACCCTACAGACGAGAACGGCGAGTATTTAAATATGGCCGAAAGGACTTCCCGAGAGTGTCTAGATTATTTTTGCGAAAAAGTATGTAATTTATACGCTTCCTAGTAATTACGTAGACCAACAAGCCACGACGTCGCGCTCTTGTATCAGGCTCATGAGGATATACATCACCTTCCGGGGATGTTGGGTAGTCTTGATTGTACACATTTTGTTTGGAGAATGTGTCCAACAGAGTTGCGCGGCCAATATATGGGGGGGAGCACAGGTACCTAACAATTATGCTCGAAGTGGTGGCTTCTCAAGATTTGTGGATTTGGCATGCTTTTGTGGTCCACCAGGTTCACAAAACGACATCAACGTGCTCCATCAATCTCTGTTATTTCTTACTCAACGGAATGGAACTGCACCAAAATGCCCATTTTACATGAACAACCACTTGTACAAGCGTGGATACTATCTTACCGATGGAATCTACCCTACGTGGTCCTTGTTTCTGAAATCGTTTCCGCATCCTCACATTCTGAAAGAAAAGAAGTTCAAGAGGCAACACGAGGCAGTAAGAAAAGACGTGGAACGGGCTTTTGGGTTCTAAAGGCAAAATAGGGTGTACTAAATCGACCAATGCATGCTATGAGTGTAAAAAAATATTAGGAATGTCGTATATGCTTGCATTATTATGCATAACATGATTCTAAAAGATGAAATAAACGCTATTGCACCGATACATATTCGTGATCCTCCAGTTGAGCTCGTTTTCGATGAAAATGTTTATAACGAGCTCATTGATGAAGACACCCATTATAGACTAAAATATAATCTTGTGGAGCATCTTGGAGAACAAGACTTACCCCACTTTTTGGCGGATTCCGACGACGATTAGTTAAATTAGTTTTAGTTTTAAAATGTATTTTTATATTTTTATGTTTTGTTTAAAATATGTTTTATTTAAAAAATATTTTTTTATATTTTTTTGATGCATATTTTCTAGAAATAAAAAATATAAAAAAATCAAATACCCCCTACGTGTTTGAGCACCCCTAGTGATTGAGTGCAAAATGGGGAGTGGAGTGATGACTTGAAATAGCATGATATTATTGGGCTCAAAAAGAGTAAATTGCACAAAACATCCTTTATGTTTCCTTAAACTTGCAGGTTCCAGCCTTAATGTTTAAAAGTTGCTAAAAACACCCTTTAAGTTTATTTTTGTTGCGGGTTCAATCCTTTACAGCTAACCACGTTATTTTCTTCAGTTAAGTTCCCTCACATGCATAACATGTGAGGGTATATTCGTCATTTTGGTTGATCTTCCACCCACGTCAATTATAAGAAAAAAGAATATTTAAGGTTTAACCTATTTTAAGAAAATTCTAACCGTAGGGACTAATGTGCAATTAAACCAAACTTTTAAAAACCAAACACCCTCTTTTCCGGTCTTCTTCTTCGGCGACTTCGCCGGATTCCGGCGAACCCTGAATTAAGATAGGAATCTTGTTAAGCTAGCCCACTAAGCTGTAAAGATTAACACAGATTTTGGTCATGCCAATCAAACTATTCAGGATTATCATCAGTTGGAAGAATCGACGCCTTATTCGCATCAGACGGAAACGACAAACGACTCTTCAACCCTAGATACCTCTCACGGAACTCCGATGCCGTCAAATCAGAGAATTTCGTAACACCGTGTTCAGTAGTCGGATCCAGCAACTGGTGACACTTAGGACGCCGAAGTTAGACTTAAACACTATCAAACAGTAATCGTGCTCCTCTGTAGTCACATACGTTTTACCAAACTTTGTTAAAACTAGTTTAAAACTTAAATATTCTTTTTTTTATAATTGAAGTGGGTGGAAGATCAACCAAAATGATGAATATACCCTCACATGTTATGTATGTGAGGGAACTTAACTGAAGTGGTTAGCTGTAAAGGATTGAACCCGCAACAAAAATAAACATAAAGGCTATTTTTAGCAACTTTTAAACATTAAACCTGGAACCTGCAAGTTTGAGGAAACATAAAGGATGTTTTGTACAATTTCTCTAAAAAAAGTTTACCACTCCTTATTTGAAGAGTGCCCCTTGCACCCTAATATCTTTCTGGGAGGAAGAAGTATTCTAAGTTAGTAACTCTATTAGTGTTATCTCAATCAATCAAATCTTATCATGTCAATTTTCTTTAAAGTATCTATTTGTCATAAGCCATTGACGCAGTAATCCTACCTATATCATAAACTATTTTTTAATTAAAAAACAACATGAAACTTAAATATTACATAAAAATAAGTTTTAAAAATCACTTAAAAATAAAACATAGAACTTGAACATTACATAGAAATAAAATATAAAACTTGAACATTACATAAAAATAAAACATATATCCTAATAATTTGTCACGGCGAAACATGGCAAAAGTCCTCGCCATAGGTGTGTTTGTAGTCCACAAGGGCCACTTGAATGATTTCAGGTTCGGAAAGCTCGTTGTCGGGATTTTCTACATTGGTGAACCTCCCATGAAATCATGAACATTTGAAACGGAGAAACGCGAAATGTGAGTTTAGTTGATCCATGTTTCGGTTAGTCTCACCAACATGGAGACAAAATTGTTGGAAAATGTAACAATTGTCAAAAAAGGGTTTTCCAAACCCGCTTCGTTTGTAATCGAATATCAAGTTATAAATGTTTCGTTGCGTATTTACATTTATTTTAAGTTTAAACGATGCATAATTAATAAACAAATTAGTATTTAAAAACTATAATTAATAAAAAGTGAAAATAAATTAAATAAAAAAGAAAACCAGCTGCCGGGATTCGAACCCGGGTCAGCCGGGTGAGTCAAAGCTTTAACTCGCGTACATATAACCACTCCGCCACTTGATGTTTTGTGAGTTCTAGGAAACAATTAAAACTTATGAACAACCATGAATCAACCTCTTGCGCCAAACTGAAACCGTAATCGGCTTCCAACCGTCCAAAACGTTTGAGTGATCGCGGATTCTAGATTATAACCGATGCACCGACGATCCTAATCAATTCAGTCTTGAATTAACTTGAATTCTGGTGATGTTCGGTTTTCATAACCGAAGATATTCATTTCCTGAATTACTCCAACAATAGCATCCTCTCGCGACTCAGAATCATCCGCAGAACCTCCAATTTCACTTTCGCTCTACTTTCAGTTCGTCGGAAAAGCTTTTTGAACTCGCCGGACTTTCGCCGGAAAACCGTGTCTTCCATTAAAACAGTAAGTTTCTCTATTCTTTCATCGTCTATCAGTTGTTAAGCTTTTGCTAACTCAAACCCTTCAATCAGAATCAGTTCCAGGCGACGATATCAGATAATCATCATTCGCCGGAAAATCTCTGAGAATTTCTAGAACTCGCTGTGAAACGGTATAAACCTTTAAACATTCTGATAACTCTTGTTCAGTACTTCAATTCTACGTCTAGCTAATCAAAACTGTTAATTGGTCCGTTCAGACAAAGTCCATAAAAACATAGGCCGACGACTTCGCCGGAATTCTGAGAAAGATCATTTCTCCGGTATGTTTACTTCCAAAATCTTCTCTGCCATTTCATTTTAATCTTTTGAATGTTTGTCAATCGAATTAAACAAGAAACAGTAGGGTAATCGTTGTCTGTGTTATTGTAACGAAGAAGACGAAGTTAGTTTGTATATAAGTTTAATATAATTTGAATTATAACTCGGGTTAGACACACAGTCCAGCGGTGGACTGTGTGCACACATATATCACACGCCGCGAGTTCGATCCTTGACACAATTGTATGCTCTGTAATAAAGATGTTTTCTTTTTTTAACTGAATCGGATTAATTCAAGGAAGATGTTAAGTATAATAAAAATCGGTATATTAACCAGGTTAGACACACAGTCCAGCGGTGGACTGTGTGCAACACTAACCCACAGGTCCCGGGTTCGAGACCTGTTACACACTCCGGTTCGATGATTAAAACCCTTTTTGAAAATAAAAGAATTTTGAATAAACTAAAACAGTATATAAATATAATTAAAAACAGAATTATTTCGGGTTAGACACGTAGCTCAGTTGGTAGAGCTGCGTGCACGCATACGTGAGGTCTCGGGTTCGAGCCTTACCCGGCGCACACATGCACACTAGCGAACCGGTCAAACAGTCAACAGTCCCGGTCAATGGTCAATGGTCAACGCAAAAGTCAACATTTTTTTTATATTTTTATTTATTTATTTAATTTAAAAATCAATTAAAAATACTTAAAAATAATGTTTTTAAAGATAGAAAACAGCCTTAAACTCACAAAAATATATCTAAAAATCTTATTAAAATTATTAATAAAATCCACTCATTTACCATATCTTTTCGTTATTATTTAGGTTAGTTAATTCCCGTCGATCAATCCTCTAAACTCGTGCGTATTTCTTCATTTTCAACCGAACGCACCCAATGTGAGTGAATCCCTACAAATTCCCCGTTTTAATCACGTTTTTGGGGTGTATCATGTGTCTTATCATTTATTATATTTAAACCATTGTGCATCCATCATATCCATGAACAAATGTGTATTCAACATGTATCAACTGTTTTATGTGGTTGTTGTTTAGATTAAATTATCATTTTCAGTACATACATTATCATAGGCCGCCGCTCCCCATTACATTATGAGCGTTGAGCTGTTCCCCATTACATTATGAGCGTGAACCAGGCGTTGCCAACATACGATCGGCTCCGTTTGATTGAGCCTTGATTGCACAGACATTTATCATAGGCCGTCCGTTCTCCATTACATTATGAGCGTGAACGTGACGTTGCCAACATATACAGTTTATTCATGTTATATATTCATGCAAGTTGATTTGTTATTGTATGTTATTGTTTGTTGTTGTTATTGTTATTGTTATTGTATGATTTAATTACGTTTGCTCACATATGAATATTGCACAATTTTTCATGATAAAGATAACAAGAGATCAATAATAAATGTTTTTCTAACAAGGTTCACTCGCCAACTTATGTTGACCCAAAAACCCCCATTTTACACATGATATAGGTGATCCAGCTGCAGCAAGAAACACATAGGATGGCTTAGAAGAATAAACTGGTTTAGACTTTGGATTGTTTAGTTGATTATCTTTCTTTGTATTTGTATGAACATGTTTGGAATATTGAGGATGTAATTTTGACTTTAATAATATGAAATATATTAGTAAATATCATGAGCTTTGGTGATAACCCAATTATGCCCCGACTCTTATTCCGCTGCGGGTCGGGGTGTGACAGATTGGTATTAGAGCCATGACTATAGGGATATAGGATAGGTTATTAGACCCTTAGAGCCTATACTATAGTTGATTAGAATTTTTAAAATTTTTGTGTGTTACATGCAAAATTCATGATTTTATATGTTTTATGTTTAATATTACATTCAATGTTATACAAGCATGTTCATAAGTACATATTATATTATAATGCCTATCATGTATTCTCATAACATATCATATCCATGAGAGCACACATCACATCATTTCCATGATTATTTTTGCAATGATTTTTGGTATTTTCAAATCACATCAAAGTGAGTTCTCGTGACGGGCATGTAGTAACTGGAAGGGTACAAGTACCGGTAGTCGGAACGTCCTGTCTAGGCTTGGCATTCGTATAAATCCAAAATAAATGACCAGTTTGCCTACCTGAGGACTAACGATGAGAGTACGAAGTACCTATTAGGCCAAAGCATGCTATACCAAACGTCGTGTGAGCTAACCCCACTTTGAGTTGTCATTGTGTCTACACCTGGACACATTCCGACCATACATCTCGTAAACATATTTCATGGTTTTCATTCGGGTGATGCGAGTGTTAAACCGCCAATACTAATGTGAATCCTACCAAGCCAATAGTCATGGGGGCCCACATGACTATACAGGTGAAGGTATGGGGGACATTTGAGGCCCAACATGAGCAAACCCAAGACATCCTATGGATGTAGTTGCATTATTGATATTTATGTTATTTTTATTTTCTTTAAGACACATGACACCTAAAAAGACTCCATAAACTCACAATCTTCTTATGTATGTTCCTGTAGATGTCGGCTAGGCTACAACGAGGGGGTAGAAGATCAGGAAGGTCACACGAACGCTTGGCCACTCAAATCGCAAAACAAATGGCCGCGGTGCTTCCTGACATTGTGGTTCAAGTACAACAAGCTCTCGCCACAAATCCCACCAATCCTCCCCAGCAAGAAGACCAGAACATCGGCAACCCTCCTACCAAAAAGTGCTCATATAAACATTTCAAGTCTTGCGATCCTCCGAAATTTGAAGAGACCGAAGGTGTCACTGCTCTTCTCCACTGGTTCGAGGAAATGGAGAACACCTTCCTCAACTGCGATTGTTCCGAGGATCGCAAGGTACGATACGCAACCGGGAGACTATTTGGGGTAGCTCTTACCTGGTGGAATACTGAAAAGGGTAAGAGAGGAATCGAAGATGCAATGGCCTTAACGTGGGAGGAGTTAAGGGAAATCATGACAAGACGATTCTGTCCTAGAAGTGAGATTAAAAAGTTAGAGGATGAATTTCATTCATTGAAGCAAAAGGAGGGAGATCATACTTCCTACAACAAGAGGTTCTTAGAGTTGAACCAAATGGTCCCTAATTTGTTCACCCCAGTTTACCGCTTAGTCGAGCACTATATTCGAGGCCTTCCCTCGAAAATTCAAGATTCGGTTCTCAGCACTTCGCCAGCCACACTTGAAGCTGCTATGGAACTAGCTACTGAGCTGACCGAGAATCGAATTCGCAACGGTAAATTTAAAGAGGAGAAAAAAAAGCCCCCGTTGAGGGCCAAACTTCAAACCATTCCACCTCCTCCTCTAAGTTTGCTAACAAGAGGAAACGTAACACCAGAAACTTCGCTGTCACACAAACCAATTTCCCTATCCCTGCTGCACCCATTACCCAAGTTGTCTCCTCACCTGCACCATATAAAAGGCCATACTCTGGCCCATTCCCAAAATGCAACCGTTGCCAATACCATCACTTTCCTGATCATCCCTGCCAACATTGCACCGGCTGTGGTCGCGCAGGTCACACTGTTCAAACCTGTCGCATACCTCAGCGGGCGAACCGCCACCAGCCCTCAACCCAAACCCACCATCAAATAATGGGTCAAGCCCAACAACCTCTACTACTACCACCTACCCAACATTTAGCCCAATCATACCACCAACCCAACTATCCCATGGTGCAACCTATGCGGGCTTGCTACAATTGTGGAGACCCAAGCCACTTTAGAAACACTTGTCCACGTTTGGTGAACATTATACATGCTCAAGCCTAAGCAAATCCGGTGAATCAAGCTAACCAAGCTCCTCCACCTGCAAGAGGAAGAGCTTTCAACATCAACGCTAATAAGGCTAGAGCTGACAGCAATGTGGTTAACAGTATGTTTCTTATCAATGGTAGTTATGCATCCATGTTGTTTGATACTGGCGCGGATAAAAGTTTTGTGTCCTTAAAATTTGAACCCATCCTCAACCAAACTCGTGATAAACTCATGGAATCCATAACAGTAGAAGTTGCTGACGGAAAACCGGTATCATTAACCTCTATTATACGCAATTGTACTCTCACCTTAAACGATCACGATTTTCCAGTTGACCTCATTCCTATGAAGTTGGGAAGCTTTGACATTATAATTGGTATGGACTGGCTCAGCCAACATCAGGCTGAAGTTGTATGCCGCGAAAAGTTTATACGCATTCCTCTTACAATCGGTCAGACTCTACGAATCTTTGGAGAAACCCATCGAAAGGGCTCAGATTAATGTCCTATCTTCAAGCTCGAAAATATCTCCGCAAGAATTATGTCGCATTTCTAACTCATGTCGTCAAAAAGGGAACCATGGAGAAGAAACTTGAAGACATCCCAGTAGTAAAAGATTTTCCGCAAGTTTTTCCTGACGACATCTCAGGACTTCCTCCCGTGAGAGAAGTCGAATTCCGCATTGATCTTATACCTGGTGCTACACCAGTTGCAAAGTCTCCTTATAGGTTAGCCCCCTCAGAAATGCAAGAGCTAGCCAGTCAATTGCAAGAGTTGACTGACAAAGGATTCATACGTCCTAGCTCCTCGCCTTGGGGTGCACCTGTCCTTTTTGTGAAGAAGAAAGATGGAACGTTTCACATGTGCATCGACTACAGAGAACTCAACAAGTTAACGGTCAAGAACCACTATCCATTACCTCACATTGATGATCTTCTTGACCAACTTCAAGGCACCAGCTGTTTTTCAAAAATCGACCTCCGTTCTGGTTATCATCAACTCAGAGTACATGAAGAAGACGTCCCAAAGACCGCCTTCCGAACTCGTTATGGTCATTATGAATTCATGGTCATGCCATTTGGTTTAACCAACGCTCCAGCTGTCTTCATGGATCTTATGAACAGAGTCTGCAAACCCTATCTCGATCGCTTTGTTATAGTCTTCATCGACGACATCCTCATTTACTCAAAGTCTAAGTCTGATCATGAACGGCACCTTCGACTCATCCTTACACTCTTAGAGAATGAAAAGCTCTACGCCAAATTCTCCAAATGCGAATTCTGGTTAAAAGAGGTACAATTCCTTGGACATGTCGTCAATGACAAGGGAATACATGTCGACCCCTCAAAGATCAAAGCAGTACAAGAATGGCAAGCGCCACGTACACCAACCGAAGTAAGATCATTCCTTGGTTTGGCTGGTTATTATCGCCGTTTCATTTCAAATTTCTCCCGCATTGCTGTACCACTCACGACTTTAACTCATAAAGGAAAACCCTTCATTTGGGGACCCAAACAAGAAGAAGCCTTCCAGACCCTTAAACAAAAACTCTGTGATGCACCTATCCTCACACTTCCTGAAGGTTGTGATAACTTCGTGGTTTATTGCGACGCGTCAGGGCAAGGACTAGGCTGTGTTCTCATGCAAAGAGGAAAGGTGATAGCTTATGCTTCTAGACAACTCAAAACTCATGAGAAGAACTGCACCACCCACGACCTAGAACTTGGAGCCGTTGTGTTCGCTCTTAAGATATGGAGACATTATCTCTACGGTACTAAGTGTGAAATATACACTGACCACAAGAGTCTTCAACATATCTTCAACCAAAAGGAGTTAAACATGAGGCAACGAAGATGGGTCGAACTTCTTAATGACTACGACTGTGAAATTCGGTATCACCCTGGCAAGGCAAATGTGGTGGCCGATGCACTCAGTCAAAAGGGTTATGCGAACTCCATTCGTCTTCTATGTTCGCAAATCATAACCGACATCAAAGATCAAATTCGAGAAGCCCAACATGTTTCAGTAACGGAAGACGACGTACGAAAGGAGCTGTCCTGTGGAGCTGAACTTAAAATTGAAACTAAATCTGACGGTATTCTGTACTATCTAGATCGCATATGGATTCCTGACCACCACAACCTTCGTGAATTCCTTATGAATGAGGCACACAAAACATGATACTCTATACACCCAGGAGCCGACAAGATGTATCAAGACCTTCGATACACCTACTGGTGGCCTGGAATGAAAAAGGATATTGCTGTTTTTGTTTCCAAGTGCCTTACATGTTCCAAGGTGAAAGCTGAACATCAAAGACCCTCAGGACTTCTGGTCCAACCTGAAATACCGGTATGGAAGTGGGAAAACATAACCATGGACTTCATTACCGGGTTACCTCGCACTTCTGGTGGGTATGACACTATATGGGTAATCATTGATCGTCTTACAAAATCAGCTCACTTCATTCCGATCCGCGAAGATTTCAAGAACGAGAAGCTAGCTCGTATCTACATCAGCGAAATCGTAAGCCGTCATGGTGTACCGTTAAGAATTATTTCAGATCGTGATGGTCGTTTCATTTCACGAACATGGCAAGCCGTACAAGCCGCTTTGGGTACACGATTAGACCTCAGTACCGCTTATCATCCTCAAACTGATGGACAATCTGAACGCACCATTCAAACTCTTAAAGATATGCTTCGAGCATGTGTCATAGACTTCAAGGGAAATTGGGACGCTCATCTACAATTAGTTGAATTTTCGTACAACAACAACTATCATTCAAGTATCGGCATGGCACCTTTTGAAGCTTTATATGGTCGTAAGTGCCGATCTCCAGTATGTTGGCACGAAATTGGGGAAGCTCAAATCACCGGACCGGTATTGATTCAAGAAACCACAGACAAGATCCATCAAATTCGAAACAATCTTCTAGCGGCTCAAAGTCGTCAAAAGAGTTATGCAGATAAACGACGGAAGCCTTTGGAGTTTAACATTGGTGATCATGTACTTTTAAAAGTATCACCGTGGAAGGGAGTAGTTCGTTTTGGCCAGAAAGGCAAGCTAGCACCAGGCTACGTAGGACCTTTCAAGATACTCGAAAGAGTAGGACCTGTAGCATACAAGCTTGATCTACCAGAAGAACTCAACAGAATTCACCCCACATTCCACGTATCAAACTTGAAGAAGTGCCTCGCCGATGAGAACCTCCATATTCCTCTGGAAGATATTCAGATTGATGAATCTATGCATTTCATTGAAAGACCAGTAGAGATCATGGACTTCGGAGAAAAACGTTTAAGGCGAAGTCGTATTCCAATTGTTAAGGTACGCTGGGAGTCGAAACGGGGACCTGAGTTTACTTGGGAACGTGAAGACTCAATGGGCGAAAAATACCCGCATCTTTTTCCTACTACCACTACTACTTAAATTTCGGGACGAAATTTCTAAAAGTAGGGGATACTGTAACATTTGTCAAAAAACGGGTTTTCCAAACCCGCTTCGTTTGTAATCGAATATCAAGTTATAAATGTTTCGTTGCGTATTTACGTTTATTTTAATTTTAAACGATGCATAATTAATAAACAAATTAGTATTTAAAAACTATAATTAATAAAAAGTGAAAATAAATTAAATAAAAAAGAAAACCGGCTGCCGGGATTCGAACCCGGGTCAGCCGGGTGAGTCAAAGCTTTAACTCGCGTACATATAACCACTCCGCCACTTGATGTTTTTGTGAGTTCTAGGAAACAATTAAAACTTATGAACAACCATGAATCAACCTGTTGCGCCAAACTGAAACCGTAATCGGCTTCCAACCGTCCAAAACGTTTGAGTGATCGCGGATTCTAGATTATAACCGATGCACCGACGATCCTAATCAATTCAGTCTTGAATTAACTTGAATTCTGGTGATGTTCGGTTTTCATAACCGAAGATATTCATTTCCTGAATTACTCCAACAATAGCATCCTCTCGCGACTCAGAATCATCCGCAGAACCTCCAATTTCACTTTCGCTCTACTTTCAGTTCGTCGGAAAAGCTTTTTGAACTCGCCGGACTTTCGCCGGAAAACCGTGTCTTCCATTAAAACAGTAAGTTTCTCGATTCTTTCATCGTCTATCAGTTGTTAAGCTTTTGCTAACTCAAACCCTTCAATCAGAATCAGTTCCAGGCGACGATATCAGATAATCATCATTCGCCGGAAAATCTCTGAGAATTTCTAGAACTCGCTGTGAAACGGTATAAACCTTTAAACATTCTGATAACTCTTGTTCAGTACTTCAATTCTACGTCTAGCTAATCAAAACTGTTAATTGGTCCGTTCAGACAAAGTCCATAAAAACATAGGCCGACGACTTCGCCGGAATTCTGAGAAAGATCATTTCTCCGGTATGTTTACTTCCAAAATCTTCTCTGCCATTTCATTTTAATCTTTTGAATGTTTGTCAATCGAATTAAACAAGAAACAGTAGGGTAATCGTTGTCTGTGTTATTGTAACGAAGAAGACGAAGTTAGTTTGTATATAAGTTTAATATAATTTGAATTATAACTCGGGTTAGACACACAGTCCAGCGGTGGACTGTGTGCACACATATATCACACGCCGCGAGTTCGATCCTTGACACAATTGTATGCTCTGTAATAAAGATGTTTTCTTTTTTTAACTGAATCGGATTAATTCAAGGAAGATGTTAAGTATAATAAAAATCGGTATATTAACCAGGTTAGACACACAGTCCAGCGGTGGACTGTGTGCAACACTAACCCACAGGTCCCGGGTTCGAGACCTGTTACACACTCCGGTTCGATGATTAAAACCCTTTTTGAAAATAAAAGAATTTTGAATAAACTAAAACAGTATATAAATATAATTAAAAACAGAATTATTTCGGGTTAGACACGTAGCTCAGTTGGTAGAGCTGCGTGCACGCATACGTGAGGTCTCGGGTTCGAGCCTTACCCGGCGCACACATGCACACTAGCGAACCGGTCAAACAGTCAACAGTCCCGGTCAATGGTCAATGGTCAACGCAAAAGTCAACATTTTTTTTATATTTTTATTTATTTATTTAATTTAAAAATCAATTAAAAATACTTAAAAATAATGTTTTTAAAGATAGAAAACAGCCTTAAACTCACAAAAATATATCTAAAAATCTTATTAAAATTATTAATAAAATCCACTCATTTACCATTCGTTATTATTTAGGTTAGTTAATTCTCGTCGATCACTCCTCTAAACTCGTGCGCATTTCTTCATCTTCAACCGAACGCACCCAATGTGAGTGAATCTCTACAAATTCCCGTTTTAATCACGTTTTTGGGGTGTATCATGTGTCTTATCATTTATTATATTTAAACCATTGTGCATCCATCATATCCATGAACAAATGTGTATTCAACATGTATCAACTGTTTTGTGTGGTTGTTGTTTAGATTAAATTATCATTTTCAGTACATACATTATCATAGGCCGCCGCTCCCCATTACATTAGGAGCGTTGAGCTGTTCCCCATTACATTATGAGCGTGAACCAGGCGTTGCCAACATACGATCGGCTCCGTTTGATTGAGCCTTGATCGCACAAACATTTATCATAGGCCGTCCGTTCCCCATTACATTATGAGCGTGAACGTGACGTTGCCAACATATACAGTTTCATTCATGTTATATATTCATGCAAGTTGATTTGTTATTGTATGTTATTGTTTGTTGTTGTTATTGTTATTGTATGATTTAATTACGTTTGCTCACATATGAATATTGCACAATTTTTCATGATAAAGATAACAAGAGATCAATAATAAATGTTTTTCTAACAAGGTTCACTCGCCAACTTATGTTGACCCAAAAACCCCCATTTCACACATGATACAGGTGATCCAGCTGCAGCAAGAAACACATAGGATGGCTTAGAAGAATAAACTGGTTTAGACTTTGGATTTATCTTTCTTTGTATTTGTATGAACATGTTTGGAATATTGAGGATGTAATTTTGACTTTAATAAATATGAAATATATTAGTAAATATCATGAGCTTTGGTGATAACCCAATTATGCCCCGACTCTTATTCCGCTACGGGTCGGGGTGTGACAGAAAACCCGGTTCCAAAATAAAAACGTTCTACTAGTAGCTCGCGTTCATGATGGGTTGAGACCCAATATATAGCCAACACAATGTCTTCTTCGGTCCACGAATTCCTTATCAATTTTAGAGGAATTTATTGTAGATTGAAATAAAAATGAGAGAGTTTATATGGATATGGTAGATGGAAATAAAAAAATTGAAAGAGTTTATGTGGTTGAGATAGATTAAAATAATGGAATGGGTTGATTGAGTGTAGAAAGTTATTTGAATTTTTTTATATAAAAGCAATAGCCAAAAGACCATTTAAAGAGTCAAAAAAGCAATGATCAAACATCGAAATTGAAAATCTCACACGGGTTGTGATTGTGACTAGCCAAATTCGCCCGCCCTAACCACATGGATGGTGTTTTGGCCCGGGTTCGAACCCGTGAGCCACTTACCCACGAATGCCCCAACTACCCTCATATTCTTCATCATTTAAAAAATTTATGCCAAAATATTAATAGTTGTATTCATTTTACGAGTGTAATATTTTTATGTGCAATATTTTTATACTTTTATTTTTACGAGTGTAATATTTTTATATATAATACTTTTATATTTTTACTATTATATTTTCTCACTCATTCATTTAAAAATCACTTTTAAAATATATTAAACATGTAATACTTTTTATACTTTTATGATTACCATTACTCTCTCATTCATTCAAAAATCACTTTCACTCAAAAATTACTTCTAAAACATATTAAAAAATAAATACGTGGGAAAAATATCTTTCCTAATATATAGTACACAATAATTTTTATTCTTTCATTCACTTACAATCACTTTTTTAAATATACAGAATTCACTCCCAATATATGTAGAACTTGATGTGTATCCTCCTACAAAGTGTTAGTTATACCATGTACTAAATGTTGACAGCAATTGTCCTGCGCATAATCGTGGCATTTCAAAAAAAAATTACGTTAAAACGCAGGCCACTTGAAAACGTACATAAAATTAAGCATGAAAACTTATTATATTTGACGCGACTTGTTTCCGGAAAAAACAATTTACGTTAAAACATAGACCAACTGAAAACGTACATAATGATATGCATAAAAACATATTATATTTGACTCATTTTCGAGAAAAATTTACGTCGAAACGTAAATCAACTTGAATTTATACCCATATGTACATAAAAATAAACACGTAAAACTCGATTACAAAGTCTTTAGAAAGTTAAGGGATTATAAGTGTTAACGCTAAAAATTAAGGGGTAAAAGTATAAAAAATACAAAAGGACAAAAAAAGGGAAAAAAACAAATCACCATTCACCCAAGTTGAAAAGTATAGTATAATATAGATAACTTTTGATATAAAGTTATGTGTGGTATAAAAATGTATACCTAAATAGAAATAATATTTATAAAGAAAATATATATTACTAATTGTTAATTTGAACTAGGTTTATCATCGTCTCCGCGTTGTGACAGATTTATTTTTTCATTTAGTATGTGTTAACATGTGTTTTGAAATCAGTACGAGCTCGTTGCGCACGGAACCGCTAACAAGAATAAAAAGAAAATGTAAAAAAAACACTAAAAGATAACCGAAAGAAATCAACCAAAAAAGTTGCATGGTAGATATTGTTCGTATAAAATTGTGTCAGAGATGAGCAAATGGTACTGGGTACCGGTATCGAATTTCCCAAACTGAAAGATCCTAGGTAACAATTCGGTACCGACATCTGGCATTCATGGTACCGGTTCGCTATCAGTTTTTACCTTCATATACCGGTACCATAACTTGTATTTTCAGTACTAGTACCGATTCAGTATTGGTTGGCACCGAGCTCATCCCTACCCCTGAAACTAAAAAAAGAAATCATTAAAAGTTGTAGAAAATCAACAAAGAAAAAGTTGTACGATACCATTGTTGTTCGTATGGTACCTGTGATCAGGGAGTAGCAAAGGGTACTGGGTAGCAGTACCCAATTTCCCGAACTAAAAGAATTTCAATGTCAATTCGGCTCTGACGTTTGGCGTTTTCTGTACCTGGCCGGTGCCAATTTTTACTTTATGTACCGATACAAAACATGACGGTATCAGTATTTTCGCTATCAGTACCAGTTCGATAATGATTGATACCAAACTTATCCTAATCCGTGATAAAAAAATAATTGAAGTTAGTAAAACAATAAAGAAAATAATTATTGTTATAATATTAAAATAATATAAGTACTAAAAAAGCTATAGATATCATTAAAACAGTAATATTTATTAGCTTTGTTTATTAATATACTATAATGTAATTATTAATAATAGTGGAATAAAAAGTGTAATGTAATATACTATAATGTAATTATTAATAATAGTGGAATAAAAAGTGTAATGTAATGTAATGAGTTATGAATTATGAATAGTAGTTAATTGTATTTAAATTTTGACACGTGGTAACATATTTTTAGTTTTATTTTCAAATAAATAATATATATCCTTAATCTATTCAAGTTTTGTTGCTTTTTTCTGTAATGATTTGTGCTCTTGAACTTTTTCTAAAAAAGTAGACTAAGCTGTATATTGTTGAAATGGAATCGTATTTAAATTAAAACATCTTTTTGGCGTCGTAAATATATAACGAGTGTCGGTATCATGATGAATTGAACCGATACCAACATATAGTAAAAGTACTATTCATTAGGTTTGTTTATTAATAATAGTGTATTCAAGTTTTGTTTGCTTTTTTTTTTCTCTAATGATTTGTGCTCTTGAATTTTTTTTAAAAAGTAGACTACGCAGCTGTATCTATTTTTCTTTTACTTCGTGGAATAAGTATTGTTGAAAATGGAATCGTATTTAAATTAAAACATCTTTTTGGCGTCGTAAATATATAACGAGTGTCGGTACTATGATGAATTGAACCGATACCAACATATAGTAAAAGTACTATTTATTAGGTTTGTTTATTAATAATAGTGTATTCAAGTTTTGTTTGCTTTTTTTTTCTGTAATGATTTGTGCTCTTGAATTTTTTTTTAAAAAGTAGACTACGCAGCTGTATCTATTTTTCTTTTACTTCGTGGAATAAGTATTGTTGAAAATGGAATCGTATTTAAATTAAAACATCTTTTTGGCGTCGTAAATATATAACGAGTGTTGGTACTATGATGAATTGAACCAATGCCAACATATAGTAAAAGTACTATTCATTAGGTTTGTTTATTAATAATAGTGTATTCAAGTTTTGTTTGCTTTTTTTTTTTCTGTAATGATTTGTGCTCTTGAAATTTTTTTAAAAAGTAGACTACGCAGCTGTATCTATTTTTCTTTTACTTCGTGGAATAAGTATTGTTGAAAATGGAATCGTATTTAAATTAAAACATCTTTTTGGCGTTGTAAATATATAACGAGTGTCGGTACTATGATGAATTGAACCGATACCAACATATAGTAAAATTACTATTCATTAGGTTTGTTTATTAATAATAGTGTAATGTAATGTAATGTAGTAATAGTGTAATGTAATAATAACAGTGTAATGTAATAATATAAGTATTAAAAAAGCTATATATATTAAAAATAGTATAATTATGTTTGTTTATTATTAATATTAATATTAATAATTAATTAATAGTTAATATTTAATAGTAGTATAATATAATATAATAGTGTAGTGTAATGTAATAAGTTATGAATTATGAATAGTAGTTTACTCTATTCAAATTTTGACACGTGGTAACATTCTTTTAGTTTTAGTTTCACATAAACAATTCATACTTTTAACCTATTCAAGTTTTGTTTGATTTATTTTTTTGGTAATGATTTGTGCTCTTGAACTTTTCCTAGAAAAGTATAATATTCAGGCGTATCTATTTTTCTTTTACTTTGTGAAATAACTTTTGTTGAAAACGGAATTGTATTTAAATTAAAACATCTTTTTGGTATTGTAAAGATACACTGAGTGTCGGTAAAGATATAGTGAGTGTGGGTACCATGATGAACTAAACCGATACTAATATTGGTACCGGTTGTTCCACTTAAGTTATTCTCGTCGGGTGAAAACTAATTTACAAGGCGTCGAAAACGGGCCTTACAAAGGTTTTTATGTTTCCACTCACAACCTTTAAGATGTGATGTTTTATAAACTTTTGAATTTGCTGTTTTGACGTGTTTATTTTTAACAATATTTCAACTTGTTTTTTTATGGGTGAATACCAATGTATGAGTCATCAAAACCGAATTTTTTACAAGGTTAATATAAATGTACAAATTATTGAAATCAAGCCTCACAAATTTTAACATATTGGTTTCGTCCACTAGTTTATGTTTAATACATAAAAACATTTTGAGATAAAACATTAATTATTGTTATTATTTTTAAGTTGCTAAGACTCATCATAATAGGTAAGGTGGGGAGCAAATCCATGGACCATAACCGAATCCAAGACTACCTAACCCGAGGCCCGAATTAACTGAAAACAAAGGACCGAACACCGAACCTTTTGCATCGTATTGGTCATCAGTTCTTGGCTGATTCGGTGCACCGTTTCTCACTCAACAAACCGAGACGAATTTTAGAAGTTCAATTACGTCGTAAATCTTCAATTTCTTCCAAGATAAGATTATGTCTACTGCTATACTGTTCAAGGTTGCAACCTTGCAAGGTATGTTAAACCCACCCAATTCAACCATATGGCTACTGCTATAATCTTTAAGATTTGTTGGTAGATTTACCTAAAAATCTTCTTTATTGACCTCCTTGCCAAAGGTACATTACTCCATTATCTTGTTGAGTTTGTATTTTTATAGTGTTCGAATCTTTATTTTGAGTTGTTTGCATCGTGATCGATACACTTATCAGCTTCGTGAACTTACTTACTGGCTGAAAGAATCATGCACATTAGGTAGGGTTTTAGTTTATCGGTTATCTTTGGTCTTGGCCTAAGAATCAACCGAAGCCGAAACTAAAAAACATGAAACTTAAATTTGACCCTATGTATTATCGGGTTCGGTTACTGTTATATTTCGATTCTATTTTCGAATAATTTTAGATTGACCCATCCCTAAATAATAATAATAATAATAATGATAAGGGGGTTAAACTTCTACTTAGATTCATTGTTGAAATGATTGTTTATTTTATTAATAGTTGGTATTACAATTTGTGTGTGGTGGGGTGGAGGTAGGGTAGGATGAGGGTGGGGTAGGGAGTCTTAGAAGGGATTGTTTTAGTCAATTTATAGATAAACTCAAGGTTATAGTTTTTATTTGTTCGAGTTTCATAAAATTAGCTAAATCAAATATGTTTAAAGGGGTTGAGAAACTGTTTTAGCACATTATTAATTTATAATTAAAAAGTATATATGAATATAATATCAATTAAAAAAAACTAAAAGCAACTGAATTACTAAATGTGATAAAGAAAAATATTACTAATAAAAATGTGATAAAGAAAATTAATTGTGTTAGTTTTGGGGCGGTACACGTGTTTCGGTTACGACAACTCCTTTCCTTTTCTATCTTATCTCCTTTTTTTGTTTAATAGTCTTTTATTATTTATTCTTCCTTTTTTTTATCAAACTTTTATGTGGCTTTCTCAAATTCTAACATGTACTTATCTTAATTTGTATTTATGACAACACTATTTGTAGAAACTTTATTTAGTTGGCTTTAGTTATAAATGAAAATTTCAGGCTAAAAAGTACTTGTTTAGCAAATGCTAGGCCTTTTAAAAAGATATACTACTTTAATAAATGATTTTACATAGGAATAATTTAAAAAAAAAAAACATTTCAACAATATATATGTTTCAAAGATGTAATGTATATGTTTATATTTTTGTTCTAAATTATTCTATTTCAACTTCAAGTACAAACGTACAATAAATTTATATGTTCATTGCAATAATGCTAACAAAAGTTGTTAATTTGTTTTGTATACATACATATACATATATAGTGGTGTGTGTATAAGGTAATTTATACAAAAGTATGGAGAAATTTGGTTGGCAGAATTTTATGATTTCAATATTATTTTTGAATCTCATATTTATTGCTTTGCATGTTTAATTAGAAAAGTAATGAAACTACAATGAAATTAATTTCCCGCAAACTACTACCTTAGTGAAGAAATTCACGTATTCTGACCTAAATATCCATAAAACTTACATGAGATATATTGTGGCTAAAAATAGGACAACGATCGGGTCGGGTGAAAGGTCCGGAACTTCCAACACCTCTCACGAAAAAAAAACACGCAAACTATTAACACCAAAACAAATTATAATTCATTCACCTTATGTGTTCTTCAAAATATAATTCTTTTAACTAATTTTTATTATTTCAAAAAACATTTTAAACAATGCACATCTTAAATAAATATCCTTGGCTCATTTTAAACAATTCAATGAAGACAATAATTTTACTAGCAACAAGTCAAACAACCCACAACACCAACAAAGAGAATATGTTGATCAACTTCATTCACTAATTAACTCAATCATTTGTTTCTAGAATCTTGATTTTAATTTAAAGGTATATCTTCCACTAGTCTTTTAGATATTGATTCAATAATAATCTCAAGTCTTTTTTGTGTACACAGATGAATTATGTTTTACTATCATATCAATTTGTAATAATCCCAAACCCATCCTAGGATTAGCATAATCAATTTTCTAACACATATATTTACATATAAGATTTAACCAAAGATATGCTTGAAACATATACTCGACATAGGCCTTGACTTCTCAGGTCTTGCTTTTCATCCACTTTTGTTTTATTATTATTATTATTATTATTATTATTATTATTATTATTATTATTATTATTATTATTATTATTATTATTATTATTATTATTATTATATCTTGATTCTTTTTGGATTTCTAAGATATCATCCTTAATAGTTTCTTGAACCACATCATCGTCTATACCCTCACGACTGATCTGGTAGCACTCTTGTGTACTCAAAACTTGATTCAAAGAACTAGTCCCATTTTTATATTCATCAATGTGTACTCTTATTTTTTTTGATGATTGGTTTTGATGTGTATATATTGAAAAATAGAGATTTAGGGTTTGAAAGTCTGATTTATATAAATGTTTATAGTAAGTAGTGGTGGAGCTTGAACAAATTAGTGGCTGGACTTTCAAAATCCAAATCAGTGAGGCCGGACTCTTAAAAATCAAATATTATACAATACAAAAAAATAAAATTTTTGATAAACTTAACACTACGAGTGGAAATTCAGGGGGGGCCGGCACCTCCGACAAGTATAATTCTCCGTCCATGATAGTAAGAGTTTAGATTTAATTTAATCGTTGTTCGTATTATTGATATTCGGCAAAAGTAATTTAAGTATTATAATGTCTGAGAATATAAATTGCAAATTTACATTTTAAAAGATTTGATATCATAAGTTTAAATATTACTTAATCAAAATTAGTATATATATTTTAAAAGAGTAAAGTTAGGAATTATTGGTTAAGTATTATACAATATACATATTTTTTAACGGCCAACATAATCAATCCTAAGCACTCTCAGCATATTCACTGGACCAAACAGAGTACTCTCAGAGTAACCCGAGTCCACCACCAATTTCGGGGAAAACCCAGTAACCCACTCACCCGTAGGCACGATGGTTAAACTAACGGTAAAACCCGTTTGGCTTAATGATCCAACCCAGGTTTCCCTGAATCTCCTATCATTGTCCACCAGTGCTTCAGTCTATACCAAGTGAGAGTTGAACCTGCATCTCCCAAGAGAAATGCAAGCTTGCCATCACTTGATCGAAAGATCATTGGCATGCAATATACATATTTCCCCTATATTAATTTATAAAATTGTTGTGTGAGTTACTTTCACTATTCAACTTTATATAAATTTGTAAGCTTACGCTACTTTCACTCGTTGCACAAAGGACACTTATTTATCAAAATTTCTACATTCATTGCACAACCTCATTTTAGGTGAGTTTTGTTATTGCTTTTATTTAGATTTCTTTATTATGATAATACTTTATGTTTTGGTTTATATTTGATGAGTTAATATTTTATAATGTATGTTTCTTGTTCAACATTTTTACGTCTATTTTTTGTTTAATTTTACAGTCTCACACGTATACTAAAAACTAGTTATTATTGTATTTCAAAATTTAGAACTGTTCTGTAGACGAGGAAGTGTAACAATTTTTTTCTAGTGTAATACTATATAGGATAATGAGGCCATTGTTCGTCCCCAATGTTGTGAGCACAACCACGTGACGGAGCCTTTTGACTTTCTACACGTAACTCCCCAATCATATCATATATCACACAATACATACAGATGCATGTATATCACTCATACATTTCGTATATGCATACATAACCGGACCATGTATATCTTGTGAAACTCTATAACCCTATTCCATATCTTTGTCTATGCAACAATCATAATTATTAAATTACACAAATAACAAGTTATTAATAAAGTATAAAAAAATGTGATGTGGAGAAAGATTATCTCTCTCCCTAGTGGGTGTAACCATCCCTTATTATCTTATCATTTTTGGCATCCCATGGTGTTCCTTCCTTATTTTCTGGGCGTTATATTTGACCTCCGTCAAAGAGATAGCAAGCATGAAAGGCTAAATTTGATGGGACTCATGTCTCTTTACCAATCAGATTTTGCTTATCCTTTTCTTAACATTTAATTATGGGGGCGCTATGAACTTTGTGAGGGCTTTATCCCACACTATTAATATTAAAGGGGACGCCATTTTTATCCCAAAATCTATGTGGCATGATAAAGCCCCTAGGGGCTTTATACAACTCCCACCAGCAAGTTATCATGTCACGTAAGCGCAATGTTTATTTTGGGATATTTAACATCTATTTATTCTAAGATATCTAAATCTGTTTAAACATACACTGTTACATTGGAAACAACTGTTCTTTAAAGCTCTGTAGACTTGTAGCAAACAACTGTTCAGGCCTAAACAAATGTTTGACCTTATATATCAGTGTTTTGTCTTTAACAGAGCTTTTGCCTTTCAACAAACTTTTAGTCTTTTCCAACAGTGTTTTCATGTCTTCAACAGATGCTTTGTTAGTGTTTAAGATTCACTATCTTTGGGAGGAGATGAACATTATAATTTGTTTATTTCTTGACCAGGATAACATATAACTTTTGCAATCATATATTCTTTTGTAGGTCCAATAATCTCCCCCTAGAATAGATGATGCCAAACTCATCTTTATTTGATCAAATTTTATTCATAATCAACTTCTCTCTAATCTGCCATTGGAATTGTAATTCAAATTTCATTGATAAGTTATCTTCTAGGTCCATTTCGAGTTTAAGACCCAGTAGGTCTTGCAGATCTTCACTCCTTAGGCCATAAGCACTATTCATGGAAATCTTTTTAACTTCTCCATTAGCACTGAGCAAAGTCAATTCATGGCTTGTCTTGTCAGACTTCCATTTTAAAGTTTTGAGGCTAGATGAATTTCCTAAGGCAAAAGTTTATTGTGATGAGTTTTGTGAAAGAGATCATCCCCTAATTTTTCCAATAAGATTTTCAGGATTTGAATAATGATGACCATACATCATTTCATTTCCGGTGCCTTCCTTTCTATAGTAGTCATGATACATCTTCATGTCTTCCTCTGACATCTCTTTCTGCCTCTTTAGGTAGCTTTTTACAGCTGTGGAGATGTTCTTTGCAGATTGTAGATCAGAAGGTTCAACCAAAGTCTTGATAGGGAAATCAAGTTGATCATAAACTGGCTTTTTTGGGATTGAAAGATCTTTTTCTCTTAAAAGTTCAAGTCTTTTATAGTTCTCAATGATTGTTGGTTCATCCCATTTGGCCACTGTCTAAGTGTCCCAAAATTAGATTGTTGGTTCATCCCATTTGGCCACTGTCTAAGTGTCCCAAAATTAGCTGCAACTATTTCTTCCTTCATCCTCTTTAACTGAAGAGCCTTTTTTACATTAGGCCTTTTACCTGCTTTCAAGTTTGGAGGTGTAGGCTTGAGCTCTAGATTGAGTTTCAACTTTTCCATCATTAATATTTCATCTAGTAAGGCTTTAGTTGCCCATCCTGAGAATTGAGCTTTGTATGACTTGTATTTTATAATATGGTTTAAATAATCTTCTCTCAATGTCCTTTTAAGATCGGGATCAGTGATTGGAGCATGACAGAGATTATTGCAGACATCTTTTGCATAATCTTCATGAGCATTCACTTTTTGGAGCTCTTCAAACAAGATTAGTTGTGCCTGTTTGTCATCCTTTCTTTTGCTTCCCTCTACAGCTATTTTTCTCAAATTCCTTTTAACTTTAGCTCCAAATATTCTTTTACATTTGGTGGTTTTCTTTTAAGAACACCAGCATGCGCCTTTTGGGAAATAGGCCTGACTGGTTCTGAGATGGTTGTAAGTGTTGTTGTAGATGTAACATTTTTTTGCACTTTTGTAACATCTGTCTTCAAACAAATGCTCTGTTAGTGTTCAAGATTCACTATCTTTGGGAGGAGATGAACATCATAACTTGTTTATTTCTTGATCAGGATAACATATTTTGGCTTTTTGTAATCATCTGTTCTTTTGTAGGTCCAACAGTCACAATGCATATATGTGTATTTAATTTTCTATTGAACATATCACACATACATACATATATACATATACACACACACACATCCATATAGGGAGCTTTATTTTGAGAACTAATATTATCTTTAGAATTACAAGAATCACATAAATCACTTATACTTAGTGCATTGATATTTAACGAGGTAGAGAAAGATACTAAAGATATTTATGTAACTGCCTTATGTATTACACTTAAAATAACATGTACAATGACATAATTTTGTTGTCATAATTCTTAACATTATATTGGTTATGAAAGAATACGTCATTTTCTCTCTCAGACAAACACATGTATATAGGGTGCGGTTCAAAAGAGAGTCAAAATTATGCGAAAACTTTAGAGAATCACTATCAACCAATCATTTTTTTTATTTTTATTTAATATAAGTGTTAGTATTGTAATATATATGTGTGTGTCAAGCAAAATGCATAACCTTATATAGTATAACTAATGTTTTAAAAACTGGTTTAAACCGACCGTTTGAACCGGTTAAACAGGGCCGGATGCTTGGCCGACACGAACCATACCGGTAAACTAAAAAAACGACAAAGAAGTTGCACCACCGGTAAGTTGGGTTATACCGGCTTAAACCGGTATACCAGTACCGGACTAAAGGTCAAAATTTTGAACTTTTAATTTTTAGGTGCCTAAGAAAAGGTGACTATTTACCTTCTCAGTTAAAGTGTAAAACTTCGTGCCCACAATTGACGGTCCACATCGATCAAACTTCTCCCTTACTCAAAGATAGAAAATCATTGGGTTTTTCAAATTAAGTTTTTCAACCGATCATCCATGTTTACCTTCTTTTGACTTTTGTTCAATCATTCATTGTTGGATCTATTGAACCCTACAAACGAATAGATGATTGAAAAACCAAAACAATCTCTAACATCTGATCCTTTATAATAAAGATCTGCTACTCCAAACTCTGCTGAGACTTAAAGACTGTTCACAAGATCTGATCAACGACTAAGATCTGCTGGAATCCAAGTTCTACTGATGAGAACCTCTGATAAAGATAAAGTTTGTTGAAGTAAAATCTGCTGAATACTAACAAAGGATAAAACCCAACAGAGGATATCTCAACAGTTGTTATCATCAGAGTCTATATTGTATTTTAATGTAACAGTGTTTAGATCTAGCAGATGTTAGAGTTTGTTAGGTTGTTAAATGTCACTTTCATAGTAACGTCAGCCAAATATGCTCAGTGGTTTGTAATGTACTATAAATAGAACAATGTCTGTACTGTTCTATCTATCACTTCTACACATTCTGTATGAACAAATTAGAGTAGTCTTAGGTTGAGTGGGAGTTTGTAATTGCATACGTACGTGATTAATATTACAAAAGCATTGCCAATGAAAACATTCTTCCAATTGTTGTGATTTCAAAGTTTTACACATTTTCGCTGCACTGTTTCATTGATTATTATATTCTTTCATTGAGTTCATCTAAAACAATCACATCAATATCAAACTCAGATCCTAACTATTGGTATCAGAGCTTGGTCGTTTAAATTTGATTTAACAATCAGGTTGATATAAACTGGTCACCTCTCACTGCTAATTCGTTTGGTCGTTTGTATTGAAAAAAGAGTAAACGTTTTACGTTCAAAGTTTTTAATACAAAAACATGTTTGTAAACAATCAGAATGCCTCAAAATCCACAAGATCCACACAACACTGGCACCATGTACAAAACTCCGATACTTGTCAGATCAGAGTACAATATCTGGCAACGACGGATGGGTCACATACTTGCACAACAGATACGGGTTACTGGAAATCGGTTATTTTCAGACCACATGTTCCATGGTACCGAGTGCGAAGACCCAAAAGTTAAAGTTCTAAAGAGTCCTGAACATTACCCCGAGCAAGATTTTCAGAAAATTGAGCTAGATGCAAAGGCATTTAGTATCGTGGCAACTGCTTTGCCTAATGATATCTATGCAGGCCTGTTGCACTGCACAGTGCAAAGGAGTTATGGGATTCTTTGAAAGAACCATTTGGTGGCACTGAAGAGGTTATTGAAAATAATAGAGAAGTTTTGGACCAATAGTATGAAATATTTTGTCATGTGAAAGGAGAATCATTAACTCAACAATTTGAAAGGTTTAGTTGTCTCATTAGTGAATTAAAACTGGTAAAGGTCGAATATCCAAATTACACTTTGAATAGTCAATTTCTAAGATCTCTACCAGAAAAATGGGACAGGGTATTGCCTTTGTAACTAGAACCGCTGTTGGGTTCAAAGAGATGAGTTTGACTCAGCTTCATGGTAGGCTTCTCACCTATGAGAGAGAGCTTAACCAGAAAAAGAAGCTACAAGAGTCAGAAAAAGTGGCTGATGATTATTCTTTTGGTACTACAACACTTTTTGGTCAAGAAGAAACCTCTGATAGTATCAAGGAACAGAGTAATGATCATTTTCTTGACATAACATCTGGTGGGAATTTCAACTCTGATTCTTGCTCACCTAACTTTGCTTTTGCAGCAAATGGGGAAAACCAAGTTTTTAACAACTTATAATTTGAACTTAATGATCTTCAACATTTTGATCAAACTGATTTAGAAGAAGTGGACATATTACACCAACTTGCATTGCTGAGTGTTAGGACCAGCAAGTTTATAAAAAACCTGGTAGAAAATTCCAAGGGTTGCATGGAGGGTTAAAAGTTGGGTTGGATAAGTCAAAGAATAAATGCTAGTTGGATAAGTCAAAGATTAAATGCTACAAGTGTAACAGGTTAGGTCATTTTGCTAGGGAGTGTAGGAGTCAAACAAATGGTCCAACACACCCAAGTCTTAGACCTCAAAACACACAAAACACTATCCATTATTCGCAATATACCTATGCTCCTCATATGCAAAACACTGCTCATTTTGCATACCCTGTAACCACTATTCTAGTTCAATATGTCCAAACAATTGTTCCTCAGATACAATATGTTCAAGCCCCAATTCCTAAGGTTCAAGTGCAACCTGCACCATAAGTTACACAAACCTTTGCTTCTGCAAAGACCAGTCAACATAGCTTCTTGACACAAGGTTTTGTTGATTGAAGTAGCTTACCTAAGGAACTGACTAATGATAATTTTGCTCTATTTTCTAATATTGAAAATAAACATGATGATTTTTGTTTCATGGCACTAGATACAATACGGGGGATGAGTTTGAGGAGGTAGTGTTAAATTCTTATGATGTTTGTGAAAATGTTGTGGCATATGTTTCAGAAGAGAAAGTTGGTGAAGAAACTACGATCTCAGTGTCAGACCCATGGAAACAAGTGTTTGTGAAGGAGAATGTGACCATACCATGATGGCTGCTGCTAAGGTATCACCTCAAGTTCTTAAAACCTATGTTCAGACAAATGTATTATTGTTTTTTCTAACATAAAAGAGGTAAATGAAAACCTTAGAAACAAAATTTTAATAAATTCAATTTGAAAAACTTGAAAAGAGTTAAAATCTAAACTGTTTGAAAAAGAGTCTGAAATCAGTAGTCTCAAACATAAGTCCAACATAACCAAGGATCAACTCCAAACTATGATAGAAAAATATCAAAGTTGTAAAAAGGAGCTTGAATCACCCAAATTACTTGTGAAAAGTGGGTAGAATCCTGTAAAGGTTATGAGCTTATGTTAGAATCACAAATCAAAAGCAATGTAAAATTTGGTGTAGGTTTTAGAAAACATGATCAAGTTTCTCAAAACACCGCTGTAAATGATTGTGAGTTGATTGAAATTATTCCAATAAATTTGCCCGGTCAAGAAATTAAAGTCACTAAACCAAATGATAAGAAAATTGTTTTAGAAAGACCAGCAGGATCCTCAAGTTGAGGAAATTGAAAAATATCAATTCAAACCTACCTGGTCAGATGAGTGTGACATTCTTGACAACTTTAAGCCAATGGATTTTTCAACCATTAAAGGTGTAAAGGCACCAAAAGTCAAGATCATTCCCTTAAAAGATCTTCCAGCAGATGTTACAACATCTGCTGACAAAAAGACAGAAAAAAGAAAGAAAAGAGAGAAAATATCAAATTTGTTTTATGATTTTTGTGAAAAGAAGAATCATGTCACTAAAAACTGTTTTTTCTAAAAGCTTATGATATAAACAAAGCAAGTGTAATCATTGATTCACCAAACTGCCCATTTATGGCAGATCAAACCATAAAAATTAAGAGTGTGTTATCTCAAAAATTTTGATGTTACTAAAACACTTGAGAGCTCAATAAATGAAAACACCAAACAGACCTTTATCCTTGTCCAAACATCTGTTGCCAAACAATTGAATATAACCTCTGCCCTAGAAAGGTTTAGGTAACAGATGCACCACTAGCTAATAAATTTCTAAAGGATATGGCCAACCTACTTACAAGAGTGTACCACTAGGCTATGAGGTCTACAAAAGACCATCTAGAGCAAGAGTTAACATGCATCCTCATGATTATGATCAGTTGATAGGAAATGGTCCATAACAGATGTTATCAAAATTTGTTCAAAACACTGACCATATTCCTGGACTTGAGGCTGAAATGTCTGTGACCCCATCCAAAGCCATCCTGGCTTTGGAAACTCACCTAAACTAATTATTTACTAATGTGCAGGAAGCTTCTACTTGCCTCGATAGTTTATGGTATGTAGATAGTGGAGGATCCATGCACATGACAGGATGTAGAGCCCTACTCAAAGATTACATGGCACATGGAAGGGGTGATAAATCCTTTGGTAATAATTCAAAAGGGAAGGTGTTAGGGTCAGGGACTGTTCAGGCTGGGAAACTCAAGTTCGAACATATCAATCTTATTGACAATTTGAAATTTAATCTTCTTAGTGATCTCAAATGAGTGACAAATGCTATGGGTCATTTTTCACTAAGAAAACTTGTCAGATTGTTGGGCTAGAAGTGGTTAAAAAGATTGATCAAATCATAGCTGAGAGCAAAGCACAGCTTGTTGCTCACACGAGTGGCAATGTGTATGTAGGTGATATGTTGAAAGATAATCTAATGTCCAATGAATGTCTGTTCTCAGTTGCTTCTAATAAAGAGACAAAACTATGGCATAGAAGACTTGGTCACACAAATCTTAAAACTATCACTACACTCTCCAAACAAGGTCTTGTAAGAGGTCTTCCATCAAAACAATTCACTTGTGATGAACATTGTGTTTCTTGTTTAAAAGGTAAACAACATAAAACTTCATACAAATCAACTGAAGAGTCCAAAACAAGCCAGTGTCTACAATTGCTACATATGGAGTTGTTTGGCCCTATAAAATTAGTGAGTCTTACAAGGAAGAGATACTGTCTTGTCATAGTTGATGATTTTTCAAGGTTTACATGGGCCTACTTCATGCACTCCAAAGATAAGACTGCAACTATTTTGCAAAATTTTGTAAAACAAGTTGAAAAGCAATTTGACATGCGAGCAAAAGTCTTTAGGAGTGACAATGGGATAGAGTTTAGAAATAAGGAGTTAGTTGATTTCTATGTGTCAAAAGGGATTGTTAGGCAATACAACATCCCAAGGATACCAGAATAAAATGGGGTGGTTGAAAGAAAAAATAGAACTTTGATTGAAGCTGCTTAAACAATGCTTGCAGACTCAGGTTTACCCTTGTCTTTTTTGCTAGAGTCTGTAAACACTGCTTACTATGTACATAACAGAGTTTTGTTTAACCCCAGGCATCAAAAGACTACCTATGAAATTCTATGCAAAATTAAACCTCTGATCTCATATTTCAAAATCTTTGGTTGTCCATGTTTCATTTTAAACTTAAAAGATTCAATTTCAAAATTTGCTGGCAAAGTAGATTGTGGTTATTTTCTGAGATACTCAACCACTGCTAAAGCCTACGGAGTATTTAATTCAAGGACTAGGTGTGTGGGAAGAGACCTTGAATGTAAAGTTCAATGAACTTTCTTCATTAAAAATCCTAGCAAATCCTGCCGAACTGTTTGATTTAGATAAATTTACATTTGAAGGTGTGTCTATCAAGACTAACAATGTAGGTACATTACAGTCTTCACATCAAGATTATGGATATGACATTGTGATTCCACAATACAAAGTCATTTCATCCACCAGAGAAACATATGTTACTAAAAACTGTGAAAACTCTGCCACTGCTGGATCAACATTGTTGATCCCCAAACCTCCCAGCTCATCTAATCAAACCTCTGTTGACAAAAGTCCATTTTCTGTGAACAAAAGTCAACCTATCTTTACCCGCATTTCACCTATACCTCCACCTCCATTCCAAATATATGTGGCTCTTCAAAATTGCTAACAGATGTTAGCTCAAATGATTCCCACTTGCAACCTTCACCTCAAAATGCCATCATTCCATACAAGGGATATATAATTTACCTTAAAAACCATCCATCTAACCAAATCATTGGCAACACCAATGAAGGGGTTCTTACAATAAGTCAATCCCAAAACATTTGTCTTTTTGCTGTTTTTTATCACTCACACAAACTGTCAAGTACCAAGAGGCACTGAAAGACAACAGTTGGGTAGAGGCCATGCAAGAAGAGCTCCTACAGTTTAAAAGACAACAGGTATGGGGACTTGTACCATTGCCTCAGGATGTATGTCCCATGGGCACAAAATGGGTCTTCAAGAACAAAACAAATGAAAGGGGCGTTGTTGTCAAAAATAAAGCTTGGCTTGTGGTTCAAGGCTATAGACAAGAAGAAGGCATTGATTATAATGAAACTTTTGCTCCTGTTGCAAGACTAGAGGCCATCAGACTGTTTTAGCCTTTGCTGCCAACCACAACATCAAAGTGTATCAAATGGATATCAAGTGCATCTTATATGGCAAGATCAAGGAAGAGGTATATGTATGCCAACCCCATGGTTTTGAAGATACTTTTTATCAAGATCATGTTTAGAATCTAAACAAAGCTTTATATGGCTTGAAACAAGCACCTAGAGCTTGGTATGAAACTCTTTCCACATTTCTCTTATCCATAGGCTTTACAAGAGGTAAAATTGATAAAACTTTGTTTTTAAAATGAAGAGAAAAGGATTTGATGCTTGTCCAAATTAATGTGGATGACATCATTTTCGGATCCACATGCAATGGTATGTGTGAAGAGTTTAGAAAACTCATGACAACAGAGTTTGTAATGACTGGTATTGGTGAACTCCAATGCTTTCTTGGTCTTCAAGTTAAGCAATTGCAAAATGGTACTTTCATTTATCAAAGTATGTATGTCAAAGAACTACTTACCAAATTTGATATGAATGATTGTAAACCATATAGTACACCCATGGCTACATCTAAGCTGGTCACTATTGATGACAAAGATGACTTGGTTGATCAAACTCCTTATAGAAGCATGAATAGGTCTTTATTGTACCTAACTGCATCTAGGCTAGATATCATGTTTGCTACATGTGTCTGTGCCAGATTCCAGTCAGCACCTAGGAAGTCAAATATTATTGCTGTGAAAAGGATATTCAGATACATAAGAGGTGTTGCCACGCTTGGTATCTGGTATCCTGCTAATATGAATATTGAGCTTTCAGGTTACTCAAATAGTGATTTTGCTGGATGCCATGCCACAAGGAAGTCAACTTCAGGAGGTTGTCAATTTCTAGGCAATTACTTAGTTTCTTGGCAAAGCAATAAGCAAGCTGCAGTTCAACATCCACAGTTGAGGCTGAGTATATTGCTGCTGCAAGTTGCACTACTCAACTCCTATGGCTTCAAAATCAATTGTTGGATTTTAGTGTAACTGCTTTAAAGACTCCTCTCATGTTGGATAATCAAGTAGCTAACAACATCATTAAAAATCCAGTTTCACATTCAACAACCAAGCACATTAACATCAGACATCACTTTGTGAGGGATTGCTATGAAAAAGGTTTGATTTCTCTGCATTATGTTCCAACTAAGGATCAGATAGCAGATGTTCTAACAAAGGCTTTAGATACATCTACTTTTGAAAGCTTGATCTCTAGAATTGGCATGCTTAACATGGATTAAAAGCAAAATTTTTTGTTTTCCGTTAATAAAAAGCATTAAAATGTTTTTAGAAAATCAAAAATCCATCCTTAAAAATAGCTAAAATTGAAATTTTCAATAATCCTAAAAGTCTGTTTAAACCACTGTTTCTAAACCTCTGTTTAGCTTAAATGTATATCCGCTGCTAAATGTAACCTCGGTTATCGTGTCCACTTTTCCCATCCACTATTTGTGCTAAACCACTATTTTGCCTTATCCACTGATAGAGTAAAATCACCACTGTTCATGACCGCTGTTCTCACCACTGCTGGTTCTCAGTAGCGATTTCCCTAACAACTGTCATCCATTATCTATTAGAGGTTACACGTAGACAGATGATTAGCCATCAGATCTTTGAAACCGCTACCACGTCAGCATTCACTTTTTTCTTTTATGTATCATTGTTCCATCCAAACAGAGTTTTTTACTTGCCGTCTCGAATTCAAAATTCTTAAAAGCGGTTTCCATTACTCTCATCTTCTTCTCGACTCCTCACTTCCATCTCCGATCATGGCTCTTAACATTATCTCCCACATAACTACCTCTCCACATTTGAGAAAACCGAAAATAATACTTCATTCTATCCAATAATTGATGTTCTCACATCCTCAAAATACAAAGACATCATGCTTGCAAACGCACCAATTTATGTGGATACACTCCGACAATTTTGGGCAAATGCTAAAGTCGAATCCCAAAAGAAGAATCCATATGCTATCACTTCCAAGGTCGAAGAAACCCTTGTCCAAATTTCCCCATCCTCAATTTCCACAACTTTTGGTCTAAATGACCTAGAAGGTAAAACTTCATTTCGCAAGCAAGAATTACATGTTGAGTTTATAGAACGTGGGTATGAGGGTCAGTTAATTGGTGTTACCATTTACAAACCAAACTTTCCTGCTGAAATGAAATATTTTTTCCATACTTTGCTCACATGTCTTTCAGCAAAGACCACCTCAGTTAATGAGATTCCACAAAATATTCAATTTCTGGGATATGCTATTTTGACAAAATCTGATTTCAATCTATCCCATGTGTTGTTTATGGACTTGGTGGCAAACTAATAAAATATCAAAAGATAAAGTTTTTCTTTTGTATCCTAGACTTTTGAGCTATTATTTACAAAAACAACTTCCAGAAAAAGATTTTGAACAAGGCATTTATTTGAGATGAAGAGTCTTACAACTGAAACTTTTACTAGAATAGAAAATATGGAGTCTAAGGTTTTTAAAACAAAAGCAAAGGGGATGAGAAAATTTTGGATGAGTCAAATCAAAACCTCAAACCTCTGTTGCTGAGCCTACTGCTCCTGGTGATCATGACACCACTACTGTCACACCCCGACCCGCAGCGGAAAAGGTGATCGGGGCATGATTGGGTTATCATCAAAGCTCATGACATTTATTATGCGTTTCATATTCTTTAATACAAATTAAATTGAAATTTACAATAAATGTTACAACATATTCTAACTAACAATCTAAACTTCTTTGTTCTCTTCTAAGGCATATCCTATGTTTTCCTTGCTTCAACCTGTTCACCTGTATCATGTGTAAAAGGGTTTTTGGATCAACATAATGTTGGCGAGTGAATCCTATGGAAAACATTTGAACAAATTTATTTAAATTGATTATGAAATATGTGCACAACCAAACATGAGTAAAAATAGATATAAACTTAATCAACAATCATAAGATATTAAGTGAAACACACATGAACAATAATGGAACATTTAGAGGCACGCGATGCTCAACTCGTCTCTCACGAGGAACTGAGGGGCCTAATGAATGAATTGCATAACCATGATAATATGAATGACACAACTACAATCAATATAAACTCAATGATATACACATAAACAATAATGAATTTGATTTGTGGCACGCGTTGTTCAACTCGTCTTCCACGAGGAACTGATGGGCTTAATGAATGAGTTTCATATAATTTAACAAAAGGAAATAAGTAATCACAACAATATAAACGATCTAAGTTTAGGTCATGATGTGGTATGGCACAAGTTTAAATAAATAAGTTAATTATTTTCATAACACATGACACACCCCAAAACGTGTAATTTAAAAGGGGGAGTTGTAAGATTCACTCACAGTAGGTGCGTTTGGTTGATGATGTTGAATGCACGCGAAGTGGTTTTAACCACGAGTGAGATTTAACCTAGATAAATCGCATTATGGTTTGGTAAGTAAACGGATTTTATTAATCTATTTTAGTAGGATTGTTGGGTGTATTTTTGTGAGTTTAAGGCTATTTTCTAACCTTAAAAATGTTATTTTTAAGTATTTTTAATTTATTTTTAATTAAAATAATTAAATAAAAATAATAAAAAATTGATTTTTTTCTGACCGTTGACCTGCCCGTTGACCGTTGACCTGACCGTTGACCGGTTCGAATCGGAATACAAGTGCGCTGAGTGAGGCTCGAACCCGAGACCTCCCGTACGCGTGCACGCAGCTCTACCAACTGAGCTACGTGTCTAACCCGTTATAAATCTGATTTTAATTATATATATATATTAATTAGTTTAAACCGAAAATCATTTTATTTTAAAAACAGTTTAAGCGAATCGGACGTGCACTCCACAGGTCTCGAACCCGGGACCTGTGGCTTAAACTAACACACAGTCCACCGCTGGACTGTGTGTTTAACATGTTATATAATCCGATTTTTATTATACTTAAATACAAACTAGTTATTTCCTTTTCTGCCTTATTTAAAAAGAATAGATAATTGTCCGAGTCGGTGCAGAAGACCGGACTCGAACTCGTGACCTGTGATATAAACATACACACAGTCCACCTCTGGACTGTGTGTCTAACTTGGTTATTATTCCGGTTATTAATATACTTAACATATATTTGTGGCGACTCCGGTTCAGTTTAACAAAAAAAATGATTTTTATTGAGGCAGCGTGTGTGAAACGGGATTCGAACTTGAGACGTTAGTGTTTATTGTGCACACAGTCCACCACTGGACTGTGTGTCTAACCCGATTAATAAGTTGATTTTAATTAAACTTATATGATACCGAACTTCATCATCTTCTTCGCTGAGTTTTAAGCAGACTCGACAACAGACTGGTTCGAGGTTTTTAAAACATGCTCTTTAGTGTTTTCCAGTTCATTGTGGTGAGATAAGGGTGAAAAGAAAAAGAAAATAAGCGAAGAGGTATACCGACTGGACCCTCTGTTTTCCGGCAGAACTCCGGCGACAGCAATTCCTTCCGGCGACGAGTGTCTTGTAGCAGCGAGTCCCAGGAAGCTTACAAAGGGTGTGGGTATCTCCGGTATAAGCTCAGGGGCTCAGTGAGGTTCAGAAATGAGGAAACCGGTTTTCCGGCGACGAACAGAAAAATTCCGGCGAGAGAGTTTTCGCCGAGAAAGGGTGTGGTTTTGAGCGAAAGTGTTTGCAGAGGTTCGAGGTGGTTTTTATAGGGCAAATCGTCGATGTATTTGGCCCGATTTCCAACTGGATTCATTGATTTAAATTTTTCCGGCGGTTATAATTTTGGTCGCGGACTCAGACGTCGGTTATAACCGATGTCTTGTTAATGGTTTACGTTATAACGTAAATTGTCGTTAAGACTCGCGAAATTTCCGGGATTTCCGACGACTGAACTGTTGGGCGCCGGTTTTGAATTCGTAACGTCATAATATCAATTAAATGATTTCAATAATTAACAAACAAAACAAGTGGCGCAGTGGTTTGTGTGTGTGTGCTAAGTCTGTTTGCTGGATCGGTATTGACACGGGTTCGAAACCCGGCAGGAACAATTTATTTTTATTTTGCGATTTTTAACAGTTTTTCAAAAACTAATTATATATTCCCGTATAATAATCGATTACGTATCGTTTAAAAATATTTTGGGCATTTAATTCGCAACGAAATTTTTGACTGATTGTTCGGTTGATAAACGGGGCGGGTTTGGTAAATCCGTTTTTGACGGATGTTACAGTATCCCCTGCTTTTTAGAAATTTCGTCCCGAAATTTAAATTGTGATATATTTGACTAAAAGAATGATGATGTTTTGTTTGACAGTTGTATGCTTAGAAAAATAAGGGTTTAAGTTTTTGTTCGAGGCGGTAACGTTCCTTGTAAGAGTTAAGTACCCTATTCAGGAATCGCTTTTTGTTGCCTACTGTATAAGTATTGATAAGCAGAAAAGATTTGCTAAAAATGATATCATGCATAAGAGTTTAGATACGTTTGGGAAAGTATGGTTATATTCTAAGGCAAAACTTCTAATACTACAACCTATATGGAACATAAATAAAAACACAACAGCTGATATTTGAACATAAGTAATCACAACAGCTAATATTCGAACATGAATAAACATATCAGCAAATATTTGAACATGAATAAACACAACAGCAAATATTTGAATCCACATTCTGATAGCATATATGTTTGAATGGTGGAAGTTCCTCTCTCGTTTGTTATGATGGAGAGGTTAGTTTATGTAGAAATGGAACACAATCCAATCTCTTTAAATAACATGATGATATAAATGTAACACAAATTCCAACCAAGGCAATACTAAATCCTACATGGAACTTCTCATAACCGCCTGATAATGCCTCTGATCCTTTGGCAAGAATACTTATATATAGGAAGTACCAGCGGCGTATCCACCATATTCTTGCCAAATTTTCATTAGTTTTATCCACAAGTTATGATTGGTTACCAAGAAACTAATAAATCCTACATAGAACTTCTCATAACCGTCCGATAATGCCTCTGATCCTTTGACAAGAATACTTATATATAGGAAGTACCAGCGGCGTATCCACCATATTCTTGTCAAATTTTCATTGGTTTTATCAGTGAATTATGATTAGTCCTATAACTCTACAACCAATACAACAAACATAAAATACTGAAATGAAATATATCTGTGCGATCAAGGCTCAATCGAACGGAGCCGATCGTATTGCATGTACTGAAAATGAAATGTCTGTGCGCTCAAGGCTCAATCAAACGGAGCCGAACGTATTGAATGTACTGAAATTGAAATTGTCTGTGTGCTCAAGGCTCAATCAAACGGAGCCGAGCGTATTGCATGTACTGAAAATGAATAACTTAACCACACAAACAGCCTATGCATGGAACCTCTCATAACCGCCTGATAATGCCTCCGATCATTTGACAAGAATGCTTATATATAGGAAGTACCAGCGGCGTATCCACCATATTCTTGTCAAATTTTCATTGGTTTTATCAGTGAATTATGATTAGTCCTATAACTCTACAACCAATACAACAAACATAAAATACTGAAATGAAATATATCTGTGCGATCAAGGCTCAATCGAACGGAGCCGATCGTATTGCATGTACTGAAAATGAAATGTCTGTGCGCTCAAGGCTCAATCAAACGGAGCCGAACGTATTGAATGTACTGAAATTGAAATTGTCTGTGTGCTCAAGGCTCAATCAAACGGAGCCGAGCGTATTGCATGTACTGAAAATGAATAACTTAACCACACAAACAGCCTATGCATGGAACCTCTCATAACCGCCTGATAATGCCTCCGATCATTTGACAAGAATGCTTATATATAGGAAGTACCAGCGGCGTATCCACCATATCCTTGTCAAATTTTCATTGACTTTATCCGCAAGTTATGGTTAGTTCGATGCGACTCTACTACAAACACCACAACCACAAGATACTGATAATGAAATTGTCTGTGCGCTCAAGGCTCAATCAAACGGAGCCGAACGTATTGAATGTACTGAATATGAAATTGTATGTGCGCTCAAGGCTCAATCAAACGGAGCCGAACGTATTGAATGTACTGAAATTGAACAACTTAATCTAAACAACCATCACACAACAGCCTATGCATGGAACCTCTCATAACCGCCTGATAATGTCTCCGATCATTTGACAAGAATACTTATATATAGGAAGTACCAGCGGCGTATCCACCATATCCTTGTCAAATTTTCATTGACTTTATCCGCAAGTTATGGTTAGTTCGATGCGACTCTACTACAAACACCACAACCACAAGATACTGATAATGAAATTGTCTGTGCGCTCAAGGCTCAATCAAACGGAGCCGAACGTATTGCATGAACTAGAAATGTAAATTGAAATGTGCGCTCAAGGCTCAATCAAACGGAGCCGAACGTATTGCATGAACTGGAAATGTAAATTGAAATGTGCGCTCAAGGCTCAATCAAACAGAGCCGAACGTATTGCATGTATTGAAATGTAAAATGAAATAACCGATCAAGGCTCAAACAAACGGAGCCGATCGTGCGGGCACGCCAAGATCAACCGCATAATAAAATGGGGATCCAACTCAACCTCAATGGATGGGGAGCCACGGCCTCGGCAAATGCATATACTGAAAACAATATATAATATACAATAATTACTCTAACAGTCTACACATGAAGCCTCTCATAACCGCCAGATAATGCTTCTGATCCTTTGACAAGAATACTTATATATAGGAAGTACCATCGGCGTATCCACCGTATTCTCGTCAAAGTTTCATTGGCTTTATCCTTAAGTTATGTTTGGTTCTATGTGATAAAGAAAAACATAAAACTAAACGATAGGAGTTGAATCTGGATCTTCGGCGAAGAGGACTAGCTGAGTATCTTCGTTTGGGCCGTCATTATCTTCGACAGGATTGGCGTTGATATTGAAGACTCTTTCTCTTGCTGGTGGCATAGTGGTTGGGTTTTCTTGGTTTACTTGGTTAACTGGGTTTGATTGGGCTTGAGTGTTGATAACGTTAACCAATTGAGGGCATGTGTTTCTAAAGTGGGTAGGGTCGCCACAATTGAAGCAAGCTCGAGCATATGGGAACATGGGGTATTGGGGTTGGTGATAAGTTTGGGCCATGTTTTGAGTAGGGGAAAAGGTTTGGTTTTGAAAGGTGCGACAAACATTGCTCAAATGACCATAGCGTCCACAAGTTGCACATAGACGACAAGGTAGAGTATGGGGATGGTGATAAAAACAGTTGTTGCATCGAGGGTGAGGTCCAAGATATGGTTTCTTATCTGGGTAAGCTGAGTTGGGTGCCACTTGGGTGATTGGGATAGCTCGTATGGGTATGGCGTGTAAAACTGGTGGATTTCGTTGGGTAGCAGCGAAAAGTCGCCCGCCTCTTCTTCTCTTAGGATTGGGTTGAGAAGGGGATTCGGTTTGAGTGGAGTCGGAGGTTTCAGTCGATTCTTTATCCTTCTTCTTCTCCTCCTTGAAGTCTTTGTTTCGGATTCGGTTCTCGGTGAGCTCTGTTGCTAGCTCCATTGCTGCTTCCAAAGTTGCAGGCTTAGCACTTATTACAGGGTCTTGAATCTTTGACGGAAGACCACGAATGTAGTGCTCGATCAAACGGTAGAGGGGAGTGAACATGTTGGGAACCATTTGATGTAACTCGAGGAATCTTTTGTTGTAGGTGATGTGGTCTCCTTCCACTTGCTTCAATGAGTAAAATTCATCTTCTAACTTCTTGATTTCGCTCCTTGGGCAAAATCGTCTGGTCATGATTTCCTTCAATTCGTTCCAAGTTAAGGACATAGCATCTTCCACACCTCGTTTGGCCTTCTCTGTGTTCCACCAAGTAAGTGCTATCCCATATAATCGACCGGTAGCATATCGCACTTTGCGATCGTCAGGGCAATCGCAATTTAGAAAAGTGTTCTCCATTTCTTCAAACCAATGGAGGAGAGCGGTGACGCCTTCAGTCCCTTTGTATTTCGGAGGGTCGCATGATTTGAAATGCTTGTAGGTGCATTTAGTGGTAATTGGGGAAAAGTTGAAAATGTTTTGGTTTGCTTGATTGACAGGATTAACGGTAAGTGCTTGTTGAACTTGGATTACAATGTTAGGTATTACGGCAGCCATTTGTTGAGCGATTAAGGCAGCCATGCGCTCGCGGGCTTTTCTTGCTCTCGTCTTCCTACGGGCGAGGTTAGAAAACATCTATAAGGAATACATGACAAGAGTATGTGTTGGATGCTTTTGAGATCATGGGTCGCATTCAAGAATGAACATTCATAAAATAATTATAGATAAATAAATTACTACATCCATTGGATGTCTTGGGTTTTGCTCGCTGTTAGGCCCTACATGCCGCCATACTTTACCTGTGTAATCATGTGGGCCCCCATGAATACCGGTTTTTCATATGGTTCGCACGGGTTTGCCAGGTTGCGTACACAAAAACCCGAAGAAAATCGAGAAATATGTATACAACGTGTGATATTCGGAATGTGTCCAGGTGTAGACACGGTGACAACTCAAAGTAGGGTTAGTTCGAACGACGTTTGGTGTGGCATGTTTTGGCCTAATAGGTCCTTCGTACTCTCATCGTTGGTCCCCAGGTAGGCAAACTGGTCCGTTATATTGGATTTATACGAATGCCAGCCTAGACAGGACGTTCCGACTACCGGTACTTGTACCCTTCCAGTTACTACATGTCCGTCGCAGAACTTACTTTGATGAGATTTGAAAATTGCACAAAATCTTTGGATAATGAGAGTATGAAAATAAATTGAATACATGAACATCGATATATGTATAATGAATATGTATATATGTATAATGAATATGTATATAAGCATGTATGTTTGACTGAAATGTAAACAAATATGAAACAAATAAATATCACAAGTTTGTGTGTAACCACCTAATCAATTAAAATTTAGGCAGACTATAGTATAGGCTCTAAGGGTCTAATAACCTATCCTATATCCCTATAGTCATGGCTCTGATACCAATCTGTCACACCCCGACCCGCAGCGGAAAAGGTGATCGGGGCATGATTGGGTTATCATCAAAGCTCATGACATTTATTATGCGTTTCATATTCTTTAATACAAATTAAATTGAAATTTACAATAAATGTTACAACATATTCTAACTAACAATCTAAACTTCTTTGTTCTCTTCTAAGGCATATCCTATGTTTTCCTTGCTTCAACCTGTTCACCTGTATCATGTGTAAAAGGGTTTTTGGATCAACATAATGTTGGCGAGTGAATCCTATGGAAAACATTTGAACAAATTTATTTAAATTGATTATGAAATATGTGCACAACCAAACATGAGTAAAAATAGATATAAACTTAATCAACAATCATAAGATATTAAGTGAAACACACATGAACAATAATGGAACATTTAGAGGCACGCGATGCTCAACTCGTCTCTCACGAGGAACTGAGGGGCCTAATGAATGAATTGCATAACCATGATAATATGAATGACACAACTACAATCAATATAAACTCAATGATATACACATAAACAATAATGAATTTGATTTGTGGCACGCGTTGTTCAACTCGTCTTCCACGAGGAACTGATGGGCTTAATGAATGAGTTTCATATAATTTAACAAAAGGAAATAAGTAATCACAACAATATAAACGATCTAAGTTTAGGTCATGATGTGGTATGGCACAAGTTTAAATAAATAAGTTAATTATTTTCATAACACATGACACACCCCAAAACATGTAATTTAAAAGAGGGAGTTGTAAGATTCACTCACAGTGGGTGCGTTCGGTTGATGATGTTGAATGCACGCGAAGTGGTTTTAACCACGAGTGAGATTTAACCTAGATAAATCGCATTATGGTTTGGTAAGTAAACGGATTTTATTAATCTATTTTAGTAGGATTGTTGGGTGTATTTTTGTGAGTTTAAGGCTATTTTCTAACCTTAAAAATGTTATTTTTAAGTATTTTTAATTTATTTTTAATTAAAATAATTAAATAAAAATAATAAAAAATTGATTTTTTTCTGACCGTTGACCTGCCCGTTGACCGTTGACCTGACCGTTGACCGGTTCGAATCGGAATACAAGTGCGCTGAGTGAGGCTCGAACCCGAGACCTCCCGTACGCGTGCACGCAGCTCTACCAACTGAGCTACGTGTCTAACCCGTTATAAATCTGATTTTAATTATATATATATATTAATTAGTTTAAACCGAAAATCATTTTATTTTAAAAACAGTTTAAGCGAATCGGACGTGCACTCCACAGGTCTCGAACCCGGGACCTGTGGCTTAAACTAACACACAGTCCACCGCTGGACTGTGTGTTTAACATGTTATATAATCCGATTTTTATTATACTTAAATACAAACTAGTTATTTCCTTTTCTGCCTTATTTAAAAAGAATAGATAATTGTCCGAGTCGGTGCAGAAGACCGGACTCGAACTCGTGACCTGTGATATAAACATACACACAGTCCACCGCTGGACTGTGTGTCTAACTTGGTTATTATTCCGGTTATTAATATACTTAACATATATTTGTGGCGACTCCGGTTCAGTTTAACAAAAAAAATGATTTTTATTGAGGCAGTGTGTGTGAAACGGGATTCGAACTTGAGACGTTAGTGTTTATTGTGCACACAGTCCACCGCTGGACTGTGTGTCTAACCCGATTAATAAGTTGATTTTAATTAAACTTATATGATACCGAACTTCATCATCTTCTTCGCTGAGTTTTAAGCAGACTCGACAACAGACTGGTTCGAGGTTTTTAAAACATGCTCTTTAGTGTTTTCCAGTTCATTATGGTGAGATAAGGGTGAAAAGAAAAAGAAAATAAGCGAAGAGGTATACCGACTGGACCCTCTGTTTTCCGGCAGAACTTCGGCGACAGCAATTCCTTCCGGCGACGAGTGTCTTGTAGCAGCGAGTCTCCAGGAAGCTTACAAAGGGTGTGGGTATCTCCGGTATAAGCTCAGGGGCTCAGTGAGGTTCAGAAATGAGGAAACCGGTTTTCCGGCGACGAACAGAAAAATTCCGCCGAGAGAGTTTTCGCCGAGAAAGGGTGTGGTTTTGAGCGAAAGTGTTTGCAGAGGTTCGAGGTGGTTTTTATAGGGCAAATCGTCGATGTATTTGGCCCGATTTCCAACTGGATTCATTGATTTAAATTTTTCCGGCGGTTATAATTTTGGTCGCGGACTCAGACGTCGGTTATAACCGATGTCTTGTTAATGGTTTACGTTATAACGTAAATTGTCGTTAAGACTCGCGAAATTTCCGGGATTTCCGACGACTGAACTGTTGGGCGCCGGTTTTGAATTCGTAACGTCATAATATCAATTAAATGATTTCAATAATTAACAAACAAAACAAGTGGCGCAGTGGTTTGTGTGTTGTGTGCTAAGTCTGTTTGCTGGATCGGTATTGACCCGGGTTCGAAACCCGGCAGGAACAATTTATTTTTATTTTGCGATTTTTAACAGTTTTTCAAAAACTAATTATATATTCCCGTATAATAATCGATTACGTATCGTTTAAAAATATTTTGGGCATTTAATTCGCAACGAAATTTTTGACTGACTGTTCGGTTGATAAACGGGGCGGGTTTGGTAAATCCGTTTTTTACGGATGTTACAACTACCGGTGTTGTGAAACCCACACTAGAAAATCCAAAAAGAAACCACCAAATCCAAAAGGCCCACCAAAACCAAAATTCATAAAAAGGCACCTATAGAAGATGAGATCCAAGAGGATAACCTTGTGGTATCACAAAAGCCACTTGAAACCAATGTTGTTACTTCCTCACAACAGTTGGAAAGATCTCCACTTCAAAGCCAAACCCCTCCTGCTTCCTCACAAAAGGAACATGTTGTAAGCACAAGGATCCCACATTATGAAGTAAATGATTCACTTGAATCTTTGTTTCAAAGCCCCTCTCCCAGAGCAAATTCTCTTTCTACCCCACAACCATCACCCTCAATTTCACCTAATATCAGACCTCTATTTCGTGCAATTGAGATAACTCAGACACAAATCAGTTCCACTCAATCACCTGTTCATGAGAGTTTACCTCCACGTGTGACTGAGTCTGAGTTAAATCTTTTTGATAACCCAGAAATAGCTGAGTAGGTTACATGAGTTACAAGTAACTCTTCGTGGTAATTTAAGTAAATCAGCCACGACTACTGATGACACAACAGTGTTTAAGTTGGACAGTGTTTACATCCATCAGACTTCCTTAAAGGCAACAACCGTTGAGGCTACAATTGTAACCTCTGCTCCAGTTGGAAGTCCCCAGTACCAAGACAAAGAGGCATTTGGGTCTAAAAACATGGAGATTCATCCTGTTGATGATCCAAATACAACTACCTCTGGTAGGAATTCAGATGATTCTATTAAATTAGGTGATGAATTGAGATACAAAGAATTGACGGAGAGAATGACATCAATGGAGTTTTCCATCACTGAAATGAAAGATATGATGAAGCAGATGTTACAAAATTCTCAAAGCCAACCATCAACATAGCAAATTACCAATGGGCTATGGAAATCTGTGCAACCAATCATTATAGCTCAAAGGAATTTGGCTGACATTCACCATGAAACTCACATGAAGCTAATTAGAAACATGGTTGAGGCTAGATATAAAAATACTCAAGCAGACATCAAGGCTATCAAAGAATATTTGATAAAAACCATTGGCTCTGCCCCTACAACAATCCTTCAAGAAGAAGTTGAGATGATGCCAAAAAAGGGGAGAAAGTTAAACTGAGAAAGTTGCAGCCAGATTCAAAGGTGCAACAAAAGCCAGGGTCTGTTACAACCACTGCTGCAAATCAAACTTCTGCTGTGTCATCAGATGCTGGTGTTCAAAAAAGGGATTGATGAGACCCTGGACAAACTAGCAGAAGAAATTGCCACAGAAAAGCAGAAGAGGCAAAATACACTGGAAGTTAAAGCTTATAAACTAATTGAAGAAGAAAAGGCCAAGCAGATGGAAAAAGAAGACATTGGCACTTCAAAAAGAAGAAATTCAACAAGAAATGTCAAGCAACTAATAACCACCTCTTCTAAAACCACTGCCATGCCTACAACAAGTGTATCCTTTGCTCCAACAAAACCAACACACCACCTCAAAAGAAACAAAAACCCTCACCAAAGAAATCATCTTCATCACCAACAGATGTTAGTACAGCTGACGTGCCAGCAGATGCTGGAACAACAGATGTTAATCAAACCTCTGCCATGATCACATTTCCCACTTTAACCCAACCATTATCTACACCACCAAGAATTCCATTACGACCACCTTCACCACAAATCAAATTCCAATCCAAAAGAAAAACTTTTGTTGTTGAAGATGATGATGAAGGGATTCCATCACCAGTTCCTTTGTCATCAAAACCTATCACTTCATCACCATCCTCATCATTTTCACCTAAAACCACTTCACTTCCGACCGTTTATCAACCACCATCCATCATACCTTTTGCTACCAAATATCCTCTGGAACTGATGGTTGTGCGAAAAGAAATTGAATCATTCTTCACAGAAGAGGGTAATACAAAACTTAACTTTCCATCTCTTTGGTTACAGAAAGCCAAGATATTTAGATGAATATCTAAAGTTGAAGGCTAGACACGCCGAGAATATTGCCAAAGAGAAGAGAAAAGGGAAAGATGATAGGACTACTCAAGGCATTTTGTCTTATGAACTGAGCAAAATAAGAAAGATTGAAGACTTTACCAAAGATATGAGTAAGTCTATGTCAGAAAGGCTTGTGAATGCTGAGCTGGATGAATAACTGAAACGAGATTACCTTGACCACATTATGCAATACAAACCTTACAAAGTTACCAGAGCACAGTTTAAAGACTGGTCAATAAATGATCTTAAAGAAGAAATTGACAGAATACAAGCAATGCTCAAAGATACTATACACAAGTCAACACCACCTGATTGGAAGAAAAACAGGCAGATAGACCAGAATAGAGCTTTAAAGTTTTAAAGGATGAAGCAATAGCTGGTTGTTGCTAACTATGGTAGTGCAAGGTTAGTTGCTAGATGGTCTGAGTCCAGGGTTGTAGACATTTACAGAAAACTGGTAGAGCTTAAGAAGAAAGACCTTACAGTTCCAAGAAAGCCAGACTACTCAACAGATGTTATCCCTCATCAGACCCAAATCTTTAAAAAGCAGTTCTTATCCTCTGTCTTACCCACAATTGCCTTACATCAAGTAAAAAGGCAAAAGCACATGGATGAGGATGATGAACCAGAGGTTTGAAGAACACAGAAAAGAGGGAATCAAAAATCAATTACTCTATCACACTGATGCTGCAAGTGACAAACTAAAATAAACAATTTCAAAACTTGTAAGCAAATCACTTCCACCAAGCTTAACAATAAGTCTTCCCCCTCAAAAGCCAGATGATTAAAAAATTCTAAAATGGAAGTCATTCCTAGACACCCATGAATTGACTCTGCTCAGATCAAATGGCAAGATTCTAAAGCTGAAAATGGAGGATGCATATGATCTAGATGCAGCTGATCTCCAAGATTTACTGAACCTAGAATTACAAGGGGATTTTGAAGACTTGTTCTCTATAAACTTTGAACTACAGTTCAAAGGGTAAATTAGGGAATTTTTGTTGAGAAATAAAGGTCAGAAATAAAGAAAAGTTTTGGCATCATCTATTTTAGGGGGAAATTATTGGATCTATTAAACCCTACAAGAGAACAGATGGTTGAAAAGCCAAAACAATCTCTAACATTTGATCCTTCTAATAAAGATCTGCTACTCCAAACTCTGCAGAGACTTAAAGACTGATCACAAGATCTTATCAACGGCTAAGATTTGCTGAAATCCAAGGTCTGCTGATGAGAACCTCTGATGAAGATAAAGTCTGTTGAATACTAACAAAGGCTAAAGCCCAACTGAGGATATCTCAACAGTTGTTATCATCAAAGTTTATATTGAATTTTAATGTAACAGTGTTTAGATCTAGTAGAGGTTAGAGTTTGTTAGGTTGTTAAATGTCACTTTCTTAGTGACGTCAGCCAAAGATGATAAGTGGTATGTAATGTACTATAAATAGAACAGTACATGTACTATTCTATCTATCACTTCTTCTACACATTCTGTACGAACAAATTAGAGTGATCTTAGGCTGAGGGGAGTTTGTAATTTGTATGCATACGCGATTAATATTACAAAAGCATGTCAATGAAAATAATCTTTCTATTGTTGTGATTTCAAAGTTTTACACATTTCTGCTACACTATTTCATTGATTATTGTCTTTTTTCATTGATTTCATCTAAAATAATCACATCAGTATCAAACTTAGATCCTAACATTCATGTTGTTAATTGTTATAGTGTTTGTTAATTGCTATATAATGGGTATTTAATGATGAACTTTTGGATAAGTTTTTTTATTATGGATTAACTTTTGGAATATTTTTTTATTATGGAATGATGTAGTTTTGGATTATTTTTTGAGTTGAAATTATATTTTATAGATTTATAGGGTTAATTAGTTAACACGGTTGAATCGTCCGGTACAACCTGCTTCAATCGGTTGAAATATTTCTAAGTCTAACCTAATACAATTAAAATACCGGTTTTTAAACCATTGAATATAACTGTCTGATATGCCATTTTATAATTGTGTTGTTATCTCATATAAATATATTGTTATGTCATATAATTATGAGTAAAACAACACAATTACAAGTAACAAATATAGTATAATAGTAAAACTAATAGTAAAACTAATACAGTTTTCGAAGAGTGTGTTAAATTTCTTTTTAAAATCTATTAGTTTTTATTAGAAAAAATATAACAGATAATGAAAACCAAGATCTTATGGCATATGTTTTGTTTTTAAATATATAATAAAGTTATTTGGATTTAGAAAACAATGATGGAACCAACATTTAATTAGAAGAAAAAAGTCCATACCAAACAATTATTCTTCTAGTCATTAAATAACTTCCAAATCAATCTTAGTCATTAAATCAATTTGATTAAAGGCACAAAATACTTTTAATACATTTGAGACAAAATGTACTTTATATTTAAAGAGAGGGATTAATGACAAAATAGATTTTAGTTAAAGAGTAATTTTAAATATCATCTAATCTTGTCTTTGGATGATGTTGAACTCAAACCACATTTATGAGGGATCATGCACCAATTCATTAGACCCCCCCCCCCCCCCCCCTAGGTCACGTGTAGGAAACAATCTAACCCCTTGATCAAATCAATTTAGTGGTTAAATTAGTTCAATGGCAAGTAGTTAGTAAAAAAATTGTAAAGGGTAAAAGAGAGAATTTATCAATCGTGTTGACCTTTTTTCGTTAAACACTAATTCCATCAATTTTTCTAAACTCATATAACTTTTATACATAGTTTACCATTTTTAAACAAATTATACCATAACATCAAACAATTTATTTCTGTTTAATATAAGGTTTTTAGGAAAAAAAAATCATTTTTAAAGAAGTGCATAACAATATGGGAAGAACTGTAATGTTATATCATTTACACAATGTTATTATATACTTAGGTCCATTTACAAACACATCTCATAACAATACACTAGTTTTCATAATTAGATGACTATTCCAGACCTAGGCACAACATCACAATTATTCAAACAATGTGTTACACTTTAAAAAACTATTTTTTAAATACATCAATATTAAAGAGAGAAATACCATATTATTTAAGTTTAAAAAACTTGATGAAACTAGTAAATGAACACAAATATCCTTTTAATATAAGCGTGAATCATACATGTGTCGCATCCCAATTAATCATACGCTTTTTAGGCTAATTCTATTATGTCCAAGAACCGACCTACACACACATGATGACCTAAATAACCTAGGTCGCTTGGGTAAGTCAAGTATCAAATCCATGATGAACATGTGGTCAGTATTACATGTTTCGTTTGATTATTTAAACTAAAGATTACTAACTTAATTTAAAACTAAATTAGATTTGATTGATTTAATAAAATAACTAAACAAAATCTAGATAAGGTTTGAAAACAAGATATAAGAAAACAACATCCTCCGGATTTCAGGGTCCTATACAGAACTCAATTAATTAATTAGGAACCACATAGACATAGTTCTGAAAATTAGTTAAAATATCAATTAAAATAGGTTCTTGTCATCAAACCATGTCAATTACCAAATTTATAAATGTCAAGTCAACCCCTTTAGTCACTCAATCCGTTCTAGGTTTTGTCATCAACCGAACATAATTGTAAGAGAGAACTCAAAACACAAACAAATTGCTTAAGTTAACTAATATGCCAATCAAATTCAAATGTCTGCCATCACAAATAAAACAAGATCCAATACATAAGCCAAATAATACGCAAAACCTACATAAACCTACACCCGGAAATGGTCATAGAAAAAATAGCCATGCATCTTCATCACGTTCAAAACCCAAGAATCCTTTCTCTTGATTGCCTAACCTTATGCGAACTCCTTCGTCGAATCTGAGACCCAACAGCCTAAAGGTTGTTTTGTAAGCTGTCCCCCTCCAACTCCATGCGTAGCCTCTTTCTTTTATTTTAGCAATTCAGCCTTTTCTGTCTATCATTCTTAAGCCCAATCAATCCTTTGTTGTAATAATTAGTGGGCTGGACCATGTCTGTTTACATTAGTAGCTGTAGAAGCCCACTAAAATAGACTGAAACAATTAACTCAAATAATAAATGTCACATTTAATTCACATGTCTATTAGGCATTGGAGTGTATTATAACTTGTATTAAAAATAACGTTGCAAGTTAACATGTGTTACAAACTACTTTCTTCCTATGTTAAGGAGTGTTAAAACGTCCTTGGTTAATATGTTTACTTAGACAAAAAAAATAAGAAAAAAATAAGAAATTAATGTTGTTTATTATCAACGTTTATTTTAGCTAATAAGTTAATGAAATATTATTGTTATTATTATTATTATTATTATTTGTATTTATATTAAATATTTAATATTAAAATAATTAAAAAATGATGAGTGGGATAGAGTTAACAAGTTAAACTATTTTCTTAGTATGAGATGCAGTAAAAAAAGAAAAAAAAAACAGGTGATGTTGCGCTTATAAGAAGTTAAAGAAGGGTTAACGAATAACTTATAACTCATGGCCTTAGTCAACCATATTAATTCACCCAAAAGGTTAAATTCAAACAATTCATGTGAGGGACAACGAATATCAAAATAATTTTCCTTTTGTTTTTTTATTTTTTTAATCATTTATATTTACTAATTAAAACCCACATTAATAATTTATATAAATGAAATGAATTGACTCGTAACGGTCAAAGTAATAGTCAACTATAAAATTGGTGAGAACGCGGGTTTGATAGTTCAGTGAAACAAGAAAATAGTTTCAATAATAGGCTGCTTGTATGTATCATGAATGTTATGAATAAAAGGATTAATGAATTACATAAGTCACAACCCAAACCTACTGACATGTCGAAGCTTGACCAATAGTTCGGGAGGAGGGGGGAGTTAAGGGACCCAATTTATATACTATATAAATATTTAGGAAAAATAATTTGGGGGTGGGGGCGATTCCTTTATAATTTTAAAATTTTCGGAAAAAAAATCAGAAATTTTACACTTTTAACGAAAACATTCGGAGGGGCGGGTACACCCCCGGTTTCCACTAAGCTCCTCCCCTAATGTTAATATATGTTTCCCAATTAATACCTATCACATGACATTAATATGGATGCTATGTTGGAGATATTCACTGAAGTGGCGGCTCGTAGCGTTCATGTACTTTAGCTAGCAGTAACGCTACAAGAACATAATTGTCACCCTGAATAGTACTACTCAATCCTATCCACCGGCTCCCTCCAGGAGTTAAATGGTTGTGAAAGTCATGGGGACTTAAGGTGTGATAATGTATATTAGCTCATGTGTTCTCATCAAGTTAAACATAAACACGCACTCAAAAAGTACTATAAAAATACTAGTTCATGTAGCAAATTCCTAACCGGTTTAAACGAATAAAATTGTAAATGGGGCCACAAAACTCTCCTGATTGCATTGCTAATACTCCACACAAAGATTGTTAACGAGAAGGGGGTCATCCTACGCGAAAACTAACATAGAGATGTTGTGTATAAGGACTAGGTTTAACTATCTGATAAGCTTGAGTGATTTTGTTAGGGTTTAAGTATCATATTAGGGATTACATGTTAAGTTCTAGCTAATGACTGTTTTAATGTTAATAAGGGTAATTTATGGTTGTCACATGCAATTAGAGTTACTTGGTTTAAATATAATAGTTAAACAAATAAGATCAATAAGTAAGTTTTAGGTCAGTTATAATACTAAGTTCACGAATTTTGTTGACTGACAAACGGTTGAATTAAATTATGAAAATTTTGTGACAACTTTCCACTTGTTTTAGCTTTTTCAAAAATAGTTTTATCTTAATTTTTTAGCAAGTATAAAAGGTATGAAATTACGTTGAACATAGTATGGTAGTATCAACGATTTATTATCGACAATAAATGTTAAAATTCGGTAAAAATTGAATTTTCATCCAAAAGTTGCAAGGCTAAAGGGAATAGCTTCCAGACTCATGGAACCATGTGCTGCAAAAAAAACAAAAAAAATTCAGGTCATTTGTACCTATATTGAATGAATAATGACTTCAAGATGACTACCCAATGTTTTTACTCCGAAGTCAGATTTGACCTTCACTTTTATAAATTTCTTTTGAGTGACTTAAACTCATCGAAAACTTATAAAACTTATTTTGTTGTATAGAGAACTCTTTGTACTTAGTCTAGACCTAATATATGTTTGATTAGGTTTAGTTTAGACCAATTTATGGTTATTGAAAATCAAGTTTGGTTTCAATTTGTATTCTGATGTCAACAATTTAAAACGAGTTTTAAGTGATATTCTTGCACATAATTAACATGTACACAACTAGAAAAGTGTTAATTCATGTTCTAACATCCTAATTACATCAAAGTTAAGATTTTTAGGGTTTATTATGTGTATTTAAAGTTGGAAAGAAAGAATAAGGTTTAAGTTTCATACCAAAACTTTGTTGTAGTTTTAATGATCTTGTTGATACCAGGCTTCACCTACGCGAAGTGGATGATCTTCTTGGATGGATTTTCATATTACAAGGTACATGGATGATGATCTATGTGGTTTGGCTATTTGCACCTTTAGTCCACGGTTTTCTAAAACATTCACGTATCTGTAATATGAATATACCAAATAGATTATAATTTATGCACTTGTATAATAACCATAGCAAAATAAATGACAAACAATTTACAAAAGTAACTTCTTTTTTTGCGTTACTTTAACTTGGATTTAAATATATAGAACACCACAAGACGTTCGTTCATATATGTTTGTTTGTATAACTTTTAATTTAGTTCATATATGTTTGTTTGTATAACTTTTAATTTAATACAAAAATTCAATGTATGTGCTAGATAAACACCATGACGTATGTTAAGAAGCGCTCCTCTCCTCTGTGATACTCTAACCCTTTTTAATGAATATTTTAATGAAAGGATGATTTGGTCCTAGTTTTATTTACCTTGAATGTTCTTGGATTCTTGAGGACTTGATAGGAGATTTGATTGTGTGTGTGGCTTACGAAAATGAGAGAGAGAGAGAGAGAGAGAGAGAGAGAGAGCGGAGAGGTGGTGATTTCGAAAAGTATGAAGAGGATAGAGAGGATTTAAAGGTTTTTTTTTTTAATTTTTTAAGGAATAGGGATTAGAAGGTGTAATTATCTTGTGTAACAAGCTGTATTAAGCTAGGATTTTAATATTTATCTAATTATGCAAGGTTTTTTATTAAAAAAAAAATAAGGGCCAAAAATTACAAGGCTTAGGTAAGGATTGGCTTGGTTAAGTGATTAAATCATAGATTTGTTAATTTATAATTAGTTTTAAGATAAGTACGCAAGATTAGATGATAAATGGCATATTAATTAAATTAAAAGGTTTCAATTAAATATTATTTAAATTTTGGGTTTTCTTTATTATTATTAAATTTTATTAATTACATATATTTGATGAATTAATGTGTTTTAGGGTTGCTGTCGGTTTTGTAACTAACGTTTTCAGTTAAAATAAAAATTTTTGTCGTTTTTGAATTTAACTAGTTGTTTAGTATATATTGGTGTATTTCATGTATGATGGAGGAAATTTTCATATTCGGACAATTTTTGATTGTTCACCGATGCTTATTAAGTTTGGAAGTTTTTATAAATAGTAGGGTACATCTAAGGTTTTCTTTAGCATTTTCTATTAAATATAATAAGTTTACATATCATCAAAGCTATGTTTACATAAATAAAAGCTCAAGACAATTATGAAATCATAGTTAAGATTGCTGTTAATCTAATTTGGTGACGGTTGTCACAAGTAAAATGGGTAGTGCCATCAATTGTTGAATTTTAACAACTTCTAGCAATTTTGGTAGCGGTTTCCACAAGTAAAATGATTATAGCCATCAATTTTTGAATTTTAACACTTCTAGCAATTTTTAAAGCGTAAATAACTTTGTTGTACACCATCATTTTTTAATTACTATACCATTAAAACGGACACTTTTTTTTTTCTCTTTAGCTATGTGTATAGAATTACTATATTTTTGTTTAATTTTTCTTGATCTATTTAAAGTTTCTCGAGTTAAGTATTTTTAGCAAGGTGTTTCGACATTTTACACATAGGTGACAATTTATACATGGTGCCTGATGTGCTTGAGATGGTGTAATTAAACTAATTAATTTTAAACATAAAGTAGACACTCTAAGTTTTAAATTTACAAACTCAGACTCTCTAAAACCTAGACCACACAACCGACAAGTGTACCGGTCAATGTGGTAAAGCTTAAGTAAGTTCGAATATTGAACCCACGAGAATCTACTAATTACATTACTAGACTCGATTAACTAGTAACTAAACTGGCTCGACTAATTTGTTTTGTTGGGGTTTTTTTTTAGGGGGGGGGGGGACTTGGATGATTGAAGGCTTGAATATTATGAAGTTCTAAAGACCATAAGTTCCAAATTACTTCATTAATTCTGAAGACCATAAGTTCCGAATTACTTGTAGTTCTGAAGATCATAAGTTCCGAACTATTCCGGTAGTCCTGAAGACCATAAGTTCCAGACTACTCCAGTAGTACTGAAGACTATGAAGTTCAAATTATTAAGTGGTCTGAATTTATAAGAGCTTGAAGATGGTCCGAGTTTTTCTAGTGTTAGGAGTATCAAGTTATGTTTTTTTTGTTTTGTTTCGAGTTTATGTTATTGTAATATGGGCCTAGCCCAGTATGCATGACTGTGTTATATAAACTTTAGGTCAGACATTGTGATAAATTCTTAGAAAAAGTTTTGGTGAGAAATCTACAGGGAGAGTAGAGATTTCTTGTGGTATTGATTTGATTGTAAACAATTGTGTTTGATAATCAATAGAACACCGGTTTAAAGTGATTGTTCATGTTCTTTATCTTACAAATTTGTTTTTGTATTCGTTAGATCTACTAAGGGGATTTCACACCCTTGGTTGATTCTCAATCTCGTAATCGATCTACGGTTAAGGGGACGTTCAATTGGTATCAGAGCAATTGGCTCTTTATTGTTGGTTCGAGATTTATCTTACGAAGATTCAGTTTACCAAAACCACACAAATTTTAGGAATTCGGCAGTACTGTTCTAGAATACAAGGTTGTTCCGAATTAGTTGATTGGTTCGAAGAACTAAACTGTTCCGGATTATCACTTTATTCCGAACTACTAAGTTTACAAACTACTCCTTAATCCGAAGTATACCTTATTCCGGATTATTTAACCTGCTCAGAAGTATAGTTTTGTTTCGAACTTTTCATTTGATCCGAAGATATTTTAGTCCGAACTACTTTGGTTCTGAACTACTGTGTTCAGGATTTATAACTTCATTCATAATTTAAAGTGTTCAGGATTTGTAACTTAGGATTAATAACCTTGTTCAGAATTTAACGTGTTCGAGATTCCGTTCAGAATTTAAAGTGTTCAGGACTTATAACCTCATTCAGAATTTAAAGTGTTCGAACTTCTAACTTTGTTCAAAATTAAGGTGTCCAGAACTTATAACCTTGCTCAGAATTAAAAGGGTTTGCGGACAGGAGATCTTAAATGAGTTCGATGGCAAGCTTAAATGAATTTACAAAAATGGATCATGAAATTGGGACTATAAACAAGCCACCTAAGTTACTAACCGTTTCACAATATGTTGGTTGGAAAGATAGGTTTGAATGTTTTGCTCAATTCCAAGATGCAAGAATGTGAATTTGCATTACAGATGGATACACTCCTCCCACACATGACTTTGAAGGTAGACAACGTATAACTATCTATGATGCCATGTCCGATGAAGTGAAGAAGATGTTAGAATATGAAAAGAGAGCCTTAGCATCCATTAAAATGTCTCTACCAGATGAAATCAAACATACCTTTCGGAGGTATACTAATTCAAAGGAGCTTTGGGATGCATTGGAGAAACGATATTAAGGCAATGTAGATGTAAAGAAGAACAAAGTTGATCTTTTGAAGAAGCAGCTTGTTGTGTTTAAGTGTATGAAAAATGAATCACTTGAAGAGATCATCACAAGGTTCTATCATTTGCTAATAGAGATGCAGAATTATCATATCACTTGATATACTACTGATAATGAAATTAATGATAAGCTTTTGGATGCTCTTCCAACAAAGTGGGATATCTATGCACTGATGATAAAGAGTGAATCAGGATATGCAACGAAAGATTTTAGAGGAAGTAGTTGGGAAGCTGAGATCTTATTAACTGAATACGAAGAAGGAGACGGGGTTTGATCAGGTTCAAGATCCAGGGATGCATTATGGAATTCCGTCTTCATCGACAAGAAATGCGTCAAGTGATAGTACGACTGCATTTCTTTCTGCTGAGATTGCATCTGATAGAATTATGGCTGATGCAGAATGAATGATCTGAACTTCTAAAAGCCTTGGATTCTCTTATATACATGGAATGAAGGCCAAGGCCTTCAGGCCGGCCCACACGAACTCAACAGCTCCGCAATAATAGGTCCAACCTAGCTCCTAAGCCCAACTATAAGCTATCTCCTGAACTGCTACAAGCCCAACATACATTTAGTCATTGAGTCATTGAGATGAAAAGATTATATTATATTTTTAACATGTTCACTTCTAATAACAAAATATCTCAACCAGCATGTTATGATTAACTTTATATGATTTTGCAAGTTAGCTCAAAATTGATTCATGGTTACCGATTTGAGTATAAATTTCGACCCAAACCATTAGTACAGTCACTTGTTAGTAAACCAATTTAATCACTTAGAAAATGTTAGAATATCAATTTTAGTGATTTTAAACCAATGAACATCAGAAATTAGTCAAATAACCGATCTTACCACATGCATGTAACAGAACTCACTTAATACATGAAAATGAACCTAGGGGCTACCAAGAGGAATAGAGAGAACTAACTCTTCTAGTGAAAATACTAAATATCCATCAACATAATTCAACTTGGTATAACAATATTTTACCGCAAAACTCAATAATTTAAAATGGTATTTTATTTTATATCCAAACATATTTCACTTAAATGGTATAATACTATATCAAATTTTGGGGTGTTACAACATAAACATTAACACCCATATCAATTTAGATTTGGATTTTGATTAGGGCTAGTGGTTGGGTTTCGATTACTGTTGAGAGAAGAAAATCAAGAAACAAAGGTCGTAGTGGTTTTGGTTAGGGGTGATAATGGATTGGTTTTGGGTAATTTGGTGTATCACCTAATAACATACTCATTTCAAACCCGTAAAAGTGTTAAATTAATCTTATACCAAGTCTTACAAATGAATACTCATTCCGAAAGTTTCTATTTGTCTATCTCTAGCATCTAGTTGGACTGTTGGAGGTAGTGGTAGAGATGATTGTAAGAAGCAGTTTTAAAAGAGATGGAGGAGGAGGTATCGTGTTGACTTGATAATTTACACCTTTTATTGGTCATGAGTATGAAAATTGATGAACTATAAGCAAAGGTATAATTTTACAACTCACTTTATGTATTTATGTATACAATCACTCATACACTTTCACTTTAAGATTATGAGTATGTCCGTAAGTATAGAGTCAACTAATGAACTACCTGAGTCGAGGCAAGACGAGTGATGTATTATTCATCAAGTTGGGTTGTAGCTCGAAAATCTTCAAAAACAGAATCGAGAAGTACTCAAGAATTTTTAGCTTCAAACTTTAGGATCGAATTAAGATTAAGCTTAGACAATATAACTCTGTTACATTAGTTAAGGAAATGTAACTATGAGCCTTTAGTCAGTTAAAGACGACGATATATACTTGATTGTAACGTGTAGAGGTATCAGTTTTGATGAAAATTATGAATCAAGCCGCTAACCATGACTTTGATAAATGAAAACCAAAGCCGTAACAGTGTTAACGCTTCGAAAAGGTTATTTAACTTTCTTTAATTAAAATCATTAGTTTGTAAGCATATACATAACTGCATATATAATATTATAAAATGAAAATATAGAAAATAGCGGGGGTTAAAAACATGGCCAGTTCCAGTTCCAAGCTGCCGGGTGGACCATCAGAATGCCAAAACCAAACTGTATAATTTTAAACAATCGAGAAACTTGCTTCAGTTTGGACGGTCTTGTTAGTTAAGAAGACCAAATCAAGTAGCACATGTCATAACCATGAATAAAAACATGAATAATAAGTAATGCAGGCTTAATAATAAATTTATATTAAAGAAAGGTTCTTCTCCTGTAAATTCCAACTAAGAATTTATAAATATACTCAATAACTATATAAAAAAAAAACAAACGCCCAAACTTATTACAAACTCTTTTAACGCATATATATATATATATGTATGTATCTATCTATCAATCAACCTATAGATGTTTTTAAAACCCAAAACTCCAATCCAATACTCTGCAGATAAACCAATCAGATGAGGCCATTAAACTTAAGCCTAATGTAACTGGTGTTACCCAACATAAACAAGAAAAAGATAGCAGCAACAGCAAGAGCCCATTTCCCCCATTGTTGCCACCGCTTCCGGTTTCGGTTCACGAGTGGTGGCGGGATGGGCTTTGGTTTCAACTGCTGCTGCTGCTTTATGACATGTGGTGGTGGTGCTGCTGCTGCTTTTTTCTTACTCTTCTCCTTCGAAACGATTTCGGTATCTTTAGTTGCCGCCTTGTTTGCACTCTCTGAACTTGCCACCACCGCTTCTTCTCTGTTTACGCCGTCATCTCCGCCGCCTGTCTTCTTCTTTTCCTTCTTTCTCAGTCTCTTCTCCCTCTCCTGCACAAACTCACATTATATATATGATAAATATGCTATTTGTCCCATCAACCAACTTTGGCCCCTCAACTTTGACATTGACTAACTTTAGCCCCTCAACTTTAATAATGACATGTTTAGCCCCTCAACTTTAAAGATGACATGTTAAGCCCTTTAATAATAAACAGCTTTAGCCCCTCAACTTTAATAATGACATGTTTAGCCTCTCAACTTTATCAATGACGTGTTTAGCCCCTTAACTGCATCAAACAACTTTAGCCCCTCAACTTTAATAATAAACAACTTTAGCCCCTCAACTTTAAAAATGACATGTTTAGCCCCTCAACTTTAAAAATGACATGTTTAGCCCTTCAACTTTAATTATAAACAACTTAAGCCCCTCAACTCCAACATTGGCATGTTTAGCCCCTTAACTAAAACATCAAACAACTTTAACTCTCGCGATTTGCTTATTCTTACCTACGTTTCGAACCCGCTCCGGTGCACGGGTGGTAACCCCACTAGTTATTAATTAAATTACTATTATCTTACTTATATTAGGTATATCGAGTAAACAGAATATAGCCAAATAATGGATGAAACATACCTTTTCTTTTTGCTCAGCTTCCTTGCGGGCCCGCAGCTCAGCTCTGATTTGGGCCTTTTCAGCGTTTCGTTTCTTCCTCTCGAGTGCCTCGAGTGCCTTAGCCTTTTCCTCCAGGCGGCGTTGCTCTTTCAACTTGGCGGCAATCTCTTCTTTCCTCAGTTCCTCAGCCTTTTTCGCCAACTCAATCTCCTCTTTTGTCGACGTATTCTCTTCCTCCTTTTTATTGTCGATCGCCAACTCGGTAACAACTGCCACGTCATCACTTTTTACACTCGTCGGTTTTGCAGCACCTTTGGTTTTCAATGTCTGATGCTTTTGACCCGATACATTCTCAACAGATCTATTATTAGTATTACTACTACTATCTGCGTGCGTCTTTTCAGTAGATGAAACAACTGACACAGATTTCACTTCACCGGGAATAGAAACAGAAACAGAAACTGCACTGTTATCAACTTTCTCATTCACATTACCGGGCAGTATAGGCGCCACGTCATCAGGAACGAGTGGCCCGCCATCCAGTGCCCGTTGTCGCCTGCTTGCGTTTACATTGCACCTGCTGACATACTCTTTCCTGAACTCATCATTATTGTTCCATTGTTCCATAAACATCTCCACCTACAACAAGTGGCGTGTTAATCACAGCATCCAAAAATACATGATTTCATGTAATTACAAGTGTATGTAACAAAATAAATTACTTAAAGAATAACCTGATTTGCGCACAAACGATGAAGTGCATCTTTATTTCCATGTGATGCAAAATCCCTTGCTGCCATTAAATCTTCCTTGAACTGGCGGAAATTTTTGTTCTGTACATACAAGTAGCCAGAATTATTTTTTATAACAATTATGCATATTCACTTATGAATTGCAAGATAACAATTATGCCTATTCACTCATTAATCTACATGATACAAAAAGCGAACACATACCTTGTCAAATGATAGTTTTCTCAAACTATTTAACTGAGCATATGCATTTTGGCGAACATCATCTGCAGCTCTGAACCGAGCTTGGAGTTCTCTTTCCATTCTACTTTCCTCATTGTATGTTTTCCCAGCTGTTCTGACAACAGCTTCAGCTTTCGAAGCCTTATCTTTTAACGATTCCAGTTCCTTCCTCAAACTCTATATATAATAATAATAATAATAATATTAAGATGAATTAAGAAGTATAAGCAAAGCAAAAACAGTATTTGGTAACTTATAGGAATGGTTTTCATCTAAAACTGAAAGCACCTACCTTCATGCGTTCCTCATTTTGATCTTTCTGGTCTATAGCCTGTCGTATTTCTTCTGGGCTTCCCATATTAGACGCTAACTGTTCGCGTAGAGTCTTAAGCTGCTTAATCTCACGAATGAACTGTTTTTCATCTTTTAAAAGCAATGTTTCATGCTGTATCATCCGCTCCATATTTAATATCTGCTTCAAAAACGTACACGCAAGGCATGATCAAAACATGCCAGCTTATGTGTTGAAAAGAGAAAGGAGTGAATCATAATTCATACCCTGCCATCAATATCTTCAACCGACATTGCATTTTTTAACCTGTTGATAACAACCTGGACCGCGTCTATTTCCTGTCGCTTTAATCTAACTAACCGCTTTGCTGCGGTTTCCTCCGTTTTTGCTGCATTATATGCCTCATTATGAGCTTTCAACATTGCCTGTAGAAGAAAACATTACTCAAATTTCTAAATCTATATCGAAAATGGGAAACCGACCATTGAAAATTTTCTCACCCTTTTTTGTTGGATCTCCACTCGGATTGCATCTCTAACACGTGTCTTCTCTTCCACTAGCAACTGTGCACTTCTAATCTGGTCCCGAAGGTTTTCATCCTCGCATCTAGGTATCTTTATCAAGAAGTTATATGGTAAAACCTCATCTACTTCATTATGTACATCAATGGCATCGATAACAGAACCCTCTACGGATGAAGTAGGAATCTCGTCACTTTGAATGGCGTCAATGTCTTCGGCTTCTTTGTTCTGTGTGTTATGAGTTGTCTCATGACGCCCAATTGAGCCGAACTCAATCACAGCTCCACTGTTCACAATTGTGTCAGAGAAACTTAATGTGGAATGACCTCCAACTGGGACATTGTTAACTTCGTTTTCTTTTTCTTCAGCATCAGGGGAATCGATATTTTCGACCCCTGTTCCAGAATCCATACCTTCAGCTGTTATGTTCTCTGTAACCAGATGAGGTACAGATTCATCAGGTACATCCTTAACTTCAGCTTCTTTTACTTCATAATCAGATGCATCGACATTTTCGACCCCAGTTCCACAATCCATAACTTCAGAAGATCTATCCTTTGTAACCACATGAGGTACATATTCTACAGTAGTAGAGAGTGAACCGTTGTCCTTAACAACTAGCAACTCACTGTTATTGCATTCAGATATCACGAGTTCAACAGTTTCAATATTTCCAGAACTGCCCTCGGGTTGGAAGCCTTCTTGAGGTTTATCAATTGAATCGCTAACTTCATATTGTGAAGCTGTATTCTCATGAATAACGGACTCGATGTTAGTTTCTGTTTCCAATGTTACTTCAGGCTCATTAGCAGATTCTGTTGTGTTATTTTCCAAATTCAAATCATCTTCAGAGATGTCTGTAGCCGCTATATGAGATTCCCGGATCTCATCTTCTACTTTAACATGCTCTACTACCGTCAATTCATCAGGAGTAGAGAGTGAATCACTGTCCTTAACAACGAGCAACTCACTGTTATTGCGTTCAGATATCACAAGATCAACAGTTTCAATATTTTCAGAACTTCCATCCGGTTGGAAGCCTTCTTGAGGTTTATCAATTGAATTGCTGACTTCATAATGTAAAGCTGTACTCACATGAATAATGGACTCCTTGTAAGTTTCTTCAGCATCATTGGCAGATTCGGTTGTGTTATCCTCCAAGTTCAAGTCATCTTCAACAATATCTGGAGCCACTATCTGAGATTCCCGAATCTCGTCTTCTTCTTTGACATGCTCCTTCTTGTCTTCTGAATTCGCCTCAATTTCTACAGATTCTGTAACTTCAAGCGGTGTTTCTGAGCTTTCCTCCATTTGCTTCTCATGCTTCTCTTCTGATTTTTCCTGCTTGGCATTAACCATTAACGGTACGCTTATATCAGCCTCGGTTTCAGAAACTCCATTAAACTTTTCAGCTTGCCCATTGGCTAGGACATCAGTGTTCTCAGACAGCACAAGTCCCGAGGCTGGATTCTCTTCCGATTCTGTGCTTAATCCAATGTCTGTCATTTCAGTTTTATTGTTGTCAGATTGGCAAGGAACTGACACCGTCACACTTTGATGCTCAGTCTTTAACCCACCACCGACATAATTTGGCTCAGCTTCTACATTGATCTCTGAGGTGATAACTAAAACCTCTTGATGCTCTTCTGAGTTTCCATCTACTTCCTCGGTATGACCACCGCTAGGTTCTGACTCAACCGATGCTGAACATTCTTGGTTGTCAACTAAGTTGCCAGTGGAATCTGACCTGTCAACTGACACTTCACCTTCTCGTTCCTTTTTTAGACTTTCAAACGATTCTGGCTCGTCTGTTGTAACTTGACCAGCCAAAGCTTCAGATGGCTTACCAGACTCATCAACTGTTTGTTGACCTTCTTGTTCCTCCATTGGACTTACAAAAGATTCTGACCAGTCAGCTGAAACTTGGCATTCCAAATCCTCATTGACTGTTACTTGACCTTCTTGTTCTTCTGTTGGACTTGCATTAGATTCTGACCCATTGGCTGAAACTTGGCATTCCAAATCCTCAGATGGCTTACCTGACTCATTGACTGTTACTTGACCTTCTTGTTCTTCTGTTGGACTTGCATTAGATTCTGACCCATTGACTGAAACTTGGCATTCCAAATCCTCAGCTGGTTTACCAGACTCATCAACTGTTACTTGACCTTCTTGTTCCTCAGTTGGACTTACAGTAGATTCTGATGCATCAGCTGTTACTTGGGATTCCAAATCTTCAGACGCTTTGACAGACCCATCATCTGCCTTACCGGTTAAATTACTAATACACTCCGGCCCGTCATTAACCATCACTTCACAATTTGTACTGCTAGTTGTATTGGGGGTAGATAATGACTCGTCTGTTATGTTGATTACATCAGGTGTAGTCAATGACTGAGTGATCGTCACATCGGACAGATGAACAGTAGAGTCCGACTCAGCGACTGTAACATGAGAACTCTCTATCGTGTTCGGAGTAGACTCTACATCAAAAGTAACCCCAGAACCAACACCGTCCATTTTGGTTTCAACGTTTTCAATCCCGTTAGTCTCATCCTCTTCTTCAGTACTCTTAACAACCGCCTGATCTTCCCCTGAGATCTTATCAACACCATCATTCACATCCTGAGCAATAGCATTACTCTCTACCACCACCGAGCGATCAACAGTAGATCCATTCTCGAGACTCACATCATCTTTAACAACATCTTCAACCTCAGACGCATTACTATCTAGCGCCAACGGATCAACATGCATCCCCCGATTCTCCACACCAAATTCTTCCTTCTTCAGCCGGTCAACTCCATCAACCAAATCAGATTTACAATCAAACTCACCGGAACTCACCTCAACACCACCACTAACAAACACATACGACGAATCATCCGGATCATCCTTCACATCACCACCGAGATAACCATTACCGTTACCATTACTATTACCGTCACCACCGACATTATCATCAACAGTAGCAACAGTGACCCCACACTTATCCTCAATCTCTACCTTACGCACTACATCATTACACACACACTCACCACCAGCCGTCATTGCCAAACAATCACAAATTCTACAAATTTAAATCACAAAATTAACACAATCACACAATTAAGCCTCACCGACACTAAAACATGATCACATCTAACAATTAACAAATTCAATCACAACAAATTACTAAACTACAATTAATATCTAAAGGATCCGAATCGTACGTACCGGAAATAGATTCGGAATCGGTGCGATCCAGATGCGTGAAATCAGATCGAACATAAACCGAATCTGAATCTGTCAGATCGAGTACAACAACGGCAGTGAGGCAAAAGTGAGGTTGATGATGAGCAGAAAGCTAGGGTTTATGATAATGCAGAAGTTTTAGGGAGGTGAATCGAAGAGGAAATAGGGGCAGGAGATCTGTCTCTCTCTCTAGATTCTCTCTCTAGAATTTCTGATACACACGGAGGAGAAAAAGAGAAAACCTTTCGGGCCTCTTTGTTCACGTCACATTCAATGATTCGAACTCGGATGTATCATTATATCCAACTGTCTTCTCTTTTTTAATGTTATTTATTATTATAATTTTGTTTTGATTAAATTGCTAAATTTGTCTCGCTATTTTGTTGTTTCATCTAAAACAACTTTTTTATATTATATTGTTTTTTACTTTTGAGATTTTTTTATCATTTTTATTCAAACGTCTAATTGATTTTATTTTTTCTGTCAAACATATGGATGAAAATGAAAAAAAATCTCAAATCTCAGAGTTAGTTTGGGCAAAAAAAAAACCCGTAGATATCTAGATGAAAATAGGAACAAAATCTAATAAATGAAGGGGAATATGGTAAAAAAAGTTATTTTTAGATGAAATTGACAAACATGTCCAAACCTCATAAACGATTTTGGCAATTTACTCTCTTATTTTGTTAGAATTCTCGTCTTTATCTATGTAATTTATTTGAAAAATATAGTCATTCTAGCCCTTAGTTTCTTGATATGACTTGTGTCAAACGTGTTGTGGTTTTGAATAAGGTTTTAACTAGTATTAACTATCATTAAATGGTCACCTTTCTTGTTAAAACATTTGATTTACAATAACATTATTTGAGTGTTTATATGACGTTCTAAGATGGGTGTTGTGTGTGAGTATACTTGAATTAATATGTCAAAACTTATATATATTTATATATTATGCATATTTGTATATGTTTTTAACGATTATAGGTTTTTATTTTATTTTTAGTAATAAATAAAGAGATTATTGATTTTCGAAAGCACACGGAATGCCATGTGGTTCTGAAAAGGATACCTTATAAATAATCTACTCACTAAAAACATAATAAACATATTATATATAATAAAAATAAATGCTACATTTATTATTTTTATGGTTAATAAATATTTAGTTGCTTCATCAACACTTTTTTTCTTTTTTGCAAGCAACATATTATAAAACTATAAATATATAACTAAACATGTATTTTACAGCCTAGAAAAATCTGTAACTTAATCTTGTCTTATATTTAAATATAGGATAGGATGATAAGTTGATAACCGTTTAGTACTTCAACAGTATACTTTTATTAATTTCTTTTATTTTATTCTACATTTTTGTGACACAATGAATACACCAGTAATACAAAAAGATTTATTTATTTTAAATTTTAATATAACTAATAAAACAAATCTAGCACTAATATCATGTTTATATACTTTAAGAATAATATTTTGGGTTAGGCACAGACAGGAAATTAGGATATAAAATTAGTCAAAGTCAAAAGAGTATAGGGGATCTACTGTGGGGTGCAATGCACCCAAACAAAACGTGAAGGAGCAGCTGTCATCCAACCATGTGATGACGTCATTCTGAACGCAATTGTTTCCGCGTCTTCATCGCTAATGTGAACCGGAGTTTTCTCCGCCTTATCCGTATCCCTTTTGCGGACCCCACTTAAATAATCCGGTTTATACAACTTGATTCTAAACAAAGAGAAATATGGATCCTACCGGTATTACTTTGATTTAGACATTTGATTTATATATTTCGTATGGCGCTCCCTAGGCTATACGCATGTAATGTATATATGTGTAGGCGTTCGATGGTAAAAGTGAAAATGTACTAATTTTAGTGTTATTTTACTAATTTCGTAAAAATAACGTTAAAAGACGCGGATGGTTAATCATGGATCATGTGGTGCCGTTGATAACCGAAAGACCAGGGGGTACATGCACTAATCGGTCTTTGTCTCAATTGCTAAGTATTATGTGTTTTATGTCCAAGGCTTGATACAAAACTACTATTGAGTCGGGGGTCTTACCGGAAGTAGCCTCTCTATTCCTATGAGTTACACGTAAGACTGTCTACATATTACCCTCCTTATACCCTACCTTCACTTTCCTATTAATATATATATATATATATATATATATATATATATATATATATCTTATATTAGTTTCACAATAACGAAAGCTAATACATCAAGTATATAAGTAAAAAAGCAACAATCTACATCACTATTCTTTTTTAAATAGCAAAACTATGTATTTTAAAAACAATATTCATAGATCTTGGGTCGTTTACAATATTCACGAGCCGAGCCAAATCGAGCAGAACTTTGCTCGTGCTTGGGTCGTTTACAAGTCGAACTGAGCTTAGCGGCTCATTTAAAACAGAGCCTCAAATCAAACGAGCATTTTCCGAGAATGAATATTCCGAGCGAATTTCGAACGATTTTGACAATTGTGTCGCCCGAATTAAATTTGCGAAGAGAGATAGTGACAATGTTAGGTCTCATATTTTTTATTTCTTTTAAAAACAGGCACATTTTATGGCATAATATTTTTCATATGAATAACAATGTTGTGGCCAATTAGGCTATGATCATATTGCATGAACAATGACGTTTAGAGCATGAGATGATCGACTTAGGGTTGTAGCATGAGACATTGAGGCGATGAGCAGACTTTTAGATTTGGTGTTAATTTTTTTATTGGTGTGATTGACCTAGAACGTATAGATATAGTTGTAAATTTGTATATAGTAGATCAAAATATAACAGAGTGGTATATATTATGTGTGTGAATGTATACTCAAAATTGGGCCAAGTTTTAAAAGATGGAATTACCTAAAAACTATACACAAACGGCAAGTATACCAGACGTGTATCGTACAGAAAGCAAGACCGAGTATCGAACCTAGGGACTCTAATTTAGCAACTCTAAAACATAACCTAAACCAAATTAATAGCCTAAAAGTGATTTGATTTTTAATTGTGATTTCTACTAACTAATATCCTAAAATTATCCTAATGAGAACAGAGACGAATACGAAAGCAAAGAACATGCAAGAGTGAAATCAGTGATGATGACCAAACTACCTATGCAAGAATCCCTAACCACATGCAAGAATTATATGGTTGACAATTACCAAGTTCCCTGTTTTTAGACCAACTACCCTCTCATTAGAAAGGGTAAATCCTATAGTAATTAGACTAGATGAATATGACCACACACAAAAGCCTAAAAACCGATCTATTACGTGCAATTAAATAGTGAATGAAGTGCTAGATAGAAACGACTCGAACTATCGAAACCGAATAACACAACTAGAGACATAAAAAAACACATACCTTAACACCTTTTAATTTCATAGCTGTCACAACCCCCCACCACACCCTGGGCGGGAGCCGTGAACCAGTTACTGGTGATATCGGTGTTTATTAAATTGGCAGCGGAATTTATCATCAGGATCGTAGTTAGGAATTATTTCAGAGTTTGTAAAAACACCAAAGTTTAATATTAAATAAATGGGATAAAACCCATATTTCATTCAAATATTTTTATAGAGATAAACCCTAGTTGACAAAACATGAATTTCTTCTTTTATTCAGGTAGTCATAGCCACTTTATTTAAGCCTTTAGTGTTCCATAGCAGGCTTCTATTACTTTCACAGTAAGTTACCTGAAACGCGTTTAAAAACATTTTGTCAGCGAAAATACTGACAAGTTCATTCATTTTTATAAAAAAAACATTGTTATAATTTACAGTATCAAGGGTGATTACATTGTTTTTATCTATCAAATACTCAATCAGTATTTGTCACTCGGTGACAATTCCGATATGACGGTGGTCATATCACTCATTGGCTAACTTTCGTCCAATAGTGAAGATTATCAAGTAGTGTATACAAAACCCCACATACCGACAGTAATTTCAGAATACAAAAACTTAATCACTGTAAATACAACTAGAAAACATTTAAGGTTTTGAAAGCATTTGATAAAAAGAAAGAATGACTCACATGATAGTTTTAGAGTTTTAGCTTAAAGTTTCCTGGTGCTAACCTAGGTTCCTAATAAAAATACAATGCAACTCGTGTTAGTGTAACACCCCAATTTAAACTTTAACGATACATCACGAGACAAACCCCCAACGTAGTTTATGAAGTATAGCCTTATACAGACAGTACTTTGACATCCGTTAATGGGTTTCAGATCAATCGGATAGGGTATCATATTGTATTAGTGATCAGGGTTAAAAACACTTACAATGGAGCAGAGTTAGAGTATTGAGTATAGAGCAGAAGAGCAGAGAGAGAGCAAAAGAAAAGATGTGAGCAGTTTGGGATGCCTACCACTGCTTCTATTTATATTTGAAGTATCAAGTGTGTCGTCACTTTATTCTTTCTTATCTCCTGGAAGCTACCCACATAAATATAGAATCTCTTATATGTGTTAAATTACTTGCGAAGAACACCAATTTCTTCTCACGAAGAATGAGTCACGAAGAATGTCTTTTGTGTATTAAAATTTATTATATATATATATATATATATATATATATATATATATATATATATATATAAAATTAATTCAGCTGCTTCACTCATTTATCGTTTATAACTTCTAAAATATAATGTTTTTTAAAACGATGAATATGTCATTAGAACGAACATGTTTTTATCTATATTTTGAACTAAGTTTCATTAAAAACGGAGTAAGGTCAATTATAATAATATATGTATTATTAATTATTAAATGGTTCCCATAAAAGTAAATGTCCGTCTAGATACCTCATATTTCTAACTATCAACTTACTCGTAATCTAACCGTTTAATAATAATATAAGTTGTATATACTTTATTTATTATTATTATTATTATTATTATTATTATTATTATTATTATTATTATTATGGAATGTTACAGAAGCTAGCTCTAAATTTCATATACTAAAAATCTAGAATTACCTACACGTGAATAAGCAATAAGACTTCGAGCTATCGAGTGAAGAAGCACCGATTGAACCTAGGGATATCCGGGAATATATTAGTCACAACCAGGGTGTTTCAGCATAAATTGTTAACCTTTCACTTCGCCTTTGGGTTTGCAAGCTCACTCCGGATGATCTACAAAACTAGAAACACCGTTAGTCTCGCCACGGGGAAAGGGTGGTTTTCTCCGTGACCACACTCCGGCGTGAGAATAAGTCTCTTGAGTAAGGAAAATAGGTGGTCGCAGATGTAAGCGAGAGCTTATGTGTGTGTTAAGTGGTGTAGCAAGTAGATGCCTTGGCAAGCGTGTCATTACCTGGAGATCCAATACTTAATTATAGCCGAGAGAAGGTATGTTTAAGAGAAATGCTGGTGGGCCTTGGGCCCGGCCCATACAGCCAAAAACATCCCTTTTGTCCCTCGGCGGCAGACATTAAATGCTTCCTACAGGAGAATTAATGTTCTCTGTCGGGAGGTATGCTCTGTTGGGTGTTGAGTGGTGCCACATGTAAAGTAGCCATTTCTGGTGTCAGGCCTGCTGCCAGCCGAAATGGAGAAAGTGGAACAGTCACTGGCAGAACAGTGGTTGGTGTATGGTCTGACACTTGCCTTACTGTAATAAGCGCTGTCACGCGCAACCTGTCAAGTAACCTTTGGTCACAGCTCTGCCATTCCGTACCCTGAGGTATGGTCAACATCTCTTAGTGCTTACCCCCTTCTGTGAGGCTATCAAGGTTTTTCCCGCCAGCTGAGGGTGTCAGGGGTGTATCCTTTTGTCCTGAGACTATGAGGCGCTTCTCATGTTTGTCTTGTCCTTGTGAGGTTTTGGGATTCGCAGCTTAGAGAATTGTTGTTATGCGCAGGGTCTAGTAGCCTGCGCGCATAAGTCTAACTTGCCGTTGTGGCGAGTACACAAGCCTCATTGTGTGACTTACAAAAGTTGGTCTAATTCACCGTTGCGCTGAGTGCGCAAGGCTCATTTTGTGACCTATAGAAGTTGGTCTAATTCACCGTTGCGCTGAGTGCACAAGGCTCATTTTGTGACCTAAGGAATCTAAAGAAAGCGCACCATTGCACGTTGCGCACATGGTTATCTTTATGACCTTTAGGTCAAGGATATGGTCACGTGGGACCATACCTCCTCAAGTCCCCCCAGTCCGGTGCTGCTCCTACGCACATGTTGTAAGTTGGGATGAGTGCTGGACTAGAAAAGTTGATGCTTGCGCCGTTTATTTGGTGGTGGAAAATTTTCTAAGTGTTGGGAGGAAACATTTGTGTGAAGGAAGCGTTTTGTCTTCATTCTTGGAATTTGAAAATCTGATCTTCTGACGTCTGCAGGTGGTTTGGTGAAAAAAAGTGGGATTTGAAAGGACGTTTGACATTTGTGGCGTGTACTTAGCCGCTTCGTCTGCCATTCAATTAATGAATGGGCAGAGAGCGTGTTTGCCACGCGCGCGTTAACTGTCACTCCCCACTCACTCGCCACGCGTCCTTCTGTGATTGATCGTCATAACGACGTGTTGCACACGTTCTCCGAGCGTATTAAATGTGAGCACTATAAATAGATGTGCCCCGGTAGGGTTTCTTCATTCCTTCACCAATTCTTCAAAGTTTTTTCTTCTTCTTGCATTTGCTTGAGTTCGTCTAATTTTTTTTTTCAAAGTTCTCTTTCCTTGCTTCTTCTTTCTATGGCGGCCAGAGAGCCTGAGGCCGCCGTTTGTGGCGCTGTTCCTCCTCCTCTGCCGGCTTGCAAGTTAAGCTGACAGTTGTTTGATGATATTTTGTCCGGTCTCCGGTTTCCTGCCTCTTGGGACGCCCGGATGCCGGCGGAAGGTGAGACGGCCGCCGATACTCCGGCGGGTTACATCACCTTGTTTGCTGATTTTTTTGGTGAGGGTAACTTTCGGTTGCCCGCCACCAAATTCTTTGTTGATTTGTTTTAGTAGTACTACGGCTTACACCTTTCCCAACTAAATCCGATGGGAATGGTGAGAATCCGTCACTTTGAGTTCCTCTACCGGTCGACTGGGTCTATTCCAATTGTCGACCGGCTTCGTATTTTTTATCAACTCCATTGTTCGATGGGGTTCTATTCTTTCCAGCTCTGCGCGCAGGCGCGGAAGATTTTGCTCTCTCCCCCCAAGTCCTTCCACGATTGGAAGGCAAAATTCTTTTTCGTGAAGGCTGGGTTATCCCTGTGCCTTTGACATTTCATTGGCCGGATGAGATCCCGGTGGAGACCTTGCCCATACCAGTGTTGGACCCCTGGCATTGCGATTTGAAGGAAATCCCGGCGATTCATTTGCCGGAGAGGATACTGGTGGCGGCGGGGATGAGCCTGCAGTTCAAACCCGATCGCCGGTCGCGGCTAGTGTACGTTGAGGGCGATCGGAGTATGTATTCTCTTTGCTTTGTATTCTCTTGACTTTTGACTTGCATGTATGCTAACTGTCGTATGTTCTCTTTAGGAGCCCCCCTGTTCTTGGCCGCCTTCCAGAGGAAGGAAGGGCGGATTGAAAAACTTAAGTTGGGGGCGGATGAGCCTACTTAGTATGCGCAGGTCTTGGGCAATTTTGCCCTAGTTAGGGATTCGGACCTGGAGATTCCCGCGCCGCCTACTGGTGAGTTTTGATTATTTGATAGCGCATCATGCAGATGGCTTACGTATTGTTCTTGTAATGCAGGCGCGCTGAGAGATTTGGGCGTTGATCCATATCCCAAAAAGAAGCGACGCGTAGGGTCGAGCGCGGTGGTAGAGGGAGAGGCAGATCGACCCGGGCCTGGCCCTCCTAAAGGTAAGCGCATTGTTGCTAACTCGCCCTCCCAAAGGTAAGCGCATTGTTGCTAACTCGCTGAATTATGTTGCGGTTATTTTTTACTTATGGGAGGGTCTTGGTCCTGCAGGCGCAAAGAAGGTTGTGCCCCAACAAGCGGTTATCCTGACCGTCAGACCTGCTATCCTGGAGGAAACTGAGGAGACCCCAGAGGTTCCTTTGAAGCGAAAGAGGCGCCCTCATGAGGACCTTTCTGCGCAACCACCTAAGAAAGTTGCGCGGAAGCACCTTGGGAAGCAGGAGGATCCGGGGTTGTTAACTTTTAAGATGTCCCTTGGTAAGTTCTTGTACCTTTTGATAATTCCTTCCCGTTTGTTATGTTGTGTATAATGACTTAAGCTGTTACACAATGGGGGATGATCCTGTTTTTGTGGAATCCAACATATGCGCTGGAGACACTGATTCCCCCATGACTCAGGCTGGTGGCCATGGGGCGCGTTCTGCTGCTGGAGTGGAAGGACCAGCCCATGTAAGGGAGGGGCCTCAAGTGGAGGTGGGAAGTTCCGGTATGGGTACTAATGCGGTGCCCTGGTTTTGGAAACTTCGGGTCTTCCATTGACGCAACCACAGCAGGATCTTGAAGAACATGTGGTTGTTGTTGAGGAATCACATGTGGATCTTGGGGAACCTGTTGTGGGAGTGGAAGAATTGGGGTTCATTGTGCATGAACCCGTTGTAGGAAGGAAAGAACGCGCGCATCCGGCTGGGTCGGTTAATCTTTGTGGGGCGGAGCACGTGGAAAGGGCTTCCGCCCAGAGTATTAATACCAGTGCTCCACATAGGGAGCATGTGGAAGAAAAACCAGCCGGGGTGGCGCGGGGTCTTCGGCTCCTGATATCCCGCCGCTCCGCCCGGATGAGACTCCGGGGAGTATTATTACAGGTCTTTCTCCTCAGCTCAAGCACAAGAGATCCACGCCCCTGTGTGGAGGTTAGAGAAAGGAGAAAGCTTTTCTCACTGGCCGGCGTGCCGTGAGTGGTTTGAGGGGGCTTTTCCCCTGGCGGAGGTACGTTTACTTTCTAATCTTGAGAGGAGGCGATGTATCAGATGTACCTCCAGGCAGCTGCCAGGTCCGCCTCTGTGCCTTACAAAATTGCTCGTGAATGGCGAGACCTGGTGAGACAAAAGAAAGATCTTGGAGCCGCCCAAGCGGACCTTGAGGAAGAGCGAGCCCAAGTGGCTGCGCGCGAAGCTGTTGTGTTGTTAAAGGAAACTGTCATCACCGATAACCAGCGCATAGAGGGGTGGTCCGCTATGGGATGGAGGAAACGGGCCGAAGGCCTGGAAGCCGAACTTGCTGAGGAACGCAAGTTGTGGAAAGAGGCCTGCGAAAAGGATAACAGGGAGAACAGATCCCTGAGGGACGAGGTGGCTCGCCTGCGCCCCGATGTGGCGCGCGAGAGGCAAGGGAAGGAGGCGGCGACTGCCACGGTTGCACAAGCTAGAGTGCAACGTGAGCATAGTGAGCAGAGAGAGGTATTTTTTGCCTTTATGCGCATTCCTTTATGCATGTGGTGAAGTTATGAGGTTAACCTTATTGTGATTAAACTGGTCGAGGCTTGTACTACATTGGAGAACGCGACAAAAGACCTCCAGTTAACCTTAGTGGAGAGGACTGAGCTTCTGCGCAAGCTGCAAGTGGCAACGTCGGAGTTGGAGGCGGGTGAGAAAAAATTGGAGGACTCTGAAAGTTCCCGCGCTATCTCCGAGTTGCTGGTTGAGTCGCTCACCAACAAGATGTTGTGGCTGCAACAACATGGGATTGCTCATGTAAGTGTTTCGCCTGTTTTGTATTATGTTCTCTCCTTCGTGAAATTGGCCTGAATGTCTCTTTAACTTTGCAGATAGCCCGTTCCATTATGAACTCTGCGGAGCTGGATGCCACAGTAGCCAAACTAGTGGTTGCTGCACGCTATGATGGACACACGCAAGGTTATGCGGAGTGTGCGCAGCAAGTTACCCATGTTCTGGAGACTCCATGGGATTCCAGCCATGCTTCTACTTCCGGGGTTAATACCGGGGCTGCTTTTGAGAAGGCGCAGCAGGGTTACAATCGTCTTGTTGTCCCAGCGTTGGAATTTGTGAGTGAGGCACTCACTCATGATGACTTTGTCGACCACTTGAAGGATATCTTTCCCGCGGAAGTTGAAACTGCTGCTGATGAAGAAGAGTAGATCGTAGGGTCCTCTTTGTAATAGCTTTTGTAAACTATTGACTGTGTTGTGTGTTGCGCAACTTTGTATATACTTATCTTTCAATGAAATGTTCCTTTCTGGTTACAATATTTGCGTGATGTAGACCATCTTTGTATAGGTATAGTGAATGAGACTGGTAATGAACTCGTGTGTGGGTCCATCAGCTCCTAAGCGTGCTCGCATAGGTAATGATTTAGGATTCGCGAGTCATTGTGCACCAAGGTGTTTTCGCGTATACCCAAAGTGGTTCCGCGCAGTTGTAACAAAACATTGAGGTAAAAGTGGATCAGGTATTGTTGTCTTTATTACATAGTTTGGAGCAAGAGCCATAGTAAGAAACAGACAAAAGATGATGAGCTTGTAAGTTACATGTAGCACCGTCTTAATTGGTCACGTCAATGAGGCGTGCAACTCCTCTAGTGGTTTTGTTTGCGCGAAGGGCCACCCCGGGTCATAAGAACATTTTTCATTTTCTGGTTACTCCGATTCGCCGCCTTGAGTAATCTGGTTCACCTCCTTGCGCACGTTTTGTAATAAGTGGGTGAGCCTCCCACTCTTGAGTGCCTTCTCAATCTGTATGAGTAGGGAGATGCAGTTGTCAGCTGTGTGCCCCATGTCTTTATGATAACCGCAGAAGAGGTTGGGGTCTTGACCCTTCTTGTTACGCATCTGCGGTGGTTGTTTGAATTGATGGTCTTCTGTGTTGAGGGCCTCCGCCGGTGTCTTCGTCAGTGGGGTCCACTGGCGATCGCGATTATCTTGTTTTAATGCTCGCCAGATGGCGAGCTTATTAATGGTCGCGCGGGCATCGATCGTAGTGTGGGGAGGATGCTGGCTGTGGTCTCTCCCCCTTTATTCTTTTTCCCGAGACTCCTGCTTAAGTCTTGGGAACAGTGATGCGGTAGGAGATGCCTGCTGTTGTTGAGGTTGCGCTCTGTTTGCGCGTAGACCTTTGCCGCGGCCATAAGCTTCTCCCAGCTCTTGGGGAGACCTGTAGTCCCTGACAAGACTTTGATCATCTCGTCACAGCGTACACCATATTTAAACTGTGTGCGAATCAGGTCTTCGTGCACGTCCCGTATCTCTAGCACCTCTTCATTATAGCGGGTGATGAAATCTTCGAGACTTTCTTCATCATGCCACCAAATATTCATTACGTCAGAGGAATCTCTGATGAATCGTCTTTGATGGCTAAAGCGTGTCAGGAATTTGTCTCTCAAATCGTTCCATGACGCCAGCTTGCCTGCGGGCAGGTTGTCAAACCACAGTCGCGCGGGGCCTGTGAGGGTTTGAACAAATAGGTGACACCACATGGGTAGCGTCCATCCATCGATGAGGCCTCCGCCGGTGAAAAGATGCAGATGGTCATCCGGGTCTGTCAGCCCGTTGTATTTGCCGACGTTGGAGGGTAGCTTTGCACGCTCCAAGGGTGCGAGAGCTATCTCCTTGATTAACTTTGAGTGTTCGGTTGCGTCCACCGGTCTGTAAATCAAGTTGTAATCATACTCGGCCTCTGGGTTGTAACCGCCGAGTGGAGCGGATTTGTATGCCCATGATTTTTGGGTATCCGGTGAAAGACTCTGACGCTATCACCTTCACCGTAAGTTTTGTCTTCCTCACGATGGGTGTACCCCTACCCTTGAGGACGCGGGCCCAATCGTGAGTGAACAGATGCTCGTCTGAGACAGCGAGACTCCGGCTTAGGCGGAGGTTGTGTGTATTCTGTCTCCTGTGGGTGGAGACTATATGGTACGCTTGCCCCAGCTGGTGAGTCGTAACTCAAAATCCTAGGCGAAATGTGTACTTGAACAGCGGGCTGCACTAGGGCAGCAGAGGTGTTTGTTTGCGCATAGACGGCGTTCAGGGCCGTCTGAGACTTTATGAACCATGACACCGGTGTCTCACCTAGGGGTAAGACCGACGAGATCGGAATAAAAGGAGTCTCTAACTTGGCTCCGGGGGTGACCGGGATGTTTATTCGGCCAGAGCCGTGTTGGTCGCCAGCATCCTCGGAGGAATCTTCCTCACTTGCCAGTCGACACGAGAGGTTTGACCCGGGTTCTTGCCTTCGCGTCGAGAGCATGGCGGGGTTGGAAAATCAGCCGTAAGGAAACGAGGCCTAGAAAAGGTGAAAAAATGGGAGGTTGGAAACTGAAAATAGTGAGAAAATAGCAGATGGCGCCAATGAAGAAGCACCGGTTGAACCTAGGGATATTCGGGGATATATCAGTCACAACCATGGTGTTTCTACATAAATTGTTAACCTCTCACTTCGCCTTTGGGTTTGCAAGCTCACTCTGGATGATCTGCAAAACTAGCAACGCCGTTAGTCTCGCCACAGGGAAAGGGTGGTTTTCTCCATGAACACACTCCGGCGTGAGAATAAGTATCTTGGGTAAGGAAAATAGGTGGTGTAGATGTAAGCGAGAGCTTATGTGTGTGTTAAGTGGTGTAGCAAGTATATGCCTTGGTAAGCGTGTCGTTACCTGGAGATCCGATACTTATTTATAGCCGAGAGAAGGTATGTTTAGGAGAAATGCTGGTGGGCCTTGGGCCCGGCCCTTACAGCCAGAAACATCCCTTTTGTCCCTCGGAGGCAGACATTAAATGCTCCCTCCAGGAGAATTAATGTTCTCTGTCGGGAGGTATGCTCTGTCGGGTGTTGAGTGGTGCCACGTGTAAAGTAGTTGTTTCTGGTGTCAGGCCCGTTGCCAGCCGAAATGGAGAAAGTGGAACAGTCACTGGCAGAACAGTGGTTGGTGTATGGTCTGACACTTGCGTTATTGTCATGAGCGCTGTCACACGCAACCTGCCAAGTAACCTTTGGTCACAGCTCTGCCATTCCATACCCTAAGGTATGGTCAACATCTCTTAGTGCTTACCCCCTTCTGCGAGGCTGTCAAGGTTTTTCCCGCCAGCGCAGGGTGTCAGGGGTGTATCCTTTTGTCCTGAGACTATGAGGCGCTTCTCATGTGTGTCTTGTCCTTGTGAGGTTTTGGGATTCGCAGCTTAGAGAATTGTTGTTGTGCGTTGGGTCTAGTAGCCTGCGCGCATAAGTCTAACTTGCCGTTGTGGCGAGTACACAAGGCTCGTTGTGTGACTTACAGAAGTTGGTCTAATTCACAGTTGCGCTGAGTGCGCAAGGCTTATTTTGTGACCTATAGAAGTTGGTCTAATTCACCGTTGCGCTGAGTGCGCAAGGCTCATTTTGTGACCTATAGAAGTTGGTCTAATTCACCGTTGCGCTGAGTACGCAAGGCTCATTTTATGACCTAAGGAATCCAAAGAAAGCACACCATTTCACGTTGCGCGCATGGTTTTGTGACCTTTGGGTTAAGGATATGGTCGCGTGGGACCATACCTCCTCATTGAGTACCTAAAACTACCAAACAACGCCAGACAAACCCTAGCAGCCCCAAATTATATTTCTATTTAATGGGAATTGGAAGCATGATATGCTTGGTTTTATCTATATTTTACCGATCGAATCCCCTACATTTTGATGAGTTTGTGTGTGATTTTCCCGTTTTTTTTGTACTGATTTGATAAATTTGTGGATTTGTAGGACACGATGGGAAATCGGGCATTTGAACAATGAAAACGAAGAAATTTGGACGAGTTTGAGGTTTCATGGAAAGGTGTATCGAGTTATTGAAGAAAAAAGAAGAAGCAAAATATGGATTTTCTAGATCCCTTGCGGACCGCAAGGGGTACCCAATACGGTCCGCAAGGGACCCGGGTCCTGCTTTTAATTCAAGATGCCTTGCGAACCACAATGTAATACCAATACGGTTCGCAAGGAGTGCGTATTTCAGAAAAAAATATATATTTATAACCCTTACAGCCATTCGGGTTGGATATCTTGCAAATCAGAGGATATAGAGTAGTTCTTGGATGATTTTGGGAGTACTTGAAGCATATTTGAAGTCTAGATCTTTGGATTCTAGTTTTGAGCGTTTCAGGTTCGATTACACTTTGTTTATTTCGCATTAGAAACATGTTTTCCTTTGACTTCAGATATGAGTTTGCTTTGTATATGAAGATTCTGAGTAGCTAAACGTAATAAACTACCTAGGTTAGATGATCTAGACAAATTTTGATGATTGTTTGATTCAGTTTTGATGGAAAGTGCTGATTTACATGTTTATGCTTCGTTTCTATTATTGATATTGCATGCTAGTATTGGTTGTGGTTGGTTCTTGATTGTTGGTTTTGTTGATCTAGGCATATAGAGATATCCCCTAGTTTTAAAAACCATTTAGATCGTTAAGCTTAGGATTTTCGGTTGATCTTGTCATTAGAAACAATACAAGTTAATTAGGAATTTAAAATGAACTAATTAAAGTGTGCATCCTTACTTAATAATTTGAGAGAAGAGTTAGGTTTGCTAGGTTATTAGCTAGGCGTTGTTGGGTAGATTGGGTGACCGATAGCTCGGATCCATCTGTTTCTTCGCGTCTAGGGTTTCCTAGGATTTAAGTATTTGAGGTTTAGTCAGCTTCATGATTTGAGGATTCTGGCACCATAGTTGTCATACATCTAATAACATGAGATTTGGTGTCAATAGGTCGAGCCAATCCATTTTAGCACTTTAGCACTTTGTCCCACTTTCGTGCATGGTTTATCATCCTTAGCGGGAGGTTTATCGGGTAGATTAGGGTCTTCAGTCAAACATCGTAGTCAGGATATCATCGTTTGAGTCTAGGGATTCGAAACATAGGTAGTTCCTCCATCAAATCTAATCTTAGATCCAATTTCCTTGTGTCTGCTTGCTTGTTCCGTCCAGTTTGCTGTCCTGAGTTATTTGCTTGAAATCTCACATTTATTGTTCCCATAGCTAATCATACTTTAGGTTGGTAGAAAATCATTACAATCATCATCAAAATTAGCTAGTTTTTTACAGAGTTTTAGTATTGAAAGTTCGCTCATAGTGTCCACGGATTGATATCCGATCTTACCATCTACACTACATTGCAACCAGTGCACTTGCCGATTGTGTATGGTCTAGTTAGCGATTCCATTTTAAAACTTGTTCTTAATTTAATTTACAAACATTTCATACATCATTGCACACTTATTTCTATTGATTTTAATTGATCAAGTTACCTATATTATCTCTAATAATCGGGTTAAAACGAGAATTTGCCAGATTAACAAATTAACTAGTGATTTTAACGTGTCAATGGTGAATTTCTTCTTTACAAACACATCAATAATGAAAATCAATCAATAATAATTAGCAAACAATAGTACACATGATCGTTTTTCAACAACAATCAAAACTATATTAAATCAAACACAAGAACTTGAATAAAAGTTGAACCGAAAGAAAAACAAACATGTAATTAGTTCATCAAACCTAAGTAGCTATGAAAAGTTAGCCTCTAATCATGTTTGAAAGATCAAAACTCAGTTTCGCCAAGTAGCAAACATCATGTTCATCAACTCAAAAAATAAAAAGTTATAAACTTTATCGAATCTAACCACTTTGCAATTTGGATCTTCAAAGTTTTAGCTTCGAAAGCTTCACATGAGCCTTCTCCTCTACTTCTGCAACTCTAAGTTCGTCAATTGAGTTTTGTATGCGAATTAGGGTGTGTTTGTCCTTAAATAAACCAAAACATATAAAAAACCGACTTTTTCATGATTTTTACCTCTCTCGCGCGTCGCGGGAAAGCCCTTTGTCCCCTACACGTGGCGCAAAGGGTTGCTGTTTTACAATCTGCGTGGTGGCAATCTTGTAATTAACTGAATCTTGGTTGACCTCACTCAAGCTTCACGAGAGTCTCTTGCCTTCCTCCCGTGTGGCGCGGGAGGTTAGTTTTCCTCAATTTTCCACTTTAGTCCATGCACTTCATTCTTGGCTCCCGGTTCTTCATATCTTGATCGTTTCGGCACCTTTTCAGTTCCTTTTTCCTCCCAGGACCTGTATTTACACAAACTAATCAAATATACAATAAACCCCCATAAAACGACTCTAAAAATATACAAAAACTATACAAAATCTACACGATAAAAGCATGTATTTTTCAACACATTAATATATAAAACTATAAATTTAATTTATATTTATGTATATAAGTATATGTGTATATATATTGGTGAGTGAGTATATATATATACGTATAATTCATATTTGTGCATATATGTGTATATGCATGTTTATATAGGTATGTGTATATGTATATATATACTAATTAAAAATAATAAGTCAAGCTGAACCGAGCCAAGCAGACCTTTGCTCATGCTTAGATCGTTTACAAACCGAACTGAGCAGAGCGATTCGTTTACAACTGAGCCTCAAATCAAACGAGCAATTTCTGAGTGAGCGTCGAGCGAGCGACGAGCGGTTTGGAGGGCCTAGATCTTATGGTCATACGTTACTATGTATGAAACATTGGACTCAACTAAATAGCTCCACAGTCTTAGACGTAAGCAAACCAAAAATATCAAACACAAATGGTAAAAACTGTGTTGATTACAGGGCACGCTTTCCAGTGTTTGGTAATCTTGCATGTAACAACTTTTAATGCAGCCTAACGTACCGTGAAAACACTGATTTCCAGACCCACAACAAAGCTGTTACACCCCAACCGGTGGCGGAAACATCAGGGTGGGACGAAATAGATTACAAGAGACTGCATAACACTAATTGTGATAATATTTAATGATCAAAATTTCATTTCATTACTAAACCAAAGTACAATTGTTCGGAAGCAAATTACTACAATATATAACATGAAATCAAAATACAAACAAGTACTAAAATTTAAAGGTGCGTTTCTAGTCTCCATACTAGATTTCTTTCAACGTACATCATCAATTTCCTTCAATACATATTAAAGTACATGTCAACACATAAAGTATTGATGAGCATACAAGTTTGAGTACTAGCATAAGTATAAATGTTTGAAACAAATCCACATGGCATAATCGTAAACCAAGATTAACATAACAATACTAGCGTGCAACTTATATTTGTCAACCCAAAGATTCCCGCTAGCGTAATCTTATCATAGCAACGATAAGACCGTTTTATTTAACTTAACATAACCTCAAGAATACGGGCGGTGCGTTAATCCTATAGCGCTACACATGTTAAGGGAGGCTCTACAAAGTTAATGACAAGTATAAAGCAAATAAGTATTCTAGCATGTATGAGTTATAGTATCACGTATCAAGCATGTATATTGGATTGTTTGTTTGTAAGCATGTTTGTAAGTGTATGTTCGAGTTTGATAAATTATACGTATTGCATCCAAAAGTGTTAAAAATAAAAAAGGATCATGTACACTCACGGTTTGCTAAGCTTTCCTAACGTGAGTTGACGAGTCGTTGAGGATGGAGCACCAAAGTTACCCTACATGGGGGAAAACGAAGGTGTATGAGTATATGGAGTTCGTAGAGAGTTTGAATCCGGAATTAGTATATAAAGCACATGTACACGAAAATATATCTTGTCGAAATACTCATTTGGACACTAAGTTTTCATGGGTCCTAACTTGCCCATTAGAATTACAAACGAGGAGTCTAGAACTAAGATAATATAACTTAAGTCCTTGACATCTAACCATAATCCGGTTAGCATCAAGAATTTGGTTATTAAATATATATTATATATTTTATAGTGTAAGTTATAATTTAGTCCATCATGTAATATCATGTATTGTCATGTAAGTCAAGCATGGAGGTAGGATGATTTCTATCCATGAAACCTCATTGTATGATTCACCAAAGCACAAAGTCATCAACTTAGTTGATTACCCTGTTGGTCATGAATAAAGTAAAAAATATAACTAACTAAGTTGCCAAGTAGCCAAGTAAGAACTACCAGAGTGTGTCATACCCAACATGGAAAATGTTTGAGGCAAGGCGGGGTTATGTTAGTTTGATCCTTGGAAGCTACTTGATAGGAAAAAGTGTGAACAAGTGAGGTTTGTGGAATAATTTTAGAGAGCCAAAGCTTCCATAGTTCACACATAATTCTTGCACAAGTCTTTCAACATAGAAGGTTGAAGCTTGGATGATTTTCAATTACTTAGAACATATATGGCAAAATTTAAAGGGATTTTAAGCTTGTTTCTTGGTGGAAATTAACCAAAACACAAACCCATAACTATTAGTTTAGTTAGGAGAAAGGTTGGTGTAACATTCCACCCAGTTTTAAGCAAGATAATAAGAAATAAAAAGATGAAACATGGCAGAATTTTAAGGCTACTTTGGACCTCAAATGTCATGAGGTTTCACTTTAGTTTGCCATGGCAAACTTGTGGAAACCTTCCTAGAGGTTGTCCAAGTAGTTTGAGAGAAGAAAGGAAGAAGAAATGTGAAGAAAAGTGAGTGAAAACTCACTTAGAACACTTGAAACTTTCTGCCCTCTTTTAGAGTGTTTTTGGAGAATTTGGATGATTAGAGAGTGTTTAGAGGGAGTGTAAAGTGTTTAGATGGTGTGGAGAAGGCCTATTTATAGTGGGGTTATTAGGGTTTGGTTATTAATGATGTTGGGGGGGGGGAGTTGGTGGTTGAAAAGTATGACTAAATGTTGAAATTCGTGTGTTTCTAAGGCAAATCTGCTAGCTCTGACGTATTGGCATGGTCGTGCGAGCCATGAACATGACCGTACGGGTCATGAGCATGGTCGTGCGGGTCATGAATTTTCACTGAGTGATCATAAGCACTATCGTGCGAGTAATTAGCATGGTCGTGCGGGTCATGAATTTTCACTGAGTGGTTAGTAGCACTATCGTGCAGATCATTAGCATGATCGTGCTGGTCATGAATTTTCACTGAGTGGTTAGGAGCACTGTCGTATTGATCATGAGCATAGTTGTGAGGATCATGAGCATGATCGTGCGAGTTGTGAGCATGGTCATGCTTCCTAGTGGAATTTTCACAAATTTGCAGTTGGACCCCTAGAGTTTGATAATTTAATTATTTTATGCTAGGAACTCATAATTAAGCATGTTTTTACGTATCTAAAGCGTATAAGTATGGTGATATAGTAAAATGTGTATAATTGAGTATCTAATGATTGTATATGATTTGGTTTCTAATATAAACATGCAATTGGTGGTATGTATCATATAAAACAAGTATGACTATAACACGTATATAAATAAAAAAGCATTTCCATCATGATCGAAGTCTCGGATTAAAATTGGTTGAAAGGAATACGAATTAAAAGTTTCCAAAAATAGGAATACAAATACATTTTTCTAGATAACGAAAATACAAAAATGCGAAACGTTACAAAAGGACCCTTATTTATCACTAATCACTTATGAGAATATTGGTAATTTTGATTTTATATGTGCACGTATCATATATAATTGGTTATTTTTTGTTACAAAGTACTCGCTTGTTGGGTTATGAAACTATCTTGATAGCAAAGTGATATGAAAATAGTTAATAAGGGAAAAAGGATGTGTTGTTTTAGTTATCAATTGTGTAATATAATGTGATATATACAAGAAAGAAAAACTTGTGAAAGAAGACTAATCTACTTTAGATGTTGATAACTATAATCATACATATATTTATAACACTCTCTCTTGGATATCAACTTCATTAGCTTGAAGGTTTTTGCCTCATTAAAAAACCTTGTCAAGAAAACTTTGGGTGTGTTTGGTATAAGATAATAGAATAAACGAGTGAATGAAATGCGAAGAGAAATAGATATTTTATTTAAAACGGTAAAAAAGATACCCATGGACACCACCACCCTGAAAACACCTAACAAATCATGGAGGATAAGTAGGGGTAGGGATAGGGATCAGCATTTTGGTACTGGTCTCGAAAAATACAAGTACCGAATGATACCGTAGCGATAAAATTTTGGTACCTATTTTTTGCATTTTCAGGATAGGTACTTTCAGTTTGGTACCGGTTCGGTACCAGTGTCTTACTGACTTTAGCTTCAAATACCGTACAATACCAAGCATTTTCGGTACATGTACCCAATTTTGGCGATTTTTGCGATCGGTATTTTTGGTACCAGTACCGAGCTTATCCTAGAGGCAACGCAGACTTCGGTCGCGGAGGAACTGGATTCGTCACCTCACCTTCGATCAAGCTTGTGGACTTTGACGCTTTTTCTTTTTATTTATGAAGGATCCGAGCATTCTGGTAATCTGGTTGCTTCCTATGCCCTTATGGTTATAGGAGACTCGAAACCATCTTTAATACTGGTCCTAGAATGTATCCTTGAAATGATTAGATGCACTCACACCATAAAGTAGTCGGAAGTTTGCCCTTGCAACGCGGCCGAGCTCGAGTGAACTGAAGCATCCTTGGGCTTTCGAGAATTTAAATCTAGAATAATGTATTAATGTGAGAGGGGCCTAGTGTAATGATGGCTAAGGACCAATATCTTGTCGAGGCGAAAAGGGTGTTTTCAACCCTGATCTTTTTTATAGATTGGGCCCAAAAGAAGAATTAAAAGGTTGGCATAAATTCACATTGCTTGAGCTACTCGATATAGGTATGTTTCTTTTCATTTATCAGCTTAAGATTGTAATCCATTAGACTTGTCATGTAGGTGAAGATGTTAATCTATGACTCCGTAACCATCGCGGACACGAAGCCAAGACACCGAGTCATCGGCCACCACCATGTAACTGACGCTTAGTTACACGCTTATTCCGTCAATTGCTTCTAACTCACCAACTTCAAACCTTTTTTAATTTGCATACCCAGCCAGATAAACGATAAATACTCCTTGTTATCTTAGAATCCACATATATAGAGAACCAAATGTTTGAAATCTGACAATTGGATGGTGACCTAGAAAATAGAGAAATTAAAGCCCAATGCCCTCTTTAAGTTACAAAATGGCTTTAGCCCACTGCCCACTATTATTTCATGTAATTAGGGACAATGTTTTAAAAACTGGTTTCTTAATCATATTGGGTTAAGCTTTGAAATAGTTCAACCGGTTGAACTGGTTACCAGTTAATCCTATAATTCCATAATATACAACTTCATCTAAACAATAATTCAATCTCAACTAGGATTAAAAAATAATCCAATCTCAATTAGGATTTATGTAACCGATCGTGGTTTTATCTAAAAACTACTATTTTCTTGTATAATATGAAGCCTTTTAAGAGCATTTTTATTACTTATAAACAACATTACATTGGATGAGGTGAGTAACAGTTACAACCACGATGAGATTTAGAATGGAAGACACTAGGTTAATTACCAGAAATATGAAATGTCAACATAACCTTACTTTTGTATTTTATTAGAATAAAAAGAAAATCAAATTTTAAGATAATGCAAACGGCTTAACGGTTTGAACCATTAGAACTGAATTTACTGCCTACACATAAGACATACCGTATTCGGGTTTTACCGGCCTTTACCGTACCCAGAAATATGAAATGTCAGCATAATCTTACTTTTCTATTTTATTAGAATAAAAAGAAAATCAAATTTTAAGATAATGCAAACGGCTTAACGGTTTCAACCATTAGAACTGAATTTACCGCCTACACATAAGACATACCGTATTCGGGTTTTACCGTACCCAAAAATATGAAATTTCAGCATAACCTTACTTTTCTATTTTATTAGAACAAAAAAAGATCAAATTTTAAGATAATGCAAACGGACGGTTTGAACCGTTAGAATTGAATTTACTGCCTACACATAAGACATACCGTATTCGGGTTTTACCGGCCTTTATTGTACCAATCCCGTGTCTGGTATCCAATTTACTGGAATTCAAAACAGTGGGGGGGGGGGGGGGGGGGGGGGTTGGGGTTAGCCCAATGCCTACCTTCAGTTTTTGATTGTTTAAAATCTCGATTTGTCCTCTAACTATTTAAACCAAATTCCTAGTTTAAAGTATTGAATTCCCATATAGAAAACTGATGAAATTCACCTAAACTTACTCATTGATATTTTGATTTCAAGTTTATATTTAACCTTTTTACTATTTACGATATTATCACTGGCTCAAGTTGAATCAATGAAAATCTCAATCATTGGACTTGATCTAGCCAATAAATAATCCCTTTTCGTTATGGAACACTATTTCTTTTTTACTTTATTTACATCTAATCGGATAACTCAATACTTTTTTGAGGCCCAAGGCAAAATATAAAGTTATGGAAGATATAAAATGCAAATGAGAGATATCGATTCTCATTTCTAGAAAGAAATCAACAACTTTTTTTTTTTTTTTGTAATCAAAGGTGAAATGATGAAAGAGTCAGGATTTTCAATTCAAATGATCATAAGTTCATCACATAGGCAAAAGAAAAGATGAATGTTCAGCATTGGTGAACTCATGTAATGTTAAGGTTTTCCAATTCATTTGTGTCTATCATTTTAAATAAATGATACAAATCAATCCCATACATCCTCGACTTCTTCAACATAAATAAATGATACAAATCAATCCATACATCCTCTACTTCTTCAACATAACTACAAAAATGAAAACATATGCTAATATGAAATTTATTGAAAAAACGAAAAAAAAAAAAGAGTTGAGTATACCAGGTTCTTTAGTGTTGACGAGACTAAAGAATCTTGTTGAGTACCAGAATCGGTGACTTGTGGAATATTGATTTTGGGAAAGGAACGTTAATTAGAAGTCGATTCATCTCCTCTAGAGGCGACAATAGTGATTTTAAGTGCCCTCGACTCGTTAATGTGTTATCACACCAAAAAAAAAGATGCTTGCATGCCCATGCTATTTCATTTTATTGGGCATACCTAATAATATTGGCGCAGGTTTGAAGGGGCCGAGAAGGGGGCCGGACCCCCAAACTTTTAGCTCAGTAGTGTTATATATGTAGTTTTCGTATAGAAATTTTAGGGGATATACGTTTTCAACCCTCAAGTTCTATAGAAATTTTTGCGTATATACGTTTTCAACCCCCCCACCCCCCGGTCGGAAATCTCAACCTTCGCAATGCCTAATAATATAACCTATAAACTGATACAACTAAAAGTTTATATATACGTGGCCTTATAATATATTCTAGGCTTAAAACCATTACCTTTTCTTCTATACCAATATACTATATATTAGGCCTACCATGACATGAGTGTATAACATGCAAATGACTATGTGAATTGTGAGAGGACTATGCAAATTTGCACATGTAGTTGATTTATGACGTTTTCTTATATATTTACAGGGACGTACATGTGCATCAAGTCTTGTGGGTAATATGCTCATTAGTTAATAAATGCATTAATGCAAATGATTATGGTTTACTATATTCATATATATACTAAATAGGAATAAATACATGAATAAAATGTCACCTTGTGCAACTCCGTTTTAATTTACTAAGCTATAGTATGTGTGTATAAAGTCACACTCTAGAAATTCAATCAATCAATAACTATGGTGCTACCATTTTCAACTACATCTAATCTCCCAACCTAATAACCTCTTGCTCTAGTGAGTAGTGGCACTAGGCTCGAGTCTATAACTGGACACTAGATGGATTTTATAAGTATATTTTACAAGGTGTGTTTACTGTTAAAAATAAAAACTTAGTCTCCTAAACATCGATAAAGTTGTTTCCATCAAAGCAGTACCAAGTGTAAACCATCAAATCGAACACAATTATAAATTTGGAAGTAATATATATACTTAGTACTCCTGCACAATTATATAATATATTGTCGGCCAATATGGGGCTAGCTCACTTGATAGAGGATCTTACCTCTTACTGGGAGGTCTTGGGTTCAATCCCAAGCATGTATGAAAAAGATTATGATTTATTTGGTGTTATTTAGAAGTATATAAACGTTCTATAGAATAAAAGGTTAGAAACTCAGGAACCAACATTTAGGGACCCAAATTATATGTTTTAACTTTGTTTAATATCCATGCTAATCGTATGAATTGCACACCATTATACATATATTTTGCAGCTTCAATGACTCAAAAACAATACCTTCCATATGATTTTCCTTACTCTAGACATCTATAATGACTCAAAAACAATACCTTCCATATGATTTTCCTTACTTTATACATCTATATTTACCCGAACGCGACTCACTGTACCCAACACGGTATTCAGTGGCGGATCTCACCCTATTTTGTGGGTTCCCAAGAACCCACTCGGTTTGGAAAAATGAAAAAGGTTAGTGAGAATCTCATATGATTTGAAAAACAATAGTAAGAATTTACCAAAATGACACCCACTAGAAAAATAAATACCTGGATCCTCTAGTAATGGTATTTTTCTATGCCAACATCAAATCTAGAAAAACATATTTATTAATCAAAACAAATAATAATATTTATATTACATGAAAAAATCATCACCATTACACCAATGCCCTAAACATGTATAACTCAGTTAGTTATAAACCTACGTAGGGTAGTTCCCATACAACTATGTAAAACTACACAGGTTGCCATTATGAACCCAATATGGATCGGCCCATAGTATGAAACAATAATCTGGATTTGGTCAAACTGATTTTGAGAAAGCTCCATTTGCTTCATAGCTCCAACAAACGGTAGTGGAGCATAAATGTTGTGATCACCTTGGATGGAAGTTGGAGTAGGCACCATTGGCACAACTTCACGAGACAGTGGTTCAGAGTTGGATATTGTATCTTGAACTCTATATGCCAAACAATTCATTTAAAAACTTGTTTTTATTCATATTCCTACACGGGTGGTCTTGTTATTTATTTATTTACTATATATACAATCGCAAGATTGGGGAATAGTGTCACGCAGATTACAATCACAAGATGGGGGATTAGTATCAGATGTCTGTCACTTTCACATTCGTCCAGCCAGATTACGATTTTGCTCCATCTAAATTTACAGTTTTGCCATTTGTTTTGTTTTTTCCTTCTCCTAGCCAACTTACAATTTTGCCCTCGATATATACAATCGCAAGATTGGGGAATAGTGTCACGCAGATTACAATCACAAGATGGGGGATTAGTATCAGATGTCTGTCACTTTCACATTCGTCCAGCCAGATTACGATTTTGCTCCATCTAAATTTACAGTTTTGCCATTTGTTTTGTTTTTTCCTTCTCCTAGCCAACTTACAATTTTGCCCTCGATTCAAATTTACAGGTTTGCCACCATTTTATTTATTTATTTACTATATATACAATCGCAAGATTGGGGAATAGTGTCACGCAGATTACAATCACAAGATGGGGGATTAGTATCAGATGTCTGTCACTTTCCCATTCGTTCAGCCAGATTACGATTTTGCTCCATCTAAATTTACAGTTTTGCCATTTGTTTTGTTTTTTTCTTCTCCTAGCCAACTTACAATTTTGCCCTCGATTCAAATTTACAGGTTTGCCACCATTTTTTCCCCTGAAAAATTACAATTTTGCCCCCAATGTAAAATTATGTTCATGCCATCGTTTTCATTTTTTTGACAAAACAATGGCAATGTTTTGTTTTGTTTTTTACAAAACTATGGTAGTGTTTTGTTTTAATTAGCTGACTCGGTGTAATTTTTATTCGTGTTAGGCGGCTGGCTGGCACACGCTCATTTGTCATGAAAGATTACAATTTTGCCCCCAGTTTAAAATTATAGTATTTTCATCGTTTGAATTTTTTTAGCAAAAGTACGGTAGTGTTTTGTTTTAATTGGTTGACTCAATATATTTTTTTAGATCGTGTTACGAGTAGTATGCACAAGTAACCGAAACACGGATGCATATGTTATGAGAGAGAAATATTCGGTTTAGTGTCCCACAACGCGGGCGGATAAAAAACTAGTGTAACACAACACGTACCTCATTCCTTTGATTCTGAATCCAGATGTATTAAGCAGTCTAGATCCTTCCTCAAAGTCTGTACATAATGAGGATGTAAATAGTGAAACATCAGGTGGTAGATATGGAATGGGATTGGTAGTTGGGTACTCAGGGTGCTGGGTGCGGTTGGTTCATCGGAATTAAATCTGAATTTTACTCTTAAGATATTTGGCTCGCAGAATTTATTGGAATTGGAATATGAATTCCAACAATAGCATGTATGGTTGACAAAGTAATTGAACTTAAATTAGTTCCCTCAGTTTTTTTTTTCTTGTAAAGGAATTCAACATTCCTTTCGCATTCAACCAAACGAATCGGAATCTACAACTCTCTTGTAGCCGCTGAACCACCAGCGACCCAAATGAATCATAAATCCCATTTCATATGACAAATTCCACTTCCTTCAAAAACATCACACGAACCAAACACAACCTCGGTTTCTCATCTAAAACTTAATGCATGTACCTTCATACGTTCCTCATCATAATGTTTCGGGTCTTGAATTTCACCAAAAGTCTTCTTAAGCTGCTTAATCTCAAGAACCAACTGTTTTTCATCCTCTGATAGCAATGTTCCATGTTGTATCTTCTGTCCCATATGGAATACCTGCTTCAAACACATATACTTAAATATGTGCCTACCAGCTTCCATGTTTAAGATAAAGAAGTAAAGCATACTCCTCTCATCGATATTCCTTGCATTCTTCCACTTGATGATGACATCCTGCACAAAGTCTATTTCTTCCCTCTTTACTTGAACCATAACCTCGGCTTCCAGCTTCTGTCTTTCCACTGTTTTACACGCCAATTCATAGGCTTTCAACGTTGCATATTCCGCTGCGTTATATGCCTCAATATAGGCTTCCAAACTTGCCTGCAAAAGAAAACACTAAGCAAATAACATTGGGAAATCGACGATTTCAAAATTTCTCACCTTTATTTCTTGGTACTCAACTCTGATTGCATCTCCAAGTCGTGTCTTTTCGTCACCAACATTTTCAACCCCAGTTGTACAATCCAAACCTTAAGCAGTCGGTGGTCTACCATATATATTGTGATCACCATAGACGGAAGTTGGAATAGGCACCACTGGCCTCACCGTTTGATCAGTACTCAGTGGTGGAGCACTGGAGCAGTGTTAGTTAGAGTAGGCCACATTAGCCTCACCGCTCCAGCAGTCAGTGGTGGAGCACAGATTTTATGATCATCATAGACGGAAGTTGGAGTATGCACCGTTAGTAGCCAATGAGATACCAAACATATTGGGATTGATAGGCACATCATCCGAGATATGGTGCTAGCATAGAGTCTCAGAGTTCAGTATGTGGCTACCACTTTTCGTATTGCATATCTTATAACCAACGATTTGTCTTCAATGTGATTTAACACTCTTTGTTCTAAGTTAATGTCATCGTGAATTCCTGTGTTAGAGAGGCATTTTAGGGTAGTTATAATGACAGTTATACCGTTACATTTTACATTCATGTTTTAGCTTCACAAAGTGAGAATTGAACACAAAACACTTTACATTTCCTTTCTATGTTCCAAGTTTTAACGCGCTATTTGTGATGTGTGCATATAATGTATATATGTGTGGACCCTCGGGGCACTAATTTTAACGTTATATTACTAATTTCGTGTAAATAATGTTTAAAGTGACGGACGGCTAATCATGCATCATGTGGTGGCACGAAGAGATACATGCACTAATTGGACTTTGTCTCGATTGCTAAGTGTTATGTGCCTTATGTACAAGGCTTGATGCAAATTACTATCTTGAGCTGAGGTTCTCATTGAAAGCAATTTCTCTATTTCTACGAGGCAGAGGTAAGGCTTGTCTATATTTACCCTACTCGGACCCTACCTTAACTTTGCTATTGATAAGATTTAGTGAGTATGAAAATGATGTTTAATTTTTGTGAGTTTAACTTGGAGTTTGGTTTTGTTAAGAGTGTGTTTGGATTTAATTCAGTTGGTTTGCAAATTTTCGTGCTTCTAACACATCCCTGAAAATGGTGGGTTTGGTTGGGATTTGAAGGTCAGTTTTGACGATGGATAGTGGGTTTTAATTTTCATGATGGGTTCGTTTCAATTTTGGTTTTACCATGTGGATTTGAAATTTCCGGCCCCAAAAGACTGCCCAAATTAATTAATTTGATTTATTTGGGCCTAAATTTATTTATTGTTTAATGAGCAATTGTTTTGGAGCTAGATTTTTTTTTATTAAACTATTTATTAATTTCTAGTACATAAACATCTAAAATTACAAATTATAATCCATAAATTCAATAACAAATATTCAAAAATTTTGTTTCTCACTTTTCTTATTTTCTTATTTCACTCATTTGTAAAAGTTAATTTAATATTTATATAGTAACTTATATTTATTAGTTACTAACGTTGTCCATTTATATATCCCAATAAGACTATTTAATTCTTTCTTTATTTAAATTTGTGTATTACTAAAGAATCTAATCTAATAGATTAATAGAAAAATAAAATCAATGATAATTGGTTATAAACAAATCTTCTTTCTCTACACCCTTGTTCAGTTTGTTTCGAGATTCCCCCAACATAAGAACTCCCGTAGCAGGGCATTATATCGCGGCAATGGAGAGCATGGCGTCCCATAGTGCCGCCCAACACTACTACGGTGAGCGCTATGGGGGATTGAATCCGAGTTTCCGTGACGAGCATAGCGGCGCGAGGGAAAAGGTTTTCAAAATTTTGACCGTTACAAACGATCATATTTTAATAAAAAATAATTCCTAAATAATCTGTATATATCATTTATCTTTCTTTTAAACATTCACCTCAACCAGACTCTCATTCATCAAAATTACTCCCACTTTCTTTTAAAAAATAATGGGTTCCCCATCAGAAGATTCGTTCACCGATATTTACCGAATATTTTTTTCACCCGAAGAAATCGCAGAGGAGGAAGAAGCGGTTACGAGTGCATGTGCTCTCGCGATATAAGCCATGGAACACGTTGGGCGTTCTCATCCACGCCCCATTTTGAGGTGCACCTTTATCTTGCGAGACCGTGAAGCCGCAAAAGAGTGTTTGATGAAAGTCTGTTTTGATCCCACACCGGTTCACGGACCCAATGTTTTTAGACGGCGGTTTAGGATGAGCCAAAGGTTATTTTTGCATATTAATGATGATTTAGAAGCTAAGTATGACTACTTTAAGCAAAGAATGGACGCGAGAGGATATCTAGGGTTCACCTTAATTCAAAAGGTAACTTCCGCTTTACGAATACTAGCCTACGGAAACACGTACGACATGAACGACGAATACTTGAAGATGGGGGAGAAAACAACACGGTTAGCGTGGAACATTTCTGCTTTGGTTTTTTTTTTTCTACTTTTATATATTTATTTTTATTTTAAAGTACATTACTAGTAAACTTTTATATTAAATTTTGTATATTTATTTATATTTTAGGTATATGCCAGTTATATGGAAAACGTTATTTGAGAAATCCCTCTTGGAACGACCTTCAACAAATATACAAGGTGCATTTAGAAAAACATGAAATACCCGGCATGATTGGTAGTTTGGATTGTCGTCAATGGCGTTGGTATAATTGTCCAACCGCATGGCGAGGTCAACATACACGTGGTGACCAGAAAGGACCAACTTTGGTTTTACAAGCGGTTCCGTCATACGACCTTTGGGTTTGATCGGCTTGCTTTGGTGTAGCCGTGTGTATGAACGACATTAATACCTTCGAGTGTTCACCATTGTTAGAGAGCTACATTTCTGGAACGATACCAAAGGCTGGTTTTCATGCAAACGAAAATTGTTAAAATGTTTCTTGAAACGCTCGATGTGAAAAGACAATATTTTAAAAAACTACAAGAGTCTTCGCGAAAGGACATCGAGAGGTGTTTTGGGGTTTTTCAACGACATTTTATCAGAAATCCTTTTCGTATGTGGCATAAGGATAGAATTCGAATGGTCATGTATGCTTGCATCATAGGACGATGGAAAAAGCGATATGCCAACACTATTTTTCAGAATATGTAGTTGAAGGAATCAAGCAACAATGGAAGAGAGAATTATAAATGCTCAACTATTGTGATCTAAGGATATACATAACGCGTTAAAGGCGGATTTGGTCGAGCATGCTTGGGCGATTCGCCAAATTCGACACGATGGTGACGTCGAAGAAGATTCCGAGGAAGAAGAAGTTGAAGAATTCGAAGTCGGGAACTTTGCAGACGGAGGTTTGGATGATGGAGAAAACGAAGAGGAAGAAGGAGAGAACGACGATGAAGACGAAGAATAAATGTATTGCTTTTTTTTACCGTAATGTTTTTTTTTAAATTTGATAAAAGTGTTTTTTTATATAATTTTAAGATCAAATGAAATTTTAAGATTAAATGAAATGGTTTTTAATTTTATAAAGTTAGAAACTAATTATAAAAAATTGAAAATTAATAATTGAGTAATGATAAGATATGGGCTTTATAACTACACCCTCTAGTGATATAATGTGCCACTATGACGTGGCATGCCCCTTATCACATAACGCTTTTAAAAAAGCTTTATGACTGTACTTGGCTAAAAAGGATTCCGGTAGAATTAATGGTATATTATGTACCCTTCAAAGTCAGAATATTCAAATTGTTCATGAGTTAAATTTGATTTGGCGAATCCTTATTTTTCGAAAATAGTAAACTCATCTCTTTTTTCACCTCAAAAGCATTAAATCTTAATTAATCAGAAAATATAAATAATGAGATAAGTGGAGTTCTTATTAAAAATGATGTTAGTGGAAAAAAATATTTCTTATAGTGGTGTTCTTATAAAAGTATTTATTTAAATAGTGTTTTGATTAACTTTGTTAGTTTCTCACTCCTAATATTATCGGTTAGCCTCACTTTATTTAAATATCACTTAATCAATATTCTATTACAAAAATATATTAATAACCTTAAATAACTTCCAAATTTTGTGACTTCAATTTGAAAAATAATTTGAAGATTTTTTTTTATTCTGAACCGGAAAGAGTTTAGTTTTTCTTTATCCAAGTTATATTAAAACTATACATATATAAAGAAAACAATGAGCAATAGTAAGTATATGTATAAATCTGTATAAAGTTAATAAATATATATATATAAATCAATAAGTAAGTATATGTATAAATCAGTATAAACTAAATAAATATATCTATTTATTTTTAATAGGAAAAGACAAATTAATTTGATTTCGAATGATGGGTCGGTTCAAAACTCATAGGTTGAATGCGATTCAAATCCAAATTCGGAATTTGGTTTAGATTTCAATCAATCAAGTAAAATATAAATTAAAAGAATCATGTGAAATAAATTTACAACATGAAATAACATAAGATTGATATTTAAAAAGGAAAAAAATATATAATTTCTATTTTTATTATTATTAAAAAAGAAGTGTATACACATAATTTGATTTTTATTTAGGGTTGTCCATTGTTTTTATATTTAAAAAATATATAACATGGATGATATCATATTACTCTTTTTACATTTCTAGAAAAGAAAAAGAATAATTACATATTTTTATTCGTGAGGTCACAAAACTTTTTTTGTATTAATTAAAGAGGAATATAATTAGATACATAAGTGAGGTGACGAGTTTTTTTTATATTAGTTAAAGAAAAATATTAATTAGACATTTATTAGATGTGTGAGGTTAACAGCTTTTTAATATTAAAAAACAATATTGTTAAATAAAATTAGTTAAAGAAAAATATAATTATATATTCATTTACATGTGTGAGGTTAACAGCTTTTTAAAATTTAAGAACAATTTTCTTAAATAAAAAAAATAACTAAGTCATTGATTCTTCTATGAAATGAAGTTATCCAATCATACGTGAAGTGAGAATTTAATAAATTAAGATAAACATTATTTTGATAAATACTTTAGAAACAATATCATTTTGATAAATATTTTTTCGATCAACACCATTTTGATAAAAAAAACTCGAGATTAGTGTGCATAAATTTCTCAAACCAAGTTAAATGTAGAAACTAGGTTCACTTTTTATAAAATATAATTACTAAATATATAATAACAAAACTCTCGTTATTCATAGGAAATATCATAGTACAATATCGGTTGCGATAACTAAATAAAAAGAATATAAAATATAATTATATATATCAATATTGATTCAAGCCGCATCTCTGGTGGGTCCTTCACCTGCACTTTATAGCATCCTAGACATCAACAAAAAACACACTAAAACGTTGACGATTTTGGTTGAGGCACGTGTTCAACACGCTTCCCTTAAAACAGATTCCGCGCTTCTACTAAAGACGACGCGACTGTTTCTCAGGGTACAACAGCCGAAGCAGTATGTACTGCCGAAGATGGCTCACGCGCTCGAGGTTACACCGAGTAATTGTAGTGTTTGAACTTATGGAACAAATAAGGATGTGTTAGTGGTGGAAAACAAGTAGAGAGTACTCCTCTCTCTAGTTGGTCTTCAAGTGTTCATCCTCCTTCTAGTATCCTTTTTGTATCAAGCAATACCATATTCTTATACACACAAAAATAAGCATATAGCCTACTAATTTTACAAGAGTTAAGGATTAGTGAAAGGTTTCACTTAATTAGTCACTTAATTAGATACTTAAAAACTCTAATAAAACTAATTCAATGTCATAAGAAGCTCTACTCAAGAGTTTCTTTTATTCATCACATGAAGATTCTAACTAATATTTATAATTTCATTAGATTATAAATATATTAAATATCCTTTCACCAAATTTCAAACAATCCCCCACATGAATGGGGATCATTCAAAACACATAAAATTTCCAATGGAACCTCGACAGTTGAGTTTTGTATATGATAGGTAGGTGTTACCCTTTGAACCTACGCTCATGAAATGCACTTAGCCCACTAGCTCTGAGTAGACATCGATGTCTTTGAACTCGTCTGCCATTTGTGTAGACGACAATACACTTCACACAAGACTCTCCTTAGTCGGGTCATCTCTCATAGTCGTGTCCAATAATGGTCGTGGAACACTTTCTTGGTTCTGCGAGATCTCTATGAATTGTGCCCTCAATTCCATTCGAAGCAACCTCACTTCTCTCTAACATAGGTGATTCTCCTTAGATCATTAAAAGCATTGTGGTTATCGTGATTTATCCAAATCATTTACCACATATTATGCTTAGCCTCACTCTTTGTCACTGAATATCATAGGAATAGACTAGGACGTATTTAAACACCCTTTTATACTTTGGGGTATGTATAACCGTATATACTAGCTTATGCATATCATTTATGTCCCCCACAGTGACCACCCTTAGGCATATGAGTTAGTTGTCCTATTGAACTTAGATCTTGGGATCTCCAGTCAACTAAGTTAGGTTTCCTTCACATACCCTTTTTAATAGGCTTTAGTCTCATTTCACAACTTGATCTCTAATAAACCCTCAGGTTGTTGGATCCATAACATTATCTTTGACTTTGTCTATTCACTACATATAACTTTACTTATTTGAGATCAGTTGTCATGATGTGTTCTTAACTCGCAAGTTAATTTGCCTATTGTCAACTTCCAATACTATAACCTCAGTAGCCATCTGAATCTGGTTATAATATATGTCTTTCTAAGATAAACGTATCATTTAAGGCAAACACATCTCCATTATGCACTACGACCTTTGTGTCCTCCACTTAGTCGTCTGTTTGCAATGTTAGATTGGATTACAAAATCCTTATTGTCAAACTTTTATGATACAAATGCAAGACACCCTCACATTTAAGTGTTATAGGATATCATCCAGATGGGGGTAATGAAAACCATTTCTACATACCCTTATAGGGTTGTTTCTAAATGGATCCTCCCCTACATTTCTTGCCATTTGATCAACATTTCCGTAACTTCACTTATGACGACATTTATACACAATGATTGAACAACATCAACCTCATTGTATCAGTGAATTCAACTCATATTGCATTAACTTACATAAGCTTCCGAGCTGACCAAAGCAACACATGCAATTGTCATAAGTTTGTCACCAACTTAGAATAATTCTAATTTAACATCTAGAATAAGCCTAGACAATGAGTTCTCGTCATTAGCTTTTCGAACAAACTCTTCAAAAGTTAAATGTCTTTTCTTTATAATGAATGAAAATTCGCCCTTAAATTTGTCTGTACACAAATTCTTTTTGTGTTCATAAACATTTGAATGTTTAGAGTTAATTAGTCTCCTTCAAGACCCATAATTAACAAGTACTAGTCTAGCATGCTTTAGACTACAATACTTTAGCATGTGAACAGAAGATGCATCATTCTGATTCTTCAAAGCCCTAAGGATATCATAATATCACTTTGTAACATTCATCCATTGTAAAGAGAAAATAACAAGACTTATTCATAATCCTAAAACATCAATATTTATCACAAATTATTGTATATAGCACATATCTAATTTTTATCATTCAATTAAGGAACACAACTTGTTTACCTTTGATCTCCAACGCTTTACCATTGACTCATAAGGACTTAAACATAAGTCTTAATCCAAGTCACTTGGCGAGCACATTCATCACCGACAAGATGAATGTTCCTCGTCTACAATCACTATTATGTGTGAGATAGAGTCAACTAGATCGACACTCAACAACATGGCATTCATAATTTTGCTATAAGCGATTTGTACACATCTATTGTTATTCATTAGGAGATATATATATATATTTAGGATGCTCTCCCAAACGAATATAAAATCTCCATATAGTTCTAACAATAATCAAGTGGTAGACGTATCTACGTATAGATCACTCGAAACAAATCTCGCAAGATTTATCAAAGGTATACAATAACATATAGTACTTTTTCTTTCATATGTTAGAATTCACACTTGTGAATTTTCCAATCATTTCTAACGAAATATGTCGACATGGATCTCGTTTGTGTATTTCATCTCAATACACTGAGTATGTTCTTTCGTTATTCTCTTATGATGTGGTTATACATTTGATGTTTCGTCTTTAACTTTCAGTCAACGCAACAACCCTCAAGTTGTTTATGTCCAAATACATTCATGTACTATCCGTTTAAAACCATTTTCTTTTAAACAATGTATAGTTGACGTTATAATTACTTTCCACAAAAATAATTTATACGTCGAAACATTAGTGATTTATTTCTTTGTAAAAAAATTGCACGTGTTATCCGAAGATATTGAACACAAAACAAAAAAAAATACATTGGAAACCAAATCATAAGTGCCAAACACTTTTGAAATTTAAATGAAAGCATAGACGATATGTAGACATCAAATATCAAAGTGCTTATATAGTCAACACTTTATAATCTGACCAAAATCTCCTAAAAGATATCGTCCCATGGCATGTTTTGAGGTACTCCCTCAATAAGACTCCATGCACTTGTAAGTACAAGTTCCCCATTCATCATGAAACTTTAAACTTGGACAATTTTGCTCAAAACAACACCAAGTTGTTACAAAGGCTACATTTAAGTAGTAAACTTGAACAATTAAATCTGTTCACAACAACACCAAGTTGTTTTCCATCAAATAATATTCACGAGATTTTACTTTGTTCAACATATGCTACTTCTAGCAAGAGTAGCAAACCAATTGAATTCTCAAAACTATGCCAAACTTTGTTTTAAAAATCATGTTAAAATATTTCATTAGTTTTACAATGTACAATATTCATAATATTAATTTAAGTTTATGATAACATAAATCAAAACCCAAAATATCAAACGGTTTTATATTGTTTAGTCTTACTACGCATGTACTAAACGGTTTCTAACACGCATGTTAAAAAATGTTATAACGGGCACATTACAGAAACGAACGTTTACATAAAATGTTTTCTAAGGATAAAGTTTATAAAATCAACCATTTCTCATCATTTTTAATTCACACATAGTCAATTAAATGTTTACATAAAACATTTTCATTCATTACCATATACAATGTATAATTTCTAACATTGTATTTGTGAAACATTTTCTAACACACGTGTTAGAAAATTTCAGTCATTTTTTTATATATATAAAACATGACCATTTGGATTTATAAATCACAAATTAAAGTTGGTGATAAATCCCACACAACTACACCATCACTTTATGGTGATTTAATTCTTGTATTCTTACTCTTGTAGTTTTCCAATCTCATCAAGTTAGGCACATAGCCTACTTTAATACAAGAGACATGGGGTGAAAAGAGTCTCACTTAATTAGAGACATAAACTCTAATAAAAACTAATAAATTGACATAAAACTCTACTTAAATAAAAAGAACACAATTCTTATAGATTATGATCTTTTTATTTATTTATTTATAAATCTTTTCGTGAATCCAAAATCCTTACAAATAAGGTTTTAAGATTGTAGCAACAATCTCACGAAATCTGTTTTAAGTTTGTAGGAACTAGGTTCACTTTTTATAAAATATAATTACTAAATATATAATAACGAGACTCTCGTTATTCATAGAAAATATCATAGTACAATATCGGTTGTGATAACTAAATAAAAAGAATATAAAATATAATTATATATACCAATATTGATTCAAGCCGCATCTCTGGTGGGTCCTTCACCTGCACTTTATAGCATCCTGGACAGCAACAAAAAACAGACTAAAACGTTGACGATTTTGGCTGTCTCTTAAAACAGATTCCACGCCTCTACTAGCGCGACTGTTTCCCAGGGTACAACAGCCGAAGCAGTATGTATTGCCAAAGATGGCTCACGCGCCCGAGGTTACACTGGGTAATTGTAGTGTTTGAACTTATGGAACAAATAAGAATGCGATGGTGGTGAAAAACAAGTAGAGAGTACTCCTATCTCTAGTTGGTCTTCAAGTGTTCATCCTACTTCTAGTATTCTTTTTGTATCAAGCAATACCATATTCTTATATACACAAAAAGAAGCACATAGCCTACTAATTGTACATAAGTTAAGGATTAGTGAAAGGTTTCACCTAATTAATCACTTAATTAGAGACTTAAAAACTCTAATAAAACTAATTAAATGTCATAAGAAGCTTTACTCTTCTCTTTTATTCACCACATGAAGATTCTAATTAATATTTATAATTTCATTAAATTATAAATATATTAAATATCTATTCACCAAATTTCTAAGATTATTTCATAATGTCAGATAAATAATGTGAATCTCCAAGTGTTGTGCATTATTCGTCGTGGGATTTTCCATCTCAGTCATGTTTCTTTTCAAATTTATAGTATATAGACATATACTCTTAAACGTGTTTATTGTTTAGTTTTTCATGGTGTTTTTTCAAACGACTGATGTTATTGCAGATGAATTCACAAAATGACGATTGGCAACAAAAGATTCTAATTAAAGTTCACAAAACAAACGCCAATTAGAGGAAAAACAAATTTCACGTCTCTTGATTTGTTTTTTTGGGCTTTATTTAAAGTCTTCATACGAATGCTATGAAAAAAAGTTTAGAGGTTCCTTTATTAAGAACCAATCTTGACAAACCAACTCAATGATATTCTTGCATCGGGTGAGTGCATCATTGTTCTTTATTGTTAAATGAATACAAGAGTTGTATCTTGTTCATATGGCTGTAAGATTATCATTAACAAATTCAGATAATCAGATCATCTATTATGTTATCATTTATTTAATGCACATTTATATATCTTCAAACATTTAGAACATTTTATAAAGTCTTTTACAATACATGTTTAAAGTTTACGGTTTTAAATTTAGCCTAACCAGAGTTTGGTGAATTAATATTTGAATCTACAAACATGGTTAGCTAAATAGATAGGTCTCACGTTAACATGGGTTGACACACTTGGTGTACACTTTTATGGTATAAACATAACTATTTTATTGAAATTTGTGTTTAACGGTGTAAATTTAAAGTAACTAGAATCAAGGTCCTCACGTTGCGGCGGGGGCATAAAACTATGTCAAATAGCGTTAATGACATACAACCGCCAGCGACTACTAACACTGAGTCGATCTAGAACCCACGCATTACGACAAACTTATCAAACAAAAAAAAATAAACATAAAAACATTGAACCACACATGCACGTTGTGTCGTGCTAACTCACAGAATTTTGAACGAAAGAAAAAAAAAACGTTGAATCACACATGCACGTTGCGCCGTGCTAACTCGCAAAATTTAGAACGAAACGTAAAACGAAAATTTGCCAAAGATGAAAAGTATAGGGGACTAATGTTGAAGGTAAAAATATTGTGACGTTAAATTGAAAATAATAAAAAGTTTTGAGTGAAAGTGAAAAAGAAATTTATGTGGGTTAAAATTGCAAAATATAAAAAGCTTTTGGTTTAAAGTTAAAAAATCAAAGTTTTTTTAAAAACCCCTAAAGCAAGAGGTATAACACCCGATGCACAAAAATGTTACTTGTTTATAGTTATATAATAATATGCATAAATTAAAATAATTATGGTTGTGATGGGTGTATGAATACGTAGGGGTGAGCAACTGGTATCGGGAACCGATCTGAATTTCCCGCACCGAGTTGATTTTTGGTACTGATTTAGCGTTTTCAGTACTGGTTTGGTACCGGTATTTACTGAATTTTACCCTCAAATATCGGTTTGTATTAGTACTGAATCATATCGTACCGGGTATGTTCAGTACCGGTACCCTTTTTTAGAATTTTTTCTTACCGATTGATACGAGCTTATCCCTATGTGAACTATTGTTTATAGTGTCAAAGACTAATCAACTTAGAATAAGTAGTCTAATTAAGTTTTTTTAGTATCTTCCTATTTGTTTACCTAAAGATGGGTCTGAGCACGTTCATAATCATAAACAACCTATATTATTAGCTTATTTCTTGCAAAAGAATTTAAAACAAAATTATTCAATCGATGCGTATCAATTTATAGTGTGAGATATTTCTTTTCATGCCATGTGAAACTCGATAGTTATCACTAACAAAGATGATCTAGTATATGAATTAATTAGAAGTATTCATTCCAAGCATGTTAGATATGCACATATCTAACATATATTCATTCCTTCTTATCATAACAAAATTTTCATGAAGCATGTATCTTGATTTCAATTAAAGTTTTAAGTGAATCTGAAACCAAAGAATTTTATTATGTGATTGGATAACTCCAAAATTGCTGACTAACTCCAAACACTAGATGACTGGACCAAATGACGTCCATATCAACCTGGAAGACGGTAAATACACGTTAGTTTTAACAGAATCTGTACAACTGCCCGAGTGTCCAGATACTAGTATAATTATCAATCACCTGACACAAAATAACTTTACCGGTCTGATAAAACCTATGACCATTATACCGGCTAACAGCTGGTTGTGCCGAATAGAAAGCTCACTATAAAAGATATGAAGATCATTTAATGCTCATGTTTTTAACTCTTCAAAAGGTATACTAAGCTTTTCTCCTCACAATGAGGAAAACATTAGATCCACTCTTATCTACTTAGTCTCTCTCAACATTGATTATCATATCTTCTAGCACATACTTATTCTCATATCAGAGTAAGTCACATAGAAAATACCAGTACTCACTGTTAAATGCTAACTTTGTTTTGTTTTGTAGGATTACCTCTCAACTCATGGTTCAGCCACATGAATTTCGGTAACAAAAAACAAGGTGAGCAAGAACCATTTATGAACCACCAGACCGGTTGCCCAAACGATACCTAACCCAGAACCAGGATCACCTAGTATACTTTGATCAATTCTTCAGTCTTTCTTTATACAAAGTCTGGGTTTCTATTTGAACTCGTTAAAGACTTGAATCCGATCAATCGTTTAGATAAACTTAAAAAATAAGAACTAACTACATGTTAGGTGGTGAAATGTTACGATTTTGTAAATTATTTGTAGGTTTTGTGTATTAGATATTATTAATTGATTAAATAAGAACCATTCTACTACCAAAGATGTATCCTAAACTACTTATGATCTTGTAAACTCCCTTTTGTTAGCAATTTTAACACCCATAGGTAACTTTTTACCAACTTTCAACCGGTTAGTCCATTATAGGTGACATGGTATATTATAAGTAAATGTTGTTATTTATATCATTCAGTTATTAAAAAAAAACAAAGTAAAAATATTATTTATTCATCTTATTTAAAAAACAGAGTAAAAAAATATTATTTACGTTTTCTTTTAACTATACATAACCAGGTCAAAAAGACCATATTATTATTACAATCATGGTCAGGACCTACCCTGACTAAGGGTGAATATTATAGAATGATTGCATATAAGATGATAAGGGTGAATGTTTATTTTATTGAAATTGGGAGTTGTCAGGGCGGCGAGTCTTGGGGGCGGTTGATTTCATGAAACTCTTACCCTGCCTGAGAGATCCCCAATGTGAACTCCTTCTGCTAAGGTCGTGCATGGGGGGCGCTAAGTTACTTTTTGGGTTGCGGACTTGTCAACCGCATTTTATGGAGGATGCGGTATCTCAGTTCGATGATGGCCTTAGAGATGCTATAGAAGACATAGTAGTGGGTGGCGGCCCTTTTTTGGTGACCTCCAGTGGCGTCTGGCATCTTTGCCAATGCGTCTAGGTGGTTTGGGCCTTTTCTCAGCTCGAGATGTTGGGGCTTATGTCTTTGTGGCGTCTAGAGCTCAGTCTTGGGAACTACAGGATCATATCCTTCGAAAGTGTGAGGTCGTCGGGCTTGACCCGGACTATCAGCAGGCGCTTGAACGCTTAAATGTCTCTCTCCCAGACTTGGATATTGGCGGTTTTTCTAATAAGGACACCGCCCCCTCGAAGCCACAAAAAACTTTGGCGAATGCCCTATTTAGCAAAATCGCTCAAAGCCTGGGAGAAGCTTTTGATTTGTCATCCCGCCAGAAGGCGGTGTTTGAGTGCCTGAAAGGTCCCCATGCTCATGAATTTTTTATCGTTATATCAATTGAGGGGTTGAGACAATGTATTCTGCAGTAGAATATAGAGCCATTCTCAAATACCGGTTGATGATCCATATGTACCCGGAAGATGAAACTTGCCCGATATGTCGTAAAACTTGTATGGATAAATACGGGGAGCATGCAGTTCACTGTAAAGAGCTCCCTGGGTTCAAATATCGGCACGACTGGGTGCGTGATGCTTTGTGGGACATCTTAAGAAGAGCTGGGATTTCGGCTAAGAAAGAGGCCCCTGTGAATTTCCTCACGGACCATATGGAAGGGAGATCTACTCTGCTACCAGCGGATCTGCTCGTCTTTGGCTTGGCTGGGGGGAAACATGCTTGTGTAGACCTCACGGGGTTTCCCCTTTGGTTGATTTAAGGGAAAACGGGTTTGTAGCTGGACAAGCGGCAAGAAAGACAGAATCAAGTGGATAAGCACGCTAAAGCTTGCGCAAAGAAGCAGCATGTCTTTGTCCCTGTTGCCTTTGATACTTTTGGCTCCCTAGCGCCAGAAGCTATCCACTTCTTGACGAGGGTTTAACGGGTTGTGTACAACAATTGTTCAACCCCAAGGGGGCAAGGTTTGTCTTTGGAAGGTTAGGGTTTGCAATTCAGAAAGGATTGGCGGCGCAGCTTGTTGCCCGGCTACCTTCTGTTTTGATGTAACTTGACAAGTTTTCTGAATTTAAAATAATATTAATAATTTATTAGGTGATTTATTGATTTTTTTTTTAATTTTATGTCTTATTTAATTTTTAACTTATTTAATTAGATATGTCTTTATTTACTTGGATTTATTAATTTTATTTGATCTTTCACTAAATTTTTAGTATCCTTCAACAAATTATAAAATTTAGGAATAGTTTTTACTATTTCCGTTTGGTTTTATCAAATTTAAATGTTTTTACGAATATTTTTTATTTAATCTTTTAACGACCATCGGATTTTAAGTTTCAATATTTCGGGCCCTCCTATTTAAATGTCATATATATATATTTAAAATAAAAATCAATATTATATGACGGGAACTACCCAGTTTTTTATCTTATCTAGGGCCCAATTTTTTTTTAAATATTTTCAGAAACTACTCTGATGTAATCAAACAGATTTCATCAAACTATATGATAAAGTTAATTGTTGCAATACTGGAGAAAGTCTAGGGGTGAATACGTAAATAGAGAAATGAAAAGGTAGTTAGTTACACGTCAGACAACAAGAGAAGGTTCTTCCAAACGGCTATATATACATAAAACCCAAACACCTTCTTCTTCTTCTTCTTCTTCTTCATTTCAAACCCTCTGCAACTTTTCTAGAGAGAGAAAGAGATGGAGTCCACCAAGATGGCAATGGAGGTGTTCGAGAAGCTAGAGAAAGTCGGTGAAGGAACGTACGGCAAAGTGTACAGAGCACGAAACAGAGCCACCGGACAAATCGTTGCGCTTAAGAAAACCAGGCTTCATGAAGACGATGAAGGAGTTCCGCCTACGACGCTTCGAGAGATCTCTATTCTCAAAATGCTGTCACGCGATCCTCATGTCGTTAAGTATGTGAATATCTTTTGTGATCGATGTGCTTGCTAGGGTTTTTTAAATCATGAATATACTTTTGTTTTCTGTTTCCGATGTTATTGTTAATTCCAATCGTTCTAATTTCAGTATTATTGGATTATTACTGTTTTAGGTTATGATAGCAGTTTGATTATGGATCGATTGATGAATATACTTGTTATTGCTTGTTTCTAGTATTGTATATTGTGATTGTTAGGGTTTTCATAATGAAGAGACTGGATTTTCAACTCTTGTTAGGGTTTTATGTTTATGTTATCTCAAATTTGTCGAATTCTGTTGTTTTTTTTTTGCCTGTGATTTGAACATAGTGATCAGATTGAAACTGTCAATGCACTGTTCGGGCTTGTTTATGTTTGTTAAAATTTTCTGATTTTGTTTGTGTTTATAGCCTTACGATTTGAACTTAGTAATGAAATTGAAATGGTATCGTGCTTCTTAGGGTTTGCGTGATGAAGAGATTAGGTCTTAACTCTTGTTAGGGTTTTAGGTTTATGTTTCTTCAAATTTGTTTGATTTTGTTTGTGTTTTCTGGCCTGATTTGAACATAGTAAAACATATGCCAATCCTATTTTATGTTTGTTCAAATTTTCTGATTCTGTTATTGGTTTTTTGCTTGTATTGGAACATAGTAATTAAATTAAAATGGTATCAAGTATTGACTAATGGATTCGATTGCAATCACTAACCAAACAGGCTGATGGATGTGAAGCAAGGTGTGAACAAAAATGGGGATACAATTCTCTACTTGGTGTTCGAGTACATGGAGACTGATCTGAAGAAATTCATTCGATCCTATCGTCAAATCGGTGATAACATTCCACCCAAAATTGTCAAGGTACGATTTCATCATCAAAAGTTGACTTCAAAATTCCTATTTGTCAACTTTTATTAACATTTTTCTTGCACTTGTTGCAGAGCTTGATGTACCAACTTTGCAAGGGAGTTGCTTTCTGTCACGCACATGGTGTATTACACAGGTATCCATCGTTTTGAGAAATAGAACACTGTATATGCATTTGCTATGAATTTCGTTTTCCGGTCTGTTTCAGGGATCTTAAACCACATAATCTTTTGATGGATCGAAAGACATTGATGCTTAAGATAGCTGATCTTGGACTTGCCCGAGCTTTCACTGTACCTATTAAGAAGTACACACATGAGGTATCATCCTCAAAAATGTGTTATATATCTCTTGAGTAACACTTTAGTACTGTACCCTATTAAAATTTTCTACAAATGCAGATTTTGACACATGAGGTATCATCCTCAAAAATGTGTTATATATCTCTTGAGTAATACTTTAGTACTGTACCCTATTAAAATTTTCTACAAATGCAGATTTTGACCCTTTGGTATAGGGCTCCTGAAACCCTCTTGGGTGCTACCCATTATTCGACCGCTGTTGACATGTGGTCTGTTGGGTGCATATTCGGTAGGCAAAGTTTATACACTAGTTCATGAGGGTTTATGCTAGTTTCACGTGTTGGAAATAACTTATCATCTCGTTTGATCTTTTCTTTTTATTTGTAGCTGAGTTAGTCACAAACGTCGCCATTTTCGCTGGAGATTCTGAACTTCAACAGTTGCTGGAAATTTTCAGGTTTTTAAGTCATAACTTTTTGGATGTAAATTAATTATCATTTCTTGAATGCATGTAACACCGGTTTCTTCAGGTTGTTGGGTACTCCGAATGAAGAGATATGGCCAGGAGTGAGCGATCTTAAGGACTGGCATGAATTTCCGCAATGGAAACCAAAGCTAATTTCAACTTCTTTACCAAATCTGGATCAAGATGGCCTCAATCTGCTTTGGGTAAATAATAAATTCAATTGATTTTTTAAATTTACTAAAATGAGTTGTACTTGTATATATATCTTCTGATTATTTTTATGCTTTTGTGCAGAGAATGTTGCAGTATGAACCATCAAAAAGGATTTCAGCTAGGAAAGCAATGGAACATCGATATTTTGATGATATCGACAAGACTAATCTTTGAAATGTGCGATCTATGCTTATCTCGAGCAAAGTTGACCTTATTACTCTGTCTGAAAGTTGACTTCTGGTTTTGGAGCTTATGGTGCCACTTGAAAAGTATGCTATGGTTTTGTGCTTCTTGAAGTGTAACTACAACTTTTACCCGACATCTCACATTTGTCAAACCTCATAGTTCAAGTAAATTTTACCTGCCAATCTTATATTCTGTGGGAAAAGAAAGATATTGATTGGTTTACCCTTACTAAAATGATGTTACCATCAACGCTTATAAGGCATATGTCTCAAATAGTATGTTTTCCCTGAAAATACAAGTGGTTATTTATGATCAAAACATGAGAAACAGTGGCCAAGTAATTAGTTTTTAGTAGAGTAAATAGTCTTTTATAGAAAAAGGGTAAAATGAATATTCTCTTAAAGCCTGAAAATGACTCAAAAAGGCACAATACAATTGATGTTGAGGTAAAATATATCCTAAATCCGTACGTGTATTTTTATGAATTTAATACAAACGTGTCGTGTGTATAATCTAACGTTCGTATGTGTATTTTTATGAATCTAATACAACCGAGCTACGTAGGCAACTACACTAGCGGGTTGAGAAATTGGATAGAATTTGCTGATTGCTTTTTTTGGATAAATCTGTCGCATGCTTTTAGACTTGGTGGGTGTGGGCGTGGCCAAGGGGCGTTGTTGGCCCTTTAACATCGGGTGCTCCAACCCGAGTTGGCGTTTTGGTGACCGTTGCTCGCTTGGCGTGGGGTGCTGGCCTGGGGTGACGTGTTTGACAATGGTTGGCTGGGTGACCGTTTGGCTAGCCCCTTCCACAACGCCGGCCTGGCCACGCCCCTTCCACACCCCACTTTTTTGGATGTGGACTGGTGGAGCCCACACCTGCCACGTGTCGAGCAATACCTCCAACTCCAAGCCCCTCTACACCTATAGTCTTATTCTTCGAGTGAAATTCGCGGGCTAGTAAAGGGGTATGCCAACTGATAGCAAATAAGCTGGCCAACGGGTACAATAAGCATATTAGTCCTTCAGGTTAACTACATTTGCACTAATATTTGAATCTCTTTGTATCTTGTATTATTATTATTGTTTTTTTTTATAAACTGTGTATGCTATATTTCTCTAAAGTTCATCATGCTATTAAGAGCATCAAGAGCACATAAGCAAGCATGAAAAGAGAGCATATCTCACATCAATATTTTTTAGGATATGTATAATAATTTCATGGTTACTCAGTCGCTCTTAAAACTTCTAAAGGTTCATAATATATATGTGCTTTCAAAGTTAGCCTCATAGCTAAAAGTCGTTGGCAAATTTCACATACCCACTGACATAATAGTCTACGTGGTTCGGTTTTATTGGTTCTTTTTCAAACTTGTGCCACCAGCGATTTTCATATTCTCTGTCCATTCACGTCAGTGTCATGATATCAATGATTTATTTGGTCAATGTTCATAAGTGAAAACCAAAAAAGCCAATATTTCTTTTATTAAGTTGTTGAGTAAATTATGCTCATTTTAATGAATTTTCTTACAAAACTAAGCTACTATGTACGAGTTAAGAAGTAAATAGTCATTTTTACTAAATTATCACCAATATAATGCCTAGCAAACAGGGGACAATTCTTGTAAAATTTAAAATTGAAAGAAATAAATTCAATCAATCTTAAGGAATATTTACATAATTAACTTCAACTTGAATATATGAAACATTGAGTGGTGTTACCACATGCCATCAATGGATCCAAATAGCTAGTGAACGTAGGCTTCCTTATTACATTCATTCGTATGTTTCTTTTATTTCCCTTAGTTATCATGTTTTGTATTTCCTATCATAACCCTATAAATGGCACCACTTGTATTGGGACGATTATGAATAAAAAAATGAATTTATTTTCTCTGTTCTCTTTTTATTTTTCTGTCTCGAAACTGAACCATATTAAATGGTTTGAAAAAGTAATGTTTTTTTATTATTGTTATTAAAATAATATATTTAAAATAAGCCTCAAGTTACTAGTGGCAAGAAATATAATGTTTTTTTTATTATTATCTTTTACACTATTATTAAAATAAGGTTCAGAATAAGCCGTAAGTTATGCGAAAAAAAACATCATAAAGTATCATTATCATAAACATATCACTCCATAAAAAACCGTTAAACCGGCATTTACAAACTTTATCCACCAACGTCACAAATTCAAATTTCAAAAAAAGAAAAAAGTTACCGTTAACCCATGCGCTCTCGAAGCCCCCGTATATAAACCCCACCCCCTTTCCGCTTCATCTTCTTCATTTGAAACCCTAATTCACCCTCAACAACTTTTCTCTGTAAGATCGAAAATGGAGTCCACGAAGACAGCAATGGAGGCTTTCGAGAAGCTCGAAAAGGTCGGTGAAGGCACCTATGGAAAAGTGTACAAAGCCAGAGAGAAAGCCACCGGCAAAATCGTTGCTCTCAAGAAAACTAAACTTCATGAAGACGAAGAAGGTGTTCCGCCAACTACACTTCGAGAGATCTCCATCCTGCGGATGCTCTCACGTGATCCTCATGTCGTTAAGTATGTGTTTCATATCATATGAACCTACAATTCCTTATTATGATGAAAAGTTAGGGTTTATATGTTCTTTTAGCGATTAATGGAGTATACATTTTCAAATTTACGCTTATATTACGATGATTTATGCTTTAATTTGTTTAATTACAGATTATTTGTTGGTATATTCGTGATTAAATTGAAGAGGTCAGATTTAGGGGTTGGCTGAGTATATTAGTTCGTTTTTTTATGATTTAAGCTTCAGTTTGTTACTACAATGATTATTTGTTTGTATTTTGGTAAATTAAATAGAAGAGGTCAGATTTAGGGTTTGATGAGTGATTTCACGTTTTTGTTTGAGGTGAAGAGGTCAGATTTAGGTTTTAACTTTGTTAGTTATGTTCGATTGGAATGATGATTATTTAATTAGTGATTTCATGTTTTTGCTTGAATTGAAGGGACCCGATTTAGGTTTAACTTTGTAGCCATATTTAATTGAAATGATGATGATTAAATTAGTTATTTCATGTATTTGCTTGAATTGAAGAGGCCTTTAACTTAGTTAGTCATGTTCAATTGAAATACCGCAGATCAAATTAGTGATTTCATGTTTTTTGCTTAACTTGAAGAGGCCAGATTTCATGTTTTTTTGCTTAATTTGATATGATTAATTCTGGATTTGACTGATAACAACGATATAAACAGGCTGATGGATGTGAAGCAAGGCGTGAATAAAAATGGGAACACTGTCCTGTACTTGGTGTTCGAGTATATGGAAACCGATTTGAAGAAATTCATCCGATCATATCGTCAAACTGGTGAAAACATTCCACCCAAAGTCATCAAGGTACATATTATCAACAATATTTTTGCTGCAATGAACATATACCCATAACTGTATCTGGTATTTGATGCAGAGCTTGATGTACCAGCTTTGTGAAGGTGTTGCTTTCTGTCATTCCCATGGTGTATTGCACAGGGATCTCAAACCACACAATCTCTTGATGGACCGAAAGACATTGATGCTTAAAATAGCCGATCTTGGACTAGCCCGAGCTTTTAAAGTACCACTACCAAAGTATACTCATGAGGTATAACCGTATAACCGTTTCATGCCTAAGTGTTTGACTCATAATCTTTCATCTGCAGTTAGTTGACCATTTGTTATTACTTTTATCACTGCAGATTTTGACACTTTGGTACAGGGCTCCTGAGGTCCTTTTGGGTTCCACCCATTATTCGACCGCAGTTGACATGTGGTCTGTAGGCTGCATATTTGGTACACTTCTCTTCATAGTTCATTCCTTTCATTCCACTAGTTAGTAGTTAGTGAATCAGGGATGCCAAACGGGTCTTGTTCGCGGGTTGACAGGTCCAACCCGATCTGAACCCGAAAATCTTATCAAGGCACATGAACCTATTCACAGGTTGACCCGGATTTTTTATTTTTTTTAAATCTTTACAACAAAAAAACACAAATGTATGTTAAACAATTACATTTTAATTGTAAAATCTTATGTCGATTTTTGTTTTAATTTATAATCATTGCATAATATACCCAACCAGTTTAACTTAACATAAAAACACAATTTGAAAAAAAAATAATTATAATATAAATGGGTTAAACGGGTCAACCCGCAATTTGACCCGAACCTGACCTGTTAAGCTAAACGGGTTCGTGGGTTCAACCTGAAACTAACCCGAATCCGTTTAGACTAAACCCAAACCCACGAATTTCGTGTTAGGTTCGTGTCATGTCATAATATCACACCCCTAATAGAGACCGTTAATGATATTAGTTGTGCCTGATCAAGTGGTTTGTTTTTTTATTTTGTAGCTGAACTAGTCACAAAAACTGCGATCTTTGCTGGAGATTCTGAGCTTCAACAGTTGCTGCATATCTTCAGGTCCAACTCATAATGGGAAATCATTTCTTATTGTTTGAACCTATGTAACATGAAATCTTGATCATCATTCCATGTGCATATTCAGGTTATTGGGTACTCCGAATGAAGAAATCTGGCCCGGAGTGAGTAAGCTCAAGGACTGGCATGAGTATCCCCAATGGAAACCGAAGCCAGTATCAACTGCTGTACCGAATCTGGATCAAGACGGCCTTGATCTCCTTTCGGTAATTAAAAATTTAAATTTGTTCACTAAAAATAATTCGACTTGTGTCAATATATAGTTGTAACTGTTAATATTTTTGTGCAGAAAATGTTCGAGTATGAACCATCAAAAAGGATTTCGGCTAAGAAAGCAATGGAACATCCATACTTTGATGATCTTGACAAGAACAATCCATGAAGTGTCTTACTTTAATTGCTTGTCTCGAGCAAAATCGGACTTTATTTTCTATGCCCGTAACTTCTAATTTGTGGTGGAAATTCTAAAATCTAATGCTAAAGCAATTTATTTTCTGGTTTTAGGTGTGTTTCTGCATTTGTGTCGTGTTTGAATCGAATTTGCAGGTGCATGGTGTATATAATAATCATTTTAAATGTTAAAATTCTTATTTTAAAAACTCAACTTTTTTTAAAAAGATTATATTTTAAAATGTTTCTTTAATACTATATAGTTATTCCAAAATATTTTTGTAATTATAGATTTAATGTTAAATACTTTTGCTAAATAATTATGCAAGTTACAATATATTAGTTGGTTTAACCAATTCAGAGTTGATAAACTCTTAAACTGTTGTTTCAGGTTTGAGGTTATTTGACACCATAGTTCAGATCATAATCGACCTTTGACCAAGTCCTCACGAGCATGAGGTGACCCTAAAAATTGTAGAATGTAGAAAACGTACTAGGTATCGAGGATACATGCGTGTATTTTAGGGCCAAGGTATATGCATCCGTTAAATTAAATGTGGTTTTAGACGTATTGTTATAATGGTTTGAACACGTGATTATAAATTGCATAGTTTGTTTATGGACACACCGTTGTATGTTAGACGACAATTGTAATTGATTTAAGTAGAACATTGTATAATTGACGACAATTGTTATTGATTTGTAGGTGCCCTTGTAACTTGTAAGACACATAGGTGCCCTTGTAAGATAAATCATTGTAAATGAACAACTTAAATGTATCGTTATAGAGAACCCATATTATAATTGAGAGTGCACCAACACTTTTAAATTACAAAGTTTTTTTCTAGATAACATAAAAATCAGTCTCAAACTAAAAAGAAAATACAATAATGGACTTTAAGATGTAATTTAAAACAATAATAAGTTATATAGAAGTAAGTTGAGTTAAAAAAAAAAGTACACCTCATCTGAGTTTTTTATAAGGTTGTAAGGTATGGTATGGAGCACGTAGGATCTCTATCATAACTTCCTTAGAAGCTAAGATGAGAAAATTTCTTTGGACGGGGTCTAGTAACAAAACGCATTGGGTGGCTTGGGATCGGGTAACTCTACTGAAGAAATCAGGGGGATTGGTTAAACAAACTAAAAGATGTCAACGAAACGCTCCTGACTAAATGGATTTGGAGATTTAAAATGGAGGATCAAAGCCTATGGCGGAGAGTGATAGATGCGTGTCACTTTAAAGCTAGAAGTGGTGTGTTTGTAACACGCAACCCGTTAATCTCGGGATGTTGGAATAACATTAATAAACAGGAAAACAATTTGCTTTTAAATGGTAAAAATTTACACAAAATCTTCAAAGGGAAAGACTGGGAATGGGAGGGATGTTCGGTTTTGGTTAGATATACGGCAGGCTAATGTGGCTCTTAAAGATAAGTGGTCGAGGCTTTGTGAGCTTGAAACCGATATATTTTGCAAAGTGTCAGGTAGGGTTGGGTGGGAGAGTGAGGGTTGGCAATGGTCTAGAAATCCAGCTTCGGTTGAGGAACTGGTCGAATGGCAGGATTGCCAGGATCTTGCAACGAGAACGATGCTTTCCGGGTCGAAAAATTCTTGGAGTTGGTTGGGAGATGAAACTGGAGGTTTTTCTGTAAATTCGGTTAAAAATTTATGGGCTAAGGATAGGGGACACGGGGTTTTTTAAATTTTAAATGGTGACAGTGGATAGACTTGGGGGCTAACATGGATAGACTAGCCACATGTGTGAACCTACGGAAAAGTCATGTGAACATTTGTTTACGGCTTGTCTTTTTGCGAATAGAATATGGATGGCTCTTAGTGCTTGGTGCAATATACCCACGTTGTATGTTTTTGCATTTAGAGATCTTATGGAGGCTCACAGTTTTCTTAACATACAATCTAAAGGAAAAAAGATCATTCACGCCCTTATCATGATTACATGCTGGTGCATTTGGAAAGGTAGGAATGAAATAGCGTTCGATAACATGAGAGTTACTACACAAGATATCATGGGAGAAGTCAAATCTAGAAGTTACGTACAATTGAAGAATAGGTCCCCATTTAAATCCAAAGTTAGGTGGAGTGGTGTAAATATCCGTTGTACATGTTGTAATTATCTTGTCCTTTGCCTGTTAAGGTCGTGTTTTGTAATGGCCTTTTGCCCTTTTGGGTGGGAGACGTTGTGTTAATAAAGTTAATTTAAAAAAAAACGGCTGAAGGCCATTTTCGGCTCCTCCTCCATGTGCCTACTGGTTCCTCCTCCATCTGCCTACTCTCTCCCTTTATACACATGTCACTTGGATGTCGAATAGCAAAAGAACAAAGAAAAGAACGGGCAAACGAACGCGTGTCTCATCTCGAGATGAGGCCCTTTGCCTTTTTTGAACAAAGCTCACTTTATGGAATTGAGCCCCTCAATCATTACACAATTATTTATTTAATTTAGTCTCATTTAAAATTTAATTCAATTCTTTTATTTATAAATTTAAGTTAATCAACAAATAAAATTTGAAAACATTAAAAAATTTAGAATAAAATTACACAAGTAAAAAAATAACCAAGTAAAAGTAATTTACAATTGGCCCATCTTTGGCTGGGACGGATGACAAAAACGCCCTATACCGTGTAGCTCAAGGCTACACAGTATGGAATGGAGTCCCAATGGGCGCCACTACAATACTCATCATCACTTAGGCTTCACATAGGAAAAGGGGCTCCAATGTCTTTCCCAAACTAACAGTATGAAATGGAGCCCTAGCAATCATTATTTTTATTTTTTTTAATTTCTATTTAAACTAAATAAAAAAAATAATTGTTCCCAAATAATAAAAATAAATACAATTTAAACAACTAAAAATTAAAAACCAAATTAAAATAATTACATAACCAAAAAAAATTTAACATGCTACTACTCGTCATCGTTGTCGTTCTTGTTATTTATCATGCGACCCAACCTTAGATATTCGACCAAATTCGATCAAAGATCCAAATGTGTGTCTCTTCTTCGTATTTTAAGGCTTCTTTCTCAACATAGGTTAGGATTGTGTTCTCCGGCTAATCGGTTTCATCATACTCGGCTTGTGTTCTCCAAAATCATATTATATAATATAATGCAAGTATACATTACATTTCTCATTCTTTTTTTCTACTATAGACGATGGTTGGGCTATGATAGTCCATCGTTTCTTTAACACCCAAACGCTTGTTCGAAATCCTTTCTTGTTGACTCATGTTTTTTTATTGTAGCTCAATTGTTTTTCGTCATCAGGGCAAGAATTACTTTTCATCAGAACGGCCCACTCCAGATGTATACCATTAACAACATAATACTCGTATTTGTAGTGCACATCATTTGCATAAATAATGAATCCGATGCGACCCCGTCTATGACATCATCGAAAAGATTCGATGATTGTAAAACAACAAGATCATTGTTTACACCCGCCATGCCAAAGTATGCATGCCAAATCCATAAATCATGCGACGAGACTGTTTGTAGGATTAAGGTTGGACCATCGTGATCACCTAGGGTGTGTTGGCCTTTCCAAGCAGTCGGACATGCCTCCCAATCACAATGCATGCAATCAAGGCTACCCATCATCACAGGAAAACCGTGTATTCCTTAATGGCCCGCATATAAAAGTGGGATGTCACCGGAGGTCAGACTCCTCATATATCACCGTCCACATAGATCAATAACACCTAAAAGTATAATAGTAACAATGCTAATAAAATAAATAGTAATAATAGTACGTCGTAGAAGTATCACCGCTCATCACTCCGAACCCTAGTTGTCGAATGGTGGTCGTATATTTTTGCAATGGAGAGAATCCGACTTTACCACGTGCATCCGCTCTTTATTTGAAAAAACGGTATAATCACGCTCTAATTTGCCACTAATCCGCAATAAAAAGACGGCAACTCATAGAAAGCGGCGTCTAGATTGTTCATCATCGTATAACAGATTTTCCACAAAATAATCACTAACAAAACGGTTTTGAGCATCGATCCGGTCTCGTTGAAGATGCGGTTGTCTAGTACGCCGTGGTTGTGACGATTCGGCTTCGTCTTTTAAATCTTGATGTGTTTCCTGCGCCACCACTATAAGAAAATTGTCAAGCGTACCCGAGTAGGTTGGAGAGTTGGTTGATGCCTCGAAACTTGAAGACATTTTCTAAAAACAATGATTGGTTAAGAGGCTTTGTGAGAGTGTGTTTAAGAGAGTAGGTGATGTACGAGATTTGTGTGTGTTTATATTAGTTTAATTTAAAAAAAATGTTTTCTTTTTAAATATAACAGCTGTCAACGGCTAGTATAGACATGACCCACCTTCAAACTCTCGTTGTTGCTCGCGATTGCAACCACCAAGCTTGAATAGCGCCAGATTGATGATGCCCCTAGCATGGAAGGGGGCATTGTTGTGGTTCGTTTGCTGATGTGGAAGGGGGTTAACACCTCATACCTCGTAGCCTATCTCTTTATCATTTATTTACGGTCCTTTCAATCTTAAATCTTAAAAATTATCAAAATCATCGAACATAATCACTTTATACGTCTATAATGAAAATTTTAAATTTTATCAGATGTTATAAGTACATATATTTCACTTTTCAACGATATATATATTTTTTTAAAGTGCATATATATTTATTAATTAAGCATAAAAAATGCATTTTTAACAGCAAATGTCAAATTCCCTCACTTGTGGCCTAGAGGCTTCGATTTTTCATATGGGACTCAAGTTCAATTCCTATTTGTATCATATTAGGGTGGATATAGGTAATGAAAGATTTGGACTAGGCCTTGTGTGAGGTTGTCAGTTCGATTCCCGAGCCCAGCCGGGTGTTTGTCCCACCGTGTATTACACCAGAGAGTTCTGCTATTGTGGTGGCAACGAATGTCAAGTAGCAGCCGACGGTATGGTTTCCCAGGGGAACGCATAAAAAAGCCAAACTTTGAAGCCAGCGTAGGCCTGTTAAGACAACATAGTCTGGTGAAAGTGGGGTAATACGGGGCTCTCCGATGTAGAGAGTGGTAAACTTATAAATAAAGTTCACCGTTCAAAAAAAAAAAAACAAATGTTATTCATACTCTACTTTACATCAATAATTATAAGCTACTAGTTTGCTCATATTTAAACCCAATATGTGTTATCTAAAAGGTATATGACTCTACCAAGTAGGCTAGCCCTACATCATTATGAAAAAATTGCATTTTGTAGCGCCATTAGCGACTCTCTAAATTCCTTGTATAAGTAAATATATAAACGTGGAACTAACCAAGATGTTGGGCTTCAAATAATCTCAATCTTAGTCGTATGCGCAGACGTTTTCACCTTATTTCCGGACTAAAAGTAACCCTGGGGGGGGGGGGGGGGGGGGGGGGGGGAAAATTATATAGTGTTTATGTTAGGTGAATGATATGGTTGATAAAATAAAATATTCAGTAAGTTGCCTCTCATTGAAGTTGGTTAAAAACTGAAAGACCATATTGGATGTAATTGATTTTGAGGTAAGGTTATCTTCTTTGAAATCATTTGTTTTGTTAATTGAGGGGTTGCTAAGTCTGATCAAATCCGTCAAGGATAGCTTGTCAATTTATTACTTTTCTTTGTACAAGGCTGGTTATTGAATCTATAGAAAAATGAGGAGGAACTTTCTTTGGAGTAGACAAAAGGACAGTCGTAAAATTCATTGGGTCAAGTGATTGAGAGTAATGGCATATAAAAGGTAGCTTGGGAATTGTTCGGTTAAAAGATTTCAATATTAGCTTGCTTTCAAACGGAATGTCATCATTGGTTCAGGATGTTGCCCTCTGTGTAACGGAGATTCAAAGTCAACGGAACGCATTCTCACTACATTTTGCATTGGGTGAGCAATTGGTGCAACATTCTTCCTATCTTCGCTTTCTCAATTGAGCTCCAAAAATCTTTGAACCAAGCCCCAACGTATAGAACAAATGATGATTCTTACCATTTATATGACAAGAGAGGTTATCAATGCTTTGAAAGAGAAGATAAATACACTAGGTTTACATATGTTAAATATAGAGGTACGGTCTGTATAATGGGAAGACAGGCTCCTCGCACAACTTTTCAAAGTGAGACGTAAAATAGAGTTAAATGCTTGGTTGGTCCATGTGGTTTGCAAAAATTGCAGACTTGGTCCTAGTGGTTCACTAATTACACATTTGGTCCCGGTGGTTGTAATTTTTGCACTCGGGTGGTCCTTATCACTAACATCTGTTAAGTTTTCCAGTTAAGTCCATGTTAAATGACCAAAATACCCTTGCTTATTACCAAGTTATTTATATCTTCATAGGTCTCTTCTCAAACAAGCAGCACAACCACCACCATATCACCTCCGCCGCCATCTCACCTCCACCCCCGAACACCCACCGCCACCGTCTCACCTCCACCCCTGAGCACCAGAGCACCCACCAACACCGAAACCCACCACCACCAACGAACACCTCCACCACCGGGCAGGCTATCACTACCGCCGATAACCACCAAACCAGCTCGTTGCCCCTGCTGCTTCACACCGCCACAACCACTTCTTCCCCAAATCACAGCCACACACATATGCATCAATTACACATAACACACGCCAATTTTTAAATAGCACAAACAATCAGGAACAAAATTACACAAAAACAAATCATCAGAAACTAAACACGATGCAGTGACGTCGAAGGGGCGACGGAGGAGCCGGCGATGTCGGATCCGATGATGCACATATCGGTGGTGGAAGATGAGTTGCAGGTTCATTTTTCCGGTAGTAGGTTCCGGCAGTTCGATGTGCATCATCAGCTGGGAGGTAGAGAGAGAGGTTAAAGGGTGTACGGTGGAGGTTGAAGGAGGTGGCGATGGCAGGTGGGTTTTGTGGTGATGGGCGGTGGTTTACAATGACGGCAGCAGTAGCGGCGGCTGGTGCGGTGTTCCGACGACCCACGTCGTTTTTCCGGCGGGTTGGGTAGTTGAGGGCAGTGAGGGTGGTGGTCGTTGGTTGTTATTGGGTGGTAGGTTTTTTTAGGAGATAAGATGATGATGATGAGTCCCCCTGTTTTAAGTTTAGGAAAATAGGGAGATTAATTACCTGAAACAATGAATGGGAGGAGAAGGTAGGTAGTGGTGGAGGAGGCGGTGGTGGAGGTGGGAGACGGTGGTCTTGTGATTTTAGAGAGAGAAAAGGAAAGTGAGAGAGAGAGAGATCAGGGTGAAGAAGAAGAAGAAAGTGTTTATTTATTTTTGTTTTATAATAGTAAGGGTAGTGTGATAATTTTACATAGACTTAACTGAGAAAGTTAACATAGGTTAGTCATAAGAAACACCCGAGTGCAAAATTATAACCACTAAGACCAAATGTGTAATTAGTGAACCACTGGGACTAAATCTGCAATTTTCATATAAACCACATGACCAACCAAGCAATTCTTTGATTTTGACGAACAAACAGCAGCAGGCAGGCAGACACAACACTACTACCACCACCACCTCCTCCGCCGTGCTCCCTGTCCTCTCACTCACGCGCCGCCACCTGTTCTCTCACTCTGTTCCTCAATACAACCCTGGATAACCTATTGAAACCCTTACGCACACCATTATTATTTATTATTAAGAACAAACCCTAACTTATTCGCTTCATTACGGCTTCATAACCCACGCAATGTAAGTTTATGAACCTCAATTGTCTTTGTTTCGAGATTGGATTATAGAATTTTGTTTCTAGAAGCTACAGGATCACATCGATGCTGTTTTTGTCATGAATTACAGTTTTCAGAAGCTGATTTTTGTGCTTATTGGTACTTTTTGACGGTAGGAAGATAGGGTTTGTGTGTGAGAATGTTTTCTAGCTTTATTAGTTCAAAATTTGTGGAAATGTGTTAGAACAAACCCTAGCTTATTCGCTTGATTACTGCTTCATAACACACACAATGTAAGTTTTACGAACCTCTATAGCTTTTGTAATTTGTTGTCAATTTAGATTCCTCGTGTTTTGTTGTAGAATTTTGTTTCTAAGAGCTGTTTAAAATCTATAGGATCACATCAATAACGAAATTGTTTCGTCATAATGCTGTTTTTGTCATGAATTACTGTTTTGACATGTTGATTATTGTGCTTATTGGTGCTTTTTTACGGTAGGAAGATAGGGTTTGTGTGTGAATAGGGTTTTATAACTTTATTTGTTCAAATTTGTGGAAGTGTAATTGTAAATGTATGTGAAATACTGTTTTGTAGAGTTTTAATGGATAGAAGTTTCTTTTGTCATGAGTTACAGTTTTGACATGGTGATTTTGTGCTTATTGGTACCTTTTTGACGGTAGGAAGCTAGGAGTTGTGTGTGAGAATATATTTTATAACTATACTAGCTCAAAATTTGTGGAAATGTACTAAACTGTGAGAAGATGTTTAACTTTATTAGTTCAAAATTTGTGGAAATGTATTAAACTAGTTATGTCTTGTTATTGGATTTAGAATGTATCTATCTGCAATATTGATTTCTGCCTATAGATAGATAGCTGTTGTTACCCTATTTGATACACAAATATATATACAAATTATCCTTGATTTATTTTTTGAACATCAAATGTTACTCCTACTTTATTTTACACCAAATATTACAAAATTCTCCTCTTGCCTAAGTTTGAACCTGGGAACTTCCCTCTAAGAGGCATATGCCTCTACCAAGTGGGCTAGCCCCACTTTGGTATCGATGACTTATTTAAATTTACTTATAAATGTATTTGAAATGCTCTTTTGTAGAGTTTTAATGGATCAGAAAGAAGTTGAGATGGAGGATGCTGGAAAGTTTCTAGAAGATGAAGTGGTAGGTGGTGAAGAGCGTGTTGGAGAAGACAAGATAGGTGTGGAGTATGTAGAAGGCAAACCGGAAGAGTCTTCTGGTATAGTTAATACAAGCCCAAATAAAATTGAGCAAGATGAAGAGGAGATGCAAGCTAACACAGGCCCAAATGAAACTGAGCAAGATGAAGAGGAGATGCAAAACACAGGCCCAAATGAAATCGAGCAAAATGAAGAGGAGATTGAAACTAACATGGGCCCAAATGAAATTGAGCAAGATGAAGAGGCGATGCAAGCTAACACGGGCCCGAATGAAACCGAGCAAGATGAAGAGGCGATGCAAGCTAACAAAATCGAGCAGGAATCGCCTTTGGATGAGGCTCATGATAGTAAGAAAGATGATTCACCAATGGGTGAAGATAAGGTTGAGGATAGTCAAAACAATGCTACATATATGGATGATGATCATGACGGTTCTATGAAGATGCTAGAGTGTAACAATAATGAAGAACATCAAGAACTTGTGGCATATTTACCTAATAAAGCTGAGGATCATACTACAGAGACATTGAAGAACGAGCTAGAGGAAACAAAGGTAATGTTACATTCGAAAATTATTTAATCGACATCTTCAGTGGACCTTTAGCTATTTTAATTATTAACAATTTGATATGTTACTATTAGATGGATGAGGGCTATGAATCAGGGACTGAAGAGGAACAAAAAGCATTTATGAAAGAGGTGGAAGCCGTGTATAAGGAGAAAGGATTGGAATTTAAGCCTCCAAAGTTTTATCAACAGCCGTTAAATTGCCTAAAGTAAGCCTATTGGTTCCCATATCCTGATGTTTTGATGTTTGGGCGAAGACTCATTTTATTATTGTTCTTTTTTGATAGGTTGTGGAGGTCTGTTATCAAATTGGGTGGATATGACCAGGTATACCTTTTTTTTCCTTCTTCCAATAATCGCGAGCTAAATCTTTTCAAAAAAGCACGTGCAGTTTAATAGTTTCAATATTCGATCTCTCTTCAGGTAACTGTATTTAAATTGTGGCGACAAGTAGGAGAATCATTCCATCCACCAAAGTAAGAAGAACCTGCGTTTGTTATTCAATAGCATCTAGTGTTTTAATTAAAAACAATAGGAGATAATGGTCATTCACTCCTTCCTTCAAATCTGTAACCGAGTCACATTTCAGTGTCTTCTCTCTTGTATCTGTAAAAAAGTGATATTTGTATACGATTATCATGCTACTAATAACAACTCCTGTATGGTTTATATTCTGAAGGACTTGCACAACCGTATCGTGGACATTCCGCCAGTTCTATGAAAAGGTAATGATTATTCTACAATTTTATACTAAATTTTCAAAGCCGAACAAGTTTTTAACGTTATGCTGTCTGTGGTGGATATACATATATAGTTTAAGGTGTCACAGGCTCTGTGTTATTAATTTCTTGATCACTAGTTGCAATAAATATTTTGTTTTTTTGTAGGCGCTTCTTGAATACGAAAGGCATAAGCTCCAGGTTGGTGAGCTTGAATTCCCTCTTTCAACCGTCTTCCCCGAGGCCCCTATTGTTGATAATGAGGTTTGTTGATAAAGTTCAGATTTTATATATATATTTTGTGTTAGTTCAAAGATAAATTTATAAATGGGTTGTGCAGGCGAATGGTCATCAGACACCAGGTAGGGCCCAGAGGGATGCTGCAGCTCGAGCCATGCAAGGTTGGCATGCTCAACGTCTCTTAGGTTTTGGTGAGGTTAGTAAGCCAATCGTTCAGGGGCATTTTTGTCATTTTACAACTCTAGAAGTGACAAAAACATAATAAAGAAATCTTGCAGTGATGAATTGACTTATTGTTTTTCATTTTTTAGGAGAAGAATTCCAACAGTCCACAGAGGCGTGAAAAAAGTCTCAAAAGCATCGGTAATGTCCTCTCGTCAAAGTATATAGTAATTTATATAATAACATTATACATCAACAAATAGTGTTTTCTTAATTGAGTAATGATCACATATAGGGTCATTAAAACAAAAGAGACCAAGTGAAATGGAGCATTCTATGAAAGCGGCACGAACAGAAACATCTAGGTAGTAAACGGTCGATTATATTTTTTTCGTTTAATTTTATATTCGCATCGCCATTTTCATTTCATTCATTCATATTCTTTTATTTGTGTGTCATTTTTCTTAAAGAGTTGTCACAACAGTTGCTGATGTCGGTCCTCCTGCTAATTGGGTTAAAATAAACGTGCTAGTAACAGTAAGTATTATCAATTATCAGACCATTAACATTTATGACATGAATTGACTTTTTCAAGTACTAGATGTCAAAGTTGACTATTTTTTTATCGTGGAAACAGAAAGATTGTTTTGAGGTGTATGCACTAGTTCCCGGGCTTCTACGAGAAGAGGTAAGAGACTAACTTGTGACTCATTTGTTTCCATTTTAAATTACCGATTTACTGAATCTCCAGCTAAGAATCGAGTATATATCTTTGTTTTCTGATGGATTCAGGTGCGTGTCCAGTCAGATCCTGCTGGGCGTGTTGTCATCACGGGTCAACCCGAGCAACCTGACAATCCATGGGGTATTACACCTTTCAAAAAGGTTTGTTGAGTGAGTAAAACATTTAATAAAACAGAGCTGATATATCTTTTGTGGAAGTTGTGCATTTGTGTGTTGAGTAAAATGCCATTCATGTCGCTAAGGTTTGGCCAGTTTTGCGACTTTCGTCCAAAGGTTTGTTTTTCAGCATCTGGATCCTAAAGATTTGAAATCTTGCCATTTTCATCAGGCTTGTTAACTCCATCCATTTTTTCTCCGTTAAGCCAAGGGTATTTCTGTCTTTTTTGCTAACTTAAAAGGCATTTTGGTCTTAACGAGCCAGATGAAAATGACAAGATTTCAAACCTCTTGGATACAGATGCGGAAAAAAAAAATCCTTTGGACGAAAGTTGCAAAACTTGTCAAGCCTCAAGGACGAAAATGACATTATATTACTTATTTGCTACAATGATAATCTTCTTGGATGAAATGTTTTTGAAAGATATACTTTACCGACCTTTTGAGATAAAACATGACCAAATCGGTGCCATTTGTGTTAACAAGTTAAAAGTGCCACATCTAAGTGATGGTTTGTTGATTATTGATGTTTGGCTATGATATTATAGGTGATTAGCCTACCATCAAGAATCGATCCGCTTCGCACATCTGCGGTTGTGAGCTTACATGGACGGCTTTTGGTTCGTGTGCCTTTTGAGCAGTCGAGCATCTAAACTTCCTTACCCTTTTTACTTGTCAGTAATTAGGACATTGAAAATGGTAGCAAGCAAATATTTAGTGTTAATTATGATTTAAAAACGGTCTTTGTTGTGTATGGTTTACAGTAAAGTAGTTACACTTGACATGATACACTGTTTTAGTTCACAGTTGCCCGTAAGTTAAGGCCTTTTATGGCTTGATTTGTAATATCAGTGGGCAAGTTTTTGGTATAGTTTTGTTGCTTCACTTGTGTCTCATATATTTAGTTATTGCTGTTTTCAGTATGTGATGATGGAATTTGTTGCAATAAACTGAGGGTTCAAGTATATAACATTTTACAAGAACTTGGTAATGCGATGAAAAACGCAATGACCACACTATTAAATGTTTAATACACTAATGACATTGTATCTCAGTAGGTCATGCTTAAGTCATGTCATCCTACACTTTGCACGGGCCAAAATTAAGGCGTGAGATTAGAGGTTCATGGACCAAAATAACGAGGGGTTCACGTACGTAAGTCAACAGACATACGTATAGTATTTATAAATTAATTTTAGACAACACTTGAGATATTGTTCGAAAAAACAAAAAACTTAGATTGTTATTATTTCTTGCATACCCAAAATAAACTTATACAAATGATTTAATTTCTAAGGAACCTCAGCATACAGCCAAACAATCTCTATATGTAAAATAGTTGAAGTAAACAAATATACATTAAAAAGAGATTTTATATACAACCTAAGAAACTCAATTACCAGTTTGGTTGTAAAAGTTGCACCTCATGAACTCGTGGCGCTCATGATGTGTGAGGTGATCATGGTGGCTGGGAAAACGGACGCCTCTGGGACTCTAGGAGGGCGATGCACATGAAGAGGGCTATCCCCACCTGTTTTCTTATGTTCTATTTTCATCAACTAACAGCCCATTTCTCATTTCTCTGAGGTTTTTCTGTTTTTTTTTTCTTTAGGTTTTACTTGTACATGTAGTAGGAGAGCAGAAGCACAAGTAAAACTTCCTAAACTTAATACTTTGACTAATTTTGAACATTGAACAGCCTGATGACCAAACCAGTATAATCTGATGATGAAACCATAACAGCCCTCTGCTACAAGAAGAAATAAAACAGTATGGCAGTTTGGTCGATTTGCTAAGATATCCAAATGACTATCCATTCTTATATACATCGGTATGCTTGGTTTAAAAAAGCGAGAGGCACACAAAAGCGACGAGAAGCGCAAAGCACAAAAGCAGCGGGCTTTTCGTACCCAAGGCACAAAGTGATTATATAACTTTTTATATATACCCCATAGGTTTTTAGCATCTCTTATCCAAAATATAGCTATAAATAAGGTTTATATATGACTTTACCTACATGTACAAGTCAAAAAACCTATTGTACAACAGTTTGATACTTAAAAACAGCATAGAAACAACCTATGTACATGAGGCGCGCCTCAGGCTGAAAAACCACCCAAAATTGATTTTTGGGGCTTTTTGTAAAAAGTGCACCTCCGCTTAAGGCGCCAAGACCTGTGCCTTGCATCTAGGCGCGCTTTTTAAAACCCAGTCTGTATGTGGTTATAATTATGCATAAATGCATGTATGTACATATACATATCTATGCATGGACATGCATATTCATAACGGAGCAGGCTTCATATGATATAGAACTTAACTTCAAACTCATCTTTGATACTACACAAATGCATTCAGTTCATCTTCCCAAAAAAAAGAGTGATTATTAGTGAATCAACAATTCAATAGTTCAGGTGCAGAAATACAAAGCCACCAAAATGAACAATAATTTATAGATTACTTCTCATCAAGCTACCTCATACACAGGTGGAATAAACAATTACCCTTTCATATGTATAAATTTGGTTCTCATACATGAACATTATTACAATGCAGAACTTATCTGCAAACTGAATAACTATAAACTTTTCTCTCCAAAAACTTTATAAGATATAACACCATAAGTTTCATAACCATCGTATACTACAAACCTCTTCCAGAAATGCCCCCTTCACTTTTCAGTATCATTATTACTTTTAGTTTTGTTCCCATAAATTAGCCCTGTTTCCTACACAATCAAACATTAAATTCAGTTAATAACTTAACTCTATCCATGCAGAATTAACAGCAGTAATCAAATCATCCATTTCATAACCAAATCAAAATCAAGAGCAGTTTTAAATACATAAATCACTTAATTGTTATCAAATCCACTCAATTAGGGATGAGCATTTTTACTGAATACGGGTAACGTACCAATACCGAACCGGCATAGTTGTCAATAGTAAATAGCGGGCAAGAGCGACTACATATATGCTACATAGCGAGATAAGATAGAGAAACAGAGAAATACATGTTATCAAGCAACGGAGATGAGGAAAATACGGAAACATACATGTTATAAGACCAAACATGAGGCATCGAGTAGTGGAGATGAAATAATAAATAAAAATAAAAACGGCTTTATTTATGCTATACCATATAGGACATATGACCTGTACGCTTAGTAGCACGCTATAGCCGCTATTGACAACTATGTGAACCGGTACCGTACCGACCAAACAAAATGGGTACCGTATTCACTTTTAGGATTTTTGGTTTAGGTATTTATTCACTACTGGTGCCCAACCTGTTCCCTACACGATCAAACATTAATTCAGTTAATAGCCACACTCCATCTGTACAAAATCAACAATAGTAACTGAATCATCCATTTCACATACAAATCCAGATTAAAATCAGCTTTTGATACCGAAATCAGTTAAATGTCATCAAATCGACTCAATTTTAATATTATTCAGGTAAAATATGCACATGATCATCAAATTAGGGCAAAATCGAACCTGAAGATCCGGAACCGGTTTCACTTTCTCAACATACCGATACCGATCAGACGCTGCCGCAATCGCCGCTCTCTCCTACAACAAAAAGAAAACAATCAAACAAACAATCACAAATCAATCAATCTCACAACATTCCGAACAATATTAGAGTTAAAAACCGGTACTTCTTGTTCTCGTTTGAGCTCTTGTGATGGTTTGATCCACAAAAAGTATGCTAGGGTTCCGGCAACCACCCAGGATGCGAGGTTGCTTCCGCCGCGAAGACCGCCCATTGCATTTCCGACGGCGGAACGGATATTACCTAATGATTTCTTCCAACCAGTAGCCATTGTTGTTAGGGTTTTGAGAGGTGGTTGATCTAGGGTTTTGCCCCCCTTTTTGTTTTTGAGTGGAAGAATGAACATTGAGGTTACTGTGAAGGTTTCGTCGGGTCGTGTTATTCGGAGCTTTCTCAAAATTGTAAAAAAAAATTATAGTAAGATATAAAATTGTAAAAATAATTATGATGTTATTTTAAGGGCTAATCACGAAACTAGCCCCTTGTCACACTATTTTTGCGAAAATGGCCCACTGACACGGCTTAACGAGCCGTTTCTATTAACGGAAGCGGCTCAACACCAGTCTTCACCGACAACCAATGGAAAGTTGACATGTGTCCGACAACCCTGAAACGGCTCTGAGCCGTGTCGAGTAAGGAAAGCTCTCAGCCGAGCCGTTTCACGTGGAGCTGACATCGAAGTCGTGTAAAGACCCGGCTCGTTCCTTAACCCATCTCGTCCCTTAGCTGGGTTGACGCGGCTCAGAGCCGTTACCTTACATGTTGACGCGGCTTAAAGCCTTTATCTAGGTTGCTTAGAGCCGTTTCCGTACGGTTTGTTGAGATTAAAAAAATGAAAACCGTTTTTTAATTAAATCAGGATTTACTTAATGAGTATATATGTATAATAAAAATCCAGCATCTAACGGGTTAGACACGTAGCTCAGTTGGAAGAGCTGCGTGCACGCAAACTAGAGGTCACGAGTTCGAATCCCATCACGCTGCCAATAACATGCTTAAACCGGTCAGGCCCCTCCCCTTGTCAGTCTGACAAGGTTTTTAAATTTTTTATTATTTTATTTTCTTTAATAATCAACCAATTTCATAAATTATACCAACCCCTTTTTGTATATCGTTTGTATATCGCCGGTTTGTTGAGTTTAAAAAAAATGAAAACCGTTTTTTAATTAAATCAGGATTTACTTAATGTGTGTATATGTATAATAAAAATCCAGCATCTAACGGTTAGACACGTAGCTCAGTTGGAAGAGCTGCGTGCACGCAAACGAGAGGTTACGAGTTCGAATCCCATCACATGCTGCCAATAACATGCTTAAACCGGTCAGACCCCTCCCCTTGTCAGTCTGGCAAGGTTTTTAAATTTTTTTATTATTTTATTTTGTTTAATAATTAACCAATTTCATAAATTATACCAACCCCTTTTTTTAATACTCACATGTATTCAGATTCTGTAAGAGTATAAATTTAATAAAAATCATTTGTATATCGCCGGTTTGTTGAGTTTAAAAAAAATGGAAACAGTTTTTTAATTAAATCAGGATTTACTTAATGAGTGTATATGTATAATAAAAATCCAGCATCTAACGGGTTAGACACGTAGCTCAGTTGGAAGAGCTGCGTGCACGCAAACAAGAGGTCACGAGTTCGAATCCCATCACATGCTGCCAATAACATGCTTAACCGGTCAGACCCCTCCCCTTGTCAGTCTGGCAAGGTTTTTAAATTTTTTTATTATTTTATTTTGTTTAATAATCAACCAACTTCATAAATTATACTAACCCCTTTTTTTAATACTCACATGTATTCAGATTCTGTAAGAGTATAAATTTAATAAAAATCATTTGTATATCGCCGGTTTGTTGAGTTTAAAAAAAATGTAAACCGTTTTTTAATTAAATCAGGATTTACTTAATGAGTGTATATGTATAATAAAAATCCAGCATCTAACGGGTTAGACACGTAGCTCAGTTGGAAGAGTTGCGTGCACGCAAACTAGAAGTCACGAGTTCGAATCCCATCACACGCTGCCAATAACATGCTTAAACCGGTCAGTCCCCTCCCCTTGTCAGTTCGACAAGGTTTTTAAATTTTTTTATTATTTTATTTTGTTTAATAATCAACCAATTTCATAAATTATACCAACACCTTTTTTTAATACTCACATGTATTGAGATTCTGTAAAAGTATAAATTTAATAAAAATCGTTTGTATATCGACGGTTTGTTGAGTTTACAAAAAATGGAAACCGTTTTTTAATTAAATCAGGATTTACTTAATGAGTGTATATGTATAATAAAAATCCAGCATCTAACGGGTTAGACATGTAGCTCAGTTGGAAGAGCTGCGTGCACGCAAACTAGAAGTCACGAGTTCGAATCCCATCACACGCTGCTAATAACATGCTTAAACCGTTCAATCCCCTCCCCTTGTCAGTCCGACAAGGTTTTTAATTTTTTTTATTATTTTATTTTGTTTAATAATCAACCAATTTCATAAATTATACCAACACCTTTTTTAATGCTCACATGTATTGAGATTCTGTAAGAGTATAAATTTAATAAAAATCGTTTGTATATCGCCGGTTTGTTGAGTTTAAAAAAAATGGAAACCGTTTTTTAATTAAATAGGTTTAAAATTCCAATAAAGCCGTTTCCGGATGAAACCTTTTTTTAAGGCGGCTTACAGCCGTTTTCGTACCCTGGCCTGCTAAGGCCGTTTCCACAGCCGTTTCCATCCTGTTCAAGCCGTTTCAATCCTGTTCAAGCCGTTTCCATCCTGTTCTAACCTAATATAAATATTTAAGTGGTCTGTGTTTCAATTCTATCTCAAACACGAAAACATAGCAAAATGTGTTCCAAATTCATCCCGTATATCCTTGCATGTAAGCTGGGCCAGAGTGACATTATGTTCAAGTGTAATGCAGAGGCGGCTATCATTAACGACGTTTTTCTTAGCTTTAAAATCAACGGTGTCCGGAAGATGATGTTTTAAACATCATTACGTTAGGCAGTTCCAAGGTGGCAGCTGATGAGAATTGCAACACATTCACGTCAATAAACAAATAATAATAAAAGTTTAAGTCATATGCAAACTTGTAACAGTTTGATAATATAATTATTTAACATTAGGTCATGGCAAACAACGCCAAAAGTACAGTTTATCAGCCATGAATCGTCTATATGAAAAACAAATTTGTCTCATGTCTCCAGTAATGTTAATTGGTTTGTCCGTAACGAGATGCTCCATAAGTATGCAAAGATAAATAGCTTCATTACTGGCGATTGACTGGTTTGAAATCACATAGTCGTCATTAAGCTCATGGGTGATGGTTTTTTTCCGATTTCCCCGTCTTTTTCCAGTACCGCAAATGCACCAACAAAGCTACTAAATATACTTTGGCCTTTGTCAACCTTGGTAGAATAACATATCTAAATTTGTTCCCCTCACAAACGTTTTCAAATGGATAAAAAATTAAAATTTGAGACTCCAACTCAAGGCGTGCCAAAAGCCATAAGTTTTCAAGCGGCAGCGGAAAAACACGAAATCTATGTCGAAAATGGAAGGATATGGGTTTACTTTACCATTTACATAACCAACAACGTTCTTAGGTACGGACTCAAGTAGCGTGTCATAGAATTTTGGTGGAAGAATTGTCCACCGCAAATTTAATGTGAGATCCTTTTGTAGTTTTCTACTTCTCCAAGCCATTAGTCTGCCAACCCATCCTTCAATATGCTGTTTATAATATATTATTTTAATATTAAAAAATAAATAATATGTCTGGTAAAACGTTTAAGAAACTAACCGTTGATGTTAGGTAGCCGTTACAACGAACACCTAACAGGGTTCCCCAAAATTTTTGGTCCAGCTCAACTGGGCCTGTGAAAACTGCCGAATAACAGAATGGGGAGTCCTAATTATTGTAAAACGTGACAACATCTTTAGACCAGTTTTCAGTTTCGTTGTCTGGAATCGCCCATCTACCTTCTCTGTTCTGGTGTAAACTTTGCCTATTGTTAAAAAAGTTTATTTTTTCTGACTCCTGGCTCGCGAGGCTTCGGACGACGAACGTCATCCGTCTGTTAAGGTGCTCTCCATTTCTTTAGTATCCACGATGATGCTTTGTTAATTGGTTGAGAGGAGTATATGCCACTGTTAGTTTTGTCAGACAATCTGCGTTTCTTTTCTTCTAAGATTTTTGAATTTAGGTGAACAAATTTACAAGCGACCTGTATCTCTCCGTATTTAAGTAGGAAAAAGGACAAAAATTAAATCCGAGCCGTTTCAGACTGACAGCGTCCTGATTTACTTAATGAGTGTATATGTATAATAAAAAATCCAGCATCTAACATGTTAGACACGTAGCTCAGTTGGAAGAACTGCGTGCACGTAAAGGAGAGGTCACGAGTTCGAATCCCATCACACGCTGCCAATAACATGCTTAAACCGGTCAGACCCTCCCCTTGTCAGTCTGACAAGGTTTTTAAATTTTTTTTATTTTATTTTCTTTAATAATATTTTTTTATCAACCAATTTCATAAATTATACCAACCCCTTTTTTTAATACTCACATACATTCAGATTCTGTAAGAGTATAAGTTTAATAAAAATCGTTTGTATATCGCCGGTTTGTTGAGTTTAAAAAAAATTGGAAACCGTTTTTTAATTAAATCAGGATTTACTTAATGAGTATATATGTATAATAAAAATCCAACGTCTAACGGGTTAGACAGGTAGCTCAGTTTGAAGAGCTGCGTGCACGCAAAGGAGAGGTCACGAGTTCGAATCCCATCACACGCTGCCAATAACATGCTTAAACCGGTCAGTCCCCTCCACTTGTCAGTCCGACAAGGTTTTTAAATATTTTTATTATTTTATTTTCTTTAATAATATTTTTTTATCAACCAATTTCATAAATTATACCAACCCCTTTTTTTAATACTCACATATATTCAGATTTTGTAAGAGTATAAATTTAATAAAAATCGTTTGTATATAGCCGGTTTGTTGAGTTTAAAAAAAATTGGAAACCGTTTTTTAATTAAATCAGGATTTACTTAATGAGTATATATGTATAATAAAAATCCAGCATCTAACGGGTTAGACACGTAGCTCAGTTAGAGGAGCTGCGTGCACGCAAATTAGAGGTCACAAGTTCGAATCCCATCACACGCTGCCAATAACATGCTTAAACCGGTCAGACCCTCCCCTTGTCAGTCTAACAAGGTTTTCAAATTTTTTTATTATTTTATTTTATTTAATAATATTTTTTATCAACCAGAGTCGTTTCAGGCTGACATCAACCAGAGCCGTTTCAGACGGACATCGACTAGAGCCGTGACAACTGACGTTTCAGACTTTTTGAGCCGCTTCAGTAATTTTGAGCCGTTTTAGACTTTTTAAGCCGTTTCAGGCGTCGTCCAGAGCCGTTTCAGGCGGATATTAACCCGAGTCGTTTCAGACTGACACGGGTTAACGAGCCGTGACAACTGACGTTTCAGACTTTTGAGCCGTTTCAGTATTTTTGAGCCGTTTCAACGCATATTTTAAGCCGTTTCAGTAACGTGTTTTAGCGTCTAAAGCCGTTTCATCTTACATGTTTTAGCGTTTACCCCAACCGGACGCGTGGTTAAGTCGGTTGCACCTCCATGTGCATCTCAAGTTCACTTGAATGCGTTTGGTTTTATTAGAGCTTTGAAAACATAAACCCGTTCAAGGTCCGAAGAAAACGATAGCTGTTTGGGACCACAAATCACGTTCAGGGACCACTTGAAAGTTCGGAAACTTCAACCCACACGTGACCACTTGAAAGTTTGGAACTTCAACCCACACGTGAACATGCAAAACGAACACGTGATGCAAGATTGTTCAACCAACCCATCTCTTTTTCCGGTAATAAGTAATGTTGTTCATAGTTTTTTTTTAAACTTTATAAACTTTATTTCTTAAACGCACGTGTTTTTGTATTGTTTAGATGCCGACGATTAAAGTAAGACAAAAGTGGCTGGTTTTAAAATACTTGAAGCAGATAATGACTCCGGGAATTGAGACCGCCATAAGGCAAACGTGCTTTGGACCCTATTTAGATAATAGGTGCACGTTATGTGATAGTCTTGTTTTAATCAGGGTTGCACAACTTCAGTTACCTAATAATAATCCCCGTCTTGATATTTCGTATTTATTAGGAGGTGAAATATTTACGTTTACACCTAACAATTTTGTTTAATAACCGGGTTACGGTTTGGCCACAGTTCTTGGGCACCTGTAGATTACCAAAATTCTTTTAAAAATAGATTTTTTCCAGGCCGATCTCGAGTTAGTTTTTAAAAAATTATTGATTTATTTAATAACGTAACGACATATAACGATGAAGACGGCACAAGAATATGTCTTCTAATGCTTATAGGTCAAGGTTTTTTGAGATTGCAAAAAACCAATATTTTTGATAATTTTCTTTTACACCTTGTGGATGATCTGGAAGCTTTTAGACAATATCCATGGGTAATTATTTTTGGGATAGTACATATAATGTTATTTATAATTTGCACATACGTCAAAAAGACGACACAATCGGTTTTTTGCTATCGGGATTCGTATGGCCCTTCAAGGTACGCGTGATCCCCCTTCCCCTTATTATACATTCCTAAATTTTTAGATACAATTTTTAAAACATCCGTTTTCAGATGTGGATTTTGGAGGTGTTCCCAGAATTCAAGGGTTCAAACGAATGGTTTGAATCTGAGACAATTCCCAGATTTTTGTGATGGAGGGAAGGACGTAAGTTCATGAAGGTTACTGTGGACCGTATGCTTAAAAAGGAGGCAAAGGTAAAATAGTTATATTAAATTAAAAATATGAATGTGTGTTATGTTTATTATTTTTAAAAATTTATTGCCTTTAAAATCGCAGAAACGTGAATACAGGCCGCTTTCGTTTATACTGGCCACGAATAATGAAGCTATGTGCCCATGGTATATATCTAGTTCAGATTATTTAGACGCTGAACGACAGATGTATGCTAATGCAATGCCGGGTGAAATACCGGTTGTCGTCAAACAACAAACACGTACGGAATTCCCGGGTCCAATGCCACCGCCTATGCAGTGCCCTACTGCCGTTGACCCACAACAAATGCAGTCACTTATGAACAATTTGTTTGGTGACGATGCCACAAATCAAGGTTTTAAGCCTTCACCAGCCCGACAGGAAATACCGCAACAGAATTTTGCTACCGGTCCGTCCATGTGTGGAGTTGATTATGACCGGTTTAAATCACTGCTGGACGATAACAACCAGAAACTGACTGACATGATCTTGTCAGAGGTGTTGCATACGCATCGTGCGGCCCCTGTCGGTACACCAGCCAACGCGCGAACATCACAAAGGGAGAGTTATAATGTAATGTTTAAATTTGGCAATTAATTTTTTTATAAATTTAAATACAATCTATAATAATGATCGTTTAACATTTCATGTAGGCTGTTGCTGATTCTTTTGTCAACTACGACAATGTCTACCATGTCTCTATGACCCCGATTATAAACGATGGATCTGTACGTTTTTACATGTTTTAGCATAAGAGTTAGTTATTATTTTACGAGTACGAAATGTCAACTCTTACGCATAAGCATTTTTGTAGAATGAGGATCCTGATATTATAAAAATGAGACGATCGGAAAGACTTGTGAAGCCCACCGCAACTTTGCTATCCACGTTCGTAGCTTATAAAAGGTTAAAACCAAAACAAACAAGACAGTCAAATAATGAGGATAGACAAATTTCATTAATCGAGCAGGGGTATCCAAGTAGCGGCAATAAATATCTTTCACTATTAGTGGGTGGATATGCCGGTCCTGATTTCTGGGCGTCATTGCTGGGCAAGAACGGTAGTGGCTGGTTAAGCGATGATGTAAGCCTTCACTATCAACAAAGTAAAAAAAATATATTTTTTTCACACTAAATTTACTTTTTTACAGCATATATTTGGGTGGATGAACCACTTGTATCACTCAAGAGATGCAAGAGAGCCTTGGAGTATTTTACCCCCTTATTTTCAGATGAATCTTTTTAACTCGGGTGGGCACGACCACACGTTCAAGGGTTATTTCACCGGGGCGGTGGACCCCTTTCCACCAATAAGTACAGTTGACGACGTATTACCTGTCACACCCCGACCCGCAGCGGAATAAGAGTCGGGGCATAATTGGGTTATCACCAAAGCTCATGATGTTTACTAATACGTTTCATATTTATTAAATCCAAATTACATTTCAATATTCCAAGTCAAATTCATACAATACATGGAAAGGAAAATTAACTAAAACAAATCCATAATCTAAACTGGTTTATTCTTCTAAGCCGCCTTATATGTTTCTTGCTTCAACTTGATCACCTGTATCATGTGTAAAAATGGGAAATTTTGGGTCAACAAAAGTTGGCGAGTGAACCTTGTTAAAAACATTTGTTAAGATTTATTATTGATATATAATTTAGGAAAATTGTGCGACAATCATATATGAGCAAATGTATGTAGGCATAACAATCACAAACCACCTTGCTTAAGCATAAAATAAGAATGACAATGTATAGATTGGCAACGTCCCGTTTACGCTCATAGGTAATGGGGAACGGACGGCCTATGCAAATGTATGTGAGATCAAGGCTCAATCAAACGGAGCCGATCTTATGTTGGCAACGCCTGGTTCACGCTCATAGGTAATGGGGAACAGCTCACGCTCATAGGTAATGGGGAGCGGCGGCCTATGAAATGTATGTACTGAAATGATAAAATTAATCTAAACTTCAACCACACAAACAATGGATACACATTGAATACACATTTGATCATGAACATGATGGATGCACAAATGTTAAATTATATTAAATAAATAACGACACATGATACACCCCAAAATGTGATTAAAACGGGGAATTGGTAGAGATTCACTCACATTGGGTGCGTTTGTTTGAAGATGTTGAGTGCGCACGAGTTTAGGGAATTGATTGACGAGAGATAACTAACAAAATAAATAACGAAAAGGTACGGTAAGTATGTGGATTTTATTAACTATTTTAATAGGATTTTTGGGTATAATTTTATGAGTTTAAGGCTACTTTCTAACTTTGAAAACGTTATTTGTAAGTATTTTTAATTGATTTTTAAATTAAATAAATAAATAAAAATAAATAAAAAATGTTGACTTTGACCGTTGACCGTTGACCGGTTGGGTCGGTTATATTGTTGCTCTGAGCGAGGTTCAAACCGGTGACCTCCCGTACGCGTGCACGCAGCTCTACCAACTGAGCTACGTGTCTAACCCGAAATAATTCTGTTTTTAATTATACTTATATACTATTTAATTTAATCCAAAAATTATTTATTTTTAAAAAGATTTTAAACGTATCGGACCGGTGCTGACCACAGCTCTCGAACCCGGGACCTGTGGGTTAGCGTACACACAGTCCACCGCTGGACTGTGTGTCTCACCTGGTTATTAACTCGGTTTTTATTATACTTAACATGGACTGTAAGTCAACCCGGTTCAGTTAAAAAGGCAAATTTTTATTTCGAGCGAGTAAAGCTGGGACAGGATTCGAACTCGCGTCGCAGGTGTTATGTGTGTGTCTAACCCGTTTATAAAACCGATTTTAATTAATCTTATGATACAATCCGACTTCGTCTTCTTCGTTAGATTTTACCCAGAAAAATAAGGTCTGACTGTTTGGTCTGGTTTATGTCTTATCTGGTTTTTAAACTTTATAAGTAACTTAAGGGTAACGAATGGAAAAGGTTTGGGGGAAAAAGATATACCGATCAGCGTTGTTCACAGAATTCCGGCAGAGTCCGTCGGTTCTGAAAGTGAACTCCGGCTGTCGACATCAAATAACAAATTTTGTTCGATTATTACGAAGTTGAGATACTTAATTAAAGTTTAATAGGAGTTGGAAAGATCATACCAGCTCTCAGTGTGATTTCGAAAGTTTCAGAAAATTTCCGGCGAAGGTGGGGATTTCGACGAACGTTGACTGGGATTGCTTCTGATGGTGGAGTTGTGTTAGTGACAGATTATTCGAATGATTGAAACAGAAAGGGTTGAAAGAATTACCGTGTGGATGTGAGTCTCGGTTTTCCGGCGACTTACAGTTTTTTTTTCCGACGATTGAATTTTTGTCGAGAAAAGGTGCGATTTGTGAGCGAAAAGGTTTCCGGTGAATTGTGGGTGAATTTATAGAGTAGTATCAAGATGTATGGGGTCTGAATTCGGTCTCAATTCGAAGTCAGCCGTTCTCCGGCGGTTACGACTGATGTCGCGGGTTCAGACGTCGGTTATAACCGTCGTTAGAGTTAATTCTTCGGTTATCTTGAACGGAAAAGTAAATTATTGGCGAAGTCGTCGGGATTTCCGGCGACTGCTAATTGGGCGCGTTTTTGACTGATTTGACTTCTGTGCCTTATTATTTGAATTAATTGATTCAATATAATATCAGAAAATCAAAGTGGCGGAGCGGTTGATGGTGTGAAGGTTAAGTCTTTGGGGGATTTCCGGCTGACCCGGGTTCGACTCCCGGCAGCCGGTTTTCCTTTTTAATTAATTTATTTTTATATTTTTACAATTATAATTTATATCTTCTAATTTGTTGATTAATTATGAATCGTTTAAAATCAAAATAAGCCATAAATGATCAACAAAAATTTAAAACTGATTGTTCGGTTATTAAACGAAGCGGGTTTCGAAAACCCGTTTTTCGACAAATGTTACAGTATCCCCTACTTTTAGAAATTTCGTCCCGAAATTTAAGTAGTGGTGGTTACAGGAAAAAGGTGTGGGTATTTCTCGCGCATTGAGTCTTCACGTTCCCAAGTAAACACAGGTCCTCGTTTCGACTCCCAGCGTACCCTGACAACTGGGATGCGGCTTCTTCTTAAACGTTTTTCCCCGAAGTCCATAATTTCTACTGGTCTCTCAATAAAATGCATAGATTCATCGACTTGAATGTCTTCTAGAGGAATATGGAGATTTTCATCGGCGAAGCACTTCTTCAAGTTTGATACGTGGAATGTGGGATGAATTCTGTTGAGTTCCTCCGGTAGGTCAAGCTTGTAGGCTACAGGTCCTACCCTTTCGAGTATCTTGAAAGGACCTACGTAACGTGGTGCTAGCTTGCCTTTTTGGCCAAAACGAACTACTCCCTTCCACGGCGATACTTTTAAAAGTACTTGATCGCCAACGTTAAACTCCAAGGGCTTTCGTCGCTTGTCAGCATAGCTCTTTTGACGACTTTGTGCCGCTAAAAGGTTGTTTCGGATTTGATGAATCTTGTCAGTTGTTTCTTGTATTAATTCTGGACCGGTGATTTGAGCTTCTCCAATTTCGTGCCAACATATTGGTGATCGGCACTTACGACCATATAATGCTTCAAAAGGTGCCATGCCGATACTTGAATGAAAGCTGTTTGTTGTACGAAAATTCAACTAATGGTAGGTGAGCGTCCCAATTCCCTTTGAAGTCTATGACACATGCCCGAAGCATGTCTTCAAGAGTTTGAATGGTGCGTTCAGATTGACCATCAGTTTGGGGATGATAAGCGGTGCTGAGATCTAATCGTGTACCCAAAGCGGCTTGTACAGCTTGCCATGTTCGTGAAGTGAAACGACCATCACGATCTGATATAATGCTTAACGGTACACCATGACGGCTTACGATTTCACTAATGTAGATGCGAGCTAGTTTCTCATTTTTTAAGTCTTCGCGAATCGGAATGAAGTGAGCTGATTTTGTAAGACGATCAATGATTACCCATGTTGTGTCGTACCCACCAGGAGTGCGAGGTAACCCGGTAATGAAGTCCATGGTTATATTTTCCCACTTCCATACGGGTATTTCAGGTTGGACTAGAAGTCCTGAGGGTCTTTGGTGTTCAGCTTTCACTTTTGAACAGGTAAGGCACTTGGAAACAAAAACAGCAATATCCTTCTTCATGCCAGGCCACCAGTAGGTGTATCGAAGGTCCTGATACATCTTGTCGGCTCCTGGATGTACGGAGTATCGTGTCTTGTGAGCCTCTTTCATAAGAGTATCGCGAAGGTTGTTTTGATCAGGAATCCATATGCAATCTAGATAATACAGAATGCCGTCAGATTTCGTTTCGAGTTTAAGTTCTGCTCCACAAGATAACTCATTGCGTATGTCGTATTCTGTTATGGAAACATGTTGAGCTTCTCGGATTTGGTCTTTGATGTTGGTCATGATTTGCGAACATAGAAGGCGAATGGAGTTCGCATAACCCTTTCGACTGAGTGCATCGGCCACCACATTTGCTTTGCCAGGATGATACCGAATTTCACAGTCGTAGTCATTAAGAAGTTCGACCCATCTTCGTTGCCTCATATTCAACTCCTTTTGGTTAAAGATATGTTGGAGGCTCTTGTGGTCAGTGTAAATCTCACACTTGGTACCATAGAGGTAATGTCTCCATATCTTAAGAGCAAACACAATGGCTCCAAGTTCTAGGTCATGAGTAGTGTAGTTCTTCTCATGAGTTTTGAGCTGCCTAGAAGCATAGGCTATCACTTTTCCCCTTTGCATTAAAACACAGCCTAATCCCTGTCCTGATGCGTCGCAATACACTACAAAGTCATCGCAACCTTCGGGGAGTGTGAGGATAGGAGCGTCACAAAGCTTTTGCTTAAGGGTTTGGAAGGCTTCTTCTTGTTTAGGTCCCCGTGCGAAGGGTTTTCCTTTATGTGTCAAAGCCGTGAGTGGTACAGCGATACGAGAGAAATTCGATATGAAACGACGATAGTAACCAGCCAACCCAAGGAAAGATCGTAGTTCGGTTGGGGTACGTGGCGCTTGCCATTCTTGTACTGCTTTGATCTTTGTGGGGTCGACATGAATTCCCTTGTCATTGACGACATGACCAAGGAACTGTACTTCTTTTAACCAAAATTCGCATTTGGAGAATTTAGCGTAAAGCTTTTCGGTCTTCAAGAGTGTGAGGATGAGTCGAAGGTGTCGTTCATGATCAGTCTTAGACTTTGAGTAAATGAGAATATCTTCGATGAAGACTATAACAAAGCGATCAAGATAGGGTTTGCAAACTCTGTTCATTAAGTCCATGAAGACGGCTGGAGCGTTGGTTAGACCAAATGGCATAACCATGAATTCATAGTGACCATATCGAGTTCGGAAGGCGGTCTTTGGGACGTCTTCTTCATGTACTCTGAGTTGGTGATAACCGGAACGAAGGTCAATCTTTGAAAAACAAGTGGCACCCTGGAGTTGGTCTAGAAGATCATCGATGCAAGGTAAAGGATAGCGATTTTTGACCGTTAGTTTGTTGAGTTCCCTGTAATCGATGCACATGCGAAAGGTCCCATCTTTCTTCTTTACAAACAGAACAGGTGCACCCCAAGGCGACAAGCTAGGACGTATGAATCCCTTGTCGGTCAGTTCTTGCAATTGACTGGCCAACTCTTGCATCTTGGATGGGGCTAACCTATAAGGGGATTTCGCGACGGGTGTAGCGCCAGGTATAAGGTCGATGCGGAATTCGACTTCTTTCTTGGGAGGAAGTCCGGCGATGTCGTCGGGAAAAACTTGCGGGAATTCCTTCACTACGGGTATATCTTCGAGTTTCTTCTCTTTGTCTCCCTTCTTGACAACGTGGGTTAGAAATGCTACATAATTCTTGCGGAGATATTTTCGGGTTTGAAGACAGGACATCAGCTTGAGTCCTTTCGAAGGGGTTTCTCCAAAGATTCGTAGAATGAACTTCTCACGGCATACTACTTCAGCCTGCTGTTGGCTGAGCCAATCCAAGCCGATTATAATGTCAAAACTTCCCAACTTCATAGGAATGAGGTCAACAGGAAAATCGTGATCGTTTAGAGTTAAGGTACAGTTTCGGATAATGGAGTTTAATGAGACTGGTTTTCCATCAGCAACTTCTACCGTTATGGATTCCATAAGTTTGTCACGAGTTTGATTGAGGATGGGTTCAAATTCTAAGGACACAAAACTCTTATCCGCGCCAGTATCAAATAACACGGATGCATAACTACCATTGACGAGAAACGTACCGTTAACCACGTTGTTGTCGGCTCTAGCTTGGTTGGCGTTGATGTTAAATGCTCTTCCTCTAGCAGATGGAGGAGCTTGGTTAGCTTGGTTCACCGGATTCGCTTGAGCTTGAGCATGTATGATGTTCACCAAGCGTGGACACGTGTTTCTAAAGTGGTTTGGGTCACCACAATTGTAGCAAGCCCGCATGGGTTGCATCATGGGGTAGTTGGGTTGATAGTAGGTTTGGGTTGTATGTTGTGTAGGTGGTGGTAGTAGAGGTTGTTGGGTTTGACCCATTATTTGATGGTGGGTTTGAGTTGTGGGTTGGTTGCGGTTCATTCGTTGCAGGGAGCGGCAGGCTTGGATGGTGTGACCTGCACGGCCACAGCTAGTGCAATATTGACAGGGGTATTCGGGGGAGTGATGGTATTGACAACGGGTGCACTTTGGGTAAGGACCAAAGTATTGCCTTTTGTATGGTGCGGGTGAAGGAGTAACTTGTGTGATGGGTGCAACAGGGATGGGGAAATTTGTTTGAGTGACGGCAAAATTTCTGGTATTTCGCTTCCTCTTGTTTGAAAATTTTGAGGATGAGGTGGGGTGGTTGGAAGTTTGGCCCTCAACGGGGGCTTTCTTTTTCTCCTCTTTGAACTTACCGTTTCTGATGCGGTTCTCGGTAAGTTCGGTGGCTAATTCCATGGCGGCTTCGAGGGTTGCAGGCGAAGTGCTGAGGACTGAGTCTTGAATCTTCGAGGGAAGGCCCCGAATATAGTGTTCCACCAAACGGTACACGGGGTGAACAAGTTAGGAACCATCTGGTTCAGCTCAAGAAATCTTTTGTTGTAGGAAGTGTGATCCCCTTCCTTTTGCTTCAGCGAGTGGAATTCGTCTTCCAACTTCTTGAGTTCGCTTCTTGGGCAGAAGCGTTTTGTCATTATTTCCAGTTAAGGCCATCGCGTCTTCTACTCCTCTCTTACCCTTCTCGGTGTTCCACCAGGTCAGGGCTACCCCAAATAATCTCCCGGTTGCGTAACGTACCTTGCGATCCTCGGGACAATCGCAAATTAGGAAAGTGTTTTCCATTTCCTCAAACCAGTGGAGGAGAGCGGTGACACCTTCGGTCCCTTCGAACTTTGGGGGATCGCAAGACTTGAAGTGCTTGTAGGAGCACTTCTTGGAGGAGGGGTTGTCGATGTTTTGATCCTCTTGATTTGGTGGGTTGACAGGATTTGCAGGGAGAGCTTCCTGAACTTGAACTACAATATCAGGAAGTACTGCGGCCATTTGTTTTGCTATTTGAGTGGCCAAGCGTTCGTTTGACCTTCCTGACTTTCGTCCTCCACGTAGCTGCCTACCCGACATCTACAGGAATATACATAGGAAGATGGTGAGTTTATGGAGTGTTTAGGGGTCATGTGTCTAAAAAAATGAAATTAACATAAATATCAATAATGCAACCACATCCATAGGATGTCTTGGGTTAGCTCATGTTGGGCCTCAAATGTCCCCCATACCTTCACCTGTATAGTCATGTGGGCCCCCATGACTATTGACTTGGTAGGATTCACATTAGTATTGGCGATTTAACACCCGCATGACCCGAATGAAAACCACAAAATATGTTTACAAGATGTATGGTCGGAATGTGTCCAGGTGTAGACACTATGACAACTCAAAGTGGGGTTAGCTCACACGACGTTTGGTATAGCATGCTTTGGCCTAATAGGTACTTCGTACTCTCATCGTTAGTCCCCAGGTAGGCAAACTGGTCCTTTGTTTTGGATTTATACGAATGCCAAGCCTAGACAGGACGTTCCGACTACCGGTACTGGTACCCTTCCAGTTACTACATGCCCGTCATGAGAACTCACTTTGATGAGATTTGAAAATACACAAATCATTGTAAAGCAATCATGAAAATGATGTGGTGTGTGCTTTCATGGATATGATATGTTATAAGAGTATGGTTCATGATAAGCACTATATGATAGTATATACTTATGAATATGCTTGCATAACATTGAATGTAACAATAAACATAAAGCATACAAACATCATGAATTTTGCATGTAACACACAAAAATTTAAATTTTCTAAGCAACTATAGTATAGGCTCTAAGGGTCTAATAACCTATCCTATATCCCTATAGTCATGGCTCTGATACCAATCTGTCACACCCCGACCCGCAGCGGAATAAGAATCGGGGCATAATTGGGTTATCACCAAAGCTCATGATGTTTACTAATATGTTTCATATTTATTAAATCCAAATTACATTTCAATATTCCAAGTCAAATTCATACAATACATGGAAAGGAAAATTAACGAAAACAAATCCATAAACTAAACTGGTTTATTCTTCTAAGCCGCCCTATATGTTTCTTGCTTCAACTTGATCACCTGTATCATGTGTAAAAATGGGAAATTTTGGGTCAACAAAAGTTGGCGAGTGAACCTTGTTAAAAACATTTGTTAATGATTTATTATTGATATTTAATTTAGGAAAATTGTGCGACAATCATATATGAGCAAATGTATGTAGGCATAACAATTACAAACCACCTTGCTTAAGCATAAAATAAGAATGACAATGTATAGGTTGGCAACGTCCCGTTCACGCTCATAGGTAATGGGGAACGGACGGCCTATGCAAATGTATGTGAGATCAAGGCTCAATCAAACGGAGCCGATCTTATGTTGGCAACGCCTGGTTCACGCTCATAGGTAATGGGGAACAACTCACGCTCATAGGTAATGGGGAGCGGCGGCCTATGAAATGTATGTACTGAAATGATAAAATTAATCTAAACTTCAACCACACAAACAATGGATACACATTGAATACACATCTGATCATGAACATGATGGATGCACAAATGTTAAATTATATTAAATAAATAACGACACATGATACACCCCAAAATGTGATTAAAACGGGGAATTGGTAGAGATTCACTCACATTGGGTGCGTTTGTTTGAAGATGTTGAGTGCGCACGAATTTAGGGAATTGATCGACGAGAGATAACTAACAAAATAAATAACGAAAAGGTACGGTAAGTATGTGGATTTTATTAACTATTTTAATAGGATTTTTGGGTATAATTTTGTGAGTTTAAGGCTACTTTCTAACTTTGAAAACGTTATTTGTAAGTATTTTTAATTGATTTTTAAATTAATTAAATAAATAAAAATAAATAAAAAAATGTTGACTTTGACCGTTGACCGAGACCGTTGACCGTTGACCGGTTCGGTCGGTTATATTGTTGCTCTGAGCGAGGTTCGAACCGGTGACCTCCCGTACGCGTGCACGCAGCTCTACCAATTGAGCTACGTGTCTAACCCGAAATAATTTTGTTTTTAATTATACTTATATACTATTTAATTTAATCCGAAAATTATTTATTTTTAAAAAGATTTTAAACGTATCGGACCGGTGCTGACCACAGGTCTCGAACCCGGGACCTGTGGGTTAGCGTACACACAGTCCACCGCTGGACTGTGTGTCTCACCTGGTTATTAACTCGGTTTTTATTATACTTAACATGGACTGTAAGTCAACCCGGTTCAGTTAAAAAGACAAATTTTTATTTCGAGCGAGTAAAGCTGGGACAGGATTCGAACTCGCGTTGCAGGTGTTATGTGTGCACACAGTCCACCGCTGGACTGTGTGTCTAACCCGTTTATAAAACCGATTTTATTTAATCTTATGATACAATCCGACTTCGTCTTCTTCGTTAGATTTTACCCAGAAAAATAAGGTCCGACTGTTTGGTCTGGTTTATGTCTTATCTGGTTTTTAAACTTTATAAGTAACTTAAGGGTAACGAATGGAAAGGGTTTGGGGGAAAAAGATATACCGATCAGCGTTGTTCACAGAATTCCGGCAGAGTCCGTCGGTTCTGAAAGTGAACTCCGGCTGTCGACATCAAATAACAAATTATGTTCGATTATCACGAAGTTGAGATACTTAATTAAAGTTTAATAGGAGTTGGAAAGATCATACCAGCTCTCAGTGTGATTTCGGAAGTTTCAGAAAATTTCCGGCGAAGGTGGGGATTTCGACGAACGTTGACTGGGATTGCTTCTGATGGTGGAGTTGTGTTAGTGACAGATTATTCGAATGATTGAAATAGAAAGGGTTGAAAGAATTACCGTGTGGATGTGAGTCTCGGTTTTCCGGCGCCTTACAGTTTTTTTCCGGCGATTGAATTTTTGTCGAGAAAAGGTGCGATTTGTGAGCGAAAAGGTTTCCGGTGAATTGTGGGTGAATTTGTAGAGTAGTATCGAGATGTATGGGGTCTGAATTCGGTCTCAATTCGAAGTCAGCCGTTCTCCGGCGGTTACGACTGATGTCGCGGGTTCAGACGTCGGTTATAACCGTCGTTAGAGTTAATTCTTCGGTTATCTTGAACGGAAACGTAAATTATTGGCGAAGTCGTCGGGATTTCCGGCGACTGCTAATTGGGCGCGTTTTTGACTGATTTGACTTCCGTGCCTTATTATTTGAATTAATTGATTCAATATGATATCAGAAAATCAAATTGGCGGAGCGGTTGATGGTGTGAAGGTTAAGTCTTTGGGGGATTTCCGGCTGACCCGGGTTCGACTCCCGGCAGCCGGTTTTCCTTTTTAATTAATTTATTTTTATATTTTTACAATTATAATTTTTATCTTCTAATTTGTTGATTAATTATGAATCGTTTAAAATCAAAATAAGCCATAAATGATCAACAAAAATTTAAAACTGATTGTTCGGTTATTAAACGAAGCGGGTTTCGAAAACCCGTTTTTCGACAAATGTTACATTACCGAGCATTCAAATTAGTTAGTTGTTACATATTTATTTTTGTAATTTATTAAAGAACCACTAACTTACTTATTATGTAGGTGTACGTACCGTTGTACATACCAGGCGTACATTGGTTTTTAGGAGTTTTCAATCTTATTAATTACACACTTACGATATACGATAGGTATTTTTCCCGATTTAATAAATTAATACTTATTTATGCTGCTAATTGTTCTTATTTTTTGGTGATTATAGTTTATTAGGTTTAAAAACTTTGGAAAAGGGAAGAAAGGAGGTGGTATGTCATATAAAATTTGTTTTTGACCACTGGCTACGGATTAATGGTTATCATGCCGACAAGTCGTTACCGTTACATTTTCCCTTCCGCATTATTTATGCAAGCGATGCTCCTCAACAGTCCGGAGTTTTGGGAGACTGTGGAGTTTGGGTTCGCATATATCTACAAAAGTTGATAAATAAACAACAGTTGAACGATGGTGAAGATACTGCATTAACTGCATACAAAATGATACGTAAACTAGCTATACTTTTTTTTTACTCGGTACTACCCGAGGATATAGAAAACAACGTCGAAGATGACGAAGTTTTATTTGGAAGATAATTGTAAAAATGCAGAAAATGTTGTAAAAATCTTATTATGTATAGAATGGTTATTTATATATTTTATTTGTATTATGTTATAGATACCCGTGTACTCTTTGTGTGTATATATATGTAAGCGCTACCATTATGGAAACACATGTTACTCAGATAGATCCACAATGTCAAATCGGAGTTGGTCGTCAAATGTTCTTGACTTTTATTACGTCGGCGATAGTCCAAGTTGCTTTTCCTCATACATGGGGATAACACCACTCGGGAAAGACTGGTGGGTTGGACTACTTGGATTTAGTGGAGATGGCCATGTTCAAGAAACGGTACCTTAATAACAAATCATTTCCTTTAATAATTAGGCTATTATTTTTAAAAAAATAAATCTTTACCATTCTTTTATAGCACGTGAAAGCATGGTGTAACAAACTCATGTATCAACGAGAGGTTGAAAGACGCGCAAGGACGACGGCTTCAAAGGATTTTCGTTGGACGGCTCTACCACCAATTTTGTCAACATGTTAAATGAACAAGATAGTGCGGCAAACACATACGCATATGGGTCTTCAATTACATACCCTTCATTTTGGGAAATAGATACAGTACATTCATTTTTTAGTTATTTTATATTGTGGGGGTTCTATATGTAATAAGATCTTAAACATGTTTATTTTGGACTGATCTTTAACATAATAATTTTAACCGGATGTTATATACTTTTCTTTTTTTTGACACAGGCTTACATTCTTATAGCGGAAAAGGAACAACAATGGTTACTTCTAAATATAAATTTAAAGTAACTAGAGATAACTGTTTATTTTACAAATATTTGTGACATGAATAACTGTGGAGATTCATTTTGCATGCACAGAAGAATTCATCAAACTGTGATGGAGTTTAAGTCTCTATTCTTGTGGTTTCTGAGCCGTACCGGGTATTGGCAACACACTAAAGTAGACGAGACAGATGCCATGGGAATAGTAGGGGATGTCGTCTGGCCTGATCAAAGATATCGTATTGGCCGAAATTCAGGAGTCATCCTATGTATGCTAACGGAAAACCTTGTCGCAAGCGCTCGTTACATGGAGGGAAGGAAACCTTCAGGATGCTTGTTTTAGATACAGATGGTACATGGCAAATGAACTCTATGCCGGGCGCTTCACACCAGTTAATTTTTTATGCTTTGTGTATACACATAAAATCAAACAATAAAAAATTGTAATGAAATATTTCCTGTGTAATTTTATTACTTCCAATACTAAAAAAATAGATACTGTTAAAAGTCTCCCAGGTTATAGGACGGAAATTGTGTAATCTGGTCATGATCGCCCCAGCTTTCTTTATCTTTCCCTTTCCCTAGTCGTTTGCTAGTACCAATTTGTGACGGCATCGGCTGTGAACACAAATCACGATGATGACCGTATGATTTACACCGCGAACAATACGGCAGAGTGGGTTCTTCCCCGAGGGATAAGATCCGGTTGTTATCTCGAGGACGACCCGCCTGACGCTTTGTAATATGTGGAGGTTGAAGATTTATGATCTTCTGGAGTTTCCCATCCAGACTTATGAGGAAGAGGATTAATCGCTTCTTCATAAGTTCTTTTATAGATTTCGTTTGAGTAACACGGGAAGGAATACTGACTGCAATCGGTTTCATCTAAAAATTTTGAAACCGAAATCACATGCCCACATGGTAGGCCAGAAACTTGCCAAACTCGGCAGCTACATGTTCGATTATATAAATCAACAAAACCGCCCTTGCCCCCGTCTTGAACATCATAAGTGTTTAAACCAACACAAGCAACAGTCCACGTTCTAGACGCTTGAATTTTTTTTTAAATTTTCTTTTGAGCCCACTGTGTAAGTAGGTTTGTTTCCTGAATACCCTGCAACCGGCGTTCATAAAACCATTGTTGTCGGCATTTTCTTTTGAGCCCACTTGTGTTATCGGCATTTTGTGCTGGTGTCTAGAAAGATGGACTCCGCGCTGTTAGATGTCATATAATGATATCGAAAACTGGGGCAATGTGCTCTTGCCCATCTACCGAACCCAATACTTGTTAGAATTTGACGTACCCTGGGAACAGCAAGACAAAGAGCATTGAATGACTCATTAAAATCAGACATCCGGTAAGATTTGCATGTCTTCCACCACAGACTCTCATATTCTTTTTTTTATTCGACGGTAAACGTAAGTTTATCATTAAATGACGACAACATAACCCGTGATAAGCACGTGGAAAGACGTTACTAATAGCTAAGTGTATAGAATTCGCCCTATCCGATATTATCGCCATATCGGGTATTTCACCAACACACTCTCTAAGCTTAGAAAGAAACCATGTCCAGGATTCTCCATCCTCTGATTTTCCTATTCCATAGGAAACTGGTAAAATATGGTTGTTTCCATCCATGCCAACTGCTAAAAACAACGTACCTTTAAATTCACCTTTTATGTGTGCTGCATCGATGATAACCACCAGCCTGAGATTACACATAAAGGCACGAATCTGAAAGTAAAAATTCGTAAGAGGTCAACCGTGTTTTAATTTAAGATAACTAAATAAAAGGTAAAATTCATAACTTACAGCAGCACCGATGGCAACAAAGACCATCTCAAACCGATTCTCTTCGTCATCTTGATGCGAGTGACAGTACCGGGGTTTGCCCGCTCTAAATTGTAGCAGTAAAACGGTAGTTCAGCAAAGGAATCAGTGCTTGTTCCTTGTAGAATCTCTAGCGCGTGACTTTTTCCACGCCAAGCTTGACTATAACTTATGTCCACTTGGAATCTTTGTTTAAAATCTTTGACAATATCCGTGGACCGATATTGTCTACCTTTTAGTGATTCCTTTAAATAGTGAGCCACAACCATTGGGTTTGCCTGATGAAGATGGGGTACGTTAGCGTCTTTGAGCACGTGTGTTTATCGTTCGTATACTTCATAGCAAACATGGCACAACCAACAATTCTACGTGCCCTAAAACGCCATGCGCACCCATCCACCAAACATGACACATCAAACCTGGTTTTAGACGATATATCTACTTTAAACTCAAAATGTTCTAACAAACATTTTTCCCTAGCTCAAGTTTCATTTCTTCTTTGTTAGTGAATACGTAGCCTGGCTCAAACTTAATTGATGGAGACAGTGTTTGTGTTGTACCATGTAAATTATCGAAAGTCGTTGTATAGTCCTTTAAAACATTATCATTAACTTCATTAAAAGGAACACTTAAATCAGGAACTTTAAATGTATCTTGATCGGAAGGAAAACTAGATGACCAACACACGACTCCTGAATGACGTACAACTTATATAATTCAAAAGGATTTTGCATGGCAAAATTAAATAAAAAAGCGAGATCACCATCATCAGTTATATCGATCGGATCAGTAAACGAAGACATCCGGTACGATAGCTTTTTAATGTTTGGAATTCCACACAACTTAGAAACATTACTTAAAAGATCAATGTACGAAAGATTGGTTTCAATTTCTAAACCACGTCTAATTGCATCGGCATCAGCAACATACTCCAAGTTTCCATTAACAATCTGCCACTTTCCACTGTTGTATACAACAAAACAAAGCTTCATGTTGGAAAAATCTGATTTTACGTTAAACGTAAAACGCCTTAAACTAATTGTAAATAAATAACCTATGCACGTAATCGTAAACCGGCTTATATTCGTACTAACGGCTTGAACAGTGACTGAAACGACTTGAACAGTGACTTGAAACGGCTTTGAGCCGCCTAAATAGTGGTTTTAAGCCGCGTCAACCTGTAAGGAAACGGCTCTGAGCCGCCAAAACCCCACCTCGGCTCGTTGGAAGGTACCCGGCTAAGGGACGGAGCCGGGTTCTTACCCGGCTTCGATGTCAGCTCCACGTGAAACGGCTCGGCTGAGACGTTTCCTTACCCGACACGGCTCAAAGCCGTTTCAGGGTTGTCGAACACGTGTCAATTTGCCATTGGTTATCGGTGAAGACTAGTGTTGAGCCGCTTCCGTTAACGGAAACGGCTCTTTAAGCCGTGTCAGTGGGCCATTTTCGTAAAGACGGCGTGAAAAGGGCTAGTTTCGTGATTAGCCCTTATTTTAATAGTAATAAGCTATAAAATAATAATTTTCAGTCAAAACAACATAAAAAAACTATCCTAAACAGGTATTTTAATAGTAATAAGTTATAAAATAATAATTTTCAGTCAAAACAACATAAAAAGAACTATCATAAACAACAAAAAATTATATTAGATTGTAGTGACTCTTGCTGTCGTGACGAACGAATCCGGCTTAATATTGTACTAACATTGGTATTGGTGTTGTCAAAACTAGTACCGGTATTAGTTTTTATTGTTTTTGATCGATTTCTTTCGATTGTTACAGCGAGTATTGATACGATAGTACAAATATTTACCGAATTCTCACAACACATGGAAGAATCTGACCACTTATTATAAATAATTAGAATTAAGTGGAGTTTAAAATCTACTATTTTATTCTATTTATTTATGTTGTATTTTGACAAAAAGAATTTAGAACAAAATATATGAAGTAAAACATAAGTGATACTTGGTACAGATACCATTCCTCATATTTTTGGTTTCCTTGTTACATATACCAGTCTTCATATTTAATATGTTTTATGTTTAAGTATAATACAACTGGTTCACATGAAATTGTACCTTAAGTCCTTTAACTTTTTCATGGTTACAATTTTTTATCATTTGAATCTCTATTAACAGATTTAGTTTGTGAACTATTACAAAAATATAGTAAAATGTCTATAATGCCTTTAGGAACTGATCTTCTCTAATCTCACCATTATCATCACCTTATGAAACAATAATTTTCACTAATTTCATCATCTTTTCCACCAATAACCCTAAATTCTTCGATCCAACTCTCCCAGCTCAATCTCCACTCTTCAAATCATCAACATCAAACCGACACACGATTGTCTCTCTTTTTCTTCCTTTTACGTACACACTAACACACACAAACCCTAAATTTTGAAAACTGCAACCAAAACACTCTTTTAACCTTACCTACTCATTCTCTCTCTCTCTCTCTCTAAATTTTGAAAACTGCAAAACAACACACACAAACCCTAAATTTTGAAACTGCAACCGAAACACTATTTTAACCTTACCTACTCATTCATTCATTCTCATTCTCTCTCTCTCTCTCTCTAAATTTTGAAAACTGCAAAACAACACACACAAACCCTAAATTTTGAAAATTGCAACCAAAACATTGTTTTAACCTTACCTACTCATTCTCTCTCTCTCTCTTTATATATATATATATATATATATATATATATATATATATATGGTGGGGTCCGGCTACAAAGTTCATTTTTCCTACAAAGTAAAGTCATAAAACCCCACAATTTCAGCCATAAAACATACTCAAAACTCACAAATAAGAGAGTGAAGACCACTAAAACACAATATCCAAACCCAAACATTCCATAAAAACTTCAAACATATCATTGTAGAACTAGGAATATAAAACACAACATGATAATCAACATAAAACATACTATTGTTAGTCATTCAATAATCAAAGTCTTATCATCCAAAACACAACACAAAACCCACAAATGTGGCATTTTAGTAATCTTCACTTTGTTATTTGTGGGTCTTGAGTGTGTTTTATGGTTGACATTATGGTTTTTATGATTTTTTACACTTTGTAGGAAAAATAGACTTTGTAGCCAATATATATATAGGTAGAGGATCCTATAAAAAGGGCCAAAGTGTGAGAAATATTGTGGAGATGACATGTGTCCTCAATCTAAATTAATTCAAAAGGGGAAACAAGTAATTTTCTCATTGATTCAATTAATTGATAACCTTCCATAACCACCACCTATTATTATAGGAATACGAATTTATATTTTTTTAAGATCCATTAAGATTATGTGAGTTATCGTTCGTCAATTATATTTTATGAAGATCGCAGAATGAAGGTTTTATAGAGTGTTATATACCGATAGTTGCAGAATGAAGGTTTTTATACAGTGTTATATAGTGTTATATTTTCTGTAATAGGTCTATGATGGATGTATAGTGCTATTTTCTCTGTAACAGGTCTATGATGGATGTATAGTGCTATTTTCTCTGTAACAGGTCTACGATGGATGTATAGTGTTATATAGTGTTATGTATTCTGTAAAAGGTCTATGATTGATGTATAGTGTTATATAGTGTTATAGTGTTATATATTTCTGGTACCAGGTCTATGATGGATGTATAATGTTATATAGTGTTATGTATTTTGTAACAGGTCTATGATAGATGTATAGTGTTATAGTATTATATATTTTCGGTAGCAGGTCTATGATGGATGTATAGTGTTATATAGTGTTATATTTTTTGGTAACAGTTACATGTTTCCAGATTCGTAGAATAAAGATGAACAAGGATCGCTGAAATTTAGAAGAAGGATCATTGGAATTAGGAGAGGTTACATTATTTGAAACATATAAAAAGACACTATTGCCCCTACAATTTTAAAATCAGCCCAAATAATTAAAACACAATTTACAATTTGGTCCTTGTTGATCTCAACTATTAGATTAAAGATCTAATGGTTTAAAACACTTCTTACACTTCTCACGCTTTAGGCCCTTTTTACACTATCCTTACCCTATATATATATATATATATATATATGTGTGTGTGTGTGTGTATGTATGTATGTATAAATATCAAAGATAACAACACGACAAAACAATATGTCACACGTCTTCTTGTTCAATTACGTTGTTGTGGTGGTTGTACATCGTGCACAATGGATAGGTGGTGATGCAATGGTATTGGTTGTACGGTGGCTATAGCATGGTCGGGAGGTGCGGTGGGTGTTAAGGGTTAGAGGTCCCAAAAACGCAAAAAAATAATTATAGTTGTCATTGTCATCTTCCCCACATCACTCCTATATCCAGTTGGAAATATTGGGATTAATCGGCGACTAGTCAGTGATTGATCGCTAGTCAGCCGGCCACTGATTATTTTTTAGGTAATCGCTGAAATACGCTAGTAGACCCTAATCGGCTCCAGCGGCCGGAAATCGGCCCTAGTCGGCCAGAAAATTGGCCCTAGTCAGCTAGAAATCAACCCTAGTCAGCCGAAAATAGGCGATTTTGGCAAAGTTCCGACCAAATTCCCGCCAAGACCTGTAAATTCCAGCATTCAATCTTGTATACTTAAAAACATGGGTATAGAAGGGATTAAAACATGTCTACTTAAAAAAAATTACACGTAAAAATGTGTATATATATGTATAAAAATAAAAATCACATATAACCAATCCGATTAATCACAACCAATCCTGATTAATCACAACTAATACCAATTTACCCCACGCCCGACTAGCGCCTAGCGATTCTTACAACCATGCCTATATCTACATCAATCCGCCATTAAAACACAAGAAACCTAAACGTTAATTTCCACCATTTTTCACTTCAAAGTAACCTTTGGATTCCAATTCTCGATCCACACAGGGATCTTAAATGGGCATACAAAACTTTGTCGTTGTTCAAACTGTTGTTTATCGGTGGAGAAGTTATTGAAGAAGGTGCGTGGGAGAAAGAACATTGAGTTTTGATCAAGTTTAGGGATTTTTCTGCGAGATTTGAAATGTTTGTTAGTCAATCACACAAACCATTGAGTTTGAATTTGTTAATTTCGAGGAATTGTTTTAAAATTTCGTTCGCTTTGAATGTCTTATTGTGTTTTTTTAGGTTATGTATCGAGAAATTACGGTTTTTGGTTGGAGTTACCGACGATGGTGGTGTTGTGGTTGACAATAACGGAGGTTGGTGGTGGTTAGGTGAAGGGTAGTCGGGTGGTGGTAACGTTTACACTTGTGGCTACGACGGTTGGTGGCGAACAATGGTTGTGGTGGTGAATCGCGTGTTGCGACGGTGGATGAAGGTGGGTTATGGTGATGGGTGTTTGGATGTACCAAAGAAACAAATCAATTGCAATACTTAATCTCTATATAATAATAATAATAATAATAATAATAATAATAATAATAATAATAATAATAATAATAATAATAATAATAATAATAATAATAATAATAATAATAATATAATAATAGCAATGAAAAAGACTATAACAATTAACATAAAAAGACATTGATACCCTAATCAATAAACGATTAACTACATCTTCTGTTAACAAGGACAAGTGGCAAAAAAATCACAACCATGGGGACCCAAAGGTTGAAAACAAAAGTTCAAGACCTAAGGTGTAATTGCATTTAAACCATAGGGACTCAAGTTGTACTTTACTCTTTTATCTTTTCATATAAAAGTTACAAATTTCACACATATATATATTTTTTCAAACGACTATATCGACAGATATAAAACTTAAAATTTTATATATTACTTGTTCTTTTATTCATAATGGAGAACAAATAAGTAAAACTACTTTACTATAAGACTTGGCATGCCCTAAAAAAGACCATGTTAAGCAACACTTTAAAATTGCATAAAGGGAAAATTAGGATTTCTTGTAATCAACACGGCTAATTGACCATTCAACTGATAAATATCTTGGATGATTCTTGGATACATTTCCAAGTTGAAGTTTCCAAATCCTTGGGGTTTTGGTTTTACTCCGTGTATCACCATTAAAAAAATATATTTTACTAGCTAGTTCTGTATATCATTCCCCTTAATAATCAACCAAGTTTTTTTTAACAGCAACTCGTAATTTTTTAAGATTAAATACACCACAATCTGCACTCTACAAGATTTGATCCCCTGGCATTTTAGTTGTGAGGCACACACCCTTTAACAACGGATGTCTTCTTGAGGACCATAATCAACTAAGTACATGCAGAAACCACATCATATTAGATGACGTATATGCATAATTGGGTTAAGACATTATCAACGAGACTAGACCATTATCGACGAGACCGGACCCTGACACATATGGAGCTAAACATAATACACATATAACTAAGGTATTAAACATACGAAGACGTCAAAGTACTCTAACCAAGCCATCCATTGTGACAAAGAACACATTAGGCCATTTGTAGTTGTGGACCTCCACTTAAATTTTGTTGCCCTATGAACTAATGTCTTTCATAATTCCCCAAAGTGCCTACCATGTACAAGGACCTTTCAATTTCCCTTTGTCTTCCACAAATGAAACATCCATCTCTCCTTCACATACGTGTTTGACGTTCGTAGGGGTTAGTGGACCCCAATTGCAAATGCTTATTATGAGTGTTTTTTTTAATTTACTCACTAACAAAATCTATAACCCCCAATGTTCTGATTTTTAGCTCTTCATAATCGAAGGATTTTGGTTATAAAGGATTCAGTTAACGGGAAAGATGGTTCGAGTAATCACCGGTTTTGGATGTAACCAACTTAACAAGTAGACTATATAAATAAGGCAGCTGGTTTATATTTTTTATTATTTTTTTAAATATTAATTTTTTTTGACATGCGATTATTACTAATAGAAAATAATATATTATGACTGATTTAATGTCGAATTGTATCTTGATGGTAGTTCGATTATTCGGTTCTCCTACATTAATATTAAGATATGACATAGTTAATACTAATGTGAAATGGAACTTTTTATAGTACAATTCCATTACTCAAATTTACAATATATTTGCTTTATATTCTAGTTTGATCAATCATTCTTCAAACACACACATCCAATACTTAGTTACTGACATATATAACGTGAACATATTCGATTCAAGTGTCATATCCTGCATTCTATGTAGTTTTTAATGAGCTGCCTGCCCATCTGAAATGCCCGACACTAATGACGATTCATGGCCATATTACAAATTAAACTTATCAAATTTTTAAAGAAAGTTAGTGTTAGTGTATCTAAACTTATTACAAATTTAAAAACACAAATCTTGAACATACAATTATTAAAATATTATACCCTAAGATGTTACTTTTTAACAAACGATTTCTTAGATCATTTATTTATTTATCTATATTTAAAAAATAAAATGGTCAATAGTTAACTTATATAAAATTTATTGTGAATTATTAAAGCTATCCATTCTGTGTGATCTAAATTACGAATATTGCACAAAGCTTAGATGGTTCCTACTTGCATTGTTTATTTCTAATGTTAGCCACGAAATATTATGATTTTAAACATGATAAATGGCAATATTATGATTTTAAACATGTTATTGACGATATTATTCTAAAGATCCGTTTGTAAAATAGAAGTTAATACGCTTAATGTATCTTCTAGCATCGTATGATACGACTAAAAATACCACTTGAGGACATTTTTTGATCACATACCTAATCTTAAACCCTTACGAATGTTCATCCATGGAAAAATATAATTCACATTTGAAAATCCAATAATCGACATTTTTCCCCACAAACCCCGGGAATTCACCTTTCCGGCTTTCCCCAATTGGTGCATTTTGTTTTTCTTTATCTGTAAGTAATTCTAAGTGCATCTCCGGGGAAGTCATAGTGTAAGATCCTATCTTACTTTACTGAATTTCTATTAAAATTTCGCATTTAAATGTGCAAATGCGAATATACGTTTAAACATATTTTCGAAATTATTAAAAACTTCATAAACATTAAACAATTTAACATGTTATCATAGATTAGTTTCGTGATCACAAAACCAAGTGCGGAAGCTTCGTCTTTGATCGTGTTCGGTTCTTCGTAGAGCTTGGTCCTTCCCCTGATACTCCCAATCAACACCTATATTTCATAATTTATGAAATACGTTAGTTATAAATAGATTATAACATAACCGAATAAACCCGAAGGCCTAAAACATCGAAAACAAAACAAAACTTTCGTTTCAAACTCCACCATAAACTACGGCTGGCCACCCGTAGCTTACGGTCAAGCTTTACGGTCAAGGCTTCCTGTCTTACGGTCAAGGCTTTCAGTTTCAACACAGCAGCTGCTTACCATAAGCTATGGTAGGCCACCGTAACTTACAGTGGACTACTGCAGCCCTTTTCAAATTTGTTGTTTTAGTTACGAAAACTACCGTAACCCGTTCAATTTTCAACCGTTTTACTCGAAACTTGTTTCTAACTGTCCGTAAATTGTCTACCTACATATTTAGCTTGAAATCCTTAACCCGGATTCTTAATTCTTATGAATTACGCATTCACTCTTAGTTTATACGTATATTCGTTTTGACCCATTAAGAGATTTAAGCATATAAACTTAAATCTCACTTCCTCTTTCCTTGTTTCTCATTTTCATACTAAAATATCTATTTATCTTCCACCACAACTATACTTGTGGTGGATTGGTTATAGGAAATGTTATATTTTCAAATTCTACCATTCGGTTTGACAATTTACGAAAAAGATCCAATATGAGGCATTAAGCCAAAACGGCTTATGCCATTTGCTATTACACTACCGCAAGGGTGAACATTCTTATAAAACTCATTTTTAAACTACCCTTAAGGTCGTTTACTTGTTTTATCACTCGAGGACATTTTGGTCAACTTAGACCCCTCTTTTACGACGAGGGACTTTCAATCGCATGATTTGACCAAAAGAGCACATTTAAATTGTAATCTTATTTAAAATGATTAGGTTCCTATGAACCTGATGTCTACCATTTAGATTATGAGATTTATCTTGCTTTAGGTAATCCGATATTCATTCATTACTCGTTTAACTCTCATCGGACCTTAAATTCCTCAATGAGAGTTTGACCCATTACACATACCTGGATCAAGTCATAGCATTGACCCATTTAAATACCTTGCACTACTAATTATTAATTAATAGCGACGCGAGCCAAACGCCATTTCCCTATGAACACAAAGCTCGACAAGCGTTCATTATATATTATTGTCAAATGGTGATGACCACACCATTTTACCCATTTGGTCTAAATGACCATTTTATCATTATGAGATGATATTTATTTATCATCTCACCATTTATCCGTTTCATTTTACACCACATGATCATATTACTCAAATTTGTTTCTCAATACGTTCGATCCGTTACGGCATACGCCACAGGGTGTCTATTTCAAAATTTAATATTTATTTGTCAACTCGAGACTGAATTGCCATTTTACTCTTTTTATTCCTTATGGCTTACACCATAAGGTGAATTGTTCCGAATTCCTTGTTTATTTGTCATTACATGACTAAATTGCTGTTTTACCTTTTTTACCATTAAATATGGTTTATCACCATTTTCACTTGTTCTGACCCGTATCGATTCACGTCGGAACCTTGTATTTCATATCTCATTCCGAATACCAAATCGTTTATTCTTAATCAATTACACAAGTAGATTTACTATATTAAGGATGTTAGCTTTACTTACCTTGAGTTTCAATTATGCCCCTTTTCCGCGTACTTGTTCCGTTTGACCCGCTCTTCCCAAGCCTCCATCTAGCTTGTCAAGCGTCAAACTATCATTTATCATTCGTAAGATGGTTAGGTTAGTCATCAATTAACACGACTATTCCATCTTACGGATTTTATATCAAATTTATCATTCAATCTTAATATAGGTCAATTTGACTTTTAAAAGTCAACTGCATATTTACTCATACTAATCCACGAACAAGTTTAAACAACTCATTTAGGCATTTCGTTAATTACTCGGTAAGCGCTATTCTTAGGCCACCACTATAGCTACGTTTCCCAAACCAAGTTCACGCAATTGCTAATATCAAATTAACATAGTTTCTACAACCATATGCTAACCTATTGATAATTACACAAGAACTTGGAATAGTTTCATTATCACAAAACAACTCATCTCATCATATTACTAGATATTCATCCGAATACTTAATATAATCAAATTCTACGCACTAACTAGTAAACAACATGATCTCAAACCTCTTTTAACATAGACATAGCATTAGTTTCCTTATATCATACAAACCCCATTTCATTATTACTTGTTAATCACTAACAAGTAATCTTACATCAAATAGTGCATAATTTCTTTAAGTTTAACGAAATCAAGCATACACATACACTTAATATCATCTTTGGATCTTAATCTAACTATCTAATTGCAAGCATTCAACTTGTCTTAAGTTATGATTTTTCACCAATCTAGGTTTTGAGACATACCTTATGATCCCCTCGATTAGGTGATCGTTTATATGCGTTCATGCATCAATTCCGAGCTCAATTCATCCTTCAATTTTGATGATCTAAGCAAAACAAGGGTTTTCCCCTTTTGTTTTGCTCCTGGATGCTACACACACACCTTTTGTGTGGTGTTTTATTTAGATTTTATTTTTATATATTCAATTTTCAATATTTCCTCTTTTGGTCCCTCATATTTGAGGTTTTATTTATTAAGAGCTACAATTCATTGTTTATTGCTATTTCTATATTACTAACTAGGTTAATTTGTTTCTAGTTATTTTGTTTACGGGTTCACTTTTACCACTAACGATCTTTTACCCATTCTTTTATATTAACGTGGTTTGATTACCAAATCCGTAAGACATAGAGTTGTTCGGATTCCTCACTAAGCTTTTCAACGTTAACAGAATGTCTGTAAACTACGACAAACGACTGCACCACTCGTTCCGATGCTACATCTAATCTTAGAAGAGCTTTTCATGGTCTTTAATGCTTTTTTTTTCCAATCCCTAGCTCCTTGTTGCCCTTGTCGCAGTTTCCATGATGTTGGTAGAATCTCACAATGATGGAGTTTCTGGAGGTCAAACCACATTGATGCCAATGATAAGGTTGAAAGGCTATTTCGGGAAGAAAGAGATTGCTTGACAAATCGATACTTATTCATTTAGTGAAACTGATACTGTGATTTTAACCAACTAAATTAGGACAATTACAATTAACTCTGAAATCATGATAAATTTCAAAAGAATTATTATTATTATTATTACTTACCTGAATAGATGAACAATTAAACACACCTATTTTTGTTTTAGTTTGACATTCACTCAATAGTTTAAGGACTAAATGCATACTTTACACAACGGATAAACCGTCACCATGCTCCCAACCACCAGTTTCGGAAACTGCAAATAATGAACGCTCTCCTCCCTCCACCGTCCCCAATGACCGCACACTTCCTCCGCCACCGCAACATATCCCATCCGCCACTCTCCACCACCTCCTACAAACACTCACCTCTCCGTTCATCCCTCACCTCACTCTCCTTATCAGAAGATGACGTCATCACTCAACACGTCGACGACGTCATTTCACCCTACGTTAACCGCCGCTACGACTTCTCTCCTCTCCTCCACTTCCTCTCCACCTCCGGCGACTCCACCCAGTCTCAACTCACTGAGTCACAACTCACCGATTCACAACTCGCCGAGTCATACCGATCAGTTCCGGCTTCTCTCTGGCATTACCTTCTCAAAACCCTAGCAACTTCATCTTCTTCACCGGACTCAATTTCAACAACCTACGCGCTCGTTGATTGGCTCCATAGGCAGAAATTATGCTTCTCGTATGAATTTCTCTACTCAATTTTGATCCACGCGCTCGGACGCTCCGAGATGCTGTACGAAGCGTTCGCAGAATCACGCGCTCACTCCATTAACTTACAACGTCCTCATCGGCGCGTGCGCGCGTGACGATGATTTAGAAAAAGCGGTTATTCTGATGAACAGAATGCGTGCGGAAGGTTACCAGTCAGATTTCGTTAATTATAGTTTAATTATTCAATCGCTTGTACGGAATAATCAAATAGATTCTGGATTGTTGAACAAGTTATATGATGAAATGGTTTCAGATGCTATTGAGTTAGATATAGAGTTGTTGAATAATGTTGTTTTAGGTTTTACAAAAGCAGGTGATGTTGATAGGGCTATGCATTTTTTAGGTGTGATTCAGGGGAACGGATTGACGCCGAAAATTTCGACTGTTGTTTCTATCGTTTCTCTGTTGGGGAGTTTGGGGAGGGTTGAGGAAGCGGAAGCGGTTTATGAGGAGATTAGTGATGGCGGATTGAGACCGAGGACTAGGGCTTATAACGCGGTGTTGAAAGCGTATGTTAATAATGGTAGTTTGAGGGATGCAGAGTGGGTAGTGGATGAGATGGAGAGGAATGGGGTTTCATCGGATGAGTATACGTATAGTCTTTTGATAGAGGCGTATGGGAATGCTGGTAGGTGGGAGAGTGCGAGGATTGTGTTGAAGGAAATGGAGGCGAATAACGTGAAGCCGAATTCGTATGTTTTTAGTAAGATTTTCGTCGGGTATCGCGATAGAGGCGAGTGGCAGAGATTGTTTCAAGTTTTGAAGGAGATGCAGGCGTGTGGTGTGAAACCGGATCAACAGTTTTATAATGTGATGATTGATACGTTTGGGAAGTATAATTGTCTTGATAATGTGTTGGCGGTTTTGGAACGGATGAGAGATGAAGGGATTGAGCCGGATACAGTTAAGTGGAACACGATTATAGATTGTCATTGTAAATCTGGACAGCATGATAAAGCAGAGGAATTGTTTGATGAAATGCAGCAGAGTGGGTGTTCCCCTTGTGTTGCTACATATAATATAATGATCAACTCGTTTGGGGAACAGGAAAGATGGGAGGGAGTTAGGGGCTTGTTAAGAAAGATGAAAAGTCAGGGCTTGCAGCCTAACGTGATAACGTATACGACGTTAGTTGATATATATGGGGGGTCAGGGAGGTTCATGGATGCAGCTGAATGCTTAGAGGATATGAAATCTGCCGGTTTGAAACCGACGTCAACGATTTATAATGCTCTGATTAATGCCTATGCTCAGAGGGTAATTTTATCATCTACTTTTGTTAACTCTCTTATTTATAAAATGAACATGAATAAACAACTTCTCATGATTTTAATTTGTTTATTGAGCAGGGTCTATCTGAGGAAGCACTGAATGCATTTAGGGTCATGAGAAGTGATGGTTTGAAACCTAGTAATTTAGCTCTTAATGCATTAATAAATGCTTTCTGTGAAGATAGGAGAGATGTTGAAGCCTTTGCAATTTTACGTTCAATGAAAGAAAATGTAAGCATCTTCAAAAACCTCATTTCAGCTTTTTCCTAATTGTGTTATACAAATGAATGAAAGTGTTATTTCCCAACTACAGGACCTGAAACCAGATGTCGTCACATACACCACTCTTATGAAAGCTTTGATTCGTGTGGAGAAATTTGATGAGGTATGGAATCTGTACATCTACTCTAGCTAGAACCAGTATTTTAATATATACATGTATTTAATTTAATTTCCAAGAAATAATTAATAACCACATAAATTATATATTTAATATCTCCCAAAAGAAGTGTTGTGTTAACTTCTTGAATATCGTATACTGTTTTTTTGGGCAAGATTACCTTCTTGACCGTTGGTAATCAATAAAAAGCGGCTTTGATGTCGATAGGTCTGTAAATAATACTAATGTACTTCCACAGTATTGATCATTTGTTTGTTTTGGAAGGAAAATAGTGTTTGTAAAAGATTTTATAGCCAAATTGGAGCTCTTGTTTGACTCTGAAAAGTCAAAGTTGTTATTCTTATTTGAACATAAAGTATATGACATACTCCTTTCACATGAAAATCAAGAATGACCTATTTGCCCATTATCATTCTCCTGCCAGCTTTAATCGGAGTTTTAGAGGGCATTTTAAACACGTTTCCAGTACCCTTTCTCTGAAATGGTGTTATATTTCAGGTCCCGGCTGTTTATGAAGAAATGATATTGTCTGGGTGCACCCCAGACCGCAAAGCTAGAGCTAAGCTACGGTCTGCACTGAAGTATATGAGACAAAGACTGAAATCAGAGTTCCGTACCACGGCAAAGTACTGATATCATCATTCACCAACCACCCACAACACCCTGGTCAACCAACATCGGCTGGGTGGTCCGTTTGTTGCTCAATTGGGTTTGGAATTATCCACTATGAGCTTGTTTACTTTTGTAGCATACTTGCACATACCGGAACTATATCACCAGGTAGCCTTTGTTCTCACTTGTAAATGTTATCTGTTAAAAAAGTCAAAGGGTCAAACAAGAAAATACAACAAACTGGGAGCCGCAGATACAAAATTCACATGGGATTCTTAATTTATTTAAATTGCTAAGGTAGAAGAATACACAAGTACGTGTAATGAACTCATTCTTTGGATAATTTGTGCATATGCATGTTGTAGAAGTACGTGTAATGGACTATTCTTTGGATAATTTGTGCATATGCATGTTATAGGTGATAATTTTGTAACAAGTATCAAGTTGAAATTTATGTATTTCACTTTGTTTATTTACATTTAGTTTATTTTTTTTTACAAGGAGAAAAATATATCTTGATCACAATGTGGAATTTCACTGTATATCATTTATGGTTATTTGTTTTTTAACATATAATTGGCATGAAACGATGATAACATCATGTTATCACAATACACTTGGTCATGTTTACCACCATATATGATTCTCATTGATCTACTTATATACGATCTAGTTATATACGGGGAAAATCCACTAAAAGGTGAATTGTCTAAGTTATAGAGATGACACATGTCACTTCTTATAAGTAGAATGAATGAACTTTTTGTTCCTAAAACATAAATTCTAGGAATGAACATTTTGGTCTAAAACACAAACTAATATTTTTTTTTTCATAAAATACAACATTAAAAATCTAGTAAAAAATCTAACAGAAAAAATCTTGTATAATAGAGTTTATAAAAAATCTTGTACAAAAAAACAGCACAAAATACAACACAATTTTTAGGGTGTTTTAAGTTGTCGTATTTTATACAGCAATATAGTACTCAAATTAAAGATAAAAATATGCTTGATTTGTGTAATTTTAAAAAATGTCATATAAAAAGTTATAAGCATTTAAAAAATAGGGAGGGGTGGGAATGCATGTGCGTTGCTTGTAAAAAGAAAAAAAAATCACAAATAGCGTATTCCAAAAATACCCCTTACACCTATTTTTATTCCTACATTTTCATCTTAGTTATTAATTTGAAAAATGAAAAGTTATGTTCCTCTTATCCTACCTACAAAATCAACTTTTTATTTGATCATACCCTTCAACCGACTGTTATCAAGCATCATGTAATCGATGCCACCTCTCCAAATTAATATTTTGATTTTTATACATATTTTGTTTTATCTTAATACTTTTAGAATATAGTATTTTTCTTGAATTCCAAATATATCGTTGTGACATACTTAATTATATGTACGTTTTAGTGTAATTTTTATTCAAAATTGAGTCGGGTTAAACATATCTTCACTTTTTTTAAGTGTTGTAAAATATAATGTTATCTAAAATTATGAATACATCATTGCTACATGCGTAATTGTATCTATGTTTTAATATAAATTTTATTTAAATCAAGTGGGGTCAACTTTTTACTCTTTTCTTTAAATTCAATGTGGTGTTCCTTAAGGCTTACTTTCACGACAATGTAATTTTGTATCACGACTTTTATTTTTTGGTTTTTATTTAACTGATATAGCAAGTGTCGGTATCATAATAAATAAACAAACACCCATCAAATTCTCATTTCGTGATGCCAAGAAATCCCACTACTTATTATAAAAAAAGATATAAACTTGACTATCATAAAATTTTCTTTTGAACATCATTTTTACTCCTTAATATTACCAATTAATCTTGCAACCCACACAACTTAAACGTGTATGACAAGCATCATACCTCTATGCTTCACTAACGTGATTACATGTAGATGTGCATAAAAAACTCGTATTCGAAATCGAACCCAATAAAAAACTCGAAATTTAGATAAGAATTATATTAGAATTAATATTTAGATAAGAATAAATATTTAGCTAAGGATAAACATTTGTTTTTATTATGATCATATTAATAATAATAACTAGCAATAACACCCGCGTGCGTTGCGGCTCGGTACATGACAAACATCAAATTGATTAGTCCAAATATTATGTGATGCGTTAACCATATGAAAACACGTGTTTCGACGTATCTGATTGAACTCAATGTAACCTATATAAGGCTTGTAATTTGATCAAACATAAAGTAAATCAAATTTATACTGAAACGAAAAACGAAAAACTTGTAAAAGATGAAAAGTATGGGGGGACCAGAGTTAAAAATAAAAAAGTACTGGGATTAAACAAAAAAGTTGAAAAACTTTGTGCTAAAACTAAAAAAATCAAAGGAAATAAAATGTGAAAGATAAAAACCTTTGGTTTAAAAGTGAAAATGCAAAAAAAAAAAATTTAAAGCTCCCAAAACATATGTTACAACTATATAAAGCACCAAAACGTAGAACATATAAAAAATAAGTAAGTTAATCTAGGACCCACGCGTGATGAACCTGCCAAATGAGAAAAATAGAAGTGAAAACTTTGAACCACACATAGACGTTGCCCCGTGTTAACTCACAAAATTATGAACGAAACGTAAAAACGTTGAACCACACACGCACGGTGCTTCGTGTTAACTCACAAATTTAGTACGAAACATAAAACGAAAATTTGCGAAAACTAAAAAGTATAGAAGATCAAAGTTGAAAGTAAAAAAGTAGTGTGGTTAAATTGAAAAAGATGAAAAGTTTTGGGTTAAAATTAAAAATTCTATTTTGTGAGGTTAAAATAGCAAAAACTGAAACATAGAACATATAAAAAAATAACTAAGTTGATTAATGACCCAGGTGTTGTGACTAAGCTGTAAGATGAAAAACAATAGACGTAAAAACCTTGAACTACACATGGAAGCTGTGTCGTGTTAACTCGCAAAATTATGAACGAAACATAAAAACGTTGAACCACACAAGCACGTTGCTCCGTAGTAACTCGGAAAATTCAGTGCGAAACGTAAATGAAAAATTTGCGAAAGATAAAAAGTAGAAAAGTTATGAAGTTAAATTGTAAAAGAAGAAAAGTTTTGCCTTTTAGGTGAACAAAATCAATTTTGTAAATTAAATTTGCAACAAATAGAAAGACTTGGGGTTAAAAAGTAAAATTCTAATATTTTTTGAAACCACGCAAAGCCAAGGGTACAACTACCCTAAGGTTAAGTTCTTTCTTTTTTTATCATCTAAAATAATAATAATAATTTTAAACAAAATATTAGATAAGAATATAAACGTTGAAAAGCTTTGTGCTAAAACTACAAAAACCAAAGGAGTTAAAATGTGAAAGATAAAAACATTTGGTTTAAAAGTGAAAAATGCAAAAGAAAATTTAAAAGCTCCCGAAATATATGTTACAACTATATAAAGTGTCACACCCCGACCCGCAGCGGAATAAGAGTCGGGGCATAATTGGGTTATCACCAAAGCTCATGATATTTACTAATATGTTTCATATTTATTAAAGTCAAAATTACATTCTCAATAATCCAAACATGTTCATACAAATACAAAGAAAAATAATCAACTAAACAATCCAATCTCTAAACCAGTTTATTCTTCTAAGCCAATCCTATGTGTTTCTTGCTGCAGCTGGTTCACCTGTATCATGTGTAAAAATTGGGGGTTTTTGGGTCAACATAAGTTGGCGAGTGAACCTTGTTAGATAAACATTTATTATTGATTTCTTGTTATCTTTATCAAGGAAAAATTGTGCAATAGTCATATGTGAGCAAATGTAAATAATTAAACAATAGCAATAACAACCACAAACAATAACATACAATAACATACAATAACATATGAACTTGCATGAATATATAACATGAATGAAACTGTATATGTTGGCAACGTCACGTTCACGCTCATAATGTAATGGGGAACTGACGGCCTATGATGAATGTCTGTGCGATCAAGGCTCAATCAAACGGAGCCGATCGTATGTTGGCAACGCCCGGTTCACGCTCATAATGTAATGGGGAACTGCTCAACGCTCATAATGTAATGGGGAGCGGCGGCCTATGATATTGCATGTACTGAAAATAATAAATTAAATCTAAACAATAACCACACAAACAGTTGATACAAGCTGAATACACATTTGTTCATGATATGATGTATGCACAATGATTTAAATATAATAAATGGTAAGACACATGATACACCAAAAAAACGTGATTAAAACAGGGAATTTGTAGAGATTCACTCACATTGGGTGCGTTCGGTTGGAGATGATGAGATGCGCACGAGTTTGAAGGATTGATCAACGAGGATTAACTAACCTAAATAATAACGGAAAGGTATAGTAAATGAGTGGATTTTATTAATAATTTTAATAGGATTTTTAGATATATTTTTGTGAGTTTAAGGCTATTTCCTATCTTTAAAAACATTATCTGTAAGTATTTTTAATTGATTTTTAAATTAAATTAAATAAATAAAAATATAAAAAAATGTTGACTTTTGCGTTGACCGTTGACTGTTTGACTGTGACTGTTGACTGTTTGACCGGTTCTATTGTGTGCATGTATGCGCCGGGCAGGATTCGAACCCGAGACCTCCCGTACACGTGCACGCAGCTCTACCAACTGAGCTACGTGTCTAACCCGAAATATTTCTGTTTTTAATTATATTTATATACTGTTTTAATTTATTCAAAATTCATTTATTTTTAAAAAGGATTTTAATTATCGAACCGGTGCCGTCAACAGGTCTCGAACCCGGGACCTGTGATTTAATGTTGCACACAGTCCACCGCTGGACTGTGTGTCTAACTTGGTTAATATACTGATTTTTATTATACTTAACATCTAATTGCGAATGGATCTGGTTCAGTTTAAAAAGGAACACTTTAATTACAGAGAGTGTGTGTGTGTCAAGGATCGAACTCGGGACGTATGCGTATTGTTTGCACACAGTCCACCGCTGGACTGTGTATCTAACCCGTTTATAATACCGATTTTAATTAATCTTATAATCATAATAGACTTCATCTTCTTCGTTAAATTCACAGACAATGATTAATCAACTGTTTCTTGCTTAATTCGATTAACAGACGTACTAATGATTTATATGTAACGGATAGGAAAAGTTTCGGGTGTAACATCCGCCAAAAACCGGATTTACCAAACCCGCTTTGTTTATCAACCGAACAATCAGTTAAAATTTTCGTTGCGTATTTAATGCCCAAATTAATTTTAAACGATACATAATTAATAATTATATTAGAATATAAAATTTATTTTTGAAATTGTACTAAAAATAATGAAATAAAAATATAATACTGCTGCCGGGTTTCGAACCCGGGTCAGCCAAAGGTTACACAAAGCATTAACATACATCTCTACAACCGCTCCGCCACTTGATCATTTTGTGAAGTTCTGGGAAACAATTAAGTCATATGTACAACTGAGAGTTAACCTGTTACGCCAACTGAAACCGATATCAGCTTTCAAACCGACCAAGACGTTTGATCTCTCGCGGAATCTTGATCATAACCGATAAAACCGATATCTTAAATCAATTCGACGTTAATGAACTTAAATTCAGGTGTTGTTTGATTTTATAACCGAAAACTTTTATTCCGAAATAACTTTAACAAAACACTCATCTCACGACTCAATTTCATTCCCAAAGCTTATAATTTTGTGTTTATTCTATTTTCTGGTCGTCGGAATTGCTTTTTGATCATCGCCGGAATTTTCTGCAAGTCACCGGAAAACCGAGACTCAACTCGAAACGGTAAAATACCTCAACTTTGCTGTTTCAATCAATTGTTAGAACCTTACTAACATTAACCCATCGCTCATAATCAACCACAGACAACATTTCTGGACTTTCTGTTTTCACCGGAAAACTCCTGGATTTGTCGGAAACTCGCTGTTAACCGGTATGCTCATTCAAACATACTGATAATCATTACTCATTAGTTAAATTTCTCGTCTAATCCCTCCAAACTGCTAATTGACTCTAACAGTCGAAGGTCACCAGAACAGAGCCGACGAGCTTCGCCGGATTTTCCAAAGAAGACGACTTGTTCGGTACTTTCTTTCCCAAACTCTTCGATTCAATGCTTTCCAATTGTTCATCTTGTTCACTAACCAAATTAATCAAGAACCAGTTACTTTGACCGATGTCTGTGTTTTGAACGAAGAAGACGAGTTCAGTTATGATATAAGATTAATTAAAATCAGAATTATAAACGGGTTAGACACACAGTCCAGCGGTGGACTGTGTGCAACTAAACACATACACGTCGCGAGTTCGAATCCTGTCCCAACCTCATTCGCTGTAATAAAATGCCTTTTTGTTAAAACTGAACCGGGTTAACTCCGCTATATGTTAAGTATAATAAAAACTAGGATATTAACCAAGTTAGACACACAGTCCAGCGGTGGACTGTGTGTAACGTTAACGCACAGGTCCCGGGTTCGAGACCTGTGGCTAACACCGAGTCGGGACATTTAATCGTTTTTAAAATAAATGATTTTCGGATTAATTTAATTAGTATATAAATATAATTAAAAACATAAATATTTCGGGTTAGACACGTAGCTCAGTTGGTAGAGCTGCGTGCACGCGAAAGGGAGGTCTCGAGTTCGAGTCTCACCCGGCGCACGCAAATGCACAATAAAATTCGGTCAACAGGTCAACGGTCAACAAAGTCAACGGTCAAAAAAAAAGTCAACAATTTTTTTATTATTTTTATTTATTTATTTTATTTAAAAATCAATTAAAAATACTTAAAAATAACATTTTTAAGGTTAGAAAATAGCCTAAAACTCACAAAAATATATCCAAAAATTCTATTAAAGTTGTTAATAAAATCCATTTATTTACCTTACTTTTCATTATTAATTAGGTTAGTTATTCTTCGTCGAGCAATCCTCTAAACTCGTGCGCATTCATCATCATTCACCGAACGCACCCACTGTGAGTGAATCTCTACAAATTCCCCGTTTAAATCACGTTTTTGGGGTGTATCATGTGTCTTACTATTTACTATATTTAAATCATTGTGCATACATCATATCATGAATAAATGTGTATTCAGTTTGTATAAACTGTTTGTGTGATTATTGTTTAGATTAAATTTATTATTTCAAGTACATGCAATTTCATAGGCCGCCGCTCCCCATTACATTATGAGCGTTGAGCATGTTCCCCATTACATTATGAGCGTGAACCTGGCGTGCCAACATACGATCGGCTCCGTTTGATTGAGCCTTGATCGCACAGACATTTTTCATTTTTAGTACATGCAATACGATCGGCTCCGTTTGATTGAGCCTTGATCGCACAGACATTTTTCATTTTCAGTACATGCAATACGATCGGCTCCGTTTGATTGAGCCTTGATCGCACAGTTTATTTATGTTATATATTTATGCCTGTTGTTGTTATTGTATGCTGTTGGTTTGTTAATGTATATTATTAATTATTGCTATTATATGCTGTTGGTTTGTTAATGTATGTTATTGTTTGTTGTGGTTTGATATCGTATGCTAATGGTATGTTGTTGTATGCCAATTGATGTTATTGTATGTTTATTTACATTTGTTCATATATGAATATTGCACGATTTTTCCACATTAAATACAACCAGAAATAAATAATAAAAGTTTTTCTAACAAGGTTCACTCGCCAACTTTTTGTTGATCCAAAAACCATTTTTACATATGATACAGGTGAACAGGATGAAGCAAGGAAAACATAGGAAATTGCCTTAGAAGAAAAATAATGAAGTTTAGAAGGATGAGTTGAACATGTTGTAATTGTTTGATATGATTGTATGACTTCTATTAAATTGAAATAATAAATATGAAACATTATAATAAATGTCATGAGCTTTGATGATAACCCAATTATGCCCCGATCACCTTTTCCGCTGCGGGTCGGGGTGTGACAGATTGGTATCAGAGCCAGAGCCATGACTATAGGGATATAGGATAGGTTATTAGACCCTTAGAGCCTATACTATAGTTGACTAGATTTTAATTGTTTATGTGGTTATATGCAAACTTATGATATTTATTTGTTTCATATTTATTACATATACAAGTGCATGCAAACATTTCCAATATTACAGTTTGTGATACATAGTGAATTATACTTGCAGTCAAACATACATACTTACATACATATTCATCATACATGTTACAATATTCACATATTCAAATCATATTCATACTTCCGTTATTCAAGAGTTCGTCGCATTTTTCATTTTTCAAATCTCATCAAAGTGAGTTCTGCGACGGGCATGTAGTAACTGTAAGGGTACAAGTACCGGTAGTCGGAACGTCCTGTCTAGGTTGGCATTCGTATAAATCCAATATAACGGACCAGTTTGCCTACCTGGGGACTAACGATGAGAGTACGAAGGACCTATTAGGCCAAAGCATGCCACATCAAACGTCGTTTGAACTAACCCCACTTTGAGGTGTCACCGTGTCCACATCTGGACACATTCCGAATATCATACGTTACATATTTCTCGATTTTCTCCGGGTTTTAGTGTACGTAATCAGGCTAACACATGCGAACCATATGAAAAACCCGGTAATCATGGGGGCCCACGTGATTACGAAGGTGAAGTATGGCGGCATGCAAGGTCCAATTACGAGCAAAGCCCAAGACATCCTATGGATGTAGTAGGTTTATTTTGCTATGTTTATTTTATAAATGTTCATTCTTAAATACGACACATGATCCCAAAAGCATCCAACTCATACTCTTAATATGTATTCCTTGTAGATGTCTTCTAGTCTCACTCGTAGGAAGATGAGAGCAAGAAAAGCCCGCGAGCGTATGGCTACCCTAATCGCTCAACAAATGGCTGCCGTAATACCCAACATTGTAATTCAAGTCCAACAAGCCCTTACCGCTAATCCCGTCAATCAAGAAGTTCAAAATATTGTCAACCCATCCTCAAATACTACTAAATGCACCTACAAGCATTTCAAATCTTGTGACCCTACAAAATACGAAGGGACTGAAGGTGTCACCGCTCTTCTCTATTGGTTTTAAGAAATGGAAAACCTTTTTCTAACTTGCGATTGCCCCGATGATCGCAAAGTGCGATATGCTACTGGTCGTTTATTTGGAATAGCACTTACTTGGTGGAATACAGAGAAGGCTAAACGAGGTGTTGAAGATGCTATGACTATGACTTGGGAAGAGTTGAAAGAAATCATGACAAGACGGTTTTGCCCAAGGAGTGAAATCAAGAAATTAGAGGATGAGTTCTATTCGTTGAAACAAAAGGAGGGCGACCACACCACGTACAACAAGAGATTCCTCGAGTTGAATCAAATGGTTCCCAACTTGTTCACTCCCCACTACCGTTTAATCGAACACTACATTCAAGGTCTTCCTTCAAAGATTCAAGACTCTGTAATAAGTGCCACACCTGCAACCTTGGAAGCAGCAATGGAGTTAGCTACAGAGCTCACCGAGAGCCGAATCCGGAATAAAGACTCCAAGGAGGAGAAAAAGAAGGATAAAGCATCGACTGAAACCTCCAACTACACCCAAACCGAATCCCCTTCTCAACCCATTTTTAAAAGAAAACGAGACGAGCAACTTTTCGCTGTCACCCAACGCAACCAACCAGCCTTACAAGCTGTACCCCTCCAAGCTATCCCAATCACTCAAATAGCACCCAACTCACCCTATCCAAATAAGAATCCTTATCTTGGACCCCACCCTCGATGTAACACCTGTTTTTATCACCATCCATCTATCGTACTTTTTCGACTATGTGCGAATTGTGGACGCTATGGTCACTTGAGCAAAGTTTGCCGCACCTCTCAAAACCAAACCTCACCCCCTACACAAAACATGATCCAAACATATCAACAACCCCAATACCCCATGTTCCCATATGTTTGAGCTTGTTTCAATTGTGGCGACCCTACCCACTTTAGAAACACGTGCCCTCAATTGGTTAACATCATAAACGCCCAAGCTCAAGCAAACCCAGTTAACCAAGCAAATCAAGAAAACCCAATCACTAGGCCACCAGCAAGAGGAAGAGTTTACAACATCAACGCCGATCCGGTTGAAGATAATGACGGCCCAAACGAAAACACTCAACTAGTCCCCTTCACCAACAATCAAGATTCAACTCCCACTGCTTAGTTTTATGCTTTCTTTATGTTATCTCAATTCTCACGTGTCTCAATTTTAAATTGGAAGTTTATCCAAGGATCTTAATGCAAATTATTATTTCAGTTTTGTTTTATACTCATTGATTCAACATTTATACCATCATACATCTCAACGTATTTCAATCTCATTATTTAAAGAAGTTGGGCTGTGTCTCACTTCTACATAGACGAACCTCTCCATCACAACAAACGAGAGAGGGACTGTCATCATTCAAACATGTATACTACCAGGATTATGACTCAGGCATTGTTTGTTGTGTTTATTTATGTTTTAGAGTCACATAGGACTAATCATAGCTTACTGATAAAACCAATGAGAATTTGACGAGGATATGGTGGATACGCCGCTGGTACTTCCTATATATAAGTATTCTTGTCAAAGGATCAGAGGCATTATCAGGGGTTATGAGGAGTTCCATGTAGGATTGAGTAATGTTGGTTGAAATTTGTTTTACACTCACTGGTTTGACATTCATATTAACTCATCATTTAAAGAAATTGGATTATGTTCCATTTTCTACATAGACTAACCTCTCCATCATAACAAACGAGAGAGGTATTGTCATCATTCAAAGACTCAAGCTTTGGTTATTGTGTTTGTTTATGTTTTAGAAGTCACATAGAACTAATCATAACTTGCTGATAAAACCAATGAAAATTTGACGAGAATATGGTGGATACGCCGCTGGTACTTCCTATATATAAGTATTCTTGTCAAAGGATCAGAGGCATTATCAGGCGGTTATGAGAAGTTCCATGTAGGATTTGGTATTGTCTGGATTGAAGTTTGTGTTATACTCACTGATTTAGCATTTATATCATCGCATCCTTTAAAGGAATTGGATTGTGTCATCAATCCAACATGTATGCTATCAGAATTAGGACTCAGATATTGGTTGTTATGTTTATTTATGTTCTGGAGTCTCATCATAGAACCAATCATAACTAACTGATAAAACCAATGAAAATTTGACGAGAATATGGTGGATACGCCGCTGGTACTTCCTATATATAAGTATTATTGTCAGAGGATCAGGGGCATTGTCAGGCGGTTATGAGAAGTTCCATGTAAGTTTTAGTATTAGAAGTTTATTTTAGGATACAACCTAATCTTTCAAGCGTACCCAAACTCATATGCATAACATCATACTTAGTCAATCAACTCTGTGTATCCATGTTCCGTATTCATACACTTTAGGCAACAAAAAGCGATTCCTGTAGCAGGGTATTCAACCCTTACAAGGAACGTTACCGCCTCAAGCAAGATTTAAACTTTTACTCTCTTCTAAGTATGTAATTGTCAAATTAAAACACCATCCTTTTTAAACAAATATGCCACTACTTAAATTTCGGGACGAAATTTCTAAAAGTAGGGGATACTGTAACATCCGCCAAAAACCGGATTTACCAAACCCGCTTCGTTTATCAACCGAACAATCAGTTAAAATTTTCGTTGCGTATTTAATGCCCAAATTAATTTTAAACGATACATAATTAATAAGTATATTAGAATATAAAATTTATTTTTGAAATTGTACTAAAAATAATGAAATAAAAATATAATACTGCTGCCGGGTTTCGAACCCGGGTCAGCCAAAGGTTACACAAAGCATTAACATACATCTCTACAACCGCTCCGCCACTTGATCATTTTGTGAAGTTCTGGGAAACAATTAAGTCATATGTACAACTAAGAGTTAACCTGTTACGCCAACTGAAACCGATATCAGCTTTCAAACCGACCAAGACGTTTGATCTCTCGCGGAATCTTGATCATAACCGATAAAACCGATATCTTAAATCAATTCGACGTTAATGAACTTAAATTCAGGTGTTGTTTGGTTTTTATAACCGAAAACTTTTATTCCGAAATAACTTTAACAAAACACTCATCTCACGACTCAATTTCATTCCCAAAGCTTCTTATTTTGTGTTTATTCTATTTTCTGGTCGTCGGAATTGCTTTTTGATCATCGCCGGAATTTTCTGCAAGTCGCCGGAAAACCGAGACTCAACTCGAAACGGTAAAATACCTCGACTTTACTGTTTCAATCAATTGTTAGAACCTTACTAACATTAACCCATCGCTCATAATCAACCACAGACGACATTTCTGGACTTTCTGTTTTCACCGGAAAACTCCTGGATTTGTCGGAAACTCGCTGTTAACCGGTATGCTCATTCAAACATACTGATAATCATTACTCATTAGTTAAATTTCTCGTCTAATCCCTCCAAACTGCTAATTGACTCTAACAGTCGAAGGTCACCAGAACAGAGCCGACGAGCTTCGCCGGATTTTTCGAAGAAGACGACTTGTTCGATAATTTCTTTCCCAAACTCTTCGATTCAATGCTTTCCAATTGTTCATCTTGTTCACTAACCAAATTAATCAAGAACCAGTTACTTTGACCGATGTCTGTGTTTTGAACGAAGAAGACGAGTTCAGTTATGATATAAGATTAATTAAAATCGGAATTATAAACGGGTTAGACACACAGTCCAGCGGTGGACTGTGTGCAATTAAACACATACACGTCGCGAGTTCGAATCCTGTCCCAACCTCATTCGCTGTAATAAAATGCCTTTTTGTTAAAACTGAACCGGGTTAACTCCGCTATATGTTAAGTATAATAAAAACTAGGATATTAACCAAGTTAGACACACAGTCCAGCGGTGGACTGTGTGTAACGTTAACGCACAGGTCCCGGGTTCGAGACCTGTGGCTAACACCGAGTCGGGACATTTAATCGTTTTTAAAATAAATGATTTTCGGATTAATTCAATTAGTATATAAATATAATTAAAAACAGAAATATTTCGGGTTAGACACGTAGTTCAGTTGGTAGAGCTGCGTGCACGCGAACGGGAGGTCTCGAGTTCGAGTCTCACCCGGCGCACGCAAATGCACAATAAAATTCGGTCAACAGGTCAACGGTCAACAAAGTCAACGGTCAAAAAAAAAGTCAACAATTTTTTTATTATTTTTATTTATTTATTTTATTTAAAAATCAATTAAAAATACTTAAAAATAACATTTTTAAGGTTAGAAAATAGCCTAAAACTCACAAAAATATATCCAAAAATTCTATTAAAGTTGTTAATAAAATCCATTTATTTACCTTACTTTTCATTATTAATTAGGTTAGTTATTCTTCGTCGAGCAATCCTCTAAACTCGTGCGCATTCATCATCATTCACCGAACGCACCCACTGTGAGTGAATCTCTACAAATTCCCCGTTTAAATCACGTTTTTGGGGTGTATCATGTGTCTTACTATTTACCATATTTAAATCATTGTGCATACATCATATCATGAATAAATGTGTATTCAGTTTGTATAAACTGTTTGTGTGATTATTGTTTAGATTAAATTTATTATTTTCAAGTACATGCAATTTCATAGGCCGCCGCTCCCCATTACATTATGAGCGTTGAGCATGTTCTCCATTACATTATGAGCGTGAACCTGGCGTGCCAACATACGATCGGCTCCGTTTGATTGAGCCTTGATCGCACAGACATTTTTCATTTTCAGTACATGCAATACGATCGGCTCCGTTTGATTGAGCCTTGATCGCACAGACATTTTTCATTTTCAGTACATGCAATACGATCGGCTCCGTTTGATTGAGCCTTGATCGCACAGTTTATTTATGTTATATATTTATGCATGTTGTTGTTATTGTATGCTATTGGTTTGTTAATGTATGTTATTAATTGTTGCTATTATATGCTGTTGGTTTGTTAATGTATGTTATTGTTTGTTGTGGTTTGATATCGTATGCTAATGGTATGTTTTGTATGCCAATTGATGTTATTGTATGTTTATTTACATTTGTTCATATATGAATATTGCACGATTTTTCCATATTAAATACAACCAGAAATAAATAATAAAAGTTTTTCTAACAAGGTTCACTCGCCAACTTTTTGTTGATCCAAAAACCATTTTTACATATGATACAGGTGAACAGGATGAAGCAAGGAAAACATAGGAAATTGCCTTAGAAGAAAAATAATGAAGTTTAGAAGGATGAGTTGAACATGTTGTAATTGTTTGATATGATTGTATGACTTCTATTAAATTGAAATAATAAATATGAAACATTATAATAAATGTCATGAGCTTTGATGATAACCCAATTATGCCCCGATCACCTTTTCCGCTGCGGGTCGGGGTGTGACATCGGGAATGAACATACCGGAATGATGATCTTTCTCAAAACTCCGGCGAAGTCGTAGGCTCTGTTTTTATGAACTTCGACTGAGCGAACAAATTAACAGTTTTGATTAGCTAATTGTGGAATTGAAGTACTAAACAAGAGTTATCAGAAGGTTTGAATGATTATACCGTTTCACAGCGGAAAATAGGAATTTTCAGAAGTTTTCCGGCGAGAGTGAATTATCCGATATCGACGTCTGAAACTGATTCTGATTGAAGGGTTTGAGTTAGCAAAAGCTTAACAACTGATACACGATGAAAGAAATGAGAGACTTACTGATTTGATGGAAGACACGGTTTTCCGGCGAAAGTCCGGCGAGTTCAAAAAGCTGCTCCGACGAACTGTAAGTAGTAGTGCGAAAATGAAATTGAAGGTCTGCAGATGAGTTTGAGTCGCGAGAGGGGACTAAGGTTGGAGTAAATCAGGAAGTGCAGATTTTTCGGTTATTAAAACCGATCAACTTATGAATTCAAGTCCATTCAAGATCAAATTGATTGAAAGTGTCGGTTTATCGGTTATAATCAGAATTCCGTGATCACTCAAACGTCCAGGACGTTTGGAAGCCGATAACGGTTTCAGTTAGCGTAAACCGGTTGATTTATGGTTGAACATAAGATTTAATTGATCCCTAGAACTAACAGAAAACATCAAGTGACGGAGTGGTTATGAGTGCGCGTGTTAAGTCTTTGAGTCTTTCCGGCTGACCCGGGTTCGAGTCCCGGCAGCCTATTTTTTATTTTATTTATTTTATTTTTACTCTTTATCAATTATAACTTTTATGTTCTAGTTTGTTTATTAATTATGCATCATTAAAAATTAAAATTGACATAAATACGCAACGAAACATTTATAACTTGATATTCGATTACAAACGGAGCGGGTTTGGAAAACCCGTTTTTGACAAATGTTACATAAAGCACCGAAACGTAGAACATATAAAAAAATAACTAAGTCGATCTAGGACCCACGCGTTGTGATGAACCTGCCAAATGAGAAAAAAATAGACGTGAAAACTTTGAACCACACATAGACGTTGCGCCGTGTTAACTCACAAAATTATGAACGAAACGTAAAAACGTTGAACCACACACGCACGGTGCGTCGTGTTAACTCACAATTTAGTACGAAACATAAAACGGAAATTTGCGAAAACTAAAAAGTATAGAAGATCAAAGTTGAAAGTAAAAAAGTAGTGTGGTTAAATTGTAAAAGATGAAAAGTTTTGGGTTAAAATTAATAATTCTATTTTGTGAGGTTAAAATAGCAAAAACTGAAACATAGAACATATAAAAAAATAACTAAGTTGATTAATGACCCAGGTGTTGTGACTAAGATGAAAAACAATAGACGTAAAAACCTTGAACTACACATGGACGTTATGCCGTGTTAACTCGCAAAATTATGAACGAAACGTAAAAACGTTGAACCACACAAGCACGTTGCTCCGTGGTAACTCGTAAAATTTGGTACGAAACGTAAATCGAAAATTTGCGAAAGAGAAAAAGTAGAAAATTTATCAGGTTAAATTGTAAAAGAAGAAAAGTTTTGGCTTTTAAGTGAACAAAATCAATTTTGTAAGTTAAATTTGCAACAAATAGAAAGACTTGAGTCAAAAAGTAAAATTCTAATATTTTTTGAAAACCACTCAAAGCCAAGTGTACAACTACCATAAGCTTAAAGTTCTTGCTTATTCATAATGTATAATAATAATAATTTTAAATAAAATATTAGATAAGAATATAAACGTTTATATTTATTACGATCGTATTAAATAATGATAATTTAAAAAAAATTAGTTAAGAATACATTTTTAACAAAGTAAAATGTTATAATAAGTAAATACTACATTAAAGTTAATTTTTAAAAGATAAATCTTGACGATTGTATGTGTTAAAATATGACATTATATTTTATTAAACACGTGCAATATACGAGTTTTTTAAGATATATCTTTTTTATTATTTATTATATAAAGTTACATTTATGCAAAATAAAAATAATAAAATAAAATATTATAGTAAGTAAATAGTATATCAATGTTCATTTTTAAAAGATAAATCTTGATAACTATTTTTATTAACATATGACATTATATATTATTTAGCACGTGAAAGATACGAGTTTTTTTAAAAATAGATCTTTTTATTATTTATTATATAAAATTATATATCTTTGAACAACTTAAAAACAAAAGAAAGTTATTTGTTTGACGAAAGTGGCCTTGACCTTAAACCCAATCGCTGCACCCTCCATTTTCAAAACACTGCAACCCTTGCCGACGATCACCACACATTCCTAGAGAGTCAGATAATCCGGCCAGAATGAGTCGGAGCTTAGGGATTCCGGTGAAGCTGCTACACGAGGCCGCCGGACATATCGTCACCGTCGAACTCAAGAGCGGAGAAGTTTACCGAGGCAGCATGATTGAATGCGAAGACAACTGGAATTGTCAATTAGAAAACATTACCTTCACTGCTAAGGTTTCTACTTAATTCCTCATTTTTATGCAATTATAGTTTCTATTTTTATTCGTTCCTTAACTACTTGATGTAAACCCTAATTGTTGGTCACTAGATCTGCAACTGCAAGAACCGCATTTATATGGTTTTTCATAAAGATTTGGTCATAATTGAACACCGAATTACTTTTTTGTGTGTTTGTAAACCCTAAAAATAGTTATAGGAATGTGCTTGTTAGTTGTTATGGCTCTTTGTTAGCAGTGGCCTCCAAACGAACCGAACAAACATTAAAGACAGTATGTTTGTGTTCATTCATTTAACTTTTACCAACATAATTGAACGATCATAAACTGACGTTCCATACAGGTGTTCATGTTCATTCTTTTAATTAAATGAACAAAAAAAATTTCATCTTCATGCGTTTATTAGATAAACTAACTTCGCACACATGAATAGGGATGTTTGTTTGATAATGGTGGTTTAGACAATAGCACCAATGTAGTGGAAGTTTAAACTTGATTTTGTTATGGAATTAAATTGTTTTTCTTGAACGTTTGAAACAACTGTAGTGTAACGTAGTTCTTCATGTCTGCAGGATGGGAAGGTGGCTCAGCTAGAACATGTGTTTATTCGGGGCAGCAAAGTCAGGTGTGTATTCATTCTTTGAGATTAGCTATTTGGTGTTTTCTGAGGGAATACTAAGGCATCTTAGGTAGTAGTGTTTTGTTTATATAGTTATTTGTTCTAGTTATCTTCTTGGGTTTAAAAAGTGCGAGCCTCAGGGACTTGAGTCGGCGCCTCATGCACATTTGGGTCAAAATGGATATGTAAACACAACCAAAGGATGAAGAAATTATGAATGGTTTACTAGATAAAAAGGCTGATATTTAAAAGATATGAGTGAGATGTAGCTTTTGGTTGTACATAGAGGCATGCAGCAAAGCCTCGCGAATGTGAAGGTCACACCTCGCGCTTTTTAAAACCAAGGTTATCCTTAGAAAGTATGATCCAAAAGCCAGAGTTCGACAACCATTTACGTTTTCAGAAAACCAAAATCACTTTACCACTTTTGTAAACGCTAGCTACACTATGTGTGCGTGTGGTTTTCTAAAAGTCTGTCCAAAATGTATAACTAGGGGATCGGTTAACTATTTTTTTTTGTCAATCAACTTTTGTCAAGCGTTTGGAACAGTCAAACTAGTCCTTTAGAAAAAATACTTAATACTCGTATGTTCACATAATCTAACATCAACATTTGACATTGTATTCTATATATGCCACTTGCACATTGTTCTTTCTTACACTAGAAAGATGCACTCACCTAATTAAGCTGAGCTTATTAAATCTTTGCAGGTTCATGATCATACCAGACATGCTTAAGAATGCCCCAATGTTCAAACGCTTAGAAGCTAGAATTAAGGTACCATCTTTGATTTCCTCAAGTCCTCAACGTGTCATGTGTGAATGTTTTTACTTTTTGGATAAGCATATATCTCTAATCATACGTTTTTTTTTCTTGTAGGGGAAAGGTTCATCACTTGGTGTTGGTCGGGGCCGTGCTGTTGCTATGCGAGCCCGGGTAAGTATTGCAATTATTTTTCACAATAGTACTTGAAACAGATTTCAAGTCAAAGCCCATGAGTAGAGGTTGTAGGTAACAGTCAAACGGGTTTACTGAAGGATTCAAATCCAAACAGAACGCTTTGGTCTGGGATGACCCACAAACATGTTGGTGTCTTTTTTTGGTTACATTTTTTCTTTATAAATAACTAATGAGTTAGTTATAAGTAGAAAAGTAATATTATTACATTAGTATTCTTGTTCATTCAATAAAAACAACTTAGGAAGTTTCATGCATTAAAATAGACTTAAGACGACATATGATGTGTTATTCATTTAGCTAAATTTTTCGAATTGATCCATTTGAGATCAAACACGATCCAAGCAATTTATTCATAAGCAAATGAATAGGAAAACGTTCTTGCAAATTTATGTTCACTAGACCATAAAAGTGAAACTGTTGATCCTTTCAAACTAGCTCCAAGTGACGGTTATTTGCTGCTATGCAGGCTCAGGCTGCTGGTCGTGGAGCTGCGGGTCCTGGTAGAGGGAGGTGATATTTTTGTGAATCATCATCAATTTTATCATCACCGGATTCTAGTTATCATTTTCATTTAGGTTTATGTTTTTGGTTTGTAAGATTGAGAATGATGTTTGATATAAAGTTTAAGCATATGTTCTAAAAATGTGGACTTGTTGGAAGCTCAAAGATGTTTCAAAACTTGTAGCTGTCCTATTGTTTAACTGCAATTGTTCAGTTTTCTCTTTACCATTTCTTTCAACCTAATTTGACTCATTTTACTCCCATTATATTTTCACACTAAGTGTCTTTTATAATCATCTTAATTATTATTTTTGAAAAAAGTTGTGGCTTGATTATTGGTGAGTAATTACTAATTAAACCACGTTCATTTTGTGACAATGTTGGTGCCATGGTGAATTATATCTATGTCAATCCAGTATTCCAGTGTTTCAACTTTTTAAGAGAAGGTTACATAAGGAGTTGCAAGTTCATGTCATGACTTACAAACATCTAAACTAAACCACTCCCTTTCTTCTCATGTTCCCTTGCTTCATAAGAAGCTTAGGTTGCTTTGTTCTTCGCTTGCACGGACCTATCAAACATAGCGTACATGAGCCAAACTCAATTGGATACATGAGCTAGACCCGTTAGGTTAGGTTTATTGTTCTCACAAGTAATTTTAACACTATAAACGTATGTATAATCCTTCTTGTAACTTCTATAGTATACATACAAATAGAAGAGATTTTAAGTTATGTTTTTTTTAAATTTATATATATATATATATATATATATAGTTGTCTAATCAAACTTAGATGCAATATCATATGGGTTGATTTCCACATCTGGGCCAAGGTGCTAGCAGGAGTAGCAGGAGTGTGTTCTTTATTCATACAAAAAGATAGGTGTATGTGTATCTTAGGTCGAGGGTATATGCATCCGTTAAATTACATGTTGTCGTATGCACACTTTTGTAATGTTTTGAGTGCACCATCATAATCACACATTGTTTGTGCGTTGCGCCTTGTGCCTTGTGAGCACATCATTGTACGTTAGACGTATTGTTTTAATTGATTTAAACGCATCGTTGTAACTAGTTTACTCATAGAGTTGTAATTAAACAATTTAGATGTGCAGATGGAGATTCGGTCCTTATTTTTCTAGAATTTCCCCATGTATTAATATTTGCAAGTTCTATTTTATTTCCATGTTTTGTTTTTGCATTTTGTTTCTAATTTCTTACATAAGTTTAGCCCACGTTTAGAGATCAAGGGTGTAATGGGTTGGCTATTACTAAAAAACTCTTGTAATCCCTTTTCATTTAAAGAACTGATCGAAAGAAAAGAGGCATAGAAGAATATTAGAGAACTAGTATTAAGGCCCTAGTATCGGGACGCTTTATAATATTGTGTTAAGTTTGTTTTGAAGATTAACTTTTATTAACACAGGGGCGTCAAAAAATATAGCATAGACCCATCAAAACTAATTACAACATATAAAGAGGGCTTTTACGCGATTCCTTCCAAACAATACACTTATGTGCTGATCTATATTTTACCCAAAGAAGATCCAAAGATATGATATCCCCAAAAATGTCATCGCTTTCTCCTTTACAATTTGCAAAAATGTTCACATTCCTTGCCTTTCAAATACACCAACACACAATAATTACGAGCCCATTAATAACCTCCTTATCTTTATTTCCCAACCTGCAAACCTTATAAAACTCCATCAAATTTCTTGAATGAAAAAGCGTACCACGAACACAGGAAAAACTCGTGAAATAAAGTAAATAAAAAACAAAACCGAACGAAGAGTAGACGTCAAAACGTTGAGTCATGCATGCCCGTTGCGGCATGTTAATGCGAAAAAAACTAGACCGAAATGTAAAACACAACGCTACCATTAAACGGAATGGGACCAAAGTTTGAAAGTGAAAAAAGTGTTGGAGTTAATAGTAAAAGATAAAAACTATTAGGGTTAAAATAGAAAAAACAAAAGTACAACCTATAAAATATTAGGTACAAACCATAATGCATAATTAAGTTGAAAGTTAATAATATGTATAATTTGTATTGTTAAATGTACATTTAACATAACCACAATTATAAGTTGGAAGTTAATTATATGTATAATTTGTATTGTTAAATGAACAATTAACATAACCACAATTAATAAAAGAATATTTTTACTTGAATTGTCTTGGAATATAGTGAATTAATTTTATGAGGCTTATAAGCTGAAGCCTCTCGTTACCTTGTGCAAAATCGACGATTAATAAAAATATATTTTTAAAATTCTTATTAAAAATGGAGTAAAAATATGTTCACGATAAATAATTTGAATTACATGTGCTTTGGATAAATCTAATAATTGTAATGCTATGGTGATATGTACTTAAGTAAATCAACCATTTTTTTTAATAAATTATATAGTTTACGGATCTGTAAATCAATTATTAAAATAAAAGGATAAAGATTAAAAACTATGTTAAAATATTAAATTAAAATTAAAATTCAATCAAATTAAATTTAATTAAAATATAGATAGATAATATAAGATTGAAGGATATAGTATGTTATGTGCATTATTTTGGAATCATTTATTATAAGTTAGATTTGTTTTGGGTTTTTTCTTTTGTTTGTGGAGTGAAATTTTTATCCGATGTTTTGGCAAACTGAATGGTGAACTTTAGAACCTAAATCAATTCGAGTGGTGTGTTTGTATATCGGTTCCAAGTTAGTTTTGCCCTATTAAATAGCTTGAATGGTGAATTTTGTGTCTCAAGTTGTTCATAAACATCTATTTAATCTTATTGTTTGGTTCGATGGTGTTTTCTGTAACCGAACAAAGCGTAGAATTATTCTCCCGATCTTATACCTATTGTGATTCCTATCGTGTACACTTGTAATTAACAAGCAATTAAAGATACTAAAATTCTCAAATTACAACATAAACATTTAAATAAATTTTGGGTTTATAAGTATTACTCGGGTTTTAACTTGTAAAAAGAAATCAACAAATACTTTGCACTTACTTATTAAAATTTGATCAAAGGTTTATACGATCTAATACATTTATTATAAAAAATCAAATTTGTATTCAGTCCTCCATCTATTACACATTATAATCAACTTTTAACATTTGATCATGAAACATAAACAATTGCGACGTATAAAGTAAAAAGTTCATAACAAAAATACCTCAGTTGTCCATTAAATATAACTTAAAGAACAAAATTCTTATATTAGGCCATGGGCCTCCTTTCATGCTCCTTAACTACACATACACATCACGCCACCCACTTTACCCTCTTTCACTTCACTTCACCTCACAATAAAAATATCTCAATCGTCCATTAAATATAACTTAAAGAACAAAATTCTTATATTAGGCCATGGACCTCCTTTCATGCTCCTTACCTACACGTACACATCACACTTTACTCTCTTTCACTTCACCTCACACAAAAGAAATGGTTTAACCCCCTCTCAATTAACGGCTCTTAAATTAATTAAAATACATATATACAATATGTTGTGTGTATGTGCAAATTTCCCCATGCTTAATCGTCTTTCTCTCTCTCTCTCTCTTAGTTAACTCCTTAACACGTGAAACTTTTAATGTCCCTACCCATGAAGCGGTATGACGAACGTTAACGGATGCCAACTAGCATTAACGACTATGAGCCTTAGAGTATACCAGACGACATTACTTAGTGTCTAATTATAGTTATCTAATAGTTTCTAAGCCTATGTTACTTGGTGTCTAATTATAGTTCTCCAATAGTTCTAAGCCACCTCACTCATGTACACATGTGACTAGAAAAGTTGCTTGTTTAAGAATCTATCCAAAGTTAATAATTCAAAAAAAGAAATGAACAAAAAAAAAGAAAAAAAAAAGGAAGGTGACCTAAGCCTGCATTTTGTTGGAGCCAAACCTTGTTTCAAAACCCCAATAGCGCCGTCTCTCTTTCGGATCCACTCAATTCAATGCTAAAAACGGTAATTCTTCAACCACTATATTACTTCAATTAACCGATAATTCAAATCGAAATCATATTGTTACCGGAGTTCGATTCACAGATGAACTAATTGCAAATTGATTTGAATTTTCATGTGCTTTGTAGTTGTTTCTGATTTGTCTGGATTGTATGCAATACTGAATTATGAGCCAACCACTTCTATTTGCTTGATTTTGTAAATTGATTTGAGTTTCATTTTCGATACTCTCAATTACATCTTATTTGTTTTGTTGTTAATTAGATAGGGTTAGTAATTGATTACTGTTTGGTTGCTTGATTAAGTTTCATGTCGATTACAAACCTAATTTTGCTGTTAGTTAGATCTTGGTTTTAAAAAGCCAGAAGCGCACAAAAGCCATAGGGTCTAAAACTGATGTGCAAATAAATATATAATTTCTTTATACATTTTCTATAGATTTCTAGCATCATTTAGACACAAATAATCTGTATATATGTTTTAATATTGATTTTACCTACACTTACAACCTGAAAAGCATGTTGTGCAATAACTTGCGGCACAAAAATATGGAAAATACATAAGGCGTGCGCCTCAGGGTCAATTTTTTGCCAAAAAATTCGCCTCAGCTGCGCTTCTTGTAAACAGTGCGCCTTGTGTAGGCTGAGACGATGGGGGTTGTACCTTAAGCGCCTCAGGCATGCTTTTTAAACACAAAGTTAGATAGGGTTGGTAATTGATTACCGTTTGTAGCTTGATTTTATTATTGCGATTGATGTCAATTACTTTAAATTATTGAACTTTACAATTTCAGTATGTATGCATGGTATGTTCCTTCCAACCCACCATTTCGGCTTGTGCCTTCAGCCATGCCCACAACACAACCAGAACTGGAAAAAGGACAACGAAACATTGAGAGAAGGCGTAGCCGATGGACGCGAGTGGCACCCACCTTGCCGCCCGTTGTGACTGCTCCGAATGCGGTTGAAAGATTCGAATGGCATCCATCGTGGAATTCGCTCTGCGAGTTCTGGTTGTGTTGTGGGCATGGTGGAGGGCTGAAGACACGAGCCGAAATTGAAGGAACATATCAATGCATTGTTTGGGATACATTCTAAGTCTATTTCAGTAGTGAATAGTAAAAAAATGGAATTCTTGTGTCTGAAATTCTACATTGGAATTATATTGCTTTTTATTGATGAGTTTAATCTTCTCACTAGGTCAGTTAAACGCTTTGGTGGAGAATTGGTTTACCAACAAATTGAAATGATCAACTCTGAGATGAATACAACTGATCTCAGTACCAAAGTAGCTGGCACAACCGCATTTCACAAACAGCCGGTTTACACAGCCAAAAAAGTAGCATTAAGAGAGGTGCAGCAGAACAGTAATAATAACTTAACACGTGACACCCATCCAGAACGTTTACTTCCAGTCGACGGACAACTGTTTGCAGACGCATCGAAAACATGCGGTACTAAAAGGGCTACACCCGACTATGCGTCATCTCCTATCTTGACCAATAATAGCACACACGAGCGTTTTAATTTCCTGCGTAGTAAACATGAAGGATACCAAGGGAAAAACGTTGGTCATTTGCAATCTGCAAGTGTACCCCATATTAAACAAGAAGTGAGCCAGATTAGTGGGAATAGTATGCGTTACGGTTCTTTGGTGACGCCGAACCAAATGGCTTCGAAGGCGTCTGTTTCTCGGTTTAAAGAGTATAATGAGGAACAGAGGGCAGACCGATTGGTAAATTTGCAGAATTTTATCAATCAATGTGATGGGTCGGAGTATAGAGATAATATTCAATGTATATATTCTTGATTCCCTTTTTTTAAAAAAATGGATTACTACCGAGAATAAGACGTTTAATAATTTATGAATCTATTTTGATCTACTGATTCTTATGATCTTACAGTGCTCTTGCGTTTATCGCCTTTGGAGCTTAGTAGACACGCAGTTGAGTTAGAGAAAAGAGCGATTCAGTTAACCATAGAAGAAGGTATGGGAAATAGACAAATAGTACAAATCCCCTTGACTTTTAAAGTCAAATGAGATGAAGATCCCAATTGTAGATTAAGATCAATATTGTCAATAAAGTTTTGCCTTTTTTTTTAATTAAAAATTTTGCCTATTGGAACTGAAAAACTTTGTTTTTTAATTATATGTTCTTGCAGCACAGAACTCAAAATTTGGTTGCCTCGTTTATTATTTGTATTTGGTTCTAACTGTTCTTCGGCTGCAGGAGAAGAAGTGCAACGAATGCAAGCGTTAAATATCTTGGGGAAGTCTTCAATAACCAGAAATTCAATGCCAATAACACAACACTTCCAACACAAGAACTGAATTCTAATGCTGCAGATAGGTAAATTTGACTTTGCCATGTCATCACATGCCACACTTTTCGTATTAGTTTTTTCTTTATTTTAAAGTTTTTGTATCTTATGAAAATGAATTTATGCATTATGTCATACTAATTCTACTATATTTTTTTTAGATTTTTCAGTTTTTTTATGTTCTTGATGTTTTAGCTTGAGAACTCTATTGAAATAATAATTCATTTGCACTTCCCAGAGGTTTGTAACTTGAGTTCCCATGGTCACTTTAGAAACCCTTTATTGTAATCTAATGACTTGTTTTAAAGTAACATGGGGTTAAATCCCCAACGCTGAAAAGTTTTATTTGGTTAGATTAGTTTGTTTGGACCTGCTCGCTCGATGAGTTTGATTTATCTATCACGTGTTGAGCTTGAGGCGGTTTAACATGAACCGGTTGGGGTTGTTGGTATTTTAACCTTTCTATACACAACATATATGCATATGCCATACTTAATTTTAGTATGAAAATCAAGGGTTAAGTTGGGTAATGCGGTCAGTATAGTCATTAGTGGCCCAATTATAAATGTTAGGGCCACTAACTTTGGACTCTAATCTCTACTGTCATATTATTCTGAAAAAGGTTAAATGACCTTTGTCCAATGTGTTATGACATATGGAAAGTGATTAGTTGTAAGTAATTTTTAAATGATTATGATTAAAAAAATTTTGTAACAAGTCTAAAGTCGATTTTAGTGTGATAAGTTTTCTTAAGCCTGAATCCAAACTATCAAAAGAAAAAAATAATAAATAAATAATAATAATAATAATAACAAAATAAGAGAAAGATAGTGATAGATTAGTATGTGATTACTGATTAGTTAGCAACTTAGCATGCTTGTTTGGAGATAAAGGTAGAAGGTATCTAAGATGAAAGAAAAATGATAGGCTTTAGAGTCACATTCTAAGTTCATCTACAAGTTTTGTTGTTATATAGACGTATGATGTTCAATGCCACTCAAACATGATTAACATATCATTATAGAAAGAATATTTTGTTGTAAGTTTCCAATATATTTTTATATTAAGTAAATTATGTAATATTACATATCAAAAACTTTTTGATTAAATGACTAAACTTTAATAAAAGTAAGGAGACAAAGATAACTTATATCATTGAAAGATTGAAGACGAGTCAATAAGGGGGCTGGTTCCAAATGAGAATTCATACGCGAATCAAAATCAATATTCTCATCCTATGTTTGTTATATTATCATATTAATGATATAATTTTAGCTTTTTAAATTATTTAATTACTAAGGATTACTTTAATGATGCGTTAAAAAGAATTTTATTTTAGGCTATATGAAAATGTATGATTTTCTGAATTTTCATTTTAAGTTCCTGGACTTAATTATTAACTACTACTATATCTAAATTAAAAAAAAAAGTAGGTGTTCGCTAACCATTCAAAAATCTTTATCCAGATTAATGTTTACGTGGTGCATACAACTTAAAGGTTACTTCCTAATTTGACCGAATTATATGGCACGTCATTATTTATATTGTTTCTTTGTATATCGAGAATACCCGACTCTCATGGTTATCTCAAATAATTAAACATCGATGGAATTGTCCAATGATGTTAAATGGGTCGTGTTTGTGGTTTGGTGGGTCACGCCTGGATTTTATACAAGAACATGAACCCGGATATTGTGCCAAACATACACAACCTTCAAACCGGTTAGTTCTGTTTGTGTTGGGTATCGAACAGAGCAACACACAATGGAATCACTATTACACACACGAACGCAATTAATGCAAATACGAGAATTTACGAGATTTGGTCAAGGTGACCTACATCTACGGGTTGAAACTAGGGCTTATCCTGCTTAAAGAATACAATTACATCATGAGAATATATAAGACTAGATTATGGTAATCAGTTAATCAACAAGAAGGCCTACACAAAGTTTAATGAAACCGGCCCTTTTTTTGTACTCCTTGTCAGTCACTCAAGCCCAAACAAAGGTTTCACAAACCAAACAACTTGAACTTTGCCTGCTTTAGCTAAACGTGTTTGACTCGTAAATGACATTAATTCATTTAAGCTAAACCTAAAGCCTTGATTTTTTTTATGTCGGATGGATTCACACTCTTACTAACTGTGTCATTTATGGGACTTTAAAATCCTTGATATTCTTGAACGAAAATAGAAAGAAGATACAAATTTCATTTGCAGGTGTCAAGGTGAAAATGAGAGATGAAAGAGATCAATAAATATCTGAAGGAGGTGTCGTCTTAAAAGTTAATTCTTTCTAGTCTATCTAGGTGACTACGTGTGATTGGAGTCAGTCAAGAAACATTATTGGTAAGATTCTTTCATCATAAATATCTATTTAAGGTGATTTAATATCCTCCGTGACAATATAGTCTAGATATATTTTTGAGTTATCATAACACTTTGGACTAATAGGTTTTGAGTTTGATTATCATAATGGGGTTTTTTCTTATATTTATTGGATTTCCTCTTGCATTGGTGTATAGTGGAGATGGATATGATCAGGTGGTTCAGCTGGTGGCACGATGATACTCTAGTGGTCCGTTAATGATCCAAATTTGTTGTTCAAAAAAAAGTTGACTTAATAACATGAGTAATGCTTAATGCTCTCTAAGGGTCATTTTTTTGTTACATTAGCATTGTAATGCCTTTTCAAAAAAAATATGTAATGATTAATGTCTCTTAATGTTCATTTCATTCATTACTTTCTATTTTTTTCTTCTCTTAGACATTATTCTAGAAATGTCTCTCACTCTTCATGCCTCTATAATACCTAACGAAGTGGTGTTAAGGGCATTATCAAACTCTTTTATGCCCCTATAATACCCATTACATATCACCTAAGTGGATTTATGCATGCAACTCTTTATTTCTGGAAGTTTGATATGTGTTTGGTATCTAATAGGTTACAAACATATGATTAATGTATTGATTGGGATTATTTATTTATTTTTTGCCACGCCACGCTTTTTTGTATTAGTTTTTCTAAATGTTGTATTTTTATTTTTTTAATGGCAAATTTGTCTACTTAAATACTTACACTTCTTAAGGATTGGAATCTTCCACAAGAGATCGTATTTCTTCACCACTAGGCTATAGTCTAAGTGGCTAAAGTGTTGTATTTTATGAAATGAAATTTTGCATTATGTGATGCTAGTTTTACTCTTTTTTTAGATTTCCAGTTTTTTTTAAATGTTTAGCTTTAGAACTCTTTTGAAATGAAAATTCTTTTGCACTTCAATCTCACAGGTTTGTAACATGAGTTCAAATTTTCCACTTTTGAAATCCTTTATTGTAATCTAATGACTTGTTTTTATAGTACCATGGGTTCAATCCCCAATATTGAAAAGTTTTATGTGGTTAGTTCAATTTGTTTGGACCATGATCTGAGTGGGCTACTCCATGAGCTTGATTTATCTATCACGTGATGAGCTTGAGGCGGTTTTAACATTAACCGGTTGGGTTTTTACCCTTCTATACATATTTATGCAATGTTTACTTAGGAAGAAAATCATTGATAGGATAATGCAATGTTTATTTTAGGATGAAAATCATTGAGATTTGAGCTGTTTGTAGAAGGGTTAAGTTGGGTAATGCTCTCTTTTAAACGGTATAACCGGTTCCTTCTAGAACTGCATTTCCGGTACTGATGGAACCGGGTACTAGTGAAACCGGGTACGGGTAGGAACCGGGTACGGTTAGGAACCGGTTACTACCCGATTCAAATGGTAAAATTGTGGAACCGGGTTGGAACCAACGTGTATTTTGAACCCGGAACCGGTTCTACTTAATGTCGGGTAGGAACTGGAACCGGTTCCAGTTCGGTTCTACCGGTTCGGGTTCGGAACCGGTTTTTATGCTCATCTCTATCTCTTTATAGCATTAGTTGGCCCAATTATAAATGTAAGGGGCTAAGGGCCACTATTATTGGACTCTAATCTCTACTAGGTTTTATAGTGTCGTACTTTGCGACGAAATAGAACAAATGATAATGTTAAACAAACGTTATTTGAAAATGTAGCATGTTGTTTCAAAAATCAAACCAGCAGAATCGGTTTAGTTTATCATCATATCATCAAAAACGATACCAAATAAATACTCTATTTTAAACACAACTTCTTTTCTAACAATACTTATATCGGAATATCCAGAGAGGAAAAATAAGCACAATTGTGCGCTTAAGGTTTTTTTTTTAAATTAACGTACGAAAGTTATTAAAGAAATATTAAATTAATTGATAGCAATATCATTTAAAAAAGGAAAAAAATTATAAAAAATAAATGACAAAAGAAAATATGGTTTTAAAAAGAGAAAAAAAAAAGTAAATATAGCAATAAACTATCAAGATTAAAAACTTAAGAGAAAGATAGTGATAGATTTTTTAAACTAAGTCTAAAGTAGATCTGAATTAAAGGTAGAAGACATCTAAGCTGAAAGATAATGATAGGGTTTAGAGTCACATTCTAAGTTCATCTACAACTTTTGTTTATATATACACAGCATCATGTTCAACGAATGAAGGTGTGCCATTATAGAAACTAGATAGAAAATGTCTTCTTAAGTTTTCTTGTCTATTCGTATATTAAATTATTATACAATATTAAATTTCAAAAACTTTTTTTGATTAAATGACTAAACTTAAATAAAAATTATGAGATAAAGATCATATATCATTGAAAGATAGAATAAGAGTCAATTTGGGTGGGGACGTGGGATTCCAAATGAGAATCAGTACTATCATCCTAAGTTATATTATTATCATCTAATACAAATAAATTTACACATGTTGTAAAACAATAGCCTAATAGCAACCAATATATAACATATGTAGACAAGAATTATAGAGATTATATAGAAAGAAAGATAGAAAGAAGAATTGAAAAACTCATTCTTATTGATATGAAGTATGAACTACATATGCCTCTATTTATGGGCTTACAAAGATGTGAGTTAAGTACTTGGAGAGTCACCACATTATGAAGACATATGAGTTAAGTACTTGGAGAGTCACCACATTATGAAGACATGTGAGTTAAGTACTTGGAGAGTCACCACATTATGAAGACATGTGGATAGTCACACATTAAGATAATAATAATTCATAATACTCCCCCTTGACTATCCACGTGACAAAATAATGTATTATTCTTATAATACGCTTGATGATGTTGACTCATTAAAAACTTTGCTAGAAAAACCCAATGGGACAAACCTCAGCTAAGGGAAAAAGAGTGCAACGCGTATTGTCTCCCCCTCAATATAATATGTATCATTTCAAGTAACAAGTGCCAATCTTCTATGAAAGTTGTTGACAAACTTTTGTAGTGAGTGATTTGTCGCTTGATGTGCAATCTATTAATGAATTTGATGTATGATCTTTATGTAAATCTTTAATTACCTCCTCTTGTAAGTAGATACCATAAGATCCATGAATGTGTTTTGTTATAATCCCTGCATTTACAAAACTAACCAAACTTGTTGATGGGTTAGTAAATATGAACCCATATCTTTCGTACCTTAAGGGTATAGAAAATAAATGTTTTACTCATTACACGTTCTCCTCGTCGTACACGAGTTAAATCTTGCCAATGAATTTATGGTATATGTTCGTGTATAGCTATCAAGATATATTAATACAATTTGTATTGAATTATGGTACTTCATGACCAATGATCGTTTCTTCTTTGATAGAAGATGATAAAAGTCATTTTTATCTATATCAAATATTTGAACATTATTAATGTACTTACACCAAAAGCTTTGTCATATGAAATGTCCAACATTTTCTAGATGTATTATGATTGATGGATTATAATATAAACGTATGTCCTACATATCAAGCCATAAATTTGCAATATTGTATTTCATTTGCAAATTCTTGCTTAAATGTTTGAGCTCTTTTTTTTCTCTTCGGGAGATTCAATGAAATCATAACATATATTGCAATACTTGTAAACTCATATCGTCCTTTTATGAAAACAAATGGACCAACTTTACATATGTATTTCTCGTTTTTGAGCTCATGTGAGCTCAATTATATCATATTTGACTCGTAGTAATTTTTAGGTCCACACATATTTTGTCAACTTCATATAGTATGTTCTTGAGATTTTGACATCAATGCTTCTAGCATTATCAATCCATGAGGGAATTCATTCCATCTTATCCATATATGCATGTGCTTTTACTCTTTAGGAGTTCTGCTATATAAATTTGCCCATTTAACACATAGATATCTAGATCATGTAAAAGTGTCATGAACACTTGCTTTTATCTCCAAAATTCATATTGTACCATGCGTGTACACTATTTATTGAGATATCACAATCACTGGGTACAAGTTTCAATGTATGTTTATTGGTGCACAAGAGTTACATCGTTAAGATGTTTTGATTCACCTTTAAAGAACTCAATTGCTTTAAGAAACTCATTATTAAGTTCGATTGTATTAAAAAATGAACATGTATACAACGATCATATTGTTCTCAAGAACTTACTTTACATGAATTACATAATTTAAATCCTTCAAGGATTTGCATGCAAACTTTAGTATCTAAATGATACATAACATTTATAAGACGCATGTGAATTCTCTCTTTATATTACCAGATTAATTAAATACTGGAAAGCTATTGCATCCACCACTGAAGAATACGTCTCCTCCTAATTAATCATAGGTCTTTGCGAAATCATTGTGCCATCAATTGTTGATCTACATAAAAGACCAAATTATATTAAATATATTTTACAACTTATTTTATGGAGTACTGGCCCGTAAGCTTTCAATTTCAATAGAGAATTTAACTCTGCCTCATTTGCCTCGTTCCATTTTGGCCAATCATTTCTTTGTATTTATTCATAGGCAGATTTTAAATCTTGATCCTTATCATTTCATCTTTTTAAGCGCTATATATACAAAAGTATAACAACGTCGATTTTATTTCGATTCCATACACTTCTAGACATGGTATAATTTACTAAGAGCTCTTTATTTTCAGGTACCTAAGGTTCTTCCAGAACCATCATGTCTAATGTCTCTTCAAGAAACATTTTTTTACTATAACCTCGACTTAACCATCTTCTTCATTACTTGCTCCAATTTTTCGAGGAATTTTTATTTTCTTAGAATCGACTAGTCTACCACGCTTCAGGCTTGCAATAGACTCATTAATATATGGTTTGCCCTACTAGGACAATTAACTTAATTGGAGCATTAGCAGTTGACTACGTGACTTACTTAGTCACTGTATCTAGGCCAGTGAATATGTCTGGTGATTGATTCTTTAATCTAGGTAACGAATTATCTTTTGAACTTCTTGTTCACACAATTTCGTTTGAGGATCAATGATAATTCATGCATACCCATTCCTTTTTCAACTACCATTAATCTCCCCATAATGTTGAAAATGTTAATTTACTTAAAGTAGATTTAACAGGCATAAATAAATCTCTCGTTAATTGCTCTAAGTATGTAATCATAAATAGTATTTTCATCCAACATATATTCCCAACATTATTTGAGTTTCAATCTTTATGCGTTGTGGTGGATCAATTCCAATGTATACCACACAATAAAATGTTTGATGGGAAATGTTTGGTTCCTGACCAAAACCAACTATAATGGGATAAACTATTACAACATGTTGGCTTGATGTGAAATAATGTTACCGCATGTAAAATCACATGTGCTCAAATATGAACTTTTGCTCTCTTGATTATTGACTTTTCAATCAATTTGTAGACGTTTGATCATCGTCTTCAACAAAAGCAATATGTGTCTTAAGCATTTAGAAAGTTCAATACTTATTCCAATAATCATTAGTAACATGGATACTAAATTCAATGTTATAACCACCATAAATATGATAATATGGAATAATATGCTTGCTATCTCATTAACTAAGCTACACACAACTTCAAGCTGTAAATTTGATGACCATTTAGACGATGCATCGATTTAAAAACACTAAACGGTATCATGTTTGGATATACACATCCTTCATTCTCCATAATATTTTAGGGATTTATACCATTAATTGGCAAATAAATAATTTTCCTTAAGAGCAAACATAATATGCTATCAACTAGAAGAATTTTCAAGTTCTTCATTATATTTCACATCATCATTGACTCAGTGTGGTCTAACCGGTCATACCAATAAAGTAAATAATCATAATCCATAAACTTATGGTTTATGATATTATATATGTATTACTTGCACGTATGTAATACAAAACATAAGATATGAAAGAATGTATTATAACTTCAAAGTTCAAACCATCGTGTTATGTAATCACTAGTTTACTACTTTTGGTGGTCGATCTCATCATGACTATCATTATAATACTGATATTCGATCTCACTATTAGCTTCACTATCTTATAATTTATGATAGTTTGATCTCTTATTAACATGATGATTGTTGCACTTCTGATGGTCAATCTTATTATTAATATGATCATCATTATAATTTTCTCAATGATGCCCATGATTACAATGATCAATATATATTCACTTCATGAATCAGAGTAAAACCATACAATTTTTACGGTTTTCCATTATTTTCTCGAACATATAGATATACAGTCGTTTCAAACCGTTCATACCCTTTAAATGATACCCTTTAAATGATATTGCTACTTCAGGAGTATATTTGAGGTTTGACAAACAAAACTTGTTTTATCCGATTTCCCTTATAAATAAACTTCTCTTCGTATCACGTCAATTGAGAAGTAATTATATGTCCGAGTCATATAATATTTCTTTTATACTTGATAATGAGATACAAGGAGTATGACACTTTTGGTGTCAAATCGAAGCATATTTCTACTTTTTCATGAGAATGACAATAAATCACAACTTTGGTTTAGTCGTTCTATTCGGTATTATCGACGCAAAGAAGTGATAACATATAGAATACAAGGTATAGATAGCAACAAATCATATAATACATGACCTTATAGCATGTCATCATATAAAAACAACTTATGATGGGCCTTTATAAAATAAGAAACATTTTTTTATCACTAATAAGCAAACACATATAATTTATGTAGTAACTTATTATGGTATAACCAAACATAATATCTTATATATTTTGAACACTTACTTTAAAACTTAAACATATATCTCTTTCAAGTTCTCGGATCATTTATTACTTGTATTTGAAAATTGTAATACTGATGAATTACATAACATACTATTTTTTTCTTCTCAAATTTGATATTTAAACAATTGATGACATCATATAAGCAATCTATACATTGTACATATGAAACAATAGAAATAGTCACTATTTTATACTAGCAATAGTAATAGTTAATATGCAAATAAATTGTTAAACATTATGACATGGCATAATGAACGCATTAAAGGTACCGACATCGCTAGAAAATGTTTCTCTAAAAACAACTAATGATATCTAGCAATATTGATCTATTATATGAATTTCTTATATGAAAAATTTGTTATAGCATTAAACTCAGTATAAGTACCACACATATTTGCATAATCATATTATAAGAATAATAATAATAATATATTGCATTATAAGTTGTATAGTTTATTTAAAACTAAATCAATTGATGTTTACTCACATAACTTATTTATATCTAATTATGTAAAAGTTTTTTGGCATGCTATGTATTAAAAATGACTAATGAAAACAATTAATTGCAGAATTCATATCCATTTAAATTATAAACTATACAAAATGAAAATATAGTACATACATCATGTATATATTACCCCCAATACAAGCATATATACCTAATACAATTGCATTGTTTAGTCCATAAATATTGAGTTCCATACTTTTTAATATTGAATTTATTGTTTTTCATGGATTCTAAAAGCACATATAATATTATCTAGATTGCAAATTAACTTCCTCAAATCAAAATAATTCAACAATTTTATTTACAACTTAATAAGGTTAATAAAGAAGCATAAATATATGATTATGGTGGCTCAAAAAATATGTAGATGAGCATCACTAGATTGTAAGAGTCCTAAACAACATATATTAAATTAACTAATTAAATGATAATCCAGCCAATTTAGAATAATAGAAAGGATCATTTGTAAAAAAGAAAAATAAAATAAATATTCGTAATATCGTTGTCGTCAACGAAAACTATAGTTATTCAATTAATAATGAGTATTAAAAAAAGATGAATTAGTCAATTGTAACGTCATAATTTATGATGTAACATCTAAATCCTTATGAATACCAACATGCTAATATATATATAATAACATCTAAAAGCAAATAAAAAAAAATATATAGATAAGAGTTCAATCATGAGACTACATTCTAGAATTTATAGTAATGATCAGTTTTAAGTTTATATATGTATATTAATAAGTGTCACCAGTAAGATTGATGTATCATCATCAAATATAATATGAATAATCATATGAAGACAGATGGGTTAAGTACTTGGAGAGTCACCATATTATGAGGACATATGAGTTAAGTACTTGAAGAGTCACCACATTATGAAGACATGTGGATAGTCATACATTAAGATAATAATAATTCATAATAACACATACAAACAACTAGAGTTATTACTAGGGTAATTATATCATTTTAATTTATTTAATAATTGTGTAATTACTCTAATTCAAAAATGTATGGTAATAATAATTACTATAATTGTATGTATGTTTAATAGGGTAATTTCTTTTGTATATCAGATCCCACACAATTATATTAATGATATAAATTTAGCCTTTTTAAGTTATTTAAATACTAAGGATTGCTTAAATTACACGTTAAATTTTATTTTTTTAGCCTATATGAAAAAAGGTACGATTTTCTGAATTTTCATTTTAAGTTTCTGGAAATATAAATTATTATTAACTACTACAATTTCTAAATAAAAAAAAAATAGTGTTCGCTAACCATTCAAACATCTTTATTAAAATTATAGAGTAATCTTCCAAAGAAATGTTTATGCGGTGCATACAACTTAATGTTTACTTCCTCATAATGACACAATAACTTAGAGTGTGAGTTTTTAACACTGAACTACAGGTTTAGATTTAGTCTAAATGAATTCGTGTCATTTTCGGGTCAAACGACGAACACATTTAGCATGTCAGGTTCGGGTAGAACTAACAGGTTCGAAGGCTAACATGTTTAACTAGTTTGTGTTTGACACATCCGCCAAACCACAAAAACAACCCATTTAGCATCCTATATAATTCCCTTGATGTTTATTTATTTGAACGATAACCATGAGAGTTGGGCATTTTCAATTATTACACATTTTAGTTTTTGTCGAATTTTGGTGCTTATTTAATAACATTTAATATATAATTACCCAAACACAATTTGAAAATGAGTTCTTCATTCATTGTTATTAGCAATAATAGTGTCCTGAATGTTAGGGTGTTATATTTCTTATAAAAACAAATAAAAATCATGTGGAAATTCAAGTCTCAAAGAGGAAGAAAACGCGAGGACATTTTAATCAATTCATTCATTTAAATTTAAACTAGATCCATAATGTAGAAAGAAGAGACAAACTTCATTTCAAGGTGAAAATGAAATATGAAAGAAATCAATAACTATTAGAAGGACGTGACGTGTTAAAAGTTGATTCTTTCATGACTAATTTTTTTGAATAGCAATCAATAGATTCATTCTTCACCAAAAATTGTACAGAGGATTAAACAGTAAGCAAGCAACTAACTCCCAACTCTCTTACAAGTCACCCAGTACATCTTTACATTGCACCCTAGTTTAAACCACAAAATTATCGAATAAGAAGGTTGTATTCTGCACCTCACCGAAGATCTCGTCAATATTTACACGTTTGCCGCCAAAGAGTAATTCGTTCCTTGCTTTCCATATCGCCTAGCATGACGAGAGTATTATTGTTTGAATAAGAGACTTTTTCTTTTTCGATACCATCAAATTTTTGTAAAGTTCCAGCAGCTCTTTCATATCTATTTAGATGATTTAAGTGGATTTATGCATGCAACTCTTGATTTCTAGAAGTTTGATGTGTGTATGGTATCTAAGAGCATTCACATTGTTTTCATCAAATTAGTGGTGAAGCTTGACATTTCTGACTAAGGGGTCGAAAATGTATATACCTAAAACATTTTATACGAAAACTAAATACGGGCACTACTGAGCGAAAAGTTCGGAGGGTCGGGCACCCCCTTCACTATGCTGCGCCAATGATCAAAATCTATGAGGGTGGTCTTTAAATTTTAAAAAGTAGTTAGGAGTAAAGGAGAGAGAAAAAATGTTGTTTATCTGTATATTTGATGGAATACCATTCACCCCCTATAAATTTTTAATATATTTTATGAATGGTTGTGAGTAGATGAAAAGTGATTATAACTAGGATGAGACTAATTTGGATTAAGATCTAAGTTTTAGTTTCAAATTTGTGATTTTCATAATGATAATGAGTTTGATTTAAAAAAGATAAATTGGTGGTTGCTAAATTGGCCAATGATTATATTAAATGATCTAAAATGTTTTCGCAAGTGTTTTAGAACTTAGGAATTGACATGAAAGGTGAGCATACTCATTTTGAAGGTTTCACCATAAACAAGTTTGGGGCGAGTTGAAATTAAGCAATATGAGATCAAATCCACTTTTAGGTGATTGGATATGCCCAAATGGATACCCATATTATCAGTTGCGAAAAGCTTGAGATTTCCGACCGAGGGTGTGGAAGTCACTGGACCTAAAAATTTCTATAAAACCGGAGGGTCGAAAACGTATATACTCCAAAATTTCTATACGAAAACTACATACTCGCCACTACTGACTGAAAAGTTCAGGGGTCGGCCGCCCCCACCTGCCCCTTAAAAGTTTCGCCCATATCTATTACGGTGTTGTTCATGTTTTCGCTTGTCCTACAGTGACATTTGAGTTATAAAGGGTCGTTAGCGTTACCATACACCAATGTAGGTGTAAACTTGCCTTATAGCACCTTGATATGATATGATTGTAGAGTTATAAAAGATGTCTTGCATTTGACGTTAATTAGTAATTTTCTATTCGTTTGAGTAAATGGGTGCAACAAAAGGAGTGACAAAGCCCAAATAGATATGATTTAAATTTAAATATTCGAAAATGTAGTATTAAAAATAACCCATTTGATAAATGTAAAGATTGCAAATTAAAATGTTAAAACAACAAATTACAAGCATGTGGCAGGTAAACATGCGCCGCAACCCTCTTTTGAGTTGCAAAACCGAGGGTCGAGAAATTATTATTCACGACACGCTGAACTCTGTTTAGGAATTTCACGACTTTCGCGGCTAGGAATCCAATGTGTCAAAAGCAAATGGTATAAACAGATGTTGATTCTCCAAACAAGCTTTCTCATGTAGTATTATGTATGTCGCACATTTTCATGTTACGCGAGTAGTTTCGTGAATTTATTTTGTTACTTTGTATGCAATTACATAAAAGCTATTGTTATGTTTATATTTGTAAGAGTAAGGTTTAAATGAGAATGTTAAATATTGCGAGAACTGTGACAACGAATGATAAAACCATGAGAACTTGGTTAAAAACAATTCAAATTCAAAATTTCTTTTTACATTTTTCATTATTAATCGAACACAATGTTAGAAACTAAATTTCATGTAGTATTATGTATGTCGCACATTTTCATGTTACGCGAGTAGTTTCGTGAATTTATTTTGTTACTTTGTATGCAATTACATAAAAGCTATTGTTATGTTTATATTTGTAAGAGTAAGGTTTAAATGAGAATGTTAAATATTGCGAGAACTGTGACAACGAATGATAAAACCATGAGAACTTGGTCAAAAACAATTCAAATTCAAAATTTCTTTTTACATTTTTCATTATTAATCGATACAATGTTAGAACTAATAAGATTAAGTTTGTCATTTATACATGTGTAATCGATACAATGTTAGAATTAATACAATGAATTCTTAAATAAAGAAAATTTACACATGTGTAAGTTTGTCATTTATACATGTGTAAATTTTCTATATTTACACGTGTAAAAAAACTAATAAGAGTAATTTTGAGAAAAGAAATGAACTATTTAATGTTGTAAATTCTTTTTTGGATGTTTTATTTTAGTTATAACGAGGTTTGTTTTAGAAAAAAATTGATTTTGATTGGTTTTTTCATTTGTTCTCACGGTTCTCGCAATATTTAGTGTCATCGGCGGATCTACAGGAGGGTCCGGGGGGTCCGGTGACCCTCCGGCTGACCAAATTTTCTATTAGACGAAGTACTTGACGGAGGTTTTTTACATAGCGTGACCCTCTTGTTTGTCTCTGAAATGTGTTTAAAGTTAAAAGAAAAAGGTAATGTATGTTCAGAATTTTCCGGCCGGCGGTCCGGCGACGAGGCTCTTTACTCCGGTGGAGGTGCTTCCTGCGGTATGTTGAAAAGAGAAAGATGAAACAAAAGAATGAAAGAAGGCAAAAGCTTAATAATCCATATATATATATATATATATATATATATATATATATATATATATATATATATTCAAATAAAAATATTAAATATGGGCTTTATTTAGTATATGGTCATAGTTAATTTACTGGGCTCAACAAAAAACCTAATACTTTGAAGTTTATGATAACCCTCTAGATGCAATTCAACAAGTCAAAAACCTAACTTACTTCCTGCGAATACTGCACATCAGCTTTATCTTTTCTCCATAAAAGTCTGACATCAACTATTCAATATGAAGTAAGCCTTGATTTTAACTTTTGTTTTTCTATTTTTTGACTATTAATTAATTATTGTTTTCATATTATAGAATTTTATTAATTACTTTAGAACTGATTGTACCTTTTGAGTTTGGATGCTTTTTTTACTTTTTCTTTTGGTTTCGTTTGTGTAATTTAAGAAATATCTTTTTATATGATTATTTACCATGATTTTTTTATCATATTGTTACATGTAGAAACGCTTGTATAGACAAAATTTTTGGTAAAATTCCTAAACAAGCACGGGGACTTCATCAAATCCGTTTGTTACCGATGAAAGTAATAATAAGAGAAGTCGAGAAGAAATTGAATTATCGGAAGATGAAATTGTAGGTGACCCGGCCTTCCGGAAACCAATTAATGATTATTCGACTAATATTCGGGAGGAAGTAAGGGGCAGTACATAGCTAAAGGGCCTTGCCAACCAAAAGGTCAAATTTTCCCTGAAACAGAAGTTTATGGACGTATGAGGAAATTTCATGAAACATGGTTTAGCCAATTTTGTTGGTTAGAATATAGTGTATCAAAAGATGCGGCGTTTTGTTTATGGTGTTATCTGTTCCCTACAGGTAATAAACATGGGGATGATGTCTTTATCAACCATGGTTTTAGAAACTGGAGAAAGGCTTTTGAAAATTTTCGTGATCATGAAGGGGGTCCGAATAGTAGACATAATCATGCTAGAGTTCAGTACGAGTCATTCAAAGATCAAAGGAGTAACTTAAACTACATGATGTCAAAAAACTGTAAGCAAGATGAGATTGATGATCGTATCCGGTTAACTGTAGTTGTCGATGTGATTCGATTCCTTCTAAGACAAGGTTTGGAATTTCGCGGGCATGATGAGACTATAACTTCTAATAATCGAGGTAATTTTCTCGAACTTGTCAAATGGTATTGAGACCGTAATGATGAATTAAATAAGCTGTTTAATTCAAGAGCCGAAATCATCAATTGACTTCACCTAAGATTTAAAAGGAAATTGTTAATGCTTGTGCCACGGAGGTAAGAAACATTATAGTGGAAGAGGTTAAAAATAAGTTCTTTTCTATATTGATTGACGAGTCTCATGATTGTTCAATAAAAGAGCAAATGGCAGTGGTTTTGAGATATGTGATGATGGTGGAGAAGTGATTGAACGGTTTATTGGGGTAGTGCATGTAACTGACACTTGTGCATCATCTTTGAAAAGTGCTATTGACAATTTCTTTGCAAAACATGGTTTAACAATGTCCAGAGTTAGAGGCCAAGGTTATGATGGGGCTTCAAATATGCGTGGTGAGCTAAATGGGTTAAAACAAAAAATTTTAAATGAAAATAAGTATGCATTCTATATTCATTGTTTTGCTCACCAGTTACAGTTAGTTGTCATGGTTACATCATCTGAATATGCATATGTTAGTGGTTTTTTCGATTACTTTGCAAAAATTGTGAATATTGTTGGAGCTTCATGTAAAAGGAAAGATTCTATTCGGCAAAAACAATACGATGATTTTGTGAAACGTATAGAGATGGGCGAAATTTGCACAGGAAAAGGAAAAAACCAAGAAATGATCTTAGCCCGAGCTGGTGACACTCGTTGGGGTTCTCATCTTAAAACTATACATCGACTTTTAGACTTGTGGAAGCCAGTGAGAGAAGTGCTTATTGCTTTGTCTAGAAAGGGTGCTGATGGAAAAATTCGAGGTAATGCGTTAAGTTTGGCTGAGAAAATGGAAAATTTTGAATTTGTGTTTATTAGTCATTTAATGTTGAACTTATTAAGAATGACAAATGACTTGTCACAAGCGCTACAATTAAAGAATCAAAATATAGGCAATGCAGTTCGCCTAATTGAAGATATGAAATATGATCTAAAGAAATATAGGGATGATGGGTGGGAGGAATTAATGAAAGAAGTCACTACATTTTGTTCTCAAAATGAAATTCATATGCCTAATATGGAAGATGTCATTCCTGGCCGCGTTCGACGAACAATTGATGATGAGCCACAAACATATCTCCATCGTTTCCGTGCTGATATTTTTTTATCAGGTATCTTATTTTTATTTATTTAGTTAACAATGTTTAACTTATTATGTTTTATTTTAATAAGAATTTCATTTTCTTCACACAATTATAGGTTGTTGATCTTCTTCTAAATGAGATGAATGAACATTTTACCAAGTCAAACTCCGAGTTGCTTATGTGTATAGCGTCACTTGATCCAAGAGATTCATTTCAAAATTTTGATCGTGAGAGGTTATTACGTCTAGCTGAGCTATATTCAGAAGATTTTAGTGGTTCGGAACGAGGCCTACTGAAGATACAACTCGACCGATACATTTCAAATGTGAAAAATAACGAAGTCTTTTCTAGTCTTCGTGATATCGGAGAACTAGCAAAGAAATTGGTTGATATGAAATATCACATTACATATGCATTGGTCTATCGACTACTTGAATTGGCTTTGGTCTTGCCCGTTGCAACGGCTACTGTAGAAAGATCGTTCTCTGCGATGAAGTTTATCAAGACTGATTTACGCAACAAGATGGGTGATATTTTTCTTACGGATTCATTGTTATGCTATGTTGAGAAAGATATTTTTGCAAGTGTCGAAAATGAAACAGTTTTACAACGATTTCAAGCAATGGGGCCCCGAAGGTTACAACTACCAAAAGATACGTCGGTTAGGAGAAAAATGTGATTGATGTACACTAACCAATGTAAAACATTTTTTTTATTATGACCCCCCAGTTAAAAAGTTCTAGTTCCGCCACTGTTTAGTGTTATCAAGATAACCCTCCCCTATATTTGTATATGTATATTATTTTAAACTTATATCTTTCAGAAGAAACATATATATTGTATATTAATTTACAGTTTATATCTTTCAGAAGAAACATATACAAAGTATACAATTTATCGACATGAATTCTAATAATTGAGAGTTTGGCATGTGGAAAAATATGCTATCAAGGGCACACGTTATGGGGTCCAGAAAAATATAAAATTGGAAGATGCCCTGTTATTTTCTTATTATTAGATATTCCATTATTGATTGATTGACATATCTTAGTTATGATTTTAACCATTAAGTTTCTAAAATTAAATATTGAAATTTTATAGTGATGGGTGTGAAGGAGCCCTATCTTTACATGTCATCAAGTGTGGATGATGAGTCCCTTGTATATATAGAATACACGTATGTGTATGTGTGTGTAGAGAGAGGTTTGTCGAGAACGGGGAGGACAGAACGAGGCTGAAGGGGGAGGGGTGGACGGCCCTAGCCGAATCTCGACGGCCTGTCGTTGTCCCCATACGGCATAGCCTAAGTAAATACAGAGTTAATACACATCATTTGTTGTTTAAAATAGTTAAAACCGACCATAGCATTCAGAAAGAAATAAACCCGCTGGTTCAACTATATTAGTGGTTTAAAAGTTTGATATGAATCATGTATTCATGTGATTCGGTTTTAAGCGATGATTGGTTTGGTAGACAATTTGAAACATTTAACCGTTTTTTAACTTTTTTTAAAATGCATTTATGCACATCTGATATATTAAGTAACCACCTTTATTATTTTAAATAAATTAATATACACTAAACAATCAAAACCAAACCATTTTGACCGGTCTGGTCGATCGACCATATCAAACCAGCCATTTGGTTTGTCTTTTGCACTTGATCAACCGGAGTGTAAACACCTGCAAAGCAGTCAATACAAAACTAATCAACGAAGCTAGAAAACTTTCCTCTTTTTATAACCAAACCTAAATAAATTTTCAGTCACCCATTTCTGAAACCATAACAATTTTTATCATGCTACACAGTACACATAGAAATTTTCTCCATAAAATATTAAAAAAAAACTATAAAATCCTTTAAAGATATCAAATACTGAAATCCACGTTGATCTAGTGCCTCAGCTTCTGGTGTTACCCTTTTGTCTTTAAAGGAATGTGTCAGATTGATGCTACGTTCGTGTTTACTGCCCATTCCGTTAAGTTGACGTTCGAGAGTTTGGTGGATATAATTTATAATGTCCATGTATTTTATTTAAATATTATAATTTTATTAACCCGCCAGAACAATAAAGTCATATATATATATATATATATATTGAGTGGTAAATTTGAATCACTTACGGACCACTGGTCGTGTCATCAGCAAAACCACCCGATCATATCCATCTCCACTAAGCATAATATCTATACACAAATTCAGGAGGAAACCCAATAAATATGAGAAAAACCTTCTTGTGAGAATCGAACCCATGACCTATTGGTTCAAAAACATTATGTCACCCCTAAAGCCATGGGCAATAAAGTTGTATTTTTAATGAAATGATAAACAATAAAAAACTCCGTTGAGATTGTAGTTTAGTCAGTTTAATGATTAATTACAAGTTGATTAAATGTTTGTCTTTAGCTCTTACAACTTGTAGTGTGACGACTCAAAAGTTATGGTTAGTGATATACTATGGCCTTACTTATATACCACTTTAAGGTTTGTTCATCATATGGTGGTGTATCAAACGTTCGCATCAACTTCTCACAACAATTTCATTTAAAACACATCACCTTGAGTATCAAATATGTTATTCACATTAGCTGCATTTTAGAAAATTCTTACTTATTGTGAACTTCTCATCAAGAACACAAACCTATTAATTGACATCATAATAACACATAGTTGTTAGTGTATTAATTGACAGTTATGTATATAATAAAATGTAGTTGTTAGACCAAACCCAATGCAATGTATTTGAGGAATTGAGGGACATTTATGACATGGATGATGAATTGGAGGAGAGAGATAGTAGAGATAATGTAGAAACATTTTTGGCTAAATGCATGCATTTGTGGAGAGATAATGAAGTTTGTGAGTAGTAATAAAATATTAAAGTATTAAACGAAGAAAAAGAAAAAAAAGAAAGAGAGTGAATAATGAGATGATGAGATAATTTTTTGCAAGAGTTCTGATCTTGCATTGGAGATGATTCTAATGTCATAAAACCAAAATAACGATCCAAAGAAGTGGAGAAAGACTTCATGTTCGGGAATGATGGATTTAGGATGGTTAATGGCCATTAGAGTAGGGCTGACACTTTCAGACATGGACACGAAAATACGAAATAACACGACCTTTAAGGTTCCGTGTCTTAAACAGATCGACACGATAAGGCCTATTGGTTTTCATGTCGTGTTCATGTTTTAACAGGTTATGGTCGTGCTTTAACAGGTCGTGTCTAACACGGTATGCCAGCTCTACACACACCACCCCAGGGCGAGTTCGTGTCTTAATAGGTCATACTCGTGTGTTAACAAGTCGTATGATACACTTGAAAATTAATTCGTGTCTTAACAGGTCGTGTCATGTAACTTGTTTATTATCAGGTTTGTGTTCATGTTTGAAAAAACTATTACGATAAGACTTTGTATTGTGTTCATGTTTATCAGTTTCGTGTTCATGTCTTGACAGATCGTGTTTGACACAATATGTCAGGCCTAAATGAAGGAGTGAACAGAGAAGAGGATGAAGGCCTAAATGAAGGAGTGAACAGAGAAGAGGATGAAGATGATATACGTTACCGTCCCTAAATGAGCTATTGTTTTGTTGTTTTTTTTAGGTTCTTAATTTAGTTACATGCTTTTGTTTGAAAAATAAAATCCCCAACTCTGACCCCCGAGAAAGTAGGCCTTAGTATGATCGCCAACACTGTACATGACCCGAGTCATTCATGCTGATAGATGTGCATACTTTGTAACTTTATTAGAAATTTGTTTTTTTTTATATTTTTAATTTTTTTAATGTACACCGTAAACGGTAACGCCATCACAGTGCCTTTTCTATAATGATCGGTTGTTTGCTTTAATAAAATAAAATAAAAAATAGACCGAAGGACCATGTGTCAAATGGAGCCCATCATGGATTCACGGTCCGTGTTCAAATGGCGCATTGTAGAAATAATATTAACTTGTTGCTTTAGCCTTTTTGATTATTAATTAATTTTTTTACTTAAAATTATAAACTACTTATTAAAAATCATTGTGGCAGACTAAAGAATGTATCCAGACACCACATGATGTGGACCTCCAATTGATATTTAATTTGAAGTTAAATACTTCAAATTATTTTATAACATTATTTTTTAGTAATTATACAAGTTCAAATAAAATACAAACTGATGTATATCCTATTATCCTTTTCTGGAAAAAGATAATATCAAGCAGACAAGCACCATTAAACAGATATATAATGGCAAACAATATTTTCAAAATCTCGTGTTTGACTTAAATTCATTTAAAGACAAACTGGTAACATGACAAAAATGTTACGCCTATAAGCTGCGCAGTGAAGTTTTCTTATTGTTGTTTTTACCTTTTTGATATTGGATCAGGGACATGCATATATCGTTACTGTACCGATCTTGAAAATACCGATATCAAATTCTGTCAAACTGGATACCGATACCGAATATTTCGGTACGGTATGGTGTCAGTATTTGAAGGTAAAATTCGGTATTTTACCGCTACCGTACCAAACCGTACAAATCCTAAAAATACCGATACCGAAAATGCCAAAAAGTGGATACAACCGAAAAAATTTGGTACGGCATTTTCGAGATCGGTATGACATTTAATACCAAATGCTCATCCCTAGATTGGATACTGACAACGAAGGTCACCCGGTCAGCTTTCTCGTCTGGGCTTATTGGCCTCAATTGGATGTTGGGTCCAAGCTCACAACAACATCCTCACCAACTGGCCTTATTAGGAAAAGACTTGTCAAAGGTATTCACTTTTCCCGCTCACGTGTGAAGCATCAGAGCTAGAGGGGTACAAGAAAATCGGTTTTAGAACCGAAACCGGGAAAAAAACCAAAACTGGTTTTTTTATCTGTTTTTTAAAGCCGGTTTTAGAACCGAACCGTCGGTTAGTATCCGGTTAGGGATCTTTATCCTCGAAACCGGTTATAAAAAACCGTTTTTTTGGAATAAACCGGTTGGACCGGTTAATCTTTTGGGTTTGAAAACTGGTTATAAAAAAAAACGGTTTTTGTTTTTGAAGAAAAAAACGGTTCAGTTAAAAATTGGACGGATTAAAAAAAAAACGATCTGTACACCTCTAATTAGAGCACTGTTTCGATAGAGCATGTGTGATGTGATGTGACTATTCTTCTACATTAAATACTCCAAAGATCGCCCGTTGTGCTTATGTCTCATCCCTGAAGATCCTGCGGAGGAGACAACCATCTGAGTAATACCCGGATATTCTTGTTCTTTGGAAAGATGTCCAGTGGTCTCTGGTAGAAAGTCACTCACCTCGGACGAAGAGTTCCGTTCAACATAAGCAAGAGAGAAGATCACCACAAGGTAAGTTATTAAAAGACACACACAAGAGATTGAGAAAAGCACTCTAAGGTATTGAATTCCTGCATTCAATCCGGAGATCTCACCTATAACATTACGACCAATTTACTACCTTCATTTGTTATCAATCCAGTCCAAGGCACGGGACTTATTTTCATGCTTGAGCTTGGTCACTGATTTCTCGCCTGGCTCTTCGTGACGAGGCTTATGGTGTTCTCTTTTATATGTTTACACACTTATTATATTTTATTTTCTTTTTTACCTTTAAATAAAAAATAATAACCAATTAATGATGTTTGGTACGACGTGAGAGGCGCGTGGTACTGGTGTTTGGTATGACAAGTCGACGAGGGGATATGAGGTACGAGTGCGGAGATAAAGGGGGTGGTTGTGACGGCGTCAGTGGTGGCGATGGTGGTGGAGGTGGAGATGGAGAAGAGAGAAAAATAGAAGAGAAAAATTGTGTATGGTGTGTGTGTATACAATGGTCGAGATTGAATGAAAACTAAGAGCCGGACACTTATAAAATCTAATATTCTATATTAAAAAAATCAGAAAGTTTTAGTAAAATTATCACTACGATCGAAAAAATCGGTTGAGGCCGAGCTACCCCTAGCCCCAATAAAGTTTGGCAAATGTGTATGTATATATAAAATTATAAATGTGTGTGTATATATATTATGTTAATGTATTATTTTTTATTTTAAAGTTAAAAAGAAAATAAAAAAAGTGTGTATATACAAATGTGTCTGTGTATCTATTTGGTATAATAATAATAATTATTATTATTTTCTTGTTTTTAATTTAAAGATAAAAAAGAAAATTAGAAAAATAAAAGAATAGATGCGTAAATTGCCAAAAACGTCCTGAGAATTACCAAAATCGTTCATAACTTAACAATATTATTGAGTTAATGATTTGGATTGAAATGAAAAAAAATGAAATTGCAAGAACTTATATACAAAAAGTTTCATTTTTAAACTGAAGTCAAATTAGAGACTATTTTGATATTTTACTGTAAATTTATAAATGTTTATAATAATTTAATGTGATAAAACTGGTATAAGAATTTTGTAAAAGTTTGCGCCTATTTTAGTCATTTCTTTATAAAATTACAATAATTATTATTATTATTTTAAAAAAATTTTAACATTAGCTTCTTAAAAAGTTTTATAAGTTTAATTGATTTAGATCTTTATAAACTCATAAAATAACTAGTAAGATTTTAAAATCAATTTCATAGTTAAAAATAAATATAAGAGTAAAATGTTCGGATAGTCCTTGTGGTAGGTAAAATTTCACATTTAGTCCCCACCATTTTAAAATTACATGTATACTCCCTGTGGTTTGACAATTTGTTACTCGGATAGTCCCTACACTGGATGACAGTTAGTTTTCTAAGTTAAGGTTCAGAACGTTGTTCCAACAATGGTGGATGAGGTAGGAAAATCGACCGGACAAAAGAGTTGCAGGTGGGTGGTGATATGGTGGTTGTGTGTATGGAGAAGAGGTAAGGGTAGGGGTGGGTTTTTAATTAAATTGTTTTTTATTATTCAGATGGGGTATACCTGATGTAAGGGTGTTTTAATTAATTTAAATGCAGTTAACACTGAAAACTAATCTACATTCACGTTAAGGACTATTCAAGTAATAAGTTGTCAAACCACAGTGAGCATACCTTTAATTTTGAAAAGGTGAGGAATAAAAGTGAAACTTTAACAAACCACAAGGACTATTCATGTATTTTACTCTAAAAATAAGTTAGTTAATGTACATTTCCACACTATAAATTTGCAATATCTTTGTGTATAGATGGGTTGCACCCGATGCTTAGGGGGATTTAAAAAAAAATGATATTACACTTTTAACGTAAAACTATTTGATTTTTTATTTTTAAACCAAAAGTTTTATTATTATTATTATTTTTCTTTTTGCAATTTAACGTTACAACTTTTTACTTTCAACGTTGGTCCCCAATACATTTCATGTTTCGCAAATTTTTTTACGTTTCATTCTAAATTTTACGAGTTAACACAGTGTCATGTGCGTGTGTGGTTTAATGCTTTACGTCGTCTGTTTTTTCCTATTCACAGGTTCGTCGCAACGCGTGGGTCCTAAATCGACTTAGTTATTATTTCCTACGTTTTATGTTTCGGTCTAATTTATTCACATTAACACACCACAACTTCAGTGCTAGTGGTTATTGACAGTGTTGTGACATTGGTACTATTTAGAACGGTTTTACACCTCACCACAATGCTGGGGGCTTATTACTGGTTTATGTAAATTTGTAAGAGCATTCACATTCATTTCACCAAATTATGTGAGTGGAGTTTTTATAATATGAAGAGTATAATAAGTGGTTGTGAGTGGAGGAGAGATAATATATTATTGTTCATCTGTATATTTGAGAGGATACTGTTTACTCACTATAATTTTTTAATATATTTTTAAAGTAATTGTGAGTAGAGGAGAGAGAAAATGTAATAATAAAGGTATAAAAATATTATTTAATTAAAAAGAACAGAGAGAACATAGTGTTTTTTAGTATAATTTAATCTTAAAAATATGGAATGAACGTGAATAAGAATAGAAGATTTAGATAAGGGTCTACATATTCATACACCCATCTGCCTATTTAGACACCCTCTAGACAGGTCATCTAGACCTAGACGGGGCGTCTAGGGATCCTTTTCTTCGACCACATTCCAGCGCGCTCATACAATGTCAAATCAATCACATCAGACGGGGCGTCTAGCCCTAGACGGACCGTGAAGACGACCAGCCCAAGACGGGTCGTCTAGGCCTAGACGACACGTCTTGGAGATAGATATTGACTTTGGTGGTCTGCATGCATGTCAGTAAAGCAGTAGTGATACGCCCCGTCTAGGCCTAGATGGGGCGTATATTTCTTTGTTAAATAGAGCCATGCAGAGCATTTGATGTCGCAGAAATTTTTCACTTCGTCGTCGGAATTCTCTCCGTCTTCTTCTTTGGCTTATATTACTTCATCTGATATCATTCAAATGTGGTGAAATGCATCAAACTGGGACAGCAACTATTTCTTTGGGGCATATTCTGGCGAGTCATGGGTGCCTGAAGCCAATCTGGTAACAGTTATTAGGTTAAACTAGTTGTTGTTTTAAATATTTACTAATGATGATACCGTTGTTAGGGGGAGACCGCTGTTCCCGATTCTAACGAGCAAGAGGAGGTTGTGTCAAGTGTACAAGGAAATCAAACAGACCGTTTATAGATTTGAACGAGGTTCCTCCCGTTGAAGTAACATCTCATGTGGACGACTCGTACCAAGTTGATGCACCATGTTATCCTACGCAACATGGGTTTCCAGATTATGGATACGCGTGTGAATACTCGTACATGCAACAACACGGTACAGATGGATACGGAGGAGACTGTTACAAAAGTTACAATGCAACACAATCTTTGTACGGTCAAGAAGTCTCTCCTGATGGTGGGGATATGGTGGTGAGGCACCCCCATGCCCAGGCAATCCGTACCTCACAGAGACGGTATCAAAACTTATTTATTTATGTTGTGCACTTGAGTAAACATAAAATCTAACGTAACACTATCGATTTTACAGGTTTTCAACCCCCGGGTTCGAGACCTGTGGAGCGCACCGCCGAGCCGCTTAAATTGTTTTTAAAATAAAAATGATTTTCTGTTAATGTTAATTAATGTATATATGTAATTAAAATCGGATATATAACGGGTTAGACACGTAGCTCAGTTGGTAGAGCTGCGTGCACGCGTACGAGAGGTCTCGGGTTCGAGCCTCACTCAGCGCACAACAATATGCCTCAAAACCGGTCAACGACCAGTCAAAGTCAACTGGTCAATGTTACTGTAGCAGAAAAAAATAAAATATTTTTATTATTTTTATTTAATTATTTTAAGTAAAAATCAATTATAAATACTTAAAAATAACATTTTTAAGATTTGAAAATAGCCTCAAACTCACAAAAATACACCCAACAATCCTACTAAAATAGTTTAATAAAATCCGTTTACTCACCAAACCATAATGCGATTTATCTAGGTTAAATCTCACTCGTGGTTAAAACCACTTCGCGTGCATTCATCATCATCAACCGAACGCACCCACTGTGAGTGAATCTTACAATTCCCCCTTTTAAATTACACGTTTTGGGGTGTGTCATGTGTTTTGAATTAATTAATTTATTTATTTAAACTTGTGCCATACCACATCATGACTTAATCTTAGATTGATTTATTGTTGTGATTTATTTATATTCCGTTTGTCAAATTACATGAAACTCATACATTAAGCCCATCAGTTCCTCGTGGGAAACGAGTAGAACATCGCGTGCTTCAATTCAAAATTTATTATTGTTCATGTGTGTTTTCATTGAGTTTATATTGTTTGTAGTTGTGTTATTCATATTATCATGTTTATGCAATTCATTCATCAGGCCCCTCAGTTCCTCGTGAGAGACGAGTTGAGCATCGCGTGCCTTTAATTGTTCCATTATTGTTCATGAGTGTTTTCATTTAACATCTTATGATTATTGATCAAGTTACATCTAATTTTACTCATGTTTGGTTGTGCACATATTTCATAATCAATTTAAATAAATTGTTCAAATGTTTTTCCATAGGATTCACTCGCCAACATTATGTTGATCCAAAAAAACCTTTTTACACATGATACAGGTGAACAGGTTGAAGCAAGGATAACATAGGATATGCCTTAGAAGAGAACAAAGGAGTTAGATTGTTAGTTAGATTATGTTGTATCACTATTGTAAACTTTCATTTAATTTGTATTAATGAATATGAAACATTTAATAAATGTCATGAGCTTTGATGATAACCCAATCATGCCCCGATCACCTTATCCGCTGTGGGTCGGGGTGTGACAGATTGGTATCAGAGCCATGACTATAGGGATATAGGATAGGTTATTAGACCCTTAGAGCCTATACTATAGTCTGCCTAAATTTTAAATTGATTAGGTGGTTACATACAAACTTGTGATATTTATTTGTTTCATATTTGTTTACATTTCAGTCAAACATACATGCTCATATACATGTTCATTATACATATATACATATTCATTATACATATATCGATGTTCATGTGTTCAATTTATTTTCATACTCTCGCTATCCAAAGATTTTATGCAATTTTCAATTCTCATCAAAGTAAGTTCTGCGACGGGCATGTAGTAACTGGAAGGGTACAAGTACCGGTAGTCGGAACGTCCTGTCTAGGCTGGCATTCGTATAAATCCAATATAACGGACCAGTTTGCCTACCTGGGGACCAACGATGAGAGTATGAAGGACCTATTAGGCCAAAGCATGCCACACCAAACGTCGTTCGAACTAACCCTACTTTGAGGTGTCACCGTGTCTACACCTGGACACATTCCAAACATCACACGTTGTATACATATTTCTCGATTTTCACCGGGTTTTGTGTACGCAACCAGGCAGAAACCGTGCGAACCATATGAAAAACCGGTAATTCATGGGGGCCCACATGATTACATAAGGTAAAGTATGGCGGCACGACGGGCCTAACAGCGAGCAAAGCCCAAGACATCCTATGGATGTAGTATTTTTGTATAATTATTTTATGGATGTTCATTCTTGAATGCGACCCATGATCTCAAAAGCATCCAACTCATACCCTTGTCCTGTATTCAATGTAGATGTCTTCTAACCTCGCCCGTAGGAAGACGAGAGCAAGAAAAGCCCGCGAACGCATGGCTACCTTAATCACTCAACAAATGGCTGCCGTAATACCCAACATTGTAATTCAAGTTCAACAAGCACTTACCCATAATCCTGTCAACCAAGCAAACCAAAACATTTTCAACTCTTCCCCAAACATCACTAAATGCACCTACAAGCATTTCAAATCATGCGACCCTCCGAAATATAAAGGAACTGAAGGTGTCACCGCACTCCTCCATTGGTTTGAAGAAATGGAGAATACTTTTCTAAATTGCGATTGCCCTGATGATCGCAAAGTGCGTTATGCTACCGGTCGACTATATGGGATAGCACTTACTTGGTGGAATACAGAGAAGGCAAAACGAGGTGTTGAAGATGCTATGTCCCTAACTTGGAACGAATTGAAGGAAATCATGACCAGACGATTTTGTCCAAGGAGCGAAATCAAGAAGCTAGAAGATGAATTTTACTCATTGAAGCAAGTGGAAGGAGACCACACCACCTACAACAAAAGGTTCCTCGAATTTCATCAAATGGTTCCCAACATGTTTACTCCCCTCTACCGTTTGATCGAGCACTACATTCGTGGTCTTCCGTCAAAGATTCAAGACCCCGTGATAAGTACCAAGCCTGCAACTTTGGAAGCAGCAATGGAGCTAGCAATAGAGCTCACCGAGAACCGAATCCGAAACAAAGACTTCAAGGAAGAGAATAAGAAGGATAAAGAATCGACTGAAACCTCCGACTCCACTCAAACTGAATCCCCTTCTCAACCAGAATCCCCTTCTCAACCCGAATCCCCTTCTCAACCCAAACCTAAGAGAAGAAGAGTCAGGCGACTTTTCGCTGCTACTCAACGAAATCAACCAGTTTTTCACGCTATACCCATCCGAGCTGTCCCAATCACCCAAGTGGCACCCAACTCAGCTTACCCAAATAAGAAACCATATCTTGGACCTCACCCTCAATGCAACCACTGTTTTTATCACCATCCCCTTACTTTACCTTGCCGGCTATGTACAACTTGTGGACGTTATGGTCATTTGAGCAATGTTTGTCGCACCTTTCAAGATCAAACCTTTTCCCCTACTCAAAACATGGCCCAAGCTTATCACCAACCTCAATACCCCATGTTTCCATATGCTCGAGCTTGCTTCAATTGTGGCGACCCTACCCACCTTAGAAACACATGCCCTCAATTGGTTAACATTATCAACACTCAAGCCCAATCAAACCCAGTTAACCAAGTAAACCAAGAAAACCCAACCACTATGCCACCAGCAAGAGGAAGAGTCTTCAATATCAACGACAACCCTGTCGAAGATAATGACGGCCCAAACGAAGATACTCAGCTAGTCCTTTTCGCCGAAGATCCAGATTCAACTCCTATTGTTTAGTCTTATGTTTTCTTTATCACATGTGTAGACTGTTAGAGAAATTATGGCATATTATATATTATATATTGTTTTTCAGTATATGCTTTTGCTGAGGCCGTAGCTCCCCATCCATCGAGGTTGAGTTTGATCCCCATTTTATTATGTGGTTGATCTTGGCGTGCCCGCACGATCGGCTCCGTTTGTTGAGCCTTGATCGGTTACGTAATATTACATTTCAAGTACATGCAATACGCTCGGCTCCGTTTGATTGAGCCTTGAGTGCACAGTTCAATTTACATTTCAAGTTCATGCAATACGCTCGGCTCCGTTTGATTGAGCCTTGAGTACACAGTTCAATTTACATTTCAAGTTCATGCAATACGCTCGGCTCCGTTTGATTGAGCCTTGAGTGCACAGTTCAATTTACATTTCAAGTTCATGCAATACGTTCGGCTCCGTTTGATTGAGCCTTGAGCGCACATACAATTTCATTATCAGTATCTTGTGGTTGTGGTGTTTGTAGTAGAGTCGCATCGAACTAACCATAACTTTCGGATAAAGTCAACGAAAATTTGACAAGGATATGGTGGATACGCCGATGGTACTTCCTATATATAAGTATTCTTGTCAAATGATCGGAGGCATTATCAGGCGATTATGAGAGGTTCCATGCATAGGCTGTTTGTGTGGTTAAGTTATTCATATTCAGTACATGCAATATGTTCGGCTCCGTTTGATTGAGCCTTGAGCACACAATTTCAATTTCAGTACATTCAATATGTTCGGCTCCGTTTGATTGAGCCTTGAGCACACAATTTCAATTTCAGTACATTCAATATGTTCGGCTCCGTTTGATTGAGCCTTGAGCACACAATTTCATTTTCAGTACATGCAATACGATCGGCTCCGTTCGATTGAGCCTTGATCGCACAGATATGTTTCATTTCAGTAATTTATGTTTGTTGTATTGATTGTAGAGTTATAGGACTAATCATAATTCACTGTTAAAACCAATGAAAATTTGACAAGAATATGGTGGATACGCCGCTGGTACTTCCTATATATAAGTATTCTTGTCAAAGGATCAAAGGCATTAACGGATGGTTATGAGGAGTTCTATGTAGGATTTATTAGTTTCTTGGTAACCAATCATAACTTGTGGATAAAACTAATGAAAATTTGGCAAGAATATGGTGGATACGCCGCTGGTACTTCCTATATATAAGTATTCTTGCCAAAGGATCAGAGGCATTATCAGACGGTTATGAGAAGTTCCATGTAGGATTTATTATTTGCCTTGGTTGGAATTTGTGATACATTTATATCATCATGTTATTTAAAGAGATTGGATTGTGTTCCATTTCTACATAAATTAACCTCTCCATCATAACAAACGAGAGAGGAACTTCCATCATTCAAACATATATGGATTCAAATATTTGCTGTTGTGTTTATTCATGTTCAAATATTTGCTGTTGTGTTTATTCATGTTCAAATATTCGCTGATGTGTCTATTCATGTTCGAATATTGGCTATTGTGTTTATTCATGTTCAAATACTTGCTGTTGTGTTTATTCATGTTCAAATATTTGCTGATGTGTTCATTCATGTTCGAATATTTGCTGTTATGTTTATTCATGTTCAAATATTTGCTGATGTGTTCATTCATGTTTGGATATCAGCTGTTGTGTTTTTATTTATGTAGATTGTAGTGTTAGAAGTTTTGCCTTAGGATATAACCATATTTTTCCCAAACGTATCTAAACTCTTATGCATGATATCATTTTTAGAAAATCATTCCTGTTTATCAATATTCATACAGTAGGCAGCAAAAAGCGATTCCTGAATAGGGTACTTAACCTTTACAAGGAACGTTACCGCCTCGAACAAAAACTTAAACCCTCATTTTTGCTAAGCATACAACTGTCAAACAAAACATCATCATTTTTATAGTCAAAATATATCATTATTTAAATTTCGGGACGAAATTTCTAAAAAGCAGGGGATACTGTAACATCCGTCAAAAACGGATTTACCAAACCCGCTCCGTTTAGTAACCGAACAGTCAGTCAAAATTTTCGTTTCGAATTAAATGTCCAAAACATTTTTAAACGATCCGTAATCAATTATATTACGTGAATATATATTTAGTTTTTGAAAAACCGTCAAAAAACGCAAAATAAAAATGATTTGTTTCAGCCGGGTTTCGAACCCGGGTCTGTACCGAGTCAGGCAATGACTTAACAACTCACACACAAACCACTGCGCCAACTGCTTTGTTTGTTATATATTTCAAACATTTAATTGATATAATAACTTTACAAATTCAAAACCGGCGCCCAATCGTTTCAGTCGTCGGAATCCCGGAATTTCCGCGAATCTTAACTACAATTTACGTTATAACGTAAACCTTTAATCACTTATCGGTTATAACCGATGTTTGAAGTCCGCGACCAAAACCAAAACCGCCGGAAAAATTTAAATATCGAACATAGTCCGAAATCAGACCAAATACATCTCATTTTTCCCCTATAAATTCAACCACAACCGTCTACAAACACTTTCGCACAAAAATCACATCTTTTCACGGCGTATTTTCACTCGCCGGAACTTTCCTGTTTTTCGCCGGAAAACCGTGTTTTAATCCCTGAGCTTTATTGAATCCCCTAAACCTTCACCGAAGTCACCCTTACCTTTTTCCAAGTTTTCTGGAGACTAGCTACTACAAGGAACACGTCGCCGGAGTTGAATTCAGTCGCCGGATTTTCTGCCGGAAAACAGAGAGTTCAATCGGTATATTTCTCCGCTCAGTTTCCTTTCCTTTTCACTTTTATCTTATCTTAATCGACGGTAAAACACTAATAAAACGGATAAAATCTTGAACCAGTCTGTCACCGATTTCTGGTTATTCTTTCGGTGAAGAAGATGAAGACTTGTTATCATATAAGTTTAATTAAAATCATGAAATTAATCGGGTTAGACACACAGTCCAGCGGTGGACTGTGTGCACATATAAAACGCAAAACGTCTCGAGTTCGATTCCCGTCTCACACACGCTGCCTTAATAAAATGCATTTTTTTGTTACTGAACCGGATCGCCTTAGTTATATGTTAAGTATATTGATAACCAGAATAATAACCAAGTTAGACACACAGTCCAGCGGTGGACTGTGTGTTTGTTTATATCACAGGTCACGAGTTCGAGTCCGGTCATCAGCACCGACTCGGACAATTATCTATTTTTTTTAAAGAAGGCAGAAAAAGGAAACAACTAAATTGTCTTTAAGTATAATAAAAATCAAGTTATATAACATGTTGAACACACAGTCCAGCGGTGGACTGTGTGTTATATTAACCCACAGGTCCCGGGTTCGAGACCTGTGGAGCGCACCGCCGAGCCGCTTAAATTGTTTTTAAAATAAAAATGATTTTCTGTTAATGTTAATTAATGTATATATGTAATTAAAATCGGATATATAACGGGTTAGACACGTAGCTCAGTTGGTAGAGCTGCGTGCACGCGTACGAGAGGTCTCGGGTTCGAGCCTCACTCAGCGCACAACAATATGCCTCAAAACCGGTCAACGACCAGTCAAAGTCAACTGGTCAATGTTACTGTAGCAGAAAAAAATAAAATATTTTTATTATTTTTATTTAATTATTTTAAGTAAAAATCAATTATAAATACTTAAAAATAACATTTTTAAGATTTGAAAATAGCCTCAAACTCACAAAAATACACCCAACAATCCTACTAAAATAGTTTAATAAAATCCGTTTACTCACCAAACCATAATGCGATTTATCTAGGTTAAATCTCACTCGTGGTTAAAACCACTTCGCGTGCATTCATCATCATCAACCGAACGCACCCACTGTGAGTGAATCTTACAATTCCCCCTTTTAAATTACACGTTTTGGGGTGTGTCATGTGTTTTGAATTAATTAATTTATTTATTTAAACTTGTGCCATACCACATCATGACTTAATCTTAGATTGATTTATTGTTGTGATTTATTTATATTCCGTTTGTCAAATTACATGAAACTCATACATTAAGCCCATCAGTTCCTCGTGGGAAACGAGTAGAACATCGCGTGCTTCAATTCAAAATTTATTATTGTTCATGTGTGTTTTCATTGAGTTTATATTGTTTGTAGTTGTGTTATTCATATTATCATGTTTATGCAATTCATTCATCAGGCCCCTCAGTTCCTCGTGAGAGACGAGTTGAGCATCGCGTGCCTTTAATTGTTCCATTATTGTTCATGAGTGTTTTCATTTAACATCTTATGATTATTGATCAAGTTACATCTAATTTTACTCATGTTTGGTTGTGCACATATTTCATAATCAATTTAAATAAATTGTTCAAATGTTTTTCCATAGGATTCACTCGCCAACATTATGTTGATCCAAAAAAACCTTTTTACACATGATACAGGTGAACAGGTTGAAGCAAGGATAACATAGGATATGCCTTAGAAGAGAACAAAGGAGTTAGATTGTTAGTTAGATTATGTTGTATCACTATTGTAAACTTTCATTTAATTTGTATTAATGAATATGAAACATTTAATAAATGTCATGAGCTTTGATGATAACCCAATCATGCCCCGATCACCTTATCCGCTGTGGGTCGGGGTGTGACAGATTGGTATCAGAGCCATGACTATAGGGATATAGGATAGGTTATTAGACCCTTAGAGCCTATACTATAGTCTGCCTAAATTTTAAATTGATTAGGTGGTTACATACAAACTTGTGATATTTATTTGTTTCATATTTGTTTACATTTCAGTCAAACATACATGCTCATATACATGTTCATTATACATATATACATATTCATTATACATATATCGATGTTCATGTGTTCAATTTATTTTCATACTCTCGCTATCCAAAGATTTTATGCAATTTTCAATTCTCATCAAAGTAAGTTCTGCGACGGGCATGTAGTAACTGGAAGGGTACAAGTACCGGTAGTCGGAACGTCCTGTCTAGGCTGGCATTCGTATAAATCCAATATAACGGACCAGTTTGCCTACCTGGGGACCAACGATGAGAGTATGAAGGACCTATTAGGCCAAAGCATGCCACACCAAACGTCGTTCGAACTAACCCTACTTTGAGGTGTCACCGTGTCTACACCTGGACACATTCCAAACATCACACGTTGTATACATATTTCTCGATTTTCACCGGGTTTTGTGTACGCAACCAGGCAGAAACCGTGCGAACCATATGAAAAACCGGTAATTCATGGGGGCCCACATGATTACATAAGGTAAAGTATGGCGGCACGACGGGCCTAACAGCGAGCAAAGCCCAAGACATCCTATGGATGTAGTATTTTTGTATAATTATTTTATGGATGTTCATTCTTGAATGCGACCCATGATCTCAAAAGCATCCAACTCATACCCTTGTCCTGTATTCAATGTAGATGTCTTCTAACCTCGCCCGTAGGAAGACGAGAGCAAGAAAAGCCCGCGAACGCATGGCTACCTTAATCACTCAACAAATGGCTGCCGTAATACCCAACATTGTAATTCAAGTTCAACAAGCACTTACCCATAATCCTGTCAACCAAGCAAACCAAAACATTTTCAACTCTTCCCCAAACATCACTAAATGCACCTACAAGCATTTCAAATCATGCGACCCTCCGAAATATAAAGGAACTGAAGGTGTCACCGCACTCCTCCATTGGTTTGAAGAAATGGAGAATACTTTTCTAAATTGCGATTGCCCTGATGATCGCAAAGTGCGTTATGCTACCGGTCGACTATATGGGATAGCACTTACTTGGTGGAATACAGAGAAGGCAAAACGAGGTGTTGAAGATGCTATGTCCCTAACTTGGAACGAATTGAAGGAAATCATGACCAGACGATTTTGTCCAAGGAGCGAAATCAAGAAGCTAGAAGATGAATTTTACTCATTGAAGCAAGTGGAAGGAGACCACACCACCTACAACAAAAGGTTCCTCGAATTTCATCAAATGGTTCCCAACATGTTTACTCCCCTCTACCGTTTGATCGAGCACTACATTCGTGGTCTTCCGTCAAAGATTCAAGACCCCGTGATAAGTACCAAGCCTGCAACTTTGGAAGCAGCAATGGAGCTAGCAATAGAGCTCACCGAGAACCGAATCCGAAACAAAGACTTCAAGGAAGAGAATAAGAAGGATAAAGAATCGACTGAAACCTCCGACTCCACTCAAACTGAATCCCCTTCTCAACCAGAATCCCCTTCTCAACCCGAATCCCCTTCTCAACCCAAACCTAAGAGAAGAAGAGTCAGGCGACTTTTCGCTGCTACTCAACGAAATCAACCAGTTTTTCACGCTATACCCATCCGAGCTGTCCCAATCACCCAAGTGGCACCCAACTCAGCTTACCCAAATAAGAAACCATATCTTGGACCTCACCCTCAATGCAACCACTGTTTTTATCACCATCCCCTTACTTTACCTTGCCGGCTATGTACAACTTGTGGACGTTATGGTCATTTGAGCAATGTTTGTCGCACCTTTCAAGATCAAACCTTTTCCCCTACTCAAAACATGGCCCAAGCTTATCACCAACCTCAATACCCCATGTTTCCATATGCTCGAGCTTGCTTCAATTGTGGCGACCCTACCCACCTTAGAAACACATGCCCTCAATTGGTTAACATTATCAACACTCAAGCCCAATCAAACCCAGTTAACCAAGTAAACCAAGAAAACCCAACCACTATGCCACCAGCAAGAGGAAGAGTCTTCAATATCAACGACAACCCTGTCGAAGATAATGACGGCCCAAACGAAGATACTCAGCTAGTCCTTTTCGCCGAAGATCCAGATTCAACTCCTATTGTTTAGTCTTATGTTTTCTTTATCACATGTGTAGACTGTTAGAGAAATTATGGCATATTATATATTATATATTGTTTTTCAGTATATGCTTTTGCTGAGGCCGTAGCTCCCCATCCATCGAGGTTGAGTTTGATCCCCATTTTATTATGTGGTTGATCTTGGCGTGCCCGCACGATCGGCTCCGTTTGTTGAGCCTTGATCGGTTACGTAATATTACATTTCAAGTACATGCAATACGCTCGGCTCCGTTTGATTGAGCCTTGAGTGCACAGTTCAATTTACATTTCAAGTTCATGCAATACGCTCGGCTCCGTTTGATTGAGCCTTGAGTACACAGTTCAATTTACATTTCAAGTTCATGCAATACGCTCGGCTCCGTTTGATTGAGCCTTGAGTGCACAGTTCAATTTACATTTCAAGTTCATGCAATACGTTCGGCTCCGTTTGATTGAGCCTTGAGCGCACATACAATTTCATTATCAGTATCTTGTGGTTGTGGTGTTTGTTAGTAGAGTCGCATCGAACTAACCATAACTTTCGGATAAAGTCAACGAAAATTTGACAAGGATATGGTGGATACGCCGATGGTACTTCCTATATATAAGTATTCTTGTCAAATGATCGGAGGCATTATCAGGCGATTATGAGAGGTTCCATGCATAGGCTGTTTGTGTGGTTAAGTTATTCATATTCAGTACATGCAATATGTTCGGCTCCGTTTGATTGAGCCTTGAGCACACAATTTCAATTTCAGTACATTCAATATGTTCGGCTCCGTTTGATTGAGCCTTGAGCACACAATTTCAATTTCAGTACATTCAATATGTTCGGCTCCGTTTGATTGAGCCTTGAGCACACAATTTCATTTTCAGTACATGCAATACGATCGGCTCCGTTCGATTGAGCCTTGATCGCACAGATATGTTTCATTTCAGTAATTTATGTTTGTTGTATTGATTGTAGAGTTATAGGACTAATCATAATTCACTGTTAAAACCAATGAAAATTTGACAAGAATATGGTGGATACGCCGCTGGTACTTCCTATATATAAGTATTCTTGTCAAAGGATCAAAGGCATTAACGGATGGTTATGAGGAGTTCTATGTAGGATTTATTAGTTTCTTGGTAACCAATCATAACTTGTGGATAAAACTAATGAAAATTTGGCAAGAATATGGTGGATACGCCGCTGGTACTTCCTATATATAAGTATTCTTGCCAAAGGATCAGAGGCATTATCAGACGGTTATGAGAAGTTCCATGTAGGATTTATTATTTGCCTTGGTTGGAATTTGTGATACATTTATATCATCATGTTATTTAAAGAGATTGGATTGTGTTCCATTTCTACATAAATTAACCTCTCCATCATAACAAACGAGAGAGGAACTTCCATCATTCAAACATATATGGATTCAAATATTTGCTGTTGTGTTTATTCATGTTCAAATATTTGCTGTTGTGTTTATTCATGTTCAAATATTCGCTGATGTGTCTATTCATGTTCGAATATTGGCTATTGTGTTTATTCATGTTCAAATACTTGCTGTTGTGTTTATTCATGTTCAAATATTTGCTGATGTGTTCATTCATGTTCGAATATTTGCTGTTATGTTTATTCATGTTCAAATATTTGCTGATGTGTTCATTCATGTTTGGATATCAGCTGTTGTGTTTTTATTTATGTAGATTGTAGTGTTAGAAGTTTTGCCTTAGGATATAACCATATTTTTCCCAAACGTATCTAAACTCTTATGCATGATATCATTTTTAGAAAATCATTCCTGTTTATCAATATTCATACAGTAGGCAGCAAAAAGCGATTCCTGAATAGGGTACTTAACCTTTACAAGGAACGTTACCGCCTCGAACAAAAACTTAAACCCTCATTTTTGCTAAGCATACAACTGTCAAACAAAACATCATCATTTTTATAGTCAAAATATATCATTATTTAAATTTCGGGACGAAATTTCTAAAAAGCAGGGGATACTGTAACATCCGTCAAAAACGGATTTACCAAACCCGCTCCGTTTAGTAACCGAACAGTCAGTCAAAATTTTCGTTTCGAATTAAATGTCCAAAACATTTTTAAACGATCCGTAATCAATTATATTACGTGAATATATATTTAGTTTTTGAAAAACCGTCAAAAAACGCAAAATAAAAATGATTTGTTTCAGCCGGGTTTCGAACCCGGGTCTGTACCGAGTCAGGCAATGACTTAACAACTCACACACAAACCACTGCGCCAACTGCTTTGTTTGTTATATATTTCAAACATTTAATTGATATAATAACTTTACAAATTCAAAACCGGCGCCCAATCGTTTCAGTCGTCGGAATCCCGGAATTTCCGCGAATCTTAACTACAATTTACGTTATAACGTAAACCTTTAATCACTTATCGGTTATAACCGATGTTTGAAGTCCGCGACCAAAACCAAAACCGCCGGAAAAATTTAAATATCGAACATAGTCCGAAATCAGACCAAATACATCTCATTTTTCCCCTATAAATTCAACCACAACCGTCTACAAACACTTTCGCACAAAAATCACATCTTTTCACGGCGTATTTTCACTCGCCGGAACTTTCCTGTTTTTCGCCGGAAAACCGTGTTTTAATCCCTGAGCTTTATTGAATCCCCTAAACCTTCACCGAAGTCACCCTTACCTTTTTCCAAGTTTTCTGGAGACTAGCTACTACAAGGAACACGTCGCCGGAGTTGAATTCAGTCGCCGGATTTTCTGCCGGAAAACAGAGAGTTCAATCGGTATATTTCTCCGCTCAGTTTCCTTTCCTTTTCACTTTTATCTTATCTTAATCGACGGTAAAACACTAATAAAACGGATAAAATCTTGAACCAGTCTGTCACCGATTTCTGGTTATTCTTTCGGTGAAGAAGATGAAGACTTGTTATCATATAAGTTTAATTAAAATCATGAAATTAATCGGGTTAGACACACAGTCCAGCGGTGGACTGTGTGCACATATAAAACGCAAAACGTCTCGAGTTCGATTCCCGTCTCACACACGCTGCCTTAATAAAATGCATTTTTTGTTACTGAACCGGATCGCCTTAGTTATATGTTAAGTATATTGATAACCAGAATAATAACCAAGTTAGACACACAGTCCAGCGGTGGACTGTGTGTTTGTTTATATCACAGGTCACGAGTTCGAGTCCGGTCATCAGCACCGACTCGGACAATTATCTATTTTTTTTAAAGAAGGCAGAAAAAGGAAACAACTAAATTGTCTTTAAGTATAATAAAAATCAAGTTATATAACATGTTGAACACACAGTCCAGCGGTGGACTGTGTGTTATATTAACCCACAGGTCCCGGGTTCGAGACCTGTGGAGCGCACCGCCGAGCCGCTTAAATTGTTTTTAAAATAAAAATGATTTTCTGTTAATGTTAATTAATGTATATATGTAATTAAAATCGGATATATAACGGGTTAGACACGTAGCTCAGTTGGTAGAGCTGCGTGCACGCGTACGAGAGGTCTCGGGTTCGAGCCTCACTCAGCGCACAACAATATGCCTCAAAACCGGTCAACGACCAGTCAAAGTCAACTGGTCAATGTTACTGTAGCAGAAAAAAATAAAATATTTTTATTATTTTTATTTAATTATTTTAAGTAAAAATCAATTATAAATACTTAAAAATAACATTTTTAAGATTTGAAAATAGCCTCAAACTCACAAAAATACACCCAACAATCCTACTAAAATAGTTTAATAAAATCCGTTTACTCACCAAACCATAATGCGATTTATCTAGGTTAAATCTCACTCGTGGTTAAAACCACTTCGCGTGCATTCATCATCATCAACCGAACGCACCCACTGTGAGTGAATCTTACAATTCCCCCTTTTAAATTACACGTTTTGGGGTGTGTCATGTGTTTTGAATTAATTAATTTATTTATTTAAACTTGTGCCATACCACATCATGACTTAATCTTAGATTGATTTATTGTTGTGATTTATTTATATTCCGTTTGTCAAATTACATGAAACTCATACATTAAGCCCATCAGTTCCTCGTGGGAAACGAGTAGAACATCGCGTGCTTCAATTCAAAATTTATTATTGTTCATGTGTGTTTTCATTGAGTTTATATTGTTTGTAGTTGTGTTATTCATATTATCATGTTTATGCAATTCATTCATCAGGCCCCTCAGTTCCTCGTGAGAGACGAGTTGAGCATCGCGTGCCTTTAATTGTTCCATTATTGTTCATGAGTGTTTTCATTTAACATCTTATGATTATTGATCAAGTTACATCTAATTTTACTCATGTTTGGTTGTGCACATATTTCATAATCAATTTAAATAAATTGTTCAAATGTTTTTCCATAGGATTCACTCGCCAACATTATGTTGATCCAAAAAAACCTTTTTACACATGATACAGGTGAACAGGTTGAAGCAAGGATAACATAGGATATGCCTTAGAAGAGAACAAAGGAGTTAGATTGTTAGTTAGATTATGTTGTATCACTATTGTAAACTTTCATTTAATTTGTATTAATGAATATGAAACATTTAATAAATGTCATGAGCTTTGATGATAACCCAATCATGCCCCGATCACCTTATCCGCTGCGGGTCGGGGTGTGACACAAGGCCCACCAACATTTCTCCCAAACGTACCTTCTCTCGGCTATAAATAAGTATCAGATCTCCAGGTAATGACACGCTTACCAAGGCATCTACTTGCTACACCACATAACACACACATAAGCTCTCGCTTACATCTGCGACCACTTATTTTCCTTACTCAAGAGACTTATTCTCACGCCGGAGTGTGGTCACTGAGAAAACAACCCTTTCCCCGTGGCGAGACTAACGGCGTTGCTAGTTTTGTAGATCATCCGGAGTGAGCTTGCAAACCAAAAGGCGAAGTGAGATGTTAACCATTTATGCAGAAACACCCTGGTTGTGACTGATATATCCCCGGATTTCCCTAGGTTCAACTGGTGCTTCTTCAAACTTATATAATATTTTAATATTATGTGTTGATATTCGGTTTATTGTTATTATTTGTGTTACATTGTTAATATAATCGCAATTAGTTATGGAGGAGATTGGAGATCCGATACACGGGGACCCACATCCGCATGGTCCGCGACGGGCAGCGCCGGCGGATCTGCTACAAAGCCACCCCTATCTTGAGTTCTCGCCGACACCACCACCTTTTTGCGGACGAGCTACGTCGAATGCACGTCTTAAACACCAGTTCCGCGGTCGAGCATGCCGGAGCGATCAGGCGATTGGTGAGACGCCGGACTGCGTTTTTTCATTCAGTTGATTGCCCGTGGCACGTCTAATTGACTGGCTCGGCACCCGAGTATAGGGAGTGCTCATCGAGTTCCTGTCGACCTTCCCTTCCACCCTCAGGTCGTACCAGCTGCTCAGCACAGGGTCCTCCCTCACCTGAGGTTTATTTGGTGCAGTTTGGTGTTGTGGTTTCGATATGTTGCTGAAGTTTGCGTTCATTGGGGATTATGCATGGTTAGATTGTTACGGATGTTTATATGGAGGGCTAGTGGTGGTGGTATTAACCCACTCTTTGGAATTTTGGGAGTGGTCCAGGCCATGTACATATGGAAGCATATCAGGACAGAATGGAGGATTTCACACTTTTACCGACCAGTTGTACAAACTTTTATTATTAATTATTCTATAATTGTTGATCATGAATTAATTTTCGTTTCGCTACATTAAGCCTTTTCAACTACATCGTACCATCTACCCCATAAACCCTTGCCTAAACAGCCGAGGGTTACAAGCAGTTTATTTTTCTATATTGCTTATTTACACAGGAGTTACGCCCACCTTGGCACGTCTCGCCAGTACTCGCCTACCGCCCACACCTGGCATGGAGCGCAGCTTTTTGTACGGGGGGGTACGTCACCGTGATTGCCGGTCGGTGGGTCTTCAGCCGGAGACGGACCACACTTGCAGCGGCCATACCGTCCACGCGGATGGGTTTTCAGACCTTGCGGGGGATGAAGCTGGTGAAGAGGTTCGGCGTGCTAGGCAACGGTTTATAAACCCGAGAGTGAGCCATGGATTACAGACCCGTGCCAGATCAGTTCGATCCAGTTATCCGCTGGCAGATAAGGCAGCGGTAGTTCAGACCCTCCAGTGATTTAGACGGACAGGCACGCCACCGCCACACCACCTACGGGCGCCCTAGTTTCCCCAGCATGTTATCAGTCATGCCCCGGAGTGCAGCATACACCGCTTATGAGCCGACGTCGACAGGCTTCTGGATCTCATGGGTTGGGTGGCTCGGGAGGCACAAAAACCATACCGCTCCCACCTCCTCGAGCACCACATCAGTAGCAGCAGCCGCAGCAGCCAGATCCCTACTCTGACTTTGACTCGTATACATAGACGTTTTGTATTTAATATTCAGCTGTACAGATATATATTGTTATGGATGTACAAAGTTATGTTATATATGTTATATCTGTTATATTTAACTTTAAATTTTCAGTTATTCGATTACTTGATGATTGTTTGTGTTAAATCGACCTTGAAATGTAATACGGAAACACACATATACTTCTTGCATTCTTCTTCAAATGTTGAAAACCGTATTAAATTTAAATCTTTTTTTAAAATACAATGTAAAAACAATTAAATATTTAAAAGATCGAAAACGCTAACTTATTTTTATACAATAAACAAAACTTTTTAAAAATCTCAAATTACACCACCAAAAAAACATCAACCTCCAACAACATCCAATTTACCCCACCAAAACACCCCCTTTTTAACCTTCAACAACAACCAATCTACCCCACCAAAACATCCATTTTCCAACTTAAAAAACCATGGTCCTAGATGGGTCGTCTAAGTCTAGACGGCCTGTCTACACAAAAACCATACCGCTCCCACCTCCTCGAGCACCACATCAGTAGCAGCAGCCGCAGCAGCCAGATCCCTACTCTGACTTTGACTCGTATACATAGACGTTTTGTATTTAATATTCAGCTGTACAGATATATATTGTTATGGATGTACAAAGTTATGTTATATATGTTATATCTGTTATATTTAACTTTAAATTTTCAGTTATTCGATTACTTGATGATTGTTTGTGTTAAATCGACCTTGAAATGTAATACGGAAACACACATATACTTCTTGCATTCTTCTTCAAATGTTGAAAACCGTATTAAATTTAAATCTTTTTTTAAAATACAATGTAAAAACAATTAAATATTTAAAAGATCGAAAACGCTAACTTATTTTTATACAATAAACAAAACTTTTTAAAAATCTCAAATTACACCACCAAAAAAACATCAACCTCCAACAACATCCAATTTACCCCACCAAAACACCCTTTTCAACCTTCAACAACAACCAATCTACCCCACCAAAACATCCATTTTCCAACTTAAAAAACCATGGTCCTAGATGGGTCGTCTAAGTCTAGACGGCCTGTCTACACAAAAACCATACCGCTCCCACCTCCTCGAGCACCACATCAGTAGCAGCAGCCGCAGCAGCCAGATCCCTACTCTGACTTTGACTCGTATACATAGACGTTTTGTATTTAATATTCAGCTGTACAGATATATATTGTTATGGATGTACAAAGTTATGTTATATATGTTATATCTGTTATATTTAACTTTAAATTTTCAGTTATTCGATTACTTGATGATTGTTTGTGTTAAATCGACCTTGAAATGTAATACGGAAACACACATATACTTCTTGCATTCTTCTTAAAATGTTGAAAACCGTATTAAATTTAAATCTTTTTTTAAAATACACTGTAAAAACAATTAAATATTTAAAAGATCGAAAACGCTAACTTATTTTTATACAATAAACAAAACTTTTTAAAAATCTCAAATTACACCACCAAAAAAACATCAACCTCCAACAACATCCAATTTAGCCCACCAAAACACCCCTTTTCAACCTTCAACAACAATCAATCTACCCCACCAAAACATCCATTTTCCAACTTAAAAAACCATGGTCCTAGATGGGTCGTCTAAGTCTAGACGGCCTGTCTACACAAATAAATTTCTACGCCCTTCCATGCACCTACTTGCCCCTAAAAATCAGTGTCTAGACAGGTCGTCTAGGCCTAGACGACCTGTCTAGAGCTTAAGAATGTCCAAATAGACAACATGGATGTCCGCATAGATTGAGCTTTTAGATAATTTGGACGCAACGTGATAAAAGGGTTAAATTTTTTTCCTTGGGGAAAGTAGCTGAAAGGATAAACATGGGCCTCTTCACTCTTGAGTTGGATGTTTTGATGTTCCATCTTGCATAATTGACACCCCACTTATCACTTCCAACTTTAACATCTTTTCACTTCATTATATTATTCTAAAAATACTTATTTCATTTCATTCTATAATTCTAAAATTACTTAAAGAGTACATATGTTCCATTTATTTTATTGATAACTTAAATACGAATTCACTTCAATTTATTTTTACTAGTCTTAAGCTATCGAGATAACATCTGAGGTTTCTGTGTTTAATATTTTGTAAAACATGTGCTTTCTAATCAAGAATGAGTGTCGTCTCTTGTTTTGTGGAATGAAATCAAATTGAGTTCAACATATTGGTCGTGTTATCTCACTAAGAAAAGGTGAAAACTTATTCTAAAACCTAAAGTAAAATGGTAAGCCTTACTATTAGAAAACATGGTTGGTCATGTTGATTTTATCTTGATAGTATGTTAGTCTACTTAAAAAACTGATAAGCTCCAACAGAAATGATATATAAAAAAGTGTTAGAACCTTCGTATACAAAAATAAAAAAGATGATTCATTTCTTTTGCCTGAAATAACCAATCTTGATTATGAAAGCTTCACTGACATGATGTTTAGCAAAAGTTGAATCGATGGCTCCGATAGTTTAGCTAGTCGCCGGTTAATCCAATCAAACTTTAAAACATGGGTTATGAACTTATGATTGTTCACTAAAGAGTAATAAAGATGTTTTCTTTGGCTATTGCATGCGTGCTTGTTCGATAATTGTTGTATAGCTTATCTATCGTGTTCATTGTATGAATTGTAGCAAAGTTAAAAGATTGGCAAGTAAACGGATAATCTATAAAATTACTCCCAAATATACTTAATATTCATAAAATTTTTATTCATTTTACCGAAAAATAGATAAAAAGGTCGTTGTAACAATAACACGTGTTTTGGAGGCTGTAAGAAGGTTTCAAACCTAGAACAAAAGGGAAATCATGAGCTTATTGTAAGATTAAATATATTATGATTATAATATTTAATATGTAGTCATTATAATCATTTATATTATATAAAATTAAAATATATTAAACCTATTATATATTAGTTGGTAATTGTTGATGGACTATATTACTCTTATTAACTAATTAGGTTTTCTTCTGGTGTATATATAAGGAGATAACTAGAGAGGTAAAGGGTCAGACACTTATTATAATCATAACATCATCATCAAAATCATCCCATCTCTCTCTCCATAACCAACCGAATTCCAACCCTAGAATTCAATCTCACCATCATAACTTTACACCTCAATGAGGAACCAGATCATCTAACAAAGATGTCAAACTCCATGGCTGCATCTCTGACTGGATTCTCTGCTGGCCTGTCTGCTGTCACAGGTTTTCTCTTATGTTTTCCGTTACGTTTAAACAGAACTGATCAACACTTATCGCTAAGCTTTGACATGAGAGTAAGTATATTCGTTTTCTTATGGATATTAAAGCGATAAAGTTAATATGGTAAATAGGTATTACTTGAGGCATGGTGGATATATGCTAGAGATTGGGTAATTAACAGGTCCAACTCTACATGCACATACAAATTTTATAATTACTATTAACGTATTACTTAGATATTATATTAAAAAGTAAATAAAATATAAATTAACACAGTCCATTCAATGCATTTGGCAATTAGTAAAAAAAACAGCTATAGGTTTCAATCCAAACCCGTTATTAGGTTACCCAACCCATGCTTGTTTTATTTACCTCTAAATCAATTACAATAATGCATATCCTTAATATTTTAATACTAAAGTTAGCCCACATCATATTTTATTGTCTTCCTGTGCGACCAAAAATAAGATTTTTTGTCTTATAAATAGTCACAAGCATTAGCAGTGTTGATCACAAACAACAAGCTTCTCTCTTCTTTCTTATCCTTGCTATCATCAATATCATGGATCCCTACAAGGTAAAACTCTATAATGGTGATCAAATTTAGTTTGTTTATGGTGAATTTCATTACGAAGATCCATAAACGATCTTCATGCTCACACTACATGTGACACGTGTCAAAATTTATTTTTATCGTGTTAGATTTTGTTATTTTATTGTGTGTGTATTGTGTTAGTTTCTGTGAGGTACATTGCAGTTACGGGTGTAAACAAGTCCAGTGGCTCGAGAGCTACTTGTTATTGGCTCGGCTAAAAGTTCGAACGAGCCGAGCCTTAACGAGCTCGACCTTGAGCGATCACGAAACGTCTTTTGCTTTGGATTATATTTTAGGGCAAAAGATCAAATACAAATAGCCTTATCGTAAAAAAACGTACAAAGGGCATGAAAAGGTAACAAAAACGCGGTGACATTTTTGTAATTATTTACTCGTAGAGTAATTATAAAAATTACCCTACAAATGATCTTGTAGGATAACTTAGTAAAATAATCTTGTAGGGTAATTTTATCTTATAGGGTAATTTTGATCTTGTAGGGTAATTTTGTAGAGCATTATAATTAGTCTACAAATGATCTTGTAGGATGATTTTGATCTTATAGGGTAATTTTAATCTTGTAGGGTAATTTTGTAGACTATCATAATTACTCTACAAATGTTCTTGTAGGAAAATTTTGATCTTGTAGGGTAATTTTCTAGACTATTCTAATTACTCTACAAATATCTTATAGGGTAGTTTTGATCTGCAGGATAATTACGAGTAGCATAATTACGAAAATACAACTGCGTTTTTTTACCTTTTCCTACCCTTCGTATGTTATGTATAATAAGGCTATTTGTACAGAATCTTCACTCTATATTTTCTATATTTTAGTGGATGACTAAGATTCAAGACAATTTTATATGATCTACTTCATTAGTCACGGTAATCCCCACTTTCTCATCTGCTTAATATTTTTCTCGTTTAAACAGACATGTATATAGATACACAAATAAGTAGATATATATAAATTTTGTTGAATATGATATTTTCTACTTACTATAAACTTAATTACACATTATTAAGTAGGTTTGATTAAGTACAGGTCGTTATTGGGATGTTAAGTATTCATTATATGAACTAATTGCTTGTCTATTGAATAAAATGATTAAAGCAGTTTTTCCACAAAAAGTATCAATAATCAGTACTAGAAACAAGTTTTTTTTTATATTATACTTCATATAATTTTTTTAGATAGTAATAAATTACATGAAATTACTTCATTTATCTATTTTATATATGTGTATCAATGAAATGCCTTGGTTACCTGCCCAACGCAAAAAAAAAAAAAAATTACTGACATCATTGGTTAGCAGGGTATTGATGGGTTTACGGGTAAAATTTTGGTTTCGGTTGTTTCCGAGGAGCTGAATAGTTTCGTCCGGTGTGCAGGATGCAAAACTCATCCTCCCTCCGCCAGATGTAATCGCCGATGGCGCTATTGTCTTTGTTGTTGCGATGATAATATTTAGACGCTCGTCAATTATGTTTGTTGATTAATTTGAGTTGTTTGATATGGTACAGCAACGCCCTTCAAGTGCTTACAATACCCCTTTCTGGACTACAAATGCTGGTGCACCGGTTTACAACAATACTGCATCATTGACTGTTGGCAATAGAGGTACTTATGCTTCATTCCTTATGATTGCCAATCCAGTGTTGCTAATGTTGTAACTGACAGGTCCAATTCTGTTGGAGGACTATCATTTGATTGAGAAACTAGCCAACTTCACTCGTGAAAGGATCCCAGAACGTATTGTGCATGCAAGAGGTGCGAGTGCGAAGGGGTTCTTCGAGGTCACTCATGACATTACCCATCTCACCTGTGCAGATTTCCTCCGAGCTCCTGGAGTTCAGACTCCGGTTATCGTTCGATTCTCAACGGTTATCCATGAACGAGGAAGCCCTGAAACAATCAGAGACCCCAGAGGTTTTGCAACTAAGTTTTACACTAGAGAGGTATATTATTTGTTCAGACATACAAACAAACAAACAAACAAACAAACGTAGCTAGTAAAATCCCGCTGTTAACAAAGCAAAGGGTGGATGAGGTTTTATTACGTGTGAATTATAATACTATGTAAGAAACTCATGTGGTTGAATACATGAAATATTAAATATTTATAAATAAAGACTTAGGAATTATAAAACGGCATTTTGAGTTAGAATATGATTAAAATTATTTATAAATTAAAAAGTAATAATTTAAAATATTATATTTAGTATATTTAATATATTATGTTTTATTATCATAAATAGGAATGGCTGACATAAAGGAAATTAGCATTCTTGTGCATAATTATAATACTTGACACATCCGATTAGTTATTATGTATAGATAGTAATCCAGACAACATAGAAAGTGGCTAAAAGAATCAAAGCCACTATATCCAAAAGTACTAATACTGATGGTAGTAAACTATTGCTGCCATAAAGTAGTACTATCTTTGATTGTTTAGCTTTCTTGAAGAAGTTGGTGTTTAGATTTGGTGATTCATATGTGTTCAACTTGCAGGGTAACTTTGATATTGTGGGGAACAACTTCCCGGTGTTCTTTACTCGCGACGCGATGGCATTCCCGGATGTGATTCATGCTTTCAAACCAAACCCAAAGTCACACATCCAAGAAGACTGGAGGATCCTCGACTTCTTGTCACACCATCCTGAGAGCTTGAACACTATGACATTCTGGCTTGATGATGTCGGTATCCCAACTGATTACCGGCACATGGAAGGGTCAAGTGTCAACACTCTCACTTTAGTTAACAAAGAAGGTAAAATGCACTATGTGAAGTTCACATGGAAGCCCACATGTGGAGTCAAGTGTTTGATGGATGATGAAGCTATCAAAATCGGTGGAGCTAATCACAGTCATGCCACTCAAGATCTTTACGACTCGATTCAAGCGGGTAACTTACCTGTATGGAAGCTGTTTCTCCAAGTTATTGACCCGGATCATGAAGACAGGCTTGACTTTGACCCGCTCGATGGCACCATGACCTGGCCTGAGGATGTTATACCCCTGCAGCCTGTCGGGCGTATGGTGTTGAATAAGAATATTGATAACTTCTTTGCTGAGAATGAACAACTGGCATTCAACCCGGGTCTTGTTGTCCCTGGAATTTATTATTCTGATGACAAGATGCTTCAAGGTCGGATCTTCGCGTATTCTGATACGCAGAGGCACCGTCTTGGACCGAACTATCTCCAGCTTCCGGTCAATGCGCCTATATGTGCTCATCATAATAATCACTATGATGGACATATGAATTTCATGCATAGAGATGAGGAGGTACACCTTTTTTATATATCAGAATTTTTGGTTCTTTTATTTACCAGAATTAGTATTTCTTTTAGGTTGATTACTTCCCTTCGAGGTATGATCGTGTTCAACATGCTCAGCAGTACCCGATCAATCCGGCAAGGGTTACTGGAAACCGTGAGAGGGTGAGTTTCTTGTCTCATTGGTATTCATTTTTTTAGTTTCATATATAGTTGAATATGTTTGCAAAATCTACATTATTATAAAAATAATCTTAATTTTCTCTATTAAAGTAATTTGGAGGCTGTTATGCATTTGAATACAACTCGATGATTTCTAAATATTTCGACGCGTTAAATGTTAATCCTTTTTCAGTATGTATTAACATCAAAGTAATTAAATGAGCATGTTGTTTTGTGAATGCAGACTGTGATCCCAAAATATAACGATTTTAAGCAGCCAGGGGAGAGATACAGATCATGGGATCCTGCGAGGTACATGTTGTGTCTCGTTTGTTTACAATGGTTTCATGATTCCAGTGATTATCTAAACTGTTCATTTTATCATGTAGGCAAGAAAGATTCATTGTCCGAATGTGTAAGATGTTGTCTGACCCACGGGTTACCCATGAACTTCGCAGCATTTGGATCTCATACTGGACCCAGGTTTGTACTTGTTTCTTTCGATATAATTGGAATTTCAGTTTATCTTGTTCTTATATAATTTCAATAAATTTGATTAACAAAAACGAAACCTATAATTATAAGAAAGTTGCTTACAGATATGTATTCTGAATGAGTGAACAAGGATCAGGGCATAGTTTCATTCTTTTTTTTTACAATAACAATTTTAATTAATAACAAGACTTTAAACTATAAAAACGAGTTTCTCCTTATGTTGGTACATTTCGGGTGTTGTTGCAGGCTGACCAGTCTCTGGGGCAGAAGATAGCATCACGTCTCAATGTACGCCCCAACTACTGAACTAGTATCTTAATGAGGGGCCTGATCATAGTGAGTATAGTGAACATGCTGGTATAGATACGGTCCGTCTCTAAGTTGGTTATGTCACACAAATGGTGTCTATGTTTCCCTTCTACCTTTCCTTCTGTTGTATTTTCACGCGCTTAAGGAACCTGAAACTTAGTCGATGTGCGGAGTGAGTTTATGGGTTTCAGGTTCGGGTCTGTAAAGAGAAAGTCTAAGCTTTGTGGCACACATGTTATGTTTCTTTTTAAAATAAAATGTAATGTTGTTTTGGCCATCTATTTGATTCTTATGTGTGAGTTTGCCGTTCTAAAATATATATATTAATAAAAAGCAAAATTTGATGCTTATGTTCATGTATTTCTAGCTTGTGATTAGGGTGTGGTTTTGAGTTTTTGATTGAGCCCACTTGTGTGAGAAAATAGATCGGCTCGGGCTTGGCTTGTGGCTCAGGCTTATATATGTGGTGGTGGGCCGGTGGGTGGGTGGTGGTGATGTTGTATTCTTTCTTTTGGTGGTCTATTAATCTGTTATTGGCTTATTGCAAACCCAAAAGGAACATGATCTCATGAGCCTAATGTGAGATATGATCCACTAGATAACATATGTATTTCCTGTGACCCGAGATTCGCTTGCGCTCTGCATTTGTGCCTGCCGTCCACACAAATGTGGCCCATTGAGCTTGACCCAAGGTAACCAACATTCGTTCCATGGTCCACTTGGCATGACACCAAGGGTCGGAGCTCCATATTCGGTTGTAGATTGCATCAAACTTAACCCGGCAAGCTGATAAAAAGCGCGACTAGCACCCTTTGACTCAAAAGTTATCATACGGTATAACGGTATAAAATAGCTCTTGAGAAACTATAATTTTAGTTAGCTCTTGAGAAATTATAATTTCAGTTTATAATTGTGAGTAGTGGTGCACAAAAAACACAAACCCGGACTCGAAAAATACCCGGAACCGGGTTTTTTATACCTGAACCTGACCCTACTCGTAAGGCAGAGACCCAGTTTTTCGAAGTACCCGGTTTTATAAATATTCGGAACCGGTTTTTATAAATACCCGGAACCAGGTTTTATAAATACCCGGTTTTATAATTACAAATAGCAGCAACAAAGGGACCTGCATATGTGGACGACTACCTTGATTTGCGTTTATATATTCTAGTTACAGCCACCCAAAAATAAAATGCCTCCTTGTTATTATAAAAAATTCTTGTTTTAAACCCTTCTCTCCCCAACGAAGCCTCCTCAGTCCTGGTCGGGTTGTTAATACAGTTTTGAATCTAAGTTTAACAAATTTACCATGATTATGTTGAATACCCGGCCGGGTTTTTTAATACCCGGTGCGGGCCCTTTCCCAACCCGATGCATACCCAAACCCGAAAATAGGGTATACACTTTTGGTATAAAACCCGGACCTGACCCGGTTTTTCAAAAAACCCGGTCCTACCCGAACCCGAGTATATAGGGTATACATTTTTTGTATAAAACTTGGACCCGACCTGGCTTTTCAGAAAACCCAATTTTGTAAAACCCAATCCTACCCGAAACCGGTTTTTCAAAAAACCCGATTTATACACCACTAATTGTGAGTGAGGATTTTAGAATTTGATATCTTTGTGACTTTGTAGGGCCGTGTTGGGCCACATGGCCCAATACAGTTTAGTTGTTTTGTCTCTATGCAGATTTAAGCAACGGAAAATATTTCTTAAACCAGGTGACAACATGTCTCTTATTTCAAAACTACCATTTTGTTTCTTGACTTTTACATGTTGACTTTTAATAGGGCACCTCATGTCAACATTTCATATCACTATAATTGGTAGATTAGTTTTTATCATGACCAGTAATAGTCGACAAAATCCAATTTACCAAAGTGGAAATCGTAATATTCACTTTCGTCGCCATTTCACTCGCATAATCCTTTCATATATTTACACTTAGATTTCGTTTACAAGGAAGATACACCGTCATTTTGCTCATAATCATCCATATAAGCAAAGTCAAGTGGAAATTGAAGTGTACATCTATGATAATTATATGAGTAAGAATGTTATCAATCAAATTACATGCATAAATTATAATTGGCTATTGAGTTATAATTTGTGTTATTCAAATTATGAATAAAAATAACACATAAATTGTTATGGAATATTTAAAATTTAGAAATTGAGGAAATAAACAAATTTTGGGTTAGCTTCGAATTATGGCGGCATGGTGTATTTGACAAACATCAACAAGATTATGGAAAACATTAAGATATTAGGCTATTTTTGGATTAAAAATCGCTCTTCTTGTAAAAACTTATGATGAAAGAATTGATGTAGTTTTGTTTTGTAATCGTCTTCTTCTTGTTTGGTGCTAGCTTTTGGTTCTAATGAAAATTGACGTCAGAAAAGCTTCGAATTACGGAAAAAAATAAAATAAAACCTTATCAAAAGGTGTCTTCGACTGGGATATGTGTTCACACATGCAGAGTGGATGGAGATGATTATCACACGTTTCAAAGCATGAGTTCACATGTGTTGGGTTACAAGAGGTCCAGTCATCAACATAACACAAGTGTTTATTTTTATAGTATCTTTATAATATTGATAAATCGAAAAGTAATGATAACTGATGAGGATCGAGGAAAGACGAAGTATCTATAACTTTCAAAAACAATCCATAAATTCGACTCGTTTTATAAAAGAAAGCCCTATAGAATTTATGTCTAGGTATTATAACTCAAACCTTTTTTCATGGTAAAGTGAGAGTTTAAGTTTGAGTCATCTATCACTAGAGAAATTAGTGTAACAACCCTCATACACCAACAACAATAAATTAAATAGTTAAAGAGTTGAAGATGTTTAATATTAAATTGCAATATAAGTGTGTGTACATATGTATATATACGTCAACAACTTTTTTTATATAAAAGTTAACTTTTTTGTTTAAGTAAAAGTTCTTATTAGATCACGGGGTGTAGGGGAATGGGTTGAGAGCATTGCTCGACACGTGGTGAGTGCGGGCTTTACCAGACCACCCCAAAAAAGGGGTGTGCAAGCGGCATAACCAATTCGGCGTGGGGTGACATGTGGATTTTTTATATAGTTGACATTTTATATAATAAAACAAAAACTTATATTAAAAGTTACATAAAATCCTAAATTTTTTTAAGAAAACCTATATATTAAATCCTAAAATTTTTGAAAAAAAACTACTCATTAAATCTTAAAAAATTAAAAGAAAACTAGTTACTAAATCCTAAAAAAAGAAAAAAATTACAAAGTTCGGTAAATACTAAAGTGGGGAATTCACTTAAAATACCCATCGTGCCTATACTCGATCTCTGCGATCTCCACTCAATCGTCGTGGGTCAAGTCGCTTGCAGGGACACAGTCGAAGCAAACTTTAAACCGATCCAACTTCGGTTTGAGCTCACGACACTTGTGTTGGCACGCATTTAAATTGTGACGCGCGTTCCCAACGTGTTGTTGGTATTGCTGAAACGCTTGTCCCCAATACGTGGTTTGACCGCATTGTAGAGTTCGTTGTGCGTCAACAATCGACGTCACTAGTGCTATTTCCTCCTTCTCTGTCCAATACACCATTTTCGTTTTTTTGGTGTGGGTTTGGTTGAAGATTTGTTATTTGTGTTTGGTTTTGGTTGAAGAAGATAAATGTGCAAAAATGAAGTTTGGGATGGGTATTTATAGGTAAAAATTGTAATTTTTTTTAAAAATTTGATTTTTACTTACCAAAACCACCGTCCCCAACGACTATATCAAACAGCTAGCTCAAACGGTCATCTCTCATCAGCCAATCTAATCCGAGCCAGCCACCTCACCTCTCCCCCCCCTCCGCCCCACGCCAGGCTTTAAACCCACATCACCGGGGCATCGCAATGACCAACGCTGATCCGGTGTGGTTTAGCCAACGTTGCTTAGAAAACCCTACCCCAACTAACGCCCCACACCCCTTAGCCTTATAAGCAAAATTTTTCAATTGATAAAAAACCGATCAGCTTTATCATTTTTGTGATTTTGTAAGTTACATTTTGAAGATAAAAAAAACAATTGTTAAAGGGTTGGTTTCAGCACACAATGCTATTAATCTAAAACACGTCAGAAGCAATGAAAAGGCTACATGTGTCGCATTAGATTTCTACAGGCAATGATAGTTGAGTTAATTTCCTAGTTTCCCGTTAATTTTAAACGCCCATAACCTTTTATATATGATATTAGCTTTCTAGAATAATTATACCATCAAATCGAGCAGTTGTTTTTAATATGAAAACTATATTGATATACCTTTCTAATTTAAAAACTAGTTCTCTGATTACAAAACTAAGGTGATATTATTTAACAGCATAAGTATCTGCAAAGTTATCAAAACTTGACACATGTCAATATTGTATAAATGATATAACAATACTGTTACATGCGCACTTACCTAAACCTTTATACATGTCAATATCATGTTTGTGTGTAATAGCATGGTATGATTATAATTTAAAAAGAAATATACAAAGTATATTAATTGTATACTTATATTAAAGAGAGAAAAATGCTTAATTTAAATATATATATATATATATTAAGTAATGTTGTATAAAAATGTTAAAGACATGGCTTTTTATTAAAAAAGTTAACAGTACTACTCCTTTTAGCTTTTTACTAACTTTTAACTGATTACTAAAATGCCACCGAACTAATCGTAACCGCTAAAATAGTACCATTTCGAGTTAAGATTGTATCCTGCATTTTTTAAGTTAAAACCTTGTGTATTTAATCTTACTCTCGTACTGTAAGCTATACAGGTAATATGTGTTTAAAAAAACTATTGTGCATTTAATCGTACTCTCATAATATAGACTATATACACAATATTTGTTTAAATTTTTGTAAGTATAATTTAGTTCATCAATAAAAGTGTCACATTTAAATAAATAAATTTTATAAAAGTAATTTAAATATATAAGAGCTAAAAAATTTCAAGCTTAATATAAACTATTTTAAATATTTGTATCAGTTGATTTTAGTTTTTTCTTTCATATTAGGAAAATAAATAAATTTTATAAAAGCAATTTAAATATATAAAAGCTAAAAAATTTCAGGCTTAATATAAACTAATTAAATATTTGTATCAGTTGATTTTAGTTTTTTCTTTCAATTAAGAAAATACTTAAATTTTCAAATTCTTAAACTTGATAGCTTTTTTGTAGTTTTATTTTAGACATTTTCATCAAATAATATATTGATATTTACAACTGAGTTGTCCCTAATGTTTAAATAATTTAAGTTCTTTCAAATTTCAAATCTAAACCATGTCTAATATTACTTTTGTGGAAAATGCCATAAAAACCAGCAACAAACATGATTTTTTTTTGTTTTATAAAAACCCTTAACAACTTTTTGTATATAAAAGTCTATTCAATTGTCAAATTTGAACAAAACTGTGATACTTTTTTACTTACTAATATCACGTTAGAATAACTGAGATGAATCAATGTTTTAAATTGAATATATGACAAAACAAAGTCAATTCAATAATTATCTTTTCTTTTCCATTTTAAATTCAATAAATTGATAACAATAAATATTATTTGGAAAACAATATAATGAAAATGCACGAGCGTGGATGACATAACTCAAAATATTAAGTGACTTGTATGATAAAACTGATAACAATAAATATTAAGGGACTTATATGATAAAAGAGTTGAAAATATGTTGGGTTTTTATGTGATAAAATAGGACTTTTATGAGAAAAAAAAAAAAGACATGTTGATTTTTTATGTGAAAAAAATAAAAAGACCTTTATAAAATAAACTGTGGGTTTTTTTTTTTTTTTTATGGTAATTGCCTTTAATATTGAAGTGTCTTTAAAACTAGTTAACTATCAACTTCTTTTATTTAGCATGTTTTCAAATGTGTAAAAAAAGTAACAAACTAATATTTAACAATCCGTAATGCTTTTCTAATCACTCTAGTTAGCTTCAATGTGCCAATAGTTGTAGTAACTTACTATGTCATTAATGGTTCAATAGGTTATCTTTTAGGGGCTTAATGAAAATGAATTCAAACTTTGGGATGCTGCGTGCAATTTTGTAAATATTTTTTAGATAACGTCACAAAAAGCTATGCAATATCCATTTATGGGCTTTATCCCAATTTTCACCTGTACAAATATATCAATTTGTGGGACCGGGCGTCTTTTTTCTAAAATATCGGCGATTGTTTTCAACTCACTTGAGAAAACCGTGAGATTTTGTTGATAGTATTATCGCATTAGAATTTCATCTTCCATTACGTTATCGTGAGTTGTAAAACTTATTAGGCAAGGCTTAGCAAGGTTTCCATTGTTTGGTTTGAATTCCTGACGCATCATTGTAGATTCAAATTCAATTTTCATTTTGTTTTGAATTACTCATATTCGGTATGTTTTGGTTTTCACTTTTGAACAGAAAATTCTTCTAGTCGATTAAATCGAATCAATAAACACCGTTAGTTTTAGCTATCGATAATGAAAACAAATCCTAACGTAATTTTTGTGAGGGTCAACCAGGTTCTATGGTTTAATAATTTTACTTTAGATTCTTCAAATGTTTTTTTTTAATATTATATTAGGCCTTTGGACGGGATATGAACTTTTATAGTTCAAAGAGATATAATAAGATGATGAAATTTAAAGATCTAAAATGACTTGCTACAAGTTGGTTACGCAGACCAACATGCATAAGATATATTTAGTCTATAGGTTGGACAACTTGTAAGGCCACCTTGGGTGTCCCGTTTTGAAAGAAACATCATGCGTGGATGTACGTGATACACCGTCGTCACTCACTTTGACAACCTGTGAGTCCGATAATGCGTAGCCACTCTCACGCGTGAAGATTTGAAATTTGAATGTTATGTTACCGTTTGAAACCAAGATTTTTTTATAAAAAATTACCATCTCATCTATATATACACACTCTACATTCTTTCAACCCATAAAAAATACAATCTTTTAACCCACAAAAATACATCTCTACTCTCTATCTTCTAATTTTAAAAATGAAATTTCCTGTGGATTCGTTCCGATGGACACCGATAGCGATACGTCTTCCGACAATGACACGTTTGAATTTTTCGAGAAGGTGTATAACGAAAGGTTCGAGCTGCCCAGAGAAGAAAATGGTGGATCGTGATCGTATACATGCCAACGAAGTGTTAATGAAGGATTATTTTGTGGAGAATCCGGTCTACAATGTCAAAACGTTTAGAGATCAGTTTCGTTAACCAATATTTATTTTTAAAGATTGTAAGAGACATTGAAGCAAGCGAAGAATGGTTTCAAGAACGTTACAATGGGAGGGGCAAACGAAGTTTCATGTCGATACAAAAATGCACATCCGCCATTCACTAACTAGCGACAGGTAACCCTCCCGATCAATTTGATGAATACTTAGCTATGTTGGACAGAACTTCACGTGAATGTTTGCAATTCTTTTGTAACGCGATCATTAAATTGTATGCCAAAGAGTTTCTACGTAAACTGACAAGACACGACATCACACGTATTTACGCCGGGGATGAGGCTAGATGGCATTAAGGATGCTCGGTAGCATCGATTGTACACATATCGAATGGATAAGTTGTTCAAGAGAGTTGCGAGGGGCGTATGGTAGGGGTGACGTCAAAAGACCAACCATCATACTTGAAGCGGTGACGTCGAATGATTTATGGTTTTGGCATTCATATTTTGGTGTTCCTGGTTCAAACAACGACATCAATGTTTTGTACACATCGCCGTTGTTTCAATGCGTAACAGATGGTACCGCACCTTTATGTCCATTTTTTGTTAACGAGAGATATTACAGACGAGGTTTTCTTCTTTTGGATGGTATCTACCCATCATGGTCTGTTTTTGTGAAAGCTCCTTCATTTCCTGAGGAGGTTAAAGAAAAGACGTTCAAGAAGTTGCAAGAATCGACAAGAAAAGATGTTGAGAGGGTTTTTGGTGTTTTAAAGGGTAGATGGGAGATACTAAACTGATTGGTTCGAGATATGAATAAATTAACAATCCATAGCATAGTATATGCATGTATCGTATTGCACGCTATGCTAATAAAAGAATATGGACGTGCAATATCTCCAGATTGGGTGTTGGATCCTCCCACACAAGCTCACGTTCCCGAAAATGTCCAACAAGACTTGCGCAATGAAGATCTTCACTTTCGGTTGAGATATGATTTAATTGAACTCGTAGGTTCTTTAGGTTTGGAATTTTCGGATTTGGACGAAGAGTAGGTTTTGTTTATGTATCTTTTTATTTTTATATGTTTATTTTTAAGGTGTACGTCTAGAAATATTGTTTTTATTTAAATGAAATTTATAATTTATAATTTTATTGTTTTATTGTTAATTTATAATTTAAAATAGAAAAGAACCATCACTAGTGATAGGCATTTCCACTAAAATCCATCACTAATGATAGAATAAAACTCGATTACGTGACGGAACTTGATTGGATATTGTGAGTGATTGAATTCCATCACTAATACAACACTTCTATCCCTAATTCTATGCTCACTAAGCTAATTAACAAATGCAACTTTTTATGAGAAATGATGTATTCACTTGGCTTACACGTTCATTAAGGTGCAATTATCATATACAAAACAATATTTCAGGACCATCAAATCATCTTGCATTAGCTTAACAATAACATACTTATGAAGTTGCAAAATCACCACCCCGTTTATTGAAAACAACACAATATTTCATGAATCATATCATCAGTTTTTGGGGTTAACTCAATTACGCTTTTGACTTGGCGGTTATGTCACACCTCGGATTTTCATCCCAAATCCATACACCGGTGGGACCGGGTGGGGAGTATTATGACGTCTGTTGATAACATCATAGTCAATTAAACACGGCACAGCGGAAGTCTTGAAGTAAAATTACTATTACAAACCGAATGTTCGAAAATACGAAATAATATACAAGCTTGTAATAGAAGATCCACAGGCGGATCATAAATTGTACATGGAAAGAATACAAAACAGATTTTGGGCAGATTTAGGATTTGCAAGATCCTCTATCACTACCGAGTACTTCCGGCCTATTTTCGTATTGTACATGCAAATTAGTCTTTTGAAAAAACGGCAGCTTTCGCTGGTAAATACACCCAACTGACTCATTTTGAAAACATTTTAAAAATGTTTTAAGTGCGTATCAGCACAAAATCTTTTTTATAACTTGGGTTAATTGACCGTCCAACCTTGTTAATAGATTTACATGTTTGTCATACATACGGGGCCCGGTACGGAGACCGATACACAATTAACGTACACACCACTTTGGACTCACGAAGGAGTCAATTCCTCCCAACTCTGTGGGAATGCATTATTGAGCGTCTATCGGTTGTATGCCTACACCCGCGCTAAGGTCGTGGCCATTTCTATTGTAATGAGCCGAGGATATCCAAAACACGGTAGTTAACCCCCGATGTTTAAATTATCAAACAAAACTGATTAAAATAGAATATGCGGATTTACTATCCCCGAACCGGCATTCGATTGATCCTATTTCCGACCAAGTGGTAATAATTTACCGTAACCCAAGCCCGCATAGGGGAAATAAGTCGAGAGTATTTACCTGAGCTAGTCTTCTTTAATTTTTAATAACTCAGCCGTACACAAAAAGGACTAAGTGCGGATAGCATTTACCGGCAAGTCTCTAGTCTGGATTATGGCATAAACTAACCAATTAAATATTAACGGTCTTATTTAAGTCATAGACTTAGACCGACTAGCGTACTTGATCAAAACGTATGACGCTAGATTAAACGATGATTAGATAGAATGTAGTTTAATCCCAACAAGTACCTTGACTTGTTTAATATGGGTAAACTATTAACATTCTGGATTTTGAGACTTAAATGACAAGGTTAAACCCGTTTCGGTTAATTTCCGTAAAATAGTTACATATATGTAACCGTGCGCATATTAGCGATATCGGGTAACCGGATAAGTCATGGACAAGTACTATATGTCATTATCCCTTAAATAAGTTAAAATATCAGTAGGATATTAACTTATATGCCCGTTAAGGTTTTAAAACGAAATTATGCCTCATAAGGGCATTTTGGTACCGTATAAAAGGAACTGGAATATAGTTTAATGTTATAGTTATAAGTATTCTGAAAAAATACTTTATTTATGATATAATATCAGTAGGATATCAATTATATGTGTAAATTATCTTTTATGACCAAACTATGCACCTAAGGGGCATTTTGGTCATTTTACATATAGTTTATAAATTATTTGGGATTCTGAGTTTATAACATGTATCTACTGTAATTATATTTAAAATAAGTTTTAAAATCAGTAGGTATCAAGTCTTGGTCAATAATATGGTTTAAAACCATACTATGCGCCTAAACGGCGCTTATGTCGTAAAATGGCGTCTTTATGCGATTTTTTACGAAAACTAACGTTAAGGTCAGATTAAAATGTTTAAGATATGTTATTTAATATAACATATCAGTAGGTAAAAGATTTACCTTGAAAAGATTTGATTAAAACTAGTTTATGAGCCACAATGGCTAAAATCGCCATTTATCGACATAGTTTAGGAACTTGCTTGAAAACTCAGTTTATAACTTGGTTTAACATCCCAAATAATCCTACTTATAATATTATATCAGTAGAAAACTCATTTTCAAGTTCATTACCATTTAAAACCTTGTTTTATACAAAAAGGACATTTTGGTCAAAGATAGTATAATTATGGAACTTGCACATAAACTTGGATTCTGATTATGATCATGTAATATAACCTCAGAGGGTTATCCTATATTACATTATGATCATAATGCAAATTTAGATCAGTAGGTAACTAATCTAAATCGGGTCAGAATCAAAAGTCAAAGCAGAAGTCAAACTTCGCGACTTTCGGTTGCAAACCGACCCTAGAACTGAAATTGACAAGCCGAACATGTTCTCACATGTTCTAATAATTATTACCAACTTGTTTAAGTGTCAAAACAAGTTTCATAACATATTTAAGATTAATTTATGATTTTACCGAAAAATGGCCTGTTTGACTTTTTAATCATAACTTTGACCCGTCAATTGGTCTAGCAAACGTGATCTTCAGGAGGTGCCCTTTGTAGGGATTAACACCTACCTTATTACAATCACTTAGCCATGTTTATTTCGAACAATGGCTGAACCATAATGGTCTTAACCGAAAGTCAAAGCGTTTTCCGTGAAACGCTTGACTTTTGGCTATAAAAGCCTATAAACGAAAATGCAAGAGCAAGGAACACTTACAAGAGGTTACTAGAATGCAAGAGAACTAAGTTGGATGCTCCTTTCAGCTAGGAACTTCCAGAGGAGGGAGAAGAGTGTATGAATGAGAAAGATGCAAGTTGGAATGCTGAACTTAAGCACCTATTTATAGTTGGAGAACTCAAAGGAGGTGAAGCCAGGTGTTTAGGGGTGTAAGAGGAAGCTTACAAGTGTCCCAAAACGGGGCATAGCAGTTTGGGAAGCCATGGTTTCGGTTTTAATGGTTTTGGAGTTTTGTTTGGGAGCCAAGCAAAACTTTCTGCAGCAGATGTTCTCTGGCGGGCAGCGAGAGGCACAGGCCCTGGCTCTCGCGCCCCGCGAGCGCCCCAAAGACAGTTTCCAAGTTTGACAATTTTAGCCCCTTAACTTTTAAAACCTATTAACCTCTCTAAAACACCTTTTTGGCACTTTTAGCCCTCTGTAGCCAATATTTGGCATACCCGGGATTATGTCTGGACATTGTCGAGCTCTCAGTTCGTTGAAAGGTCACTCAGAGGTAAGAATTAACATGTTGACACTTTTAATCCCTCCATCATCCAACTTTCACGTATTTATAATTTTGAACCCTCTCGTCCAACAAATGGCATGTATGAGAGTTAGGACTTCGTAAAGGATCACTCAGAGGCTTATTATAAGCATGTTGACTCCAATGTCACTCAGAGGCTGGGCATGTTGACATATCAGTCACTCAGAGGCCAAATTTCAAGCATGTTGACATATCAGTCACTCAGAGGCTAATGATTTAAGCATGTTGACATATCAGTCACTCAGAGGCTGTTATTTATGCATGTTGACATCGGACCGTCACTCAGAGGCTCAGTTTGAGCATGTTGACGCCTTTAGTCCCTATTGTTCTTTAACAGACTATATTTAAAATACAACACGTGTCACTGTACTATTTGACACGATTTTACAGGGTGTTACAGGTTAAGACCATGCTAGTGGTGCCCCTTGGACCTCACGGGGACCAACGCTCTTAAGGCCCAAGAGTTGATGAAAAAGGAGGGAAACTCTGAATTCTTGGTTCTCATGTAGTTGGATCATCCACCAAAATCTTTAGTTAGAATTAGAATGTGATTCCAACTCAACAACTTTTGAGAAGACTTGCTCTTTAGAGAGCACAATATAATGAAAGTTGTAAGATGTGTTCGGGGGAGTTATTGTCCATGTAACACCCTGTAAAATCGTGTCTAATAATATAGTGACACGTGTTGTATTTTAAATATAGTCTATTAAAGACTAATATGGACTAAAAATGACAACATGCTCAAACTGAGCCTCTGAATGACTTTTTGATGTCAACATGCATAAACCTAGCCTCTGAACGACCATTAGTGTCGTCATGCATAAAAACGTAGCCTCTGAACGACCATTAGTGTCGTTATGCTTAAACTCGGCCTCTGAGTGACCGTTGTGTCAACATGCCTAGCCTCTGAGTGACATCGGAGTCAACATGCTTATACTGAGCCTCTGAGTGATCTTTTACGAAGTCCCAACTCTCATATGAGCCACTAGTTGGACGAGAGGGATTTAATTCTGAAGATACGCTAATGTTGGACAATGGAGGGATTATGTAATACCTCATAGAATTTGTGTTCGGTAATATACCAACACGTGTACATACCCTCGGATCATACCTCAGTAAGTTAGCCACTCAACTAACATGAAGCATGTCTAAAATTCACAAAATTTTATATACCTAACCGTAACCTACGGTCTAAGACCGTAGGCTACGGTCTAAGACCGTAGGCTACGGTCTAATGTTGCTGAATCAAAACATCACTGACCGTAAGCTACGGTCTGGCGACCGTAGCCTACGGCAGGCCCCTGAAGCTATTATTTTCACCATTTAAACTTTCAGTAAATGACCCAAAGGCCCCTAGACTTTATTATTTCCGTATTACTTGTTTAAACAAGTCATTTTTCGACCCGAATGACTCCCGATTAAGGTAATATCTTGTGATTCACCATTCTTGAGTATCACACATCTTCACCGAACCTTAAACCTCACTAGCTTGGGTGATTTAACCCATTAAACCATAAGTGTTCGTATCTTTTGCGTTTAAGCTAGTAAACGCTTATAAGTCATAAGAACACCTAGTGTGACACCCGTTAACGTTCGGTTGTACGTACTCTTCTTCAATACATCTCTTGTTGAACGAATAGACCAAGTTGTATCATTATGTCATTGGATATAAGTCAAGAGACAATTCATGACAATCCACAAAACTAAATTTGAGGGACTAAATGTGTTAAAAACCCCAAAATTCTGTCAAGATGCCACCTCTCCTGCAATTTGCCACATTCTTGCAGTTCTTGACACCTTGGTAGACACTTGTGATGATACTAGAACACCTCTAACACCTAGCTTCATCTTCACACATCCTCTTGCACTATAAATAGCAACTCAAGTTCACCTCATTCTTTGCTCATTCACTTCTTCTCCTCTCTATTACACTCTTGGAAGTTCCTGAGCATTTAGGAGCTTCCCTTTAAGTTCTAAGTTTTCCTTGGATCACTTGTAAGTGCTCCATCTCTGCTCTTTTCTTTTTATAGGCTTTTAATAGCCAAAAGTCAAGCATTTTCGACAAATGCCTTGACTTTTGGTTAAGACCATTATGGTCCAGCCATTGTTCAGTATGAACATGGCTAAGTGATCGTAATTAGGTAGGTGTTAATCTCTTAAAAAGGGCACCTCCTAAGGATCACGTTTACTAGGTCAATTGACGGGTCAAAGTTATTATTTTAAAAAGTCAAACGGGTCAGATTTCATAAAAATCATAATATGATTTTATACATGTTATAAATATATTTTTGACATTTAAACAAGTTGGTAATAATTATTAGAACATGTGGGAACATGTTCGATCCGTCAATTTCAGTCCTAGAGTCGGTTCGCAACCGAAAGTCGCGAAGTTTGACTTCTGCTTTGACTTTCAATTCTGACCCGACTTAGATTAGTTAACTTCTGAATTAAGGTCACATTATCATCGTAATGCAATGTATCATACCCTATGAGGTTATATTACATGATCATAATCATAATCTGAGTTTATGCACAAGTTCCGTAAAATATCAAAATTTGACTAAAATGCTCTTTTTACATAAAACATGGTTTTAATCAACAATGGACTAGAAAATGAACTACCTACTGATATGTTAATGTAATTAACATATTATGATGTTAATATTCTGATCATAAACTGATTTTACTATAATAACTTAAACTATACTTTTAAATGACCAAAATGCCCTTTCGGTGCATAGTTTGGTCTTAAACCATAAACCACACTTATGTGTGCTATCTTACTGATAATAAATCACAAATTAATTATTTTTCCAGAATGTTTATGATCATAACATCAGAATACATGCAAGTTCCTTTTATACGCCATATAATTACCAAAACGCCTTTATGAGGCATAATTTCATTTTAAAACCTTTCGGGCATGTAAGTTGATATCCTACTGATATTACAACTTATTTAAAGTATAATAACATTTAGAACTTGTTCATGACTCATCCGGTTACCCGATATCGCTTATATGCATACGGTTAAGTATATGTAACTAGTTTACGAAAATTAACCGACCGGGTTTAACCTTATCATTTTAATATCAAATTCCAGAATGTTAATTGTTTACCCATATTATACAAGTCTTAAGTACTTGTTGGGTTTAAACTACATTCTATCCGGTCATCGCTTAATCTAGCGTATCGTACCGTTTTGATCCATTACGCTAGTCGGTCTAAGTCTATGACTTAAATTAAGACCGTTAGCATTTTAATTGGTTAGCTTATGCCATAATCCAGACTAGAGCCTTCCGGTAAATGCTATCTGCACATAGTTCATTTTGAATACGGCTGAGATATAAATCTTGCATTTTAAATCAAGACTAGCTCAGGTAAATACTCTTGACTTATTTTCCCTATACGGGCTTGGGTTATGGTAAATTATTACCGCTTGGTCGGAAATGGGATCAATTGAATGCCGGATTGTGGCTAGTAAATCCGCATATTCCGTTTTAATCAGTTTTGTTTAATAACTTAAACATTGGGGGTTAACGACCGTGTCCTGGATATCCTTGGCTCATTACATTAGATAATGGCCATGACCAAAGCACGGAGTGTAGGCATACACCCGACAGATGCGAATGCTAAAATTATTTTTACCAAAAGTTGGGGATAACTCCTTCGTGGGTTCATAAGTGGTGTGTACGTTAATCATGTCTCGGTCTATGTACTGGGCCCCATATGTATTGACAAACATGTAAAGCTGTTAACAAGGTTACAAAGCTGACTTTCCCAAGTTATAAAAGATTTGTGCCCTGTGCACTTAAATCAAAATTTTTTAAAATATTTTCAAAATAAGTCAGTCGGGTGTATTTACCAGCGAAAGCTGACGTATTTTCAAAAGACTAAGCTTGCAGGTATAATACGAAATAGGATGGAAGCTGCTCGGTAGTGATATAAGAGGATCTTGCAAATCCTTAGATCTGCCCTAAAGTCTGTTATACTTTTTTGTACATTTTACGATCCGCCTGTGGATTCTTTCGTTACAAGCCGTCTGTATATTATTTTTGTACTTTGAACATTTCGGTTTGTAATAGTAATTTAAATCCAAGACTTCCGCTGTGCTGTGTTTAATTGACTATGATGATACCAACTTACGTCACAATATTCCCCACCCGGGCCCACCGGTGTTTGGTTGGAAATTCGGGGTGTGACAGTCCATCATTGGCTCTATGGTAGAATCAATAGGGGACCTGAGAGGTGGTAGTTTACCCTGCGACAGCGGTTCGAGTGTGGTCATCTCCAACTTGTAAACTTAGCCGATACAAAGTCATATGATAGCACCCAATTTTTCCGATTAGACGGTTTGATCTAACCTCTGCCTTGAACCATTTGTTCGTCTAAGCTGGAAATATACTAGTCTTGAGCAAGCAAACACTTCGCACCCTCCTAAACCGTAAGTAAACTTTATTTGGATTTAATTTTGTTCTGAAGTAAATTCATTACATAAAACTAATTAATGACACTCAAACCTAAAACCACCATGAGAAAGAAAAGAGTGACGTCAATGACTCCCAGATCAATTGGTTTGGGAGAAAGACAACCCATGATCTTCCAATGAGAAGGTCATGAGTTCGAGTCTCACTAGGTGTAATTTGCTCTAGGAAGGCCAAAGATTTTACTATAGTAGACCTTAAAATGGTGAATTTCATTTGGAATGGTGGGTGGGTCAGGTCATTAGCGTTGTCTTGTCTGCATTCACATGAGGTGGGTGGTCTTTTGCCAATGGGTTTATTCTGATAGCCGGGATGGTATAGTATTCCTTGACCGATTTAAAAGAAAAAGAAGAAAAAAGAGTGACGTGTTCCATTTCTCACGATTTTGATCCCATCATCCAAGTACGAGAAAAAATAGTAGTAGATAACTGAGAGAACTCAAAATACTGTAAATATATACCCCAAACCACCTCTTTAAAACATTCAAAACTCACTCAACATCATCAACCTGCAAATCAATGGATCCTTACAAGGTAGAACAACACTCTAATGCTGTTTTTCAATATTACATACCACTTCACTCTAGTATTCAGCCTCCTGTTCGATTATTTCCTTAAAAATCGTACCACTTAGGTTATATAATATTATATGATCATCATCCTGCCTTTTGTCGTGTATAAGTAAGTAATTAAATTCATGTTTAGTTACTATATGTCACATGATTTTGTGATTCACTCAATCATTTATGTGAAAGTCTGTATTATATTACCTTTGCCCTAATCATGAGATTAAATTCATGTGTCGTTGTTAATTTTGAACTCTAGTAATCAAATTCGATACATACAATACATACATACGCATTTTCAGTCATGTAGGTTTGGTTATTATATAGGAGAACATGAAATAGTAGCCACCTTTTTCGTGTTAGATTTTTTTTTGGAGTAGTTAGCTTGTTGCACGTTTACCTGTCACTTTATTGTAATTGGTGGTTTTGATTTTACCATGAAACTAACAAAAGTAACTTATTATTCAAAACTTAATTAATTAGCTAACATATTGAAAAAAAAATTGAAGATTCAGAGAGCATTTGGATTAATTTTTGGACTTTTTGAGCTCGAGTTCCGGTTTTAAAGGATTTGGAATATGCTATTAGCTAATTATCTCAACACTCATGGCAGAAAACATGTAAAAAATGTTTTAACTAGTTCTGATTCGGATCTAACACGTTTTAGCTACACAGTAAGAACCGATGTTTAACTTTAAGTTATGTCGTTTTGCATGATTTTAACTGTGCGAAAAAAGGATTCTTTAACCTTCTTGATTAATTGCTGTATCAGTGTTGATTAACATTTGTTGTGTTGATATGTACTGTTGGCTCATGGATTTAAGTTTGTTGGTTGATGCAGTACCGTCCTTCAAGCGCTTACAATGCTCCTTTTTGTACCACTAATTATGGTGCTCCGGTTTACAACAACGATTCCTCATTGACTGTTGGCACCAGAGGTAATCTAATTTTATATATGTTCTTTGCTATAGAAGCCGTCTCATGACTCATTTTGAACTTGTATCACTTTTCGTGTATCATGAAACTTAGCATACTAATTGCATATAGTGCATGAAAATATCAGTAATCATAGTGTATTTTGCATATGATAGGCCCAATCCTTCTAGAAGATTACCATTTTGTGGAGAAAACTAGCTAACTTCGACCGTGAACGTATACCTGAACGCGTGGTTCATGCCAGGGGTGCTAGTGCAAAGGGTTTTTTCGAAGTCACACACGACATTTCTGCCCTCACATGTGCCGATTTTCTTCGCGCCCCTGGTGTCCAAACACCCGTTATCGTCCGTTTCTCTACTGTTATTCACGAGCGTGGAAGTCCTGAAACCCTCAGAGACCCTAGAGGTTTCGCAGTCAAATTCTATACCCGAGAGGTAACAATTAACACATATATAAAACATGTAGTCAAATGTACTTTAGCATGTTTAATCTTTACGGGTCTTTTATAACGATAGGGAAACTTCGATTTGGTGGGAAACAATTTCCCCGTGTTCTTTATTCGTGACGGGATGCAGTTTCCGGACATGGTTCATTCACTGAAACCAAATCCTAAGTCACACATCCAAGAAGACTGGAGAATTCTCGACTTTTTCTCGCACCATCCCGAGAGTTTACACATGTTCACGTTTCTTCAAGATGACGTTGGCGTGCCGCAAGATTACCGACACATGGACGGTTCTGGTGTTAACACCTACACTCTGATTAACAAAACCGGGAAAGCACATTATGTGAAGTTTCACTGGAGACCGACATGTGGAGTAAAATGTTTGTTGGAAGACAAAGCCATCAAAGTTGGTGGAGCGAATCACAGCCACGCGACAAAAGATCTTTATGATTCTATTGCGGCTGGGAATTATCCGGAATGGAAGCTTTTTATTCAAACTATGGATCCGGAGCATGAGGATAGGTTTGACTTTGACCCGCTTGATGTGACCAAGACCTGGCCCGAGGATATTTTGCCGTTGCAGCCTGTGGGCCGTATGGTTTTGAACAAGAACATTGATAACTTCTTTGCGGAGAATGAACAACTGGCGTTTTGCCCTGCGATCATTGTGCCTGGGATTTATTATTCGGATGATAAGCTGCTTCAAACTCGTATTTTCTCGTATGCTGACACGCAGAGGCATCGTCTTGGACCGAACTATTTGCAGCTTCCTGCTAATGCTCCTAAGTGTGCTCATCATAATAATCATCATGATGGATTCATGAATTTCATGCACAGGGATGAGGAGGTATACTCTCTTTTTTCTGAAAAAATAATTTCTTTTTTATTTACTAATCTTTTCTTGTTATTTCCTCAGGTGAATTACTTCCCTTCAAGATACGATCCTGTTTGTCATGCGGAGCAGTACCCTATTCCTCCTGTAATGCTGTCAGGAAAGCGCAATAAGGTCCGTTTAGTTATTGTTATATATATATATTTTAAAGTTTGGCTGCTAAACCTTTTATGATTTATGGATCACCTAAACAGTAGGAAACTGATTACTAATATTTTACTTAATGAGCAACTAATTGACGGCTAGTATATAATTTACTACAAATGTGGTGCCTAATGTAGTGTGTGATTGAGAAAGAGAACAACTTCAAGCAGCCAGGAGAGAGATATAGATCCTGGGATCCAGACAGGTATATATGTTTGGTTTAAAATGTTTCTAACCTTAATAATCATCTAACATGGTTTGTTTTTTTTTTTTTTACAGACAAGAACGATTTATCTGCAGAATTGTCGGTGCTCTGTCTGATCCGCGTGTTACCCACGAGGTCCGCACAGTTTGGGTTTCATACTGGTCTCAGGTTTGGACCTCCTTTCCTCGCCTTTACAGTTTGGCCAACAATAACAGTTTAATCGATTTTGACTTTTATATGGTACAAATAATTTATTGAATGCAACTTTTTCTTTCATTTTCAGGCTGACAAGTCTCTTGGGCAGAAGATAGCTTCCCGCTTGAATGTGAAGCCAAGTTACTAAAGAGTAAGATCCGAATGACATTAACAAATCCATCAGGTCGTCGTATGCAAAGTAGTTTAGACTAGTCGGTTGTGCTATCGAATCTGGTTTTAAAAGTTGTTAAGTCTTTTCTTTGGTTGAGTAATGTTGAATAGCATATGTGATAATGTTCTTTACATGCCAACTTTTGATGTAGTTCTAAGACAGTATAACTTTGGGGCTTTTGTGTGGAAAAGATAGAGCAACTATATGGGCCATGCTATACCAAGTTTCTTTTATGGACTTGTTTTTGGCCCAATAGGAGCCGTACAACCCATTTACACCAATATAGCTAAATAACACTATATCCAATACAACATAACTATAAAACCCACTAGCTGATGCATACTATTTAATTAAGAAAATCATGTAAAACTTATATGAGATTAGAATATATGGTCGATCTAATCTTTGATTTTAGATTAACCTATGTTGAACATTTAAACCGTTATGTTTGATCGGACGTTTATGAAAAATATATCGTCGTTTAATTTCATGAAAGAAATTATATTATACGAGAGAACATATAGTCGTTCATATTCATTAATAATTTGTAGGCCTATTCCAATTTAGTCAAGCTTTCTCTTTAGGCCCAAAAAATTGAGGTTTATGTTTACTTTTAATTGGTGTTTGTTCATCTATGTTCGCTTGTATTTGTTCGTTTACGTTTGTGAACCGTTCATTTATACTATCAACGAACAAACATAAACAAATACAAGCATGTTCATTAACAAGAAAACCTTGTTCATTTATTGTCTGTGTTCAATCATTTGTTCGATTAAATTTAAACGAACAAACACAAACGTGCCTCGTTCATGTTCGTTCGGTTCTTTTACATGCCTAATTCTGTTCGATTCTTCTTAATGATTATGAGTATTAATATCTCTAGAAAAACAAGCTAGCTTGATTTATTAACGAACTGAGTTCTAGCTCAATCTCGTTAATAGATTTCAAGCCTCATGTACTTTCGAGCTTAAGCCCGAGTTAAGCCTAGCTCGCTCGAATGATGCCCGTGAACACCCTACCTTACGATGGTGTAAGCACAAAGCCAATTCACCTAAAAACACAACCTTTATAATCAAATAGGAATAAGAAGACTTATCAAGTATAACATCATTAGGATTTTAATTAATTTATAGCTTAATTAAATTTTAATTTTTGCAACCTAGGATTCTTATGTCATACAAAAATTAATCATAGACTCTTAGAATATTGTTTATTAGTTCCACGAGCATGATAAGCTATTTGTTGTTTTCAAGCTAGAAACATGATGACGTTGTTATCCAACTACATCATTTCCCATGTGTCGTGTAATTATAAAGTTGAATAAGTTTATAGTTGAAGAAGACTATTAACGTTTATCTTTGAATATTCTTTTTCTTTGAAAGATTCTAAAATCGATTAAAAACTTTTAGTTGTTTAATGCCTTGAAAGGGCATTTGGCTCTACACGTTTATTTTATTCTTTATTAAACAAGTTTGGCTCTACAAGTGCTCGTAATTTCCCTATTGAAATAGTTCTTGAGAAGTTGAGATCGTACGAGACAAAACTCAACAACCTTGTTTAATGGCTCGAGCTCATTTGAGCACGTATAGGTTTCAATAAATGTCGTTTTAGTTGTTTTGGTGTATTATTTTTAATTAAAGTAAATGCGTACCTATGACATTTAAAAAAAGGGTTTAAATGAAACTTTCTTGATCATGCTTTGCTATCATAAAGTAGGGGTGTCTACGGTTCAATTTGATTCTGTTGACAAAAATTATGAGCTAAACCGTAAGTTATGATTTATTGGTAAATGACAAATTGAACGTTGCGGGTTGGGTTGGTCAGTCAAACCGACCCGTTTCAACAGTCTGAACTGTTTTTTTTTTTAATTTATTTTTTCAAAGTCATTATTTTTGTATAAAAAATTAAAACGATAAGATCGTGTATGATTGTAATATTTTTAAATAATTCATATTCCAAACGTAAAAATATATATGCAAAACAAAGGTTAAACAACCAGTTCGATTGGTTCCAAATTCCAAAGCAAATTGTTCTGAACCAGTATGACACAAACTGTCAAAACTAAAAGATTGAATTTCAAACCGGCCAACTTACTTTGTTTTAAATGGTACGGTCAGAGGATTGTCAACATTTTTAAAGTTAACCCCGGATATTAATCAATTGTTTCACCCATGACCAAACTGATTTAGTGGTATGATATTTAACTTACAAGTGGGTTTGATAATTTTTAAATACAATTGTTTTTTACAATAAATTTAGATTACTGACGAATCACTGAGATATTGTGGTGGGATCAGCAAAATTACGGATCATTTCATCTTCACTAGGGAAATCTAATAAATCTTTAGAAAAATGCTTTAAGAAAAAACTTTTTTTTAAGTTTTAGTTTATCAACACATCTCTAAAGTTAATCCCGGATATCACGGATTCCATCAAACAATTGTGCTGACGAAATCATGGATTCTTTTCACGAAAACAAACCCACACCATTACTAACACGTGTACATCACAGACCAAGAAAACACGGGGTTTGATGCGAATGTTGTACACGCGCTATGATACGTTGCCATTTATCCGGCATTTAATATATTTAGTTATATGTTGTAAAAAGGTGAAAATTAATGATAGATTCTATTTAGTGTTTTTTATAAAATAGTGTTGGTGGAAAAATATTTATACAAATAATATTTTTGAAAAGTATTTTATCAAAATAATGTTTTAAACAATTAGTTATGTCTTTCTCCTAATAAAAAGGATAAAACATATTGTATGTTTGTTAATCATAAAAAACACTATAAAGATTTAATAGAAGAAAAAAATAAAATAAAAGAACAATATAACCATCACTGAAAAAAAAAGAAAAAGAGGTTTAAAACCTTAAATTTACTCAGATATTTTGGTTTCTCTAAATTTTAATAATAAAACAGTTAACTTAATTGATTATAGAAAAAGTTGTATAAAAGCAAACATTAAAATCGTTTAGTATGTCTGTTAATATAAGCTATTATAAAAAATGTATGAATAAAAATAAAATTGGTGTTCGTTTTGTACAAATTGATATGACTTTAAGTAGTTTAATTGTTCAAAAATGCATCATATATTTTTAATTTAATTAACAATGAAGAAATACCATATTAGCCTAGATAAGAGTGAAAAGTATTTTTTTTCTATCAAATAGTTGAAATTTTTAAAAAGATCATTTTTAAAGATAGGTAGCGAGTAAAATTATGATGTTTTAGTAAAGTGTAGTATCGGCACTTACTCGTCTTTACTATTTAATATATTTAGGATGATTCTTATTTAACATGAGTTCACTGAAAAACTAATAATAAAAAAGAAGAATTATATACTGTTGGTAAAAGATATAAAAAAACTATATAGGTTGACTGGAGTTAAAGAACTTATTATATTGATCAACAAAAAAATTATTAAAAAAGTAATAAACTAGAACTCTTACGTTGGGTTCCAAAAAAAATTAAGTGATGATTAAAATAAATAATAAAATTCCTGAATTAGTTTTTATTTAATGAGATAAGGAGAGAGACAACTAGCTTTTAAAATACTATTTTGGTAAATAATTTTTAAATAATACTATTTTAGTAAATACTTTTTCCGTCAACACTACTTTAGGAAAAAACTCTTTCATTTAGCATATACAAAAAGAAAATGACGGATTGAGATTTGGGATATTTTAGTTTCACGTTTTGGCTACTAAACTTCCATAAAAACCTTTTTGACACAATTGTCACTTTTTCTTTACTGAACTCTCTTTATTTTTATTTTTAGAGTAAATTACATTTTGCTTGTATGTGATTTGGGGAAACTTTCACCTTACATCCTGATTGCAAAAATTTAGGTGTTGATATTCTGAACTTTTCATTTGTCGCACGACGCCTCTCTGCCGTTAACGACAATTAGTTTGACCGTTAGAATTAGAATGAATAAAACAAACTACCTTTTCTTCTTGCAATATGTGGCCTTGTACTTTCGTTATTATTACAATTGGCCGGCACTCACCACTACCCGCCACCATCATCACCACCACATTAGGGCATGTTTGAGATTGCTTACTAAACGATTGACTGGAATTACTAGTCATAATTAGAGCGATTGCATTGCGTTCCATTTAAATTGAGTGTGAATGTTGTGAAATTGGAGGTTTAATAGTAAAATATGTGATTTAATTGTGTTATGTTTTGTTGTGATTGATTGCTCAGGAAGCTCTGTATGTGGGCTGGAAAGATTACCATTTTACCCTTGAACATGGACAAGTTAATAGAAGTAGACGAGGGTGAGGCAAAATGAACAAAAATGAAGTATGGGGTGTCAAAACCTAAAGTTTATGAAATATGGAGGCGAAGTGAAATTTTTCCCAAAGCACAACAAGCAAATTGTAATTTACTCTTATTTTTAATATAGTAAAGTGAATTTCATTAGTTTTATGTTAAACAGAATTCACGATGTCTTCTTAACTTGTTTATGCATAATAGAACTAATGCTGTATTCTCAAGTTTCATTCAAGGAAATAATAGATTCTTTGGGAGGAAGTAAGGGAAATTTGTGTTCCATAGGTTTTTTTATTGAGAGAAAGGAAGAGAAATGGAGGGGTTTTTAGGCTAAAATCCATTCTTCCAAATTAGAAAGAAATGAAAAAGAAGGAAAGGAAGAGAAAGGAAGGAATTCCCTTCTCTTCTCTTTTTAAATGAAACTTAGGAACACAACGTCAGGTGATATGTGGTTAAATGTCCTTGTTTCCAGTATTTATTTTTGTTTTTTATGGCGAATTTGAGTTCCGAATGATCTACTTCGATGTAGTTTGCGTTTTGTAGGTATAAATGAGTTTAAGGAGCATTTCAGGAGCTAAACAGGGCATTGGATTGAAGCTGGGAGGAACTTGGTGCGATAAGCAAAGAAAACAACTAGACATGAATGTGTCAGCGTAGTAGTATAGCAGCATCGCTGACGCCAAATTGGCGTAGAACACTTGTGGACAGTCATTTTTCACATCGCTGGAGTGTACGACGTCTACGACGCACCACTATGGCGTCTCTGACGCAATGATTTGGTCAACGACTTTGGTTAACAGCGCTGCTTTTCAGGAATTTTTGAATGGGATTGATAAAATACGATCATTGGGAGGTTACAAACTCATTCCTTGTCACTCCTAAACCATCATTCATCACAGGATTCATCTCCAATCACTACAAATCATCAAGAACACTCAAGAGATCAAGATTTTTCTCCATAAGTATCATCCGACTTCCAAGTTTCCAGCACGATGAACGACTAATCTTCCAGGGTTTCACCCCGGTGTAGATTTTGTAAGACTTTTAGTGTTCTTGACATTGTGATTAGTTGTTAATCTTTGTTGATTGCATTTGAACGCTTGAATATTCATATTAATTGTATTGATCTTGTTTTGGATTAACGGATTGTTGAAATACACTCGCACCTTTGACCTTGTGAAATGAATTCATTCTACTTTGCTTTGATATGAGATTAGGGTTTACATGTTCTTGAGTAACGAAGCGCATCTTTGTCCGTCTTGTGACGTTGATAGCTGCCATAACTTGATTTCCCGATGGGCCCAACTTGGGTTTATGTGTGACAATTGATAACAGTATCACAAATGACGGTGGAAGATGGAATAAAGTAAATATTAAACGTAAAATCTTGAATATAATAAATGAAGTTTATACAAGTTGTTCGTATAAAATTATCCACAAGAATGATCAAAATAAAAAGCCACCTGAGACTATATTGGGTCTTTATCAAGGAGTTGCAAATTCCAAATTCTAAGACTAAGCCCATTCCAGCCTAGTTGTAACACCCCAAAAATATTAAATCACATAAATAACTAGGAAGCATTTAACCTAGTTAATGGAAAGTGGCTAAGTAATAAAAAAAACAACAGAAATTAGTTACTTTTAAAATGAACTAAACACGAGGGACTAAATTAGCCAAGTAGGTGAAACATGTTATATTAAAAGAAAAGAAAAACAAAACACAACACATGTCTATGTGCGTGTATATGTGTGTGAGCAGAGCAAGAAACATCAAACCCTAAATCATCAAATTGATCAAATTGAAAAGGAGAATTGAGAGTTAGTTCTTTCATGAGTTGATTTTGTGATCACATAGTCAAGAAGATCAAGAGGTATGTTGTAGTTTTCGTTTTAGATTATAATGAAGCATATGGAAGAACTTGGTTGATTGAGTTCTTTAGAGATTGTTGATAGAATAACCTAAGTAAGGTGTAATATAGGCCTAAGGTTTTAATTTTAACTGAAATTGCAAATACCTTGGCAAGAATCAAATGTTAGAATGATTTGCACTTGTAGGTGTAAGTGGGTTTTAACAAATGATCGAATCCATGAGATTGGAAGGTTAAATTGGATAAATGAATGCATAACTAACTGAAATTTTGACGATTAAGTGTTTATAACATATGCATCTTCTTATAAATAAGAATGTATGGTCAAAATATGCTTGCTTGAATAAATTGAAGTTTCATAAAATTGTGCACGTAAGATGTAAGATAAAATGCCTAAGCGAGACGTAACATACTGAAATTGTATAAGAAAAAAGTTGAATGGAAACACATGAATTGATTTATTTGTAGAACGATGGAAATAATCAACATAATGATAATTATATAAAATTATAGGGTTGTATACTATAGGCGTCTCGAAGAATAAGCCGGGGGATCAATCCGGAAACAATAGTCGACTCAAGGGAAAGCTTTAAGGTACGTAGTTTAGTACTTCATAGTATGTTGTTAAATTATGTGTTAATTTCGTTAGATTCGTCAAAGTAATGAAATAGATAAGGTTTGTTTGAATAAAGTGAAGGATTTCACATAAGCAACCAAACGGGTCAAAATGATGAAATAGATAAATGTTCAGTTGAATAAAGTGAAGAATTTCACATAAGCAACCAAACGGGTCAAAATGATGAAATAGATAAAAGTTTTGTTGAATAAAGTAAAGGATTTCAATTAAGCAACCAAGCGGGTCAAAATGATAAAATAGATAAGGTTTGGTTGAATAAAGTGAAGGATTTCACATAAGCAACCAAACGGGTCAAATGATGAAACAGACAGGGTTTGGTTGAATAAAGTGAAGGATTTCACATAAGCAACCAAACGGGTCAAAATGATGAAATAGATAAGGTTTGGTTGAATAAAGCGATAGATTTCGCTAAAGCAACCAAACAGATCAAAATGATGAAATTGATAAAAGTTTTGGTCGAATAAAGCGATAGAGTTCGCTAAAGCTACCAAACGGGTCAAAGTAATGAAATAGATAAAGGTTTGGTTGAATAAAGCGATGGATTTTGAGTCAAAATGATGAAATAGATAAAGGTTTGGTTGAATAAAGCGATGGATTTCACTAAAGCAACCAAATGGTCAAAATGATGAAATAGATAAGGTTTGGTTGAATAAAGCGATGGATTTCGCTAAAGCAACCAAAGGGATCAAAATGATGAGATAGATAAAAGTTTGGTTGAATAAAGCGATAGATTTCACTAAAGCAACCAAACGGGTCAAAATAATGAAATAAATAAAGGTTTGGTTGAATAAAGCGATAAATTTCGCTAAAGCAACCAAACGGTCAAAATGGAGTTTAAATGTATACCTGAAAGGATACATGAATGCTTACTTTGGTTTAAATGTGGTTAAAAGGGCAAAAATCGGAAAAGAAAAATATACGCGTAAAAATCAAGTAATGGATGTGCAAATTATAAGTAGTTCTTATGAAGAATGAGGATACTTATATAATTAATAATTTCGTAAAGAATAATATGCTTATCAAGTTCGTTTGCTAAAATTTTGCAAACCGGTTAAAACTATGAGATTTACGAAAATAGAACTTAAGTGGGGTAAACACTCATAACGAAGGTACTACAGTAATGAAAACAAGGAATATCATTTTGCGGATGATTTTCTGTAAGTCCCGAGCCGTATGTTGATGTACGGAACTCGAAATGGGTCGAACGGACAAACAAAACAACTCTGCAGCAAAATCAGTGCAGTACATGGCGTTGCCGACGCGATATATATAGTCCCACGCTTTAAACTACTGCCTACGGCAGTCTTGACCCGATGCAACTTTCTACATGGCGTCGCCAACATGGCATAATGCCGTCGCTAACGCCACCTTGTAATCTTGAAATTTCTGATTTGATAATTGATTTAGTTGTTATGATATATTTTTCCTTATCGATTTATATAAATTGCAAAATTTTTAGTTAAAGGAAACCGCAAGTAAAGTACGGACGATGATCAAGCCATGCCAAAGAACCGAACATCTCTGAACTCCAAGCTTTCATTTTATTTCGTCTAGTTTATGTATCAACAGTAATTGCATGATGTAAAGTGTTTTTAATACTTCTAATATCTTAACTATTTTGGTACATTTAATGTAAGTAAAAAATATATATATATATATATATATATATATATATATATACATATATATGTATATATGTATGTATATATGCATAATTTTGTACAAATTTATATAAGAAAGTATGGGTATTACACTAGTCCGTATTTGCTTTAACCTGCGCTTAGTATTTTGAAAATACGTCAGTTTTAACTAGTAAATACTAATAACTGACTCTGTTGAAAATCTTTTCAAGCTTCATTTAATATCATTTGGTATTTCATTTTTAAATAACTTGGGACAAACCATAGCTCTTGTTACCAGCTTTACATATTTGTTAAACAATCTGGGACCGAAAATCATATGTTGGTACATGATTAATAGACACACACCACACACAATATATATATATATATATATATCATTCTGCGTCTGTCAGGTGTATGGCTACCTACACCCCGTGCTTTAAGTCGTTGCCATATACAATTAAATGAGTCGGGATGCCCGGACACGGTTGTATTAACCTTCAAATGTTTAAGTTATCAAGCAATATGGATTAAAACAGGTTATTTGCATTTCTGTGACATTATTCTCCCTTTTGCAATACCTGACTAAGTGGCTAATGTCATATCCCAAGTCTTTTTAAATAAAATAGGCTAAGAGTATTTACTTGTGCTAGTCTTTTATAATAGCAATATATATATAGCACAACCATATTCAAAGTATCTCAGCTTAGGTGAAATTTATTAGAGGCTTCTAGTCTGGAATGAACAGAAATATTATCCATTAGAATGTTAACGGGTCATTTATAAGTCTTTTACTTTGACCGGTTAACTTAAGGATACGCTCGGTTCACTAGATTAAGTGTTGACGGAATACAATGTGGTTTATACCTGTCCGAGTGCTAAGCCTCGTGTAATATGGGTCTATTAACCAAACATTCTGATTTGAAATGGTCTTGAAAAGTTTTGACCGGATTCGACTAGTTTATATATTTTATTTTATTTAAACTAGTCGTACGTGTAAATACGGTATCGGGTGGTCGAATAGAACTATGTCCATCATGTCAAAACATATTTTGTAATGTTCTAAGATCAGTTGCAAAGTCAGATTATATGTCTCATAGGTTTTAAAACCATTTTTATGCCATAAAGGCATTTTTGACAATTTTAAAGTATATATTGTTGACTCGTCAATTGACCCATCAAACAACATGACCAGAAGGTATAACATTAGAGGGTTATTTTCTATAATATTATGGTCACATAACATGCCTTGATTGGGTTCTAAGTTTGACCAAACGGGTCATAATTGAAAGTTAAAGAAGAAGTCAAATTGTTTGACTTTCGACCACGAAATGAGCTCTAAACTGGAAATGACGAGTTAGATATGATAAAACATGTCCTAATATGTTCTATAAACTGTTATGATGTAAATAGTTAGATTGTTGATACTTAGAATTTCATTTATCGTAATTTGCAAAATCTGCGTTTTTTACTTTTATTTTACACATGTTTGATTCGTCTTTTCGCTTACTTAACGTGAATCAGAGGGTGTAATCACAATGTATTAACACCTTCATTATTATGATCATGTTGCAAAGTTCAATTTGAACTTTGAATTGACAAAAATGGTCAGAAGCGAAAGTTAAAGCAAAAATCAATTTGCTTGATTTTCGGCTAATAATTTGCCTAGTAATGGAAATTAGACTGAGGAAGAACACTTACTTGTGTTCAAGAGAAGTTATAACTTCATGGGGGAGGCCTCTATGAGGAGAAACAGCTTCGAAGTCTGATAGAGAGAAAGAAATTAAAAGGTGCAAGGAAAAGTGGATGTCAAAGGAAGCTATTTATACTTGCACAAGACTCATGAGGTGGTTCCACATGTTCCTGGAGCTCTTAGGTGAAGATTAGTGGCATCCCAGGTGTTTAAAGGAGGAAGAGAGTGGCAAGTTCGTGAGCTAGGTAGCATAGAAGCAAGTCTGCAGCTGCAGTCTAAAGACCCCTTACGGACCTTAAGGATGATGCCTTATAGTCTGTAAGGACCCTTGGCGCGCACACAGATTTGAATTCCCTTGCGGACCGTAAGGGATACACCTTGCGCTCCGTAAGGGACCATCAAAGGTTGAATTTTGGCCTTTTTTACAACTTTGAATCCTCAACTTGTTTCCATATCCCATTTTATGTATTTTGTCCCTCTTCTACAATAAATTTGGAATATTTGAAGAGTTTCCGGAAACGTGTTGCCTTGTGATTCGATATAAATTTCCAAGGTGTTACAACTATTTGCGCCTAAGCCTTGAAACATTAACCCGTTAACACCAATTTTTGATTTTGATTACAACTAAAACGTGTAGGAACCTTAGGTCTTATGATTTCGAATCGGGTGTAAACCTTGTTCCAAATCATTGTTTCAAATCAATATTCTAAGTTTTGCAATTGTAGTTAAAAATTGTTTTCGTAACTAGTGATAAACCATTGGATAAGTAACACCTTTTTCAACCAAAATACAAAAGGATCAATTTATCAAGCTTCATGATATAAATTTCATAATCAACCGAGTTTTTAGACGAACACAAACTCTTCATGATTCAACACCTTTATTGCCACTTGCTATTTATTTGAGTTAACTAGGACTATATAAATTTATCTTTGAACGGAACTTCACACTCCGATCATTAGGGTGGAAGGGTGAAGGGGTGTTTGCAAGTTCAAGCTTCGGGTTGAGCGGGTTACCTGGGATCACTGCCGCACTCATCCTAGATGGATTCGAAGGTTCAGTTTCTGGTTCATGAACCATTATGGGAATAAAGGGTAGGAATGTTTTGGCACCAGTTTCAATGCTTTAATTTTTTTTATTTGTAGACTTAATTTTAATATTGTAGTGAACCAACATTTCTTTATAAGAGTGAAAGAATCCAACCAAAGGAATTAAATTTTCTCACTCCCATTGCCACCGACACGATCACCACTACACCACCAACATCATATTTTCGTCAACATATTTACAAATCGAACATGATTTTTCTCAACCAAATGCAAAAAAAAAAAAAATCTAATTCATTGGAAACATTCGAGTTTTTCCTACTCTCAATTCCTTTTACAAATTTTTATTCAAATTCTTTGAAAAGTAAATAGATGCTCCTTAATGCCATAATCAACTCAGTTTTGCTTAGATGTTTCCAGACTACAAGAAGGGAAAAAGAATGAATGATTAGAATTTACTCATATTGATCAAATGAGAAACAAATGAGAACCTGGCTGTTTACAAAATAATTGGCAGGGGTTCTCTATATTTAAACCATGGTTGTAAAATCGTGCATGGCCTCCGATTAATTACTGATTACTCACTAGTCAGAGATTCACCGAGTAATTTATCTAATCGGCCAATAAATTGCTAGACCGTCAACAATAGTTAAATCTGGTCCTAATTGGCCAGAAAACGGTGACAATCCAGGTATTCAGGCCAAAATATGTAAATTCCGACAATTAATCATATCTATTTCAAATGATGGGCCGAATTAAGGTATTAAAACATGTCTATTTAAAAAATTACATATAAAAATTTGTGTATATACATATAAAACTGAAAATTGCATATAAAATCTCAATCCAATTAATCCCGATTAATCGCTAGTCAGTGCCACATTGGCCGACTAGTATGTAACTATTTTTACAGCACTAATTTAAATAACTGTTTAGATCAAATTGTTTGGCTTGTACCTTGTGTATTCATTTGTTTAGACTTTAGATAGCTATCAAATAAAGAAATAAAAAAATGTTCACAATTTCTAAAACACTTATAACACATTTTTTTTACTAATTTTACAACAATCTTATTCAGTCATACGTGACTACATCCTGATTCGCTTGTAGTGAAATAAAGAAAACAAAAATTAAGGGCATTTTTTTTTCCAATTCAACATGTCCAAAATCTGAAAGGAAAAAAATTTGATAAGCTATGAGCACCTCTATAGAAAGTCCAAGAGATTTATGTGGGGTTATTTTGCGATAAAGTGGATGATTTAAGTTAGGGACAACGTTAGTTTCTAAACAAAAAGTCGTTGGTGACACCCAATTCATTGTGGTAGTCGAAAACAAAGGCTTCCGGTACTAAATAAATAGTTCCATTTATTAGCGATTATTACGACGATGAGCGATCTAGCGACGTATCCGTCATTCGAAACTTATATTGGAGGATCATGTGGATTAAATACCATGTAAATACACCCTAAACTCAAGTGTTATGCTTAAGATGCTAGAGGATTAGCCCTAATCATTATACTTAACAAAATTACCAAAATATCTAGAATTTTAACATGTGTAAAAAAAATAAGTTACACTTTACCCCCCTCCAAATTGACGGTTACAAGTGGGACCCCATGCCACTTGATTTTGTTGAAAAATTAGGATTACAAGTGTGGTGTTTAAAAGATTTGATGAAACTTGGAAAGATGCACATGATTATATATGATCACTTCTTGTAAACTTATCACTTTATTCACCAAAATTTGCAACACATTTCTCTGGGGTTCTTCTTCCTACCTCACGGCTCCACCACCTCAACCATACACCACCATATAGCCACCGCAATCCACCACTTTTTATACACTTTGAAGCTTAATCAAGACCCCTAAAGAAGCTAGCAAGGATGGAGATCATTAGGGCTTCCTAAGGAGCTTCATTTTCTTCCATAATCTTCAAGAAACTTGTGCACCCTTTGTAAGCTAACTCCTCCGTAATCTAGCTTATTTTTTTGCTTAGATTATTAGTGTACAAGTTGATAATCTTGAAAATCAAGAAAAGATAAATCAAAAACCCTAACACACAACATAATAATAACAATAAATATTGTTTGTGTTGATTATATGTTTATATGATTGTTAGATAGCATGTTGAAGTTGTTTATGTTAGAAGTATGATATAAAAGTGAGATGATCTTGTGTGATTTAGTATAAAAGTGAAGATTTAAACATGTTAAGGTTTAAATCTAAACAAGATCATCAACTACATCATCCATGAAAGATACTACAACTTAAAGATAATTTTTATGCACTTGAATGATTTTCTAAGAAGTAAACACTTGTATTTAAGTTGTAATCGCCTTAAAAATGTGTAGTAATCAAGGGGTTAAATGCATGGACTTGGTTAAATAACATGATAAAAGTAATGTTTTGAAATGGCTAATAAATATTAAAATCCCACTTGATTTACTAGGATTTTAAACCATAAAAAGTCATGGATGATGATGGGTTGATTATGTAAAATAAATATTAGATGGTTTGTTGATGATGATTATGAGCTTAAACAGGTTTTAAATACGTTTTTGAAACGTGGAAAACGCCATAGTTTAGGGGAAACTATGGCGAAATTTTCTAAAAATCTAATCGCGATTAAGACATGATTAGTTTGACTAAACGCGATTAGTAACTTAAATCGTCATTAAGTAGACTCTAATGACAAGGGTTATCCCTAAATGAACAAGTGTTTAAAAAAGTGATAAATATATATTTATAAGTAAAAATAAATGCCTTTACAAATATATATTTCTACTTGGAAAATAATACAAGTATATATATATATATATTTATACAACTGTTGCCAATAAATTGTATGTATACATGTGTGTATTGTACGTGTATGTATTAGAAACTTAGGGTATTCACAATAAAAATACCCCACCATATACAAAATACAAACACTTAATCAATACACTAAGTGTTGGTAACATAACAAATATATTCTTGAAATGTGTCGAAACAATAATCGGACAAACGAGACGATGCGAACAATAGGCGGACATTCAAGATTACACCGTCGCGTCGACGACAACGGGAGATTCACGACGAAAACAAACATGTAATAAACGACGTCGACGCTGTCACACCCCGACCCGCAGCGGAATAAGAGTCGGGGCATAATTGGGTTATCACCAAAGCTCATGATGTTTACTAAAATGTTTCATATTTATTAAATTCAAATTACAACTTAAATGTTCAAATCAAATTCATACAATTACAAGGAAATGAAACTAAGTAAAACAATCCAAAGCTTAAACTGATTTATTCTTCTAGGCCCTCCTATTTGTTTCTTGCCTCAACTGGATCACCTGTATCATGTGTAAAATGGGAGAAATTTTGGGTCAATAAAAGTTGGCGAGTGAACCTTGTTTAAAAACATTGTTATTGATTTCCTCTTGTATTTAATATTGAAAAGTTGTGCAGCATTCATATGTGAGCAAACATATATAAACAAACAATCACAAACCACCTTGAATGAGTATATGACATGAATGATAATGTATTGTGAGATCAAGGTTCAATCAAACGGAGCCGATCGTATGAAATGTATGATGATGTATGTGAGATCAAGGCTCAATCAAACGCATCCGATCAAATGAGGCACCTGTACTCAACCCGTCTCCCACGGGGAGCTGATAGGCCTAATGTAATGCATGTACTGAAACTGATAACTTTAATCTAAACATAATCCACACAACAATTGATACATATTGAATACACATTTGATCACGGATATCATGGATGCACAAGTGTTTAAATATAATAAATAATTAAGCGACACATGATACACCCCAAAAATGTGATTAAAACGGGGAATTGGTAGAGATTCACTCACATTGGGTGCGTTCTTTTGATGTTGTTGGATGCGCACGAGTTTTGGGATTTGATCGACGAGGAAGAACTAACCTAAAATAATAACGAAATGGTTCGGTAAATAATTGGATTTTATTTGAGACTAATACTTTTAATTAAAAATTTTTATAGGATTTTTAGATTTATTTTTGTGAGTTTAAGGTCATTTTCTAACTTTAAAAATATATTTTTAAATATTTTTAATTGATTTTTAAATTAAATAAATAAAAAAATAAATTTTTTTACTTTTGTTGACCGTTGACCGTTGACCGGTCGGACTGTGGTTGAGTGTGCACTGAGTGAGGTTCGAACCCGGGACCTCTCGTACGCGTGCACGCAGCTCTACCAACTGAGCTACGTGTCTAACCCGAAATATTCTATGTTTTAATTATATATATATATATATATATATATATATATATATATATATATATATATATTACTTAAATGTTAATTTATTTGGTTTATATTAAAAAGGGTTTATATGTCGAACCGGTTGCAGGGACCCGGAGTCGAACTCGGGTCCTTCGGTTTGTAAGCGCACAGCCCAACCAGTTGGGCTGTGTGTCTAATCTGTTTAACTTATGGTTTATATTATTCTTATAAACTTAATGTGACTTGATCTGATTCAGTTTTAAAATTTTTTGTTTTAATTCGGAAAGTCGGTGCGTTGTAAGGTTCGAACTCGTGACGTGCGCTGTGTGATTGCACACAGTCCACCGCTAGACTGTGTGTCTAACCCGGTTTAATATCCTGTTTTAATTAAACTTATACACAATGTGTGACTTCGTTTTCTTCATTCATGAAGACACAGACAAAGATGTTCGACTGTTCTTGTTTAAATCGTTCGTCGAGCATATAATTGATTGAAATGTAATGGATAAAGAGAGTTACGGATTCGAATGTACTGAACAGGATGTTTTTCTCAGAATTCCGGCAAGGGTCGTCGGCTCTGATTTGTGAATTCCGTCTGAGTGGATCAATTAACAGTTTTGATCAATGAGTTGTGAAATTAAGTGACTAAACAAGAGATATCAGGGGGTTTAGATGATTGTACCGATTTACAGTGTGATTTCGGAATTTCCAAAGATTTTTCGGCGAGTGCAGAATTTCCGGCAACGTCGTCTGGAACCGATTCTGGTTGAAGGATTGAAGTTAGTATATGTCTAACAATGGATTGAAAACGAAAGAGTCGAGAAATTTACCGATTTGGTGTAAGTCTTGGTTTTCCGGTGAAAGTCCGGCGAGTGCAGAATTTCTCCGGCGAGTGCTAAGACTTCGATAAATTGTGCGATTTTGAGCGAAAAGGTTACCAGAGACTTGGGTGTGTATTTATAGGGAAGAAACAGAATGAATCGAGTCCGAATTTGATCTTGATTCGTGGTCAAAACTTTTCCGGCGGTTATGACTGGGATTGCGGGATTAGACATCGGTTATAACCGATGTCGAAGTTAATACACGCGTTCAGTCAAAGGAAACGGTCGAAGTCTCCCGAAATCGTCGGTAATTCCAGCGACTGCGGATTGGGCGCGCTGATTACTGAATTTGATTTCGAGTTTTATTATAAATATTATTTGTTTTAATAGTTATCACAAACGAGTCAAGTGGCGGAGTGGTGAGATGTTTGTTTGTTTGATCCGGCTGACCCGGGTTCAAAACCCGGCAGCTTGATTTTATTTTTTTAGCACTTGTTTTTACCATTTAATGATTATAGTTTTTAAATTCTAAAATGTTTATTAATTATGTATTGTTTTAAAATTAAAATGACCCATTTATACGCAACAAAAATTATAACCGACTATTCGATTAATAAACGAAGCGGGTTTTGGAAACCCGTTTTTTCGACGGATGTTACAGACGCCGAGTCTAAATATATATTTAGACGCTTAACACACACACACACACACACACACACACACACACATATATATATATATATATATATATATATATATATATATATGTTATCGAAACCAAAATCCAGAAAGTTAAAAATATAAAAAGTTAGAAAATTATAAGTAAAATACTTATAAGAAAAATGGGCTTTTAATAAATAAATGTGGGCTAGGCCCAAATTGTAAAAGTGTTGGACAAACGCCCAATTCCATAAAATATATGGACAAGGCCCAAAAATAATAAAAGTCCAAAAAGATATAAATTACATGGGCTAGGCCCAAATATACAAAAACATGAGCTATGATCAATGACATAAAAACATGGGCTAGGCCCAAAGACATAGATGACATGGGCTAGGCCCAATGACAAGAAAACATGGGCTAGGCCCAATGATAAAAAAACATGGGCTAGGCCCAATGACATGTGAAGGGCAAGGCCCAGTTCACACATGATTGAAAAACAATAATATATATATATATATATATAAGAAATATGTATAACAACACCAATCGAATAAACAAAACTATTAACACTATGATAACACTATAAGTTGTTCAAACATAACAAAGAATACATAACAAGAATTCAAGATGAACAACGAGTACAAGGTCCATTGAGACCTAGGTGTTTAATGAAAACAATACGCATGTAGGTTACATACGTTGCGGACACGAATCGATAAATAGTACGACTTAACGGAACGTAAAAATTGTGAGTTCATGTCCCTCCTTTCAATTATTTCAAGTTTTGTTTTAAATATCGAGGGGAAATACATGTCATGTCAAAACAGTATGTTAGCTATGGGTTAGCAGATAACAGATCACTGTGCGTAAGTAGGATAATGACAATAGTAACCATTAATCACTTAGTGACCAAGGTGCAAAAGAAGTAGATCTATTGAGTTTGAGATCCGCTCTACTCCTAGTTGGTATACCCTTCGGAGTGCTTTTGTGATCCCAATGATGTCAAAGTAGTCTCGGTTTGGTTACTTACTTATGGCACAAGTATGTCAGGGTGCTTGCGACTCACTGATAGATCCTTAACTAACTCATTGATGCTAATAACATACTTGGATTTCAGTACAGGTTTTCAAGGATGATATTTTGATACGAAAACATTAACTACATGAACTCGCCAACTTTATGTTGACTTTTTAAAATTACATGTATTTCAGGACACATGACTTGAGCTAGTTATGGGATCCGGGTATGGGAATTAGTCATGACAACGATGTACTACCTTTTGGAGGGTTTGCCTTTTATATCCCAACCTCGTTTGGGTATATAGAGGTCAAAGCCTCAATATGAATTTGTGATGGAAACAATGTCTATTTTGGAACAATGTGTTTTTAAACTATTTTTGTAAGTGATAATCTGAGACAGATAACAATGTGGTTTCACTTTTGAATATTGTAAATGTGTAATGAAACTTAGTATGGCATGACATCATTGTTGTTAATACTGTTTACTAAATTGGATGCAATGATTACCTAATCGTCACACACTTGCGCTTCCGCTACGACCGGGGTGTGACACAACTTATTGTGTTTGGATTTATTGAGATTGAGATACAATATTAAATCCTATACCATGGTACAAAACGAATAGTTTTAGTTCAATCATTTGGTTTTGAAACGATTTTGGAATCGTTAATTTTTCTAATCTTTGTGTTAGAACGGGTTTATTAGTGTAAACCATACGTTTTTTGTAAACGTTAAATTTCTCTAACTTGTGTGTTAGACCGGAATTATGGGTGTAGGGGAAGGTTCATTTAAGAAGAAATTTTATGTGAGAAGAAAAAGAAGAAAGGACATAATGGTAAAACATTAGTTTATAACTCATCTCATTAATTATGTTATCTATCATTAATAAAACAAAAACATTATATCCTACACATTTCAAAATTTATCCTAAATATATCTTATACTTATCGGAATTTACCCTACACACATGCAAATTTACCCTACACATTTCAAAATTTATCCTACGCATACTAAAATTTATCCTACACATGTCGAAAATTGTCCTTCACCATAAATTATTTTATCTTGAAAAAGTAAATTAAAAAAATGAGTTACAAGTTTAATTAATTAGCTAATTAATGATAATTATATATTTACCTATATGCCATTTTTCATAATATTAAATACACACATTAAACGAAGTAAATGGAGAATTTCTATTGGTTTAAAAGTTATTCTTTTTATTCTTACAAAAATTTCTTTTCATTTGAACTCTCCACTATGGGTGTAAACCATACGTTTTTTGTAAACGTTAAATTCTCTTGAGTAGAATTTTAATGTCTTTAAATAAGAGTTTTATGTTACTTGATTAGAGTTTTATCTCTCTAATTAAGTCTCTATTTAAAGTACTCTTCATCCAACCATGGATTTATAGCACAAACTTTAGTGATTCTGACACGAATGTTAGACTGGTTTATATGTATTTGATATACTCTAATATGCCTTATAATGATTTTTATAATCATATATTTCTAAATGAGTGTGTTAGAATTGAATTTAAATATAAACTGATATGTTTTATAACGATTTCGGTAATCGTTTATTTCTAACGAGCTTGTTAGAAACTATTGGTATGATAATGGTTATTATAATCATTTATTTCTAACAAGTATGTTAGAACATATTTATTGATAAGATTTGTAACCATTTTTGTAAATTTTATGCGTTTTGAACGATCTATATTTATGTGGGGGATTGTTGGAAATTTATGTAGTGTGAATTGATATTAATTTAGTGAAATTATGATTTAGTAAAATTATAATTATTTACTAGACTTTCCATGTGGATGATAAACTCTTGAGTAGAGTTTTTATGTCAATTTATTTGTTATTATTAGAGTTTATGTCTCTAATAAAATAACTAATTAAGTGAGACTTTTCATTTATTCTCAACTCTTGTAAAAATAGTAGGTTAGGTGCTTCATTTTAAGATAGAGAGAAAAAAGGTACAAGAAAAATACATGAATATATAAAGAGTTTTTGGGAAAAAGAAATATTTGAAGATCCATATGTTGGGTACTAGAGAAATATGTTTTCTCTGTATAATTTCATCACCTTCGTATCATATTTTCCACAAGTTCTAACACTATAATTTTATCCAGTGTAACCTCGGGCGTGTGAGCCATCTCCGACAGTACATACTGTTTCGGCTGTTGTACCCTGGGAAACAGACGCGCCGTCTTTAGTAGAGGCGCGAAATCTGTTTTAAGGGAAGCGTATTGAACACGTGCCTCAACCACAACCATCAACATCAGTTTACTTATTTTTGCAGCCAAGAAGGGTCGCACAAGGAGACGTGGTTCAAGTTCTCGTAGCGGAAATTGTACAAGAAGATGCTTCTCAAGCTCTTGTCAAAAAGAACGATTTGAATCGATTTATTTAAATATGTTGTATTTCATATTTAACTTTGTATGGATTGGTACACAAAATAGGTACTACAATTTCTCAAAATTATGTAAAGAGAGTATCTTTACAATTTTATATTTATGTATATAATTTTTATTATAATTATGACTCATGTACTACAATTTTTGGTGGCCCACAGAGGTTGCTCCCACCTTCTTCCCGCGTCTGTGTGGCCTCGTTCATGGGCTTATTCCATTGTAGATGGTCTAAGTGACGTATATTGTTACTTATGAAAGATTTGATGTGCTTTAAGTGATAAATTGAAACCTAATTACTTAAAAAAAAGTTAATCTCATTAGCTTTTTGAAACAACAATGGAAGAGAACGATAAGCTTGAGGATTGAGCATAAAAAAAACCTTAGAAACAAAAAGCAAAACTTACCAATGAGGTGGTGTTTTATTAGTAAAGAGAAAACCTTTAAGCAACTCGGTTTAAGAGTGAGGGTATTGAGTTCAAGTCCCACATACAAATAAGATTAAAACAAATTTTTCATTAAAATAACAAAAAAACAAAAACAAAAACAAAAACTTAACCCATCTCACAAATACTGACCAGGTATAATTTAACCCTAAAATTCAACAAACCCTCATAATTTATTAATCTTACAAAAGACTACATTTGGGTCAACATTTGAACCAAACGATATACACTTATAATATGATCACATTGATCTTGATGAAAGCACGATTTTTAAGTTAATTAATTAATTGTAATATTCTAATCATACATTAATAGTAAAGGGGGTACATCAGCAGGTTTTACAAAAGTTTAGGGTTTAACTTTTTTAATCATGCTTTGCTCATCTCTTAAGTTGTTTTGGTACATTATTTAATTATTTAAATAATGAAAACTGTGCTGACGAAATCACGAATCTCTCATGAAAAAAAGTCACACACTTGCTAACGCGTGTACATCACGGACCAAGAAATAAGTAATTTGATGCGATTGTTACACACGCGTTATGATGATGTTGCTGTATCCCCGGCATTTTTTTCTTATTTTTTTAAAATTTAAATCTGAAAACTGCATAAGTATTAAAGATTCTTTTTGACACGTAGAGAGAGAAAGAAGCCATTGTGATTTGGCATATTTTAATTTTTATATTTTGGCCACTAATTTTTCATGAGATTTTCTTTTGTTACTTTCGCTTTGTTTCCTAAAGAGCTTGAGCTTGTGATCATCTAAACCTAAAACATTACAATACTTTAACCAAATAACGATCCACTTCTATGTTACACTTTGTTGTTCAAAGAAAAGGTTCATGATGTCTTTATCATCCACTAGGCATTACAACAGTTACTTCTATGTTATATTTTGTTGTTGGTTCATGTATTCTATTTAATAATTTTGGAAATAGGTTTAGTTCTATTTGGTTCGCAAAATTCTTTGGACTTGAAATCCGGATTCAAAGGATACCATGTTTGGTTGAAGAGTTATTGGAATTGAAATGAGTTTTATAAACTGTTGTTGATACCATCATCTCTAACAATCCAACCCCACTATCATTGCAGGTGCCACTGTTGCCACCACCATGACTACATTTTGCAACTTTCATAAAAAAACTACTAAATTAAACATGATTATTTTGCAATCTAAATGTATCATGATTCAAAATTTATACAAATCAATTAGTGTTATGAATTCAAATTCAAATTCAAATTCAAATTCAATTATTTTTACATTTCAATTTCCTTCGACGAATTCTTGTTCTTTCGAAAGAAAATTCAATTAACCCTGTAAGAATTAACTCCGTTATGCATATTGCTTTGGGATATTGGATAAATAACCACAACTTTCATCAATTGGCCGATAACACTCTCAACTTTTGATTTGTACACCAAACACTCTCAACTTTCAACTTATTGGCCGATAACACTCCCTAACTAGCAGAACCCTAACACAGCTAGTTGATGTCAGCTGCCACATCATCAAAAATGCCACGTTAACTGCCACATCAGCTGCCATGTCATATGCCACGTCAGCAAACATGGCCACATTAGATGCTACATCAGCTAAAACTAACTGGGTTAGTGTTCAGTTAGCTAGGGAGTGTTATTGACCAATAACTTGAAAGTTAGGAGTGCTGGTGTACAAATTAAAAGTTAAGAGTGTTATCGGCCAATTGATGAAAGTTTGGGTTATCTAAATCCCATATCCTATTGCTTTATTCAAACTAAAAAAAGGCAAAAGAATGACATCTAAAATTGTAGTCATAACCGATCAAATGGGCATAAGGTGAGAAACTAGTTGTTTGCAAAGGTAGAGTTCTATAAGTTTACTACGCAAACCCAATGCACAAGGCTTTTGTATGCATACGGAATACAAGTTTTCATTAGTTTATTCGAAAACCCGTCTAGGAGGTATCAGACCAACTTGGATCTGATGTATGGATCCTTTACTTGCTTCATTACCTTGCACTTCTTTAATAACAATACTAGTTTATCAAGTGACTCTTGTTAAATGCTGAAAAAATCAATGCACTTATAGTCATAAATGAAACCGTAGGGGCAAAATCGTTAACATGTTAATACTTAAGTGACAAAACCACAAGTTTTGCCCCAACACCCACATTAAAAAAACTAAACAAAACCCCATTATTTATTAATCTTTAGTTCTGTACCTCTATTTCCCATGAATCATCACACTTCAATCTTAAAAGTTGAATCTTTCATTCTTTAACCAAGGATCTTGATCAGCTGTGGGATTCCCTTGAGGGTTATGGTGGGGCTCTGAGATTGCAACAAGTAATCTTGAACAAACAACAAATCAGCTAGCTTACAAGGTAGAATGTAAAGATGATTCGCAGGTCTTTTCTTATGATAATATATGCTGTGTTCTTGATTAAGATTTCATCAATGGTTGATCTGGTTGCTGTTTTGTTGATGATTATCTTACATGTTTGACCAGTTACGTGAGTCAAATTAGCAAATCTTTACAGAATATTATGAGTTTCTGGAGTTTTTAACTTGTTATTTTGAATGTTTAGGGATGGGATACGGTAATTTGAAATGGGTTTTTAGTTTCTTGAATGATTGATCTTTTTGCATCTGTTGGTTAATGATAATTATTTTGCATTTTTGACTGATTACAGAAGTCAAAATGGCAGTTTTTGATGAGCCATTTGATTTTCCAAGGGTTTTTATCATTTTATGTAGGAAATTCTTATCTGGGGTTTCTTCGTTGATTGATTTTGTTGCATTTGTTGATAATTATTTGAAAATTTTGACCATACGGACAAGTCAAAGTTGCAAATCTTGCAAAATTTTTCTAGTGTTTATATCATGCCAGTTCACCTCAAAAAATCTAACATATTAAAGAACTTTATTGGTTTTTGTTTTTAGCTTGGATTTCTTCTTAGATTGATCTTTTTGCATCTGTTGCAAAATGATAATTATTTTAGACTTTTGATGAATTAGAGAAGTCAACATAGCAATTTCTGAAGAACCATTTGATTTTCCAAGGGGTTTTATCATTTTATGTTGGATATTCTTATCTGGGTGTCTTCTTTGATTGATCTTTTTTACATCTGCTGATGATTATATGTCAAGTTTGACTATTTGGACGGGTCAAAGTAGCAAACTTGACAAAAAAAGTTTGGTTTTTCTTAGTGTTAATTCTTATCATGTCAGTTCACCTTGAACTTAACATGTTATACAACTTTATTGGGCTTTCTTAGCTTGGATTGTTTCTTAGATTGATAGTTTTGCACCTGTTCATGATTATATTACATGTTTGACCTGTTACACAAGTCAAAATAGCAAAATATATATAAGTTTCTTGATGTCTAGTTCTGAAGTTAAAGAATGTTTCCCCCACTTTGACACATTTCAGTTGAAGAGTTTGAACAACACATCAAAATAGTAATTGTGGGAGTCAACTTAAAGATTAGCCATGAGTAGAAACATTTTCACATTCGAAAATTCATCGAATTCGCCTATGGATTTCAGTTACATGGATGAACTCTTGTTAGATGGATGTTGGTTACAAACAACTAATGGATCTCAAATCTTGAACAATAATCCCTCTGCTTCCAACCCCCCTTTTGATCCTTCGTTTCAATGGCCCAAATTGGAATCCAACATCGAACAACCGGTGTCAAATGATCAAGAACTAGAATCGCCGAAATCCCATGTCAAAAGCCTCATTAATTCACCAAACCCCTCTGATTTTTTTTTCGAATCAAGCAAACAATGGTGGATTGCACCAATGGCAAGTTCTGGCTCTTCATTATCTGTGATGGAAAGATTGATTTATGCTATTGATAGCATTAGACGTTACGCGATTGACAAGCATGCACTTATTCAAGTATGGCTACCAGAAACAAGAGAAGGAAGCAAAGTTTTAAGCACAAGCCGACGGCTTTTCTCACTTGACTTGAATTGCCCGCAGCTTTCTTATTACAGAAATGTATCCGAAAGTTACCATTTTCCAGCTGAAGGGGATGCTAAAAACAACGTAGGATTGCCCGGAAGGGTATTTATGGAAAAAGTACCTGAGTGGACTCCTGACGTTCGGCTTTTTAAGATTGAAGAGTATTCGAGAGTTTCTCATGCTCAAGAACACGACGTTCGTGGGAGTTTTGCGGTTCCGGTTTTTGATCATGATGTTAAGAATTGCATTGGTGTTGTTGAGGTTGTTATGACTACTCAGAAGAGTAAATACACTCTAGAGATTCAAAGCCTTTGTAATGCTCTTGAGGTATGCTTTTTTTATAGTTTTTCAAGATTATTGGCAGTTAAAAAGTTTAATACAAACCTTCAAGGGATGGTACAGTGGTAAGCACCTGATTCCCCTTAGGTTCGGATCTTGTTTCCACTGGTTTCCTTCCATAACCTCTTGAAGGCTACTTGCCCAATGGAAGCTACGATTGGTTAACAGGGTATTAGTGGGTCCCTTGATTTTTCTAGTAACGGGTTTTCATGGTATAAGGAAGTCTAATCCAAAAGCACTTTCATGATTTTTATAGGCAGTTGACCTCAGGAGTTCTGAAGTTTCAAACACACAATTTATCAAGGTAATTGGAAGCTAACCTCAACAAGAAATGCAACAAACTTCAAGAAATTAGTACTAAGTCTTTTAAGTTTCTGTTTATGATTAGGTAAGTGGTGGCTTCTATCATCCTGCATTACCGGAGATTCTTGAAGCCCTTAAATGTGCATGCATGAAGCATAATCTACCTCTAGCTCAGACATGGATTCAATGCATCAACCAAGGTGGAAAAGGTGGTTGCCGCCACTCCGACGAGAATTTAATCCGCTGTATCTCCACGGTTGATTCCGCTTCATACGTATCTGACCATCGATTTAAAGATTTTCAAGAAGCTTGTTCTGAGCATCACTTGTTTATAGGTCAAGGTGTTGTGGGTAAAGCTTTCACAACCAGTGAGCTGTTTTGTTACTCGCCTGATGTCACCGCATACTTGAAAGCCGAGTACCCGCTTGCTCATCATGCTAAAATCTTTGACTTGCATGCTGCTGTGGCTATACGGGTCAGATCCAAATATGCTCCCGTGGTTGACTTTGTGTTGGAATTTTTCTTTCCTGTTGACTGCAAGAATCCTGAAGAACAAAAGGCGATGATCAATTCGTTGTTGGTTATTATACGAAAGGTTTGCGGAGGCTTGAGGATCGTTGCGGAGATGGATTTGCAGGAAGATGGTGCTCACAAAGGTTTACTTGTAGCTTCCGATACTGAACCTGTGCCAAAAAAAGAAGAAACAAATGGTCACAGTCATGGTCCGGGGTCGGGGTCAGGCTCAGGCTCAGGCTCGGGTTCAGAACTAGAGAAACGACGTGCTGGTGCCAAGCTGGAGAAAACTATCACTTTAGAAATGATAAGGCAACAGTTTGCTGGCAGCTTGAAAGAGGCTGCCAAGAATATCGGTGGTAAGTTTATGTTTTTTTTTTTGTTGCAAAATGACGCAAATCGGAAACATGTGGTTGCTTTATAGTCAATTATAAATTTGACAGGCTTCACCAAATTTTTGAGTTTAAAAAGTGTGAAATAAATACTGAAGTTAAAGACTAAAATAAACGCGTAAAGAAAAAATTGGTAATCACTAAAAAAGGGGAAAATCTCTAGTGACAAAAGTGGAGTTCTAAATGATGTCACCTGGGGCCCGACAGCTTGGCGTTTGCCACACGATCTGGCTTGTCAAGATCTTTCGTCCACTGCTTATGGGCCTCGTAAGTCTACAGCTCCACTCATAGTCCAACTTATGCTCATTTTATGTTTGGGCTTTCCTGTCATATTTCCTTAAGTGTAGCTACTCCTCTCACGAGTCTGCTAATTCTTGGATCAACGTGTAGAAAACCATGGTCCTATCTCAAATCTTGATCGTGTTACTGTACTTGCAGTTTGTCCAACGACTCTAAAACGGATATGCAGGCAGCATGGGATACAACGATGGCCATCTCGAAAGATCAAGAAAGTCGATCACTCGCTAAAGAAGATCCAACTTGTAACGGAGTCGATCCATGGTGGGTCGGATTCGTTTCAGATCAGGTCTCTCTATTCAAACTTCCCGAAACTTGCATCACCCAATCTATCAACAACTACCCATTCTCCCTTTCCAGCTACAAATATTGAAACCTTTGACTCTAAACCCACTGACAGCACCATCGTAACCACTTCATGCAGCCTGAGTTCGAGTTCGGGCCATTCTTTATCTGGTGACACCCACAACGTACCAATCTTCAACGAAGTTATCAATGACAGAGCTCTAAAAAGAACCAAAAGCGTCGCAGATATTCATGCATCGAACAATCCAGACAAAGAACAAAAGATCTTTCTAAGATCTCAGAGCCATAAAGTGCGGAACGAGCCTCTCACTACTAAACAAAAGAGTGTCACGGACGGAATATTACCTATTAAATGTGAAAATCATCCCCCTAAACCACGTGAAGGCAATCTTTGGAGGGTAAAAGTGAAGTTTGGTGAAGAAAAGTTACGATTTCGGATGCAAAAATATTGGGGTTACAGTGAATTGTTGCAAGAAATTACAAAAAGGTTTTGCTTGAATGATACCAGCAGGTATCAGTTAGAGTATCTCGATGAGGATAACGAATGGGTGTTACTAACTTGTGACGCTGATGTAGAAGAGTGTCTTGATGTTTATAAGTCGTTTAAAAAAAGTGGCACCATTAGGCTCACTCTTCGTGAGCCACAACTTCGTGTCGGTAGTAGTGTGGATTCAAACCAAACTAAAACCGAAATATTCAGTTATGGAATATTGTAAACCAATTGGTTTCGGTTAATTAGTTTGGGTTTTTTGGTTATGGTTTGGTTTGGTTTTTATGGTCACCATGCTATTGATATATGGTGTTGTTTTTTGTTTATAGCAAAGGAGCTTTGTGTGACACATAGAATGTATAGTAGATTTAATATATAACAGGTGATATAGGTACAACATCATGTAATGCATAGTGTATAAGTAGTTATGCGTGTTGTATTGCAAATGCAAAATACTATTGGTGTATTGCTTATATGAGTTAATACTTCCCATTGTTTTTTTGCATTCAGCATTCTTTCATGCATGATATGATATGTATTTTGTTACTATCTACTTAAATTATTTTGTACATTTGGGCTTCAATCTTGTCCATCATGATTATTGGCTTCTAGATAACATGACATCATCTTAATAGTATTGCATAGGCATGGAGATATATACCATTCGTCACAGAGTTTACAGACCTGGTTACATTTATTTTTAGTACAAGATTGTAACTACCTAACGGTGTCCTGACGATACATGTCATGGCCAGCATAACTACCAAACGGCGTTAGATTGTGTCGTCAAATGCTCTGCTGTTTGCTGTCCCTGTCTTCGCCGGGTCCCTAAATGGCTTGTGGGAATAAGGCCAAGTTGGTTCAACAAATAGTCAACCCTTGTGATTTACATCACCTTCCTTGAAATTTCCATCTCATTTATATGATACTTGCAGTCTGAAAACACTTCATGAATTCATTCATAAGATGATACAAATATAATAGTTTAAGGAAACATGAGACACATGTAATATAACCTTATCATCTCCATCGTTAGATTTAAGGATCCTTTCTGGCACTAGCTAGACTGTCCATAAGCATGTACCTTTTCACTCTTCATACATTTTTCCTAACTCTATTGAATATAGTTTTTTATTATTTAGAAAAACAACCAGAGGAAGTTGATGGTGAGAAGAAGGATCCGTCCTCATCTTCATCGCCAGATAAACAGTGTAGACTGTTTTCACTTGCAGAAATCAAACTAGCAACTCATGATTTTGATGATGCTCTTGTCATTGGAAAAGCGGGGCTTTGGTAATATATACAAAGGTAAATTTGACTTTTGGGAAGGCGTAGATGCTGCCATCAAGAGGTTAAATCTTGATTCCAATCACGGGGAAATCGAGTTCTGGGCAGAGATTGAGACGCTTCCAAGTTTTGTGATAGTCATATAGTCTCTTTACTAGGATATTGTGAAAAAGAAATGATACTTGTTTATGAACACATGTCCAATGGAAGTCTTGAGGATCATTTGCACAAAAGAAGAGCTAAAGAAAGCAATTATTCTCCAATGACATGGGTTCAAAGGCTTAATATCTGCAAAGGTGCTGCACGTGGTTTAGACTATCTCCATACGGGTACAGGTGTCCAATCTAGAGTCCTACATTGTGATGTAAAGAGCTCAAACATTTTGCTGGACGAGAATTTGGCAGCTAAGATTTCCGACTTTGGGGTGTCCAGAATTGGTCCAGTGTATCAGTCGGGCTCTACCACGGATGTTTATACCGATAATATTAGAGGCACTTTTGGGTACATGGATGCTGAGTATTTCTCAACTCACAGACCGACACGAAAGTCTGATGTCTATGCGTTTGGTGTGGTGTTATTGGAAGTGTTGTGTGGTAGGCCTGCTATGGATTTTACATTGGATGAGCAGCAACACAGCCTAGCTGGATAGGCCAAACAATGCATTAAAGAAGGCAGGATGGGTCGGATTATAGATCTGTATTTGAGGGGGCGAGCCCCGTCTAACTGTCTAAAGGAATTTGGGGAAATTGCGTATCTTGTTCTAAGGATCGACCCACAATGACTAAGGTTCTGGCAAGGCTTGAGTTTGTGTTAACATGGACATTGCAAAGTGCGCAGAGAGCCAGTGACCGAGAAACATCAGAAGATCCATGTTTATTGAGAAGGCATGGTCATTCTCACTTGTGCAAGGCACAAAGACTCTAGTGGGTTAGGCCCACATATGCTCGTGTGAGGCACGAAGACTGAAGGATTGGATTGTCCACTACTCAACACTAAGGGCCTTAGGGTCGCTTAAAACTGAACAGTGAAGTCCTCGTTGCATACCGGAACTATAACCGCCTGCTAGTCTACCGTCTTGAATAAACGGTTTGGCGAGGCACATACAAGCTTGGGGTGGGTTATATGCTCAATGCCCGTACGTGGACATCGACGGTTATTCAAGTATTACAAAAACAAGGTTTTCAATTGACATGCCGAGAAAAATGGTTTTATTATGTTTTCTCAAACATATTTAAACCGGTTATCAAAAAGATTTATTTCAAATCTTTTTCGAACAAACTATGAACTCGCCAACATTATGTTGATTTTTCGCATGTTTCTTTCTCAGGTCATATTTTCAAACTATGGCACGGTTGGAACAGGGGAACCCATGGGGATTCGAGTACTTAGCGGACGTTCACTTTCTAGAAGTTTTAGCATTAAATACTTCTGCTGTGCAATGAAGATACCAGTCAGATCACACCAACTCTGATTTTGCAGGGTGTGACAAATATCATGTCTATTTTTCGATTTATCTCTTCACTAACGTCGGGAATGATCAATGAAAAATCAGTTTTCAGGCAAAATCTTTAATTCGAAGAAACACCCTCGTCTGGAAAAGATTATCGATGAAAAGCCATTAATTGAATAATAAACAATAGGAATAATTGATGTTACTTTCTTAATAAAACATATTAATGAAAACGTCATAATGAATAAGCCATAACGAAAACGCCATTAGTTGAATAATAATCAATATGAAGAACTGATGTTGCTGTCTTCCTAAAACATGTTAATGAAAACGATATAAGTTGAATAATTAACAAATACTAAGAAATGATGTTAACAAATTAATGCCAATGTTCATAACTAATCAGATGTACGTAACCAAGTGGAAAACGCCATTGATCGTAAACAAATAAGCATATAATAGATCCCAAACAACAATTAACATTAATAATGAAAACGCCAAATATTGAATATAGGAAGAACAACATTAAAAATAAACGTCATTTTCAAAAATTACTTTGAAAAAAAAAACTCCATTGAAACAAACATAAAGAACGAAAACGCCATATATGTTACATGATTTGTTGGAACAAATATGAAAACACCATCAGAAATTACTTTGTAGAACGAAATCCATGTTACACGCCATAGATCTCGAAAGCTTGGATATGAGGTAACAACTAATACGAAATTTTTGGAATTATGTTTGAAACGGAATTAAAATGCCTTTTATTGAGCGGAAACTGGACAATGACAATCGTACCTTTCATATCATTTAGCGCCCTTTGCCACGTGTTCGACCAGGATCAGTTCTCACCGTTTTCACACTTTCAATCGTTTTTTCTCCTGATCCCGTTTCTATATATATATATATATATATATATATATATATATATATATATATATATATATATAATACATAAATTAATGTAAAAGAAATAAAATTAAAAAAAAGAAATCTTAAATCTCAAAATTTAATAATTCAGAGTTTTCTGTTTTTTGTTCTCGCAATATAATCCATCGTGAAAAGTCAATAAAGACCAAATTCTTTTTTTTAATTTTCCAAATCGGTTGAAGTGTAAGAAAAGTCAATTTTTTCTTCAAAGAGTGCGAAAAAAGTTAATTAAATGTCCCCATGAATAACCAAAGGGTCCAGTAGCCAAGGGTTACAGAATTAGATTGCCCACTAGCTAGTAAGCACTAAAGTTCAGTTTATACATGATATTTCATTTTGAATGATACATTTTGATTTAAACAGAAGCACATATTTCTACTCTTAATTCATAAGGACTTTATAATTTAACAACGATTTATGACTTGTTATTTATTGAACCAGAAGCACATATTTCTACTCTTAATTCATATGTTTGTAGAGTGTTGCATCCGATAACCTTCGAAACGGTATAGCAACCAGTGGTTTCCTTTTCTTGGTCACAAATCCAAACTCATCTGAAAGCTCAAACTCTTCATCTTTAGGCAAGACCCACTTGAAAGAATGCAAGAGTGATGCTAATATATACATCAACATCTTTTCCCCTAGGGGGATTCCGGGGCATATTCTTCTCCCGGATCCAAATGGTATAAACTTCAAATTATTTCCATTGTAATCCCATTTTCCATTCAAGAACCTCTCTGGCCTAAACTCCAACGGATCCGTCCGGTTCTTCAAATCGCGTTGGATCGCCCAAACGTTCACATAGACGATACTACCCTTTGGAATTGTGTATCCACCCACCATGCAAGATTCATCTAGGCATCTCTGGATTAAGAGAGGAAGTGGAGGGTGTACCCTAAATGTCTCCTTGACTACTGCATCCAGATATATTAATCTGGGCAGATGAGATTCTTCAACAATATCCATACCAACAACCTCCATTAGTTCTTCTTGAATCTTTGCTTTTACATCTGGATTATGCAAAATCTCGGCCATTACCCACTCTACCATCGTTGATGATGTGTCTGTTGTTGCTGCCAAGATGTCCTGTTATGATAATTACCGATTCTTTAGTAATTTCAATGTAGGTGTCTAAAAATAATAAGAAAAGGCTATAAGGAAGAACATACAAATAATAGGGCCTTGATTTGAACTATGTCAAATAATGTTGAAGCATCTTTCTGGTCTTTAAGCTCTAACATCATCTGAAGAAAATCCTTTCTTCCATCTTCTTCAACTGCACCCTTTTTTTTTCTAGAGTTTGTTTTGATTCTTTCATCGATTATGCTGTCGAAAATCCTATCAAGATGTTCCCGTTGCTTCTGTGTTTCTCTCTTTCTTCACTGTAAATCAAACCATGATAACATCGGGATAAAATCGGAGATATTTGGTGCTCCTATTAACTCGACAATCTTGAACTCAACTTCCCGAAACCCACGAAAAAAATCATCAGAAATATTGCTACTACAACCCCATAGCATGCTTATTACAACATTAAGTTCTGTGTCAAAGGCAATTTCATTAATATCAATAGGTGTCCCCATCCTTGCATAAACAGTACTAACTGTTTTTCTCACTTGATTTGTTCTAAAACCCTGACAAGCATCAAGATTTGCGTTGCTCAACACTTGACTCACCAAAAGTTTACGCATGTTACGCCAGTGTATATTGTTGTTGGACCATACAACATCAAGCGCACCGTAAGTCATGACTAGTGCTGCCACAGGGGGACTGCAGTTAGCAAAGGTCTTGTCAAGATCACGAGCCACAACCTTTGCTAGGTCCATGGAGTTCACCACAACATGTAACTTATCAAGCAATATGGATTAAAACAGGTTATTTGCATTTCTGTGACATTATTCTCCCTTTTGCAATACCTGACTAAGTGGCTAATGTCATATCCCAAGTCTTTTTAAATAAAATAGGCTAAGAGTATTTACTTGTGCTAGTCTTTTATAATAGCAATATATATATAGCACAACCATATTCAAAGTATCTCAGCTTAGGTGAAATTTATTAGAGGCTTCTAGTCTGGAATGAACAGAAATATTATCCATTAGAATGTTAACGGGTCATTTATAAGTCTTTTACTTTGACCGGTTAACTTAAGGATACGCTCGGTTCACTAGATTAAGTGTTGACGGAATACAATGTGGTTTATACCTGTCCGAGTGCTAAGCCTCGTGTAATATGGGTCTATTAACCAAACATTCTGATTTGAAATGGTCTTGAAAAGTTTTGACCGGATTCGACTAGTTTATATATTTTATTTTATTTAAACTAGTCGTACGTGTAAATACGGTATCGGGTGGTCGAATAGAACTATGTCCATCATGTCAAAACATATTTTGTAATGTTCTAAGATCAGTTGCAAAGTCAGATTATATGTCTCATAGGTTTTAAAACCATTTTTATGCCATAAAGGCATTTTTGACAATTTTAATGTATATATTGTTGACTCGTCAATTGACCCATCAAACAACATGACCAGAAGGTATAACATTAGAGGGTTATTTTCTATAATATTATGGTCACATAACATGCCTTGATTGGGTTCTAAGTTTGACCAAACGGGTCATAATTGAAAGTTAAAGAAGAAGTCAAATTGTTTGACTTTCGACCACGAAATGAGCTCTAAACTGGAAATGACGAGTTAGATATGATAAAACATGTCCTAATATGTTCTATAAACTGTTATGATGTAAATAGTTAGATTGTTGATACTTAGAATTTCATTTATAGTAATTTGCAAAATCTGCGTTTTTTACTTTTATTTTACACATGTTTGATTCGTCTTTTCGCTTACTTAACGTGAATCAGAGGGTGTAATCACAATGTATTAACACCTTCATTATTATGATCATGTTGCAAAGTTCAATTTGAACTTTGAATTGACAAAAATGGTCAGAAGCGAAAGTTAAAGCAAAAATCAATTTGCTTGATTTTCGGCTAATAATTTGTCTAGTAATGGAAATTAGACTGAGGAAGAACACTTACTTGTGTTCAAGAGAAGTTATAACTTCATGGGGGAGGCCTCTATGAGGAGAAACAGCTTCGAAGTCTGATAGAGAGAAAGAAATTAAAAGGTGCAAGGAAAAGTGGATGTCCAAGGAAGCTATTTATACTTGCACAAGACTCATGAGGTGGTTCCACATGTTCCTGGAGCTCTTAGGTGAAGATTAGTGGCATCCCAGGTGTTTAAAGGAGGAAGAGAGTGGCAAGTACGTGAGCTAGGTAGCATAGAAGCAAGTCTGCAGCTGCAGTCTAAAGACCCCTTACGGACCTTAAGGATGATGCCTTATAGTCTGTAAGGACCCTTGGCGCGCACACAGATTTGAATTCCCTTGCGAACCGTAAGGGATACACCTTGCGCTCCGTAAGGGACCATCAAAGGTTGAATTTTGGCCTTTTTTACAACTTTGAATCCTCAACTTGTTTCCATATCCCATTTTATGTATTTTGTCCCTCTTCTACAATAAATTTGGAATATTTGAAGAGTTTCCGGAAACGTGTTGCCTTGTGATTCGATATAAATTTCCAAGGTGTTACAACTATTTGCGCCTAAGCCTTGAAACATTAACCCGTTAACACCAATTTTTGATTTTGATTACAACTAAAACGTGTAGGAACCTTAGGTCTTATGATTTCGAATCGGGTGTAAACCTTGTTCCAAATCATTGTTTCAAATCAATATTCTAAGTTTTGCAATTGTAGTTAAAAATTGTTTTCGTAACTAGTGATAAACCGTTGGATATTTAACACCTTTTTCAACCAAAATACAAAAGGATCAATTTATCAAGCTTCATGATATAAATTTCATAATCAATCGAGTTTTTAGACGAACACAAACTCTTCATGATTCAACACCTTTATTGCCACTTGCTATTTATTTGAGTTAACTAGGACTATATAAATTTATCTTTGAACGGAACTTCACACTCCGATCATTAGGGTGGAAGGGTGAAGGGGTGTTTGCAAGTTCAAGCTTCGGGTTGAGCGGGTTACCTGGGATCACTGCCGCACTCATCCTAGATGGATTCGAAGGTTCAGTTTCTGGTTCATGAACCATTATGGGAATAAAGGGTAGGAATGTTTTGGCACCAGTTTCAATGCTTTAATTTTTTTTATTTGTAGACTTAATTTTAATATTGTAGTGAACCAACATTTCTTTATAAGAGTGAAAGAATCCAACCAAAGGAATTAAATTTTCTCACTCCCATTGCCACCGACACGATCACCACTACCCCACCAACATCATATTTTCGTCAACATATTTACAAATCGAACATGATTTTTCTCAACCAAATGCAAAAAAAAAAAAATCTAATTCATTGGAAACATTCAAGTTTTTCCTACTCTCAATTCCTTTTACAAATTTTTATTCAAATTCTTTGAAAAGTAAATAGATGCTCCTTAATGCCATAATCAACTCAGTTTTGCTTAGATGTTTCCAGACTACAAGAAGGGAAAAAGAATGAATGATTAGAATTTACTCATATTGATCAAATGAGAAACAAATGAGAACCTGGCTGTTTACAAAATAATTGGCAGGGGTTCTCTATATTTAAACCATGGTTGTAAAATCGTGCATGGCCTCCGATTAATTACTGATTACTCGCTAGTCAGAGATTCACCGAGTAATTTATCTAATCGGCCAATAAATTGCTAGACCGTCAACAATAGTTAAATCTGGTCCTAATTGGCCAGAAAACGGTGACAATCCAGGTATTCAGGCCAAAATCTGTAAATTCCGACAATTAATCATATCTATTTCAAAAGATGGGCCGAATTAAGGTATTAAAACATGTCTATTTAAAAAAATTACATATAAAAATTTGTGTATATACATATAAAACTGAAAATTGCATATAAAATCTCAATCCAATTAATCCCGATTAATCGCTAGTTTGTGCCACATTGGCCGACTAGTATGTAACTATTTTTACAGCACTAATTTAAATAACTGTTTAGATCAAATTGTTTGGCTTGTACCTTGTGTATTCATTTGTTTAGACTTTAGATAGCTATCAAATAAAGAAATAAAAAAATGTTCACAATTTCTAAAACACGTATAACACATTTTTTTTACTAATTTTACAACAATCTTATTCAGTCATACGTGACTACATCCTGATTCGCTTGTAGTGAAATAAAGAAAACGAAAATTAAGGGCATTTTTTTTTCCAATTCAACATGTCCAAAATCTCAAAGGAAAAAAATTTGATAAGCTATGAGCACCTCTATAGAAAGTCCAAGAGATTTATGTGGGGTTATTTTGCGATAAAGTGGATGATTTAAGTTAGGGACAACGTTAGTTTCTAAACAAAAAGTCGTTGGTGACACCCAATCATTGTGGTAGTCGAAAACAAAGGCTTCCGGTACTAAATAAATAGTTCCATTTATTAGCGATTATTACGACGATGAGCGATCTAGCGACGTATCCATCATTCGAAACTTATATTGGAGGATCATGTGGATTAAATACCATGTAAATACACCCTAAACTCAAGTGTTATGCTTAAGATGCTAGAGGATTAGCCCTAATCATTATACTTAACAAAATTACCAAAATATCTAGAATTTTAACATGTGTAAAAAAAAATAAGTTACACTTTACCCCCCTCCAAATTGACGGTTACAAGTGGGCCCCCATGCCACTTGATTTTGTTGAAAAATTAGAATTACAAGTATGGTGTTTAAAAGATTTGATGAAACTTGGAAAGATGCACATGATTATATATGATCACTTCTTGTAAACTTATCACTTTATTCACCAAAATTTGCAACACATTTCTCTGGGGTTCTTCTTCCTACCTCACGGCTCCACCACCTCAACCATACACCACCATATAGCCACCGCAATCCACCACTTTTTATACACTTTGAAGCTTAATCAAGACCCCTAAAGAAGCTAGCAAGGATGGAGATCATTAGGGCTTCCTAAGGAGCTTCATTTTCTTCCATAATCTTCAAGAAACTTGTGCACCCTTTGTAAGCTAACTCCTCCATAATCTAGCTTATTTTTTTTCTTAGATTATTAGTGTACAAGTTGATCATCTTGAAAATCAAGAAAAGATAAATCAAAAACCCTAACACACAACATAATAATAACAATAAATATTGTTTGTGTTGATTATATGTTTATATGATTGTTAGATAGCATGTTGAAGTTGTTTATGTTAGAAGTATGATATAAAAGTGAGATGATCTTGTGTGATTAAGTATAAAAGTGAAGATTTAAACATGTTAAGGTTTAAATCTAAACAAGATCATCAACTACATCATCCATGAAAGATACTACAACTTAAAGATAATTTTTATGCACTTGAATGATTTTCTAAGAAGTAAACACTTGTATTTAAGTTGTAATCGCCTTAAAAATGTGTAGTAATCAAGGGGTTAAATGCATGGACTTGGTTAAATAACATGATAAAAGTAATGTTTTGAAATGGCTAATAAATATTAAAATCCCACTTGATTTACTAGGATTTTAAACCATAAAAAGTCATGGATGATGATGGGTTGATTATGTAAAATAAATATTAGATGGTTTGTTGATGATGATTATGAGCTTAAACAGGTTTTAAATACGTTTTTGAAACGTGGAAAACGCCATAGTTTAGGGGAAACTATGGCGAAATTTTCTAAAAATCTAATCGCGATTAAGACATGATTAGTTTGACTAAACGCGATTAGTAACTTAAATCGTCATTAAGTAGACTCTAATGACAAGGGTTATCCCTAAATGAACAAGTGTTTAAAAAAGTGATAAATATATATTTATAAGTAAAAATAAATGCCTTTACAAATATATATTTCTACTTGGAAAATAATACAAGTATATATATATATATATTTATACAACTGTTGCCAATAAATTGTATGTATACATGTGTGTATTGTAGGTGTATGTATTAGAAACTTAGGGTATTCACAATAAAAATACCCCACCATATACAAAATACAAACACTTAATCAATACACTAAGTGTTGGTAACATAACAAATATATTCTTGAAATGTGTCGAAACAATAATCGGACAAACGAGACGATGCGAACAATAGGCGGACATTCAAGATTACACCGTCGCGTCGACGACAACGGGAGATTCACGACGAAAACAAACATGTAATAAACGACGTCGACGCTGTCACACCCCGACCCGCAGCGGAATAAGAGTCGGGGCATAATTGGGTTATCACCAAAGCTCATGATGTTTACTAAAATGTTTCATATTTATTAAATTCAAATTACAACTTAAATGTTCAAATCAAATTCATACAATTACAAGGAAATGAAACTAAGTAAAACAATCCAAAGCTTAAACTGATTTATTCTTCTAGGCCCTCCTATGTGTTTCTTGGCTCAACTGGATCACCTGTATCATGTGTAAAATGAGAGAAATTTTGGGTCAACAAAAGTTGGCGAGTGAACCTTGTTTAAAAACATTGTTATTGATTTCCTGTTGTATTTAATATTGAAAAGTTGTGCAGCATTCATATGTGAGCAAACATATATAAACAAACAATCACCAAACACCTTGAATGAGTATATGACATGAATGATAATGTATTGTGAGATCAAGGCTCAATCAAACGGAGCCGATCGTATGAAATGTATGATGATGTATGTGAGATCAAGGCTCAATCAAACGCAGCCGATCGAATGAGGCACCTGTACTCAACCCGTCTCCCACGGGGAGCTGATAGGCCTAATGTAATGCATGTACTGAAAATGATAACTTTAATCTAAACATAATCCACACAACAATTGATACATATTGAATACACATTTGATCACGGATATGATGGATGCACAAGTGTTTAAATATAATAAATAATTAAGCGACACATGATACACCCCAAAAATGTGATTAAAACGGGGAATTGGTAGAGATTCACTCACATTGGGTGCGTTCTTTTGATGTTGTTGGATGCGCACGAGTTTTGGGATTTGATCGACGAGGAAGAACTAACCTAAAATAATAACGAAATGGTTCGGTAAATAATTGGATTTTATTTGAGACTAATACTTTTAATTAAAAATTTTTATAGGATTTTTAGATTTATTTTTGTGAGTTTAAGGTCATTTTCTAACTTTAAAAATATTATTTTTAAATATTTTTAATTGATTTTTAAATTAAATAAATAAAAAAATAATTTTTTTTTACTTTTGTTGACCGTTGACCGGCCGTTGACCGTTGACCGGTCGGACTGTGGTTGAGTGTGCACTGAGTGAGGTTCGAACCCGGGACCTCTCGTACGCGTGCACGCAGCTCTACCAACTGAGCTACGTGTCTAACCCGAAATATTCTATGTTTTAATTATATATATATATATATATATATATATATTACTTAAATGTTAATTTATTTGGTTTATATTAAAAAGGGTTTATATGTCGAACCGGTTGCAGGGACCCGGAGTCGAACTCGGGTCCTTCGGTTTGTAAGCGCACAGCCCAACCAGTTGGGCTGTGTGTCTAATCTGTTTAACTTATGGTTTATATTATTCTTATAAACTTACTGTGACTTGATCTGATTCAGTTTTAAAATTTTTTGTTTTAATTCGGAAAGTCGGTGCGTTGTAAGGTTCGAACTCGTGACGTGCGCTGTGTGATTGCACACAGTCCACCGCTAGACTGTGTGTCTAACCCAGTTTAATATCCTGTTTTAATTAAACTTATACACAATGTGTGACTTCGTCTTCTTCATTCATGTAGACACAGACAAAGATGTTCGACTGTTCTTGTTTAAATCGTTCGTCGAACATATAATTGATTGAAATGTAATGGATAAAGAGAGTTACGGATTCGAATGTACCGAACAGGATGTTTTTCTCAGAATTCCGGCAAGGGTCGTCGGCTCTGATTTGTGAATTCCGTCTGAGTGGATCAATTAACAGTTTTGATCAATGAGTTGTGAAATTAAGTGACTAAACAAGAGATATTAGGGGGTTTAGATGATTGTACCGATTTACAGTGTGATTTCGGAATTTCCAGAGATTTTCCGGCGAGTGCAGAATTTCCGGCAACGTCGTCTGGAACCGATTCTGGTTGAAGGATTGAAGTTATGTCTAACAATGGATTGAAAACGAAAGAGTCGAGAAATTTACCGATTTGGTGTAAGTCTTGGTTTTCCGGTGAAAGTCCGGCGAGTGCAGAATTTCTCCGGCGAGTGCTAAGACTTCGATAAATTGTGCGATTTTGAGCGAAAAGGTTACCAGAGACTTGGGTGTGTATTTATAGGGAAGAAACAGAATGAATCGAGTCCGAATTTGATCTTGATTCGTGGTCAAAACTTTTCCGGCGGTTATGACTGGGATTGCGGGATTAGACATCGGTTATAACCGATGTCGAAGTTAATACACGCGTTCAGTCAAAGGAAACGGTCGAAGTCTCCCGAAATCGTCGGTAATTCCAGCGACTGCGGATTGGGCGCGCTGATTACTGAATTTGATTTCGAGTTTTATTATAAATATTATTTGTTTTAATAGTTATCACAAACGAGTCAAGTGGCGGAGTGGTGAGATGTTTGTTTGTTTGATCCGGCTGACCCGGGTTCGAAACCCGGCAGCTTGATTTTATTTTTTTAGCACTTGTTTTTACCATTTAATGATTATAGTTTTTAAATTCTAAAATGTTTATTATGTTTTAAAATTAAAATGACCCATTTATACGCAACAAAAATTATAACTGACTATTCGATTAATAAACGAAGCGGGTTTTGGAAACCCGTTTTTCGACGGATGTTACAGACGCCGAGTCTAAATATATATTTAGACGCTTAACACACACACACACACACACACACACACATATATATATATATATATATATATATGTTATCGAAACCAAAATCCAGAAAGTTAAAAATATAAAAAGTTAGAAAATTATAAGTAAAATACTTATAAGAAAAATGGGCTTTTAATAAATAAATGTGGGCTAGGCCCAAATTGTAAAAGTGTTGGACAAACGCCCAATTCCATAAAATATATGGACAAGGCCCAAAAATAATAAAAGTCCAAAAAGATATAAATTACATGGGCTAGGCCCAAATATACAAAAACATGAGCTATGATCAATGACATAAAAACATGGGCTAGGCCCAAATACATAGATGACATGGGCTAGGCCCAATGACAAGAAAACATGGGCTAGGCCCAAAGACAAAGATGACATGGGCTAGGCCCAATGATAAAAAAACATGGGCTAGGCCCAATGACATGTGAAGGGCAAGGCCCAGTTCACACATGATTGAAAAACAATAATATATATATATATATATATATATATATATATATAAGAAATATGTATAACAACACCAATCGAATAAACAAAACTACTAACACTATGATAACACTATAAGTTGTTCAAACATAACAAAGAATACATAACAAGAATTCAAGATGAACAACGAGTACAAGATCCATTGAGACCTAGGTGTTTAATGAAAACAATACGCATGTAGGTTACATACGTTGCGGACACGAATCGATAAATAGTACGACTTAACGGAACGTAAAAATTGTGAGTTCATGTCCCTCCTTTCAATTATTTCAAGTTTTGTTTTAAACTATCGAGGGGGAAATACATGTCATGTCAAAACAGTATGTTAGCTATGGGTTAGCAGATAACAGATCACTGTGCGTAAGTAGGATAATGACAATAGTAACCATTAATCACTTTGTGACCAAGGTGCAAAAGAAGTAGATCTATTGAGTTTGAGATCCGCTCTACTCCTAGTTGGTATACCCTTCGGAGTGCTTTTGTGATCCCAATGATGTCAAAGTAGTCTCGGTTTGGTTACTTACTTATGGCACAAGTATGTCAGGGTGCTTGCGACACACTGATAGATCCTTAACTAACTCATTGATGCTAATAACATACTTGGATTTCAGTACAGGTTTTCAAGGATGATATTTTGATACGAAAACATTAACTACATGAACTCGCCAACTTTATGTTGACTTTTTAAAATTACATGTATTTCAGGACACATGACTTGAGCTAGTTATGGGATCCGGGTATGGGAATTAGTCAAGACAACGATGTACTACCTTTTGGAGGGTTTGCCTTTTATATCCCAACCTCGTTTGGGTATATAGAGGTCAAAGCCTCAATATGAATTTGTGATGGAAACAATGTCTATTTTGGAACAATGTGTTTTTAAACTATTTTTGTAAGTGATAATCTGAGACAGATAATGTAACGCCTCGTATTTTATTATTTTTCTAGATAATAATAATAATAATAAACAAAATAAATTCGACGTTTTATGAAACTTGTACTTGAAATCGGATCTCGTCGGTACGTTCAGGCCACTCAAAAACGTTAGATCGGGTTAACAGGCCTTGGCCCAACACACTACCTAAACCTAACTAAACCCTAAACCTAATTTCAAAATAAATAAAACCCCCCTTCTCCTCAGCCGCTCCCACACCCTCACACATTTCACTTTACGCAGACACTCATCTCCCTGCTTCTCCTTTCCCCGCCTGCACACAGCCCTTCTTCTCCGGTAACACATCTCACACTCATACCTCCCTGCGACCTCTTAAACCGACACACTCACACCCGCTTAGATGCTTCAGAGAGAGAGAGAGAGGGAGCTGTGAGGAGAGAGAGCTAGATAGAGCGGCGGCGATGCGGCGGCGGAGGAGCGGCGCGGCTGCGACGACGCATCAGTTCAGCAACGGCGGTGCAGCAACGGCGGCAGTTCTGTCAGCCAAAACGCCGCTCACGGCGGCGATGGTGGTGAGTTTGGCTCGAGTTGGGATCGGACTCGGGTTCGGAAATGGTGGTCACGACAGAGGCGGTCATGGCAGTGGTGATGACCCAGTTTCGGGTTAACTCTCTCAGTCTCGGTTCGGATCTCTCAATCTCGGTTCAGGTTTCGGTTTTTTTTTGGTTCAAGTTTTGTTTGTGTATTTTTCGATTCAAGTTCAGTGGTTATTGTTTCAGATTCGGTTCGGTCTCGGCTCGGATTTTAGTTCCTGTTTGGCTCGGGTTTCGGTCAAGAACAGTCAACCGACTTAGTTGGGCGTCCCGGTCAACTCAGTCAACTGCCGGTCAACTCGGGTCAGCTCCGGGTCGAATCTCGGTTCAGTCAAGATCACGGCTCATGTTCAGCGGGTTCGGGTCTCGGTGCAGAGGTTCGGGTCAGCAGTGAGTCAGTGAAAGTCTTAGTTCGATTTCGGGTCTCGTTTTGTGTTCGGTCAAACCTGGTCAACTTGGTCAACGAAAGTCAAACCTGGTCAAACAGTCAACGCCAGTCAAACCAGTCAGATTCGATGTTCGGTTCGGTGTTCGGGGCCAAGTTCAGTCAATGCTTTAGTCCACTCAATCAAAACGCGTCACGGTATACTTTTAACGCCGCAAATTTTTATGTTATTATTTATATTGTTTTGTATTTAATTAGTGTTATAATCACGTAACCGAACCTTATAAAATTTGTAGACATAAATATATATTGTTTCGTAATTATTGCGTTTTGACAAATAATATCGACACTTGTGTGTCGGGATCGTCCAAAAACAAGAGGAAACTCTGCCCGATTTTCTACAAGTAATATATTTATTAAACTATTCGACAAGATATATTTATTAAACTATTCGATAAAATGCATTTATTATTTGAACTATTCGACGGAATATATTTATCGATATTAGTTTTTTTTGTCGACAAAATATACTTATTTTCTTTATTATGCTTTTCGACAAGAGCATAAATCCATTTATTACAATTCTCGACTAATATACTTATTTACTACACTTTTGACAAAGCATATCTACTTATTACATTCATCGACAAAATATAAATTTATTTATTACAATTCTCGACTAATATACTTATTTACTATACTTTTGACAAAGCATATTTACTTATTATATTCATCGACAAAATATAAATTTAATTATTACAATTCTCGACAAACATACTTATTTACTAAACTTTTGACAAAACATGTTTACTTATTATATTCATCGACAAATGTAGATATTTATCATATCTCTCGACAAATATACTTATTTATTTTACTTTCGACAAAACATATTTATTTTACTTTCGACAAATATATTTGCACACTATTCGACAATATACATATATATATCTCATACAATTCGTTTGAAATAATACCCAATATGCTTTTCGTCAAATATATATATTAATTATTTGACAACACTCCTACAATCCTTTTGATGAATTTAATTTAGAAATTCCTTTCTTAAACGATGTTAACTATATACGTACTTTCAACTCCAATTCGAATCCTTCGTCGTAACTTCTATTATTCATGTACATTCGTTTGCCATGTTTAAGGTGACCTCGATGTCCCCTTTCTCCCACTCATCAACTCGTCGTGGAATTTCCAAAGAAGACTTAGCAATTTTGTGAGTACACTCGACCCACATTTGTTTTATATCACTTTTTGGGTGTAACATGTTTCCATATACAAAAATCGCAAACACTTAAACTTTATGAAACGCACAAACAATCCTATACACATGACTACTTGAATCGTATACTTGTTGCTTGTCTGGGGATAAACGTTGTGCTGTGCTTTAGTCATTAACTATTTTTAGCCTTGTTTGACATGCTTAGCGCTATAGGAATTCACGCATCCACCTCCATCGATTTACACGTGAGGTCATGTTAAAACAACGTGATTGCGTTACGGTTTGATTAATAGCATTGCATGCCTTGATATTGCTCTTGTATAGATTTAGTTGCCATGAGGATTGTTCAAACCTTATTCGTATACGTATGCTATGCTTAAACTTGTGTACTCGCCTTTGCTTTTGCATTGACTTTATTTTAAAACATGTTACAGGTTGAAGGAGATGGCGCTATGAAAACAATATAGCAAGGACTAGATACACACAAATTAGACGTTAGGTTTAATGTCGACGTATCAATTTTGTTATAACTTTGCAAATGTTAGATTGTTCTTTGTTTTGTTACATTGATGTATTTGACAATTCTTATGAAATGAAATATGGTTTAATTAATTATTGTCACTTAATAATGTTGTGAGCAATGAGCAATCTCGTTTTCGTCTCATCCCGATGTTTCCGCCATCGGTTGGGGTGTTACAGATTGGTATCAGAGCCATAACTATAGGGAATTAGGTAGATTGCTACGCTTTTGACCTAGTCTATAGTTAAGTACCATACTTGACCATACGTGATTCACATGCTAATTTCTTAAAACGTCTCTTATATGTTAAATTTATGAAACGCTTTACGTGTTCATACTCGTTACATTATTTCAATCATACGCCTTCCCCAATGCATTTTACTCGATTATACTAAACTCGAAAACACACGTATTACACAAGTGAGACGACTTCACCGAAATAGGCGTGATATCCACAATTTGGTGAACGATTCTCATTACGCTTATTCTTTATATTTTTACGAGGTTACACCATCAAGTTAGGAGTGACATCCACACCTTGATGGAAAACTTCCCATTCAAACTCTAGTGGACTCTCGTCAAAGTGTCGAAATTAATTTTGACCCGAAGAGTGCCAACCACACTTAGGGTACGAAATCGTCAAGTTAGGGGTGAAACCCGCACCTTGTCGATTAAGTCCCATTCCTCGATTTCCAATCTCGCCAAAGTTTCGATTTTCCAATCGATTAGAGACGTGTAATAACTGGAAGGGTAAAATGCCGTTAATCGCTTCTCGACGAGAGTGTTTTACCTATAGGCCAAAGCACGTTTCTCTAATTTGAAAGGATCTTCGATTCACTTTGGAATAGTCGACGTTTCTCTACCCGAAACAGTCTAATGTTTTCTGAGACTCTCTTTTATATCATTTCAATTTATACATGACTTTTTAGGTACTTGTTACCCTTTCTTTCAAATTTCTAATTTATTTTAAGGTTTCTACGCAATTCATATTAAACCTTTCCATCCAATTATACATTATTTGCATACATGATTTCAAAACGTCATCAACTAGACTTATATTTCTTGAGAAGTCCGAAATGGAGACCGTCGTCGAGATAGGAGTGAATTCCTTACCTAGACGATCAAACTTCGTTTCCTTCCTTCCTTAAAACGACCTCGCCAACGGATTAGGGGTGATTCCCATACCTCGGTGATCGTTACCAACCCTCCTTCTTGGAGACTTTATTACACAAACCACATGTTTAAATTGTATACCTAAACCTTTTACTATATTGTCAAAATTCTTACTTAGACGAATTTCAAAACGTACTATTTTATCAAACGTATTTCCCATCCGGTAATTTATTTCATATAAATCCCACACGCATATACTTGGTCACCACATGAAACGTTTTGTTTTACGATTTTCAAAGCTCGACAGAATGCTACCTACCAACTTAATTGGTCTAACGAATACCTTGCCCACAAGTCTTATGTTTAACTTAATCACTAAAACACGCTCACGCAATAACTCTATGTTAAAAAAAAAAAAAAAAAAAAAACCAATATCTTATAGGCATTATGGGATCGTTGTACTAAAGGTGCGTTTGGGATTGTTTTGCAACCTAATATTTTGTTTTGTGTTTGGAAGCACAAATATTAAATAAATAAATAAATAAAAATATATTTTTTTAGTGTTTGGAAAAAAAAATAAAAATAATATATATATATAATAATAATAAAAAAAAAAAAAAAAAAAAACTGATTTGTTTTACGTATTTTAGAGATCAAAGCTCGTCTATTTATAACTTTATATGTACATGTATATATATTTTTCAAACACTCAAATAGTTGATTACCTGATTATTGTGATATCAAATAACATAATCAAATCCAACACTATCTTCCTACAGTATGTTTTGTTACAACTAATTATCTGATTTTGATTATTCAGAACGCATAATCTATTTTCAAAACTCAACCCCAAACACCCTCTAAATCTCTCATCGCGATTAAGAAAACATTTTGCTAAACGTTTTTCAACGGTCATTAAATCAATTAACACGAATTTCCTCTCAAGGGTCAACGTTTCACAAGCACCACTAAAATTTCAAATCTTTTAATCCTTTGAAAACAATGCGAACTTACTATTTTAATACCTTATCATACACCTCCCGAAATGTCACGTAAGTTTCAAAACACGTGGGCAAGAAAACTTTATGAGAACCAACCATTTTCGACCTACTTAAATTCTTTTAAAACAAAAGGTAGCACTCCCGTCCTTTACAAAATACGTAACACATAAACGATAAGTACTTTATATTCCTTTACATTCACACACTAGGTCCTATATTCTAAGCTAAACTTAAGCCTATTTTAGAAGCGATAACCTCAAAGTTTTGCTCAAACAACAATACACGCGTATCCTCGTACATGGTTTAGTCAACTGTTGCATAACATTTTAAACGTATCATTCGTTTTTACATACCCTGATTTCTCGACTATTTTATGTAAATAAATTCGTAGCATTCAATTCATATCATACACACCATTATCGTCTGTTACACTTGTTGACTTTTATAATCATACACATATTCATGTTCATGAAAATAACGTGTCATTTTTTTTCATGCTTATTATAACACCTAATGGCATACCTCCCAACATAGTCCGTGGACAGGAGAGCTTCCTGGCTCGTAAGTAATGCCCTACCTCTAAAATCACCAACGCGTTTTGGGCTTAATGCTAGTGGATGAGAGGAGAACTCCACAGTTAAGCGTGCTCAAGTGGGAGTAGTACTAGGATGGGTGACCTCCTGGGAAGTCTCCACCAGGGCAACCAAAAACAAAGTCGCGAGTTCCTGGATGGGCCACCCATCAAGGGCAAAACGGACAATATTGGTGATAACGAGGGGCAGGGGTGTTACAGGGGTATTACACTTATACTTATCATCACATTCATGCATATACGTCTTATATCCATGCTTATACTTATTTCCATACTTATACTTATACTCATACACATACCCATACTTGTGCTCGTATTCATATTCGTGCCTATGCGCGAGCGAAACCTGAGGGATTCGCTTACGTGGGCCACAAGCTATTTGCACGTAAACATGCCTACGCACTACATTCTTACACGCACGCAAACTTATTTTCAGAATTTATGTACACCTTTATTCATGCGCTGCTAGTACAAGCTATGCAGATCATGTGATGATCGGTATAATCGCGGGTGCACACGGGATTATAGCGATAAGCGCATGAGAACCATAGAGTGTACTACCGCGTATGGTAACACACGGAACGTAACATTGCATCGAATAACGAAACGGTCGCAACGTGGTCAAAACATGGTGGATACGCCACTGGTAATCCCTATACATAAGTGTTTTCACCATGCTGCCAAACTTTCGTAATACGTGCCATGAGAAATTCGGTGATTTACAGACCATAATACGACCTAACACGCCAGCTTTAAACAACTCACAACTGCATTGCTAAGTGCGCGCTACCCGATTATCCACGACGAGTCTTAATCCCTAACGTAACGTTTTCGTTTGTTCATATACATATGTCATCCTTACACGAGTATTCGTTGATCGAATCAGTCGTCCGCTCTTATGCCTTCGTTACTCCCGTTAACCTTATCTTTTTATACGACCTTGTTTACAATCAATCGTGTAAGCATTCAAACCCTAAATGCCTTCTTACTCTAAAAGTTATCTCCCATTCTCGTAGATAGCGACACGCTTGATTGGCCGCTACCTCGATAACTAGCTTATTTTAAAATACCTAACCTTCTCGTTTTTCCATCATTAAGCAACTCTCTGCAAAACCGGGCTTAAGAAGCTCCCGGCGAGGATCGAACTCGTGACCTTTCGCTTACGAGGCGAACACACTACCACTATGCTACGGAAGCAGATTAACGCTCTTCAAAGTCGATTGAACTTTCTTACAATCTACGGAACAGCACACTCACCATTAAACTGCATACCACTTCTCACGAGAGCTTTTCTGCTCAGATGGCATATCATTTGAGTTATTCAAAGCTCGTTTAAACTACTCTCCTATACGCATACTTACGCGCCTTACTTAAGCTTGATGCCTCAAATCATCCTAGTCAAACAACTTCTTGTTGCAAACCTAACTCTTCGTTGCTCTAAACTCCATTCTTACCCTCACGTATCCAGAACTTCAAGTCTTGACCGTTGACCCTCAATTCCTTAACCAATTCCTTTAAAGTCTTCCTCTTAAATAAATTTCGGGACGAAATTTCCTAAAGGAGGGGAGACTGTAACGCCTCGTATTTTATTATTTTTCTAGATAATAATAATAATAATAAACAAAATAAATTCGACGTTTTATGAAACTTGTACTTGAAATCGGATCTCGTCGGTACGTTCGGGCCACTCAAAAACGTTAGATCGGGTTAACAGGCCTTGGCCCAACACACTACCTAAACCTAACTAAACCCTAAACCTAATTTCAAAATAAATAAAACCCCCCTTCTCCTCAGCCGCTCCCACACCCTCACACATTTCACTTTACGCAGACACTCATCTCCCTGCTTCTCCTTTCCCCGCCTGCACACAGCCCTTCTTCTCCGGTAACACATCTCACACTCATACCTCCCTGCGACCTCTTAAACCCGACACACTCACACCCGCTTAGATGCTTCAGAGAGAGAGAGAGAGGGAGCTGTGAGGAGAGAGAGCTAGATAGAGCGGCGGCGATGCGGCGGCGGAGGAGCGGCGCGGCTGCGACGACGCATCAGTTCAGCAACGGCGGTGCAGCAACGGCGGCAGTTCTGTCAGCCAAAACGCCGCTCACGGCGGCGATGGTGGTGAGTTTGGCTCGAGTTGGGATCGGACTCGGGTTCGGAAATGGTGGTCACGACAGAGGCGGTCATGGCAGTGGTGATGACCCAGTTTCGGGTTAACTCTCTCAGTCTCGGTTCGGATCTCTCAATCTCGGTTCAGGTTTCGGTTTTTTTTTGGTTCAAGTTTTGTTTGTGTATTTTTCGATTCAAGTTCAGTGGTTATTGTTTCAGATTCGGTTCGGTCTCGGCTCGGATTTTAGTTCCTGTTTGGCTCGGGTTTCGGTCAAGAACAGTCAACCGACTTAGTTGGGCGTCCCGGTCAACTCAGTCAACTGCCGGTCAACTCGGGTCAGCTCCGGGTCGAATCTCGGTTCAGTCAAGATCACGGCTCATGTTCAGCGGGTTCGGGTCTCGGTGCAGAGGTTCGGGTCAGCAGTGAGTCAGTGAAAGTCTTAGTTCGATTTCGGGTCTCGTTTTGTGTTCGGTCAAACCTGGTCAACTTGGTCAACGAAAGTCAAACCTGGTCAAACAGTCAACGCCAGTCAAACCAGTCAGATTCGATGTTCGGTTCGGTGTTCGGGGCCAAGTTCAGTCAATGCTTTAGTCCACTCAATCAAAACGCGTCACGGTATACTTTTAACGCCGCAAATTTTTATGTTATTATTTATATTGTTTTGTATTTAATTAGTGTTATAATCACGTAACCGAACCTTATAAAATTTGTAGACATAAATATATATATTGTTTCGTAATTATTGCGTTTTGACAAATAATATCGACACTTGTGTGTCGGGATCGTCCAAAAACAAGAGGAAACTCTGCCCGATTTTCTACAAGTAATATATTTATTAAACTATTCGACAAGATATATTTATTAAACTATTCGATAAAATGCATTTATTATTTGAACTATTCGACGGAATATATTTATCGATATTAGTTTTTTTTGTCGACAAAATATACTTATTTTCTTTATTATGCTTTTCGACAAGAGCATAAATCCATTTATTACAATTCTCGACTAATATACTTATTTACTACACTTTTGACAAAGCATATCTACTTATTACATTCATCGACAAAATATAAATTTATTTATTACAATTCTCGACTAATATACTTATTTACTATACTTTTGACAAAGCATATTTACTTATTATATTCATCGACAAAATATAAATTTAATTATTACAATTCTCGACAAACATACTTATTTACTAAACTTTTGACAAAACATGTTTACTTATTATATTCATCGACAAATGTAGATATTTATCATATCTCTCGACAAATATACTTATTTATTTTACTTTCGACAAAACATATTTATTTTACTTTCGACAAATATATTTGCACACTATTCGACAATATACATATATATATCTCATACAATTCGTTTGAAATAATACCCAATATGCTTTTCGTCAAATATATATATTAATTATTTGACAACACTCCTACAATCCTTTTGATGAATTTAATTTAGAAATTCCTTTCTTAAACGATGTTAACTATATACGTACTTTCAACTCCAATTCGAATCCTTCGTCGTAACTTCTATTATTCATGTACATTCGTTTGCCATGTTTAAGGTGACCTCGATGTCCCCTTTCTCCCACTCATCAACTCGTCGTGGAATTTCCAAAGAAGACTTAGCAATTTTGTGAGTACACTCGACCCACATTTGTTTTATATCACTTTTTGGGTGTAACATGTTTCCATATACAAAAATCGCAAACACTTAAACTTTATGAAACGCACAAACAATCCTATACACATGACTACTTGAATCGTATACTTGTTGCTTGTCTGGGGATAAACGTTGTGCTGTGCTTTAGTCATTAACTATTTTTAGCCTTGTTTGACATGCTTAGCGCTATAGGAATTCACGCATCCACCTCCATCGATTTACACGTGAGGTCATGTTAAAACAACGTGATTGCGTTACGGTTTGATTAATAGCATTGCATGCCTTGATATTGCTCTTGTATAGATTTAGTTGCCATGAGGATTGTTCAAACCTTATTCGTATACGTATGCTATGCTTAAACTTGTGTACTCGCCTTTGCTTTTGCATTGACTTTATTTTAAAACATGTTACAGGTTGAAGGAGATGGCGCTATGAAAACAATATAGCAAGGACTAGATACACACAAATTAGACGTTAGGTTTAATGTCGACGTATCAATTTTGTTATAACTTTGCAAATGTTAGATTGTTCTTTGTTTTGTTACATTGATGTATTTGACAATTCTTATGAAATGAAATATGGTTTAATTAATTATTGTCACTTAATAATGTTGTGAGCAATGAGCAATCTCGTTTTCGTCTCATCCCGATGTTTCCGCCATCGGTTGGGGTGTTACAGATAACAATGTGGTTTCACTTTTGAATATTGTAAATGTGTAATGAAACTTAGTATGGCATGACATCATTGTTGTTAATACTGTTTACTAAATTGGATGCAATGATTACCTAATCGTCACACACTTGCGCTTCCGCTACGACCGGGGTGTGACACAACTTATTGTGTTTGGATTTATTGAGATTGAGATACAATATTAAATCCTATACCATGGTACAAAACGAATAGTTTTAGTTCAATCATTTGGTTTTGAAACGATTTTGGAATCGTTAATTTTTCTAATCTTTGTGTTAGAACGGGTTTATTAGTGTAAACCATACGTTTTTTGTAAACGTTAAATTTCTCTAACTTGTGTGTTAGACCGGAATTATGGGTGTAGGGGAAGGTTCATTTAAGAAGAAATTTTATGTGAGAAGAAAAAGAAGAAAGGACATAATGGTAAAACATTAGTTTATAACTCATCTCATTAATTATGTTATCTATCATTAATAAAACAAAAACATTATATCCTACACATTTCAAAATTTATCCTAAATATATCTTATACTTATCGGAATTTACCCTACACACATGCAAATTTACCCTACACATTTCAAAATTTATCCTACGCATACTAAAATTTATCCTACACATGTCGAAAATTGTCCTTCACCATAAATTATTTTATCTTGAAAAAGTAAATTAAAAAAATGAGTTACAAGTTTAATTAATTAGCTAATTAATGATAATTATATATTTACCTATATGCCATTTTTCATAATATTAAATACACAAATTAAACGAAGTAAATTGAGAATTTCTATTGGTTTAAAAGTTATTCTTTTTATTCTTACAAAAATTTCTTTTCATTTGAACTCTCCACTATGGGTGTAAACCATACGTTTTTTGTAAACGTTAAATTCTCTTGAGTAGAATTTTAATGTCTTTAAATAAGAGTTTTATGTTACTTGATTAGAGTTTTATCTCTCTAATTAAGTCTCTATTTAAAGTACTCTTCATCCAACCATGGATTTATAGCACAAACTTTAGTGATTCTGACACGAATGTTAGACTGGTTTATATGTATTTGATATACTCTAATATGCCTTATAATGATTTTTATAATCATATATTTCTAAATTAGTGTGTTAGAATTGAATTTAAATATAAACTGATATGTTTTATAACGATTTCGGTAATCGTTTATTTCTAACGAGCTTGTTAGAAACTATTGGTATGATAATGGTTATTATAATCATTTATTTCTAACAAGTATGTTAGAACATATTTATTGATAAGATTTGTAACCATTTTTGTAAATTTTATGCGTTTTGAACGATCTATATTTATGTGGGGGATTGTTGGAAATTTATGTAGTGTGAATTGATATTAATTTAGTGAAATTATGATTTAGTAAAATTATAATTATTTACTAGACTTTCCATGTGGATGATAAACTCTTGAGTAGAGTTTTTATGTCAATTTATTTGTTATTATTAGAGTTTATGTCTCTAATAAAATAACTAATTAAGTGAGACTTTTCATTTATTCTCAACTCTTGTAAAAATAGTAGGTTAGGTGCTTCATTTTAAGATAGAGAGAAAAAAGGTACAAGAAAAATACATGAATATATAAAGAGTTTTTGGGAAAAAGAAATATTTGAAGATCCATATGTTGGGTACTAGAGAAATATGTTTTCTCTGTATAATTTCATCACCTTCGTATCATATTTTCCACAAGTTCTAACACTATAATTTTATCCAGTGTAACCTCGGGCGTGTGAGCCATCTCCGACAGTACATACTGTTTCGGCTGTTGTACCCTGGGAAACAGACGCGCCGTCTTTAGTAGAGGCGCGAAATCTGTTTTAAGGGAAGCGTATTGAACACGTGCCTCAACCACAACCATCAACATCAGTTTACTTATTTTTGCAGCCAAGAAGGGTCGCACAAGGAGACGTGGTTCAAGTTCTCGTAGCGGAAATTGTACAAGAAGATGCTTCTCAAGCTCTTGTCAAAAAGAACGATTTGAATCGATTTATTTAAATATGTTGTATTTCATATTTAACTTTGTATGGATTGGTACACAAAATAGGTACTACAATTTCTCAAAATTATGTAAAGAGAGTATCTTTACAATTTTATATTTATGTATATAATTTTTATTATAATTATGACTCATGTACTACAATTTTTGGTGGCCCACAGAGGTTGCTCCCACCTTCTTCCCGCGTCTGTGTGGCCTCGTTCATGGGCTTATTCCATTGTAGATGGTCTAAGTGACGTATATTGTTACTTATGAAAGATTTGATGTGCTTTAAGTGATAAATTGAAACCTAATTACTTAAAGAAAAAGTTAATCTCATTAGCTTTTTGAAACAACAATGGAAGAGAACGATAAGCTTGAGGATTGAGCATAAAAAAAACCTTAGAAACAAAAAGCAAAACTTACCAATGAGGTGGTGTTTTATTAGTAAAGAGAAAACCTTTAAGCAACTCGGTTTAAGAGTGAGGGTATTGAGTTCAAGTCCCACATACAAATAAGATTAAAACAAATTTTTCATTAAAATAACAAAAAAACAAAAACAAAAACAAAAACTTAACCCATCTCACAAATACTGACCAGGTATAATTTAACCCTAAAATTCAACAAACCCTCATAATTTATTAATCTTACAAAAGACTACATTTGGGTCAACATTTGAACCAAACGATATACACTTATAATATGATCACATTGATCTTGATGAAAGCACGATTTTTAAGTTAATTAATTAATTGTAATATTCTAATCATACATTAATAGTAAAGGGGGTACATCAGCAGGTTTTACAAAAGTTTAGGGTTTAACTTTTTTAATCATGCTTTGCTCATCTCTTAAGTTGTTTTGGTACATTATTTAATTATTTAAATAATGAAAACTGTGCTGACGAAATCACGAATCTCTCATGAAAAAAAGTCACACACTTGCTAACGCGTGTACATCACGGACCAAGAAATAAGTAATTTGATGCGATTGTTACACACGCGTTATGATGATGTTGCTGTATCCCCGGCATTTTTTTCTTATTTTTTTAAAATTTAAATCTGAAAACTGCATAAGTATTAAAGATTCTTTTTGACACGTAGAGAGAGAAAGAAGCCATTGTGATTTGGCATATTTTAATTTTTATATTTTGGCCACTAATTTTTCATGAGATTTTCTTTTGTTACTTTCGCTTTGTTTCCTAAAGAGCTTGAGCTTGTGATCATCTAAACCTAAAACATTACAATACTTTAACCAAATAACGATCCACTTCTATGTTACACTTTGTTGTTCAAAGAAAAGGTTCATGATGTCTTTATCATCCACTAGGCATTACAACAGTTACTTCTATGTTATATTTTGTTGTTGGTTCATGTATTCTATTTAATAATTTTGGAAATAGGTTTAGTTCTATTTGGTTCGCAAAATTCTTTGGACTTGAAATCCGGATTCAAAGGATACCATGTTTGGTTGAAGAGTTATTGGAATTGAAATGAGTTTTATAAACTGTTGTTGATACCATCATCTCTAACAATCCAACCCCACTATCATTGCAGGTGCCACTGTTGCCACCACCATGACTACATTTTGCAACTTTCATAAAAAAACTACTAAATTAAACATGATTATTTTGCAATCTAAATGTATCATGATTCAAAATTTATACAAATCAATTAGTGTTATGAATTCAAATTCAAATTCAAATTCAAATTCAATTATTTTTACATTTCAATTTCCTTCGACGAATTCTTGTTCTTTCGAAAGAAAATTCAATTAACCCTGTAAGAATTAACTCCGTTATGCATATTGCTTTGGGATATTGGATAAATAACCACAACTTTCATCAATTGGCCGATAACACTCTCAACTTTTGATTTGTACACCAACACTCTCAACTTTCAACTTATTGGCCGATAACACTCCCTAACTAGCAGAACCCTAACACAGCTAGTTGATGTCAGCTGCCACATCATCAAAAATGCCACGTTAACTGCCACATCAGCTGCCATGTCATATGCCACGTCAGCAAACATGGCCACATTAGATGCTACATCAGCTAAAACTAACTGGGTTAGTGTTCAGTTAGCTAGGGAGTGTTATTGACCAATAACTTGAAAGTTAGGAGTGCTGGTGTACAAATTAAAAGTTAAGAGTGTTATCGGCCAATTGATGAAAGTTTGGGTTATCTAAATCCCATATCCTATTGCTTTATTCAAACTAAAAAAAGGCAAAAGAATGACATCTAAAATTGTAGTCATAACCGATCAAATGGGCATAAGGTGAGAAACTAGTTGTTTGCAAAGGTAGAGTTCTATAAGTTTACTACGCAAACCCAATGCACAAGGCTTTTGTATGCATACGGAATACAAGTTTTCATTAGTTTATTCGAAAACCCGTCTAGGAGGTATCAGACCAACTTGGATCTGATGTATGGATCCTTTACTTGCTTCATTACCTTGCACTTCTTTAATAACAATACTAGTTTATCAAGTGACTCTTGTTAAATGCTGAAAAAATCAATGCACTTATAGTCATAAATGAAACCGTAGGGGCAAAATCGTTAACATGTTAATACTTAAGTGACAAAACCACAAGTTTTGCCCCAACACCCACATTAAAAAACTAAACAAAACCCCATTATTTATTAATCTTTAGTTCTGTACCTCTATTTCCCATGAATCATCACACTTCAATCTTAAAAGTTGAATCTTTCATTCTTTAACCAAGGATCTTGATCAGCTGTGGGATTCCCTTGAGGGTTATGGTGGGGCTCTGAGATTGCAACAAGTAATCTTGAACAAACAACAAATCAGCTAGCTTACAAGGTAGAATGTAAAGATGATTCGCAGGTCTTTTCTTATGATAATATATGCTGTGTTCTTGATTAAGATTTCATCAATGGTTGATCTGGTTGCTGTTTTGTTGATGATTATCTTACATGTTTGACCAGTTACGTGAGTCAAATTAGCAAATCTTTACAGAATATTATGAGTTTCTGGAGTTTTTAACTTGTTATTTTGAATGTTTATGGATGGGATACGGTAATTTGAAATGGGTTTTTAGTTTCTTGAATGATTGATCTTTTTGCATCTGTTGGTTAATGATAATTATTTTGCATTTTTGACTGATTACAGAAGTCAAAATGGCAGTTTTTGATGAGCCATTTGATTTTCCAAGGGTTTTTATCATTTTATGTAGGAAATTCTTATCTGGGGTTTCTTCGTTGATTGATTTTGTTGCATTTGTTGATAATTATTTGAAAATTTTGACCATACGGACAAGTCAAAGTTGCAAATCTTGCAAAATTTTTCTAGTGTTTATATCATGCCAGTTCACCTCAAAAAATCTAACATATTAAAGAACTTTATTGGTTTTTGTTTTTAGCTTGGATTTCTTCTTAGATTGATCTTTTTGCATCTGTTGCAAAATGATAATTATTTTAGACTTTTGATGAATTAGAGAAGTCAACATAGCAATTTCTGAAGAACCATTTGATTTTCCAAGGGTTTTTATCATTTTATGTTGGATACTCTTATCTGGGTGTCTTCTTTGATTGATCTTTTTTACATCTGCTGATGATTATATGTCAAGTTTGACTATTTGGACGGGTCAAAGTAGCAAACTTGACAAAAAAAGTTTGGTTTTTCTTAGTGTTAATTCTTATCATGTCAGTTCACCTTGAACTAAACATGTTATACAACTTTATTGGGCTTTCTTAGCTTGGATTGTTTCTTAGATTGATCGTTTTGCACCTGTTCATGATTATATTACATGTTTGACCTGTTACACAAGTCAAAATAGCAAAATATATATAAGTTTCTTGATGTCTAGTTCTGAAGTTAAAGAATGTTTCCCCCACTTTGACACATTTCAGTTGAAGAGTTTGAACAACACATCAAAATAGTAATTGTGGGAGTCAACTTAAAGATTAGCCATGAGTAGAAACATTTTCACATTCGAAAATTCATCGAATTCGCCTATGGATTTCAGTTACATGGATGAACTCTTGTTAGATGGATGTTGGTTACAAACAACTAATGGATCTCAAATCTTGAACAATAATCCCTCTGCTTCCAACCCCCCTTTTGATCCTTCGTTTCAATGGCCCAAATTGGAATCCAACATCGAACAACCGGTGTCAAATGATCAAGAACTAGAATCGCCGAAATCCCATGTCAAAAGCCTCATTAATTCACCAAACCCCTCTGATTTTTTTTTCGAATCAAGCAAACAATGGTGGATTGCACCAATGGCAAGTTCTGGCTCTTCATTATCTGTGATGGAAAGATTGATTTATGCTATTGATAGCTTTAGACGTTACGCGATTGACAAGCATGCACTTATTCAAGTATGGCTACCAGAAACAAGAGAAGGAAGCAAAGTTTTAAGCACAAGCCGACGGCTTTTCTCACTTGACTTGAATTGCCCGCAGCTTTCTTATTACAGAAATGTATCCGAAAGTTACCATTTTCCAGCTGAAGGGGATGCTAAAAACAACGTAGGATTGCCCGGAAGGGTATTTATGGAAAAAGTACCTGAGTGGACTCCTGACGTTCGGCTTTTTAAGATTGAAGAGTATTCGAGAGTTTCTCATGCTCAAGAACACGACGTTCGTGGGAGTTTTGCGGTTCCGGTTTTTGATCATGATGTTAAGAATTGCATTGGTGTTGTTGAGGTTGTTATGACTACTCAGAAGAGTAAATACACTCTAGAGATTCAAAGCCTTTGTAACGCTCTTGAGGTATGCTTTTTTATAGTTTTTCAAGATTATTGGCAGTTAAAAAGTTTAATACAAACCTTCAAGGGGTGGTACAGTGGTAAGCACCTGATTCCCCTTAGGTTCGAATCTTGTTTCCACTGGTTTCCTTCCATAACCTCTTGAAGGCTACTCGCCCAACGGAAGCTACGATTGGTTAACAGGGTATTAGTGGGTCCCTTGATTTTTCTAGTAACGGGTTTTCATGGTATAAGGAAGTCTAATCCAAAAGCACTTTCATGATTTTTATAGGCAGTTGACCTCAGGAGTTCTGAAGTTTCAAACACACAATTTATCAAGGTAATTGGAAGCTAACCTCAACAAGAAATGCAACAAACTTCAAGAAATTAGTACTAAGTCTTTTAAATTTCTGTTTATGATTAGGTATGTGGTGGCTTCTATCATCCTGCATTACCGGAGATTCTTGAAGCCCTTAAATGTGCATGCATGAAGCATAATCTACCTCTAGCTCAGACATGGATTCCATGCATCAACCAAGGTGGAAAAGGTGGTTGCCGCCACTCCGACGAGAATTTAATCCGCTGTATCTCCATGGTTGATTCCGCTTCATACGTATCTGACCATCGATTTAAAGATTTTCAAGAAGCTTGTTCTGAGCATCACTTGTTTATAGGTCAAGGTGTTGTGGGTAAAGCTTTCACAACCAGTGAGCTGTTTTGTTACTCGCCTGATGTCCCCGCATACTTGAAAGCCGAGTACCCGCTTGCTCATCATGCTAAAATCTTTGACTTGCATGCTGCTGTGGCTATACGGGTCAGCTCCAAATATGCTCCCGTGGTTGACTTTGTGTTGGAATTTTTCTTTCCTGTTGACTGCAAGAATCCTGAAGAACAAAAGGCGATGATCAATTCGTTGTTGGTTATTATACGAAAGGTTTGCGGAGGCTTGAGGATCGTTGCGGAGATGGAGTTGCAGGAAGATGGTGCTCACAAAGGTTTACTTGTAGCTTCCGATACTGAACCTGTGCCAAAAAAAGAAGAAAAAAATGGTCACAGTCATGGTCCGGGGTCGGGGTCAGGCTCAGGCTCAGGCTCGGGTTCAGAACTAGAGAAACGACGTGCTGGTGCCAAGCTGGAGAAAACTATCACTTTAGAAATGATAAGGCAACAGTTTGCTGGCAGCTTGAAAGAGGCTGCCAAGAATATCGGTGGTAAGTTTATGTTTTTTTTTTGTTGCAAAATGACGCAAATCGGAAACATGTGGTTGCTTTATAGTCAATTATAAATTTGACAGGCTTCACCAAAATTTTGAGTTTAAAAAGTGTGAAATAAATACTGAAGTTAAAGACTAAAATAAACGCGTAAAGAAAAAATTGGTAATCACTAAAAAAGGGGAAAATCTCTAGTGACAAAAGTGGAGTTCTAAATGATGTCACTTGGGGCCCGACAGCTTGGCGTTTGCCACACGATCTGGCTTGTCAAGATCTTTCGTCCACTGCTTATGAGCCTCGTAAGTCTACAGCTCCACTCATAGTCCAACTTATGCTCATTTTATGTTTGGGCTTTCCTGTCATATTTCCTTAAGTGTAGCTACTCCTCTCACGAGTCTGCTAATTCTTGGATCAACGTGTAGAAAACCATGGTCCTATCTCAAATCTTGATCGTGTTACTGTACTTGCAGTTTGTCCAACGACTCTAAAACGGATATGCAGGCAGCATGGGATACAACGATGGCCATCTCGAAAGATCAAGAAAGTCGATCACTCGCTAAAGAAGATCCAACTTGTAATGGAGTCGATCCATGGTGGGTCGGGTTCGTTTCAGATCAGGTCTCTCTATTCAAACTTCCCGAAACTTGCATCACCCAATCTATCAACAACTACCCATTCTCCCTTTCCAGCTACAAATATTGAAACCTTTGACTCTAAACCCACTGACAGCACCATCGTAACCACTTCATGCAGCCTGAGTTCGAGTTCGGGCCATTCTTTATCTGGTGACACCCACAACGTACCAATCTTCAACGAAGTTACCAATGACAGAGCTCTAAAAAGAACCAAAAGCGTCGCAGATATTCATGCATCGAACAATCCAGACAAAGAACAAAAGATCTTTCTAAGATCTCAGAGCCATAAAGTGCGGAACGAGCCTCTCACTACTAAACAAAAGAGTGTCACCGACGGAATATTACCTATTAAATGTGAAAATCATCCCCCTAAACCACGTGAAGGCAATCTTTGGAGGGTAAAAGTGAAGTTTGGTGAAGAAAAGTTACGATTTCGGATGCAAAAATATTGGGGTTACAGTGAATTGTTGCAAGAAATTACAAAAAGGTTTTGCTTGAATGATACCAGCAGGTATCAGTTAGAGTATCTCGATGAGGATAACGAATGGGTGTTACTAACTTGTGACGCGGATGTAGAAGAGTGTCTTGATGTTTATAAGTCGTTTAAAAAAAGTGGCACCATTAGGCTCACTCTTCGTGAGCCACAACTTCGTGTCGGTAGTAGTGTGGGTTCAAACCAAACTAAAACCGAAATATTCAGTTATGGAATATTGTAAACCAATCGGTTTCGGTTAATTAGTTTGGGTTTTTTGGTTATGGTTTGGTTTGGTTTTTATGGTCACCATGCTATTGATATATGGTGTTGTTTTTTGTTTATAGCAAAGGAGCTTTGTGTGACACATAGAATGTATAGTAGATTTAATATATAACAGGTGATATAGGTACAACATCATGTAATGCATAGTGTACAAGTAGTTATGCGTGTTGTATTGCAAATGCAAAATACTATTGGTGTATTGCTTATATAAGTTAATACTTCCCATTGTTTTTTTGCATTCAGCATTCTTTCATGCATGATATGATATGTATTTTGTTACTGTCTACTTAAATTATTTTGTACATTTGGGCTTCAATCTTGTCCATCATGATTATTGGCTTCTAGATGACATGACATCATCTTAATAGTATTGCATAGGCATGGAGATGTATACCATTCGTCACAGAGTTTACAAATCTGGTTACATTTATTTTTAGTACAAGATTGTAACTACCTAACGGTGTCCTGACAATACATGTCATGGCCAGCATAACTACCAAACGGCGTTAGATTGTGTCGTCAAATGCTCTGCTGTTTGCCGTCCCTGTCTTCGCCGGGTCCCTAAATGGCTTGTGGGAATAAGGCCAAGTTGGTTCAACAAATAGTCAACCCTTGTGAATTTACATCACCATCCTTGAAATTTCCATCTCATTTATATGATACTTGCAGTCTGAAAACACTTCATGAATTCATTCATAAGATGACACAAATTTAATAGTTTAAGGAAACCTGAGACACATGTAATATAACCTCATCATCTCCATCGTTAGATTTAAGGATCCTTTCTGGCACTAGCTAGACTGTCCATAAGCATGTACCTTTTCACTCTTCATACATTTTTCCTAACTCTATTGAATATAGTTTTTTATTATTTAGAAAAACAACCAGAGGAAGTTGATGGTGAGAAGAAGGATCCGTCCTCATCTTCATCGCCAAATAAACAGTGTAGACGGTTTTCACTTGCAGAAATCAAACTAGCAACTCATGATTTTGATGATGCTCTTGTCATTGGAAAAGCGGGGCTTTGGTAATATATACAAAGGTAAATTTGACTTTTGGGAAGGCGTAGATGCTGTCATCAAGAGGTTAAATCTTGATTCCAATCACGGGGAAATCGAGTTCTGGGCAGAGATTGAGACGCTTACAAAGTTTTGTGATAGTCATATAGTCTCTTTACTAGGATATTGTGAAAAAGAAATGATACTTGTTTATGAATACATGTCCAATGGAAGTCTTGAGGATCATTTGCACAAAAGAAGAGCTAAAGAAAGCAATTATTCTCCAATGACATGGGTTCAAAGGCTTAATATCTGCAAAGGTGCTGCACGTGGTTTAGACTATCTCCATACGGGTACAGGTGTCCAATCCAGAGTCCTACATTGTGATGTAAAGAGCTCAAACATTTTGCTGGACGAGAATTTGGCAGCTAAGATTTCCGACTTTGGGGTGTCCAGAATTGGTCCAGTGTATCAGTCGGGCTCTACCACGGATGTTTATACCGATAATATTAGAGGCACTTTTGGGTACATGGATGCTAAGTATTTCTCAACTCACAGACCGACACGAAAGTCTGATGTCTATGCGTTTGGTGTGGTGTTATTGGAAGTGTTGTGTGGTAGGCCTGCTATGGATTTTACATTGGATGAGCAGCAACACAGCCTAGCTGGATAGGCCAAACAATGCATTAAAGAAGGCAGGATGGGTCGGATTATAGATCTGTATTTGAGGGGGCGAGCCCCGTCTAACTGTCTAAAGGAATTTGGGGAAATTGCGTATCTTGTTCTAAGGATCGACCCACAATGACTAAGGTTCTGGCAAGGCTTGAGTTTGTGTTAACATGGACATTGCAAAGTGCGCAGAGAGCCAGTGACCGAGAAACATCAGAAGATCCATGTTTATTGAGAAGGCATGGTCATTCTCACTTGTGCAACGCACAAAGACTCTAGTGGGTTAGGCCCACATATGCTCGTGTGAGGCACGAAGACTGAAGGACTGGATTGTCCACTACTCAACACTAAGGGCCTTAGGGTCGCTTAAAACTGAACAGTGAAGTCCTCGTTACATACCGGAACTATAACCGGCTGCTAGTCTACCGTCTTGAATAAACGGTTTGGCGAGGCACTTACAAGCTTGGGGTGGGTTATATGCTCAATGCCCGTACGTGGACATCGACGGTTATTCAAGTATTACAAAAACAAGGTTTTCAATTGACATGCCGAGAAAAATGGTTTTATTATGTTTTCTCAAACATATTTAAACCGGTTATCAAAAAGATTTATTTCAAATCTTTTTCGAACAAACTATGAACTCGCCAACATTATGTTGATTTTTCGCATGTTTCTTTCTCAGGTCATATTTTCAAACTATGGCACGGTTGGAACAGGGGAACCCATGGGGATTCGAGTACTTAGCGGACGTTCACTTTCTAGAAGTTTTAGCATTAAATACTTCTGCTGTGCAATGAAGATACCAGTCAGATCACACCAACTCTGATTTTGCAGGGTGTGACAAATATCATGTCTATTTTTCGATTTATCTCTTCACTAACGTCGGGAATGATCAATGAAAAATCAGTTTTCGGGCAAAATCTTTAATTCGAAGAAACACCCTCGTCTGGAAAAGATTATCGATGAAAACGCCATTAATTGAATAATAAACAATAGGAATAATTGATGTTACTTTCTTAATAAAACATATTAATGAAAACGTCATAATGAATAAGCCATAACGAAAACGCCATTAGTTGAATAATAATCAATATGAAGAACAGATGTTACTGTCTTCCTAAAACATGTTAATGAAAACGACATAAGTTGAATAATTAACAAATACTAAGAAATGATGTTTACAAATTAATACCAATGTTCATAACTAATCAGATGTACGTAACCAAGTGTAAAACGCCATTGATCGTAAACAAATAAGCATATAATAGATCCCAAACAACAATTAACATTAATAATGAAAACGCCAAATATTGAATATAGGAAGAACAACATTAAAAAATAAACGTCATTTTCAAAAATTACTTTGAAAAAAAAAACTCCATTGAAACAAACATAAAGAACGAAAACGCCATATCTGTTACATGATTTGTTGGAACAAATATGAAAACACCATCAGAAATTACTTTGTAGAACGAAATCCATGTTACACGCCATAGATCTCGAGAGCTTGGATAGGAGGTAACAACTAATACGAAATTTTTGGAACTATGTTTGAAACGGAATTAAAATGCCTTTTATTGAGCGGAAACTGGACAATGACAATCGTACCTTTCATATCATTTAGCGCCCTTTGCCACGTGTTCGACCAGGATCCGTTCTCACCGTTTTCACACTTTCAATCGCTTTTTCTCCTGATCCCGTTTCTATATATATATATATATATATATATATATATATATATAATACATAAATTAATGTAAAATAAATAAAATATAAAAAAAAGGAATCTTAAATCTCAAAATTTAATAATTCAGAGTTTTCTGTTTTTTGTTCTCGCAATATAATCTATCGTGAAAAGTCAATAAAGACCAAATTCTTTTTTTTAAATTTTCCAAATCGGTTGAAGTGTAAGAAAAGTCAATTTTTTCTTCAAAGAGTGCGAAAAAAGTTAATTAAATGTCCCCATGAATAACCAAAGGGTCCAGTAGCCAAGGGTTACAGAATTAGATTGCCCACTAGCTAGTAAGCACTAAAGTTCAGTTTATACATGATATTTCATTTTGAATGATACATTTTGATTTAAACAGAAGCACATATTTCTACTCTTAATTCATAAGGACTTTATAATTTAACAACGATTTATGACTTGTTATTTATTGAACCAGAAGCACATATTTCTACTCTTAATTCATATGTTTGTAGAGTGTTGCATCCGATAACCTTTGAAACGGTATAGCAACCAGTGGTTTCCTTTTCTTGGTCACAAATCCAAACTCATCTGAAAGCTCAAACTCTTCATCTTTAGGCAAGACCCACTTGAAAGAATGCAAGAGTGACGCTAATATATACATCAACATCTTTTCCCCTAGGGGGATTCCGGGGCATATTCTTCTCCCGGATCCAAATGGTATAAACTTCAAATTATTTCCATTGTAATCCCATTTTCCATTCAAGAACCTCTCTGGCCTAAACTCCAACGGATCCGTCCAGTTCTTCAAATCGCGTTGGATCGCCCAAACTTTCACATAGACGATACTACCCTTTGGAATTGTGTATCCACCCACCATGCAAGATTCATCTAGGCATCTCTGGATTAAGAGAGGAAGTGGAGGGTGTACCCTAAATGTCTCCTTGACTACTGCATCCAGATATATTAATCTGGGCAGATGAGATTCTTCAACAATATCCATACCAACAACCTCCACTAGTTCTTCTTGAATCTTTGCTTTTACATCTGGATTATGCAAAATCTCGGCCATTACCCACTCTACCATCGTTGATGATGTGTCTGTTGTTGCTGCCAAGATGTCCTGTTATGATAATTACCGATTCTTTAGTAATTTCAATGTAGGTGTCTAAAAATAATAAGAAAAGGCTATAAGGAAGAACATACAAATAATAGGGCCTTGATTTGAACTATGTCAAATGATGTTGAAGCATCTTTCTGGTCTTTAAGCTCTAACATCATCTGAAGAAAATCCTTTCTTCCATCTTCTTCAACTGCACCCTTCTTTTTTCTAGAGTTTGTTTTGATTCTTTCATCGATTATGCTGTCGAAAATCCTATCAAGATGTTCCCGTTGCTTCTGTGTTTCTCTCTTTCTTCACTGTAAATCAAACCATGATAACATCGGGATAAAATCGGAGATATTTGGTGCTCCTATTAACTCGACAATCTTGAACTCAACTTCCCGAAACCCACGAAAAAAATCATCAGAAATATTGCTACTACAACCCCATAGCATGCTTATTACAACATTAAGTTCTGTGTCAAAGGCAATTTCATTAATATCAATAGGTGTCCCCATCCTTGCATAAACAGTACTAACTGTTTTTCTCACTTGATTTGTTCTAAAACCCTGACAAGCATCAAGATTTGCGTTGCTCAACACTTGACTCACCAAAAGTTTACGCATGTTACGCCAGTGTATATTGTTGTTGGACCATACAACATCAAGCGCACCGTAAGTCATGACTAGTGCTGCCACAGGGGGACTGCGGTTAGCAAAGGTCTTGTCAAGATCACGAGCCACAACCTTTGCTAGGTCCATGGAGTTCACCACAACATGTAACTTACTTCCGAGCCTCAGGCTAAAAATAGGACCATATTTGTGAGCCATCTCCGTGAATTTTTCATGTAAGTTGTGGCTCAAAAATGGAAGGTACCCAAAAACCGGTAAGCCGTAGGGACCTGGTGGTAATCGGCTTCTTCCACTGTTCGCCAACGATCCGGTCCACTTATACCATAGAAGGACTAAAATTGTAACCAAAATGGTGAGTATTGTGCGAGCAAGCTCATCTCTTTCATTGTCGACTTCCCACCACCATAAACGATAGTTGATCATGGTGAGATAAATCTCTTATCTTTAAACTATGATTTCATTTTGGTTCTAGATGATATGAACCTCATTATGAAGGGGCTTATCTAAAACAATTCGTTTGGTGGAAGCATGACGCATTGATAGTGGTAGAATGGAAGTTTTTCTACAAGTTGGATCAGGGTGGGACTTTGCTAAGTTTGACTAATTGCACTATCCACCAAATGGTTAGTCATTGTCTAAAACATTTAACAATGAATGGAGTTAAATTTTATTTTAGTCTTTTATCTTTTATCATCTTCTTAGTGCTTCTTAATATTACCCGTAGTGAGGTTTCAATTGGGTTATTTTTCCAACCATAACGCCTCTCCTCCGCCCCCGGGACATTTTTTCGTCAAATTGGTGGACTAATAAGAAATTTCCAACTCATTTATGATAATATTATTTGTTTTATTTTTCTAAAAAGATAATAATTGGATAATCACTGTTGAGGCATTACAGAGCACTATACCACCACACTCATTTTAACTTCAAGTCCCATAATGACTCTTTACTAATTAGGCAGGCTACTACATGTCGGATCATGTCTAAAAGAGGGACTTGAAATTCACCCACTACTACACATGTTCTAAGATTGGGAATGAGATTTTCATGTTATCAGATAGCAAGGGCAACGCTTGTTGGCCAAAGCAAAGAAAAAAATCCTGGTGGACAATTCCATGTAACAATGGTTCTTATTTGATAAAATTGAAGACAGGATTTCACTATTTATGAAATTTGAGCTAAAGTGTCCCTCTATGCACTCTCGGACAAAAACAAACAAAAAAGAACAAAACAAAACCTGTATTAAAAAAACAAAGATAGCAAGTACTAAAAGTTTTGGTAGGCTTTTACTTAATAAAGATTTAAAATAAAAACAAATAAACCGGCTAGTAAAAAATAGGTAATGTTTGGTTAGTTAATGGAATGAAATCCCCTGTTACACAGATTCTCATTCCCTCTAAATAACCAAATTCATTCCATTCACCCTTGTTTTTTTTTTCTCATTACATTCCCTCTTTCACTTCATCGCCACCAGCCACTGCCACCCATCGCTACCCTCCACCACCACTCCTACCACCCACCACCCGTTACCACCACCCACCACCACCGACGCTACTCACAATGGATTTTATTACTTGATCTTTTCATGCCTATCAAGCAACATAAAGAAACAATTAATTCCATTTTCACATGGTAACTAAACAAAAAATGAAATGGTAATGATCCATTCCATTAACGCGTGCATTCCATTCCCACATACATTTCATTACCCGATACCAAACGCACCATTAATGCTTGTGGGATTTTATTATAAAAGAATTAAAAACAAAATCGCTTAAGATCTATCTCGAACCCTTGACTTTCTATTGACAAACATACGAGCTTATCACTACACTGATAAGTAGCTTTGATTAAACAATTCCAGTTAACACGCGCGCACGCACAAACACGCATATATATATATATATTGGAGAGTTTAAATGAGAAGAAATCACAAATTAAGAATAAAAAGAATAAAGAATACAAAGTTAATTTGACCAAATCATTTAATTATTCTATCCTTTATTTTTAATATTTAGATTAATTAAAGAACCCTAATCATTTAACAAGTTTATCCTATTAAATGATTGTGCACCTTACCCAATAAAACAATCGCACATGATCATACATATTCAATATTTCCTACACCATAAAAACAAAGTTTCCTACACCATAAAAATAATGTTTTGGTGCAGGATACAGAATGTGTAGGACCCCAACAATTTTAAATAATTTTGCGACTCATTATAAAATATGTGTAGGATACAACACTTTTAAATAATTTTGTCTCCTAATAAAATTGGTGTAGCACACAACACATTAATGGTGATGAAGGAGAAAATTATGATGACATTAATGAGATTTGAGTAACTCTTATTATGTTTATTAGTATTCTATATCAAATTGTCTATTATACCCATGTTAATTAAACCATTAATTAAAAGTAGACAAAAATCATATTTTGATCACAACCATTGATCAAGAAAATATAGGGTCTAGATTAATATATTTTTCTTCTTATAATATATATATATATATATATATATATATATATATATTAAACTTGGGGGCCCAAAAGTCTGTCTTTAGTTTAATGGCTAATGGGCCATTTACGACATATATGGGTATTTTATAACAACAATTTTGTGTCTTCTAAGTTCTAACTCATAACTCGTTGCTCTTGTGATGGAGGTCTAACTTGCTAGAAATAAACACTAAAACAATCAACTTATGCAATAAGTTTATAAGTTTATTGTAAGTAACATTCATTGTAAATAACAAAAATTTCTTCGTAATCACCATTCAACAATAACCATGTTATTGGTGCACGTTTAGTTTCAACAGCTAGGAGATCTCGTCTAGATATTGTATTAGTTTTGTTTGTATCGTGATAGCATTAGAGTTTGGTTATAGGATAGTGTTTACACATGAACTAGGCTCATGCTCACGGCTTCATACGTATGAACCCACTACATACATAGTTACGGGTTCATACGAACCCATTGAGTTTCAAAATTCTAGTAGAAACATATAAACAAATTTGGAGTGAACCTATAAATATAATAAAAGGTGAACCCTTAGAAAAAATGGGGAACAACTGCAGTGGTAGAGGCTTTCGTTTCTAGACAAGAGGGCACGGGTTCGACACCTGTATGTTGCACTCTCTTGTAAACTTTCTTTATTTCGAATAGAAAAATTAATATAGGGTTCCACTTAAGTTTTAAAATAGTTTCTTTTTATGGTTCACGGTTGTACTCGTTTCTTTTTATAAATTGTTTACTAGTTTTGTGTACTCGTTTCTTTTTATAAATTGTTTACTAGTTTTGTGTGTGTTTGTTTTACTTTTGTTCAACAATTTTTTTATTTTATACATTTGCAGCCATAGGAGGAACGAACAAGTGGTCTTGCTGGTTTTGAATTACTCACAAATGCAACCATAGGATTGAAGATGTATATATCATTCGAATGTATATTTTTAACATAATTCATATTACATAACATCTATGTGTTAATTTTTACAGTTTGTGAAGAATGAAGTGGAATTTATAAGTGGCATCTCATTTTGCATCGAGGACACGGGAAATCATGAAGGCATAACTTCGTTGTTGTGGTTTTTCTCATCTAAAACTGAAGATTTGAGGTATGCATTTACATAAAAAGAATTTTAAGACTTTATTAGAAAAAAAGGCAGCAACTATTAGTTATTCCAATATTATATATAATTGAGTTATTTTTAAGTGCACTATAGTAGCTAAAACAACGTCGCTCAAATTCGGTGCGACCACGAAATGATGGGTCCGACCTAACTGACCCGAAAATTCCAACATTTGGTTGTGAAATATATGACTACCAAAAAAAAGGTGAACCCATCGGGAAAATTCCTAGATCCGCCACTGTATGAACCAACTCTATAAAGTTCAAGTACATGTACATAAACACAACAACCCGAAATACCGAGCGATTTGATACGATCATTCACGTGTAACATAACTCTTGTCATTTGAATACGAAACAGTTTATTCAGATCCTTGTTTTCGTGCGGTGTGTCGATTAGCATCTAATTGTCGTGTGGTTAAATTACATGTTCTTGAAAAACAAGAACTGAAACTTGAATCTACATTTTTAGTGCAAGCTTGCACATGATTCATTAAGTGTGTCATCAATATCCATGTAGTGATGTAAAATTCTAATACCCCTTGCATCAAAAGTAATCTGAAAGTACTCAAGATATCTCTACAAATCACTGATGAAAGGGAAAAAAATAGATTTTTATCTATTCAAAACATCTCGAGGGTGAATGTTGGACTATCATCAATGAAGTTTTGTGTCACTAGTCGTTTATGAGACTCTTGACGGTAGTCTCTGTTCAGGATGAAAATTTCAATTAATATTCAGCACAGAAACTAACTATCTGGGATATTTGGTAGGTATATTTCGATTAATATTAAACTAACCATCCGGAATATTTGATAAGTTTGATATCCTGAACCTATTTCCTAAATTTATCTAACCCATTTCTTGCATGTGTTAATAACTAATGCTAGAATGAATAAGCAAGAGTTAGTAAAGCTCAAGACTCGCTCATTTGGTTTTGGTTGAAGAAGTGACTATAGGTCCCATTGAAGGAGTCACCAGTGTTCACTTGAAGAAAATTCGAAGCATCCCAAGTATATCAGGATAATTAGTTAGGCTTTTACCACTATAAAAATGAGGCAAACTGATCAACTATTAGGTTACACATTGCTTTTGCACACTGCTTTCGCACACTTATACACTCAATTGCTTACTCTTGCAGCTTATTTACGATCACAACACTCACACTAGAAATCATTATATCATCGATCAGTCTTGTTCTCGAGTTGTATTCTTTTATTTGTTTAATATTATTAAATGTGGTAGACGATTTTCATAGTCGTCTCCTGAGGTTTTGTGTCGGCGATATCAATCGATCAAGGGCTTTCCTCGTAATTCCTTGTGTTCTTTATTGCTTAATCATCCAATTTCATTCTAATATCTCGAGTCATATTCTGAGCAATAATTTTAGCATCTTAAACGTTCTTTTTGGCATTAACAGTTAGCATTTTTATTTATCAAAACTAAAACAACGTTTAGAATAGTTTATGTCCAAGTCAAATACTAGCACACTACATCACATAACAAATTTGATCACTAAGTTTCTTAGGTAATTTTTGACAAAAACAGTGTCCATGTACCTAATTAATATAATAAAAATAAAAAAAAGTGATAATAGCTTAAAATAAAATAAAATACAACATTTTAATATAATTAAAAAAATAAAAAGCTTCTTGGCGATGAAGCGGTGGCTTGAACTTTGCTAAACGATGAAGAGACCACTAAAGTAAAAGGTTTAAAGTTACGCCTACTCGTCTCAATATTTTATTCCTTGGAACTTGACAAACTCGTATGAAAATGATGGAAGTTGAAATTGAAACGGATCTATTTTAAATATATTATAATTATAATAAATTGGATGATCAAATTATTTTGTTTGGGTGAGAATGATACATATATATATATATATACACACACATATATGTATATAGGAAGACGCCAACACAAGAAGTTAATTTGTGGAAAGTGTAGGAGGCCACAAAAATATGACACATTTACTTTAAGTCAGGGGTATAATCGCAATGTAATCATGTAGCAGGAGTACATAATCATGTAGTGTTACGTACTTATCCAATGGTACATAGTCATGTAGTGTTACGTAATTAGGTATTGATAAAATGATAATACATGTAACGCAAATTTCTAACTAGCTCACTTGGTAAAGGCATATACCACTCCAAAGGTAGGCCTCAGGTTTCAAATCTAGGCAAAGAGTAACATTTGCCGTAAAAAAGAAGCATAATCACGCAACGTTAACAAAAATCACCTAACATCATACAAAATCACTTAATGTTATACTTGTTTATGAATATAATGCATATTAAGTAATAACTTACTAGTATATAATAACATTACGTTATACTTGTTTCTGAATATAATGCATATTACGTAATTACATGATGTTATGTAATCACGTATTTGTACGCAGTCACATAGCTTGTAATTTTTTTTGAATAAAAAAGACTATAACAATACCCTATTCAAATTTAAGAGAATAAAATGTTCATTTTTATAGTGATTTTTATATAAAAAAATATTGTTAATGTATGAAAAAGTTATGGTCGCTTATTCATTATGGGGAAAGTTGGTTTAAAAGTCAAAAATTGTGGTTCTTCAACTTTTTGTCATTTCACAAATTTTTTTGTTACGTGATTGCTTGACTTGGGAACCACCTAATCTCAACTATAGGCTTATTAAATCAATATTTCGAAATGTTTCATACAATACACATGGTTTTATTACTTTTTACATGATCTGATCCAACGTATCTTTCTCTCTTTTTGACGGTCATGTGACACTTGTTGTGCCTTGGTGTTCAATCATGAATAGGGATGGCAATTAAACCCAAATTCGATGGGTAAACCCGAAACCCGACATACTTGAGACGGGTTTGGGAATAGTTTTTTTTTTTGCGGGTTTGGGATTTGGTGATATACCCGTTTACCCGACCCGATTACCGATAAAGTATATCCGTTTAACCGATTGTAGTTATTTGATATATATTTTTTTAGTGATAATACTAAATGTAACCGATTAGCAATAGGTTTTAGGTCGGGTATACCCAACATGTAATCTTTTTTAAATTAACAGGTTTACCCGAAACCCACGGGTGTACCGGATATTCGGTGGGTATTTACCCGCTAGAAACCTGACGGGTTTTGGGATGGGATTAGAACAAGCTTATCTAACCGGGTTTGGGTTTGGGAAACCCGACCCATTGCCATCCGTAATCGTGAATAAACCTTGATTGGGGAAAGACAAAAAGTAATGTTCGAAAATGTCCCCTACAATTCGCATGGTTTTATAACTTTGTACTACATGATCCAATCCAACGTCTCAATCTCTCTTTTTAAGGGTCATGTGAGTGTTGTTGTGGCTTGGTGTTAAATGGTGAAAAATCCTTGATTGGGGAAAGGAAAAAAGTCCCAGCTGGGGAACGGTATTCACAGTCGGTGGGGAAAAAATCATTGGTCCGTGGAGGACTTTCCCCTAAAAGACTTTCGGGATCCCCCATTGACTATCTGGATAGCATTGAATTCTTAACTCTATCTTAGTTTTATGACTTGCCAAGATTTAGACCATCCATATATACTTATTCAACTTCCATTTGACTTGGGTAAATTACTGAAGTTCAGAGTACTGGTTGAGTATGATAAGAATTGTTTTCCTGATTAATTCAATTGCACATAACTGATTTCTGATTAGATTCTATTTTTGATCTATTGATAAATCTTCTTAATTATTGGACTGAGTGTTTCCTTCTGATCGATTGGTGGTCTGTGTGTTCTTGTTTGACCGCTCTGATACCAATTAAGAGATCGTTCACAAGATTCGTAAATGCAAGTATGTCATTTCTATAATTCTAAATGAAAATTACATTCAAAGTTTGGTAGCTAATACATATTTATACTACATACTTGAATCATTATCACTATTCCTAAAATTCACCATGTTACACTTGAACCAACATGTTTGTTCCTTTATTCGCATGAGGGAATCATTTAAGTTATCCAACAAGTTACGAGTCAATAGTCAAACTTTTATGGTTATTTACACATTTCAGCTTGAGACGCTAAGTACTCGAGTCCAACAACAATATCACTAATCAAGGGCCGGAAATTTGCTTCATCCTGAAGACACATCGCAGTTATTGCAACCATATGGTGCACTGAATGCACCGAAAATCGACCAGGCAGTAGAGGGTCCACCAATTGAACATACTTCTTACGGTCTCTCAAAAAGGGACGAGCCTGTATAAATTCAAAGATGTTATTGAAAGGAGTGACAATTCGAGAAAAAAAATGTACTACTAGAAGGGACATTTTTGACCCATTTTCGTAAGCGGGTCATCTAGGTCGTCTTTGATCATAAAAGAGTCAAACATCACCGGAAGTCTAATTTACCATATTATTCAAAAAATTGATATTTGTGACTCATTTCATGCTGTAGTTTGAACCAATATCAACCCACCCATCTGATCACAATTCACATATCAGATATAGGAATATACTGGTAAACACAAATCATCATCATCATACTCAGTAAATCCCACCGATAGCAAAGCTAAGGTAGGATCTGAGAAGGTTAAGATGTAGACAGCCTTATCTCTACCCCGTAGGAATAGAGAAGCTGCTTTCAGTGAGACCCCCTGCTCGATAGTAGTTTTGCATCAAGCCTTGTACATAAAACACATAACACCCAACAATGAGGACAGATGCCAATTAGTTTATGTACCCTTTTGGTAAACACAAATATGTTCATTAAAAAACCATGAATGGGCTGATAGCCACAACTAATAAGAGAATATGAGTATTTTAAAGTAAAAAAGTCAACTCACCCAAGAAACCAAATTCTGCTCTCCGGGTTTCTTTGTCTTATCAATAGCCTTACGTCCAGTAACCAACTCCAACAAGACAACACCAAAGCTATATATATCAGACTTTATAGTTAATTTTCCACTCATTGCATATTCAGGAGCACAATAACCATATGTACCAATAACACGGGTTGACACATGAGTGTTATCGCCAACTGGGCCTAATTTAGCTATTCCAAAGTCTGAAAGTTTTGGATTGAAGTCATTATCCAATAATATATTTGAAGATTTTAAATCGCGATAAATTACGGGTGGATTTGCTTTGCAATGGAGATACTCAAGGCCACGAGCTGCACCAACAGCAATCTTTAATCTGGTGTTGCCAATCCAGTGGCTCCTGATCAGGCTCTAGATCTGGAAATAAAAAATAAATCATGTTAAGATAAACAAATTGGTAAGGTTAGGAACATAGGATATTCAGGATGGTCATCACTATCCATGCTATAAGTTACCACTTTTTTAGAATCTTTATGGTATTTTTGTGACATATACATCAAAGGGTCTAGAAAAAAAAAAATCCAAAAATGCACCTAAGGCGGTTAACTTTATAACAAAATATAATTCGACCCAAATGCATGGAACAACATAATCTTTGAGACAACAGTACTTCTATGTTAACTGACAATTATCCAAAAGCGATTAGTTCATATAACAATCATTTTTAGCACTCAAATCTAAAGGCACAAGTATACCATAAGGCCTACCAAAAAGATGATTTTCTAGGCTACCCAGTGGCATGTACTCATAAACCAATAGTCTCTGATCTCCGTCTGTGCAATAACCTATCAAAGTAACAAGGTTCGAATGGCGCAAGAGACTCAGCATAAAAATCTCCACAATGAACTCCTGGTTCCCTTGATGATCATTGAGGTTAAGCTGCTTAACAGCAACTAGCTGTTCATCAAATTCAACAATTATTCCCACAATCTAAGACCTAAAAGCATCACATAAACGAAATCCATCCTCAAAAGATTATATCTATCTTAAGATGATAAAAGTGGCAATGGTAATTGGTAAACAATTCAAGAATACGACTTACTTCCCCTGATTCTAATCGGCCCTTATAAACAAGACCGAATCCACCTTTTCCAATCAAATTAGCTCCCATGAAATTGTCTGTTGCAATAGCAAGCTCATGAAATGCATAACAATGTGCCATACTAGCTCTCTGACTACTAAACCCTTTGCCGCTACTAGAATCTGTTACATTCCCATCCATACACATGCAGAGATATTACAACCAAACCACATTATTGAAAACATGATACATTAGTTATGTGAGCCCGAGATTCTTTTTCCGAATCCTCTTATTTCACCCTTTTGTATTTACAGTAATAAAAATATAATATAGAAAATATACGCCTATGTGAGATATTTGACTTCAAATATATTAAATTATTAGTTAGGAACTTATACGTGATTTCAATCGTATCTAATCTCAAATTATCATTTTATAATTTCTAAATATTCATTAGCAAGTACCAAAAACCATGAATATTAAATCAAATAAAGATATAAATGTTGAATTATGTTCTTACCAGTAACATCCTTACATATGTTTCCCCTTTCATCCACTGTAAGAACCAAAAATCATGAATATTAAATCAAATTAAACGATAAGCTACAACACATGAAATGTAATGTATTATTCACAGTTTCATACCTGCAACTTCAATGGATGCCATATCATCGTCATACTTTTTGACATTCTTAGAACGAAATTTAATGCAACTAAAGCACCTCATCTTTAATAACTAATTCAACACATACACAGAGATGCTTCAAAACGATTCAGAAATTCATATAACAAAACAACAAACTACACATTATGAAATAAAAACATTACTTGAGCATACATAAACTAAAAACCGACCTAAATAGACTTACGAAAACTCTTAATGGAATAACGCGGCATTGCCAAAAAAATTCAACACCCCAACGAATTACAAACAAATTTCCATATTGCAATCATCAAATTATAAAAATTAAATATTAAACAAAATAGGAACAGTAAACAACAAAATTTGCAATAGTTTATGGTGTGAAGTAGCTGTTACTGCTTGGAATTTAGCACCGAAAGTCTTTTAGCGCTCTGTATAAACACATAATTTAATAATGACAGATGAACGTATAGAATCCGTTTTGGTTAGTTGATGCCACTATATTACATATCCTATTACTTTTTTGAAAAAAAGACAAATGTATTACATATTATATTACTTCTTTGAAAAGAAAATCAATAATAGTATTTATTTTACCAGGTCAATATCATTGCAAAGTAATTTTTTTCTTTCATGAAAAGGTCTTTTTAATCTGAGTTTTGTACATTAAAGTTACTTATTGTATTTAAAATGGATCGTATTAGCACACCTTGTTTTCTTAATTTGACACCGCCAATACGGGCCGTGTAGGTCTATACGACCCGTATAAGGCAATAACAATTCCCAAGATCAATCAAAGGCTGACACTGTCTGTCACGTGTAAACCGTATACGGGTCGTATAGGTCATTGTATAAGGTACGAGGTGGTACGACAGAAAGCGATGGATGTGATATTACGTCTGCCCTAGTGCCCTATCCGAGTCGTATAGGGCTATACGACCCGTATTGATCTCTGAAAAAATGAATTCAACTTTCTGCCTTTATAAACGACGAAGGGGAGACAAAGATTTTATTGTTTCTTCTTCTCTTCTTTCTTTCTTTCGAAAAATGATTCCACCATGTCTTGCTTCGACCTCAATTACGTTTTTGGCGAATCGTCCGACAACAACATGAGCATATTTATTCCGGAAAACAATGTTGTATAGTATTTATTAACTTGTTTTGTTTACGAAATACTTACCACGTTGTTGTTTCTAGGAGGGTTTGTTGGCCATGATTCTTACTAGAGAGTAAATGATGATCATGTCGAGGAGCTCGTGTTCGACTTTCGTTCTTATCACAAGGAACCGTTGTTGCCAGACCTGAACGAGGTAAGTATTAGTAGTTTGACTTACCATTTTCTTTACCCGTTGGCTTTTTTTGTTTGTTGTGCCTAGCGGACCATTGTTGCCAAACCTGAATGAGGTAAGCATTTACTTACTTATTTGATGTTTAAATGTTAGATTTACCGTATCTTGTAATCGTTGACTTTTTTTAGGTTGTTGTGCCTAGCGGCGATTACGGTTATGGGTGTTTGGGTTACGAAGATGGATATGATACCTCATACAAGCAACAATACTATTGCAATAACTGTTTCGTTGGTGAGTCTTCTTATGCCCATGAGTCATTGGTTGACGAGCAACCCGCTTACCCGGAAGTTTGCTACAAAACTGATCAGGTATGAATGTTATATATTTTGTTAAAATATTACAATAAATGTTATATATTTTTTAAAATCTATTACAAATGTTATATATTTTTGTTAAAATTATATTGTAAATGTTAAATATACCCTTTTATGTTGTTTAGGATTTTATGTCCCACGATGAGTTGGAAGTTTTGGTAAAACAAAGGGGTTTAGATAACCGATACATTATTATTACTAGACGGTTTAAGAATCATAGGATATGGCTCCAATGTTTTCGTAGCGGCGAGCATGAGAGTAAGGCCACAGTTAGGAAACCGGCAGCAAAAAATGCGGATGCCCTTTTATGGTGATAAGGTCTCTCGACCATAGTCGCCACGCTTGGCGGATAGATCATCTGCACAAGAATTATATCAAGAAACATTACCACAGCCCCGCTGAACATCTGGAGGGTTTCACATATGCTAGGAGACTCACTGGTAATGAGTTTAGATTGGTGCAAGAGCTGACAGATCAAGATATAGAGCCCCGTAAAATCTGGAAAGCCATAACCGAACAGATGCCTAAAAACAAGTTTGTTCCGAAGGACATACACAACGCTCGCCAAAGATTAGGGCCCTAAAGTTCGATAAAAAAATGTGTCCCATGCAGAGCCTGGAACAATCCAACAGGATAAACAGATGACCTATTACATACAGGAGAATCCTTCCACCAATGTTGTTGAGTATAAATTTTTATCTTGAAAAATCCTTCAAAATGTGATAGGCATTCCTGCATGTGCTTCTGATGGACGTGACCTACAATGCTAAAATGTGCAATCTTCCATTTTTGCAAGTTGTGGGTACGACGTCGACAAATCAGACCTTTTGTGTTGCGCATACATTTCTTTCCAACAAGCAGAAAGTAATGAACGTCTGGATTCTAGAGAGGATCAGGTCTATGTGTGCAAGTGTGTGGAGCCACGTGTAATTCTTACGCACAGAGACCAATCCCTCCTAAACGCGTGTAAAAAAATATTCCTTTACTCAACTAGATTGGGCGGACTTTACTCGTGTGTGGTCTACTGTGTGTTATTCTCCGCTCGAGGATTTATTCGACTATAACGTCACCAACCTTCAAAGACACCTTGTCAGAGACCAACGTGAACGTAAGTTTTGTTTCAAATTTATGCATTCATTTAAATAGATACATAATTTGAATATGTTTTATAGTTATAGATGTTTTTGTTTACCTGTGGGATAACTGGTTAAAGACACCCCGACACAAATTTGTATGTGCATGGACCAAATACAGAAAACAAATTCCAAAATTGTTCGACCCCTACGTTTCAAGAATAAAAGATGTGACGTCGGATGGGATGGACATTGTGGGTTTCGGGATATGGCTGAGAGTTTAGGGTTGGATCAAAACTACTTTGGTCATATTTGGAGTGCACTAGTTGAGGAGATGACGGGCAGGAACAAAGAAATGTGGGAGTACATTTTTAACCGGGACTTACCCAGAGACTGCGACGCGCAGCTAAAGAGAATAAATTTAACGGAGTTAGGAGAGCACCCATGGAGCATTGGATGGATATGCCTTAGGCGGGACTCCTGCTTGCCAATAGGTTTGGTGTGATTGTTCACATATTAGTCTTGGGAGGCAGTTGACTTTATTCCCCTCCTATCATCACGATCGCGGACGTGTTCCTCATCAAGTGGTTACACTAGTATTTGTTGACAAGGGTTATTTCGTAAAACTAGAAGGGGATTTTCCAATACCATCACCAAACAATCTCTGGGTTAATAACTGAGGCGCAGAAGTAGCAATATGGATGCAAAACTACACGGAACTCATAGAGTGGTCTGAGTAAAAAACGAAGCCAATACGTATAGTAACAGACAAGACAGTGCATTATCTTTGGTAAATTGTAATTTGAAAAGTATTTTGTTTGTGTAATGTATTTCAAATGGTTTTTGTTAGTTGAATGATACAATATGTCAATATATGCCAAAATACACGACACCGTACAGACATAATACGCCATAATATGGAAAAATACAAAAAGTAGAGACATAATACACCATAATAGGCAATAACACAACACATACAGACAATCTACACCCTATTATGACACATACAAACAATAAACGACACAATATTAAAAGTCACCGACATGACACATACGGACAATATACGCCATAATACAGCATACACTGACAATATACGTCATAATACGACATTTAACGACAAAATACGTCAAGTAATGATACGATACGACGCGTATACATACAACATGACACGTTAGAGTACAAGTGGTTCAAACAAAATTACATGTAATCATAGAATATAATACGATACCCCGAGCACCCAAACGTCACCGGACGACACGTATAAAGCGTATACTTCATAGAATGACTTGGAATGACAAAATACGACACGTATACACATCGAAAAGGCAAAACCTAAAATTCAAAATTTTTGATTTTACCCTATACTGATCATATAGGCGAAAACCCTGTCGTTTAGTAACACAATACAGATCATATAGGTTTATACGACCTGTATAGGGGGTCGTTTTCTTTAAAAAAACAAGGGGTTAATTGATAAATAAATGGGTCTATAAGGATCGTATAGGCCTATACGATCCGTATTAATATTCGAATCAAATAACCCGCTGATAGACTGGGGGTAAACATCACAATATGATCAACAAGCAAACACACAAAATACACACACATACGGTGCAATTATATGGATTATATACAGTGAAGGTTCAAGGTTCAAGACACATACGGTATGTTATTTAGTATCCCGGTCTTTTTATACGTCTTTAATTTTGTACTTTAACCGTAGAATAAGTCATATTGTGTTGATTTATGGGGGTGAAAGTTTCAGTTTCAGAGGTGTTTTTTAAAGAATGATGAGTTAATAGAGGTGTTTTTTAAAGAATGATGAGTTTATACGATGCATATGGGCCTATACACATCGTATTGGCTCATAAAATTCATGTTTTTCATTGTTTTTTAAGTGATACGATGCGTTTAGGGGCAATATGATCCGTATTAATTCAAAAATTCAAAAATTCGTTATTTTTAATTTTTTTTTTCAGAATAGGGCTATACGATCCGTATAACACCAACCATCAAGACTGACCCTGTCAAACTACAATTGTCTAGAGTTAACCCTGTACGGATCGTATAGCTATATACGCTCCGTATTGAAAAAGAAAAGTATGCCAATAAATTTCTGGGTGTGCCAATACACCAAGTCATTTAAAATACATTCTCGTGAATTTGATTAAAAATTGATTAGTAACACGAATGTACATAAGATCAGATGAGATGGTGAAATATAGCCTTTTATGTGTGTCTATTTAAAACAAGACAACGACCATTACCAGTGGTTAGTGAATCTGAGAGTAGAAGAGATAGGGTTATGGATGGTTTGGGTTATGAGTTTATTATGTTCCCACTGAAAAAGACAGTCAAACAAACGGTCAATTGACTGAGGGTTGCATGTAGTGATACAACGTAACCACGGGGATGTAAATTGAAAAAAATAAAAGTTAGCGAGGCATTATGCAAGTGCCTCATCCACAAAAGTTTACTAAGAAAAATAATACAAAGAGCAAAAACAAATACTAACTACGTTTAATTAATAAAACGTCGTTAACTCATTCATAAAAGTTTATTTAAAAACAACATATGAAGATCTTTTACGAAAGTTTTTGAGACAAGATGACTCAGATTTTTTCATAAATATCAATAACTCCAATGTTAAATAGTAAAAATTTGATTAAAAAAACAGACTCGTAGAAAATATAAACCTAAATGAATAGATGTTTGAACTTACGTACTTTTAACTTAGTTTGTACATAGATAGTAACGAACGGTTACACAAATGATGTTATGATATGGGAGCTTGCACATGCACATTTACTCGAATACTAAAAATGCATAGACACTCCTATTGTCGTGACGTCCATACCAGTTAAATTATTAATACCAATTTAATATTTTAAGTTATTCCTGAATTACATTAGATGATATGTCGTTTCAAAACTATATGTTCATTAAAAATGTTTGTTCAAAGTAATTTTCTTTTATAAAACTAGTATGATTATCTGTGTGTTGCTGTGGAGCGGTTACAAATATGTACGTGTATTTTTTAGTTGCATTGCATATTAATACCAGAACGCCGCAACCGTCCATCATCTTCAGAGATCTGGTACGAGCAAACAACAGAGACTTGGCTGGAATAACAATATATTTGAAAATTAGCATATGCTACCAATCTGGTGATACACTTATTGTTCATAAGTAATAGATTATATGGTATACGTAACATAGGCATTTGTATATTTTATATTGTTATGTATATATGTTCCCTAAAATAGGATATCACAATGTAATCTCTATATATTCTAAATAATCAATGAAAGAGGCAAGGATTATTCTTTATCATGGTATCAAGCCTAATCAGTCCAACCTTAGCCCTCCCACGACTCTCTTAATTCTAGAGAATACTCAACCCATCGCAACCAGCCTCCTGCGACTTCCTTTCAAAGCCAGCCTCTCCTTCTTTATCCGCTGCCCACTTCACAATTCTTCGACCTCTTTTCAATGGCATCTCCTATGCACCCTACAGTTACACTCAACAATATCAAAGCCCTCATCCCGGTTTCTCTAGATATTAAGTCCTGGCACTAGACAACGTGATCCGAACTCTTCAAGATTCATTGCAAGGCGTACCAAGTGTTTGATCATCTAAAACCTATACCTGCTGGCTGCTGCCTCTTCTTCTGCCGATAAAGACAAAGAAAAGGTTTCCACCGAATCATGGGAATGACTTGATTCCATTGTTCTCCAATGGATATATGGTACCACCTCAACCGACCTTCTTCATACTATTCTTAAACCACTTACCACTGCTGATAATGCATGGGCCACACTTGCAATCCTGTTTCAAGACAACAAGGCTACACGTACAATCGACTTGAATAATAAATTTGCTACTACCAGACTGGACCAATTTCCTAACATGTCGGCTTATTTTGTCTGGCGATGAAAAAATATTTGACCAACTGCATAATGTTGGTTCTTTAATCACAGACGAGTGTCGGTTCTCCAACTACTTACGGGCCTCCTCGAACAGTATGAAGGTATAGCTATGTTTATTTAACAAACTATACCATTACCTGACTTTTATGATGCTAGATCCCGCTTGTGCATGGTAAAAACAAGAAAGATTAATCAAGCGAAACAGGCGGCTCAGGTAGTCGGTATCATCCAGAACTCCTTAGGAAGTTCATGGCCAGATCTGAGGAATGAGTCTACCAAACGCGGAAGGGGTACTAATAATAATCTGTCTAATAGATTATAGGATATATGTAAAATAGGCATTTGTATATTTTATATTGTTATGTATATCTCTTCCCTAATAGGACTGAGATTCGTTATATCTGTAAGTTGTTTTAGGAGGCAAATAATGCGCAGTACAACTCGATAGCCACAAAATGGGACTGATCTAGGGATATATAGAAAGTCTCGGGTCTCAAATACACCAGGTTTGGTTTTTGTTATATGTAAATCACCTAACATCTCAAACCTTACAAAATTAACAAATAAACAATTACAAAGAAATGATACTATCAAATCCAACAAGTGATCTTGTGTATGCACTAAAGCCCACCGAGTTCCCCCATTAAAAGAAATGATCGTCATCCCCACCGCAATGAGCAGGTTAAATCCTACTAGTTAGCAACAAAAGCATGACTATATTTATTCATATTTCGAATCGTCTTAACAATTATTGCCCCTAGTTAATGAGAATGACTTGCTTCAAGATGAAATGGGTGAAGCGTCATCATATCAATAATGATATAGATGATATTAATAAAAAATTATAATAAAAAACAAATAAAAAAATACGAGAACAACAATAAAAATAATTATTTTAACAATAATAAGAAGAAAAAATAGATAAATAGGGGAATTTACCAAAGCCAGACCTACAATTTTTTTTTTCAAGATAGACATCAAATATAAGAGCTTAGCCGGTGGTTAGGGTTTTTCTAAGTGTTTAGCCGGCAGTTATAGGCTTTTCTAGTGTTTAGCAGACGACTAAAAGGCTTAGCTACGGCTAATTTGACTATATTGAAAAACTTTTTAGTTAAATGATTGTTTTGGTATAAAAAAAGTGGTCAAGTTGACTAGTCTGATAATTCTTCATATAATTAATTGATTACATAATATGTTCGATAACTAAAGTATTTTTTTTTTCGTTAATAATTTTGACCATATGTTTATTATTTAAAGGGTCACTGGATTATAAAAATTTTAACTTTCATCAATTGCAGGATTTTTTCTAATTAACGAAATGTTTAATGACAATCCTAACTTTAAATATATTTCCTCTAACCATCCTAAACTAACTAAATGTTAACCTAATTAGTTTTTTATGAGATGGTATGCTTATGTTGCAAAAAACATTATTTTTTTTGCCACATAAACATGCCACAACATCAAAATACTAACTTGGTTAACATTCAGTTAGTTTGATACCGTTGAAGGAAAATACACATTCAAGGTCAGGATTTTCTTTAAATATTTCGTTAGTTGGAAGTAATCTCAGTAAATAGATGAAAGTTTCTATTATTAAATCCAATTACCCTTGTTTTAAAGCACCCAAAATTGCAGCAATTTTTGGGTATGCTTATGTTGTAACAAAATCGAGTCACGTTTTATGAGTTGTGGTTAAGCGAAGTAGTAATACATAAAATGTTGTCGGAAACATTTATTATATGTTGAAATTAATGTGTGACATGAACTTACAATAAAAGAAGACGAACAGCTAAATTAAAAACAAATAAATATATATATCAATATGTGATGTCTGGCATTAATTAAGTTACGTATTGTATGAATGCTACTGTTTACCAAAATAGTAATGATGGGTTAATAACGAATTTCCCGAAGCTTTTTATCAGATGGAGATTAATAGTTGGTTTAAGGGGTATTTAAAGGAAGTAAATTCTTCTATTCGATACCACTTGAGTACAGACTTTCTTCCTGCTCTTTGTCCTAGACTTACCTTTCTTCTATGGCTTTCCTTGAAGGCCTTACCATTCTCTTTCCATTTGTAATTTGCTTTCTAATTGTCTTGTATATATGTCAACGCCATAATTCTATCATTCCCACAGATTGGCCGGTTTTGGGTACAATGCCTGCGGCCCTTGTAAACGTCCACAGACTCCATGAATACGCCACAGATGTACTGACATCTAGTGGTGGGACGTTCTTGTTCAAAGGATCTAGGCTATACAAGATGGATATGCTTTGCACCTCAAGTCCTGCAGACATCCATTACATTTTGGGCAAAAACTTCCTTAATTATCCAAAAGGCAACAAATTCCGTAAGATCTTTGATATCCTAGGAGATGGAGTGTCAATTAGCAATGGAGACTTATGGGAGTTCCATCGTAGAGTACTCGTACTCCTCCTAAACCACCCTAGCTTTCCAAGCCACTCCAAAAAGATTACATGGAACAAGGTTGAAAAAGGGTTATCATCAGTGCTTGACAACATTTCGCGGAAAGGGGTGGAGACGGATTTGCAGGATATCTTTCAAAGGTTTGGGTTTGATACTATATGTGAAATGAAGATTGATCATGACCCCCAAAGCTTGTCTCTTATTTTCCTTACATTCCATGTGAAAAGGCGTTATCACGTGTGGAAGAAACCATCTTTTGGAGGCATAACATGCTGGCGAGATTATTGAAATTGCAACGAGTACTTAGAATGGGAAATGAGAGAAAGTTAAGTGATGCATGGAAAATCATTGATGAATTCATATACAAAATCTTAGCTGAAAAACAAAAAAGTTTTCATCAACTATGAACCTGAAGATAAAAATTCTAACTTTTCTAGAGCTTTAATGAGAGAGTTTGAAGATCAAAGTGGTAGGTATATGGATCCTAATAAGTCTTTGAGAGACTTCTTTTTGAATGGTCTAATTGTAGGAAGAGATACCACTAGCAGCACTCTCTCTTGGTTCTTTTTTTCTTCTTGCAAACAACCCAATAGCAGAAGAAAGGATCTGCGAAGAGCTCTTGACACAACTAGATAAAGAAATGGGCGATAAATGCAATGATATCCAAGCAATAGACTTGTGCAAACTGGTGTATCTTCATGGTGCATTATGTGAAGGCTTAAGGCTTTTCCCTGCAGTTCCGTTTCAGCACAAAACTCCAGTACAACCTGATACGCTTCCAAGTGGCTATCAAGTAGACCGTAACACCATGATTATTCTCTGTTTCTATTCCATGGGAAGGATGGAATCAATATGGGGAAAGGATTGTATGGAATTTAACCTGAAAGATGGCTTATAACAAGAGGTGGGATTAAACAGCAACCGTCTTATAAGTTCCCCGCGTTTAATGCTGGTCCAAGAAGTTGTTTGGGTAAGAACATGAGTTTAACTCGGATGAAGATAGTGGCTGCCACAATCATATACCATTACCATGTGGAGCTAGTCGAAGGCCTCTCAATCTTACCAAGTAATTCTATTATGCTCCAAATGAAGAATGGTTTGAAAGGTGATGTTAACTAAAAGGATGAAGTTTGAGTAACAGGATTGATGTCAATCTATTGTGTTACTTTTGGCTTATGAACTTAACATATGTTCTCAATAAGGTCCTTAGATCTGATTACTTTACATAATTTGTTGTGAGCCTCGGTTGTTTTAATTTGTTCTCTCTGACATGTCACTAGGCTTTAATGCTATTCACTTTTGCGGTGACAAAAATGTGTTTAGTGATCGGTACACCTTGTTCTATATTAATTATAATAAAATATAAATGTTTTGATTGTATATAAAATATTGATTTAACTTGTTTTATATTTCGTGGATTATGAAGAAAATACTTCAAAACAATACAATGCATTTAAATTTGAGATAAAAGTTTGTTATCATTCACCAATTATATATATATATATATATATATATATATATATATATATATATATATGATTAGGATCATTTGTGAACAACTTTTTAAAAATGAACTGAGTGAACTAATTTTGACCATTAATTATTTTTTAGATTAAAAGGGTAAGATTGACATTAGCTCTCTCCCTCTTAATTAAAATCTCTTAATTTTCTCATCTATTAAGTCTCTCTCTCTCTCTCTCTCACACATTTTTAATTACTTCTCTATTATTTTAAACTCGTGTAGAATCAGTTGCTAATAATGTATATGAAACTCCTAACGGAACTAGGTACTGGACACCAACTGTCCCTCACGGATTCAAACCGTATATGAAACTCCTAATGGAACTAGGCCGTGGACTACAAAATACACAGATGTATCAAAAGTTTGTACATATTTGTATAAACTAACAACTGTGTATCTTGTATAAACTGATAGTTAGCGAGACTGTACACATGTGTATAAACTAACAACATTGTATCTTGTATAAAATGATAGTTAGGGAGACTGTACAGATATGTAAAACTAACATCTGTGTATCTTGTATAAACTGATACTATCGAGACTGTACACATGTGTATACACTATCAACTGTGTATCTTGTATATACGGAAACTAGCAAGATTTTAGGAATTTTGATTATATTGTTTAATAAATACAATTTACAAAAGACGCAAATACCCTTCTGTCAATTAATTTAAAGGAAAGTTACAACATTATAATTACAATCTTGCAATTGTTTAAAAATCTCTAGATGATATAATCCAATTGCTCAAATTAATTCACACAGTTTACTCTCAACCTAGTGTTCTATATATATATATTGTTGGCAAGTGTTAATAAATAGTAACTTTATTTTTATAATAATGTATAGCTTTTTTATTTTTTATTTAATATATTATAATAGTTTATTATTATATCTACTTTTAATAACAAATTTTTATTTTTTCTTTTTTAGTTTATATATTAATTTATCGATTAATTTGATACTTCTTTAATTACTAATTTACGTTTATAACTTTTTTAAGACTTAAGTAAGTAGTTGTGAATGATTTTTTCCTTGACATTTTGTTATAAGTTTTGTTAAAAACGAAGTTGTACTCAAAATAAAATATTTATTTGATATTATAAAATGGTACGATGATAAACTAAATCGTTCTAATGGTTCGTCTTTCTAAACAACATGCTTTATTTTCAAATCACGTTTGTTTAAATTAATCATTAGCTCAGTTTCGCCGTAAAGCGCGACGTCAAAAAAAACTAAATATGCATTATACATATGAATTAAACGTGGCGATCATAGTACATAATACTCTTTAAGTATTTGTTTTTTTTACTTTTGAATGTTTTTATTTATTATTCAATTTGATTTATTATTAATAGCTTGCTTTCGTTAACTTAAAAAAATCTAAATATGTATATATTCCAAGTTATTTGCCCGTACTTTGTGACGGTAAGTTACCATGGACATAGGATCAATATCAGTTCATTTCATTACAGTACAGGTTCCATACATACACTTGGTATAGAAATCAATACATGTTTTACATCGATTTAAAACGATAAAATTCAAACTAAAACTACTTTGATTTATTATTTTCATCCTCTCATATAATAAAACAAGGTGCTCCATTTTTAACCACCTATATCCTGCCCCCCTTACATAAAATTTTTTGTATCCACTACGACCTATTGACGATTTAGACCTTTAATAAACTCAAAAAAATATCAGTACATTTGACCAGAAAAGTCAAACGAAAGTACACAGGTGAAAATGGGCCCAAGTAAGTATATGAACCTAAAACAGATTCAAAAGGCCCTTTTGGAATAATATTCTCCCGCCCAAATTCTTTTCCCGATACAAACAATATAAATCAAAATATCTCTCGCATCCGTTTTCACCCCATAACATTAACTCCCCATTGTGAACGAATCAAACCCTAACCCCCCCCCCCCCCCCCCGCCGTAAACTTCTTAACTCCCACTCCAATTTTGTCAAATTCAACATTTTTTCAACCTTTTCGCTCTAATTTCGACCTAATTCGTTGTTTTCTGTTCCATTTTCAGGATCAAACCATGAAAGGAGGCAAATCAACCGCTACTCAGAAGAAATCGAACGCAAAGTACGGTTTTACCGTTGATTTGTTAGGGTTTTGTATTTGTATATCATTTTTTTATTGAATTTGTACTTGTTTAGGTTGGCTGTGAAGAAACCTGCAGCTAAGGGGAAAGCTGCGAAGGATCCGAACAAGCCGAAGAGACCGGCTAGCGCTTTCTTTGTGTTTATGTAAGTGATTGGTGTTTTGTTTAGGTTTAGTTTTTGTTTGTGATTTCTGTTTTGTTGATGTTTGTTTCGGTTGAATTGGTGAAGGGAGGAGTTTAGGAAGCAGTTTAAAGCGGAAAATCCTGATAATAAATCTGTTGCTGCTGTGAGTGTTTTCTGAAAATTAAGGCTCTGTTTGTGGTGTTTTGATTATTGATTATTGATTTGAGTTGGTTTATAGGTTTTTTAGGTTTTGATTTGTCTTTATATGTGATTGATTTACAGGTTGGTAAAGCTGGTGGGGTGAAATGGAAAGCCATGTCTACTTCTGTAAGTAGTGCTTTTGTTGTTATTAAAAGACATCGTCAGTAGTATATTCTTGTGTTATCAAAAGCCCCTCGGGTGTGTGCTTAGGTCTTCAGGTGAGCCGAGGTGCAGAGAAAATGCATTGTTGCTCTGCACTTTGGTGACCTTCTGGCGAGATCCTGGCCAGACTTGGTTTAGATTCTGGCAAGGTTCTGGCGAAATCCTCAAACATGTGGTAAAATTCAGCAAAATTTTTGGATCGTTGGAGTTATCTAAAAATAGCCTTAAACTATCTTAACCTGGCTCTAAACACCACTAAAGCATGTCTAAAACCAAAAATTGGTATGTTTATATTATATGTTTTGTTTAAATCGGGGCTTAGCTTTTTAAGCGCCTTGTATCTAGGCCCAAGGCTCGCACTTTGTGCCTTGCACATTTGACAAGAGACAACTATGGTATGTTCTACAGAAGTGGTTGGATTTGAGACTGCAGAAGAACATATTTTCATTATGTGTGTGAAATCAAAATTTTGATCTTAAAGCTCATGCTGATATTACAATTTTTTGAGCTAATATCTTTGTTTGTGTTTGTTGATTCATTGCAATTTGAGTAAATTGCACAAAACATCCTTTATGTTTCCTCAAACTTGCAGGTTCCAGTCTTAATGTTTAAAAGTTGCTAAAAACAACCTTTAAGTTTATTTTTGTTGCGGGTTCAATCCTTTACAGCTAACCACGTTATTTTCTTCAGTTAAGTTCCCTCACATGATCAACCAAAATGACGAATATACCCTCACATGTTATGCATGTGAGGGAACTTAACTGAAGAAAATAACGTGGTTAGCTGTAAAGGATTGAACCCGCAACAAAAATAAACTTAAAGACTGTTTTTAGCAACTTTTAAACATTAAGGCTGGAACCTGCAAGTTTGAGGAAACATAAAGGATGTTTTGTGCAATTTACTCTTGCAATTTTGAAAAGTGAAGTGAGATGTTAGTGGTGTTTTGGTTTATGTAAACACAGGAAAAGGCACCTTTTGTTGCCAAAGCTGACAAAAGGAAGGCAGAGTATGAAAAGACCATGGTGGCCTACAACAAAAAGCAGGTAATCCATGTTAATTACACTGATTTCTTTATTGACATATTAGCATATAAAGATTTTGTTATGCTGATTATGACTTTGGTTCAACGAAAACAGGCTTCCGGTGGTAAAGATGAGAAAGAAGATTCTGACAAATCCAAGTCTGAGGTTAATAACGAGGACAGTGATGATGAGGTATGCTGTTAACTGTTTAAACTCTCAAATGCTTATTTATTTTGTTAAAAGTTTGTTTTTTAAGAAAATCTATAGAAATCTCCAAATTTACCATGATCTCATTTTAGGAAAACATCATGTGATTTCATACAACAATGTTTCTGTTCATTATTTGTATTGTTTATATAAAAGAAAATTTGAAAACGGGTTAGACCTTTCATGGTTGTCAAGGAATGGATTACTCATATTGTTGTCGTTTTTAATGTTTTCATATTGTGGTTTGCAGGAGGAAGATGATGACTAAGTTAGAAAATCAGAAAAAGGGTTCGCTTGTTGACGGTTTGAACAGTTACTATGCTTTGTAGTTTTTATATTATCGTTAGCCTGGATTTAGATCTCTGAGTGATGGTTATGTCTGCACTTGTGTTCTGGTAACAGATCTTATAATATGAATAGCGGAAAGAAGTTATGTTAGTTTCTGCATACTTTAAGTTTTGTCTATTTTGGTTTTTTCCGTTAAGTGTTGGTTTGTCTAGTTGTATGCCTTGGTTAATAACGGCACACATGTTGATGTAAGGGCTACCAAAAATATGTAGACGGGAGGAGTGGAGCCAGTACAACAAAAGGCGGGCATAGCTTTTGTAGATGTCTATAATACCAAAGTAAGCAAATGTTGATTTTACCAAGTTATGAACACAAATTAACAAGTTATGTATTTGAGTCTAACACTCGGATTTATTGCTAATGATGGAAAGTCGTTACTAATTTGTTAGGCTATTTGAGGGATCTGCATTATTGTAGGTTCAAATAAAAAGCTACTTTACCGTCAACGTAACTATCAGGTTTTGTTGATAAACACCAAGTGGGGAATTGTGAACTTTGATGAAACTATTCAAAAGGAATATATGATGAAATAAACTTCGAATTATATCAAAAACACAATGATCAACTTATGTCCACAAACAAAATGTAGAAATCTATAACATTTCAGAATGTACAGAACCAATATGAATGAAATAACTGTAAGTTGAAACATATTAGAACATAGCAAATAAAGAACCTGACTATCAAACAGATTTTCATAACGATTTGAAAAAAAAAACGATGATCTAACAAGTTTTTTAGGGTTTTGTTGAGAGAGAAAAACTGTGAACAATATCTGGTGAACTTTTTTAACTCTAAACGCCCATTTTTTACAACGAAGTTTTCTCAACGGCTGAATATCCAGTCCTTTAAGCCCAACATTCTTTAGCCCAATAACAAGTCCTTTTATTTATATTCAGAGTAGAGATGGGCATAAAAACCGGTTCCGAACCCGAACCGGTAGAACCGAACTGGAACCGGTTCCAGTTCCTACCCGACATTAAGTAGAACCGGTTCCGGGTTCAAAATACCCGTTGGTTCCAACCCGGTTCCACAATTTTACCATTTGAATCGGGTAGTAACCGGTTCCTAACCGTACCCAGTTCCTACCCGTACCCGGTTTTACTAGTACCCGGTTCCATCAGTACCCGGAAATGCAGTTCTAGAAGGAACCGGTTATACCGTTAAAATGTTACCGTTGGAACCGGTTATAGCCGAAAAAGTGGAGACTAACGATAGAAAGAAACACAAAAATAACAAACACAATAGAAAGAAACATTACACAAACTTTATTAAAACACCAAACCAAACGGGTTACATCAAACATTTGAAGAACCGGTGCCGGAACCTTCTCCCGTCTCATTTTTCTTTGCCTTCGTCACTGGGCAATGCCGCTCAGTGTGTTTCTTAAGGGTTGAGTTGGCTGCGGCCTTCATAAATTTTCCGCAAGCTTTGCATCTAGCCATCTCGTGGCTGTCGGACATTAAACAGAGATCAAAATTCTTCCATATAGCTGGGTTTCTTTTCGTCTCTAAGACCGTAACAACTTCTTCGTTGCATGCCATAGGTATTTTGCAAGATTTTAGAAGATGATTGAGTTTGTAAGTTGATGATGGTGAGTGTTAAGTTTTGAAATGGTAAGTAGGGAGGGGTTTTATATAAAAAAAAACCGATTTCGACTGCCAGGAACCGGTTCCCAACGGTAACATTTATCAGGAACCGGTTCTGAACAGTAAAAAAGTCAGGTTTTACTGTCAGGAACCGGTTCTGAACAGTAAAAATGTGACATCCTGGTTTTTCGGATAACTTAAACGCACTACTTCACGGTTATTAATTCGGAGACTTGAATTTGCACGCTCGAAATAGTTACGATAATTTAGTAAACTTGTCAAACTAATTACGTGCTATGTGTATGAACGTTTGTGAGTTGGTGAATATGTGATGTTCGATTATGTGAATTGTTTTAGTTACGAAATATATATATAATAAATATGTACACGAACCGAACCGAACCGCGACACGAACCAACCTTGATTCCTTGTGACTCAAGGAGTTAACCAAACTTGGGGATCAAGTTTTAAACCCAAACCGACCCACCCAAGTCCCTTCGGCCGCGAGAACAAACCCAAACCGCAACCCATTCCCTTCATCTCTTGCGCCTATATATACAAACACATGCATGCTTCCTTCACAACACAAAACCCTAGCATCTAAGGAAGCCGACGGCAGCCTCCTACACCCCTTCTCGGTCGCGCAACAGCCTTCCCTTTTCTTTTCTCCCGGTCGCAGCAGCAGCCCTCGCCATCTTCATCCTCGGTCGCGATTCTATTTGATCATCGGTTCCTCATCTCACTCACGGCTCATTGATCTCGTTATTAAAGGTTAGGATTATCATTGTTTGCAAGATTACATTCGGATTTATATGTTTGAATGTAGTGATATGATTAGCCGATTAAATTATGATGTTTGCAAGTTTGATGTTGTTGGAAATCTGGAAACATAGGCTGTGTTTTGTTTATAAAAACTAGAGATATTGATTAGGGTTTGCATGGATATGATATATGTATTGATCTATGATTGGAAAAATCAGTTCTTGATCGCCTAGGTTCATTGTATCGACGGTTAATGCTGAAACAGGTTGCTGAATGATAGTTACAGCCGACTTCAACTGGCTGTAACTCGGTCATTAGTTGTCGAAAAACGGATTTTCTGAAGTCTAAAACGTAGAGTTTTAAATAACGAATCTAATGGCACTGGATTCATATTTTTCTGAATTCGTTTGATATTTTTAAGTGGCCAATTAAGTTCAGTAACTAAAGCTGTGAAAATCTGAAATTTTGTTAGTTGTTTATCGAGTTGGATTTAATAATCTGTAGGGAGTCGAATCATGAAATTTGTACAGCAACTAGGTATGGAAATTTCCGGGCAACTCCCATTGGAATTTTGTTAATTGGACGAACAGTGATTTTTAAATAAATTCTTCCGTGGACTGCAGTCAGAAAGCGACGAATCTGACTGCAGCTTAATATATTAATATTTATGGATAATTGGTAAAGTATTAGGACTTGAAAAATTTATATAAATTTCTACAGTATAGTTGTCACCTGTTGTAAAATAATTGGAATTTTTGGAACGTTGGAACTATTATATAAAAAAATCCTTGAAAACAGCCTAATTATGAGTATATGAGTTGAAACTTGATAATTTGTGAATGTATGTACCAAAGTGTTGTATGAATTGGTTTTGTGTACATGATAAATTGTTTTGATCACTATGTTCATATGAGGATACTTGCATGCATGTTTGAGTGATAGGAATTGTGATTATGTGTACTGCTTCGTGCGTTAATTATGTGTAGAATTTGTACTGGTGTGTTCACACACTGACTTGAAATCAATTGGTTTATTAGGACGCAATTAGCGTCCCATCATTTGCAACTTCTGTGTTACACTAACCGAGCAACTAAAGGTGAGTTCACGGCCCCTAATTTTATCCGGTTTTAAACAACAGGGGGAGAAACATGTATACACTCTTCAAACTCAATCTCTTTACGTTATACGAATTTAACGTCACCTAACTATTCGGTAACTAAGTTAATGTTAATGTAACGTTATGGTCACTAAGCAGCTATATCACATAAGTCCTCGACAATCTCTCGGATCGTTAGTATTGGGTTTAAATAGCGGGGAAATTATAAGTAGTACTACTGGGCCCGACAAGCCCCATCCGAGCTAGTCGCGCTAGCCGACCGGGTATGGTCAACGGGTGAATAATTTGGCCTAACTTCGCCATGGTCAGTGATAGGCCTGGCAACACGGAGGCACAACAGTCAGCTTCGATCGCGAACACTTACGTGACATAACTTTAGGCTAGCTACCTATATATGTTAACATTGAACTTAATTACGAATCAACTATATTATCCCGGGTTGGGGATAATGGAAACAACAACTATATTATCCCGGGTTAGGGATAATGGAAACAACAACTTTATTATTCCGGGTTTGGAATAATGGAACCAACATCATTATTATTCCGGTTAAGGAATAATGGAACTATCGGTATTATTCCGGGTTGGGAATAATGGAACTAAATCGTTATCCCGGGTTAGGGATAACGGGGGAAACAAACTCATAACCGAACAAACGAATTTATGAAAACCTGTGAACTCACTCATCTTTAATGTTGACACTTGTTTCTTTACATGTTTCTCAGGACGCTAGGAGCTCTAGGTGCACTCACTTGCATTGATCAAGACACCTTTTATCGAGTCTCATTTACAAACATTGTTTCGGGTTTTTCATTTGTTTTGGCGTTTGTGTTGGCGCCCGTTTCTCTACTTATTTTTATGCTTCCGCTCAACCATAACAACTAATGCTTCCGCTAAACATTAGAAACTAACTAAGGCAATATAAAATCTACAATGAATGGTTAAACAAATGATTTTGGAAAACGTATTATCAAATCATATAGAGTCGTTCAACGTACTAGTGTCTCAGATTCTGGTTTGCTCACACGCCTCGCGGTAAAACTCCGCAAGTGGAAATTGAGGGTGTGACAGATTGGTATCAGAGCCTCTAGCTATAGAGAACCAGGTTTGCATTAGAAGTAGACCTAAACTATAGCTGATTACACGACACTAGACTTAGTTTGGCAACGAACTGTTATATCTTGTTATGTGATGTACCACAACTGTGTTATGTAGAATATGAATGCATAGTGAGAAACGAATGCAACTCGTAACTGACCACACAACCCATCAGGCAATGTCATCATCATCATTCGACAAATCTCGACAACCAAGGGCGCCGGGGAAGCCACCCATAGTCGAACCCTCACCACCTCATGGCGTGGAGACACGCTCAGCTGCTAGGAAAAGACTCGCTCTAGGGGGGGAGTCGTCCTCACACCCGACCATCGCTGTGACGGTCGAACCGGTTAACTCGTTAGAAGTAGGGAACGACCTACTTAGAGATATGATAAGAACGCAACAAGAACAACTAGAAAGAATGCATGAAACCATCCAAGCACAGGGATGGATGATACGACAATTGACACGTAAAACTGAGTCGCTCGAGGAAGAGCAACATACGAGTAAGATAGCTCGTAACACCTTAGCCAGAGATCTTCGTGCTGAGCAGCTAAGGGCTAACTGGCTAGAGGACAGAGTTCTTGAGTCTAGCTGGAGAATTCAAGAACTGGAACAAAATCAGGCACCTGCACCAGTACCTGCCCCAGCACCGGCCCCTCCAATGTCGGTAGAGGATCCAGAGGAGGAAGACCCAGCTGTAGAAGCTGGAAACGCCGCGGAGGATGACGGCAACGATAGCGATTTGGGGGATGGAGACGTAGAAGACTGACACGTCTTGCTTATTTTATTTACTTTCCTTCAGTCTATTTATTTTCTACTTAGATCTAAAATGACAACTGGACGTCGCGGAAATCTCAACATGACGCCTTAAGAATTAGCCGCAATGATCCAAGAACACGTGAATGCTGCTCTGGCAGGTGTTCAAAACCCACCAGCAGCAAGAGGGGTCTTAACCCCTACAAGATGTTCCTCGACGCGAAACCAAGCAAATTCTCGGGGGCAGAAGGACCCATAAGACTTGTCCGCTGGATCGAAAAATCTGAATCGGTATTTGAAATGTGCAACTGTCTGGAGGCCAACAAGGTCAAGTATGCAGCCTCAACACTGGAAGATGGGGCACTAACTTGGTGGAATGCACAAGTCCAAACACGCGGACTTATTGCTGCAAATGCAATGGCCTGGATCGAGTTTAAGGCCCTAATCAAAGAGGAGTACTGTCCACGAGACAGAGTGCAACAGTTGGAGCAAGCCTTATGGAACCACAAGATGGTGGGATCTGAAATCGAAGCATACACAACGAAACATCACGACTTGGTATTTCTGTGTCCCGATCTGGCCAACACTGTGGAGAAACGACTCGAGTTCTACCTTGGGGGTCTGGTCCCGGAGATTCAGGGTATGGTAATGGCTAGTAACCCTACAACTAAGCATCAAGCAATCAGGTTGGCGCACAAACTCACCGATAAGGCGGTGGAACAAAAGAAGTTGCCAGCTCGGGGTACAACTGAAGTTGCCCCTGATAATAAAAGAAAGTTTGAAGACTCGTCTGTTCGACAGTCTTCGTCATCCCAGCCACAACAGGGGAACCAGAAACGGTTCAACCATTACAACAGCCACCGGGGTCACCAAAATCAGCCCGCCAACAACAACAACAACAACAACAACAACAACCAGAACGCAAGCGGCTACGTAGGTCGAAAGCCGCAGTACAATCGCTGTAATCTTCATCATCACGGCCCTTGTGCCGGGAATCGCTGCCAACGATGTGGCAAAGTGGGGCATGCGGCAAAGGATTGTCGCGGGGAAATCATGTCCCGACAAAATCAAAATCAGCCCCAGGGTCAGCAGCAGGGTATTAACCGGGGATGCTATCAGTGTGGTAGCACTGCCCACTTCAAAAGAGACTGCCCACAGCTCCGTAACAACAACAACAATGGTGGGAACAACCACAATCACAATAACCACAACAACAACAATAACAACAGCAATAATGGAAATGGTGGCACAGGAGGTGCCAAAGGTCGCGCATTTACATTGGGCCGCGGAGAGGCCAGAAACGACTCGAACATGGTCACCGGTAAGTTTCCCCTTAATGAACATTTTGCTACTGTGCTTTTTGATACGGGTGCGGATAGGAGCTTTATATCTGAGTCTTTTAGGAAGAACCTAAATCTCACGCCTAAACCCTTAGAGACCCCTTATGTCATAGAACTAGCAGATGGTAAATCCGTAGATGTGACCCATATAGTATCCGGCTGTCAACTCAAACTCGCAGGTCACACCTTTACCATTGATCTGATGACAACTACCCTGGGTAGTTTTGACGTGGTAGTCGGAATGGACTGGCTATCCGACGTCCGAGCTGAAGTTCTCTGCTTCGAAAAATCTATCCGTATTCCGCTCTCTAACGACGAAATCTTGACGGTGCAAGGCGAGAAGGCAGGCGCCGTCACAAACATCATCTCTTACATGCAAGCGCAGAAGTATCTTCGGAGAAAGAACTCCTTCGCTTTACTCGCACTGGTTACCAAACAGCCTAAGGACGAGAAACGTATAGAAGACATCCCTGTCGTCCGTGATTTTTCCGATGTATTCCCAGAGGAATTACCTGGTCTTCCACCCCATCGACAATTGGAGTTTGAAATCGAATTGGCGAACCATGCAACTCCTATCGCCAAAGCCCCATACCGCCTAGCTCCAGCCGAGCTGCAGGAGCTGTCTACCCAACTTCAGGAGCTGTTAGAAAAAGGATTTATCCGACCAAGCGCTTCGCCATGGGGAGCTCCAGTCCTTTTTGTCAAGAAGAAGGACGGGACCTTCCGCGTGTGCATCGACTACAGGGAACTCAACAAGGTTACTGTCAAGAACCAATACCCGTTACCTCGCATCGACGATCTCTTCGACCAACTCCAAGGGTCAAGCTACTATTCCAAGATTGATCTACGGTCCGGTTACCATCAGCTACGCGTCAGGGAGGAGGATATCGCTAAGACGGCATTTCGTACTCGGTATGGCCATTATGAGTTCTTGGTCATGCCCTTCGGTCTCACCAACGCACCCGCGGGGTTCATGGACCTCATGAACCGTGTGTGTAAACCATACCTCGACAAGTTTGTCATTGTGTTCATCGATGACATACTCATCTACTCTAAAAGTGAAGAAGAGCATGCTGAACATCTACGATTATTGCTAGGATCACTTCAACAGGAGAACTATATGCCAAGCTTTCGAAGTGTGATTTCTGGATTCAGGAAGTTCAGTTTCTCGGGCATATCGTAAATGAAAAGGGTATCCACATCGACCCTGCCAAGATTGAAGCTATCAAAAACTGGGAAGCACCCAGGACACCGACAGAGATCCGCCAATTTTTGGGTTTGGCTGGTTACTACAGACGTTTCATCGAGGGATTTTCAAAGATCTCACAACCGCTTACTACCCTTACCCAGAAAGGCATCAAGTATGTTTGGGGTGACAAGCAGGAAGCGGCATTTCAATTGCTGAAACAGAAACTTTGCAGTGCACCCATTCTGTCCTTGCCGGAAGGGACAGATAACTTTGTAGTATATTGTGATGCTTCCATTCAGGGGTTGGGATGCGTACTCATGCAACACGATAAGGTCATCGCGTATGCGTCGCGACAATTGAAGGTTCACGAGAAAAACTACACAACTCATGACCTGGAATTGGGAGCAGTAGTGTTTGCACTTAAGATTTGGAGACACTACCTCTATGGAACGAAGTGCACAATCTTTACAGACCACAAGAGCCTTCAACACATCTTTGATCAGAAGGAGTTGAACATGCGACAGCGTCGCTGGGTCGAACTCTTGAACGATTATGAGTGTGCCATTCGGTATCACCCGGGTAAAGCTAACGTGGTAGCTGATGCCCTCAGTAGGAAGGAACACCTGAAACCTCGTCGTGTACGAGCATTATAGCTCACTATTCATTCGGGGTTACCCGAACAGATACACGATTCGCAGTTAGAAGCAGTTAAGGAAGAAAACATCAAGGCCGAATCGGTGGGAAAAATGGAACGCAATTGGGAAGTAAAACCCAATGGAGCCCGGTATTTCATGAATCGCATATGGGTACCTCTCTACGGAAACCTCAGAGAGCTAGTCATGGACGAAGCTCACAAATCCTGATACTCTGTCCATCCTGGTTCGGATAAGATGTATCAAGACCTTAAAGCTGCGTATTGGTGGCCCAACATGAAAGCTGATATAGCCACCTACGTGAGTAAGTGTTTGACTTGTGCAAAAGTCAAGGTAGAGTATCAAAAGCCATCGGGGCTACTTCAACAACCTGAGATCCCAGTGTGGAAATGGGATCAGATCTCGATGGATTTCATCACTAAACTCCCGCGAACTTTGGGTGGTTGCGATACCATCTGGGTGATTGTGGATCGTTTAACTAAGTCCGCACACTTCCTAGCTATTAAAGAAACAGATAAGATGGAGAAGTTGACTCGCATCTACATTAAGGAAGTAGTTTCTCGGCACGGAGTGCCAACGTCCATCATCTCAGACAGAGATGCTCGCTTCACGTCCAACTTTTGGCAGTCACTTCAGAAAGCGTTAGGAACACGCTTAGATATGAGCACAGCCTATCACCCTCAGACTGATGGTCAAAGCGAAAGGACCATACAGACCTTGGAAGACATGCTTAGGGCATGCGTAGTAGACTTTGGAAATAGTTGGGAAATCCACCTGCCTTTAGTGGAATTCTCGTATAACAACAGTTACCATACAAGTATATCGGCAGCACCGTTTGAGGCATTATACGGTCGTAAATGTAGATCACCGGTCTGTTGGGCAGAAGTCGGTGACAGCCAACTTACAGGCCCTGAGTTGATACTTGAGGCTACTGAAAAGATTGTACAAATCAGAAACCGCATGGCAGCGGCACGAGATCGACAGAAAAGCTACGCTGATCAACGACGCAAACCGCTCGAATTTCAAGTAGGCGACCGCGTCCTACTAAAGGTGTCACCCTGGAAGGGTGTAATCCGCTTTGGAAAACGGGGCAAACTAAACCCACGGTACGTAGGCCCGTTTGTAATCTTGAAACGTATTGGACCCGTAGCTTATCAATTAGACCTTCCTGCCGAACTCAGTGGAGTTCACAACGTGTTTCACGTGTCAAATCTGAAGAAGTGTCTATCAGAACCGGTAGAACCGAACTGGAACCGGTTCCAGTTCCTACCCGACATTAAGTAGAACCGGTTCCGGGTTCAAAATACCCGTTGGTTCCAACCCGGTTCCACAATTTTACCATTTGAATCGGGTAGTAACCGGTTCCTAACCGTACCCAGTTCCTACCCGTACCCGGTTTTACTAGTACCCGGTTCCATCAGTACCCGGAAATGCAGTTCTAGAAGGAACCGGTTATACCGTTAAAATGTTACCGTTGGAACCGGTTATAGCCGAAAAAGTGGAGACTAACGATAGAAAGAAACACAAAAATAACAAACACAATAGAAAGAAACATTACACAAACTTTATTAAAACACCAAACCAAACGGGTTACATCAAACATTTGAAGAACCGGTGCCGGAACCTTCTCCCGTCTCATTTTTCTTTGCCTTCGTCACTGGGCAATGCCGCTCAGTGTGTTTCTTAAGGGTTGAGTTGGCTGCGGCCTTCATAAATTTTCCGCAAGCTTTGCATCTAGCCATCTCGTGGCTGTCGGACATTAAACAGAGATCAAAATTCTTCCATATAGCTGGGTTTCTTTTCGTCTCTAAGACCGTAACAACTTCTTCGTTGCATGCCATAGGTATTTTGCAAGATTTTAGAAGATGATTGAGTTTGTAAGTTGATGATGGTGAGTGTTAAGTTTTGAAATGGTAAGTAGGGAGGGGTTTATATAAAAAAAAAACCGATTTCGACTGCCAGGAACCGGTTCCCAACGGTAACATTTATCAGGAACCGGTTCTGAACAGTAAAAAAGTCAGGTTTTACTGTCAGGAACCGGTTCTGAACAGTAAAAATGTGACATCCTGGTTTTTCGGATAACTTAAACGCACTACTTCACGGTTATTAATTCGGAGACTTGAATTTGCACGCTCGAAATAGTTACGATAATTTAGTGAACTTGTCAAACTAATTACGTGCTATGTGTATGAACGTTTGTGAGTTGGTGAATATGTGATGTTCGATTACGTGAATTGTTTTAGTTACGAAATATATATATAATAAATATGTACACGAACCGAACCGAACCGCGACACGAACCAACCTTGATTCCTTGTGACTCAAGGAGTTAACCAAACTTGGGGATCAAGTTTTAAACCCAAACCGACCCACCCAAGTCCCTTCGGCCGCGAGAACAAACCCAAACCGCAACCCATTCCCTTCATCTCTTGCGCCTATATATACAAACACATGCATGCTTCCTTCACAACACAAAACCCTAGCATCTAAGGAAGCCGACGGCAGCCTCCTACACCCCTTCTCGGTCGCGCAACAGCCTTCCCTTTTCTTTTCTCCCGGTCGCAGCAGCAGCCCTCGCCATCTTCATCCTCGGTCGCGATTCTATTTGATCATCGGTTCCTCATCTCACTCACGGCTCATTGATCTCGTTATTAAAGGTTAGGATTATCATTGTTTGCAAGATTACATTCGGATTTATATGTTTGAATGTAGTGATATGATTAGCCGATTAAATTATGATGTTTGCAAGTTTGATGTTGTTGGAAATCTGGAAACATAGGCTGTGTTTTGTTTATAAAAACTAGAGATATTGATTAGGGTTTGCATGGATATGATATATGTATTGATCTATGATTGGAAAAATCAGTTCTTGATCGCCTAGGTTCATTGTATCGACGGTTAATGCTGAAACAGGTTGCTGAATGATAGTTACAGCCGACTTCAACTGGCTGTAACTCGGTCATTAGTTGTCGAAAAACGGATTTTCTGAAGTCTAAAACGTAGAGTTTTAAATAACGAATCTAATGGCACTGGATTCATATTTTTCTGAAGTCGTTTGATATTTTTAAGTGGCCAATTAAGTTCAGTAACTAAAGCTGTGAAAATCTGAAATTTTGTTAGTTGTTTATCGAGTTGGATTTAATAATCTGTAGGGAGTCGAATCATGAAATTTGTACAGCAACTAGGTATGGAAATTTCCGGGCAACTCCCATTGGAATTTTGTTAATTGGACGAACAGTGATTTTTAAATAAATTCTTCCGTGGACTGCAGTCAGAAAGCGACGAATCTGACTGCAGCCTAATATATTAATATTTATGGATAATTGGTAAAGTATTAGGACTTGAAAAATTTATATAAATTTCTACAGTATAGTTGTCACCTGCTGTAAAATAATTGGAATTTTTGGAACGTTGGAACTATTATATAAAAAAATCCTTGAAAACAGCCTAATTATGAGTATATGAGCTGAAACTTGATAATTTGTGAATGTATGTACCAAAGTGTTGTATGAATTGGTTTTGTGTACATGATAAATTGTTTTGATCACTATGTTCATATGAGGATACTTGCATGCATGTTTGAGTGATAGGAATTGTGATTATGTGTACTGCTTCGTGCGTTAATTATGTGTAGAATTTGTACTGGTGTGTTCACACACTGACTTGAAATCAATTGGTTTATTAGGACGCAATCAGCGGTCCCATCATTTGCAACTTCTGTGTTACACTAACCGAGCAACTAAAGGTGAGTTCACGGCCCCTAATTTTATCCGGTTTTAAACAACAGGGGGAGAAACATGTATACACTCTTCAAACTCAATCTCTTTACGTTATACGAACTTAACGTCACCTAACTATTCGGTAACTAAGTTAATGTTAATGTAACGTTATGGTCACTAAGCAGCTATATCACATAAGTCCTCGACAATCTCTCGGATCGTTAGTATTTGGTTTAAATAGCGGGGAAATTATAAGTAGTACTACTGGGCCCGACAAGCCCCATCCGAGCTAGTCGCGCTAGCCGACCGGGTATGGTCGACGGGTGAATAATTTGGCCTAACTTCGCCATGGTCAGTGATAGGCCTGGCAACACGGAGGCACAACAGTCAGCTTCGATCGCGAACACTTACGTGACATAACTTTAGGCTAGCTACCTATATATGTTAACATTGAACTTAATTACGAATCAACTATATTATCCCGGGTTGGGGATAATGGAAACAACAACTATATTATCCCGGGTTAGGGATAATGGAAACAACAACTTTATTATTCCGGGTTTGGAATAATGGAACCAACATCATTATTATTCCGGTTAAGGAATAATGGAACTATCGGTATTATTCCGGGTTGGGAATAATGGAACTAAATCGTTATCCCGGGTTAGGGATAACGGGGGAAACAAACTCATAACCGAACAAACGAATTTATGAAAACCTGTGAACTCACTCATCTTTAATGTTGACACTTGTTTCTTTACATGTTTCTCAGGACGCTAGGAGCTCTAGGTGCACTCACTTGCATTGATCAAGACACCTTTTATCGAGTCTCATTTACAAACATTGTTTCGGGTTTTTAATTTGTTTTGGCGTTTGTGTTGGCGCCCGTTTCTCTACTTATTTTTATGCTTCCGCTCAACCATAACAACTAATGCTTCCGCTAAACATTAGAAACTAACTAAGGCAATATAAAATCTACAATGAATGGTTAAACAAATGATTTTGGAAAACGTATTATCAAATCATATAGAGTCGTTCAACGTACTAGTGTCTCAGATTCTGGTTTGTTCCACACGCCTCGCGGTAAAACTCCGTAAGTGGAAATTGAGGGTGTGACAAAAAAGTCAGGGTTTACTGTCAGGAACCGGTTCTGAACAGTAAAAGTCAGATTTTCGACTGTCAGGAACCGGTTCTGAACAGTAAAAGTCAGGTTTTCGACTGTCAGGAACCTGTTCTGAACAGTAAAAAGTCGAGTTTTACTGTCAGGAACCGGTTCCACACCATTCCCGGTTCCATAATACCCGTACCCGGTTCTACACGGTTCCATATTCTTGTGTGTGAACCCGGGTAGGAACTGGACCCGGTTTCACACCATACCCGGTTACAATGACATCCAAGCAGAACCGGGTCCGGGTTGGAACCGGTTCCGGGTAATAATAAAACCCGATTATGCCCATCTCTAATTCAGAGCATTCACATAATCACATATTGTTATCCATACATTTATCTATAAAATATGTTTAATCTTAAATACCTTCAACATGACACTTCTCACATATATTCTTATCGAAGGTAAACGGGCAACAAGCTACGCCGCTAACCCTTTTTGAATAGCAAAATCAAGTCTTTTAGAAACTACATCGGTAGATTTCTGGGTCGTAACATTACTATGCATAACCCTTTTAACTCGACTAAGTAGATCCAAGCCTCTAGACCCTTTTTGAATAGCAAAATCAAGTCTTTTAGAAACTACATTGGTAGATTTCTGGGTCGTAACATTACTCTGCATAACCCTTTTAACTCGACTAAGTAGATCCAAGCCTCTAGACCCTTTTTGAATAGCAAAATCAAGTCTTTTAGAAACTACATCGGTAGATTTCTTGGTCGTAACATTACTATGCATAACCCTTTTAACTCGACTAAGTAGATCCAAGCCTCTAGTGCCAGGAAACGAAAAGTATCAAAAAAAGCAAATAGAATAAACACGTATTGGTTGTCAAAGTACGCTTTCTCGTGTTTGGTTACTTTGCCTAAAGCAGCTTTTAAAGCAGCCTGACCCATCCTGAAAGCACTCCCCCCTCCCCCCAAGCCTACAAGAGGAGAAACCCTGTTAGATCCACACAAACGTGTTTTCCCCCTTTCCATCCAAAGACCAAAATGTCACCTAGTATGAGTGTAGATCTTCATTCCGATGGGTATGTTAAGAAATTCACTAGTACCTCTTTCTTAGTAGAGATCCCATCACATCTAAATATGTCAAAGAGGACATCGCTAACCAAAACATATTAGTACTTGAACCTTGGGAGGTCACTACAATGCACTGCATGCTCCCCAAAGGAGTCCAAACATGCTTTATGAAATCTCATCAACTGGAAATATTAGAATCATGAGGCGATACTTAAGGATAGTAAGGTATATGCTGGAGGCTGGCCTAACCCATATATAAGTATAGCAAGAAGGAAATCTTGGGCATGTGGTGTTCGTGAACACTCAAAAACGGCTTTTGTCTAACGGACATGTCAGACTCCACTTCAATGTCATAGACAATTTTATTAGAAGGAGCACTCACCAATGTATGTTGGGCTTTAAAGGGGGTGTTGTTATTAGTGAAACCGTTGAAGTCGAAGCTTGTAATCATATCACGAAGACAAGCCAAATCATAAATATAATCAGAATCTATATCACATATGCCACTGTATTGTAAGATGTGGTCATGTAACGTGATAAATGGAAAAATTACAGGTATATCCGTACAACCTAATCATAGTTAATTATACAATTACGTGCATTTAGACTTAATTATGTATTAATTGAGTCCACGAAGTCTAGCAGGTCTGGGAAAGTGCATGAATATTTTCACTTAACATCGTATTCATCTTGTCGTGTTACGATGAAAATAGTCCTAACAAACTAATGTCAAAACCGTTCCAATATGCCAGGAATGTTAAACCGATGGCATTATTTCACGTTTGATGTAAACAACGGATAAAACTTATTTCAACTAAATATACGTATTTAATTATCCGGTAAAATACGCAATTATTAATTTTTGGTCTGATTCTAACAACGGAATTTACAATTTTCCACCGAAAAACTACTAATACGTGATCAATAAGTAGCATTGAATTACATTATGTGCTGTTAAGAGCCATTAGATGCTGATGTCCAAATGATAATTACCAATTAAGGATGGATAATTGATTGTTAATTATATGATTAGCCAAACTAATGTTTGTTTTAGCATCAAGTCATCATCTAAGCCTTGTCTAGTGAACTAGTTAGTCCTAACTAGTGTCCTAAGACTAGATTAGCTCACTAGGGGTTGGTTACGATACAAACCATATTTATCCTACAAATCGTGAGAACAGATCATAGCTCTTAAAAAACTTAAATTAGCACATACTAAAACAATACATACATAAAAGTGGCACTTTTAAATTATATTAGCACATGAAATTTGACCAAGATAATTGATTTTAGCACACATGTGGATGATATCAACATTTTTCTTTATGAAGAATTATATCAGCACATTAAAAACAAAAAGAATATCCAAATAAAGAATTAATTGCTAACAAAAAGAAGATCCAAATAAAGAATTAATTGCTTGTTAGCATACTTATAGGGAATTCAATATAATTTATATGGATTAGAGTCAAATACAAAGGACAACATAAATAAGAATGGGTAAGAAGGATTCTAGTCCATTGATCTTGGGTTTGGAGTATACCAAAATGACGGAAGGGCATAAAAGGAATTGTACATATATTGATTTTCTCTCTCCACATGCAAGTCACATGCCAATTCCCCCATCAATTTAAAACGTCCATAACTTTTTCATACGACATTTGTTTTTGAAAAAAATCACTTACGAGCGTTTTTTAATCTTTAATATGAGTATAATATTAATATATAAAAATAAAATAAAAAAATTCACTTTTACTGGGTTTTCTTTGTATTGTGTTAAAGGTTGTGGTCATTGTGTCTTTCAACTAGGTTTTAGTCCTTACAATTTTTATTAAGGTTTCTATATATTGTGTTATCATCAAAACTTATAATCCAATATTAATTTGGGTTCTGTCCATATAACTTTTATCAGAACCTATAACATAAAGTACCACACAACGAAAATGATGTTATATTTGGGTTTATAATAAATTGTGTTATAGGTTCTTATCATTGTGTTTATTATTATACACTTATTTTAATTTGTTGTTCATTGTGTATTAGTTTGTTGTCCATTGTGTCTTTTATCTGCTCTCATCAATTGGGCCTTTTATCTATTGTCATTAATTGTGTTTTTAGTCCTCCATTGTGTTTTTAGTTTGATGCTCATTGTGTTTTACGTTATGTCCATTGTGTCTTTTATCTGTTGTCATCAATTGTGTTTTTCGGTCTACTTTCCATTGTGTTTTTAGTTTGATAATAATTGTGTTTTACGTTATGTTCATTCTATAATATGCATCCGGGCTTTCTCATTGTGTTCTACCTTGTGTCCATTGTGTAATACGCAACTGGGTTTTCAAATTTTTTTTAAATATAACAATAAGTACTCATATTAAAGATAAAAAAACATTCGATTTTATGGTATAATTTTTTTAAAAACAAATGACGTATAAAAAGTTACGAACGTGAAAAAATTAGGGGGGGGGATAGCATGTGACTTGCATCTTTTAATTCTTTTTGATAAAATTACCATTCCCACTTGATTTCTTTTTGGACACTTGTCACTCTATAGTGGCTTCTTACATTTCTTATTTTTATATTCCTTTGTATAATAACTCAACGCTTATTTAGGTTATTCTTTTAGCATTTCTCTATAATTGGTTGGAAATCACGTGACACTTTTTAAATGGTTCTTACTATTTGTATACGAAATGTGGTTTGTATTTGGTCCTACTCCTAGCTCATTAATCACCCTAATTAAGTCTAAGTACCTAAATATCTACAACATGCATCATTTAAATATCTTAATTTTCAAACCAAATCAAACCACCCAACCCCCATACCCTTCCATTTCCAAATGACCATGAGGTGGGCCCAACACCTCACCCGTGGACTTGAGTGAAAGCTAGCAAGTGGAGGCATGTTTTGACTAATGGGACTTGGAAGTATGGTCATATGACAAGAGATGTGCATGAAGTCTTTCAAAAAAAAAAAGCCACACCACCATATGACATTTTCACTTAGCAAAAACAACACTTAACATCTCTTTCTCCATCTAAACCTACGGCCTCCCCACTTTCCCTCTCTTCTTTCATTGCAAACATCAAACAACCATTTCAAGGGTTTCCAAGACTAATACAAGGTGCTACAAGGTGTCGGGTCACATATGGAAGCTTGTTCTTGCACACTTGTGGAGTTTTTTCTTCTATTTTCTACAAGATTGTTCTTCTCTAGTCTAGTGCTGGTAGTAAGCCCTTAATCCTTTCTGAGAAATAATAGGGAGAGCTTGAGAGTCTCCTCCACTTCCAATGTCATCGTCACCGCCGACTCACCTCTCTACTCTGACGACTCACCTCTCCACCCCGACGACGTTATCTCTTCGACTTCCACGCAGACCAAGTCTTCTTCTTCATTTTGTTTTCACATGGGGTCATCGTCGACTCACGTCTCCACTCCGAATACATCAGGAAATTTCAGCTTATGATGCTTTGGAGGCCGACTCAGTGTTTAACTCACCGACTTAGCTCTCCACCTTTTCTCTTTTTTTTTACGCTGACTCAGGTAATTCTACGCAAACCTATATGCTTTTGAGCTTACTAAAGGTACAAAAACTTAGCACTATAAGGAGGGAGTGATTTGGACTTGATGTCTAAGATGGGTTCTCTGTTGACTAAATCAACTGTGGTCAGCTAGTAATTTATTAATCATATGTTTTCAACTAAACTGATGGTCTTCTAATCCATCGAATACTGAGTCAATCCCCATAGGGTAAAATCATTTATCAAACATCTATAGTGAGCAAAAGCCTAAAGGAAGGGACCGATACAAGTCAGGCTATCGGACTATCATGGGTGATGTGTTATATATTGGGTCACCAAACCTTAAAAGTTTGGGTTGTTGAAGACGGGTTACAAGCAACTAGCATACTGGGACAAAGTGGGTCAGTCGGTTTATCTACTAAAGCTTTAATATATGCAAGGAAAGAGTTGGTGTAACGCCTCGTATTTCCGTATTCCTATTTTAGAAAGTTCGTATTCGTATTTGATGTATAAGAATTTATACATCTTTTAAACGTCAAATATTCCCCATTAATGCGGAAATTTGTTGTGTTTTCATTGATATTGATACTCATTTGAGTTATTTGTGAAAATGTAGGTCCGGGCTTCAGCCCGGTGAAGAAAACATTTCTGCCAAACTGCCAGATATGGCACGACCGTGCCAAGCATCCAGAAGTCGGCACTATCACGAGCACTATCATCAGACTGCACAATCCAAGCCAATCCAACACTCGGCACGATCGTGCCAACCCTAAGCACGACCGTGCGCGTGCAATCACAAGCCCTGATCAGCTAGTTTCCGAGATCAACTTAGTCATTTCCGAGTACGATATCGATAAGCACGACCGTGCCACCATTTGGCATGGACTTGCCACCTCGGGGAAATTTTAGCGGGATCTTTCCGGATTTGGCATCAAACTTGGTCAACAACTCAGAAAGGCACCTGCTTCTTACCAAGCACGACCGTGTCAAAAGGTGGCACGGTCGTGCCAAAGCCCAGTAGCTTAAATACGTGAATTCAGCTCATTTGAAGGGGAGTTGGAGCATTTGGGTGGATTTCTCTCTCAAGAAGCTGATCTTGGAAGCTTTGAGATTGAAGAAGGAGCCTTTAGGAGGTTGTATCACTTAATAATCCAACTCATTTTGCTAATTATCTTGTCTTAAACTCTAGTTTTCCACTTGTTTTTCATGCACAATCTATATTACTTTGTGTTTGTCTTAGTCATTATGAGCCTTCTAGGCTAAACAATTGTGTTGTTTGAATTTCGTTGAAGCTAATGAACACTTGACAATATGGAAATAGATGTGGTGATTATTGTATGTTAATCTTCATGATGATATTTAATCAAGTTTCTTGGAATGCATGTTCATGTTTAAAGTCATTATTCTTGAATGTTTGTTCATAAAAATTTACCTGTGGTGTTGGAAAGCCCATGTAGAGATTATGATTATTGAATCTTGTTAGTTGTTGATTTGATCATAGCATGAAACTAGGAATGGTAATTGCTAACATGATTAGGATGATGATTTGAATATGAGTATGAATTCTTGCATTTGGATTTGTAAAGATCTTATGAATGTTTATATGGATTTTATGGTTTGTGTTCATGTTGGATTGATGATTTAGGCCAAAGTTGTTGTTTAGCATGACCATGCTTGTGATTCATGTCAAGAACTTGTTGAAGATATCATTTACTTGAAACCAAGTTAGGGTGATTAATGTGTTGTTCATGTTAGTTTTCCTTAATTTGTAGAGTTAGGAGTTTTGACAAACAATTAACTCTTTATTAAAGATTAACATAAATTTCGCAAGAGAACTTAAAGAATGAATCTTAGGTGATTAAAATGTTGTTCATTATAAGTTTCCAAAGATTTATAAAACTAGGAGACCTTGAATGGAAACTTAGTTGAATCTAAGACTTGCATCACCATTAGTTTTCCTTAAAAGTTGTCATATGTTTATTAGTGGATACTTAATTCAAGCAACCTTTCTTAAGTATTGTTCTTGTTAATCCATTTAGTTAATTTTTATCCTTACATGATAGTTTAAAAACAATCAAGAAATCAATTCATTGATCGAAACATGTTTAAAAGTAACGAAGATTTAGTACTGAGACACCGAGTCCCCGGATTGATATCCGGTTCTTACCAGCGAACTATACTACCACATGACGGGTACACTTGCCCTATGTGTGTGTAGTTGGTTTTAAGTAAAAACTATTTTAAAACCTAATCTGTGTGAACGAAAAGTATAACAATAAAAATATATTTAATTCACGCACATCAAGTTTTTGGCGCCGTTGCCGGGGACTCGGTCTTCTTGAGGATGGTTGGAGTTACTTGTTAAGTCATTGTGAAAAGTGTACAAAGATTTTGTCTAGTTATTTTTGTTTGTCTTATTTGATTAATTGAAAAGAAAAAGAAAATATGTTAAGTAATTAATTATTTCTCTTTATCTTTGTGTATACATAGGGCATTGTGTTCCTTCTTTTTCCTTACAGGTCGTGCATGTCCTCAACCCCAGTTGCTGAAGTTGTTGAGCCTTCATCGGAGCCGGAGCGCAATTTTCATCGAAGACTGCGGGAGCGGGCCCACAGGGTGGCCGCCACAATCGAGGTAGACGCATTGGGAGACTACACACTTCATGAGGTTCACGTAGAAATGGTAGACGAAGAGGAAACGAGGGTCTTAAACGACATAGGAAAACGTTCACTTGAGGGTTTACCTGCGAGCATCAATGCACCTACAATAAATAATAATAATTTCGAGATCAAATCTGGTACCATTTCGATGCTGCAGAATGCGGTTCAGTTTTATGGCAAGGATCACGAGGATCCTAGTGTCCATATTGCGGGGTTTCTGGAGGTTTGTGCCACATTCACCATTCGTGATGCATCATCGGATGCAATACGCCTTCGGCTCTTTCCGTTCTCTTTACATGATGGAGCTACGGAGTGGCTTCTTTCACTTCCAGCTGGGTCTATCACTACGTGGAATCAATTAGCTGAGAAGTTCCTTCAGAAATATTTCCCCCAGAGAAAACTGTTCGGTTAAGAACCAAGATTCTTAACTTCCGCCAGGACGATGATGAGCCCCTCTATGACGCGTGGGAGCGGTTAAAGAGCTCATGCGAAAGGTGTAACATCCGTAAAAAACGGAGTTTACCAAACCCGCTCCGTTTATTAACCGAACAATCAGTTAAAAATTTCGTTGCGAATTTAATGCCCAAAATATTTTTAAACGATACATAATTAATTATTATATGGGAATATATAATTAGTTTTTGAAAAACTGTTAAAAATAAGAAAATAAAAATGATTTGGCACTGCCCGGTTTCGAACCCGGGTCAGTCAGCCGGTTCAGCAGAACTTAGCGCACACACACTCAACCACTGCACCACTGATGTTTCTTGTTAAATATTAGAATCAATTAATTCATATCATGATTTTCCGAATTCAAAAACCGGCGCCCAAATGCAGTCGTCGGAAATCCCGGCGAACTCGCCAAGAAATTACGATATTTTCAGTTATAACGTAAACATTTACTAGGACATCGGTTATAACCGACGTCTGAGTCCGCGACACAAGTTATAACCGTCGGAGATTTTCTAACCGATGAATCAAGTCGGAAATTGGACCAAATTCATCAATAACCTGCCTTATAAATACCCCCTCGAACCTCTGCAAACTTTTCGCTCAAAACCGCACCCTTTCTCGGCGAAAACTCACTCGCCGGAAATCTTCTGCTCATCGCCGGAAAACCGAACCCTCCATTTCTGAGCCTTACTGAACCCCCTGAGCATATACCGAAGTCACCCACATTCTTTTCAAGCTTCCTGAAGACTCGCTGCTGCAAGACACACGACGCCGGAACCTGTTGCTGTCGCCGGAGTTCTGTCGGAAAACCAGAGGAGTCCAGTCGGTATACCTTACGCCTAATTTCTCTTTCTTTTTATTTATATCTCACCTATGATTAATCATAAAACGCTAAAGAAACCTGAATAAAACTTCGAACCAGTCAGTCATCGTTTCTGGTTAAAACTGACGAAGAAGACGAAGTTCGGTAACATATAAGTATAATTAAAATCAAGTTATTACTCGGGTTAGACACACAGTCCAGCGGTGGACTGTGTGCACATTAAACACACTAACGTCTCGAGTTCGAATCTTGTCCCACGCATGCTGCCTTAATAAAAATGCCTTTTTTTTTTGTTAACCGAACCGGTCACCACTGTTACATGTTAAGTTTATTAATAACCGGAATAATAACCAAGTTAGACACACAGTCCAGTGGTGGACTGTGTGTATGTTTAATCACAGGACACGAGTTCGAGTCCGGTCTTCTGCACCGGCCCGGATAATTATTAAACTTTTTAAATAAGTCAGAAATGAAAATACTTAGTTTGTGTTTAAGTACAATAAAAATCAGTTAAGTTAACAAGTTGGACACACAGTCCAGCGGTGGACTGTGTGTTAGCATAAACCACAGGTCCCGGGTTCGAGACCTGTGGAGCGCACCGAGTCTTGGATTAAAATCGTTTTTAAGAAATAAAGGATTTTCTGTTTAAACTAATTAGTATATAAATGTAATTAAAAACAGAAATATTTCGGGTTAGACACGTAGCTCAGTTGGTAGAGCTGCGTGCACGCGTACGGGAGGTCTCGGGTTCGAGCCTCACTCAGCGCACATATACACGCATACGAACCGGTCAAACAGTCAAGGTCAAGGTCAACGGTCAATGGTCAACGGTCAAAAAAGTCAAATTTTTTATTATTTTTATTTATTTATTTTAATTAAAAATCAATTAAAAATACTTAAAATAACATTTTTAAGGTTAGAAAATAGCCTTAAACTCACAAAAATACACCCAACAATCCTACTAAAATGGATTAATAAAATCCGTTTACTTACCGAACCATAATGTTATTTATCTAGGTTAATTTCACTCGTGGTTAAAACCACTTCACGTGCATTCAACATCATCAACCGAACGCACCCACTGTGAGTGAATCTTACAACTCCCCCTTTTTAATTACACGTTTTGGGGTGTGTCATGTGTCACAAAATAATTAACTCGTTTATTTAAACTTGTGCCATACCATAGCGTGATCTAAATTTAGATTGTTTATATTGTTGTAATTATGTATTTCATTTTGTCAACTTATATGAAATCCATTCATTAAGCCCATCAGTTCCTCGTGGTAGACGAGTTGAGCAACGCGTGCCTCAAAACCAATCCTTTATTGTTTATGTGTGTATTATTGAGTTTATATTGTTTGTAGTTATGTCTTTCATATTATCATGTTTATGCAATTCATTCATCAGGCCCATCAGTTCCTCGTGGTATACGAGTTGAGCAACGCATGCCTCAAAACCAATCCATTATTGTTCATGTGTGTATTGTTTAATATTAAATTGATTTATGAATAAGTTTACATCTATTTTTACTCATGTGTGGTTGTGCACTTTATTTCATAATCAATTACATAAACTTGTTCAAATATTTTCCATAGGATTCACTCGCCAACTTTTTGTTGATCCAAAAACCCTTTTACACATGATACAGGTGAACAGGATGAAGCAAGGAAAACATAGGAAATGCCTTAGAAGAAAACAAAGAAGCTTAGATTGATAGTTAGGACATGTTGTAATATTTATTGTAAATTTCCATTAAATTGTACTAATGAATATGAAACGTTAAAATAAATGTCATGAGCTTTGATGATAACCCAATCATGCCCCGATCACCTTTTCCGCTGCGGGTCGGGGTGTGACAAAAGGTCCCACACCACGGGTTGCCCAAGTGGCAACAATGTCAGATCTTCTACCATGGTTTGGATGGTCAAGGGCAGATGATGGTCGATACATATTAAGGCGGAGACATAGGCACGAAAAATGCCAACGAGGCATTTGAGATCTTAGAGAAATGCGCCTTGAAGAATCGGACACAGCAACCACCAAGAGGGAAGAGTTCTAGACAGGGAGTTCATTACGTGAACGATTTCACCGCCATCACAACACGAATGGATGCCTTATCTTCAAAGTTTGATCGAGTGATGGAGATCCACTCGAGTGGGTCCTCGAGTGGGGGAGCATATCATGTAGGCGATTTTCCGACTGGAGAGGTTTCACACGAGCATGTAGATTTTATGGGAAACCAGTACCGTCCTCAGCATAATCCCTACAGCAATACTTATAATCCGGGTGGAAGAATCACCCAAATTTTAGTTGGAAGTCTGAAGCATCAAATCAGCATCCACTCGGATTTGCTCCACGCCCCCCAGCTCCTGGAGGATACGGTGCACCACGACCTTAATAGATGCCTTCCACTAATGAACCTAGTGTGCAGGACATGTTTAGTCAACTCTTAGCTGGTTAAAATTCTCAAAGAGTCGAAAATGAAAAGCGCTTCAAGGAGTATGACGGTCGTTTCACGAGGCACGAGAGTGAGTTGAGAAGCCAAAAGGCTTCCATGCAGACCATTGAAAACCAAGTTGGTCAGATTGCGAAGATGTTGTCCTAGAGACAGCAAGGGGCCTTCCAAGTAACACAAAGCCAAATCCTAAAGCTACTTCAAAGGCCATCACGTTGAGAAGCGGCAAGATCGCTGAGCCCGTCACTTCGGCTGTTCCGAGTAAGTCGGTTGATGACGAGATTGTTGAGGAAATTGAGACTGAGTCTCCGGGAGAGGTGCAACTGAGGCGAGATCCAACAAGTATAGAACGTCCCAAGGAGCCAGTGAGAGAGTATGTCCCTCCCGTTCCATATCCGGGGAGGTTGAAGAAGCAGAGGATGGAAGAACACTACGGTAAATTCCTTGAGCTTTTTAAGCAACTTCATATAAATCTACCGTTTTTCAAGGCACTTGCTCAAATGCCTAAGTATGCCAAGTTTCTGGAAGATATTCTATCTAACAAAAAGAAACTTGAGGAGCTTTCGCATGTGACCTTGAACGAGGAGTGTTCAACAGTTCTTCAGAACAAACTACCACAGAAAATGAGTGATCCCGGGAGTTTCACTATCCCATGCTTGATTGGTATTTTTTCGGTCAGCAATGCACTAGCTGATCTTGGAGCCAGCATAAACCTCATGCCTTATGCGGTTTTTGCTACCCAAAACCTACACGTATGAGCATTCAGCTAGCCGATCGTTCAGTGAAGTACCCTCGAGGTATAGTTGAGAATATGCTAGTGAAGATCGACAAGTTTGTCTTTCCTGTTGATTTTGTGATCTTGGACATGGATGAGGACAAAACTGTTCCTCTCATCTTAGGTAGGCCATTCCTTGCCACTGCTCAAGCATTGATCGATGTCTGCACCGGCAAACTTACTCTTAGGGTAGACGATGAAGAGGTGACCTTTGATATAGGGAAATCCATGCAGCATCCATAGAGTCATGATGATACACTCTACTTTATTGAGACTATTGACACATATGTGAGTGATCATCTGCATAGCACGTTTGAGGAGGAAGTTGTGGACACACAGCTAATTGGAGGAGAGACTTTTGGTTCGCCTGCTATGGTCCAGTCGGCTGAAGAGATGACCTGTCTGATAGGTCATGTGGCTCCCCCCACGTACTGAGGTTTTTGAAGTGGTGGATCGCGTTGCTGAGCCTAAAGTACGCCCTTCGGTTGAGGATCCACCCTCACTTGAGCTTAAGGAGCTTCCAGATCACTTGGAGTATGCTTTATTGGAGGGTGCGCCTCAACTACCCGTCATCATCTCTGCTAGGTTGTCAGAAGAAGAGAAGGGTCGATTGCTTGAGGTTTTGAAGCAACATAAAAAGGCGATAGCTTGGAAGATCATGGATATAAAAGGGATCAATCCATCTTTTTGTACCCACAAGATCTTGATGGAGGAGGACTTCAAACCCGTAGTATAGCACCAGAGGCGTTTAAATCCGAACACGCAGGATGTTGTGAAGAAGGAGGTCATCAAATTGCTTGATGCAGGTTTGATATACCCGATTTCTGATTCGCTTTGGGTTAGCCATGTGCAGGTGGTCCCAAAGAAAGGAGGGATGACAGTGGTGACCAATGAGAAGAACGAGTTGATTCCCACTTGTACTGTCACCGGGTGGAGAGTTTGCATTGACTATCGCAAACTCAATGATGCCACGAGGAAATATCATTTTCCTCTTCCTTTCATTGATCAGATGTTAGAAAGACTGTCAGGTAGGATGTTTTACTGTTTCCTTAACGGTTTCTCTGGCTATTTTCAGATTCCCATCTCTCCTGAGGATCAGAGAAGACGACATTCACATGTCCCTATGGCACATTTGCCTACCGGCGAATGCCCTTTGGACTGTGCAATGCCCCAACCACGTTTCAAAGATGCATGGTGGCTATTTTTCATGACATGATCGAGGGTTCCATGGAGGCCTTCATGGATGATTTTTCTATTTTCGGGAGTTCTTTCGATCATTGTCTCGGGAATCTGAAAAAGATGTTGGCCCGATGTGAGGAGGCCAACCTGGTGTTGAACTGGGAAAAAAGCCACTTCATGGTGAAGGAGGGCATTGTACTTGGGCACAAGATTTCGAAGGCGGGGCTCGAGGATGATCGAGCCAAAGTTGAAACCATTTCTAAGCTCCCGCCGCCCACATCCATGAAATCTATTAGGAGCTTTCTTGGTCATGCAAGTTTCTAACGACGATTCATAAAGGATTTTTCCAAAATCGCCCGTCCAATGACCTAGCTTCTAAAGAAGGATGCCCAGTTCGTTTTCTCCGATGAATGTCTGAAGGCATTCGAGTTGTTGAAGGAGAAGTTGGTGAATGCCCCAATCATGGTAGCTCCCGACTGGGAATTACCATTTGAGTTGATATGCGATGCGAGTGACTTCGCAGTTGGGGCTGTCTTGGGTCAGAGGAGAGATAAGCATTTTCACCTGATTTACTATGCGAGCAAGACCTTGAACGACGCTCAGGAGCATTATACCACGACTGAAAAAGAGCTCCTAGCAGTGGTCTTCGCCTTCGACAAGTTTCGATCTTATCTCATCCTCTCCAAGACCATAGTGTACACGGACCATGCAGCTCTGCGGTATCTCTTTGGCAAGCAAGATGCCAAACCTAGATTGATACGATGAATTCTCTTGCTACAGGAGTTCGACATTGAGATCCGTGATAAGAAAGGGGCTGAAAATTTGGTGGCTGATCATTTGTCCTGTCTTGAGCATTGCAAGGGAAAAGAAGTTCGTGGGGCCAACATCAATGACAATTTTCCTTACGAGTTTCTTATGAGGATCGAGACAAATGACGACTCCCCATGGTTTGCTGACATTGCAAAATACTTAGCGAGCGGCATCCTGATCAAAGGGATGACCTTTTAGCAGAAGAGAAAATTTTTTTGCGGATGTCAAGTACTACCTATGGGATGACCCTTATCTATTCAGGGTGGGCGCGGATCAGATGATCCGGCGCTGCGTGCACGCCAATGAGGCGAGGAACATCCTTCGCCACTGTCACGTGGGACCTACGGGAGGTCACCATGGGGCAAATAATACCGCCAAAAAGGTGTTTGATGTTGGATTCTTCTGGACTTCCATCTTTAAGGACGCCCATGAGTTCGTGAAATCTTGTGACGCCTGTCAAAGGGCAAGCAATATTTCTGCATGCCATGAGATGCCGCAAAACGGCATTCAAGTCTGCGAAGTTTTTGATGTTTGGGGTCTAGACTTTATGGGACCTTTCCCGACTTCCTTCGGAAACCGATACACCTAGTCGCGGTAGACTATGTTTCAAAGTGGGCGGAAGCGCAAGCTCTGCCTACCAACGATGCTAAGGTGGTGGTCAAATTTCTGAAGAAGCTGTTCGCGCGCTTTGGTGCTCCTAAAGCGTTAATCAGTGACCGGGGTACACACTTCTGTAATGCTCAATTGGAAAAAGCATTGTCCCGATCTGGTGTGCAACATCAATTTTCTACACCATACCACCCACAGACTAGTGGGCAAGTTGAGGTCACAAACCGGGGCATTAAGCGCATATTGGAGAAGACGGTGAATGCCAGCCGTAAGGACTGGTCTGAAAGACTGGATGATGCTCTGTGGGCCTTTTGAACGGCCTACAAGACTCCTATAGGCACTACTCCATTTAAGTTAGTCTATGGGAAGTCTTGTCATCTCCCTGTTTAGCTCGAGCACAAGGCATACTGGGCTTGAAAACAGTTAACCTCGACATGGCAGCTGCGAGCGAAAACAGGTTTGTGCAGATCCATGAGATCGAAGAGCTCCGAAATGATGCATATGAGAGCTACAAGTTGTATAAGGAACGTACTAAGACGCTCCACGACTCCCTCCTGAAGGACAAGAAGGAATTCCGGGTGGGTGATCGGGTATTGTTATACAACTCGCGTCTCAAGTTGTTCCCTGGCAAGCTTAAGTCTCGTTGGTCAGGTCCTTACACGGTGCGGTCGGTGTTTCCTTACGGAACCGTGGAAATAGGCCATGAGGATTGCCGGTTGTTCAAGATCAATGGGCACAGACTGAAGTCGTATGTTGGTGGCCTAGTGGATAGGAGTGAGGAGGTTGTCACCCTCCACCCTAAGAACAAATGAATTCGGGGTGGTGAGTCTAGCTGAAGACTCGTAAATAAACTTAGCATGTTTTAGAGGATGTTGGAATGCATTGCCCATCTTCAGGTATGTTAGTTCGGCCTCTTTCTTGGTAGGAGGTGTTTCGTGAGTGATCCGGATTCAAGTGATGTTTTTATTTTTGGTTTTATTAAATGAAAATAAATAAACTTAAGAGGAGAATAATATTAAAAAAACTGAAAATCTAAAAAAGTCGGCGCTATCAACAGTGTTTTCTGGCACTGTCAGGTTTGATAGTGCAGACCCAATTGCAAGGCCTATCCTCTTCTTTCTTTAATACATTCAAACATCCCACTTGAATCCTCACAAATCCTCTCACGAATCCTCCACACCTTCTTCTTTTCCCTCAAGATTATGTTTTCCTCTCATCCCAAGCATCAATCCAGGTACAAATCATTATTCTTCTCTTTGTAGTTGTTGAATAGTTGGGTTTGTTCTTCAAGTAGTTTTCTTTTAAGTTTTTTTAGAGTTTGGTCTAAACTGACCGATTGAAGCCCACTTTCTGTGAAATTTGTTGTTGTCGTGCACCATACTTGACCGATCTACAAACCCCCCAAGCAAAACTGTTAAAAAATCGGGGTTTTGGGTGATTTTTGAGACTTTTCCGGATCTGTGTTCCGTCACGCACGACCGTGCCAAACCCTGGCACGACCGTGCTCTTCATATTTGTGACTGAATCTTCAAAAACTTTCCAGAAATTCATCAAGCACGACCGTGCCATATGATGGCACGATCGTGCTCTTCATAAAAACTTGATGAATTTGCAGATCTGGCCCAGAAATTCATCACGCACGACCGTGGCATCTGATGGCACGATCGTGCTCTTCATAAGAATTTCCATTCTTCAAAAATTCCACCCAGAAATTGGTTTAGCACGAGAATGCTCAGGTATGGCACGATCGTGCTTAGGGAAGAACAAACCCAGAAAAACTTCATAATTTTGAAATCTTCATAAATTCTGCTGGAACAAGCACGCACGGTCATGCCAATATATGGCACGGTCATGCGAGCCCGTCTGTAACCCAGTTTTTGTTGGTTTTCCGCGTTTTAATTGCTGATCTTGTCCTATTCTTGCAGATGAATCATCCGTTCCTTCGATTCAGCGAAAATGCCAGGGAATGGCAATGTATTGTGAAGGTTGAAAGGCTATGGGCTAGGAGGCACTTAATCGAGCCCATGAGGACGCTTCATGTCACACCCCGACCCGCAGTGGAATAAGAGTCGGGGCATAATTGGGTTATCACCAAAGCTCATGACATTTACTAATATGTTTCATATTTAATAAAGTCAAAGTTACATTTCCAAATATCCAAACATTTTCATTCAATACAAAGAAAATAAACCAAACATAACAATCCCAACTCTAAATCGTTTTATTCTTCTAGTCCAAGTCCTATATGTTCCTAGCTGCTGCTGGTTCACCTTTACCATGTGTAAAATGGGGGTTTTTGGGTCAACATAAGTTGGCGAGTGAACCTTATTAGATAAACATTTATTAATGAATTACTTGTTAGTTTATCAATGAAAAATTGTGCATAATCATAGATGAGCAAATGTAAATAATCAAGCAGTGGCAAATAACAGTCACAACTATAACATACAATAACATATGACAGCATACATTAACATACCAACAACATACGATAAATAAAATAAATGAACTGTGCGATCAAGGCTCAATCAAACGGAGCCGATCGTATTGCATGTACTGAAAATGAAAATGTCTGTGCGATCAAGGCTCAATCAAACGGAGCCGATCGTATGTGGGCACGCCAGGTTCAACCTCATAATGAAATGGGGAACATGCTCAACGCTCATAATGTAATGGGGAGCGGCGGCCTATGAAATTGCATGTACTGAAAAAAATAAACTTGCATCCAACAATAACTACATAACAGAAACAAACTAAATACACTAGTTCATGATATGATGTATGCACAATGGTTTAAGTATAATATATATATCAAGACACATGATACACCCCAAAACGTGATTAAACGGGGAATTTGTAAAGATTCACTCACATTGGGTGCGTTGAATTGGAGATGGTGAGATGCGCACGAATTAGATGAGCGGAACAACGAGAAATACTAACCTAAATAATAACGGAAAAATATTTTAAATGAGTGGATTTTATTAAGGATTCTAATGAAATTTTTAGATATATTTTTGTGAGTTTAAGGCTATTTTCTATCTTTAAAAATGTTATTTTTAAGTATTTTTAATTGATTTTTAAATTAAATTAAATAAATAAAAATATAAAAAAAATTGTTTATTTTGCGTTGACCGTTGACCTGTTGACTTGTTGACCGGTTCGGTCAGTGACATGTTTTGTGCTGGGTGAGGCTCGAACCCGAGACCTCCTGTACGCGTGCACGCAGCTCTACCAACTGAGCTACGTGTCTAACCCGAAATAATCTTGTTTTTAATTATATTTATACACTTATTCAGTTTAACCGAAATTCTTTTAATTGCAAAAACATTTTAATTCAACGGACCGGTGCCTGTGATGGGTTTCGAACTCGCGACGTGTGACTTAGTGTTGCACACAGTCCACCGCTGGACTGTGTGTCTAACCTGGTTATTATCTCGGTTTTTATTATACTTAACAACTAACTGAGTTAACCCGGTTTAGTTTTTAAACAAAAAGGCATTTTTATACATAAGGAGTGCGTGTAGCAGGGATCGAACTCGGGACATGCGTGTGTATTTTGCACACAGTCCACCGCTGGACTGTGTGTCTAACCCGTTTAAAATACCAATTTTAATTATACTTATAGTATTGTCAAAGTTCATCTTCTTCACTGGATTTTTACCGACAGCAGTTTACATCCTTAAAACTTGTTAATTCGATTGCTAAGCATTACACAAACTGATAAGAGATAGCAGGGATGACAATTAGAGGTAAAAACATACCGGTGAACGATTGGTTACAGAGTTCCGGCAGGCGTCGGTCTCTGTTTTTGTGCACCTCAACTGAACATACGATTAGCCGTTTTTGATTAGTCAATTGTGGAATTGAAGTGGTAAACAAACGATAACGATGTGTTTGAAGGTCCTTACCGTTTCACAGACGGAAATAAAGACTTTCAGGGAAGTTCCGGCGAACTGGAATTAGTTGAATACAGCGCCTGAATTCGATTTCAATTGAGAGGTTTAAGTTAGAAATAGTCTAACAATTGTTGAACTACAATGATATTGAAAGATTTACCGTTTGAGGATGAATACGGTTTTCCGGTGACTTTTGCAGAAAATTCCGGCGAGCTGATTTAAGCGTTCTGATGGTCTGAAAATGTGACGAAAATGAAATGGGATGCTGGTATGTTATTTCTGAGTCGCGAGAGTGGTCTAGAATTGAAGTAATTGGGACTTTGATTCTTTTCGGTTATAAAAACCGATAGTAATGGAAATTGATGTTCAATCACCTCTGAATTGATTAAAGACATCGGTTCATCGGTTATGAACGTGAATGCGCGAGTAATCAAACGATCTGACGATTTATTTGCCGATTTCCGTTTCTCAGTTGGCGCAACCGGTTTTAACCGAGTTTGTGTATAAATCTCATTTGTTTCCTAGAGCTAACAGAAAACACAAAGTGGCGGAGTGGTGATGTGAGTGTGTGTTAACGCGTTGGAGTTGTTCTTGGATGACCCGGGTTCGAGTCCCGGCAGCAACATAATTTTTTTATTTATTTTGTTTTAACTTTTTATCAAATATAATTTTTATAGTTTAGTTTATTTATTAATTATGTATCGTTTTAAATCAAAATAATCATAAATATTCAACGTAACTTTTATAACTTGATATTCGATTACAAAACGGAGCGGGTTTTGAAAACCCGATTTTTACAAATGTTACAGTATCCCCTACTTTTAGGAATTTCGTCCCGAAATTTAAGTAGTTGAAGTAGTAGGAAAAAGATGCGGGTATTTTTCGCGCATTGAGTCTTCACGTTCCCAAGTAAACTCAGGTCCCCGTTTCGACTCCCAGCGTACCCTAACAATTGGAATGCGACTTCGTCGAAGACATTTCTCCCCGTAGTCCATGATCTCTACAGGTCTTTCAATAAAATGCATAGATTCATCAATCTGAATATCTTCCAGCGGAATATGGAGGTTCTCATCAGCGAGGCACTTCTTCAAGTTCGACACGTGGAATGTGGGATGAATCCTGTTGAGTTCTTCTGGTAGATCAAGCTTGTATGCTACGGGACCTACTCTTTCGAGTATCTTGAAAGGTCCTACGTAACGTGGTGCTAGCTTGCCCTTTTGACCAAAACGAACTACTCCCTTCCACGGTGAGACTTTTAAGAGTACATGATCACCAATGTTAAACTCTAAGGGCTTCCGTCGTTTATCTGCATAACTCTTTTGACGACTTTGAGCCGCTAGAAGATTGTTTCGAATTTGATGGATCTTGTCTGTGGTTTCTTGGATCAATTCTGGACCAGTAATTTGAGCTTCCCCAATTTCGTGCCAACATACAGGAGATCGGCACTTACGACCATATAAAGCTTCAAAAGGTGCCATGCCGATGCTCGAATGATAGCTGTTGTTGTACGAAAATTCAACTAATGGTAGGTGGGCGTCCCAATTTCCCTTGAAGTCTATGACACATGCTCGAAGCATATCTTCAAGAGTTTGAATGGTGCGCTCAGACTGTCCATCAGTTTGAGGATGATAGGCGGTACTGAGATCTAATCGCGTGCCCATAGCGGATTGTACTGCTTGCCATGTTCGTGAAGTGAAACGACCATCACGATCAGAAATAATGCTTAACGGTACCCCATGTCGGCTTACGATTTCGTTGATATAAATACGAGCAAGCTTTTCGTTCTTGAAATCTTCGCGGATAGGAATAAAGTGAGCTGATTTTGTAAGTCGGTCTATAATCACCCATATAGTGTCATACCCACCAGAAGTGTGAGGTAACCCGGTAATGAAATCCATGGTTATATTTTCCCACTTCCATACAGGTATTTCCGGTTGGACTAGAAGTCCTGAGGGTCTTTGGTGTTCAGCCTTCACCTTGGAACATGTAAGGCACTTAGAAACAAATACAGCAATATCCTTCTTCATTCCAGGCCACCAATAGGTATATCGTAGGTCTTGATACATCTTATCGGCCCCTGGGTGTATACAGTATCGCTTTTTGTGAGCTTCATTCATAAGAGTTTCACGAAGATTGTTGTGGTTAGGAATCCAGATACGATCTAGGTAGTACAGAATACCGTCAGATTTAGTTTCAATTTTTAACTCAGCTCCACAGGACATCTCCTTTCGTACATCATCTTCCGTTATTGAAACGTGTTGGGCTTCTCGAATTTGATCTTTAATGTCGGTTATAATTTGCGAACATAGAAGACGAATGGAGTTCGCATAACCCTTTCGACTAAGTGCATCAGCCACCACATTTGCTTTACCAGGGTGGTATCTAATTTCACAGTCGTAGTCATTTAGAAGTTCGACCCATCTTCGTTGCCTCATGTTTAACTCCTTTTGATTGAAGATATGTTGGAGACTCTTGTGGTCAGTGTATATTTCACACTTTGTACCATAGAGGTAATGTCTCCATATCTTAAGAGCGAACACAACGGCTCCAAGTTCTAGGTCATGAGTGGTGTAGTTCTTTTCATGTGTCTTGAGTTGTCTCGAAGCATAAGCTATGACTTTTCCTCTTTGCATTAGAACGCAGCCTAATCCTTGCCCTGACGCGTCGCAATAGACTACAAAATCATCACAACCTTCAGGAAGAGTGAGGATTGGTGCATCACAAAGTTTTTGTTTAAGAGTTTGAAAGGCTTCTTCTTGCTTGAGTCCCCATATGAAAGGTTTTCCCTTATGAGTTAAAGCCGTGAGTGGTACAGCAATGCGAGAGAAGTTTGAAATAAACCGACGGTAATAGCCAGCTAGACCAAGAAAAGATCTTACTTCAGTTGGTGTACGTGGAGCTTGCCATTCTTGAACCGCCTTGATCTTTGAAGGGTCGACATGTATTCCCTTGTCATTGACTACATGCCCTAGGAATTGCACCTCTTTTAACCAGAATTCACATTTGGAGAATTTGGCATAAAGCTTTTCCTTTTCTAGAAGCGCAAGAACGAGTCGAAGATGACGCTCATGATCAGATTTAGATTTTGAATAAATAAGAATATCGTCGATGAAGACTATAACAAATCGATCAAGATAAGGTTTGCAGACTCTGTTCATTAGGTCCATGAAGACAGCTGGTGCGTTGGTTAAACCAAATGGCATAACCATGAATTCATAGTGGCCATAACGAGTTCGAAAAGCAGTCTTAGGGACGTCTTCTTCATGCACTCTAAGTTGATGATAGCCAGATCGAAGGTCGATTTTTGAAAAGCAGCTGGCACCCTGTAGTTGGTCAAGAAGATCATCAATGCGAGGTAAAGGATAGCGATTCTTGATTGTTAACTTGTTGAGCTCTCTGTAGTCGATGCACATACGAAACGATCCATCTTTCTTCTTTACAAAAAGAACAGGTGCACCCCAAGGCGACGAGCTAGGACGTATGAATCCCTTGTCAGTCAACTCTTGTAATTGACTGGCTAGCTCTTGCATTTCAGAAGGGGCTAACCTATAAGGAGACTTTGCAACTGGTGTAGCACCAGGTATAAGATCAATATGGAATTCGACGTCTCTAACTGGAGGAAGTCCTGAAATGTCGTCAGGAAAAACTTGTGCGAAGTCTTTTACTACAGGAATGTCTTCAAGCTTCTTCTCCATGGTTCCCTTCTTGATGATATGAGCTAAAAACGCGACATAATTCTTGCGAAGATATTTTTGAGCTTGGAGACAAGACATTAAGCTGAGCCCTTTCGACGAGGTTTCTCCAATGATTCGAAGAGTCTGACCGTTTGAAAGAGGAATACGAATAAATTTTTTCACGACATACAACTTCTGCCTGATGTTGACTGAGCCAATCCATACCGATTATGATATCAAAACTTCCCAGCTTCATAGGTATAAGGTCGACGGAGAAATCGTGGTCGTTTAAGGTGAGTGTACAGTTGCGTATAATAGAGTTTAATGAAACTGGTTTCCCGTCCGCAACTTCTACCGTTATGGATTCCGTGAGCTTATCCCGATTTTTGCTTAAGATAGGTTCAAATTCTAAAGACACAAAACTTCTATCCGCACCAGTATCAAATAACATAGATGCATATCTACCATTTATAAGGAACGTACTGTTGACCACATTACCGTCAGCTCTGGCCTGGTTAGAGTTGATATTGAAAGCTCTCCCTCTTGCAGGTGGAGGAGCTTGGTTTGCTTGGTTCACCGGGTTGGCTTGGGCCTGAGCATGAATAATATTAACCAACCTTGGACATGTGTTTCTGAAATGGCTCGGGTCACCGCAATTGTAGCAAGCCCGCATTGGTTGACCCATAGGATAATTGGGCTGGTAATATGTTTGGGCTAAAGGTTGGGTGGGTGGTAATAGTAGGGGTTGTTGGGCTTGGCCCATTATTTGTTGGTGGGTTTGGGTTAAAGGTTGGTGGCGGTTCGTTCGTTGAGGCATGCGGCAGGTTTGAACAGTATGACATGCGCGACCGCAGCCGGTGCAATATTGGCAAGGATGATCAGGGGAATGGTGATATTGGCAACGGTTACATTTTGGTAACGGGCCAGTGTAAGGTCTTCTGTATGGTGCGGGTGAAGGAGTGACTTGAGTAATGGGTGTAGCAGGAATAGGGGAGTTGGTTTGAGTAACTGCAAAATTTCTGGTGTTGCGCTTCCTCTTGTTGGCAAACTTAGAGGAAGGAATGGGGTGGTTTGAAGTTTGTCCCTCAACAGGGGCTTTCTTTTTCTCTTCTTTGAACTTCCCGTTGCGAATTCGGTTCTCGGTCAGTTCTGTTGCTAACTCCATAGCAGCTTCAAGTGTTACCGGTGAAGTGCTGAGGACTGAATCTTGAATTTTCGAGGGAAGTCCTCGAATATAATGCTCGATCAGACGATAGGTTGGGGTGAACAGATTTGGAACCATTTGGTTCAACTCCAAGAACCTCTTGTTATAGGTGGTGTGATCACCCTCCTTTTGCTTTAGAGAATGAAATTCGTCCTCCAGCTTTTTAATTTCACTCCTAGGACAGAAACGCCTAGTCATGATTTCCCTTAACTCCTCCCAAGTTAAGGCCATTGCATCTTCAGTTCCCCTCTTCCCTTTTTCAGTATTCCACCAAGTGAGAGCTACCCCAAATAGTCTCCCGGTGGCGTATCGAACCTTGCGATCCTCAGGACAATCGCAGTTGAGAAAGGTGTTTTCCATCTCCTCGAACCAATGTAGGAGAGCAGTGACACCCTCGGTCCCTTCAAATTTAGGAGGATCACAAGACTTAAAATGTTTGTAAGAGCACTTGCTGGTAGGAGGGTTGTCGATGTTCTGGTCATGTTGTTGGGGAGGGTTAGTAGGATTTGTAGCGAGGGCTTGTTGTACCTGGACCATAATGTCAGGCAGTATCGTGGCCATTTGTTTCGCGATCTGAGTAGCCAAACGTTCCTGAGACCTTCCTGATCTTTTACCCCTTCGTTGCTGTCTAGACGACATCTACAGGATCATACAATGAGAAGATTGTGAGTTTATGGTGTCTTTTTAGGTGTCATGTGTCTTTAAGAAAATGAAAATAACATAAATATCAATAATGCAACTACATCCATAGGATGTCTTGGGTTTGCTCATGTTGGGCCTCAAATGTCCCCTGTACCTTCACCTATATAGTCATGTGGGCCCCCATGGCTATTGGTTTGGTAGGATTCACATTAGTATTGGCGATTTAACACTTGCATCACCCGAATGCAAACCACAAAATATGTTCATGAGATGTTTGGTCGGAACGTGTCCAGGTGTAGACACAATGACAACTCAAAGTGGGGTTAGCTCACACGACGTTTGGTATAGCATGCATTGGCCTAATAGGTACTTCGTACTCTCATCGTTAGTCCCCAGGTAGGCAAACTGGTCCTTTATTTTGGATTTATATGAATGCCAGCCTAGACAGGACGTTCCGACTACCGGTACTGGTACCCTTCCAGTTACTACATGCCCGTCATGAGAACTCACTTTGATGAGATTTGAAAACACAAAAATCATTGTAAAAAAAACAATCATGATGTGGTGTGTGCTTTCATGGATGTGGTATGTTATGAGTATATGATTCATGATAGCATTATATGATAATACATACTTATGAACATGCTTGCATAATATTGAATGTAACATTTAACATAAAACATATAAACATCATGAAATTTGGCATGTAACACACAAAAATCTTATAATTTCTAATCGACTATAGTATAGGCTCTAAGGGTCTAATAACCTATCCTATATCCCTATAGTCATGGCTCTGATACCAATCTGTCACACCCCGACCCGCAGCGGAATAAGAGTCGGGGCATAATTGGGTTATCACCAAAGCTCATGACATTTACTAATATGTTTCATATTTAATAAAGTCAAAGTTACATTTCCAAATATCCAAACATGTTCATTCAATACAAAGAAAATAAACCAAACATAACAATCCCAACTCTAAATCGTTTTATTCTTCTAGTCCAAGTCCTATATGTTCCTAGCTGCTGCTGGTTCACCTTTACCATGTGTAAAATGGGGGTTTTTGGGTCAACATAAGTTGGCGAGTGAACCTTATTAGATAAACATTTATTAATGAATTACTTGTTAGTTTATCAATGAAAAATTGTGCATAATCATAGATGAGCAAATGTAAATAATCAAGCAGTGGCAAATAGCAGTCACAACTATAACATACAATAACATATGACAGCATACATTAACATACCAACAACATACGATAAATAACATAAATGAACTGTGCGATCAAGGCTCAATCAAACGGAGCCGATCGTATTGCATGTACTGAAAATGAAAATGTCTGTGCGATCAAGGCTCAATCAAACGGAGCCGATCGTATGTGGGCACGCCAGGTTCAACCTCATAATGAAATGGGGAACATGCTCAACGCTCATAATGTAATGGGGAGCGGCGGCCTATGAAATTGCATGTACTGAAAATAATAAACTTGCATCCAACAATAACTACACAACAGAAACAAACTGAATACACTAGTTCATGATATAATGTATGCATAATGGTTTAAGTATAATATATATATCAAGACACATGATACACCCCAAAACGTGATTAAACGGGGAATTTGTAAAGATTCACTCACATTGGGTGCGTTGAATTGGAGATGGTGAGATGCGCACGAATTAGATGAGCGGAACAACGAGAAATACTAACCTAAATAATAACGGAAAAATATATAAATGAGTGGATTTTATTAAGGATTTTAATGAAATTTTTAGATATATTTTTGTGAGTTTAAGGCTATTTTCTATCTTTAAAAATGTTATTTTTAAGTATTTTTAATTGATTTTTAAATTAAATTAAAAAAATAAAAATATAAAAAAAATTGTTTATTTTGCGTTGACCGTTGACCTGTTGACCGGTTCGGTCAGTGACATGGTTTGCGCTGGGTGAGGCTCGAACCCGAGACCTCCTGTACGCGTGCACGCAGCTCTACCAACTGAGCTACGTGTCTAACCCGAAATAATCTTGTTTTTAGTTATATTTATACACTTATTTAGTTTAACCGAAATTCTTTTAATTGCAAAAACATTTTAGTTCAACGGACCGGTGCCTGTGATGGGTTTCAAACTCGCGACGTGTGACTTAGTGTTGCACACAGTCCACCGCTGGACTGTGTGTCTAACCTGGTTATTATCTCGGTTTTTATTATACTTAACAACTAACTGAGTTAACCCGGTTTAGTTTTTAAACAAAAAGGCATTTTTATACATAAGGAGTGCGTGTAGCAGGGATCGAACTCGGGACATGCGTGTGTATTTTGCACACAGTCCACCGCTGGACTGTGTGTCTAACCCGTTTAAAATACCAATTTTAATTATACTTATAGTATTGTCAAAGTTCATCTTCTTCACTGGATTTTTACCGACAGCAGTTTACATCCTTAAAACTTGTTAATTCGATTGCTAAGCATTACACAAACTGATAAGAGATAGCAGGGATGACAATTAGAGGTAAAAACATACCGGTGAACGATTGGTTACAGAGTTCCGGCAGGCGTCGGTCTCTGTTTTTGTGCACCTCAACTGAACATACGATTAGCCGTTTTTGATTAGTCAATTGTGGAATTGAAGTGGTAAACAAACGATAACGATGTGTTTGAAGGTCCTTACCGTTTCACAGACGGAAATAAAGACTTTCAGGGAAGTTCCGGCGAACTGGAATTAGTTGAATACAGCGCCTGAATTCGATTTCAATTGAGAGGTTTAAGTTAGAAATAGTCTAACAATTGTTGAACTACAATGATATTGAAAGATTTACCGTTTGAGGATGAATACGGTTTTCCGGTGACTTTTGCAGAAAATTCCGGCGAGCTGATTTAAGCGTTCTGATGGTCTGAAAATGTGACGAAAATGAAATGGGATGCTGGTATGTTATTTCTGAGTCGCGAGAGTGGTCTAGAATTGAAGTAATTGGGACTTTGATTCTTTTCGGTTATAAAAACCGATAGTAATGGAAATTGATGTTCAATCACCTCTGAATTGATTAAAGACATCGGTTCATCGGTTATGAACGTGAATGCGCGAGTAATCAAACGATCTGACGATTTATTTGCCGATTTCCGTTTCTCAGTTGGCGCAACCGGTTTTAACCGAGTTTGTGTATAAATCTCATTTGTTTCCTAGAGCTAACAGAAAACACAAAGTGGCGGAGTGGTGATGTGAGTGTGTGTTAACGCGTTGGAGTTGTTCTTGGATGACCCGGGTTCGAGTCCCGGCAGCAACATAATTTTTTTATTTATTTTGTTTTAACTTTTTATCAAATATAATTTTTATAGTTTAGTTTATTTATTAATTATGTATCGTTTTAAATCAAAATAATCATAAATATTCAACGTAACTTTTATAACTTGATATTCGATTACAAAACGGAGCGGGTTTTGAAAACCCGATTTTTACAAATGTTACAGTATCCCCTACTTTTAGGAATTTCGTCCCGAAATTTAAGTAGTTGAAGTAGTAGGAAAAAGATGCGGGTATTTTTCGCGCATTGAGTCTTCACGTTCCCAAGTAAACTCAGGTCCCCGTTTCGACTCCCAGCGTACCCTAACAATTGGAATGCGACTTCGTCGAAGACATTTCTCCCGTAGTCCATGATCTCTACAGGTCTTTCAATAAAATGCATAGATTCATCAATCTGAATATCTTCCAGCGGAATATGGAGGTTCTCATCAGCGAGGCACTTCTTCAAGTTCGACACGTGGAATGTGGGATGAATCCTGTTGAGTTCTTCTGGTAGATCAAGCTTGTATGCTACGGGACCTACTCTTTCGAGTATCTTGAAAGGTCCTACGTAACGTGGTGCTAGCTTGCCCTTTTGACCAAAACGAACTACTCCCTTCCACGGTGAGACTTTTAAGAGTACATGATCACCAATGTTAAACTCTAAGGGCTTCCGTCGTTTATCTGCATAACTCTTTTGACGACTTTGAGCCGCTAGAAGATTGTTTCGAATTTGATGGATCTTGTCTGTGGTTTCTTGGATCAATTCTGGATCAATTCTGGACCAGTAATTTGAGCTTGCCCTTTTGACCAAAACGAACTACTCCCTTAACCCGCTGCACCGCATAATAGAGCGCGCCATCTTTCATGTAATCGGTGGTCGGGGTGATAGCACTGGAAACATCACCACCCGCGACCTCTTCCACCTCTATTGCATCATTTCGGGGTCCAATTGCAATGTCGCAGTTAGTGTTGCAGAGTCCATCCAAAGGGGTATTGGGTCGACCCCCACATCGAGGATCTGTGGTGGTGCATTCGCCACCAGGTTAGCTAGGCACTACAGGGTGCAGTTGGATGATCTTAGTAGCTTGTGATTATGGATTGCTTAATGTGGCACAGCTGACTGCCATGCATATGATTTGCAAGGTTAATGGTATCCCGAAGTTAGTGGATCGACTGGGTAGGATTTAGGACCCACTTCCTGAGGGAGAAAGTGATCCAGAAGAGGGCGATGTTGATGGAGCCGAGGACGTCCATATGCAGGATGCTCCAGGATTCGGGCCAGGTGAGGCTGCTGGGGGAGCAGACCCTCATCTTCAGATGGGTGAAATAGGCCAGGGCTTTGGAAGCCCAAGTTGGGAGCACTTGTTTGGTGGTTTTGGTGGTGGTTACGAACAGGGTGCATACGGTCCGCATGAGCCGTCTACAGTGGATCTTTGGAGAAGAATGGATGGGTTAGCGTTGGACCAGCAGACAGTACGACACGACGTGGACTTAATCCGCGCCGAGTAGCATAGGCAGGGTAATTTTCTGAAGGATATTTACGAGCAGAGGAGGCGGAGCTTCGACTGGCTCTTCGGCTCACAACAGCATTTCGCAAACTCGCTCGGTCATCCTTACACACAGCCGCCGCCGCACTTCACTAGGCGATCCCGGTTTGACCGCTGGGATGATTCCGGTCCATCAGGATCTGGCGGTCGCCCCTGATCTTGCAGGTTATGTCGTACTTTTATTTGCATTCTATGTTTGAGGGGTGTACCATTTTGCATTGTCCGTACACTCCGTTGTTGCTTTAAATTTCGTACATTTTTATTTTAATTTAGTGGTTTAATTTATGAACAATGACAAGGGATTTTTGGGTTGGGTTATTTATTGTGATCTTGATCATGTTTGCAAGTGTGCAGTTTTGAATTGATGATATGCTAGTCGTTGGATGGTGCAGTGGTGCGTTGTAATGTTTTATATTACCTTCTTTCGCTCCATTCTAGCCTTTGCAACCTAGGAGACTTTTGGTATTCCCGCTTCCTCCACTGCTATACTATTGCATTGCATTATGCTAGTCGTTGGATGGTGCAGTGGTGCGTTGTAATGTTTTATATTACCTTCTTTCGCTCCATTCTAGCCTTTGCAACCTAGGAGACTTTTGGTATTCCCGCTTCCTCCACTGCTATACTATTGCATTGCATTATGCTCGTTTTTTTTGTTGTACATCGTGGGCGATGTACAATTCAAGTGTGGGGAGGTGGTTAAGCTTGTGTATGGTTGTCCGAAAGCTATTTAAAAATAATAATAAAAAAATTAAAATTAATAATAATAATAACAAAAACCTCTCTTGAATAATCAACTCAACACAATTTTTATATTAATCTAAAAGTTTTTGATAAATTCACAAAGGTGAACGAAAAATGGATTTGCTCGAATAAAAGTCACCGTTTAGCAATCTTTTTTGTATAAAATTGAGCGTGAGAAATCAAGCAAAATTCCTACCTGTTTGCCTTGCATAGTTACCTAATACGCCCGTTTCCGTGAGTTATTTTTTAGCCTTATAGCTTTAGAATTATTTTTGCTCGTGTTTTTGCGGGCAAAGATTGAGTGCGCCGGATGACTTTTGCGATTTAGAACTTGTGTTAGGCATGCATTTCGAGAACACAAAGCAAACACATAACATAAAAATGATTGAGGCAGTAGGAAACCTTTTATTTTTAACCAATTTTAATTATCCCTACACCTAAATCACACCCTTAGTTAAACCAATTTGAGCCTTTCCCTTTCATTTCATATAAACCACTAAATATCACCAATCAGCCAATTTAGCCTTTTCTTTTTGAACCCACATTTTTGGTTTAAAGCCCGATCCGGTTAAGACTAACTTGTAAGCTTTCTTGTATAGTTTATCAATTTATTAGTCATAACATCATAGCTCAGAGTTTTTATCTAAGTAGACGTACTTAGTTCCCTCTAAAGTGGTGAAAAAAAAAACCGTGTCAATTGGCTTTGCTAGAGCAATTTTGTGGATACATCTAAGCGGTTTGCTAGCTCTCGATTAGTTATTTGGATAGTTTTATTTTTCTTCACTTCAAGTTAGTCGAGCCTTCGGTCTTTAGCCGTTTTAGCCACTTTTATAAATCTATTTCCACACCCTTTACCCTAGTCAAATTACAACCCACACAAGACCTCTTGATTTTTTATATGTATTGGCTAAGTGTTTAGATTTGATCCTTATACAAGCTTATGATATCGCATAGTCATTGTCTTGGCATCGAGTGTTCTAAACATACTCATTGAATTGTATGTCTCCTATATTTTAGCCGAGTGTGTGTGAACATTGCGAGGATGTAAGGTAAGCTTGTAGGGATGTCGAGATGGATCATTGCTCATAACCATATTTCACATACTTTTTGGTTTTTCCTTTTATATCGAGTAATCCGTTTTGTTTTGCCCAAGTTATTTATTTGTGCTTATATAACGCTAGTTGAGATGATTGCCAAGATAGAATTTTGTTTACTTTAGTTTGTTTGAGGACAACCAAAGTTCAAGTGTGGGGATGTTTGATGTATAAGAATTTATACATCTTTTAAACGTCAAATATTCCCCATTAATGCGGAAATTCGTTGTGTTTTCATTGATCTTGATACTCATTTGAGTTATTTGTGAAAATGCAGGTTCGGGCTTCATCCCGGTGAAGAAACAAAGGCTTTTGGAGCAAATTGGAGCAAAAATGGAACATTTTTGCCAAACTGCCAGATATGGCACGACCGTGCCAACCCTTGGCACGACCGTGCCAAGCATCCAGAAGTCGGCACTATTACGAGCACTATCATCAGACTGCACAATCCAAGCCAATCCAACACTCGGCACGATCGTGCCAACCCCAAGCACGACCGTGCGCGTGCAATCACAAACCCTGATCAGCTAGTTTCCGAGATCAACTTAGTCATTTCCGAGTACGATATCGATAAGCACGACCGTCCCACCATTTGGTATGGTCTTGCCACCTCGGGGAAATTTTAGCGGGATCTTTCCGGATTTGGCATCAAACTTGGTCAACAACTTAGAAAGGCACCTGCCACTTACCAAGCACGACCGTGCCAAAAGGTGGCACGGTCGTGCCAAATGCCCAGTAGCTTAAATACGTGAATTCAACTCATTTGAAGGGGAGTTGGAGCATTTGGGTGGATTTCTCTCTCAAGAAGCTGATCTTGGAAGCTTGGAGATTGAAGAAGGAGCCTTTAGGAGGTTGTATCACATGATAATCCAACTCATTTTGCTAATTATCCTGTGTTGAACTCTAGTTTTCCACTTGTTTTTCATACACAATCTATATTACTTTGTATTTGTCTTAGTCATTATGAGCCTTCTAGGCTAAACAATTGTGTTGTTTGAATTTCGTTGAAGCTAATGAACACTTGACAATATGGAAATATATGTGGTGATTATTGTATTAATCTTCATGATGATATTTAATCAAGTTTCTTGGAATGCATGTGCATGTTTAAAGTCATTATTCTTGAATGTTTGTTCATAAAAATTTACATGTGGTGTTGGAAAGCCCATGTAGAGATTATGATTATTGAATCTTGTTAGTTATTGATTTGATTCATAGCATGAAACTAGGAATGGTAATTGCTAACATGATTAGGATGATGATTTGAATATGAGTATGAATTCTTGCATTTGGATTTGTAAAGATCTTATGAATGTTTATATGGATTCTATGGTTTGTGTTCATGTTGGATTGATGATTTAGGCCAAAGTTGTTGTTTAGCATGACCATGCTTGTGATTCATGTCAAGAACTTGTTGAAGATATCATTTACTTGAAACCAAGTTAGAGTGATTAATGTGTTGTTCATGTTAGTTTTCCTTAATTTGTAGAGTTAGGAGTTTTGACAAACAATTAACTCTTTATTAAAGATTAACATAAATTTAGCAAGAGAACTTAAAGAATGAATCTTAGGTAATTAAAATGTTGTTCATTATAATTTTTCCAAGATTTATAAAACTAGGAGACCTTGAATGGAAATTTAGTTGATTCTAAGACTTGCATCACCATTAGTTTTCCTTAAAAGTTGTCATATGTTTATTAGTGGATACTTAATTCAAGCAACCTTTCTTAAGTATTGTTCTTGTTAATCCATTTAGTTAATTTTTATCCTTACATGATAGTTTAAAAACAATCAAGAAATCAATTCATTGATCGAAACAGGTTTAAAAGTAACGAATATTTAGTACTGAGACACCGAGTTCACGGATTGATATCCGGTTCTTACCAGCGAACTATACTACCACCTGATGGGTACACTTGCCCTATGTGTGTGTAGTTGGTTTTAAGTAAAAACTTTTTTAAAATCTAATCTGTGTGAACGAAAATTAAAACAATAAAAATATATTTAATTCACTCACATCAGTATTCTATTTTAGAAACCTTACAATCGTACTCCATCCCCGTTATCTCAATTCGAGGCATTAATCATAATGAAGTTCGTACTTACTACATATTTATCTTAATGCATTCGATTGTTAAATACATGTTTACATACAAACCGATACTTATTATACGTGCAAATACTCATACATACACTCTCGATACTCAAATTATACTTACATACATGTTTATACACTTAAAAATATGCCAAAACACCAAGTTTTAGCTTAAAATGAGGGAAAACCCAAGTTCAGGAACCAAATTGCAAAATCTGCCTAAATTAGGCTCTGGCGGGCGCGAGAGACAAGACTCTGCCTCTCGCGGGTGGCGAGAGACCTCGATCCCCAGCAGAATGCTTCCAGCTCGCGGGTTAGCCTATTTTCTCCACCTTTTTCACGCCCAATCACCTCGAAACCTTATTTAACACCAAACCTAACTCCCACTATTTAAACAAGCTTCCTAACCCTCTTTTTCACTTTCCAAACATTTCTAAATCATTAAAACACTCTCAAATCCTCTGGAATTTCAAGAAAAAGGCAGATTTCTTTCAAGTGCAAAAATGAGTTCAGACTCACTTTTCTTTATCAAATCTTCATCTACAAAGCTTGGAACACCTCTAGGATTATTTCTATAGGTTTTCCATGGAAAACCAAGGTGGAACATCACCATTTTGAGGTCCAAACTTTCTGTTTTGGAATATTATGATTTATTACTTTTATTAAACTTGTGTTTTCTCATACAATCTTGTGCTTCTTTTGCTACTAATCAAGTCTATGGTTAGTAAGCTTGGCCAAGATTAATTCTTATGAGATAGATGTGTATTCTACCCTCCAAACTTTCTGTTTTACTAAGGTTATTACAACCCACAAGTGATGAAACCATCCGAGCTTGCCATAATCCTTATGGCAAGACTTGTGTTTTGATATTTGTGTGAATACTTGGAAGCCTTGGCTATCCTAACTTCATTCCACTACCTCACTTGATGTGTTAACTTGTTTTCCCAAGTAGTTTGCTAGATTGAAAGTAACATAACCCCGTCTAGCCTCCGACCCTTAGTTAACTCTTTCCATGTCGGGAATGGTTCACCGGGTTAAAGATTACTTGGCTACTTGGTATAGTAATTAGTTGCACATTTCTTTTTCATTCATGACCATCCGAATCATCCTTCCGATGATTTGTGTATTGGTGAATCTTACAATGAGGTTAAATGATGGTTATCTTCCTACCTCCATGCATGACTTATATGGAATCTATGATATACATGTTGGACATACTATATACTATATACACACACATATATATATATATATATATAGACATATACTTAACCGAACCTTGATGATAATCAATATGGTTACTTGTCATGATAATAGGTTATATTATCTAAGTCTTGAGCATCTCGTTACAATTCTAATGGGTAACTTGACCCATGAAATCACATCAACCCTTGTAGGACTTATAGTGTCAAAAACGAGTGTTTTAAGACTAGATAATTACTTTTGTGTATACATACTTTTTGTACTTTAAATTCCAAATCCGAATCCTTAGTTAACATTCCGAATACTCACACACCTTCGTTTACCTTTGTCGGGGGACCTCGGTCTTCCATCCTCCAACTCTTCACGGGATTACCAAAGGAAGCTTTGCAAAACCGTGAGTACACTCGAAAGCCCTTTTTCGCCTTACACTTTTGGGTGCAATATGTTTAACCTATCAAATTACATATTCACACTTATACTTTATGCAAACATAAACAACCAATTCATGCATGCTTAAATACGTGATACTTGATTTGTATTCTTGGAACATTCTTATGTGATTCACGTGTCATTAGCTTTGTACGAGCCTCCCCTTAACATGTATAGCACTATAGGAGTAACGCACCGCCCATAGTCTTGTGGTCATGTTAAGTCTTTAATTCTTGCGGTAATCAGATGGTTGACTTGTAAAATTGCATACCTTGACACATTAATCTAATTAACTATTTTTACCATGTAGGTTCATTTAAACCTTCTTACATACTTATGCTATATTAAACTTGTGTACTCACCAATACTTTTGTGTTGAACTATACTTTTAAACATGTTGCAGGAATTCAATGATGATGATGACGAATGAAACTTAGTAGGAAGGACTAGAAACATGCCAAAATTTAAATTTGTCTATAGATTAGTCATACATTACTTGTTGTATTTTGTTTTCCAATTCATGTACTTGAACCGTTATGAAATGAAATATTATTTATTAAATACTTGTCACATTTAGTGTCATGAAGTCTCGAGCAATCTATTTACGTCTGCCCCGATGATTTCGCTATCGGTTGGGGTGCGACAGTTCGTACTTAATTTCACATATTTATTTACTTGCATACAAGTACTAAATTCTTTGTTGTACTATTTTTTTCCAGATTTGAACAGTTAGACTCGAAGATTTATCAACCGTAAACATGGCAGTGTAAGTTACTTTGATGCATTGTTGTAACCGGCACCTTTGACTCTTAAGTTATACGACATACTATTATGTTTAAGACGACAACATTTGCATCCAATTCTGGAAGTTTAAATGTGCGATACACAGTCATGATTTTATTTTTATTTTTGTTTTACCTTAGCTACATGCCACTTTCTTTTTTGATTATTGATAATTATTCCTATGGTTACTCAAATTTTGCAGATACCCAAGAACAAGATTTTGGGTTCGTGTTATGGTTATAATGTTATATAAGGTTTATAGTTATATACTTTATAGTCTTAGTTTTACTATGACAGTTATTAGGGTACTTAGATAGGTTTTTGATTTAGGTTAAGGCTATTTAATTTACAGACTCTTATGTTATTGTTTGTTATGGTTTTGTTGATGTTTTTTTACCTACATTGCATCCTTATTTATATTTCTTTTTATGCTGACATGTACTTAAATTTTATTGTCTTTGAAGCTGGTTTCTTAGCGTTTTGTTCGCTTTGTGGTCGTTGTTGCTTTGTTGCATCTTCGCTCGCCAGGTTTGTACATATGCTTCATACATGTTCGTAACAGAATCAGAGTCCGAGTTAGTATCAGAATCACACAACCACCTAACTAAAAGCATCAGCCCGCAAGTGCTTTGATACCGAATTTTGGTATTAGAAGGACTTTTGAGTTCTTTGTTTCCTAGCAAGTTTATTAAAAACAACGGAAATCATGATTCAAAAGTGGTATTTCAAGGGTTACACGGAATTTGAATATCGACTATTAATTAATTAACGTTATGTTTATGCTGAAGGAGTTGGAAACGGAAGATGATCATTGAGAAACACCCAAATTTGGTAGGAATCTTTACACAACACTACATGTGGCAGCAACAATAAAAGAGACCATACATTTTGTATGTGTGTTTTGTATATATATATATGTGAGGAAATTGAAGGCTCAGGGAGCAAACTGAAACTTAGATGACGTTTGTTTTGGATGTTGATAGTTTTGTTGAATATGAGAATATGTACCCTTCGCATTGCGCCGGGTACTAATTCTAATTATTTATAAAAAAAAGTAATATAATTTATTTAAAAGATAAATAAAACTAACTCAAAAAACATATTTAAAAAAACTACTCTTAACACTTAAATATAACAAAATCATAACAAAGATATAGTACATACAATTAGACATAACCCAACATAGTTTTAAAAATAATTGACAAAAAAGAAGACTCGTTATCCATAGAATAATTGATCTTCGATAAGTGAGTTGTTGCAATGTGGTCTCACTATCTCTGTGTATAAATTCTTCATGAACCCCCATATCTTGAACCTCCAAACACAATAGTTTGATGAATAGCAATAGCGACACTTGCAATGGCATGACGACTCGTCACAATTTTAATCATCTTAGGAACTTGAACAACTTGATGAACTTGAAGGTAGTTGAAATATATCTATGGCAGTTTTATTATATGATCTTTACATAAGAAACTTCAATGGAAAATTGGCAAAAGTTCCAAATTACCATGACAACTAAGATGCTAAGGTACTTATGACACGCAAAAGCGTGTCGTTGATTGACTAGTCATAAAATTAACATAACATGCATTTGTGTGTCATCTTTTGATGACACACTTAATGACACTCATTTATGACATGCGTTTACGACCCACATTTATGACATATATTTATAACATTCATTTACGCGCCAAAAACAATAAATTCATTTATATATATATACCAAAACAACCTATTGTATATTCATTCTCCAAGTATACTACAAATTTTTTACCATAAACAAAAATATTGTTTGTCGAAACATTCTTCCACAGCTAAAAGAATTGTTTGTCACCTAAAAATATAAATTTATTATAACATGACGTCCGTACGGCCTCGCATATGCCTGAGCTTCACATTAAAAGTGCCAACCATTCATCCATATCTTCAGCAAAATTGTGGCCAACTCAAGTCCTTGCAATACATGTAAAATTATAAAGCATAAGGCGGGGAAAGTACTATATAGTGACCGTGTACATGAACGATGAGTTCAAAAGTTTTACTGAAGAACAAAATACGATGAAATCCACATAAAGAAACTCAATTGTAATGAAACATTCATATTGTCCTGTATTATGAGTGGTTTACCTCATCTACTAAATGCTCGCTTTCCAAAATTTGCTTGCACATTGGGTGCTTCCAAAGCATGAAGTTCCATTTTGAAATTTGTACCTCGAAAAATACTGTGTTTATATTGTGTAATATATAACTTTCGAAAATACACAACATGAAAGAAAAAGATTAAGAAAGCAACAATATTAATTAAACTTCAATACAAAATAGAAAAGAACTAACATTGACAATTGACTTTTTAAATACATAATAAACTAAAAAGGAACAGGATCGAGTAGATGACAGCAAATAGAATGAGCCAGAATATTCAAAGATCATCATCATATTGACAACTAATAATAAACTATGGAATACTAATATGCCAAAGATAGCTTACAAGGTGTCAAAATAAAAGTAATATATTCATTTATTTAATATCATTCAAAAGTTATACCTATTTCCGAAATTTTAAAATAAATAAACAGCAAGTTAATTAATTTACTTCAAATTCACACCAGGTTATTTATTAAACGAGTTCTATTAAGCTTATTTATTTAAGGTGTCATTATTGCTTGAGTTTGAGTGTCCATGGTTTTATAGTCTAGTGGTATCTTAGGAGTGGGATAAAACTTTGGGACCGATAGGCCCTGGGTTGGATTTCCACAAGAGGGTTTTCCTATATTTAATTTATTGGGTTTCCTACTTAATTGATGTATAGGCATTATGCCTAGTAAAGATAGATATGATCGGGTGGTAAAAAAAATCAAGCATAGCAAGCTAAACATTTATATCAGTGATATGCCTAGTAGTTAATGGAGAGGTGGGAAGCTTTGCTTCTTTTAGAGGTACTGGGTTTAAATTCAGACAAAAAAAATATATTAATACTAAGTTGGTGATACTAATATACTAACTACTAACTCGGTTAATGACATTCTAACTGTGCGCCGTTAAAAAAAAGCTAAACATTTATGCATTGTTATCTCAAAAACTGATCCGACCGAAACCGTTACATACCCAATTTAATTACTTATTAGTATGCTTATACCATTTTCATTTGGAGTGTTTGTCCATAAGTCCAATCGGTTGAATAGACGAAACAAATCATTGTTTAGTTTAAAAAAAAATATGTATTTAAAAAGCTCATTTATTGATTCATGACTACTTTTTACTCTGTATTTTGTTACCAATGTATCGGATAACATTTCCAAATGTCGTTGCCAAGGGCAATAGTTCCACTCTTATGGAAAAGTAATATCGTGTGCCACTAACTTTCATTTACGTTGTTTCAAAACAATTTAAAACATTCAAATTAGTATAAAAGCCAATGAGTTATTTATCAAAAGCTGACGAAGTTACCCTTTCATTAAAGTCAATTACATTTAGTAACGAAAGTAAAAGTTGAAAATATTAATAGTCACATTGTCCATATAAGTTGCTATCAACTTATAAATTATTGTTTAAATTGTTATAATCCAACTAACCTTTTATAAGCGTACTTTATCTTAGTTATTTATGACGTGATCTAACTTCGTCCAACTAATCTATACCATAAATAACTAGTTGTGCCACATATCAAAACTTTGTAAGTTCAAGATTCTTTTCATACTTCTCTTATTTCACCACTACTTCTTGTATTATCTCTTAGTTAAAAACTTTTAAAAGTTTAATAAAAAAGCAATAGTAACAAACATGTTAAAAACCTCTTTTCTTATATTTTAATAATAACCTATCTCAAATTATTATTTTATAACTCATAAATTTTTATTACCTTCTTTATTCAATATAATCAACACACAACTATTTAACCAGGTATATGAATAAGACAACCGACTCGATAATGATAACGATAAAGTACAAATCGTATTCATGTGTTGACTACTATAGTAAATATAAAGTCAAACGTCACAGATACCACAATCGTGTCACTACACCCACCTCTGTTCCACGGTCTAATACGACGACTACAGTAAATTGACTTCAAAACCCATCTTTCTCTCTAAAACTATGTATTTCACCAAATTTTGAGTTTTGGGTATCGCCGATTTCATCACTCTGGGCACCTTCTCCCCTTTTCTATCTTCTCGACGCTCAAATTCTCTCCAAGCATACCCTAATTCCCAATTAAACAAATCCCCTGTTTCTTTGTCTTTTTCTTTATGCTGTCAAACCCTTTTGCTTCAATAATTAACACTATCTGTTGCAGTATGTAGCTAAATTTCAACTCAATTGCACGAATTTGAGGTAATTTTGGTGGGTTTTGATCTGGGTTGTGTGAATTATGGTTCTGATTGAAGTGATTTGATTTGGGTTTGAGATTGAGTTTATGATGTTCTGTTTTAGGGTTTTGCATTGATTGGTGTTGATGGGTGTGATTGAATTGTGAAATGATTGTTTTGTTTTGTGTTAGTGGCATGAAATGGATATGGATCTTTGAAATTCAGTTGAAATTTTGTTGAAATTGTTATGAAATTGCAAGATTTTGATTCAGTCGTTTCCTTTAAAAGGTTTGAGTTATTAATTAGTTGCCTGAAATACCCTTTTGTTTGTAGTTTCTTCTTTCTAAAGTAGTTGGAACAATGTCGTTTGACAACTTTTTTGTTGGCGGTTGTTGTATGTAAATGACTTCACGGGTTCCTGTTCGGGGAATCCAAAGTGTTCCCTGAACAGGAAGCTTTGAAGTCATGTAAAATGCTAATGAAGTAATATTACTTTTTTAGGTAGTTATAGAGACCTAAACTACCCTTTGTTTGTAGTACCCCGTTCCAAAATAGTTGGAACATTGTCATTTGACAACGTTTTTATTGACGGTTGTTGTGTGTAAACGACTTCACACATTCCTGTTCGAGGAACCTGAAGTGTTTGTTCCCCGAACAGGAAGTTGTGAAGTCATGTAAAATGCATATGAATTAGTATCACCTTTTAGGTAGTTATAGAGATCTAAACGTATGATGTTATAATTGTGTTTTATTTTCTTTTAGGTGTTGAAGATATATAGTTTTTCGTTAAAAAGTAAGCGCGGTCTAATGGCTGGGAGCTGGGATGAAAGTCACGAGCCCGGTAGTCAATCCGACGATAGCTTCCAATTCGGGAGACAACACATAGAACCCATATACGACGCATTCATATGCCCGCTTTCAAAACAAATAATGAAAGATCCCGTATCAATTGAAAACGGGCAAACGTTCGAACGAGAAGCAATCGAAAAATGGTTCAACGAGTGTAGAGAAAACAACAGAAAGCTGGTTTGCCCTTTGACATTAAAAGAACTAAAAACAACCGATATGAATCCAAGTATCGCTTTATGGAATACAATCGAAGAATGGAGTGCTAGAAACGAAGCCGTTCAGCTCGACATGGCCCGTAAGTCATTAATGCCCGGTTGCCCTGAGAACGATACTTTGCGGGCTTTGAGATTCGTTCAATATATTTGTCAAAAGAATAGTAGACGTATTATTCGGAACGCTGATCTAATTCCAATGATCGTCGATATGTTAAAAAGCGGTAGTCGCAGAGTCCGGTGTAAATCTTTGGAGACTCTTCGAATTGTGGTGGAAGATGATGACGATAACGAGGTTGTTAAATATTTAATGACAACATTATCGTTGTTTGATCGTACAAGATTGTTAAACGTTTTGTTGGTTTGCAGGAAATAATGGCGGAAGGGGATAACGTGCGCACAATAGTCAAGTTCTTGTCTCATGAACAGTCAAAGGAGAGAGAAGAAGCTGTTTCCTTGCTATATGAGCTCTCGAAATCGGAATCTTTATGTGAGAAAATAGGGTCTGTTAATGGAGCAATTCTGATCTTAGTTGGAATGACGAGTAGTAAATCTGAAAATCTTTTGACGGTTGAGAAGGCGGATAAAACGCTGGAAAATTTGGAGAAGAATGAGAATAATGTTAGGCAAATGGCTGAGAATGGTAGACTGCAGCCTCTTTTGACCCTTATTCTTGAAGGTACTTACATAAATTTCAAATTTATAATAGAGTGTTAATGCAGGCCTGTAAATGAACCGAACGAACATGAACTGGGGCTTGTTCGTGTTTATTTGCTTAATAGTGAAGTACACGCATGGTCCCTGTGGTTGACCAAAATTTTGGATTTAGTCCCTAGCTTTCTACAAGTACATGAATGGTCCCCGTGGTTTGCACTTTGTAACGCGTTTAGTCCCCAACTTTTGCCAGAAGTAATGGATGGTCTTTGTGGTTTGCATTTTGTAACACATTTAGCCCCTAAGTTGGACCTACTAAAACCTTTAGATTTGTTAGTTGGGGACTAAATGCGTGACAAAGTGCAAACCACAGGGACCAGCCGTTTACTTTTGAAAAGCTAGAGACCAAATCCAAAATTTTGGTTAACCACAGCAACCATCCGTGTACTTTTGAAAAGCTAGGGACCAAATCCAAAATGTTGGTTAACCACAGCGACCATCCGTGTGCTGTACTCTTTGTATAACTTTAACCAAATGGACACGAACACTTAAACGAACGAATTTTCTTGTTCATGTTCATTTGTTAAAAAAAAGAACGTGATGATTTTATTTTCGTTAGTTGATGTTCTAAATGGACATAAATGTATACATTAACGAACGTAAATTAAGAGCATAAACGAATGTGTTCTTGTTGTTCGTTTACTCGTTAGTCGATCACCGAAATGTTTGGTTCTAAAATTTGATTGGGCTCATGGGTTGATGCATGATGGACCAATTAGCATTTACTAACAACCAATAAATATATTTATATGAATATGTAAACGAACATAAATGAACGAATGTAAAACGAGCATTCACGAATGCAAGTGAACAAACATGACATGTGATCATGTTCGTTCATTTAGTTAAAGGAACCAAAATAAAAATTATATTCAACGGTTGATTTACATGCCTACTTAGATGGTTAAAAATGTTTACTGTTTGGTTTCTTTCAGGTTCTCCAGAAGTCAAACTATCCATGGCCTCATACCTTGGCGAGCTGGCATTAAGCAATGACGTAAAAGTCTTCGTGGCTCGAACCGTTGGTTCGTCACTAATCAACCTCATGAAAAGCGGTAACGTGCAGTCTCGAGAAGCCGCTTTAAAAGCTTTGAATCAAGTCTCATCTTGCGACCCGAGTGCTAAAGTCTTAGTCGAAGAAGGTATACTTTCACCTCTAGTTAAAGACCTTTTTGCGGGCCCGAACCAGCTTCCAATGCGGCTTAAAGAAATCTCCGCTACAATACTTGCAAATATCGTGGCCTCCGATTGTGACTTTGACTCGATCCCCGTCGGCCCAAATCACCAAACCCTCGTGTCGGAAGAAATAATTCATAACCTACTTTATTTGATCAGCAACACCGGACCCTCCATCGAATGCAAACTTTTACAAGTTCTTGTTGGACTCACGAGCTCTCCGGTTACGTTAATCAGTGTCGTTTCTGCTATCAAAAGCTCAGGTGCGATTACCAGTTTGGTTCAGTTCATCGAAGCCCCGCAACAAGATCTCCGTTTGGCTGCGATTAAACTGTTGCAAAAACTTTCACCGAACATGGGTCAAGAACTCGCGAGTTCGTTGTGCGGGTCAGCGGGTCAACTCGACGGGTTAATAAAAGTAATTGCGGAAAACATTGTGAGTTCCGAAGAACAAGCGGTAGCTGTTGGGCTTCTTGCGGATCTCCCGGAACGAGATATGGGCCTCACGCGTCAAATGCTCGATGAAGGTGCGTTTGAAATGGTGATTGCGAGAATCAAAATGATTCGGCAAGGAGAACCGAGACGAAGCCGGTTCGTCACACCGTATCTAGAAGGGCTCGTCCGGGTACTTTTGAGGATCACGTTTGTGTTGCAAAACGAGCCGAAAGCGGTTTCTTTGTGTCGGGATCATGATCTCGCAGGGTTATTTACCGAACTCCTAGCGAACTCGCTCGATAACGTTCAAATTGTTTCGGCTTTTGCTTTGGAGAATCTATCGTTAGAATCAAAACACCTGACGAAACTTCCTGCGATCCCGCCGCCGAGTGTTTGCATGTCGATCTTTCCTTGTTTTAGTAAACCGCAGGTTATGACAGGATTATGTCAGGTTCACCACGGGGCGTGTTCACGACGGGATACGTTTTGTTTACTAGAAGGACCAGCTTTACGGAGACTTGTGGGTCTTTTAGATCACACAAATGCGGCGGTTGTCGAAGCATCATTAGCTGCATTATCGACTTTATTAGAGGACGGAGTGAACATAGAACAAGGGGTGGCGGTCTTGATGGAAGCGGAAGGAATCAAACCGATTCTCGACATTTTACTCGAAAAACGAACCGAGAATCTTGGTCGACGGGCGGTTTGGGTGGTGGAAAGACTTTTAAGGACAGAAGATATTGCGTACGAGGTATCGGGTGATCCTAACGTTAGCACCGCACTCGTGGATGCATTCCAGCATGGCGATTATCATACACGTCAGACGGCAGAACGCGCACTGAAACACGTGGATAAGATTCCGAACTTCTCAGGGATCTTTCCCAACGCGTGATGGATGTTCATATTGTTTTCGTTATACACTCTTTGTGTGAAGAAAGAGCCTTTTTGGTGAATCCTTTTACATTGATAGACAGTGTATATATAAAACAAATATGAAGTTCTTCAGTAGATGTGTATAATTGATTTTGTTTTGGTTTGTTGATTGAATTGAGGACACGATGAGTGTAATTTGTGCAGTTTTTTTTTTCCTGTTATTTTGGTTTTTGAAAGATGTTTTATGTTTGAACTTTGAATTTGAATTATTATATTATATATTTACAGTTACAAATACAAATTAATGTTGATATGTGTTACATATATGGTAAGAGTTTATGTTTGTTGCTACCATGACTTATTTCTGGGTTTTGATAATCATGGGATGTTATTAGAATCTAACTACATGTATAACTACTACAAGAATAAATAAACATGAGCTAAAAGATGATTAACTAATGTAATCAGAAATATTGTACAATGAAGAAAATAAATAAACAGCAAGAGTACTATCTATCGATAACACAACTTACCAAAATGTACATAAAACGGAAACCATCGAAAATTCCCGTCTTCTCCCAAAACGAATACACGAAACTCACTATAAACACGACCCATTTCACGAGTTACCATCCAAAATACCCTTGAGAAAGTTTAACCCTTCTGAAGAAACACTTCTCCTGTGTCCCATTTGCGATTGTATCTCAATCCATGGCGGTGAAAAACATACCACAATCACCGTTAAATTATCACGTGTACTCCGTTTAAGCGCCTCACGAACGAGCTCCCTCGAGCACCTCTCGGGATCGTTATGAATCATCAACTCTTTTCGGGCTATTGTTACTGCACATTGACTGCTCATGACATCCCACAGTCCATCACATCCCATAATAAGAAACTCATCATCTTCCATCAACAAGATTTCTTGCAACTCGGGTTCGGCACTTAATGGGCAAACGGATCCCTTCGAGCATTTCATGTGCCAGTCTCCGAGAGCACGGGACACTGATAATTGACCGTTTAAGTAACCGTCGTAAATCACGCCACCGAGTTGTTCGATTCTATGTCGCTCGGGTATACTGTTTGGTTTGTGGTCGTTTGATAATTCTAACGCTCGGCCCCGTTTTCCTAAAACGGCCCGGCAATCACCGGCGTTTGCAACTATCAACATCCGTCCGAATACGAGAGTGGTCAATGCGGTGGTTCCGGATGAGATATCGACCGTGCTGTTTTCTGCAAATGCTTGATCGGCTTTTATGTATGCGTTTCTTATAGCCTTCTTCAAGCACCCCGGGAACTGAGGGTCCTCGATTATGAACTTCAATATGTTTTTTCTAACGTAAGACGCAGCATCGGTTCCACCATGCCCATCAAAAACCTGTCAAATTGTAACCTTAGTGGGCCCCACACACACCGAATGTCAGGAAATTATTAATTGAAAAAAAGCGTGTTATAGATACATACCCCGTAGAAAGCTCCAAGAGAAGGTAAACTTTCGTTTCTGTCTAAATGTTCTAGAAGGTTGTCTATACATATATGTTCGTCTTCCATGTATTCCTTCGGCCCTTTCTCTGCACAACTTCCTGATCGAATCATGGGCGTATATTCGGATTTGCCATCTGAAACTGACTTGATCCCAACAATCCCGAGGTCAAAGCTCTAGCAAAATCATATAGGAAAGCCAAACGTGGGGTTTTAAGTAAAAGATTAGTACACGCATACATGAAAGGGTCATAATCCACATAAATAAGTTTTGTTCAGATATCAAGTTCTGAGATTCATATGTGCATATTGTGTTTGCGGTTACAATTCTAATTAGAGATAATTTTCTGTATATAGAGGGCTCTTAAATAGCATCATGTGTGAGTGTGTGACGTGTCCTATAAACCCTAGGCCTTCAAATGTAAAACGAAACTCACTCATGAAAAAGGTAAAGAAAAAGACTAGATGGTACGGTTTAAAGATATTTTTTCATTGGGTCCATGGTAGCCAATAGTGTTGTCAACACATCCTAATACAAGTCAACTACTTTCTAAACATAAAAGTGAGATGTATTATTAAATTCTTAACCTGGACGATCGAAGACCTAATAGTCATTATTTGGTGCTCCAAATGTTGGAATGGCCAAATTTGTAATTCTAACATATGTTACCTGTAACTAAAAACAATTGTTAATATTTTTAGGTGACCATGAGAACTCGTTACCGCCTTCTAGTAAACTCACCCCACCAATACCCTACTAAACAATGGGATCACAGGCATTCAAGGGGTTAACGGCAGTACAACAGTGGAAGCTGGATTCGAACTCAAGCACACAATTTAAGATAGAATATATAGAATTTAAGCAAGAAACATAGACAAATAGGATTTTAAATTTTATTTTGCTGCCTTTTCGGTAAGGCACACAATTATGGGGACCTTCGATTCCACATGCATCTTAACTAATTCCAATCCTAAATCAACTCTAACATAAAGTTAACATGCTAATCTTCATCAAAACGGCAATAAACGAACACGCATCCACTCTTTCTACTTCTACAAACAACAAAATAACAACACAACATAATATAAATCAACTTTCAAAACCAAAACAATTCATATACCGGATCCGCAGGCGTCCTCATCAGCGTTGCAGTACTTAAACTATGTCGAACAACAGACACACATCTCGGCGGCTTTCCAACATCCAGTTGCCTCAACTGGTCTGAATTCTGTGACTTCTCTTCACCTCCACAACAAACATCATTACTAAAACCATCTTTCACCATTACACATGAGCCCGAAAAACCGCTACCAGCAGCCATACTTTATTCCAACACATAAACCACCAAATTCCCCGAAATAAATCCTCTTTCAATTGCCTCTAATAAACCATCAACAACCTCTTAAAAAACAACAAAATTGAACCAAAACCCTAGATCATGTAACTTTGAAGATCTGAACTCATTATACGCCAATTATCAGTTCTAATCAACGAAAAATCGTAACTTTACAGCAAATTATAGATCAAATCTCGTACAGGTGATGAATCTAGAGAAAAATCAGTGTGATTTGTGTATCTTGGATCGTACCTTGCTGAAATTAGATGTGGTGAACAGAAATTGGAAGCAGATTGTGATATATTTATCTGAAGTGTGACCCAATTTTGGAAACCCTAGAAGGATTAGATGAAATGAGTTCAGAAATGAATGGGGAATTGGGGAAAACCTGAAAAGGGTGTTTATGTTTAGTTAAGATTTAAGAACATATTATTATTATCTGCATTTTGATCCTCCTATTTTGATGTATAAGTTTATAATGCCCCATAGAAATGGTTTATTGCATTGTTGACGAGAAGTTATTAGTTGTTTAGTAAAGTTATGTTATTGCACTTTTTTTTTCTATGGATGGGCGGAGTTCACCCTGCAAAATCGCTCAGGATCGATGTGAAGAAGCTTTGGGATTTCGTAGGAGGTATCTCCGATGGTGAAGAAGGGGTTGTGAGTGAGCGGGAAGGAGAAGGGGGAAGGTGTTCGAGAGGTGCGAGAACACCGCCCTTTTCATGTGGGATCTCGCTAGAGGTATCTCCCGAAGGGCTTTCCTCACCTCCATTCTGTCTGCACTAACATCTATGGTGGTTTTTCATTTCTACATGTAAATAAGTAGGTAATTGTTTAGAGCTGCTACCTTGTTTATATGTAAAAGTGTTTGAAGTTATAGTTATTGATGTGATATCTTAGATCGACCTTATTTTTTCTCCTTAAAGCTCGATTTTCACCTTATCTTCAGCCTCTTGGGTCAACTTCGACCTTGTATTTGGTGTGGTATCTCGCATCGCCTATTACCAGTGTAGTATTGAGAACTTGGCTTGTTTTTACTTCTTTGTTACTATATGATGATTTATCTTTAACTGAGTTTGGGAATCGTCATCAACAACATATTAATAATGAGATTATATGGGTTTTTGCTTCATTTTAAGTGTTTAAGAATCTTTCACTTAGACTATACAGGATATATAATTGTTTATTTACTATTATGTTTTGTCCATTTTACCCTTCACCTATATGGGTTAAGCGGTTAGTTAGCATTACATATAAACGGACTCTGTTATTATAATATAATAGTAAAATAGTAAAACTCTTTTCAGGAAGACTATAATTGTTAGCTTGGACAAAATATAAGGATGGTTTATGTAGTTCATTAAAGTCAAGCATAGCGTACACCTTTAATTTTTATTAGAACAATGAACTTATGTGTTGCAATCATATTTTAAAATTTATACAATTTATTCACTAATATTTGGAGAGAAACACTAATGTATGACCTATTCAAGTTTCAACATCAGTATAATACATCTAAATATACAAATGTGTGTGTTTGACCATTTTAGCAAGGATGGTTCCTAATGAAGAAAAAAGCCAGAAGTTGACCATCTTGCGAGTTTAGCCGTATGTTTGACTCTGTATGTGTGTAAATGACTTTTCGTTTAATTTGTAAGCGACATAATTAGTTTTCAAAAAGTCAACATTAATTAAGATGTGATCACTAAAACTTTTCATGGTCGATGCTTAAAACATAATTATTTAAACCATGATATATAAGTTTAAAATAATATAGGTGAATGGACACAATCATTAACATAATGATCCACTTGGATTTCATATTTTTCATCCATCATTTTCTTGTTTAATTCTTGATTACTTTAACCAATTCATAATCATACACAACACAAATTAAATACTTTTAGATTATAAGATAAAATAATAAAAAAAATTATTACAAAACACGTATTAGTTAAAATCAAATCCTTAGAATCAACATGACGGGCATAAGAGCACCCACATTGTCGTTGATGTGGCGTAGTCCCAAATCTCCGGACGTGAGGAAAATGAATGGCAAGCGATGTAGAGGATGTCCGGTTTGTGCCTATACCGCATATTCAAACCCTCACCGAACGATGTTGTAGGCTTGTAGGGGCGGTCCTGGGGATGGGCGGGGAGGATCACAGGCCAGAGCCCGATATTCCGAATGGCGCGTTATTTAAAAAAAAACCCGATATGTTTATTGTAAAAAAATTATTAGGGTATACCCATACAAACACCAACATATGCCCACTTACAAAACTTTTTTTTATGGTTTAGATTAGTTATTAGCTTATTGGCATTAGGTTTAAACTTTTAGTGGTGAGCCCAATATTCAATTTCGTTAAAGCCTAACGGCACATTTTTAAGCTCAAATAAGGTACACGAATTCTTAGAGCTAGCCATGAAAAGCCTTGTAATGGCTAGTTATAAAATTAAGATAATGTTAACGTTAATAATTACAACGCAACAGCTAGTTAGAAACTTATAAAAAAAATATAATGACTTAGCATTTCTACCCACTTCAAACTCATATCAAACACCTATCTCAAAACTCTCACATTATCTTACAAAATAAGAGTTGTTGTTACGAAGAAGCCCCACATTCATCATCTCCACCTCCTCTCCTAATCCTGATATGTAATTTATGCAAATAATCGTGAATCTCATCATCCGCTTCAAGCTGATTTAAGTTGAACATGTGTGGTCTATTAAAGAATTGTTTTAGTTTATGTATGTAACACCCCGTCCCGACTAGGGCTGACGTGTCACTATAACGGTAATCAGAATCAAACATAATTCCATTAAATAATTTAAAACTTTACAACAGTTACAAAAACATCAGTAATTTTATAAAAATCTTGTCAGTCATTAGTTCCCCCAAGCTCTCTTCCCCAGTTTCCTCAGATGGTAAACCTGTAACCTAACGTACATAAAAGACATATGCACGCCTGAGTAAAATTTACGCAGTGGGACAACAACTATGACATGTATTTCAGAATTTCACTCAGACTTCACATACGGATTTCAGATATTCAGATTCAGAATAACAATTCGGTACCATATAATAACCATCACGTATTAACAAATTTAGATATTCTACTACGAAGGAAAAAAATCTAAATCCGTACACATTAAGTTGTTAAAGACTCCAAACCTTTATTCGTCAAGCAACCGCAAAATAATTCAAAGCGCTTCACCAAAACTCGTTGAGCATGCCTCTTTACCAGACCACCGTCCAATACTTTTATTTTCAATCGTTTGTGTATCAAGATAAAAAAGGTTCCATATAATATGTACACATAGTTGGTGGTATATGATTATAAAAAAAAGGTAAGAGAATATCCTTTGTGTTTCAAATTCAAATTAAAAGATATTGTTTCTATCTCAATATCAAAACAACCGTAATGATTATTATAAATAAACTAATATAATTCATTTTACTTTCTAAAAAAAATAATAATAATAATCTAACGTGCTCACACAAAAGAATCAGATTACTAATACTTATTATTATTTTCTTATCATAAATAAATTTCAAAGGTTGTATAAAAGATAACTTATAACTAAAAAAAATAGATAATTCATTTAAAATTTCAAGTTGTTACAATGTAACTCTTTAGTTATCTAACGTTTTATTTTGGTTATGTAAGGTATTATTTTTAATTAGGACTATGTGTTTTTTATGTATTTAATATTTAATTGTTTTATTTAGGTTTAGATTAGGGGTAGTGACGCTCCATTAGTGATGAAATTCCATCACTTACAACATCTAATCAGGTTCCGTCACGTAATCGAGCTTTATTCCATCACAAGTGATGGATTTTAGTGGAAATGTCCATCACTAGTGATGATTTTTTTTATTTTTAAATTATAACTTAACAACAAAACAATAAAATTATAAATTATAAATTTCATTTAAATAAAAAACAATATTGAAGAAAAACCGGTTGAGCCTCAGGATATCCGGGGATATCTGAGTTACAACCAAGGGATTTCTGCATAAAAGGGTTGTTCCTTCGTTCGCTCTTCAGGGTGATCTCACTTGAGCTGATCTGCAAAACTAGCAGCGCCGTTAGTCTCGTCACGGGGAAAAGGATGAGTTTTCCCCGTGACCACACTCCGGCGTGAGAATAAGTACTAGAGGATTGCAAATACGTTGGTAAGTATACTTCAGTATGTGATTGTGTGTGGTTTACCTGGCGATCTGATACTTATTTATAGCCGAAAATATGTGGGCTCAGGAGATGGGCTGATGGGCCCTGGGCCCGGCGTCAGACATTAAATGTTCTCTGCAGGAGAATTAATGTTTACTGTCAGGAGGTATGCTTTGTCGAATGTTGAGTGGTGCCACGTGTAAGGGCAGACGTCTCTGGCGTCAGACCTGCTACCAGCCGAAAGTGGAGAAGGTGGAACAGTCACTAGCATAGATATGGTGGTGTACAATCTGATGTTTGCATTACTGCTCATGCGACACTGTCACACGCAACCTGCCGAGTAACCCTTGGTCACAGTTCTGCACTTTGTACCATTGAGCATGGTCAACACCTTTTAGTGCTTACCCCTTCTGCGAGGTTGTCAGTGTTTTCCCGCCAGCGCAGGGTGACATGGATATGTCCTTTTGTCCACAAGACTATGAGGTGCTCTCATGTGTGTCTTGGCCTTGTAAAGTTTTACGATTCGTGACTTAGAGGGTTGTCTGTTCCGCGCAGGGTCCAGCAGCCTATGCGTGTTAGTCTAACTTACCGTTGTGCCAAGTACACAAGGTTCGTTGTGTGACTTGTGTTGTTTGGTCTAACTTGTCGTTGCGCCAAGTGCGCAAGACTCTTTGTCTGACCTAAGTGTTGGTCTAATTTACCGTTGCGCCGCGTGCGCAAGGTTCATTGTATGACCTATTGGTGTTGGTCTAATTTACCGTTGCGCTGAGTGCGCAAGGTTCATTGTATGACCTATTGGTGTTGGTCTAATTTACCGTTGCGCTGAGTGCGCAAGGTTCATTATATGACCTATTGGTATTAAGGAAGGCGCACCATTGCACATTGCATGCAAGGTTATCCTTGTAGTGTTGTTGATGGTATGGTTCCTTGCGCAGGCGCAGGGTTTTTGAGACCATACCCCTCCAAATATTTCTAGACATACAACTTAAAAATAAACATATAAAAATAAAAAAACCTACTCTGCGTCCAAATCCGAAAATTCCAAACCTAAAGAACCTACAAGTTTAATTAAATTATATCTCAACCGAAAGTGAAGTTCTTTATTGCGCAAGTCTTATTGAACATTTTTTGGAACGGGAGCTTGTGTGGAAGGATCCGGCACCCAATCTGGAGATATTGCACGTCCATCTTCTTTAATTAGCATATTGTTCGATATGATACATGCATATACTATGCTATGGATTGTTTTTTTATTTATCACACGAACCGGACGGTTTAATATCCCCCATCCACCCTTTAAAACAACAAAGCCTTCTCAACATCTTTTCTTGCCGATTCTTGCAACTTCTTGAACGTCTTTTCTTTAAGCTCAACAAGAAATGAAGGAGCTTTCACAAAAACAGACCATGATGGGTAGATACCATCCACAAGAAGAAAGCCTGGTTTGCAATATCTTCCGTTAACCATAAATGGACAAAAAGGTGCGGTACCACTTATTACGCTTTGAAACAACGACGATGTGTACAAAACATTGATGTCGTTGTTTGCACCAGGAACACCAAAATACGAATGCCAAATCCATAAATCATTCGATGCCACCGCTTCAAGTATGATGGTCGGTCTTTTGACGTCACCCCTAACATACGCCCCTCGCAACTCTCTTGGACAATTTCTCCATTTGATATGTGTACAATCGATGCTACCGAGCATCCCTGGAAAATGGCATCTAGTCTCATGCGCAACATAAATATGTGCGATGTCGTGTCTCATCGGTTTACGTAGAAATTCTTTGGAATAAATTTAATGATCGCGTTACAAAAGAATTGCAAAGATTCACGTGAAGTTTTGTCTGACATTGCTAAGTATTCATCAAATTGATTGGGAGGGTTACCTGTCGCTAGTTGGCGAATGGCGGACATGCATTTTTGTATCGGCGTGAAATTTCGTTTGCCCCTCCCATCGTAACGTTCTTGAAACCATTCTTCGCTTGCTCAATGTCTCCTACAATCTTTAAAAATAAATCTTTTGGTAAACGAAACCGATCTCTAAACGTTTCGGCATTGTAGACCGAATTCTACACAAAATAATCCTTCATTAACACTTCGTTGGCATGTATACGATCACGATCCACCATTTTCTTCTTTAGGCGGCTCGAACCTTCAAGTTCGTTATACACCTTCTCGAAAAATTCAAGCGTGTCATTGTTGGAAGACGTATCGCTATCGATGTCCATTGGAAACGAATCCGTAGGAAATTCCATTTTTAAAAGTATGCAAGATTGTATTTTTGTAGGTTAAAAGGATTATATTTTTTTTATTTGAGTTTGAAGATTGTATGTATATATATAGCATGGAAAAGAAGGTTTTTTATTTTTTATTTTTATAAGATCTCCTTCAACGTCACAAATACAACGGTCATCATCATCACCAACAGTACAAAATTTCAAAACTTCAACGCGTGATAGCTACCACGCGTGTTCAAGTCCACGTGTTATCAATGGAGGCGGCGACAGTGTTCTACGTTAATCCATGCGTGATGGATTGGCCATCACGCTGCGCCCCGGGTGCTCTTATATATTACATTATTTGAATCTATATGAATAAAAATTTGACCTATTTAGTATGAGACATGATAGATTCAACAAAAATAGAGTTAATTACACAGATGGACCCTATGGTTTATAGCCAGTTTCGTCTGTGGGTGTTAATTTTTTTTAACAAGTTCAACTTTCATGGTTTCAATTTTGTAACACCTTTGAATAGTAACACCAAAATTAGTTAACTTTTATGTTAAATATTAGTAAAATAACTAGAATATCCTTCCATTCCATTTTAAAAAGACCATTTATGTGATTAGTCTATTTTTAATTTTAGGGACCATTTGTGTTGTTACTCTTTTTAAAAGGACTACAAAATATTCTCAACTTTCCCGTGACCAATCTCCAGATCCAACACCTGATAGATTATCATACTGGGTTTGGACTGATTTTGCGGTTACGTGTCAAAGTCTTAAGATAAAGATAAGAGTCCATTAAATTAATTAGTTTGAACTAAGTTTGTTTTGTTTTGTTTTGTATAGATGTAGGGATGATAGCAAAGAGTCTGTATCCAGTTTCAAAAGTTTCTTTCGTTAATTGACACGGCTAAAAGCACTAGAATGAAACCTATCTCTCTCAGATTCTTCTTAAAATTAGCTTTATGAATCTATAGTCATACAGGGATATAAAAGGAATTGGGTATGTAGCTCATTAGTGAATTATTACAACGTTAAGATCATCCTAAATGAGTTGGCAAATTGGCTTCCGTCTTGCGTTCGCAGCTAACAAAAAACAGTTAACATAACTTTTCAAAAGAAACAAAATTAATCCCGTTTCAACCTATGAAACATTTTACCTAGTTCGATCATGACCTGACAAACACCATTAGTCACATAATAAGAGAAGATATAATCTTCGGAATTAAGATTACAGTGGGCTTGGTCTGGTCATGAAACACTGTTTTTAACTACACTTCTATAAGAAACTGAATTTAAGGAGGTTTAGGGTGGTTGAAGATGACTGGTACGATAGTTAAAAAGATGTTCATTTGAAATTTATAAACAAGGTTTATATGATTACTTCGAGCATCATAGATTCATAGCCGATACGGGTCAATTTTCTTTTAAATTAAGTTATGACACAAATGGTCCTTGTAATTAAAAATGGGATAATGAAATAAATGGTCCTTTTAAAAAGGAATGGTATTCTAGTCATTTTACTGAAATTTAACATAGAAATTAACTAAGATTGGTGTTAGTACCCAATGGTCTTACAAAACTGAAACCATGAAATCTGAACCGGTTAAAAAAATAAGTTAACACCCAAAAGTGAAACTAGCTGTAAATCACAGGGCCCAACTGTGTAATTAACTCATAAAAATAAGAGAGTAAGTTTGTTTAGCACGACCCTTTCAAAGATATGGCACTATGTTATGATGTATTTGCATATTATATTATACTATGAGTTAATTACATATATGGTTCTTGTAGTTTAGACAAAGTAATATATTTGAGATCTAAGGGTTTCAAGTTGCTAGTATATAGTTCGTGGTTTAGCTTCTGTAATGTTTTGGGGGTTTAAGACTAAATTCCATTAATTTTTCTTTGTTTAAGTAAAACAAGTTTTTAAGCTCCCGTGCGTTGCGACAGGGCCGTCAAACTAAACAAAATATAGATGTAAACACGTTAAATCATGCACGCCCGTTGTAAGGTGTTAAATCCCCAAATTGAGACCAAAACGTAAAACATTATAGTAGAAAAGAATAATTTAACGGAAACGATAACAACAAAACCCATGTAAAAAATATTGACGTCAAAACGATAATAAAAATGACAATTTTTAAAACGTCCAAATAAGCAAGCCACAAAGTTAAGTATACAGGTCTAAATATAAAAGTTAGATTAAAAAAAAATAAAAAAAATAATTAAATGTATAACATAGATTAAAGGAATGTATAAAAGACAATGATAAAAAGATAAAGCATATAAGCAAATATAAAAAGTCATGGATTTAGTGTAAAAGTCAATATTCCTTATGTTATATTTTAAATAAGAGTACATTTTTGTTTTTCTCCAGGTGGTATGGTCGTTTTAATGGTTTTGTCTCAATTCTTTAAAAATAGTCATTTCCTCCAATAATTTACTATGTTTTTTCCATCTTACTCACTCTTAACTCAGTTAAACCATACAATTCTTGGTAGGAGTATTTTGGGAATTATCTAATAATCACTTAACTATTTATTTTAACACTAAAACTATAAAAACTATTAATTTAATTATTAATCCATAAACATGAACTTTGGAACAACATTTCAGACTTTCAAAATCATCGATCTAATTCATCACTTGATCAACAAGATGAAATTCAAATACTTCAATACATATTTCCTCAAATAATTTCACAAATCATCCACAAAATATTCCATCACCATTCACCCAAAACAAACTATTTCGCCCTTTGATTCCCATGAATCAACCATCTTTCTCTAACCTTGAAAACCATAGTTTACAGATCTCAAAGCGGTGGCACACCAGCTATTCTCACCACCACCATCATCAAACCCTAGTTTACAGATCTCAAAGTGGTGGCCGCCGATGTCAATTTGACTGCCGGAAAAGTATTGGCCGGTTATTTTCCTGGTAGCACCACCATTATTGTCGATACTGTTCATCTCTCTCCGACTTAATAGTTGTTTTAACCCTTCGTCTCCCCTGGTATAAAACCCCATGAAACAAACAATGTTTAAATGAGTTATAAGTTGAGGAGTAAAATCGGAAAAACATAGTAAAGTATTGAGAAAAAGGACTATTTTTAAAGAATTGGACAAAGCCTATTAAATAATTACTAAATGCTATTTGATTGTGCAAGAGGGGAAGTGGCAAATAAAGAGTGGAGAAAGATAGGACCAGGAAAGGGAAAAAAGTAAGAGATAAAAACAATATAAATTGAATAATAACTATGTGTGTAAAAGAAAACTTATAAAATTATAAAGAGGAAATGACTATAATGCTCTTTTAAGTGATTATTTGTATAAATAACTTAAATTTTAAAAGGAAATTGGATTTTCATAATCCAAACTTTGTTCTATCGGCCGAAATGAATCCCAACTAAAGAATGTATGAGGAAAGTCCCAACTCAAGATTGTTAAGCTATAGTCTTAATTAGTAATATTAATTTAAAAAATATTTTAAGGTAAGTAACATAAAATCTTTTCTTGTTTGTTTTATTTACAGTTTACACAAATTACTATTATATTAGCCTAAATAATGTTTTATTTATTGGTTTTTTGGTTTTTATGTATATCATCATGTGTAAAAAGTATAAAAATATACTTTTTTTTAAACAAACAAGCCACGAGCTAGCTCAAGCTTTTAACGAGCCAGGCATAAGCCTAACTTTCCAGCTCATTAAGAAAAATGAGCCGGCTCACCTCGATTCAATTTTTAAACGATCCATGTCTAAGTCCACCCTGATTCAATCCGGCACCCTAATTCGCTAAAATCCACACGCCAGTACGATATAAATCATCGCACACTAGCTTTCTTTCTTTCTTTCACCATCCGCCGTCATTAGGGTTTTACCCTAACATTCAGAAAATAATATTTTCTGTTGCTATTTTGCAACTCAGAAGGTGCGGATGAAACTAATGAAGAGTGTGAAGAGGAGTCAAAGCTACCATTGCGGTTAGCATTTGTGGGCCGGCCTAATGTTGGCAAGTCAACCTTGTTGAATGCAATTCTGCAGGAAGAGCGTGTTTTGGTGAGCCCAGAGGCAGGCTTAACAAGAGATTCTGTCAGAGGAACCATCTACATGGTAATTAAAAGTATCATCATATTACCTCGATGATGGATTACTTTTGCATTATGTTATTTTTTTAAATAAATATTTGGCTGTTTTTTTGCAGAGTAGATATTCCAAAATGGGTTGGTTGAGAGTGTGGATAACAAATATAATTGAGTAAAAGGACCTGTTTCTTTCAGCCAAATCGATATGCATTAGCCATGAGTAAATAAGTCTAAACCGCCACCACTAACAAAAATGGATATTAATTTGAAATGTTGGTATGGTATTTTACAAATTTGTGGTTTATAGACATTTCCCATTAAAAAAAGTGTCAAGAAAGAATGTTGAGTATAACTGAAAAGGGATATGGTGCAACATAATATATTGCATATGATGGCTTACACTTGATCTCTGAATAACAGGTAAGTACTGTTGACAATATTCATATTGCTGATGCAACTTATTTTGCACCTACCCTTTTCTCACTATGCTCTACTGTCACTTTTATGCTAAATACTATATGCTTCAAGTAAAGGTATCAATAATCTCTTACATTCAAATGATCACATTATTGTCAGTTGAAAACATGCTCTTTTTTTAATGGTTAACACACACCCTCTAAAATCCTACAAAATCTAAACCTTTTGTCCACTACAACACACCTTGATAATGCCGGGCTACAAGCCACTTGGTTTTTGTTAATAAACTATGTTATGTTTTTTTTTGCCACTGTAGAATGTAGAGTGTGTTTATTATCAGTGAAAGCCTCTTATTAAACTACCAGGCTATGATTTGGGCGTTAATAAAGCTAAACCCTTAAATCTTGTTTTCGCACCCTCTATACGGGTCGTATAGGGTTATACGCCCGTGTAGAATATTCTGACATGGCAAATATTAGGTTGTATAATTCTATACGGCTCGTATAGACCTAGAAACTATTGGGTCGTGTAACATTATATGGGGTCTTGAGTCGTATAACGTTATACGACTCGTGTAACATTTTTGGTGCAACATTCTTCTATACGACATGTATAACTCTATACGGGTCGTATAGGCGTAGGGGTGTGAAAATAAGATTTTTGGGGTGTGGGTATAGTGAATTTTTTTTATAAATAACATTGCAAACTTGTTAATCTGCCAGTGTTAAGCCTGACAAAATAACAGGCGGTCCGGGTAGGGTACAGGTCAAAATGGGTTCGTGCCATATTGGGTTAAGGTTAAAGCGGGTTCTAAGCAAAATTAGTTTGGGTCGAAATGAACCGTTGTATAAAATATCAAATTGGTTCGGGTTAAAACAAGTTTTTACTAGTTGAAATGAGTTGTTCGAGAAAAGAAGTGTTAGTTCATCCTTAATGGCGGCCAGCTACGGGCATGTCGGAGTAGGTGAATGCCAATGGCTTTGGTGGATTTGTAGTGTTGAAAAAACTTGCTGCAGAAGATAAAGCAAAGTATATTGAGGGGGCAGAACTCACAAGGGCAGAACTCACATATGATGTTTATAGTTTTGAGGATTTAGGTTCGATGGTATAGATATGAAAACTTCTTTGTAACATTTTAGATCTCAAGACTGATTTTCATAATATAGCTGCAGTTGAATACAATAAGAAAGTTTATAAATGTATACATTATAAGAAATTTGTTTTATGTCTTAGGAAAACACATATATAACAATTTTAAATACCAGTTTAAACATATTGAAAATACAAACATACGTTTCTTTATTATAAAAAATGCATAACCATTGATTCAAGTTGTCTTGTAGCAATATATCGTTTTATAACGGTACATAGGAGATACTACAAACAAAAACAAAATCTTCTAATTGTCAAAGACTCTAGTGCCATATCCTAAGATGAAAGTGTTATATCATATATTCTTATCCAAGTTTGTTCATGATTAATGTTACATGCACAAGACGTGATAAGATGAAAGTGTGCGAAAAGTGGTAGTGATATTTTAATTATAGGTGTTTAAAAATCGTTGAAACCCACCAAACCTTCCAAACAAGCTAGTTTACTTGTTTGAGATTTAAACAATTCGGGTTTTGTGGTTTGCTATTTAATAGTCCTATCCGATTTGAAACTTGAAATCGGCTGTAAATCAAACATACATTTAACCTTCAATACACGTGCGTGCACACACTCATATATAGATGTATGAAACATAGTGTACTCGTATTAAAGAGGAAAAATGCTTGATATTATTGTATGTTTTTTTAAAAAATTTGTGCCACGTTTAAATTTAACGAGAGAACTAATAAATTGACTCAATTACCCATAAAAAATCTATTGTGCCGTGCACTGGCGGAGCTAGCTCAAAGATTCAGGGGTATCCTAGTGTTTTTTTGGAATTAGAGGTATACTTTGTATAAAATGATAAAAATTTTACACTACGTAGAGGAAGTTAAAGGGTATTTTTACACTACAAAGACGGAACCCTTCTTATACATTGACGATTTGACTCGGCCACTAACGCTGTGTAGTCTTCTCATTGCTTTCAACACTTTTTAGGTTAATAACAGTGTATACTATATATATATATATATATATATATATATATCATTGAAATACGTAGTATACCAATTATTGTTAACTATCTTTTTAAATTAAAACTCTTAATTATATTAATAATCTAGGTTTAAGATTGTGAATGTAGCTAATTGTTAAATTACAAAACTTCAGGGACTCTTTATGTAGTTCACTCTATGGCGCCACTATAAATGTGCGGCATGAACAGCCACTACAGTTTCTATATTTATGAATTGGCTTGATCTATTAACACGATTACAAACCTGTTCTGGTGGCTCAATCATTCGCATACAACACCATAGAGTGTCTAAATCATTTGCAGGTTTGATTCTCGTTTGTACTCACTTGATTTGAAGATGCACATCAAGTGTTTGATAAAATGCTTCAACTAAATTTCTGATCTGGGTTAATTGATTTTAGCAGATTGTGGCGCAGATATTCAAGTTATCTTAAACATTGAGTTATTACAGGTAACTCTATTTCATTGAACTATAACAACGCATTCAAGTTATCCTTCATTATTTTTACGTCTTCTTTTTTCTTGAAAGATGCTCAACTATTAATTATTGTATGCATATGTCTTAAGAACAGTTATATGTATTATTTGTTGTATGCATATGTCTTAAGAGCAGTTATATGTATATAGGGTAGGGATCCTAAAAGAAATGTACCTATTTGAGAAACTTGAGAAACAGACAACATATTTCGTCAAGCCATTTTTATTTTACTTCTAAAAGGTTACGTCTCTGTTAAAGTTTAGATGGTAGTCAACTCACAATTTCGCTATAGATATTTAGATAATAATGAACTTATCTTTTGATTTATTCATAATTAGTTGACTGAATAGTGTTAATTTATCTTCTTTCAGCTTGTATTCAGGATCCATTTTGCAACCAATATATAGGAGACTTACACGCAACATTCGTTACTCATTACAAACTATTATTTATCTGATGTCTCTTGTGTGGCTTCATGCCCTTTCGCGCCGGAAGACCCATATCACTACTCTTCTACAAAAGAATTTGATCCACCACTGCGTTAAAAGTAAAGGTTCTACAGGTTTACAGTTCATTAAAGGTATTATACATGTGTCAGAATCATGCTTATGAAGTTTGATTGTTTTTAAGAATAGGAAAACGTGACCTTAACTTGCTAATACTTTTTCAATGCTAGGATCTCTGCTTCGTAGTAAATGCTTACCGTCTGGTGGCATTAGAACAACATTTTTAGGTTTTGATACTTTCAACATAGTTTCACACTTCCATCATTCTACTCTCGAATATAGAAGATGGTTCTCTACCATTCCAGCTCAGGATGATGTATGCGCTGATGCCGGAGACTTTGGTGCAAAGCTTGAAAGTGGAAAACCTGTTGAGTTCAGCAAAGTAGATACACACTTGCTTCCAAGTGTACTTCTCATTGGCCGCCCCAATGTTGGCAAATCCGCATTGTTTAATCGGTTAGCTATTCTAATATATGTCTTTTACAGTTATATTAGAGGTGATTTAGCTTGTCAGACATGTTGGGTAACTTGCCAAAACAAGTTTGGGTAAAACGATCAACATTTTTAGTATGGGCAAAAAGGTTAGGTTGACCTGAACATTTTTTACTTAAAAGGTTACTGTGTCAAAACGATTACAAACATTACATTTACGAGAATAGTATACTTTTCCAATAAAATGATTTAGGAGGTTTTACACAATTAATATATACTTTGGACGCCTTTCAGCCTGTTTGGCTCATTTAATTTTAAGCTACTTTTTTCCGTTAAATCGTCACCCAAATTAGACCATTTGTAAGTCACTGGGCTAAAATTGCCACCTTTAAGTTATATACTTATATACATATTTTCATACACATACACGGTGTGTGTTTGTCACAGTTTATTTATCTATTTTTACTTTTTTTTAATCTAATATCATAATATTTGGTTGATGTGGATATGGTATTTAGTTTGATTAGAAGAAGAGAGGCACTTGTGTACAATACTCCTAATGATCATGCGACTAGAGACATACGAGAAGGGATTGCGAAATTGGGTGATTTGCGATTTAAAGTGTTGGATTCAGCTGGCTTAGAGGCTGAGGCTTCATCTGGTTCTGTTCTTGGTAGGACTGCAGAAATGACAGCACATGTGTTGAGAAGGTGTAAATTCGCATTATTTCTTATTGATGCAAGGTTGGTTTTATCTTCATCACTTGTTCATGCTCATATCTTCTTATGTGCACTAGATTTTGACATAGAAACAAAATAAATCTGTGCAGTTGCTTAATGTATGATATACAGATTTAATAAATGTTCATGAACGTGTTTCGGCCGGTACACAATTGCCACATAGGCACCTCTAATAATTTCTTTATGTGATGGCTAGAGACGGGCTGCAGCCCATGGATTTGGATGTTGGAAAGTGGCTAAGAAAGCATGCTCCTGAAATTAAAATTATTACGGTAATGAATAAAGCTGAATCACTTGATGATGGTTTTGGGTGTGTTATTTCTGCTGCTAGTGAAGCCCGTACTTTGGGATTTGGAGATCCGGTTGCTCTCTCAGCTGAAACTGGTTTAGGGATGAATGATTTATATGAAGTTCTTAGGCCATTGCTTGAACAACATATGCTTCAAACTGTAGACGGTAAGAATATTTTACGAACCCCTAACATTCAGAAATTAATATTTTATTCACATTTGTTGCTATTTTGCAACTCAGAAGGTGCGGATGAAACTAATGAAGAGTGTGAAGAGGAGTCAAAGCTACCACTGCAGCTAGCATTTGTGGGCCGGCCTAATGTTGGCAAGTCAACCTTGTTGAATGCAATTCTGCAGGAAGAGCGTGTTTTGGTGGGCCCAGAGGCAGGCTTAACAAGAGATTCTGTCAGAGTTGAGTTTAAATTCGAAGGAGGAACCGTCTACATGGTAATTAAAATTTCTTAAGTATCATCATATTACCTCAATGATGGATTACTTTTGCATTATGCTATTTTTTAAAATTAATATTTGGCTGTTTTTTAGGTGGACACAGCAGGTTGGTTGCAGAGAACAAAGTCGGAGAAAGGAGCATCATCTTTGAGCATTGTTCAGTCCAGGAAAAACTTGATGAGGGCTCATGTTGTTGCTTTGGTTCTTGATGGGCAAGAGGTTGGTCAAACACGTTTTTTTATAGATAATTATGCATTAATTGGGATTATAGAAACAATATTGTTACATTATAATCGAGATCTTTCGATAAAACAATTTTGATGCTGTCATGTTGTATGCAACAAAAATAGAATATGGGGTACCTTCAACCCGTTTGACCTGTTCCCCGGTTTTTAAGTTTATTTCTTCTTAATTGACCTCTTTAAGATAACACATTGATAGGTAAATGGGTGAAAATTGCCAAGTAATATGCTTTGTATATAGTACCGTGTGAACTTGTTAATCACGACCTTTCAATCTTATTCAATATGCTAGATGAAAGTCCCAATATTCCTAATGCTTTTGTATGAAAACTAGGTTTCCAAAGCTAGAAAAAGCTTGACACATGATGAAGTAGTGATAGCGAGACGAGCTATAGAAGAAGGGCGTGGTTTGGTTGTGATTGTGAATAAAATGGATCTTCTTGAACAAAGATTATATGATCGGGTTGTTAAAGCTGTCCCTCAAGAAATTCAAACAGTCATCCCCCAGGTTAGTTGCTATTTTGCAGAGTAGATGTTCCAAAATGGGATGGTTGAGAGTGTGGATAATAAATTTACGATACTTACATTTTACCAATTGAGTAAAAGGACTTGTTTCTTTCAGCCAAATTCATATGCGTTACCCATGAGTAAGTCTAAACCGCCACCACTAAGAAAAATGGATAAATCATTAATTTGGGACAAAGTTATATCGTTTTCCATGTTTAGATACATATATACGCTCGAATTCTTTAGGTTAGGAAACATGTATTATTGTTGACAGGTGACAGGGATCCCAGTTATCTTCGTTTCAGCTTTAGAAGGGAAAGGCAGAATAGAGGCAATGCAGCAGGTCACTGAGACGTACAAAAAGTGGTGTTTGAGGTTATCAACTGCTCGCCTTAACCGTTGGCTACGCAAGGTTATTGTTATTATTGTTGTTGAACCTAGATCCTAAACCCATGATGAAAAGGTCTGAGTAAACATTGTTTGTTTCAGGTAATGAGTAGACATTCTTGGAAGGATCTAGCAGCTCAGCCCAAGGTGAAGTATTTTACACAAGTCAAAGCCAGACCGCCCACTTTTGTGGCCTTTGTTAGCGGAAAGACGAGACTTTCAGACACAGACTTGAGGTTCTTAACAAGATCTTTGAAGGAGGACTTTGATATGGGTGGGATCCCTGTTCGTATATTGCAAAGAGCAGTTGTCAAAAATGCCCCTGGCAGTAACAAGACTAAAAAGTATGCCGGGAAACTTGCTGCGGGAGAGATGTCTGATAAGAGGATACCCACAGTCGACACAACATAAGATGTGTTGGTTTGGTTGTACGCTACTAGTAGAAATTAATGTCAAAGATAGGTGGATTATGGTGGTGTATTTGGGAAAATCATACAGCAGGTGCAGTGTGTTGTGATTGCAATATTACCCCTCTTATTATACATGGATGAGAAATTTAATCTATTAAAAATTTTCACCCATACATACAAGACCAAAGTTCAAAGTTGTATAAAATCACAAGACCAAAAACTTTCGCTCATTTGAAAAAAATCGAACAATCAAGTCTGTCTCTGTGGTTGTCGATTTCTCTCAATCAAGTCCCTCCCACTAACGGCCGTTGGGATTTGGGTGAAAAGACCATAATGCCCTTTAGGGACCGAAAATGCAAATCGAAATATTCGTCTGCCCTTTTTAATCTCTGCAACACCTAACTTGGTCTGCCAATTTGGCATTTATCCTCAAATTGGTCTGCCATGCTCTAATATAGATATTGTGACAACAAATGTATAAATATAAGTTTCACACTTGCTCTGTTCCTAAAAGAAGCCCAATTCACAGTCTTGAAATAATTTCAAGACATGAGCACTTATCTACAGTAAATCTGATGGTAATATGACACATTTAACTAAAGAAGACAAATGGATTTGAGAAAATCAGCAGAGGTTTTTGTTGTAGATCTCTCTTGCTACGGCTTCTGTTCCACTCATGATTGCAGTTATCGATTAAGATCAGTGGAGTTCCTGTAGAGATTCTTTTACCTATTTGAATTGAAATTTGGATTTTTCGGGGCAAACAAATAAAAAACACACAAACCAAACAATCTGGAAGAAGCTGGAGAAGAAGACGAGAGAGAAAGTTAGGGGATTAGATGATATGAAGATGGCGATGAACATGATCATTATGGAGATGAAGATGAAGAAGAGTACAAAATACTCCGATTTGTCTTAATTGTTGTCGGAACAGAGATTTTTTAAACCGGATTTCATACACCGGTGAAACAGGGGTCGTCGTTTATGCCGGAATATAATCCGTCGGCTTCAAACAGGAGGCGGCGACAACTTCACACGACAACAGATCTGACCGCAACGCTATGTTTTTTGAGGAGAGAGAGCTACAGAGATGGTTGAGATTGTTGGTAGCAAGAGGTGGTTGTTGCTCGTTAAGAGTGACAATGGAGATGGAGATGAAGATCTGCATTGAGGGTTATACACTAAGGACCAAATTGCCCTTGAAATTAAAAGTAAAAAGAAAAGAATACCTTGTTCAATTTACGGTTGACTAACATAAATTTAAATGAATGACTCATTGAGAGCAATCAACAACCACAAGAACTTAATTGTTCGATTTTTTCAAATGAGTATTGAACACGTGATTGAATGTAAACCTCCGGGACTAAAACTGTACTTTACTTTTTTCTTAAACTCAAGAACACAATGATAGAGATAGATAGCCCCCTCAAAGTCACACTGAGACATAGCGTTATAGTAGGCGCTTCATGAACTTTGCCAAACTCCGGTTTTGATGTTGATCCAGTCTTCACGTCGCTCTTCGCCGCCTCCGGACGTGTAATTATTTCCTTTAGTTTGTTATGATCCCCAACCAATACTTGTTCGTCGCCATATTACGTGGGAAATTTGTAAAATCTTCCTTTCCTTAGATAAAGTTGTTCACTCAATATTATTGTAGCCCACGAGGTGTTAGACTAATGCCCATTTTGTTAATTGTTGATTGATTTTGAAATGTCATGAATTATGAATACTAAAGATATGTTATGTTAACAACTGATTACTTCTTTCAAACGGAAAAAAATTGATTTTTTTATTTGGGTTTAGAATGTTAATTCTGTACAGAACTGCTTTGTTTATTTGATACAACAATTTTTTTTCTTAAGTTTAGAGAACAATTGTTTAAATGCAAAAGGTGCCGGTCTTATCTAATGGATAACATGAATGGTCTTACAAACATTGTTTGGTTTGGTTTTTCGTTTAATCTGATTACTATATTTCAAAACCATTGTTTGGTTTGGTTTTTCGTTTAATCTGATTACTATATTTCAAAACCATTGTTGCTACACGAGAATTGACCATATATGCATTATTGTTGTTCCTGTCTGTCTTTGCTTGATGCTAGTCAATTTGAGATCCACGCTACGGAGGCACCGTAGACCGTCTTCTGAAGACGCTCAAGGATGATGTAAGCTCTAACTTGCAGTCCCTCATGTTTGAAATCCTGACCTATTTGTAACATGAGTTAAGTTCATACACAAAGAGCCTTATTGTACAAAATGTACGAAAGATGCAAAAATAAGAACAAAACGGTGATATTTTCGTAATTATTTACTTGTAGGGTAATTATCGAAATTACTCTACAACTGATCTTGTAGGGTAATTTTGTAAAATGATCGTTTAGGTTAATTATCAAAATTACTCCACAAGTTTATCAAAACATACAATTCAAAATTACCTATAAGATCAAAATTACTCTACAAGATCATTTGTAGAGTAATTATGATATTCTACAAAATTACCCTACAAGATTACAATTACCTTACAAACAAGATCATTTGTAGAGTATTTATAATACTCTACAAAATTACTCTATAAGATCAAAATTACCCTATAAGATCATTTAATAAAATTAACTTACAAGATGAAAATTACACTAAAACATCATTTGTTGGTTTTTCTTCCCATATGGGGCAGATGAATATGGTGATGGTGGCCATTGTGAGTACACTGAAACCGATCAGTCGAGCTATTCGCAAGCTATTCGAGCTCGGCTCAAAAAAGGTTCGAATGAGCTGAGCTTAAACGAGCTCGAGCTCACGCCTAAAAAAATCAAATCGTATAGAAAAACCGAACAAAATATTACGATTTGGTTATGATTTTGTATTTTGTAAAATTCAAACTGAATAACCTAAGAACAAAATATTAGGATTTGGTTATGATTTTGCATTTTATAAAATTCAAACTGAATAACCTAAAAAAGAGTTCCTGTCCGCCGCAAGACACGGGTTTAATCCCACTAGTCTCTCTTAAATTTTCAAACTCGGTTAACCTTCCTATCATCAGCGTTAGCTGTTGCAGTTGCACAAAGTTTGCAGATGAACTTAATCAAATGAGCACCCAAACCCGCATACATTCAACCTTCATCACAATCTCTCATGATCACCGGCTTCTTAACCTCATGTCATCCTTTCTGTATCATCCGTCGGCTTTTGTCGACCCACCACAAAAACTCTCAAGAAACATACCTCCATACGAAAACCCAGACCGATCTTATATGGAATTATCTCAGAAGTTCTACGAATCGATGAAAACATGCGCAAACGTTCAATCCAGACCCTTGGCTCAAGCACTTCATTGTCAACTTATCACAACAGGGTTAGACGTTTCGACTTTTGTTCGGAACAATTTAATCAACATGTATTCCGGATGTGGGTTGATAGATGATGCGTCATTGGTGTTTAATGAGATCTAGTTGAAAAACGTGTTTAGTTGGAACACGATGATTGAAGGGTTTATGTGTTCAGGGCGGGTTTTGGATGCAGAGAAGGTGTTCGATGAAATGCCTCAGAGAGATGTTGTGTCGTGGAACTCGATGATGTCTGGTTATTTTCGTAACGGATTGTTAGAGAAGACGGTTGAGGTTTTTGTTTCGATGGTTAGGCGGTTTGATTGTGTGCCAGATGCGTATTCGTTTAGTTGTATGATGAAGGTATGTGCCGGTATTAAAAACGTTAACTTGGCTACGTAAGTTCATGGTTTAGCGAAAAAGTTTGAGTTTTTAGGTGACGATTCGGTTGAATCTTCGATGGTTGACATGTATATTAAGTGTGGCATGCCGGATGTTGCTGAATCTATATTTGTCAAGATGAAAAACCCTAGTATGTTTTCATGGAACTCCATGATTTACGGTTACTCGAAGTTATACGGTGCTCAGAGTGCGTTGAAACTGTTCGATCAAATGCCTAAAAGAGATGTCGTCTCGTGGAATATGATCATTTCGATACTGTCTAAGCACGGAAACGTTATGCAAACACTCGATATGTTCATCGAGATGTGTTGTCAAGGTTTGACCAAATTCCATGACGTACGCTAGTGTCCTCAGTGCTTCGACTAGCATATACGAACTCACCTGGGGGGCCCACTTACACACGCGAATCATCCGACTACATCAAAACATCGATGTGTACGTCGGCAGCGGTTTAATCGACTTGTATGCTAAATGCAGGCGTTTCGAAAAAGCACGTAAAGTATTTAAAGAAATAAAAGATCACAATGTAGTATCTTGGACTTCGCTAATCGGGGGAGCGGTGCATTGTGGCAACGAAGCGTACGCGTTTTCGTTGTTTAAACAAATGAAAGAGGTACCCGTGGCCTCTGATCAGTTCACGTTAGCAACGGTCTTGGAGCTTGTTGCGCGTTAAAAGATTTAAATCCCGGAACACAAATCCACGCGTATTCAATCCGAATCGGTATGGATCCTTCCATTCCCGCAGCTAATGCGTTAATTACAATGTACACTAAATGTAGCGACATTCGTAGTGCAAATAATGTGTTTGAATCGATGTCGCATAGAGATATCATATCATGGACAACGATGATCACGTCGTTCTCTCAAAACAGAAACATCGAGAAAGCCCGAGAAGATTTCGATAAAATGCCCGAGCGGAACGTTGTATCGTGGAACTCAATGTTAGCGGGATACGTATATCATGGATTTTGGGAAGACGGTCTGAAGATCTATGTTTTAATGAGACAACAAGGAGTCAAACCCGATTGTATTACTTTCGTAAGTTCGATCGGCGCGGGTGCGAATGCAGCCGTACAAAAACTCGGCACCCAAATCGTTTGTCAAGCTGAAAAATTCGGTTTCAGTTCTGATATTTCAGTAAAGAACAGTATTATAACCATGTATTCAAAATGCGGGCGTATTAACGATGCTGAGAGAACGTTTGATTCGATAGCTACGAAGAATTTGATTTCGTGGAACGCGATGATGGCGGGGTACGCTCAAAGTGGTCATGGTAATCAAGTGATAGATACGTTTGGGAAAATGATCGGATCGGGGATGATTCCGGATCATATAAGTTACATATCGGTTCTGTCGGGTTGCAGCCACGCGGGTTTGGTATCTGAAGGTCACCGCTACTTTGATATGATGATTAACGATCATGAAATTATTCCAACGTGTGAGCATTATGCGTGTATGGTGGATTTACTCTGGCGTGCGGGGCTTGTCGATAAGGCGAAAGATTTAATCGATAAAATGCCAATGGAACCGAACGCTGCGGTGTGGGGAGCTTTGCTTGGTGCGTGCAGGATTCATCGGAATTCAACAATGGCGGAAACCGCTTTAAAGAATCTTGTTGAATTAGATGCAGAAGATTCGGGAAGCTATGTTCTGTTCGCGAATCTTTATACAGATTCCGGAAATTTAGAAAACGTGTCTAATGTTCGACGAATTATGAAAGATAGAGGAATAAGGAAGAATCCGGGTTGTAGTTGGATTGAAGTGGATAACAGAGTGCACGTTTTTACGGTTGATGATACAAATCATCCGAGAATTAATGATGTTTATAACGCGTTAAGGGAGATTAGTAGGAAGATAGAAGAAACGGGAATGTATGAACATATGAACACAAATAAATAAAATAGAGTCGGATTACACAAAATTATATGAACAACGTGACAAACAAAGCTAATATGTATTAAGTGTACACAAAACTAAACAACATTACAAAACAAAAGCACCATTTTTTAATCTGTCTTCTTGAAACTTTCATTATCCTTTAATCTACCTTCTTGAAACTTTGAGGTTTACTGCATGCCAACCATAAGATCATACCAACAAGGTAGAAAAAGTTGATGATACACGTGAATCTGTTTGTAATGATATCTATATTTAGCATTTTCACCTTGTAATGCAACCAAACTGTCGACTTGGTTCTTAACTTGAACATTTGGTTTTGCATGCTAGACATAATCTCTTTAGTCTTTATCAATGGCCACTTCTTGATGCAATCCACATGATAATCATGTCAACTTTTCCCCATCCTTCCAACCTCATCCCCATTCTTGTACACTACCTGATCAACCAAAAGAAGCCAAAACTGAATATATTTTATACATTTTAAATATATATATATATAACCCAAACCCAGACCCAGACCCGACTAACCTTCTTTGCATTCTAAACAAAAAGAATTGTTTAATATCCAAAGTACCACTCATTTAAATTATCAGAAAAAAAATGATTGGTCATACTAAAAGAAACGATAGAGCAATATCCATGACAATACATTAAGATCCTTGAGTCGTGTAAACTGGGTGTGTGTGGTTGTTGCCTGCCACAAACAAAAACCTACATTAATTTAAAACGTCAACGATTGGTAACACCATTAGTTAGCAACTGCAGAGTTTGAATTTAAATGAAACAGCTTAAGTAGATTTTCACTTAGATAACGTATCCAATCCTTTGATTGGGCAAAAGCATAGGCATCATAGCCATGCCTGCTGTCCCAAGTCCCGTTCCATATATAAGAGACTATGGAACAATAGAATTTATAGTAGATAAGTCAACAAAAGGAAATATTATACAGGTAATTGCATATGTTAAAAAAAATCCAAAATCATCCATTTTATAACTAAAAACATATACAAGAATAAGTTTGCATACGCCTCTTGCTGTAACTTAATAGAAAAGAGTTTAAAAAAAAGAATAAGAGTTAGAAAAATATGTTAGTACATTTGGTGGCTTTCAATATGTCTATAATAGACCGAATTACGATTCTACTTTCTAATCACAGTTTGCATAAAACAAAATTAATTGTGGATGCATGTATCTAGCCTAACTATATTTAAAACTTTTAAGTGTCAAGATATCATGATCACATTGCCAATGTTGTAAGTTTAAGGAATTTTAAAAATACATAATGGACTCAATGAAGTAAAGCACCATACCCTAAACCATGTCTTTGGTTCTTTGAAGAAGGAATGTTCCAGAAAGGATTGTCACAAAGCAACATAGTTCTGTTATAACCTTAGTAGGATTTTCCCATTTCAATCCTGGTCACAACATTAATTTTATAAATTCCTAATTGAGAAAATTTTTAAAGGAAGCTTGACAATCCCTTCAATGTGACTTTCTCCATAAGTCAATGCACAAGTTTGACCACCTATTTGAGTTGGAAGTGGCTTTATGTCACACCCTCGAATGCCACATGCGAGGTTTTACTGCGAGGCGTGTGACCGACCAGGGTCTAGTCATTAATCATGTTGAACCAACCATTTAAAATAATAAAAGCATCACTATCAACATGATTAGCGATAAGGTTTTAATTTGTTTAAAAGACAGTTTGTGTTGCAGGGGAAAATAAAGTTAAAAACCAACAGGAACTTAAAACTAGAAGTTAGATAAATGTTTAAAACAATACGTTTAAATAAACCACCCACTCCGGCCGATTGCAATGCCCGTCCAAAGCTGTACCTACTGACCTGCAAAGCATGCAACTACGTGTAAACAATAAAGTTGGCGAATTCACAAAATTTGAGTTTAGTAAAAGTAAAGTTCACAACATTTTGAATTAAGTATGACTCGGGTAGCTAACCCTCATCATATGACTAAACTATGTACCGCATGCTGACGTTTCGTTTGTGCCCTCAATAATGTCTATCAACATTAAAGCAAGAGTGAAGGTTAGAAGTTCACGCCTGGCCTCCAGCACGGTGTGAGGTTTGCCAAACGCGTATGCCCACCCGACAATCTAATAGGTAAAATGTAGGGACTTTCATGATAGAGTTTTCGTTTAGTCTAAGTGTACTATCCACCTCCAGTGGATAACATGTTTTAGTGGTCCACACAAGGGATGCGCGTGTAGCCCAAACCAGGGATACCGTAAAAAGTGTTGTCCCAACCCAGGGACGCATGCTTTTAGAAAAGAGTTGTGAACTCACCTTAGTTTGCTCGGTAGTAAACTTGAAAGGTAATCAAGAAAGTCAATCTCCTCCTGATATGTTTACCGTTTCAATTAGTTTAATTTATGAATCCTACACGTAGTCTAACACATAGTTAAAGAATCACGTTGTCATACAATTACTCATTTAGATAAGTTTGGGCATATGATCGTCTAATTACATATAGTGCATTCATAGACACCCGTTAACGTTTCTAATAACATACAACACTTTGTTGCAAAATATAATCATATTTAACACGTTCACAAATACTTTCAGCTTAATGCAGTTTCATGTCCGTTTTAAGGCAGTTTTTCGGAATTTATTTAAAAAACTAAACGAACTCATAAAATTATGATATTTTAACACAACGTGCCATTTAGTTCCCAAATACTTGTCTATTTTTTTCATAACCTGAATCGTTACACAAAAATCAATAAAAATCATTCTCTACACCTAGGTCTGATCTACAACTTTCTAATGACAGTTTACGCCAAAAATCATTTAAAAATCCTCGTTTATTCTTTTTACGAAATTTCAGTTGGAGATTTTCATGACAACCCTGAACCTCCTACAATAAAAAATTTGAGATGATAAATCAATTCCTACATTGAGTTATAACACTCGTAATGGGCTACAAATTTTGATGAAAAACACAGGCTGAACCTTTGACACGAAATAAATCATTTAAATACTAAACGACATCGAAAAAATGCGATTCCAGTTGGGTTTGAAAGTTATTTCCTGAAAGTTCATATGGACTCAAGAAACAATGGATTTCGTTAAGTTGTGACCTCATTACAGCCAAAAAAAGTCGGCTGTAAAGATTTGGACAGAATCTGTTTACTTTCAGCTCTTCCCAAAAACGTGTTTATGATCTTGTTTACCCCAAATCCGACCCATACATCATGCATAACCCCAAATACATCAGATTAAACAACCAAGTATCATCAATATCAAGTTATAATCAAAACCCTAATGTTTAACTCATGAGAAACTTCAAAATTGATCAAGAAAACTTACTTGTAAGCGTTAAAGGGTATTGAAATCGATCAAGCAAGCCACCTCTTGAAAGATCCAAGAAACAAATCAAAGTGGAATGGTGTTTTAAAGGCAAAATTTCGAAATTATGGTGGAGGTGGGGCTGGCATATGTATTTCGGGGATTTAGGGTTAGGTTATGTATTTTTTTAACTAATTAAAACCCATGGGTGGGCCTTTTGGTGGGCTTTTGTAACTTTTGGTTGTCATTTCTAGCTAACACAAGCCCACTAAACCATTTTTACTAATTTTTAATAGCTCAAGTCTATAAAAATAAAACCCACTAGTTTGTTTATAAAAATAAATATTTTTATAACGCTAGATCATACAAAAACGCACATTGTTCGCAATTACGAGAAACAACTAACAAGTAGTCCATGTAATCAAATAATATATAATTACACTCAATTATATTATTATTTCTATGTTTGCAATACCATATCCATGTTTCACCAACGTTCAGGGTCAGACTTATGTGCAGTTTGTTAATTCGGTTGATTCGCCGAATTATTGTTACGTGAGTGTTCTTGTACCAACTGACACACTTAACCAACCATATGAAGTGAAATGCTATAATGAATGTTTTAAGTCATGTTAAAGATAACGGAGTTGTGCTAACGGAGTTAACCTGAAACACCTAAGTTGTCACATCATCTCCAAGTTGATAGAATTTTCATCACGAAAATTTGAAAACCGTCACTGAAGAAGCTAGTGTGGTTGAACGTTTTCATGGGGCGTCACATCATCCCAAGTTGATTTGGAATTTCGTCCCGAAATTCAGTAGCAACTTCAACGTTTAATGCAGTATTTTTTGAACAATTGGGGGTATTTACGCATCATCTGATGTTCCCGCTCCCATGTGAATTCTGGTCCATGCTTCGAATTCCAACGAACCCGGACTATAGGAATTTTAGTGCGTTTAAGCGTTTTGACTTCCCGATCCATGATTTCAACTGGTTCTTCAATGAAACGGAGTTGGTCGTCGATCTTGAGTTCTTTGTATGGAACCACAAGTGTCTCATCAGATAGATTTAGATTCGATACATGAAAGACATTGTGCACACCACTGAGTTCTTTAGGTAATTCCAATCTGTAAGCCACTTTGCCAATCGTTTTTGTAATCTCGAATGGTCCAACATAACTCGGATTGAGCTTGCCCGTTTACAAAAACGAACAACACCCTTCCAAGGTGAGACTTTAACAAGACCCTGGCACCAACTTGGAATTCCAATGGTTTCCTGTGCTTATCAGCGTAGCTTTACTGACAGTCACGAGCTGTCGCCATCTGGTTTCTGATCTGAACGATTTTCTCCGATGTTTCAAGCACGAGTTCAGGACCAGTGATTTGGCTGTCGCCAACTTCAGTCCAACAAAGAGGTGATCGGCATTTTCGTCTGTACAATGCTTCGAACGGCGCGGCCTGTATGCTCGAGTGGTAACTATTGTTGTAAGAAAATTCTACCAGGGGTAGGTGTCTTTCCCAACCTTTACCGAAATCAATAACACACGCTTGCAGCATGTCCTCAAGTGTCCGGATGGTGTGTTCGGTCTGACCATCGGTTTGTGGGTGATAGGCCTTGCTCATGTCTAATCGTGAGCCGAATGATTTATGCATGGATTGCCATAGGTAGGACGCGAAGCGAGGGTCACGATCGGAGATGATAGAAGTGGGAACTCCGTGCTGCGAGACTACTTCCTTCAAGTATATGCTAGCAAGCTTGGAAAACTGATCGGTTTCTTTGATCGCGAGGAAAGGAGCTGACTAAGTTAGGTGGTCCACGATCACTCAAATGGTGTCGTTCCCACTTTGAGTTATGGGTAGACCGGTAATGAAATCCCTGGAAATTTGCTCCTATTTCCACATTGGTAGTTCCGGTTGTTGCAGTAACCCTGATGACTTTTGATATTCTATCTTGACTCTAGCACAGGTTAAGCACTTGCTCACGTAGGTGGTTATGTTAGCTTTCATATTCGGCCACCAATACAGGGTTTTCAGGTCATGATACATCTTATCAGAACTAGGGTGAATAGAGTAGCAAGATTAGTGAGCTTTATCCATAACGAGGTCCCTCATATTTCCGTGTAATAGGACCCATATCCGCTCCATGAAATAGCGAATACCGTCCGATTTTGTTTCAAGTTGTTTTTCCATGCTCCGCATGGCCTCAGCTTGAAGGTTTTCCTCCTTCAATGCTTCGGTTTGGGCAACGCGGATCTGATTAGGAAGGTTAGAATGAATGGTGAGTTGCAAGGCTCGAACACGCTTGGGTCGTGTTTCTTTTCGACTGAGGGCGTCGGCTACCACATTAGCTTTACCTGGATGATACTTGATCGCACAGTCGTAGTCATTCAGGAGTTCAACTCAACGACGCTGTCGCATGTTGAGCTCCTTTTGAACGAGAATATGCTGAAGACTCTTGTGGTCGGTGTCATTCGTACACTTAGTACCATATAAGTAGTGTCTCTAGATTTTAAGGGTGAAGACTACGGCTCCCAATTCCAAGTCGTGGGTAGTGTAGTTCTTTTCGTGAACCTTGAGCTGGCGAGATGCGTAGGCAATTACCTTCTTGTGTTGCTTTAGAATGCAACCAAGACCTTGGATAGATGTGTCACAATACACAACAAAATTATCGATGACTTCTGGTAAGGATAAGATCAGTGCACTGTAGAGTTTCTATTTTAACAATTGGAAAGCAGACTCCTAGATATCACCACACTTGTAAGTGGTACCCTATTGTGTCAGAGTAGTGAGGGGTTGGGTAATCTCGGAGAATCCCTTAATGAACCTACGGTAGTAACCTGCCAGGCCAAGGAATTGGCGGATTTCATTAACCACGTGACCGAGGAAATGGACTTCATGAAGCCAAAAGTCGCATTTCGAGAATTTAGCATAAAGTTGTTCATTCCGTAAGAGTTTCAAAATAAGGCACAAATCTCGCTCGTGTCCCTCCTGGCTTCTAGAGTAGATTAGGATATCGTCAATAGAAACAATAACAAACTTGTCAAGGTAGGGCTTGTACACACGGTTCATAAGATCCATAAAAACTGCTGATGCATTTGTTAGCCCAAAAGGCATAAACAAGGAACTTGTAATGGTTGTATCGAGTCCTGAATGCTGTTTTAGAGATGTCTTCGTCTCGGATTCTCAACTGATGATAGCCTGATCTCAGATCCATCTTTGAATAATAGCTCGACCCTTGTCTAGCTCCAGTCAGGCATCATGCCCCTTTAACTCAGAATGGTAGCTTCTTGCAGCATTCATGCAGAGGGAAATGAGATTTTTGGTAGGCATCAATCATGGTATTATGGTTGTAGTTGGTTGCAGTAGACGAGATGACCATCTCCCGTCTAAGAGGAAATAAGTACAGAAATAAAGAGGTCGATGAAGACGAAGTTATACATAAGTAAGATACTTTCACATGGAAAAGGTGTTGACTTCGGCATACCTCATGGAAATAGAAAATTTACTTTGTGCTCCTGCACTTGTGAACTTAAGTATGGCTTGTTTCTCCTCGAGTAACGTTTGTAGAGAGTGATTAAAAAAGCGAAGATTTGGGTATGACAGGCTTAGATAAGAACTATGGTATTCATTTAAGCGCAACAGGATAAAAAATGAAGAACATAACAAAGTGTGGCCATAATCTATGTGTTCAACTTGATGTAATACATAAATGTTTTAGGATCAGTAGCAAGGATTTATCCAATGTCGCGAATGTAGTTGGTCGTAAGTAAGTGGTATAAAATAGTAATAAAGAACATTATTCGTTGATAAAAGTGTTATGTCAATGGTGTTGGCATAACAAGAGTTAACCAAAGAAAAATGGTTTTTTCCGAGTTTGTAGTGTCAAGGTTCAATTGAAACGTCCGTTAAGGTTTTTGTGCTTGCTCGTGTGCAAGTAAAGATATATTCACTATGACCCATGAACTTAAACGAGTTTACGATTTGTCAAGCCGGTAAGCAACCAAACTCGAAAGGGTTGAATTATGCTGTGCGGATGAATTAGATATAACACATATGTCGTCAAGGGTTTCAATGTGAGGGCGCGAAAACATGTTCAAAATGGTACGGTCGTTTCGACAACACATCACCATCTTCAGGGTTCAAGAAGTGATCACCAAGGATCGAAAGTCGAGCTTATCAAATTCTCTAAGCTAGAGCGAAATCTTATTAGATTTTTTGCATGGAGAAGCGAAGATGTAGTGTCACCGCAATAAAGGAATGATAGATTTGTCCAAGCTGATAATAATAACTATATGTCGCATTAGATGGTAAGCATCGGCCAATGCACATGCTAGTGAAGAGATTCACATAAAAAGAGAAACTCTCATGGAATAACGACTCATGCAATATAAAGGGTAAGGTAAATGTCTAAATCATCGCGTTCATCTAAGGGTTGACTTGTCCGCATCTCTGTCTTCCAATGTCCCTAAGACCACCAAATCATTAGGAGACATCCATTTGCTGAGTTGGGTATGCTAAGGTGTAAATCAAGTTATACTAAGAATTAACCGCATAACAGGGCAATGGGGGTAGCCTTGTGACTAATGGGGATTGTGATATGGTTGTTAGCATTATGCTATTTCGGTTGTGGATCGAAGAACGAGAGGTTGATTATGCTCAGGCGAGGAATTAAGTGGAAAACAAAGAATCCGACAAATGACCGAAGAATTCTGTGAGTCCGAAAACAGATTCGGATTACAGTGGTTGATTGTTTTCACCCAAACAACTATGGATTAGTTGTTTGAATGTGTAAATAATAAGAAAACCAAGCAAAGAAGATGAAGAATCTTGTTTGGATCAAGAAACTAGTGATGTAATCAATAACAGCACCTGGATATTCAGATGAGAGCACGATAGCAAAAATCACAACACAAGAAGATCACCAAAATCTTTCCAAGAAACTTGGACATAACTTCATTGGGTATTTATACAGACTGATCACCCAACGTATTTATTAAATACGCTGGGCAATTAATTACGCCGCATACATATGAGTTTCACAATATTGCACTTTTGACCCTTTTGATTGTCTAACTATTACAGAATCAGCTCCAACTATGGTTTATCAAGTACCAACGGTCTCCAAAAGTTCCATCAATATCCTCCCTAGACCGTTGCGTGCTTGATTTTCTTCAATCTTGTTTCCGAGCATCAGGGTCTGCGGCTGGATCTTCGGTTTGCTGTTCGGTTGCTGCATCAGTTGATTGTTGAATAAAAGCTTCACTAATAGTTGGATGGGCCTCCATTGTGACTTCATATGTGGATTAAGTCGGAGGTGGTTGGATGATCTGGACGTCTGAATCTGGAGATGGATTTTTGGTTGGAGGAGAGGATGATTCTTGTTCAGCTGCTTTCTTCTTGCTTGACGCTTCTTTTTCCTTTTTCGCTTCCATTCTGAGCAAGATTTCCATTATTTCAATCTTTCGAGCTCTAGCACGTTCGACTGCCCTCTGAAAGAGCATTCCCTCCTCAAGATATTCATTTCCGGCCCCAACGTTTATCTTATGTCCAAACAAGATGTTCAGGTCGGAAAGACAAAACATAAAAACATCCGTAGGGTCCAGAAGGCGAATGTCTTCATTTGAATCAGACCTTATGACTGCCTCCACCTGTTTTGCCGTTATAGAACCACTTCTTGAAATTGGTGAGCGTCACAGGTTGCTCTGGAGGAAGCTTCACCCTGGTAACCACCTTTGCTGGATTTATAACCCACGTTATCTTTCCTTTACCGGTGAACGGATCCTTGGTGGTTTTAGACGCACATTTTCAGGGGCGCTGAGGCTTGAACACTGAAAATCCTCGTAAGCATTCTCTTTATATTAATCTTTCTAAATCTCCACCTATGCTGCTGTTTGTCGAATTAATCAACTCATGCTTGCTAAGCTCACGTATGTCCCATGTGGGCAAGCTCTGCATATCTTGAGCGCTTCAAAAATATTGAATCACTCCACCTCTTCGTTTTACAACGAACCACCCGGTCAGATTGCAGTACTTCCAACTAATGATTTTATCAGTAATCTCAGTTTTCTCAACTGTGATTACCTGATAAAAGTCAGGCATTTTCGCTCGTTCCTTTTTGAACCACTCTGGATGCTGTGGTTCAAATTCATCTCCCCCATCCGTTTCATACACCACATCTTCTTCCAACCCCCATTCCAAGAACTTTGCAGGCATTTCTGCTTTGTCAACTTCCTCTTCGTCACTGTCGTCATCAAGGCCAACATCAACCGCTAATTCAAGACGCTTTTCCTTCTTTTTAGCTTTGTCTGCTTTCTTTTTCTGCTCTCTTTCTTTAAATAAGTCAAAGTTAAAGATGTCATTTGAGTACTTTTGCTTTCTGTTTGCAACACCATATAGCTCTTGAACCATTTCGTGCAACTTCTCCATCCCTTCGTGCTGAAATCTAATGAATTATGTTTGCTTTCTTTGTTCTTCAACCTTTGCTCTTTCAACTTTCTCTTGAGAACATCGGTATCATTGACTTTGTTCTTCAACAGACAGAATTCCTTAGCAGAGAAAGACCCAATTTCCTTAGATAGATGGTTGTAGAGCTCTTGAAAAGGTCTGGGTCGAGAAGGAATTTGGTGATGAGGGGGTTGTGCTGATACTGGAGGTTTGGGTGGAACGCTTGCAGATGATCCTTCTCCTGATTTTCTCTTCTTTGGCGCTTCAGCTTCGCTTGGAGAAGGCTCTAGTGGATCAGCAAAAAGTCCCTCCACGAATCTATCTAACTGTTCTTGCTCTGATGTAACAACCTCCGGGGTTTCAAATTCGGTCATTTCCCTTCTTTTCATTCTCCTCTCCCGTTTCTCAGCCTCTGCCACTACATGAATGGCCTGCATCCTTTTGATCTCTTCCCTGGTAGATCCAACGCGAATGCTGTCTGTAACGCCTCACGTTTCTGTACAAATTTTTACTTTTAGGAAATGCGTAAACGTAATAACTTATTAAATTTTATCATCATTATTATTACTATTTCTTTATTTATTCTTTTATAAAATAATAGTAATAAAGATAATAGTAAAAACAATAATAAAAAAAATAAAATGTTTTTTTTATGAAGCTTGTAAATAAAAAACGGAATTCGTAATTGTGACCGGGCCGCTCTGTATCCTAGAAACCAGCTACCGGGCTTTAAGCCCAACACAAACCAACTCACACCCTAAATCTAACCCTAATATATAACACTATATACACACACAACCCTCACACAAAACCAGCAGCCGCACACCCTCAAACCTCTGTTTATCTCCCTCTCCGGCGACCGGAGATGCGCCGGCTGTATTCCGGCAACACACACACCTACAACCTGTCTCTTCCCCCTTCTTCTCCCTCAGAACACCGGAGACTGGAGTATTTCCGGCCATGAGTCCGGCTGCCGGTGACCAAGCTCCAACGCGACACCAACCTTCCTCTCTCGCACTCCTCTGCTCGCGAAACCCGTCGCCGGAGAAGACATGCCTCCGCCGGAAACATGCCCGAGAAGACGATTGTTTCGCCAGAACTTCGCGACACCTTCCCTCATGTTTTGGTATATTTGTCCTCCTTGTTGTCGCATCTAACCTGCTTATTCATAGCATATCGAAACTAAAAGCATGTTTAAAGTAAAACAATCAATCTAATAACAGTTATGTCGCTTGCCTATATTATGAAGAAGATGACTCGGTAATCAATGGTTATACACATAACACCTGTAATCCAACACCAAACTGGGCTATAACCCAGTGGTGTGGATGCTCGTCTGTTACCGCGAGGTCACGGGATCGACCCCTGGCCTCTCCGGTTTCTTCGCTGTTGCGCTGTTGAGGTCTGATTCTTGTTCATGCCCTCTGTTAATTGGGTCAGCCTCCTGTTTGCCCAAACTTTTTTTTAAATTTATTTTTATTTGGGCCAGGTCACTTTTATTTTGGGCTGGTGTTGAGCAAAAACAGAAATTTTACTACATATTGATTTGTTAATTAAACTCTCTTTTTATACACTAATATTATGTTACTGTTTTTACTAATACTGTTAATATTAATTATTATGATTATTATCATTACTATGATCAAAACTAGTAATATTAATCTTATTTTATTTATTTATTTAACTATTCTATTACTAATCATTATCATTACTAAATTTATTTGTTAATAATGATAATCATCACAACTTATAGGATAACCCTTTAATTCCAATCAAAATGTAAATCCTATATAGTATCTCGAATCATACAAATCTAAATAACGAACTTATTATATTCTAGGTTAATCACTCTTGCTCGCTTTCAAATCTATACTCGTGCGAATGCCAAGAAATTCTATACGCAACCTAAGGTGAGCATACTCGACCCCTTTTTACACTTTAACGATTTTTGGGTGCAACATGTATAAATTACAAAATTTATTTTTAACAAGATTAAATGTGTTCCCAATACCAAACGGGTTATCAATTACGCTTATGTGAATTATATGTGTTAGATTAAACTCGTTTATACATGCTACTTGTTACGTTTGAGATATTTATGCTTATTAGTTTTAATTTGTATTCTCACGACATTGTTATGATTATGTTACTATGCATGCTAGTTAAGGAATTCAATTATATGCTATTATTATGTGAGAGTCGTCTACATATATATGTGATTCAGCTTTATTATACTCCCGTCATGATCGAAATAAACTCTTACACTTAGATTTTATTTTCAAACTTGTATGCTCGCCAATACTTTCGTATTGATCTACGCTTTTAATACATGTTGCAGGAAAGCTGATGATGCAAGAAATCTAGTAGGATTGCTTAGATACACGCCTAAATTAATTTATCTATTTTGATGTTATGTCGTTTTGAAACAATTGTTGACTATTATTTGGAATTTTTGTATGACAATTTTGTCTTGAATGAAATTTGAATTTAATCTATATTGTCACATAGCGTTATGAAGTTTTGAGCAATTTGTTCGTCTCATCCCGATGTTTCGGCCATCGGTTGGGGTGTGACAGATTGGTATCAGAGCCATAACTATAGGGAACTAGGTAGAATTGCCATGTTCGACCTAGTCTATAGTTTAAGTACCATACTCTTGACCATTTGTGATACTTGTCTAAATTGTTATTCTTTCTATCATGCTCCTCCCCTTTCTGGTCTTAAAACTTACAATATGTCTTTCCTAAGACATGAAACACAACACACGCTTTTGAGTATATTCTTGTTCCATAATCGAAATAACTCATCAATACAGGGGTTATTCCCGCCATTGGTGACGAGTTTCAATCCGTTTTACATGTTATTTCGCACGAAATTCACCATCAAGTCAGGAGTGATATCCATATCTTGATGGGAGTTTCATTTCATAATCTAGTGGATCCTTATTGACGATTCGAGATTATATCTTGATTACGTTCAATAAACCACAATTTGGGGACGAAATTGTCAAGCCAGGATTGACATCCACACCTTGATGACTGGTTCCGCTCCTCAATTTTCAATCTCGCCAAAGTTTCGTATTTTTCGATCAAATTAGGGACATGTACTAACTGGAAGGGTAAAGTACCGTTAATCCCTTGGCGACGAGAGTATTATACCTATTAGGCCAAATCATGTCTCCCTAATTCGAAAGGACTTACGAGTCACTTTGGAATAGTCAAAGTTTCTAAAACCGAAACACTCAAACATTTTAACAAGCCTCTCTTTTATGCTATCTTACATTTTATGCTATATAATTCTTATTCCTTCATTTTTTTTCAATGTCACACTTTACTAAAATCGAATTTATGCACGACAAACTGCGCATTTATACTAAATCTATTACGCAAACGATTCTATAAGTGCTTACTAAACATCATACTTGATTTAGGATTACTGGAACATTATATGTGATAAACTCGTTATAAAACCACACCTTAACATGCATAGCACTATGCGTAGTGCTATAGGAGTAGCGCACCGCCCTTGAGACTTGAGGTCATGTTAAGTAAACTATTTCATACTAAGTAAACTATTTTACACTATGTTTCAAAAATATTGACTAGTCAACATTGCGTACACGATGGTTTGACTTGTTTATTCACATGTTTATGTGGTAGACTCGTCGTTAACTTTGATCAAGCCACACCTTAACATGTATAGCGCTTGTGTAGCGCTATAGGAGTGACGCCCGCCCGTGTTCTTGAGGTCATGTTAAGTAAACTATTTTACACCCTCTTCATTTTAACGATGATGGGTAGTCTACAATGCGGTACACGATGGTTTGACCTGTTTATTCACATGCCAGTAATCCGTTAATATTGGTTAAACTAAAATATATCATCTGTATTGTACATGAATGTGCGAATACGCACACTTACACTTATACTCATACTTATACAGTGTACTCTCTCATACTTAAATACAATTATGCTTATATACTTGAGACTCTATGTATGCTATCAATCCCACTCGTAATACGCTAATAAACCCTGATCGTGACAGGGGACGTAACATGGCATCGATTAGCGAAACTGACGTAATATGGTATGAACATGGTGGATACGCCGCTGGTACTTCCTATATATAAGTGAATACCATATTGCTAAGACTTCGTAAAACGTGCCGTGAGAAATTCGGTGTTTCATTTTTATGTTTAATACAACCTTTAAACACTCAACACTTAATTCTCGGTTAAACCCACATACTTCGAAATGCCATTACCTCTTTCCTAAAGCCTTCATCTTGAAAGAATTTCCGGAAAAAATTCCCTAAAGTAGGGGAGACTTTAACGCCTCGCGTTTCTGTACAAATTTTTACTTTTAGGAAATGCGTAAACGTAATAACTTATTAAATTTTATTATCATTATTATTACTATTTCTTTATTTATTCTTTTATAAAATAATAATAATAATAAAGATAATAGTAATAATAATAATAAAAAATAACACGTTTTTTATGAAGCTTGTAAATAAAAAATGGAATTCGTAATTGTGACCGGGCCGCTCTGTATCCTAGAAACCAGCTACCGGGCTTTAAGCCCAACACAAACCAACTCACACCCTAAATCTAACCCTAATATATAACACTATATACACACACACCCTCACACAAAACCAGCAGCCGCACACCCTCAAACCTCTATCCATCTCCCTCTCCGGCGACCGGAGATGCACCGGCCGTATTTCCGGCGACACACACACCTACAACCTGTCTCTTCCCCACTTCTTCTCCCTCAGAACACCGGAGACCGGAGTATTTCCGGCCATGAGTCCGGCTGCCGGTGACCAAGCTCCAACGCGACACCAACCTTCCTCTCTCGCACTCCTCTGCTCGCGAAACCCGTCGCCAGAGAAGACCTGCCTCCGCCGGAAACATGCCCGAGAAGACGATTGTTTCGCCGGAACTTCGCGACACCTACCTTCACGTTTCGGTATGTTTGTCCTCCTTGTTGTCACATCTAACCTGCTTATTCATAGCATATCGAAACTAAAAGCATGTTTAAAGTAAAACAATCAATCTAATAACAGTTATGTCGCTTGCCTATATTATGAAGAAGATGAACTCGGTAATCAATGGTTATACACATAAACACCTGTAATCCAACACCAAATTGGGCTATAACCTAGTGGTGTGGATGCTCGACTGTTACCGCGAGGTCACGGGATCGATCCCCGGCCTCTCCGGTTTCTTCGCTGTTGCGCTGTTGAGGTCTGATTCTTGTTCATGCCCTCTGTTAATTGGGTCGGCTTCCTGTTTGTCCAGACTTTTTAAATTTTTTTTTTATTTGGGCCAGGTCATTTTTATTTTGGGCTGGTGTTGAGCTAAAACAGAAATTTTACTACATATTGATTTGTTAATTAAACTCTCTTTTTATACGCTAATATTATGTTACTGTTTTTACTAATACTGTTGATATTAATTATTATGATTATTATCATTACTATGATCAAAACTAGTAATATTAATCTTATTTTATTTATTTATTTAACTATTCTATCACTAATCATTATCATTACTAAATTTATTTGTTAATAATGATAATCATCACAACTTATAGGATAACCCTTTAATTCCAATCAAAATGTAATCCTACATCGTATCTCGAATCATACAAATCTAAAATAACGAACTTATTATATTCTATGTTAATCACTCTTGCTCGCTTTCAAATCTATACTCGTGCGAATTCCAAGAAATTCTATACGCAACCTAAGGTGAGCATACTCGACCCCTTTTTACACTTTAACGCATTTTGGGGTGCAACATGTATAAATTATAAAATTTATTTTTAACAAGATTAAATGTGTTCCTAATACCAAACGGGTTATCAATTACGCTTATGTGAATTATATGTGTTAGATTAAACTCGTTTATACATGCTACTTGTTACGTTTGAGTTATTTATGCTTATTAGTTTTAATTTGTATTCTCATGACAATGTTATGATTTTGTTACTATGCATGCTAGTTAAGGAATTCAATTATATGCTATTATTATGTGAGAGTCGTCTACATATATATGCGATTCAGCTTTATTATACTCCCGTCATGATCGAAATAAACTCTTACACTTAGATTTTATTTTCAAACTTGTATGCTCGCCAATACTTTCGTATTGATCTACGCTTTTAATACATGTTGCAGGAAAGCTGATGATGCAAGAAATCTAGTAGGATTGCTTAGATACACGCCTAGATTAATTTATCTATTTTGATGTTATGTCGCTTTGAAACAATTGTTAACTATTATTTGTAATTTTTGTATGACAATTTAGTCTTGAATGAAATTTGAATTTAATCTATATTGTCACATAGCGTTATGAAGTTTTGAGCAATTTGTTCGTCTCATCCTGATGTTTCCGCCATCGGTTGGGGTGTGACACTATCAGCCATGATTCGCTCTGGGTTTGGCGTATCTTTCTTGCTCTTCTTCCTCGAAGGTTCCACTTCTACTACTTTCTTTCCTTTTTCTTTCCGCTTACATACCAGAGGAATTTCTTCTTCTTCTTCAGCTTCTTCAGAGACATCAACTGGACGACTTCCACCTTCCCTACTTTTTCTCGTCTTTTCTCGATATTTGTTGTAAGCAGCAAGAATAACTGGAAGTCTTTCCTCACGATACATCCAGTGATGCAACATCATCCACTCTTTGGTTTTTAGCTCAGTGATCTGCCTTCCTTTTGGTAACTGAAACTGGTACGTGTTTCCATCATGTGGCAAGTTTCGATGCTGATCGTCAATGAGCAATTGCACGAATCTAGGATACATCGCCCATGCACCTTTATTGATGTTGTCAATGATGCAGTAAAAAAATCAATCCAGAAATGTTGAACGACGGATTCAGCATCGCCGCGGACCACTCTAGATTCAAGCCATCATAACCTCCCTTTCGATGACAGATGCTCATACAAAACGTGTGCAAAATGAATCTCCAGTCTTTCATTAGCCCTGACTTTTTGATTTCGTTTTTGTGACAAAAATCTTCGACGTAGTTCATTCCACGAAATCCCTCTAGAATTTCCTCCTTCTTTATTTCAATGGATCATTTGCATTATCTCCTAGGCTCATAACTTTCCGAATTCGTTCCTCGGTCACTCTAATTTCTTTGTTTCTAACAGTCGCTGTGATATGTTTGACGTTGTTCAGCGTTCTTGCTCTTGCCATTCTCCAAAATTCTTCTATGTAAATGGAGTAAATAGTAGGATTAGCTTCGATTGCATAGCTAATTTTACTATGTGATAACCAATCCATCACGTCTTCAAAATCTGGCTCCGGAGGCACTAGAGTAATTGGTTGATTATGCTTTCTCGTACCGTCCCATACCAACTGTTGAGCCATGTCAATATCGATTCTGATCGGATTTACTGAATGCGGATTGAAAAACAGAGTGTGGGTGTTTGTTGAGTGAAGAAGAAGATGATGATTGGATAACTTTTTGAAAATATTTACAAATGGTGAAATTTTTTTTAAGTATTTATACTATTTTACATTCCAGCGTAATTATTAATTACGATGGATAATTAATTACGCCGCTAAGATATTTTACAAGGTTTCTTCAAGCCTAAGAATTTGAAATCAAATACGCTCGAAAATTTTAACTTTTCTCGAAAAACGTGCCCTTTTTGGATAAAAAATTAGTGCAAGAATTTAAAAATAAACTTAAGAGAAAAGAAAAATTGCAATCTGGATCCTGAAAGTTGTTTTTGGGTCCGGAAGCCTCCTTTTTCACACAAAACTTTTTGCTAACTGACTTGAATCCTGTGACTTTCCTGCAAAAGATCATACTGGTAACACTTCATTCGTTTGAGATAAAATGTTAGATATAAAGGCACAAGAAAAACTGTCAGTATGTTTGTTCTTTTAAATCCATGCGCCTATCTTTCAACATGCGATCGGAGAGCCTTTTTATCATGTTGCGGTAATATTGACAAGAACTTCAATGTTCCCCACTCATGCCGAAACAGTCAGAATGTTGTGCCCGTGAGTCCCACGTCAGGACATACCCCGCGATCAAGGTATGCGCAAAGATTCCTCATAACAAGTGAATATACTGACTTCATTCGTTTTTGAGATTTCAACGTTAGACGATTGTGTTCAGATAAGTACTTCCGTACAGCAGAGAGACCAAGGTCTAACGAGGGCTAGGCAGATACCAGATGCGGTACGATTTAAGCACTTGAATGATTCTCAATGAGAGCTTCAATTGTGTAGGGTTTTGGCCGCTTCGGCTCTTTTTGACAGGATATCATAGCTGTGTCTAGGTCAGCATATATCTGGATGCAGCAGAAGAGCAACTATGATATCCCCAAATGATTAGCCAATATAAAGACCCGAAATCTCGGACTTTGTCAATCTATCAACGCAAGATTTAAGACCATTAAGTCATATGCCGCAACGTGTTACCCGCAAGATGCACAACATTGTGGTTATTTAGAATTCTTGTGGGATCATTAAGGTTTTTTCTCCTTTTCGCAGTTTACTTCTAGGTATTGTTGAATCTACTGACACATCGTTGCTTGAGGCCTTAATCTTTTTCTGTTTTAAGATCAGAACAGAAGTGTTAGCAGTTTTTCTATCATTTCTCTTGCAGGTGCCAAAGTAAAGATTCAGTCTCAACAAGATTTTCTGGAAAACTTCCCCCCTTAAAATTTTATTTTCGAAAATCCATTGCTTGAAAAGAAATTTTAACCTTGCAGAAAATCTTTTTGTTGGCCACATTTTATGAGATTTGTTATTTATTATGAAAACCATTTTTTTTATTTTTATTTTTTTTAAACGAAAGTCAAGTCCACTCAAGGGAGTTCACCATTTCCAACCAGGTTACCAACTGGTTGAATCGAGCTTTATCGAAGGCTTTCGTAAATATATCAGCTTTTTGTTGCACTGAATCCACTGGCACCACTTGGATGTATCATTTCTCGTAAGCATCTCTAATCGCATGAATGCGAATTTCGATGTGTTTCGTTCTGGAGTGGTGAATAGGATTCTTCACAATCCCCAGACATGCTTCATTGTCGATAAATATTGGAGTCTTCATGATGTTGATCACATAATCCAACAACTGATTCTGTATCCAAAGGACTTGTGAACAACAACTGTAAGCTGCCGTGTATTCAACCTGAGCGGTAGATGTAGAGACTGTTGTCTGCTTTTTGCTTTGCCACGAAATAAGACGATTTCCTAAGAATTGGCAGCCTCCTGAGATAGATTTTCTGTCTACTTTGCAACCTGCATGATCACTGTCAGAGTAAGCAATTAGATCGAAATTACTATCTTTAGGATACCACAAACCAAGCTTTGGAGTTCCTTTGAGATAGCGAAAGATTCTCTTGACGCCAACATCATGCGATTCTTTGGGATTCGTCTGAAAGCGGGCACAGAGACAGACAGCCCACATTATGTTAGGCCTACTAGCGGTCAGATACATTAACGAGCCAACCATTTAGCGATAGAAAGATTTGTTCACTGGCTTTCCTTGAAGATCTGAAGTGAGTTCCGTCTGAGCGGCAAAAGGAGTGCTGGCGGATTTGCAATCATTCATGTTGTACTTGGAAAGAATATCTCTGATATACTTAGCCTGATGAATGAGAATGCCATCTTTCCTTTGCTTCACTTCTAATCCTAAGAAAAACGTGAGTTCTCCCATCATGCTCATCTCGAACTTCGCTTTCATCACCTTCTCGAACTCTCTGCAAAGGGATTCATCAGTCGACCCAAAAATGATATCGTCTACGTAGATTTGGACCAACATCACATCTTCTCCAATCCTTTTAGTGAAGAGTCATGTCAATTTTGCCTCTTGAGTATCCACACTCCAGAAGATATGTTGACAAAGTCTCGTACCATGCTCTAGGAGCTTGGTGAAGACCATAGAGAGCTTTGTCAAGCTTGTAGTATTTCGTGGGAGAATGAGGATCTTCAAAACCTGGAGGTTGACAGACATAAACTTCTTCTTTCACCTTCCCATACAGAAAGGCACTCTTTACATCCATTTGAAACACCTTAAAGTTTTTGAATGAAGCATAGGCTAAGAAGATTCTGATGGCTTCTAACCGTGCAACAGGTGCAAAAACTTCCTCGTAGTCAATCCCTTCTTCCTGTCGAAACCCTTGAACCACTAATCTAGCCTTATTCTTGATAACTACACCACGATCGTCATCTTATTACGAAACACCCACTTGGTACCAATTGGATACTTTCCGTCTGGTAGGTCAACAAGTTCCCAGACTTTAAGTTTCCGAAATTGGGCCAATTCTTCCTGCATAGCTTGTACCCAACTTGAATCTTGAATAGCTTCTTCGATATCTCTTGGGACAGACTGCGAAAGAAAGGCTGCATACAGTCCTGTGTTGATGGTATGTGTTTGACCACGTGTTCGAACTCCATCTTCAATAGAACCGATGACATTTTCAATTGGATGGTTTCGATTGGTCTTGTACCCTGCATTGGTGTGAGTTTCAACTTGTTGAGGCAGTTAGAAAAGTGTTCATCGACGTAGATGATTGGAGTTTCGTCTTCTTTGGGTGGTTCATCCACAGCCTGCTGTGAAGAAGAGTCATCATGTGCAGATGCACTCTCAGCAGATGTGTCACCATTTACTTCGAACACCGGAAGAGTAGGAGAGGCAGAGGCAGGGGTGAAACGGGTTGTAAAAGGAGTAAAACCAATGTCCGAGGCTTCAAACAAAGGTTCCAACGGAGTGGATTCCGCAGGTTCGGATTCAGTGATGGGTTCATCGATGGTGAAAGTATTGAATATAATATCCACGTTATAAAACCAGTTCAGAGCGCTACCAGTGTTAGTGGAGTTTCCTTCTTGAAAATCGACGTAGTACGATTCAATCACCATCTTGGTCCGCTTGTTGTAGACTCGATATGCCTTTTGAGAAGATGAATAGCCCATGAAGTAGCACACGTCACCGACTGCTTCAAACTTGATGAGATTGTCTTCAGTGTTGAGAAGTGTGCATGAACACCCGAACGGTTCCAAGAAATCTATCAGAGGCTTCCTTTTGAAAAGTAGTTCATAGGCTGTCTTTCCGTGAGGTTTGACAATAAGAACACGATTCAAAACATAGCATGCTGTGTTGACCGCTTCAGCCCAGAAGATTATGGGAAGCTTAGAGTGGACAAGCATAGTTCTTGTAGCTTCGATGAGAGTTCTGTTTTTGCGTTCTGCTACCCCGTTTTGCTGAGGAGTCCTGGCAGGGCTGTATTTGAGGCGAATTCCCTTATCTTCACAGAAGGACACAAACGTATGATTTTTAAATTCATTTCCATTGTCGCTTCTGATGGAGTTGACTTTTAGCTTGATCACATTTTCAATCATGGGAATGAAGCTCTTCAGAATGGATGCCGTTTCGCTTTTGGCTTCAAGAAAGAATACCCATGAAAACCGTGAGAAATCATCTGTAATCACCAAACAATAAGATCTTTTAGCTAAACTTTTAATGCTATTTGGGCCGAAAAGATCCATGTGAAGTAATTGCAGAGGAGCAGATATCGTATTCACTGCTTTGGACTTATGAGGCTTTTTATGCTGCTTTCCTTGGGCACATGCGATGCACTTTTCTGAAAAAGGAAAATCTTTCATAGGTAAACCTCTTACTAGATTTAATTTAGAAAGTTTATTTATGTTCTTAAAATTCACATGCCCCAAACGGCTGTGCCACAGCAGTGATTCCGATTCAGATGCTTTTGACATAAGACATGTCATTGACTCATTTGATTTGGCATTCTTCATATTTTGCACGTAGGTGTTATTTTGACGGGGATCTCTAAGCATGATCATCTCTTTTGGGATGGAGTAACCAGGTTTGAGGAATAAGCACCCGTGTCATTGACAACACCACGATTCCTTTGTCACAGACTTATGAAACACTCATAAGATTGTAACATAATTCTGGAACATAGTTCACATTCTCCAAAGTGAGTGCTTCTAACACGACGTCACCCATTCCGATGATTTTTCCTCCATTTTCGTCTTCGGTAAAGGATACAAAGTCACCATCAATAACTCGAAAGTTGGTAAGCAGATCCTTTAGCCCGGTCATGTGCCTGGAGCAACCGCTGTCAACATGCCAGATATATTCCATGAGCATCCGAAGCCATTTCTGAATCTTATTCTGTTATACAACAACAACAACAACAAATATGTACAAATTAGCTAGTTTTTGGAACCCAGACTTGCTTTACATTAGTTCTATCATGATTTTGAGCAAGAGTGTTGTCTTTTCTTTTCCAAAAACATGTTGAATCAACTATACATTTTACTGATTTCTTTAAACTGTTAAATTGATCAGTAAAACTTTTAACTAGATCTTGACTAGGTTTAGAAAATTTCTTTCTTTTACAATGTTTCGCCGTATGTCCTAAATGACCATAGCGAAAACATTGTTTTTGACTCGATCTTTTCCTCCTGGGTGCTGAGTGTGAAGATGATGTATGTGACGAAAGTCTGGAGTATCTTGAGGAGTTTGATGATGTAATGTGGCTTGAATCTTTAGCTTTCTTCAGTTTCTCTTCAGGATGATGTTTATCTTCAATGTCGATCTCACTGTGCTCACTGTCTGATGAGGAAATTGATTCTTGACTTTCATCTGACCTTTCTTCATCGCTTTCTGAAGTTGTTGTGCTTGAATCTTCAGTGAAATCTTTATCAGTCTCTGATGTACCTGCAACAGATGGAACAAATTCTAGAATTTCCTCTGTAAGGAATTTTCCAAAACTATTTTTCTTTAACTCTGGCACAAACACAGGAGATTCAAGCATAACATTTTCATCATTGAGAGCAAAGTTTAGGTTATGACCCTCAACCATGGCAAACCCTTGGTTGTGAGCCTTAAGTGTAGGCACATTGCCATTACAGTCATCCTGAATTGTCAATTTAGGCATACAGCCATTACAATCATCCATCCTAGATATACTATTATAGTTATCTCGAATAGAAATTTTGCTCGTCTTATCACAATTCCAGGCGAACCAGTTAACAGTTGAATAACTGTCGCCTGAATAGCCTATTCCTATTTTCATCCCCCACAATCATCTTCCCTATCGCACATATCTTCCTTACTCTCGCACAGATCTGCATTACTTTCAGAAAGGTTAGTGTTGTTTTCGGATTTATAAAAAATACTTTGATCGAAAAGATCATTTTTATTGATTAAGTCGTTCTTAGGATGAGGAGATGACATAGGAAATAATTTTCTTTCGTTTCCGAATTTATCTTTATATCCAATTCCATCCTTTATGAATGTCGGTCGTTGGCAGTTTACAATGTCAACCAGTGCTTTTTGGCTAATTTTTCATTTATCAATAATGATTTGTAACTTATTGTTTTTTGTTTTGAGATTTTTTTAGCTTTTCGGTCAAATCATTTATGATAAAATCTTTTCTGAAACAAATTCCATTAGATTCTACATTTCAGCTATGGTTGAATTCAACTTTCGCTGATATGCAGCCTCATTTTCTTTTAGTTCTTGATTTATTTTCAAAATTATATCACGGTTGAGTGATTTGTAGTGTGCCACGACGTTCAAACATGGTTTTGAGCACAACTTTGCTTTAAATTCATATGGAATGCTGTTTACCAAATCCTTATCTTCGACTTCTGATTTCATGGCGGTAGAGGATGTTCCAACCGCTGCATTCTTGCTGGTACTGATGACTTCTTGAACAGCAGGCTTTGACTCATTCATTTAAGCTTTCTGTTGTCTCTTCTCTGAGGCAGGAGAGATGATGCTTTTCAAACCAGTGTCATCTTTTGGAATCTTGGAGGTTTGTTTTTCAACACCATTTGAAGCAGACGTGGCAGAGACAGTGGTAATGTTTGCCATGAGGGCCTTGTTTACTTCACCTTTTGCCTCAGCTATCTCCTCCGACCAATCATAATCTTCCACCACTAAAGCCTTATGATTATTTTCAGCAGCATTATTATTTCCTTCAATGGCAATCGGCCTCCTTGTCTGGTTGATTTCGGTATTCTCGTTCTTCAGCAACGAACACTCTCTTTTGAAGTGGCCCAAGTCTTTGCAGTTATAACATCTAAGCTTGGATTTGTTAAATCCAGCTTTTCCAAGAGCCAACCTCTTTCCTGTTTTATCTTGGAATTTCTTCAACCGTAGAGTGATCATTTCCATCTGCCACTTCAGATCCATCTCCTCCATGTCGTCTGGATCTACTTGATACATGTCCTCTGCTGTTAGGAATTCTCTCTTCAACTCTCCTGACATAAGCGCCTCATAGCTACTTAAGAAAGTATTAAAAAAGCTACATGTTCTGTGGAAATTTTAAGTGCTTGAGTGTCGCTGGCCACGGTGGTCTTCTCGGAAGATGACGAGGCCTTCACAGAGTTTGCGGAAGCATTTGAATAGGATTCGACAACACTTTGGGGATTTGATCCACATGAGGTGACAGGAGTAAGAAATGTCATATTCTTGGGGACCGAGGTTGCAGCAACTTGATGAGACGTCTTCTGAGAATATCCAGTTTGATTCATCTCTCGTTTCACGATGTCCATTTCAAAGGCTTTTAAAGTGTTAATAAATTCTGAGAGGTGGTGAGGAAAGTTCTCTTAATCATCGTGCATTGAAGACTCCATTCTTTTGGTAGAGAATCTAGTAGCTTCTTGATCGATGCATAATTTGCAACTGAGTTTCCCACCTTCTTCATCTTGGTCAACACCCCTAGAAATCTGCTTATGTGGTCGGACAAGCTTTCGCCACGAATACTTCCAAACATATCATATTCTTTCTGCACCATGTCTCGTTTATTCTCCCTGAGTTCCTCATTGCCTTCATAATGGTCGATTAGAGCCAACCACAGTTCATGTGCCGATGTGTATTCTTCAAACAGATTGTTATCATCCTTTGATAGAGCCATAGTGAGAGCAGCGTGAGCCCTCCGGTCACGTTGAATGACTGTCCTATCTTCATCTGTGAATGTTGAAGGATCTTCATTGATAGTATGGATGTCGTCACGTATTATCATGGGAACATGCGGGCCCATAGTGACTGACATCCATTGAGTATAATCGGTATACTCAAAAAAAGACTTGATCCTGTTTTTCCAGCTGCTGAAATCTTCCGAACCTTTCAACTTTGGTGGCCTTGTAGCGGTTCCAGTTTCTAGTTCGGCTTGAGCAATCGGATTGAGTTGATTGAGAGACATGATGGATGAAAAATGATCAATTACGCTGAGATTTACTGAATCAGAGAACAATTACGCTCGCAAGGAGGTAAATACGCTGGACCAGAGATTAAATACGCTGTACTTGGAAACAATTACGCTGATGGGATCGGCGATTTTGTCCTGCAAAAAGCTAAATCCGCTAGATATTCGAAAACAAGCATAGGTTTAGTTAATTTCGCTGAACACCATGATAAAATCGCTGAGGATTAGTATCACTGATTTCGAAGTCGCCTTCGAGTAAATTCGCTGGACAATTACGCTGACAAATTTATAACTCGCTGATTTAGGAACCAGCGTAGTTGTTAACTACGCAAAATTCAAGTTAAATACGCTAGATTCAAAATAAATACGCCAACTTCAAATATATCTACGCTAGCTTCAACATTAAATACGCCCAGAAGGGTTTTAATACGAACAAAAAACCCTCTAATCACTCAAAAACGACCCAAAATTCATGATTCTTTGCAGCTAAATGACCAAAATGTTTACCAAACTACTGAATAACAACAACCCAAAGATTAAACGCACCAGATCAAGCCATTTTAATCCCAAAATTTCGAAAAACCATGAAACTTTGAGAACTTTTGTAAAACCTTCAAAACTTGACAAATATTAACAAAAACTTAAACAATCAATAGCACAAAGGCTCTGATACCAAATTGTGAGTCCCAAAACAGATTCGGATCACAGTGGTTGAGTGTTTTCACCCAAACAACTATGGATTGGTTGTTTGAATGTGTAAATAATAAGAAAAACTAAGCAAAGAAGATGAAGAATCTTGTTTGGATCAAACAACTAGTGTTGTATATGAAATCCCAATAACATATAATCAATAATAGCACCTGGATATTCGGATGAGAGCACGATAGCAAAAATCACAACACAAGAAGATCACCAAAATCTGTCCAAGAAACTTGGACGTAACTTCATTGAACATGGTATTTATACAGAATGATCACCCAGCGTATTTATTTAATACGCTGGGCAATTAATTATGCCGCGTACATATGAGTTTCACAATATTGCACTTTTGACCCTTTTGATTGTCTAACTATTACAGAATCAGCTCCAACTATGGTTTATCAAGTACCAACGGTCTCCAAAAGTTCCAACAAATTTTGACAACTATTCTGGTCACCAGCGGCAGCTCCAGTAGCGACCAACAACATCAATGGCACGTGATGAAAGTTCGTTACGTCACGCTCACGTGGATATATCGTTTGACCGTAACGGAGTTTAGATGATAAGGTTTCGAGCTGCGTGATGATAACCGCGCAAAGCTGTGACTTCCAGCCACTGTTTTGTTTTCCAATGACTGTAGTGGTGGTTTCCGGTAATGGCGATAGGTGGAGATGATGCGGGTCGTCGACACGAACGCGTGGACATTTTATTCGCCTAAATCCGAGTTTGTTTGGGTCGGTTCTAGTCTACGCGAATATTGACGCGCAAAATCAAACGAACAAAAAGTCAGATCTGTGTTCCGGCAGCAGTGGCGGCATCGGTGGATGAAACCGATAATTTTTAGATGTCGGGCATGTCGAGACGATCGCGTGGATAGGTAGAATACATGAAACGGAAGTCGTATGGTTAAGTTATGGGTGGAACAAGATTCTACTTGCATTTTGTGTCGGGAGTTCATAGTAAAATAGACGCGCCAAGGATGTCACATACGCAAAGGTGTGACCCCGTAGAAGCTTATATTCTTTGTTAGGGGTTATTTTGGAATGTGAGAAAAATGTCGAGGACAACTTTGGGAACGTTTTTCGATAACGTTAAATCATGGGTATTCTACACGAATGGACGCGTTGGTTGTATGGTTTGGAATGGTTTTAAGCCGAGCTTGTAACCTTTTGATATGGAGTAAATGGGTTGGGTATTATGATTGGATCGGTGGTTTAGGATTGATAGGTTCCTACATTATATCATGTTTACATATTTAGTTCGCACATAAGTCATGGTGCTGTAAATAAATAATGCATGTGTAGATGCCAAGTAATACAACTACCATGTATGTATCCAAGTATGACGAACCTTGCAATCTGGAGTGTGTCGTTGTGGTTTTTCAACAAAGAACGGTTATAGTCTGGTTTTTAGAAAGTTTTTAAACCTAGTTCACTATAACCAACGGCTCTGATACCAATCTGTCACACCCTCAAATTCCACATGCGGGGTTTTACCTTGAGCCGTGTGACCGACCAGGATCTAGCCACTAATCATGTTGAACCAACCATTAAAATAATAAAAGCATCACTATCAACATGATTAGCGATAAGGTTTTAATTTGTTTAAAAGACAGTTTGTGTAGCATCGGAAAATAAAGTTAAAAACCAATAGGTACTTAAAACTAGAAGTTAGATAAATGTTTAAAACAATACGTTTAAATGAACCACCCACTCCGGCCGATTGTAATGCCCGTCCAAAGCTGTACCTACAGACCTGCAAAGCATGCAACTACATGTCAACATAAAGTTGGCAATTCACAAAATTTGAGTTTAGTAAAAGTAAAGTTCACAACGTTTTGATTTAAGTATGACTCGGGTAGCTAAACCTCATCATATGACTAAGCTGTGTACCGAATGCTGACGTTTCGTTTGTGCCCTCAATAATGTCTATCAACATTAAAGCAAGAGTGAAGGTTAGAAGTTCACGCCCGGCCTCCAGCACTATGTGAGGTTTGTCAAACCTAATAGCGCTATCAACTAATACCTCGTGTATGCCCACCCGACAATCTAATCGGTAAAATGTAGGGACTTTCATAATAGAGTTTTCGTTTAGTCTAAGTGTACTATCCACCTCCAGTGGATAACATGTTTTAGTAGTTCACACAAGGGACGCGCGCGTAGCCCAAACCAGGGATACCGTAAAAAGTGTTGTCCCAACCCAGGGACGCATGCTTTTAGAATAGAGTTGTGAACTCACCTTAGTTTGCTCGGTAGTAAACTTGAAAGGTAATCAGGAAAGTCAATCTCCTCCTGATATGTTTACCGTTTCAATTAGTTTAATTTATGAATCCTACACGTAGTCTAACACATAGTCAAAGAATCACGTTGTTATACAATTACTCATTTAGATAAGTTTGGGCATATGATCATCTAATTACATATAGTGCAATCATAGACACCAATTAAGGTTTCTAATAACATACAACACTTTGTTGCAACATATAATCATATTTAACACGTTCACAAATACTTTCAGCTTAATGCAGTTTCATGTCAGTTTTAAGGTAGTTTTTCGGAATTTATTTAAAAACTAAACGAACTCATAAAATTATGATATTTTAACACAACGTGCCATTTAATTCCTAAATACTTGTCTATTTTTTTTTCATAACCTGAATCTTTACACAAAAATCAATAAAAATCATTCTCTACACCTAGGTCTGATCTACAACTTTCTGATGATAGTTTACGCCAAAAATCATTTAAAAATCCTCGTTTATTCTTTTTACAAAATTCCAGTTGGAGATTTTCATGACCTCCCGGAAATTCCTACAGTAAAAATTTGAGATCATAAATCAATCCCTACATTGAGTTATTACACTCGTAATGGGCTACAAATTTTGATGAAAAACGCAGCCTGAACCTTTGACACAAAATAAATCATTTAAAATACTAACCGACATCGAAAAAATGCGATTCCAGTTGGGTTTGAAAGGTATTTCCTGAAAGTTCATTATGGACTCAAGAAATAATGGATTTCATTAAGTTGTGACCTCGTTACAGCCAAAAAAATTCGGCTGTAAAGATTTGGACAGAATCTGTTTACTTTCAGCTCTTCCCAAAAACGTGTTTATGATCTTGTTTACCCCAAATCCGACCCGTACATCATGCATAACCCCAAATACCTCAGATTAATCAACCAAGTATCATCAATATCAAGTTATAATCATAACCCTAATGTTTAACTCATGAGAAACTTCAAATTGATCAAGAAAACTTACTTGTAAGCATTAAAGGGTATTGAAATCGATCAAGCAAGCCACCTCTTGAAAGATCCAAGCAACAAATCAAAGTGGAATGGTGTTTTAAAGGCAAAATTTCAAAATTATGGTGGAGGTGGGGCTGGCATATGTATTTCGGGGATTTAGGGTTAGGTTATGTATTTTTTTTAACTAATTAAAACCCATGGGTGGGCCTTTTGGTGGGCTTTTGTAACTTTTGGTTGTCCTTTCTAGCTAACACAAGCCCACTAAACCATTTTTACTAATTTTTAATAGCTCAAGTCTATAAAAATAAAACCCACTAGTTTGTTTATAAAAATAAATATTTTTATAACGCTAGATCACACAAAAACGCACATTGTTCGCAATTACGAGAAACAACTAACAAGTAGTCCATGTAATCAAATAACATATAATTCCACTCAATTATATTATTATTTCTATATTTGCAATACCATATCCATGTTTCACCGACATTCGGGGTCAGATTTATGTGCAGTTTGTTAATTTTGTTGATTCGCCGAATTATTACTACGTGAGTGTTCGTGTACTAACTGACACACTTAACCAACCAATATGAAGTGAAATGCTATGATGAATGTTTTAAGTCATGTTAAAGATAACGGAGTTGTGCTGACGGAGTTAACCTGAAAAATCTAAGTTGTCACACTTTAACCATTATGTAACCTATTTCTAACGATTTTTTTAATCAAATTGACTATAAAACTGAATTTACTTCAAATTAGCAGCTAACCTTGAACATGATTAAGCTTTCCAAGAGTATAACTTATAAGAGATGTGAACATAACATTACATGATGTATGGGGGAGACAACTGCCGTATTGAAGGTGTCAAGTGCCTGCAGTTAGTATTAATAAGCACATATATTATCATGTGGGATACTTAACACCAATTAAATAACAAATTCTATGAAATATTCATTACCTTATTTAAGTAATTCATTTGGGTGATGATACGAAGCAAAAACATGATGGCTTAGGCCCGTGTTTGGGGATATACAAGCCGATTTATACATGATAAAGTATGCTTAAAAGAAATGCGTATTTCACCTCATCACCAGAGATAAGAAAATTTGAACTTAACATGATGATTGGGAATGAAACATGATATAGAGGTGACAATTAACCTACCAACAGATTAAAGGGGTCATTTTTTTTTTCGAAAATGTTAGCTAAAGAGGGAACTAGTCAAAAGGGTGGAAAGTAGCAATTGACCCATAGTATGTATCTTTATTACAAAATCCTAAATTACTATATTTAAAGGCTAAGATTACTATTCTAATGATATTGTTTTTTTGTAACCATATTCGATGCACCAAATACAATTTACAAATAAACAATTTTAAAAATGAGAAACCCAGCCTTTTCGACTCTTACAAAAAATGACCCGCCAAGCACCCCCATTGGGCCACCTTTAACATGAGAGATAAATAGCTTGTAAGAAAGTGCAAACAACTTTAATACTTACTAATAAAGAGCTTAGTAGCGAACAAACTCCATTGTATCACATTATGTGTGTTCGACTATATGCTGGTATACAGTGAAATACAATTACAAATATCAACACCGATGTTGCATATACAAAAAGGGCTGCAGAAAAGATAAACCACAAAATCTCAAAAGCATTATAAAGTAAAAATCAAGATATAATTAAATAACAGATGACGGGTTCATACCTGGCATGGTAGCAGGATTACATACTTCTGTCACTGATTCAACTCGGATTGGTCCATTATGCGGTGTGCTTGTAAGATTTTTTTTAACCTTTTCATTGATGGCTTTTGTTACAATGATTGTTGGTGAAGACATTCTGTATAAATGAAACACCCGTTTCGTCAAAACGTTAAAACTTCATATAACTTGAAGTTTTGAACCGTAATATAAAATTTTTGACAAAAATGCCCTTTGTAATTATACAAGAGAATCATAAACATCAATTACAAAAAGAGCATTCGACTAGTCACTATACCAAAATACAAATTTAGAGCTGCATGTGAAAAATATAAGTGATAAAAGAAACAAGGTTTACATTCCAAAAGCACCTATTTCGACTCACAAACAACAAACTTGAACCGGAAGCGTGTAAAAAGGGTGTTATAGTGTGTTCGTTCCAAGCGAACTGCGATCGATCAAGTAGAAGCTTTACCTAAACACCACAACAAGTTTGGTTAACATTTCATTTAATAATCAAAATGCAAGTTACTAACAATTTGTAAGACTAAATCAACATAAAAGTATTGATCTGTTTGTATTGGTTCAACATGAACCCATTCTTTTTTACTTCCTCATTCATTTCCCGGTTGACCCGTTCTCAACGAGTCAACACGAAACCATTCTTTTTTACTTTCTCATTCTTACCTGGTTGACCCGTTTTCAATGAGTCAACATGAAACCATTTTTTTTACTTTCTCATTCTTACCCGGTTGACCCGTTCTCAACGAATCAACACGAAACCATTCTTTTTTACTTTAGTTCTAGTTGTTAGACTCAATTATAACAAATAAACAACATGATCTTTTCTTTAGTTTGACATTCTAATCGATAGGCTTAATTGCATAAAATCGATTGCGTAATTATTTCTTCAATTAAAAATAAAAGTAGTTCTACTATCAAAGTTTAGATTGGGATAAGTAACATACATCGGTCTTGGTTTCCTTGTTGTTTCGAGTGACTTGAACCTTCTTTCTTTATCCCTATACACAACCCGTTCATACTTTAAGTTCATGTTTCATACTTACTTCACATATATTCTTGGGTAAAACATCATAAAAACTTAACACTTTACTCATTTACATACTCACTTTACGATCATCATGTAAGGTTCAAAGTCAAATTACAGAATTCTCAACTAAGGCATTTCATCAAACACTTGGTGTGCGTACCACCAATAAAGCATGATGTACAAATATTCTAAGCATAATCTTACTATTTCACATCATGGATCATCAAATCAATTAAATTCACATAATCCTCATTCTATATCAATTTCATCTAGCATTTACCCTAATACACGAAATTCATACATCAACATTACATCAAATTTCACCTTCATGATCATCATGTTTCATCATAGTTCATCATCAAGTGGGTTTTACTTCAAATCATTCAAATGTCCAAAACTAAACATAATTCATAATTCTTTTTTACTTTCTCATTCTTACCCGGTTGACCCGTTCTCAACAAGTCAACATGAAACCATTCTTTTTTACTTTCTCATTCTTACTCGGTTGACCCGTTCTCAACGAATCAACACAAAACCATTCTTTTTTACTTTAATTCGAGTTGTTAGACTCAATTATAACAAATCAACAACATAGTGTTTTCTCCAGTTTGACATTCTAATCGATAGGCTTAATTGCATAAAATCGATAGCGTAATTATTTCTTCAATTAAAAACAAAAGTAGTTCTACTATCAAAGTTTAGATTTTGATAAGTAACATACATCGGTCTTGGTTTCCTTGTTGTTTCGAGTGACTTGAACCTTCTTCCTTTATCCCTATACAGAACCCGTCATACTTTAAATTCATGTTTCATACTTACTTCACATATATTCTTGGGTAAAACATCATAAAAACTTAACACTTTACTCATTTACATACTCACTTTACGATCATCATGTAAGGTTCAAAGTCAAATTACAGAATTCTCAACTAAGGCATTTCATCAAACACTTGGTGTGCGTACCACCAATAAAGCATGATGTACAAATATTCTAAGCATAATCTTACTATTTCACATCATGGATCATCAAATCAACTAAATTCACATAATCCTCATTCTATATCAATTTCATCTAGCATTTACCCTAATACACGAAATTCATACATCAACATTACATCAAATTTCACCTTCATGATCATCATGTTTCATCATAGTTCTTCATCAAGTGCGTTTTACTTCAAATCATTCAAATGACCAAAACTAAACATAATTCATAATTCTTTTTTCTTTCTCATTCTTACCTGGTTGACCCGTTCTCAACGAGTCAACACGAAACCATTCTTTTTTACTTTCTCATTCTTACCCGGTTGACCGGTTCTCAACGAATCAACACGAATCCATTCTTTTTTTCTTTAATTCTAGTTGTTAGACTCAATTATAACAAATCAACAACGTAATCTTTTCTCTAGTTTGACATTCTAATCGATAGGCTTAATTGCATAAAATCGATAGCGTAATTATTTCTTCAATTAAAACTAAAAGTAGTTCTACTATCAAAGTTTAGATTTGGATAAGTAACATACATCGGTCTTGGTTTCCCTTTTTTTTCGAGTGACTTGAACCTTCTTCATTTATCCCTGTACACAACCCGTTCATACTTTAAATTCATGTTTCATACTTCACATATATTCTTCTTCCTTTATCCCTATACACAACCCGTTCATACTTTAAGTTCATGTTTCATATTTACTTCACATATATTCTTGGGTAAAACATCATAAAAACTTAACACATTACTCATTTACATACTCACTTTACGATCATCATGTAAGGTCAAAGTTAAATTACAGAATTCTCAACTAAGACTTTTCATCAAACACTTGGTGTAGTACCACCAATAAAGCATGATGTACAAATATTCTAAGCATAATCTTACTATTTCACATCATGGATCATCAAATCAACTAAATTCACATAATCCTCATTCTATATCAATTTCATCTAGTATTTACCCTAATACACGAAATTCATACATCAACATTACATCAAATTTCACCTTCATGATCATCATGTTTCATCATGTTTCATCATAGTTCTTCATCAAGTGCGTTTTACTTCAAATCATTCAAATGACCAAAACTAAACATAATTCATAATTCTTTTTTACTTTCTCATTCTTACCCGGTTGACCCGTTCTCAACGAGTCAACACGAAACCATTCTTTTTTACTTTCTCATTCTTACCCGGTTGACCGGTTCTCAACGAATCAACACGAATCCATTCTTTTTTACTTTAATTCTAGTTGTTAGACTCAATTATAACAAATCAACAACGTAATCTTTTCTCTAGCTTGACATTCTAATCGATAGGCTTAATTGCATAAAATCGATAGCGTAATTATTTCTTCAATTAAAACTAAAAGTAGTTCTACTATCAAAGTTTAGATTTGGATAAGTAACATACATCGGTCTTGGTTTCCCTTTTTTTTCGAGTGACTTGAACCTTCTTCATTTATCCCTATACACAACCCGTTCATACTTTAAATTCATGTTTCATACTTCACATATATTCTTGGGTAAAACATCATACAAACTTAACACATTACTCATTTACATACTCACTTTACGATCATCATGTAAGGTTCAAAGTCAAATTACAGAATTCTCAACTAAACATTTCATCAAACACTTGGTATCCGTACCAGTAATAAAGCATGATGTAGAAATATTCTAAGCATAATCTTACTATTTCACATCATGGATCATCAAATCAACTAAATTCACATAATCCTCATTCTATATCAATTTCATCTAGCATTTACTCTACTACACGAAATTCATACATCAACATTACATCAAATTTCATCTTCATGATCACCATGTTTCATCATAGTTCTTCATCAAGTGGGTTTTACTTCAAATCATTCAAATGATCAAAACTAAACATAATTCATCTTCTATATGGTGACTCTAACCAATATTCATGCCCAATTTCTTATAATTTCATAGATTAATAATAACCCACTTCGCCAAAGATCATCAAATCACACATTCGACTTACCTTTTGTTTAAAATACTTGGATTACTAAAGAACTAAACACATGCATCCAAATTTTGCTCAAAATCACTTCCAATTTGCTTAATCTTGTAGTGAGAAGAGTTTTCCTTCTTCTTTCTTCTACCCAGGCGACACACACACTTCCAATGTGTGTGTGTGTTTTAGATTTCTTTTAGATTTTCATCTTTCAATTTATTCCAATATTGGCCCCTCTAGTTTGATGTTTATTTTATTATAGCCAAACATACCACTTAAAGTTACAACTTTACTTATACCTTACTAGGGTTATAATTCTTGTCACCATTTAAACAATATTTATATTTACATATATATAGATTTTGGGGTGTTCATAAACCACGAGTTCCAACTTTAGTGTTCACACCAACCTATAATATAGAAAATCAATTATATGTTCCACTATTTTAAGACCCTTCATCAGCCATGCTAAGATAACATCCATTAAGAAACTCACACTTGTAGCCTCAGCTGTCTTAGGGTCCTCACCAGGAGCTCGATCCTACTCAACTGTCACACCCCGAATTTCCAACCAAACACCGCTGGGCCGGGTGGGGAATATAGTGACGTAAGTTGATATCATCATAGTCAATTAAACACAGCACAATAGAAGTCTTGGATTTAAACTACAATTACAAACCGAAATGTTCAAAGTACAAAAATAATATACAGACGACTTGTAACGAAAGATCCACAGGCGGATTGTAAAATGTACAAAATGTATAACAGACTTTAGGGCAGATCTAAGGATTTGCAAGATCCTCTTATATCACTACCGAGCATCTTCCAGCCTATTTCGTATTGTACCTGCAAGCTTAGTCTTTTGAAAATATGTCAGCTTTCGCTGGTAAATACACCCGACTGACTCATTTTGAAAATATTTTAAAAATTTGATTTAAGTGCACAGGGCATAAATCTTTTATAACTTGGGAAAGTCAGCTTTGTAACCTTGTTAACAGCTTTACATGTTTGTCAATACATATAGGGCCCAGTACAGAGACCTAGACATGATTAACGTACAGACCACTTATGAACCCACGAAGGAGTTATCCCCAACTTGTGGGTAAAAATAATTTTCGCATTCACATATGTCGGGTGTATGCCTACACCCCGTGCTTTGGTCGTGACCATTATCTAATGTAATGAGCCAAGGATATCCAGGACACGGTCGTTAACCCCCAATGTTTAAGTTATCAAACAAAACTGATTAAAACGGAATATGCGAATTTACTAGCCTCAATCCGGCATTTGATTGATCCCATTTCCGACCAAGCGGTAATAATTTACCATAACCCAAGCCCGTATAGGGAAAATAAGTCAAGAGTATTTACCTGAGCTAGTCTTGATTTAAAAATGCAGGATTTAATATTTCAGCCGTACTCAAAATGAAATAAGTGCATATAGCATTTACTGGAAGGCTCTAGTCTGGATTATGGCATACGCTAACCAATTAGAATGCTAACGGTCTTTATTTAAGTCATAGACTTAGACCGACTAGCTTTAAGGATCAAAATCGGTACGATACGCTAGATTAAGAGATGACCTGATAGAATGTAGTTTAAACTCAACAAGTACTTAAGACTTGTATAATATGGGTAAACAATTAACATTCTGGAATTTGAGATTAAAATGATAAGGTTAAACCCGTTTCGGTTATTTTCGTAAACTAGTTACATATATTTAACCGTATGCATATAAGCGATATCGGGTAACCAGATAAGTCATGAACAAGTTCAATATGTCATTATACTTTAAATAAGTTGTAATATCAGTAGGATATCAACTTATATGCCCGAAAAGGTTTTGAAACGAAATTATGCCTCATAAGGGCGTTTTGGTAATTATATGTCGTATAAAAGGAACTTGCGTGTATTCTGATGTTATGATCATAAACATTCTGGAAAAATACTTAATTGTGATATAATATCAGTAAGATAGCACACATAAGTGTGTTTATTGTTTAAGACTAAACTATGCACCGAAAGGGCATTTTGGTCATTAAAAAGTATAATTTATGATATTATACTAAAAACTGTTTATGATCAGAATATTAACATCATAATATGTTAATTACATTAACATATCAGTAGGTATTTCATTTGCAAGTTCATTGTTAATTAAAACCTTGTTTTATGTAAAAAGGGCATTTTAGTCAAATTTTGACATTTTACAGAACTTGTGCATAAACTCAAATTATGATTATGATCATGTAATATAACCTCATAGGATTATGATACATTGTATTATGATCATAATGTGACCTTAATTCAGAAGTTAACTAATCTAAGTCGGGTCAGAATCGAAAGTCAAAGCAGAAGTCAAACTTCACGACTTTCGGTTGCGAACCGACTCTAGGACTGAAATTGACGGTTCGAACATGTTCACACATGTTCTAATAATTATTACCAACTTGTTTAAGTTTCAAAAATATATTAAACATGTATAAACTCAGATTATGATTTTTATGAAATCTGACCCGTTTGACTTTTTAAAACATAAACTTTGACCCGTCAATTGACCTAGTAAACGTGATCCTTAGGAGGTGCCCCTTTAAGGGGTTAATATCTTCCTAATTACGATCACTTAGCCATGTCCATTTCGAACAATGGCTGGACCATAATGGTCTTAACCAAAATTCAAGGCATTTGTCGAAAATGCTTGACTTTTGGCTATTAAAAGCCTATAAATAGAAAAGAGCAGAGATGGAGCACTTACAAGTGATCCAAGGGAAACTTAGAACTCAAAGGGAAGCTCCCAAATGGTCAGGAACTTCCAAGAGTGTAATAGAGAGGAGAAGAAGTGAGTGAGCAAAGAATGAGGTGAACTTGAGTTGCTATTTATAGTGCAAGAGGGTGTGTGAAGATGAAGCCAGGTGTTAGAGGTGTTCTAGGATCATCACAAGTGTCTACCAAGGTGTCAACAACTCCAATAGTGTGGCAAATTGAAGGAGAGGTGGCATATTGACAGAATTTTGGGTTTTGACACTTTTAGTCCCTCAAATTTAGTTTGGTGGATTCTCATGAATTGTCCCTTGACTTATATCCAATGACATAATGATACAACTTGGTCTTTTCGTTCAACACGAGATGTATTGAAGTAGAGTACGAACAACCGAACGTTAACGGGTGTCACACTAGGTGTTCTTATGACTTATAAGCGTTTACTAGCTTAAACGTGAAAGATACGAATACTTATGGCTTAATGGGTTAAATCACCCAAGCTAGTAAGGCTTAAGGTTCGGTGAAGATGTGTGATATTCTAGAATGGTGAATCACAAGATATTACCTTAACCGGGAGTCATTCGGGTCGAAAAATAGCTTAAATATGCAAGGAAAAGGTTATAATAAAGTCTAGGGACCTTAGGGTTATTAGTTGAACGTTTATATGGTTCAAAACTGAAGTTTACGGTTGCCAAACCGTAGCTTACGGTTAGGTTTAAATTCTAACCAGAAAGTCCGGACCGTAGGCTACTGTCAGGTTAAAATTATTTTTTTAGATTTTTGGATATGTCAAAGGGGTTTGAGTGGCTAACTTATTTGAGGTATTTATATTTTGTATTTATTTATTTTATTTATTTATCTATATTTTTTAAGAGTATGTACACGTGTCGGTTTATTAACGAACACGAATTTTACGAGGTGTTACATCCTCACCCCCTTAAAAGAAATCTCGACCTCGAGATTTTATTCAAAAAGATGGGGGTACTTTTGTCGCATAGTGGACTCAACCTCCCATGTATACTCGGGGCCACGACGGGCATCCCATTTAACCTTTACAATAGGTATACACTTTCTTCAGAGCTTTTTAACCTGCCGATCCTCGATCGAAATGGGTTTCTCAATGAACCTCAGGTTTTTATCAATTTGCACATCTTGATGTGACATTGCTAGCGACTCATCGGCCAGACATTTCTTTAAATTAGATATGTGGAACACATCATGGATTCCACGAGCTCCTCAGGCAGTTTGAGATTATAAGCTACAGATCCGACACATTCGATTACCTTGAATGGTCCAGTATATCTCGGGCTTAACTTGCCCTTCTTTCCGAAGCGCATCACACCTTTCCAGGGTGATACCTTCAATAATACTTTGTCCCCTATTTGGAACTTAAGAGGTTTTCGCCTCTTATCTGCATAACTTTTCTGCCTATCTCTGGCAGCTTTGAGACGATCACGGATTTGCACAGTCTTTTCCATGGTCTCCAGAACAATCTCCGGTCCTGATAGTTGGGCTTCCCCAACTTCTGCCCAACACACGGGCGTTCTACATTTTCTCCCATACAAGGCCTCAAAAGGAGCAGCCTTTATGCTTGTATGATAGCTATTATTGTAGGAGAATTTTATTAGGGGTAACTGGTCATCCCAGCTTCCACTTAAATCAATCACACATGCCCGAAACATGTCTTCCAGAGTTTGAATAGTACGCTCACTTTGACCATCAGTCTGCGGATGGTAAGCCGTACTAAAGTTTAATCGTGTGCCTAACGATTGTTGGAAACTTTTCCAAAAGTGAGAAGTGTATCTACTATCTCTATCAGATACAATAGATACCGGCACACCGTGTAGGGATACAATCTTGTCCACATACAATTTAGCCAACTTGTCAGAGCTATAAGTCTCTTTAATTGGCAAGAAATGTGCTGACTTAGTCAGTCTATCTACAATGACCCAAATCGTGTCATTACCACGTTTGGTCTTAGGTAACTTGGTAATCAAATCCATAGTTACCATTTCCCATTTCCAAGTGGGAATCTCAAGTTGTTGTTGAAGTCCTAACGGTTTCTTATTTTCTCCCTTAACTTGCTAACACGTCAGACACTTAGCTACATAAGTGGCTATGGATTTCTTCAAACCCATCCACCAATAATTCTTCTTCAAATCTTGATACATCTTGTCACCACCTGGGTGACATGAGTATCTTGAATTATGCGCCTCCTGGAGGATTAGATCTCTAAGTCCTCCAAACATTGGAACCCAGATTCTGTCACTAAATCGAAGGATTCCGTCTTTTCCAGGCGTTAACTGATCAACAGTTCCTCCTAATCCCTCATTAGGAATATTAGCCTCTAATAGGGCTTGCTTTTGCGCATCTAATAGCTTCTCATTCAAGCTATTCTAAGCTCGATGCTCTTGGCGTTAATCCTTATGGGCTTAATCCTTTCCTTGCGACTTAAGGCATCAGCGACTACATTTGCCTTGCCGGGATGATAGCGAATCTCGCAATCATAATCATTAAGTGTTTCCATCCAACGGCGTTGTCGCATGGTCAATTCCTTCTTATTGAATAGGTGTTGGAGACTTTTATGGTCAGTGTATATAATACACTTTGTGCCATAATGTCTCCACAGTTTTAGTGCAAATACAACGGCACCCAATTCCAAATCGTGGGTGGTGTAATCTTTTCATGCACCTTTAGTTGTCGTGATGCATGGGCAATCACTTTGCCTTTTTGCATTAGCACACAGCCCATGCCAGTGTGCGAGGCATCACAGTATACGATGAAATCCTCAATACCCCCAGGTATAGATAACACAGGAGCATTGCTCAACTTGTGTTTTAGAATCTCAAAAGATTCTTTTTATTTTGGACCCCAAACGAATTTAACATTTTTACGGGTCAAGGTAGTCAAAGGAGTGGCTATTCTTGAAAAGTTCTCGATGAACCTCCTATAATAACCAGCCAATCCTAAGAAACTATGAATTTCTGATGGAGTCTTCGGAACTTCCCAATTCATTATGGCTTCTATCTTGGCGGGATCCACTTGGATACCACGCTCACTTACAACATGTCCAAGGAATTGGACTTCTCTAAGCCAAAATTCGCATTTAGAGAACTTTGCATAAAGTTTCTTCTGCCTTAATAATTCTAGGATGCACCGAAGATGTTTCTCGTGATTAGCCTGATTACGAGAATAGATAAGTATGTCATCTATGAAGACAATGACAAACTTATCCAAATACGGTTTGCAGACTCTATTCATGAGATCCATGAATGCTGCTGGTGCATTTGTGAGCCTGAAAGGCATCACTAGAAATTCAAAGTGAACATAACGGGTCCTGAAGGCTGTTTTGGGAACATCCTCGTTCCTAACTTTCAATTGATGATATCCGGATCTTAAATCGATCTTAGAGAAGTAACTAGCCCCTTGAAGTTGGTCGAACAAGTCATTGATCCTGGCAGAGGATAACGATTCTTGATTGTTATCTTATTTAGCTCACGGTAATCAATGCACATTCGCATTGAACCATCTTTCTTCTTTACAAACAGAATAGGAGCTCCCCAAGGTGAGGAACTAGGCTGAATAAAGCCTTTTTCTAAAAGTTCATCTAATTGCGTCCTTAATTCTTTCATTCCGTCGGTGCTAACCGATACGGAGCTCTAGCAACAGGTGCTGCTCCTGGTAGGATATCAATCCTAAACTCCACTTGCCTATCTTGAGGTAGACCTGGTAATTCTTCTGGGAAAACATCGGAATACTCTAAGATAACTGGGAGGTCTTGGATATCGTGTTTAGGCTCATTTATGGTGACTTGTGCCATGTATGTGACATAACCTTTTCTCAAACACTTGGATGCCTCAAATAATGACACCTTGTCTGGCAATCCATAGTGTGAGTCTCCGGGGATGGTGATCATTTCACTAGATGGGGTTTTAATTTCAGTGATCATTTTATTGCAGGCAATACGGGCTTGGTTATGAGATAACCAATCCATGCCTATGACAACATCGAACCCCGCCAATTTCATTGGCAAAAAGAGAGATAGGGATGGAATGATTCTTAATGGATATAGAGCATCCATCAATAATGGAAGAAGCAGTTTCTAAGGTTCCATCGACAAGTTCTATCTCATAAGTTTTATCTAGAGTTCTTATGGGTAAATTTAACAGTATACTAAACTTATGATTAACAAATGATTTATCCGCACCCGAATCGAAAAGAACTCTAGCATAGATATTGTTAATGAGGAATGTACATGTTATGACATTGTCGTCATTAACAGCCTCTCTTGCAGTTATTTGAAAGCACGAGCATTCCCCTTCTTGGCCTCTCCAGGCTTTGCTTTATTATTTTTTAAGAAGTTTAGGGCAGTCAGTCTTTGTATGCCCCTTTTCGTTGCAGATGTAGCAAACGGCATCCTTAAAATCTTTACAATCTAGGGTCTTATGCCCTCTCCTTTTACAAATACCACAAGGTCTAGCTTGTGAATCAGAATTACACTGTCCCCATTGTTTGCGGTTGCAAGTCTTACAAATGGCATTACAGTTGACTTGCCTTGGTTTCCTTTGAACCTGAATCTCCCTTTATTTTTCTTATTAAATCTTTGGGAGTTATCTTCATCTCTCTTCCTTTTCCCGTCAGTTTCAGACTTAACTAACTTTTGTCTCACTAGATCAAGGGTGAGGGAGAGAGATAGGTCAACACCAGACCTGTAGGTAGTAGGCTGAGCAGCCTTTACCATGCCCTTTATCTCGGGCGCTAACCCATTAATAAAACACGCAATGCGTTTGGGCTCCGGGATAATTAAATAGGAAACTAACCTAGATAGGGAATTGAAATTGGAAACATATTTCCGGCAATCTAGGTTTTTCATGGAAAGAGACAAGAAACCGGTCTCTAATTTCTCCACCTCAAATTATACAGTTGTACTTTTCCTGTAGACTGAATCATAGCTTTCCACCAAATGAGGGCATCGCCCTTGAAGGACAGTGATACATACTTGACCACATCCTTATCAGCACAGTTGCTGATATCTACTATTGTCTCCATCTCGTCTAGCCACTTTAGGGCTTCTACAACTCCTTTTTTTCCCATTAAAGTCTCGGGGTTTGCAGGAGACGAAATACTTATAGGTACATCCATCTTTAACAGAACGGGACCTTTCAACGAAATCTATTTTCTTTGGTTCACTCTTCGCATTTGAAGAGTGAACGGAGCTCTCTTTATGAGCTGAAGATGGTGGAATAGATAAGGGTCTAGAGCGAGTAGCACTCAACTCTCTAAGCCTTTCAATAGCCTTACCCATGGCTCTTTCCACAGTCGCATCAATGCGAGCTTGGAAACCATTATCATCAATATTTCTATTTTCGGCATTGCTGGGTTCAACGTCCCGCTAGCTATTTTGTGCCTCATTAGAATTAGCCAATCTTTGCATCTTTGGTTCTACATACCAAATAGAATTGCCTTAGCCATGATGTATCAACCATATCGGTTTTCACTATTGGATATAATAATCCTTTGCCTATACTAGTGTGAATCATAACTCTTAGGCTTATTATATCTCTATTTGGCCTAGGTCTTAATAGGACCATTATAGGCAATTTACAATCTGGACGAGGTCCATATATTACTAGACAGTGGATCGTAATGTCACAACTGTCATTGTCATATTTGACAATTACATATATAGCACATAGGCTTGTCACAAAGGACATTTAAAATATGGCATATAAGCCTGTCACAAATGGACATAAAATATGGTACATAGGCCTGTCACTAATGGACATATAATACGGCACATAGGCCTGTCACTAATGGACATATAATACGGCACATAGGCCTGTCACTAATGGACATAGGATATGGCACATAGAACTGTCACTAATGGACATAAAAATATGGCACATTGGCCTGTCACTAATGGACATAAAATATGGCACATTGGCACTACATCACTAATGGATGTTTAATCATAGCCCCAAGGGCAATACATCACTAATGGATGTTTAATTATAACCCCAAGGCAATACATCACTAATGGATGTTTAATCATCGTACTGATGATATTAGCCGGGATCAAATTTGATCACATAGGCTATATAAGGTTAGGACATAGTCCATTACCTAGAAGGCTAGTGTGATTCCTCAAGTCACACTACCAAGAGTATGAACATTCTTGAATGTTAACATAGGAGTATCTTAATGGTTGATTAATAGTCCCGGTCGCATTGACCTTAACGACTTGGAGGCTTGAACTTAAGTCCACCACCTCTGGATAGAAGGATAACTTCCCTTAACTATCATGATAGAAGACCCCTTCGTACTTAACTATCATTTATACAATTGGCCAAATATGTGATTTATGCCACTTGGCTAATAAAAAGGGGTTAAGATCTTTTAGGAATTATATAGCATCATAAATTTCAAGTAAAATGGATGAGTACATATACATATAATTCCAAAATATTTCATTAAATGATTATAGAAAGTACAATACTTGAAATAAATAAATGAAACTGATTGTCCATGCAAGGACTAAAAGAAACAAAAATGTCCACGCAGGGACTACATATAATAAAAAATCCCTTAACCAACTTGGAGAGCTTCTTTAAGAACTTATTTGTCTTCTTCTCCATCTTCTCCGCTTGTTGCTGCATTTCTTTCATTCGTTCTAAGGCCTCGTTAATGGCCTCGAGTTGCGGCGGAGGTTGTGGTTGTGGTTGAGGTACAACAGGATATTGGTACCCATAACTTGGGTATCCAGTAGATGGATAAGCAGGTGGGAAAGGAGATGGGTAAAGTGCATTATGCATGACCGCTTGCATATAAGGGTCATGTGATAGTGTTTGGTAATCAATAGGGGTAATAGGGTTAAAAGGATCGTACCCAGTGTTATTCGGATATGTTGGGATTGGGTTATTATAACCCGATGGTGGTAGTTGAACCATAGGTGATGGTGTAGGTTCCACCACAGGTGAAGCATTTGAGGGTCCACCAATTTGTGGGTCCTCTTGAATAGTGGGGTAAGATTTGGGCAAAGGTGGTAGCAAACCCGACCGATGGCCCGCACGTACCGACATACGTGCTCCACGTTTCCTCCTTGGCGGCTCAGGTGGATGTTGGGGTTGGTCCACGGGTTCCATGTGGACATCTTCCTGCACAGGAGGTGGTCGTGAATGTGGGAAGGAGTATTTGCAAAAGAAAATTGACCCTAGTATTGGTCCCACTCATTAGGACCTTGATATGGTGATCCAGCATAGGAGTTGGAATCACTAGAAATTTCGATAGGATGCGCATTCGATCCTGATGGCGGCATCTACGGGTCCGACTCCTCGTCCATAGGGTTAGGTTGATTCAACTGATTCTGATCAGCTGGAGGGGTATTTAGGTATAGGTTTGGGTTGAACTCATCATGGTAAGAATGATGAGAATGGTGGAGTGGTGTGAATGGTAAGAATGATAAGAACTTTGAGTATGTGTAGGTGAGTGTTGGGCAAATGGCCATGAATCTCCCGAATCTTCATAAGGGTTCGGGTGATGTGGATGTGAAGGGACATGGCCGGATGGTCCTCCCCTCATAGGTCCTTTTTCGCGTCCTCGAACTCTTGACGACATTTCTTGTTTTTAAAAATCAATTAAAAAACATACTAATAACTTAATAATGAAATGAATAATCCTAGGTCAAAGCCTAGACTTGGAAGTCTAAGGAATGTGCTTGTATAAGTTTGAGATTAAACACAAGAAGGCTAGTGTTTAATTCTCTCAAACGTTGGCTCTGATACCAACCTGTCACACCCCGAATTTCCAACCAAACACCGGTGGGCCCGGGTGGGGAATATTGTGACGTAAGTTGATATCATCATAGTCAATTAAACACAGCATAGCGGAAGTCTTGGATTTAAATTACTACTACAAACCGAAATGTTCAAAGTACAAAAATAATATACAGACGGCTTGTAACGAAAGAATCCAAATGCGGATCATAAAATGTACAAAAATGTATAACAGACTTTAGGGCAGATCTAAGGATTTGCAAGATCCTCTTATGTCACTACCGAGCAGCTTCCAGCCTATTTCGTATTGTACCTGCAAGCTTAGTCTTTTGAAAATACGTCAGCTTTCGCTGGTAAATACACCCGACTGACTCATTTTGAAAATATTTTAAAAATTTGATTTAAGTGCACAGGGCATAAATCTTTTATAACTTGGGAAAGTTAGCTTTGTAACCTTGTTAACAGCTTTACATGTTTGTCAATACATATGGGGCCCAATACAGAGACTGAGACATGATTAACGTACACACCACTTATGAACCCACGCAGGAGTTATCCCCAACTTGTGGGTAAAAATAATTTTAGCATTCACATATGTCGGGTGTATGCCTACACCCCGTGCTTTGGTCGTGACCATTATCTATGTAATGAGCCAAGGATATCCAGGACAAGGTCGTTAACCCCCAATGTTTAAGTTATCAAACAAAACTGATTAAAACGGAATATGCGAATTTACTAGCCTCAATCCGGCATTTGATTGATCCCATTTCTGACCAAGCGGTAATAATTTACCATAACCCAAGCCCGTATAGGGAAAATAAGTCAAGAGTATTTACCTGAGCTAGTCTTGATTTAAAAATGCAGGATTTAATATTTCAGCCGTACTCAAAATGAAATAAGTGCAGATAGCATTTATTGGAAGGCTCTAGTCTGGATTATGGCATAAGCTAACCAATTAGAATGCTAACGGTCTTTATTTAAGTCATAGACTTAGACCGACTAGCTTTGAGGATCAAAATCGGTACGATACGCTAGATTAAGCGATGACCGGATAGAATGTAGTTTAAACCCAACAAGTACTTAAGACTTGTATAATATGGGTAAAAAATTAACATTCTGGAATTTGAGATTAAAATGATAAGGTTAAACCCGTTTCGGTTAATTTTCGTAAACTAGTTACATATATTTAACCGTATACATATAAGCGATATCGGGTAACCAGATAAGTCATGAACAAGTTCTATATATCATTATACTTTAAATAAGTTGTAATATCAGTAGGATATCAACTTATATGCCTGAAAAGATTCTGAAACGAAATTATGCCTCATAAGGGCGTTTTGGTAATTATATGTCGTATAAAAGGAACTTGCGTGTATTATGATGTTATGATCATAAACATTCTGGAAGAATACTTAATTTGTGATATAATATCAGTAAGATAGCACACATAAGTGTGGTTTATTGTTTATGATATTATACTAAAAACAGTTTATGATCAGAATATTAACATCATAATATGTTAATTACATTAACATATCAGTAGGTATTTCATTTGCAAGTTCATTGTTAATTAAAACCTTGTTTTATGTAAAAAAGGCATTTTAGTCAAATTTTGACATTTTACGGAACTTGTGCATAAACTCAGATTATGATTATGATCAAGTAATATAACCTCAGAGGGTTATGCTACATTGCATTATGATCATCATGTGACCTTAATTCAGAAGTTAACTAATCTAAGCCGGGTCAGAATCGACAGTCAAAGCAGAAGTCAAACTTCACGACTTTCGGTTGCGAACCGACTCTAGGACTGAAATTGACGGATCGAACATGTTCACACATGTTCTAATAATGATTACCAACTTGTTTAAGTGTCAAAAATATATTTAAACATGTATAAACTCAGATTATGATTTTTATGAAATCTGACCCGTTTGACTTTTTAAAACATAAACTGTGACCCGTCAATTGACTTAGTAAACGTGATCCTTAGGAGGTGCCCCTTTAAGGGGTTAATACCTTCCTAATTACGATCACTTAGCCATGTTCATTTCGAACAATGGCTGGACCATAATGGTCTTAACCAAAAGTCAAGGCATTTGTCGAAAATGCTTGACTTTTGGCTATTAAAAGCCTATAAATAGAAAAGAGCTGAGATGGAGCACTTACAAGTGATCCAATGGAAACTTAGAACTCAAAGGGAAGCTTCCAAATGGTCAGGAACTTCCAAGAGTGTAATAGAGAGGAGAAGAAGTGAGTGAGCAAAGAATGAGGTGAACTTGAGTTGCTATTTATAGTGCAAGAGGGTGTGTGAAGATGAAGCCAGGTGTTAGAGATGTTCTAGGATCATCACAAGTGTCTACCAAGGTGTCAAAACTGCAAGAGTGTGGCAAATTGAAGGAGAGGTGGCATCTTGACTGAATTTTGGGGTTTTGACACTTTTAGTCCCTCAAATTTAGTTTGGTGGAGTGTCATGAATTGTCCCTTGACTTATATCCAATGACATAATGATACAACTTGGTCTTTTCGTTCAACACGAGATGTATTGAAGAAGAGTACGAACAACCGAACGTTAACGGGTGTCACACTAGGTGTTCTTATGACTTATAAGCGTTTACTAGCTTAAACGTGAAAGATACGAATACTTACGGCTTAATGGGTTAAATCACCCAAGCTAGTAAGGCTTAAGGTTCGGTGAAGATGTGTGATACTCTAGAATGGTGAATCACAAGATATTACCTTAACCGGGAGTCATTCGGGTCGAAAAATAGCTTAAATATGCAAGGAAAAGGTTATAATAAAGTCTAGGGACCTTAGGGTTATTATTTGAAAGTTTATATGGTTTAAAACTGAAGTTCTAAGGCTTCGCCGTAGGCTACGGTTGCCAAACCGTAGCTTACGGTTAGGTTTAAATTCTAACCAGAAAGTCCAGACCGTAGGTTACGGTCCGGACCGTAGGCTATTGTCAGATTTAATTTTTTTTTTTAGATTTTTGGATATGTCTAAGGGTTTTGAGTGACTAACTTATTTGAGGTATTTACATTTTGTATTTATTTATTTTATTTATTTATTTATCTATATTTTTTTAAGAGTATGTACACGTGTCGGTTTATTACCGAACACGAATTTTACGAGGTGTTACATCAACTACCATTAACAAAGGATTTTATAGATTGAGGTATCACCTCCTATATATGAATATGCTTTTCTTCAACACCTTGCAACAAATGATTTAATAATCATTAACTTTTGAGAAACATAAGACAATAAATAACAAATGTGGACGAACATGAACAAAACCCTTTAATACATGCCCTGTTTGGTTGTGTAAACAAGTTTAGTGGGTCTGAGAACCCAAACTCACACCTAGAATCGAAACGGATCTGTATTGCCACCTCTAACTATAGCAACAAACAGTATAGCCTTGCAGGTTGTGAGGCATATCATCAATAATGATTAATCACTTTAAGAATTAAGAAATAAGTGAAAAAAGAACCTTACTGGCATTATCTATTTCTCTAGCTTCTTCCACAGGATAATGCACAATTTATTCTGAATACATCAATTGTAAGAAGTAAAAACAGAATTATGAAATCATTTGATGAATATAGAGTCATGAATAAGCAAAGCTCTACTGATAAAGCAAACAGATTAGAGATTTTTTTTATAAAAAAATTAAAACTTTTCTAAGTGTTTGAATCAAAGGAAGTGAGCCAGTTTAAGATTTATATGGTTTGGCTTTGCGATTAACGGTTTGGACTTGAAACTAACCTTTATTATCTAATAAGCATATGAATCAAAGGAAGTGGGCAAGTGTAAGATTTATATGGTTTGGCTTTGGGATTTAATGGTTTGAACTTGAAACTAACCTTTATTACTTATTTTGTAATATAAAATTGGTTCAAGCCACTAAAACCAGATTGTCTTTCTCGGTGCTCACCCAACTCAACCGGTTTGGTTTGTTGTTTTCCAACACCGGATAGTGGCACGGTCCAAAGTCTTGTTTAAAATCATCCACAATTATAAATTCCTAAATTAAAACATTTCATCAAACAACTTGTGTGCATTTAAGATTCTCCCAAGCAAATTCCGTACATTCTTCATACCTATTAACAATCTAACAACAACGCTTCAATGAAGTCATTTAAACACTTTTAACATCATATATTGGACTATGTTTTTCATAAATTTAAATGCTTGGGTTTATTTTTAAGAACCCTAGTCTCCATGAAAATGCAAATCAATATCTCTACATAAGGATGGAATCCCTATACTATTTACTACAAGATTCTTGATTTCTAAACTCTATAACGCCATTTTACCACTCTTGAAAGATTATTAGATACTATGAAAAAAATAATAGAAAATGCATGACTTGTCTAGATAACATGGTGGTGCTGGTCATGACGTTTCTCTAACTGAAACCTCAACCCAATCTCCAGCATTGCAACAACAGAGCATTCCTAAAAAGTAACCCCAAATCAAAGAACCACACAATCATGAAATAGATTAACAATACCTAGTAGCCCAAACAACACATGCATTTGAGTGTTACCTGAATTGTAGATAACCTTCAAACTAGTTGAAACAATCACCCTCTTGTCATGGTTATCGTAAGTGTAACTGAAATCAGAATCCATCCCTGGAGTAGACTGGTGTCGCCAGAATAATCAACTTCATAACTAGAGAGTGGATGGAATATCGGAGTTAAAAATGGAATTATCGGAGAGAGAGTGCGCACGTACCGGTCAAATGTCGATTGATTGTCTCCAAATTCCTTTGTTGTAAATATATTTTGAACTCACTGTCCAGTTAAACATGATTTGTTGAGAACATGGCAGAAAAATGTGGAGTTAGGAAACTGTCGTGAACTGCTATATTAACAGTTTATTTTTGTGAGTTTAAGTGGCTGAGATTTTATCTTAGCCAAATCCAATGATGGAGATTGATTTTTAAAATTGGTTAGACTTAATGGGCTTAATTAATATATATAATAGCAAGTTACATCTGTTTACATGTGTAAGTGTCTATAATGCTAGCAAAATATTACCTAATTCTTCTATGTTGAGAACATTTTTTATGTTATTTTATGTCTCATTCACACTCTCTTCTAATAGCGAAGATTATGTGTATCTTTACACTTGTGGCACATAGCATATTCTTAGGCATATTAGTTTGTATAGATTGATTCACTTCCTTAGTTATCTCCCATTATTGTATTATAAATTAGAAATCATTGTTAATGGAATGATTCATTCAATAAATTATAATCCTTCCTATATGGTATCACGAGACTTCTAGGTCTCCTTCGATCCATCACCTAACCGCCGGCCCTCCCCACCCTTCCGCCTCTATCTAACCTGCAGCCCCGTCTGCCTTTCTTCCCTTGCAATCCTCTTCCTCTGCTCTTTCTAATGGACTCAAAAATCCACCCCGCCATGACGGTTAGTAACATCAAGAACATGATTCCTCTGATTCTTGAAGACGAGTCATCCCACTTTACCACCTGGACAACCCTGTTTGAAGTGCACTGTCGTGCATACCAGGTGTACGAACACCTGCAGCCCAGTGTTGCAGCGCCTGCCCCCACTGGTTCCTCCTCTGAATCGGACGCTGCCAAGGCCCTTGCTGCCCAAGCTGAGGCCGATAAAGCCCTTTGGTCTCGGCTTGATGCCATACTCTTACAGTGGATATATGGCATAATCTCTCAACCCCTTCTTCTCATCATCTTGGCTCTCGGTCAGACTGCATACGAAGCATGGATTGCAATCGCAAACCACTCCCATGACAATGAAAGTGCTCGTCAAATTCACCTACAGCAACAATTTTCCAACATCCATCTTGACGCCTTTCCAAACATGGCTGTCTATTGCCAACAAGTCAAGCACCTTGCCGATCAATTGAACAATGTGGGCGCACCAGTTGACAATCAACGACTTGTCACTCAACTTTTGTCTGGCCTAACCGACGCCTACGAGAGCATCTCTACTGTTTTACAAAATCGAGACCCTCTACCAGGTTTCAGTCGCTCCCGTCTCACCATGGTTGAAACAACGAAGAAGTCGGCCTCCGCTCGTGCTGCTGCCACTTTGGCCACCGCCTTGGCTACCACCACTTCATCTCAACCGCATGATGCGGCTGCCACTGCCTCTACCCGCGGCAGAGGCCGAGGCTGGTCCAGGGGCCGTGGCAGGGGTGCTTCGCGTGGCGGACGATCCTACGGAAATCCAATCCAACACCCGTACATCGTGTTCCCAAATTCTTGGACCGCAAATCAGTGGAGCTCTCTTATGCACAGCAGCCCACAATCCTTGGCACCACAGACCGGTACACCGCCATGCCCGTATCCCTCTACTCCTCGTACCAACAACCCTTCGGCCGGCATCTTAGGCGCTGCACCGGAACATGCCTACACGGCCACTCTGTCCCCAACTGATATCCAGCAGGCCTTGTATGCTTTATCTCTTACCCAACCGGACCCGCATGGATTCATGGATACCAGGGCATCTAGCCACATGAAATCTCCACAAGGTACCGACTCACCGTCTCTCTTTAATACTTGCACTGATAAATATATTGTTGTTGGTAATGGTATGACCATTCCCGTGATTGGTCAAGGCAACCTTACCTTACCCCACCCTTCCCACCTTTTAAATTAAATAACGTCCTTTATGCCCCAAAACTAGTCAAAAACCTTATCTCTGTTCGTAAACTTACTACTGATAATTCATTGTCCATTGAATTTGACCCTTTCGGTTTCACTGTGAAGGATCTCAAGACCAAGGCACACCTCCTACGATGCAATAGCTCGGGCGATCTATACCCGCTGACAGCTCCTCTTCCTTCCAACACCACATCTACAGCTTTCATGGCCACCACTCAAGACCGTTGGCATCAACGCCTTGGGCACCCTGGCTTCTCCATTTTGCATTCGTTGCTTTTATCTGTTTCTAGTTCATCTATTAAAAATGACAAAACATTATGTCCAGCTTGTGTTTTTGGTAAAAGTGTTCGATTTCCATTTTCTGATTCATGTAATCGTACTTATTTACCATTTGATATAATTCATAGTGTTCTTTGGACGTCTCCTGTGCCTAGCACCGGGGGTCACCGGTATTATGTTTTGTTTTTAGATGACTTTACAAATTTTCTTTGGACATATCCTCTCACTAATAATCACATGTGTTCTCCATCTTCTCCATTTTTAACACCTACATAAATACCCAATTCGATAGTCAAATAAAACAGTTTCAATGTGATAATGGCAAGGAATACGACAATTGCTCTTTCCATGACTTTTGTCGTCTCCATGGTATGGACTTTCGATTTTCATGCCCTTATACCTTTTCCCAAAACGGTAAAGCCGAGTGTAAGATTAGAACTATTAATAATATGATACGCTCGCTTCTTGCCCAATCCTCTCTTCCACCCTCCTTTTGGCACCACGCCCTTGAAACCGCCACTTAGCTCCTCAACATTATCCCAAACAAACATCAACAATTTCTTTCTCCCACCACTCGCTTGTACGGGTGCAACCCCACCTATGAACACCTTCGCGTGTTCGGGTGCCTATGCTATCCGTTGCTACCCTCCACCACCATACACAAGCTTGCAAACCGATCTAAACCATGCGTCTTTCTTGGTTATCCATCAAATCACCGTGGTTACCGTTGTTTAGATCTTACCACCAACACCATATTCATCTCTCGTCACGTACAATTTGACGAGACTATCTTTCCCTTTGCCACTACTCTACCTCCTAGACCCAAGTCATATGCCTTTCTTGATAACACCTTCAACCCACTGTTATGGGATCACATTACCCCATCCGATCCGCCACACTCTGCTCACCAGCCTGCTATCCCACCTCGGCCCAGTACAACCCTCTCTTACACCGGACCCTTCCTCAGCCCAATCCAACCCCTCGGCCATTCCCTCCTCTACCACTACGACCCAAATACCTCACCCACCACAAACCCCCTCTACGCCCATCCGTCCAACCCTCCTCCTCAGGCCCACTCGACTCCCACTTCCACCACCCACCCCACCATGCCCGCACCTTCCACTGAACCCCCACCCACACCACAACCACCGACCCGTACTATGCGCACTCGCGCCATGGACGACATCTCCAAACCAAAACACCATTTTAGCCTCCATACCACCACTGTCATTCCTATACCCAAGTCCCCACAGGTTGCCTTGTCCTCACCAGAATGGTTCAATGCCATGTCCGACGAATTTAGTGCACTTATTAAAAATGAGACTTGGGAGCTCGTTCCTGGTCAACCCGATATGAACGTCATTCGGTGTATGTGGATCTTTAAACATAAGTTTCATTCTGATGGGAGTTTGGAGAGATATAAAGCACGTCTGGTTTGTGACGGGCGAAGTCAACAAGTGGGTATTGATTGCGGGGACACTTTTAGTCCGGTGGTTAAACCGGCGACTAATCGTCTTGTTCTTACATTGGCATTGTCACGGTCTTGGACCATAAATCAATTGGATGTTACCAATGCTTTTCTCCATGGTAACTTGGAAGAAACGGTTTACATGCATCAACCCATGGGTTTTAGAGACCACCGTTTCCCTACTTTTGTCTGCAGGCTTAAGAAATCTCTCTATGGGTTGAAGCAGGCTCCACGAGCCTGGTACCAAAGGTTCACTGATTTTGTCTTATTGAAGGGTTTTACACAGAGCAAGTCTGACACTTCTCTATTCATCTATGTGCTTACTCCTTTATGTGGATGACATCATCCTCACTACATCTTCTGATGCACTGCGGACACGCATTTTGCACTCATTATCTGGGGAGTTTGCAATGAAGGATCTAGGTCCCTTAACTTATTTCCTCGGTATCTCTGTTACTCGGACCAGGAACAACATGTTCTTATCTCAGCAGTCATATGCCAGGTACATTATTCACCGTGCAGCCATGGATTCCTGCAAACCCGTTGCCACCCCAGTTGACACCAGCTCTAAGCTTGGAGCTGCATCTTCCTCATTATTTCATGACCCCACTACTTATCGCAGCTTGGCAAGTGCGCTTCAGTACCTTACCTTCACCTGTCCTGACATCTCTTATGCTGTTCAACAGATTTGCATGCATATGCATTCTCCATCCGATGATCACTGGAACGCCCTTAAGCGCATCATTAGGTATTTACAGGGTACTACAGAATATGGTCTCTCTTTTAATCCTGCTCCCAATATATCTCTTCGGGCATACACTGATGCAGACTGGGCAGGTTGCCCTGACACTCGACGCTCTACTTCGGGTCACTGTGTCTATCTTGGAGATAATCTGATATCTTGGTCATCCAAACAGCAACCAACAGTCTCACGTTCCAGTGCAGAAGCTGAGTACAGAGGAGTAGCCAATGTCGTTGCTGAAATTTGTTGGATCCGAAATTTAATGCTGGAGTTAAAACAACCGCTTACCAAGGCTACCCTAGTTTATTGTGACAATGTCAGCGCTACTTACTTATCCGGCAATCATGTTCAACACCAGCGCACCAAACACATTGAGCTGGACATTCACTTTGTTCGGGAACAGGTACAACTTGTGTTCGTGTCTTACATGTACCTTCTCGCTATCAAATAGCGGATATATTTACCAAGGGTCTGCCTCGTATCTTATTTGATGATTTTCGTCCCAGTCTCAATGTCCGACAGCCTTCCGATTCGACTGCGGGGGTGTAATAGCGAAGATTATGTGTATCTTTACACTTATGGCACATAGCATATTCTTAGGCATATTAGTTTGTATAGATTGATTCACTTCCTTAATTATCTCCCATCATTGTATTATAAATTGGAAATCATTGTTAATGGAATTATTCATTCAGTAAATTATAATCCTTCCTATATCTTCCACATGCAAGCAAGAGAGATGTTTGATTTGTATTACATATTCAACAAATCATATATATTGAACATTACTTTGAACAATATTTGTTAAAAGGACTTCCAAAAATTAATTTTACACTTTATTGTATACTTGATACTACTCCAAGTAAGCAGACTTGTTTTTTTCTTCCCCTACTTCTCATCGTCTTTGGTTCATCTGTGAATTTAGTCATAGCCGTTACTCACAGCCCGGTTTGGGTTTTTACGGCCGGTTTTTGGACGAAACGTAACCTAAACCAAACCGTACGATACAGTTTGAAAATTTCTAAGCAGACTGACCAAAACTTAATAAAATTACTGATCGCGAAACCAAACCGATAACCAGTTTAAAGGTTTTCATGATTTCAAATTGAACCATGAACACCCCTAGAATGCACATTACACAAAATCATGGTCGCGTATCTACTTTCAGCCACACATACTACTTTATTTCATCAACACCCGCTACGCGAAGTGTCAAAAATGTTGGCAACATATTACCTAATTGACTAATTCTTCTAAATTGTTATATTGAACGGAAAACTCGTACAACACTCTCTCGCTTCCTCACCACGGCTCTCATATTTGAGGCCTTTCATTAATATCATCATCATCACCCACTCCAAGGAAATCACACATGAGAAAGTTATGAAAGTAGTCATTTCTCCGGTATGTTATGCCACTACAACTGTATTAGAGTATAGTTACGTTTATAGCTATGCAATACATAAAGCCATGGTAACGTATCTACTCTCGTCCAAACATTTATTCTATCCAGGAAGGCGATACAAAAACGTTGGAACAAGAGTAGTGTAGTGCTATGTATTTATGTAATCAAAATGTATTTATGTTGGATCCAGGGCCGGCCTCACAACCATGCCCAGTCTCAACCGTCTAGTGAATAATATCTTAACAGTGAATGGTATCTTAATGCTCTAAAAAACAACTAATCAAAATGTCCAATTGAATTAAGTTTAGATAAAAATAATTAAGAAAAACAAGGTGTGAAATATCATAAACTTTTTATCGGATAAGAAAGCAAAAAAGTATGAAAAAAAAATTCATAAATAGCGACGAAATCTAGTAATAACAAAAACTAAAATCTGAAAACATCGTTTCATCTTCTATGATGGGGTCTTAGGGAGTGGGGCACAGCGTGGTGGCACATTGTAGCCAGTGATCATGCGTGGAACACTGTCGCCACCTAAGGTGACCATGTGTGGTGGCCAACACGTGTCGTCTGGATCACGCATTGAAAAGAGGATGATGAGCGTTGCACGTTACCGTTTGAGCATTTTAAATTTGACCGTTTAAGCATTTTAAATTAAACAAAAACTTAAACACTATATATAAACCATTCATTTTAACCTTTTAAACCCACAAAAATACCATCTCTACACTCTACATAAATGGAATTTCCAACCGATTCGTTTCCGCTAGACATCTAGCTCTTTGTCTTCCGACGATTATACGCTTGAATTTTTCGAGATGGCATATAACGAACTTGAAGGTTTGAGCCGACCAAAGAAGAAAATGGTGGATCGCGATCGTATACATGCTAACGAAGTGTGAATGAATGATTACTTTGTGGAGAATCCGGTCTACAATGCCGAAACGTTAAGGAATCGGGTTCGTTTACCGAAAGATTTATTTTTAAAGATTGTAGGAGACATCGAAGCAAGCGAAGAATGGTTTTAAGAACGTTACGACGGGAGGGGCAAACGAAGTTTCACGTCGATACAAAAATGCACATCCGCCAACTAGCGACATATAACCCTCCCGATCAATTTGATGAATACTTAGCTATGTCGGCAAGAACTTCACGTGAATGTTTAACACGATCATTAAATTGTATGGCAAAGAGTTTCTACGTAAACCGACAAGACACGACATCACGCTTATATACTCCGCGCATGAGGCTAGATGGCATTTTCCAGGGATGCTCGGTAGCATCAATTGTACACATATCGAATGTAGAAATTGTCCAAGAGAGTTGCGAGGGGCGCATGTTAGGGGTGGCGTAAAAGACCGAACACATACTTGAAGCGCGATGTCTAATGATTTATGATTTTGGCATTCATATTTTGGTGTTCCTGGTTCAAACAACAATATCAATGTTTTGTACACATCACCGTTGTTTCAAAGCGTAGCAGATGGTACCGCTTCCTCTGTCCATTTTTTTTGTTAATGGAAGATATTACAGACGAGGCTATGTTCTTGTGGATGGTATCTACCCATCATGGTATGTTTTTTATGAAAGCTTTTTCATTTCCTGTCGAGGTTAAAGAAAAGACATTCAAGAACTTGCAAGAATCGTCAAGAAAAGATGTTGAGAAGACTTTTGGTGTTTTAAAGGGTATATGGGACATACTAAACCGACCGGTTCATGCAATGAATAAAAAAACAATCCATAGCATAGTTATGCATGTTTCATATTGCACAATATGCTAATAAAAGAAGATGGCGTGCTATATCTCCAGATTGGGTGCCAGATCCTTCTATACAAGTTCCCGTTCCCGAAAATGTCCAACAAGACTTGCGTAATGAATAAATTCACTTTCGGTAAACTTGTAGGTTCTTTAGGTTTGAAATTTCTGGATTCAGATGAGAAGTAGGTTTTCTTTATATATCTTTTTATATTTTATGTTATTTTTTAAGTTGTAACCTAAAATATGTCTACAAATATTGTTTTTTTATTTAAATGAAATTATTATTGTTAATTTATTATTTAAAAAAAATAAAAAAATCCATCACTAGTGATGGACACCCACACTAAAATCCATCACTAGTGATAAAACCAAGTTAGATAAAGTGACGACACATGATTGGGGTGTGGTAAGTGATGGAAAGCGAAGCACCCCACTCCCGTTATAATAACAAAAAGTAAAATATGAAAACATCGTTTCATCTTCTATGATGCGGATGAGATTTGACCAAATGGAGCACATATGAAAACAAACTATACACCTGAACAGAGACCTTCTTAAAACATGTGACCATCAAAACGTTTTTATATATTTAGCATACATTAAGAATTTCGTCATTAAGAAATTCCTGGCAATTTCCTTGCATATTTAATTTTTTTGTCAATTATCCTAAGTTTAATTTATAAATTCTTGTGTTCTAATCAAGAAAATCTAATCCTAAAATGCGTTGAAATTTCATCGGCGTTTGATGTTGCCAATACACAGTATTAGAGTATTACCACTTGAGAGCCATAATAAACTTATTTCGTAGAACACCACAATTTTTAACACATGTGACTTGGTTTATTGATTATATGTTATTTGGTTTATTCTTTGATTATTAGCTACTCTCTTGAACTACTTGATTTTTATATTCGAACCTATATTGTAATATTTTGTTGATGCAGAAGCGTGAATATCAAGGGGTCGGAACTTTTTAGGATCGGTTGTCTATCAGTAAATATTAACCTTTTTCGGTCGATGTGTTCTGTTGGTAACAGTCAGTGTGACCCAATCATGAATTACTAAAGTAGCATGATTGGACTTCGTCAACCTAAGTAACATACGACATTCGATTATATCAACTTCTTTAACTCCTTAACAAAATTTAACCAAATGGAAGCATACATCACACAGGGAAAAAACAATACACCTTAACAGAGACAGCTTAACAAAATGTTACAATCAAACGTTTTCAATGGTATATATATTTAGCATATACTAAGGATTACATCACTAGGAGATTCCCAGGAAATTTCCAACTATATATTTTAAGTCACTTTTATATTTTTCATACGTCCAATTAGTTTCCTATAAATCCTTAAGCCCTAATCAAGAAAATCTAATCCTAAAATGGCGTTGAAAGTTCTAAGGGCTCTTGATGTTGCAAAGACACAATATTACCACTTTAAAGCAATCATAATTGCCGGTATGGGTTTATTTACTGACAGCTATGATTTATTTTGTATCCCTCCAATCATGAGACTGATTGGAAGGATTTATTACCCGAAGGTAAATCAAGGGGACCCGAAGCAGTGGTTCGAGGTCCCCACCGTGATTGCATCCACAATGATTGCGATCGCATTAATAGGGACCTCGATTGGTCAGCTGATTTTTGGCCGCCTCGGTGACCGTGTTGGACGTCGTTATGTGTATGGGGTTTCTCTTATGATGATGGTGATGGGTTCTTTTGGATGCGGATTTTCGCTTTCGAGATTGATGTCTATGATGTTTGTGAGCCTTGGGTTCTTTAGGTTTTTGCTCGGGATTGGTATTGGAGGCGATTACCCGTTATCGGCAACAATTATGTCGGAGTTCGCTAATAAGAGGACTCGTGGAGCATTTATCGCAGGTGTGTTCTCCATGCAAGGGTTCGGTATACTACTGAGTTCGCTTGTTACCATGATTGTTTGCCTCATTTTTAAAGCTTGTGCCGACGAACTAATATCACCATCTGAACTCCAACCAATGGAAAACGTTGCTCGGGTCCCCCCTGAATCAGATGTGGCGTGGCGAGTTATTCTCATGATTGGTGCTATCCCGGCGTCAATGACATACTATTGGCGGATGAAGATGCCGGAAACCGCCAGGTACAAACCACAATTTGCTCTATTCAAGACACTAGACCATCCGGTTGAGTTAGGGAACGGGCATGGGTGGTTCGGTTCAATGGGTTTGTACCATTCCTACATGGCCAAACGGCTTGGGAGGTTGAACCGGTGTCTCGGATCTGGGCAATTATTCGAACTAAGGACCTCTTATATATCGAGGCATCCCGTATTGTATATATGGAAATATTAAATAGTGGGTAATGAACATTTAATAATTATAAATGATATTCTAAGATGAAATAATATGACTGAAATTACATATAAGTACTTTGAGTAATAAAACATAAATAAGAATATGAAAAATGAAAATTCATAGTAATAATTCATAAATCTCCAAAGACTTCTTTTAAATTAACGTCTTAAAAAGTTTAAATTAAGAAAAAGAATACCAAGGGTGAAGTAAGGCTATACGTAATTGGGCTTTAAAGGGGCGTGAAAGGTTTTGATAATGCCTTTACATCATCTTCTATGAGCATGAAAAGGAAGGAGCATTTCTATAATAACGCCTAATGAGAAGGAAATCGTTTGAGACTTCATTCACACACACTCAAATATCCTAACATTTTTTCCCTTCCCTACATAGGATAGTAAATGAGGTTTGTATAACAAATTTGAACACCCTTTGAATGATGTTTTCACAGATTCACAGCTTTGGTGGAGAGAAACACATTACAAGCAGCAAAAGACATGGAGAAAGTGCTCAATGTATCACTAAGTTCAATCCAGGAAGATATTGAGATGATGAACACAACAAACACTCGTGCAGCTCTTTTGAACACCTACCCGTTCTTTTCTAGAGAATTCTTCCGACTACATGGTCGCGATCTTGTCGCTGCATCGATCAATTGGTTTCTAGTCGATATCGTTTTCTACAGCCTCAATCTTTTCCAATACCACACATTCAAAGCCCTTTTGACTTCTAAGAGCCGCATAAATATATATGATGATGCATTGCAAGTTGCAAAACTCCAAGCAATCATTGCAGTCAGCGCGACGATCCCTGGATACTTTGCGACGGTTTACATGATCGATAAGGTTGGGAGAGTCAAGATCCAGGCAGCCGGGTTTGTTTTCATGGCGGTCAGCTTGTTCACGGGTGCAAAAGTTAACAACGGTGGTTGGGACTCGGATCCGAGTGTCGGGTTTATGGTACTCTATGGGTTTACACTATTTTTTTCGAATTTTGGGCCGAACACTACGACTTTTATAGTCCCTGCTGAGCTTTTTCCAGCCAGGTTTCGGGCTACTTGTCATGGGATTTCAGGTGCGGTTGGGAAAGTGGGAGCGATAATCGGGTCAGTTGGGTATCTTTGGGGTTCTCGCAATCCCCCAGATGGGCTTGGGGTGTCACATATGTTGTCCGCGATGGCCGGGGTTTGTGTGTTAGGATTTTTTGTGACGTATTTCTTTACTAGAGAGACGATGGGGCGGTCGTTGGAGGAGAATGAGAATGTTGACGAGCTTACGGGAGTTTGGTTCGTGAGATTTTGGCCCGAAAAGTTTTGGGCTAGGAGAACTGAAACAAATATTGGTGATTGACAAATTAGAGGTTAAATTAGATGGTCCGTCAGTGATACTCATTTTTCTAGTAGCATTTAGTTTATCTTTGGCAGTTTTGTAAGAAAAATGTATCATTCCTGTGTTTTTGGGGTATTTGGTTTTCTTTTTTTGTTTATTACATAAATAGTGTTAAGTGTTTAGGTTTGATTGTATAAATTACTTGTATCAGTATTTGTGAATATAATATTTTTTTTTGAATAAACGGTTCAAATTAGTTTATTTTAAACTTTTTATATTATTTAACAATATGTAAATAAGCAATCTCAAATTGATGATTAGATATAGCTAGTAAAATGAAAGTTTGTTTTAAGACGAACCTAACGTGTATCATATGTTTTTCATGAACTTTTGGAAGTGTAACTTAATGAGTTTCAATTAATAATATACGGAAAGCAATTTCCAGGGAGTTTCATGGATGTGTAATTTATTAGCTTAAGCTACAAACATTTTCAAAGATGTCATTTATTGTTTGTTTTCATTTGAGAATAGCTACATCTTGTAAATCGATCCTTTGACCAATTTTTCTACCCCGTTCGATTATATTATTCAAATATGAATAAAATAGGCATTGTGGGAATTAAATTTCTCACATTACATAAATCTATTGTGAAATTCACGGTTTTAGGTTTAGTTTAATAGGCTCAGTTTCGAGTCAAAACCTGCAAATACGTTTAGCTAAACAATCATGTGTCAAGTCAACCAGGATCCATAGGTTGATCCATTTTGTTTTATAAGGTTTTTTTTTCTCTATATAGTATAAAAGGTTAAAACCTAATTTGAACATGTCGTGTTCGTGTCAACCAATGAATACTTGAGTCATATTTGCGTTCATGTTTTAACACAGTTTTCGGGTACAGGTTTGTGTAATATCTTTGAGATCACATTGGATTCGATCTACAAACCTATGAAGATGACTCCTCACTTGTATTGTAGTTTAACTTTAAAACCATATAGGTTCGTTTACAAATCCAATCACATCATAACGCTAACACTAAAAACGCCAACATCAATATTGTTATACATATTTAGGTGACACTGTTTGTTACTTGTTTGGTTAATGTAGTATCAAATTAATGAGGCGAAATGTAAGAAAACAAATAAAAATAAATGAATGAATAAATAAATAAATAAATAAATAAATAAACCTTGTTATTTGTTTGGTAAAAGGTTTCACTGAAGACTAAACTAAAATTACAATTAACCCTCAAACCACTAGTCCATAAAATCTTAAAGCTACAAAAAAGATCATTTCCAAGGCATACTTGTCATGTCCTGAGAGCTACGTTCATTACCTCGGATCACTGGACTCCCGGACCCACCTGATGACTCACTCAGGGTCCCATGAGACGGTGGGCTGCTCGGTCCCATGCCATGGTTAGCCAATGGTTCAACATGGTTAGCCAATAGAGGTTCTTTACGGTTTTCTGGAAGAAAACTTCCTAATATAACCTGCATTAGATAACCATCAAATTTAACCAATTGGGAGAAAAGGAAAAATTACTACACTACACAAAACTTTATTAACAACTAATAAAATTACCCGCGCGTTGCGGCGGGAGTTTGGTCGACGTTGGTTGAGTACATTACGGTATCGATAACAACCGAAAGAGAAAAGCATAGAAATAAAGTTAGAAAGAAAAGTTTATTGAAGTTTAAGGTTTGTTTGTTAACTTCATTAAAGTTTAGGGTCTAAGAAGTTAACCGAGTAGACTAAACGGGGTGAAAGTGTAAAAGGTGTACTATTCATCAATCCACACCTTTTAATATATATAATAATAATATATATAATTGGTCAAAATGATGACGTGGTAGCCAGCACGTCTGTTACTTTGACCGTGTTGACTTTTGTGTACGAAAATAACAAACATTTAAGATATTAGGGAAAACCTGAACAGGAGATGCAGCGGTTAAGAGTCCTGCTACAACACCACCAAAAACCCGAGCATTTGATCCGTCGTTCAATGTGACGCTTAGTCCACCTGTCCGAGTGCGCTGACCGGACACCTCTGATAGCACAAACGAACCCGAAAGTGACAATATGTCAAATCTCCCCTGAAGATTGTATGGAGACGTTTTCAGGTGTAAGTGTGTAACAATACATCAATAAAACCTTCAGAAGTATAACTAATGATTATACACTAACTCCGATATATTTTAGTCTAATATATTATATATTTATAACTAGTAATATTCTATTGGACATCGTGACTTTATTTTTTGGGTTTTTTTCCTGTTTTTATGGTTTTTTTAATCCATGTAAAACACGTGTCATACATCGATTGAAACCATAAGGCTGGCCGGTACGATACCAGCTCAGTTCATCAGTTAAAGAACAAAAAATCAATTTTTATTTTGACATGCTCGTAGATAAATAAGCACGTCGTAACGCAAGTCGTTAATAAGTATAGAAAATAAATTTTTAGAATTAGAACTAGAATAATAAAAATGGTATAAAGCAAAATGTAAACACAGAAAAATTAACCAATAAACCTAATTTATAATGAAGACATAGTTAATAAATAAATAAAATAAATAATTAACATATATTAAGGGGTCTATCCTTCTCTAAATAATATAATGCCACACGTCCTAGGTTGAAAAAACTATTCAAATTGAGTTTTGTAAATATAGTAATTACGCACAATATCCCAAGATTAAAATTGACCAATCAAACTTAGTTACTGTTAACACGAAGTTGATAATTGTATTATATCTAATTTCACTAAACAATGAAAAGAAATCAAAATCAGACAAACCTCATATGTTGCAGTTCCACTAGAAGTTGCGGCTTGACGAAGTGTTACATTATTGACGACACCAACGCCAGACATGATGCACACCGCCCTAGGTCCATTCTGAGCGAACGACATGATCTTGTTTAGGACATCCTGAAAAACATACATAAAATTTAAGCATGGGTATTTAAGAAACTTTAAACTGCAGCCGACTGATAAGTCATGAATGCGATATGTGATTTTTTAAAAAAAATTCTGATACCCCACACTAAAGCAAACTTCAGGATAGCTATTATATTACTTCATTGAGAGTGTAATCATGCAAAAAAACGAACCTCTCCAGGCTGCACCACAATGATATGTGGAGTAAAACCGAATCTAGATGATCCTACAAAAAGTAAGCTTTTTTCATTAGTATAAGAGAAATTATATCGGTTTTTGTTGTGAAGTAAAGGCTTGCTAAGTAAATCCATGATTCAATGTCACACTCCACATATTTGTATAGCAACATAAGTGATCAATGATTGCTACATTATGCAAAACCATATAATTATCATACAAGCAATAACGACTTTACCAGAGATTAAACACCAATTCTTGATGTGTTAAGATAGACATAGAATACCCTGTATGCAAGATTAAATGATGTAGAGAGAAAAAACAGACCAAGATCTTTTGTACAAATTTAACAATAAAATATCCACCCACAAGAAATCCACTTTTAACCGATTAGTGCTGTAGACCGGCTCGTTGATTCAAGTATCCATCTAACATGAATCTAAGCAACTATCAAAACAAAACTCAGCTAAATGAGGCCCAAGCAAATATTAAAACAGATGGACGGGTTTGGTTCATTGAATTTGAAAGAATACAACGGAAGTGGAATTTAATTCAATTCCTTAACCTGTTTGCTTAGAAACGGAACGGAATTGGAGATTCATTCCTTATCTCCGTGGAAAGTTTGAATTTCATGAGAATCCATAAAACGTGACGTGGAACACTCCTAACAACATTACCCTTTTGTTCTTCCTCCTTAAAGGAGCAGCTGTATCATTCATTATTATGTAAATTCAGTTTTATTTGCCAACCAAATACACCGCTTTTCAAGTATACAATTCCTTCAAAAAAACGTTTTACAAACCATACGCTCCCCGACTAGAAGCAGTGCCCACCAAATATAATTCATAAAAGTACAAAAACATGCAAAAATCACCAAAAAAGATGCCACATTTTGTACAAATATTGCTTAAAATACAACTAAAAAGCAGAGATTTACCTACAGCTTCTCCTTTAGGTTTCTTGTTCAACGAACCAGGCGGTCTCCCTCTCCCCTTCTTCACCGAAGCAAACCCTTCCTCCATCGGAACAGAACTAACCGGATCCGCAGAAATAGGCGGAACACCAGCAGCTAAGCGCGCTTGCTGCTGCTCTTCCAAACCTCCATTCAATGAACCCGCCACCACACTGCCAGCTGCCACATTCCCCGCAACGGCTGCACTGACCGCAAGCGGTGACACAGACCCGTTAGGACCATACTTCCTCGGCCTCCCTCGCCTTTTCATCATTGTTTCACCGCCACCATACTTGTTGATATTAATATTCTGGTGTAACCCCACACCACCACCGCCACCGCCACCGCCGGTTACATCCATAGCGACACTGTACCCGTCACCAGGGTACGTCAAACGTGCGCTACTGACCGGCGGTTGAGACGTTACTGGCGTCATTGCCGGTTGAAACATTCCACCTTGTTCAGATCCATTCATTTGTATACAATTGTTCAAAACCCTATTGTTGGAACACAAATTAAACAAATTGGAATCACATAGCAAACCAAAATCAATTTTTCGAAGAAAAGATTCAAACTTTATGCTCCAATAACTGATCAAACACACAAATTTACCATAATTTAAACTAGATTAATCTTGTGCAGTAAACCCTAATAACAAAACTTAGTATTTCACTTTCAAAGTCAAAATTGAACTTGATATTGAACGAATTTAGAGAAATTAAATTAAAATAAAAAAAGGGGGAAAAGAATTACAGTAGACGATAAATTGGAAAATGATATCCTGTTTCATGATTTTGCAGCAGAATATACGAATGTAAAAAAGTATGAAGAAATTAGGGGAAAATATGAGTTTCTTACCGTAATATCTGGATTTTTTTTTGGTGAAATTATGGGGAGATTAATGTATGAAGAAGAAGAAGCAATTTCTAGGGTTTGCAGAATTTGAAAGAGAAATGAATAGATTATAATGGTGGAGTATTATAAATTATTAGGGTTTCTGAGATTCAATGCATATCCACTTTTTCATGACTTCTGTTTTACGGCCTTTTTGAATTTTTAATTTTATTTTAGAATAAGGAGGTGTCGTATCACAATGTTAATATAATGTTTTCAAAAAGTATAGAAAATGTACATTGCAAATTATGTTTTTTAGTATTAACTTAATTAGTTTAGTTAAATCTGATAAATACACCCCATACAAGAGTATTTTAGTTATTCTACTCTTAACACTTAAATAAATAAATAATAAAAAATCATAAACAAAACAATTTAAAAAATATAAATATTAATCCCCCCTCTCTCTCTCTAAATTCTGCCCAACCTCCCCCTCTTTCTCTCTAACACCACCTAACCTGAACCTTTACCTTAACTCCACCACCATCAACCATCATCGCCGCCACCTCAACTCTAACACCCAATATCAACATAAAGAACGGTTTTTGTAATTTACTCTTATATTATTGTTCTCCACTAGAAAACTGTCAATAATTATAAATCGGAGAAATATAATAACTCTTGTTCGTTTCACATAATGTAGTAAAATCTGTATAGAATTAGAATTTAAATCCTCTCAAATTCCTTTAACTAAAGGAATACAAAATCGTTCCAAATTTTGAAGGAATTTCAAGAAATTCATAGGAATCTTTGACCAGTCACCAATGTCAAAAACATTTGGAACCGAACTAGTCCGTCGCCGACCCGCAACGCTTCGCCCTAACCCAGTCAGTTAACGACCCGATGCGCCCGACTCGTTATAGATATTATGTTGTGGACATGTATATGTTGCAGAGTAGATCAAGGGTTAGTGTCATGGGTACGGGGTTAATAGTTGTGAAGATGTCAACAAGTATTTTTGGGGAGTTTAAAATTTTAGGCATGTTTGATATATTGATGTGTGTTCATAGTAACATCAAATTCCGTGCTTGTGTAAATGTTTACATAATGTGTAGTGGTGAGTGAAACAAATGCCCCACCCTTGGGCATGAATTGATATACGGCATATGGGGCATTATGGAATGTGAAGTGAAAAGGGGTGTAGTGGTATAATGCCCCATAACCCCCATTTAATCATTACCCATATCTATTTTCTAATTTTCCTATTGGCCCATTCAACTAAGGGTTTGATCATCAGGCGTTTTAAATGAAATGTCCAACAAAAATATTGCAAAAAAAGCCTAGGGGGTGGTTATGATGGCGTGGAGGGGCGGTTATTAGGGAAAAACGCCAAAAACCCTCTCCACTATGGGTGGTCTTATTTGCATTTTCTTATGCAAGCTATTTGATTCCAACAATGGTGGTTCAATCTTAGCACAAGAGATCCAGATTTAGTACCTCTGTAACAATCTTTTTGATCTTAAAATATCCCAATTTATCATTGTATTCTATAATATTTTTTCATGTATGCAGGAAAACTACATCAATTCCAGGCCAAATGGAGTCTAAAGGATGAATATAATTGCATGTATTGCTAATTTTATTGCAAACGTTGATATAACTAATGTACAAATCAAGGTACATATCAAGTTACTATCTTTTCACTTGAAAGTTATTAAACTTATCAAGTATCTTTTGACATATAAATCTTGATCTCGGACCACTTAGTCATTTTTTGGGAATCCACGTTACACGAACTGGTTAGCGTATGTTTCTCTATCAACATGTCTATGCTAAGGAGATCATAGAATGAGCCGGTTTCTACACCTGTGGACTCTAAACCAAAAATGAGTGCTACTTCGAGTCCTGAATTTGATAATCTAACTCTTTACCGTAGTCTAGCAGGAGCTTTGTAGTATCTTACATTTATGTGACCCGACATAAGTCATGCATGTTAACAAGTGTTCATGCACATGCATTCACCATGACTTGATCACTGGAATGCATTAAGCGCATCATCAGATATCTATATGGGACTTCTTCATATAGTCTCACTCTTGGTTCATCTTTCGGCTTCTCTCTATGGGCCTACACTGATGCAGACTGGGTTGGTTGTCTGGACACATGTAGATCAACTTCTGGATATTGTCTTTACTTGGGTCCAAATATCTTATTTTGGTCCTCCAAACGCCAAGCCGTCATCTCCTGATCTAGTGCTGAAGCTTAATATCGAGGTGTGGCAAATGTAGCGGTAGAAATTAAATTTGTTGGCTTCGTAATCTTTTATTAGAGCTTCACAAACAAGTAACAATGGCCAGCTTGGTATAATGTGATAACATTGTTGCAATCTATTTATCAGGTAATCCGGTTCAACATCAATGAAAAAAACACACGAGTTGGATATTCATTTTGTTCATGAACTTGTACAACGTGGGGCAATTCGTGCTCTTCAAATTTCAGCTCACTATCAGATTGCAGATACTTTTAGAAAAGATCTACCAAGGTCTTGTTTGATAATTTCAGATTCAGTATCAGCATTTGCCCTTCTCTTGCTTTAACTGCGGGAGTGTAATAGATACTAGATATATTAAATTAGGAATTTGTAACTTTCATAATTTAAGTATATATCTCCACCAAAATAGGTGACAAATCTAACATCTCTAAAGATGATACAGTGTCAATCGAAGAGATCATCGATTACAATTCTACCATGGGTCCAACTATGCATTTTTTCTTTTCCTTCGACTAATTAAGAAAGTGAGACCAAGTATATAATGTATGCATAATTGTATGAGCAGTAAAAGTTTTTTCATAGAAAATACTAATGTTATTAGTGTGACATGATAGTGATAAAATGCTCTTACATGACACGTGTTCCTGCATATTTGTGACGCAGGGCGGAAGCACAAAATAAACAAAGATTGTTCTCTCAAATAAAATTTGATTAAAATTAAATGATCAAACCAATAAAATAGGTTCCCCTTTTTAGTGAGTTTCTAAATTTGGCAGGTTTGCTAAAGTTTTCGAAATTATAAATTGACCTGTAATTATTAAAATTAAGAACATAAATAAACGTGTAAGGTATGTGAATCAGAGTTTCACATTTTAATCTAAAAGGAAAGTACAAAAGTTTGCAAAATCTAGTGGAAATATATGGTTGACGAAATCAGAGCCTAGATCAAGGAAAGTACATGTTGAGACCTTTCTGTCGCCTGCCTGTGGGCCTCGTAACTCTAATTATAGTCCAAGTTATACCCATTCAACTTTTGGGTTTTTTTCTGTCATGTTATTTCCCATTATCTAGCTCTTGAATAAGCTCCTCTTCAATTTGTGATCAAAACAACCTCTTCTTTATGTGTCCCTAGACCCTCTTGTTCTGTGTGTCTGAAATCATAAGATTCTTAAACAAGTGTGCACTACACACTTCCCACACCTTCCAAATTGTCCAGACCTTCTAAATTGTTTGATTTACAAATTACATAAAATAGCTAGATTATGCTTAAATCACCAACACAAAAGAGATCGGCACGCCAAACTTGGGATCCTAACCAGTCATTCCATTCTAATGAGAATTTACGAGCGACTCTTACTTGAAATGCGAATTTCATATGCAACACGTGCACGTTGTCTAGTAATTATTTTTGAGACTGGTCCGAAGACATGGCTGAGCACCACGCTACCATGCATATAGGATTGGTTGGAAGCCAGGTTAGGACAGACAGCCAAATTCAATCTTAGTACTGAACCCATGCTTCGGTTTTAAGCTGTGGGACTGAGCCTTGGCTGGACAGACTGATCATGAAAATGGTTGGGACTATACTTTTTCACCAATATAATGACTTACACTACTTTGGGAACTATCAACTGACTTATTATTTGGACTAAAATTGGTAACTAAAGATAAGAGACGAGGCCCCCCATAATAAGGGAATGAGCAATTTATGAAAAGTCGTCGTCAGTATATGGAGGAATATGTATTGGTAAAAAATGGAAAACCACTTTTAACAATATGAAAAGGATAAATGAACTTGACAATTGACACTAACATATATAGTCTAGTCTATCAATGCTACAACTTCACATTGCAATAATCATCAACTATGTACCGTCTTGAACGTGATATTATATTTTTAAAATGATGTCTTAAGACTTTCTTACCACCTAAGTGTATGATGCACTTAAATAATATATAATACAAACATTAAGTTTATAATTACGTAGAATTAATAAGCTTACAAATATGAAAAATTAAAATCCTTATATATCTCCAAATTTTCCACACTCAATTGCTGGTGCGGCCTATGGTATTATAGCCTAATGACATCTTAGGATGGGATGAGACATAGGGACCATTATCATGGCCTGACAACTGCGACAATTCACCAACAGACAAGATAAATTTCAGTGAGGGATGAACCCCATATATGTTAAATCTTCACAAATTATATAAAAGCTTGATTTTTTCTTGTCAAGTTTAGACTAAGTCTAAATCAATGCATTTTTTCCAAAGATCAGAAAGAAATAAGTACATCTCAACAAATATGTTATATCTTCATGGATAATATAAAAGTGTGATATTTATTATCTTTGTCAATTTAATAAGTACATAAATTTATTTTAAATTTACAAGTGTTAAGAAATGATAAAGCCCATTCACAATTGTAAAAAAAATAACAAAAACGTTTACACCTTATATATGAATAGGAAACTAGAATGAAAATTTAACTGTTTAACCATTTTCCATCTATTCAATTGTGAAAAATTAATTCAACACTGTAATGCAAATTCACAACTATACCATTTTTCTTAAGCATGTAAATGTGAAAAAAATATGGAAATTTACTGTGGTGTTGTATCGATTGCCTATTGTTTTCACTACCTATCATGATAATTGTTATGTTGTAGCATGTTTAGCGTCTACTTAAAGGAGCTTCGAGCATATTACAATTGCCACCACTATCAAACATAAACTCTCTCTCAAACCTTTCTGCCCATGGCTTCCCTTGAATACACAATAATTCTCTCTTCAATTTTCATTCTATTGTCCATTGTAACGTGTATATATAGATCTCAAAAACGAAGTACCATTGTCCCAACAAACTGGCCTGTTCTTGGCATGATACCTGGGATCCTTGCGAATGCCCACCGACTTTATGACTACATAATCGAAGTTGCAATGCACACCGGCGGTACATTCATGTGGAAAGGCCCTTCTTTTGTTCATATGGACATGCTCTTTACCACAAATCCTTTAGACATCAATCACATTCTTAGCAAAAATTTCAGAAACTATCCAAAAGGTCATGAGTTCCGCAAGATCTTTGATATCCTAGGAGAGGGAATCATCAACTCCGATGGCGAGCTATGGGAGATCAATCGAAAAGTTACCATGTCCGTACTCAAGCAAGCTGGATTTCAGAATATGTTGAAGACCATTCTCTGGAACAAAGTTGATAAGGGGCTTCTACCCATGCTAGAGTCCATTTGTGGACATGGTGCACCTATCGATTTGCAGGATATATTTCAGAGATTCACATTTGACACCATAATCACAGTGGTACTTGATCATGACCCTGAAAGCTTGTCTATTGATTTTCCTCACATTGCGTGTCAGAAAGCCTTGTTGGATGTTGAAGAATCTCTCTTGTTTCGGCACCTTACGCCCCGTGCTTTTGGAAAATGCAAAAGTTTCTTGGAATAGGGAAAGAGAAGAAGTCTAGTGAAGCAAGGATAATTCTTGATCAATTCATATACAAATGCATTGCACAAAAATTAAAGGAGGTCAATAACATGAACCATGAACACCAAGATGAAAAGTTCATATTAATCACAGCTCTCATTAGAGAAATGGAAGATCAAAGTAACAGTGCTGGTGATCCCACAAAATTTCTAAGAGACATCCTGTTAGATCTGATACTTGCAGGAAAAGATACAATTAGCAGTGCGCTTTCTTGGTTCTTTTATAATCTTACCAAAAACCCAATACTTGAACATAAGATTCTTGAAGAGATTCACAAGCATTTGGATGTAAAAGGGGGAAAGATATGGGATGTCAAAGAGATAAGTAAACTAGTGTACCTTCATGGAGCTTTATGTGAATCTTTAAGGCTCTTTCCTCCTGTCCCTTTTAATCTTAAAGTTCCACTACAACCAGATAACCTTCCAAGCGGCCACAAAGTTAACCAACACACGCGAATCATTCTACCTTTATATGCCATGGGAAGGATGAAATTGATATGGGGTGACGACTGCATGGAGTTTAACCCCGAAAGGTGGATTTCTAAAGCAGGAGGGATCAAACATGAGCCATCTTACAAGTTTGTGGCATTTGGTTCTGGTCCGAGAGCTTGTGTGGGCAAGGACATGGCTTTGTCTCAGATGAAGATCGTGTCAACGACGATCATATACCATTACCACATAGACCTTGTGGAAGGTCATTGTGCGGTTCCGATGAATGCTATTATACTACATATGAAGCATGGTCTCAAGGTGAGATTAACTAAAAGAATTGAAGTGAATTGAACTAAAATGTAAGTTAAACATCTATTGTAAGTTTATTCTGTTCTATTTTGTGCTTGTGAGCATAATAACGTTTTATAATACGATGCTTATGAAGAACATCGAGATAGAATATATAGGAGGGTAAGTGATATATAATTGTTCTTGTAATAGGAGTGTAAGTGATATATAATTGTTCTTGTAATAGGAGTGTAAGTGATATATAATTGTTCTTGTAATAGAAATAAATTAAAGTGTAAGTTAATGGGTACGATAAAGTAATGTAAGACGTCAACTAATGAATGAATTATATGTATTGTAATTTTATATTCCAGATAACACACCATTTATAACACAGCCTATAAGTGAAGTTAAACATCTTAACTATTCTAGTCTAACTGAATGCGAACTTGTCTATTCGAGTAATAAACCATAAGAGCTTTCATAATCGATTCTTCACATTACTAATCTCTATAATTCTTAGAGTGGTTATAAATGGTTATCAATGGAGAAGAGAAAAAAAAAAGGAGAAAAAATTATTGTTCACTGGTAAATTTGGAAGAGATATTGTTTGACTCTACAAATTTATAATATTTTTTTGAAAGTGTTTGTGAGTGGAGGGGAGAGAAAATATAATGATAAAAGTATAAAAATATTATTTAATTGAAAAGTTGAGCGAAAATGTAGTGTTTTTAGTGTAATTATAAAAATGGATAAGAAGACTCAATTGTGAATGCTTTAACATGATTAAAACCTTTAAGGGTGGTAGGGGCGCAGCTCGGTGAGTTAATCGGGGAGTGCTTTTGCCGCGCGATATACCGTCGCCGGCTCCGTTACGGTGAACAGTGAGTTGTTTGAACGGTGACTAGTCTCCGATGTAAATCATGGCCGTTGCAAAAATTAACGTTGGAATTGTACCGTTGGAAAATAAAAAAATATATATTTGTTTTCTTTTATAAAACCAATACATTTCAATCTTGTCACACCACTCTTACTACAATCTTACATTTCTACACACCATGGATGAACAAGACAAAGGTGAAGCCAAGAAAAAAGGTTTCGCTAGCTGAGGATCGGGTTCAAACCCAAGAGGATGCGTGTCGCAAACAAGGTCAGGCGGTTCTAGCGGTCCGAGTGCATTATTTCAAACCCCATACGGACATTCAACAAACTCTCAACCTCAATATTTTTACCCCCAAGCTTCACAACCGACTTTTCACCAAACCCCAACCTAATTTTCCGCCACAACTATTTTCACACCCACACGGTCCAACAATGGTCGCACCCGGCATGTACGAATACTCAATGGAAGCGCAAAACTCATTCGGCCCGTTTGCATTTAGGAGCCCACCAATTCAATCACCAAGAGAGAATGCCGAGCGCTCACTTTTGATATACACGATGACAATGAAGACCAAGATGTAGAGATTTTCCCCGAAACACAACATTTGGATGATGAAATTGGCGAAGAAGAAGAATATGAGGCGGAAGACGAAGACGAAGATGTTGGTGAAGCAAGTAAGCCAAAAGAAAATGGAGGATAGGCGGAGCGTCAATCTTGGACGAAAAAAATAAGAAGATGCTTTAGCCAAGGAACGGGTTCATTGTTCTTTAAACAAGCCAAAAGGTAACCAACAAAAATCGAACGGTTTTTGGAGAAAAGTTTTCGAGCATTACAACACAACGGTCGGAGGAAGTACACAAGCCGTTCATCAAGTATGTTCAAAATGGCTCCCTATGTTGAAGAGGATAAACCACTTCAACGGCATTTGGCATCAAGCGGTATAATTTTTATCTTTTAACGTTATAAAATATTTTCTATAACATTGTTTTTGTTTTTATATTTTCTTTATATTTGTTATATATGTAGGATCGTATTCGTGGTAGCGGGTGTGACAATGTTGATGTCATGAGAAGAGCTTTAAAAGATTACCAATCAAAATTTACAATGGGTTTTCATCATGATGAGGCATGAGAGGTTGTTAATAAATATGACAAATGGACCTAGTGCCATTGTTGGGTGAATATAGGAGTAGTTCGTCCAAAAAAGAAAGTCATCGGATTCGGGTAACTATAATGCTGGTATACCGGGAACTGAGTTCACTAGTGGTATACCCGACATAAACCTAGACCCCTCACCAACAAGACCGTGAAAGAAAGATAAGAGAGCCTCAACACCGTCCGTTAGCGAAACGATTTTGACCGAGAAGCTCTCACAATACTCCCATATGAAAGAAGCAACGTGAGGAAGACGCCATAACGTTAGTGGCGGAACAACGCGAGGCGGTGAAACAACTTTTGTATGATCGGGATATGGAGACGTTTACTAAGCCACAGTACCATGCTTCACGCAAGATGTTGCCGTTTATTTTAGCCCGGAAAAGGAAGATCGCGATTAAATATAACTGATCACGCCTTTCTAAATTTTTAGTTTTATTTTATGTTTTAATTTTCTAGTTTTAATTTTATGTATTGTGTTTTTTAATTAAATGTAATTTTATTTTGTTTAATATATGTTTTATTTATTTTTAATACATAATTTCTAGAAATAAAAAATATAAAAAAATTGACGGTGTGTTTAAGCACCCCACGTGATTGAATGTAAAATAAAGAGTAAAGAGGGAGTCGACATGACATGCGATGATTGACTAGATGAATAATTTACCACTCTCCATTTGTTTAAACACCCCTTCACCCTAACCATCATATATAATTTCTAGTTTGAGAGAAGATCAACTTATCTCTTTTAGTAATAAACCAGAACATGATTAAAACCTTTAACCATAAGAGGTTAACATTTTACTGAGAAAAAAATGACGACTCTTGATAGCATATCATTTAATTGAAAAAGGTTATAAAAAACTAATCCGTATAACAAATTGATTTTGCTTTTTATATATATATATATATATATATATATTTATATTGATTACCAAGAACGATAAATGATGACTTTATTTTTATAATAATATGTAGCTATTTATTATTTTTTATTTAATATATTAAAAATAATTTATTATAATATTTACTTTTAATAACATATAAAATGGTCCACTTCTACTTGTGCCAGTACTTTAAAATTTTAGTTTAAACCAGTGTTTATTTGTTATCTTAACCTCAATTAGTTAGGTATCAATGGCTACACGGTGGGATTTATGTCGTATGGGTTTACTTCGTTACGATACATGCACTCGCTATAGCAATGGAAAGTAAAAATCCAAAAAATAAAATGGTGATATGCGAAAAAGAATACTGACACATGTTTTACATCGCTTAAAGCCTTAAATAATGAATGCCGGTACCAGTCTCATTATACGGTTTGGTATCGATTCCAATAGTACAGACATGTATTAATGTTGTTCTGTAAGAATCGGTTTGGTTTGTCATGGTGACAACTGAAGACTCAAAAACTAGCAATGCGAGCTATGTAGAAGAGAGTCTCAGAGTTAAGCTATAACCTGCAGAGATCACACTAAAGATAACACTGTTAGCCTCGTCACAGGGATGAGGGCCTCTTTGTGACCAAGCTCGGGCGTGAGAATAAGTACAGGTAGTTCAGGTGAAAGGTAAGTGAGAGAGATGGAGGAGTTAAGAGAAAGTGCGCATTACCCGTTTTGGGGTGGGTATTTATACTTATGGATAAGCTGACGTGATGAAATTAGTTATGGTCCGATCAGTCGTTATCAGGTACTTATGGGAGTGGGCCTCATAGTCGGTTATAAAAGATTCCCTAGACCGAATGCTCCTTTATATCGGAGCATGGAGGTTCGAGCTTTGGACAGTTATGTTCGGTTCGGCGGTTTGTACGAAGCCTCATCAAGTCCTCCTAGTCCATGTCGTTGCTTGCAATGTCATGGGCTAAGTTTATGGTTTCGTCCTACTTTTTATTGGGCGGGGTGCTTTTTTTTGAATTTTGAATTTTTTGCGTATGTTACCTATGTTTGGTGACAACTTTGTGGTTTTAATTTTTTCTCTGTGGTGACGTTTGGCGATGTTTCAGGCATGTGTTTCTAGTGACGTGACTTCCTCTAATTCGTGGAAGTAAGGCGGTGCTGGGATCTCAAACCATTTTTACCACTATATATATATATATATAAGGAGGAAAAAAAGAAATTGTTTTCACCTTTATTATCCTTTCCTCTTCTCTATTTTCACTCGAGCTGCTTTGGTTTATCAGGTTTGTGGTCCTTCTTTCTGTTCTTCAAGTGGCAAACAAGAGTAATTGAAGTTCTTGTTTCAATGTCTTGACTCGGGACTAAACTGGTTTGCCGAGAAATACTAGATCCCTGCAACTCTAAATCCTGTTCTTCCAGAGAAAGCTACCCCGGCTTATCCTTTTGTTCCCGAAAAAAATTCTTTGTATTTTGAATGCTGTAACTATATACTCCCTTTTACCAAATTTCTGATAGAAGTTCTAATGATTCATCAAGTTCATATATCTCAAATGAACCCTTTTGGTTTGGCCAAGGTGAATCATTTTAAACTTTTGTGTCGAGGGCTTGAATCGGAACCTAACCTGGATGTGTTTCGAGCTTTTTATAAATTGAACCGGAGCGGGAGTTGGTATACATTCGAGGTCCGAAATAAAAATGCTACATGCTTTTCCTGGATCACAACTAGCATGAAGGATTGGAAAGACTGGTTCTTTCTTGTTGATGACCGGTGCATCCCTATGGAGATGACATGGTGGTTGAAGAGATCAGCACTCCCTGAGGGACTTCCGAAGGATTTTTCAAACGAAAAGGCCTTATATGCTACGTTGATTAGAGAAGCCGACCGAATCCAAAAACTTCCGGAACACATCCTGGTTATGGGGAAGATAAGCACTATGTGGTTCGAGTCAAGTTTCTATCCGATGATTCGTTGGAACGGAGCGGGTTAGTATGGCTCGGTGTAGAGCGTCACATATATGCGCATATATTTATTCTTCTTCTTCCTTCTTCTTTTTTTATCTTTCTTTCTTCCCCCTCCCTTTTATGAGAAAAAAAGGTTTCTAACCCATCGGCTTTGTTATGTTTCTGATGATACAGTTACGGGTTTAAAGGATGCTCTTTGTTTGAAATCATTCGAGGTTCCTGAGTTTGAGCTTCAACCAACTAAGACAAAGGAGGGGCCTCCGCATATTGAACCGGTATATGAAAATTTGTATCAGATCGAGATCCTACTCCTGTTGGCGAACAAGGTGGTTCGAGCCAGTTCATCCCGAAAATGTGGTTGTTGAACCTCCTGTTTCGAGTGTTTTGCCTGTTGTGAGTGATAAGGGTAAGTCTACCAAGGTTGGTGACGTGCAAGGGTCTAAGGGGGAAAGTGATTCGACCGGAAAGGTAATCTTATACGGTAGTGAACATCTATCTATCAGTGATGAAGGTCTACAAGATGAGGAGGTTTAGACAACGTTCCGTCATAAAGAGTCTCTTAAACGTCGTTGCAAGTCGTCGTCTTCAACTGAACCGAACCCGAAAGGGTCAAAAAGATCGAAATCTGGTTCAGTGTCTTGGGCAAGAAATAATTTTAGAAGATGATTTGGATCAAGATCCTGCCTTCTCAACATCTGGTGGTTTGTTGGAGAATCTGAGCGCTCATCTGACTGGAGGAAAGCTGCCTCAGGACCGACCTTATACTTCGAGTCCATTGTCGTTTGGTCATGCAGATACGAGCTTGTGGCCAGTGGGGACATTGATATGGCACTTCCTTCATTCCCGGAGAAAGTTGGACTGATTCCATCTTGTAAGGTGTTTACTGGTGTCGATTCGTCGAATGCGTCTCGACCTAGCCCTCAGCTTACGGAAGGTGGGGAGAGCGCTTCGGTTTCCCCAATGTGGTACGATGCTAAATCCAAGCTGGTGTCTCGTGGGTCAGGTAGCTCGTGCATGCAGATGGATTTGGATTCCGATGGTACCTCGGAGAAATATACTCCGAATTGGTCCTTGGCGAATAAAGATAGGGTGGTTGATGCTATTTTAGCGGAAATGTCTTTATTTCACATTGCTACTCCTGCTGAGCACCTTTATTACAAAAAGATGAGCGGTCCCGAGCTTGGGAATGTTGTGATGTTGAATCTAGCCCAATCGAATTTCTTGGTGGTCAAGACGTATGGAAGGTGGATTTCGGCTGAATCCAATTGCCATCGTCTTGAAAAAAAGTGGCGTCGTTAAAGAAGCAGGAGGGGATGCGTGTTAAAGTGAAATAGGAGATTACCTCCTTGAATGCTAGTGTTGGTCGGTTGCAGAATCAGGTTATAGAGACCAAGGAGTTTAGCAAAGCCTCTCAAGCTTCGGCTCTTGCCGCACATGAAGCTACGGTTAAGGCCGTACAAGACTTAGAGGTGGCTAACATTAAACTTAGTGAGATCGAGGTGAGGCTTAGTGAGTTTGAAGGAAAGTGAAGGCCGAACGTGCTGAGATGTAGAAGGCGTACGATAAACTGTTGGCCGACTATGTGAAGTTGGAGAGTGGTGATATGTCTGTTGCATTTTTTGATTTATATCAGGCTTCCTTAATTTATTTTTGTTAACCTCCGACGTTTGCAAAGAAAGATGAGATAGCAAGGTCCAGAAATAGAATATCGGGAGCGCATCAAGATGTTCTTGTTCATATTTTATCGATCGTTATGAGGGCGAAACGACTGAACTTTACGGCCTGGTGTCGGAACTTCTCTTAGCGAAGCAGTGGCTTCTTACTGAAGGAGCCAAGTGGCTGGTTCGATTAATCCACAAAAGCGCCCGGAGCCGGAGAAAGTTGTCGGCGACCTTACTAATGCTTTGAATGCTTACGGGGTGCACGAAGGGATAAAATAAGGATATCATGCTGTCAAGACTTCGAATGCACCAGTAACTGAAGTGTTGGGCTATGACAGATTCTAAGGTTGCCTTGGATGCTGCTATTAATGCGTTCGATAAGTTGAGCATCCTGTGCTTCCCGAAGTTGGCTGCCCTTGTGAATGAACCTTTGTCAAAGATCCAGGAGCTTAGTCATCAGCCGATCATAGGCGAAGATTTGTGAATATTTTGTTCATGTAGTTAATTCGTACATCTACTTTTGCATTTCAGTATTCTTGTAATATGACTTTGATATGTTAACCCTTGTGCTTGATGCTTTTTTTTAACAATTTCATATTTTTGGTCCGAACTTAGCACGCGTCCGTGCTGAGTTGGAAACCTTTTCTTGTGTTCAAGGGAAACTAAGGGTTTGGATGATTTACATCCTTACTGCTTCGGGTTTTGGCCCGAGCTAGCTGTTTCTTTAAGATGTTTGATCAGATATCATAAGTAATTGATTATGTTTGTACTTAAGCCACATTATTTTATAGTTTTAAGAAACTAATGAGTCTTCTCGATCGGCGCAAGGCATGGGTCGTGGCCTATAGTGCACTTTATTTCTTTTAAGTTCGTACTCATGAGTGAATTGATAATAAATAGAAAAACACTAAAAAGAATAATTGTTATGTCACGGTCTAATATTCGATCACTTCTATTAAATCATAAAAAATAAGTACAAATTTTCTTTGCTTCGGAGGTATACCCTCTTTGAGCATATAAAAAGACTTATTCTAGAAATTTACTGAGGTAGACCCTCTCGGCGTACAAAGGAAATAGGGAAAAAGTGATCTTAACACGGCGAACTCTTTTGGTAAAATCACACAAAGCATCATTTTAGGCGTACCCCGTTCCGTGTACGGGGGATCGGAGTTCCAACTATCGTCTCTAGGACGTACGAGCCCTTGTCACTGGCTTCTCTAATATGTGATATGGACCTTCCCAGTTTGGTGCCAATTTTCCGGGTGGCTCCGTTCGACTTGCTTCATTGTTTCGGAGCACGTAGTCACTGATTTTGAATTTTTATACTTCTGCTCGAGCATTGTTGAATTTTTCTATTTTTTCTTTGTATCGAGCTTCCTTGATTGCCGCAACGTGCCTGCGTTCTTCCAGCAATTCAAGGTTTGATTGGAGCTCTCATTCGTTCTCATGACCATTCTGGATCAGATGATTTGGTAATCCGATTTCAGTAGGTATCACTGCCTCGGTGCCATAAGTTAAACTGAACGGAGTTTCCCCGTTACTGGTTTTATGCTAGGTCCGATGTGCCCATAGAACATTTGGCAACTTATCGGCCCAGCCTCCTTCGGTATCTAATCTGCGTTTGATTCCGTCCACAATTCGGCGATTTATCTGTTCGACTTGCCCATTCCCTTGAGGATGGACAACTGATGAAAAGATTTGTGTTATCTTTAGATTTTTCACCATTGCTTGAAAGGATTTTCTACGAGTTGTTTGGCATTATCACTTATGATATACAATGGTAGCCTGAATCGGCAAACGATCTGCTCCCAGCAGAATCTAGTCACGTTATACCCCGAGATTACTACGAATGGTTTTGCCTCGACCCACTTGGTAAAGTAGTCTACGGCTAGTAACAAATATTGGGCGCTCCTACTAGACCAGGGGAAAGGTACGACTATATCAACTCCCCATTTTTGAAAGGGCAAAACCGCCGTTACTGGAATCATATCGTTTTTGGCTTGGAGAATTATTGGTGCATGTCTCTGACAGTCTTCACAGTGCTGGAGTTCTTTGACCACGCTTTCATGCATTCGGGGCTAGTAGTAGCCTGCATTTTTTATCTTCATCACTACCAGGTCCCGCATGGATTCCGCATATTGCATAATGTATTTCCCTTATTATGTAGCCGGCCTGCGCGGGATCGAGACATTTTAGTAACGGACCCATGAAAGTTTTTCGGTATATGTAAGACCCTATCTTATTTTATTTAAATTTCTATTATAAAATTCGTATTTAAACGAGTAAATGTGAATATACGTCACTACGAATTTTCGAGTTTATTAAAACTTTATCAACGTTAAATATTTGACATATCGTCATTGGTTGCGTAACAACAAAACCAAGTGCGAAAGCTTGAGCTTTGATCGTGTTCGGTTTTTCATTGAGCTTGATCGTCATCCAAAGGTGTTTATGATAGCCCTAAAATGGAAATTTGCAAATTATTAGTATTATAGCAATTTCCGAAAACATAACATAATCAACTTGAATAAAAATCAAATCAGAAAAACTTGAATTCTGAGGTGGCGTCGGTGACGGCCTATAGCCACGTCGGCGACGCCTTGCAAATAGTAGCGTTTGATCAAGACTGCCGTAGACAGTAGTTTAATCGTCGGAAAAATGGTGTGGCATCGGCGACGACCGATTGTACCGTCGGCGATGGTTCCTTCTGCAGCAGTTTTGCTGCAGATTTGATTAATTGTTCGTTCAACCCATTTCAAATCCCGAACATAAAAATCACGACTCAGGACTTATGGTGACATGTCCGTAAAATACTATTTCCTGTTTTCATTCAACAGTTGCCCATCATAGGCTACGGCTGGCCACCATAGCTTAAGATGGGCTGCCGCAAGATTTTTCCGTCCTGCCGTTTTAGTTACGAAAACTTCCGTAATTTATTTAACTTTCATCTGTTTTACTTGAAACTTATTTCTAATTGTCCGTAAATTGTTTACCTACATATTTAACTTGAAATCCTTAACCCGGATTCTTAATTCTTATGAATTATGCATTCATTCCCGGTTTTTGCACAAATTCATTTTGACCCGTTATGGAATTTAAGCACTTAAACTTAAATTATCCATATCCATTCGTTTAATATTATAAACTCGTTAAACGCACTTCTCGCTTTAAATATGTCTTCGGCTCAAATGACCGTTTACCCAAACATTAGATATACCTCACTTGTGGTGATCTAGTGTCCACCCGTAATTTGACTAACTTTAGTCGTACCACAAATCCTTAGAGTGTCACACCCCGACCCGCAGCGGAAAAAGGTGATCGGGGCATGATTGGGTTTTCATCAAAGCTCATGACATTTATTATAATGTTTCATATTTATTATTACAATTTAAAGGAGATCATACAATCAAATCACACAAGTACAACATGTTCTATACATCTTTCTAGACTTCATTATTTTTCTTCTAAGGCAATTTCCTATGTGTTCCTTGCTTCATTCTGTCCACCTGTATCATGTGTAAAAATGATTTTTGGGTCAACAAAAAGTTGGCGAGTGAATCCTATGAAAATGTTTAAACGTGTTTATTGTATTGATTATAAAATAAAGTGCATAACCACATATGAGTAAATGTAGATGTAAATTTATTCACAAAACACATAATATTAAATATTGCACACACATACAACAATTGATTGTTTTGAAGCACGCGTTGTTCAACTCGTCTCCCACGAGGAACTGACGGGCCTAATGAATGAGTTTTGAGGCACGCGTTGTTCAACGAACTGATGGGCCTAATGAATGAGTTTTGAGGCACGCGTTGTTCAACTCGTCTCCCACGAGGAACTGATGGGCCTAATGAATAATTTGCATACAACTTGACAATATGTAATACATCACAACAAACAATATTTACATTCTAAGTTTAGATCATATAATGGTATAGCAAGAGTTTGAATAAGCGAATTAATTTAAGCGACACATGATACACCCCAAAACATGAATAAAAAGGGGAATTTGTAAGAATTCACTCACAGTGGTTGCGTTTCTTGGATTGATGATGAATGCGCACAAATTTGGTTTTAACCACGAGAGAAACTAACCTAGGTAATAACATAATGGTTCGATAAGTAAATGGATTTTGTTTGAGATTAATAATTTTAATTAACAAACTTAATAGGATTTCTAGATTTATTTTTGTGAGTTTAAGGACATTTTCTAACTTTAAAAATATTATTTTTAAGTATTTTTAAATAATTTTCTGATTAAATAAATAAATAAAAAAAATGTTGACCGTTGACTTTGACCGTTGACCGGTCTGATTGTGTTTATTATGTGCGTTGAGTGAGGTTCGAACTCGTGACCTCCCGTACGCGTGCACGCAGCTCTACCAACTGAGCTACGTGTCTAGCCCGAAATAATCTCGTTTTTAATTTTATATATATACAAATTAGATTAATTCATTTATGTCTTTATTTAAAAACTTGATAATTGCCAGAACCGGTTACAGAAGCAGGATTCGAACTCGGGACCTGTGGTTTAACTTTCCACACAGTCCACCGCTGGACTGTGTGTCTAACCTGGTTAGAATACTGTTTTTTATTAAACTTAACTGGAAGGTGTTCTGGGCCTTTCAAAAAAATTGAGATTTATCACAGGAAACCGGTTAAGTGCACGATTCGAACTCGGGACGTGTGGTTTAAAATTGCACACAGTCCACCACTGGACCGTGTGTCTAACCCGTTTAAAAATCCGTTTTAAATTAAACGTATATATTAACAGTGCTTCATCTTCTTCAGTTTATGAAACCAGGGAATCAACAGGACTGTTTAATCGAAATTTTTTTATTGAATTAGTTGATTGATCAATACTGTTAACTAAATAATTTAAACAGAACGGATTAAAGGTGCTGTACCGAACAGTTGTGATCTCCGACGAAGTTCCGGCGGCTGAGGTTAACTCCGGCGAAGTTTATCTTGCGACAGAGGCTCTACAGGAAGTTTGAGGTGAGTGTGGTGCTTTCTGTCTGAGCTCTAGAAGTCTTATTTTAGAGTAAGGCAGAAGAGATGAAATAGATTCGGTTTTCCGGCGACTTGCAGAGAATTCCGGCGAGGTGTTTCTTGATGAATAGCGACTTGTAGAGAGAGTGAAAGTTGTGCGAGTGTGAGCAGGTTTTTGAGAGAATACACATGGTATTTATAGATTGACAGAAACTGCCCGATTTCAGTTTTCAAAACCGACTATTCAAGATTTTCCGGCGGTTACGACTATAATTGGGGCTAGACATCGGTTATAACCGATGTCGTCGACGGTTACAGCGTTTTAGTCAAAAGGGGAATGGCTGAACTCGCGGATTGCCGGATTTTCCGGTGATTGCGAGTTCCGCCGCGCGGATACCTGGTTTTTGAATTTGAGTTTTGACTTAAGTATTAATTGTTTCAGTATATTAACCAAAGGCAGCGTGTGGCGGAGTGGTGTTGTGGTTGTTTGGTGAACTAGCTGACCCGGGTTCGAAACCCGGCAGCTTGTTATTATTTTTTTTGCACTAATTTTTAATTTTTAATAATTATAGCTTTTAAATTCTAGAATGTTTATTACTTATGTATTGTTTAAAATTTGTTTGAGCCTTAAACATGCAACGAAAATTTTAACTGGATGTTCGGTTAATAAGCGAAGCGGGTTTTGGAAACCCCTTTTTTGACGGATGTTACAGTATCCCTACTTTTAGAAATTTCGTCCCGAAATTTAAGTAGTGGTATGTTTGACTCGAAAGGAGGGTGGTTTTGACAATTACATACTTAGAAGGGGGGGTAAGAGTTTAAATTTTATTTGAGGCGGTAACGTTCCTAGTAAGGGTTGAATACCCTGCTACAGGAATCGCTTTTTGATGCCTAAGATAAGGAATATTGATAAACAGAGTTGATTGACTAGGCATGATTTCATGCATAAGAGTTTTGAGAGAATTGATGCGTTTGGAAAGATAAGGTTATATCCTAAAACAAAACTTCTACCACTAAAACCTACATGGAACTTCTCATAACCGCCTGACAATGCCTCTGATCCTTTGGCAAGAATACTTATATATAGGAAGTACCATCGGCGTATCCACCATATTCTTGTCAAATTTTCATTGGCTTTATCAGCAAGTTATGATTATTTCTATGTGACTCTAGAACATAAACAAACACAACGACCAAAGCTTGAGTCTTAATCCTGATAGTATACATGTTTGGATGATGACAGTACCTCTCTCGTTTGTTATGATGAAGAGGTTAGTCTATGTAGAAGTGAGACACAACCCAACTTCTTTGAATGATGATATTGAAATACGTTGAGATGTATGATGATATGAATGCTAAATCAGTGAGTATAAAACAAACTTCAACCATGACATTACTAAATCCTACATGGAACTTCTCATAACCGCCTGACAATGCCTCTGATCCTTTGGCAAGAATACTTATATATAGGAAGTACCAGCGGCGTATCCACCATATTCTTGTCAAATTTTCATTGGCTTTATCAGTAAATTATGATTAGTTCTATGTGACTCTAAAACATAAACAAACACAACAACCAAAACTTGAGTCTCAAATCTGAAAGTATACATGATTGAATGATGACAGTACCTCTCTCGTTTGTTATGATGAAGGGGTTAGTCTATGTAAAAGTGAGATACAACCCAACTTCTTTGAATGATGAGATTGAATGTAACATTTGTAAAAAATCGGGTTTTCAAAATCCGCTCCGTTTTGTAATCGAATATCAGGTTATAAAAGTTACGTTGAATATTTATGATTATTTTGATTTAAAACGATACATAATTAATAAATAAACTAAACTATAAAATTATATTTGATAAAAAGTTAAAACAAAATAAATAAAAAAATATATGTTGCTGCCGGGACTCGAACCCGGGTCAGCCAAGAACAACTCCAACGACTTAACATACACTCACATCACCACCCCGCCACTTTGTGTTTTCTGTTATCTCTAGAAAACAAATGAGATTTATATACAGACTAGGTTAAACCGGTTTCGCCAACTGAGAAACGGAAATCGGCAAATCAATCGTCAAATCGTTTGATTTCTCGCGTATTCACGTTCATAACCGATGAACCGATGTCTTTAATCAATTCAGAGGTGATTGAACATAAATTTTCATTACTATCGGTTTTTATAACCGAAAAGAATCAAGGTCTCAATTACTTCAACTCTAGACCTCTCTCGCGACTCAGAAACGTCATACCAATACTCCATTTCACTCTCGTCACATTTTCAGACCGTCAGAACGTCTAAATTAACTCGCCGGAATTTTCTGCAAAAGTCGCCGGAAAACCGTATTCAACCCCAAACGGTAAATCTTTCAATATCATTGTAGTTCAACAATTGTTAGACTATCTCTAACTTAAACCTCTCAATTGAAATCGAATTCAGGCGCTGTATTCAACTAATTCCAGTTCACCGGAACTCCCCTAAAAATCTTTATTTTCGTCTGCGAAACAGTAAGGACCTTCAAACACATCGTTAACGTTTGTTTATCACTTCAGTTCCACAATCGACTAATCAAAAACGGCTAATCGTCTGTTCAGTTGAGGTGCACAAAAACAGAGACCGACGCCTGCCGGAACTCTGTAACCAATCGTTCACCGGTATGTTTTTCCTCTAATTGTCATCCCTGCTATCTCATATCAGTTTGTGTAATGCTTAAAAATCGAATTAACAAGTTTTAATGATGTAAACTGCTGTCGGTAAAAATCCAGTGAAGAAGATGAACTTTGACAATACTATAAGTATAATTAAAATTGGTAGTTTAAACGGGTTAGACACACAGTCCAGCGGTGGACTGTGTGCAAAATACACACGCAAGTCTCGAGTTCGATCCCTGCTACACGCACTCCTTATGTAATAAAATGCCTTTTTGTTTAAAAACTAAACCGGGTTAACTCAGTTAGTTGTTAAGTATAATAAAAACCGAGATAATAACCAGGTTAGACACACAGTCCAGCGGTGGACTGTGTGCAACATTAAATCACACGTCGCGCGTTCGAAACCCGTCACTGGCACCGGTTCGTTGAATTAAAATGTTTTTGCAATTAAAAGAATTTCGGTTAAACTGAATAAGTATATAAATATAATTAAAAACAAGATTATTTCGGGTTAGACACGTAGCTCAGTTGGTAGAGCTGCGTGCACGCGTACGGGAGGTCTCGGGTTCGAGCCTCACCCGGGGCAAACTATGTCACTGACCGAACCGGTCAACAGGTCAACGGTCAACGGTCAACGCAAAATAAACAATTTTTTTTTATATTTTATTTATTTATTTTAATTTAAAAATCAATTAAAATACTTAAAAATAACATTTTTAAAGATAGAAAATAGCCTTAAACTCACAAAAATATATTTAAAAGTTTCATTAAAATCCTTAATAAAATCCACTCATTTAATATATTTTTCCGTTATTATTTAGGTTAGTATTTCTCGTTGTTCCGCTCATCTAATTCGTGCGCATATCACCATCTCCAATCCAACGCACCCAATGTGAGTGAATCTTTACAAATTCCCCGTTTAATCACGTTTTTGGGTGTATCATGTGTCTTGTTATATATATTTAAACCATAGTGCATACATCATATCATGAACATGTGTATTCAGTTTGATTCTGTTGTGTAGTTATTATTAGATGCAATTTATTATTTTCAGTACATGCAAATTCATAGGCCGCCACTCCCCATTACATTATGAGCGTTGAGCATGTTCCCCATTTCATTATGAGGTTGAACCTGGCGTGCCCACATACGATCGGCTCCGTTTGATTGAGCCTTGATCGCACAGTTTCATTTATGTTATTTATCGTATGATGTTGGTATGTTCATGTATGCTGTTATATGTTATTGTATGTTATAGTTGTGACTGCTATTTGCCACTGCTTGATTATTTACATTTGCTCATCTATGATTATGCACAATTTTTCATTGATAAACTAACAAGTAATTCATTAATAAATGTTTATCTAATAAGGTTCACCCGCCAACTTATGTTGACCCAAAAACCCCCATTTTTACACATGATACAGGTGAACCAGCAGCAGCTAGGAACACGTAGGATTGGACTAGAAGAATAAAATGATTTAGAGTTGGGATTATTATGTTTGGTTTATTTTTCTTTGTATTGTATGAACATGTTTGGATATTTGGAAATGTAACTTTGACTTATTTAAATATGAAACATATTAGTAAATGTCATGAGCTTTGGTGATAACCCAATTATGCCCCGACTCTTATTTCCGCTGCGGGTCGGGGTGTGACAGATTGGTATCAGAGCCATGACTATAGGGATATAGGATAGGTTATTAGACCTTTAGAGCCTATACTATAGTTGATTAGAAACTTATAAGATTTTTGTGTGTTACATGCCAAATTTCATGATGTTTATATGTTTTATTTTAAATGTTACATTCAACATTATGCAAGCATGTTCATAAGTATGTATTATCATATAATGCCTATCATGAATCATATACTCATAACATATCACATCCATGAAAGCACACACCACATCATGATTGCTTTTACAATGATTTTTTTTGTGTGTTCAAATCTCATCAAAGTGAGTTCGCATGACGGGCATGTAGTAACTGGAAGGGTACCAGTACCGGTAGTCGGAACGTCCTGTCTAGGCTGGCATTCGTATAAATCCAAAATAAAGGACCAGTTTGCCTTCCTGGGGACTAACGATGAGAGTACGAAGTACCTATTAGGCCAAAGCATGCTATACCAAACGTCGTGTGAGCTAACCCCACTTTGAGTTGTCATTGTGTCTGCATCTGGACACGTTCCGACCAAACATCTCATGAACATATTTTGTGGTTTGCATTCGGGGGATGCGAGTGTTAAATTGCCAATACTAATGTGAATCCTACCAAGCCAATAGCCATGGGGGCCCACATGACTATGTAGGTGAAGGTATGGGGGACATTTGAGGCCCAACATGAGCGAACCCAAGACATCCTATGGATGTAGTTGCATTATTGATATTTATGTTATTTTCATTTTCTTAAAGACACATGACACCTAAAAAGACACCATAAACTCACAATCTTCTCATTGTATGATCCTGTAGATGTCGTCTAGACAGCAACGAAGGGGTAAAAGATCAGGAAGGTCTCAGGAACGTTTGGCCACACAGATCGCGAAACAAATGGCCACGATACTGCCTGACATTGTGGTCCAAGTACAACAAGCCCTTGCTACAAATCCTACTAACCCTCCCCAACAACAGGACCAGAACATCGACAACCCTCCTACCAGCAAGTGCTCTTACAAACATTTTAAGTCTTGTGATCCTCCTAAATTTGAAGGGACCGAGGGTGTCACTGCTCTCCTACATTGGTTCGAGGAGATGGAAAACACCTTTCTAAACTGCGATTGTCCTGAGGATCGCAAGGTTCGATACGCCACCGGGAGACTATTTGGGGTAGCTCTCACTTGGTGGAATACTGAGAAAGGGAAGAGGGGAACTGAAGATGCGATGGCCTTAACTTGTGAGGAGTTAAGGGAAATCATGACTAGGCGTTTCTGTCCTAGAAGTGAAATTAAAAAGCTGGAGGACGAATTTCATTCTCTAAAGCAAAAGGAGGGTGATCACACTACCTATAACAAGAGGTTCTTGGAGTTGAACCAAATGGTTCCAAATTTGTTCACCCCAACCTATCGTCTGATCGAGCATTATATTCGAGGACTTCCCTTGAAAATCCAAGATTCAGTTCTCAGCGTTTCACCAGTAACACTTGAAGCTGCTATGGAGTTAGCAACTGAACTGACCGAAAACCGAATTCGCAACGGGAAGTTCAAAGGAGAGAAGAAGAAAGCCCCTGTTGAGGGACAAACTCCAAACCACCCCATTCCTTCCTCTAAGTTTGCTAACAAGAGGAAGCGCAACACCAGAAATTTTGCAGTTACTCAAACCAACTCCCCTATTCCTGCTGCACCCATTACTCAAGTCACTCCTTCACCCGCACCATACAGAAGACCCTACGCTGGCCCGTTACCAAAATGTAACCATTGCCAATATCACCATTCCCCTGATCATCCTTGCCAATATTGAACCAGCTGCGGTCGCGCAGGTCATACTGTTCAAACTTGCCGCATGCCTCAACGAACGTACCGCCACGAACCTTTAACCCAAACCCACCAACAAATAATGGGCCAAGCCCAACAACCCCTACTACTACCACCCACCCAACATTTAGCCCAAACATATTACCAGCCCAATTATCCTATGGGTCAACCAATGCGGGCTCGCTACAATTGCGGTGACCCGAGCCATTTCAGAAACACTTGTCCAAGGTTGGTCAATATTATTCATGCTCAGGCCCAAGCCAACCCGGTGAATCAAGCAAACCAAGCTCCTCCACCTGCAAGAGGGAGAGCTTTCAATATCATCGCTAACCAGGCCAGAGCTAACGGCAATATGGTTAACGGTACGTTCCTTATAAATGGTAGATATGCATCTATGTTATTTGATACTGGTGCGGATAGAAGTTTTGTGTCTTTAGAATTTGAACCTATCTTAAACAAAAATCGGGATAAGCTCACGGAATCCATAACGGTAGAAGTTGCGGACGGGAAACCAGTTTCGTTAAACTCTATTATACGCAACTGTACACTCACCTTAAACGACCACGAATTCTCAGTCGGCCTGATTCCTATGAAGCTGGGAAGTTTTGATATCATAATCGGTATGGATTGGCTCAGTCAACATTAGGCAGAAGTTGTATGTCGTGAAAAATTTATTCGTATTCCTCTTTCAAACGGTCATACTCTTCGAATCATTGGAGAAACCTCGTCGAAAGGGCTCAGCTTAATGTCTTGTCTTCAAGCTCAAAAATATCTTCGCAAGAATTATGTCGCGTTTTTAGCTCATATCATCAAAAAGAGAACCATGGAGAAGAAACTTGAAGACATTCCTGTAGTAAAAGACTTTCCACAAGTTTTTCCTGACGACATTTCAGGACTTCCTCCAGTTAGAGACGTCGAATTCTGTATTCATCTTATACCTGGTGCTACACCAGTTGAAAAGTCTCCTTATAGGTTAGCCCCCTCTGAAATGCAAGAGCTAGCCAGTCAATTACAAGAGTTGACTGACAAGGGATTCATACGTCCTAGCTCGTCGCGTTGGGGTGCACCTGTTCTTTTTGTAAAGAAGAAAGATGGATCGTTTCGTATGTGCATCGACTACAGAGAGCTCAACAAGTTAACAATCAAGAATCGCTATCCTCTACCTCGCATTGATGATCTTCTTGACCAACTACAAGGTGCCAGCTGCTTTTCAAAAATCGTCCTTCGATCTGGCTATCATCAACTTAGAATGCATGAAGAAGACGTCCCTAAGACTGCTTTTCGAACTCGTTATGGCCACTATGAATTCATGGTTATGCCATTTGGTTTAACCAACGCACCAGCTGTCTTCATGGACCTAATGAACAGAGTCTGTAAACCTTATCTTGATCGATTTGTTATAGTCTTCATCGACGATATTCTTATTTATTCAAAATCTAAATCTGATCATGAGCGTCATCTTCGACTCGTTCTTGCACTTCTAGAAAAGGAAAAGCTTTATGCCAAATTCTCCAAATGTGAATTCTGGTTAAAAGAGGTGCAATTCCTCGGGCATGTAGTCAATGACAAGGGAATACATGTTGACCCTTCAAAGATCAAAGCGGTTCAAGAATGGCAAGCTCCACGTACACCAACTGAAGTAAGATCTTTTCTTGGTCTAGCTGGCTATTATCGTCGGTTCATTTCAAACTTCTCTCGCATTGCTGTACCACTTACGGCTTTAACTCATAAGGGAAAACCTTTCATATGGGGACCCAAGCAAGAAGAAGCCTTTCAAACTCTTAAACAAAAACTTTGTGATGCACCAATCCTCACACTCCCTGAAGGTTGTGATGATTTTGTAGTCTATTGCGACGCGTCAGGGCAAGGATTAGGCTGCGTTCTAATGCAAAGAGGAAAAGTCATAGCTTATGCTTCGAGACAACTCAAGACACATGAAAAGAACTACACCACTCATGACCTAGAACTTGGAGCCGTTGTGTTCGCTCTTAAGATATGGAGACATTATCTCTATGGTACTAAGTGTGAAATATACACTGACCACAAGAGTCTTCAACATATCTTCAATCAAAAGGAGCTAAACATGAGGCAACGAAGATGGGTCGAACTTCTAAATGATTACGACTGTGAAATTAGATACCACCCTGGTAAAGCAAATGTGGTGGCTGATGCACTTAGTCGAAAGGGTTATGCGAACTCCATTCATCTTCTATGTTCGCAAATTATAACCGACATTAAAGATCAAATTCGAGAAGCCCAACACGTTTCAATAACAGAAGAAGATGTACGAAAGGAGATGTCCTGTGGAGCCGAGCTAAAAATTGAAACTAAATCTGACGGTATTCTGTATTACCTAGATCGTATCTGGATTCCTAACCACAACAATCTTCGTGAAACTCTTATGAATGAAGCTCACAAAACGCGATATTCTATACACCCAGGAGCCGATAAGATGTATCAAGACCTACGATACACCTATTGGTGGCCTGGAATGAAGAAGGATATTGCCGTTTTTGTTTCCAAGTGCCTTACATGTTCCAAGGTGAAGGCTGAACACCAAAGACCCTCAGGACTTCTGGTCCAACCGGAAATACCTGTATGGAAGTGGGAAAATATAACCATGGATTTCATTACCGGGTTACCTCGCACTTCTGGTGGGTATGACACTATATGGGTAATTATAGACCGACTTACAAAATCAGCTCACTTTATTCCTATCCGTGAGGATTTCAAGAACGAAAAGCTTGCTCGTATTTATATCAACGAAATCGTAAGCCGACATGGGGTACCGTTAAGCATTATTTCTGATCGTGATGGTCGTTTCACTTCACGAACATGGCAAGCAGTACAATCCGCTATGGGCACGCGATTAGATCTCAGTACCGCCTATCATCCTCAAACTGATGGACAGTCTGAGCGCACCATTCAAACTCTTGAAGATATGCTTCGAGCATGTGTCATAGACTTCAAGGGAAATTGGGACGCCCACCTACCATTAGTTGAACTTTCGTACAACAACAGCTATCATTCAAGCATCGGCATGGCACCTTTTGAAGCCTTATATGGTCGTAAGTGCCGATCTCCAGTATGTTGGCACGAAATTGGGGAAGCTCAAATTACTGGTCCAGAATTGATCCAAGAGACCACAGACAAGATCCATCAAATTCGAAACAATCTTCTAGCGGCTCAAAGTCATCAAAAGAGTTATGCAGATAAACGACGGAAGCCCTTAGAGTTTAACATTGGTGATCATGTGCTTTTAAAAGTATCACCGTGGAAGGGAGTAGTTCGTTTTGGTCAAAAGGGCAAGCTAGCACCACGTTACGTAGGACCTTTCAAGATACTCGAAAGAGTAGGTCCTATAGCATACAAGCTTGACCTACCAGAAGAACTCAACAGGATTCATCCCACATTCCACGTGTCGAACTTGAAGAAGTGCCTCGCTGATGAGAATCTCCATATTCCGCTGGAAGATATTCAGATTGATGAATCTATGAATTTTATCAAAAGACCTGTAGAGATCATGGACTTCGGAGAGAAACGTCTACGACGAAGTCGCATTCCAATTGTTAGGGTACGCTGGGAGTCGAAACGGGGACCTGAGTTTACTTGGGAACGTGAACACTCAATGCGCGAAAAATACCCGCATCTTTTTCCTACTACTTCAACTACTTAAATTTCGGGACGAAATTCCTAAAAGTAGGGGATACTGTAACATTTGTAAAAAATCGGGTTTTCAAAATCCGATCCGTTTTGTAATCGAATATCAGGTTATAAAAGTTACTTTGAATATTTATGATTATTTTGATTTAAAACGATACATAATTAATAAATAAACTAAACTATAAAAATTATATTTGATAAAAAGTTAAAACAAAATAAATAAAAAAAAAATATGTTGCTGCCGGGACTCGAACCCGGGTCAGCCAAGAACAACTCCAACGACTTAACATACACTCACATCACCACCCCGCCACTTTGTGTTTTCTGTTATCTCTAGAAAACAAATGAGATTTATATACAGACTAGGTTAAACCGGTTTCGCCAACTGAGAAACGGAAATCGGCAAATCAATCGTCAAATCGTTTGATTTCTCGCGTATTCACGTTCATAACCGATGAACCGATGTCTTTAATCAATTCAGAGGTGATTGAACATAAATTTTCATTACTATCGGTTTTTATAACCGAAAAGAATCAAGGTCTCAATTACTTCAACTCTAGACCTCTCTCGCGACTCAGAAACGTCATACCAATACTCCATTTCACTCTCGTCACATTTTCAGACCGTCCGAACGTCTAAATTAACTCGCCGGAATTTTCTGCAAAAGTTGCCGGAAAACCATATTCAACCCCAAACGGTAAATCTTTCAATATCATTGTAGTTCAACAATTGTTAGACTATCTCTAACTTAAACCTCTCAATTGAAATCGAATTCAGGCGCTGTATTCAACTAATTCCAGTTCGCCGGAACTCCCCTAAAAATCTTTATTTCCGTCTGTGAAATGGTAAGGACCTTCAAACACATCGTTAACGTTTGTTTATCACTTCAATTCCACAATCGACTAATCAAAAACGGCTAATCGTCTGTTCAGTTGAGGTGCACAAAAACAGAGACCGACGCCTGCCGGAACTCTGTAACCACTCGTTCACCGGTATGTTTTTCCTCTAATTGTCATCCCTGCTATCTCATGTCAGTTTGTGTAATGCTTAGCAATCGAATTAACAAGTTTTAATGATGTAAACTGCTGTCGGTAAAAATCCAGTGAAGAAGATGAACTTTGACAATACTATAAGTATAATTAAAATTGGTAGTTTAAACGGGTTAGACACACAGTCCAGCGGTGGACTGTGTGCAAAATACACACGCAAGTCCCGAGTTCGATCCCTGCTACACGCACTCCTTATGTAATAAAATAACTCAATTAGTTGTTAAGTATAATAAAAACCGAGATAATAACCAGGTTAGACACACAGTCCAGCGGTGGACTGTGTGCAACATTAAATCACACGTCGCGCGTTCGAAACCCGTCACTGGCACCGGTTCGTTGAATTAAAATGTTTTTGCAATTAAAAGAATTTCGGTTAAACTGAATAAGTATATAAATATAATTAAAAACAAGATTATTTCGGGTTAGACACGTAGCTCAGTTGGTAGAGCTGCGTGCACGCGTACGGGAGGTCTCGGGTTCGAGCCTCACCCTGCGCAAACTATGTCACTGACCGAACCGGTCAACAGGTCAACGGTCAACGGTCAACGGTCAACGCAAAATAAACAATTTTTTTTATATTTTTATTTATTTATTTTAATTTAAAAATCAATTAAAATACTTAAAAATAACATTTTTAAAGATAGAAAATAGCCTTAAACTCACAAAAATATATCTAAAAATTTCATTAAAATCCTTAATAAAATCCACTCATTTAATATATTTTTCCGTTATTATTTAGGTTGGTATTTCTCGTTGTTCCGCTCATCTAATTCGTGCGCATATCACCATCTCCAATCCAACGCACCCAATGTGAGTGAATCTTTACAAATTCCCCGTTTAATCACGTTTTGGGGTGTATCATGTGTCTTGTTATATATATTTAAACCATAGTGCATACATCATATCATGAACATGTGTATTCTGTTTGATTCTGTTGTGTAGTTATTATTAGATGCAATTTATTATTTTCAGTACATGCAAATTCATAGGCCGCCGCTCCCCATTACATTATGAGCGTTGAGCATGTTCCCCATTTCATTATGAGGTTGAACCTGGCGTGCCCACATACGATCGGCTCCGTTTGATTGAGCCTTGATCGCACAGTTTCATTTATGTTATTTATCGTATGATGTTGGTATGTTCATGTATGCTGTCATATGTTATTGTATGTTATAGTTGTGACTGCTATTTGCCACTGCTTGATTATTTACATTTGCTCATCTATGATTATGCACAATTTTTCATTGATAAACTAACAAGTAATTCATTAATAAATGTTTATCTAATAAGGTTCACCCGCCAACTTATGTTGACCCAAAAACCTCCATTTTTACACATGATACAGGTGAACCAGCAGCAGCTAGGAACACGTAGGATTGGACTAGAAGAATAAAATGATTTAGAGTTGGGATTATTATGTTTGGTTTATTTTTCTTTGTATTGTATGAACATGTTTGGATATTTGGAAATGTAACTTTGACTTATTTAAATATGAAACATATTAGTAAATGTCATGAGCTTTGGTGATAACCCAATTATGCCCCGACTCTTATTTCCGCTGCGGGTCGGGGTGTGACATTGAAATACGTCGAGATGTATGGTGATATAAATGTTAAATCAATGAGTATAAAACAAAACTGAAATAGTAATTCGCATTAAGGTTCTTGGATAAATTTCCAATTTATAATTGAGATACGTAAAGATTGAGATAACATAAAGAAAACACAAAACTAAACGGTTGGAGTTGAATCTTGATTTTTGGTGAAGGAAAGCTAGTTGGGTGGTTCGTTTGGGCCGTTATTATCTTCAACAGGATTGGCGTTGATGTTGTAAGCTCTTCCTCTTGCTGGTGGCCTAGTGGTTAGGTTTTCTTGATTTGCTTGGTTAACTGGGTTTGCTTGAGCTTGGGCGTTTATGATGTTAATCAATCGAGGGCACATGTTTCTAAAGTGGGTAGGGTCACCACAATTAAAGCAAGCTCGAACATATGGAAATATGGGGTATTGGGGTTGTTGATATGCTTGGATCATGTTTTGAGTAGGGGGTGAGGTTTGGTTTTGAGAGGTGCGGCAAACTTTGCTCAAATGACCATAGCGTCCACAATTCGCACATAGTCGACAAGGTAAGGTAGATGGATGGTGATAAAAACAGGTGTTGCATTGAGGGTGAGGTCCAAAGTAAGGTTTCTTATTTGGGTAAGTTGAGTGGGTGCTACTTGAGTGATTGGGATAGCTTGGAGGGGTACAACTTGTGAAGCTGGTTGGTTGTGTTGGGTGACAGCGAAGATTTGCCATCTCGTTTTCTCTTAGAAGTGGTTTGAGAAGAGGATTCGGTCTGGGTTGGGTTTGAGGTTTCGGTTGATGCTTTATCCTTTTGCTTCTCCTCCTTGAAGTCTTTATTCCGTATGCGGTTTTCGGTGAGCTCTGTAGCTAACTCCATTGCTGCTTCCAAAGTTGCAGGTGTGGTACTTATTACAGGGTCTTGAATTTTTGAAGGAAGACCTCGAATGTAGTGCTCGATCAAACGGTAGAGGGAGTGAACAAGTTGGGGACCATTTGATTTAACTCAAGGAATCTCTTGTTGTATGTGGTGTGGTCGCCCTCTTTTTGTTTCAAAGAATAGAACTCATCCTCTAATTTCTTGATTTCGCTTCTTGGACAGAAACGTTTGTCATGATCTCTTTCAGCTCTTCCCAAGTCAAAGTCATAACATTCTCAGCACCTCGTTTGGCCTTCTCTGTATTCCACCATGTAAGTGCTATTCCAAGCAAACGACCGGTAGCATATCGCACCTTGCGATCATCGGGGCAATCGCAATTTAGAAAAGTGTTCTCCATTTCTTCAAACCAATGGAGGAGAGCGGTGGCACCTTCAGTCCCTTCGTATTTTGGAGGGTCGCAGGATTTGAAATGCTTGAAGGTGCATTTAGTGGTATTTGGGGAGGGTTGACTACATTTTGATCTTCTTGATTGACGGGATTAGCGGTAAGGGCTTGTTGAACTTGAACTACGATGTTGGGTATTACGGCCGCCATTTGTTGAGCGATTTGGGCAGCCATGCGCTCACGGGATTTTCCTGCTCTCATTTTCCTACGAGCGAGACTAGAAGACATCTACAAGGAATACGTATCAAGAGTATGAGTTGGACGTTTTAGGGGTCATGTTTCGTATTTAGGAATGAACATTCATAAAATAAATATAGAATAATAAATCTACTACATCCATAGGATGTCTTGGGCTTTGCTCGTAATTGGGCCTTGCATGCCGCCATACTTCACCTTCGTAATCATGTGGGCCCCCATGATTACCGGGTTTTTCATATGGTTCGCATGTGTTAGCCTGGTTACGTACACTAAAACCCGAAGAAAATCGAGAAATATGTATGTAACGTATGATATTCGGAATGTATCCAGGTGTGGACACGGTGACACCTCAAAGTGGGGTTAGTTCGAACGACGTTTGGTGTGGCATGCTTTGGCCTAATAGGTCCTTCGTACTCTCATCGTTAGTCCCCAGGTAGGTAAACTGGTCCGTTATATTCGATTTATACGAATACCAACCTAGACAGGACGTTCCGACTACCGGTACTCGTACCCTTACAGTTACTACATGCCCGTCGTAGAACTCACTTTGATGAGGTTGAAAAAATGAAAAACGTGACAAAATCTTGAATAACGGAAGTAGGATGATTTGAATATGTGAACATTGAAATATGCGTGATGAATGTATATGTAAGCATGTTATGTTCGACTATAAGTATGATTCATTAAGTATCACAAAATATAATATTGGAAGTGTTTGCATGCATTTGTGTATGTAATAAATATGAAACAAATAAACATCGTGAGTTTGCATGTAACCACATAAACAATTAAAATCTAATCAACTATAGTAAAGGCTCTAAGGGTCTAATAACCTATCCTATATCTCTATAGTCAAAAGCTCTGATACCAATCTGTCACAACCCCGACCCGCAGCGGAAAAAGGTGATCGGGGCATGATTGGGTTTTCATCAAAGCTCATGACATTTATTATAATGTTTCATATTTATTATTACAATTTAAAGGAGATCATACAATCAAATCATACAAGTACAACATGTTCTATACATCTTTCTAGACTTCATTATTTTTCTTCAAAGACAATTTCCTATGTGTTCCTTGCTTCATCCTGTCCACCTGTATCATGTGTAAAAATGATTTTTGGGTCAACAAAAAGTTGGCGAGTGAATCCTATGAAAATGTTTAAACGTATTTATTGTATTGATTATAAAATAAAGTGCATAACCACATATGAGTAAATGTAGATGTAAATTTATTCACAAAACACATAATATTAAATATTGCACACACATACAACAATTGATTGTTTTGAAGCACGCGTTGTTCAACTCGTCTCCCACGAGGAACTGACGGGCCTAATGAATGAGTTTTGAGGCACGCGTTGTCAACGAACTGATGGGCCTAATGAATGAGTTTTGAGGCACGCGTTGTTCAACTCGTCTCCCACGAGGAACTGATGGGCCTAATGAATAATTTGCATACAACTTGACAATATGTAATACATCACAACAAACAATATTTACATTCTAAGTTTAGATCATATAATGGTATAGCACGAGTTTGAATAAGCGAATTAATTTAAGCGACACATGATACACCCCAAAACATGAATAAAAAGGGGAATTTGTAAGAATTCACTCACAGTGGTTGCGTTTCTTGGATTGATGATGAATGCGCACAAATTTGGTTTTAACCACGAGAGAAACTAACCTAGGTAATAACATAATGGTTCGATAAGTAAATGGATTTTGTTTGAGATTAATAATTTTAATTAACAAACTTAATAGGATTTCTAGATTTATTTTTGTGAGTTTAAGGACATTTTCTAACTTTAAAAATATTATTTTTAAGTATTTTTAAATAATTTTCTGATTAAATAAATAAATAAAAAAAATGTTGACCGTTGACTTTGACCGTTGACCGGTCTGATTGTGTTTATTATGTGCGCTGAGTGAGGTTCGAACTCGTGACCTCCCGTACGCGTGCACGCAGCTCTACCAACTGAGCTACGTGTCTAGCCCGAAATAATCTCGTTTTTAATTTTATATATACAAATTAGATTAATTCATTTATGTCTTTATTTAAAAACTTGATAATTGCCAGAACCGGTTACAGAAGCAGGATTCGAACTCGGGACCTGTGGTTTAACTTTGCACACAGTCCACCGCTGGACTGTGTGTCTAACCTGGTTAGAATACTGTTTTTTATTAAACTTAAATACTAACTGGAAGGTGTTCTGGGCCTTTCAAAAAAATTGAGATTTATCACAGGAAACCGGTTATGTGCACGATTCGAACTCGGGACCTGTGGTTTAAAATTGTACACAGTCCACCACTGGACTGTGTGTCTAACCCGTTTAAAAATCCGTTTTAAAATAAACTTATATATTAACAGTGCTTCATCTTCTTCAGTTTATGAAACCAGGGAATCAACACGACTGTTTAATCGAAATTTTTTTATTGAATTAGTTGATTGATCAATACTGTTAACGAAATAATTTAAACAGAACGGATTAAAGGTGCTGTACCGAACAGTTGTGATCTCCGACGAAGTTCCGGCGGCTGAGGTTAACTCCGGCGAAGTTTATCTTGCGACAGAGGCTCTACAGTTAGTTTGAGGTGAGTGTGGTGCTTTCTGTCTGAGCTCTAGAAGTCTTATTTTAGAGTAAGGCAGAAGAGATGAAATAGATTCGGTTTTTCGGCGACTTGCAGAGAATTCCGGCGAGGTGTTTCTTGATGAATAGCGACTTGTAGAGGGAGTGAAAGTTGTGCGAGTGTGAGCAGGTTTTTGAGAGAATACACGTGGTATTTATAGATTGACAGAAACTGCTCGATTTCAGTTTTCAAAACCGAGTATTCAAGATTTTCCGGCGGTTACGACTATAATTGGGGCTAGACATCGGTTATAACCGATGTCGTCGACGGTTACAGCGTTTTAGTCAAAAGGGGAATGGCTGAACTCGCGGATTGCCGGATTTTCCGGTGATTGCGAGTTCCGCCGCGCTGATACCTGGTTTTTGAATTTGAGTTTTGACTTAAGTATTAATTGTTTCAGTATATTAACCAAAGGCAGCGTGTGGCGGAGTGGTGTTGTGGTTGTTTGGTGAACTAGCTGACCCGGGTTCGAAACCCGGCAGCTTGTTATTATTTTTTTTGCACTAATTTTTAATTTTTAATAATTATAGTTTTTAAATTCTATAATGTTTATTACTTATGTATTGTTTAAAATTTGTTTGAGCCTTAAACATGCAACGAAAATTTTAACTAGATGTTCGGTTAATAAACGAAGCGGGTTTTGGAAACCCGTTTTTTGACGGATATTACATAGAGCATGAACACTACACATACCTGGCGCGGATCAAAGTATTGACCTATTTAAATACCTTGCACTGTTGGTTGCTTTGTAATAGCGATGCAAGTTATACCCTATTCCTCCTACGATCATAAAAACTCAACAAGCGATCATTAGTCATTATAGTCAAATGGTAATATATCACCATTTGACCCATTTGGCCTAAATGGCCATTTATCATTATGAGATGACACTTATTTGCCAATTCACCCATTTAGCCCATTTCGTTTTACACTGTGTGATCATATTACTTGAAACAAATCGTTTCTTAATTCGTTTCACCCATTATGACTTACGCCATATGGTGTCTTTTTCAAAAATCTTTATTTATTCGTCATCACATGACTAATTTTCCGTTTTACCCCTTTTTACCATTAATCATGGTTTCATACCATTTTCACTTGTTCCGACCCGAATCTCTTCGCATCGGAACACCATATTTCAAACACTAATCTACCTTTTTCTTAACCAATACTACAAGTATGCGTCCTACTTAAAGATGTAAGCTTTACTTACCCTGAAATCCGATTATGCTTTTCCGCGTACTTGATCCTTTAACCCGCTTCTTCCCAAGCCTCCACCTAGCTTGTCAAGCGTCAAACTATCATTTATCATTCGCAAGATGGTTAGGTTAGTCATCATTTAACACGACTATTCCACCTTATGGATTTTATATCTAATTTATCATTCGATCATATTATAGGTCAGTGTGACTTTTAAAAGTCAACTGCCTATTTACACATACTAACTCACGAATAAGTTTAACAACTCATTTAGGCATTTCGTGAATTACCTGGTACGCGCTATTCTTAGGCCACCATTATAGCTACGTTTCCCAAACCAAGTTCACGCAATTGCTAATATCAAATTAATAGTTTCTACAATCATATGCTAATCTATCGATAATTACACAAGAACTTGGAATTGTTTCTTTATCACAAAACAACTGATCTCATCATACTACTAGACATTCATTCGAATACCTAATATAATCAAATTCTACGCACTAGCTAGTAGACAACATGATCTAAAACACCTAATAACATTGACATATCATTAGTTTCATTATATCATACAAAACCCATTTCAAGTGATCTATGATTACTTACTCGAATCTCTAATTTGTTCGAGTATCTTACACATACATACAAGTATGATGATCATAAACACTCCTACATTATCAATTTCATCATGTAATCAAAACCCACTCTATAATCTACTTGTTAATCACTAACAAGAAATCTTACATCAAATAGTGCATATTTTCTTTATGTCTAACGAAATCAAGCATACACAGACACTTAATTTCATCTTTCGATCATAATCCAATAACCTAATTGCAAGTATTCTACTTGTCTCACATTATAACTTTCACCAATCTAAGTTTTTAGACATACCTCATGATCCCCTAATCAAGGTGATCGATAATTCATGTTCATGCAAGACTTTGAGGTCTAATCTCTCCTTCAATTTGATGTTCTTGGTTGAACAAGGGTTTGCCCTTGTTCCATCTCCTGGTGATCGACACATACACACACTTAGTGTGTGTTATGTGTTAAATTATTATGTTTTAATAAAACAAGTTTCCTTTTTGTCAGCTTTGGTCCCTCAAGTTTAGTTTTTGACTATAAATGAGACAACAACTCATCGACTTGTTACTTATATACATGTTATAACTAGGTTAATTTGTTCCTAGTTATTTTGTTTACTGGTTCTCTCACTAACGGTATTTTACCCGCTCTTTAATATTAACGCGGATTGATTACCAAACCCGTTTTTGGGGTGTTACAAATCTACCCCCTTAAAGAGGTTTCGTCCCCGAAACCTTTCTTACGTAATTACTTGGGTTCAACCCAATGGACTTGGTTTCGTTTTTTTAACCTGAGCGTTGCTCATATTTTATTATTCAGAAATCTTACCAGAAAGATGCGACAATGTCCTTAGAATTCCTAATTGACGTCCGACCCCTTTCTTGCTCTTTTCCTTAACATTTCATTTTCAAAGCCTTTAATCTTTCGGCCAAAGATTACCGTATACTTTGCCGCGTGTGCCTTTCATGTGTGAAGCTTCATGGACTGTGACTTTCACCTTACATATATATATATATATGTATATATATATACTATGTTATTCTCATTGACCGCGATTTAATCACGTCATATTCTAGTTTATATCAATCTTCTTCTTCTTCTTCTTCTTGTTTTTTTCTTTGAAAATTTTCTTTTCAAATTTATCATCTTGCACCTATTGGTGTCAAGACCTATTTCCTTTGATATTAATAATTTTCCAATTTCTCTCGTTCTATTTATATTTGTTTAAAACGTTGTTTCTAACTAAAACTAAATTTGAATTTAACATTTTCTCTTTAACTCATGTCAATTACTCGTATGAAGCAATTGGAAATCAAGGATTTTTTCTTTACTATTCTTATTTTATGCGGGAAATCGTAACTGGTTCCCTCGCTTGGTCTAAATAACCTTTAAGCCCCTTTCACTTAGCCTTGTAGGCTATTTCTTTAGGCTTTCACCCTCTTCTTTTCTTTTACTTAGTGCTTAAGGTGAGGCCCTAAAGAAAATGAAAATAACATAAATATCAATAATGCAACTACATCCATAGGATGTCTTGGGTTTGCTCATGTTGGGCCTCAAATGTCTCCCATACCTTCACCTGTATAGTCATGTGGGCCCCCATGACTATTGGCTTGGTAGGATTCACATTAGTATTGGCGATTTAACACTCGCATCACCCGAATGCAAACCACAAAATATGTTTACGAGATGTATGGTCGGAATGTGTCCAGGTGTAGACACAATGACAACTCAAAGTGGGGTTAGCTCACACGACGTTTGGTATAGCATGCTTTGGCCTAATAGGTACTTCGTACTCTCATCGTTAGTCCCCAGGTAGGCAAACTGGTCCTTTATTTTGGATTTATACGAATGCCAAGCCTAGACAGGACGTTCCGACTACCGGTACTAGTACCCTTCCAGTTACTACATGCCCGTCATGAGAACTCACTTTGATGAGATTTGAAAATACAAAAATCATTGTAAAAGCAATCATGAAAATGATGTGGTGTGTGCTTTCATGGATATGATATGTTATGAGAATATGATTCACGATAGGCATTATATGATAATATATACTTATGAACATGCTTGCATAACATTGAATGTAACATTTAACATAAAACATATAAACATCATGAAATTTGGCATGTAACACACAAAAATCTTAAAAATTTCTAATCAACTATAGTATAGGCTCTAAGGGTCTAATAACCTATCCTATATCCCTATAGTCATGGCTCTGATACCAATCTGTCACACCCCGACCCCAGCGGAATAAGAGTCGGGGCATAATTGGGTTATCACCAAAGCTCATGATATTTACTAATATGTTTCATATTTATTAAAGTCAAAGTTACATTCTCAATAGTCCAAACATGTTCATACAAATACAAAGGAAAATAACCAAACTAAACAATCCAAGCTCTAAACCAGTTTATTCTTCTAAGCCAATCCTATGTGTTTCTTGCTGCAGCTGGTTCACCTGTATCATGTGTAAAAATGGGGGTTTTTGGGTCAACATAAGTTGGCGAGTGAACCTTGTTAGATAAACATTTATTATTGATTTTCTTGTTATTTTATCAAGGAAAAATTATGCAATAATCATAAGTGAGCAAATGTAAATAATCAAACAGTAGCAATAACAACCACAAACTATAACATACAATAACATACAATAACATAAATGGGGAACGAACGGCATATGATGAATGCATGTACTGAAAATGATAAATGTCTGTGCGATCAAGGCTCAATCAAACGGAGCCGATCGTATTGCATGTACTGAAAATGATAAATGTCTGTACGATCAAGGCTCAATCAAACGGAGCCGATCGTATGATGGCACGCCAGGTTCACGCTCATAATGTAATGGGGAACATGCTCAACGCTCATAATGTAATGGGGAGCGGCGGCCTATGAAATTGCATGTACTGAAAATAATAAATTAAATCCAAACAATAACCACACAACAGTTGAAACAAACTGAATACACATTTGTTCATGATATGATGTATGCACAATGATTTAAATATAATAAATGGTAAGACACATGATACACCCCAAAAACGTGATTAAAACGGGGAATTTGTAAAGATTCACTCACATTGGGTGCGTTCGGTTGGAGATGATGAGATGCGCACGAGTTGGGATTTGAACAACGAGAATTAACTAACCTAAATAATAACGGAAGATATAGTAAATAAGTGGATTTTATTAATAATTTTAATAGGATTTTTAGATATATTTTTTTTGTGAGTTTAAGGCTATTTCCTATCTTTAAAAACATTATTTTAAGTATTTTTAATTGATTTTTAAATTAAATTAAATAAATAAAAATATAAAAATATGTTGACTTTTGCGTTGACCGTTGACCGTTTGACTGTTTGACCGGTTTTATTGTGTAAGTGTATGCGCCGGGCAGGACTCGAACCCGAGACCTCCCGTACGCGTGCACGTAACTCTACCAACTGAGCTACGTGTCTAACCCGAAATAATTCTGTTTTTAATTATATTTATATACTAACTCAGTTTATTCAAAATTCTTTTATTTTCAAAAATGTTTTAAATCATCGAACCGGTGTCGTCAACAGGTCTCGAACCCGGGACCTGTGCTTTAACGTTACACACAGTCCACCGCTGGACTGTGTGTCTAACTTGCTTAATATACACATTTTTATTACACTTAACATCTAACGGAAGTTAATCCGGTTCAGTTAGAAAAATAAAACATCTTTATTACAGAGAGGGTGTGTGTATCAAGGATCGAACTCGCGGCGTGTGATATGTGTGTGCACACAGTCCACCGCTGGACTGTGTGTCTAACCCGTTTATAATACCGATTTTAATTAATCTTATAATGTTATCACACTTCATCTTCTTCGCTAAATTTACAGGCAACTATTTACTCAAATGTTCTTGCTTTAAAACGATTAACAAACATTCATAAGACTAAAATGAAATGACAGAGACGGTGTTGGAAGTAAACATACCGGAGGAATGATTTATCTCAGAATTCCGGCAAGGCGTCGGCTCTGTTTTTATGAACTTCAACTAAGCGAACAAATTAACCGTTTTGATTAGCTAATTGTGGAATTGAAGTAATAAACAAGAATTATCAGAAGGTTTGAGTGTCTATACCGTTTCACAGCTGAAGATAAGGATTTTCAGAAGTTTTCCGGTGAATTGGAATTATCCGATATTTATGTCTGAAATTGATTCCGATTGAAGGGTCTGAGTTAGCAATAGCTTAACAATTGATAGACCACGAAAGAATTGAAAGACTTACTGTTTTGATGGAGAATACGGTTTTCCGGCGAAAGTCCAGCGAGTCCAAAAAGCTTCTCCGGCGGACTGAAAGTTGTGCGAAAATGTAATTGGAAGTTTGCAGAGTGTGTTTGAGTCGCGAGAGAGGACAAAGATTGAAGTAATTCTGGAATTGAAAGTTTTCGGTTATTAAAACCGATTCACTCTAGAATTCAAGTTCATTCAAGGCAAACTTGATTGAAAGTGTCGGTGCATCGGTTAAACTCAGTAAACCGCGATCAATCAAACGTCTTTGGACGTTTGATGACCGATTTCGGTTACAGTTGGCGTAACCGGTTGATTCATGGTAGTCTATAAGATTTATTTGTTTCCTAGAGTTGACAGAAAACAACAAGTGGCGGAATGGTTATGGGTGTGTGTGTTAAGTCTTTGGAGTTCTTTCCGGCTGACCCGGGTTCGAGTCCCGGTAGCCTCATTTTCTTTTTAATTATTTTATTTTTACTTTTTATCAAGTATAACTTTTATAGTTTAGTTTGTTTATCAATTATGCATCATAAAAATTAAAATGGACATAAATACGCAACGTGACATTTATAACTTGATATTCGATTACAAACGGAGCGGGTTTGGAAAACCCGTTTTTGACAAATGTTACAGTATCCCCTACTTTTAGGAATTACGTCCCGAAATTTAAGTAGTAGTAGTAGGAAAAAAATGCGGGTATTTTTCACGCATTGAGTCTTCACGTTCCCAAGTAAACTCAGGTCCCCGTTTCGACTCCCAGCGTACCCTAACAATTGGAATGCGGCTTCGTCGAAGACGTTTTTCTCCGAAGTCCATGATCTCTACTGGTCTTTCAACAAAATGCATAGATTCATCAATCTGAATATCTTCCAGAGGAATATGGAGGTTCTCATCAGCGAGGCACTTCTTCAAGTTTGATACGTGGAACGTGGGATGAATTCTGTTGAGTTCTTCTGGTAGATCAAGCTTGTATGCTACAGGTCCTACTCTTTCGAGTATCTTGAAAGGTCCTACGTAGCGTGGTGCTAGCTTGCCTTTTTGACCAAAACGAACTACTCCCTTCCACGGTGATACTTTTAAAAGTACATGATCACCAATGTTAAACTCCAAGGGTTTTCGTCGTTTATCTGCATAACTCTTTTGACGACTTTGAGCCGCTAGAAGATTGTTTCGAATTTGATGGATCTTGTCTGTGGTTTCTTGAATCAATTCTGGACCAGTGATTTGAGCTTCCCCAATTTCGTGCCAACATACTGGAGATCGCACTTACGACCATATAAAGCTTCAAAAGGTGCCATGCCGATGCTTGAATGATAGCTGTTGTTGTACGAAATTCAACTAACGGTAGGTGAGCGTCCCAATTTCCCTTGAAGTCTATGACACATGCTCGAAGCATATCTTCAAGAGTTTGAATGGTGCGTTCAGATTGTCCATCAGTTTGAGGATGATAGGCAGTACTGAGATCTAATCGCGTACCCAAAGCGGCTTGTACTGCTTGCCATGTTCGTGAAGTGAAACGACCATCACGATCTGAAATAATGCTTAACGGTACACCATGTCGGCTTACGATTTCGTTGATATAAATACGAGCTAGCTTTTCGTTCTTGAAATCTTCGCGTATAGGAATAAAGTGAGCTGATTTTGTAAGTTGATCGATGATTACCCATATAGTGTCATACCCACCAGAAGTGCGAGGTAACCCGGTAATGAAGTCCATGGTTATGTTTTCCCACTTCCATACAGGTATTTCAGGTTGGACCAGGAGTCCTGAGGGTCTTTGATGTTCAGCTTTCACCTTGGAACATGTAAGGCACTTGGAAACAAAAACAGCAATATCCTTTTTCATTCCAGGCCACCAATAGGTGTATCGAAGGTCTTGATACATCTTATCGGCTCCTGGGTGTATAGAGTATCGCGTTTTGTGAGCCTCATTCATAAGAAATTTACGAAGGTTGTTGTGGTCAGGAATCCATATGCGATATAGATAGTACAGAATACCGTCAAATTTAGTTTCAATTTTAAGTTCAGCTCCACAGGAAAGCTCCTTTCGTACGTCGTCTTCCGTTTCCGAAACATGTTGGGCTTCTCGAATTTGATCTTTAATGTCGGTTATGATTTGCGAACATAGAAGATGAATGGAGTTCGCATAACCCTTTCGACTGAGTGCATCAGCCACCACATTTGCCTTGCCAGGGTGGTACCGAATTTCACAGTCGTAGTCATTTAGAAGTTCGACCCATCTTCGTTGCCTCATGTTTAACTCCTTTTGATTAAAGATATGTTGAAGACTCTTATGGTCAGTGTATATTTCACACTTAGTACCGTAGAGATAATGTCTCCATATCTTAAGAGCAAACACAACGGCTCCAAGTTCTAGGTCATGGGTGGTGTAGTTCTTCTCATGAGTCTTGAGTTGTCTCGAAGCATAAGCTATAACTTTTCCTCTTTGCATTAGAACACAGCCTAGTCCTTGCCCTGAAGTGTCGCAATAAACCACGAAGTCATCACAACCTTCAGGAAGAGTGAGGATTGGTGCATCACAGAGTTTTTGTTTAAGGGTTTGGAAGGCTTCTTCTTGTCTGGGTCCCCATATGAAAGGTTTTCCCTTATGAGTTAAAGCCGTGAGTGGTATAGCAATGCGAGAGAAGTTTGAAATAAAACGGTGATAATAACCAGCCAGACCAAGGAATGATCTTACTTCAGTTGGTGTACGTGGCGCTTGCCATTCTTGTACCGCTTTGATCTTTGAGGGGTCGACATGTATTCCCTTGTCATTGACTACATGTCCAAGGAATTGTACCTCTTTTAACCAGAATTCGCATTTGGAGAACTTGGCGTAAAGCTTTTCATTCTCTAGAAGTGTAAGGATGAGTCGAAGATGTCGCTCATGATCAGACTTAGACTTTGAATAAATGAGGATGTCGTCGATGAAGACTATAACAAAACGATCGAGATAAGGTTTGCAGACTCTGTTCATTAGATCCATGAAGACAGCTGGAGCGTTGGTTAAACCAAATGGCATGACCATGAATTCATAATGACCATAACGAGTTCGGAAAACGGTCTTTGGGACGTCTTCTTCATGTACTCTGAGTTGGTGATAACCAGATCGAAGGTCGATTTTTGAAAAACAGCTGGCGCCTTGAAGTTGGTCAAGAAGATCATCAATGCCAGGTAATGGATAGCGATTCTTGATTGTTAACTTGTTGAGTTCTCTGTAGTCGATGCACATGCGAAACGATCCATCTTTCTTCTTTACAAAAAGGACAGGTGCACCCCAAGGCGAGGAGCTAGGGCGTATGAACCCTTTGTCAGTCAACTCTTGCAATTGACTGGCTAGCTCTTGCATTTCAGAGGGGGCTAACCTGTAAGGAGACGTTGCAACTGGTGTAGCACCAGGTATAAGATCAATGCGGAATTCGACTTCTCTTAATGGAGGAAGTCCTGAAATGTCGTCAGGAAAAACTTGCGGGAAATCTTTTACTATAGGAATGTCTTCAAATTTCTTCTCCATGGTTCCCTTTTTAACGATATGAGCTAAAAACGCGACATAATTCTTGCGAAGATATTTTTTAGCTTGAAGACATGACATTAATTTGAGCCCTTTCGACGAGGTTTCTCCAAAGATTCGTAGAGTCTGACCTTTTGAAAGAGGAATGCGTATAAACTTTTCGCGACATACAACTTCAGCCTGATGTTGGCTGAGCCAGTCCATACCAATTATAATGTCAAAGCTTCCCAACTTCATTGGAATGAGGTCAACTAGAAAATTGTGATCGTTTAACGTGAGAGTACAATTGCGTATGATAGAATTTAATGAGACTGGTTTCCTGTCAGCAACTTCTACTGTTATGTATTCCATGAGCTTATCACGATTTTGGTTTAGGATGGGTTCAAACTCTAAGGACACAAAACTTTTATCCGCGCCACTATCAAACAACATGGATGCATAACTACCATTGATAAGGAACGTACCGTTAACCACATTGCCGTCAGCTCTAGCCTGATTAGCGTTGATGTTGAAAGCTCTTCCTCTTGTAGGTGGAGGAGCTTGGTTAGCTTGATTCACCGGATTGGCTTGGGCTTGAGCATGAATAATGTTCACCAACCTTGGACAAGTGTTTCTAAAGTGGCTTGGGTCTCCACAATTGTAGCAAGCCCGCATAGGTTGTACCATGGGATAGTTGGGTTGATAGTATGATTGGGCCAAATGTTGGGTAGGTGGTAATAGTAGGGGTTGTTGGGCTTGACCCATTATTTGTTGGTGGGTTTGGGTTGAAGGCTGGTGGCGGTTCGTTCGCTGAGGTGGCAGGTTTGAACAGTATGACCTGCGCGACCGCAGCCGGTGCAATGTTGGCAGGGATGATCAGGAAAATGGTGGTATTGACAACGGTTGCATTTTGGTAATGGGCCAGAGTATGGCCTTTTGTATGGTGCAGGTGATGGAGCAACTTGGGTAATGGGTGCAGCAGGGATAGGGAAATTGGTTTGTGTGACAGCGAAGTTTCTGGTGTTACGCTTCCTCTTGTTAGCAAACTTTGAGGAGGAGGTGGAATGGTTTGAAGTTTGGCCCTCAACGGGGGCTTTCTTTTTCTCTTCTTTAAACTTACCGTTGCGAATTCGATTCTCGGTCAGTTCAGTAGCTAGTTCCATAGCAGCTTCAAGTGTTGCTGGTGAAGTGCTGAGAACTGAATCTTGAATTTTCGAGGGAAGACCTCGAATATAATGCTCGATTAAGCGATAAACTGGGGTAAACAAGTTAGGGACCATTTGGTTCAACTCTAAGAACCTCTTGTTGTAGGAAGTATGATCTCCCTCCTTTTGCTTCAAAGAATGAAATTCGTCCTCCAACTTTTTAATCTCACTCCTAGGACAGAACTGCCTCGTCATGATTTCCCTTAACTCCTCCCACGTTAAGGCCATTGCATCATCAATTCCCCTCTTCCCCTTTTCAGTATTCCACCAGGTGAGAGCTACCCCAAATAGTCTCCCGGTTGCGTATCGTACCTTGCGATCCTCAGGACAATCGCAGTTGAGGAAGGTGTTTTCCATTTCCTCAAACCAGTGGAGGAGAGCAGTGACACCTTCGGTCCCATCAAATTTAAGAGGATCGCAAGACTTGAAATGTTTATATGAGCACTTGCTGGTAGGAGGGTTGCCGATGTTCTGGTCATTTTGTTGGGGAGGATTAGTGGGATTTGTGGCGAGAGCTTGTTGTACTTGAACCACAATATCAGGAAGCACCGCGGCCATTTGTTTCACGATTTGTGTGGCCAAGCGTTCGTGAGACCTTCCTGATCTTTTACCCCCTCGTTGTTGTCTAGCCGACATCTCAGGAACATTCATAAGAAGATTGTGAGTTTGTGGAGTCTTTTTAGGTGTCATGTGTCTTAAAGAAAATGAAAATAACATAAATATCAATAATGCAACTACATCCATAGGATGTCTTGGGTTTGCTCATGTTGGGCCTCAAATGTCTCCCATACCTTCACATGTATAGTCATGTGGGCCCCCATGACTATTGGCTTGGTAGGATTCACATTAGTATTGGCGATTTAACACTCGCATCACCCGAATGCAAACCACAAAATATGTTTACGAGATGTATGGTCGGAATGTGTCCAGGTGTAGACACAATGACAACTCAAAGTGGGGTTAGCTCACACGACGTTTGGTATAGCATGCTTTGGCCTAATAGGTACTTTGTACTCTCATCGTTAGTCCCCAGGTAGGCAAACTGGTCCTTTATTTTGGATTTATACGAATGCCAAGCCTAGACAGGACGTTCCGACTACCGGTACTGGTACCCTTCCAGTTACTACATGCCCGTCATGAGAACTCACTTTGATGAGATTTGAAAATACAAAAATCATTGTAAAAGCAATCATGAAAATGATGTGGTGTGTGCTTTCATGGATATGATATGTTATGAGAATATGATTCATGATAGGCATTATATGATAATATATACTTATGAACATGCTTGCATAACATTGAATGTAACATTTAACATAAAACATATAAACATCATGAAATTTGGCATGTAACACACAAAAATCTTAAAAATTTCTAATCAACTATAGTATAGGCTCTAAGGGTCTAATAACTTATCCTATATCCCTATAGTCATGGGTCTGATACCAATCTGTCACACCCCGACCCGCAGCGGAATAAGAGTCGGGGCATAATTGGGTTATCACCAAAGTTCATGATATTTACTAATATGTTTCATATTTATTAAAGTCAAAGTTACATTCTCAATAGTCCAAACATGTTCATACAAATACAAAGGAAAATAACCAAACTAAACAATCCAAGCTCTAAACCAGTTTATTCTTCTAAGCCAATCCTATGTGTTTCTTGCTGCAGCTGGTTCACCTGTATCATGTGTAAAAATGGGGGTTTTTGGGTCAACATAAGTTGGCGAGTGAACCTTGTTAGATAAACATTTATTATTGATTTTCTTGTTATTTTATCAAGGAAAAATTGTGCAATAATCATAAGTGAGCAAATGTAAATAATCAAACAGTAGCAATAACAACCACAAACTATAACATACAATAACATACAATAACATAAATGGGGAACGAACGGCATATGATGAATGCATGTACTGAAAATGATAAATGTCTGTGCGATCAAGGCTCTATCAAACGGAGCCGATCGTATTGCATGTACTGAAAATGATAAATGTCTGTGCGATCAAGGCTCAATCAAACGGAGCCGATCGTATGATGGCACGCCAGGTTCATGCTCATAATGTAATGGGGAACATGCTCAACGCTCATAATGTAATGGGGGAGCGGCGGCCTATGAAATTGCATGTACTGAAAATAATAAATTAAATCCAAACAATAACCACACAACAGTTGAAACAAACTGAATACACATTTGTTCATGATATGATGTATGCACAATGATTTAAATATAATAAATGGTAAGACACATGATACACCCCAAAAACGTGATTAAAACGGGGAATTTGTAAAGATTCACTTGGGTGCGTTCGGTTGGAGATGATGAGATGCGCACGAGTTGGAAGATTTGAACAACGAGAACTAACTAACCTAAATAATAACGGAAGATATAGTAAATAAGTGGATTTTATTAATAATTTTAATAGGATTTTTAGATATATTTTTTTTGTGAGTTTAAGGCTATTTCCTATCTTTAAAAACATTATTTGAAGTATTTTTAATTGATTTTTAAATTAAATTAAATAAATAAAAATATAAAAATATGTTGACTTTTGCGTTGACCGTTGACCGTTTGACTGTTTGACCGGTTTTATTGTGTAAGTGTATGCGCCGGGCAGGACTCGAACCCGAGACCTCTCGTACGCGTGCACGCAGCTCTACCAACTGAGCTACGTGTCTAACCCGAAATAATTCTTTTTTTAATTATATTTATATACTAACTCAGTTTATTCAAAATTCTTTTATTTTCAAAAATGTTTTAAATCATCGAACCGGTGTCGTCAACAGGTCTCGAACCCGGGACCTGTGCTTTAACGTTACACACAGTCCACCACTGGACTGTGTGTCTAACTTGGTTAATATACAGATTTTTATTACACTTAACATCTAACGGAAGTTAATCCGGTTCAGTTAGAAAAATAAAACATCTTTATTACAGAGAGGGTGTGTGTATCAAGGATCGAACTCGCGGCGTGTGATATGTGTGTGCACACAGTCCACCGCTGGACTGTGTGTCTAACCCGTTTATAATACCGATTTTAATTAATCTTATAATGTTATCACACTTCATCTTCTTCGCTAAATTTACAGGCAACTATTTACTCAACTGTTTTTTGCTTTAAAACGATTAACAAACATTCATAAGACTAAAATGAAATGACAGAGACGGTGTTGGAAGTAAACATACCGGAGGAATGATTTATCTCAGAATTCCGGCAAGGCGTCAGCTCTGTTTTTATGAACTTCAACTGAGCGAACAAATTAACCGTTTTGATTAGCCAATTGTGGAATTGAAGTACTAAACAAGAATTATCAGAAGGTTTGAGTGTCTATACCATTTCACAGCTGAAGATAAGGATTTTCAGAAGTTTTCCGACGAACTGGAATTATCCGATATTGATGTCTAAAATTGATTCCGATTGAAGGGTCTGAGTTAGCAATAGCTTAATAATTGATAGACCACGAAAGAATTGAAAGACTTACTGTTTTGATGGAGAATACGGTTTTCTGGTGAAAGTCCGACGAGTCCAAAAAGCTTCTCCGGCGGACTGAAAGTTGTGCGAAAATGTAATTGGAAGTTTGCAGAGTGTGTTTGAGTCGCGAGAGAGGACAAAGATTGAAGTAATTCTGGAATTGAAAGTTTTCGGTTATTAAAACCGATTCACTCTAGAATTCAAGTTCATTCAAGGCAAACTTGATTGAAAGTGTCGGTGCATCGGTTAAACTCAGTAAACCGCGATCAATCAAACGTCTTTGGACTTTTGATGACCGATTTCGGTTACAGTTGGCGTAACCGGTTGATTCATGGTAGTCTATAAGATTTATTTGTTTCCTAGAGTTGACAGAAAACAACAAGTGGCGGAGTGGTTATGGGTGTGTGTGTTAAGTCTTTGGAGTTCTTTCCGGCTGACCCGGGTTCGAGTCCCGGCAACCTCATTTTCTTTTTAATTATTTTATTTTTACTTTTTATCAAGTATAACTTTTATAGTTTAGTTTGTTTATCAAATATGCATCATAAAAATTAAAATGGACATAAATACGCAACGTGACATTTATAACTTGATATTCGATTACAAACGAGCGGGTTTGGAAAACCCGTTTTTGACAAATGTTACAGATCGCTTGCGTCTAAGTCTGGCGCAAGGTCAAATGGCATTGACCACTCGTCACCACCGAGTCACAACTACCATCTTTAGTGGTAACCACAACATTTTGTGTATGTTGCCTAACACTTATTCTAATATGCAGATCAGAAACTGTCTGTTGGTATCCGCACACCCACATGATTGTAGTCTTTGACAAGATCTTTTTTTATTCGGACAATTCTTCCGACTCTATAACTTCTTATGTCATTTATGCATCGGTTTGTCCGTTTACCGCTATCCGGTTTAAGCCTATATTTCTTTACAACCCGTTACCTGTGTTCTATATCTTATATTTTTGACGCTCCCTTGCGTCTACATTTATATTAATCAAGTCCCATTACCCGGGCTCATTATTCTTTTGTTTTAATGCTCCCGCCACCCGGTTTGCGTTTACATTTATATTCAATCACTATAGTCCATTTGACTTGTTCACATGAATTTATCACTTATGAACAATCAAACTTTATTCTTTATTTGACCCGTTTGACTTGTTCGTGTGAAGTTCATCACTTATGAATAGTAAAACTTTATTCATTATTTAACCTGTTTGACTTGTTCGTGTGAAATCCATCACTTATGAATAGTCAAACTTTATTCTTTATTCAACCTGTTTGACTTGTTCGTGTGAAATCCATCACTTATGAACAGTCAAACTTTATTCATTATTTAACCAGTTTGACTTGTTCGTGTGAAATCCATCACTTATGAACAGTCAAACTTTATTCTTTATTCATCCAGTTTGACTTATTCATGTGAAATCCATCACTTATGAACAGTCAAACTTTATTCATTACTTAACCTATTTGACTTGTTCGTGTGAAATCCATCACTTATGAACAGTCAAACTTTATTCATTATTTAACCTGTTTGACTTGTTCGTGTGAAATCCATCACTTATGAACAGTCAAACTTTATTCTTTATTCATTCTGTTTGACTTGTTCGTGTGAAATCCATCACTTATGAACAGTCAAACTTTATTCATTATTTAACTTGTTTGACTTGTTCGTGTGAAATCCATCACTTATGAACAGTCAAACTTTATTCATTATTTATCCTGTTTGACTTGTTCGTGTGAAATCTATCACTTATGAACAGTCAAACTTTATTCATTATTTATCCCGAAGGATTTCCTTTAACTCATCTCATTAGCCTCATCTTTACTACATCGGATGTATATGTGTTCATTATAAGAAGTTCATTGTATCATGTGTTTATTACTTACTGGCCAGAGTAAGCGATCAACACATGGTACGCATGACCTTATTATAACTATCACATTACATCCCATGTAAGTAAATCTTCGGTTCATGTCCATATTTTAGATTTTATTTGGTAAAACCTTGTTTAATTGTTATTTAACAATTATTAGTTTTTCCCTTTTTCATCTCAAAATATATAGAATGTTTTTTTTTATAAAACTTTTATGTAACCACATTTATCCATGTGATCGTTACTTTTCCTTAATAGAATTTTATTGAAAATTTCTACTTGGATGGTCGATCCATTCAAGTTTCTAATTCAGAATTCTTTTATTGTTTTGTTATTCACAATTGTGAATAACGCATAATTCCACTCAATTTCCCTTTGTAAAACATTATTCTGGATGGGTATCTCATCCGGATTTCCCAATCATTAAATTTTGTATGCAACCGTTATTCGTTGCACATCCATCACATACTACTGGTTATACAATAATTTAAAGTGTGCACCTACGCGATATTTTTCTTCATTGGCTTTCATTGTCTTTCCTGTAACATCCGTCGAAAAACGAGTTTCCAAACCCGCTTCATTTATTAATTAATAATCAGTTATAAGTTTCGTTGCGTATTTATTATTCAGATTAATTTTAAACAATACATAATTAATAAATACTTTAGAATTTAAAAACCATAATTTATAATAATAAATAGTGAATAAAAAATAAAATGGAGACGCCGGGTTCGAACCCGGGTCACCCGCAAGCACAAACACACAACACACCGCTCCACCACACACTTCGTTTGTGTTTAATACTGAAACAAATAACATTTATAATAAAACCGAAAGTCAAAATCTGTGAATCAGCGCCCAAACTCGCACTCACCGGAAAAACCTACTTTTCCGCGATTTTGGCTATCCTCCTTGACTGAAACGCATATAACTGATTTCGAAAATCAGTTATAACCGATGCCGGCACTCAATTCCAGTCATAACCGTCGGAAATCGTTAATCGCGAACTTTGACCTCAATTCAAACCCAATTCAGCCTGTTTCCACTATAAATACCCACTTGAACTGACTGAAAACCTTTCGCTCAGAACCACGTTCGTTTCCGAAGCTTTGTTCCTTCCAAAACACGTCGCCGGAGATTTTCGCATTCACCGGAATTCCACCGGAAAACCGAGGCTTTACCCCTAATCGGTATGATACTCAACTCTTTTCTTTGTAATCCATTATTCGGCATGTATTAACCTTAATCGTTCAACCAGAATCTGTCTCAGACTACGTCGCCGGAAATTCTCGCACTCGCCGGAATATCACTAGAGAACCGAAGCCTCACTGCCAATCGGTATAATCATCTAAACCTTCTTGCTATTTCTTGCTTAGTGATCTAATTGCTCAACACAATAATCAAAACTGTAAACAGTTCAGTCAGCCGGAAATCACAAATCAGAGCCGACGACATTTGCCGGAAATCTGAAGAAAACACTCTGTTTTGGTACATCTTAGTCCGTAATCTTCTTTTTCTATTTCATTTCAATCAATTATAAGTTTTGTTGATCGATTAAACAAAACAGTCGGTGTTACTGTTCTGTGTTCTTCAAAGTGAAGAAGACGAAGTCGAATATATGTATTAATATAATTAAAACCGGATATTCAAACGGGTTAGACACACAGTCCAGCGGTGGACTGTGTGCAAATACAATATGCATGTCCCGAGTTCGAATCGCACACGTTACCGACTTTCAGAAATAAAACCAACATTTTTAGAACCTAATCAGATCAAGTCACAGAATGTTTATAAGAGGAATATAATTCAGTAGTTAAGCAGATTAGACACACAGCCCAACTGGTTGGGCTGTGCGCACTAGAACCGAACGTCCCGAGTTCGACTCCGGGTCTCTGAAGCCGGTTCGGCCATATTAAATCATTTTTGATACAAACTAAATAAGGTTAAAGTTAATTAGTATATATATATATATAATTAAAACAGAGAATATTCCGGGTTAGACACGTAGCTCAGTTGCTAAAGCTGCGTGCACGTATACGAGAGGTCCCGAGTTCGAACCTCACTCAGCGCATAGAAAACGCAGTCTGACCGGTCAGACCCGGTCAACGGTCAACGGTAAAAAGTCAACTTTTTTATTTATTTATTTAATTGAAAAATTAATTAAAAATACTTAAAAATAGGATTTTTAAAGTTAGAAAATTTCCTTAAACTCACAAAAATAAATCTAAAAATCCCATTAAGAGCACTAAAGAAAAATATTAATCTCAAATAAAATTTATTCATTTATCGAATCATTTTGTTATTATCTAGGTTAGTTTTTCCCCCGTCGATTGAATCATAAATTCTCCTTCACCGTCATCAAAGAACGCACCCATTGTGAGTGAATCTCTACCAATTCCCCGTTTTAATCATGTTTTGGGGTGTATCATGTGTCGTATAATTCTTTTATTTTATTTAAACACTTGTGCATACATCATATCCGTGATCAAATGTGTATCAAATGTGTATCAATTGTTGTGTGGATTATATGTAGATTGGATTTATCATTTTCAGTGCACGCATTTCATTAGGCCCATCAGTTCCCCGTGGGAGACGGGTTGAGCATCAGGAGCCTCATTAGATCGGCTCCGTTTGATTGAGCCTTGATCTCACATACATCATCATTCATGTCATATACTTATCCAAAGTGGTTTGTGTTTGTTTATCTATATATGTTTGCTCACATGTGATTATTGCACAAATTTTCCCTTATTAAATAAAACAAGAAATTAGTAACAATGTTTTATCAAGGTTCACTCGCCAACTTTTGTTGACCCAAAACCTCCCCCGTTTTACACATGATACAGGTGATCCAGCTGAGACAGGAAACACTTAGGAAGGCCTAGAAGAATAAACAAGTTTATGCTTTGGAATGATTATGTAGTTTCATTTTCTTGTAATTGTATGGATTCTGTTTAGGATATTTAAGTTGTAATTTGAATTTACTAAATATGAAACATTCTTAGTAAACATCATGAGCTTTGGTGATAACCCAATTATGCCCCGACTTTTATCCGCTGCGGGTCAGGGTGTGACATATTGGTATCAGAGCTTATGACTATAGGGATATAGGATAGGTTATTAGACCCTTAGAGCCTATACTATAGTTGATTAAATTTTAAATTGTTTATGCGTTACATACAAAATTCATGATGTTTACATGCTTTATGTTTATTTTCACACTCAATGTTATGCAAGCATGCTCACAAATACATGTTATTATTCAATGCTCATCATGAATCATATCCTCATAACATATCATATCCATGAGAGCACACACCTCATGATTCCCATGATTTTTGCAATGATTTTTGTATTTTTCAGATCACATCAAAGTGAGTTCTCATGACGGGCATGTAGTAACTGGAAGGGTACGAGTACCAGTAGTCGGAACGTCCTGTCTAGGCTTGGCATTCGTATAAATCCAAAATAAAGGACCAGTTTGCCTACCTGGGGACTAACGATGAGAGTACGAAGTACCTATTAGGCCAAAGCATGCTATACCAAACGTCGTGTGAGCTAACCCCACTTTGAGTTGTCATTGTGTCTACACCTGGACACCCTCCTACCATACATCTCGCAATCATATTTTACGATTTTCATTCGGGTGATGCGAGTGTTAATCTGCCGACACCAATGTGAATCCTACCAAGCCCAATAGTCATGGGGCCCACATGACTACACAGGCGATGGTACGGGGGACATTGGAGGCCCAAACATGAGCAAACCCAAGACATCCTATGGATGTAGTTAAATTATTGCCAATTATGTTGTTTTTCATTCTTTTTACGACACATGACACCTAGAAAAATTCTTAAACTCACAATCTTCCTAGGTATGTTCCTGTATGTAACATCCGTAAAAAAAACCGGGTTTTCCAAACCCGCTTCGTTTATTAATCGAATATCAAGTTATAAAATTTCGTTGCGTATGATTTATTTTAATTTTAAACAATACATAATTAATAAACAATTTAGAATTTAAAAACTATAATTATTAAAAAGTGAAAATAAAGTAAATAAAAAAGAAAACCGGCTGCCGGGTTTCGAACCCGTCAGCCGGAAGACATAACTAACACATATCTCACCACTCCGCCACTTGAGTTGTTTGTTGATATAACGAAACAATTAATACATATAATGAAACTCGAAATAAAATTCGGTCATCAGCGCGCCCAAATCGCTCTCGCCGGAAATACCGACGATTTCGCCAATTATCGACGGTTTCCTTTGACTTAACGTATGTATTAACATCGACATCAGTTATAACCGATGTCTAATCCCGTGACATCAGTCATAACCGCCGAAGAAAGGCTGACCACGAATCAAGACTAAAATCAGACCCAATTCATCGTGATTCTTCCTTATAAATACACACCCAAGTCTCTGGAAATCATTTCGCTCAAAATCGCACCATTTCTCGAATCAATTTCACTCGCCGGAGATATTCTGAAATCGCCGGACTTTCGCCGGAAAACCGAGACTTACATCGACTCTTTCGATTTCAATCCATTGTTATACTATTACTAACTTTAATCCATCAACCAGAATCAGTCCCAGACGACGTTGCCGGATATTCTGCACTCGCCGGAAAACCTCTGGATTTTCCAAAATCACGCTGTGAATCGGTATAATCATTTAAACCTTCTGATAATCATTGTTTAGTACTCAATTTCGCAACCAATCGATCAAAACTGTTAATTGATTCAATCAGACGAAATCCACAAATCAGAGCCGACGACCATTGCCGGAATTCTGAGAAATACAGTCTGATCGGTACATTCGATTCCTTAACTCTTTTTATCCATTACATTTCAATTAGTAATATGTTCGACGAACGATTTAAACAAGAACAGAAGAATATCGGTCGTCTGAGTCTTTGAATGAAGAAGACGAAGTCGACGATGTTTATAAGAATAATTAAAACAAGTTATTAAACCGGGTTAGACACACAGTCCAGCGGTGGACTGTGTGCAAACACTTAGCACACGTCACGAGTTCGAATCCTTACAAACGCACCGACTTTCCGAATTAAAACCAATTTTTTTTAGAACTGAATCAGAACAGGCTCCAGTTTGTTTATAAGATTAATATAAATCGTAAATTAAACAGATATATTAATATTTAATCAGTATATAAATATAATTAAAACATAGAATATTACGGGTTAGACACGTAGCTCAGTTGGTAGAGCTGCGTGCACGCGTACGAGAGGTCCCGGGTTCGAACATCACTCAGTGCATCTCATACCACCGTCCGACCGGTCAACGGTCAACCCAAAAAAAATCAACATTTTTTATTTTTTTATTTATTTATTTAATTTAAAAATCAATTAAAAATACTTAAAAATAATATTTTTAAAGTTAGAAAATGACCTTAAACTCACAAAAAAATAAATCTAAAAATCCTATTAAAATTGTTAATAAAATCCACTTATTTACCATACCTTTTCGTTATTATTTATGTTAGTTATTCCTCGTCGATCAACTCTCTAAACTCGTGCGCATTCAACATCATCAAACGAACGCACCCAAAGTGAGTGAATTCTTACAAATTCCCCTTTTTATTCATGTTTTGGGGTATATCATGTGTCGTTTAAATTAATTCGCTTATTCAAACTCGTGCTATACCATTATATGATCTAAACTTAGAATGTAAATATTGTTTGTTGTTATGTATTACATATTGTCAAGTTGTATGCAAATTATTTATTAGGCCCATCAGTTCCTCGTGGGAGACGAGTTGAACAACGCGTGCCTCAAAACTCATTCATTAGGCCCATCAGTTCGCTGAACAACGCGTGCCTCAAAACTCATTCATTAGGCCCATCAGTTCCTCGTGGGAGACGAGTTGAACAACGCGTGCCTCAAAACAATCAATTGTTGTATGTGTGTGCAATATTTAATATTATGTGTTTTGTGAATAAATTTACATCTACATTTACTCATATGTGGTTATGCACTTTATTTTATAATCAATACAATAAACACGTTTAAATGTTTTCATAGGGTTCACTCGCCAACTTTTTGTTGACCCAAAAACAATTTTTACACACGATACAGGTGGACAGGATGAAGCAAGGAACACATAGGAAAGTGCCTTAGAAGAAAAATAATGAAGTCTAGAAAGATGTATAGAACATGTTGTACTTGTATGATTTGATTTTATGATCTTCTTTAAAATTGTAATAATAAATATGAAACATTATAATAAATGTCATGAGCTTTGATGAAAACCCAATCATGCCCCGATCACCTTTTTCCGCTGCGGGTTGGGGTGTGACAGATTGGTATCAGAGCTTTTGACTATAGGGATATAGGATAGGTTATTAGACCCTTAGAGTCTATACTATAGTTGATTAGATTTTAATTGTTTATGCGGTTACATGCAAACTCATGATGTTTATTTCTTTCATATTTATTACATACACCAATGCATGCAAACACTTCCAATATTACATTTTGTGATACATAATGAATTATACTTACAGTCAAACATACATACTTACATACATATTCATCATACATATTTCAATGTTCACATATTCAAATCACCTTCATACTTCCGTTATTCAAGATTTTGTCGCATTTTTCATTTTTCAAATCTCATCAAAGTGAGTTCTGTGACGGGCATGTAGTAACTGTAAGGGTACAAGTACCGGTAGTCGGAACGTCCTGTCTAGGTTGGCATTCGTATAAATCCAATATAACGGACCAGTTTGCCTACCTGGGGACTAACGATGAGAGTACGAAGGACCTATTAGGCCAAAGCATGCCACACCAAACGTCGTTCGAACTAACCCCACTTTGAGTTGTCACCGTGTCCACACCTGGATACATTCCTAATGTCATACGTTACATACATATTTCTCGATTTTCTCCGGGTTTTAGTGTACGTAATCAGGCTAACACATGCGAACCATATGAAAAACCCAGAAATCATGGGGGCCCACATGATTACGAAGGTGAAGTATGGCGGCATGCAAGGCCCAATTACGAGCAAAGCCCAAGACATCCTATGGATGTAGTAGATTTATTATTCTATATTTATTTTATGAATGTTCATTCCTAAATACGACACATGACCCCTAAAACGTCCAACTCATACTCATGATATGTATTCCTTGTAGATGTCTTATAATCTCGCTCGTAGGAAGATGAGATCAGGAATAGCCCGCGAGCGCATGACTGCCCAAATCGCTCAACAAATGGCCTCCGTAATACCCAACATTGTAGTTCAAGTTCAACAAGCCCGTACCGCTAATCCCGTCAATCAAGAAGATCAAAATGTTGTCAACCCTCCCCCAATTACCACTAAATGCACCTTCAAGCATTTTAAATCCTGCGACCCTCCAAAATACGAAGGGACTGAAGGTGTCACCGCTCTCCTCCATTGGTTTGAAGAAATGGAAAACACTTTTCTAAATTGCGATTGCCCCGATGATCGCAAAGTGCGATATGCTACCGGTCGTTTACTTGGAATAGCACTTACATGGTGGAATACAGAGAAGGCCAAACGAGGTGTTGAAGATGCTATGACTTTGACTTGGGAAGAGTTGAAGGAAATCATGACAAGACGGTTTTGCCCAAGAAGCGAAATCAAGAAATTGGAGGATGAGTTCTATTCTTTGAAACAAAAGGAAGGCGACCACACCACATACAACAAGAGATTCCTTGAGTTAAATCAAATGGTCCCCAACTTGTTCACTCTCCTCTACCGTTTGATCGAGCACTACATTCGAGGTCTTCCTTAAAAAATTCAAGACTCCGTAATAAGTACCACACCTGCAACTTTGGAAGCAGCAATGGAGTTAGAGAGCTCACCGAGAACCGCATACGGAATAAAGACTTCACGGAGGAGAAGAAGAAGGATAAAACATCAACTGAAACCTCAAACTCCACCCAAACCGAATCCCCTTATCAGCCCATTTCTAAGAGAAAACGAGATGGGCAAATTTTCACTGTCACCCAATGTAATTAACCAGCCTCACAAGCCGTACCCCTTCAAGCTATCCCGATCACTCAAGTAGCACCCCACTCAACTTACCCAAATAAGAAACCTTACTTTGGACCTCACCCTCAATGCAACACCTGTTTTTATCACCATCCATCTACCTTACCTTGTCGACTATGTGCGAATTGTGGAGGTTATGGTCATTTGAGCAAGGTTTGCCGCACCCCTTGAAACCAAACCTCACCCCCTACTCAAAACATGATCCAAACATATCAACAACCCCAATACCCCATGTTCCCATATGTTCGAGCTTGTTTCAATTGTGGCGACCCTACCCACTTTAGAAACACGTGCCCTCGTTTGGTTAACATCATAAACGCCCAAGCTCAAGCAAACCCAATTAACCAAGCAAATCAAGAAAACCTAACCACTAGGCCACCAGCAAGAGGAAGAGTTTTCAACATCAACGCCAATCCAGTTGAAGATAATGACGGCCCAAACGAACCACCCAACTAGTTTTCTTCACCAAAAATCAAGAATTCAACTCCAAGCGCTTAGTTTTTATGTTTTCTTTATGTTTATCTCAATCTTCACGTATTCAATTATAAATTAAAGTTTTTATGTTTTCTTTATGTTTAAACAAGTTTATTGAATTTATTATAAAATAAAGTGCATAACCACATATGAGTAAATTAGATGTAAAGTTATTCACAAAACACTTAACATTAAATAATGCACACACATACAATAATAGATTGTTTTGAGGCACGCGTTGTTCAACTCGTCTCCCACGAGGAACTGATGGGCCTAATGAATGAGTTTTGAGGCACGCGTTGTTCTACGAACTGATGGGCCTAATGAATGAGTTTTAAGGCACGCGTTGTTCAACTCGTCTCCCACGAGGAACTGATGGGCCTAACAAGTAATTTGCATACAACTTGACAATATGTAATACATAACTACAAACAATATTTACATTCTAAGTTTAGATCATAATATGGTATAGCACGAGTTTGAATAAATGAATTTGTTTAACCGACACATGATACACAATAAAAAGGGGATTTGTAAGAATTCACTCACAGTGGTTGCGTTTCTTGGATTGATGATGAATGCGCACGAATTTGGATTTAACCACGAGAGAAACTAACCTAAATAATAACATAACGGTTCGGTAAATAAGCGGATTTTATTAATCAATTTTAGTAGGATTTTTGGATATATTTTTGTGAGTTTAAGGCTATTTTCTAACTTTAAAAATGTTATTTTAGTATTTTTAATTGATTTTTAAATTAAATAAATAAATAAAAATAATAAAAAAATATTGACTTTTGACCGTTGACCACGACTGTTGACCGTTGACCGGTTCGATTGGGAATATTATTGCACTGAGTGAGACTCGAACCCGTGACATCCCGTACGCGTGCACGCAGCTCTACCAACTGAGCTACGTGTCTAATCCGAAATATTTCTGTTTTTAATTATATTTATACACTATTTAAGTTAATCCGAAAATCATTTATTTTAAAAAGGATTTAGTGGTATCGACTCGGTGCTCTCCACAGGTCTCGAACCCGGGACCTGTGGTTTAGTTTGGCACACAGTCCACCGCTGGACTGTGTGTCTAACTTGGTAAATATTCCGGTTTTTATTATACTTAACATCTTACTGCATGTGGATCCGGTTCGGTTTAAAAAAGAACATTTTTATTACAGCGAATGTGCGTGTGTCAAGGATCGAACTCGGGACATATGCGTATTGTTTGCACACAGTCCATCGCTGGACTGTGTGTCTAACCTGTTTATAATACCGATTTTAATTAATCTTATATCATACACGACTTCGTCTTCTTCGTTCAAAACACAGACAACGGTTTAAACCAACTATTTCTTGTTTAATTTGGTTAACGAAAATTATGAGAAATTGAAAGGTAATGAACGGAGAGGGTTTGGGGAAAGAAAGTACCGGAACAGGTCGTCTTTTTCAGAACTCCGGCAAGGATCGCCGGCTCTGGTTTGTATATTCCGTCTGTTCGGATCAATTAGCAACTTTGATCGATTAGATGTGAAATTGAATTACTGTGTAACGATTATCAGGATGTTTAGATGATCATACCGATTAACAGCGAGATTCTGGAAATTCCAGAAGTTTTCCGGCGAAAATAGAAAATCCGGCAACGTCGTCTAGAATGGATTCTGGGTGAGGGATTGATGTTAGTAATAGTCTAACCATGGGTTAAAACAGGAAAAGTCGAGGTATTTACCGTGTAGATGAAAGTCTCGGTTTTCCAGCGACTTGTAGAGAATTCCGGCGATGTATTTCTTGCGACAGAGATTCTTCTGGGGGTTTAAGGTGAGTGTGGGTGATGTCGGTATAGCTCTAAAGTTCTTATTTTTGGGTAAGCAGACGGGATGGAATGAATTCGGTTTTCCGGCGATAATTTCCGGTTAATTTACAGAGAAATCCGGCGACTTGCGGCGAAGTTTTCTTAGCAAAATGGAGAGTGTAAGTTGGATAAATTCGTGAGCTCAACTGATGAACAAAGTATAACCCGGATTTGAATTATATTTTCGGTTTCGAACGGGAATTATGGTCCATGAATGAAATTTATTGAGTTTTTCGGTTATAACCGATGATTATTGTCCGTTATACTTGCATGATTCAGAAGTCAAAAGAAAACGTCGAAATCTCGCGTATTTTCCGGCATCTGCGGATTTGGGCGCGCTGTTGACTGGGTTTGATTTCCAGTTTTATTATATGTATTAATTGTTTCAAATAATCAACAAGTATCATAAGTGTCGGAGTGGTTGGGCGAGTGTGAGTTAAGTCTTTGAGTTCTCGGCTGTCCCGGGTTCGAAACCCGGCTTCAGCATTTAATTTTTTCTCACTATTTTTTTATAAATTTTCAAATATAAATTTTATATTCTAATATACTTATTAATTATGTATCATTTAAAATTAATTTGAGCATTAAATATGCAACGAAATTTTTAACTGGTTGTCCGGTTAATAAACGAAGCGGGTTTGGTTAACCCGGTTTTTGATGGATGTTACAGTATCCCCTACTTTTAGAAATTTCGTCCCGAAATTTAAGTAGTGGCATGTTTGTCTCAAAAGGATGGTGTTTTAATTTGGCAATTGCATACATATAAGGGGGGTAAGAGTTTAAATTTTTTGTTTGAGGCGGTAACGTTCCTTGTAAGGGTTGAGTACCCTGCTACAGGAATCGCTTTTTGATGCCTATGATAAAATATTGATAAACAGAGTTGATTGACTGAATACGATTTCATGCGCAAGAGTTTTGATATGTTTGGAAAGATAAGGTTATATCCTAAAACAAAATTTCTACTACTAAAACCTACATGGAACTTCTCATAACCGTCAGACAATTCCTCTGATCCTTTGGCTAGAATACTTATATATAGGAAGTACCAGTGGCGTATCCACCATATTCTTGTCAAATTTTCATTAGTTTTATTAGTAAGTTATGATTGGTTCTATGATGTGACTCTAGAACATAAACAAACACAACAACCAAAGCCTGAGTCCTAATTCTGATAGTATACAAGTTTGAATGGTGACAGTACCTCTCTCGTTTGTTATGATGGATAGGTTAGTCTATGTAGAAGTGAGACATAACCCAACTTCTTTAAATGATGATATGATATAAATGCTAAATCAGTGAGTATAAAACAAACTTCAACCAAGACATTACTAAATCCTACATGGAACTTCTCATAACCGCCTGACAATGCCTCTGATCCTTTGACAAGAATACTTATATATAGGAAGTACCAGCGGCGTATCCACCATATTCTTATCAAATTTTCATTGGCTTTATCCGCAAGTTATGATTAGTTCTATGTGACTCTAATACATAAATAAACACAATCAACCAAAACTTGAGTCTTAATTCTGATAGTATACATGTTTGAATGATGACAGTACCTCTCTCGTTTGTTATGATGGAGAGGTTAGTCTATGTAGAAGTGAGACATAACCCAACTTCTTTAAATGATGAGATTGAAATACGTTGAGATATATGATGATATGAATGTTAAATCAATGAGTATAGAACAACTGATATAGTAATTCGGATTAAAATTCTTGGATAAATTTCCAATTTGTAATTGAGATACGTGAAAATTGAGATAACATAAAGAAAAACATAAAAACTAAGCGGTTGGAGTTGAATCATAATTTTTGGTGAAGGAGACTAGTTGGGTGGTTCATTTGGGCCGTCATTATCTTCAATAGGATTGGCGTTGATGTTGAAAACTCTTCCTCTTGCTGGTGGCCTAGTGGTTGGGTTTTCTTGATTTGCTTGGTTAACTGGGTTTGATTGAGCTTGAGAGTTTATGATGTTAACCAATCGAGGGCACATGTTTCTATAATGGGTAGGGTCGCCACAATTAAAACAAGCTCGAACATAAGGTAACATGGGGTATTGGGGTTGTTGATATGTTTGGATCATGTTTTGAGTAGGGGGTGAGGTTTGGTTTTGAGGGGTGCGGCAAACCTTGCTCAAATGACCATAGCGTCCACAATTCGCACATAGTCGACAAGGTATGGTAGATGGATGGTGATAAAAACAGGTGTTACATTGAGGGTGAGGTCCAAGGTAAGGTTTCTTATTTGGGTAAGTTGAGTTGGGTGCTACTTGAGTGATTGGGATAGCTTGGAGGGGTACGGCTTGTGAGGCTGATTGATTGCGTTGGGTGATAGCGAAAAGTTGCCCATCTCGTTTTCTCTTAGAAATGGGTTGAGAAGGGGATTCGGTTTGGGTGGAGTTTGAGGTTTCAGTCGATGCTTTATCCTTCTTCTTCTCCTCCTTGAAGTCCTTATTTCGTATGCGGTTCTCGGTGAGCTCTGTAGCTAACTCCATTGCTGCTTCCAAAGTTGTAGGTGTGGTACTTATTACAGAGTCTTGAATTTTTGAAGGAAGTCCTCGAATGAAGTGCTCGATCAAACGGTAGAGGGGAGTGAACAAGTTGGGAACCATTTGATTTAACTCGAGGAATCTCTTGTTGTATGTGGTGTGGTCGCCTTCCTTTTGTTTCAAAGAATAGAACTCATCCTCCAATTTCTTGATTTCGCTTCTTGGGCAAAACCGTCTTGTCATGATTTCCTTCAACTCTTCCCAAGTCAAAGTCATAGCATCTTCAACACCTCGTTTGGCCTTCTCTGTATTCCACCATGTAAGTGCTATTCCAAGTAAACGACCAGTAGTATATCGCACTTTGCGATCATCGGGGCAATCGCAATTTAGAAAAGTGTTCTCCATTTCTTCAAACCAATGGAGGAGAGCGGTGACACCTTCAGTCCCTTTGTATTTTGGAGGGTCGCAGGATTTGAAATGCTTGAAGGTGCATTTAGTGGTATTTGGGGGAGGGTTGACAACATTTTGATCTTCTTGGTTGACGGGATTAGCGGTAAGGGCTTGTTGAACTTGAACTACAATGTTGGGTATTACGGCAACCATTTGTTGAGCAATTTGGGCAGCCCTGCGCTCGCGAACTTTTCCTGATCTCATCTTCCTACGAGCGAGACTAGAAGACATCTACAAGGAATACATATCAAGAGTATGAGTTGGATGTTTTAGGGATCATGTGTCGTATTCGGGAATGAACATTCATAAAATAAATATAGAATAATAAATCTACTACATCCATAGGATGTCTTGGGCTTTGCTCGTAATTGGGCCTTGCATGCCGCCATACTTCACCTTCGTAATCATGTGGGCCCCCATGGTTACCGGGTTTTTCATATGGTTCGCATGTGTTAGCCTGGTTACGTACACTAAAACCCGGAGAAAATAAAAAAATATGTATTTAACGTAAGATATTCGGAATGTATCCAGGTGTGGACACGGTGACACCTCAAAGTGGGGTTAGTTCGAACGACGTTTGGTGTGGCATGCTTTGGCCTAATAGGTCCTTCGTACTCTCATCGTTAGTCCCCAGGTAGGCAATCTGGTCCGTTATATTGGATTTATACGAATGCCAACCTAGACAGGACGTTCCGACTACCGGTACTTGTACCCTTACAGTTACTACATGCCCGTCGCAGAACTCACTTTGATGAGATTTGAAAAATGCGACAAAATCTTGAATAACGGAAGTATGAAGATGATTTGAATATGTGAGCATTGAAATATGTATGATGAATGTGTATGTAATTATGTATGTTTGACTTTAAGTATAATTCACTATGTAACACAAAATGTAGTATTGGAAGTGTTTGCATGCATTTGCGTATGTAATAAATATGAAAGAAATAAACATCATGAGTTTGCATATAACCACATAAACAATTAAAATCTAATCAACTATAGTATAGGCTCTAAGGGTCTAATAACCTATCCTATATCCCTATAGTCAAAAGCTCTGATACCAATCTATCACACCCCGACCCGCAGCGGAAAAGGTGATCGGGGCATGATTGGGTTTTCATCAAAGCTCATGAAATTTATTATAATGTTTCATATTTATTATTACAATTTACAAGGAATCCTACAATCAAATCAAACAAATACAACATGTTCTATTCATCCTTCTAAACTTCGTTATTTTTCTTCTAAGGCAATTTCCTATGTTTTCCTTGCTTCATCCTGTTCACCTGTATCATGTGTAAAAATGGTTTTTGGGTCAACAAAAAGTTGGCGAGTGAATCCTACGAAAAAACCTTTAAACTACTTTATTGAATTTATTATAAAATAAAGTGCATAACCACATATGAGTAAATGTAGATGTAAAGTTATTCACCAAACACTTAATAATAAATAATGCACACACATACAATAATAGATTGTTTTGAGGCACGCGTTGTTCAACTCGTCTCCCACGAGGAACTGATGGGCCTAATGAATGAGTTTTGAGTGTTCTACGAACCGATGGGCCTAATGAATGAGTTTTAAGGCACGCGTTGTTCAACTCGTCTCCCACGAGGAATTGATGGGCCTAGCAAGTAATTTGCATACAACTTGACAATATGTAATACATAACTACAAACAATATTTACATTCTAAGTTTAGATCATAATATGGTATAGCACGAGTTTGAATAAATGAATTTGTTTAAGCGACACATGATACACCCCAAAACGTGAATAAAAAGGGGATTTGTAAGAATTCACTCACAGTGGTTGCGTTTCTTGGATTGATGATGAATGCGCACGAATTTGGATTTAACCACGAGAGAAACTAACCTAAATAGTAACATAACGGTTCGGTAAATAAGCGGATTTTATTAATCAATTTTAGTAGGATTTTTGGATATATTTTTGTGAGTTTAAGGCTATTTTCTAACTTTAAAAATGTTATTTTTAAGTATTTTTAATTGATTTTTAAATTAAATAAATAAAAAAAAAATAAAAAAAAAATGTTGACTTTTGACCGTTGACCACGACTGTTGACCGTTGACCGTTGACCGGTTCAATTGGGAATATTGTTGCACTGAGTGAGACTCGAACCCGTGACCTCCCGTACGCGTGCACGCAGCTCTACCAACTGAGCTACGTGTCTAACCCGAAATATTTCTGTTTTTAATTATATTTATACACTATTTAAGTTAATCCGAAAATCATTTATTTTAAAAAGGATTTAATGGTATCGACTCGGTGCTCTCCACAGGTCTCGAACCCGGGACCTGTGGTTTAGTTTGGCACACAGTCCACCGCTGGACTGTGTGTCTAACTTGGTAAATATTCCGGTTTTTATTATACTTAACATCTTACTGCATGTGGATCCGGTTCGGTTTAAAAAAGAACATTTTTATTACAGCGAATGTGCGTGTGTCAAGGATCGAACTCGGGACGTATGCGTATTGTTTGCACACAGTCCACCGCTGGACTGTGTGTCTAACCCGTTTATAATACCGATTTTAATTAATCTTATATCATACACGACTTCGTCTTCTTCGTTCAAAACACAGACAACGGTTAAACCAACTGTTTCTTGTTTAATTCGATTAACGAAAATTATGAGCAATTGAAAGGTAATGAACGGAGAGGGTTTGGGGAAAGAAAGTACCGGAACAGGTCGTCTTTTTCAGAACTCCGGCAAGGATCGCCGGCTCTGGTTTGTATATTCCGTCTGTTCGGATCAATTAGCAACTTTGATCGATTAGATGTGAAATTGAATTACTGAGTAACGATTATCAGGATGTTTAGATGATCATACCGATTAACAGCGAGATTCTGGAAATTCCAGAAGTTTTTCGGCGAAAATAGAAAATCCGGCAACGTCGTCTGGAATAGATTCTGGGTGAGGGATTGATGTTAGTAATAGTCTAACCATGGGTTAAAACAGGAAAAGTCGAGGTATTTACCGTGTAGATGAAAGTCTCGGTTTTCCGGCGACTTGTAGAGAATTCCGGCGATGTATTTCTTGCGACAGAGATTCTTCTGGGGGTTTAAGGTGAGTGTGGTGATGTCGGTATGAGCTCTAAAGTTCTTATTTTTGTGTAAGTAGACGGGATGGAATGAATTCGGTTTTTCGACGATAATTTACGGTTAATTTACAGAGAAATCCTGCGACTTGCGGCGAAGTTTTCTGAGCAAAATGGAGAGTGTAAGTTGGATAAATTCGTGAGCTCAACTGATGAACAAAGTATAACTCGGATTTGAATTATATTTTCGGTTTCGAACGGGAATTATGGTCCATGAATGAAATTTATTGAGTTTTTCGGTTATAACCGATGATTATTGTCCGTTATAGTTGCATGATTCCGAAGTCAAAAGAAAACGTCGAAATCTCGCGTATTTTCCGGCATCTGCGGATTTGGGCGCGCTGTTGACTGGGTTTGATTTCCAGTTTTATTATATGTATTAATTGTTTCAAATAATCAACAAGTATGATAAGTGGCGGAGTGGTTGGGCGAGTGTGAGTTAAGTCTTTGAGTTCTCGGCTGACCCGGGTTCGAAACTCGGCTTCAGCATTTAATTTTTCTCTCACTATTTTTTTATAAATTTTCAAATATAAATTTTATATTCTAATATACTTATTAATTATGTATCGTTTAAAATTAATTTGAGCATTAAATATGCAACGGAATTTTTAACTGGTTGTCCGGTTAATAAACGAAGCGGGTTTGGTTAACCCGGTTTTTGACGGATGTTACATTCATAGGGTTCACTCGCCAACTTTTTGTTGACCCAAAAACCAGTTTTACACATGATACAGGTGGACAGGATGAAGCAAGGAACACAGAGGAAAGTGCCTTGGAAGAAAAATAATGAAGTCTAGAAAGATGTATAGAACATGTTGTACTTGTATGATTTGATTGTATGATCTTCTTTAAAATTGTAATAATAAATATGAAACATTATAATAAATGTCATGAGCTTTGATGAAAACCCAATCATGCCCCGATCACCTTTTTCCGCTGCGGGTTGGGGTGTGACACTGTAGATGTCAGCTAGGCAACTACGTGGAGGTAGAAAGTCAAGAAGATCAAATGAACGCTTGGCCACACAAATTGCTAAACAAATGGCCGCAGTGCTTCCTGAAATCGTGATTCAAGTTCAACAAGCTCTCACCGCAAATCCCATCAACCCTCCCAATCAAGAAGACCAGAGCGTCGCCAACCCTCATTCCAAAAAGTGCTCCTACAAACATTTCAAATCTTGCGATCCCCCAAAGTATGAAGGGACCGAAGGTGTTACCGCCCTCCTTCACTGGTTTGAAGAAATGGAGAACACTTTCCTCAATTGTGATTGTCCCGAGGACCGTAAGGTACGTTATGCAACTGGAAGACTGTTTGGGGTAGCCCTTACCTGGTGGAACACAGAAAAAGGTAAGCGAGGAGTTGAAGATGCCATGGCCTTAACATGGGAAGAGTTAAGGGAACTCATGACAAGACGCTTCTGTCCAAGAAGCGAAATCAAAAAGCTGGAAGACGAATTCCACTCACTGAAACAAAAGGAAGGAGATCACACTTCCTATAATAAGAGATTTCTCGAGCTAAACCAGATGATCCCTAATTTGTTCACCCCCGTGTACCGCTTGGTTGAACATTACATTCGAGGTGTTCCCTCGAAAATTCAAGACTCGGTTTTAAGCACTTCGCCTGCAACACTTGAAGCCGCGATGGAGTTAGCTACAGAACTCACTGAGAATCGTATCCGAAACGGCAAATTCAAAGATGAGAAGAAGAAAGCATCCATAGAGACCTCAACTACAAACCACCCAGTCTCCTCCTCGAAGTTTGCTAGTAAGAGGAAATGAAACAGCAAGAATTTTGCTGTCACTCAAACCAACCCTCCTATCACTGCTGCACCAATCACCCAAATTGCTCCTTCAGCAGTACCATTCAAAAAGCCATACACCGGCCCACACCCAAAATGCAACCGTTGTCAGTACCATCACCCTCCGAAAATCCCTGCCAACATTGCACAAGCTGTGGCCGTGCGGGTCACACCATTCAAACCTATCATACCCTTCAACAAATGAACCGCAATCAACCCCCAACCCAAACCCACCATCAGATAGTGGATCAAGCCCAACAACCCTTACTTCTACCACCTGCACCACACGCAGCCCAAACTTACTACCAACCCAACTACCCCATGATGCAACCCATGCGAGCTTGTCACAACTGTGGGGACCCAAACCACTTCAGGAACACTTATCCACGCTTGGTGAACATCATCCATGCCCAAGCTCAAGCAAACCCGGTAAACAAAGCTAACCAAGCTCCTCCACCTGCCAGAGGAAGAGCTTTTAACATCAATGCCAACCAAGCTAGGGCTGAAAACAACGTGGTCAACGGTACGTTTCTCATCAATGGTAGTTATGCATCCATATTATTCGATACTGGTGCGGATAAGAACTTTGTGTCCTTAGAATTTGAATCTAGCCTGAACCAAACTCGTGTTAATCTCATGGAATCTCTAACGGTGGAAGTTGCTGACGGAAAACCCGTTTCATTAAATTCTATTATACGCAATTGTACCCTCACTCTAAACGATCACGATTTTCTAGTTGACCTCATTCCTATGAAGTTGGGAAGTTTCGATGTTATAATCGGTATGGACTGGCTCAGCCAGCATCACGCTGAAGTAGTGTGCCGCGAAAAGTTCATTCGCATTCCTCTTGCAGACGGTCAGACCCTACTATTTTTGGGAAACCCCTTCGAAAGGGCTCAAATTAATGTCCTGCCTTCAAGCCCGAAGATATCTCCGCAAGAACTATGTCGCATTCCTAACTCACATCGTCAAAAAGGGATACAAGGAGAAGAAACTCGAAGATATCCCAGTTGTGAAAGAATTCCCACAAGTCTTTCCCGACGACATTTCAGGACTCCCTCCTTTGAGAGAAGTCGAATTCCGCATCGATCTTGTACCTGGCGCTACACCAGTCGCAAAATCTCCTTATAGGTTAGCCCCATCCGAAATGCAAGAGCTGGCCAGTCAACTACAAGAGCTGACTGACAAAGGATTCATACGTCCTAGCTCCTCGCCTTGGGGTGCACCTGTTCTCTTTGTGAAAAAGAAAGATGGAACGTTTCGCATGTGCATTGATTATAGAGAACTCAACAAGTTAACAGTTAAAAATCGCTATCCACTACCTCGCATCGATGACCTCCTAGACCAACTTCAAGGCGCCACCTGCTTTTCAAAAATCGACCTTCGTTCTGGTTATCATCAGCTCAGAGTGCACGAAGAAGATATCCCAAAAACCGCTTTCCGGACTCGTTACGGTCATTACGAGTTCATGGTCATGCCTTTCGGTTTAACCAACACCCCCGCTGTCTTCATGGATCTATTGAATAGGGTATGCAAACCCTACCTCGACCGTTTCGTCATACTCTTCATCGACGACATCCTTATCTACTCCAAGTCTAAATCCGATCATGAACGACACCTTCGACTCATCCTTACACTCTTAAGGACTGAAAAACTCTACGCTAAGTTCTCAAAATGCGAATTCTGGTTAGGAGAGTACAGTTCCTTGGACATGTCGTCAATGACAAGGGAATTCATGTTGATCCTTCAAAAATCAAGGCAGTGCAGGAATGGCATGTAACGCACCGTATTTTCACGTTATTTATTTATTATTCTTTTATTTATCCAACATTATTTATTTAAATGATTTAATCATTTAATTATTTATTTGTAATTATTTAAATCATTTATTTAGCAAATATTCAATATTCTCTAATTATTAAATTATTCTTTTAATAAGTATTTACTAATAAATTATAATCAAAAGTTCAAGATATAATTATATATATATATATATATATATATATATATATATATTTTCTTTTCTTTCGCAAGATTACTATACTAAAGTTGTATTTGGTTTTGTTAAAACCAAGCCAAACCACAAGGTCTAATTTAGTTATTGGCGAAAACTCAAGGGATTAGAATAAAAATATGGAATTAATTCCATTTAGATTTGAAGTTGCAGAATGTATAGTTGCTGCCGTTACTTTTCTTTTCGGATTCCATGTAACCGATCACACATCAATGATAAACGTTATGATCGTTTTTGATGTCAACCATTACTCAAATTATTGCATTTAACTTCTCACTGATCAATAGTACCCTCGTATACCTTCATGTCTTTAACCCTTCTCCGGACGTTTAGTAGAGTGTAGATCAAACATACACACCATATTATGTCCCGAGCCCCACCTCCATGAATTCCTTAACCGATCGATAATTAAACACAGAAATCATTAACCCCGGTCATCCTTTTACACTCGATTCCTCCCCACTTTTTCACCCTTCACATTTTCATACCTCTCGCAATCACTGTCCCTCCGTCGCATACCTATCCCGTTAAAGGAAAACCTGCAACTCCGCCGCTGAAAGCTCGCCGGAAAGACTAGCAGTCGTCAGAGAAGACGACCGGAGACTCCCCGGAACCTTCGTTCCACTTTGTTTTGGTATAACCTGTTTCTATCTTTTTTTTAACTGATTCAATCATAACTATCTAACTGAAACAGAAAATTTTATATTCATACATACAAACTGTTACGTGTTGGTTCTCATATGAATAAAGAAGACAACAACTACGATTATGATAAAGGTTTTCAAATCACAAAAATCAAACACCAAGCTGGCCAGACCAGCTGGTGTTCTGTGTTGCTGTTACCGGGGTGACCCGAGTTCGAAACCCGGCTGTGCCAGTTCCTTCGCTGGTTCTGTGGTTGATGCTTAGGCCCGTTGGGCCGGTCCCTAGTGGGCCAAATCTTTTTATCTTTTTTTGTTGTTGTTTTGTTTTGTTACTGGGCCACTTCGAACCGGGCCAGGCCAGATGTGGGCCGAAAACTTGGATTAACTGATTTAGATATAATCTGATTTAATAACTAAAATCAGTAATATTATTTATATTATTATTTATAAAAAAAATCAGTCTTATTATTATTAAAATTATCATTATTATTTGTGTCATTATTATTATTATTATCATTATTAACTTTATACTTATTATAATTTGTTAAACTATCATTTTATTACTAAACTTATTATATCCGCAATCTACAAGTATAACACCTATCGAGTTAAACTTAATCGAAATAATCTACAACTTATAATTCGAGCGTTTTTCTATCTAAACTTAACAAAATAACGCAACTCGCAAAACATTAAATAAATTCTAAATCTTATTCTAGGTTAAACTCCTTTGTCAAATCATCATCGTGCGCATTCATCATTATCAAGGAACGCACCCACGGTGAGTGAATTCTTACAAATTCCCATTTTTATTCATGTTTTGGGGTGTATCATGTGTCGCTTTAATTATTTCGTTTATTCAAATTTGTGCTATTACCATTACATGATCTAAACATGTGATGTAAATGTTGTTTGTTGTGATGTGTGTTTACATTATGTGTGCTTGCGTGATACTTAATGAGTTATACTTGTTGTCAAACATAACATGCTTACATATACATTCATCACCCATATTTCAATGTTCACATGTTCAAATCATTCTCATATTTCCTTTATTCAAGACTTTGTTGCATTTTTCGTTTTTTAATCTCATCAAAGTGAGTTCTACGACGGGCATGTATTAACTGTAAGGGTACAAGTACCGGTAGTCGGAACGTTCTGTCTAGGTTGGCATTCGTATAAATCCAATATAACGGACCAGTTTGCCTACCTGGGGACTAACGATGAGAGTACGAAGGACCCATTAGGCCAAAGCATGCCACACCAAACGTCGTTCGAACTAACCCTACTTTGAGTTGTAATTGTGTCCATACAAGGACACCCTCCGACCTTATACTTTGCTGTCATGTTTTACGATTTTCATTCGGGTGGCGCAAGTGTTAACAGGCTAACACCAATATGAACCCTACCAAAGCCCAGTAGTCATGGGGGCCCACATGACACCAAGGCCAAGTAAGGGGACATATGGAAGCCCAAACATGAGCAAAGCCCAAGACATCCTATGGATGTAGTAAATTTATTTTATTCATTTGTTTTTGTGAATGTACATTTCTAAATACGACACATGACACCTAAAATGTCAAACTCATACTCTCGATACGTATTCCTTGTAGATGTCTTCTAGTCTCTCTCGTAGAAGTATGAGATCAGGAAAATCCCACGAGCGCATGGCTGCCCAAATCGCTCAACAAATGGCTGCCGTAATACCCAACATCGTAGTTCAAGTACAACAGGCCCTTACCGCTAATCCTGTCAACCCAATCAACCAAGAAGATCAAAACATTGTCAATCCTCCCCCAAATGCCACTAAATGCACCTTCAAGCATTTCAAATCCTGTGATCCTCCAAAATACGAAGGGACTGAAGGTGTCACCGCTCTCCTCCATTGGTTTGAGGAAATGGAAAACACTTTTCTCAATTGCGACTGCCCCGATGATCGCAAGGTGCGATATGCTACCGGTCGTTTGTTTGGAGTAGCAGTTACATGGTGGAATACAGAGAAGGCCAAGCGAGGTGCTGAAAATGCTATGACTTTGACTTGGGAAGAGTTGAGGGAAATCATGACAAGACGTTTCTGTCCAAGAAGCGAAATCAAGAAACTAGAAGATGAGTTCTACTCTTTGAAACAAAAGGAGGGCGACCACACCACATACAACAAGAGATTCCTTGAGTTGAATCAGATGGTCCCCAACTTGTTCACTCCCCTCTATCGTTTAATCGAGCACTACATTCGAGGTCTTCCTTAAAAAATTCAAGACCCTGTAATAAGTACCACACCTGCAACTTTGGAAGCAGCAATGGAGTTAGCTACAGAGCTCACCGAAAACCGCATACGGAATAAAGACTTCAAGGAGGAGAAGCAAAAGGATAAAGCATCAACCGAAACCTCAAACCCAACCCAGACCGAATCCTCTTCTCAACCCACTCCTAAGAGAAAACGAGATGGGCAAAATTTCGCTATCACCCAACGCAATCAACCAACTTCACAAGCTGTACCCCTCCAAGCTATCCCAATCACTCAAGTAGCACCCAACTTTATTTAACCAAATAAGAAACCTTACATTGGACCTCACCCTCAATGCAACACCTGTTTTTATCACCATCCATCTACCTTACCTTGTCGACTATGTGCTAATTGTGGGCGTTATGGTCATTTGAGCAAGACTTGTCGCGCCTTCTCAAAACCGAGCCTCGCCCCCTACTCAAAACATGATCCAAACATATCAACAACCCCAATACCCCATGTTTCCATATGTTCGAGCTTGTTTTAATTGTGGCGACCCTACCCATTTTAGAAACACGTGCCCCCGATTGGTTAACATCATAAACGCCCAAGCTCAAGCAAACCCAGTTAACCAAGCAAATCAAGCAAACCCAGCTCCACCACCAGCAAGAGGAAGAGCTTACAACATCAACGCTAATCCTGTGGAAGATAATAACGGCCCAAAAGAACCACTCAACTAGCCTTCCCTCACAATAATCAAGACTCAACTCCAACCGTCTAGTTTTAATGTTTTCTTTATGTTATCTCAATCTTTCCGTATCCCAGTTATAAATTGGGAATTTATGTATCCAAGAATTATAATGCAAATTGATATTACGGTTTTGTTTTATACCTTTACTCATTGATTTTTCATATCATCATACATCTCGACGTATCTCGATCTCATCATTTAAAGAAGTTGGGTTGTGTCTCACTTTTACATAGACTGACCCCTTCATCATAACAAACGAGAGAGGTACTGTCATCATTCAGTCATGTATTCATTCAGATTTGAGACTCAAGCTTTGGCTGTTGTGTTTGTTTATGGTTTGTAGATTTTAGAGTCACATAGAACTAATCATAACTTACTGACAAAGCCAATGAAAATTTGACAAGAATATGGTGGATACGCCGCTGGTACTTCCTATATATAAGTATTCTTGTCAAAGGATCAGAGGCATTGTCAGGCGGATATGAGAGGTTCCATGTAGGTTTTAATATCGTTATGGTTGAAGTTTTTGTTTTATGATATAACCTTATCTTTTCAAACGTACCAATTCCCCCAAAAACTCTTATGTGTGAGATAATACCTAGTCAATCAACTCTGTTTATCCATGTTCCGCATTTTCATACTTTAGGCATCAAAAAGCGATTCCTGTAGCAGAGTATTCAACCCTTACTAGAAACGTTACCGCCTCAAACAAAAAAATTAAACTCTCACCCTCTTCTGAACATGTAATTGTCAAATTAACACACCCATCCTTCGAGTCAAACATACCACTACTACTTAAATTTCGGGACGAAATTTCTAAAAGTGGGGGATACTGTAACGCGCCGTATTTCCGCGTTATTTATTTATTATTCTTTTATTTATCCAACATTATTTATTTATTTAAATGATTTAATCATTTAATTATTTATTTGTAATTATTTAAATCATTTATTTAGCAAATATTCAATATTCTCTAATTATTAAATTATTCTTTTAATAAGTATTTACTAATAAATTATAATCAAAAGTTCAAGATATAATTTTATATATATATATATATTTTTCTTTTCTTTCGCAAGATTACTATACTAAAGTTGTATTTGGTTTTGTTAAAACCAAGCCAAACCACAAGGTCTAATTTAGTTATTGGCGAAAACTCAAGGGATTAGAATAAAAATATGGAATTAATTCCATTTAGATTTGAAGTTGCAGAATGTATAGTTGCTGACGTTACTTTTCTTTTCCGATTCCATGTAACCGATCACACATCAATGATAAACGTTATGATCGTTTCTGATGTCAACAATTACTCAATTATTGCATTTAACTTCTCACTGATCAATAGTACCCTCGTATACCTTCATGTCTTTAACCCTTCTCCGGATGTTTAGTAGAGTGTAGATCAAACATACACACCATATTATGTCCCGAGCCCCACCTCCATGAATTCCTTAACCGATCGATAATTAAACGCAGAAAGCATTAACCCCGGTCATCCTTTTATACTCGATTCCTCCCCACTTTTTCACCCTTCACATTTTCATACCTCTCGCAATCACTGTCCCTCCGTCGCATACCTGTCCCGTCAAAGGAAAACCTGCAACTCCGCCGCTGAAAGCTCGCCGGAAAGACTCGCAGTCGTCAGAGAAGACGACCGGAGACTCACCGGAACCTTCGTTCCACTTTGTTTCGGTATAACCTGTTTCTATCTTTTTTTTAACTGATTCAATCATAACTATCTAACTGAAACAGAAAATTTTATATTCATACATACAAATTGTTACGTGTTGGTTCTCATATGAATAAAGAAGACAACAACTACGATTATGATAAAGGTTTTCAAATCACAAAAATCAAACACCAAGCTGGCCAGACCAGCTGGTGTTCTGTGTTGCTGTTTACCGGATGACCCGAGTTCGAAACCCGGTTGTACCAGTTCCTTCGCTGGTTCTGTGGTTGATGCTTAGGCCCGTTGGGCCGGTCCCTAGTGGGCCAAATCTTTTTATCTTTTTTTTTGTTGTTGTTTTGTTTTGTTACTGGGCCACTGCGAACCGGGCCAGGCCAGATGTGGGCCGAAAACTTGGATTAACTGATTTAGATATAATCTGATTTAATAACTAAAATCAGTAATACTATTTATATAATTATTTATAAAAAAAATCAGTCTTATTATTATTATTAAAATTATCATTATTATTTGTGTCATTATTATTATTATTATCATTATTAACTTTATACTTATTATATTTTGTTAAACTATCATTTTATTACTAAACTTAGTATATCCGCAATCTACAAGTATAACACCTATCGAGTTAAACTTAATCGAAATAATCTACAACTTATAATTCGAGCGTTTTTCTATCTAAACTTAACAAAATAACACAACTCGCAAAACATTAAATAAATTCTAAATCTTATTCTAGGTTAAACTCCTTTGTCAAGTCATCATCCTAATTCGTGTGCATTCATCATTATCAAGGAACGCACCCACGGTGAGTGAATTCTTACAAATTCCCCTTTTTATTCATGTTTTGGGGTGTATCATGGGTCGCTTTAATTATTTCGTTTATTCAAATTTGTGCTATTACCATTACATGATCTAAACTTGTGATGTAAATGTTGTTTGTTGTGATGTGTGTTTACATTTTGTCAAGTTGTGTGCAAATCATTCATTAGGCCCATCAGTTCCTCGTTGGAGACGGGTTGAACATCGCGTGCCTCATTGTTCATCATTTGGTGTGTGCTTGTGCATTAATTGAGATTATGTGATTATGTTGTTTGTTGTGATGTGTGTTTACATTTTTGTCAAGTTGCGTGCAAATCATTCATTAGGCCCATCAGTTCCTCGTTGGAGACGAGTTGAACATCGTGTGCCTCATTAGATCGGCTCCGTTTGATTGAGCCTTGAGCTCATTGTTCATCATTTGGTGTGTGCGTGTGCATTAATTAATATTATGTGTATTGTGATTAAATTTACATTTACGTTTACTCATATGTGGTTATGCACCATTTTATAACCAATCTAATAAATTCGTTCAAATGTTTTCATAAGATTCACTCGCCAACTTTTGTTGACCCAAAACCCTATTTTTACACATGATACAGGTGGACAGGTTGAAGCAATGAACACATAGAAAATTGCCTTAGAAGAAAAATAATGAAGTCATGAAAAATGTATTTGAACATGTTGTACTTATATGTTTATTGTAATTTCTTCTTTAAAGAGAATTAATAAATATGAAACTTTATAGTAAATGTCATGAGCTTTGATGAAAACCCAATCATGCCCCCGATCACCATTTTCGCTGCGGGTCGGGGTGTGACATGGAAAGCGCCACGTACCCCTACCGAGGTAAGGTCATTTCTTGGTTTGGCTGGTTACTATCGACGCTTCATTGCCAATTTTTCCCGTATTGCTGTACCACTCATGGCTTTGACTCATAAAGGAAAACCCTTCATATGGGGACCTAAACAAGAGGAAGCCTTCCAAACTCTAAAGCAAAAACTTTTTGACACACCTATCCTCACACTCCCTGAGGTTGCGATGACTTTGTGGTATATTGCGACGCGTCGGGGCAAGGGCTAGGCTGTGTATTGATGCAAAGATGAAAAGTGATAGCCTATGCTTCTAGGCAACTCAAGGTTCATGAGAAGAATTACACCACCCACGACCTGGAACTTGGAGCCGTTGTGTTCGCTCTCAAGATATGGAGACATTACCTCTACGGTACCAAGTGTGAAATATACACTGACCACAAAAGTCTCCAACATATCTTCAACCAAAAGGAGTTGAATGAGGCAACGAAGATGGGTCGAACTTCTCAATGACTACGACTGTGAAATTCGGTATCGTCCTGGCAAGGCAAACGTGGTGGCTGATGCGCTAAGTCGAAAAGGTTATGCGAACTCCATTCGTCTTCTATGTTCGCAAATCATAACCGACATCAAAGATCGAATCCGAGCAGCTCAACATGTTTCTGTAACAGAAAATGACGTACGCGATGAGCTGTCATGTGGAGCTGAACTCAAAATCGAAACCAAATTCGATGGTATTCTATACTATTTAACTCGCATATGGATTCCTGACCGCGATAACCTTCGTGATTTCCTCATGAATGAGGCGCACAAAACACGATACTCTGTACACCCAGGAGCCGACAAGATGTATCAAGACCTACGATACACCTACTGGTGGCCTGGCATGAAAAAGGATATCGCTGTTTTTGTTTCCAAGTGCCTTACCTGTTCCAAAGTAAAAGCTGAACATCAAAGACCTTCAGGACTTCTAGTCCAACCCGAAATACCTGTATGGAAGTGGGAAAACATAACCATGGAATTCATTACCGGGTTACCTCGCACCTCCAGTGGGTATGACACCATATGGGTAATAATCGATCGTCTTACAAAGTCATCTTGTCCACACCCCGACCCACAGCGAAATAAGGGTCGGGGCATAATTGGGTTATCACCAAAGCTCATGATGTTTACTAATATGTTTCATATTTATTAAAATCAAATTACATCTCAAAGTTTCAAGTCAAATTCATACAATACAAGGAAAAGAAAATTAACTAAAACAATCCAAATTCTAATCTGGTTTATTCTTCTAGGCCGCCCTATATGTTTCTTGCTTCAACTTGATCACCTGTATCATGTGTAAAAATGGGGAGTTTTGGGTCAACAAAAGTTGGCGAGTGAACCTTGTTAAAAACGTTTATTATTGATTCCTTGTTATAATTAATATAGAAAAATTGTGCAATAATAATATATGAACAAACGTACGTAAATAAACAATCACAAACACCTTGCATGAGTATATGATATGAATGACAATGTATATATTGGCAACGTCTCGTTCACGCTCATAGGTAATGGGGAACGGCTCACGCTCATAGGTAATGGGGAGCAGACGGCCTATGATGTAATGTATGTGCGATCAAGGCTCAATCAAACGGAGCCGATCGTATGTTGGCAACGCCTCGTTCACGCTCATAGGTAATGGGGAACGGCTCACGCTCATAGGTAATGGGGAACGGCTCACGCTCATAGGTAATGGGGAGCGGCAGCCTATGATAATGTATGTACTGAAAATGATAACTTCAATCTAACATTTACCACACAAACAATTAATACATATTGGCAACACATTTGATCATGAATATGATGGATGCACAAGTGTTTAATTTAAATAAATAATAGCGACACATGATACACCCCAAAATGTGATTAAAACGGGGAATTGGTAGAGATTCACTCACATTGGGTGCGTTTGTTTGAAGATGTTGAATGCGAACGAGTTTAGAGGATTGATCGACGAGAGATACTAACCTAATTAATAACGAAAAGGTACGGTAAGTAAGTGGATTTTATTAACAATTTTAATAGGATTTTTGGATATATTTTTGTGAGTTTAAGGCTATTTTCTAACTTTAAAAACGTTATTTTTAAGTAACTTTAATTGATTTTTAAATTAAATAAATAAATAAGAATAATAAAAAATGTTGACTTTTGACCGTTGACCGTTGACCGGTTCGGTCGTTTGTATGTGTGTGCTGAGGGAGACTCGAACCCGTGACCTCCCGTACGCGTGCACGCAGCTCTACCAACTGAGCTACGTGTCTAACCCGAAATATTTCTGTTTTTAATTATATTTATATACTATTTAACTTAATCCGAAAATCATTTATTTTTAAAAAGGATTTTATTTGCATTGAACCGGTGCCGTCAACCAGTCTCGAACCCGGGACATATGAGTTAGTGTTGCACACAGTCCACCGCTGGACTGTGTGTCTAACCTGGTTAATAATCCGGTTTTTATTATACTTAACATGATTCTGTGAGTTATCCCGGTTCGGTTAAAAAGAGCATTTTTATTTAAGAGAGTGAGGTTGGGGCAATAATCGAACTCGTGACGTGTATGTATTTGTTTGCACACAGTCCACCGTTGGACTGTGTGTCTAACCCGTTCATAAAACTGATTTTACTTAATCTTATAACATAACTGGACTTCGTCTTCTTCGCTCAAGAACACAGACAATGATAATTCAACTGTTTCATGTCTAATTTGATTAACAAGTATTATAAGCAATTGAAAGGTAATGAACGGAGAGAGTTTGGGGAAAGGATGTACCGATCAGTGTCTTTCATAGAACTCCGGCAAGGATTCGTCGGCTCTGTTTTGTGAACTCCGGCTGTTAGGATCAATTAACAGTTTGGATGGATTAGATGTGAAATTGAACTACTGAGCAACGATTATCAGTAGGTTTAAATGATCATACCGGCTCTCAGCGTGATTCTGGAAATTTCAGAAGTTTTCCGGCGAATGCAGAAATTCCGACAACGTCGTCTGGGATTGATTTTGGATGGTGGATTTGTGTTAGTAATGGTCTAACAATGGAATGAAACAGAGAGAGTCGAGGTATTTACCTTGTTGATGTGAGTCTCGGTTTTCCGGCGAAAGTCCGGTGATGACAGAAAAATTCCGGCGAGTGAAATTTCATCGAGAATTGGTGTGATTGTGAGCGAAAAGATTATCAGAGGCTAGAGTGGGTATTTATAGGGAAGAATATCGATGAATTGAGTCTGATTACCGTCTTGATTCGTTGGTAAAAAATTCTCCGACGGTTATGACTGATGTCGCGGACTGGACATCGGTTATAACCGATGTAAGAGTTATTATATACGTTAAGTCACAAGAAACCGACAGTAAAAGGCGAAATCGCGGGATTTCCGACGACTGCGAGTTGGGCATGTCGGTTGACTGATTTGAAATCGAGATTTGATATTTGAATTAATTGTTTTGATATATTACTAAAGAACACAAGCGGCGGAGTGGTTTGGTGAATGAGAGTTAAGACTTTGGCTGACCCGGGTTCGAATCCCGGCAGCCTTGTTTTATTTTTAATTTTCTTATTTTCACTATTTAACAATTTTTGTTTTTAAATCCTAATTTGTTTATTAATTATGTATTGTTTACAATTAAAATTATTCATAAATAAACGACAAAAATTTAAAACTGATTGTTCGATTAATAAACGAAGCGGGTTTTGAAAACCCGTTTTTCGACGGATGTTACAGTATCCCCTACTTTTAGAAATTTCGTCCCGAAATTTAAGTAGTAGTAGTTACAGGAAATAGATGTGGGTATTTCTCGCGCATTGAGTCTTCACGTTCCCAAGTAAACTCAGGTCCTCGTTTCGACTCCCAGCGTACCCTGACAATTGGGATGCGGCTTCGTCTTAAACGTTTTTCTCTGAAGTCCATAATTTCTACTGGTCTCTCAATGAAATGCATAGATTCATCGACTTGAATGTCTTCTAGAGGAATATGGAGATTTTCATCGGCGAGGCACTTCTTCAAAGTTCGATACGTGGAATGTGGGATGAATTCTGTTGAGTTCCTCTGGTAGGTCAAGCTTGTATGCTACAGGTCCTACTCTTTCGAGTATCTTGAAAGGACCTACGTAGCGTGGTGCTAGCTTGCCTTTTTGGCCAAAACGAACTACTCCCTTCCACGACGATACTTTTAAAAGTACTTGATCACCAATGTTAAATTCCAAGGGTTTTCGTCATTTGTCTGCATAACTCTTTTGACGACTTTGTGCCGCTAGAGGATTGTTTCGAATTTGATGGATCTTGTCTGTTGTTTCTTGTATTAATTTTGGACCGGTGATTTGAGCTTCTCCAATTTCATGCCAACATATTGGTGATCGGCACTTACGACCATATAACGCTTCGAAAGGTGCCATGCCGATACTTGAATGATAGCTGTTGTTGTACGAAAATTCAACTAATGGTAGATGAGCGTCCCAATTCCCTTTGAAGTCTATGACACATGCTCGAAGCATGTCTTCAAGAGTTTGGATGGTGCGTTCAGATTGTCCATCAGTTTGAGGATGATAAGCGGTACTGATTCCTAATCGTGTACCCAAAGCGGCTTGTACGGCTTGCCATGTTCGTGAAGTGAAACGACCATCACGATCTGAAATAATGCTTAACGGTACACCATGCCGGCTTACGATTTCGCTGATGTAGATACGAGCTAACTTCTCATTCTTGAAGTCCTCGCGAATCAGAATGAAGTGGGCTGATTTTGTAAGACGATCAATGATTACCCATATAGTGTCATACCCACCAGAAGTGCGAGGTAACCCGGTAATGAAGTCCATGATTATGTTTTCCCACTTCCATACAGGTATTTCAGGTTGGACTAGAAGTCCTGAGGGTCTTTGATATTCAGCTTTCACTTTGGAACAGGTAAGGCAGTTGGAAATAAAAACAGCAATATCCTTTTTCATGCCAGGCCACCAGTAGGTGTATCGAAGGTCTTGATATCTTGTCGGCTCCTGGGTGTACAGAGTATCGTGTTTTGTGCGCCTCTTTCATAAGGGTATCGCGAAGGTTATTGTGATCAGGAATCCATATGTGATCTAGATAATACAGAATGCCGTCAGATTTTGTTTCGAGTTTAAGTTCTGCTCCACAAGATAACTCATTTCGTATGTCGTATTCTGTTATGGAAACATGTTGAGCTTCTCGGATTTGATCTTTAATGTTGGTTATGATTTGCGAACATAGAAGACGAATGGAGTTCGCATAACCCTTTCGACTGAGTGCATCGGCCACCACATTTGCTTTGCCAGGATGATACCGAATTTCACAGTCGTAGTCATTAAGAAGTTCGACCCATCTTCGTTGACTCATATTCAACTCCTTTTGGTTAAAGATATGTTGGAGGCTCTTGTGGTCAGTGTAAATTTCACACTTGGTACCATAGAGGTAATGTCTCCGTATCTTAAGAGCGAACACAACGGTTCCAAGTTCTAGGTCGTGGGTAGTGTAGTTCTTCTCATGAGTTTTGAGTTGCCTAGAAGCATAGGCTATCACTTTTCCCCTTTGCAGCCTAGTCCTTGCCCTGATGCGTCGCAATATACTACAAAGTCATCGCAACCTTCGGGGAGTGTGAGGATAGGTGCGTCACAAAGCTTTTGCTTAAGGGTTTGGAAGGTTTCTTCTTGTTTAGGTCCCCATATGAAGGGTTTTCCTTTATGTGTCAAAGCCGTGAGTGGTACAGCGATACGAGAGAAATTTGATATGAAACGGCGATAGTAACCAGCCAAACCAAGGAAAGATCTTACCTCGGTTGGTGTACGTGGCCTTGCCATTCTTGCACTGCTTTGATCTTTGAGGGGTCGACATGAATTCCCATGTCATTGACGACATGTCCAAGGAATTGCACTTCTTTTAACCAGAATTCGCATTTGGAGAACTTAGCATAGAGCTTTTCGGTTCTTAAGAGCGTGAGGATGAGTCGAAGGTGTCGTTCATGATCAGTCTTAGACTTTGAGTAAATGAGAATATCGTCGATGAAGACTATAACAAAGCGATCGAGATAGGGTTTGCAAACTCTGTTCATTAGGTCCATGAAGACGGCTGGAGCGTTGGTTAGACCAAATGGCATGACCATGAATTCATAGTGACCATAACGAGTTCGGAAGGCGGTCTTTGGGACGTCTTCTTCATGTACTCTGAGTTGATGATAGCCGGAACGAAGGTCGATCTTTGAAAAACAAGTGGCACCCTGGAGTTGGTCTAGAAATCATCGATGCGAGGTAATGGATAGCGGTTCTTGACCGTTAATTTGTTGAGTTCTCTGTAGTCGATACACATGCGAAACATTCCATCTTTCTTCTTTACAAACAGAACAGGTGCACCCCAAGGCGATGAGCTAGGACGTATGAATCCTTTGTCGGTCAGTTCTTGTAATTGACTGGCCAGCTCTTGCATCTCGGATGGGGCTAACCTATAAGGAGATTTCGCGACGGGTGTAGCGCCAGGTATAAGATCAATGCGGAATTCGACTTCTCTCTTGGGAGGAAGTCCTGAGAAGTCGTCGGGAAAGACTTGCGGGAATTCTTTCACTACGGGTATATCTTCGAGTTTCTTCTCTCTGCTTCCCTTCTTGACAACGTGAGTTAGAAATGCTACATAATTCTTGCGGAGATATTTTCTGGCTTGAAGACAGGACATCAGTTTGAGTCCTTTCGAAGGGGTTTCTCCAAAGATTCGTAGGGTTTGACCGGCTGCAAGAGGAATGCGAATGAACTTTTCGCGGCATACCACTTCAGCATGATGTTGGCTGAGCCAGTCCATGCCGATTATAATGTCAAAACTTCCCAACTTCATAGGAATGAGGTCAACAGGAAAATCGTGATCGTTTAGAGTAAGAGTACAGTTTCGGATAATGGAGTTTAATGAGACCGGTTTTCCGTCAGCAACTTCCACTGTTATGGATTCCATAAGTTTATCACGAGTTTGGTTGAGGATGGGTTCAAATTCTAAGGACACAAAACTCTTATCCGCGCCAGTATCAAATAACATGGATGCATAACTACCATTGATGAGAAACGTACCGTTATCCACGTTGTTGTCGGCCCTAGCTTGGTTGGCGTTGATGTTAAAAGCTCTTCCTCTAGCAGGGGGAGCAGCTTAGTTAGCTTGGTTCACCGGATTTGCTTGAGCTTGAGCATGTATAATGTTCACCAAACGTGGGCAAGTGTTTCTAAAGTGGTTGGGTCTCCACAATTGTAGCAAGCCCGCATGGGTTGCATCATGGGGTAGTTGGGTTGGTAGTAGGTTTGGGCCGTATGTTGTGTAGGTGGTAGTATTAGGGGTTGTTGGGCTTGACCCATTATTTGATGGTGGGTTTCGGTGTGGGTTGGTTACGGTTCATTCGCTGCAGCGAGCGGCAGGTTTGGATGGTGTGACCTGCACGGCCGCAGCTGGTGCAATATTGACAGGGGTGTTCGGGGGAGTGATGGTATTGGCAACGGGTGCATTTTGGGTAGGGCTGGAGTATGGCCTTTTGTATGGAGCGGGTGAAGGGGCAACTTGAGTGATGGGTGCAGCAGGGATAGGGAAATTGGTTTGGGTAACAGCAAAATTTCTAGTACTTCGTTTCCTCTTGTTTGAAAACTTTGAGGAGGAGGTGGAATGGTTTGAAGTTTGGCCCTCAACGGGGGCTTTCTTTTTCTCCTCCTTGAATTTACCATTTCTGGTGCGGTTCTCGGTAAGTTTGGCGGCTAATTCCATAGCAGCTTCGAGAGTTGCAGGCGAAGTGCTGAGGACTGAGTCTTGAATCTTCGAAGGGAGGCCTCGAATGTAGTGTTCAACCAAGCGGTACACTGGGTGAACAAGTTAGGAACCATCTGGTTCAGCTCAAGAAATCTTTTGTTGTAGGAAGTATGGTCTCCTTCCTTTTGCTTCAGCGAGTGGAATTCGTCTTCCAACTTCTTGAGTTCGCTTCTTGGGCAGAAGCGTTTTGTCATAATTTCCCTTAACTCTTCCCACGTTAAGGCCATAGCGTCTTCAACTCCTCTTTTACCCTTCTCGGTGTTCCACCAGGTCAGGGCTACCCCAAATAGTCTCCCGGTTGCGTAACGTACCTTGCGATCCTCGGGACAATCGCAATTGAGGAAGGTGTTTTCCATTTCCTCAAACCAGTGAAGGAGAGCGGTGACACCTTCAGTCCCTTCATACTTTGGGGGATCGCAAGACTTGAAGTGTTTGTAGGAGCACTTCTTGGAGGAAGGGTTGTCGATGTTTTGATTCTCTTGATTGGGTGGGTTGATAGGATTTGCGGTGAGAGCTTGTTGGACTTGTATTACAATATCAGGAAGCACCACGGCCATTTTTTTTGCAATTTGAGTGGCCAAGCATTCGTTTGACCTTCCTGACTTTCGTCCTCCACGTAGCTGCCTAGCCGACATCTACAGGAATATACATAGGAAGATGGTGAGTTTAAGCAGTGTTTAGGTGTCATGTGTCGTTTAAAATAATAAAATAACATAACCATCAATAATGCACTACATCCATAGGATGTCTTGGGTTTGCTCATGTTTGGGCTTCCAATGTCCCCCATACCATCGCCTGTATAGTCATGTGGGCCCCCATGACTATTGGCTTAGTAGGATTCACATTGTATTGGCGGTTTAACACTCGCATCACCCGAATGAAAACCATAAAATATGTTTGCGAGATGTATGGTCGGAGGGTGTCCAGGTGTAGACACAATGACAACTCAAAGTGGTGTTAGCTCACACGACGTTTGGTATAGCATGCTTTGGCCTAATAGGTCCTTCATACTCTCATCGTTAGTCCCCAGGTAGGCAAACTGGTCCTTTATTTTGGATTTATACGAATGCCAAGCCTAGACAGGACGTTCCGACTACCGGTACTTGTACCCTTCCAGTTACTACATGCCCGTCATGAGAACTCACTTTGATGTGATTTGAAAATACGAAAATCGTTGTAAAAATCATATGAATTGTGAGGTGTGTGCTCCTATGAATATGATATGTTATGAGAATATGATTCATGATAGGCATTGTATAATAATATGTACTTATGAACATGCTTGCAAAACATTGATGTAACAATAAACATAAAGCATATAAACATCATGAATTTTGCATGTAACACACAAACAATTTAAAAATTCTAATCAACTATAGTATAGGCTCTGAGGGTCTAATAATCTATCCTATATCCCTATAGAACCTGGCTCTGATACCAATCTGTCACACCCCGACCCGCAGCGGAATAAGGGTCGGGGCATAATTGGGTTATCACCAAAGCTCATGATGTTTACTAATATGTTTCATATTTATTAAAATCAAATTACATCTCAAAGTTTCAAGTCAAATTCATACAATATAGGGAAAAGAAAATTAACTAAAACAATCCAAATTCTAATCTGGTTTATTCTTCTAGGCCGCCCTATATGTTTCTTGCTTCAACTTGATCACCTGTATCATGTGTAAAAATGGGGAGTTTTGGGTCAACAAAAGTTGGCGAGTGAACCTTGTTAAAAACGTTTATTATTGATTCCTTGTTATAATTAATATAGAAAAATTGTGCAATAATCATATATGAACAAACGTACGTAAATAAACAATCACAAACACCTTGCCGATCGTATGTTGGCAACGCCTCGTTCACGCTCATAGGTAATGGGGAACGGCTCACGCTCATAGGTAATGGGGAGCGGCGGCCTATGATAATGTATGTACTGAAAATGATAACTTTAATCTAACATTTACCACACAAACAATTAATATATATTGGCAACACATTTGATCATGAATATGATGGATGCACAAGTGTTTAATTTAAATAAATAATAGCGACACATGATACACCCGAAAATGTGATTAAAACGGGGAATTGGTAGAGATTCACTCACATTGGGTGCGTTTGTTTGAAGATGTTGAATGCGCACGAGTTTAGAGGATTGATCGACGAGAGATAACTAACCTAATTAATAACGAAAAGGTACGGTAAGTAAGTGGATTTTATTAACAATTTTAATAGGATTTTTGGATATATTTTTGTGAGTTTAAGGCTATTTTCTAACTTTAAAAACGTTTTTTAAGTATTTTTAATTGATTTTTAAATTAAATAAATAAATAAGAATAATAAAAAAATGTTGACTTTTGACTGTTGACCATGACCGTTGACCGTTGACCCGTTCGGTCGTTTGTATGTGTGTGCTGGGCGAGACTCGAACCCGTGACCTCCCGTACGCGTGCACGCAGCTCTACCAACTGAGCTACGTGTCTAACCCGAAATATTTCTGTTTTTAATTATATTTATATACTATTTAACTTAATCCGAAAATCATTTATTTTTAAAAAGGATTTTATTTGCATTGAACCGGTGCCGTCAACCAGTCTCGAACCCGGGACGTATGAGTTAGTGTTGCACACAGTCCACCGCTGGACTGTGTGTCTAACCTGGTTAATAATCCGGTTTTTATTATACTTAACATGATTCTGTGAGTTATCCCGGTTCGGTTAAAGAGAGCATTTTTATTTAAGAGAGTGAGGTTGGGGCAATAATCGAACTCGTGACGTGTATGTATTTGTTTGCACACAGTCCACCGTTGGACTGTGTGTCTAACCCGTTCATAAAACTGATTTTACTTAATCTTATAACATAACTGGACTTCGTCTTCTTCGCTCAAGAACACAGACAATGATAATTCAACTGTTTCATGTCTAATTTGATTAACAAGTATTATAAGCAATTGAAAGGTAATGAACGGAGAGTGTTTGGGGAAAGGATGTACCGATCAGTGTCTTTCATAGAACTCCGGCAAGGATTCGTCGGCTCTGTTTTGTGAACTCCGGCTGTTAGGATCAATTAACAGTTTGGATGGATTAGATGTGAAATTGAACTACTGAGCAACGATTATCAGTAGGTTTAAATGATCATACCGGCTCTCAGCGTGATTCTGGAAATTTCAGAAGTTTTCCGGCGAATGCAGAAATTCCGACAACGTCGTCTGGGATAGATTCTGGATGGTGGATTTGTGTTAGTAATGGTCTAACAATGGAATGAAACAGAGAGAGTCGAGGTATTTACCGTGTTGATGTGAGTCTCGATTTTCCGGCGAAAGTCCGGTGATGACAGAAAAATTCCGGCGAGTGAAATTTCGTCGAGAATTGGTGTGATTGTGAGCGAAAAGATTATCAGAGGCTAGAGTGGGTATTTATAGGGAAGAACATCGATGAATTGAGTCTGATTACCGTCTTGATTCGTTGGTCAAAAATTCTCCGGCGGTTATGACTGATGTCGCGGACTGGACATCGGTTATAACCGATGTAAGAGTTATTATATACTTTAAGTCACAAGAAACCGACAGTAAAAGGCGAAATCGTCGGGATTTCCGACGACTGCGAGTTGGGCGCGTCGGTTGACTGATTTGAAATCGATATTTGATATTTGAATTAATTGTTTTGATATATTACTAAAGAACACAAGCGGCGGAGTGGTTTGGTGAATGAGAGTTAAGACTTTGGCTGACCCGGGTTCGAATCCCGGCAGCCTTGTTTTATTTTTAATTTTCTTATTTTCACTATTTAACAATTTTTGTTTTTAAATCCTAATTTGTTTATTAATTATGTATTGTTTACAATTAAAATTATTCATAAATAAACGACAAAAATTTAAAACTGATTGTTCGATTAATAAACGAAGCGGGTTTTGAAAACCCGTTTATCGACGGATGTTACAGTATCCCCTACTTTTAGAAATTTCGTCCCGAAATTTAAGTAGTAGTAGTTACAGGAAATAGATGTGGGTATTTCTCGCGCATTGAGTCTTCACGTTCCCAAGTAAACTCAGGTCCTCGTTTCGACTCCCAGCGTACCCTGACAATTGGGATGCGGCTTCGTCTTAAACGTTTTTCTCCGAAGTCCATAATTTCTACTGGTCTTTCAATGAAATGCATAGATTCATCGACTTGAATGTCTTCTAGAGGAATATGGAGATTTTCATCGACGAGGCACTTCTTCAAGTTCGATACGTGGAATGTGGGATGAATTCTGTTGAGTTCCTCTGGTAGGTCAAGCTTGTATGCTACAGGTCCTACTCTTTCGAGTATCTTGAAAGGACCTACGTAGCGTGGTGCTAGCTTGCCTTTTTGGCCAAAACGAACTACTCCCTTCCACGACGATACTTTTAAAAGTACTTGATCAGCAATGTTAAATTCCAAGGGTTTTCGTCGTTTGTCTGCATAACTCTTTTGACGACTTTGTGCCGCTAGAAGATTGTTTCGAATTTGATGGATCTTGTCTGTTGTTTCTTGTATTAATTCTAGACCGGTGATTTGAGCTTCTCCAATTTCATGCCAACATATTGGTGATCGGCACTTACGACCGTATAACGCTTCGAAAGGTGCCATGCCGATACTTGAATGATAGTTGTTGTACGAAAATTCAACTAATGGTAGATGAGCGTCCCAATTCCCTTTGAAGTCTATGACACATGCTCGAAGCATGTCTTCAAGAGTTTGGATGATGCGTTCAGATTGTCCATCAGTTTGAGGATGATAAGCGGTACTGAGGTCTAATCGTGTACCCAAAGCGGCTTGTACGGCTTGCCATGTTCGTGAAGTGAAACGACCATCATGATCTGAAATAATGCTTAATGGTACACCATTCCGGCTTACGATTTCGCTGATGTAGATACGAGCTAAATTCTCATTCTTGAAGTCCTCGCGAATCGGAATGAAGTGGGCTGATTTTGTAAGACGATCAATGATTACCCATATAGTGTCATACCTACCAGAAGTGCGAGGTAACCCGGTAATGAAGTCCATGGTTATGTTTTCCCACTTCCATACAGGTATTTCAGGTTGGACTAGAAGTCCTGAGGGTCTTTGATATTCAGCTTTCACTTTGGAACAGGTAAGGCAGTTGGAAATAAAAACAGCAATATCCTTTTTCATGCCAGGCCACCAGTAGGTGTATCGAAGGTCTTGATATCTTGTCGGCTCCTGGGTGTACAGAGTATCGTGTTTTGTGCGCCTCTTTCATAAGGGTATCGCGAAGGTTATTGTGATCAGGAATCCATATGTGATCTAGATAATACAGAATGCCGTCAGATTTTGTTTCGAGTTTAAGTTCTGCTCCACAAGATAACTCATTTCGTATGTCGTATTCTGTTATGGAAACATGTTGAGCTTCTCGGATTTGATCTTTAATGTTGGTTATGATTTGCGAACATAGAAGACGAATGGAGTTCGCATAACCCTTTCGACTGAGTGCATCGGCCACCACATTTGCTTTGCCAGGATGATACCGAATTTCACAGTCGTAGTCATTAAGAAGTTCGACCCATCTTCGTTGACTCATATTCAACTCCTTTTGGTTAAAGATATGTTGGAGGCTCTTGTGGTCAGTGTAAATTTCACACTTGGTACCATAGAGGTAATGTCTCCGTATCTTAAGAGCGAACACAACGGCTCCAAGTTCTAGGTCGTGGGTAGTGTAGTTCTTCTCATGAGTTTTGAGTTGCCTAGAAGCATAGGCTATCACTTTTCCCCTTTGCATTAATACACAGCCTAGTCCTTGCCCTGATGCGTCGCAATATACTACAAAGTCATCGCAACCTTCGGGAGTGTGAGGATAGGTGCGTCACAAAGCTTTTGCTTAAGGGTTTGGAAGGTTTCTTCATGTTTAGGTCCCCATATGAAGGGTTTTCCTTTATGTGTCAAAGCCGTGAGTGGTACAGCGATACGAGAGAAATTTTATATGAAAAGGCGATAGTAACCAGCCAAACCAAGGAAAGATCTTACTTCGGTTGGTGTACGTGGCGCTTGCCATTCTTGCACTGCTTTGATCTTTGAGGGGTCGACATGAATTCCCTTGTCATTGACGACATGTCCAAGGAATTGCACTTCTTTTAACCAGAATTCGCATTTGGAGAACTTAGCGTAGAGCTTTTCGGTTCTTAAGAGCGTGAGGATGAGTCGAAGGTGTCGTTCATGATCAGTCTTAGACTTTGAGTAAATGAGAATATCGTCGATGAAGACTATAACAAAGCGATCGAGATAGGGTTTGCAAACTCTGTTCATTAGGTCCATGAAGACGGCTGGAGCGTTGGTTAGACCAAATGGCATGACCATGAATTCATAGTGACCATAACGAGTTCGGAAGGCGGTCTTTGGGACGTCTTCTTCATGTACTCTGAGTTGATGATAGCCGGAACGAAGGTCGATCTTTGAAAAACAAGTGGCACCCTGGAGTTGGTCTAGAAGATCATCGATGCGAGGTAATGGATAGCGGTTCTTGACCGTTAATTTGTTGAGTTCTCTGTAGTCGATACACATGCGAAACGTTCCATCTTTCTTCTTTACAAACAGAACAGGTGCACCCCAAGGCGATGAGCTAGGACGTATGAATCCTTTGTCGGTCAGTTCTTGTAATTGACTGGCCAGCTCTTGCATCTCGGATTGGGCTAACCTATAAGGAGATTTCGCGACGGGTGTAGCGCCAGGTATAAGATCAATGCGGAATTCGACTTCTCTCTTGGGAGGAAGTCCTGAGATGTCGTCGGGAAAGACTTGCGGGAATTCTTTCAATACGGGTATATGTTCGAGTTTCTTCTCTCTGCTTCCCTTCTTGACAACGTGAGTTAGAAATGCTACATAATTCTTGCGGAGATATTTTCTGGCTTGAAGACAGGACATCAGTTTGAGTCCTTTCGAAGGGGTTTCTCCAAAGATTCGTAGGGTTTGACCGGCTGCAAGAGGAATGCGAATGAACTTTTCGCGGCATACCACTTCAGCATGATGTTGGCTGAGCTAGTCCATGCCGATTATAATGTCAAAACTTTCCAACTTCATAGGAATGAGGTCAACAGGAAAATCGTGATCGTTTAGAGTAAGAGTACAGTTTCGGATAATGGAGTTTAATGAGACCGGTTTTCCGTCAGCAACTTCCACTGTTATGGATTCCATAAGTTTATCACGAGTTTGGTTGAGGATGGGTTCAAATTCTAAGGACACAAAACTCTTATCCACGCCAGTATCAAATAACATGGATGCATAACTACCATTGATGAGAAACGTACCGTTAACCACGTTGTTGTCGGCCCTAGCTTGGTTGGCGTTGATGTTAAAAGCTCTTCCTCTAGCAGGGGGAGGAGCTTGGTTAGCTTGGTTCACCGGATTTGCCTGAGCTTGAGCATGTATAATGTTCACCAAACGTGGGCAAGTGTTTCTAAAGTGGTTTGGGTCTCCACAATTGTAGCAAGCCCGCATGGGTTGCATCATGGGGTAGTTGGGTTGGTAGTAGGTTTGGGCCGTATGTTGTGTAGGTGGTAGTAGTACGGGTTGTTGGGCTTGACCCATTATTTGATGGGGGTTTGGGTTGTGGGTTGGTTACGGTTCATTCGCTGCAGCGAGCGGCAGGTTTGGATGGTGTGACCTGCACGGCCGCAGCTGGTGCAATATTGACAGGGGTGTTCGGGGGAGTGATGGTATTGGCAACGGGTGCATTTTGGGTAGGGGCCGGAGTATGGCCTTTTGTATGGTGCGGGTGAAGGGGCAACTTGAGTGATGGGTGCAGCAGGGATAGGGAAATTGGTTTGGGTAACAGCAAAATTTCTAGTACTTCGTTTCCTCTTGTTTGAAAACTTTGAGGAGGAGGTGGAATGGTTTGAAGTTTGGCCCTCAACGGGGGCTTTCTTTTTCTCCTCCTTGAATTTACCATTTCTGATGCGGTTCTCGGTAAGTTCGGTGGCTAATTCCATAGCAGCTTCGAGAGTTGCAGGTGAAGTGCTGAGGACTGAGTCTTGAATCTTCTGTAACATTTTTCAAAAACGGGTCTTCCAAACCCGCTCCGTTTGTAATCGAATACCAAGTTATAAATGTTTCGTTGCGTATTTATGTCCATTTTAATTTTTAATGATGCATAATTAATAAACAAACTAGAATATAAAAGTTATAATTGATAAAAAGTAAAAATAAAATAATTAAAAAGAAAATTAGGCTGCCGGGACTCGAACCCGGGTCAGCCGGGTTTAAGTTCAAAGACTTATCACACACACATATAGCCACTTCGCCACTTGTTGTTTTCTGTAAATTCTAGGAAGCAATTAAATTTTATAGTCAATCGTAAATCACTCTAGTTACGCCAACTGTAACTGAAATCGGTCACCAAATGTCCAAAACGTTTGATTGTTCGCGGGTTCGAGACCTGTTGACGGCACCGGTTCGATGATTTAAAACACTTTTTGAAAATAAAGGAATTTTGAATAACTGAATTAGTATATAAATATAATTAAAAACAGAATTATTTCTGGTTAGACACGTAGCTCAGTTGGTAGAGCTGCGTGCACGCGTACGGGAGGTCTCGGGTTCGAGTCCTGCCCGGCGCATACATACACACAATAAAACCGGTCAAACAGTCAACGCTTATGGTCAAACGGTCAACGGTCAACGCAAAAGTCAACATATTTTTATATTTTTATTTATTTAATTTAATTTAAAATCAATTAAAAATACTTAAAAATAATGTTTTTAAAGATAGGAAATAGCCTTAAACTCACAAAAATATATCTAAAAATCCTATTAAAATTATTAATAAAATCCACTCATTTACTATATCTTCCGTTATTATTTAGGTTAGTTAATCCTCGTTGTTTAATTCTCCCAACTCGTGCGCATCTCATCATCTCCAACCGAACGCACCCAATGTGAGTGAATCTCTACAAATTCTCCGTTTTAATCACGTTTTTTGGGTGTATCATGTGTCTTACCAATTATTATATTAAATCATTGTGCATACATCATATCATGAACAAATGTGTATTCAGCTTGTATCAACTGTTTGTGTGGTTATTATTTAGATTTAATTTATTACGTTCAGTATATGCAATTTCATAGGCCGCCGCTCCCCATTACATTATGAGCGTTGAGCAGTTCCCCATTACATTATGAGCGTGAACCTGGCGTGCCAACATACGATCGGCTCCGTTTGATTGAGCCTTGATCGCACAGACATTCATCATTTTCAGTACATACATTTATCATAGGCCGTCCGTTCCCCATTACATTATGAGCGTGAACGTGACGTTGCCAACATATACAGTTTCCGTCATGTTATATATTCATGCAAGTTCATTTGTTATTGTATGTTATTGTGTGTTATTGTTTGTGGTTGTTATTGCTATTGTTTGATTATTTACATTTGCTCACATATGACTATTGCACAGTTTTTCCTTGATAAAATAACAAGTAATCAATAATAAATGTTTATCTAACAAGGTTCACTCGCCAACTTATGTTGACCCAAAAACCCCCATTTTTACACATGATACAGGTGAACCAGCTGCAGCAAGAAACACAGAGGATTGGCTTAGAAGAATAAACTGGTTTGGAGCTTGGAATGTTTAGTTGGTTAATTTTCTTTGTATTGTATGGACATGTTTGGATTATTGAGAATGTAATTTTGACTTTAATAAATATGAAACATATTAGTAAATATCATGAGCTTTGGTGATAACCCAATTATGCCCCGACTCTTATTCCGCTGCGGGTCGGGGTGTGACAGATTGGTATCAGAGCCATGACTATAGGGATATAGGATAGGTTATTAAACCCTTAGAGCCTATACTATTGTTGATTAGAAATTTTTAAGATTTTTGTGTGTTACATGCCAAATTTCATGATGTTTATATGTTTTATGTTAAATGTTACATTCAATGTTATGCAAGCATGTTCATAAGTATATATTATCATATAATGCCTATCATGAATCATATTCTCATAACATATCATATCCATGAAAGCACACATCACATCATTTCATGATTGTTTTTACAATGATTTTTGTATTTTCAAATCTCATCAAAGTGAGTTCGCATGACGGGCATGTAGTAACTGGAAGGGTACCAGTACCGGTAGTCGGAACGTCCTGTCTAGGCTGGCATTCGTATAAATCCAAAATAAAGGACCAGTTTGCCTACCTGGGGACTAACGATGAGAGTACGAAGTACCTATTAGGCCAAAGCATGCTATACCAAACGTTGTGTGAGCTAACCCCACTTTGAGTTGTCATTGTGTCTACACCTGGACACATTCCGACCATACATCTCGTAAACATATTTTGTGGTTTTCATTCGGGTCATGCGAGTGTTAAATCGCCAATACTAATGTGAATCCTACCAAGCTAATAGTCATGGGGGCCCACATGACTATACAGGTGAAGGTATGGGGGACATTTGAGGCCCAACATGAGCAAACCCAAGACATCCTATGGATGTAGTTGCATTATTGATATTTATGTTATCTTCATTTTCTTTAAGACGCATGACACCCAAAAAGACTCCATAAACTCACAATCTTCTTATGTATGTTCCTGTAGATGTCGGCTAGACAACAACGAGGGGGTAAAAGATCAGGAAGGTCTCACGAACGCTTGGCCACACAAATCGCGAAACAAATGGCCACGGTGCTTCCTGACATTGTGGTTCAAGTACAACAAGCTCTCGCCACAAATCCCACTAATCCTCCCCAACAAAATGACCAGAACATCGGCAACCCTCCTATCAGCAAGTGCTCATATAAACATTTCAAGTCTTGCGATCCTCCTAAATTTGAAGGGACTGAAGGTGTCACTGCTCTCCTCCACTGGTTTGAGGAAATGGAAAACACCTTTCTCAACTGCGATTGTCCCGAGGATCGCAAGGTACGATACGCAACCGGGAGACTATTTGGGGTAGCTCTTACCTGGTGGAATACTGAAAAGGGTAAGAGGGGAATCGAAGATGCTATGGCCTTAACGTCGGAGGAGTTAAGGGAAATCATGACGAGGCGATTCTGTCCTAGGAGTGAGATTAAAAAGTTGGAGGACGAATTTCATTCTTTGAAGCAAAAGGAGGGAGATCATACTTCCTACAACAAGAGGTTCTTAGAGTTGAACCAAATGGTCCCTAACTTGTTCACCCCAGTTTACCGCTTAATCGAACATTATATTCGAGGTCTTCACTCGAAAATTCAAGATTCAGTTCTCAGTACTTCACCAGCAACACTTGAAGCTGCTATGGAACTAGCTACTGAACTGACCGAGAATCGAATTCGCAATGGTAAGTTTAAAGAGGAGAAAAAGAAAGCCCCCGTTGAGGGCCAAACTTCAAACCATTCCACTTCCTCCTCTAAGTTTGCTAACAAGAGGAAGCGTAACACCAGAAACTTCGCTGTCACACAAACCAATTTCCCTATCCCTGCTGCACCCATTTTCACCTGCACCATACAAAAGGCCATACTCTGGCCCATTACCAAAATGCAACCGTTGCCAATACCACCATTTTTCTGATCATCCCTGTCAACATTGCACCGGCTGTGGTCGCGCAGGTCATACTGTTCAAACCTGTCGCATACCTCAGCGAACGAACCGCCACCAGCCTTCAACCCAAACCCACCAACAAATAATGGGTCAAGCCCAACAACCCCTACTATTACCACCTACCCAACATTTAGCCCAATCATACTACCAACCCAACTATCCCATGGTACAACCTATGCGGGCTTGCTACAATTGTGGAGACCCAAGCCACTTTAGAAACACTTGTCCAAGGTTGGTGAACATTATTCATTCTCAAGCCCAAGCCAATCTGGTGAATCAAGCTAACCAAGCTCCTCCACCTGCAAGAGGAAGAGCTTTCAACATCAACGCTAATCAGGCTAGAGCTGACAGCAATGTGGTTAATGGTACATTCCTTATCAATGGTAGTTATGCATCCATGTTGTTTGATACTGGCGCGGATAAAAGTTTTGTGTCCTTAGGGTTTGAACCCATCCTAAACCAAATTCGTGATAAGCTCATGGAATCCATAACAGTGGAAGTTGCTGACGGGAAACCGGTCTCATTAAACTCCATTATACGCAATTGTACTCTCACTTTAAACGATCATAATTTCCTAGTTGACCTCATTCCCATGAAGTTGGGAAGCTTTGACATTATAATTGGTATGGACTGGCTCAGCCAACATCAGGCTGAAGTTGTATGCCGCGAAAAGTTTATACGCATTCCTCTTCCAAATGGTCAGACTCTACGAATCTTTGGAGAAACCCCATCGAAAGGGCTCAGATTAATGTCGTGTCTTCAAGCTCGAAAATATCTTCGCAAGAATTATGTCGCATTTTTAACCCATGTCGTCAAAAAGGGAACCATGGAGAAGAAACTCGAAGACATCCCAGTAGTAAAAGATTTCCCGCAAGTTTTTCCTGACGACATTTCAGGACTTCCTCCAGTAAGAGAAGTCGAATTCCGTATTGATCTTATACCTGGTGCTACACCAGTTGCGAAGTCTCCTTATAGGTTAGCCCCCTCTGAAATGCAAGAGCTAGCCTGTCAATTGCAAGAGTTGACTGACAAAGGATTCATACGTCCTAGCTCCTCGCCTTGGGGTGCACCTGTCCTTTTTGTGAAGAAGAAAGATGGATCGTTTCGCATGTGCATCGACTACAGAGAACTCAACAAGTTAACAATCAAGAATCGCTATCCATTACCTCGCATTGATGATCTTCTTGACCAACTTCAAGGCGCCAGCTATTTTTCAAAAGTCGACCTTCGATCTGGTTATCATCAACTTAGAGTACATGAAGAAGACGTCCCAAAGACAGCTTTCTGAACTCGTTATGGTCATTATGAATTCATGGTCATGCGATTTGGTTTAACCAACGCTCCAGCTGTCTTCATGGATCTAATGAACAGAGTCTGCAAACCCTATCTCGATCGTTTTGTTATAGTCTTCATCGACGACATCCTCATTTATTCAAAGTCTAAGTCTGATCATGAACGGCCTCTTCGACTCATCCTTACACTTCTAGAGAATGAAAAGCTTTACGCCAAATTCTCCAAATGTGAATTCTGGTTAAAAGAGGTACAATTCCTTGAACATGTAGTCAATGACAAGGGAATACATGTCGACCCCTCCAAGATCAAAGCGGTACAAGAATGGCAAGCGCCACGCACACCAACTGAAGTAAGATCATTCCTTGGTTTGGCTGGTTATTATCGCCGTTTCATTTCAAATTTCTCTCGCATTGCTGTACCACTCACGGCTTTAACTCATAAGGGAAAACCTTTCATATGGGGACCCAAACAAGAAGAAGCCTTCCAAACCCTTAAACAAAAACTCTGTGATGCACCAATCCTCACTCTTCCTGAAGGTTGTGATGACTTTGTGGTTTATTGCGACACGTCAGGGCAAGGGCTAGGTTGTGTTCTAATGCAAAGAGGAAAGGTTATAGCTTATGCTTCGAGACAACTCAAGACTCATGAGAAGAACTACACCACCCATGTCATAGAACATGGAGCCGTTGTGTTCGCTCTTAAGATATGGAGACATTATCTCTATGGTACTAAGTGTGAAATATACATTGACCACAAGAGTCTTCAACATATCTTCATTCAAAAGGAGTTAAACATGAGGCAACGAAGATGGGTCGAACTTCTAAATGACTACGACTGTGAAATTCGGTACCACCCTGGCAAAGCAAATGTGGTGGCTGATGCACTCAGTCGAAAGGGTTATGCAAACTCCATTCGTCTTCTATGTTCACAAATCATAACTGACATTAAAGATCAAATTCGATAAGCCCAACATGTTTCAGTAACGGAGGATGATGTACGAAAGGAGCTGTCCTGTGGAGCTGAACTTAATTTAAACTAAATCTGACGGTATTCTGTACTATCTAGATCGCATATGGATTCCTGACCACAACAACCTTCGTGAATTTCTTATGAATGAGGCTCACAAAACACGATACTCTATACACCCAGGAGCCGATAAGATGTATCAAGACCTTCGATACACCTATTGGTGGCCTGGAATGAAAAAAGATATTGCTGTTTTTGTTTCCAAGTGCCTTACATGTTCCAAGGTGAAAGCTGAACACCAAAGACCCTCAGGACTTCTGGTCCAACCTGAAATACATGTATGGAAGTGGGAAAACATAACCATGGACTTCATTACCGGGTTACCTCGCACTTCTGGTGGGTATGACACAATATGGGTAATCATTGATCGACTTACAAAATCAGCTCACTTTATTCCTATCCGCGAAGATTTCAAGAACGAAAAGCTAGCTCGTATTTATATCAGCGAAATCGTAAGCCGACATGGTGTACAGTTAAGCATTATTTCAGATCATGATGGTCGTTTCACTTCACGAACATGGCAAGCTGTACAAACCCCTTTGGGTACACGATTAGATCTCAGTACCGCTTATCATCCTCAAACTGATGGACAATCTGAACGCACCATTCAAACTCTTGAAGATATGCTTCGAGCATGTGTCATAGACTTCAAGGGAAATTGGGACGCTCATCTACCATTAGTTGAATTTTCGTACAACAACAGCTATCATTCAAGTATCGGCATGGCACCTTTTGAAGCATTATATGGTCGTAAGTGCCGATCTCCAGTATGTTGGCACGAAATTGGGGAAGCTCAAATCACCGGTCCAGAATTGATTCAAGAAACCACAGACAAGATCCATCAAATTCGAAACAATCTTCTAGCGGCTCAAAGTCGTCAAAAGAGTTATGCAGATAAATGACGGAAGCCTTTGGAGTTTAACATTGGTGATCATGTACTTTTAAAAGTATCACCGTGGAAGGGAGTAGTTCGTTTTGGTCAAAAAGGCAAGCTAGCACCACGCTACGTAGGACCTTTCAAGATACTCGAAAGAGTAGGACCTGTATCATACAAGCTTGATCTACCAGAAGAACTCAACAGGATTCATCCCACATTCCACGTATCAAACTTGAAGAAGTGCCTCGCTGATAAAAACCTCCATATTCCTTTGGAAGATATTCAGATTGATGAATCTATGCATTTTATTGAAAGACCAGTAGAGATCATGGACTTCGGAGAAAAACGTCTACGACGAAGTCGCATTCCAATTGTTAGGTACGCTGGGAGTCCAAACGGGGACCTGAGTTTACTTGGGAACGTGAAGACTCAATGCGTGAAAAATACCCGCATCTTTTTCCTACTACTATCACTTAAATTTCGGGACGAAATTCCTAAAAGTAGGGGATACTGTAACATTTGTCAAAAACGGGTTTTCCAAACCCGCTCCGTTTGTAATCGAATACCAAGTTATAAATGTTTCGTTGCGTATTTATGTCCATTTTAATTTTTAATGATGCATAATTAATAAACAAACTAGAATATAAAAGTTATAATTGATAAAAAGTAAAAATAAAATAATTAAAAAGAAAATTAGGCTGTCGGGACTCGAACCCGGGTCAGCCGGGTTTAAGTTCAAAGACTTATCACACACACATATAACCACTCCGCCACTTGTTGTTTTCTGTAAATTCTAGGAAGCAATTAACTTTTATAGTCAATCGTAAATCACTCTTGTTACGCCAACTGTAACTGAAATCGGTCACCAAACGTCCAAAATGTTTGATTGTTCGCGGTTTATCGATTATAACCGATATACCGACACCTCCAATCAATTTAGCTTTGAATGGACTTGATTTCATGTGGGATCGGTTTTAATAACTGAAAGGTCTACAATTCCTGAATTACTTCAATCATTGTCCCTTCTCGCGACTCAAACACATTCTGCAAGCCTTCAATTGCATTTTCGCACAACTTTCAGTTCACCGGAGAAGCTATTTGAACTCGCCGGACTTTCGCCGGAAAACCGTGTTTTCCATCAATTCAGTAAGTCTCTAAATTCTTTCGTTGTCTATCAATTGTTAAGCTATTGCTAACTCAAACCCTTCAATCGAAATCAATTTCAGACGTCGATATCGGATAATTCCCTCTCGCCGGAAAACTTCTGAAAATTCTTATCTTCCACTGTAAGACGGTATAGACATCCAAACCTTCTGATAACTCTTGTTTAATACTTCAATTCCTCACTTAGCTAATTAAAACTGTTAATTTATTCGCTCAGTCGAAATCCGTAAAAACAGAGCCGACGACTTGCCGGAATTCTGAGATAAATCGTTCTCTGGTATGTTTACTTCTAAAAATCGTCTCTGCCATTTCATTTTAGTCTTCTTAATGTTTGTCAATCAAATTAAACAAGAAACAATAGAGTAATCGTAGGCTGTAATTCGGTAAAGAAGAAGACGAAGTTAAGTTAATTATAAGTTTATTATAATATGGATATTATCTCGGGTTAGATACACAGTCCAGTGGTGGACTGTGTGGACATACATATCACACGCCGCGAGTTCGATCCTTGACACACGTATGCTTTATAATAAAAATGTTTATTTTTCTAACTGAACCAGATCCTTTTCGCAATTAGATGTTAAGTATAATAAAAATCCGTATATTAACCACGTTAGACACACAGTCCAGCGGTGGACTGTGTGTAACGATAAATCACAGGTCCCGGGTTCGAGACATGTTGACGGCACCGGTTCGATGATTTAAAACACTTTTTGAAAATAAAGGAATTTTGAATAACTGAATTAGTATATAAATATAATTAAAAACAGAATTATTTCGGGTTAGACACGTAGCTCAGTTGGTAGAGCTGCGTGCACGCGTACGGGAGGTCTCGGGTTCGAGTCCTGCCCGGCACATACATACACACAATAAAACTGGTCAAACAGTCAACGCTTATGGTCAAACGGTCAACGGTCAACGCAAAAGTCAACATATTTTTATATTTTTATTTATTTAATTTAATTTAAAAATCAATTAAAAATACTTAAAAATAATGTTTTTAAAGATAGGAAATAGCCTTAAACTCACAAAAATATATCTAAAAATCCTATTAAAATTATTAATAAAATCCACTCATTTACTGTATCTTCCGTTATTATTTAGGTTAGTTAATCCTCGTTGTTCAATTCTCCCAACTCGTGCGCATCTCATCATCTCCAACCGAACGCACCCAAGGTGAGTGAATCTCTACAAATTCCCCATTTTAATCACGTTTTTGGGGTGTATCATGTGTCTTACCAATTATTATATTTAAATCATTGTGCATACATCATATCATGAACAAATGTGTATTCAGCTTGTATCAACTGTTTGTGTGGTTATTCTTTAGATTAAATTTATTACGTTCAGTACATGCAATTTCATAGGTCGCCGCTCCCCATTACATTATGAGCATTGAGCAGTTTCCCATTACATTATGAGCGTGAACCTGGCGTGCCAACATATGATCGGCTCCGTTTGATTGAGCCTTGATCGCACAGACATTCATCATTTTCAGTACATACATTTATCATAGGTCGTCCGTTCCCCATTACATTATGAGCGTGAACGTGACGTTGCCAACATATACAGTTTCCGTCATGTTATATATTCATGCAAGTTCATTTGTTATTGTATGTTATTGTGTGTTATTGTTTGTGGTTGTTATTGCTATTGTTTGATTATTTACATTTGCTCACATATGACTATTGCACAGTTTTTCCTTGATAAAATAACAAGTAATCAATAATAAATGTTTATCTAACAAGGTTCACTCGCCAACTTATGTTGACCCAAAAACCTCCATTTTTACACATGATACAGGTGAACCAGCTGCATCAAGAAACACATAGGATTGGCTTAGAAGAATAAACTGGTTTAGAGCTTGGAATGTTTAGTTGGTTAATTTTCTTTGTATTGTATGGACATGTTTGGATTATTGAGAATGTAATTTTGACTTTAATAAATATGAAACATATTAGTAAATATCATGAGCTTTGGTGATAACCCAATTATGCCCCGACTCTTATTCCGCTGCGGGTCGGGGTGTGACATCTTCGAAGGGAGGCCTCGAATGTAGTGTTCAACCAAGCGGTACACTGGGGTGAACAAGTTAGGAACCATCTGGTTCAGCTCAAGAAATCTTTTGTTGTAGGAAGTATGGTCTCCTTCCTTTTGCTTCAGTGAGTGTAATTCGTCTTCCAACTTCTTGAGTTCGCTTCTTGGGCAGAAGTGTTTTGTCATAATTCCCCTTAACTCTTCCCACGTTAACGCCATAGCGTCTTCAACTCCTCTTTTACCCTTCTCGGTGTTCCACCAGGTCAGGGCTACCCCAAATAGTCTCTCGGTTGCGTAACGTACCTTGCGATCCTCGGGACAATCGCAATTGAGGAAGATGTTTTCCATTTCCTCAAACCAGTGAAGGAAAGCGGTGACACCTTCAGTCCCTTCATACTTTGGGGGATCGCAAGACTTGAAGTGTTTGTAGGAGCACTTCTTGGAGGAAGGGTTGTCGATTTTTTGATCCTCTTGATTGGGTGGGTTGCTAGGATTTGCGGTGAGAGCTTGTTGGACTTGTATTACAATATCAGGAAGCACCGCGGCTATTTGTTTTGCAATTTGAGTGGCCAAGCGTTCGTTTGACCTTCCTGACTTTCGTCCTCCACGTAGCTGCCTAGCCGACATCTACAGGAATATACATAGGAAGATGGTGAGTTTAAGGAGTGTTTAGGTGTCATGTGTCGTTTAAATAATAAAATAACATAACCATCAATAATGCACTACATCCATAGGATGTCTTGGGTTTGCTCATGTTTGGGCTTCCAATGTCCCCCATACCATCGCCTGTATAGTCATGTGGGCCCCCATGACTATTGGCTTAGTAGGATTCACATTGTATTGGCGGTTTAACACTCGCATCACCCGAATGAAAACCATAAAATATGTTTGCGAGATGTATGGTCGGAGGGTGTCCAGGTGTAGACACAATGACAACTCAAAGTGGTGTTAGCTCACACGACGTTTGGTATAGCATGCTTTGGCCTAATAGGTCCTTCGTACTCTCATCGTTAGTCCCCAGGTAGGCAACTGGTCCTTTATTTTGGATTTATACGAATGCCAAGCCTAGACAGGACGTTCCGACTACCTGTACTTGTACCCTTCTAGTTACTACATGCCCGTCATGAGAACTCACTTTGATGTGATTTGAAAATACGAAAATCGTTGTAAAAATCATATGAATTGTGAGGTGTGTGCTCCTATGAATATGATATGTTATGAGAATATGATTCATGATAGGCATTGTATAATAATATGTACTTATGAACATGCTTGCAAAACATTGATTGTAACAATAAACATAAAGCATATAAACATCATGAATTTTGCATGTAACACACAAACAATTTAAAAATTCTAATCAACTATAGTATAGGCTCTGAGGGTCTAATAACCTATCCTATATCCCTATAGAACCTGGCTCTGATACCAATCTGTCACACCTCGACCCGCAGCGGAATAAGGGTCGGGGCATAATTGGGTTATCACCAAAGCTCATGATGTTTACTAATATGTTTCATATTTATTAAAATCAAATTACATCTCAAAGTTTCAAGTCAAATTCATACAATATAGGGAAAAGAAAATTAACTAAAACAATCCAAATTCTAATCTGGTTTATTCTTCTAGGCCGCCCTATATGTTTCTTGCTTCAACTTGATCACCTGTATCATGTGTAAAAATGGGGAGTTTTGGGTCAACAAAAGTTGGCGAGTGAACCTTGTTAAAAACGTTTATTATTGATTCCTTGTTATAATTAATATAGAAAAATTGTGCAATAATCATATATGAACAAACGTACGTAAATAAACAATCACAAACACCTTGCATGAGTATATGATATGAATGACAATGTATATATTGGCAACGTCTCGTTCACGCTCATAGGTAATGGGGAACGGCTCACGCTCATAGGTAATGGGGAGCAGACAACCTATGATGTAATGTATGTGCGATCAAGGCTCAATCAAACGGAGCCGATCGTATGTTGGCAACGCCTCGTTCACGCTCATAGGTAATGGGGAACGGCTCACGCTCATAGGTAATGGGGAGCGGCGGCCTATAATAATGTATGTACTGAAAATGATAACTTTAATCTAAACATTTACCACACAAACAATTAATATATATTGGCAACACATTCGATCATGAATATGATGGATGCACAAGTGTTTAATTTAAATAAATAATAGCGACACATGATACACCCCAAAATGTGATTAAAACGGGGAATTGGTAGAGATTCACTCACATTGGGTGCGTTTGTTTGAAGATGTTGAATGCGCACGAGTTTAGAGGATTGATCGACGAGAGATAGCTAACCTAATTAATAACGAAAAGGTACAATAAGTAAGTGGATTTTATTAACAATTTTAATAGGATTTTTGGATATATTTTTGTGAGTTTAAGGCTATTTTCTAACTTTAAAAACGTTATTTTTAAGTAACTTTAATTGATTTTTAAATTAAATAAATAAATAAGAATAATAAAAAATGTTGACTTTTGACCGTTGACCATGACCGTTGACCGGTTCGGTCGTTTGTATGTGTGTGCTGGGGGAGACTCGAACCCGTGACCTCCCGTACGCGTGCACGCAGCTCTACCAACTGAGCTACGTGTCTAACCTGAAATATTTTTGTTTTTAATTATATTTATATACTATTTAACTTAATCCGAAAATCATTTATTTTTAAAAAGGATTTTAATTGCATTGAACCGGTGCCGTCAACCAGTCTCGAACCCGGGACGTATGAGTTAGTGTTGCACACAGTCCACCGCTGGACTGTGTGTCTAACATGGTTAATAATCCGGTTTTTATTATACTTAACATGATTCTGTGAGTTATCCCGGTTCGGTTAAAAAGAGCATTTTTATTTAAGAGAGTGAGGTTGGGGCAGGAATCGAACTCGCGACGTGTATGTATTTGTTCGCACACAGTCCACCGCTGGACTGTGTGTCTAACCCATTCATAAAACTGATTTTAATTAATCTTATAACATAACCGGACTTCGTCTTCTTCGCTCAAGAACACAGACAATGATAATTCAACTGTTTCATGTCTAATTTGATTAACAAGTATTATAAGCAATTGAAAGGTAATGAACGGAGAGAGTTTGGGGAAAGGATGTATCGATCAGTGTCTTTCACAGAACTCCGGCAAGGATTCGTCGGCTCTGTTTTGTGAACTCCGGCTGTTAGGATCAATTAACAGTTTGGATGGATTAGATGTGAAATTGAACTACTGAGCAACGATTATCAGTAGGTTTAAATGATCATACCGGCTCTCAGCGTGATTCTGGAAATTTCAGAAGTTTTCCGGCGAATGCAGAAATTCCGACAACGTCGTCTGGGATTGATTCTGGATGGTGGATTTGTGTTAGTAATGGTCTAACAATGGAGTGAAACAGAGAAAGTCGAGGTATTTACCGTGTTGATGTGAGTCTCGGTTTTCCGGCGAAAGTCCGGTGATGACAGAAAAATTCAAGCGAGTGAAATTTCGTCGAGAATTGGTGTGATTGTGAGCGAAAAGATTATCAGAGGCTAGAGTGGGTATTTATAGGGAAGAACATCGATGAATTGAGTCTGATTACCGTCTTGATTCGTTGGTCAAAAATTCTCCGGCGATTATGACTGATGTCGCGGACTGGACATCGGTTATAACCGATGTAAGAGTTATTATATACGTTAAGTCACAAGAAACCGACAGAAAAAGGCGAAATCGTCGGGATTTCCGACGACTGCGAGTTGGGCGCGTCAGTTGACTGATTTGAAATCGAGATTTGATATTTGAATTAATTGTTTTGATATATTACTAAAGAACACAAGCGGCGGAGTGGTTTGGTGAATGAGAGTTAAGACTTTGGCTGACCCGGGTTCGAATCCCGGCAGCCTTGTTTTATTTTTAATTTTCTTATTTTCACTATTTAACAATTTTTGTTTTTAAATCCTAATTTTTTTATTAATTATGTATTGTTTACAATTAAAATTAATCATAAATAAACAACAAAAATTTAAAACTGATTGTTCGATTAATAAACGAAGCGGGTTTCGAAAACCCGTTTTTCGACGGATGTTACACATCTCACTTCATCCCGATCCGCGAGGACTTCAAGAACGAGAAGTTAGCTCATATCTACATCAGCGAGATCGTAAGCCGTCATGGTGTACCATTAAGCATCATTTCAGACCGTGATGGTCGTTTCACTTCACGAACATGGCAAGCCGTACAAACCGCTTTGGGTACACGATTAGATCTCAGTACCGCTTTTCAACCTCAAACTGATGGTCAATCTGAACGCACCATCCAAACCCTTGAAGACATGCTGCGAGCATGTGTCATAGACTTCAAAGGGAACTGGGACGCTCATCTACCATTAGTTGAATTTTCGTACAACAATAGCTATCATTCAAGTATCGGCATGGCTCCTTTCGAAGCTTTATATGGTCGTAAGTGCCGATCTCCAGTATGTTGGCACGAAATTGGGGAATCACAAATCACCGGTCCAGAATTAATTCAAGAAACAACCGACAAGGTCATTCAAATTCGAAACAATCTTCTAGCGGCTCAAAGTCGTCAAAAGAGTTATGCATACAAACGACGAAAGCCCTTGGAGTTTGACATTGGTGATCAAGTACTTTTAAAAGTATCACCGTGGAAGGGAGTGGTTCGTTTTGGCCAAAAGGGAAAGCCAGCACCACGCTACGTAGGACCTTTCAAGATACTCGAAAGAGTAGGTCCTGTAGCATACAAGCTTGACCTACCAGAAGAACTCAACAGAATTCATCCCACATTTCACGTATCAAACTTGAAAAAATGCCTCGCCGATGAAAATCTCCACATTCCTCTAGAAGACATTAAGTCGATGAATCGATGCACTTTGTTGAAAGACCGGTAGAAATCATGGACTTCGGAGAGAAGTGTTTAAGACGAAGTCGTATTCCAATTGTCAGGGTACGTTGGGAGTCGTAACGAGGACCCGAGTTTACTTGGGAACGTGAAGACTCAATGCGCGAAAAATACCCGCATCTTTTTCCAGTTACCACTACTACTTAAATTTCGGGACGAAATTCCTAAAAGTAGGGGATACTGTAACATTCGTCGAAAAACGGGTTTCCAAACCCGCTTCGTTTATTAATTAATAATCAGTTATAAGTTTCGTTGCGTATTTATTATTCAGATTAATTTTAAACAATACATAATTAATAAATACTTTAGAATTTAAAAACCATAATTTATAAATAATAATAAATAGTGAATAAAAATGGAGACGCCGGGTTTCGAACCCGGGTCACCCGCAAGCACAAACACACAACACACCGCTCCGCCACACACTTCGTTTGTGTTTAATACTGAAACAAATAACATTTATAATAAAACCGAAAGTCAAAATCTGTGAACCAGCGCGCCCAAAACTCGCACTCACCGGAAAAACCGACTTTTCCGCGATTTTGGCTATCCTCCTTGACTGAAACGCATATAACTGATTTCGACATCAGTTATAACCGATGCCGGCACTCAATTCCAGTCATAACCGTCGGAAATCGTTAATCGCGAACTTTGACCTCAATTCAAACCCAATTCAGCCTGTTTCCGCTATAAATACCCACTTGAACTTCCTGAAAACCTTTCGCTCAGAACCATGTTCGTTTCCGAAGCTTTGTTCCTTCCAAAACACGTCGCCGGAGATTTTCGCATTCACCGGAATTCCACCGGAAAACCGAGGTTTTACCCCTAGTCGGTATAATACTCAACTCTTTTCTTTGTAATCCATTATTCGGCATGTATTAACCTTAATCGTTCAACCAGAATCTGTCTCAGACTACGTCGCCGGAAATTCTCGCACTCGCCGGAATATCACTGGAGAACCGAAGCCTCACTGCCGATCGGTATAATCATCTAAACCTTCTTGCTATTTCTTGCTTAGTGATCTAATTGCTCAACACAATAATCAAAACTGTTAAACAGTTCACTCAGCCGGAAATCACAAATCTGAGCCGACGACATTTGCCGGAAATCTGAAGAAAACACTCTGTTTTGGTACATCTTAGTCCGTAATCTTCTTTTTCTATTTCATTTCAATCAATTATAAGTTTTGTTGATCGATTAAAAAAACAGTCGGTGTTACTGTTCTGTGTTCTTCAAAGTGAAGAAGACGAAGTCGAATATATGTATTAATATAATTAAAACCGGATATTCAAACGGGTTAGACACACAGTCCAGCGGTGGACTGTGTGCAAATACAATATGCACGTCCCGAGTTCGAATCGCACACGTTACCGACTTTCAGAAATAAAACCAACATTTTTAGAACCTAATCAGATCAAGTCACAGAATGTTTATAAGAGGAATATAATTCAGTACTTAAGCAGATTAGACACACAGCCCAACTGGTTGGGCTGTGCGCACTCGAACTGAACGTCCCGAGTTTGACTCCGGGTCTCTGAAGCCGGTTCGGCCATATTAAATCATTTTTGACACAAACTAAATAAGGTTAAAGGTAATTAGTATATATATATAATTAATACAGAGAATATTTCGGGTTAGACACGTAGCTCAGTTGGTAGAGCTGCGTGCACGTATACGAGAGGTCCCGAGTTCGAACCTCACTCAGCGCATAGAAAACGCAGTCTGACCGGTCAGACCCGGTCAACGGTCAACGGTAAAAAGTCAACTTTATTTATTTATTTATTTAATTGAAAAATTAATTAAAAATACTTAAAAATAGGATTTTTAAAGTTAGAAAATTTCCTTAAACTCACAAAAATAAATCTAAAAATCCCATTAAGAGCACTAAATAAAAATATTAATCTCAAATAAAATTTATTTATTTATCGAATCATTTTGTTATTATCTAGGTTAGTTTTTCCCTCGTCGATTGAATCATAAATTCGTGCGCCTTCATCATCATCAAAGAACGCACCCATTGTGAGTGAATCTCTACCAATTCTTCGTTTTAATCATGTGTTGGGGTGTATCATGTGTCGTATAATTCTTTTATTTTATTTAAACACTTGTGCATACATCATATCCGTGATCAAATGTGTATCAATTGTTGTGTGGATTATATGTAGATTGGATTTATCATTTTCAGTGCACGCATTTCATTAGGCCCATCAGTTACCGTGGGAGACGGGTTGAGCATCAGGAGCCTCATTAGATCGACTCCATTTGATTGAGCCTTGATCTCACATACATCATCATTCATGTCATATACTTATCCAAAGTGGTTTGTGTTTCTTTATCTATATATGTTTGCTCACATGTGATTATTGCACAAATTTTCCCTTATTAAATAAAACAAGAAATTAGTAACAATGTTTTATCAAGGTTCACTCGCCAACTTTTGTTGACCCAAAACCTCCCCCGTTTTACACATGATACAGGTGATCCAGCTGAGATAGGAAACACTTAGGAAGGCCTAGAAGAATAAACAAGTTTATGCTTTGGAATGATTATGTAGTTTCATTTTCTTGTAATTGTATGGATTCTGTTTAGGATATTTAAGTTGTAATTTGAATTTAATAAATATGAAACATTCTTAGTAAACATCATGAGCTTTGGTGATAACCCAATTATGCCCCGACTTTTATTCCGCTGCGGGTCGGGGTGTGACAATTCCTCCTTCTTTTAATATCACCATTAGTTTATGTCCTTAATGAGTATGCTCTACTTGTCATACTTCGGACCATTCCATCATGATATTAGCAGATCATAAAACGCTCGTCATCTTCATATACGAGCGTCCTTTGATTAGAACGTTCACAAAATATTAGTAACATTGAAATTAATAAGCGCCCGTACTATAATACAAGGTTTTTTACGATACGTGTTAACACACGTAATTTGTTAACTATACCGATCTTTTACCAATTTAATTGGGTTAACGAGCCTTTGCACGATAACCTTATGTGTTGTCTACAATACTTTAACATGCTAGACCGTTAATAATCATAGTAATTGATCCGGATCATGCGATCAAGTCTCGAATCAAACACATTTGATCATTAACCTTGAGCTCTGATACCAACTTGTAAAACCCTATCTTATTTTATTGAAATTTCTATAAAAATTCGCATTTAAACGAGTAAATGCGAATATACGTCACTACAAATTTTCGAGTTTATTAAAACTTTATTTAACGTTAAATATTTTGACATATCGTCGTTGGTTGCATAACAACAAAACCAAGTGCGGAAGCTTGAGCTTTGATCGTGTTCGGTTCTTCATTGAGCTTGATCGTCATCCAAAGGTGTTTATGATAGCTCTAAAATGGAAATTGAAAATTATTAGTATTATAGCAATTTCCGAAAACATAACATAATCAACTTGAATAAAAATCAAATAAGAAAAACTTGAATTCTGAGGTGGCGTCAGCGACGGCTTATAGCCACGTCGGCGACGCCTTGCAGATAGTAGCGTCTGATCAAGACTGCCGTAGACAGTAGTTAAATGCATCAGAACAATGGTGTGGCATCGGAGACGGCCGATAGTACCGACGGCGACGGTGCCATCTGCAGCAGTTTTGCTGCAGATTTGATTAATTGTTCGTTCGACCCGTTTCAAGTCCCGAACATATAAATCACGACTCGGGACTTATGGTGACATGTCCGTAAAATACTATTTCCTATTTTCATTCAATAGTTGCCCACCGTAGGCTACGGATGGCCACCGTAGCTTAAGATGGGCTGCTGCAAGATTTTTCCGTCTTGCCATTTTACTTACGAAAACTTCCGTAATTTATTCAACTTTCATCCGTTTTACTTGAAACTTGTTTTAACTATCCGTAAATTGTTACCTACATATTTGACAAGAAATCCTTAACCCGGATTCTTAATTTTTATCAATTATGCATTCATTCCCGGTTTTTTCACATATTCATTTTGACCCGTTATGGAATGTAAGCAATTAAACTTAAATTATCCATAACCCTTCGTTTAATATTATAAACTCGTTAAATGCATTTCTCGCTTTAAATATGTCTTCGGCTCAAATGACCGTTTTACCCAAACATTAGATATACCTCACTTGTGATGATATATTGTCCACCCGTAATTTGACTAACTTTAGTCGTACCGCAAACCCTCATTGAGAGCATGACCACTACACATACCTGGCGCGGATCAAAGTATTGACCCATTTAAATACCTTGCACTGTTGGTTGCTTTGTAATAGCGATGCAAGTCATGCCCTATTCCTCCTACGAGCACAAAAACTCAACAAGCGATCATTAGTCATTATAGTCAAATGGTAATATATCACCATTTGACCCATTTGGCCTAAATGGCCATTTATCATTATGAGATGACACTTATTTGCCAATTCACCCATTTAGCCCATTTCGTTTTACGTTGTGTGATCATATTACTTGAAACAAATCGTTTCTTAATTCGTTTCACCCATTATGACTTACGCCATATGGTGTCTTTTTCAAAACTCTTTATTTATTCGTCATCACATGACTAATTTACCGTTTTACCCCTTTTTACCATTAATCATGGATTCATACCATTTTCACTTGTTCTGACCCGAATCTCTTCGCATCGGAACACCATATTTCAAACACTAATCTACCTTTTTCTTAACCAATACTACAAGTATACGTCCTACTTAAATATGTAAGCTTTACTTACCTTGAAATCCGATTATGCTTTTCCGTGTACTTAATCCTTTGACCCGCTTCTTCCCAAGCCTCCACCTAGCTTGTCAAGCATCAAACTATCATTTATCATTTGCAAGATGGTTAGGTTAGTCATCATTTAACACGACTATACCACCTTACGGATTTTATATCAAATTTATCATTTGATTATATTATAGGTGAGTTTGACTTTTAAAAGTCAACTTCCTATTTACACATACTAACTCATGAATAAGTTTAACAACTCATTTAGGCATTTCGTGAATTACCCGGTATGCACTATTCTTAGGCCACCATTATAGCTACGTTTCTCAAATCAACTTCACGCAATTGCTAATATCAAATTAAAATAGTTTCTACAATCATATGCTAATCTAACGATAATTACACAAGAACTTGGAATTGTTTCGTTATCACAAAACAACTGATCTCATCATACTACTAGACATTCATCCGAATACCTAATATAATCAAATTCTACGCACTAGCTAGTAGACAACATGATCTAAAACACCTAATAACATTGACATAGCATTAGTTTCATTATATCATACAAAACCCATTTCAAGTGATCTATGATTACTTACTCGAATCTCTAATTTGTTCGAGTATCTTACACATACATACAAGTATGATGATCATAAACACTCCTACATTATCAATTTCATCATGTAATCAAAACCCACTTTATAATCTACTTGTTAATCACTAACAAGAAATCTTACATCAAATAGTGCATATTTTCTTTATGTCTAACGAAATCAAGCATACACATACACTTAATTTCATCTTTCGATCATAATCCAATAACCTAATTGCAAGTATTCTACTTGTCTCACATTATAACTTTCACCAATCTAAGTTTTTAGACATACCTCATGATCCCCTAGTCAAGGTGATCGATAATTCATGTTCATGCAAGACTTTGAGGTCTAATCTCTCCTTCAATTTGATGTTCTTGGTTGAACAAGGGTTTGCCCTTGTTCCATCTCCTGATGATCGACACATACACACACTTAGTGTGTGTTATGTATTAAATTATATGTTTTAATAAAACAAGTTTCCTTTTTGTCAGCTTTGGTCCCTCAAGTTTAGTTTTTGACTATAAATGAGACAACAACTCCTCGACTTGTTACTTATATACATGTTATAACTAGGTTAATTTGTTCCTAGTTATTTTGTTTACTGGTTCTCTCTTACCACTAACGGTATTTTACCCGCTCTTTAATATTAACGCGGCTTGATTACCAAACCCGTTTTTGGGGTGTTACAGTATAGGGCTTCATCTTACATTTGATATTGTTAATAATTGACTTGTATTTTTCTAGATTGGGATTTATCATTGGGCAAGATGTCGTGAACTAAATAATTAACGATCAGGGTCATCCAAGACTGCTGTCGGGATTCGATATGTAGTACGCCTGGTGCGGCAATGGAAGGTGTTTTCAGGACTTCCACCTGCACTTCCTTTGCCAAGTGGCTGAATGAAACCGAAGCTAGTTTGCTTAGTGCATCCGCCTTTTTGTTTTTACTTCGCGGTACATGCTCGATTTTACATGAATCGAATACTTCGATTACTTGCTTGACCTGTTCTAAGTATCTGATTATGCTAGGCTGTCTTGCTTCGTACTCTCCATTTACTTGGTTTCCTACCAGGAAAGAATAAACATATGCGATCACATATTTTACCCCGACCCGTTCGGCAAGTCAGAGTCCTGCAAGCATTGCTTAATACTCTACTTCGTTGTTCGAGCTTTTGATTCGAGGAATAGTGCGTAAGTTATGTTCGACCCTTCTGGATCGGTTAGAATTAAACCCGCTCCTGCCCCCTCAGCGCTTGAAGCACCATCCGTGTATAAATTCTATGGTATCTTCGGGGTGGGTTCTTGGTTCATCATACCATTGCTATCTTTGGGCATTTCGACCAAGAAGTCGGCAATTACTTGTCCTTTTAACGGTCCCTTTGTCCAAAAGCTAATGTCGAAAGCGCCAAGCTCGATTGCCTATTTTGCCATTCGACCCGACACTTCTGGCTTTCGTAAGACATGCTGAATCCTATGATCTGTTCGGACTTCAATTGGGTGAGCTTGGAAATATCATCGCAGCCTTCATGAAGCATGCACCAAAACTAGTGCAAGCTTTTCTAGACTGGGGTACCTCGTTTCGTAATCTTTCAAGGTTTGGCTGACGTAATAGATCGGGATCTGGGAGCCAGTTCGGTACGCTACCAGCACCCCGCTGATTGCTTCTTGTGATGCGGTCAAGTATACTGTTAGAACCTCCCCTTCTTTTGGAACCCTTAGTCCAGGCAGCGTGCTTAAACAAGTTTTTAACTCTTCAAAAGCTCGTGCTGCTTCTTTGGACCACTTGAAGTCTGCTCTAAAACTTTTACGGAGGACATCCATATAAGGTAGCGATTTATCTGCAGCGTTAGATAAAAATGATGGAGTGCCGCAAGTCGTCTTTTAAGGACTGGATTTCTTTAATGGAGGCTGGTGGTTTCATGGTTAATACCCATCGATCTTATCTGGATTGGCTCGTAGACTATTCGATCCGACCATAACTCCCACAAACTTTCCTTCCTCTACACCAAAAGTACATTTTTGGGGGTTTAACTTCATATTTATGCTTCTGAGCGCGGTGAAGGTTTCAAGGATATAGTTGAGCATGATATTTTCATTGTGGCTTTTTATCACAATATCATCGATATAGACTTCCGGGTTTCGCTTAATTTGGTCTTTGATGCTTTGTTCATCAAACGTTGATATGTGGCCCCAACGTTTTTCAAACCGAAACGCATTGTGGTAAAACAATATATTCCTTCATTGGTTACAAAGGTTGTTTTGTCTTCGTCTTCAACCGCCATTTGGATCTGTTGGTAACCTTTATATGCGTCCAAGAAACATTTTAGGCGGAATGTGGCGGCGAAATGTGGCAACAGAGTCAATCTTTTCATCTATCATCGACAAAGGAAACAATCCTTCGGACAAGCATTCTTTAGATTAGTATAATCGATATACATTCTCCATGAGTTATCTTTCTTTCGAACCATGATTGGGTTCGAGACCCAGGTTTGATATCAAACTTCTTGAATGATTCCGGTGTCCAAAAGACTTCGTACATCCTTTGCGATAAACTTTGCCCTATCCGGTGCCATGTGCCTTTTCTTTTGCGTTATTGGTTTTACCGACTCTTTGACGTTCAAATGGTGCTGAGCCATCAACCTCGGAACACCCTGCATGTTCGAGTGTTGCCATGCGAATACGTCAATGGAGCTAGTTAGCAAGTTTCATAGGAGTTTCTTGGTACGTTCGGGCAATTAGGCTCCCACTACTATTTTCTGTTCCGGGAACTTCAGGTTGATTGACTAGAGTTTTATAGGTGCTTCTGTTGTTTTTGAACTTGTCTCCGTGGCTTGTCTTACTTCGGCTACACATTGGGAAGATTCAGAATAAATAGTGGCGATGCCGGACTCGGTGGGGAATTTTATAACTCCGTGGATTATGGAGCGAGGGCGCACATTCCTGGTCGTCCGAGTATTACATTGTGCTCGGACTTGGAACCAACGACCAAGAATGTGATTTGCACAGTACGAACTCTGCTCTCATCCTTGAGCGTAACTGGGATAGTGATTTGTCCAACTGGTTGGACTATTTCTCCTGAAAAGCTTACCAAAGGAGTAACAACCTTCACAAGATTTTACTTTGTTTGTGTTGCGAGTTGTAGGAAACATTGCATGTACATTATTTCGAATGCGCTGCCACCATCCATATAAATTCTTCGGACGAGGTACCCGAGGATCACCGCGAAAATGATGATAGGTCCGTCTCGGGCGTTGTTTGGGTCTACTGTCGGAAAATAGGTTGGTTGATGCATCCAAGCGGCCATGTATTGGTTTGATTGTTTGACTCCTCGAGGCTGAGCTGCTCGGATCATGTTGATACCGACTTCGTGGTTTGGGTTATCTATGGTTGCCACTAACTTTTTTCCTTCCTTTACTTCTTTGACAAGGTGGGAAAGCTTACAAGACCAAACGACTTTCTCGATTTCTTGCTATAAAGCCCAACATTCACCGGTTGTGTGGCCTTGTATCGATGGTATTCGGAATACTTTTTGGAGTTCTTATCGGACGAAGGTCGCTGTTTGGAAGGAGTAGGAAATCGAGTATTCTCGGTGCTAAAGATTTCACTTGGGGACTTTGATAGCTCGGAGAAAGTGTTAAATCATACATGCCCACTTCGATGGTTCCTTCGGTCCGATTTATGATATGGGGTTCGATATCTGTTCCAATTGTTGCTCCGATCTTTTGGTGGTGATATGTTCTGTCTCCATGAAGCGGTTCGAGCTTTCGCATTTTTATTTGCTGCTTCATTTGGCTGACCGCAACACTTTTTCCTCAAACGAAAGCTCGAGCTCGTTCCATAAGGACTTCCATGGTTTTTAGCAAATATTCCTGAAGTTTTTCCACCAACTGAATAGTATGAACTCCGTGGCAGAACCTGGGAACTCGTAATTGATCAACTGCTCTGCTGATCTGCATACTTTCCTTGTTGAAACGATCAAGGAAATCCTCCACAAACTCACCATCGCGTCGCTTGATGTGGTGCACCTCCGTGATATCTTTTGAACAACGTCGATGCTGATAGAAGTTTTGTAGCAATAAGCGCTGGAAATCTTCAAAATGACTGATCGAGCCTTCCGGTAGACCATTAAACCATATTCTAGCCAAACCAGTAATCATTTGTGCAAACATGTGGCACCATGCTGGCATGGGGCATTATTCGACCTTGGCGGCTCATGCGAAGGAGAACATGTGATCGTCCGGGTCAGACGTACCGTCGTAATTTTTTAGCGAGGGAGGCATCTTCAACTTTGAAGGAAGATGAGCGTTCGCAATTCGTAAAGTGAATTTAGACTGGGAGGACATGGAAGTTTGTCGGTACGGCATGATCAGTTCTTCGTCTTGGGGGTGAAGACCCAAGGATTCATGGCGAAATAAGCCATTTTTAAAGGTTTCATATGGGGGAGTGAAACCCTATGAAACACGTAATGAGAAGGAAGTGGTGATAGTGGTTGAACTTACTAGTGGTCCGAAGGAGAAAATGCCAGTCATCATGGAGTTGGACCTTGGGTGAGAACTTCCGAATAGGTTAGCTCGTAAATTCTACAACATTTCATCTCATTGTTGCTGCTGTTGCTTAAGCTGTCGTAAGAGCTCCGCGTTGCGCCGTAAAAAAGCATCATTGACTCAGACGTGGCTGAGGAGATGGGAGCGATGACCGTGGTGGAGACTACTGAACTTAGTAGCCGAAGCGATCTGTGAACCTTGGGAAACTATAGATCCTACGGGAATTGCAGACGTTATTGTAGTAGAAGTGGTGTTTCCAGCCGTGATATCGTCATAAAACGGGAAAGGAGAAGCCATAATGAATGTGAAAAGACTTGAGAGAAGGTGTTTAGTGAATTCGAGATGATGGCGTCACTGAAGACTCAAAAACTAGCAATGTGAGCTATGTAGAAATGAGTCTCGGAGTTAAGCTATAACCTGCAGAGATCACAACAAAAACAACACTGTGAGCCTCGTCACAGGGAGGGGAGCCTCTCTATGACCAAGCTCGGTCGTGAGAATAAGTACATGTAGTTCAGGTGAAAGGTAAGTGAGAGAGATGGAGGAGTTAAGAGAGAAAGTGCGGATTATCCGTTTTGGAGTGGGTATTTATACTTGTGGATAAGCTGACGTGACGAAATTAGTTATGGCCAGATCAGTCGTTATCAGGTAATTATGGGAGTGGGCCCCATAGTCGGTTATAAAAGATTCCCTAGACCGAATGCCCCTTTACATCGGAGCATGGAGGTTCGAGCTTTGGATGTTATGTTCGGTTCGGCGATTTGTACGTCGCCTCATCAACAACATTCATATAGCCTATGATACAAAAATGTATGAATTTTATGTTGCGGGGGCGTTAATGATGCAAAACATAGGTAACGGATGCTTAGTAATATTAGAAATGAGTCTCGGAGTTAAGCTATAACCTGCAGAGATCACAACAAAAACAACACTGTGAGCCTCGTCACAGGGAGGGGAGCCTCTCTATGACCAAGCTCGGTCGTGAGAATAAGTACATGTAGTTCAGGTGAAAGGTAAGTGAGAGAGATGGAGGAGTTAAGAGAGAAAGTGCGGATTATCCGTTTTGGAGTGGGGTATTTATACTTGTGGATAAGCTGACGTGACGAAATTAGTTATGGCCAGATCAGTCGTTATCAGGTAATTATGGGAGTGGGCCCCATAGTCGGTTATAAAAGATTCCCTAGACCGAATGCCCCTTTACATCGGAGCATGGAGGTTCGAGCTTTTGGATGTTATGTTCGGTTCGGCGATTTGTACGTCGCCTCATCAACAACTTTCATATAGCCTATGATACAAAAATGTATGAATTTTATGTTGCGGGGGCGTTAATGATGCAAAACATAGGTAACGGATGCTTAGTAATATTATAATCAACTAAAACATTAAATTAAAAAAAATAATTCAGTTAAATAATAGTGAATTATTTTTTTAGTTTTATGAAATTGAAAGAAAGTTTTAAGTTTTATAAAGTTATTTAGTTGATTTTAATTATAAAAACAAAGAAAAAGCCTACTAAAAATCCACAAAACCTGCGCTAGCCAGAAGAAAAACAATAATTTCCATTAAAATTTATCCCATTACACTATGACGTAGGTGAGGATCTACAAAAGTTATTTAGTTGATTTTAATTATAAAAACAAAGAAAAAGCCTACTAAAAATCCACAAAAACCTGCGCTAGCCAGAAGAAAAACTATAATTTCCATCAAAATTTATCCCATTACACTATGACGTAGGTGAGGATCTACAACCACTCGTTGGTTCGTGGTCGAATATGAGTCTACTTGTTCAGTCGTGCACACTATTTTATATGCCATTCTCAGTCCATTTCACTGGATTTATAGACATAACACCAAAAACAATTAAGAAACACTCACACAAAACACGATAGAATCAAAATGGTCATTCCTTCTATTTTCCTAAACTTCTTGTTCCCACCACCACCATCGTTGTTCATGACAACAATGTCGGTGATAGGTATCTCGTCACTTGCAAATGCTGGATACATGGAAACCAAAGGCACACACATGCAGTATTCCAAATTCTTGAACGAAGGTGTTGCAAAGAAAGAGAACGGGGCGAAGTTGCCTAGTCGAAACGGGATGCTTCTGGCCTATACACCGGCGTTTGTTGTGGGATTGTCTTCTTTGCTCGCTTTCCCCGATCAAGATCTTAGATTTTCGTTGCTTGCTTCTGCTTTCACTGTTCATTTCTTGGAACGGGTACTTGAGGTACAGTCTCTTAACATACTTTTTTTTTTTTTACCAAAGTAACCTTTACTTTTAAAAATTCCCTTTCATAAATGCATATAAGGTTGAAGTATGTATCGGGCAAAATTGTAATTTGGCTGGAAGAAAAAAAAAACAAAAAGCAAAGCTGTAAATTTAGATATTTTACCCTTACGTTTATAATTTTTTTTGATGTATTTACTTTTTTTTCTATCTTAAAGAAATAACCAAACATAATAATAAAAAAAATAATAATAAAAATACTTAAGTTTAAGTGTCTTGAATAGAATTACACTAAAATTTTAAAACACTTAAAAATTTCATATGCAGGTGTTATTTCTTCACAAAAATAGCGGTTCAATGGGTTTAGAATCTACAATTATCATCACTTTGAGTTATACCTTCTCATCTGCAACAATGATTTATGCTCAATATCTATCACGAGATTTACCCAATCCTTCAATAGATCTCAAATATGTTGGAGTTGGGTTGTTCTTGATCGGCATTGTTGGAAACTTTTACCACCACAACATCCTTGCTAATCTTAGGAAGGAGGGGGACAAAGAATACAAAATTCCTCAAGGAGGGTTATTTGATTTGATTTTATGCCCACACTATGTCTTTGAGATTTTCGGTTACGTAGGAATGTCTTGCATTTCACAAACACCTTACGCTTTTGCTTTCACTTTAGGTACAATTTGTTATTTGATGGGGAGGAGTTATGCCACACGAGAATGGTACATATCGAAGTTTGGGGACAAATTTCCTAAGGATGTTAAGGCTTTTATTCCATTTGTTTTTTTAGATGGATGTATATGAGAATATTAGATTAAATTTGTGTTTTGAGGATACATTTATGTTTCTGTGAATCTTTGGCAATTATTATTATCTTACTGTAATACAATGAAATTTAGTTTGTTTTGGGTAGGATGAAGCCAAATTTTGTTTTGTTTTGTTGGCCGTGTAGTCCAATGAAAATGACTTCGATTCAGTATTTTATCATATGACACTATAAATCTGAACACTTTTATCGAGGGAGAGGGTAGTAATTGAGAGGATGAGTAAGGATTTCTCGACGAATCATAGAAGCAAGCATATATAACTAATAAACGTAACTTCACTGACAGATAACCAATAGAAAAGACTCATATGATTTGGTATTTTATTATACAAAAGTTGTGTAATGTAACTAAAAAAATAAAGTCGTATTTTACATCAATTGAAAATTATAAAATGAATGCCAACAACGGTTTTGATAGCATCGATGCCGGTACCGATGTTGTTGGTCAGCACTGACTTTGTTCTTTAACCATCTCATCATTTCGAATACAACTCCGTTTAAATGAAAACTTTGAATACGTCTCGGTTTTAAATAAAATTTATATCTTAATGTAGAGAAATTAATTTAATGGAACTGCGTATTTAGTCTTTATAACGAAAGTTATAAGAAAAAAACAAAACTACGGGGTTAAAAACGTATATTACTTATAGTATAAGGTGTGTAATTAAAACTAAAAATAAAAATAAAAAAAGTCAGAGTTACTATTTGTCAAATGATTACTTAAGATCAGCTTGCGAATTTGTGGCATCGTAGTAGAATCATTACCAAAAGCACGTACTGCGCCTAAGTGCGAAAAGACAGTGCAAACTTTGTTTTCTGAAACCTAATGTTAAGTTAGCAACACTTTTAAGTTTAGTATTTGACTAGGTAGGAGGCAAACCTGTTTATTGCTTAGCCAAAATGCACAAATGTTTAAATGGTTTAATACTATATTTACTACACATGGAGGCAGACTCACTCTGATTAAATCTGTTGTCGACTGTTTACCAACGTATTATTTCTCGCTCTTTAAGCGCAAAGAACGACTTGGCTAAACTGGAACGAGCAAAAAAATCGAAGATGGTGTGGGTGAAATGACTTGAAGTAATTGCTCCTCTTAAATCATGTGGGTTTGGTCTTGGATCCTTGCTTGATTTTAATCGGAGCCTTTTATCTAAACGGGCATGGCCCTTTAAAAACGAACACAATAGACTATGGAGAAAGGTTATATTGGGCTTGCACTTCTCAGCTCGTTGATGGGAATTCCTTCCGCTGAAGTCTGGTCGAACATGAATATGGAGCAATATAGAATGCGAGCTAAAATCCAGGATTATTTTTGTAACATCTGGCCTCTTGCACCACCAATATTGGCCGCTTTGTCCTCGATGGTTTGCCCATTCAGGAACTCACGGCTTTGTTTTTTGTTACCCCGGTGGAGACTTCCCAGGAGATCACCCATCCTAGTACTACTCCCACCTGAGCACGCTTAAATATGGAGTTTTCAGGTGCTCCACAACCAACTAAGCCAAAAACCCATTGGTGTTTTAAGAGGCATTGGATTACTTATGAACCAGAGATCTCTCCTGGCCACGATCAATGTGAGATTTGCTTGAAGTGTTACAATGGTCCATGTTAATCTTTCGGTAGTCGGTATCGGTATCATTACAATCACCCCCTTAAGGACTAATCGTCCTTGATGAGGTTTGTCACCGATGGGTTACTCATCCAGGAACTCACGACTTTGTTTTTTGGTTGCCCCGATGGAGATTCCCTATGAGGTCACCCATCCTAGTACTACTCCCACCTGAGCACGCCTAAATGTGGAGTTTTCAGGTGCTCCACAACCAACTAAGCCCAAAACGAGTTGGTGATTTAAGAGGCATTGGATTACTTATGAACCTGGGATCTCTCCTGGGCAAGGACGATATGATATTTGCCTAGGGTATCACAATGGGCCATGTTTATCTTTCGGTAGTTGGTATCGGTATCATTACAATTTTTCTCAGTAATATTATAAAAGGTGTGCCAGGAGTTGGCACTTCTGTTCGATTATAGGTTGATTTTTGGACTGGGTCAGCATGTCTAAAACATTTATTTTCTGGGATCTTTAGACTAGAGCAATCAAAACAATACCTGGTGAGTGGTCGGTTGCCAGCTAACAACAGTTCTGGGTCCATTCGTTGGTCTTGGAGTAGGTTGCCTTCTACACAAAGTAAATTGTCTGAATTGCAGGCTTGCATTAGTTTAATCAGTCCCTTTAATCTTAGCGGAAGCATGGACGTATGGTCTTGGCAGGCGAGTCAAAATGGCTACTTCTCAGTGAGATCTCTCAGACAAAACTCATTGCTCCCCTGGTGAACCTCTAGATGATACTCATTTCTCATTGAATAAATGGCTGCCAAAAAAAAGAGTACACATTTTTGGTTGCGCCTCGTTCGTAACAGGCTCCCAACCAAAACAAATCCAGTAAAACGATCCATTTAGGTTAATTCACTAACGTGTCCATTATGTGGTGAGGCAGACGAGTCACTGGAACACCTTATGATTTGTTGCTATGTTGTGACCGTTTTATGGCAAACGATCTCTAGCTGGTGTCATATTCCCCAGTTTACGCTTTCGCCTTGCAAGACCTGCTCAATGTTCCCAAAACCTTAGGCGGATCAGAGGTTAAAAGAGATGTTGTCAAGTCGATAATTCTGTTATCTTGTTGGATTATCTGAAAAAATAGAAACAAAGTTGTATTCAAATCTAAGAGGTTGACTAATGGAGACATTATCATTATGGATGAGGTGAGATCCCTTAGATAATTATGGCTGAAGAATCAAGCAAAGACATTATTACTTGATTGGAGCAATGATACAACTTTAATTTAGTTCTTAATATGTATATTGGATCGGCTGTTAGCCCTTTGACTTGTATTTTTTATTTAGTTTAATAAAATTAGCCTTTAAAAAAAATATACCCCTTTTAAGTCTTTGGCATCCAAATATCATTTAATTTAAATTCAAGACTTATAAAATAATCAAAACATTTAAACCCTATATTAGTAGATTAGATGGACGGTGCCTTAATGCTAAAAAGAAGCCAGAGTACCCTTCTATTTCCCCAATGTAAAATCTTCATCAAACTCTCTTACGATCCTTCAATTCTCATAGGTAAACAATTATTCTATCTCCCTTCCTCCATAAGAAAAATAAATCTGGTCTCTCTTGTTCACTAATTTCAATTTTATTGATGCAACCGTTACTTTATAATCAATGCATGTAATGCAAATACGAAATCATCTGATCTAGTAATTCATCCATTTGAGGTTCCACTTGACAAGTTTAATAACCTGTTGACTTGTCATGTTAAAATATCTTGATATTTTTTTTAACGGAAAATGTTTTTTTTTTAATTTATTTTGTCTGTGAAACTTAAACCCAAGACCTTTTTTTCCTAAGGTGTATAAAAGGCTTTTCCTATTTTTAATGAACCACCATCCCATTGATAAAAATATATCGATATAAAAAAAATAACCCCAGAACCATATCATACTACATAATAACTAATAATCCTCTAGAAACTATAATAAAACTAAACCGTACTAACTAATAAAACCCAAGAACCATCCTGAAATAAGAAAAACTTTAATCATATTATCAAGTCATCCTTAATTTAGTCTTTGAATTGAAAAGGTTATCTACAAAAGTTATTTTTACCACCTCAATTAGCTACGTATTCTCAAACATTAATTCATAATTAATTTTGCTGTATTTCACATGTTATAAGTAGATCTGAATTCTAATTAAATTTGCTTATTTCACACGTTCTACGCAAATGAATGATGACAGTAAATCTTCATAGATCTTCATCGCGTAAACAAGAGAAATTTAAAGAAAAAAGGTGCTTAGGATTAGCCACTGAAAAGAGAAAATAGATGGACAAACCGGGTATTTTTAATAACTAGTTTTGTTTATGGAAGCGGTTTCAGTTTCTCGTTTTAAGGGTTGGAACCGGTTATTGCTATAACGGGTTTGGTTCCGATTATTTGACCAAAAAAACCATACCCAATATGCTCGGTTTCAGGTAGGGTTCGATTCCGGTTCTTAAGAAACCGGGTTTTAAAATATCCTATTTTGGGTTTTTTATACCATATTTTTGAGTTTTTCGTTCTTGATTTTCGTATTTTTAATACTTTATTGCCTTTTTATTACCATATTTTCTCATATCTTTTGTTTATTATTATTACATATGCATTGTATAATGTAAGAAAATTAAAATAAATGTAGTAACATAATTTAAAAGAAAGATATTAGAATCGTGCATCTGGTATAGCCAGGTATAATTGGTACTGGTTTCGGTTCTTGTCCGGTTTTAGGTATTACTCGGGTATGATAGGATCCGGTTCTAGGTATTGAGATCAAAACACGTACCCTATATCCCTACGGGTAGGGCCGGTTCCGCTTTCGGGTATAGAATGCCCAGGTATTAACAAAACTGGTTCCAATATTTTTTAACCAAGTCTAGTTGTAGGTACGGTTTTTTTATACACCTCTAATTCTTTAGGACCTCTTATTTAAATTCTATTTTACTGATATATAGCGGGCTCCATTTTAAAAAGCCCAAAACTAAGCTGAACATAATCTAATAGTACTAATGGTCTTTATCTCTTTTGTTTTTCACTTTTTTCACAAGTTAAATGTCTGGTTGATTTCTATGGTTTGCAAAAATTGCAGACTTGGTCCGAATGGTTCACTAATTACAGAGTTGGTCCTAATAGTTGTAATTTTTGCACTCGGGTGGTGCTTATCACTAACATCATCTTCTTTTTCACACCCCCCTCTCTCTCTGAAATAAACAGATCTACGAAGTATAACAATGAAGTGAACTCAAACAAATGCGCGAAAAACCTCTAAACTTGTGATATGAACAGTTGAACATTGAAGTAGAAGTAATCTGATTGAAATTGTGAAGTGATGTTGTAGTGTAGTTGTTAGGTTGAATCCATAGATTGTAGAAACAACAGTTGATTTTTGAAATTGGAAGTAACCACCATTAGCCATCATCTTTGGGCCACCACAACCACCACCTCCGAACGCCAACGTTCACCCTTGTGAACCACCACCTGAAACCAGCACCGTGAACCAATACCGTCGCATACCACGATCGCCCCATCACCAACAACAACGAACATCCTCCATTATACCCAACCACCACCACCAGATCCGTCAACCTCGCGTACCACAATCCATCTCCGATCGAACCCCTACCTGGAAACAATAATCAAAACGCCTCCTCATCACCGTTCAGTCACCACCATCTACACAAACCTTTGGCGCCATACCAACTCTACAACTACCACTTGTACTACCACAGCAACCACCACCACCTATATTTCACAACCATCTCCATCTCTCATTTCCGCTAAACGTCGTCGTTTCAGATGACGTCATTGATATGTGCCAAATGCAATATAGAAATTGTATCAAATACGGTATAAAATCAACTCTTTTTAGTACTAATGTTGGAAAAATTGCATTTCTTTGTATACTTTTGATTTTCAGGATTCAAAGAGATTAAATGTACAAAAGAAACAAATTAACGACAAAAACCAGCATAAGTATAAAAGAAGGAAAGATGACACAGTATACCAACCCTCCGAGCTTCACCCTAAGACCAACAACAACGAACTAAAAGTCAAGCACGGGGACGTGCCTAGTCGGCATGGGGCCGTGCCCCTTCAAGATTCTAGAAAAGAAAAGAGAAACAGAAGCAAACAAGAGACATGGGGCTGTATCCCTTGGACACGCGCCGAGGTCAACTTCCAAATATACAAATCTTGGATAGTACAACAAGTATAATGGCCATGGGGCCGTGTTGTTGACACACGGGGCCGTGTGGCATCTGATCTAACAAGCTCATTAAACGAAGATAGAGAAGGAGGCAGACACGGGGCCGTGCCCACAGGGCACGGGGCTACGTGAATATATTGTTTCCAGCTATAAATAGGGGTGTTTGGTTTCATTACAACTCATCCCTCGGCAAACCACTACTCTCACACCTGCCAACACTCCACCACCAACATCCACCACATTCGAACGTATTCCATCCTTAGAGTGTGTGTAGTAGTCTCGGCATCCAAGATTGATTGTAAGTGTTTTTGTCAATCAAAGACCATGCTTGGTTAGTCTCTTACATCACTTGGTGGAGACAAGTTATTTATGTATTACTTTTGATTTCCAAACTTTGGTTAACTTTTCTATTGCGTTGTATTAATGACTTTAATAACTAGTTTCTTATATTGAAAGTGAACTTTATTCTATTATCTCTTATTTTTTGTTGAGTCACTCATTCGTGTCTTTACGGTCTATATAAAGCGCATTAACTGTCTAAAAGGGGGTTAGAAGGGTGGTATGGGTAAAGTTCTTTCCTTGTTTAGTGTATAGATCCTGCGAGGATTTGATTCAAGCTTATTAGGACTTCCTTTGAGGTGGATGGCATCAAATCGGGGGAAGTAAGAACAACTCGAATCCCTTGTAAACAAACTATTATTAAAACTTTAAACGGGCCTTGCGGGACTGTATCCCTGCTCTCAGACTAATATGGCTAATGGTAACGTTGCCTCCAAAAGAGGGACATGCCACATTTTGCATTAATAACTTACTTAATTGTCTTTCAATATTTCGACCTTGCGGGACTGTATCCTTGCTGACTCAAACCAATGTGGTTGAGGGTAGCATTGCCTCCAAAAGAGGGACATGACACTATAACCAAGATAATTTCTTAAAACATCCAAAGTGCGAAAATCATCAAAGGATACTTAAATGATAAGTCAGAACCAAGTGATTCTGTCTTGTCTATTTGTTTCTTCTATTTTGTTTTATTCTTTAGCTTATTTGTCAAAAACTTTTTCTCAAAATTTGATTAGATTAGACGTCGATGATATTCCGGTATAAAAGCTCTTGTGTCCTTGGACGAACTCGGTATCTTACAATCACTATACTAAGCCAACGATGGGTGCACTTGCCCTATCATGCTGTAGAGAGTGATAGTGTTATATCGTGTTCTATAAATATAAAGCTTGAATAAACGAGTGAAAAGTACTTTAAATATATCTAAAAATCATACACACCCTCGCTCAGGTCATCATCATATTGTTCTTGTTGACCACTCTACAGTTCCCAAAGATAAGACCTTTTAATGATGGTTCTCGATCGTTCTTATTGATCCGTACAGTGTTAAGATGAGCTTTAACTCCAAGATCGAGTTCAATTCAATTACCCAAATGAAACAGCGTTAAGATGAGCTGTGTTGGTAGCTTGTTGGGAATTATAGGGTTTGCAATTGGAATTCCTATTATCTTGGCCAAAGATGATGGCTGGTGGTGGTTACTAGTGTTTCAGAGAGAGAGAGAGAGAGAGAGAGGTGAAGAAGAAGAAGAAGATGATAGGGGTGGGCCCATCTCCTTTTGTTTCTTATTTTTACTTTTATTTTTTAATTGTTGAGGGCAATTTGGTCATTTAACATCAACTTAACTTAACTGAAAAATTTAACAGAGGTTAGTGATAAGGACCACCTGAGTGCAAAAATCACAACTATTTGGACCAACTTTGTAATTAGTGAACCACTGGGACCAAGTCTGCAATTTTCGCAAACCATAGGAACCAACCATGCGTTTAACTCCTTTTTCACACAGCAGCTGACGAAGCAGTGCTTGCTACCTATGCTCTTGTTCCATGCAAAAACTAGAGGCCAGCCATAGCCATAATCTAGAACTCCTTCAAGCCTCCAAATTGGTTCGACCATTAGGCCTACTACCTCACATCCGAAACTCATTCTCTCTCTAAATTGTAACCTGTTAGTTATTTAGTTTTACTTTGGGTCTTAAGGAGGGATAGCATAATATTATTTTAGAGGTAGCGGGTTACAGAAAAACATGAAAAAATAAAATAGAATAAATTAAACTTACACTACGGCCGAAAAATTAAAAGGTAGCGAGAGCCACCCTGCCTCTCTCATGACTTAGATAGATTTTAGTTCATTTTGACATGTTTGATATTTTGAAAGAAGTCATTTGAACTGTGCAAAGTGATTTGAGGCTTCATGTTTTAAATTAGAAATGATTTGGTTCTTTTATTTTAATATTTGTTTGTGAGACTTAATGGTTTGTGCCAGAAGTTTCTCAGAATTCTCAAGAAGAATGATTTTCACTGCTTTGATATCCCCAAATGCTTGAATAGACATTTCGGTTTGTTCTGATAGTATTTCTAGGGATATATCAACAGTCTGACAAGATTCATTAGTCGTTTATCCAACATGTCGAATAATGCACAAACTAGTAGTTTCACTATTGCTAGGATCTGATGTGTCGCTGAGGTTTTTATAGCAACTAGTTAAAGAATTTATTACCATGGTCAAGTGCAATCATGCTAAAATGTTCATCACTCAAATCCTCGGGTAGCTAGTCCAATCTACAAAGCTTTGAGTAAAAAAAGCTTTGCTAAGTAGTTTCTATTGTAGAGGAACTAGTAATTTGAGAAACTACTAGTCTCAAACTACTGGGTCTTGGATTGAGTTTGTGTAAGTGAGGGTTATTGGGCATGCGATTATGCAATATTGTTATATGGTATTTGATATTAAGAGAGACCATTCACATTTGAATGAAAATTTTGGGAAGGTCCATGTGCAACATGAGATGTAGACTGTGTGTTTGGACGTATTTTGAGAAAAAAAGATATGCATTTTGAAAATTAAATATTGACCAACAGTTGATTGATCCATTTGATTAAGATAAATTACTCTTGGTAGAGGAGTTTGTGCCAGATTTATGCAATCTATAGTAAAGTGACCTAACCTATGACACTTAAAACATTCAACTCTTTGTTTGTCTTTCTCATATTTACTCCTACCCAACCCAAGAAATCTCCTAACATATCTATTGTAAAACTTATATGCTTCGATGCTCAAAAGTGCAAGTTGGTCAAGGAGGTCAAACTCTTCCATGTCAATAGGGTTCATGTGCTTCTGATTATACACCATTAAGGCATAATTTTGATTTTCAACACGTGATGTGTCAAACTGAGAGGTAGCGTGTCATGACTAGAACATGCACATGTCCTTTTTTTAAGTATACATGTGTACACATAATTTTATATTGCTTACGTGTGTGTAAAAATCTATGCATATATATATATATATGTAAATGTTGATTTGAATATGAGTTATTATAGATTTATGATATCTATGCTTGGTTACATACCATGTTTAAACATTTTTTTAAGTTACTGATAGTGCATATCGAAGTAAACATCTATTTTCTGAATCTCTTAAATCCGTAATGCTTTAAACGTATACATATAGTAATAACATCTATTTTGGTAGATGTTATTATATGTATACGTTCAAAGCATTAAGGATTTAAGAGATTCAAAAAATAGATATTTACGTCCATATGCACTATCAATAACTTAAATATTTTTTTAACATTGGTATGTAACCAAGCATAGATGTAATCTACATAATGCAGGTTGCTAAAAGTTCAGAAAACACTATTAATCAGTCTACCAACAAAAGCTCTAGAAAACACTATTAAGCAGTCTACCAACATTTATGTAATGATCTAAAAACTCTGTGTATATAAAAACTCTAAAATACACTATCAAATAGTATATCTGAATGTAAACACATACATAAAGTTTCTAAAAAACACTATCGAACATTATACCTATATATGTACACGTATAAAAAATTTAAAGATAGGATATAATTAATGAATTTATTGCAAAGACAAATTACTTTTTACTGCTAAAAGGGACTTTTCACTAATAGGACTTTAGAACCCAAGCCTTGTGGCTTCTAGGCTTAGTTCCATCACAACTTGATTGGTCACTTTGACCATTAGTTTGACCCATTGACAACTTTTGTACCATCCAAATTAGCTTCTTTTGGTTCTCTGCCAGTGCTCTTATTTCAGCACTTTGATCAGGCATCCATTGGTTATACTAAATGGGGGTAGAATAGGAATTCTTCTGTTTTGGCCAGATGTTTGTAGGAGGTGCATCAGCCACTTGTACTGGTCTGGTGAATTTTCTAGTGATTCAGGGCCAATGTGATAGGTGCTTCAATAGTTTTAAAGACTTTAAAGGAACCAGTAGATTCACAATAACTGGAATCACTACAAGGATAGAATACCGGCCTTTCATGAAAGATTTCTAGATTTTGTATCTTTCTTTTCTCATAAGCTAAGACCATGTAACAATCCTCAATGTTGTGGTTTATTTTTTCACACACTATGCATGACAATGTTCCTTCATCACCCTTTTTTAGCCAAACTTTGATTTGGTTTTGAGGTTTTGACTGGGTCAGCAATTTTGAATAAAACTACTGGTGGGCTAGCAATTAGTACTATTTTCCCATCAGAAGTCACAAAGGTTATTGGTTTGAAATTCTTGTCAACACGTGTTTCAGTATACTATTTGATGTGGTGTTGATCAATGAATTTGTGAGAAGAACCATGATCAGTGTTTACTTCCCTTTTCAATGGACTCATATTCACTAAGTTGAGTTTTTGGAATGAAATCACTTGGTACTTGTGTGTGATTGTACCCTAAACCAAATTTCACATTGCTTTTAGTTTGTTGATTCAACAAAATCTCAAATCTTTTGCATGATTCTACCCATTTTTGGCAATTTACTTAGATAGATTTTAGTTCATTTTGACATGTTTGATATTTTGAAAGAAGTCCTTTGAACTGTGCAAAGTGATTTGAGGCTTCATGTTTTAAATTAGAAATGATTTGGTTCTTTTATTTTAATATTTGTTTGTGAGACTTAATGGTTTGTGCCAGAAGTTTCTCAGAATTCTCAAGAAGAATGATTTTCACAACTTTGATATCCCCAAATGCTTGAATACACATTTCAGTTTGTTCTGATAGTATTTCTAGGGATATATCAACAGTCTGACAAGATTCATTAGTCGTTGATCCAGCATGTCAAATAATGCACAAACTAGTAGTTTCACTATTGCTAGGATCTCATATGTCGCTGAGGTTTTTATAGCAACTAGTTAAAGAATTTATTACCATGGTCAAGTGCAATCATGCTAAAATGTTCATCACTCAAATCCTCAGGTAGCTAGTCCAATCTACAAAGCTTTGAGTAAAAAAAGCTTTGCTAAGTGGTTTCTGGTGTAGAGGAACTAGTAATTTGAGAAACTACTAGTCTCAAACTACTGGGTCTTGGATTGAGTTTGTGTAAGTGAGGGTTCTTGGGCATGCGATTATGACATATTGTTATATGGTATCTGATATTAAGAGAGAGCATTCACATTTGAATGAAAATTTTGGGAAGGTCCATGTGCAAAATGAGATGTAGACTGTGTGTTTGGACGTATTTTGAGAAGAAAAAAAAAGATATGCATTTTGAAAATTAAATATTGACCAATAGTTGATTGATCCATTTGATTAACATAAATTACACTTGGTAAAGGAGTTTGTGCCAGATTTATGCAATCTATAGAACATTCAACTCTTTGTTTGTCTTTCTCATATTTACTCCTACCCCAACGCAAGAAATCTCCTAACATATCTATTGTAAAACTTATATGATTCGATGCTCAAAAGTGCAAGTTGGTCAAGGAGGTCAAACTCTTCCATGTCAATAGGGTTCATGTGCTTCTGATTATACACTATTAAGGCAAAATTCTGATTTTCAACACATGATGTGTCAAACTGAGAGATGAGGCTAGTAGTTATATCAACATAGTGATCATAACTTTGTTGGAAATGATGACTCATTTTGAATCATTAGGGTTGTGCTATTAATCCACTATATGTGTAATCATGAAAATTTTTCCTGATGATATCAACTTTTGTTTTTGGTCAAGCTCACCCTCATAATAAGTGAGGAGTTTGCCATGAAATTGTATCAGAGTCATCTCTTTAAAACCAACATAATTTCTCAACACATATGCATGTGTATTCTACTTATCAGGAAGAGATCTCATAAGTCGGTGATTTAGAGCAGAATTCGTGTAAGTTTGTTCTGCAAGCCTTAGTTTATTGATTAGGTAGTTAAACCGCTCAAATTGTCGAGTCAGAGATTCTCCCTTGATATGGGTAAATGTTTCATACCGTTGATTCAAAATTTCTCTTGTATTCGCTTAAACCTCATCTGTACCACCAAATTGTTCATTTAAAGCATCCCATAACTCATTGGCATTCTCACAATAGATTTCGTTGGGTAAGGCCATGGCTAGTATCCCGCATGCCTTAGCGTCGAGATCCAACTTTTGGAAATCTTACTCGGAGTAATCATTGGGTTTCTTAAGAACCATAACATCTGGTCTTTTGGTACTCAAAACGGGCGGAACATGAGGTCCATAACCACTGATCTCCAGCAACATGTGTTCTGCTAGGATAACCTATTCTTCCTTGTTATATCTTGAATTCAAGATGAACGAGCATCAAAGGCTTGTTTGCCGACTCGGTATTGTGAAGATCATGAGTGATTGACATCTCTATGAATTCTATTGAGTTTTACTCAGAAAATAGAGTATCATAAAAAAAATTAATGATTCAGTTGGTCTAATTCTTCTAAATATCCTTTGCTCACTCAATCAGTTATCAATGTAACCTAGTTTATCTTTAGAATCAACGGTGAAGTCAATTCAGTGAAACATGCTTTGATACCAATTGTTGGATCTGAGAGTGTGTGTATTTCTGATAAAAAAGCTTAACAAATTAGAAATTCAGTCAAACAGTTATAATAAACACATCAATCTAACATAACTGGATTTGGGAATAATTCCAAAATTATTTCATACTGAATTCTATTAAAATGTAATACAAGTACAAGGTAGAGGACTCCCTTACCAGGAACACTCTTTCTCATTAAGTTCTTATGCACTATGGCTCTTAGTGTTAGTTTTACATTGAATACAAAGAACTATATATAGAAGGAGAGAACTACTGGTAATGTCATCATGAATGTAACCCGTAATAACTCAATAAATGATGTAATTGCCAACAGTTAGTAAATCTGCTGAATAGTTACACTGTTCCATTGACTAATTTTCTAGTCTTCAACCTTAACTTTAGTTGACTTGACTATTGACTTGTTGAACATCACTTGTGAAAATAGTTTGGGCAACACTTTTGACAACACTTATTCTTCTAATCTCTATTCTTGAAGTTAGTAGTTGTCTAGTAGTAGTTTGGGTAATTGTTTTAGGAAGTCTTCAAGGTGGAAACTTCTGGTCCTTAGATTGTGTCTAACTTATTTCATCAGGCAGTGAAGATGGTTCCCTTGGGTTTTGGCTTTCATAATTAGCAGATCTTATATAACCCGTGAGTGAAGATTGTTCCCTTGGGGTTTGGCTTTGATAATCAACATATCTTACATAACCCAACACGCGGCGTACAGGGATATACGACCCCTGTAGGAGGCATTTTTTCTATTATGATTATTATACCGTATCTAGACCGTATTTAAACCGTATTATATTATTAGTACTATTAATACTAGAATATGTATACTGTGTTTGAACCGTCTTTAGTAGTATTATTATATTCTTATTACAAGTAGGATACGTCTACTGTATTGAACCGTATTTATTAGTATTATATTATTATTATTATTATTACTATTATTATTATTATTATTATTATTATTATTATTATTATTATTATTATTATTATTAGACCGAGAATAAATATATTGTATTTGAATTGCGTTTATTAGTATATTGTATTGTTATTATTATTAGAACCAGATACGTATACCATATTCGAATCATTTTATTATTATTATTATTATTATTATTATTATTATTATTATTATATTATTATTATTATTATTATTATTATTATTATTATTATTATTATTATTATTATTATTATTATTAGATCAAGGATACGTATACCGTATTTGAAGTGAATTTTTTAATATTATATCATATCTATTAGAATAGGGATACGTATGGACGGCGAGATGGATGGCTAGATTTAGGAGCAGGAACAGTAGCAGCCTCCTCAGCCGGTGGATTCACTTTTGGGTCATCCATGCTTTGAGTTTCCCCCTAGCATCGTGAGATGGCTAGAGCCCGTAAGTATGTTCGGATTAATTTCCATGGGATTGCTTTTTTGAGTTATCGTATATGCTGATCTATAGAGAGCTTCTTTTCGAGTTTTGTCATTGTTCTCGTTTCATTGTCATTGGGCTGACCAGCTTGAGGAGCCATGGGACCAAGCGCACTTGCTCCCCCATTTCTTCCGCCTAGCCTGTGTGGAGTGTGCTTGACGTGGTATAATTTTTAGAAATTTTTAGCACTTTTTACTTGGTTATTAAGCTTTAAATTTATAGAATACGATACAAACCGATCACTCTTTACAACACGTTAGGGCAAGTGCAGCCATCATTGGCATAGTATAGTGATGGTAAGATACCGAGGTCGTCTAATGACACAAATATCTTCAACGGCTAATCTAACCAAAATTTTGAGAAAAGATGTTAGTTAGTAAAATAGAAAAGAAAAAAAATAAAATATTAGTAAAAAACAATAAACAAGATAGAATCACTTGGTTTCGACTCCTCTTTTACGTATCCTTTGATGATTTTCTCACTTTGGCTTTTTAATAGATTATCTTAGTTATTGTGGCATATCTCTATTATGGAGGCAATGCTACCCTCAGCCATATTGGTCTAAGTCAGCAGAGATACAGTCTCATAAGGCCGGAATATTGAAAGATAATTAAGTAAGTTATTAATGCAAAAATGTGGCATGTCCCTCTTTTGGAGGCAACTCTACCATCAGCCATTTTGGTCTGAGTCAGCAGGGATACAGTCTTGCAAGGTCGGGTTAAAGTTTTAACAGTAGTTTATTTATAAGGGATTCGAGCCGTTCTTACTTCCCCTGATTTGATGCTATCTGCATCAAGAGAAGTCCTAATAAGCTTGAATCAAGTCTTCGCAGGATGTATACACTGAACGAGGAAAGAACTTTACCCAAACCACCCTTCTAACTCCCTTCCAGGTAGTTAACACGTTTTATATACATCGTAAAGACACGAACGAGTGAATCAACAAAAGATGAAGAAATGATAGAGTAAAGTTCACTTTCAATATAAAAACTAATTATTAAAGTCATTAATAGAAATCAAATAAAAAGTAGCCAAAGCTTGGAAATCAAAAGTAATACATAAAAGATGTGTCTTCACCAAGTGATGTAAGAGATTAGCCAAACATGGCCTTTGATTGATAAGAACTCTTACGATCAATCTTGCATCTCGAGACTACTACACACACTCTAAAGGTGGATGATAGAGGAATGTAGTGGATGATGGTGTTGAAGTGGTGTTGGAATGGTGGTAAGTGGGAGAGAAGTGGTTTGCCAAGGGATCAATTGGAAGTGAGCCAAGCATCTCTATTTATAGCTGGAAAAGTCCCTTCACACGGCCTCGTGCCCAGGAGGCACGACCCCGTGCTTGTCTTCTGGTTTGTTGTTTTGGTATTGGGTGTAGTTTGGAGGGTAGGCATGGCGTGTCAATTCCTCTTTCTTATATTTATGTTGGTTTTTGCTGTTATTTTTTCCTTTTGTACGTTTAAGCTCATTTAGTCCTGACAATCAGAATTATACAAAGAAACACACTTTTTCCAACATTAGTAGATAAAAAGGGTTGATTTTATGTCTTGATTGTGATAATTTATATTGTTTCATTTTGCGCATATCAGTGCTACGACATTTGCACAGTTTGCAGTCCGCTATGGCTTATAACAACAAGATGAGGTTGCTACAGATGTTTATACACATGTACGTTTATTATTAGTATTATTTTTATTACTATTTTAATATATAAAATTCAGCTATGAAACATACGTATACACAGGGACTTGTAGTGGTTGATAAACCCACGCTTCTAGGATTTTGGGATGTGGTTGCAGAAAAAGATATTTAGGACCACGTATTGTCTAAGGGGAGGGCTTCAACTATTATTGACCCGCTCTACAGATACGTTTATTATCTTTGTTATTATTAGTTACAAATATATTATTGTTATTATTGTTGCTTTTGTTATTATTGTTATTGACATTATGTGTAGGTATCTACAAAGGCTGATCACCACTTCCATCACGGCTCGTGGGAAGAGCTGAGAGTGGTGTATGAGCGAAGATCTCCTTTTCTTTTATTGCCTGTTGTATAAGAGGCCGTACGCTCTCGCACACAGTTAGCACACTACTTTGCCTTCGCACATCATCGGCATGAGCGCGGACGGTTATTCGGTGGTGCGTACGTAACCGTGATAGCGCATTCATTTGGCTATTTCTTGAACTGTGACCCACACTTACGACCGTCGATAGAACTGACGAGGATGGGGAGGAGCACGATGTGGGGGATGAAACTTCTTAAGTAGCTCCCCGTCCTCGGGTTGCGGTTCCGCACTCGATGTAGACAGATCTTCCACCTAGTTCAGTTGCCGGTGCATTTCAACCCAGTCTATACACCACCCCTACCCAAGCCGTGCAAGAGCATCTGGTCGATATAGACATTCCAGAGCCACCATAGCAACCACCACAGCCCGTCGCACCTCAGTTTCCACAACATGTTGTTCCAGGTCAGCGTTGGCATATTAGAAGTTACGAGCCGATGTTAATATGCTTACTGATATGGTCGGCACACTTACTAATCTCGTGTGGTGGTTGGTTGAGGAGGTGCAAGAGCGACGACAGTGCCTGCATTTACATGTGCAACCGCTCTCACTACCTAAAGGATGACATCAGCAGCAGGAGTAGCCATAGATTAGCCGACTGTTCTTGTTTTTGTATCTAGTGTATTCAATTGTAGTTTATTTTTTGTTATGTATGCGCAAACTTATGCTATATTTGTCATATTTAGTTGTATTTTAGTTGTTCGGTTACGTGATGTTTGTTTGTATTACATAATATCTCATAATAATTTGTTTAAACCGTAAAATTGAAATGATATAATATTTGAAACGATAAAACTGAAACGGTATAATGTTCAAATGGTAAACACTGAACGCTATAATGTTAAAACGATAATATTGAAACGGTATAATGAGAAAAACGATATAATATTTTAACGATAGAATATTGAAACAATATAATGTGGAGAACGGTATAATGTTTAAACGTTAATATTTAAAACAATAATATTGAAACGATATTGTGTTGAAACGGTATCATGTTGAAAATAGTATAATGTTCAAACGATAAAAGTTGAAACGACATAATAGTTGAAACGGTATGACGTTGAAATGATATAATACTGAAATGGTATGATGTTTGAACCGGAGCGGAATTTTTAAAAATATAGTATAATATTTTAAACGATATAATATTGAAACGGTATAATGTTCCAACCGTGTCACAGATTATAAAAAAATAACGGTATAATATTTTAAACGATATAATATTTGAAATGGTATAATGTTCGAAACGGATGGGAGTTTATAACAGCAAAAAACATCAAATTCACCCATCTAAATTCATTTGCCTTATGTACGCCTCGTACTGCCTTGTACTCGGAGTATATAAACCCTCAAATTATGTGCACGACACCATTCAGACCTTGATTTTGATGCAACCCTATACGACTCGTACAGCCTGTACGAGACGTCTATAAATACTGAAGTGTGCAAATAGTTTCCCTGTGTGTACCAATAGCGTGAGCTTTAAAATTTGTGTCCTAGGAGCTTGTGAAACTGGAATCTAGGAGTCACAAATTAGCTATCAGATTTATATGGATTGGTCGTTTGTTTATTTTAAATCATGTATCTGATCGTTGAAACTTTTAAACAATGGAGGGGTGAATATTTTGTATTTGTACTGTTATAAATTGTTGGTTGTTTTTTCTAATGTATGGTTACTGCATTACTATAGTATGTGTAAATCTCAGATAGAAGGGCATCAAAACTGAAGCAATTGCAATTCAAGGGAGGTTAGGCGTTTGTTTAAATTAACCGTGTCTGTATATCGTTTGATACCCGAGTAAATTTTTATTTTTGTTTATCATTAGAGTTGATGATAATATACTTAAATTGCGTGATTTTCTAATTTGTGTTCAAACATGTAGATCATTGAGCAATCTATTCATGTTTGATACATGCTTATATATGTTCAGTTCAGTTCATAATATATCCGATGTAGGTTACATAACTCTTATAGAGGTTAAAGAGTTATGTTTGGGTAAGCCATACCTACAAATAGTATTTTCGTTTGCTTAACTGTGTACAAATCTTGTGTTTGTTTGTGCTAACCATTTTAACCGAAAATGACCCGACCTAACCCAATTTCAAACTTTGGTTTTGAAAAATCTTGCTATCTTAAAGAAGTGAACCCATAGGAAAAAAAAATCCTAGATTCGTCACTATACATGTGACCTTTATATATATATCGTTCACGCACCCTTGGTGACAAAGGACTTAAAACCAACCTCCAAAGAATTACATAATAACATGTATACGGCAATATACACATGACAAGTAACAACTAGGAAATCAATCTTAATTACGTTGCCATTCATCAGATCTTCTTTAATTGCAATTGGCAACTTGTGAAGTATACCAACATCGAGCATCATTTTAAGTTATGCCCTTGACTAAACTAAGTGATCAAGGGGTTTGAAAGTCTACACTATTATTCTAGAAAGGCGTGGAAACTCATAATGGAGATTCTTGCAAACCTAGATAGGTTACTAACAGGAAGTCTATCATGCAGAGAAGACAAAAATATCAACATATAAACTCAAGATATATGATCGATATATTCAAGTACACAAGGTGTTAATTTGTCCTGAAGGTATAAAGCAATATAAATTCACAACAGACATGACAAAGATTTTAGTTGATGGCAGTTCTTTTAGTTACTTTCACCTTGAGACCACGCTTCATCTGAAGTACCATTGAATCTGCCGGAAGCACTAGATGACCTTCGATCGGCTCAATATGGTAGTGGTAGATGACCATAGCTGCCACTATCTTTATTTGAGTTAAAGACATACCCTTACCTACACAAGTTCTTGGTCCTGCATTAAATATGCGGGGAACTTATAAGATGGTTCATGTTTGATTCCTCCTCCTTTAGTAATCCACCTTTCAGGTTTAAACTCCATGCAATCTTCACCCCATATTGATTTCATCTTTCCCATGGAATAATAAGAGAATGATTTTGGTAGTTTGATCAACCTGATGGCCACTAGGTAGAATGTCAGGTTTTAATGGAGATTTGTGGTTAAATGGAAGAGGAGGGAAGAGCCTCAAGCATTCACTTAAAGCTCCATGAAGGTAAACCATTTCACAAAACTCTTTAGCTTTCCATCTCTCACGTAATTTCACGTCGAGATGTGTGTGAATCTCTTCCAATATCTTATCTTCTACAGTAGAGTTTTATGCCAGGATATGAAAGAACCAAGAGAGAAGACTTCTAGTGCTATCTTTTCCTGCAACCATCAAACTAAGTAAGGTGTCTCTTAAAAATTTGGTGGTATCTCCAAAAGAAACACCATGATCTTTGAATTTTCTCATGAAAGCTGTTAATACTAAGAACTTCTCTTGTTGTTCACATTGCATCATGTTGTACTCATTTGATTTTTGGTTTAAGCAGTTGTATATAAAGTGATCAATAGTTTTCCATGCATCACTTATCTTTTTCTCATTCCCCACTCTAAGAACTTGTTGCAATTTCAAAATGCTTGAGGGTGTAACGTGCCTATACAAGATAGCTTCTTCAGCATCGGAGAAGGCTTTCAGATACGGGAGGTAAGGAAAATCATGAGACGAACTTTTTGGGTCATGATCTAAAAGTAATTTGCATATAGTATCATAAGTGAACCGTTGGAAAATTTCCTGCAAATCCATCTCCTTGCCTTGTCTAGAAATGGATTCGAGTACTGGTAGAAGCCCCTTTTCCACCTTGTTCCATAGTATTGTTTCCAACAAACTTTGAAATCCAGCATGCTTGAATACACTCATAGTGACCTTGCGGTGGATCACCCATAACTCGCCATCGGAGTTAAAAATCCCATCTCCTAATATATCAAAGATCTTACGGAAGTTCTCACCTTTGGGATAATTCCCAAAGTTTCTGGTTAGAATGTGGTGGATGTCTAAAGGATTGGCGGTAATGAGCATGTCCATGTTGGTGAACCAAGGACCTTTCCACATGAATGTTCCACCACTATCAATCAACATTTCTGTGATGTATTCATGGAGTCGATGGGCGTTTATAAGGACCCCCGGTATCATACCAAGAATTGGCCAATCTGTAGGGATAACAGTTCTTTGCTTTTGTGATTTATATATGCATGTTAAGAACAGCATGGGAATGAAAAATAGAGACAGAATGACTAAAGACTCAAAAAAACCCATGAGACATGTGAGAGAGGAAGAGATGTGTATATGCTTTATATAAAAAGAGATTAAAGACAATTATGTTGTTTATTCTAGATTTGTTTGTTGGTCCTATAATCTGGCATATGGATTCACTTCACACCCATAAGAGTCATTGCAATTTAAGGAACAATAATCTTATAGCACACGATGCTAAATAATAACAAATAACAAAAAAATGAATAGATAAAAACAACCGGTTAAACTTTTAGCTGTTCATGAATTTATACTTTCGGCCACTAAACTCCAATTGCATCTAAACTTTTGGTCCATACTAATAACTTCTGACGGTTAATTATTTTTCTTATTTCTTCGTTCTTCATTTTATTTTCTTCGACATCCTTTAACTACTAAAACCTCATGGTTGATAAATAGCATATACACTACACTGAATTGAAGTAATCAAAAACATGAACAAATTAAGTAAGAAAAATTCAGACAAGCATCGTGAAATAGAAAACAGATTTAAAGAATTTGTTAACCAAACGCAAAACTAGGAAAAGAGTTTCAGTTCGTTGTTTCAAGCTAATTAAGTTAATGTACTTTGTCCGGAATAAGTTGGTTCAGATCACATGCATAGCCAAAATCTGTTTAAAAAGACCCATAAATATCACGGAACTATGATATATCTATAAACTATGAATAGTAGTTTTAGTTTAGTTTCTTGTTCATCACCGATTTCCGTAAGGGGAACTTTTATAGAAAAAAAGTATAGTTTACATTACCAAAGATATTAATTGAATATCATTTTGTAAGCAATCCATGCTCAAGTCTTTTTGGAAATAACGCAACTAAACTGTATCAGAAACAGAAAACCAAGGCTTGATTAAAGAACGTAAATCTGGCCCTATGAAACTCGCTCACACCCTCACTAAGAGTATTCACAACCGTACAAGAAAACGACGCTATAAGGACGACAAATGTCGTCTATATAAAATAACCAATAAAGTTTTTCTGTATTTCAAACAAGGTTGTAGACTAATTATTTTTTTTTTGTTTTTCTAAATTCTAATATGATAAGTTAGAAATCCAAAAAAGACGTTTTAGAGACGATATGTCGTATCTAAACTTTAAGCTTTCTTTTTCCATTTAGTGATAATGAAAATTTAGAAAAAATATAAATAAAATCAATTTATAGAGACGACAAGTCATTTTTATAAGATTTTTGACTGGTCAATACAATTTTATTTAGGCGGCAAAATTCTTACCACTCAACCAAAAATTTCTCACCACTCTATCAACTTCAACTCACGACAAGTTGTCTCTATAGGCAAAATTTATGTAATTTTTTTATCGTTGTATGTGAACTATTATTATTATTATTATTATTATTATTATTATTATTATTATTATTATTATTATTATTATTATTATTATTATTATGTGAACTATTATTATTATTATTATTATTATTATTATTATTATTATTATTATTATTATTATTATTATTATTATTATTAGGGAAAAAGATTAATAATAGTTAAAATAATAATTATAATTATTAATATAAATATCATTTTTCTATATATTTTCCTATATTAATATAATTATCATTTTCCTACATTTATATAGGGTGCGAGTTGGCTACAAATTCCATTTTTTCTATAAAGTGTAAAAAGTTACAAAAAACCATAATGTCAACTATAAAACATAGTGGATATTACTAAAACACTATATTTGTGCGTTTTGAGTTGTGTTTTGGATAATAAGGCTTTACTTATCGAATGACTAACATTAGTTTGTTTTACGTTGATTGTCATGTTGTGTTTTATATTCATAGTTGTATGATGGTGTGTTTGAAGTTTTTAAGGATTGTTAAGATCTGAATATTGTGTTTTAGTGATCTTCACTATGTTATTTATGGGTTTTGAGTGTGTTTTATGGCTGAAATTGTGGTGTTTTATGACTTTGTACACTATGTAGGAAAAATGGACTTTGTAGCCGAACCCACCCAATATAAATATCATTTTCCTATAATTAAAAGATAAAAAGGGAAATGAGAAGTACGAAAGGTGTGGGTTTTTTTTTGTGTAAAATCGTTGGTCTTTACCTTGGCACACCACAAATGTTCTTCCCCTAGACTGCCACCATTCTTTGTAATCCACATAAACCTACACGTGTTGATGTTGTTGTTCCTGATACGAAATCATCCACCTGCTCCATTGCTACCACAAATAATTTTGTTTGTGGTATGTTCAATATTCGTTTCTTACTCCTTGCTCGAGATCGTGTGTTGATATTAATAGGAATCTAGTAGTGGAGACGAGATGGTCGGTGGCGTATGGTTGAGCGGCTAAATAGATGACCTAGGATTCACGGTTGTCTCTGGCTGTAGCTAAAGAGACAACTTAGGCTTTTAAGGTGATGATGCCGGCTATGTTAAGGTTGATTGAACCAACATAGGAGGACACTATTACATATCGTTCAATGAATCCATATATGGGCACACAATCAGGTATCAAATCTGAAACTATATCCATGAGAAACTGTAAGGTGCCATGGCAACAACTCTTGGGTTTCGGATTGTGATTTTATTATCTCTTCCCTCGTTGTGGTTAGGAAATTTTAAGAAACAAGAAAGTAAGGTTGTTTGATTGCAAGTTTGTTAAAGTGAAAATCGTTTGGTTTAAAATCTTGTGAGGAACAAGTACTGGACCAAATCAACAGATTGTAGTCCAAAAGAAGGAAGTTCAGATTCCCAATTTCAATGCCCAATTTTGAAATCTACACATTACATCGTTTGGGAAATTCGCATAAAAACCAAATTAGAAGTGAATGGACTTTGGGAAACGATTGAACAGACAGAAAATATACAGTTGGATGTAAAGAAAGATAAGTCGGCAATCGCATAGTTGTTCCAAGTAATACAAATTGCAAGTTGTAAAACTGCAAAGGAAATTTGGAGCACGTTAAAAACTAGACTCGTTGGCTTTGATCGGGTACAAAAAAGGCTCATTTTCATACACTCATGTTAGAATTCGAGTTATTCCAAATGAAGGAAGACGACATTGTGGACTCTTTCTCCGCAAATATAAACGGTGTTGTTACAAGCGCAAGTGAATTCAGGACAACGCTAAGTCAACCGACTCTGGTATGCAAACTCCTAAATGTCGTGCCAGATAGATTCACTCAGATTTTTGCCTCTATGGAACGATACTTCGATCTAGAAACAATGACGCTAGAAGAAGCAGTCGAAAGACTAAAGACTTACAAAGCGAGACTTATGTTAAAGAAAGGAAGCCCAAAATGATAGCCAAGATAGATAGATTGATGTTTGCACATCAAGACATTCGAGCAGAGGAGGATAGTTTGGAAACTGCGGGCATAGCAGATTCAACCAATCAGGTGGAAACTAAAAAGACAATAAAGACAAGCAAAGCACTAAGAGTGAGGGATCTTCATACATGCCTAGAGTTGGAAATTATAGAAATTGAAGGAATATTGCAAGGAACCAAACAAACCCAAGCGAGATCTAGTGCTTTAAGTGTCAGAAGTTTGGACACTTTAAGTGAGACTATCCCTAGAAAGTAGTTGTAAAAAAATATTCGAATTTGGTGGATGAAGATGAAGTACCAACATTGTTAATAGCCGTTCAAGAAGAAAATAATGTTCAAGAAAGGGTTCTACTAAATGAAGAACGCATAAAACCAACAAGGTATGCCATAGAAGATGAAAGTCTAGGTTACTTAGACAATGGGATAAGCAACCACATGACAGGTGTACGAAGTCACTTTAGAGAATTAGATAAAAAGGTAAGTAGACAAGTAAATTTTTTGTGCCTACTTGTAGAGATTGAAGGCATAGGTTCAATACTACAAGAATTTCAGAACCAAGAACAAAGAATTATTTCTCAAGTGTATTACATTTCAAGTCTAAAAAGCAACATATTGAGCCTCGGACAACTACTAGAAATTGGTTGCAATGTGGTTACGAACGAAGATCTACTAACACTTTGTGATTGAAATAGAATGTCACAGAGGCGAGTTAGGAGAGTGAATATACAAGGTTAAGTTAAAGGTTGGGAAGCCAATCTGCCTGCTCTCTAACACATAAGATTAGCATGGTTATGGCACGCAAGGCTAAGCCATATACACTTTGATGCTATTAAAGAAATGACTCAAAAGAACTTCGTACATGGAATTCCTTAAAAACGTCATGCCAGCCAAAGTTGTAATGTATGTTTATTAGGGAAACGTACTAGGACTCAATTTCCAAACCAGATAATAGATCCTTAAAACCTCTGGATTTAGTATATGGTGATCTGTGTGGTCATATATCCACACTAACAAATGCTGGGAAGAAGTACATATTTCTACTTGTAGGCGATTGCACTTGCTACATGTGGGCATACCTACTGACTTCCAAGGATCAACCATTTGAAACTTTTAAAGAGTTTAAAGAAAATGTGGAGACAGAGACACAAACCAAGTTAATGTTGCTAAGGACAGACAGAGGAGGAGAATTCATGTCGAATGAATTCAACCAGTTTGTAAAGATAATGGCATAGCAAGACAACTTACAACACCATATTCCCCATAGCAAAATGGAGTGGTAGAATGAAGAAACAGGATGACGTTATCCACTACTCCCAATACGACATGCAGTATATGTACCAAACAGGGTTCCAAAGAAAGCCTGGGTGAACAAGACACCATATGTAGTATTGAAAGGAAGAAAGCCAAATTTGGAACACCTAAAAGTTTTTTGTTACACTGTATACGCTAAGGTATTACCACTTTAACTCAGTAAGTTAGATAATAGAAGCATGCTTATTGTATATCTTGGAATAGAAGAAGGATCAAAGGCCTTTAGATTATATGATTCGACAAAGAACAAGATTTGTGTGAGTAGAGATGTAAATTTCATGAAAGGTCAACCATGGAACTAGAATACCTATATGGAAGGGGTAGATTTAGGAAATCATGTATGCACAAACTTTGTCATTTAAGAAAATGACGACCCATCCGAGTTAGAAAAAGACGTGCCAAGTAGGCCTAATAATAGTGGGCCACCCCATTAAGATGCAGGAGTGGATCAATCGGAAGACAATCCAGACTCCTACATAAGCCCGCCAACACACTTGTATAATCCAAACTCATCTGGAAGATTTAGTAGTTTATCAACAAGTAGAGGTCCATGTACATTTGAAGGTACAACCAGGAGTATAAGTAACACTCCTGTACGACTAAGAAGCATTGATGAATTATATGATGAGGCGGAGGAAATTCAAGTAAATCCACATGAATTACAACTTGCTAAAGAAGAACCAAGGAATTAGAAGGAAACGTCCATTGATAGCAAATGGATTGAGGCAATGGAGGCTGACTTAGACGCAATAAACAAGAATAACACTTGGAGGTTGATAAAATTGCTAAGAGATCACAAGGCAATATGATTAAAGTGGGTATTCAAGACTAAGAAAGATGTAGATCGAAAAGTCATAAGATACAAAGCAAGCCTAGTAGCATAAGGTTATGTTAAATAACATGGGATATATTTTGATGAAATGTTTGCACCAGTGGCACGCATCGAAACAGTTCGACTGATGTTGGCTTTAGCAACATATTAAGGTTAGGAGGTACATCACTTATATGTCAAGTATACATTTCTACACGAAGATCTCAAAGAGGAGGTCTATGTCTCACAATTGGAATGATTCAAAAAGCCAAGAGACGAAGGAAAGGTTTACTGTCACAGCCCCCAACCCTACCCTGGACGGGAGCCGTGAACATTTCCAGTGGTACCGGTGTTTATTAAAACTTTTGCAGCGGAAATTTTATCAGGATCGTGTGTCAAGAAAAATATTAGAGTTTTCATTTCATAACTTGTGGAATAAAACCATATTTACATAAAAGGTTTTCATAGGATAAAATCTTAATTACAAACACATTTCTTTATTCAGGTGACGTAGCCACTTATTTAAGCTTTTTGTGCTTCGTAGCACTTTCCCTTCCTTTCACAGTAAATCACCTATAACACATTTAAGAACATTTGATCAATAGGAAATACTGGTAAGTACATTCATTTGTATAAAATGACACATTCTTACAATTACTGCATTAAAAGTTTTTACATTTGTTTATATCTTACAACTACCCATGTGTATTTGTCACTCGATCGGATTTGTGACTGTGGTCATATCACTATTGGCCCCATTGTCCAATAGCAAAGATTATCAAGTAATGTATACAAAACCACACATTCTTACAATTACAACATTATAAGACTTGATCAATGTAAATCGGAAAAACATTTAGGGTTTTGGAAAACATGTTGTAATTAAAAAATGAATGTCTTACCTTGAAAGATTAGGGTTTTCGTTGTTAAAGCATCCTAGTCCTATTTCCTAATTACACAGAATGTAACATGTATTAGTGTAAAACCAAATCGAACCTAACAATAATCACAAGATCAAAACCACATTGTAGGTTAACAAAGACTCACCTTATTTAGGCAAAGCTATGGCGTTTGTTGGCAGGTTTTTGGATCGATCGGACATGGTATCGTATCAGTGATTTAGCATTTTAGCACGCTTATACGAATAGAGATTCAAGAGTAAGATTTTAGAAACGAGAAATGAGCGAGTGAAACCTGTCCCATGCCTGACCTATTTATACCAAAATTGAACTCGACCGCGCGTCTTGGGAGAGGAGGGGTGGCTCTCCGCTACACGCAGGAGCGTGAGCTAGGGCATAGGTCAGCCAAGTCATCCCCTAGCCCTACCACGTGTCACCCGATGGTGACATGTGTCTCTAACATGTGGCTCACCCCCTTTCGCGCGTCGCGGCAGGGTTTGTCTTGAACCCGCAACGCGCGGGGACATGCTGGATTTTGTTTCTTCGTTTTTCATGTTAGGTCTTGTGCGTGCGTTCGGCATTTTGATTAGGGGTTATTCAGGACATTTTCGAGGGTTGTTACATTTACAAACTTTCACAAGCACTGTATGGATTGAGGCAAGCATAAGGTGCTTGGAACATGACGTTAGATCAAGCCCTAAAGTCACTTAACTTCTAGAAGTGCAATTTAGAGCAAGCAATCTATACAAGGGCATGTAAGAGTTCTACAATAATTATTAGACTCTACGTTGATGATTTGATAGTCACTGGAACTTCTAGGAAGGAGATAGATATTTTTTAAATCTCATATGGAGAAGAAATTTAAAATGAGCGATATAGGATTGCTAGCATACTATCTGGGAATAGAAGTTACTCAAGCAGGGGTGATGCAACCATAAAGTAGTTAGGGTACATAAACAAGATACTCAAGGATGCTGATATGTTAACTTGCAAAGAAACAAAGATTCCAATGAATCCAAGTACACAGTTAACAAAGACCGAAGAAGGAGATCTACCTGATGCAACACGTTACAGAAGCTTGATTGGTTCTCCCAGTTACTTATTGAATACAAGGCCAAATCTATGTTACTCAGTCAGTTTGCTTTGTAGATTAATGCAAGAACCAAAGGAACATCACTCAAAGGCAGTCAAGCAAGTACTACATTACATCAAAGGAACTAAGGAGCATGGAATCATTTATAGGAAGCAAGGAGGATGTAAGATCCCAGTTATAGTGATAGAGTTATTGTGTTAACACAAACTAAGGAATCGGTACAATTGCTTTGGTATTCTACTATGGAGAATCACTATAACCGGTGTACACAAAAACAACCAAAAGTGGCACTTCGTCATGTGAATCCGAATTCATGGCAGCCACTGCGGCAACATGCCAAGCACTATAGCTTAAAAGATTGTTAAGTGAAGTTACAGGTTAGAGAGATAAAAAGATAACACTAAAAGTGGATAATATTTCTGCAATAGCACCCATAAAGAATCGAGTCTTTCATAGAAGAAGCAAGCACATAGACACATGCTATCCTTTCTTAAAAGAATGCGTGGAGAATGAACACATCAATGTGGAACACATCAGTGAAGAAGTTTAGAGGGTAGGCATATTAACAAAGGCAATAGCAAGGGTCACGTTTGCTACAATTCGACAACAGCACGGGGCGTTCTGGTCAACTTCCTTGACAAAACTTCGTTTTTTCTTGTGTTGATTTGTCTGCCCGTTTTTGGCCTGATTTCTCCTGAAAATTAAAAACAAACTAATTTAATCCTATTTCATTTATATTTTCATGATAATCATTAGAAACGTATTTTAAATGATACAAGTAACATGTAGAATTATAAACATATCAATTAGCTATAAGCCATACATTTCTGGTGAGAAATTACAACAAGATTTTTGGCAAGCCTATTGCCTATGATGTAGTTAAGATTTAGTGAGATGTTGATAAGTAGATAACACTAAGTACATACTTTCGTTGGCCGCTGCAATTATTAAGGCAATGGATAGCGGTGCAGAGGTATAAACTGACAAAAAAAAAAAAATTTCAGTCGACTTGAAAATCTTTTTCTTTGTTATCAAATGCAAATCGTATTATTTATGTATTTATTATTAATATCTTGGCTGAAGGGTTGGTTATTGCATATGATCCATACCGTGCATCCGCCTCCGCCTCCCCCCCCCCCCCCCCCCCCCCCCAATAGACAATGATTTTGCGTATTGCATGCTCTATTTGTATGAAAAAAGTTCTTTATGATCAGTTTAACGGAGATCATGGATTGGGTAATAAACAGACATTAAACTCTTATAATCTAGTTGAATTATAAGTAATTTATAAAAGAAGTAGTATTATGATTCTAGAAGCAAAAATGCGTATATTTTCTAACCTTACTAATGTTCAAATATGCTATTTGCATACCAGTCAAATTGCATGCTACTTGTCTTAAATAGATGTTACAGAGGCGGTTTTGGAATTGATAAACAATGTGTCGTGAATGGATTAATATTTCATAACGCTTAAAAACATTTATTTATTCAAAACCAATGAAGGTTTAACATTTCAATTCCAAAACTGCTTTAGAAGATGTACCATAAAACTCTCCGGTTGTTGCACCTACAAACCCTCTACTTGCGGCGTGATTATTAAAATTATAATCTATAAAATTTGAATTTTTGTAACATTAAAGCAACCGGTTATTTTAGACGTGTTATAAAATATTCGACGACTATCTCAAACACTAAGACATGTTTTTTACCTATATTTTAACCGACCCGTTGTAACGCACGATAGACGTCCTTATTTTTATCCACATTTCGTGTAAAATTCATTTGTATAATATATATTAATTGTAAAAGTGATTAAAAATAGTTCAATCACACCAATAGTTTATGTAAAAAACATAGTATAAAAATTACATTCTTTGTAATATTAAAAAGTAAATCATTTAATCAAACAAATGAAAATAAGTAAATTATAATATATATATATATATATATATATTTATACAAAAAGTTGTTAATTAATGTGGTAGGAGACGTGAGTTTTCCAATCTCAAGTTTAATTCTCACTTGTGTCATATTAGGGTGGATGTAACTCTGGGCTTATGCTCAGTGGTTGGATAATGATGGTGACAAACCCACCAGGGGGTTCGATCCTGAGCCGCATCACGGTTTTTATTCGGCTGTTAATTAAGCTAGTCAACTCGTGTGGAGGTAGTACGGTTTTCGGGAGAATGTCATAACCAAGTCTGACCAACCCAGCGCGGACCTGGTTAAAACAACGTAGTTTGGGCATATTTTGACTAGGGCCATCGTTTAGGAGGTGTGACATTGTGTCACTCAAAAAGAAAGTCACCGTTAAAAAAATTAAAGTAATTGATAAAACAGTAGTGATAAATTTAATATAATAAAAAAAAAGAAAATTTTAAATTGAAGGAAATTACAGATTATATCCTTTATAAATAAATGTTAGATCATGTCCTTGGGTTAAAATGGACATTTTTACCAAAAAGTTGACTAAAGTGTTCTCTTTCTATTTAATGGTATTTCACTGCTTTTCATGTATAAGTGTTGCAATTGAGACTTTGCGACAAGTGATATCCCATTGAACTTGGGTGATCGAATGAAGGCTAGCTAACTATGATATTGAATGAACGAGAGATCCCATTGCACTTGCGTGATTGAATGAAGGCTAACTGACTATGATACTGAATGAACTCTCATGGTGGAGAACCGATGAGAGACATAGTCCATACCAATATAGTTGTAATTTCACAATTCAAAGTTATATATATAAAAGACATTTTATGTGCTTTTTAAAGAGAAAGGACAAAGAGTACAATTTGCTATATAAATAAAGGACAATTTATGTAATTTAAATTGATTTTCGTCAGTGATTATGGAACCACGAGTTATAAGCAATTATATAAAACAAAAATAATCTGTTGTCTTTTTATTAATCTAAACTTGTTCAAATTTTAATCAAATCAATGCATATGTCCAAATTCCAAACAAAACAACCCATATATATATATATATTATGTATATATATATATTCAATAAAGTCAAATGCGAACATGTTCAAATGGACCCAATACACATTCAACCCGAAAGTCAACAATTAACCGGAAAAAATTACAATTCATTACTAAATCTATTTAAAACGATGTTGAATCCATAAATAATTACACTTAAACTAATGAATTCCCTACCCATTAAAAAATCAGCACCAATTCCTTCCATGTCTCTTCTAATTTCTTCATTCGTAGCCTCTTTCATGTCGTTCAACATCTAATATAAAAAAAATAAAAAAGGTTAAAGTCATTACAAATCAATTGATATAGATGAACAATTTTCTTGTTTTCAGAGGTTTCAATTTTTTTCGGTGTTCGGGTTTTTTCGAGTCGGATTCAGTTCTAACCATACATTTTAGGTTCTTAGGGTCACCTCGTTTCTCAAGTCGGATTTTGTTACCCGGTATGGATTAAGAAGGCCCTATATAATGGTTTTTCCTTATGTTCAAGTAATTTTCTTATTTTTTTTCTTGGTCATTTCACTAAAATTAGTGTCAAAATCATTAGACATATCATTTAAGTTGCCATTGTCTTCATTTAAAGCGTCAATTTCCTTATCAATATCATGTTTGTTATTATATTTTTTATTATTGTCTATATTGAACAATGATGTTCTACAGTTAGAAAATGATTGTTCATGCTTTGACCAACAAGTATATTTACCCATAAAACTATCTCTCAATAAATGAAACGTTATCTCTTTAATATCATGTTTCTGGAATTTCTTAAACCATGCACAAAGACAAAAAATTCAGTTGATCTCTTGCATTCACCCGATGAACTTTGATGGCCTTAAAGAAAACTTTAAACACCCATCATATATATTGCACTATATTGCACTAATTGGACGTTGTTTGCACATCCAATAGTCATGATCCATCTGAAAATTAAAATAAATGATATGAGGTTATGCAAATGATGTAAACCGGTGCTCTAAGGCGGTGGATCCTAACCTGTTTTTTGAATATTCTATTTCACATGTATACATTTTAACAAGATAATATTAAAAAAAAGTTGGTAGCATTACCCTTAAACTCCCCAAGAATGTGTAAAAATGCAAACTTGTGAGAGTAGAGGGAATACGAACCGAATTTTTTTTAAATATCGTCTCCTAAGATATATACATATCCTAAATGAGATAGAATATTAAAAAAAAGTAGTGCTGAACGGGATAATCCAAAATTTATGTCTATAAGATAAATTGTAGATGGTTACGTATATTCTAAAGGGTTAACCTGAATGTGTGTGTGTATGTATACCTATACGTAAATATTATATTTATACACATTTAATAATATCATCTTTACTTACATTTAATAAAAAAATATTTTTTAAATAAAAATAAGAGTAAAATGCAATTTGTAACACTCTGTAAAATCGTGTCCAATAGTATAGTGACACGTGTTGTATTTTAAATATAGTCTATTAAAGACCAATAAGGACTAAAGGCGTCAACATGCTCAAACTAAGCCTCTGAGTGACGGTCCGATGTCAACATGCATAAATAACAGCCTCTGAGTGACTCATATGTCAACATGCTTAAATTATTAGCCTCTGAGTGACTGATAACATGCCCAGCCTCTGAGTGATATCGGAGTCAACATGCTTATAATAAGCCTCTGAGTGATCCTTTGCGAAGTCCTAACTCTCATATGTTCCAATTGTTGGACGAGAGGGTTCAATTTTATAAATATAAGAAAGTTGGATAATTGAGGGATTAAAAGTGTCAACATGTTAATTTACCTCTGAGTGACCTTTTAATGAACCGAAAGCTCGACAATGTCCGGGCATAATCCCAGGTATGCCAAGTATCGGAGGGCTAAAAGTGCCAAAAAGGTGTCTTAAAAGGGTTTTAGAAGCTTTATAAAGTTAAGGGGTTAAAGTGTCAATTTTTGAAACTAGCCAAGAGGCGGTCGCGGGCCGCGAGAGACCTGGCCTGGGTCTCTCGCGGGGCGCGAGAAGCCCTCTGCTGCAGAAAGTTTTGCTTGGCTATAACACAAAGCTCCAAAAACCATGAATTTGAAACCATGGTCTTCTAAACTGCTCTGCCACGTTTTAGAACACTTGTAAGTTTCCTCTTACCCCTTAAACACCTGGCATCACCTCCTTTGAGTTCTTCAACTATAAATAGGTGCTTTAGTTCACCATTCCAACTTGCACCTTTCTCATTCATACATTCTCCTCCCTCCTCTGGAAGTTCCTAGCTGAAAGGAGCATCCAACTTAGTTCTCTTGCATTTTAGGAACCTCTTGTAAGTGTTCCTTGCTCTTGCATTTCGTTTGTAGGCTTTTATAGCCAAAAGTCAAGTGTTTTACGGAAAACACTTTGACTTTCGGTTAAGACCCTTATGGTCCAACCATTGTTCGAAATGAACATGGCTAATCGTAATAAGGTAGGTGTTAATTCCTATAAAGGGCACCTCCTAAAGATCACGTTTGCTAGACCAATTGACGGGTCAAAGTTAAGTTAATAAAAAGTCAAACAGGCCATTTTTCGAAAAAAATCATAAATTGATCTTATATATGTTATGAAACCTGTTTTGACACTTAAACAAGTTGGTAATAATTGTTAGAACATGTAAGAACATGTTTGGCTCGTCAATTTCAGTTCTAGGGTCGGTTCACAATCGAAAGTCGCAAAGTTTGACTTCTGTTTTGACTTTCAATTCTGACCCGATTTAGATTAGTTACCTACTGATCTAAAGTTGCATTATGATTGTAATATAATGTAGCATAACCTCTGAGGTTATATTACATGATCATAATCAGAATCCAAGTTTATGCGCAAGTTCCACAATTATGTCATTTTTGACTAAAATGCCCTTTTTGCATAAAACAAGGTTTTAAATAATAATGAACTTGGAAAATGAGTTCCTACTGATGTAATATTATAAGTAGGATTATTTGGGATGTTAAACCAAGTTATAAACTGAGTTTTCAAACAGGTCCTTAAACTATGTCGATAAATGACGATTTTGGCTCTTGTGGCTCATAAAATGGTTTTAATCAAATCTTTTCAAGATAAATCTTGTTCCTACTAATATGTTATATTAAATAACATATCTAAGACATTTTAATCTGACCCCAATGTCAGTTTTCATTAAATATCGCACAAAACGTCATTTTACGACATAAGCGCCGTTTCGGCGCATAGTATGGTTTTAAATCATATTATTTGACCAAGACTTGTTACCTACTGATTTTAAAACTTATTTTAAATATACTTACAGTAGGTACATGTTATGAACTCAGAATCCCAAATAATTTATAAACTATGTGTAAAATGACCAAAATGCCCCTTCAGTGCATAATTTGGTCATAAAAGATAAAATACACAAATAATTGATATCCTACTGATATTATATCATAAATAAACTATTTTTCCAGAATACTCATGATTATAAATTTAAATTATATTTAAGTTCCTTCTATATGGTACGAAATTACCAAAATGCCCTTATGAGGCATACTTTCGTTTTAAAACCTTAACGGGCATATAAGTTGATATCCTACTGATATTTTAACTTATTTAAAATATAATGGCATATAGAACTTGTCCATGACTTATCCGGTTACCATTATCGCTTATAAGCATACGGTTAATTATACGTAACTACTTTACGGAATTTAACCGAAACGAGTTTAACCTTGTCATTTAAGTTTCAAAATCAAGAATGTTTATAGTTTACCCATATTATGCAAGTCAAAGTACTTGTCGGGTTAAACTACATTCTATCCAGTCATCGTTTAATCTAGCGTTATACGTATTTGATCAAGTACGCTATTCGGTCTAAGTCTATGACTTAAATAAGATCGTAAGTATTTAATTGGTTAGCTTATGCCATAATCCAGACTAGAGATATTCCGGTAAATGCTATCTGCACTTATCTCATTTTGAATACGGCTGGGTTATAATCATGTATTTTAAACAAGGCTAATTTAGGTAAATACACTCGACATATTTCCCCTATACGGGCTTGGGTTACGGTAAATTATTACCGCTTGGTCGGAAATGGGATCAATCGAATGCCGGATTGTGGCTAGTAAATCCATATATTCTGTTTTAATCAGTTTTGTTTGATAACTTAAACATCGGGGGTTAAATTACCGTGTCCTAGATATCCTCGGCTCATTACATTAGATAATGGCACGACCTTAGCGCGGGGTGTAGGCATACACCTGACAGACGCTCAAATGAAAATTACCCAAGATGTTGGGGATAACTCCTTCGTGAGTTCTAAGTGGTGTGTATTTAATCATGTCTCGATCTCTGTACTGGGCCCTGTATGTATGGACAAACATGTGAAGCTGTTAATAAGGTTGCAACGTCAACTTTCCCAAGTTATAAAATGATTTTGTGCTGATACGCACTTAAAACAATTTTTGAAATGTTTTAAAAATGAGTCAGTTGGGTGTATTTATCAGCGAAAGTTGACGTATTTTCAAAAGGCTGAGCTTGCAGGTACAATACGAAAATAGGCTGAAAGTGCTTGGTAGTGATAGAGGATCTTGCAAATCCTAGATCTGCCCTAAAGTCTGTTTTATATTTTTTCTTTGTACATTTTATGATCCGCATGTGGATCTTCTATTACGAGCCTGTATATTATTTTATTTCAAACATTTTGGTTTGTAACAGTAATTTTACTCCAAGACTTCCGTTGTGCCGTGTTTAATTGACTATGATGTTATCAACTGACGTCACGAGATGTGACAGGTTTGTATCAGAGCCAACGTTTGAGAGAGTTAAACACTATCCTTCTTGTATTATATCTCAAACTTACATGAGCACATTCCTTAGACTTCCGAGTCTAGGAATTGACCTAGGATTACTCATTTCATTATTAAGTTATTAGTATTGTTTTTGAATTGATTTTTAACAGGAAAATGCCACCACGTGTATGAGGACATAGTGGGAGAGGAAAAGGTCCAATGAGGGGAGGACCATCAGGGCGCATTCCCCCTTAACCTCACAATTCCGATGCCTACCAAGAATCAGGAGATTCATCTCCTTGGCAACCAGCGAGACACTCTGTCTCTCATAGACACTCGTCCCCGCATTCCCAAATTTCTTACCACTCTCACCACTCCTATCATTCACACCATTCTCACCATTCCCATTCCCATTCACACTCCTACCATGAAGAATTTAACCCTAACTACTACTTTAACACGCCTCCAGCCGATCAAAACCAGTTGGACCAGCCAAACCCTATGGACGAGGACTCCGACTCGGATATGCTGCCTTCGGGATCGAATACGCATCCCATTGAAATTTCAAGCGATTCGAACTCCTATGCGGGATCGCCTTACCAAGGTATTAATGAGTGGGACCAATATTGGAACCAATTTACCTTCACCAACACACCTTCCCATCACACTAAACCACCTCCTGTTCAAGAAGGTGTCCACATGGAATCGGTGACCAACCCCAACCACCACCTGAACCACCAAGCAGAAAGCGTAGAGCACGTATGTCGGTACGTGCCGGACAAAGGTCGGGATCGCTGCCACCTTTGCCCAACTCCTACCCCACAATTCAAGAGGACCCACAAATGGGTGGACCCTCTAATGTTTCAGCTATAGTGGAACCAACACCAACACCTGTTGTTCAACCACCACCATCGGGTTATACTAACCCAATCCCCACATATCCAGACACGTCTGGATATAATCCTTTTAACCCGTCTACACCGGTAGACTATCAAGCATGGTCGCAAGACCCCTATATGCAAGCAGTTATGCACAATGCACTTTACCCGTCTCCTTTCCCACCTGCTTATCCACCGACTAGGTATCCAACTTATGGGTACCAGTCCGGTTATGCCACAACCACAACCACAACCACAACCTCCGCCACCAGTCGAAGCCATTAATGAGGCCTTAGAAAGAATGAAAGATATGCAACAACATGCGGAGAAAACAGAGAAGAAAACGAACAAGTTCTTCAAGAAACTCTCCAAGTTGGTCAAGGGAAAGAAGGACGAGTGAAGTCTCTTCTAATACTATGTAGTCCCTGCGAGGACATTGTTATTTCTTTCGTCCCTGCGTGAACATTTTTATTTCTTTAAAGTCCTTGCTTGGACAGTTTATTTCAATGTTTCTAGTATTGTAATTTCTATTAAAATTTAATGAAGTACTTTTGGAATTATATATATGTATTTCATCCTCTTCAAGCGAGCGTCTCGATTTTACTCGAAATTTATGCTCTGCGATATAATTCCAAAAAGACCTTAATGGATTGATTATACCAAGTGGCACAGACCACACATTGGCCAAGAAAAGATAGTTAAGGACGAAAGGGTCTTCTATCAGGATAGTTAAGGGAAGTTATCCTTCTATCCAGAGGTGGTGAATTAAGTTCAAGCCTCCAAGGTTGTTAAGGTCCAACGTGACCGGGACCATTAATCAATCATTAAGGTACTCTTATGTAACATTAAGGAATGTTCATACTCTTGGAAGTGTTGCTTGAGGAACCACACTAACCGTCCAACGTGACAGGCTGATATGCCACATGTATGTCCAACGTGACAGGCTGATATGCCACATGTATGTCCAACATGACAGGCCGATATGCCACATATATGTCCAATGTGACAGGCTGATATGCCACATTTATGTCCAACGTGACAGGCTGATATGCCATAAATTACATCTGTTATGATGTAGGCTGATATGCCAAGAATTACATCTGTTATGATGTAGGCTGATATGCCATGAATGTATGTCCAACGAGACAGGCTGATATGCAATGTATGTCCAACGAGACAGGCTGATATGCCACGAATGTATTTGCAACGAGACAGGCTGATATGGCATGAAATTACACCTCTTATGATGTAGGCTGATATGCCATGAAATTACATCTGTTATGATGTAGGCTGATATGCCATAAATTACATTTGTTATGATGTAGGCTGATACGCCATATGTATTGTCCTAAGTGACAGGCTGATATGCCATGTATTTTATGACCAAAGAGACCGGCCGACGTGCCAAATTATTATGTCCATTAGTGACAAGCCTATGAGCTATGTATATAATTGTGTATATGACAATGACAGTTGTGACGATGTGATCCACTGTCCAATAATATATGGACTATGTCCAAATTGTAATTTGCCTTTGATGGTCCTATTAAGACCTAGGCCAAATATAGATATGTTAAGCCTAAGAGTTGTGATTTTATTCACACTAGTATAGGCAATGGATTGTTATATCCAATGTTGAAAGCCAATATGGTTGATATACCATGCCTAAATGAAGTTTTATTGATATATAGAAACCAAGGCTTAAAGATGGCTAACTCAAATGAGGCACAAAGTAGCCATCGGAATATTGATTCTGACAAAGCTGAAAACAAAGATATTGATAATAATAATTTTCAAGCTCGCATTGACGCGGTTGTCAAAAAGGCCATGGGAAAGGCCATAGAAAAGCTAAGAGAGTCGAGTGCTAACCCTCTAAACCATTATCGATTACCCCATCCTCAGCTCATAAGGAGAGCTCCGTTCAATCGTCGAATGCGAAGAGTGAACCCAAGAAAATAGATTTTGCTGAAAGGTCCCGTTCTGTTAAAGACGGATGTACCTATAAGTATTTTGTCTCCTGTAAGCCCCGAGACTTTAACGGGGAGAAAGGAGCTATAGAAGCCTTGAAGTGGCTTGACGACATGGAAACAATAGTGGATATCAGCGGCTGTGCTGATAAGGATGTGGTTAAGTTCGTATCACAGTCATTTAAGGGTGATGCCCTAATCCGGTGGAAAGCCATGATTCAGTCTACAGGTAAAGTGCACCTGTATAATTTGGGATGGTCCAAATTTGTGGACCTTGTTAAGGAAACATACTGCCCACTTCATGAAGTGGAGAAATTAGAGACAGACTTTTTGTCTCTTTCCATGAAAAACCTAGATTGTCGGAAATATGTTTCCAATTTCAAATCCCTATCTAGGTTAGTTTCCTATCTGATTACTCCGGAACCCAAACGCATTGCGCGTTTTATCAATGGGTTAGCCCCTAAGATTAAGGGCATGGTAAAGGCTGCTCAGCCTTGTACCTATAGGTCCGTCGTTGACCTGTCCCTATCCCTCACCCTTGATTTAGTGAGGCAAAAGTCAGTCAAGACTGAAACTGACTGGAAAAGGACGAGAGAAGACGTCAACTCCCAAAGGTTTAATAGGAAGAATAAAGGGAGATTCGGGTTCAAAAGGAACCAAGATAAGTCGGGTGTAACGCCAACATGTAAAATTTGCAACCGTAAACATTGGGGACAATGTAGTATCGATCCACAAACCATACCATGTGGTATTTGTAAGAAAAGAGGGCATAAAACCTTAGAATGTAAGGATCTTAATAATGACGTCTGCTACATCTGTGATGAAAGGGGGCATATTAAATTCAACTGCCTCAAGAACCCCAAAAGTAATGATGCAAAGCCTGGATAGGCCAAGAAGGGGAATGCTCGTGCCTTCCAGATGAATGCTAGGGAAGCCGTTAAGGACAATAATGTCATAACAGGTACATTCCTCATTAATGATATTTATGCTAGAGTTCTTTTCAATTCAGGTGCAGATAAATCATTTGTTGACCATAAGTTTAGTAAACTATTAAACCTACCCATAAGAACTCTAGATAAAACTTATGAGATAGAACTTGCTGATGGAAGTTTAGAAACAACATCTTCCATTCTTGACGGAGGTTTCATATCCATTAAGAATCATTTAATCCCTATCTCTTTGCTGCCAATGAAATTGGTGGGGTTCAATATAGTTTTAGGCATGGATTGGTTATCTCATAACCAAGCCCGCATTTCCTGCGATAAGAAGCTCATCAAAATTAAAACCCCATCGGGTGAAATGATCACCATCTCTGGAGACTCACACTATGGATTGCCAGACAAGGTGTCGCTATTTAAGGCATCCAAGTGTTTGAGGAAAGCCTGTGTCATTTACATGGTACAAGTGAGCATAAATGAGCCTAAGCCAAACATGGAAGACCTGCCAGTTATTTCCGAATATTCCGATGTCTTTCCCGAAGAACTACCCAGCTTACCTCCAGACAGACAAGTGGAGTTTAGAATTAATATCCTGCCAGGATCAGCACCTGTTGCCAGAGCTCCATATAGGCTAGCACCTACGGAAATGAAGGAGTTGAGGACACAATTAGATGAACTAATAGGAAAATGCTTTATTCAGCCTAGTTCCTCGCCTTGGGGAGCTCCTATCCTCTTCGTTAAGAAGAAAGATGGTTCAATGCGAATGTGCATTGACTACCGAGAGCTAAACAAGTTAACAATTAAGAACCTATATCCATTACCCAGGATTGATGACTTATTCGACCAACTTCAAGGGGCTAGTTACTTCTCCAAGATCGATTTGAGATCAGGATATCATCAACTGATGGTTAGGAATGAGGATGTCCCTAAAACAGCCTTCAGGACCCGTTACAGTCACTTTGAATTCTTAGTGATGCCTTTTGAGCTCACAAATGCACCTGCAGCATTCATGGATCTCATGAATAGAGTCTGCAAACCATATTTGGATAAGTTTGTCATTGTCTTCATAGATGACATACTTATCTATTCTCGTAATCAAGCTGATCACCAGAAACATCTTCGATGCATCCTAGAATTATTAAGACAAGAGAAGCTTTATGCTAAGTTCTCTAAATGTGAATTTTGGCTTAGAGAAGTCCAATTTCTTGGACACATAGTAAGTGAGCGTGGTATCCAAGTAGTTCCCGCCAAGATAGAAGCCATAATGAATTGGGAAGTGCCCAAGACCCCATCGGAGATTCGTAGTTTTCTAGGATTGGCCGGTTACTACAGAAGGTTCATTGAGAACTTTTCAAGAATAGCCACTCCTTTAACTACCTTGACCGTAATAATGTTAAGTATAATTGGGGTCCAAAACAACAAGAATCTTTTGAGGTTCTTAAACACAAGTTGAGCAATGCTCCTGTGTTATCTCTACCTGAGGGTATTGAAGACTTTGTTATTTACTGTGATGCATTGCACACTGGCATGGGTTGTGTGCTAATGCAAAAAGGTAAAGTGATTGCCTATGCATCACGACCGTTAAAGGTGCATGAAAGGAATTACATCACCCATGATTTGGAATTGGGTGCCGTTGTATTTGCACTAAAACTGTGGAGACATTACTTGTATGGCACAAAGTGTATTATATACACTGACCATAAAAGTCTCCACCATCTGTTCAATCAGAAGGAATTGAACATGCGACAACGCCGATGGATGGAAACGCTTAATGACTATAATTGCGAGATTCGCTACCATCCAGGCAAGGCAAATGTAGTTGTTGATGCCTTAAGTCGCAAGGAACGGGTTAAACCTATAAGGATTAACGCCAAGAGTATTGAGCTTAGAAATAGCTTAAATGAAAAGCTATTAGATGCGCAAAAGCAAGCCCTATTAGAGGCTAATATTCCTAATGAGGGATTAGGCGGAACTGTGGAACAGTTAGCGCCTGGAAAGGATGGAATTCAACGAGAGGATCTGGGTTCCAATCTTTGGAGGACTTAGAGATCTAATCCTCCAAGAAGCGCATAGTTTGAGATACTCGGTTCACCCGGGAGGTGACAAGATGTATCAAGACTTGAAGAAGAATTATTGGTGGATGGGTTTGAAGAAATCCATAGCCACCTATGTAGCTAAATGTCTGACGTGTTCGCAAGTTAAGGCCGAACATCAGAAACCGTCAGGACTACTACCACAATTAGAAACTCCCACATGGAAATGGGAAATGGTAACTATGGACTTGATTACCAAGTTACCTAAGATCAGAAGTGGAAATGACACTATTTGGGTCATTGTAGACAGACTGACTAAGTTAGCTCATTTCTTGCCAATCAAAGAAACGTACAATTCAGATAAATTGGCGAAGTTGTATGTGGACAAGATTGTGTCCCTACACGGTGTACTGGTATCTATTGTATCTGACAGAGATACTAGATACACATCTCACCTTTGGAAAAGTTTCCAACAATCTTTAGGCACACGATTAAATTTTAGTACGGCTTACCATCCGCAGACTGATGGTCAAAGTGAGCGTACTATCCAGACACTGGAAGACATGCTTAGGGCATGTGTGATTGATTTAGGTGGAAGTTGGGGTGACCACTTACCCATAATAGAATTCTCCTACAATAATAGTTATCATACGAGTATCAAGGCTGCTCCTTTTGAGGCCTTGTATGGGAGAAAATGTAGAACGCCCATGTGTTGGGCAGAAGTTGAGGAAGTCCAACTATCAGGACCAGAGATTGTCCTGGAGACCACGGAAAAGATTGTGCAAATCCGTGATCATCTCAAAGCTGCAAGGGATAGGCAGAAAAGCTATGCTGATAAGAGGCGTAAACCTCTTAAGTTCCAAGTAGGGGACAAGGTCATGTTAGAAGTATCACCCTGGAAAGGTGTGATGCACTTTGGAAAGAAGGGCAAGTTGAGCCCAAGATATATTGGACCATTTGAGATAATCAAATATGTCGACACTGTAGCTTATAAGCTCAGGTTTCCAGTGGAGCTTAGTGGAATCCATGATGTATTCCACATATGTAACCTTAAGAAAGGTCTAGCCGATGAGTCGCTAGCAATGTCACATAAAGATGTGCAAATTGATGAAAACCTGAGGTTTGTTGAGAAACCAATTTCGATCGAGGATCGACAGGTTAAGAAGCTCCGAAGAAAGATGATACCTATAGTAAAGGTTAAGTGGGACGCTTTTAGAGGTCCTGAGATGGGAGGTTGAGTCCACTATGCGAAAAAAATACCCCCATCTTTTTAAATAAAATCTCGAGGTCGAGATTTCTTTTAAGGGGGTGAGGATGTAACACCCTGTAAAATCGTATCCACTAGTATAGTGACACGTGTTGTATTTTATATAATTGTCTGTTAAAGACCAATAAGGACTAAAGGCGTCAACATGCTCAAGATTGAGCCTCTGAGTGATGAACTGATGTCAACATGCATAAATAATAGCCTCTGAGTGACTGATACGTCAACATGCTTAAATCATTAGCCTCTGAGTGACTGATATGTCAACATGCTTAAAACTTGGCCTCTGAGTGACTAATATGTCAACATGCCCAGCCTCTGAGTGACATCGGAGTCAACATGCTTATAATAAGCCTCTGAGTGATCCTTTGCGAAGTCCTAACTCTCATACGTGCCAATTGTTGGACGAGAGGGTTCAATTTTATAAATACAAGAAAGTTGGAAAATGGAGGGATTAAAAGTTTCAACATGTTAATCTGTGTGATCCCGGCTAGTATCACCAATGCGTGATAAAACATACATTAGAGATGTATTAAAATATAATCTTTGTGATCTATTTGATCCCGGTTATATAGCCTTTGTGATCTGTGTGGTCCCGGCACAAAAGCCTTTGTGATCAGTGTGATCCCGGCTAGTATCATCAGTGTGATGATAATCAAACATCCATTAGTGATGTATCACCCTTTCGGGTTAAAATCTATTCTTTAAAGCCCATGTGATCTATTCGATCCCGGCTACTATCATCAGTGCGATGATAATTATCCATTAGCGATATTGTGCCTATGTGCCCTGTTTTATGTCCATTAGTGACAGGCCTAAGTGTCGTATATTATGTCCAATGTGACCGGCCAATGTGCCCAATTACTATGTCCATTAAGGGACATGCTTATGACCTATGTATAATTGTCTGTATGACAAATGACAGTTGTGACATTGCGATCCCCTGCCTAATAATATATGGACTTCGTCCAAATTGTAAATTGCCTATGATGGTCCTATTAAGACCAGGCCAAATGTAGATATGTTAAGCCTAAGAGTGGTGATATTATTCACACTAGTTAAGGCAAAGGATTGTTATATCCGATGATTAAAAGCCGATACGGTTTGTATACCATGGCTAAGACAAAATTTTATTGGTATATAGAAACCAAGACTTAAAGATGGCTAACTCAAATGAAGCTCAAAGTAGCCACAGAAATGTTGAATCTAATAAAACTAAAAACAGAAATATAGAGGATGAAAACTTTCAAGCACGCATTGATGCGGCTGTGGAAAGGGCCATGAGTACGGCAATAGAAAGACTAAGAGAGCCGAGTGCCACTCGCTCTAAACCTCTATCTATTCCACCATCCTCAGCTCATAAAGAGAGCTCGGTTCACTCGTCTAATGCAAGAAGTGAACCTAAGAGGATAGACTATGCTGATAGGTCCCGTTCTTCCAAGAACGAATGTACCTACAAATATTTTGTCTCCTGTAAACCCCGAGACTATAATAGGGAAAAAGGGGTCGTAGAAACCCTTATATGGTTAGACGAAATGGAGACCATAGTTGATATCAGCAATTATGCTGAAAAAGATGTGGTCAAGTATGTATCACAATCTTTCAAGGGCGATACCCTGACATGGTGGAAGGCCATGATTCAATCAACAGGCAAGGTACACCTGTACAACTTGGGATAGTCCAAGTTTGTTGATTTGATAAAGGATACTATTTGCCCAACCCATGAGGTGGAGAAAATAGAGACAAACTTCTTGTCTCTTTCCATGAAAAACCTAGATTGTCGGAAATATGTTTCCGATTTCAATTCCTTTTCTAGGTTAGTTTCCTATCTTATCACCCATGAATCCAAACGCATTGCGCGTTTTATAAATGGATTAGCGCCTGAGATTAAGGGCATGGTAAAGGCTGCTCAGCCAAGCACCTATAGGTCTGCTGTTGACCTATCTCTCTCCCTCACCCTTGATATAATGAGGCAGAAGTCAGTTAAGCCTGAAACTGACTGGAAAAGAAAGAGAGAGGAAGACAACTCCCATCGATTTAATAAGAAAAATAAAGGGAGGTTCGGGTTCAAAGTGAACCAAGGCAAGTCGGCTGTGATTCCATTCTGTAAGACTTGCAACCGAAGACACTGGGAACAGTGTAATCTTGACCCACAAGCTAGACCTTGTGGCATATGTAAAAGAAGGGGGCATAAGACCCTAGATTGTAAAGATATTAAGGATGCTGTATGTTATATTTGCAATGAAAAAGGGCACATTGCAATTAGTTGCCCTAAGAATTCAAGGAATAATAATCCGAAGCCTGGAGAGGCCAAGAAGGAGAATGCACGCGCCTTTCGGCTAACTGCTTAGGAAGCTGTTAATGACAATAACGTCATAACAGGTACTTTCCCCATTAATGATATTTATGCTAGAGTTCTTTTCGATTCGGGTGCGGATAAATCATTTGTTGATCATAAGTTCAGTAAACTATTAAATTTACCCATAAGAACTCTAGATAAAATTTATGAGATAGAACTCTCCGATGGAACCTTAGAAACTGCTTCTTCCATTCTTGATGGATGCTCTATATCCATTAAGAATCATTCCATCCCTATCTCTCTTTTGCCAATGAAATTGGCGGGATTTAATGTTGTCTTAGGCATGGATTGGTTATCTCATAACCAAGCCCGCATTGCCTGCGATAAAAAGCTCATTGAGATTAAGACTCCATCTGGTGAAATGATCACCATCTTTGGAGACTCACACTATGGACTGCCAGACAAAGTGTCGTTATTTAAGGCATCCAAGTGTTTGAGAAGATGTTATGTCATCTATATGTCACAAGTTACCATAAATGAACCAAAGCCGAACCTTGAAGATCAACCAGTTATCTCGGAGTATCCCAATGTTTTCCCTGAAGAATTACAAGGCCTACTTCCAGATAGGCAAGTGGAGTTTAGGATTGATATCATACTAGGAGCAGCACCTGTTGCTAGAGCTCCGTATCGGTTAGCACCGACGGAAATGAAGGAACTAAGGACGCAATTAGATGAACTTTTAGAAAAAGGCTTTATTCAGCCTAGTTCCGCACCTTAGGGAGCTCCTATTCTGTTTGTAAAGAAAAAAGACGGTTCGATGCGAATGTGCATCGACTATCGGGAGCTGAACAAGCTAACCATTAAAAATAGATATCCTCTCCCCAGGATCGATGATTTATTCGACCAGCTTCAAGGGGCTAGTTACTTTTCTAAAATAGATTAAGATCAGGATATCATCAACTGAAGGTTAGAAGTGAAGATGTTCCTAAGACAGCCTTCAGGACCCGCTATGGTCATTTTGAATTCTTAGTGATGCCTTTTGGGCTCACAAATGCACCAGCAGCATTCATGGATCTCATGAATAGAGTCTGCAAGCCATATTTGGATAAGTTTGTCATTGTCTTCATAGAAGACATACTTATCTATTCTCGTAATCAAAATGATCACGAGAAAACACCTTAGGTGCATCCTAGAATTATTAAGGCATGAGAAACTTTATGTGAAGTTCTCTAAATGCGAATTTTGGCTTAGAGAAGTCCAATTTCTTGGACACATGGTAAGTGAGCATGGTATCCAAGTGGATCCCGCCAAAATTGAGGCTATAATAAATTGGGAAGTGCCCAAGACCCCAACAGAAGTTCGTAGTTTCTTAGGACTGGCTAGTTACTATAGGAGGTTCATTGAGAACTTTTCAAGGATAGCCACTCCTTTACCTTCTTTGACCCGCAAGAATATTAAGTATAATTGGGGTCCAAAGCAACAGGAATCTTTTGAGGTTCTTAAACACAAGTTGAGCAACGCTCCTGTGTTATCTCTACCTGAGGGTATTGAGAAATTTGTAGTCTACTGTGATGCATCGCACACTAGCATGGGTTGTGTGCTACTGCAAAAAGGCAAGGTGATTGCCTATGCATCACGACAATTAAAGGTGCATGAAAAGAATTACACCACCCATGATTTGGAATTGGGTGCTGTTGTATTTGCACTAAAATTGTGGACACATTACTTGTATGGCACAAAGTGTGTTATATACACAGACCATAAAAGTCTCCAACACCTGTTCAATTAGAAAGAATTAAACATGCGACAACGTCGGTGGATGGAAACACTTAGCGATTATGATTGTGAGATTCGCTACCATCCAGGCAAGGCAAATGTAGTTGCCAATGCCTTAAGTCGCAAGGAAAATGTGAAACCTATAAGGATTAAGGCTAAGAGCATTGAGCTCAGAAATAGCTTAAGTGAGAAGCTATTAGACACGCAGAAGCAAGCCATGTTAAAGGCTAATATCCATAATGAGGGATTAGGCAGAACTGTTGATCAGTTAGTGCCTGGAAAAGAAGGAATCCTGAGAATTAATTAATAGAATTTGGGTTCCGATCTTTGGAGGACTTAGGAATCTAATCCTCCAGGATGCGCATGATTCAAGATACTCTGTTCACCCGGGTGGTGACAAGATGTATCAAGATTTGAAGAAGAATTATTGGTGGATGGGTTTGAAGAAATCCATAGCCACATATGTAGCTAAGTGTCTGACGTGTTCGCAAGTTAAGGCCGAACATCAGAAACCGTCAGGACTTCTACAACAACTTGAAATTCCCACTTGGAAATGGGAAATGGTAACTATGGAGTTGATTACCAAGTTACCTAAGACCAAAAGTGGAAACGACACTATTTGGGTCATAGTAGATAGGCTGACTAAGTCAGCTCACTTCTTGCCAATTAAAGAGACGTATAATTCAGATAAATTGGCTAAGTTGTATGTGGACAAGATAGTGTCCCTACACGGTGTGCCAGTATCTATTGAATCCGATAGAGATACGAGATACACATCTCACATTTGGAAAAGTTTCCAACAATCTTTAGGCACACGACTAAACTTTAGTACAGCTTACCATCCGTAGACTGATGGTCAAAGTGAACGTACTATACAGACTCTAGAAGACATGCTCAGGGCATGTGTGATTGATTTAGGCGGAAGTTGGGATGACCACTTACCCCTAATAGAATTCTCCTACAATAATAGTTATCATACTAGCATTAAGGCTGCTCCTTTTGAGGCCTTTTATGGGAGAAGATGTAGAACGCCCGTATGTTGGGTAGAAGTTGAGGAGGCCCAACTGTCAGGACCTGAGATTGTCCTGGAGTCCACGGAAAATATTGTGCAAATCCGTGATCGTCTCAAAGCTGCCAGGGATAGGCAGAAGAGCTATGCTGACAAGGAGTAAACCTCTTAAGTTCCAAGTAGGGGACGAAGTCATGCTAAAAGTATCACCCTGGAAAGGTGTGATGCGTTTTGGAAAAAAAGGCAAGTTAAGCCCAAGATATATTGGACCATTCGAGATAGTCGAATGTGTCGGCACAGTAGCCTATAAGATCAGATTGCCAGAGGAGCTTAGTGGAATCCATGATGTATTTCACATATCTAATCTTAAGAAATGTCTAGCCGATGAGTCGCTCGCAATGTCGCATAATGAGGTGCAGATTGATGAAAACCTGAGGTTCATTGAGAAACCAATTTCGATCGAGGATCGACAGGTTAAGAAGCTCCGAAGAAAGATGATACCTATAGTAAAGGTTAAGTGGGACGCTTTTAGAGTGCCTGAGTATACATGGGAGGTTGAGTCCACTATGCGACAAAAATACCCCCATCTTTTTGAATAAAATCTCGAGGTCGAGATTTCTTTTAAGGGGGTGAGGATGTAACACCCTGTAAAATCGTGTCCACTAGTATAGTGACACGTGTTGTATTTTATATAATTGTCTGTTAAAGACCAAGAAGGACTAAAGGCGTCAACATGCTCAAGATTGAGCCTCTGAGTGACGAACTGATGTCAACATGCATAAATAATAGCCTCTGAGTGACTGATACGTCAACATGCTTAAATCATTAGCCTCTGAATGACTGATATGTCAACATGCTTAAAACTTGGCCTCTGAGTGACTAATATGTCAACATGCCTAGCCTCTGAGTGACATCGGAATCAACATGCTTATAATAAGCCTCTGAGTGATCCTTTGTGAAGTCCTAACTCTCATACGTGCCGTTTGTTGGACGAGAGAGTTCAATTTTGTAAATATGTGAAAGTTGGATAATGGAGGGATTAAAAGTGTCAACATGTTAATTTATACCTCTGAGTGACCTTTTAACGAACCGAGAGCTCAATAATGCACATGCATAATCTCAGGTATGCCAAGTATTGGCTACGGAGGGCTAAAAGTGCCAAAATAGTATTTAAAATCGTTTTTATAAGCTTTATATAGTTTAGGAGCCAAAGTGTCAAATTTTAAAACTGAAATAGGGGCGGTCGCGTGCCGCAAGAGACCCGGCATGTGTCTCTCGCGCCCCGCGAGAACAGACCTGCAGCAGAAAGTTTGTTTTGGAGCCCAAGCAAAGCTGCAAAACCATTAAATCGAAACCATGGCCTTCCTAATCAGCTATGCCACATTTTGGGACACCTGTAAGCTTCTTCTTACACCCCTAGACACCTGGCTTCACCTCCTTTGAGCTCTCCAACTATAAGTAGGTGCTTAAGTTCACCATTTCAACTTGCACCTTTCTTATTCACTCTTCTCCTCCTCTGGAAGTTCCTATCTAAAAGGAGCAGTCCAACATAGTTCTTTTGCATCTAGGAATCACTGGTAAGTGTTCCTTCCTTGTGCATTTTCGTTTATAGGCTTCTATAGCCTAAAGTCAAGCGTTTTACGTAAAACGCTTTGACTTTCGGTTAAGAACATTATGGTCCAGCCATTGTTCGAAATGAACATGGCTAAGTGATCATAGTAAGGAAGGTGTTAGTCCCTATAAAGGGCACCTCCTGAAAATCACGTTTGCTAGACCAATTGACGGGTCAAAGTTATGATATTAAAAAGTCAAACAGGCCATTTTTCGGAAAAATCATAAATTGATCTTATATATGTTATGAAACCTGTTTTGACACTTAAACAAGTTGGTAATAATTATTAGAACATGTATGAACATATTTGGCTCGTCAATTTCAGTTCTAGGGTCGGTTCGCAAACGAAAGTCGAAAGGTTTGACTACTGCTTTGACTTTCGATTCTGACCTGGTTTAGATTAGTTACCCACTGATCTAAAGTTGCATTATGATCATAATATAATATAGCATAACCCTCTGAGGTTATATTACATGATCATAATCAGAATCCAAGTTTATGTGCAAGTTTCATAATTATGCCATCTTTGACCAAAATGCCTTTTTGCATAAAACAAGGTTTCAAATGGTAATGAACTTGGAAATGAATTTCTACTAACGTAATATCATAAGTAGGATTATTTGAAATGTTAAACCAAGTTATAAACTGATTTTTTAAACAAGTCTTTAAACTATGTCGATAAATGACGGTTTTAGCCCCGATGGCTTATAAAATAGTTTTAATCAAATATTTTCGAGATAAATCACTTAATTACCAATATGTTATATTAATTAACATATTTTAAACATTTTAATCTGATCCAGACATCAGTTTTCATAAACATCGCTTAAAGACGTCACTTTACGACATAAACGCCGTTTCGGCACATAGTATGGTTTTAAACCATATTAGTGGACCAAGACTTGTTACCTACTGAATTTAAAACTTATTTTAAACATATTTATAGTAGGTACTTACTATAAACTCATAATCCCAAATAATTTATAAACTATGTGTAAAATGACCAAAATGCCCCTTCGGTGCATAGTTTTAGTCATAAAAGGTAAAATACACATATTTGATATCCTACTGATATTATATCATAAATAAATTATTTTTCCAGAATACTCATGATCATACACTTAAATTTTATTTAAGTTCTTTTTATACGATACGAAATTACCGAAATGCCCCTATAAGGCATAATTTCGTTTTAAAACCTCAACGGGCATACAAGTTGATATCCTACTGATATCTTAACTTATTTTAAGTATAATGGCATATAGAATGTGTCCATAACTTATCCGGTTACCCGATATCGCTATTATGCGCACAGTTACGTATATATGACTATTTTACGGAATTCAACCGTAACGGGTTTAACCTTATCATTTTAAGTTCAAAATCCAGAATGTTTATAGTTTACCCATATTATACAAGTCAAGTACTTGTCGGGTTTAAACTACATTCTATCTGATCATCGTTTAATCAAGCGTTAGACGTAATGATCATGTACACTATTCGGTTTATACAACCGTTAGTATTTAATTGGCTAGTTTATGCCATAATCCAGACTAGAGCCTTCTCGGTAAAAGCTATCTGCACTCAGTACTTTTGTATACGGCTGAGATATTTAAAAATAAAATAAGAAAGCAATCTCAGGTAAATACTCTCAACTTATTTCTCCTATAAGGGCTTGGGATATGGTAAATTATTACTACATGGTCCATTGCATAGTTAACCTTACTAAGATAATAAAAGATTTTGTGCCGTTTGCACTTGAAATCATTTTTAATATTTTCAAAATGAGTCAGTTGGGTGTATTTACCAGCGTAAGCTGACGTATCCTCCAAAGACTAATCTTCAGGTACAACACGAAATTAAGCCGGAAGCTGCTCGGTAGAGAATAAGAGGATTCTTGTAAATCCTTAGATATGCCTAAAGTCTGTTTTGTATTCTTTCTTGTACATTCTATGATCCGCCTGTGGTTCTTCTATTACAAGCTTGTATATTATTTTGTATTTTCGAACATTCGGTTTGTAATAGTAATTTTACTCCAAGACTTCCGTTGTGCCACGTTTAATTGACTATGACGTTATCAACTGTTGTCACGATACTCCCCACCCGAGCCCACCGGTGTTTGGATTTCGGGGTTGGAAATTCAGGGTGTGACAAAACTGCTATGCCACGTTTTGGGACACTTGTAAGCTTCCTCTTACACCCCTAAACACCTGGCATCACCATTCCAACTTGCACCTTTCTCATTCATACACTCTTCTCTCTCCTCTGGAAGTTCCTAGCTGAAAGGAGCATCCAACTTAGTTCTCTTGCATTCTAGGAACCTCTTATAAGTGTTCCTTGCTCTTGCATTTTCGTTTATAGGCTTTTATAGCCAAAAGTCAAACGTTTTACGGAAAACTCTTTGACTTTCGGTTAAGACCATTATGGTCCAGCCATTGTTCGAAATGAACATGGCTAAGTGATCGTAATAAGGTATGTGTTAATCCCTATAAAGGGCACCTCCTGAAGATCACGTTTGCTAGACCAATTGACGGGTCAAAGTTAAGATATTAAATAGTCAAACAGGTCATTTTTTTGAAAAATCATAAATTGATCTTATATATGTTATGAAACCTGTTTTGACACTTAAACAAGTTGGTAATAATTACTAGAACATGTAAGAACATGTTCAGCTCGTCAATTTCAGTTCTAGGGTCGGTTCGCAATCGAAAGTTGCAAAGTTTGACTTCTGCTTTGACTTTCGATTCTGACCCGATTTAGATTAATTACCTACTGCTCTAAAGTTGCATTATGATCATAATATAATGTAGCATAACCTCTGAGGTTGTATTACATGATCATAATCAGAATCCAAGTTTATGCGCAAGTTCCACAATTATGTCATTTTTGACTAAAATGCCCTTTTTGCATAAAACAAGGTTTTAAATAATAATGAACTTGAAAAATGAGTTCCTACTGATTTAATATTATAAGTAGGATTATTTGGGATGTTAAACCAAGTTATAAACTGAGTTTTCAAACAGGTCCTTAAACTATGTCGATAAATGACGATTTTGGCCCTTGTGGCTCATAAAATGGTTTTAATCAAATATTTTCAAGATAAATCTTGTACCTACTACTATGTTATATTAAATAACATATCTAAGATATTTTAATCTGACCCCAATGGCAGTTTTCATTAAATATCGCATAAAACGTTATTTTACGACATAAGCGCCGTTTCGGCGCATAGTATAGTTTTAAACCATATTATTTGACCAAGACTTGTTACCTACTGAATTTAAAACTTATTTTAAACATACTTACAGTAGGTACATGTTATGAACTCAGAATCCCAAATAATTTATAAACTATGTGTAAAATGACCAAAATGCCCCTTCGGTGAATAATTTGTCCATAAAAGATAAAATACACATATAATTGATATCCTACTGATATTATATCATAAATAAACTATTTTTCCAGAATACTCATGATTATAAATTTAAATTATATTCAAGTTCCTTTTATATGGTATGAAATTACCAAAATGCCCTTATGAGGTATAGTTTCGTTTTAAAACCTTAACGGGTATATAAGTTGATATCCTACTGATATTTTAACTTATTTAAAATATAATGGCATATAAAACTTGTCCATGACTTATCCGGTTACACATTATCGCTTATAAGCATACGGTTAATTATACGTAACTAGTTTACGGAATTTAACTGAAACGGGTTTAACCTTGTCATTTAAGTTTCAAAATCTAGAATGTTTATAGTTTACCCATATTATGCAAGTTAAAGTACTTGTTGGGTTTAAACTATATTCTATCCAATCATCGTTTAATCTAGCGTTATACGTATTTGATCAAGTACGCTAGTCGGTCTAAGTCTATGACTTAAATAAGACTGTAAGTATTTAATTGGTTAGCTTATGCCATAATCCATACTAGAGACATTCCGGTAAATGCTATCTGCACTTAGCTCATTTTGAATACGGTTGGGTTATAATCTTGCATTTTAAACAAGGCTAATTCAGGTAAATACTCTCGACATCCTCTATACGAGCTTGAATTACGGTAAATTATTACCGCTTGGTTTGAAATGGGATCAATCGAATGCCGGATTGTGGCTAGTAAATCCGCATATTCCGTGTTAATCAGTTTTGTTTGATAACTTAAACATCGGGGGTTAAATTACCGTGTCCTAGATATCCTCGGCTCATTACATTAGATAATGGCCACGACCTTAGCGCGAGGTGTAGGCGTACACCTGACAGACGCTCAAATGAAAATCACCCAAGACGTTGTGGATAACTCCTTCATGAGTTCTAAGTGGTGTGTATTTAATCATGTCTCGGTCTATATACTAGGCCCTGTATGTATGGACAAACATGTGAAGCTGTTAACAAGGTTGCAACGTCAACTTTCCCAAGTTATAAAATGATTTTGTGTTGATACGCACTTAAAACAATTTTTGAAATGTTTTCAAAATGAGTCAGTTGGGTGTATTTACCAGCGAAAGCTGACGTATTTTCAAAATTCTGAGCTTGCAGGTACAATACGAAAATAGGCTGGAAGTGCTCGGTAGTGATAGAGGATCTTGCAAATCTTAGATCTGCCCTAAAGTCTGTTTTATATTCTTTCTTTGTACATTTTATGATCCGCCTGTGGATCTTCTATTACGAGCCTATATATATTATTTTATTTCGAACATTTTGGTTTGTAATAGTAATTTTACTCCAAGACTTCCGTTGTCCGTGTTTAATTGACTATGATGTTATCAACTGACGTCACGATACTCCTCACCCGGGCCCATTGGTGTATGGATTTGGGTTGGAAATCCGGGGTGTGACACAATTTTACCCCCTAGGGTTTGACCCCACTGACATTCTTACCCCTAATTCCAAAATCTTGTTGTTTTACCCCTGATAAGTCCAAATTGCATCAATATTGGCCCCTGCAATCAAATGACTTAGCAGTTCTGTTAGTTTTTATGCAAAATGACAATTTTACCCTTTCTTACTACCCCCTATTCTTTGTTACAACAATAAGTCTTACCCCCTACCCAACTCTTTACCATTCCCACTTAAATTGGTTGACCCAGGCAAAGCAAAGCCTACAAATTTTATGTATGAGACTCATATGACATCAATTCCGAATTCCAAAACTGAGATCATTTCATAATCAAACGAATGCCCAAAACTGTGATTATTCGTAATCAAAACTGTGTAGATCATTAACTAAGACAAACCTATAATGCCCTAAACTGTTATCAATAACTGTGATCAATCGATTCAACTGTAATCCAAATGCACATAATCTTTTTTGATTAACAGGTAATGTTAATGAACATATAATGGCCAGTACATCAACAAAGTTCAACTGTGTGTTTGAACTTTCAAAGTCAAATGCACAAATATGATCAATTGCATGTCTGAACTTCCTGTTATCACCCGCATATAATTCTTAATGCATAAATATAATCAAGCAAACACTAATTAATTAAACATAAGTTCATTGGTATATCATAAGATCATCATCCATATTTAAGTTAGCACACACAAATATTAATTAACATAAGCTCAACAAAATATCCTAGAGTTATCCTACATAAATATTAATCAGAAGGTCTTATTGGTCAATACTCAAGACTTTGATTATAGGGGGATACTGGAAATTTAGGAAAGGGCGGCGTACATTGTTACCATAATGTGGAACACCACAGCTGTAGAGGATATGCACATCCTCATCTCAACTGCAAACAAGTAATTAGGAACCCATGTGATCTAATGAAACAAACAATGAACAGGGAATTTGTAAACAATGATCCTTGTTTCAGTATACAATGACCAACATATCCTTTGATTGTTTAATAGGAATGTTGATATTTAACAGCGTTTTGTGCCATGGGGTAAGGTTGATGCAACATGGACTTATCCTGGGGTAAGACAACAAGATTTTGGAATTAAGGGACAAGAGTATCAATAGGGTCAAACTCCAGAGATTAAAATTGCATTTTACTCATAAAAATAATTTATAAAAACTCAAACATATATAGTTATTATATATATAAAACAAAGTTTGATGTTAAAACATGGTGATAATGTAAAAAGAAAGTTAAATTATAACAGCTAAACGCAAGTAAAAACACATAAAAAAAACTTAAACATACATTGTTACTATATATAAAACAATGGATAATTGCATATCTTCTTTTCAAAACACACTCAATTGCATATTTAGCCAAAGCTAAATTAAAATTGCATGTTTATCCAACTCTAATAAAAGGACTAAATTGTCCTTTTCAAAGTTAAAAGACACTTCTCACCTATGTCCAAAAGAAGCCTCGACTCTCCCTCATAAACCACAACTCCAATTTCTTGTCTAAAACACGTTCGTCAGAGGATCAACTCCGGGGTTCTATTCTTTCCCACACATCAGAGAACATACACCCTTCCGAATCATGTTCAATTCTCACGACCCTACCGTAAGAGTATTCATCTCTTCCAATTTATATTTATTCTTTTGTAAATGAAGTCGAGATATGCAGTCTTTTCTTTTGTGTGACTTTAAGCATTGTAGAAAAATGTTCTTTACACTCAAGAAATCAAAGAAAGCGGAATTGAATAATTTGTCGATACTATTAATTTAATTTGGATTCACATTCTTTTACTCCCAATTGTATATGGATGGTAAATCAATTGATGTGTTTCGTAATTTGACCCCTTTTTTGGGGTTTAGAACATATTTTACTCCCGATCGCGTATGGATATTGATTTAACTAATTTAACGTTTTTTTTGCTACTGATATAGAATCAATTGGTTTTGAATTGTAGAAATAAAAAACAAAAGAGGAATTATGTGAAAAATGCACAAAACTAGTAATATACTTGTAAATATGCAACTTTTATAAATAGTAAAATTAAGGGTAAAATAGTTATTATAAATTTATTTTTAATTAAGTTAATTAAAACGGATAAATTCGTTATTTTATTAGTCAAGAAAGAGGACATGTGTAATTTTAATTTTAATTAGGGCATATAGGCAACAAAGAAGGTTTATAAGGGCAAATATGTAACTGCCCCTAAAACAAGTAAAAAACAGAGTTTGATTTTAAAACATAGTTAATTTTAAAAAGTTAAATTATAACAATAAAAACAAGTAAAAACACATAAATTCGTATAACTACTAATTATACAACTAAATATGATAATTAATATTTTTTCTAATCTTGTAGCTTTTGAAGGTTATCAATGATGGATGAATAGAACGAAGAAGTTGGTGGAAATGGTGGCTGGATGGTGTCTAAATGATTTTGTTTGGATGGATTAGGGTTACGAATCTTTGTTTTTATTGTTTTCGATGCATTGGATGCGGTTTTATTTTAACCTAACCAAAGATATAAAAATTAGCAAAGTCGCAGTTTAAATATTGAAAAACGGGTCTTAATGCGTTTTTCTTTATCGTTTCTGGTAAGGAAGTCGCATGTATGTATCTAGGGCTGCAAAGGAACCGAACAAACACGAACAAGACATTGTTCGTGTTCGTTTATTAAGAAATATACGTGTTAACGAACTGTTTATGAACGCTTAATGAACGATATTTTATGTTTGTGTTCGTTTGTTAAGAAAATGAACTTGTTCGTGTTCGTTTGTGTTTGCTTGTTAATTTTAGGCAACGAACGTTGATGAACACAACTGAGCACAAACTAATGTTCATGAACACAAATGGAAACAAACGAACACAAACAAGCGTTCATAAACATAATATGTAATACAATGACACTTACATATTTTATTTGTCTGAATTTTGAGGCATTTAAATAAAATATAAAAACTAAAAAACACGAATGAACTATCCAACATGATCAAACATAAGGGAACACGTTACCAAACGTTCACGAACATAAACGAATGAACACAATCTCTGTTCATGTTCATTCTTTAACCAAACGAACGAAATTTGTTGTTCGTGTATGTTTGTTCAATGTTCAATAAACGAACGAACACAAATGAATTTCCTGCCGAACGGTTCACGAACGATTCGCCAAACGTTTGGTTCGTTTACAGCCCTATATGTTTCTTTAGATGGGGTTATGTATAAAACCACGTCTAATGATATATATGAACCGTGTTTAATGCCTACTTTTGTATTAAAGATGTTTTTTACAGATTACCCATGAACAGTGACAAAAAACGCAAATTTATAATTTACAACTTTTTACCAAATAAAACGTAAATAAACAAAATAGTGATTATATCTAAATGAACAATTATTACCTAATTACTTGTTACCTATTACCTATTTACCTAATTATTCAATTGTTTTAAACCTGCTCCATACCTTATAAATGTATAATACCGTCATTCTTCTCTGAATTACCTAAACTGGTCAACTTCGGAACACACCCATTACCCAATACCATATAATAGAGATGCACAAATTCGGGTATTGTAACGCCCCGAAAGTAATAACTTAAATAAATATAATTGTGTATTTGAGTATATAAATAATATATATACCCCGAATAAAAATCATATGGTATAAAATTCGTAATAAGTAACCTGGTCAATAACGTATTAATGTCTAATAAATATTTAATTGTGGGCATTCTATCAATATCAAAACATGGGGGACTAAAATGGTAAATGTAAGAATAATAATAAAAAAAAAGAATGTAGAAACACATGTGTGTGTTGAGATCGAGCAGAAGAAAAGGGCAGAAGGTGAAAACCTTCACTTGACCTAAAATCACCAAATTGGAAGGTAATTGGGGCTAGAATTCATGCATGTGTAGAAATTATTGATCATCCTTACGTGATTAATAAGGTATGCAGTAATCATTTTGAATGACGGTTGTTATGTAGATGAGCTTTAGAAATTGGTTTTTTGTTAAAATTGTTGATAATGTGGCTTAGAGAAGTTGTTGTATGAACTTAAGGTCTTAATCCTAACTGAGATTGTCAATAAATTATCAAGAAGCGGGCAATAGGATCATCTTGTTATGCATTAAGAAAGTGGGTTTAAGTAAAAATGAGGAATACATAAATTATGATTGTTAGTTAGTGCTTATGAGGTATGTTAAACTAAAATAATAGATGCAATGACATGAGTTTGTTGAAATTACAAGTTAATATAAATTGTGATGAGTAATTGAACTTGTTAAATTGAGATTTTGATTAGTCAAGGTTTAATCGAACTAAAGCGGCTAACTAAAAATGTATGCACACAAGGTGCTTGATGAAATGCCTAAATGAATTGCCATCAATAATTAAAGAAAGGAAAGTGTTAATATAAGTGTGAGATAGTTTATTGGCAAATTTACATGCCTTAGTTATGGGCCGAGAGATTCTAATGGCGTATGGCTTGTATACTTTAGGCAAAGCAAGTGAAGCGTCGGGAAGTCAAGCAGGCGTGGACGCACGTTTGAAGGGAAAGCTTTAAGGTATGTGATTATGTCTTTCAAGATATTTTTCTCGATACGTAAATATATATATTGTTCCGACAAGAGACCATAGAATAGTTTGTTTGATTTGAAGGCGATGGATTTCGTCAAAGTAATCAAACGGGTCAAAAGAGACCACACAGTAGTTTGTTTGATTTGAAGGCGATGGATTTCGTCAAGGTAATCAACGGGTCAAAAGAGACCATAGAATATTTTGGTTGATTCAAGGCGGGGGATTTCGCTAAACAACTAAACAGACTTAAAAGATTTAAAATGGAGTTTAATTGTATGCCGGAAAAAGGCATGATTGTTTAACTTGTCAAAATTATGGTGATAAGGGTAAAATCGGAAATTTTGGTGTAAACCGGGTAAATGGAGACATAGCATGAAATAAACGGACTGAAAGAAGGTAAAATCATAGAACTGATGATTTACCCAAAGGATATGGTTTAATGAGTTTATTCGATAAACATGTAAACGGATCAAATTTTTAGAAATTACGAAATTTGAAATCAAGTAGTATAAACACTCGTAGTAAAGTATTATAGATTTGAGAAAAAGGGAAAATATTATTTTGCGGACATTTTCTGCAAATACCGAGGCTTGTTTCGATGCATCAAACTCAAAACGGGTTAAATAAACAAAAAGACGATTCTGCAGGTTTTCTGCTGCAGCAGCAGCCGTCGCCAACGCCTTATAAGGCCGTCGCCGACGCAAGACATGGTGACCGACGCACTATACTACTGCCTACGGTAGTATAACTCCGATGACACAAAAGAAGCATCGTCGCCGACGCTGCTAGTAGTCGTCGCCGACACAATGCCAGATCTAATAATATTTTATTTATTTATTTATTTAATTGAATTCTTTAATGTTCTTAGTTTCAAATGAATAAATTTCATTTAATATAATACTAACAACCAATAAAATGATATTTTAGTTAATCATGGTGATATTGGGAGCAAACATGGGTGAAGATCAAGCTAAGACGAAGGACCGAACATCTTTGAAAACCTCATGCTTCCGTTGTTACCTTTCGTTTATGTATTTACTCGGACGAAAACATTAAATTGTTTAAGTAGTTTTTTAAAAATTTTAAGCAGTTGTCCTTGTCTTTATAATGAATATAAGATTTTGTAAATATTATGTGGTTATTTATTTAAGACTGTTACAGGTATTGGGTCTAGGCCGGAACCGGGTAAAGACCAATCGGGTACAACTAGGTTAGGGTAGGAACCACACCCAAGTTCTATATGTATAGAAGGAACCCATATACCTAGTTAGGGTAGGGTCGGGTCAGGTCTTCTTTAAAAAACATGTTTTTAATTGTGGGAATCGGTAATATAGCCATTTCTTACTGTTTAAACTGTTATTTATCATTTTAGCCCTCCCAATCAGGTATAAATGGGCATGGAATTTTTTAAGTTTCATTTTTTATAAAAAAACATGATATCAATAAAACTAAAAAGTTCATTGTTTATTAATTGTTAACATTTCACAAACAAACGAAAATACTTTCACCAATACAACTATATTTTCCACAAGTTGATGCATCATCGGAAAGTTTTTCGTCGAATACGCCTAAAGATGGTCATTCTCCACCTCTTTGTCGTGTAATTTTACTTAAAGTGATATTTTATTTTTGAGGTTTGTCTTGTCTTGTATACGATCCAGTGCATCCGAATGATCTTTTAGGCATATTCACATTTTTATCCACTCTGGATTGAGTCTTGTTTTCCGTATCCATAATACCCTGCCACTTAGAGAAAAACATATTCGAAAGCTACTATGGAAGCTTGGACAGTTAGTAATCACGGGCCATGGCAGATAGAATTAGATATTTGGTTTCCTTTAATTTCCACCAAGCCAAAATATTAAAGTTGTGATAATCTTCGAGAGACATAGTCCCAACATAATTCAAATGACTAAACCTACTAAGTTCACTTGTTGGGTGTCACTCCTTTGAAATTTATTTATCTAATCCCGAATAACACTCAACATAGTCATATTCTGGTCCGCATCGAGCTAACACTAGCACTTGAGCTTGATTCCTGAGACACGTTATACATATTCAAATTGTTAAATATTTCTTCTATATGTGCTTCAACCCTCGCAACACTTAAAAATGGTTTAAAGCGGCTGTACAAGTAAACCCTAGGTGATAGTTCCAAGAAATATTTTTCTAATTTTTCTTTTATTAAAAATATTGATTAAATTCTTAAAGTTTAATATTGTTAAAAACAATTGCGAAATAAAGAACTAAATTACTTGTGGGATAGTAAACTCCAGATATTGTTCTTCCGGTTTTGAAGACGGTAAGAAAATTGGTGGATGTTTTATATTATTCCAAGCTGATAGCGAAAATGATTCAATTTCATATTCTTCACAAAGATTATCATGAAAAGATTTTTAAGTTCCTAGTTAGGCTAAAGCACTTTCAACATATGATAAGTTGAATTCTAACAAGTACGTACGTTCTATTTAGGACCAAATATTTGGCACCCACATCATCATAAAAAAATTTATAATCTTAAAAAGACTATCATGAAAAGATTTTTAATTCCCAAACCACATTCAACATATGATAAGTTGAATTATGATGAGTAGGTACGTCCCATTAAGGACCTAAATATTTGACACTGGCATCATCATAAAGTTTTCTATAATCTTGATATATCTTTTTTTCACTTTTAAAAACATTGTGTAACACCATTCTAAAACCTTTTATGATATCGTTAACGAATTTATTTTAAGGCATGGATTGCACAATTAAATTAATAATATGGGCAAGACAATGAGGATGGAAAAATTCGCCTCCGGTTTATATTTTAATTTAAAATTTTCAATCTTCGGGTATTGTTTGAGGCATTATGGAAGGATCTGCAGTATATATACACACACTTTGTAAATTAAATGTTTTTATTGTATTATCTATAATTTTAAATAAATTATTGGCGTCATGTGAAGACATAAAACTTTCAAATGGAATCGTACATTTCTTCATCTTCCATTAACTAAGGATCTATCCGATGGGTGGTGAACAAATGTATGGTTCCGGTAAACCATGTCGAGCCAATCAAACATCACTAGTTAACTTCACACCGATGTTTAAATTTTTTCAAAATACAATTAAATCACTTTTTGTTTTATTCCACAATTTTAAACAATCAAGTCTAAGTTTATTACGACTTACATGAATGAAATGAGGTTGAAGCGTATCTCGAGTAATGGATGTAAACCGAGGGTTATCGAATTGGTTGACTTGCAAAGCTTCTTGTATCACCAACTTTATCTCTATCTCGAATTGCATAGGGGTCGTAACGAAATATGTTACCATCACCACCCAATTCTGGTTGTCTGAGTTCCCAAATTTCTTTTAACGCCTTGCAAAAAAATTCTTTGAATATGCTTATTGAGTTTGATTCACTTTTTAACAAAGTTCACAAAACTTGCAATGAACCTTTGTGGACTCATCCTTCATCTCTACCAAATTCCAATTGCACCAAATTTCCTTGCTCTGCTTATGCTAAAGAACCCAAACAATGAATGGAGAGGAGGAAGAGCCGAAACCCACGGATGATTTTGATTTGCATGCCATGTCGAGTGTAGAAGAAATATTACAAGCTAGAAAGTGTAGAACGTGAGTAAACCCATAGTATTTTTTGTGTTCTTTTGAGTCAATTTATACATTTTCAAATTGAGTAATCAACCAATACATCCAAGACTATTTATAATAATTTTGGGGGTTAAAACCCAATTCCAAAGGTCCTCTAACGCGTAGAAACGGCTAGAATCGGTTCTAATGCTTTTTAACTGTAATAACCGGGTATTTCTGGTAGGGCCCTAAACTGGTTCAGATAGGAAACAGATAGGAGCGAAATTTGTTATGAGAACCAGATAGGAACTATCGGGTACAATCAGGTCTAAGGTCTAAACTGGGTCTTGATGCCACCAGGTAGGAACCAGGACCGGTTTGAAATCAGGTCTAAAACGGTTCGGATCCGGAAGTAGCTTTTTTGTCAATTTCCATTACCATATTCTCCTGTCACATACCATTACCCAAATTCTCTTGTCAATTACCAAAACCCACCTACCCAATACCCATCTACCAAATACCCTATAATTTTTAAATGACAATTTTGAAAGGTTTAATGATTAATGTGATATGACTATGCGGTGATACCATTTGCATGGTGCAATTATTAAATGAGGTTGATATGTGTTTGACAAATTTATACATTGCGGATGTGTATGAAATGTGTTTGACTGTGCATTAGATGGGTGCGAATACATCGTTTTTGGACGGTGTAGTTATGTGTCATAAAACCACGTACATAAACTACACAAATACCCTTCGTCCAATAAACTCACACATCTACGTGTATCTACACCTTTTTGCACCCTATTATTCATAGAACTTTGTACAGGAATCAATCGCTATATGTCGTGAATTGTTCAGGGGAGAATTTTGATAATAGGAGAACTGTTAGAACTAAACTAAATCAGTCATTGTTTATTAAGAATTAACCAAATATGATATGATTGTAAAAATTAAATGATTTTCTCTCTAATTAGCGAGTTTCCTACTTTGCTCTGTTACTCGTAACAAGTTTTTTAAATACGTGTGGATCAAAAATTATAGTGAATTACTAAGTGTCGGAATATCTATTATATATAAATATACATAAATTTATCCACATATGCACATAGTTACTATAGGCTCGGTTCAAATCAGAATCACCACGAGTTTCCAAAACCGTGAGAACTTTTTGTTCCCGCGTGAATTGAGCCAAAAACTTTTTGCACAAACGTAGATAAAAATATTTAAACACATCTGTAAAAAAAAGTAAAAAAAATTGTTAAGTCGGTAGTTTTGACTGATGCAAGTTTTTTACGTGCTGACGTAAATTTTGCATGAAGATAAATATTTTTTATGTCTCATGTAAATGTGGATATGCGGAAATTTTTCTTCAAATTTTTTTGTCTGAAACAAATAATCTTCTTTATGATTTAAAAAAAAGTTCTGAAAAACCTTTTAGATGATATATTTCTTACGATTCTCATAACTTTAAGTTGGTTCTTATTTTAATTTTTTATTTTAACCCATCCCTAGTTACAATAATCATTATGTATAGTAATGGTAAGACATATATGCATACAGTTAGGCTACTCGGTGTGGGTGAAGGGTCTCCTTAGAGAACGACCCGTCACGTCAGCATCCACGTCAGAGTCCTTGGAGGAAACCAAGGAAATGAGTGACGACCCGACCCCACATAGTTTTTTTTAATATTATAGCCGTCCACCACACCACCACCATCAGCTCCACCTCCGGCCATCACTCTCACCATCGTCTTCATCTCCGGTAACCGTCATAATCACCAAACACCATGATTGCCTCACCTAAATCTCACCGTAATTCTCTAGTCCACTGAATCTGACGCCACAACCATGTTTTTCTTGAAACCCTAACGCCGTTGTCAGTTCACCGTCAACCATCATCTCCGTCGCTACCTCGAACTATCATCGTTTCATCTGCCGGCGTCTCTATTGTAAACCACAACTACCAGAAAGATTTGTTTGGTGTGGTGGCTGTAGGGGTGGTAGCGAGTGGTGATGTTCACGGTGGAGGTGGGTGGTGATTCTGACGGTGGCAGTTGCAGTTGGTGAAGGCCGCAGTGGAGGTGGAGGTTAATAGTAGCCCCGTCTTCAATGTCTCTAAGGGAACTTCAGCGACGACGCCGAACCACCTGAGACGATGTTGAAAAGCATTGCCGGGTCAGGCCAGACCTAAACGACCCCACACCAAATAGCCTTACAATAACTATTATGTATAGTAACGATAAGATAAGGTTACAGTTCTGACAAATAGTTAAATACATAATAAATAAATAATTGTTCAAGATCGGTTTTCATAATTTTCATACTATTTATCGTTATGCTCCCATCCAGATTTGATGATTTGGATAGGCCAGCACAAACTTCGAGGGTTGTGCCTCCTAAATCTTCTTCAAAATTGATATTTTAGGGACCAGGGGCTTCACAAGGCAAATTGAGCAGACTATTTGTGCTTGAGTCGTTTCTAAATCGAATAAAGCAGAGTGGCTCATTTAAAATTGAATCTAAAATCAAACGAGCATTTTTTAAGTAGTGAATATTCTGACTAAGCGTTAAGCGATCTTGAAATGATTTTGACAACTGTGTCACCCGATTTAAATTTGCGAAGAGAGATAGTGACAATGTTGGGTCTTAAGTTATGTCTTTAAAATATACACATTTCATGACATAATATTTTTCTTATGAATAACAATGTTGTGACCGATAAGGCGATGATCATATTGCACGAACAATAACGTTCAGAGCAGGAGACGATCGACTTAAGGTAACAACATCAAACATTAAGGTGATGAGTAGACTATTGTTTAGTAATTTATGGTTTAACTTTTAGATTTAATGTTAATTTTTTTATTGACATGATTATACTAGTAGATATATGGTGAACCAAACTCTAATAGAGTGGTATATAGAAAACTGTAAATTTAATTTATATTTATGTATATATGTATGTGTGTATATATATATATACTTTATATTTGTGTATGTATGTGTGTGTATATATATATATATATATACACTAATGATAAATAATAATTCGAGCAGAACCAAGCCAAACAGACATTTGCTCGTGCATGGCTCGTTTACAAATCGAATCAAGTCGAGCGGCTTGTTTACAATTAAACCTCTAATTGAATGAGCATTTTGTAAGCAATTTCCAAGTAAACGGCGAGCAGTTTGAACGCCCCTACCAGTTTTGGACAACCAAGCCTCAAATTGAATGATCATTTTATGAACTCATCGTTTCTGTATCGTCGTCTCTCACTGTTTTTTCCCTAATTCCAGAACCTTTTTCCGTTTCAAAGATGGCGACTTCAACCACAATTAGAAAGTGGTCTCGAGTTCGGTTCTCTAGGACAATAACCAGCTCCGGCGAATATAATAACTATCATAAGTGACTTGTGTAAATTTGTGTAATGATTGTGAACATGGCTGATACGAATCCAAGTACGCGAGTTAGATTAATTGGATAAACACACCTACCTTCGGTATCAACTTTTGGATGCTGCAAGCATCCCACGACTGTACATGTATCATTACAGAGTCTGCTTTAGTTAAAAAACTTAATGATTTTGATTTTTACCTTTATTCTAGTAGCCTCTGCTCTGGTGACTGCATATATTACTCCAAGAACCGCTCACTGCAATTGCAAATCCGGTGGCTGCAGTTATTTAGTGATGCTATGCATAGGAATTCACTTGGGAGTTCCAGAATAGTTTTAATTTTTAAACATGGATCATGGTAAATAAACAAATTAAATAAAATTATGTGTATAATTTGTAGTGCAGAAAGTTCTCTTTGTAGGCAAGGAGAGCTCTTCGTGCACTTAAAGGACCGGTAAAATTACAAGCATTAGTGAGGGGTCACAATGTGAGAAAATAAGCAAAAGTGACACTTCAATTCATGGAAGCCCTGGTAAGAGTGCAGCCGTGCAGGCTTGTGTTCTTGATCAGCGCATGAAGCAGTTAGATAAAAGTAGTCGAAAATCTACGTAACGGGTGCCTGGGGCGTCATTATCATTAAGATATTTCCAATAGGCGACCCATGGTACCTCATTAACCTTAAATATTTGCAACTGTGTTTCTATTTATATAGTATTCTAAATTCCATCACCGTTTCTGATTTGCACACCAAAAGGAGTGACAAACTGGGTAATGAGTTTTAGCTCGCTAAGCAACTTTTCTAAAAAGAAATTACGTGTTGAACCATTCTCAACCAGAATTAGAACTTCATTTGTATCCAAAATACCATGAAGTGCATGTAGCCATATCATCAATAGAGTTGTCGATATAAGTGACTGACCAAAAAGTGCATGTAGCCATATCATCAATAAAGTTGTCGGTGACTGCTATACCTTCCTTAATCTGGTCCTGTACATCATCAGCTGTTTCAAGCAGTTTGAAGGAGCCCGTTTTGCTCTTGTGGCCAAGTCCATATTTGTCACGACGCCTAAAATATTCTCCCTTCATAAACCGGTTCTGTTTTTCTGTATCAGAGATACGAACAGGTGGACCCAGATGGGTCGACCCACTGATACAGCGGAGTCTTATCAGGTACGTTTAAATTTTAAAGTTTTTGTAATGTAACGAACTTTGTTCTATTGACATCAATTAGCTCTTAACTGATTTACAAGATCTGTTGGACTCAACCACATGGGAAAAGGTATCATGTGTTTATTTAAAAGATCTTAATTTAATTCTATTTTGAATACTGAAGAGCAATATAACTTATAAGAGGCGTCTGTTTTAACCATTTATATATGAAAATGGGTTGATTTGGGATTAGATAAAAAAGAACCTAAAAATGAAACAGGAAATGGGTCAAACTTGGTTGAAATTTCATACAGCCTACTAAAGTTGTTTTTTTCAAAAAATTAGATAATTCATGTAGTGATACTTTTGTAGTTATGTTTAAGATAATTATCTATTAAATTGTTTCTATCATTTCATCTTATTTCGATTCATTGTAAAATACTAGTTTTGTGTTATCTGATGGAAATCTGGAAGAACAGCACCAGTATAGTATCTATCAATAACAAGAACAACACTTTTTGAAACAAAACTTAACGTAGATGTGTTGTTTTAACTAGAAAGACATACTTGAACTTTTAAACCATAGAGAACAGTGCCGTATAATTATGGATGGTACAGCCATAACAACTAGCCTTTTGTCTTAACGCTCAAACTAGTTCGGTTGGCGAACTTCAGTATGTAGACTTATTAACACTAGCATCAACATCATGCTGATTGCAGTAGTCTATTATAGACGTATATGGTGACATTGTGCGTTGCTTCATTATTATATTATACACTATTCACACTATCTTGTGGCCTGCTCATGTAGCCAAGCGACTGACCTTGTTCCGGAAGCTAGACGTTATCTAAAATGTTCTAGAACAATTTCATGTCTACATGAAAATGTGAGAGACCTTTTACTTGAACCATTATAAGCTAATAATTCAAATATAGCTGTTAGTAGCTGTACGTTGCTCAAAGCTGCGAATAGGAGTTGTAATACAGCTACTCCATTATCATATTGATACAATTTGTTGAGTAAACTTGACAGGTCAGTCACCATCCCACCCTAATAGCTTGCCATTGTGACTCAGTTAGAGGTTTGACCCTTGAATTTGATGATGGTGAGGTTTTCCAAGTAGTTGAAGCTACAAGTGTTTTAATATTTGCTTATGTATGGTTATCAGGTCACCACCGACATTTATAATCTCATTTTAGGAAAGGTATTACTGTGTCATCATGGATTGATGCATATTCGTGGTAATCGAGAGTTATCTTGCAAGCTCAGGTTTAAATATCAGTCTATTCTTGAAAGGAATCCCACCCTTATACAAACACACACTTTTAATTTGGATCTTTGGATTTGGATGGTTTAATTTGAGTTATTTAAAGTTTTCATTTGTATGTTTATTATATGGAATATTGGATGTATAAATTGTTACATTTTAATGGAATGACAACAGATTATAAATGGTTATATTTGTATCAAATGGAAATGGAAGAGCCAATTTATGGAATGTCAATGAAACCCGCACATGGTAGAAAACGGTGGTAAAAGGTGATAAAAAGCGATAGCAAAAATGACAAAATGTTGTGACAAAACAAAATGGCTAGCAAAACGGTGGCAAAAGGTGACAAAGCGGTAGCAAAAAGCAATTGTCAAGAAAATATGGTTGTAAAACGGTGGTAGCAAAACGGTAGCAAAAAATAAAACGGTAACAAATAGGTGGCAATAGGGCATTTGCTACGTGTGCTTTTGCCACCGAGTTTTTAGTGGCAAAAGAGCAATGACCGAAAATGCGGTAGCAAATACCATATTCTCTAGTAGTGTGAATACTGCTAAAAAAAATAGTTCCCGTCCTCACGGTTGTTCGAAAAGCATGGAAGATTCAAAAGAACGAAGAACCATATGAAGAAGCGTCTGCATGCCAACAGTTGAAGAAAACAAATTCACATGTATATGCCCCGTACATCTCTGGACTTTACGTATACCTTTATCACAAGCCCAGACAACATCATATCAAAGTCAAATAAAACAGTTATATACGTCATGTACAGTCATAGTGGAGTATAGAAGCCTCGTACAATTTATATGTGGCGTATATGTGATTGATTTGACACTGTACTAGGTTTCACCCCTGTCAGAGACATAAACCATATGCGCCACGTGTAGGCCTGCACGTGACACATATAGGGGTCTCATTTTCGGTATTTGGTCAGAGAAATAAATCTTATGCGTCACATACAGACCTATTCGTAATATATATAAGGGTCTACTTGAATGTGCAGGTAGACTTTAAGGTGTGCCAATATGCATGCACAACTTAATTATCTATAAAACAATGTTTATAAATGTCAATGTCGTTTAAAACTATTTATAAAATAATTGGAAATTTTAGGTGTGACAATAATAAATTTCTCAAGCAATGTTATAATTTGAATAATTAATAGTTCAATAATTAACTGACCTACAGGTTACTTTACATAATTAATTTATTCTTCACCGTCACACTCTTGGTGCATGCATCTACTTCATTAGGCTGACCTCTTAGAGATTAAAATCGATTTTAGAGTACTTGAATATGAGAATTTCAACCATTCTATTTTTCTAAAAGTAAACTTTATTAAAAACATTTTCGACTCAAAAAGGCAAAAGGCTAAACAAACACTTCCGATCCAAACGGACAAAAGGTACACAAATTACAACATGTACTAGGCATATTTACATCATTCTTCTCATCTAATAGAATTATAGGAAGACCTATTTTTTAACTACCCAAACCCTCTAGATTTAATCTCCCTAAAATGTCTTGTTGACTACGCTTGATGTTTTGAAAAACGACATCATTTCTTCCTTTGCAAATATACCAACATGTTATTAAAATTAGACCATGAATAATCTTCTTAGCTTTCTTCTCCAATTGCAAAAATCCGTGGACTCCCATAAGATTTTTAAACTTGAAGACAAAAATAGGCGGGAAGTTACGCCACGCACTAAGGCCCATCCAAATTCTATTTAATAACATACAGACTGTAAATAGATGATCTGCTGATTCCTCTAACTCCTCACAGATAGGGCACAAGATTGTCGGGATATTAACGTTTCTTCTACTCAAATTCTTCCTAGTAGCTAATCTATCAAGGTTCGCACTGCAAGCCATGATGTTGCATTTGAGAGGAACCCATTTGCACCCATGAAAGATCGGCAACTGAGATGCTCCCTTATCCTCGACTTTAACTTTTTTATCGATTTAACCGTGAAACTGCCCGTGTCATCTCCCAATCACTTCCACGTATCCTTCTCACAGGACAAAACCATTAACTCTAGAATATCTTGATATTCTTGCCACTCTTTTAGCTCAACTTCCGACACCTGCGCTCTAGACCAATTCCAATTAAACCCAAGAGTTTCCTGTTCCGAATTGATCTTGTCTGCCACCTTGCAAGATTTAAACGACTCTAAACGAAAGAGGTGAGGCCATCTAACCATAAACGGTTCCACCTATGTATCAATTTAGAAACGAATATCGCCCCCATTTCCAACCTTACCCAAAATACATCTATTTAAATCTTTCCCATTAAGTTTTAATTTAGACTCCAAAGGCACAATATTTTTCCAACATCCAGAAATATTTCTGTTTAGAGGAAGGAAACCCCAATTCCTATTATTAAAATGACACACAACCACCACCTTCCTCTATAAACTTTGATTCTCAACCTTAAACCTCCAAATCCATTTAGCTCAGAGCGTCTCGTTTACTTCTTTGAAGTTATTTATCCCTAAACCCCCTTCTTTTCAAGACAAGTTACCTAATTCCAAGCCACCCAATGAATTTTGTTAGTCTCACTAGACCCAACCTAAGAGAACTTTCTAATCTTTGCTTCAAGAACATTAATTATACCGACATGAACTTTATATAATGAGAGAAAAAATAAATTGCAGGCTTTCTAATACCACATTAATCAAAGTGAGCCTCCCTCCAATCGAAAGAGTTTTTGCTTTCCTACTGGATAACCGTTTATCGAAAACATCAATAATCGGTTTCCCGTTGTTAAGCCTATTCATGTTTGCCCCCACAGTTATCCCCAAGTATGTAAGTGGAATATAATCTATTTTACACTCGAGAATATCCGCCATATATGTGATCTTAGCCTGATCCACCGCAATTCCATACAAAATTGATTTATGCAAATTAATTTTAAGGCCCGAACACAAATAAAAAACCCTTAGAAATCTCGACACATTTTCCACGTTATCTCTAGACCATTCCCCAAGAATTAAAGCATCATCAGCGTATAGAAGGTGTGAGAGAACCGGGTCATCATTTGGCATTTGAATACCTTTAATTAAACCAACATCTCCCGCTTTGTAAAAAAAAATACAAGACAGCGCCTCCATAACAATGAGGAATAGAAAAGGGGATACCAGATCTCCTTGCCTTATTCCTTTTGAGCATTTGAATTCAAATGTGGGAGACCCGTTAACCAAGATGGACGAACTAGCTGAAGCTAAAACCCATTTTATCCATTTACACCACAACGAAGGAAACCCTATTTGCCCCATTACATCTAAAAGGAACCTCCAACTCACATTATCATATGCTTTTTCAAAATCGATTTTTAGTAAAAAGGCCTTCTTTTTAACTTTTTTTAACCAGGACAAAATTTCGTTAAGCATGAGAGGGCTATCCAGAATGTACCTACCTTTAAGGAAAGCCGTCTGATTTTCCGAAATGAGAGATCCAATAACCTTTTTGAGCCGATTTGTAAGAACTTTTGAGATAGTTTGCTAATAACCCCAATCGGGCTAATAGGTCTATAATCTTTTAGCCCCACCGGGTCCCTATTCTTCGGGATAAGAGTTATGAAAGATAACCCATTGGAAATGGCTCATTTATTGTAAAAGGAAGATAACACATTAGAGAAATCAAGATTAAATAAATTCCGATACCTTTTGATGAATTTGAAATTGAAACCGTCTAGTCCTGGAGCCTTGTCCGCTTAATACTCTAACACCAATGTCTTAATCTCTTCCATACTGAAAAGAACCGTAAGAGATGATGCGTCCCCTTTCGATAATCTTTTAATGTTGTAGCAGTTAAGTTTTGGTCTAGAAACCACCTTTTTTCTAATGCTCTTTTGAAGAATCCCATGGCCTCTTTTTTAACCAAAGTTGGTTTCGTTATCCACTGCCCATCTATTAGTAAACAAGGTATACTATTAGACGCACGTCTACTGTTTATATATCCATGGAAAAGCCATGTTTTCGTCCCCTTCCATGTCCCATCTAACCCTAGCTCCCGGGCATTCAATTTTCGACCACGACTCTTAATCCTCAAGCTCTCTAACTTCTGTCATCTCATCCAATTTCTTCAATTCATATCTGAGAATGTTTTTAGTCCCCCTTCTTTCAATAAAACTTCCAATTTCCATCTTTTAATGCTATTGCAAATAACCTTGAATTTATGCATTAAGGTAGAGTCGGCCTCCCCATTCCTATCACAATTTTCCACAGCTTTACTAACCACCCCATCAAATTTCTTTCTATCCATCAAAAAGTTGAAAAGTCTAAAAGGTTTATGACCGAAGTTTTTTTGTGTGAAAGACAAAATTAAAGGGCAATGGTCCGAATGAAGTCTTGGGAGAGCCCTAAGACATGCCTCCGGCCACTCGTTAAAAAAACTCCTGACACACCAAGAATCTATCGGTCTTACTATTTTTATTACCCTTATCCACATGGAAAGTGAATTTTCTACCCTTCATGTTATACTCCATCAAGTCATTCTCGTCAATGAAAGTGTTAAAATTAGAGGCACAAACATTGTTAAATTTCGAATTACTTCTTTCAATAAGGTTACGAACCGCGTTAAAATCCCCCATAATAACCCACCACCCCGAAAAGCTACTCATGACCACCCCAATGTTATCCCAAAGAATCTTTTTTTTTTTTTTTTGTGGCACATTTTGTGGTGCGTAAACGTTAAGAATATTAATCTCTTTATTACTCCCCTTTAAAACCCCATAGACAACAGGTAGTTATTATGTTTAATAGATAGTGTACCTTAACGACGCTCGTATCCCACAAGCTGACCACACCACTAGATCTTCCGTTGGACGGGACATGATCCATCTCAAATCTACTGGGTCCCAAAACTTCTCGAACTCGATCCCCGAGACATCTTTGAACTGAATCTCTTAGATAGCAACAAAATCAATATTGTTCTCTTTTTCATACCTTTAATCCACCCAGCTTTATCTTTGTCACCCTCCCCTAAATCTCTGATGTTTACCAATAAGAAGTTCATTTACCGAACTTTTGAATACCTTCTTCCCTGATCGAGTCTCTAACCGGTTGTTCGTGTTATGTAGATTGGCGCCCACAACACTCCCCATTTGAGCTGTTACACGTGCCTCAGTATTAAGGTTTAATTCCTCCTCACATTCTTTCATGTTTAAATCATCTAGAATCGGACCCTTTTGCACTTCATCCTCCTCCTCTCCTCCTTTAGTGCTCTCCGTCTCAGCACTGTAACCCTTTTTGCTACCACTCCACTTAAATTTTCCAACTTATTAAATGAGTAATTAGATGTTGAGCTCTAGATCCCTATTTTTTCATTAAGGTCAAATGGATCTCCACTTCTTGCTCTCTCCTCGGTCTACTAGGACCATTATCATCCGAAAAAATCACCTCCTTCCTGTTGATTGGCAATTTTACTTTTTTGATTTCTTGTTGGGCCCCACATTTGACTTACCTTAAGAGAAACCAGCCGCCCCAAACTGACACTTCTCTATATCCTATAAGGGTTTTTCCTAGAAACTTCATGCCCATCCACTTTACTTTTACCATAAAACATCAATTTAGCCTCATCACTGTACCTAGGGGAATGTTGGCAATTAAAATTGGAATCATCCGAGAACCTAGGGATCCTATCCATAACCTTTTCACATTCCTTCTCCGGTCCTTCGACTCTACTACTGCCCCCGGTGATGACCGCCACCTACAGATTTTCCAGTGGCGAATGAAACCATTCCATCGAACTTGCCGGTATGCTCCTGTTAACCGCCTTATGTAACACCCTGTAAAATCGTGTCCAATAGTATAATGACACGTGTTGTATTTTAAAATATAGTCTGTTAAAGGCCAATAAGGACTAAAGGCGTCAACATGCTCAATCTGAGCCTCTGAGTGACGGTCCGATGTCAACATGCATAAATAACAGTCTCTGAGTGACTGATATGTCAACATGCTTGAAATTTGGCCTCTGAGTGACTGATACGTCAACATGCCCAGCCTCTGAGTGACATCGGAATCAACATACTTATAATAAGCCTCTGAGTGATCCTTTGTGGAATCCTAACTCTCATACGTGTCATTTGTTGGACGAGAGGGTTCAATTTTGTAAATATGTGAAAGTTAGATAATGGAGGGATTAAAAGTGTCAACATGTTAATTTATACCTCTGAGTGACCTTTTAACGAATCGCGAGCAACTGTTCGGGCATAATCCCGGGTATGCCAAATATTGGCTAAGGAGGACTAAAAGTGCCAAAATGGTGTTTAAATAGGTTTTTATAAGCTTTTATAAGTTAAGGGGTTAAAAGTGTCAAAGTTGAAACTGGCCAAGGGGCGGTCGCGGGCCGCGAGAGACCGGTCTCTCGCGGGGCGCGAGAAAGGCTCTGCAGCAGAAAGTTTTGTTTGGAGACCAAGCAAAACTCCAAAAGAATTAATCCGAAACCATGGCTTCTCTAAACTGCTATGCCACGTTTTGGGACACTTGTAAGCTTCTTCTAACACCTGCCTTCACCTCCTTTGAGCTCTCCAACTATAAATAGGTGCTTAAGTTCACCATTTCAACTTGCACCTTTCTCATTCACTCTTCTCCCTCCTCTGGAAGTTCCTAACTAAAAGGAGCAATCCAACATAGTTCTTTTGCATCTAGGAATCACTGGTAAGTGTTCCTTCTATGTGCATTTTCATTTATAGGCTTTTATAGCCAAAAGTCAAGCGTTTTACGGAAAACGCTTTGACTTTCGGTTAGGACCATTATGGTCCAGCCATTGTTCGAAACGAACATGGCTAAGTAATCGTAATAGGTGGGTGTTAGTCCCTATAAAGGGCACCTCCTAAAGATCACGTTTGCTCGGCCAATTGATGGGTCAAAATTATGATATTAAAAAGTCAAACAGGTCATTTTTTGGAAAAATCATAAATTGATCTTGTATATGTTATGAAACCTGTTTTAACACTTAAATAAGTTGGTAATAATTATTAGAACACGTAAGAACATGTTTGGCTCGTCAATTTCAATTCTAGGGTCGGTTCGCAACCTAAAGTCGCAAGTTTTGACTTCTGCTTTGACTTTCGATTCTGACCCGAATTAGATTAGTTACCTACTGATCTAAAGTTGCATTATGATCATAATATAATGTAGCATAACCCTATGAGGTTATATTACATGATCATAATCAAAATCTAAGTTTATGCGCAAGTTCCATAATTATGCCATCTTTGACCAAAATGCCCTTTTTGTATAAAACAAGGTTTTAAATGATAATGAACTTAAACTGAGTTTACTACTGATGTGATATTTTAAGTAGGATTATTTGGGATGTTAAACCAAGTTATAAACTGAGTTTCCAAGCAGGTCCTTAAACTATGTCGATAAATGACGGTTTTAGTCTTTGTGACTCATAAAATAGTTTTAATCAAATCTTTTCAAGGTAAATCAACTATCTACTGATATGTTATATTAAATAACATAATCGAAATGTCAATTTTCATAAACATCTCATAAAGACGTTATTTTACGACATAAGCGTCGTTTCGGCGCATAATATGGTTTTAAACCATATTAAAGGACCAAGACTTGTTACCTACTGATTTTAAAAATTATGTTTTTAAACATATTTATAGTAGGTACATGTTATAAACTCAGAATCACAAATAATTTATAAACTATGTGTAAAATGCCCAAATGCCGGTGCATAGTTTGGTTATAAAAGATAATTTGCACATATAATTGACATCCTACTGATATTATATCATAAATAAAGTATTTTTCCAAAATACTTATAATTATAACATTAAATTACATTCAAGTTTTTTTATATGGTATGAAATTACCAAATTGCCCTTCCTTAACGGACAAATAAGTTGATATCCTACTGATATCTTAACTTATTTAAAATATAATGGCATATAGAACTTGTCCATGACTTATCCGGTTACCCGATATCGCTAATATGCGCACCGTTACGTATATGTAACTATTTTCGGAAATTAACCGAAACGGGTTTAACCTTGTCATTTAAGTTTCAAAATCCAGAATGTTAATAGTTTACCCATAATAAACAAGTCAAGGTACTTGTTGGGATTAGACTACATTCTATCCAATCATCGTTTAATCTAGCGTCGTACGTTTTGGTCAAGTACGTTAGTCGGTCTAAGTCTATGACTTAAATAAGACCGTTAATTTTTAATTGGTTAGTTTATGCCATAATCCAGACTAGAGACTTGCCGGTAAATGCTATCTGCACTTAGTCCTTTTGTGTACTGAGTTATTAAAAATTAAAAGAAGACTAGCTCAGGTAAATACTCTCAACTTATTTCCCCTGTACGGGCTTGGGTTACGGTAAATTATTACGCTTGGTCGGAAATGGGATTCAATCGAACGCTGGTTCGGAGATAATCAATCCGCATATTCTGTTTTAATCAGTTTTGTTTGATAATTAACATGGGGGGTTAGCTACCGTGTCCGGGATATCCTCGGCTCATTACAATCGAAATGGCCACGACCTTAGCGCGGGTGTAGGCATACACCCGATAGACGCTCAATTATGCATTCCCACAAGGTTGGGAAGAATTGACTCCTTCGTGAGTCCAAAGTGGTGTGTACGTTAATTGTGACTCCGGTTTTCGTGCCGAGCCTCATATGTATGACAAACATGTAAATCAGTTAACAAGGTTGGACGGTCAATTAACCCAAGTTATAAAAAGATTTTTGTGCTGATACGCACTTAAAACATTTTCGAAATGTTTTCAAAATGAGTCAGTTGGGTGTATTTACCAGCGAAAGCTGACGTATTTTCAAAAGACTAATCTGCAGGTACAATACGAAAATAGGCCGGAAGTGCTCGGTAGTGATAAAGGATCTTGCAAATCCTAAATCTGCGTAAAGTCTGTTTTGTATTCTTTCCATGTACAATTTATGATCCGCCTGTGGATCTTCTATTACAAGCTTGTATATTATTTTGTATTTTCGAACATTTGGTTTATAATAGTAATTTTACTCCAAGACTACCGCTGTGCCGTGTTTAATTGACAATGATGTTATCAAATGACGTCACAAGACTCCCCACCCAGATCCACCGGTGTATGGATTTCGGGGCTGAAAATCCGGGGTGTGACACCTTATCACCCTTTTCCATCCCATGTGACACCTTAACCTCGGATTCAACGTTCAGAATCTCCGGTTGTCTGGCTTCCATCGCCATCTCTTCGTCTTTGTTTTCCTCTTCTGACAAAAGGTCCCACTCTTCCTCTTCCTCCCTCCGACCTTATTTTCAACGATACAATCCGGCGACCAATATTCCCTCTCCTCCTACACCCACACCCTGAACCTTTTACCTTCCCACTTCATGACAACCTCCTCCTCTATCCTGCCTCTAACGTCAACCTTTTACCTTCCCACTTCATGACAATCTTTCTGAATCCTCTCGCTATCGAGTCAAACACTTCATTATCCGAGAGATGTAGCGGCACCCCATGAATTTTGAACCACGCTAACCTCTCAAACGCTACTGTTTGTCCCTTCCGCATCTCATAATTAAGAAACCAACCACAACTCGCCGCATTTGCCACAAAAAAATCTACTTCTATGTTAGTTTTATAAACTAGCAAAATGTTCAAGCCACCAATATACTTAATGTCCACTTCCCTGTAACCAGCCTCTAGAAGGAGAACATTCATTTTCTGGAGCGTCCAAAGATCAACAGTTCTACCTAAGATGGCTCTATCGTAGAAATATTGAAGGCTTTAACAATTTTTGACACTTCGACCTCTTTAAAAAGACCAGTTATCTGCTTCCTTCCTTGCCCTGAACCCGTCCGAAACGTGGCGTCTGGCAACAGCGGCGGGAAACCACGTCCAAACAAGTTCTCCGGCCCCTCTTTTCCTACGTTCTTCTCCTTGGCGCTCTTCTGTTTGTTGTCTTCACAGCCCCAAAACTCACCATTTTCCGAAGAGAAACGCGCTACGTTGATGATGAGTCTGTAGTTTCCCATCCACACGTTCCTTAACTCCCTTTCCTTCTCTAGAGTATCCCCTATCCCTTTGAAGCTTGCAAAACCAAAACGGTTGCCTTTCTTGTCTCTTTTTCTTGCTATGTAGACCCCGTTAACTCTCTGTATTCTTTCAGCGCCTCTGCCACATCCTCTGAGCTGCATCTCTCCGGCAACCTGGTCACCTAAAACTTCGTTATTCCATTGCCTCCACCTTGCTTCCCGATGTTGAGTCTCCCTACTCCATGATTCCTGGTGTTGGGTCTTCGATTTGCCTCCTGGTCTTCCATCGGAGAGAGAGAAACCGAGAATTTCAACCATTCACATCAACATACGTTTATCAAGTGGTCGTCCAAAAATGAAAGCTTTGATATTCTCAAAAACTGTCGCAGGTTTGATTCTCTTCAAGATTCAATGACTCGTAGACCTAACTTCTAAAGTGGTCTTCATTATTGTTTGAAACAATATGAACAGCGTCGTTAAAAAGTTCTCACAATAACATATTATTTAGCATTTAGTTGATAAATAAATTTAAACAAAATTAAGTGTTTCACCACTAAACTCATTTACGAATGCCAAACTATTGCAACGAGCATCTTACAACAGAATTGAGTAACATATTACAGTTTTGTATTAGTGGACAAGTACAAAAATGCAATCATCTCAAAAGAGTCAATAAATGAAACTGAAAAAAATATATATAAAAATAATAATTTTACTGTACAATGTCTCCTTGCCGCCCTACCACCAAAATGAATATCTTCATTAATCTCAGCTGCCATGCAATCTCTTGGAAGGTTCATAACGACGATTTTCCTAAATCTAGCTGTTACCATATTGTCATACCCGTACGTACCTGCGACTTTGTACCTCAATTCGTACCTTCTAGTCATGAATCCATTAATATCTCAGATCTAATAAAAGAAGAAAATTCCTATATAAACCACCAAGAATAACACTAATTCCCATCAACTAAAAACTTACACTCAAGAATTCTTCTAATTCAGAATCCATCATCCCGTCAATGCTAATGTCGTCCTCTATATCACTAAGAGACTTGCATGACTCTGTTAACAATCTGCTACGTTCGTCGGACATCAAAGGTATTCTCTCGCACCACAAACAAGACCAAGAGTGGATCCAAAGGGTCTCTGAATCATCTTTGAAGATGTTAGATTCTTGTGGTAACACCAAAGAAATACTCTGTCTAGTCAAGAGTCATATTCAACAACTCCGTACCACGTTTCACCGAGCTAGTCTTGGTGAAACTGAAAAGAAACTCTCGGAATATTGTTTCAAAATAAGAGAGTTGAGGAAACAAATGTTAAAAAGGCTAAAGTCATTAAAACAAGCGAAAAACACGACCACGGGTGGTGGTGGTCACGATACCCCGGTAGATGATAACCTAATTGTTGTGGCTAATGTGTTGAAAGAAGTTAGGGAAACCATTGTTATATTGTTGGAGTCAATTATGTTGCTTATATCTATGCCTAACCCTAACCCTAAAACAGAAAAAAAGATGATGAAATGCAATGGGATTTTCACGGTGAAGGAGAAGTTTACGAGGCTGAATAGCTTGAATCCATGGGAGGATTGTGATACTCAAGCGCTTCATAGTGCTATAGAGAGACTGGAAGCTGTTGAAAGTGCCATGGAAGATCTTGAGGTTGAATTAGGGTGTATTTTTAAGAGGTTGATGAGAACCAGGGTTTTGTTGCTCAATATTCTCACAAATTAGGAAGTTTAAAATGCTTAAATTGTAGATCTTTGTAAGTTGTAACCTAACACCAAATCTGAGTCGTATGACATATTTGTAATCCTATCTTACTTATATATGGAAATTCATATAAGTGTTTTTATATTGCTTTAATCGATGCAAAAATATATTAGGCCATATGTTATACATCTTAGAGCTTGAGAGGCAACCGAGCTACATCAGCTCATACGTACCGGAACACCACACCCTATGTGTGAGGTGTGACTGTGTAAGTATACTTAAGCTCGTGAGGCCATTTTTTGCTATGAAGACACATGGACATCCACTTAAATGAAGACATGTGAGAATTTTTTTTAGTAGTATTTTAGTTTATTTAATTTAATTTTTCTCAAATAACTTATAATTATTACCTAATGAAAACAATCTTTGAATGACAATGTAATACTCGCGAGGCCAATTTTTCGATATGAAGATACATGGACATCCACTGAAATGAAGACACATAGAATTTTTTAATATTATAATAACTTTTATTTAGTTTAATATGATATTTCTCAGATAACTTATAATTATTAGCTTTTGAAAAAGAAAGAAATACGATATTATATAATCCATAATACTCTCTTCATAAAAACAAACTACAACATTTGCCATTATATAATCCATGACACTCTCTTCATAAAAATAAACTACAACATTTGCCATAATATCCCTATCTTCTTGTTGCTACCAAGTTTGATACTGAAAGTAAAGCCTTCCTACATGGCCTCACCTATTTTCTAGTAAAGTTTTTCTTGTGCATTGTATGCTAGTAACAAATGTGAACCCGATAGACAAATGAACACAAGTGATGATCGGGAACCGACAAAAAAAGGGGACAAACACTAGAACAAATTAAAGGAACCTTAGAAGGACAACGATTATAGATGATTTGATGTTTTGAATTTGAGAGTATGGTTTGTTAAAACAAACAATTTATTAGGTCGAATTCGTATATTGTAACTAATCAAGTTTATTTTGATTATGTGCATTGGTCTTAATTTTTCTAAATTAGGTCATATGAAATCTAGTATATCCAATTATATGCATCAGATTTGCATTATTAGACATTGGTGATTACCATGTCAGTTAATAATAATATTTACCGAAACGAACGTGAGCGATGATGAAAGTTATCCGTCCAGAGATATAATAATGTGCTTGGATGTTATTCTATTAACATGTGTTATCGAAAAATAACGTAAATGATAGATAAAACCTTAATTGCTGATAATCCGGTTTTACTTTATGATAAATCAAAACGTGCAATAGGTACAACATAATATAGTGACATTTGTGAAATTCCCGGTAAACAAAAATATATATCGATGAATGAGAATTGTTGTCAATAAGCACTGCTGAAGCATGATGCGCAATCAAACACGGTTTATATGATTCCGATGATGTGGATTAGTTAATTTGATGGATTAACAGGTATCTTAAAGTTACAAAGCTTGTTGCACTTGAAAGCTTCATAAACGAATAGTTTTTCGAATATTGAAATGTAAATGTTATGCGACAAATAAAACAAGGGTGTTTGTGCCTGAACGATTCTGGGGGCATGATTTAGCTTGAACATAATCATTAGTAAGAAACGTAAGGTCATTGATGCCTTAACATATAACAAACACGTTAAACGAAGTAGTTTGCGGTTAACAAAACACCTTTATTTTAAACACGTATGGTATTATCCAACTCATGAAGGTGTACAAGTTAGTGGTACTAAAATGCATTGCATGTCTCGCTACATATGTTAATGGACACATGGACATGTTACGGTCGACACACCCAGGTAAATAAGAAATATGATACGTAAACAATCATAAAAAAGGAGTTATTGAGATGGATGAGAAGGAAGTAACAAAGATTAATTTTGATAAACTGTGAAAAGGTTAGGACAAGGTCCAAGTTATAGAGTTACATCTTATCAAGTGTATAATATAAACGGTTGTACGTTTTACACCAAAGGATCAAGATTAAAAAGTTACAATGCAGATTAGTGGGATTACAGTAATAACAACAATAACATAATCTGACAGACACCATCATGATACAATGACAAGAATCGCCAAAGAATATTATTATGGTGTTATACAATAATTTTGGAATTAGATTATTATGATTTCATTGTTCGTGTGTCCACATATAAGTGGGTGAATAACCATGCTTGACAAAAATGGTTTTACACATGTCAACCTTAAAACAAGTCACACAAGTTTTCTTTGTCAAGGACCCGAGCAAACCAACATGCCACATCGTCTTGCAAGGTTAATAGTGTATTCTTAGTGTTGATAGCATCGTTGACGAGGAAGAATGCGACCACTTTGATGATCTACCCCATTTTTGGTCAATATTGAATCGCACAATTACGACAACATTAATCGAACCACATAACATATATATATATATATATATATATATATATATATATATATATATATATATTGGGTGAGGTTCCTATAAAAAACATATTTTTTGTAAGAAGTGTGAGAAAGAATAGCAATTAACATGTAGTCATCATGTTTATGGACTTAGACATGATGTTTAGGTTGTTTTGGTAAAAAAACCACCAGACATAACAATTTAAAACACAATGTAATGTATTATAAGCATGAAATTTAAAACACAACTACAACACACTACTTAAAACTTAAAACACACTATTTAACATTCTTGGCGTTGTGTTTTAAGTTTTAAGCCTATAATTGATTGGATTGTGTCTTTAATTTTTATGTTTAGTGTTTTCTATGCCTAAACAACCGAAAACACCATGACTAAGTCCAAAACTTTATGCCTACATGTCAATTCTCATGTCTTCTGACACTTTTCACGAAAGATGTCTTTTTTACAAGAATCTAAGCATATATAAATATATAGGGTGAGTAACATTTAGAAACCACCATTTAGGTTGAGAACTTGAGAACTAGTAAGAACACAAACAAACCTACCTAAAAAAGCTTAAAAACACACGGTTTTAAAAAATATATATATTAAAATCATATTTTTTATTAATAATTTCTTTTAATAGAAAGTCTCAATTCTAAATGGAAACAAATTTAAAAAATATTTTTTTAGAATTTAGTTTATAGGTTTATCTCTAGAGTTTATTTTTTCTAACATTTAGCTTGTGTTTGAGGAAGGGGTGAGTATGAGGTTCAGGGTCTTAAAGGTACGGGTTAGGTTTTAAGGGTTTAGCTTTTTGGGTTATGAGGATTGAGGATGTTTCATTATTTGAGTTTTATTTATTTATTAATTTTTGTTTGTGTTCATAGTAGTTTTAAAATTTTCTCCTTAAAACTAGTTCTCACATAAACGCTATATATATATATATATATATATATATATATATATATATATATATATATATATATCGGTTTAGAGAAAAATGAAAACTGTTACAAGTTGTGAGAATTTAGAGAATTCATCTTTATGAAAGGTTTTTCCAAAATTCTTTTTACCAAAAAAATCAATTTTCCAAAAAAAAACTTAGTCTTTTTATTTACACCGGCCGGAAATGTTGTAAAAAGCTTGTTTTTGTGATGTTATCAGCTGAAAAAGCTGCTATAAAAGGCCGAAAAACACAAATTTGAATTTTTTTTTATAATTGTCTTTGTAACGTTTAAATATAGGGGTGTGCAAAAAAGTAGGTAAAACCTCGCACGAGAAAGCCGAGTTCTTTAAGTTTTCACAACTCACAATAGTTTTCACTTGATGTAAATCCCCTCTATCTATCTATCTACCTATCTATCTATCTATCTATCTACAAGGGAGAGTTCATTGAAAAACACTTAAATAGTGGAGGACTGAAGAACAATCTTAAAAATTCAACTTAACATGTTAAAAATCAATTTTTTAAGATATTTTTCAACGCTTATCTCTATAAATACATTTAGAAGCATTTTTAATAAAAAATCAAAAACTAAAAATAAAAAAATGTTGAAAAAACAGTTAAAAAGGCTAAAATAAGTTAAAAAAGGTTTAAAGGAAAAGCGCTGAAAATAAAAAAAATGATTTTTAACACTTTAAGTTAATATATAAGATATTTTTATTTTAACTGTTTTTTAGAACATTTTTTATATTTTTAGAGTTTGATTTTTTTTCTTAATACTGTATCTACATGTATTTATAAGGCAAAACATAAAAAAATTTAAAAATTTTGATTTTTAACATATTAAGTTGAATATATATATATATATATATAAATGGTTTTAAAAATCCTGACTATGCGCCGATTAATCTCTAGTTCTCACCCCACCGCCCGACTAGCGATTACTTTAACACTATATATATATATATATATATATATATATATATAGAGAGAGAGAGAGAGAGAGAGAGTTAGGATAAAATGAAAAATTTTACGAGTTGAGAGAATTTAGAGAACTCAGACTTACGAAACGTTTTTTTTTTTTTAAATTTTGCCAAAAATCCTAAAAAATTTAACTTTTCAAAATTATTGAAAAAATTCGTATTTCTTTTTTAATTTACAACAACCTTAAATACTGTAAAAATGTGATTTCATGTCATCTGCTTTTTATAGTAGCTGTAAGTGGCCGAAAAACACACTTTTTTTACAACTGGCTCTGGAACGTCTTAAACTATGGGTGTAAAAGAATGAGGTCAAAACTCGCATGTGAAAGCCGAGTTCTCTAAGTTCTCACAATTCGTAAGAGTTTTCCCTTAATCCTAAT